>OZ014523.1:276960502-281760502 GCA_963966055.1 Lathyrus aphaca
GTCAATTAAGGCAGTTTGGGCAACTTTTTTGTAATTGTTTGATAGTAGATTTCTTGCATTCACATATTTGATATTTTTCTGTCATTAGATCAAATATGAAACGATTAAAACCAAACATGATTTGGGACTAACAAATTATTAATAACATTCCATATATATATGTGAGACTAACAAATTATGATTAACATTCGTAGTTATTATTTTCAATCTAGTTAGAATAAAAATCAAACATGATTTAAAATCAGACTGTTTTACATGCATAATACAAACAAAATACAAAGAAATTAAAATTTTGAACAACACAAAACATTATCCCCCGCCCCAGTTTAAGGTTAGGTCAGATGCCACAGTTTATGAGAGCAATGGTGGATAATTAGAATTAAATGAATAAGCAGGATAACCAGATCAGTTTTACAGACAAAAACCATATCACCCTAATGCCTTGTTGCTGTAACCCCATGGTATAAAGCTATCTTGCGAACCAAATTCCTATATAAACACCAAAAACCAAAAGCCGTTATAAAGACGATAAAACAAATTTCATTTAAATGCAAAATCATTGAGAACATGTGAATACCAGTTGACTTAGTCGTAACTCCGAATTTGTGTCATGCTCAACATCATTTGCTGGGTCAATGACAAGGTTTTGACAGTCTTCGATATCCTTCTTTAGATGCTCTGGTCCTAATTCAGCATAAACTGAAAGACCGGTTTGGTTCTTTTGTTCTTCATCTTTCCCATCTCTGGTGGGAGACTGGCTATGAAATAAATCATCACACAAAGACAACGCTTCAACCAGTTGTTGTGAATCCAACATATTTTGTGATTCACTATCCCACCATTTTTGCCCTTCATCACCA
The DNA here is from genome assembly GCA_963966055.1 of Lathyrus aphaca. Lineage (NCBI taxonomy): Eukaryota > Viridiplantae > Streptophyta > Magnoliopsida > Fabales > Fabaceae > Lathyrus > Lathyrus aphaca. The sequence goes on from OZ014523.1 coordinate 276,961,363, forward strand.
TTATTTTCAATATTCTCTATCGCTTCATTATGCTCAGTTTCTACCATGGATAGATCATCATTTCCATTCTCTTCACAATCAGCTTGAATTTCATCCAGACAATCCATCTCAGGCTTCAATACAGTATAGTGCACAACACCAAAAAATATCAGGAATTGCAAGGTAACACATTCTTTCTAATTCATTACGGAAAAGCAGTGGAAAACAATTCATATGGTTGAAGCTTTTACCTGAAGAATGACAACAGTTTGATGTCCTAGATCAACATCTGAAAACTTGTTTTCATTATAAGGAGGCTCCGGAGTCACAGATTTAGGAGTGACCGGATCCACTTTAATGGCTGATGCTTCAATGGCTTCAGCAATATCATGTTCATTTTTATCACCCAATTTGACTTGCTGCTGCTGATAAAACACTTTAGAGATGACAAACTCTCGATCCTTTTCATCCTCTTCTGTTCCTAGATGATATTGATGCATGACCCAATTAGTTTTCTCGGCTTTTCCTCCTCCCGCACTGCTCATATACAAAACCATAATTTTTTTACAGCCTTTTTGAACCCCGTTCAAGATTACTGGTTTAGTTCTTCCAGTTTTGTGCCAGCGGACATCACCAAAATCTTGATCGTGAATCTTTCGGCGCTTTCGAGTGCCAGTATTATATGCCTTAATTGCTCTGTGAAAGAAGTGGGATGCATTTCCATCTTGCTTAACACCTAACATTTTCATTGACACTTATCAAATTGATTGATAGTTACTCGTGAATTTAAAATTAAGTAAAATACAAGCCACCAACCTGGTAAGTTTTGAGGATGAGTGTAACAAATTCCATCATCCACTTCAAGAGTAGTAATAAACTCATCAACAAAAGGATGAGGTTTTAAATTTTCTACACCAACTTTTGCAAGCAAGTGCCATATTATCTCCTGATCAGATGGATCAAATTTGACACCTTTGGGCAAGCCTGGCCACTCTTCTGCAACCTTACACCAGAATAAAAATTGAATGTCATAGGATGGGATATAGATAAAGAAAATTAAGTTTTAGCATCACTATGTTACATTTTTTTACTTTAAGACATATTTCTAAGAATTAAAATACATGGCAAGTATATGACTGTCAAAAAGAATAAAGGAAAATGCACACATCTAATTATTAGAGTTTGACCCAACACATCCTTACATGATAGTAAATTAGAAATAGTAATTTAACTCTCCCACTTATTCTAAACAATATTTTCATAAATGATAATTAACATAAAAATCTTAATAGTCGGGATATTTTGTGGCTGATTAGCACAATAATCATAAAATAAATACTTGTCCCTCACATTTTTGTAAGCTTAAATTTGTTGAGGGGTTAGATCCCAAAAGCTTTCATGATTTCACCAATAACTAGAAAAATTACATTGACAACCATTGATGTCAAATCCTTTGTAGTGAGTTTGAAATGGTGCATCATTCCAACTCCACCAGAACCTCGTGGACTTGTCCATATTGTTGCATCAATCATCACTGTCTTTGTTAAATATCTTCCTCATTCATTTTTAAATACTCTTATAGGGATTTCATTCACAAAAAACATTAATTGTTTTCCATTCCAAAGAAACGTGTAATTATGAAACTCCAGAGTTGAATCAAACTAAACATGAAATTGTTGTTCATTATTACAGCGGACATAAATAAATAATGTTTGTGAGCAATATATAAAGTCGCTCGTTAATTCCACTTAAGAATTCAAAGTCGAATTAATCTCGAATAGGTTCATCATTTGAAACCAAATACAAAGTTATGATTGCATCAGTAAAATCCATTTTGGAGAACATTCCATTTAAGCTAAACTATATTTCTCTGTGGGGAGAAGAAAATATGAGAATTCTTGACCCATTGTAAGAAAGTTCAACTTACATTGGATCAACATTCAGATTCTGGTTTTACGTTTTGGTAATTTATGGTTCTGGATTTTTAAGCATGAAAACTAAAATGCCTCAAAAGGGTTTTACTGATGTGATCACAACTTTCTATTTGATTTCAGACGATAGACCTACTCGAGATGAAATCGACTTTGAATTCTTAGGTGGAAATAACAAACGACCTTATATATTACACACAAACAATTTTACTAATAGTCCTTGTAATAGGGAGCAACAATTTCATCTTTGGTTTGATCCAAACTCTAGATTTTCATAATTATGCATTTCTTTAGAATGAAAAACAATTACTATTTTTTGTGGATGAAATTCCTATAGGAATATTCAAGAAAACAACAAAGGAAGAAAAGAGGTATTTAACAAAGAATTGGTTGTCAAGCTCAAAATACCAACATCACACAATGTAATTCTTCTAGTTATTGGTAGAATCATGAAAACTTTAGGGTCTAACACCTCAACAAATTCAAGCTTAACTTTAAGCTAGTATCAAGAGCCTCAGGTTTCTGCTATCGGGTCACCCACCATCTATTTCCATGCTCCAGATGTCCAATACTAAGCGTAAGGGTGTGTGTTAAGAAGTCCCACATTGGACAATATAGGCCTGAACTTATGCTTATAAATGGGGGGCTTTATAGGATTGAGTTAGACCTAACCACATTTCGTAACAGGAGTAGATTTGACGTTTAGCTTGTAAATTGGAGAAATACAAATCCCAATGAAGTAAATCCCAGGTTGCAAATTAAATAGATGGGTCAACAACGACCACTATAAACTTTTCCCAATAGGTGAGGTTTGTTAAATTGATTAAGAGATGGCGTGATGTCCTACAATGGACTGAGATAAATATCCTCTTCATATCTCTAACTAAACAGATAGTTGGAATAAACATAACAAGAAAATAATCATAAAATAAATCAAAAACATAGTAAACAATTTAATAAATGGTTCAATATTTGTAAAGGCGACATGATGGTTAAAAAAACCTGCTATGGTAGATTCAACACATTGTTGAGCTATTGTAGTTGTAACTACGAGTACAACCCACAAGTTATGGTACCAAGTGTCTAACTTAGTCTACAAACACAGGCAGGCACGATATGAGAATGACAAACTATGAAAGAAGTTGCATTTGAAATTGATGGGTTTCTCTTCATCGGCAGGTTATTTCAGGCTACTTCTGTTACGCTATTCCCCTATTTCAAGGTACTATTGACAACATACGTTTATTTTAGCTTCAACATAGGAAGAAGTGTAAACTTATCCATTTCTTGTAAAATAAGATTTATCCAATATCAATACCGATCTTGATGAATCACCATAAAGTACATGAAAAACTTGCCTAGTTATGATGAAAGTTTGAATTTTTTTAAGGACAAACTGATATTTTTCCCTTATTTAATACTAATATAAAAGCTCCTAGTGATGCTTTAGATCATTTCTAGTTCTCTCTTCACTAAAATCAGCAAGTTTTCCTTCGACATTCTTCTCAACCTAAAATATCAGCAAACGGCTAAAAATCAGCAAGCGATGGATCTTTCTCATCTATTCTTCCACATTCCTCTACAGTACACCTATTCATCTTCTTCTTCACTTTCTCATCCATTCACATCTATTTCTCTAGACATTCCTCTTCACCTATTCTTAATGAACCATCAAGAATTACTAGACATAACTTTAGACTTGCTACATTAGTGTCTAATGGATGGAGATGAGGAGTTGGAGGTGGAAGAAGAGTTTGAAATTGAATCAAGTGATTAGCAAGATGCTATTAATGTGGTGGAACTTAGAAGTGAAGATGAGGCGGATGTGATTTAGTCATTTTGTTTACGTTCAGAAATTGGTTTAGTCATTTTGAGCACATTAATAATTTGATTTTGAATGGAACTTTAATTGTGGTGTTGTTGGAATTTATGTATATTGTTGCAACTTCTGTTTTTAAGGCATTATTTATATTGTTGGAACTTATTTTAAGTATTTATGCATTCATGTTAAGTATTTACCTTGATTTTTAAAGATCACAATAGCAATCATCCCGCTATCTGTTATGCAACTATAGCATTTTGGGGGTCCGGCGCTACGCGCTCGAGATTAATAACCTAGTCTGATTCTAATCTCACCAATTGTCCACTCTTAATCTTAGCGACATATTCCTATTCATAGACAATATGCCTTATTTCTCCCGACAAACTCCTTAAATTACCCAATAACTAACCCAGATTTTGCTAACTATCAACTTCTTAACTAGAAACCTAGGAATTAGGATTACAAGCAATTTGTATCCCATAACAACAAAACCTACAATATAATATGGAAAAACAAAGCATTTCTTTTAGAAAATACATACATCGTTATTGTCAATAGCGTGTTGACAATTAGGGCATGTCTTGGTAGGATTGCTTTTCCATGTAACATTTTCTGGAGCACATGATCCCATTGCACTTTTTATTTTGGTTGCAATTCTACTTTTGTCCACCACCCATGATGGTCTGCATATAACATAGCAAACAGTGTAAAAATACGGTTATCATTGATAAAATCCCGATCATGAAAAAATCTGATCCGACAAAATAATTACAATGAAAAAAAAAACCACCTATTATGAGCAGCAAAATGAAAAAGATTAAGGACAAAGACATAATGAATAAAAAAAAAAGAGGGTAACAATTGATAAATGTTAATTAAGAGAATCCATTTGTCTTACTACATAGATAAAATTAGAACACTTTGTACTGTGGTTAAGTTTGCTTTAAGGATATCGGTGTTTGTTAGATTCTTTTTAAGCATATACATGTGCGGTGGCTAGTGTGTCTATAAATACCACCCTCGTTGTAATTGAAACACAAGTCAACACAACACATTCAATAAACTCTTTTCACTCAATCACTCTTTAACTATGAAGCACGGATACCTCAAACATGACTCCGACACTGACACGGCAGAAATAATTTGAAAAAATGAATAAATTAATAGTAATCATAAGTGTCGGTGCAGGACACAGACACATATACTTCATTTTTCAGAGGTGTCTGTGTGACATAGCTCTTTAATTTTCTCTCAATTTATCATCACTTATAAAGTAACTTCAAACATCATTTGATTCTAAAATTAGACTCTGAATACCATATAGATCATAGCCCAACAATTTGCACAAATTATAAAAACTTTCAAAAACAGAACATGGCAAAGAAAAAACGATCCAACTAAGAAATCTAACCAGAACATAAAAAAGGTATCATCATTGTTTCAAAACAGTTTTTCTTTATTGGAACTACGATGTTTGAAAGCGAAAACCGAGTAAGAAGCAGAGTATGATAATCAAACATAATGTAAGGAAGAGAGAGTTACGTACCCAGCCATAGGAGAGGAACGATGATGACACAAATAAGTCAAAAGATTCAAAACCTATTTTTCTTTCTGCTGTTTTTTAGGTTTTGTTTCTTTCTGTCACTGTGACTTTCTCAGAAACTAACTAATGATGCAACCAAACTATATATAGTCAGGTATTCTGATACGTTTTATTTCTTAAAATACAAATATAAAGATATTGATTAATAGTTTAAAAAATAAGAATTTATATTAAAAAATAAGATAGTAACTGATATTTAACAATTAGAGGCTAAAAAAAGGAATAAATGAAACTAAAAAAGGAAAGATATTTTTACTAAAATGTCATAATCATGTATTGGAAATGGAAATGGTAAAAGTAATATAACGGCTAAAATTGGAAAAGATAAGATGTATTAGAAATTGAAATCATTTATTCATTACTTAACATTCTTTTATTCTAAATGGATTACTTATTAGAAGGAGGGAATACTATATTTATTGTTTAAAACCTTTTACCAATTTTATACCGTACCCGTCAAAAAAAAAATATATACAGTATATTAGTTTTTTTATATGTATTCAATCATTACCAAAATAAAAATTAAAAGTTGTTCGCGGCAATGAGTGTACTACTAGTTGTTGACTGACTTTTCTCATGCCTTGCAAACCCACTTTTTTATTTTTATGATAAATGCTAATTAAAGCCATTAGTTATGTGTTAAAAGATTAAGAAAGAGAAATATTACATTTAAAATTACTTTTTGTCTTCTGCCACTTTCTAAACATAATTTTTTTTACTATAGAATCCGCGTCAATGGTTTTAACTATTTAGATTCTCTAATCTAAAATATGTATATATCTCTTATAAACTTAGAAAAATACATTACTTAACCACCCTAAAACTAAAAACTCCATCCAATTATGAATTTGTTACGTGTTAAGAGTTATATATATATATATATATATATATATATATATATATATATATATATATATATATATATATATATATATATATATATATATATATTGTTTGATAAATTTTTAAAATATTAATGATTTAATTAATTTTATGAATTATTTGTTAAATTATCACTAATAAATATGGCCAAAAGTTGCAATTACATGGAATCAAATGAGATACCTTATAGTGAATGAGTGTATGGTTATAAGGTATCACCATTAGACTAACACAACTTTTTATGAAAAAATTTGCTATTATTGATGTATAATGGTTCGTGAATGGATGTTAAATCATTGAAACGTTGTTTCTTCTCACCAATTGGTACAAGTTTTACTATAAATAGAGATACTTGTTAGGAATAAAATACACACAAAAATCACTTATTTCAAGTGTCAAAAATTATATCTACGTCATTCTTTTATTTTTCTAGTGCACAAGAATAATTGAGAGAACTTTATTTTGTAAAATAGCGTTGATCGACATGCTTGATGTGAATATGCTATTCATGTTAAGGTTTCCAAAGTATCCTGAAGTGGATTCGTCGGTTAACTCATTTGCATCCAATTTGACTAAATTGGTGGGGACAAATCGAACCTAAAGCTTAGTGTAAACACACGCTTTGGAATTTATTTTGTGCAACTTTTATCGTACCGTTTTCATCATTTTCTTCTGGTTCATATATGTAAAAGTCATAATCAACTTACTTCAAGATTAAGTCTTTTTAATTTATTTCATAATCGTAGTCTTTAAATTAGATTCAATCAATGGTTGAATTAATATATATATAATGTATCCTATTAGAATATAAATTTTATGTGAGAACATGAGAATGAATCTGATAAATTTATTGTTAAATTGCAATTCCTTGTGTCGAAACAGGTTGCTCGACAGAAGGAAAGATTTAATTTGATCTAGATTAAATTTAATTCAAAATAGATATTTTGGACTTTTATAGTTTTGCGCTTTGTCTTGAGATGCAAGCAAACCTAATTCTATAAATAGGGAGTTTCCCTCATTGTAAAATATCACAATATTATTTCACTCACAGTTCTACAGTTGCAAAGTAAGTAGCAATAAGAGAAAGAAAGTCTCACGGTTTGTGGGCAACAACATTCATCTTTTTCAATTTTCTCAAGAACCCTAATTTTCTTCTTATTTCTTTTAACGTTTCTACTGTGTGATAGCTACGAAATTCCCATAAGTTTTAGGATAATTCCAACATATGGTATCTAGAGCTCCGGTTAAAGAGATTCAAAGGAAAGAGATTTAAGGGAAAGAACGCGATGTCAATGAATCATCCGAATGAGCATTTTTCGGCGAGTCTTCCAGTTTTCAAGAAAGATAACTATGAGAATTAGTTCAAGCAGATCAAGGTTGTTTTCTATTATCAATATTTATGGGATCTTGTGAAGGAAGGAGTAACAACGCTTGCAGAGAACGCAACGGAAGAGGAAAAGGTTGCGTACAAAGAATTGAAGAAGAAAGATTATAAAGCTCTCTTTATAATCCATCAATGTGTTGATTCGGATAACTTTGAAAAAGTTAGTGATGTAGAGTCTGCAAAAGAAGCATGGGAGATTCTTGAGAAATCGTTTGGAGGTGCAGAGAAGGTGAAAGAGGTGAGGTTACAAACTCGCAAAAGGGCTTATGAATTGCTTCAGATGGAAGACAATGAAAGCATAGCAGATTTCTTCACAAGAGTTACAAAACTTGTGAATCAAATCAAAGCATGTGGACAAGTTTTGATGATGAAAGCAGTTGTCTCAAAGATTTTAAGTTCGTTGGCTCCAAAGTTTGACCATGTTGTAGTAGTCATAGAAGAATCAAAAGATTTGTCAAAAGTGACTAAAGAAGAGCTTAAAGGGATGCTTGAATCTCATGAACAAAGAATGGCTGAAAGAGCAGTAGGGAAGTCGAAGAGTGATGTGGCTCTGCAGACTCAATCAGCAAGAGATAGGAAAGGCAAAGGAAAGGTGTTCGACAACAAAGGCAGAGGTGGCTATAACAATTCGACTAGTCAAAATCAGCAAGAAGCAAACTAGTCGAATCAGAAAAAACCCTGGAACCAACGCAACCAAAGAGGTGGTTCTACATGTAGAGGAAGAGGTGGTGGTCGAAAGCCATACATGAGTCACATTCAGTGTTTCAATTGTCAGAAGTATGGTTATTATTTTAGTGGTTGTCCAAAAAAGCAAAAGAATCAAGATTCTGATGCTAAGCTGACAAAACATGAAGAAGAAGAGATGTTACTGATGGTCACAACAAGAGATGAAGAGAGGTTCCAATAGCAATGGTACTTAAACTTAGGATGCTCATCACATATGACTGGTAGGAAAGATTGGTTTGTCAACATGAAGCCCACGATGAAGAACACGATGAAATTTGCAAATGACAATACTCTAGCAGCTGAAGGTATTGGTGATGTTCTTATTAAGAGGAAAGATGGCAATAGGTCAATAATTTCCAACATTTTATATACCAAGCATGAAGAGCAATTTGCTCAGTATAGGGTAATTGGTCGAAAAGAACTACAAGGTGTCAGTCGAAGACAGTGTGATGAGAGTCGTTGACACGGGTGGTAGGTTGATCTTGAAGGCTCCAATGTCTTAGAATATAACCTTCAATATTGAACTAAATGTGATGGAACATAAGTTCCTTGCAAGTGCAACTAGCAAAGATGAATGCTTATGGCACTATAGACTTGATCATCTCAATTTCAAAGATATCAGAGATTTGAAGAGAAGAAATATGGTTTCAGGATTGCCAAAAATCGACATGCCATACGCAGTGTGTGAAGAATGTGTTCAGTCAAAACAACACAAGAATAGCTTCAGCAAGGATGCAGGAAGTAGGTCGAAGGCAATTCTTGAAGTCATATACTCATATGTATGTGGTCCTATCTAGGTAGACTCGATTAGATATAATAGATACTTTGTCACTTTCATAGATGATTTCAGACAAAAATTATGGACTTACTTGATCAAGAAGAAAAGTGAAGTGATCGATGTATTTTCCAAGTTAAAATCTATGGTCGAAAGACAAAGTGGTGATAACGAGAAAAAGTATCATTTTATTGCTATGTTTCAATGCCGTTTTATCGCATATTTGTCGTTTTAACACCCGATTCCTCGAGTTTTCTTTGTCATTTTGCAGGTATATCAATTATGGAGCTAAATCATGAGCCACAAGTGAAATGAGCAAAAGCAACCATGAAAAGAAGAAGAAAAGAGGAATTCTGCATAATCTGCACTTTTTGTAACAGTCACGACCGTCACCTCGGAGTCACGACCGTGACACGCTAAAAGGAGCAGTCACGGTCGTCACCAGTCCCTCACGGCCGTGACGCGCGTAATACAAGGGAGACGAGCGTGACACCCTTGTCACGAACGTGACAAGGGGAATTTAGGTTAACTTGCTGAGAATTGGTCATGTACGTGTGTGCTACGTGAGGTCAACTTTCCTATTCTCCCGCAGACCAAGTATTTCAACTATTCCCTGGATTTTCTCAGCATCTACGAGGCCCATGCATCATTTTCCAACTGCCAAGCCCAAATTATTTCCTATAAATAGTTTAGTTTCAAAGAACAATTTACAGAGTTTTATTTTAATTTTTCTTGCGGAAGCTCTGCCGTATTTTCCTTTGCACCCTATTTTATTCTTTTCAGCATTTATTTGTTCTTGCTTTAATTTTATATCCCAACCAAATCATATAACAATTTCCAACATTAGGAAATTGTTATAATTTAATTTCTTTCAAAGCCTTCAGAAATTCTTTTAGTATTTTTATTTCCGATTTCGGTCCGTACTCCGAGCTTGCCAGATTGTGGAAGAAGGAGTCTAACATTATATCTGTTACTCGGGTTTTTATTTAAATTGCATTTATATTAATGTTAAGAATTTATTTTTCTGTTATGCATATTTTATTTTGTATTTCTCCGTTTCTGCATCTGTCTGGTACAACAATCATGAGTAGCTAAACACTTTAGGCGGTATGTAATTAAAATCAACTGAATCGGTAAAATTAATTCTAGGTTTAAAATAATTAAGAACTTAAAATTTTGGCTGTGACTTTTTATAATAAAATCAATCTTTTTGTTACGAGAGTAAGGAAAGTGTAATAGGTTAGGTCGAGACCACGAGAGTGTGAGATTTCAACCAGATAGCTAAAGTTAGGCATTTAATTTAAACACAGCGAGAGCGCTTTAAAATGAATTAGACTTATTAAGTTTCCAAAAATTATTTCTAAACACTTATGGGCTAGCGAGAGCAGGCATAGGGCTTTAGGGGTAAGATCTGAGATAAGACCACGAGAGTGTGAGTCAAAGATATTTAAACTGGTAACCTCTACAGAATAGACTAAGTGAACCATCTTTATAAGCCTAGATTAGATTGACCCGCCTAAGTTAACATAATTACATACCGACCGCCTTATTATTATTTTATTAAACTTAAATTTAATTTCCGCCTTTAATCCTTAAAAACAACCAAAAATCGTGACAACCATTCACCTTAGCTAAACTAGTAAATCCTCTAGCACTAAGTAATCATAAAGTCCCTGTGGGATCGATAATCTTAAATATTACTTCGATAGGCTGTGCGCTTGCAGTTAAGATACCGCTAGACACATATTAGAGTACGTCTTTAGCCCATCAAGTTTTTGGCGCCGTTGCCGGGGACCTTAATTTAGTTACTAGTGCACTTTAGAGTAGCATTGTCTAGACTAAAGTAACAACTATTTTCTTTTCTTAATCTAATCTCCCGAGTGTATGCCAAGTACTCGCTCTCAAGGCGAAGACTTGCAACCTCTAATCCCAGAATCGGAACGCTTCTTACACGTAAGAAGACGAATATTCGATTACGAACAAAATTACAACATTCCAGATCTTCAATTAGATCCACCTAAACCAGTCGTAACATCAAAGGACGCAGAGATGGCTGAAGAACCGAATCATCCACTCAAATATTACGCTAGTCCTTCGCAAGCTGAACCACATTCTAGCATTGTCGCACCGACTATCAACCGAAACGATTTCGAACTGAAACCTTCGCTGATATCAGCCGTGCAACAAAATCAATTTGCCGGAAATCCTACCGAGGATCCGAACCTTCATCTTTCGATATTTGTGCAGTACGCAGATACCGTAAAAGCCAATGGAGTTACCCAAGAAGCTATCAGACTACGTCTATTTCCTTTTTCACTTTGAGACAGAGCAAGAGCCTGGCTTCAATCTCTACCCTCAAACTCAGTAACTACGTGGGAGGAACTAAAGAGAGTTTTCTTGACCAGATATTTCCCACCTAGCAAGACAGCTATGCTAAGAGCTCAGATCAACAGATTTAAGTAGAAGGAAAACGAATCACTTTTCGAAGCTTGGGAACGCTATACAGATATGCTGAGACTTTGTCCACATCACAGATTAGTAGAATGGATGGTCATCCATACCTTCTACAATGGACTCTTGTACAATACAAGAATGACAATTGACGCTGCCGCAGGCGGTGCACTAATGGACAAAGAATATAACGATGCTTATGCACTTATCGAGAGTATGGCTCAAAACCATTACCAATGGGGAAGCGAGAGAGTCGCAACTGAGAAACCAACAAAAGGAGGTATGTACGAAGTGAGTAGTATGGACCAAGTCAATGCAAAGTTTGACCAACTAAACCAAAAGATCGACAACTTGGCCATAACACCAACAACCACCGTGGCTGCAGTAACACGTAACTGTGAGTTATGTGGAGTTCCAGGACATGATGTCCCTGATTGTCAACTATTAACAAGAATTCCCACAGATCAAGTGAATTATGCTCAAGGAAACCCGTACTCAAACACATACAACCCAGGTTGGAAGAATCATCTGAACTTCTCCTATAAGAACAACAATGCTTTATACGCACCAGGTCAAGCACCAGCTACACCACCAGGATATCAAAAGACTGCTCCTAATGTCCCTAGAAAATCGAACCTTGAGTTGATGATGGAGAACTTCATAGTTAACCAATCTCAAACAAACAAGGACTTCTTAAACCAAAACATACACACTAGTGAGCAGATTAAGCAATTAGTGAGCAAAGTAGATGCATTAGCTACACAAAACAAAATGCTTGAAACTCAGATTTCACAAGTAGCTCAACAACAAGCACCTACCGCTGCACCAGCTGGAGTATTTCCTAGACAACCTCAACCTAATCCGAAAGGACAGGCAAATGCTGTGATATTAAGAAGTGGCAAGGAACTTGACGGACCTACCGATCCAAGACTTGACAATCCAGCCATGTACCAAAAACCGGATAAACCGACTGAAATGGTGAATGATCCAGAAGAAAAGGAAGATGATAATCAAGAGGCAGTAGAGAAAGAAAAGCCTTATGTGCCTCCACCACCCTATAAACCACCAATTCCGTACCCTCAGTTGAATATTACTATTCTATTTATAGAAGCTATCACTCAAATGCCCTCGTATGCTAAGTTTTTAAAAGAAATCTTATCCAATAAGAAAAAGATAGAGGATAACGGAACCGTTACACTTACTGCTGAGTGTAGCGCAATAATTCAGAATAATATGCCTCCTAAGCTAAAAGATCCAGGAAGTTTCTCTATACCCTGTGTAATAGGAAAATTCGTCATTGATAAAGCTCTATGCGATTTAGGAGCCAGTATCAGTGTTATGCCCTTAACGATTTGCAAAAGGCTATACATGGGAGACCTAAGACCAACTAAAATGTCTGTTCAACTAGCCGATCGCTCTATTAAATATCCTGTAGGCATACTAGAAAACGTCCCAGTACGTATAGGACAATTCTATATTCCTACTGATTTCATAATCATGGACATCTCTGAAGACTCCACTACACCTATCATACTAGGAAGACCATTCTTAGCTACCGCCGGAGCTATTATAGACGTAAAGAAAGGAAAGCTAACCTTTGAAGTAGGTGAAGAGAAAGTTGAATTTATTTTAACACAATTCTTACAATCACCAGCTATAGAGGATACATGCTATATATTGGACATAATTGACGAATGTGTAAGAGAAATGGAAATGAAAGAAGCTACCTATTCTGAAATTATGAAAATTCAAATCCCTCCGATTTTCGAAGATGATAATTGGCGTGAACCATATCAGGATGATAGTCTAAGCGAAAGTTTAGCACTTACACCGGATCCCATGCCAAGTAAGAATAAACCTACATTAGGGTTAAAAACTTTACCTAAGAACCTAAGATACGAATTCTTGGACACTGAATGTACAAGACCAGTTATAATCAATTCCAGTTTAGGAACAATTGAAACAAAGAAACTTTTAGATGTCCTAAAGAAATATCCAACTGCATTAGGATATAACATATCTGATCTCAAAGGAATATGCCCTTCAATCTGTATGCATCGTATTCTGCTAGAAGAAGATTGCAAAACCTCCAGAGAATCTCAAAGAAGAATTAACCCAATCCTTAGCACTGTAGTAAAGGAAGAAGTTAAGAAACTACTAGATGCTGGAATAATATATCCAATATCTGATAGTAAATGGGTTAGTCCAGTACATGTAGTACCAAAGAAAGGAGGTATCACTGTTGTGAAAAACGCTAAAGGCGAATCGATATCACAAAGAGTAGTGACAGGACATAGAGTGTGCATCGATTATCGTAAACTAAACAAGGCCACTCGAAAAGATCATTTCCCACTACCTTTTATAGATCAAATGTTAGAACGATTAGCCAAGCATTCATATTTCTGTTATGTTGATGGTTACTCAGGATTTTTCCAAATCCCTATCCACCCAGATGATCAAGAGAAGACTACATTCACATGCCCCTATGGAACATTCGCTTATAGACGAATGCCATTTGGATTATGCAACGCTCCTGCAACCTTTCAAAGATGTATGATGTCAATCTTTGCAGATTTTATAGACAACATCATGGAAGTGTTCATGGATGACTTCTCTGTATGCGGGCAAAGTTTTGAAGGATGTCTATCAAATTTAGAAATGGTGTTAGAAAGATGTGTAAAAGTAAACCTCGTGCTTAACTGGGAGAAATGTCATTTTATGGTCAGAGAAGGAATCGTACTAGGACACGTTATATCTGACAAGGGAATTGAAGTTGATAAAGCTAAGATAGAAGTCATAAAAGATCTTCAACCCCCTAAAACCGTTCGAGAAATACGAAGCTTTTTAGGACACGCCGGTTTCTACCGACGATTCATCAAAGATTTCTCGAAGATCACTAAACCTCTTACCGGTTTATTAATGAAAGACGCTGAGTTCATATTCAATGAAGATTGTCTTAAAGCATTCGAAACTCTAAAAACAGCTCTCATCACCGCACCAATCATGCAACCCCCTGACTGGAGATTACCTTTTGAAATCATGTGCGATGCGAGTGACTATGTTGTAGGCGCAGTTCTAGGCCAGAGGAAGGACAAGAAACTTCATGCGATTTACTATGCCCGTAGAACCTTAGATTCTGCTCAGATGAACTACGCCACTACTGAAAAAGAATTGTTAGCAGTTGTCTTTGCGCTTGACAAATTCCGTTCTTACCTAGTGGGAGCGAAAATAATCGTTTACACAGACCACGCTGCTATCAGATATCTATTAACTAAGAAAGATGCTAAACCAAGACTCTTGAGATGGATTCTACTCTTACAAGAGTTTGATCTTGAAATAAAAGATAAGAAAGGTACTGAAAACATCGTAGCGGACCATTTATCTAGAATAGAAGGTATTAAACCCGAAAAAGTGCCGATTAACGATGATTTTCCGTATGAACAGCTGATAGCACAAATAGGAAGCGTCCCAGTTCAGTTAGACATAGATGAACCAGAACCCGTGGAAACAATCCAAACAACTGTAGGACTGCCATGGTACGCTGACATTGTCAACTACCTAGTTGCAGGAGCTCTTCCACCTGATTTAACCTATCAGCAGAAAAAGAAATTCTTTCACAATCTCAAACATTACTATTGGGATGAACCATTATTGTTCAAAAGAGGACCCGATGGAATCTTTCGTCGATGTATTCCCGAAGAAGAAATAGAAGATGTCATTGCTCATTGCCATTCATCTCCTTATGGTGGACATGCAAGCACTTCCAAGACTTGTGCAAAAATCTTACAAGCCGGCCTATTCTGGCCTAATTTATGGAAAGATGTCCACATCGCTGTTATAAATTGCGATCGGTGTCAACACACCGGTAATATTTCAAGAAGAGATGAAATGCCTCAAAAAGGAATATTAGAAGTAGAAGTCTTTGACGTTTGGAGAATAGATTTCATGGGACCATTCCCATCATCTTTCGGTAATAATTACATACTCGTAGCTGTCGATTATGTTTCAAAGTGGATTGAAGCTATAACTTCTCCTACAAATGACACACGAGTAGTAATTAAGCTTTTCAAAAATATAATTTTTCCCAGATTTGGTGTGCCTAGACTCGTCATAAGTGACGGTGGCTCGCACTTCATTTCAAAAATCTGACAAATTACTATCTAAGTATGGAGTCAGACACCGTGTGGCAACACCATACCATCCACAAACAAGTGGACAAGTCGAAGTCTCAAATAGTGAAATTAAACAAATCTTAGAAAAGACTGTCGCCATATCTCGGAAAGATTGGTCATCTAAACTTAATGAAGCTTTATGGGCTTATAGGACAACTTACAAGACACCCATAGGAACTACACCTTTCAAATTAGTGTATGGAAAGTCTTGTCATCTCCCGGTAGAACTAGAACACAAAGCATATTGGGCGATCAAAACTCTCAATATAAACTATAATGCTGCAGGAGAAAAGTGAATCCTCGATATTAACGAATTAGAAGAGTTAAGGTTAGATGCTTATGAGAATGTTAAGATATATAAAGAAAGAACTAAGCGATGGCACGATAAACGCCTATCTAGGAAAGAATTTAGTGTGGGAGACGTTGTACTCCTCTTTAATTCAAGACTTAGACTCTTTCCTGGAAAACTAAAATCTAGATGGTCAGGACCCTTTGAAATAACTAGAGTGTTCCCGAGCGGAGCGATAGAAATTAAGGGTAGGAATAGTGAACCGTTCACAGTAAACGGACAACGTTTAAAACATTACCATAAAGTTGAAAATAAAGATTATGCAAATAGTCTAAGGCTTTTAGAGTTGTCCACTAATTTCCTTGATTAATCTACACCTAAGCATTACGTCAGGCTTTTGACGGTAAAAACAGCGCTTAGTGGGAGGCAACCCATTCAACCCATTTAATCATTTAATCATTTAATCATTTTATTATTTGTTTTGTCATTTTATTGTTTTATTTCATTATTATTATTGCTTTTATTTATGCATTTATTTCCTTATTTTTCCTTATTTTAATTTTTAAATCACCTTTACAGATTTTCTAAAGTCTTTTCCACTTTCCTTCTCCCCCTGATTTGTTTCCTCCGTATTTACACTAACTATGGCTAACCAACCAAGAAACATTATGGAAACCAAATTTAGAGGTAGAAACCAAAGAATGAAATTTGAAGAGTTATCACAGAGACCAATGGATTTGACTCTGTACCCGGATGATCTGACTATGGAAACCTTAGGTATACATGATAACATCCTATACTTGTTTAACCGACTTGGATGGGAGAATGCACTGATTAAACAAAAGTTTGTGACTTACCACGAGTTCACCCTTGAGTTCCTAAGCTCCTTAATTTACTTACCCGAGCGCAGCTTTGGATTCAGGAAAGGATTTATCAGTTTCCGCCTATTCGGAATAGAATATGACTTTAACCATAGAGAACTAGCTGACTTATTAGGATTCCCTAGTGGACCCTTTGCTTTTACTACCACACAGGTAGAATTGATGGACATTGAGCTGGACTTCTTTTGGGGAACCTTGACCGGAAATTACCATCCTGAACCAAATAACATGAACAATGATGAGATACATAACCCTGCTATCCGCTATTTCCATAAGATCCTTGCCCACACCTTCTTTGGAAAAGAAGAGAACCTTACTGGAGTATCTAAAGATGAGATATTCATTATGTCATGTCTGACTAATGGACAACCAGTCAATGGTGTACCTTTCATGATGCAAACCTTCACCCGAATCCAAGAAGAACCTAATTTACCCATATTAGTAGGAGGTCTTGTCACCATGATTGCTGATGCCTTAGGACTTAGATACCAATTACACAGGTGTAACCGTTTAGGTACCATCCGTCCTATGAATCTGAACTTTTGCTTTAACCGCCATATCATAAGAAATTTAGGACAACCACCTTTCGAGTACCTAATCAGGAATGAAGTAGTAACCCTTTTCACACTACCAAACCATGTTAGAGTCAGTGTTCATAATAAAGATAATTGGCTTTATGAGCTTACCCCTCCTGACTATCCATCCACTCCTGAAACACCTCAATCCTACAAGATAAGGGATGATATAATGACCGATGTAGAAAGTGACCCTGAGACACCTCCTGGTTACCATGACATTGACCACACTGATGAAGTGATTGAAACCCCTGAAATGAATCAAGTAGAATATGCTGACAACTTAAAGAAAATCATGAATACTCTTGAAGTTTACCAAGCCGATATTAATACTGTTAAGGATGAGATTAAAAGCATGCGATTGGACGTTATAGGTTTAACTGACATAACGTGTGAGCAATTCTACCACCTGAACTCTGCAATTGAAGATTTGAAGAAGCACTTTTGAAAATGCTGTAGTGATCTAACTTACTTTACTTATTGTTTTCGTTTCTAGTTAGTTTAACATTTTGCAAACATTTTCGTACCTTATTTTTATTAATGTAATTTCCCTTCAATTATATCAAAAGCAAAGCACTTCTAGTTTTACAAATTTTTTCCAATTTAATCAATTTCTATGCTTTCAATTCATTACTGTTATATTTAAATTGATTAATATTTTTATTGCTCGTGTGATGAAATTTGCTAATTTATGTTGATCTAAAAATATTATATATTGTTTGTGTTGGAAATAAAATGAGAAGTGATCATAAAAAAGAAAAATTGTATTGAACGTGTGAGATAATGCATTCTGGAAGAAAATATTCTAAGTTTTAGTCCCTCACGGTCGTCATCACCCTCTCACGATCGTGACAAGCTAATTAGCGCGTCACGACCGTCACTCCCTCTCACGACCGTGACGACCCCTGTTATAGGAATTCTGAGAAATAAAACTGTTCTTCTTCGCAGACACCTCTTTTTCAACTTCCACAAAATTTAGAAACCCCCCATTATCTCTTCCATATCCCGTAACCTCCTATTACCCCAAATTAATTCCATTAACCTCTCCATTTACTACAAACCTCTCACATTCAATTTTTCACTATAATTAGAACCAATTTCTTCACATTTTTCACTTTTTCACAAAACTCAAAAAACCTCTCATCTCCCATTCCCGTACTTGCATGCAATGGAAGAAATTCAGTTTAGAGACGGTGAGCATGGAGAAAATCAGAGACAAAAGTTCATCATGTTTCAAAACCGTGGCGTTCAACCCACTCGATATGTCGACACTGACTGTTTGAGGGAGTTGGGACTGCCCAACGGTGTGAAGCTCCTGCTTCGGAAGGTTGGTTTGTGGCACCTATGCAGTCAACCTCAGCCTACATTCGAGCTCCTGACATTGGAATTTCTGAGTTCGTTTCATTATATCACTCCTACCGGTTCACAAAGTCAACTCACCGGCGTTGCTAAGTTCAGAATGCTCGGCCGCGAGTTCGAAGTTACACAAACAAGGATCGCCGAACTGCTAGGTTTCGATCACGGCAACGATGCTCATCTCCGCGCTCCGGAAAACTTCAGTGAAACCGCTTTCACCTTATGGCACGACATCACCAACACCCGTGCCACTGCCTTTCAGAGCCTGAATGCTACGCATATCCATAACCCGGCGATCCGATACTTTCATCGCATCATCTGCAATACCATTTTTGCAAGAGAGAGCAATCACAAGCTGAACTCCAAGGAGCTCTTGTTCTTGCAATACGCCTTAAATGACAAGCGCATCAATGCTGCCCCATTCCTGTTGTCCCATATCCAGTCCATAGCGCAAAGAGGCGCAACCCCCTTCTTTATAGGCGGGATTGTCACTACCCTCGCCATTCAGCTGGAGCTTGGTGACTTGATTATCAATTTGCCTCGCAGAGCCGCAGAGTTCCTAACAAAGAATTATTGCAGGTCCGCCCACTTGATTGTTCAGAGAGAGGATGGTAGGTTCAGCCCTGTTATCCAAGGCACTGTTTATCACCACATTATCTTGTCGTGCCGTGACCGCATCGATCCGTCCAACCGAGCCAACTGGCTATTTGCTCTACCGGATGCTGCCGGCCACGCCCCCATTTTTGATGAGCAGGCCGATCCACCAGTGGACGAGATGCAAGACACCATGGATGCAGCTGAGCCTGTCCAGGACATTCCAGAGTCCTTCACCCGACAGCCACCTGCACAAGAATTCACACTTGAAGACGTCCTCTGTGCGATTCATTAGCAAAATCAGATGAATGCCGCATTGGAGCGAAGGCAAAAAGAGCAACATGATGCACTACTTTCAACTGTTGCCGCTAACCAGAGGACGACTAATGAGAAGCTCGGAGAGATCTTTAACGAGCTAGAGTCTTTGCGCATTGATATCACTGCTCTCACCGGCACCGGTTCTGACCCTGAAGCGACTCCGACCAGACGCTCCCGCACTAGAAGCCGAGGCCGTGGTCATCAGCAGCCTTAGTTTTAGTTTTTGTTTATGTTTTCCCATTTCCGTTGTTTGTATTGTATTTTACCCGCTATTATATCACAATATTGAGGACAATGTCTGATATATTGTGGGAGAGATACCTTTCATTTTTCCGCATTTCCCTTTCCGCACTTTCCATTCCGTTGTATTCCCTTTTCGTATTTTAATGAAACAGAGTAATATTTGTGCTATTTCTTTAGTTTCGAATTCTCCCAGTTTATTTAGCCATACCGAAAAAATTTTAATTTTATCTTCGCATTACCTGACTTACCTACGAAATCATAGTTAGGAAGCTGAGAACGATTCAACAAGATCGATACAGTCTTGACACCTTAGACTTCCTACTTAAGCTTTCCGTTCCGATAATTGTTACGACTACACCTTAAGTTTCAGTTCAAAAGTAACCCCTAGTAGTTTATACTAGCAGTCAGCACCGTCTGAACACAAACCACGTGGGGAGCCGATGAATATAAGTGTTTGATGCCTAATCTATAATGATCCTTCATATCTCGATGCCAATGAAAAGAAAATGCACCAAAGTACACGGTCACATAAAAGAAACGAGAAGTATGAAAAGGAGTTCATTGCGGGTTGGTTCAGAGGTACCTGGTTCTGAACTTGGTAGGGCGTGCTACGGCTCGATCCCCCACAACCTCAAAATCGGATAATATATGTAGGGTTGCCACATTCGTGTACCAGACCCCGTGCTTATAAAGGATCAAAGTCACTAACCGGCTACTCCAGTACGTGCGTGCTAAGGCAAAGGGCTTAATGTGATTGCGCTAGAATGAAACCGGGTGAAATAAGATCGAAAGACTCTAGGTGGAATCGTAACGCAATTACCGAATGTTTCGTTTAACGGGAAGTCAACGACTTAGCTTGTTGCTTGTGTCATTAGTGTATTGTTAGTGTTTTATTCTAGTACCGGTTTATCTGACAAAACGATTCCTCGTATGATTTGTTATGTGTGTGCGTCGATGAAAACCTGTCCGATCATTTTTCAACCGACTATTTGCTTGAGGACAAGCAAAGGTTTAAGTTTGGGGAAGTTTGATAACAAGAAAAAGTATCGTTTTATTGCTATGTTTCAATGCCGTTTTATCGCACATTTGTCGTTTTAACACCCGATTCCTCGAGTTTTCTTTGTCATTTTGCAGGTATATCAATTATGGAGATAAATCATGAGCCACAAGTGAAATGAGCAAAAACAACCATGAAAAGAAGAAGAAAAGAGGAATTCTGCATAATCTGCACTTTTTGTAACAGTCACGACCGTCAGCTAGGAGTCATGACCGTGACACGCTAAAAGGAGCAGTCACGGTCGTCACCAGTCCCTCACGACTGTGACGCGCGTAATACAAGGGAGACGAGCGTGACACCCTTGTCACGAACGTGACAAGGGGAATTTAGGTTAACTTGCTGAGAATTGGTCATGTACGTGTGTGCTACGTGAGGTCAACTTTCCTATTCTCCCGCAGACCAAGTATTTCAACTATTCCCTGGATTTTCTCAGCATCTAAGAGGCCCATGCATCATTTTCCAACTGCCAAGCCCAAATTGTTTCCTATAAATAGTTTAGTTTCAAAGAACAATTTACAGAGTTTTATTTTAATTTTTCTTGCGGAAGCTCTGCTGTATTTTCCTTTGCACCCTATTTTATTCTTTTCAGCATTTATTTGTTCTTGCTTTAATTTTATATCCCAACCAAATCATATAACAATTTCCAACATTAGGAAATTGTTATAATTTAATTTCTTTCAAAGCCTTCAGAAATTCTTTTAGTATTTTTATTTTCGATTCTGGTCCGTACTCCGAGCTTGCCAGATTGTGGAAGAAGGAGTCTAACATTATATCTGTTACTCAGATTTTTATTTAAATTGCATTTATATTAATGTTAAGAATTTATTTTTCTGTTATGCATATTTTATTTTGTATTTCTTCGTTTCTGCATCTGTCTGGTACAACAATCATGAGTAGCTAAACACTTTAGGCGGTATGTAATTAAAATCAACTGAATCGGTAAAATTAATTCTAGGTTTAAAATAATTAAGAACTTAAAATTTTGGCTGTGACTTTTTATAATAAAATCAATCTTTTTGTTACGAGAGTAAGGAAAGTGTAATAGGTTAGGTCGAGACCACGAGAGTGTGAGATTTCAACCAGATAGCTAAAGTTAGGCATTTAATTTAAACACAGCGAGAGCGCTTTAAAATGAATTAGACTTATTAAGTTTCCAAAACTTATTTCTAAACACTTATGGGCTAGTGAGAGCAGGCATAGGGCTTTAGGGGTAAGATCTGAGATAAGACCACGAGAGTGTGAGTCAAAGATATTTAAACCGGTAACCTCTACAGAATAGACTAAATGAACCATCTTTATAAGCCTAGATTAGATTGACCCGCCTAAGTTAACATAATTACATACCGACCGCCTTATTATTATTTTATTAAACTTAAATTTAATTTTTGCCTTTAATCCTTAAAAACAACCAAAAATCGTGACAACCATTCACCTTAGCTAAACTAGTAAATCCTCTAGCACTAAGTAATCATAAAGTCCCTGTGGGATCGATAATCTTAAATATTACTTCGATAGGTTGTGCGCTTGCAGTTAAGATACCGCTAGACACATATTAGAGTACGTCTTTAGCCCATCAAGTGGTCGAAAGCTCAAGATTTTGATGACTGATGGTGGTGGAGAGTATGTGTCGAAAGATTTCGATGCATTATGTGTAAAAGAAAGGATTTTACATGAGATGGTGCCACCCTACACTCCACATCAGAATGGAATTACAAAAAGGAATAATCAAACCATTATGAACATGGTGTGAAGTATGTTGAATGGAAAGCATCTACCCAAAGAAATATTGGGAGAAGCTGTGTCGACTACAACGTATATTTTAAACAGATGTCCGACGAAGAAGCTAGAAGGAGTTATGCCAGAAGAGTGTTGGTATGGTGTCAAGCCTAGCTTGAGTCATCTGAAGGTATTTGGATCTATAGCACATAGGCATGTGCCAAATAAGTTGAGAAGAAAGTTTGATGACAAGTATAGTCAAATGATTCTTATAAGATATCATTTGACTGGAGGTTACAAGTTATTCGACCCAGTAAACAAGCAGGTTGTGATCAGCAGGGACGTGATCATAGATGAGCTTATATGAAGAAAGATTCAGTTGAAATCATATGTGAAAAACCAGCTAGTGAAGTCGAAAGAGATGTTCGACGAGAAAATGTTACAGGTGAAGCAGGCCCAAGCAGACCTCAAAGAACAAGACATATGCCTGCAAGGTTGCAAGAATGTGTGATTACATCAGATGATATGGTCGGCGAAGAAGGTGAGTTGGTACATTATGCTTTCTATGCAGATGTCAAACCTGTTAATGCAGCTGAGGCATTGAAAGATTCGAAGTGGGCGAAAGCAATGAATGAGGAGATAGAGTCCATCGAAGTCAATAACACTTGGTCACTTATCGAATTGCCTCAAGGCAAGAAGGAAATTGATGTGAAGTGGGTATACAAGGTGAAGCTGAATCCCAAAAGGGAAGTGACTCGACACAAGGCGAGACTTGTGGCGAAATGTTTGAAGGAGCGAAAAACACAAGGAAGGGGGTTGGAATTGGGTTTTATAAAACAATGACTAAAAAAGACACTTTGATTTATCCTGGTTCGTTTGAACTCAAATTATATCCAGTCCACCCGCCAAGGTGATTTTGCCTCTCTCAACAAGGTCTTAATCCACAATTCAAAAACTATGAATACAATCACTAAGACCTATAGTCAAAGTCTTCTTGAGTCTACTGACTATACTAGTCACTCAAGGAAATCACAGAGTTTACAAAATGTTGTAACTAAAAATGCTTCAGAAAGCAATTATCACAACGTGATAGTTTTTACAAAACTTAAGCATGAAGTAAGAAATTGATCAGAGTTGGCGTGCATGTGTAAGAGCTTCAATTTCTTCAAGATATCTCCTTTATATAGGCATTGAATAAGAGATTTGTTGGGAACATCTGATGCCACATTTGGATGAATATAAATAGCCATAAAGTCCTTCCAAAAATAAAGATTATGTTCCCAAACGTTATTCTTGATTCCCTCTTAAATATCCTTTATTATGAGAATCGGAATATCATAAATGCTCATCAGAGTGTATTTGAAATTGCGCAGCAATGAGAGCTGATTTGATGAAAACTTCTTTCTATCAGGAGATCTTTTATAGAAGATGCGCTTGACTTGAGTATTATATAAAAGATGCTATTCAACCTTAGTAACATCCTTTTTCTTGAGAACTTATATCCTGCATATATAGAAAAATTTAGTGCTTTAATTTTTTCTTATAAAATATTGTTATCATCAAAATTATATAAGAGAGTAGAATCAAAATCTTGTTCTAACAATCTCCCCCTTTTTGATGATGATAAAACATTTATTTTGATTAAGAACAGAATTTAAAGAATGAGAAAACTCCCTTTAGATGGTTATAAATTCTTTCAGAGTTTTCCATAAGAAGTTCTTTGATGGTGATAGCTTCTTTCAGAGTTTTCCGTAAGAAGTTCTTTAACTTATGCTTTATGAGAATTTCTTCATTTTGTGTTCCTCCTGAGTTGATTACTTATCCTGTTCTTTTTAAAAAACAATTTAAACAGTTTGATCAGAGTATTAATATGTTTGAGGCTTAGTTTTGATAAACTGTTATGGATCAAAGTCATTTACGTTTCTCCCCTTTTTTGTCATTACTAAAAAAGATGCAAACATATATATAAGAAGAGTAAAAAAGAAAGGATCTTTGTTAATCAGATAATTAGATAGAACATTGAGCAAAACATTGAAATGCCAAAAAAAAACAAGCAAACAACAAAAATAGAGAAAACATGAAACAAAATCAGGGTTGGGGGTTAATCCTGGTAACTAATGCTTCTAGAAGAGACTTGATCTGAGAAGTTGATTCAACTTGTTGTCCAATCATAGTTTTGAGTTCATCATTGGTCTCATCTTGCTTGTTCAACCTCTGCTTGACAGTTTCATTCTCTTTCTTGAGTTCATTCAGAGTCTTCAGCACTAAGGATGTTGGAAGTGATTCTTCAACAGTTGCAGCAGCTTGAGTGGGGGGTTCCTCAGAAGATTCTTCAGCAGAAGGTACTTCAACAGTTTCTTTCCCCTTGTCTTCAGCAAAAGGAACTATCATCAGCTGAAATGTAAAAGAAGCTTCCTTTATTTGTGAAATTGTTTTAAAAATTAAAGTGATTAATTAAGTTAAATTAATTATGGTTAGAAAACTAATTAGGAAAAATAATTAAACTAAAAAGAAAAGAAAACCATGTCATAATAAATATTGGGGAAGGCTAGAATTGAACCCACGCCCTCAGCTTCACCAAACACGCCTCCATCCACTGGGCCAACGCGCCGTTTGTGATATGAAATAGAAAACAAACAATAAATATTAAATATAAATTCAAAATCCATAATGGCGTCATGTATCTTCTTCTTCCTCCAGATGCCTATTTTTTTAGCTACGCTTTTCTGGCGTTTTTGCTACGAAAATTTCGTAGCTAATGACATGCGATTTTGCAAAACATCATATACGTAACATAAATCAATTTTAATCATTCAAATCGATCAAATGATATTTTGTATGTCCAAATAAGTCATTAATTTCGTTTAAAATTATGTTTAGTCGCGGTTCCCAAATTCAACCTTCAAATACTAACAATGGCGAATTGTCATACCTGCACGAAAAATCCAATCAACCAGCCCAGAATTGTTCTATACAACATCACAAACAAGATTAAATCATCAAAAACAATTTATAATGCATAAATTAAAGAAATCGAAAAATTTCAAGAATATGGAAAAAACGATTTCGGTTTGAATGATTTTGTGATGTTTTGATGATGGATGATGATTGATTTATGCTCAAAATGCTCCAAAAAACCTAATGCAACCATCAAAAGTCCTTGAAATCAGCTAGAACTATGAAACCAATTGGGCACTTTTTCTTGAAAAATTTGAAGTTTGGTGAGGGTTCAAAAAATCAAAAAATTCCGCCTTGGTTCTTTGGATGTGTTGTATACTTATAGAGGAATAGAATTAGGTTAGAATTTTGGACTTTTTGGTGGATTATGAGATTACTTGAGTGTGAAGGAATGTGATTTCTAAATTTGTCCAAAAATTTGATAAAATCATGCCTTTTTTGTTTTGCACGAATTTGATCCTTCGCAATCATCATAATCATCAAATATTTGATCCCAAAATAGATTTAAGACCAAATATTTGATTTTTAATTATTTATCTTAATTAAAATTGAATTTTAAATAATTAAAACCCAATATAATATAAAATAAATAAATAAAATCAGATATTATGATCCATGGGTCATGAATAATTTTATATTTGAGTTTGGGTTGGAAAAAATATGGGCCCATTTGGAAGAAACTTGAGTTTTGGCCTTTTTTGCTTCATACACCTCCTCGAAATTGCCCAACTTCAACAATGCATAACTCCCTCAATTTTTTCCCATGAATGTTTTCTAGGAATTTTTAGAAAGCTTAGAATGTCCTCTAACTACTAATTTTGGTCCCATATGTCCATTTGATCTTCCATTTTTAAGTTATGAGCTTTAGAAAAAGTTGACTTTTTGTTGAATTTTAAAAGGACCTCTAATGTCTTGGATCATATCTTTCAAATGAAGCATTTTCGTACTTGGCTTGTGAGACACAAAGTTGTAGACAAATGAATTTCCTTCAAAATGAGATTTGGATGGGAAATTTCTAATGAAACATGTGAAAGTTATAGCTGGTTAAAGTACAGTTGACTTTTCCTACAAAAAAACCCTAATTTAGTAACTCCTGATTCTTTATGATTCTGAGGTTTCCTTGATGAATCATGATCAAACCTTGATCAAATTATGAATTTCACCTCATAATCTTTATGTTGACCAAAAATCTTGAAGTTTGACTTTGTGTTGACCATAGTTGACTTTTTGACCAAGTTAACTGATTTTTGATATCTTGAGCATCTGACTGACCAAACTTGTAGGGAAAGTCTTGAAACTGGACATGAGGATTCTTTGAAGTATGTGGGATGTCATGAAGTCCACTTGAGGCTTTAGAAGTCCAATTTGCTTTGAGAAATTCAAAACCCTAGTTTTAAGATCCAGTGCTTAGGAGGAGGCTTTGTCTGATGAAACCTGAAATCCCTTTTGAGCAATTGTGAATCTTGTGACTATTAGGAGACCTCTTGAGACACATTATATTGAATATGTGAGAGAAATTTTTGGGGTACAACAGTTTCCCCTGTTCAATTTTATAAAACCTGAGTAGTTAGATAGACATGTACGCCATTTGTGACCTGAAGGTGGAAGAGGATTGAACACTTAAGCCCAAAAATTTGCACTCGCTGGTGCGCAAAGTAATACTGTTGGTTGATTGTATTTCTTGAATGGGCTTAAATATTCCATTCGGGGTATTTGGATATGGGCTTATAGATGCCATCCAAAGTATCTATTGGTAGGAGTATCATAATATGTCTACATTTGACTTTATCTAAATGTTGTTACTGAACTAAGTATCAGAACTAGATCTTTGTCCCAACCATCTCTGAATTGTTTATGTAACATATCTCGAACTAAGTATCAACACTAGATCTTCATTTCGGTCATCTCTATACTGTCTCTGGGGAAAAAGATACCTTGAACTAAGTATCAGTACTAGATCTTTTTCTCGATCGTCTCTGAACTATCTCGAGGAAAATATCTTGAATTAAGCATTAGAACTAAATCTTCATTTTGATTATCTCTGAATTGCCTCTAGAAAATATCATGAACTAAGTATTAGCACTAGATCTTCGTTTAGATCGTCTCTAAACTGTCTCTAGAAATAAAAGCATCCTGAACTAAGTATCAACACTAGATCTTCGTTTAGATCGTCTCTGAACTGTCTCTGGAAAGAAAAGCATCCTGAACTAAGTACCAGCACTAGATCTTCATTTAGATCGTCTCTGAAATGTCTCAAGGAGTTGGTAATGTTTGTCTGATTGCAAACTATCATGAAAAGGAAAAGTTAGTTTTTATGTAAGAGAGTTTGTTGTATGCATGGCATGACGTTCTTAATGTAAATGAGAATGTCGTATGTGTTACAGATGTGTATGCCATGATATGATGTAAATAATGTATGAATTATATAACTGAAGCGCATTAGTAGCTTCATATATCAATTGATAGTTGGGGAAAATAAATCCCGATTCGTTGTTGAGGAGTATGAAGACGTCGTTCCCGTCTCGTTTAAAAATATTGTACTTAGGATCTTCTGTTTTCCGTTCGTCGCACTTCTTATTGAAAGATTAAATTCCTAAATATCCTGATTGGTGATTAAAAAAATAGACATTCCCCTGGAATACTTCGATAAAATAAATCCGTAAAGATTACTCTGTGGGGATGAAACAGTGAAGATTCGTTGGATATGTACTTTGCTGGGGATTCCTACCTCCGAGAGTCCTTAACAAATGCTATTATTGTAATTTTATATTATTTATATGCATTTTTGGTAAACATCAATCATATTCAAAAGCATATATACATTCAAACATAATCAACATACATTTTCTCTTAAGTAAAAAGGGAAAAGTAAACCTGAATTCGAAAATAGAATTATATTAATTTTGAAAATGGCCTATAAACAGGAAAGTTTGAACAAAGAGACAAAAATCCTAGTAAGAGGAATGTTTCGTAGAAAATTTAAAAGAGTACAAAAACAAGGAAAAACAGGTTTATCATTTGCCCCAAGGAAACCCTAGTTTTAAGATCCATTGCTTAAGAGGAATTGTATTAATTTTACTAATTCTGCGTTCACAGGTTGCGGGATATCTTCACCATCCATAGTAGTAAGCATAATAGCACCTCCAGAAAATACCCTTTTGACTACAAATGGCCCTTCATAGGTGGGAGTCCATTTTCCCCTAGGATCACCCCGTGGTAATATGATACGCTTTATCACCAAATCTCCATCCTGGTATACTTATTGCTATAAACACCCCAAATTTTCCCTCACTCTTTATCACACCATGGCTTGTGATCTTTCATTTTTGCATTAGTATAAGCATACTATCTCATATTGCATGTTTGCTTCACTGCATAGTTCAATTTCATCTGCATCTAGGGTTTGTGATCTGAGCAATCCAAGGAGTGATCTGAGCCATCCAAATGGTCTTAAAGCTTTCCAATAGGTTCCATGTGTGTTCTATGATCATATTATGCTCCCCAAAGTTCATGAAAGTCAAGGGATCACAAGAATTGGCAAAGGCATGGAAGCAGAGCTAGGGTTTTCCTACACAGATGACCGAAATTAGGGTTTTGGTTTCAGAGGCCTTAACTCCATTTTTTTGGTCATTATTGTTTCTAATGTTCTTAATATGTTATAAGGATCATGTGTACCAAGTTTGATGAAGAAATTCATTGTGGAAGTCATCTGATCATTGGGTAACTTCTTGAGCAAGTTAAGTCAAAATCAGGGCATCTGAGGCCCCCAACAATGGAACCAAAGGATCATTTTCATCAAATTGAGGTTCTATGATCTTTATTTGATCTTAGAAGTGGTTGGAAGTTCACAAAGTTGAATTATTTTGAGCCAATTGCAAACTTGCCATTTTTGGAAATGACTTGAAATGCAAACTTTCCATTTTGGGAAAGATTTTCAACCTCCTCTTTCATGACCAAAAATGCTTCAA
Organism: Lathyrus aphaca; assembly: GCA_963966055.1. Lineage (NCBI taxonomy): Eukaryota > Viridiplantae > Streptophyta > Magnoliopsida > Fabales > Fabaceae > Lathyrus > Lathyrus aphaca. Next base: position 276,991,043 of record OZ014523.1, read on the forward strand.
ATGAAACATTCTTGGGCATGAAAGTTGTAGATTAGGTCTTTCCATTTTAAAAAATTACAAGAACATGTTTTGATTCATCCTAGAACTCAAGATATGGCCTTTCAAAGTTGGCAAAAATCACATAATTTTCAAGTTCATGTCAAAGAGGGATTTTTGCATATTGGCATTTCAAGCTTCTACATGACTTCTAATGTACCCAAATGTGACATAACATGTTCATACAACATTACAAGACCAAATTTGTGCCTTGGATCACAAGTTTTCATGCCTAATCTTCACAAAATTTCCAAAGAGGGAAAATTGCAAAAGCTATGACATCTCATGAATCAAGTGTTACAGCTCATCAAATTCAATCCCATGGTCCTCCATGAATCAAGCTGAGACAGGACAAGCCATAGAAACACTTCTGACCCATGCCATGCTTGTTGTACAACACTTTTTACTTTTTTTGCAAAACACACCATACCAATCAAGGTGTGCCACTACCAACTTTCTGACCAATCACAACACATTATACAAACCTCAAGCAACACAAAACACACAACACACAAGTCTGAATGGAACCCTAAGGTCAGATTGCCAAAAACTTGCAAAACTTTCATCTCTTCGATACTCATTCCACAACCATCAAAACTTCAAACTTCTTCCACCAATCAACTCAAAAACACTCAAAGATCATTTCCCACCCTTCACCATGACCTAAAAGCCACTGAATCATAAACACGATTTCTGCAAAAAACCAGAACCAAACACTTCAAAATAGCCATCACAAGCTTGCTCTAAGCTCCTCCTCATCACCAGGGAGTTCATTGGGGTGGATTTGAACCAAGAAGGAGGCCAGAAAGCTCAAGAACTGAAAGCTCCATCTCAGGTAACCATGAAGAACATGTTTTTTTTGCATAACTTGCTATTTAAGTTAAAATATCAATCTTCATGTTCCCCTGATCACTCTGATATGTTTTGTTTTGAAAATGGTTAAGAATGACCATGTATGAAGCTTCTGGAACTTTTTAACCTAAGATGTTTTTGCTTCGATTCAACTTTATTATGCATGATAAATGTGTTTTGTTTGTGGATTCATGATATATGATGTTTGGGGATCATTTCTGGGTAAGAAATTTGATGTTTAGTGACCTAGGGAAGAAGTTGGCATTTTGAATGGCCGGAGAAGATGACCGGAGCTTAGCTCCGGTCACCTGAGAGTAATTAAGGCTTAATTAGGGTTTAGTGAGAAGTTTGAATTATGACCCTAGGATCTTTGTTTCGCGCGTAGATGGATGGCCCAAATTAGTCATTAAAACCCTAAATCCCTAATTAATTAATTTAATCAGGATTAATTAATTAAATTTTCAGAATGGATCCTGACCTTTGGATAGCACACCAGTCAACCAGCTTTCAAATCTGGGCCATAGATCTTGTTGACTTCCCATTTTATTTCATTTTTATTCATTTTGTTTTATTTCTTTTGCATATTTATTTTAAAATAGTTAAAAACATCACAAAAATATGAAACTTTGCATTCTGATTTTAAATATTTTTCTCAACCTGAAAATGATTTTTATTTTATTTTTTTGCATATAAAAAGTATTTTTAAAATATTTAAATGTTATTTTTAATTAATTAAAGTATTTTAATTAATTAAAAATGCATTTAGGTTTCTAAAAATCACCAAAAAAATCATGAGCCATTCCAATGCATTTAGAAACATTTTCAAACTCTTCATACAAATTTATTTTTAGGTTTGATCATAATTTCACAATTTTCTTTGAATTAAGGGTCTTTAAAATCACAATTTTTAACCCTAACTTTGAAAAATCATTTCTGCCTAACCAAGAAGAGTTTGAACTTGATTCTTTTTGCATTGTTTCACATATTGCATGTAGTTTCTAGGTTATTTTTCTCATGAATTTATTTTGCATTTTCAATTTGATTTGTATATTCTCTTTCGAATCATCCAAAAACCCTAGCAAACTTAGGAAAATCATAACTTTCAATAGGAATAACTTGTGACCTTCTCCTTTGGGGTTTGACCTAATATGGGATTAGGGGTTGTTTGAGATTGATTTCAAATTTTTATCATGTTGTATGCTTCTGCTTTATCCATTTGCATCTCATATGTCCATAAAACCCTAATTTCTCATGTTCATTTGCATTCACCTTGCATATTCATCATCCCATGAACTTGCCATGACATCTCAAGCATTCATATGTCATCTTAGACATCTTAGGATATGTTAGAACATTGATTTATCATTTCTTCATTCATTTTCCATGTCTTGCATTCATTTCATTCCATAAACATCCATGTGTTTTCAAACTTCCAAGCATGCTTTCATGACATCCCATCCTTGTATAACCATTCATATGCACATTGTATGATATTTCATCATCTCATATGCCATTTGCATTGCATAAACACTTCTGACTTTGGTCTTTGCATCTCATTTCAACTCATTTCTTTATGCTTTATACCTTATGCATTCATACTAACACTTTCAGGTACTTTTGGTAAGTTATTTGGGAGGTGGATTTTCCTTCACCTCTCACTTATTCTTACATCATTCATATGCATCTTATATGTCCTTGAAGTGAATCTAATTCACTTATGTTCCATCTTTCTCACTTTCTTCCTTTAAGTTACTTATCTTCTTAGGAAGTAAGTAACTTATTCTCCTGCTTCCTCCTCCTTTCATCTGCTTCTTCCATTGGTGGCTTCCTTGAAGATCCTTCCTTTTAAGCCTAACAAACCATAGGATATCCAAGAATGATAATGTTTAGGGTTGTGTTTAGTCCCCCTTAGCTTTTACCTTTGAGTCTCCTTGAGTCTCTCTTCTCATCTCAATAATCAGAGACTAAACTGTTAAAGTTTTAGGGCTTTGGAATTAGGGTTATGCCTGCATCCTTCTCTTAGGATGGAGTGCATAAATTTAATCCTAAGTGTTAAACCTTTAATTTTTTTAAACCTCTTAATTAAATCACATTAATAATCACCAAGACTTTATCTTGTAACTTGGGCCTTACATTAGGGTTCTAACTCTTCCTTATGGTTAAAAGGGACTAACCCTAGTGTTTAATGGACAAGTCCCCCTCAAGTTGTCTTACAAACTCAAAATCCATTTCTTAATCTCATCCCTTAATTAAAATCCATTTAATAAAGACTTGTTATATAATGAATTTAATCCCTAACCATGGATTAAGTTGAGGTATCTTCCTCAGCTTAAGTGTTCTCATCTATTATCCTTCTATTAGGATGGTGTAATGAGTCCACTAATCTGTGATTAGAGATTAAACTTATTACTTAACACTAAACAAAAAACCAAAAACATCTAAATATTCACAAGTAGGTTAATGATCTTAATCCTACATCATCATGGTAATTAAGTTGAGATGTTTATCTCATACTTAAGTAGACTCATTATCCCTAATCAGGGAGGATATAATGAGTTTACAAGCCCTTGATTTAGGCTTAAGCTCATAATCCTATGCAAAACACCAAAAAACAATAACAAAACTGAAAACACAAAAAAAAACAATAATCGTCTCCTTCGGGATTCTTTTCTCATCACACTTATTCACAAACTAGAACTTGCTTCTCCCGTCTAATACAAGACAGTTAGCACTCGAGCCAGATGAGTTATACACTTGAGCATAGGCAGGCAAGCAGTTCACAATCAATTTATTTTTCAGTCTCTTTAAGTCGAACTACGGTGTTCTGACTTCCTCATTGCATGAGAGGATACATAGGCATAACTTAACAGTTATCGAACAAAAGTCTATGTGTTTCCCCCTCTTTCAGCATTCTTTTTAAGCCTCAATTCCTGAGCAATTCACCCTTTTGCACTGACACCTGTACTTTTATTCTTAGCCTTGGCACACAGATAACACATACACTACCTCTTTAAACACAATATTTTAAGCGTGGATCCCGTCGAGTACGACGAACAATCTGGGTGCTAATACCTTCCCAGGTAGAACCAACCCCATTTCTCAGTTTCTCTGGTTCGCAACCGTCTTATCCATCGTTTTCTAGGTTTATACAACATTACCTTTCCTTCGGGATAAAAATGCCTAGTTGGCGACTCTATTCACTTCATTTTCATTTTCTCTTTTCGCCGACCGTTCGCGTCTGCACCGGGATGAAAATCTTCGGGAGCGACAACTTGGTGACTCTGCTGGGGATAAAGATCTTGTAACCAGGGCTTCTGGTTCTTTTTGTGGGTTTCTCCTAGCGCTCGTTTGATTTGTGTTTATGGGGGTGTTATGTGCTACCTGTGCTGTTTGTTTATTGCATTATTTATTGCTTTCTGTACAGCTTTATTTATTGCTTTCATTTACTGTTTTTATGCATTTCATACTATTATCATCATATCATGTGCTGGATCTTCTGTTTGTCTTGTTAGGAGGGATACTCAGTGAGTAAGGTTCCATACCGGGAACCTGAGTGACACATAGGATATATTGGCTTCATATTCTTTCCCATTCCATTTTGGTCTGGTGCGGGAATATGAAACACAGTTCAGACATGGGTTTCTTCTTGAGAACTCTGTGCTACAGATTTCCTGTAGTGCTAGGGCTATCTGGGAAGCCTGCCAAGTCTGGATGACTTTTTTATGACCTTCAGCATCTGAGGTGAATTAGAGGAGGATCCTTTATGGATATTGTAAACAATGTACCTCCAGGTTAGAAGTGTTTACACTTCTCATAATTGATCCAAGTCTAAGGATCCTTGTTCTAGAACAATACATGTGAGGGGGTTAGAATGTTTACAGGTTTGCAGGAACCCTTGGCCTCATCATACCCTGTTACTGATATTGTTAAGGTCACATCATTTTGGACTGTTCTTGTGAAACCCTGGACTTGTGGCTCTTTATTTGAGTTCCCCACGTGGTTACTAGTTCTCTAAACCTTCATCTGGATTTCTGAACACACATGGACCCTATCAAGGCAGATAACAGATCCAACACTTGATCACAAACCCTTGCATATCATTCTGCATACATCATTTTGCATCATTTAACATTTGTCTATTTTTTTACAGGGTATCCACATCTTATTTGGTTTTGGTTTTGACTGTTCATCTGCATCAACCATCTTCACCATCTATCTTCATCAGAGATTCTCTTCAGCATCTTCTTAAGTTGCCTTCATCAGCAGTTCTCTTCAGTTGTTTCCTTCAGCATCCATTGTCAGTATGGACACATCAAGGAAGAGCAACATCACATACCATTTCTTTGAGCCTACTCTGACAGGCATCAGGCAGATTCAGACACTCATCACTCCTGATCATGTCCCTTTATTCAGGGAACATTATGGTGGCATTATGGACATGATCATGGACTTGGATGCATCACAGAGGAGTATGATTCACACTTGCCTTCAGTTCTATAACCCTCACCTCAGGTGTTTTACCTTTCCAGATTTCCAGTTGGGCCCTTTGCTAGAGGAGTTTTCCATGTCGTTGGGTGTCCCCATCAGGAGAGGGATTCCTTTCAATACTGAGATGACTGCTCCCAGGAATGAAGATATAACTAAGGCTATGTACTTGGAGTCCACCCTAATTGATCAGAATATGACCACCAAGGCTGGAATCCCAGGCCTCCATTTGGACTTCTTGATCACTCAGGCCACCAGTCATGTTGCAGCAGGGAAGTGGGAAACTATTTGTGCTCTCTTGGCCCTTAGCATATATGGTATCATCTTGTTTGCAGACGAGCCTAAGTTTGTAAGCAAGAATGCTATCCATCTCTTCTTGTTGAAGAATCCAGTTCCTACCTTGCTAGGAGATTTCTACTACTCAGTGCATCAAAGGAATGAGAAGCAAAAGGGAAGATTAGTCAGATGTTGTGCACCTCTCTTCTACTGCTGGTTATTGAGACACTTGCCAAATTCAGAAGCTTTCTTGAATCCTCATCAGTCAAGAAACTGGGCTAAGAGAATGATTGCCCTTACATCAGAAGACATCAGGTGGTGCACTCAGAGCACCAAGGGCAGAGACATAATTACCAGTTGTGGGCAGTATCCCAATGTACCTCTGATTGGAGTGAAGGGTTGCATCAACTATAATCCTTTGATGTTCAAAAGACAATTAGGGTATGCATTGGTGCATCCACCAAGAGAGCAGGACTTATCAGAAACCCTTTACTGTGACATTCAGCATAACCATGCCATTGCCCGACAAGCAACTTGGGCTTGGGACAACATTTAGACAAAAGGGACTGCCATTATTGGCAAGTGCAACAACATGGCTTCAGCTCAGTATCTTGATCGGTCACGTATCAGAGGACAGATTACCCGTATGCCATTCACTCTAGAGGATGTTCCTGGACCATCAGCAGTAGAGCCTGTAGTTACAGTTAGTTTAGAAGAGTTTGAGAAGTTAAAGGAGAGGAATACTCAGTTATCTGAAGCTCTGAAGAAGACCCTCTGGGAGAGGAATGATAGTCTCCTGGACAATGAAAGGTTAGAGAAGCTCCAGATTGAGCATATGACCAAGATTGAGAAGACAGATGATTACATCAGAAGGGCTAGAGCAGGGGAGTTAGTGTTGAAGAATGCTTGCAAGGAAGCCAAGATTCAGAAGGCCAGAGCTGAGCACTACTTGGAAGAGAGTCAGGCTAGATGGATCAGAATTACTAAGGCTCATTCACAGGAAGATCAGAAGACCCAGGCTAGGATAAAGCAACTGGAAGCTAGTGAGAAGAAGAATCAGGAAGCCTTGTTGGCAGCACAAAAGGAAATCTCTGAATTAAAACTCCGGGCGGGGTTGAAAAGATCAAAAGACCAAGACAAGTATAAGAAGTTGACAAGTGCTATTGCCACCAGGAACCTTCTTATCAGAACCATCACAGAGCATCCAGTTGGCCGAGTGACTGATGCTCTCCTGAAGGAAGTCAGAGAGGATGATTATGGGCTGTATGTTTGATTTCTTTGTATTTGTACTTCATTTTGTTGTACTTTTGATTTTGTTGTATTTTGACCCATCATGGGGAGATTGTTGTAATCAAAACTATGTATCGTTACATTTTGTAATATATGGTTTGTGTTATCCTTTGGGCTTCATTTCTCTTCAGCATCATCATTCCTCGAGGTCTGGAAGGTCAAAACCAAAGAACCAAACCGGATACCCTTGGAAGACAAATAGACATCCTGCATTGTATACTAACCTCTTTTCTTTGTTTTGTAGGTATTTGTTTTTGTTGTTTCTCACTTTGCTATGGTTTCAGGAAAGATTGCTCGTAGGAGAGTCTTCCCCATCAACAGAGTTCTTCACAAATTCAAACCTCCCTGCTTTGAAAGATATAATGGGACATCTTACCCTCGCACCCATCTCCAATCTTTCCTGGGAAGATTAAAGGCCTACACTATGGATGAAAAGCTATGGATGTTCTATTTTGAGGATAGCTTGACAAGGGCATCTCGTGAGTGGTACTCTCATCTGACTAGGGCAACCATTAGAAATTGGAAAGATTTGGCCAAGGCCTTCATTCGCCAATACCAATACAATCTAGACATGGATCCTAACAGAACTCTTCTAATGGGTATGTCACAATCTTCTAGGGAAAGCTTCAGAGAGTATGCTCAGAGATGGAGGCAATTAGCTGCTGCCATTCAACCTCCAATGTTGGAAAGAGAAATGGCAGATATGTTTATGAACATCCTCCAAGGGACATACATTGATAGGTTGGCTGCTTTCTCTTCCACTAGATTTGCAGATGTGGTCATAACTGGAGAAAGGATTGAGAGTTTATTGAAAATGGGAAAGATTTCTGATAACGGTGCCAGCTCAAGCAGCACAAGGAAGCCATTTGCAGGGCCTCGCAGGTCCGGTGAAACAAACTCAATACACATGGGCAGAGGAAGGCCCTAATATATGCCAAGATCAATTGCCGCTGTCACAATTCCTACTCCACCTCCTCAACAACAATACACTCCGCAACCACAATAGTACCCTCAACAACATTTTCCTCAACAAAGGTCCTATAACAACAATAACAACCAACAACAACGTCCTTTCCAGCAAAGGCCATCTCAAGTCAATAGGGTAATTGAGCCTATACCCATTCCCTATGCCACTTTGTTACCACAACTTCTGAAGCTTAATCTTGTTGAATTAAGGATTCTGGCTCCACCAGATCCTCAGAACCTTCCACGGAATTACGACATCAATGCCAGATGTGCCTTCCATTCTAATGCACCTGGCCATACCACAGAAAAGTGCAGAGCTTTGCACATGAAGGTCCAGGATCTAGTTGATTCAAAGGCTTTAAATTTTGCACCACCTCCTAACGTCACAAAGAATCCTATGCCCAGCCACGGTGGGCCAAGGATAAATGCAATTGAGGAGGGTCAACCCATGAATTTAATTGAAGATGTTGCAAGCATTCAAACACCTCTGGCAGAGGTTAAAGCTCAGCTTTTAAAATTCCAGGTGTTCCCAGGTTGTGAGGCCTGCTGTGAATCTTGCAAAGTTTTCGTCAATGGGTGTGCAAGCTTAAGAAGTGGCATCAATGGCCTTATCAGAGAAGGTATCTTGTAGATAACATCAACGGTTTCTACAACATTAGTAACTCCTTTTACAGCAACAACAAACACTCCTCCTAAACTTCAAAGACAATTGTTCTGACATACTCATCTACAAAATCAACAATCATCTCTTCCACCACTTCAACAAACACTAGTTCAACCGCATCCGCTTCTACAACTACAACAACCGTTAACAACAACATCTCCACAGTCACCATATACTACGACCCAACAATGGTCCCTGATTCCAACAGTTTTCAACAACAATCTCAACAACCCAGCTTCAGTCTTTCACCACCACCAACAATTAGAAGTCCTGTCAGCATATATTACGATCCACAAACAATCACAGTGCCTACCTCCGCTGCAATCAGTCCAGTCACCATCACGGTACCTAGACCCATTCCATATGAAAAAGATAGTGTGTACCATGGCACTATGGTTCAGACCTCTACTGCAACGGGGAGAGAGTCCTTCTTAATTCTTCAGCTCATACACCACAGGTGGATAATGTCGGGGGAGGCGGAGGCTTCACCCGAAGCAGACGCCTCTTCGCGTCATAAGTTCCAAGAGTTAATACTGAGGCAGAGGCTGTTGCCAAAGCCAAAGGTAAAAATGTGGTGCCGGAAGAAACAATTCTGAAAGAAGCCCATAAAACATCCTTTGATCAAGATGTGGATGAATTTATGAGGATAATCAAGAGAAGCGACTACAAGGTTGTGGATCAGCTCCACCAGACTCCTCCCAAGATCTCCATTTTATCATTGCTATTGTGTTCCGAAGCTCATTGGGATGCCTTACTTAAAGTCCTGCACGCAACCTACGTGCCTGAGGAGATCACAGTAAATCAGCTCGAGATAGTGGTGTCTAATGTTAATACTAGCCATGGGCTAGGCTTCACCAATGCTGATTTGACAACGGAAGGTCGTCACCATAACAAGGCTCTACACATCACTCTAGAGTGTAAAGGAGCTGTGCTTTCACATGTTCTAGTTGACATTGGGTCTTCGCTCAATGTCTTGCCAAAGAAAGCCCTTGTAAATCTTGAATTTGATGGTATTGCTCTCCGACCAAGCAATCTGGTGGTTAGAGCTTTTGATGGTTCCAAGAGGTATGTTCTTGGAGAGGTGGAGCTTCCTGTGATAATTGGCCCGCAGGTCTTTCAAACTACTTTCTACGTGATGGACATTCAGCCGACCTACAATTGTTTGTTGAGTCGACCATGGATTCACGCCGCTGGCGCGTTTACGTCGACCCTTCACCAGAAATTAAAATACGAGTGGGAAGAGAAAATTATCACAATATATGGTGAAAAGGATATTTTTGTTAGCCATCTGGCCACCTACAAATACATTGAGATGGATGGTGAAATCCACGAGACCATGAGCCAAGGTTTCGAAGCGCTAAACATCAATGAGGCGACAACTGAAGTATTTGTTGCATCCCAGGAGGATAGGATGGGTACTTTAATTGTCTCCTATCAACAAGCTCGGAAGGTTGTTGAAGATGGAAACGCCCAAGGCTGGGGCATGCTGCTACCGATGGAGAAGAAGGAGGACATATTCGGTTTGGGTTACAAACCATTCTGATAAGATCAAGCAGAGGCTGCTAAGGAGCCCAAGTTCATAAGTGGGGGGATGCTGACCCCAGATGCTATTAATAACGTGGAAGACGAGGCTGAAAGCGACCTCAACCTGGAGAGCTGGATTCGTCCAAGGATCCCGGGCCAACAAGTCCTTAATTGGTCTTCCCAGGAAATTATAAGAGTTACTCCTGCAGAGTAATTATTATTTCCTGCTTTTTTAGCATGCATCAAGTCCTGCATCTTGCCCAAGGTGTCAGGACTCATTTTGTAATAGGGCCATATTTGTATTTTGTGCAAATGGAATATCAATGAATATTGGACATCTTTTGCAAACAATTTCCTTTTTCGCTCATTGTCTTTTCATTTTTGTTATTTTACGCACAAAACAATAAAATGGCAATGTTTTCAAAATAAATAACTTCATTTTTTCTAAACAAGATTAAAACTGATCACTAAAAAGAACAAATCTCAACCCTTGCAGAGATTATCCTCCAGATTGCACCGACAACATCACTGCTATGACCTTGTATGACTTCGACAATCCAATTAATCAAGCCGAGGAAGGGGTTGAGGAAGACTACGAGTTGCCTGAAGAGTTAGCCAGGTTGTTGAGGCAAGAAGAGAAAGTGATTACTCCTCATCAGGAGGAGATTGAAACTGTTAACCTTGGTACCGAGGAGGATTTGAAAGAAGTAATTGGGGCCAGTCTGCAAGCTCCAGTAAAATAACAGCTTATCAGCATGCTTCGGGAATACGTCGACGTCTTTGCTTGGTCCTATCAAGACATGTCAGGTATAGATACGGATATTGTCATGCACAGGCTACCCTTGAAAGAAGATTGCCCTCCAGTCAAGCAGAAGTTGCGCCGTACTCGCCCAGATATGGCCATGAAGATTAAGGAGGAAGTACAAAAGCAGTGGGACGCCGGTTTTCTCGCTGTGACTAGTTACCCGTCGTGGGTTGCTAACATTGTACCTGTACCTAAAAAGGATGGCAAGGTGCGTATGTGTGTGGATTACCGGGACCTGAACAGAGCTAGCCCGAAGGATGATTTCCCATTACCTCACATTGACGTATTGGTTGACAACACAACTCAGTTCTCGGTATTTTCTTTCATGGATGGATTTTCTGGGTATAATCAGATCAAGATGTCACCCGAAGACATAGAGAAAACAACCTTCATCATACCTTGGGGCACATTTTGTTACAAGGTAATGCCATTTGGACTAAAGAATGTCGGTGCAACGTATCAACGGGCTATGGTGACATTATTCTACGATATGATCCACAAAGAAATTGAATGCTATGTGGATGATATGATTGCCAAGTCCCTTACAGAAGAAGACCGTCTGGTAAATCTGTTGAAGTTGTTCAAGCGTCTGAGGAAATATCAGCTGAAGTTGAACCCCAACAAATGCACCTTCGGGGTACGTTCTGGAAAGTTGCTGGGATTTATCGTAAGTGAAAAGGGAATTGAGGTTGATCCCGACAAAATCAAAGCCATTCAGGAGATGCCTGCACCTAGGACTGAAAAAGAAGTTCGGGGGTTCTTAGGTAGATTGAACTACATATTAAGGTTCATATCTCACCTCACTGCAACCTGTGAGCCCCTATTCAAACTATTAAGAAAGGAACAGACAGTCAGGTGGAACGACGATTGTCAGAAAGCTTTTGACAAGATCAAGGAGTACCTGCAAGAACCTCCAATTCTCATGCCTCCAATTGAAGGAAGACCTCTGATAATGTACCTAACAGTATTAGAAGGATCAATGGGGTGTGTGCTAGGCCAGCATGACGAGTCTGGTCGAAAAGAGTATGCAATATACTACCTAAGCAAAAAGTTCACCGACTGTGAACAACGTTATTCACTGCTCGAGAAAACGTGTTGTGCTTTAGCGTGGGCTGCTCGCCGACTAAGACAGTATATGGTGACTCACACTACTTTGTTGATCTCAAAAATGGACCTTGTCAAGTATATATTTGAGAAGCCATCACTTACCAGAAGGGTTGCAAGATGGAAAATGATTCTAACAGAGTATGACATTCAGTACACATCTCAAAAAGCCATCAAGGGCAGTGTATTGTCTTACTATCTAGCTGAGAAACCCATTGATGATTATCAGCCCATGAGATTTGACTTCCCTGATGAAGACATCATGTTCTTGAAAGCAAAATATTGTGAAGAGCCAGTTCACACTGAAGGGCCTGACCCAGAAGAAGAATGGACTATGATGTTTGACGGGTCTGTCAATATGAATGGTCGTGGAGTTGGTGCAGTGCTCATTACACCTAAAGGAGTTCATATGCCTTTCTCGGCAAAACTCACCTTTGCCTGCACTAACAACGAAGCAGAATACAAAGCATGTATCATGGGTCTTAAGGAAGCCATTGACCTCATGATCAAAACTTTGAATGTATTCAGAGATTCAACTTTGGTAATCAACCAGACCAACGACAAATGGTACACTCATCAGGAGCATCTGATTCCACACCGTGATTATACGAGGAGATTATTGACCTTCTTCACAACTGTCAAACTTGAATACATCCCTCGAGATGAGAATCAGCTTCAGACGCTTTAGCTACCATTTCCTCCATGATCAAAGTTCAAACCGCCAATTATGTGCCTCGGATTCTGGTATCCAGACTAGATCGACCAACATACGTATTCTCTGTGGACGTTGCTAGTGATGTCAAACCTTGGTTCCACGACATCAAATGCTTCTTAGAGAATAAGACGTACCCACCAGGAGCATCATCTAATGATAAGAAGACATTGAGAAGGCTGGCTGGCAGTTTCTTCCTCAATGCTGATGGTTCATTATACAAGCGAAACTTCGACATGGTCCTGCTCAGATGTGTTGACAAGAAAGAAGCAGACCTGCTGATGCACGAGGTGCACGAAGGTTATTTCGGTACCCATGCCGGAGGACATGCAATGGATAAGAAGTTATTAAGATCAGGTTACTACTGGATCACAATGGATGCAGACTATTGTGCCTATGCCAGAAAATGCCATAAATGCCAGATCTACGCAGATAAAGTGCATGTGCCTCCAAATCCGTTGAACGTGATGTCTTCACCTTGGCCCTTTGCCATATGGGGCATTGACATGATTGGAAATATCGAACCGTCTGCTTCAAATGGTCACAGATTCATCCTAGTGGCCATTGATTGCTTCACCAAATGGGTCGAAGCAGCTTCGTATGGAAACGTCACCAGACAAGTGGTAGCCAAATTTCTGAAAAGAGACATCATCTGTCGATATGGAGTTCCCGAGCGAATCATTACTGATAATGTTTCCAATTTGAACAACAAAATGATGGCAGAACTGTGTCGGGACTTCAAAATCCAACATCATAACTCTTCTCCTTACAGGCCAAAGATGAACGGTGTTGTTGAGGCAGCCAATAATAACATCAAGAAAATTGTGCAGAAGATGGTGATTACTTACAAAGACTGGCATGAAATGCTACCATTTGCTTTGCATGGGTACCAAACCTCAATCAGAACGTCTACTGGGGCCACACCTTATTAGCTTGTGTACGGTATGGAAGATGTCCTACCTATTGAAGTTGAGCAACCCTCCTTACGGGTAATGATGGATGTGAAGCTGGACGAAGCAGAATGGATCTGGTCTCGGTACAATCAACTAAATCTGATTGAAGAGAAAAGGCTAGCTGCCATCTGTCATGAGGAGTAATTTCAGAAGCGAATGAAGAAAGCCTTCGATCAGAAAGTCAGACCTTGGGAATACCAAGTGTGAGAGCTTGTTCTGAAGAGAATCATTCCTCCTCATACAGACCACAAGGGCAAGTGGACACCAAACTATGAAGGTCCCTACGTCATAACCAAAGTCTTCTCAGGTGGAACACTGATGCTCGCAACCATGGATGGTGAAGACTTCCCGTCTCCTATAAATTCAGATGCAGTTAAAAAATACTTCGCATAAAATGACCCGCTGAACATAAAAACAGAATGTAAGTCCAGACAAAAATAGGGCATCCCGGCGAGTCAAAAACAGAATAAAAGACTCAGGCAAAAATAAGGGGAAAATAAAAAAAATGTACACCCGCTGAGTTGAAAAGCCGCATTGGACAGCTCAGGCAAAAATGGGTATCCTGGTGGATTGAAAACCCGAAAGGGCGATCCACACAAAATCAGGGAATAAGCGAACAACTGCATTCTGAATTTGTCCGTATCATTCGCAACATATCAAGCTTCAAAAGGACAAAGCATCAGTCATAGTCAACCTTCTTCAAAAGCAAGATAAGAAGAATGTCAAGGTCATACAGGTCATAGCAAAGGAAGCTCACTGGAGCGTCGCCATCAACATTGCTAACACTTTTATTTTCTCAATTTACAGCAATCTCCTCCTTTCAGGGTATTCGCTTCTTTGTCTGTACTTGACAATTCAGAGGCACACGAATTAATAAGATCATTGTTTCCAGTCACACCTTGTTTTGTACATTTTTTTGTTTCGTTTGCAAAATGTCCAATGTCCATAATACAACACTCGCATAAAACAAATGAGCCATTTTTAATAAATGCTTGCAGGAAATATATTACTTTCGGGTAAGTCTAACTCCTATGACGGAATCCGGTTAGGGATACCTCGGGATACTTGTGCGTTTTCCTTTGTCTTAACAGGTTGCAGGTATTCAATACGCAACAGGGGGCATATCAAGCATTGAATCCCCAGCATGCTACTTCCCATAAGTTATCTCCTCCCCAAGCAGGACCTCCCGAGCAGTGCCTGACAACTATTTCACAGCAAGATGATCAAGGAATTTCCTATCCCCCACCAGAGTGCCAAATTTCTCTCATCCTTAGCAGTGTTGATGGAACTGATTCCCCACAAAGTTGCCTCCCCAGAAGAGCAATACCTGAAACCCATACCCAATGGAGTGGCTAAAAACTTCCTTCTCCCCAGCTGAGTTGCCAAAACTCCATTATCAAGGAGTTCTCCCTCCGGCTAGATCTACCATTGATCTATTCCCCCAAGCAGAGTTCTCCCTCCAAACAGATCAGCCAGAGATCTTCATCCCCGCAGGATCCGAGTCTCGGATCAGTTCTCTCATTTGCATAATCATGACATTCACATTATAATCACCGAAATAAGCGTAGCATTCCGTCTAATACGGAGCATTATGGCAAAAATCAAACATTTGCATGATCACAAGCCAGGTTTGAGCCAGTTACCTGCGAATACCATCAATATTTCATCGGCAATATACAAAAACAACTCATATCCCTTACAGATAAAAGCCAAAGCATCCCCTTTGCACTCTCAAAACAAATTCCTGTTTATATTTATACATATTTGACACTCGTCCATGTCATACTTCCCCAGCAAGTCAAACACTCGTCCGTGTCTTGCTCATACCTCACCAACAAATCAATACTTGTGCATACCAATACAAGAGTCTTTTGATACTCGCCCGTATCATTGTATATATCACTCCTCACCAGATTCGACACTCGTCTGTGTTCCTTGTTAACCAGTTGGTACTCGTCCATATCATCAACTTTGAACACGCTCCAGCGTTTATTTCTACCGATACTCGTCTGTATCATGGTCCTAAGGATGCTCGTCCTCATCTTTAATCTATACACACTGTCAAACACTTGTATCTTTTATTTTTGAAAGCGTAAGCACTCGTCCGTGTTTACCAGTAAGTCATCAACAAAACAACTTTCTTCTATCCGACATTCGTCCTATGTCATGATATCTTCGGCAGCCGTCCCCTGCCAGGTGATCGTCCTTCACCTTTGGATGATAGTCCCTCATCCTTTTCCCAGTGGAATCTCCATTATTGGAACCTACTATCCGACATTCGTCCTATGTCGTGATATTTTTAACAGCCGTCCCCTGCTAGGTGATCGTCCTTCACCTTTTGATGACTGTCCCTCATCATTTTATCTGATGGCTATCCCCATCGTTGATCTTGTTATCTGATATTTCTTCCTATGTCGTGATAATCCCCGAGAGCAGCCGTACCCTGCTAGGTGATCGTCCTTCACCTCTTGATGATCGTCCTTCATCATGCTTATCTGATGGTCGTCCCCATCATTGACCGTATCTATCCGACATTCGTCCTATGTCGTGATAAAGAGCAGTCGTCCTCTGCTAGGTGACCGTCCTTCACCTTTGATGACCTTCCCTCATCATTATTTCATTTATTCTTTAAACCAATGGTCGTCCCCATCGTTGTTTACTTTATTTTCCAAGCCTGGTGGTCGTCCCCATCATTGATTTTCTCATTACTTTAACCCCCTAGAGAATCTTATTTCTTTACCCGATGGTCGTCCCCATCATGATCTCTTTATTTCCCCAGCTTGTCGGTCGTCCCCGTCATTGCTTTGCTTACCATTTTATCCTCAGCAGTCATCCTCTGCTCGATGGTCGCCCTCCATCGCCTTTCATTTGATAATCATACTATACTACATTTTACAATTTATATCTCTTTTCTTCTTCTCTCCAGCGAGTGCAAATTTCGGACTGTCTTTGGTATTCAACCACAAGTTATCTTGTTTGTCTGTTAAGCCAGACACTTACACCCTGCACAGCTAACTCATGCTTGAATAGGGGAAGCTGTAAACACCCCAAATTTTCCCTCACTCTTTATCACACCATGGCTTGTGATCTTTCATTTTTGCATTAGCATAAGCATACTATCTCATATTGCATGTTTGCTTCACTGCATAGTTCAATTTCATCTGCATCTAGGGTTTATGATCTGAGCAATCCAAGGAGTGATATGAGCCATCCCAATGGTATTAAAGCTTTCCAAGAGGGTCCATGTGTGTTCTATGATCATATTATGCTCCCCAAAGTTCATGAAAGTCAAGGGATCACAAGAATTGGCAAAGGCATGTAAGCAGAGCTAGGGTTTTCCTGCACATATGACCAAAATTAGGGTTTAGGTTTCAGAGGCCTTAACTCCAATTTTTTGTTCATTCTTGTTTCTAATGTTCTTAATATGTTATAAGGATCATGTGTACCAAGTTTGATGAAAAAATTCATTGTGGAAGTCATCTGATCATTGGGTAACTTCTTGAGCAAGTTAAGTCAAAATCAGGGCATCTGAAGCCCCCAACAATGGAACCAAAAGATCATTTTCATCAAATTGAGGTTCTATGATCTTTATTTTATCTTAGAAATTGTTGGAAGTTCACAAAGTTGAAGAATTTTGAGCCAATTGCAAACTTGCCATTTTTGGAAATGACTTGAAATGCAAACCTTCCATTTTGGGAAAGATTTTCAACCTCCTCTTTCATGATAAAAAATGCTTCAAATGAAAAATTCTTGGGCATGAAAGTTGTAGATTAGGTCTTTCCCTTTTAAAAAATTACAAGAACATGTTTTGATTCATCCTATAACTCAAGATATGGCCTTTCAAAGTTGGCAAAAATCACATAATTTTCAAGTTCATGTCAAAGAGGGATTTTTGCATATTGGCATTTCAAGCTTCTACATGACTTCTAATGTGCCCAAATGTGACATAACTTGTTCATACAACATTGCAAGACCAAATTTGTGCCTTGGATCACAAGTTTTCATGCCTAATCTTCACAAAATTTCCAAAGAGGGAAAATTGCAAAAGCTATGACATCTCATGAATCAAGTGTTACAGCTCATCAAATTCAATCCCATGGTCCTCCATGAATCAAGCTGAGGCAGGACAAGCCATATAAACACTTCTGACCCGTGCCATGCTTGTAGTACAACACTTTTGACTTTTTTGCAAAACACACCATACCAATCAAGCTGTGCCACTACCAACTTTCTGACCAATCACAACACATTGTACAAACCTCAAGCAACACAAAACACACAACACACAAGCCTGAATGGAACCCTAAGGTCAAATTGCCAAAAACTTGCAAAACCTTCATCTCTTCGAAAGTCATTCCACAACCATCAAAATTTCAAACTTCTTCCACCAATCAACTCAAAAACACTCAAAGATCATTTCCCACCCTTCACCATGACCTAAAAGCCACTGAATCATAAACACGATTTCTGCAAAAAACCAGAACCAAACACTTCAAAATAACCATCACAAACTTGCTCTAAGCTCCTCATCATGAATAACTTTTTTTTCCAGAACTTGCTATTTAAGTTAAAATATCAATCTTCATGTTCCCCTGATCACTCTGATATGTTTTGTTTTTAAAATGGTTGAGAAATGACCATGTATGAAGCTTCTGAAACTTTTTAACCTAAGATGTTTTTGCTTCGATTCAGCTTTATTATGCATGATAAATGTGTTTTGTTTGTGGATTCATGATATATGATGTTTGGGGATCATTTCTGGGCAAGAAATTTGATGTTTAGTGACCTAGGGAAGAAGTTGGCATTTTGAATGGTCGGAGAAGATGACCGGAGCTTAGCTCCGGTCACCTGAGATTAATTAAGGCTTAATTAGGGTTTGGTGAGAAATTTGAATTCTGACCCTAGGATCTTTGTTTCGCGCGTAGATGGATGGCCCAGATTAGTCATTAAAACCCTAAATCCCTAATTAATTAATTTAATAAGGATTAATTAATTAAATTGGCAGAATGGATCTTGACCTTTGGATAGCACGCCAGTCAACCAGCTTTCAAATCTGGGCCATAGATCTTGTTGACTTCCCATTTTATTTCACTTTTATTCATTTTATTTTATTTCTTTTGCATATTTATTTTAAAATAGTTAAAATCATCACAAAAATATGAAACTTTGCATTCTTATTTTAAATATTTTTCTCAACCTGAATATGATTTTTTTATATTTATTTTTGTATATAAAAAGTATTTTTAAAATATTTAAATGTTAATTTTAATTAATTAAAGTATTTTAATTAATTAAAAATGCATTTAGGTTTCTAAAAATCACCAAAAAAATCATGAGCCATTCCAATGAATTTAGAAACATTTTCAAACTCTTCATACAAATTTCTTTTTAGGTTTGATCATAATTTCACAATTTTCTTTGAAATAAGGGTCTTTAAAATCACAATTTTTAACCCTAACTTTGAAAAATCATTTCTGCCTAACCAAGAAGAGTTTGAACTTGATTCTTTTTGCATTGTTTCACATATTGCATGTAGTTTCTAGGTTATTTTTCTCATGAATTTATTTTTCATTTTCAATTTGATTTGTATTTTCTCTTTTGAATCATCCAAAAACCCTAGCAAACTTAGGAAAATCATAACTTTCAATAGGAATAGCTTCTGACCTTCTCCTTTGGGGTTTAACCTAATATGGGATTAGGTTTTGTTTGAGCTTGATTTCAAATTTTTATCATGTTGTATGCCTCTTCTTTATCCATTTGCATCTCATATTTCCATAAAACCCTAATTTCTCATGTTCATTTGCATTCACCTTGCATATTAGTCATCCCATGAACTTGCCATGACATCTCAAACATTCATATGTCATATTAGACATCTTAGGATATGTTAGAACATTGCTTGATCATTTCTTCATTCATTTTCCATGTCTTGCATTCATTTCATTCCATAAACATCCATGTGTTTTCAAACTTCCAAGCATGCTTTCATGACATCCCATCCTTGTATGACCATTAATATGCACATTGTATGACATTGCATCATATCATATGCCATTTGCATTGCATAAACACTTCTGACTTTGGTCTTTGCATCTCATTTCATCTCATTTCAACTCATTTCTTTATGCTTTATACCTTATGCATTCATACTAACACTTTCAGGTACTTTTGGTAAGTTATTTGGGAGGTGGATTTGCCTTCACCTCTCACTTCTTCTTACCTCATTCATATGCATCTTATATGTCCTTGAAGTGAATCTAATTCACTTATGTTCCATCTTTCTCACTTTCTTCCTTTAAGTTACTTATCTTCTTAGGAAGTAAGTAACTTATTCTCCTGCTTCCTCCTCCTTTCATCTGCTTCTTCCATTGGTGGCTTCCTTGAAGATCATCCCTTTTAAGCCTAACAAACCATATGATATCCAAGCATGATAATGTTTAGGGTTGTGTTTAGTCCCCCTTAGCTTTTACCTTTGAGTCTCCTTGAGTCTCTCTTCTCATCTCAATAATCAGAGACTAAACTCTTAAAGTTTTAGGGCTTTGGAATTAGGGTTATGTCTGCATCCTTCTCTTAGGATGGAGTGCATAACTTTAATCCTAAGTGTTAAACCTTTAATTTGTTTAAACCTCTTAATTAAATCACATTAATAATCACCAAGACTTTATCTTGTAACTTGGGCCTTACATTAGGGTTCTAACTCTTCCTTATGGTTAAGAGGGACTAACCCTAGTGTTTAATGGACAAGTCCCTCTCAAGTTGTCTTACAAACTCAAAATCCATTTCTTAATCTCATCCCTTAATTAAAATCCATTTAATAAAGACTTGTTATATAATGAATTTAACCCCTAACCATGGATTAAGTTGAGGTATCTTCCTCAACTTAAGTGTTCTCATCTATTATCCTTCTATTAGGATGGTGTAATGAGTCCACTAATATGTGATTAGAGATTAAACTCATTACTTAACACTAAACAAAAAAACCAAAAACATCTAAATAATCACAAGTAGGTTAATGATCTTAATCCTACATCATCATGGTAATTAAGTTGAGATGCTTATCTCATACTTAAGTAGACTCATTATCCCTAATCAGAGAGGATATAATGAGTTTACAAACGCTTGATTTAGGCTTAGGCTCATTAACTTATGCAAACAATAAAAAAATGAAAGCACAAAAAACAAACAATAATCATCTCCTCTGGGATTCTTTTCTCATCACACTCATTCACAAACGAGAACTTGCTTCTTCCGTTTAATGCAAGATAGTTAGCACTCGAGCCAGACGAGTCATACACTTGAGCATAGGCAAGCAAGCAATTCACAGTCAATTTATTTTTCAGTCTCTTTGAGTCGAACTACTGTGTTCTGACTTCCTCATTGCACGAGAGGATACGTAGGCATAACTTAACAGTTATCGAAAAAAAGTCTCTGTGTTTTCCCCCTCTTTCAGCATTCTTTTTAAGCCTCAGTTCCTGAGCAATTCACCCTTTTGCACTGACACCTGTACTTTTATTCTTAGCCTTGGCACACATATAACACATACACTACCTCTTTAAACACAATCTTTTAAGCGTGGATCCCGTCGAGTACGACGGACAATCTGGGTGCTAATACTTTCCCAGGTTGTAACCAACCCCCTTTCTCAGTTTCTCTGGTTCGCAACCGTCTTATCCATCTTTTTCTAGGTTTATGCAGCATTATGTCGCTCCCACCAAATGACACATGGTCAGAAGGGGTACAGACGCGAACGGTCGGCGAAAGGAGAATGAAACGAATAGAGTCGCCAGCTAGGCATTTTTATCCCGAAGGAAAGGTAATGCTGCATAGACCTAGAAAGATATGGATAAGGCGGTTGCGAACAAGAGAGACTGAGAAAGGGGGTTGGTTACAACCTGGGAAGGTATTAGCACCCAGATTGTCCGTCGTACTCGACGGGATCCACGCTTAAAAGATTTGTGTTTTAAAGGGGTAGTGTCAGTGCAATTTGTGTATAAAAGAGCTGGAAAAGAATGCAAGTGTCAGTGTAAAAGAAATGCGAAGTGTAGTATGTACAGTGTCAGTGTAAAAGAAGAGTATAATGCTCAAGACTATGAGGCTTAAAGAGTGATGCTGGAAGAGGGGGAATATACAGAAACTTTTTTTTCGATAACTGTTAAGTTATGCCTACGTATCCTCTCGTGCAATGAGGAAGTCAGAACATCGTAGTTCGACCCAAAGGGGTTGAAAGATAAATTGACTTGTGAACTTCTTACTTGCCTATGCTCAAGTGTATGACCTGTCTGGCTCAGGTGCAAACTGTCTTGCATTAGACGGAAGAAGCAAGTTCTCGGTTGTGAGTGAATGAGATGAGAAAAGAATCCCGGAGGAAACGATTATTGTTTGTTTTTGAGTTTTCAATCTTTTATTGCTTTTGAAAGTTTGTCATAAGTTAATGAGCTTAAGCCTAAACCAATGGTTAGTAAACTCATCATATCTTCCCTCTGATTAGGGGTAATGAGAATACCTTAAGTGTGAAGTCAGCATCTCACACTTAGTTACCATGATGTAGGGTTAAGATCATTAACCTACTTGTGATTATTTAGATGTTTTTGGTGTTTTTGTTTAGTGTTGAGTAATGAGACTAAGCCATAATCAGGGATTAAACAGACTCATTACACCATCCTAATAGAAGGATAATAGATGAGAATGTTTAAGCTGAGGAAGACTCCTCAACTTAATCCATGACTAGGGATTAACCTAATGACAAAACAAAGCCTTTATTAAATGGATTTTAGTTAATGATAAGATTAAGAAGTGAATTTTATGATTTGTAAGACAACTTGAGGAGGACTTGTCCATTAACACTAGGGTTAGTCCTTCTTAACCAATTAAGGAAGAATTAGAACCCTAATGCAAGGCCCAAGTTACAAGTTTGATGTCTTGATGATTATTAGGTGAATTGATTAAGGGAGTTAAACACATTAAGGGTTTAACACTTAGGATTAAAGTTATACACTCCATCCTAATAGAAGGATGCAGGCATAAGCTTAATCACAAAACCTTAAAGCCTTTAGGGTTTAGTCCCTGATTATGAGATGAGAAGAGAAGACTCAATGAGACAAAAAGGTAAAAGCTAAGTGGGGGGGCTAAACAATCCTAAAAAGTTATCATGCTTGGTCATTCCTAGGGTTTGTGGGGTTTAAGAAAGAAATATTCATGGAACCACCAAGGTGAGAAGCAGATGAAAGGAAAATGAAGCAAAGAGAAGCAAAACAACTTGCTTCACTTAAGAAGACAAGTTGCTTGAAGAAAGAAAGTGAGATGAACAAGAATGAGCAAGCTCAATCCAATACACATACAACAATGCAGCAATGATGCATAAGAGAGATGAAAAGAGAATGTGAGAAGTGAAGGCAAATTCACTTCTCAAAGTAACTTACCACCTGAAAAGTTAGTGAAAGGAATGAAATGCAATGCAAATGAGATGAAATGGCATGATGCAAACCAAAACCAGAAGCATAAGTATGGTGCTAATGATGCTATGAGATGATGCAAACATGAAACAAGGCATGATAATGATCATTCAAACATATGGATGCAAGAGAAGCATGTTTAGAACCATGAACATTCATGAAAGGTTATGAAATGCAAATGACATACAACATGGCAAATGAAAGATGCAATGATCACACATGATTCTAACATGTCCTAAGATGTGTTATGAACCAAATGGATGCACAAAATGTCATGGCAAGTCATGGTATGCAAGCAAATGAGAAATGGATGCAAAGGAAGGCCCAAATTAGGGTTTATGATCAATGCACAAAACAAAATTCAAAACCAGAAGCAAACATCATGATAAAAATTTGAAAATACATTCAAAGGAACCCTAAACCTATACAAACTCACTGCCCAAAGGAGGGGATCTAACTCTTAACCTAATGAGGGTTATGAATTTCCTAAGATTGTTAGGGTTTTAAGGTACCTTATCAAGAAAAATGCCAAACAAATAGGAAATGCAAGATCAATTCATGCCAATTTAATCCTATAAACTACATGCTATACAAGATGCAATGCAAGAAGAATCATTGTCCAACTCTTAAAGGCTAGGCAGAAGTGAATTTTTGAAGATTGAATCAAAATAATGCCTTGAAATGAAATTAATTCCATTGAAAATTGTCAAAAGGCATCAAGATCAAAAAAGAAATTTGGTTTGAGAGTTGGACAATGTTTCTAATGATTTTAAGTGTTACATTAATTTTTGTGTGATTTTTAAATACCTAAAAGTATTTTTAATCAATTAATTTTCATTAATTAATTAAAAATAAACTTTTAAATGATTTAAAAATAATTTTTGATGCAAAAAATGAAAATAAAAATGTTTTTGGTTTCTGAAAATTAATAAAATGCCTGATAAAAATTTTCAGAATTTTTTAAAGTGTTTTGCTATTTTTTATAAAATGTACAAAAGAAATGAAATAAAATGAAAATAAAATTGAATAAAATGAGAAGTATACTGATCCAGTGGCCAGGATTCAAATTTGACACGCGGGAATTGACTGGCGCGCGTTTGAGTGGCTGGGATTCATTCTGAGATTTGAATTTAATTAATCCTAATTAATTACATAAATGACTGGATTAGGGTTTAATCAACGCATCTGGGACGTCCATTCGCGCGCGGGTCAAACAAAGTCAGCCCATCCTACGCTCCAAATTCAAACCTGGCCCTAAACCCTAATTAACCTTAATGACCTTCAGACGGCCGAAACAGTGGTTCCGGTCGTCTTCTCCGACGAGCCATTTCTCTAACTCTCTCCAAACTCCATAAAAATGAAAGCTAACTGCCCAAAATCAAACCCCACTCATCACTGAATCAAAACCCCCAAACAAAAACCATTTTTCATTCATCAATCATGCAAATCGAAGCAAAACAAATTTAGGGCATAAAGTTTCAGACAACTCATACATACTTAATATTCCACCATTTTCATTTTTAAACACATTATGATGATCAGGATAACATGTAGAATCAATTTATAACAAGTAAATGGAGTTCTGGAAAATTTGTTCTTGATGGATACCTGAACTGAAGTCCTTCGAACAGGAGCTTTCTGAGCCTTTCTCCTATGCAAACTGACTCCTCTGGTCCCCCTGAGCTCAATGGAATGCTTCACAACTCTTGTTGATGGCTGATTTAGGAGATTGCAGAAGTTCTGTTCAAGGGGGGGTGGTGATCATGTTTTGGTTTCAGTGACTTTCAGGTTGTTTTAATGGTTGGTTTGTGACCAGTGAAGCATGTTGAGATCAATGGTGAAGTTTGTTTGTGTGTTTTTATGCTTGTGGAGTCAGTTTCGAATGGTTTTGCAAGTTGGAGCAAATTTGATAACTAGGGCTTAAAGTGTGTTTCAGCATGAATGGTTATGTGCTATGGCTTGCCTTTGGTCCACTTATCACTCATGGATAGGCCTGTGGAGTTGGTGTGCCCTATTGTGATTGGTATGGGTCTTTGGCCAAAATGTCAAACTTTGTGTAAGAGAGGTATGGGCTCATAGCTAGCCAAGGACAAATGGGGTGTCCTGCGCAGCAAGAAGTGTGGAGAGCCCTAGGATCAATTATGAAGTCAGCAAGCAAGTGGATTAGGGTTTGAATGAGGTTTTGCAACTTGGTTCATCTTTGGCCCTTTTGAAGTTTCTTGCCCCACAAGTCACAAAAATGAGTGATTCTTTGATGCAATCTGAATTTTAGGCCTTGGTTCATGTTTGTGTGAAGTTTAGAAGTCCATTTGGAAGTTCAATTTGCCTTGGCAAGTGGTTTTGCAACTTTGCCTCTTTGGTAGAAAACTTCAAATTATGTGATTTTTCCCAACTTTGACAAGCCATAACTTTTGATCCAAAATGAATTAGAATGAGTTCTTGTACTTTTTGAAAAGGGAATGATCCATTATACAACTTTCATGACCAAATTTTTTTCATTTGAAGCATTCTTGAATCAAAAAGCAAGGGTTGAAAAAGTTTCCCAAAATGACAATTTTCATTATAAGTCAACTTTCCCAAAAAGTCAACTTTGCAAATGGCTTGAAATTCTTCAATTTTGTGAATTTACAACATCTTCTATGATCAAATAAAGATCATACACAATCAAAATGATGAAGAACACCCTTTGGTTAGGTCATTGGGGGCCTCAGATGCCCTGATTTTACACTGACTTACTCAAAAAGTCAACTCTTGATCAAATGACTTCCCCATTGAATTTCTTCATGAAAATTGTTATGCATGATCCCTATACCATATAGAGACCAATAGAAACAAGAATGACCAAAAAATTTGGAGTTATGGCCTTTAAAACCAAAACCCTAATTTTAGGTCATTTGGGCAGTCAAACCTGGCTCTGCTTCCATACCAATCTCAGTTCTTGTGATTCTTTGACATTCTTGACTTTGAAAGGATATAATATGATGCTTGAACATACATGGACCCCTTTGGAGTGATTGATGACCTTTGGAGTGGCTCAAGAAGCTCTTGGATTGCTCAGATCACAAACCCTAGATGCAGATGACTTTGAACCAATGGAGTGAGGCAAAAATGTGGTATGAGATGCTATGATTGAGATTATGCATATGAGAAGATCACAAGCCATGGTGTGAATGGGTGAGGGCAAATTTGGGGTGTTTACAGCTGCCCCTATTCAAGCATGAGTTAGCTGTGTAGAATGTAAGCGACGGGTTAACGGGCAAACAAGATAACTCGTGGTTGAATACCAAAGACAGTCCAAAATTTGCACTCACAGAATGAAGAAGAAAAGGGATATAGATCATAAAAGAAAATAAAGTATAATATAAAGTGCGGGCGACGGAGGGCGACCGCCGAGCAGAGGACGACTGCTGGGGAAAGGGCAATGACGGGGACGACCGACATGCTGGGAAAAATGCGGGAAATAAAGAAATGACGGGGACGGCCGACATGCTGGGGGAAAATGCGGGAAATAAAGCAATGGCGGGGACGGCCGACATGCTGGGGATATAAGAGATTATGATGGGGACGGCCATCAGGACTCTCTGGGGATTATCGGTAGAAATAAAAGATGAGGTACGGTTATCAGGTTCGTAAAGTAGTGTACACAACGATGGGGACGACCATCGGGCTAAACTGATGAAGAACGATCATCAGGAAAAGAAAAAAAGGGACCACGACAGGGACGGCCATCGGGTTGAAGAATAAATGAAATAATGATGAGGGACGGTCATCAAAGGTGAAGGACAATCACCTAGCAGGGGACGGCTGCTCTGAAAGGGATAAGATGATGGACGGTCATCTAAGGTGAAGGACGATCACCTAGCAGGGTACGGCTGCCGAAAATATCGCGACATAGGACAAATGCCGGATAAAAGGTCGACGATGGGGACGGCCATCGGATGAGCATGATGAAGGACGATCATCAAGAGGTGAAGGACGATCACCTAGCAGGGGACGGATGCTCTCAAGGTTTATCATGACATAGGACGAATGTCAGATAACAAGATCAACGATGGGGACGGCCATCGGATAAAAATGATGAAGGACGATCATCAAAAGGTGAAGGACGATCACCTAGCAGGGGACGACTGCTAAAAATATCACGACATAGGACGAATGTCGGATAGAAAAGATCAACGATGGGGACGGCCATTGGATGAGCATGATGAAGGACGATCATCAAGAGGTGAAGGACGATCACCTAGCAGGGTACGGCTGCTCTCAGGGTTTATCATGACATAGGAAGAATGTCAGATAAAAAAGAAATTTCGCTTTGCTGGCGACCTACTAGGGAATAGTAAACACGGACGAGTGTTTACATCCAAGAAATAAAAGGTATAAGTGTTTTGACGCTGTGTATAGATTAAAGATGCGGACGAGCATCCCTAAGACTACGATACGGACGAGCATCGGGTAGAAACAAATACTGACACGTGTTCAGAGATGATGATACAGACGAGTATCAACTGGCTAACAAGGAACACGGACGAGTGTTGATTCTGAGGGGACTCTTCTGGGGAATAGTAGACACAGACGAGTGTCTAATTCAAGAAGACATAAGTGTTTGACATGGTGTATAAATTAAAGATGCGGACGAGCATCCCTAAGACTACGATACAGACGAGTATCGGGTAGAAACAAACTCTTGACGCATGTTCTGAGATGATGATACGGACGAGTATCAACCAGTTAACAAAGAACATGGACGAGTGTCGAATATGAGGGGATTTGAGTGGTGTATACAGGATACGGACGAGTATCTGTATGAGTGAAACAAGTATGAGTGGTGTACAGGAGAGTGTTTAAACTACTGGGGAGAGTGACACGGACGAGTGTCAAAAGAGGAAAGTGTAATATAAACAAGTATATGGTTTACAAAATGTTCAGGTAACTATGCTGGGGAATGCGACATGGATGGGTGTCAGGGAATCTGTATAAAGATGTATCTGTGAGTGCAAAGAGGAAGCTCTGGCTTTCCACTGGGGGTATGACATGGACGGGTGCCAAGAAATATATGTAATATAAGTGTCTGCTTGTAAAGAAGGCTCGGGCGACTTTACTGGGGAATCATGACACGAACGGGTGCCAAAAGGAGTGTGTATTTGTATTTACAAGTGTAAGGCAAATGCCTTGGCTCTCTGGTGGGGAATTTGGGGGGTTTGCTGTATACTGTTGATGGGTTGTCAATATTCACAAGTGTTTGATTCAGAACATGGCTTATGCAATATGTTTGATTTTTTCCGTAATGCTCCGTATTAGACGGAATGCTACGCTCTGTGGGAAATATGATGCGAATGCCATGATTATGCAAAGATACCGATCCGGGGTCCGGGTCCCGTTGCTACGAAGATCTCTGGTTGATCTGCTTGAAGTGAACATCCCAGCTGGGGATGAAGTTACTGGTATATCTGACATATGGGACTCTGCTTGGGGAAATAGGTCACTGATAGACCCATCCTTGGTGGTGAGGGACCCAGCTGGGGTTTGTTGGAGCTTTCTTCACTCTGTTGTGGGATCTTCAGACGTTGCTCTTTTGGATAGAGGCTGAAGCTCTGTGGGGAGATGGTTCCCTGACTTTTGTACTTGGCTGAGGAGGAAGTAAATGGCGACTCGGCTGGGGAGAAATAATAAACGGCAACTCAGCTGGGGAGAAAGCACCTATGGTGCTAAGACTGAGTGGATAATGATTTGTCGACTTGCTGGGATGAAGCTTTCATGCCCCATGTTGTGCTTTGAATACCTGCAATCCTGAAAAGAACAGAGAAATGCACAAGTAATCCCGAGGTATCCCTTACCAGATTCCATCATAGGAGTTTAGACCCCCCCGGGAGTAGGTATATTTCCTGCAAGCATGTGTTTTAAGAGAAGCATCTGTATTTATGCAATCAGTATCTTAAGGACATCAGACATTTTGCAAATGAAAATAAAATGTACGAGACAAAACATGACTGAAAATCTGATTTTATTGATTTATACGCCCTGAATTGGCGAGATACAGTCAGAGAAACAGATCCCCTAAAATGAGGAGATTGTTATAAATTGAGAAACAAAAGATGTTGGCAATGTTGATGATGCTTCAAGGAGCTCCCCTTTGCTATGACTCATATGACATTTGACGTTCCTCTTGTCTCGCTTTTTGAGGAAGGCTGATTCTGACAGAAGCTTGATCCTTTCGAAGTTTACCAAGTTGTGAGTGATACAGATGAATTCAGAATGCAGTTGTTCGCTTATTCCCTTATTTTGCATGGATCGCCCTTTCGGGTTTTCAATCCATCGGGATACCCATTTTTGCCTGAGTTGTCCAATGTGGCTTTTCAACTCAGCGGGTGTACATTTTTTGTTTATTTCCCTTATTTTTGCCCGAGTCTTTTATTCTGTTTTTGACTCGCCGGGATGCCCTATTTTTGCCTGTACTTACATTCTGTTTTTATGTCCAGCGGGTCATTTTATGCGAAGTATTTTTTAACTGCATCTGAATTCACAGGGGACGGGAAGTCTTCACCATCCATAGTACTGAGCATGAGTGCTCCACCGGAGAAAACTTTCTTTACTACGAATGGTCCTTCATAGTTCGGAGTCCACTTGCCCCTGTGGTCTGTATGAGGAGGGAGGAGTCTTTTCAGCACAAGATCCCCTACTTGGTACTCTCGGAGCCTGACCTTCTGATCGAAGGTTTTCTTCATTCTTTTCTGATACAACTGCCCATGACAGATTGCAGCCAATCTCTTCTCCTCGATCAGACTTAGTTGTTCATATCTGGACCGGACCCACTCTGCTTCGTTCAGCTTAACATCCATTAATACCCGTAAGGAGGGTAATTCAACTTCAACTGGTAGGACTGCTTCCATACCATACACAAGTTGATACGGTGTTGCCCCAGTGGATGTTCTGATTGACGTACGGTACCCATGCAAGGGAAACGGTAGCATTTCATGCCAGTCTTTGTAGGTGACTACCATCTTTTGCACAATCTTCTTGATATTTTTGTTAGCTGCCTCAACAGCGCCATTCATCTTTGGCCTGTAAGGAGAAGAATTATGGTGTTGGATCTTGAAGTCCCGACATAACTCTGCCATCATTTTGTTGTTTAAATTAGAACCATTATCAGTAATGATTCACTCGGGCACTCCATACCGACAAATGATGTCTCTCTTCAGAAATCGGGCTACCACTTGCCTTGTAACATTGGCATAGGAAGCTGCTTCAACCCACTTGGTAAAATAGTCAATGGCAACCAGGATGAATCTGTGGCCGTTTGAAGTAGTCGGTTCAATCTTGCCAATCATATCAATGCCCCACATAGCAAAGGGCCAGGGTGAAGACATCACATTCAGAGGATTGGGAGGCACATGCACTTTATCCGCGTAGATCTGGCATTTATGGCATTTTCTGGCGTAGGCACAACAGTCAGCATCCATTGTGATCCAGTAATATCCTGATCTTAGCAGCTTCTTGGCCATGGCATGCCCTCCCGCATGGGTACCAAAGGATCCTTCGTGTACTTCGTGCATCAACAATTCTGCTTCTATTCTATCAACGCATCTGAGGAGTACCATATCAAAGTTCCTCTTGTACAGGGAACCATCAGTATTCAAGAAGAAACTACCAGCTAGCCTTCTTAATGTCTTTTATCATTGGAAGATGCCCCAGGTGGGTATGTCTGATCCTCCAAGAAGCATTTGATGTCGTGAAACCAAGGCTTATCATCCTTAACAACATCTGCTGAAAAATACATATGCTGGTCTATCAAGTCTGGATACTGAAATCCGAGGCACAAAGTTGGCAGCTTGAACTTTGATCATGGATGAAATGGTGGCAAGAGCATCTGCAAACTGATTCTCGTCCCGAGGGATATACTCAAGCTTGACTATTGTAAAGAAAGTCAATAACCTCCTTGTATAATCCCTGTAAGGTATCAGATGATCCTGGTGTGTGTACCATTTGCCATTGGTTTGATTAACTACCAGAGCTGAATCTCCGAACACAGTCAATGTCTTGATCCTGAGGTCAATGGCTTCCTCGAGACCCATAATGCAAGCTTCGTATTCAGCTTCGCTGTTAGTGCAGTTAAAGGTGAGTTTTGCCGAGAAAGGCATGTGAACTCCCTTAGGTGTAATGAGTACTGCACCAACACCACGACCATTCATATTAACAGCCCCATCAAACATCATAGTCCATTCTTCTTCCGGGTCAGGCCCTTCAGTGTGAATAGGCTCTTCATGATCTTTTGCTTTTATGAACATGATGTCTTCATCAGGGAAGTCAAATCTTATAGGCTGGTAATCATTAATAGGTTGCTCAGCAAGATAATCAGACAATACACTGCCCTTGATGGCTTTCTGAGATGTGTACTGGATGTCATATTCTGTGAGGATCATTTGCCATCTCGCAACCCGTCCGTTAAGTGCTGGCTTCTTAAAAATGTACTTAACTGGGTCCATCTTTGATATCAATAAAGTAGTGTGGGTCAACATATACTGTCTCAGTCGGCGAGCAGCCCACGCTAAAGCACATCAAGTTTTCTCGAGCAGTGAATAACGTTGTTCACAGTCGGTAAACTTTTTGCTCAGGTAGTATATTGCATACTCTTTTCGACCAGACTCGTCATGCTGGCCCAGCACACACCCCATTGACTCTTCTAATACTGTCAAGTACATTATCAGAGGTCTTCCTTCAACTGGTGGCATAAGGATTAGAGGCTCTTGTAAGTATTCCTTGATCTTGTCAAAAGCCTTCTGGCAGTCTTCGTTCCACCTGACCATTTGTTCCTTTCTCTACAGCTTGAATAAGGGTTCACAGGTTGCTGTAAGGTGAGATATGAACCTTGAAATATAGTTTAATCTACCTAGAAAACCCCGAACTTCTTTCTCAGTTTTCGGTGCAGGCATTTCTTGAATGGTTCTAACTTTATCAGGGTCAACTTCAATCCCTTTCTCGCTCACAATAAAGCCCAACAGCTTACCAGATCGCACCCTGAATGTGCACTTGTTGGGGTTCAACTTCAGTTGATACTTCCTCAGACGCTTGAATAACTTCAACATATTTACCAGGTGGTCTTCTTCTGTGAGGGACTTGGCAATCATGTCATCCACATAACATTCGATTTCTTTATGGATCATATCGTGGAATAGTGTTACCATAGCCCGTTGATATGTTGCACCAGCATTCTTCAGTCCGAATGGCATCACCTTATAACAGAACGTGCCCCAGGGTGTGATGAAAGTTGTCTTCTCCATGTCTTCAGGTGACATCTTGATCTGATTGTATCCTGAAAATCCGTCCATGAAGGAGAACACCGAGAACTGAGCCGTATTATCAACCAATACATCAATGTGAGGTAATGGAAAATCATCTTTTGGGCTGGCTCTGTTTAGATCCCGGTAGTCAACACACATCCTTACCTTGCCGTCTTTCTTAGGCACAGGTACAATATTAGCAACCCACGGCGGATAGCTAGTCACAACAAGGAACCCAGCGTCCCACTACTTTTGCACCTCTTCTTTGATCTTCATTGCCATGTCTGGGCGAGTACGGCGCATTTTCTGTTTAACTGGTGGGCAGTCTTCTCTTAAAGGAAACTTGTGCATGACGATATCGGTGTCCAACCCTGGCATATCCTGGTAAGACCAAGCAAACACATCCACATATTCACGAAGCAGGTCAATCAGTTGCTCTTTTACTGAGTCTTGTAAGCAGGCCCCGATCTTAACTTCTTTCACGTCTTTTTCCGTACTAAGATTAATCGTTTCGACCTCCTCCTGATGAGGAGTGATAACCTTTTCCTCTTGCCTTAACAACCTGGCTAGCTCTTCAGGAAGCTCATAATCTTCTTCAACCCCTTCATCAGCTTGATTGATTGGATTGTCAAAGTCATACGAAGCCATAGCTGTGCTGTTGTCGGTGCAGTCTGAAAGGCCTTCTCTGCAAGGGTTTAGATTGTTCATTTTAGTGATCGATTTTAATCTTTGTTTATAAAAAGTGAAGTAAAGTTATCATTTTGAAAACATTGCCATTTTTATTTTTGTATAAAAAGAAAAATGAAAAACAGTGAGCGGAAAAGAAAAAAAAATACTCATTTGCAAAAGATGTCCGATATTCATTGATTGATCTGTTTGCACAAAATTACAGATGGCCCGATTACAAAATGAGTCTTGTCATCTTGGGCAAGATGCAAAACTTGATGCATGCTTAAAGTATACAGGAAATAATAATTACTCTGCAGGAGTAACCCTTATAATTTCCTGGGAAGACCAGTTTGAGATATGGCTCCCCGGGATCCTTGGACGTATCCAGCTCTCCAGGTTGCGTTCATCTTCCGACTCATCTTCCAAGTTGTTCACTGCATCCGGGGTGAGCATCCCCCCACTGATAAAACTGGGCTTCTTAGCAGCCTCTGATTGATCCTGTTGAGTTGGTTTGTAACCCAACCCAAATCTATCTTCCTTCTTCTCCATGGGCAGCAGCTTGCCCCAGCCTTGGGCAGTACCCTCTTCAACAACCTTCCTGGCTTGCTGATAAGACGTCATGGAGGTTCCAAGTACAGCAGATGCTTCATTAATGTTTAGGGCCTCAAATCCCTGGCTCATGGTTTCATGGATTTCTCCATCCATCTAGATGTATTTGTACGTAGCCAAATGGCTAACAAAGATATCTTCTTCACCACAGATGGTGATGATCTGGCCCTCCCACTCGAATTTCAGCTTCTGGTGAAGGGTAGACGTAACTGCGCCAGCGGCATGGATCCAAGGTCTACCCAACAAACAGCTGTAGGCCGGCTGAATGTCCATCACATAGAAGGTAATTTTGAAGGTCTGCGGGCCAATCATCACAGGCAGATCAATCTCTCCTAGCACTGATCTTTTAGAGCCATCAAATGCTCTCACCACCAAGTTACTTGGACGCAGTGCCAAGCCATCATACTCCAGCTTCACCAAGGCTTTCTTTGGTAGAACATTGAGTGAAGACCCAGTGTCCACTAGTACATGAGATAGAACAGCACCCTTACATTCTAGAGTGATGTGTAAAGCCTTGTTGTGGTTACGTCCCTCCGTTGTTAAATCAACATTGGTGAAGCCCAATCCATGGCTGGTATTGACATTTGCTACCACAGTTTCCAACTGATTAACGGTGATCTCTTCTGGCACATACGCTGCGTGCAAGACTTTCAGTAATGCATTCCGGTGAGCTTCGGAACACATCAGCAGGGATAATATGGAGATCTTTGAGGGAGTTTGGTGAAGCTGATCCACCACTTTGTAATCACTTCTCTTTATAATTCTCATGAATTCGTCTACATCTTGTTCAAAAGATGTCTTCTGAGTTTCTTTGATAGTTGGCTCTTCCACTGCCACACTCTTTCCTTTTGCTTTGGCAGCAGCTTCTGCTTCAGCATTAGGTCTTTGTACTTGTGAGGCAAAAAGGCGTCCGCTTCTGGTGAAGCCTCCGCCTCCCCCAACATTATCAATTTGTGGAGAAGAAGTTGAAGAATCCAAAGTGATTTTCTCTCCATTGCAGTAGAGGTCAGAGCCATAATGCCAAGGGATGGCATTACTGCTTTCATATGGAACTGGTCCAGGTACCGTGATGGTAACTGGACGACTGCTGCAGAGGAGGGTACTGAAATGATGTGCGGATCGTAGTAGATGGTGACTGGTGACCTGGCTGGAGGTGCCACTGCTTGTTGTTGAAAATTGTTGTTTGGAGGAACATATGCCGGGTCATAATAAATGGTGACTGCTGATATATCTGTTGGCGTTGTAGAAGCTCTTGCTGGGTAAATGGATGTTGATGCTGTGGAAGATTCTACAGAATGGAGAGATGCTGATGTTGTAGAAGAGATGGTTGTTGATATCTGGTTTGTTGAAGTGATAGATGAAGCATTTGTTGATGAAATTGAGGAATTGTTCGAAATGATTGTCGTTGCAGTTATAGAAGACTCAGGAATTGTTGTCAAAGAGATTGCTGGATTTGTAGGTGCTGATGTTGTGATCTGAAGTATGCCACTCTTGATAAGATCATCTATGCCGCTTCTCAAGTTATCACACTCGTTGACCGAAATATTGCAATAACCACAACCGAGCTCACACCCGGGGAACATCTGGCATTCTAGAAGCTGAGCTTTAATTTCTACCAGAGGTGTCCGAATCTGCCCAACACTGGTGATTAAGAAGGATGGCTTATCCTCCTCAATGGCATTAATTATTGGTCCTCCATGGTTGGGCATGGGATTCTTGTTGACATTCGGCGGGGGTGCGAAATTGAGGGCTTTGGAATCCACTAGATCCTGTACTTTCATTTGTAAAGCCCTGCACTTCTCTGTACTGTGGCCAGGTGCATTGGAATGGAAAGCACATCTGGTGTTGGCATCATAATTTCTTGGAAGACTGGTGGGATCTGGTGGTGCCAATGTCCTTAATTCAACCAGGTTGAGTTTCAGGAGTTGTGGCAATAAAGCGGCATAAGGCATATGGATTGGATCAATCACCCTATTGGCCTGAGATGGTCTCTGCTGAAAGGGTCTTTGTTGATTGTTGCTGTTGTTGTTGTTGTAGTTTCTCTGAGGCGGATACTGAACTTGTTGCTGGTAGTGGGGTTGTTGTTGTGGTTGATATGCTGGTTGCTGAGGGATCGGAGCTGGAATAGTGACAGCTACCACTGACCTATGAACATACTGAGGTCTGCCCCTGCTGGCATGAATAACATTAGTCTCACCGGTTCTTCTAGGCCCTACAAAAGGCTTTCTGGGGTTGCTTGACGAACTCGCACCATTATCGGAGATCTTACCCATCTTTAATAGGCTTTCAATTCTTTCTCCAGCTATGACTACGTCAGCGAAGATGGTGGAAGAAAAGGCAGCTAGCCTGTCAATATATGTCCCTTGGAGGGTATTCATAAACATGTCGGCCATTTCCCTTTCCGACATGGGCGGCTGGACAGCAGCAACAAGCTGTCTCCACCTCTGGGCGTATTCCCTGAAGCTTTCTCTAGAGGACTGAGACATTCCCATTAGGAGGGTCCTGTTAGGAGCCATGTCCAGGTTATATTGGTACTGCTTGATGAAAGCTTCAGCTAGGTCCTTCCAGCATCTGATAGTAGCTCTGGTCAAGTGAGAGTACCACTCCCTTGAGGCCCCAGTCAAACTATCTTCAAAATAAAACATCCACATTTTTTCATCCATGGTGTATGCCTTAAGCCTCCCCAGAAAGGATTGCAAGTGGGTTCGTGGACAGGAAGTTCCGTTGTACTTCTCGAAGCACGGGGGTTTAAACTTGTGGGGAATCCTTACCCCATCTACTAACCCCATATCCATGACATCAAAGCTTAGAGAATTTTGGGACTCCAGAGATCTCAATTTTTCAGCAATTTCATCAAGCCTTCTGTCGTAGGCTTCATCCCTAGATCCCATTACAGTGAATTGATCCTCTTGGGGGTCTTCTTGTAAGATTCTGCCTGCAGTTGTATTTCCTTGCACATTAACCGGGATATTGACTTCCGGGTGTAGATGAGGCCCATATACTGGTGGGTTAACGTGAGGCTGAACCCTCTCATTGTTACTTGTTCCTCCAGTCCCTAGATGGGGCTCTTCTGGGGTCTGCCTTTCTACCAATGCCCTCAATCTTTCTTGACTTTGAGCCAAGCCATTCATTACCTCCATGAACTGGGTCATTTGGTTCCTCATCTCTAGCCTTTCATTAGCCATTTGAGTCATGACCTCTGTTAGATCTTGTTGTACTTGATCCATCTGGATACCAGGAAGGTTGTTGCGAGTAAGATATCTGTGTGGGCGGTTGAGAGGGAACACCCGACGGCGAGCAATAATTCCTGAACCACAACAGAGTTAGTAACAAACAAAACAAAACAAAAGTTAGTATGCAATGCAGTATGCTTATTTGTTTCCAAGGTATCCGGCTTGGCACTTGGTTTTGACCTTTCCAGACCCTGAGGAAGATGCTTTAATGTTGCTTGAGAGAAAGAGAACTCAATAAAACAAACTAACAGATATATTACAAATGGTGAATAATACATAGTTTGTTCTTACAACACATGTCCCTGAAGGGTCAAAATACAACAAAGAGAAAAGTACATCAAATGGAAATAACAACAAACAAAGTAGTCAAACTTCTAAGCCAAACTCATCCTCTTTAACTTCCTTCAGAAGTGCTTCAGTTATAGGATCAGTCGGATGCTCTGTAATGCTTCTGATAAGAAGGTTCCTGGTGGCAATAGCAGCATCCAACTTCTTGTGTCTGTCTTGGTCCTTTGACCTCTTTACACCAGCCCTAAGCTTCAACTCTGAAATTTCCTTCTGGGCTGCTAACAGAGCCTCCTGTTGTTCCTTTGCACTAGCCTCTAGCTGCTCAATTCTGTCTTGAGTTCTCTTATCTTCTTGAGTGCGAGCTTCAGTGATCCTGACCCACCTAGCCTGACTTTCTTTCAGATAAAGATCAGTCCTAGCCTTCTGAAACTGGGCCTCTTTACAGGCATTCTTTAGAATTTGCTCTCCTGCTCTTGATTTCTTGATGTAGTCCTCTGATTTCTCAATCCTGGCTAGATGCTCCACCCTTAGCTTTTCTAACCTCTCAATGTCTAGACGACAATCACTCCTCTCCCAGAGGGTCTTCTGCAGAGCTTGAGTCAGATTATCATTCCTCTCTTTCAGTTTCTCAAACTCTTCCAGGCTAACAGTGGCTGCTGGCTGAGTTGTGGATGGTCCAGGTATATCCTCAATGGTGAAAGGCATCCCAGTAATCTGAGCTCTAGCATGAGACCATTCATAATACTGAGCTGAAGCCACATTGTTGCATTTCCCAAGAATGGTCATCCCTTTGGTCTGGATGTTGTCCCAAGCCCAGGATGCTTGTCTGACAACAACTAGATTAGGCTTTATCTCACAGTAAAGGGTTTCAGCCAAGTCTTGCACTCTAGGAGGGTGAACCAGAGCATAGCACAACTGTCTTTTGAATAGCAAAGGGTTGTAGTTGATGCAACCCTTCACTCCTATCAGAGGTACATTGGGAAACTGCCCACAACTAGTTATCATGTCCCTCCCTTTGGTGCTCTGGGTACACCACCTGATGTCATCTGAAGTCAAAGCAGTGAGTCTTCTAGCCCAATTCTTTTGTTGGTGAGGGTTCAAGAAAGCATCAGTCTTGGGTAAGTGTTTAAGCATCCAGGTATGAAATAGAGGAGCACATCATCTCACCAATCTCCCTCTCTGCTTCTCATTCCTTTGGTGAACAGAATAATAGAAATCTCCCAGCAAGGTGGGTACTGGGTTCCTCAAAAGGAAGAGATGAATAGCATTCTTGCTGATAAACTTGGGCTCATCTGCAAAAAGTATAACCCCATATATACTGAGGACTAACAATGCACAAACTGCCTTCCATTCTCCCAAGGAGGCTTTCAGGATGGCCTGAGAAGTCAAGAAATCCAAGTGCAGACCAGGAATTCCAGCCTTTGTAGTCATGTTCTGCTCAATCAATACAGGTTCCAAATACAGTGCTTTTGCCATTTCTTCATTGCTGGGAGAAGCCATCTCTGGGTTGAAGGGGATACCACCCTTGACAGGTATTCCAATCAGTGATGAAAACTCCTCCAACAGGGGTCCCAACTGAAAATCCTGGAAAGTGAAACATCTCAAAGGAGGATCATAGAACTGTAGGCAAGTGTGAATCAAACTCCTCTGAGAAGGGTCCAAGTCCATAACCATATCAATGATGCTTCCATAATGTTTTCTGAATAAAGGGATATGGTCTGGAGTAATGAGTGCCTGGACCTGCCTGATGCCAGCCAGCACAGGCTCAAAGAAGTGATATGAAATGTTGCTCTTCTTAGGTGCCATGACTACTGATGAAGAACTGAAAACAGATACTGATGATGAAGACTGGTACTGAAGATGAACTACTGATAAGCTGAGACTGGTGATAATAGTAGCTGAAGCAGGCAACTGATGAAGATGGCTGAAGCAGATAGCTGATGAACAGGGGTCTAATCAGATAAAGGGGTCAAAACCAAGCCAAAATATTATGTGGATACCCTGAAAAACAAATAAGCAAATGTTAAATGATGCAATGATGATGTATGCAAATGATATGCAAGGGTTTGTGATCAAGCTGGATCTGATTAACTGTCTTGATATAAGTCCATGTATGTTCAAGAAGTCCAGATGGAGGTTCAGAAATCCAGTAACCAGGGTGGGGGACTCAAATAAAGAGTCACATGTCCTGGGTTAAATCACAAGAACTGTCCAAAGTGAAGCATTCTTAAACACAATAAGAAACAGGGTATGATGTGGCCAAGGGTTCCTGCAAACCTGTAAACAGCCCAACCCCATCACAGGTGATGTTCTAAAACAAGGATCCTCAGACTTGGATCAGTTATGAGAAGTGTAAACACTTCTAACCCGGAGGTACAATGTTTACCATAACCATAAAGGATCCTCCTCTAATTCACCTCAGTTTCTGAAGGTCATAATAAAAGGTCATCCAGACTTAGCAGGCTTCCCAGATAGCCCTAGCACTACAGGAGATCTGTAGCAAAGAGTTCTCAAGAAGAAACCCATATCTGAACCGTGTTTCATATTCCCGCACCAGACCGAAATGGAATGGGAAAGAACATGAACCACTCTAGCCTAGGTGTCACTCAGGTCCCAGGTATAAGACCTTATCTCTCAATGAAACCCCACCCACCAAGACAAAAACCAGATCCAGCCAGATAACAGTATGACAGTATGATGTATATAAAGCTGTAAAGAAAGCAATAAAATAACTGTACATAAAGTAATAAACACAATAAATATACAAACATAATTAGCACATAACACCCCAGTAAACACAACTCAAACAAGCGCTAGGAGGAACCCGCAAAAAGAACCAGAAGCCCTGGTTACAGTATAAGTATCCCCAGCAGAGTCGCCAAGCTGTCGCTCCCACCAAATGACACCTGGTCAGAAGGGGAACAGACGCGAACGGTCGGCGAAAGGAGAATGAAACGAATAGAGTCGCCAGCTAGGCATTTTTATCCCGAAGGAAAGGTAATGCTGCATAGACCTAGAAAGATATAGATAAGGCGGTTGCGAACCAAAGAGACTGAGAAAGGGGGTTGGTTACAACCTGGGAAGGTATTAGCACCCAGATTGTCCGTCGTACTCGACGGGATCCACGCTTAAAAGATTTGTGTTTTAAAGGGGTAGTGTCAGTGCAATTTGTGTATAAAAGAGCTGGAAAAGAATGCAAGTGTCAGTGTAAAAGAAATGCGAAGTGTAGTATGTACAGTGTCAGTGTAAAATAAGAGTATAATGCTCAAGACTATGAGGCTTAAAGAGTGATGCTGGAAGAGGGGGAATATACAGAAACTTTTTTTCGATAACTGTTAAGTTATGCCTACGTATCCTCTCGTGCAATGAGGAAGTCAGAACATCGTAGTTCGACCCAAAGGGACTGAAAGATAAATTGACTTGTGAACTGCTTACTTGCCTATGCTCAAGTGTATGACTTGTCTGGCTCAGGTGCAAACTGTCTTACATTAGACGGAAGAAGCAAGTTCTCGGTTGTGAGTGAATGAGATGAGAAAAGAATCCCGGAGGAAACAATTATTGTTTGTTTTTGAGTTTTCAATCTTTTATTGCTTTTGAAAGTTTGTCATAAGTTAATGAGCTTAAGCCTAAGCCAATGGTTAGTAAACTCATCATATCTTCCCTCTGATTAGGGGTAATGAGAATACCTTAAGTGTGAAGTCAGCATCTCACACTTAGTTACCATGATGTAGGGTTAAGATCATTAACCTACTTGTGATTATTTAGATGTTTTTGGTGTTTTTGTTTAGTGTTGAGTAATGAGACTAAGCCATAATCAGGGATTAAACAGACTCATTACACCATCCTAATAGAAGGATAATAGATGAGAATGTTTAAGCTGAGGAAGACTCCTCAACTTAATCCATGACTAGGGATTAACCTCATGACAAAATAAAGCCTTTATTAAATGGATTTTAGTTAATGATAAGATTAAGAAGTGAATTTTATGATTTGTAAGACAACTTGAGGAGGACTTGTCCATTAACACTAGGGTTAGTCCTTCTTAACCAATTAAGGAAGAATTAGAATCCTAATGCAAGGCCCAAGTTACAAGTTTGATGTCTTGATGATTATTAGGTGAATTGATTAAGGGAGTTAAACACATTAAGGGTTTAACACTTAGGATTAAAGTTATACACTCCATCCTAATAGAAGGATGCAGGCATAAGCTTAATCACAAAACCTTAAAGCCTTTAGGGTTTAGTCCCTGATTATGAGATGAGAAGAGAAGACTCAATGAGACACAAAGGTAAAAGCTAAGTGGGGGGGCTAAACAATCCTAAAAAGTTATCATGCTTGGTCATTCCTAGGGTTTGTGGGGTTTAAGAAAGAAATCTTCATGGAACCACCAAGGTGAGAAGCAGATGAAAGGAGAATGAAGCAAAGAGAAGCAAAACAACTTGCTTCACTTAAGAAGACAAGTTGCTTGAAGAAAGAAAGTGAGATGAACAAGAATGAGCAAGCTCAATCCAATACACATACAACAATGCAGCAATGATGCATAAGAGAGATGAAAAGAGAATGTGAGAAGTGAAGGCAAATTCACTTCTCAAAGTAACTTACCACCTGAAAAGTTAGTGAAAGGAATGAAATGCAATGCAAATGAGATGAAATGGCATGGTGCAAACCAAAACCAGAAGCATAAGTATGGTGCTAATGATGCTATGAGATGATGCAAACATGAAACAAGGCATGAGAATGATCATTCAAACATATGGATGCAAGAGAAGCATGTTTAGAACCATGAACATTCATGAAAGGTTATGAAATGCAAATGACATACAACATGGCAAATGAAAGATGCAATGATCACACATGATTATAACATGTCCTAAGATGTGTTACGAACCAAATGGATGCACAAAATGTCATGGCAAGTCATGGTATGCAAGCAAATGAGAAATGGATGCAAAGGAAGGCCCAAATTAGGGTTTATGATCAATGCACAAAACAAAATTCAAAACCAGAAGGAAACATCATGATAAAAATTTGAAAATTCATTCAAAGGAACCCTAAACCTATACAAACTCACTGCCCAAAGGAGGGGATCTAACTCTTAACCTAATGAGGGTTATGAATTTCCTAAGATTGCTAGGGTTTTAAGGTACCTTATCAAGAAAAATGCCAAACAAATAGGAAATGCAAGATCAATTCATGCCAATTTAATCCTATAAACTACATGCTATATAAGATGCAATGCAAGAAGAATCATTGTCCAATTCTTAAAGGCTAGGCAGAAGTGAATTTTTGAAGATTGAATCAAAATAATGCCTTGAAATGAAATTAATTCCATTGAAAATTGTTAAAAGGCATCAAGATCAAAAAAGAAATTTGGTTTGAGAGTTGGACAATGTTTCTAAATGATTTTAAGTGTTACATGAATTTTTGTGTGATTTTTAAATACCTAAAAGTATTTTTAATTAATTAATTTTCATTAATTAATTAAAAATAAACTTTTAAATGATTTAAAAATAATTTTTGATGCAAAAAATGAAAATAAAAATGTTTTTGGTTTCTGAAAATTAATAAAATGCCTGATAAAAATTTTCAGAATTTTTTAAAGTGTTTTGCTATTTTTTATAAAATGTACAAAAGAAATGAAATAAAATGAAAATAAAATTGAATAAAATGAGAAGTATGCTGATCCAGTGGCCAGGATTCAAATTTGACACGCGGGAATTGACTGGCGCGCGTTTGAGTGGCTGGGATTCATTCTGAGATTTGAATTTAATTAATCCTAATTAATTACATAAATGACTGGATTAGGGTTTAATCAACGCATCTGGGACGTCGATTCGCGCGCGGGTCAAACAAAGTCAGCCCATCCTACGCTCCAAATTCAAACCTGGCCCTAAACCCTAATTAACCTTAATGACCTTCAGACGGCCGGAACAGTGGTTCTGGTCGTCTTCTCCGACGAGCCATTCCTCTAACTCTCTCCAAACTCCATAAAAATGAAAGCTAACTGCCCAGAATCAAACCCCACTCATCACTGAATCAAAACCCCCAAACAAAAACCATTTTTCATTCATCAATCATGCAAATCGAAGCAAAACAAATTTAGGGCAGAAAGTTTCAGACAACTCATACATACTCAATATTCCACCATTTTCATTTTTAAACACATCATGATGATCAGGATAACATGTAGAATCAATTTATAACAAGTAAATGGAGTTCTGGAAAATTTGTTCTTGATGGATACCTGAACTGAAGTCCTTCGAACAGGAGCTTTCTGAGCCTTTCTCCTATGCAAACTGACTCCTCTGGTCCCCCTGAGCTCAATGGAATGCTTCACAACTCTTGTTGATGGCTGATTTAGGAGATTGCAGAAGTTCTGTTCAAGGGGTGGTGGTGATCGTGTTTTGGTTTCAGTGACTTTCAGGTTGTTTTAATGGTTGGTTTGTGACCAGTGAAGCATGTTGAGATCAATGGTGAAGTTTGTTTGTGTGTTTTTATGCTTGTGGAGTCAGTTTCGAATGGTTTTGCAAGTTGGAGAAAATTTGATAACTAGGGCTTAGAGTGTGTTTCAACATGAATGGTTATGTGCTATGGCTTGCCTTTGGTCCACTTATCACTCATGGATAGGCCTGTGGAGTTGGTGTGCCCTATTGTGATTGGTATGGGTCTTTGGCCAAAATGTCAAACTTTGTGTAAGAGAGGTATGGGCTCATAGCTAGCCAAGGACAAATGGGGTGTCCTGCGCAGCAAGAAGTGTGGAGAGCCCTAGGATCAATTATGAAGTCAGCAAGCAAGTGGATTAGGGTTTGAATGAGGTTTTGCAACTTGGTTCATCTTTGGCCCTTTTGAAGTTTCTTGCCCCACAAGTCACAAAAATGAGTGATTCTTTGATGCAATCTGACTTTTAGGCCTTGGTTCATGTTTGTGTGAAGTTTAGAAGTCCATTTGGAAGTTCAATTTGCCTTGGCAAGTGGTTTTGCAACTTTGCCTCTTTGGTAGAAAACTTCAAATTATGTGATTTTTCCCAACTTTGACAAGCCATAACTTTTGATCCAAAATGAATTAGAATGAGTTCTTGTACTTTTTGAAAAGGGAATGATCCATTCTACAACTTTCATGACCAAAGTTTTTTCATTTGAAGCATTCTTGAATCAAAAAGCAAGGGTTGAAAAAGTTTCCCAAAATGACAATTTTC
The DNA here is from genome assembly GCA_963966055.1 of Lathyrus aphaca. Classification (NCBI taxonomy): domain Eukaryota; kingdom Viridiplantae; phylum Streptophyta; class Magnoliopsida; order Fabales; family Fabaceae; genus Lathyrus; species Lathyrus aphaca. Next base: position 277,035,431 of record OZ014523.1, read on the forward strand.
ATTATAAGTCAACTTTCCCAAAAAGTCAACTTTGCAAATGGCTTGAAATTCTTCAATTTTGTGAACTTCCAACATCTTCTATGATCAAATAAAGATCATACACAATCAAAATGATGAAGAACACCCTTTGGTTAGGTCATTGGGGGCCTCAGATGCCCTGATTTTACACTGACTTGCTCAAAAAGTCAATTCTTGATCAGATGACTTCCCCATTGAATTTCTTCATGAAAATTGATATGCATGATCCCTATACCATATAGAGACCAATAGAAACAAGAATGACCAAAAAATTTGGAGTTATGGCCTTTAAAACCAAAACCCTAATTTTAGGTCATCTGGGCAGTCAAACCTGACTCTGCTTCCATACCAATCTCAGTTCTTGTGATTCTTTGACATTATTGACTTTGAAAGGATATAATATGATGATTGAACATACATGGACCCCTTTGGAGTGATTGATGACCTTTGGAGTGGCTCAAGAAGCTCTTGGATTGCTCAGATCACAAACCCTAGATGCAGATGACTTTGAACCAATGCAGTGAGGCAAAAATGTGGTATGAGATGCTATGATTGAGATTATGCATATGAGAAGATCACAAGCCATGGTGTGAATGGGTGAGGGAAAATTTGGGGTGTTTACACATTACCTTTCCTTTGGGATAAAAATTCCTAGCTGGCGACTCTATTCACTTCATTTTCATTTTCTCTATTCACCGACCGTTTGCGTCTACACCGGGATGCAAATCTTCGGGAGCGACAATTACTTGACTTTATTATTAAAGGCTTTGATCATACGCTTCTGATACATCTGACCATGACAAACAGCTGCAAGCCTCTTTTCATCAATCAAGTTTATTTGGTCGAGTCGAGTCTGAATCCATTCATCTTTATCTAAGTCTGCATCTTTCATAATTCTCAGAGAAGGGTTCTGAACTTCAATAGGTAAAATTGACTCCATCCCATAGATAAGAGAGAATGGGGTTGCCCCAGTTGAAGTACGTATTGTGGTGTGATAACCATGAAGAGAAAATGGTAACATCTCATGCCAGTCTTTGTATGTCATTGTCATCTCCTGTAAGATCTTCTTAATATTCTTGTTGGTGACTTCCACTACACCATTCATCTTTGGTTGATATGGAGAAGAATTGTGATGCTTAATCTTGAACTGCGTGCAGAGTTTAGTAATCATAGTGTTGTTAAGATTAATACCATTGTCTATGATAATCCTTTATGGGATGCCATATCTACATATAAGATTATGCTTGATGAATCGAGCCACAACATTCTTGGTAACAGAAGCAAACGAGGTTGCCTCCACCCACTTTTTAAAGTAATCAATAACAACAAGAATGAAACGATGCCCATTGGAAGCTGTATGTTTGATCTCACCAATCATATCAATGCCCCACATTGCAAAAGGTCAAGGAGCGGTTAGAACATTCAACGGAACTGGAGGCACATGTACTTTATCAACATAAATCTGGCACCTATGACAAGTTTTTGAGTGCTAATAGCAATCAACTTCCATGGTAGACTAGTAGTAACATGCTCTCAAAATATTCTTAGCCATTGTATTCCCACTAGAGTGAGTACCAAAGATCCCATCATGCATGTCTTCCATAATCTCTCTTGCTTCCTTCTTGTCCATACAATGAAGCAAAGTCGAATCGTGATTGCGCTTGTACAAAATTCCATTACTCAGGAAAAACTTGGCAGAGGATCTCCTCAGAAACTTCTTGTCATTGACAGATGCCCCTTCAAGATACTCCTGAGCTTCGAGATATCTTTTTACTTCATGGAACCAAGGTTTCTCTTCTACTCCTTCAGTATCAACCTCATAACAATATGCAGGCTCATTCAGACTATCAATAGTAATTCTAGGAGGTTCATTGTCCCAACTGATTTCGAACATAGATGACATAGTAGCTAAGGCATCTGCCAATTGATTCTCTTCTCGTGGAATATGTTCAAAATTGATCTCTTCAAAGTATGGAATCAAAGAAAACACATGCTCTCTATATGGAATGAGATTTGGATGCTTTCTGTCCCGTTCTCCTTTAATTTGACTAACTACCAGGGCTGAATCTCCATATACATTCAAGAATTGGATCTTCATTTCAATGGCAGCCTTGATACCCATGATACACGCTTCGAATTCAACCATATTGTTGGTACAATCAAAACAAAGTCTAGCAGTAAACGGTGTATAACAACCCTCAGGAGAGATAATCATAACACCAACACCATTACCAAGTGCGTTAGAAGCTCCATCAAAAACCATAGTCCATCGGGATCACTATTCAGGTCCTTCATACTATCTAGGTTCTTTAGTAACAAGCATAATATCTTCATCTGGAAACTTAAAATTCATAGACTGATAGTTATCTACTGCTTGATGAGCCAAATGATCCGCTATTATACTTCCTTTAATTGCCTTTTGAGTAGTATATTGGATGTCATATTCTGTCAAAATCTTTGCCATCTCGCTATTCGTCTGGAGAGAACAGGTTTCTCAAATATCTATTTGATAGGATCCATCTTTGAAATGAATAAAGTGGTATGAGTCAACATATACTTTCTTAGTCAGCGAGCAGCCCGTGCCAAAGCGCAACAAGTTTTCTCGAGCAGTGAGTATCTGGTTTCACATTCGGTAAACTTTTTGCTAAGGTAGTATATTGCTTGCTCTTTTCGACCAGACTCGTTGTGTTTCCCCAACACACACCCCATTGAGTTGTCTTATACTGTTAAGTACATAATTAAAGGTCTTCCCGCAACTGGTGACATCAGTATTGGAGGTTCTTGGAGATATTTCTTGATCTCATCAAAATCTATCTGGAATTCTTCATTCCATTCCATTACTTGATCTTTCTTCAGTAATTTGAAGATTAACTCACAAGCAGCAGTTAATTGGAAAATAAATCTTGCAATATAGTTCAGGCATCCCAAGAAACCTCTGACTTCTTTCTCAGTACGTGGAGAAGGCATTTCTTGTATAGCTTTTACCTTTGCAGGGTCAACTTCAATACCTTTACCACTGACAATGAACCCTAAATGTTTACCAGATCTAACTCCAAAGGTACATTTGTTTGGATTCAACCTCAGCTTGTATTTCTTCAACCTCTCAAACAGCTTGTGCAGACGGTCAAGATGTTCTTATTCAGTCTGAGATCTGGCTATCATGTCATCATCATATATCTCTATCTCATGATGAATCATATTGTGGAACAAAGCTACCGTAGCACGCTGATATGTTGCCCCAGCATTCTTCAAACCAAATGGCATTACCTTGTAACAAAAGGTGCCCCACTGTGTGACAAACGTAGTCTTCTCCATATCTTCAGGCGCCATCTTAATTTGATTGTAACCAGAGAAACCATCCATAAATGAGAATACCTTAGGTCCCGGTACCACATTAGCAACCCATTGAGGATAGGAGGTGACAACTATGAACCATGCATCAAATTATTTCATCACTTCAGCTTTGATCTTTTCTGACATTTCAGGACCTATACGATGAACTTTTTGCTTTATCGAGCGACAACCTTCCTTCATTGGCAGATGGTGAACCACAATATCAGTATCAAGCCCTGGCATATCTTCATAATATCAAGCAAAGATCTCCACATAGTCATGTAGCATCTGGATTAACTTGTTCTTAACATTGTCTTCTAATTCAGCTCCTATATTGACCTTTTTCCTGTCTTTCTCAGTTCCCAAATTCACAACTTCAATTGGTTCTTCATGCGGCTGTATAACTTTCTCTTCTTTCTCTAGCAACCTAGAAAGTTCAACAGGAACTTCACAACCTTCCTCATTTCCATCCTCGACAAGGTAGATCGGATTTTCGAAGTCATAATTAGCAATAGCAGAACTATTATCAATAGGATCCAGAGTGGATGAGGATCTGCATTTTAGTGACGTGGGTGTGTGTAAGAACACATAACTATTTGATAAAGAAAGAAAAATAAAAGAAAGATAAAGAGCGCAATATTTACGACAACAAAAACATCCATTGATTTTATTGAATGAAAATATGCAAATGAAATGACATCCCTAACGAGCATACCATTGTGCCCCGGGAAAGGCACAAGGCTTAAAAGTTTTTCTAATTGTTCAAATTACAAAATCAAAATAAGAAAACAAAAAATAGCATTTACTCTTGACAAAAGGAGATAGGAATAACATCTCCAGCCTTCCAATTGTTAAGCCCACTGCCAATGGTAGGAAAGATCCAACTGTCTATGTTGGAGTCTTCATCAGAGTCTTCCACAACATTAACTTGGTCTTTCTGAACTCCCTTGTTGGTGATACGAATAACACGAGCACGATGAACAACCTTCTGAGCCTCTGTAGTAAAACCCAAACCAAACATTTCAGACTTGTAAGGAAGGTCAGGAAGCTGACCCCAAATAGTACAACCACCTTCTTCAACCACAACTTTAGCATCTTCCAGGGAGGCCATTGCAGGAATTGCTCTAGGAACAGCAGGAACTGGCTTAACAACAGGAACAATCTGAGGAACCACTTCAAATGTCTGACAGGGAGTCTCAAAAAATTCACCGTCCATTTCAATATACTTGAAAGTATTCACATGACTGACCATGTACTCTTCTTCACCATAGGAAGTGACATTCTTTCCCTTCACTGGATATTTCAGCTTTTGGTGCAAGGTAGAGGTCACATCACTTGCCCCATGTATCCAAGGGCATCCAAGCAAGCAGGAATAGGCAAGACGAATATCCATCACATAGAAAGTAGAATCAAAGACTTGAGAACCCACTTTGATTGGAAAATAAACTTCTTCGTGCACCATTCTTCTTTAACAATCAAAGGCTCTCACCACCGTGTTACTAGGCCTTAGCACAATATATTCCAAGTTGACCTTATCAAGAACCGCCTTCGTTAACACATTCAACGAGGAACCATTATCCACCAACACATGAGACAAAGTAATGCTCCTACACTCAATAGAGACGTGTAGAGTTTTGTTGTGGTTTCTTTTAGCAGGAGTTAAATCAACATCAAAAAAGCCCAAGCTATTACCGGTTGTCAAGTTAGCAACACAATTTTCAAACTAGTCCATAGAGATTTCATGTGGTACGTGTGTAGATTTCAGAAATTTCACAAAAGCCTTAGCATGGGCTTCAGACCATAACAATATAGACATCATTGAGATCTTGAGGAAGTGTGCCCGAACTGTTCAACAACATTGTAATCACTCTTGCAGATGATCTTCAATACTTCTTCCATCTATTTAGAGGGATCTTCAGTAGATGGAGTTTCATCCTGAATAGGCTCAATCACTGGTCCCTTGCTTCGATCTTCAACACTTGGCCCAGAGTTGGAGATACAAACTGGAGCAACAACAATCTTTGAAGTGTCTTCTGGAGAGAAAATCCTTCCACTCTGAGTAACCTTACTAGTCCCAACAATATTGTCAATATCAGGATTAGTATCTTCAGCATGTATATTAGTTAAAGGCTCTTGCTTGACACCATGGATATAAACATCAACACCATAATTCCAAGGGATAGCCTTGTCAGAAGAGTATGGAATTGGACCGGTAATAATAATTAGGGGAGCCACCTTTAGCTCATCAGAAATCTTCACATGACCCTTAGAAGTGACCCTCACAGGAGTTTTAGTAACCACATACACGTCTTCAAGTTTCAGATCTTGGGACAAACCTTCACATAAACTCTCTACATAAGGGTTCTTCTCAAACAATATAGTACGATTATCCATCAAACGTTGAATACCTTCTTTCAGCTTCCAACAACCATTGGATTGAGAGGCACAGTAAAAACAATCTTCATTGCATCCCAAAAATAAATCGGCTTGCAACATCTTTTTCTTAACGATTTCCAGAGGAGTAGTCAAATCAATCAAAGTAGAAACATAAGAACCTTCATCAACAACATTAAAAGTCTTCTCATGTTTGGGCATAGGAGCAGTAATCACATTAGGAGTCTCGGGAGGATCAAATTCAATTTCTCTAGCATCAATCATATCCTGAATTTTATTCTTCAACGCCCAACAACTATTAGTATCATGTCTGAGACAGTTAGAGTGATAAGCCCACCTTTCATTGGGATTATAACGAGGAGAGGTGGTATTAGGATTCTGAGGAGGATTCCTCAAAGTAATAAACTCTCCCTTCAACATGTGTTATAGAGCCTGAGCCAACGACATATTGATCTTAGTGAATTGTCTCCTAGGTGTACCCTGCTTAGGCTGATTATTCTGTTGCTGATTTTGTTGCGTAGGTGCAGGATTAGAGATCATGACTGCTCCCACAGATTGGTTATGATTGTTCTTACGACCCTGTTGTCCATATACATCATTATATTCTTTCTTCTTGTTAGAATGCTTCTTGGTGGTACTTGAAGAGGAAGCCATTTGGATTTTACCACTTCGTATCCCACTTTCAACACGCTCTCCAGTCATTATCAGTTCAATGAAACCAGATGATGAGCTCCCAATCAGATAACTGTAGAAAGGACCAGACATCATACTCATGAACATGTCAACCAATTCCCTGTCAGTCAAAGGGGTTGAACTCTGCTTGCAAGATCTCTCCACTTGTGGGCATACTCCTTGAAACTTTCTTTAGGGCCCATGGACATGCTTTGGAGTTGCATACGAGTCGGTGCTAAATTAGAGTTATATTGATATTGCATATAGAAGGCCTCAACAAGATCATTCCAAGTACGAATATTGGCACTCTCAAGTTGATAGTACCATTCCAATTGAGCTCCAGATAAACTCTCTTGAAAGAAATGAATCCACAAATTTATGTCAGTAGTATGTGGCTGGATCCTTCAGACATAGGACCTTAGATGCAACTTTGGACATGAAACACCATCATATACCACAAAAGTTGGAACTTTGAAACTAATAGGGATGACAACTCCAGAAATCAAACTCAAATCTTCGAAATCTAACCCAGATGACTTCTGCATTTCCATGGCATTCACACGGTCTTCCAGTAACTTATACTTCTCATCACCAGTCGAATCATGGTAATAATTCTCCTCATAATCAGAATTCCCAATAGTACCACGTAGACTTTCTTCTTCTTTCGCAAAATCTTCATCTCTAGGGTTTTCAATCTCATCACCTGTCTTGAATGGAGCTTTGAACCTACTACCCAGGTTGATGAAGCCAACTGGTTTTCTGGTCTTCTTCTTCTTCTTGGCCAGGAATGCCTCCAGCTCTTCTTGTCCCTTGGATAAGTTTAGAATCATCTCTTGAAATTGGGTGTTCTGAGCTTGAAGATCTTTAACAGACTGTTCGAGAGCCATTTCTGCTGAAATAAATAGCGAGAAAATAAGAAACCTGTTATGGAAACCTATTATGCAATGATATGGTATGTAGATGCATATGCAATGTTTTCAAGGACTAGGTAGGATTTAAATTTGTTAAAGGAAAACAAAAAACAAAAACTTTCATTAGTAAGTTTTAAAATATGATTTCCCCTTGGGCTTACAATGAAGGAAAAATAAGAAAAGGTGCAAAGGGAATAAACATATGAGACTCAAGTCTCCCATGGACGCTTTCTCTTTGTGTTGAGGTATGTATTGAGGTTCCACTCTTCGTGAAGTTGCTTTGTTAGCTCCAACACTCTCTCTTTTCTAGCTTTGAACTGAGCCTCAAAGGTATCCCTTTTCTCCTTAAGTTGTATCCAATACTTCTGCAGCTCTTCCAGATTAGTAGGCATATCAGGATGAAGAATGGTGTAGGGAACATCTCCTTCAACAATAGGCTCCATGATCACCGGTAGAACAATATGATATGACATCATAAGAGTTTTAGCACGAGACCACACCCATCTGAGGTAAGACTCCATAGGGATGAAGTATTTTGGTTCCAGAGTATTGCTGTCAATCTTATTCACCATGCTCCAAGCTCGTATAAACCTTTGACGGTAACCTTGAAGATCGTTGTCATAATCGAACATAATACCTTGAATAATCATATCATGAGGACCATCACTCCGAGCATAACCAAACTGACATAGTGCTAAAGAAGGATTGTAGGTAATTCCCCCTCTTATGCCAAGGAGTGGTACATTAGGGAACTCTCCACAATGGTCAATGATAATAATATTCTCCATAGATCGAGAACACCAGTGAATATCTGAAGGAGAGAGTGACATTATCCTTTTAGACCACCTCAAACCTTGTTCATTCTTCATCACAGATTGAGGAAGGTGTGAAATAAAACACCTTAATATTAGAGGTATGCAACACATCAGAGTTCCTCGCACCTTCGTAGTACGAGTGTGAAGAGAGTGTAAGATATCTCAAAGCAAGGTAGGCACATGATTGTGAGTCAAAAATATATTGATCGCATGTATATCTATGAATTGGTCTGGATTAGGGAACAATACCAAACCATAAATCAATAAGGCTAAGATCTCCTTAAAAGCATCGTAACTTATAACATCCAAGAACACCTGAGCTTTCTCTATCAACACTTTAGCAAGAATACCCTTAGGTCCACTTCTGGTTTCCAATACAATGTATTATTTTTTCAGATGCAAGGCTGCAACAATGACTTCAGGTTTAGGCTCCTTCTCTAAGTATGTGAAAGGTTTCTGATCAAGGATAGGCACACCAAGTAGTTTGGAGAATTCTTCCATTGTGGGCACCAACTGATAATCGGGAAATATGAAACAATGATGTTTAGGATCAAAGAACTGGAACAGAACACTCATCATGTCTTCATTAAACCCTGAAGTAACCAAATCAAGTAGATGACCATTCTTTTTGAGGATTTGAGAGCTTTCGGGAACTTTAGAGACCAATTCTTTAAGCTTGGAAGGTATCTTTACAAATTTGACCCGGATAGTGTTCATACGAGAGGAAGCCATAAACTACAACAAAGAACAAAGATAAATCATTTGGTCCTTGAAATGGTTAGTGAAAATTCTATGTTATGATGTCATGATGTTATGATGTTATGTTCAAAACAAACAAGTGGCACACACAAACAAGTCACACAATGACCTTAGGTTTAAAGGCTTGCATGAAGTTCATAGGTAATTACCCTCCCCACTGAAGTTAGTTGGTTCATCCTGTCCTAGTAATAGTAACCTGGTTCTAAGGAATCTCAATATCATTGATTCTTATCAAAGGTTGTTGTTCAGTATGGCAACTGACTTGCCAACCAAAACTCCCTAAGATTAGAATCTCAATGAGTGTAGCATCGAGTATCAACCAACTTTAGACTTCACCAAAGCCGATTATCTCACTACTTTCTAAAGGCCAAGATAGGTCAATTAGGGTTCTAAAAGTAAGTTAGTGTTAATGACAACATATGGAAGCCTCATGTTATCCTCAACTGACTTAAGGAACATAAGAACCAACCAAGAAGTCACACTAACCATAGCCACTTGATCAACCATATCGATAATATGCCGTACAATTTCCTTGGTCTATTGATACTTACCTAAGGTACACTAGATACGAGTTAGGATATTTCACAGTAACCCCACAACAAATAAAGATAAAGCAAACAATTCAAACAAGTATAGTGATCTAATTCTAAGGTAACCCCTCTTTTAATTAGTACTCCCAACAGAGTCGCCAGTTCTGTAACACGATGGGAGAACTGACTTTTTAATTTATGTTGCAGTAAGCAAGAGTCGCCACCGACTTTTATTTTATCCAATAATGAAAAGGAATAAAAGAACAGGAAAGACCTTTAAAAAATTTGAGTTCGGGGGGTAAGTTATACAAAGGGAATGTGTTAGCACCTTTATATCCATGGTTATCAATGGGCTCTTAATTACTTAGTTCACTTTACTTTTGTTTGAAAGAAAATAGTGTAGTGTGTGATTAGAAAATATTTTCATAAGTCTTTAACTTCGCGATGATCCTCGTATGGATGTATACAAAGTGTTTAGTTTTGAAAATGTTTGAAAAGTGGGGTGTAAAGAGTATTTTTGAAAAGAGTGAGCAAGTACTTAAGAACTACTTACCCTAAGTTTATAAGGTCTTTCTTGTTATTTATTTCCTTTAGGGTAGGACTATCCTTACTATTAGTGAGTAAGTAGTATTTACCTTGGATGTTTAAAGGGACAGGCGTAGGGTCATCGTATGGTCATAGAAGGCAACCTGTAAGGGTATCTTAGTAATTCGAAGGGAAAATTATCATTTTATCGTAAGGTCATCGAGAGACGAGATCATTTACTCGTAGGCAACTCGAAAGGACTATGATATTTTATTTGAAGGGACTTGATGATTTTATTCGTAGGAAGCTTTTACTAAGATACCGCCATGTTCGAGGGATTTGACCATGTTTTTGTTAGGCAACCAAGAGGAGAAACCCTAGGAGGTGCAGATGGAGATTGTATAATGATCGACTTACGTGTGTGAATATTAATTTCATATATTTATATTTTGAATTTAGGGACTAGGTCCATTAATTTAGCATACAAGTATTTGCACAACCTAGGTTTACTAACCACGCAACTTATATTATTGCAGAAGTTAAAAGCAGAAAGTAAAGGGTCCTAGACTATTACATCATGGGGGGGGGGTACATTTGTCTTTAGGGGATTGCGGAAAATAAAGTGCGGAAGAATAAACCTAGTTTACTATTACAACCAGGAAGCAGTTACATAATCGGAAAAAAGTGCGAGAAAATAAAATTACATAATTTTATACATCCTATACAATTTCTCTAAGAAGATAAATAAAGAAATTAAAGCAATTAATTAAAATTTAGGTTAAGAAAAATAATTAATTGTTTTATAAGAAAAATTAGGGTTATGAAAAAAGTTAGGGTTTAAAAACAATTAGGGTTTTATAAAAAAATAAGGATTGATTAAAATTGATTTAAACCTAATTACTAAATTAATTATGAATTTATTAAAACCCAAAAAAAAACTAAATTTATTTACATAAAAATATTATTTGAAAAAAATGATTAAGAGTTATTTGTGAAATTGTTTTAAAAATTAAAGTGATTAATTAAGTTAAATTAATTATGGTTAGAAAACTAACTAGGAAAAATAATTAAACTAAAAAGAAAAGAAAAGAAAATCAGGTCATAAAAAATATTGGGGAAGGCTAGAATCGAACCCACACCCTCAGCTTCACCAAACATGTAACACCCTAAAATCGATTTTTATTTATGTTGATGTGTTTTCTTGTGAATTTTGATGTTTAGGAGGTTATTTGATATTTTGTGAAGTTTGGGGTAGCTTAATACTTTAATAATAATTCGAATAATTAAGTATATGGGGTTTAGTGGATTATTTGAGAGTTAATTAAATGAAAAAAAAAAGGAATTAGAGGATGCGGGCATTATGGTCTTTTGGTTGAGGATAAGTGAGGGTGTTATGGGAAAAGACTAAAAGAGGTCCTAAGGGCAAGAGTGACAAAAGAGGGAAAAGTTGGAAAGAACAATCATTTTTGACGATCGCACAATTGGGAAAGAGCTCTGGAGAAGAGGGAAGAAGCTAGGGCTTGAAGGATTAAGATATTTGCGAAGAGGTTATCGAAAAGCTTACGGAATTGAGGTATGGGGAGTATTTTACTATCGATAATATAATGTAGGAATGGAATTGGGGGTCTTATGGTGTAGTTTAGGTTTTTAAATTCATGATTTTGTGTTGTTGATGAGGTTGTTATGATGAATATAAATGATGTAGATGATGTATATGATGTTATTAGGATGAATGTTGATGTTAATGAGGTTTTATGGTGTAATGCTGCTGAGTCTTAGATTTTGGGGGAGTTTAATCGTAGAAGGGAGAAGGCTGAATCGCCGAAAAATTCTGCAGAAATTGCGAAGCTCGCTTAGCGAAAAGAGTCAGGGGATCAGGCGCTTAGCGAGTGTGAGGTCTCGCTTAGCGAGCCTGGGAAATCTTGGAAAAATGTTTTAATTTTAAAAACTAATTTTTTGGTAGTATGTTATGGGTTGCTAAAGTGATGTGAAGTTGTCAAATGATGCGCTTTGAAGTCTATATGAGTCTAGTTAATACTTAATTGACAAATTATGATTTATTTGATGTTCTTTGAGTTAGGATGTATGATTTTATGACGTAGAAATATGAGGTAAGATGAGAGTCTTATATGATGTCTTATGAGTATGTATTTAATGTTATGTTTGAGTTTTAAGGGATGATTGTTAATAATGAATGTGGATGCAATTTTATGATGTTTTGAGGATGATATGTGTATATTGTGTCTTGCATTCATGGCATTGATTTTATAAGGGGACGTCGGTCCACTGGTAGCTTCAATCCTATTGTGTGGATTGAAGTGATATGATGTTTATGAAGTGCTCCCTTTTGGGGAGGGATGATGGACCAATGTCCATCACATGAGGATGTTTCGATACCACATGCATTAGTACAAGGTTGCATTCCATTCTAAATGATATAACATGAGTGCATTGGTGTTTTGTGTAAAGATGAGATGTAATTGATAATGTGTATTAGATGTGTATGATGAGTATTTTTATGATGTAATGATGTTGATAATGATATGTATAAATGAGTTATAAATGAGCTATGGTTGTTAATTTTGTTTTGAATTCTTATTTCTATATTATATTATGGAATGTGGATTTACTCACCCTGTCTGCCTTTTGGTGATGGTATATCATGCCATCCTGCAGATAATCAAGGTTAGCTCGGTGCGTGCTTAGCTCGGAGATAGTGAGTCGTCGAGTTAGTTTGAAGTGGAGTCCTGCTCTATGTCTAGTAACATCGAGATGGGTCTCATTTTGAGTGTTTATGTTTTATTTGAATTAAGATTCTGAATTTTGTTTTAAAATATTTTGATAAATGATGTTTGAGATGATTATCGGATTTTGTTTAATTAAAGATGATTTCTTCGGCTTAATTGTTTTTCCACTGCATAATTATAAGGAAAAGGTTTATGAATGTTTTCATGGTTTTTGTGAACCCGTATTACGGGATAGGACTCTATGTGATGTTTTGGCTTTTGAGTTTTTGAAGTAAATGTGATGCGCTTTGATGAGTTGAACTTTGATATTTGATTTAAAATTGCTTATTTCGTGATGGGGTAGAAAAGGTGTTACATTAGTGGTATCAGAGCAGGTTGGTCTGTCTGTCGGTCGTGTCAGTTATTGAGTTTGAGTGTTTTGATGGATTGAGTTGTTTTCTGATATTATTGGTGAATTGTAGATTGACTTCGAATCGTGCTCTTGAGGATGCGGTAGCTTCCCTTGCTCATGCTACAGTGCAGAACAACGTTCGGGACGAGTTTCATGCTTTGGGGTTTTTTCCAGAGGAATAACCCGCCTAAGTTCGAGGGTTCTCATGAACCAGAGAACGCACATAAGTGGCTGAAGGCAATTGAGAAGATTTGCAGGACTATGGCGTGCTCCGATGCTCAGAAGGTGCAGTTTGGCACCCATATGCTGGATGAGGAAGCTGAGGATTGGTGGGATAATACCTGTCATAAATTTGAAGGGGTTGGGGTTGCGATAACTTGAAATGTGTTCAGGAGAGAATTTCTTAGTAAGTATTTTCCTGAAGAAGCTCGTGGCAAGAAAGAGGTAGAGTTCTTAGAATTGAAGCAGGGGAACATGATGGTGGCAGAGTATGCCGCCAGGTTCGAGAGGTTGGTGAAATTCTGTCCTCACTACAACCGTGATGATGCTGAGTTTCCCAAGTGTTTGAAGTTTGAGAATGGGTTGAGACCGAAAATCAAACAAGCGATTAGTTGTCAGCAGATCCACATGTATACTGAACTTGTGGATAAGAGTATATATGATGAGGATAGTCGAGCTCGATCTGCTCAATATAAGCAGGTGAGTGAGAAGAGAGACAATGGCCAGTTTCGAGGGAAGCCTTATGCGACTCCGAATGAGAAAGGGAAGCAAAAGGGTAATGATGGTAAGAAGCTAAGTGGGGGGAGCAAGTTGTACTCCTCTCAAGTGCTATAAGTGTGGTGAAGCAGGTCACAAATATGATGTGTGCACTACTATTGTGATAAGATATTATAAATGTGGAAAGAAGGGCCATATGAAGAATGAGTGTACGAGTGCTGAACCAACATGTTTTAATTATGGCGAAGAAGGACATATCAGTACTCAGTGCCAGAAACCAAAGAAGGTTGCTACTGTGCTCAGACTACTGGTAGAGTATTTTCCTTGAGTGGCTCAGATGCTCAGAAGAAAGACAACTTAATTAGAGGTACTTGCTTTATTAATGATCTTGAATTGGTTGCTATAATTGATACTGGAGCGACTCACTCGTTTATTTCGATTGAGTGCACAACCAGGTTGAATTTGCCTTTGAATGTTATGAATGGTAATATGTTGATTGAAATGCCTGCTGACGGTTCAGTTACGACTGACCGTGTGTGTTTAAAGTGTCACTTGACCATTTATCGTAAGGATTTCTTGATGGATTTAGTGTGTTTGCCTTTGCGCCATATGGATGTTGTGCTGGGAATGAATTGGTTGGAATTTAATTTTGTGCATATCAACTACTATGTTATGATGGTAGAGTTTCCAGAGTTAAGTGATTATGGGGAAAAGATGTTCCTATCTGCGAAACAAGTGGATGAACTTCTAGCAGATGAAGCCCAGATGTTTTCCTTGTTTGCGGCGTTACAAGTTGACCGTAAACAGGTGAGTGTTGAGTTACCCATTGTTAGAGAGTTTCTTGATGTGTTTCTAGATGACATTAGTGATTTACCGCCGGAGCGTGAAGTAGATTTTTCTGTGGATTTAGTACCTGGTACTAGTCCAATGTCGATGGCCCCTTATAGGATGTCAACTTCTGAATTCAGTGAGGTGAAGAAACAACTTGAATAACTTCTTGAGAAGAAATTTGTCCGTCCAAGTGTTTCTCCATGAGGTGCTCCTGTGTTGTTGGTTAAAAATAAGGAAGGTAATATGAGGTTGTGCGTCGATTATCGACAATTGAATAAGGTGACTATTAAGAATAAATATCCATTTCCGAGGATTGATGATTTGTGGATCAGTTAGTGGGTGTAACACCCTGATTTGATTTTCCCATTTGTTTTGTTGAGTCTCTAATTGATTTAATTGAGAATTGATTTTTTTTGTAGAATTAACATGATTATATGCTATGTTAATTTGATAAAATGTGAATATGTGTTGTGTTGGTGTGTTGGTGCGATTTTACCGTTTCGAGAGTTTCCGGGTAAAATTGATCAAGAGGGTATTTTAGACCTTTACTTTTAGTAATAAGTTAGAATTGTTTAGAATTGGTATTTTGAGAGAAAATAATATTTTGGTTGAAAAAGAGATAAAATGAGTTAAGTGTAGAAAATAGAATTAGTTAGTAGTAGAATTAGAAATAGAATTGAGAGAGAGTTATAATAGAAAGTTGGTAAGAGAGAAAGAGAAAAGAAAGAAAAGAAGAGAAAGAAAGAGGAGAGAAGAGAAAGAGAAGGAAAAGAGGAAAAGAGAGAATTTCTTTAAGATTGGTCCGCGGAGAAGAATCGAACGGGTAAGGGTGATAAGCATTGTTATCTTAATATTGTGTATGATTATGTATGTGTTTGATTGGTTGAGTTTTGCTTTTGATGAAAGTTAGAGAAGATGAATAGTTAGGGTTTTAGTGGAAATGTGAGAAATTGGAAGATTAATCAGTTATAAATCGTTATAGTCGAAGTATGATGTTAGATACATGTTATTGATCATGTTTATTGGAGTTTTGGTGGAGTTTTGGAGTGAAAGAACTGACTGTTCGCTGCTGGTATTTTGCTAAAATCGCAATGGTCGCTCAATAAGCAATTCCTCGCCCAACGAAAGTTCCAGGGCGATTTTCGCTCAGCGAGCAAGAGGGCGCTCAGCGAGCCTGTAGGTTTTTGAGGGATTATGTGTTTTAATCCTTGGCTTTAGTTTCAGGTATTCGTTTTTAGCGATCCTTATATCAATTCGAAGCTAGAAACATGTAGAATCTATTGATGCTAAAATATGTAATTTTTAGCCGACTTTTTCCCGACTTTTCCGATAAAACGTAAATGAGTTAATTATGGAAATGTGGGTTTGTTATAATGTTGTGGCCATTGGGCAAGTGATTACTATGCTTAAATTGTATGCATATGTATGTTAATGGAATGTGTTGAGTGCATAATTATGTTGTGAATAATGTATGCATTTTCAAGGATGTTTTGTGTTATTTTGCATGTAAGCATCATGTCTGCATTCTCGTGGGTTCCTTGTGAATCCGTTGTAGCATCGTGTGCTCATGTGGAGTGTGAGCGATGACAACAACACGATCGAGTGCCCATGTGGGGTGTGAGCGATCGGATTGTGTGCCTGTGTGGGGTGTGAGAAATCCATACACATCGTGTACCCATGTGTGGTGTGAGAGATGGGTGATTAAGTTCACATTGATCGTGTGCCCATGTGGGTTGTGAGCGATCAGATTGTGTGCCCGTGTGGGGTGTGAGCAATCCATAAACATCGTGTGCCCGTGTGGGGTGTGAGCGATGGGTGATTAAGTTCACATTGATCATGTGCCCATGTGAGGTGTGAGCGATCGGATTGTGTGCCGGTGTGGGGTGTGAGCAATCCTGAAACATTGTGTGCCCATGTGGGGTGTGAGGAATGGGGGACATCGTATGCCCGACGGGGAGTTACTTTAGGTAACGAGCGATGATTCTATTTGGTTCCTGAGTGAACTTGCTGAATGTTGAGTCGGTACCGCATTGCATCTGCATAGAGTCGTATGTCGGTCTCTATGAGTTGCATTTTATACATTGTATGTATATGCTGAAATAAACATGATTGTGCATATGTTTATTCGGAATGTTGTGAAATGATTGGTATGTGTGAAGGACATACTTGCGGATATATATATGCATGTTGATATGTATATATGTATGTGATTTATACATTGAATGTATATGTGAGATTTAAACATAGCTTGTCGTATGTTTATGCGGAATAAATGTAAATGAAGAATAGACATAAATAATATAAGATTTAAGTGTATTGGTGATTTGTAAATGATTGTACATGTTGATTGGTAAATGAAGATACATTGCGATGTATGTGAGTTATGTGAACATGGTTGAATATGATTTGTGTTATGTGAATAAAATGGTGATAAGTATGCGTATAAGTATGCTTTATGTTGTGTATGAATGATATGTTGTGGTGACAATATGTTGATGTATATGTTATATGTTGAGATATATGATATATGAAATGTTATTATGATAATGTTTCTCACCCTTCTGCTGTTTTATGATGCTCTACGAGGCATTGCAGATTAGATGTGTCAGAGTCGTTTTTGTGAAGCTTGTCTTCATATCTTTTGGTCGGTCGGATCTGATATGTAGCACCGGGTAGTTAGGTGGCCTTGTGCCTTTTTGGGGATACATTTGTATATGTATTCGTTGTGGACATGTTTTGTTTAACATGATATATTTGTACGCTTCTAACTTGTAGATATATTTTGATAAATATATAAGTTGAAGTTGTTGATGATTTAAGTTTTCCGCTGTGCAATTCATAATTGAGATATGGGTGTAAGGATTGAAATTCCTTTGTGGATAGCTACCCCATTGTTGCATATCTGTTTGAGCAGGTGTTGTATGTTTTAATTTCATGTAATGTGGCATGCTCCTTTTTATGCTTGATTTAAATTATACTCTGACGAAATTTTATCTATGCCTAAATGATTTAATGTATTATTTGGGGGTATAGAAAGGGGGTGTTAAATTAAGTGGTATCAGAGCCAGTGTTCGAGTCAGTTGTGTCTGTCTTGTTTTGATGGTTAAATTGTTGTTTACTATTGTTGTTGTTTTTGGGAATAATCAAAATACGGCCAGAAAGGGAAGTTGAGTTTTCTATTAATCTAATTCCTGGTACTAGACTGATTTCGATGGCACCGTATCGTATGTCAGCTTCAGAGTTGGTAGAATTGAAAAGGAAATTGAATGACTTGTTGGACAAGTGGTTTGTTAGGCCGAGTGTTTCTCCTTGGGGTGCACCGATATTGTTAGTAAAGAAGAAGGACGGAAGCATGCTGTTATGTATTGATTATCGACAGTTGAATAAGGTGACGATTAAGAACAAGTATCCACTTCCGAGGATTGATGATTTTATGGATCAGTCGGTTGGTGCGCGTGTGTTTAGTAAGATTAATTTGAGATCAGGGTATCACCAGATTAGGGTGAAAGAAGAGGATATTCAGAAGACGGCTTTTAGGACACGGTATGGTCATTACGAGTATTCCGTGATGCCATTCGGAGTTTCTAATGTGCCGGGTGTGTTTATGGAATATATGAATCGTATTTTTCATGAACATTTGGATTGTTTTGTGGTTGTGTTCATCGACGACATTTTAATTTATTCTAAGTCTCAAGAAGAGCATGAAGAGCATTTAAGGATTGTGTTGCAAGTTTTGAGAGAGAAGCAGTTGTATGCTAAGTTATCCAAGTGTGAGTTTTGGTTGATGAAGGTGAGTTTTCTTGATCATGTTATTTCTGATGGTGGTATTAGTGTGGATCCATCCAAGATTGATGATGTGATGCAATGGGAAGTTCCTAGATCGGTTACGGAGATTCGAAGCTTTTTAGGCCTTGCGGGTTATTATCGGAGGTTTATTGAAGGATTTTCAAAGTTGGCACTTCCGTTAACGCAGTTGACGTGTAAAGGAAAGGCTTTCATTTGGGATATTCATTGTGAAGAAAGTTTTATGGAGCTTAAGAGAAGGTTGACTACGACTCCGATTTTGGTTTTGCCGAATCCTACGGAACCATTTGTGGTGTTTTGTGATGCTTCTTTGTTTGGACTAGGTGGTGTTTTGATGAAAGATGGAAAAGTTGTGGCTTATGCTTCGAGACAGTTGATAGTGCATGAAAAGAATTATCCTACGCACGATTTGGAATTAGCGGCTGTGGTTTTTGCTCTAAATATTTGGAGACATTATTTGTTTGGTGCGAGATTTGAAGTTTTTAGTGATCACAAGAGTTTGAGGTATTTGTTTGATCAGGAAGAGTTAAATATGAGGCAACGAAGATGGTTAGAACTTTTGGAGGATTATGACTTTGGTTTGAATTACCATCCGGGTAAGGTGAATGTGGTGGCCGATGCGTTAAGTCGTAAGTTGTTACATATGTCCGCTTTGATGGTGAAAGAATGGGAGCTTTTGGAAGATTTTAGAGATTTGAGTTTAGTTTGCGAGATGACGCCGAGGAGTGTGAGACTTGGTATGCTTCATGTTATGAATGAATTTCTTGCAACCGTTTGTGAAAAGCAAAATTTGGACTTGAAATTTGTTGATTTGATGATGAATGAGAATGAGGACTTTAAGGTTGATAATTTTGGAGTTTTGAGATTTCGTGGACGTATTTGTATTCCCGATGATGTAGAGTTGAAAAAGATGATTTTAGAGGAAGGACACTGGAGTAATTGGAGTATTCATCCGGGAGCAAAAAAGATGTATCAAGATTTGAAGAAGATATTTTGGTGGTTTGGATTGAAGAGAGATGTGGCTCATTTTGTGTATGCGTGTTTGACTTGTCATAAGTCGAAGGTGGAACATCAAAAGCCGAGTGGTTTGATGCAACCGTTAGATATTCCGGAATGGAAATGGGATAGTATATCGATGGACTTTGTTACGGGTTTGCCGAATACTCTAAGAGGTCACAATGAGATTTGGGTGATTGTTGATAGTCTTACTAAATCTGCTCACTTTATTCCGGTGGATATTAGTTATTCTTTGGAGAAGCTAGCCGAGATTTATGTTTCCGTGATTGTGAAGTTACATGGAGTTCCTAAGAGTATTGTATCGGATAGAGATCCTAGATTTACATCGAGGTTTTGGGAAAGTTTGCAAAAGGCTTTGGGTTCTAAGCTAAGATTGAGTTCGGCTTACCATCCGCAAACGGACAGTCAAACCGAGAGGACGATTCAATCGTTAGAGGATTTGTTGCGTGCTTGTGTGCTAGAACAAGGTGGCGTTTGGGATAGTTATTTAGCGTTGATTGAGTTCACCTATAATAGACGTTTTCATTCGAGTATTGGTATGGCACCATTTGAGGCTTTGTATGGTTGGAGATGTCGAACACATTTGTGTTGGCATGAAACAGGAGAGAGAACGATAGTTGGACCGGAGATGGTACAACAAACGACGGAAAAGGTGAAGTTTATTTGGGAGAAGATGAGAGCTTCTCAGAGTAGGCAAAAGAGTTATCATGATAAGAGACAGAAGGATCTTGGGTTTCAAGGTGACCATGTGTTTTTGAGAGTTACACCGGTTACGGGTGTGGGTCGTGCTTTGAAGTCGAAGAAGTTGACTTCTCGTTTTATTGGTCCGTATCAGATTACTGCAAGAGTTGGTGTTGTGGCTTATCGTGTGGCGTTGCCCCTGAACCTTTCGAATTTGCATGATGTGTTCCATGTTTCGCAACTTCGGAAGTATGTTCCGGATCCGTCACATGTTATTCCTATGGACGAGTTTGAGGTGAGAGATAACCTTACGGTGGAAGCTTTGCCGGTTAGGATTTTGGATCATGAGATCAAGAGTTTAAGAGGCAAGGATATTGCGCTTGTGAAAGTAGCGTGGGGAGGCGCTGCGGAAGGAAACATGACTTGGGAATTGGAGAGTGGGATGCGCGAGTCGTATCCGGAGTTGTTTGGATCAGGTATGGTTTTCGAGGACGAAAATTTCTAAAGTAGGGGAGAGTTGTAACGCCCTGATTTGATTTTCCCATTTGTTTTGTTGAGTCTCTAATTGATTTAATTGAGAATTGATTTGTTTGTAGAATTAACATGATTATGTGCTATGTTAATGTGATAAAATGTGAATATGTGTTGTGTTGGTGTGTTGGTGCGATTTTACCGTTTCGAGAGTTTCCGGGTAAAATTGATTAATAGGGTATTTTAGACCTTTACTTTTAGTAATAAGTTAGAATTGTTTAGAATTGGTATTTTGAGAAAAAAATAATATTTTGGTTGGAAAAGAGATAAAATGAGTTAAGTGTAGAAAATAGAATTAGTTAGTAGTAGAAATAAAAATAGAATTGAGAGAGAGTTATAATAGAAAGTTGGTAAGAGAGAAAGAGAAAAGAAAGAAAAGAAGAGAAAGAAAGAGGAGAGAAGAGAAAGAGAAGGAAAAGAGGAAAAGAGAGAATTTCTTTAAGATTGGTACGCGGAGAAGAATCGAACGAGTAAGGGTGATAAGCATTGTTATCTTAATATTGTGTATGATTATGTATGTGTTTGATTGATTGAGTTTTGGTTTTGATGAAAGTTAGAGAAGATGAATAGTTAGGGTTTTGGTGGAAATGTGAGAAATTGGAAGATTAATCGGTTAGAAATCATTATAGTCGAAGTATGATGTTAGATACATGTTATTGATCATGTTTATTGGAGTTTTGGTGGAGTTTTGGAGTGAAAGAGCTGACTGTTTGCAGCTGGTATTTTGCTGAAATCGCAGTGGTCGCTCAGCGAGCTATCCCTCGCTCAGCGAAAGTTCCAGGGCGATTTTCGCTCAGCGAGCCTGTAGGTTTTTGAGTGATTATGTGTTTTAATCTGTGGCTTTAGTTTCAGGTATTCGTTTTTAGCGATCCTTATATCAATTAGAAGCTAGAAACATGTAGAATCTATTGATGCTAAAATATGTAATTTTTAACTGACTTTTTCCCGACTTTTCCGATGAAACGTAAATGAGTTAATTATGGAAATGTGGGTTTGTTATAATGTTGTGGCCATTGGGCAAGTGATTACTATGCTTAAATTGTATGCATATGTATGTTAATGGTATGTGTTGAGTGCATAATTATGTTGTGAATAATGTATGCATTTTCAAGGATGTTTTGTGTCATTTTGCATGTAAGCATCATGTCTGCATTCTTGTGGGTTCCTTGTGAATCCGTTGTAGCGTCGTGTGCTCATGTGGAGTGTTAGCGATGACTACAACACGATCGTGTGCCCATGTGGGGTGTGAGCGATCAGATTGTGTGCCCGTGTTGGGTGTGAGCAATCCATAAACATCGTGTGCCCATGTGGGGTGTGAGCGATGGGTGATTAAGTTCACATTGATTGTGTGCCCATGTGGGGTGTGAGCGATCAGATTGTGTGCCCGTGTGGGGTGTGAGCAATCCATAAACATCATATGCCCGTGTGAGGTGTGAGCGATGGGTGATTAAGTTCAAATTGATCGTGTGCCCATGTGGGGTGTGAGCGATCAGATTATGTGCCTGTGTGGGGTGTGAGCAATCCTGAAACATTGTGTGCCCATGTGGGTGTGAGGAATGGGGGACATCGTATGCCCGACGGGGAGTTACTTTAGGTAACGAGCGATGATTCTATTTGGTTCCTGAGTGAAATTGCTGAATGTTGAGTCGGTACCGCATTGCATCTGCATAGAGTCGTATGTCGGTCTCTATGAGTTGCATTTTATACATTGTATGTATATGCTGAAATAGACATGATTGTGCATATGTTTATTTGGAATGTTGTGAAATGATTGGTATGTGTGAAGGACATACTTGCAGATATATATATGCATGTTGATATGTATATATGTATGTGATTTATACATTGAATGTATATGTGAGATTTAAACATAGCTTGTCATATGTTTATGCGGAATGAATGTAAATGAAGAATATACATAAATAATATAAGATTTATGTGTATTGGTGATTTGTGAATGATTGTACATGTTGATTGGTAAATGAAGATACATTGCGATGTATGTGAGTTATGTGAACATGGTTGAATATGATTTGTGTTATGTGAATAAAATGGTGATAAGTATGCGTATAAGTATGCTTTATGTTGTGTATGAATGATATGTTGTGGTGAGAATATGTTGATGTATATGTTATATGTTGAGATATATGATTATATGAAATGTTATTATGATAATGTTTCTCACCCTTCTGCTGTTTTATGATGCTCTACGAGGCATTGCAGATTAGATGTGTCGGAGTCGTTTTTGTGAAGCTTGTCTTCATATCTTTTGGTCGGTCGGCTCTGATATGTAAAACCGGGTAGTTAGGTGGCCTTGTGCCTTTTTGGGGATACATTTGTATATGTATTCGTTGTGGACATGTTTTGTTTAACATGATATATTTGTACGCTTCTAACTTGTAGATATATTTTGATAAATATATAAGTTAAAGTTGTTGATGATTTAAGTTTTCCGCTGTGCAATTTATAATTGAGATATGGGTGTAAGGATTGAAATTCCTTTTTGGATAGTTACCCCATTGTTGCATATCTGTTTGAGCAGGTGTTGTATGTTTTAATTTCACGTAATGTGGCATGCTTCTTTTTATGCTTGATTTAAATTATACTCTGACGAAATTTTATCTATGCCTAAATGATTTAATGTATTATTTGGTTCGCAGGACCTTGTACTTTCCTTCTTCCTCAGGTTTGTGCAGCATTACCTTTCCCATTCCTCCGGGATAAAAATGCTTGGCTGGAGACTCTACTTTTTCCGCGCCACTTTTGCGTTTGTACTAGGATGAAAATCCTGGGAGCGACAACTGGCGACTCTGCTGGGGAACGAACCCAGAATCTCTGGTTTCCCTTGAGAGTCAATCCTAGCGCCTGTTTTTGTTTCTTTGGGTGTTTATGTGTGTGTTGCTGTGTGTTTATTTACTGTTTTCATTTACAGTTTTTATTTTACAACATTTATTTACTGCTTTAAGTATTTATTTTCACATGCATCATATATACTGGACTGTGTTGGTTTCCATTTTTTCTGTGGGATGGGAGTTACTGTGAGATAAGCCAAATACCTGGCTTGAGTTCACTATAGTATTAGCATGGACAAACATTATACTTCCACGATACCTCACCATGATGAGTGGCGATGTGTTCCACACCCAGATTGTGATCGTCTTGGAACTATTCTGTGTGGGGTTTTTGCCTCACTTCAGGGTACGACCTCGATAGTTATGTGTATCTAGTGACCGATCATTGAGGACCTTAGTGGAAACACCCCTCTCTAGTGATGACAGTGGCTGACCACATTTGTTGGCAAACCCACTCGCATCCGAGGGTCCACTAGGAACTTGCATAGGATGGCCTGGTTCTCTCATAGGAATCCAGTTAAAGCAAACTGTTCGTATGACGATAGTACTGTATCCTAAGGGCTGAATGTACTATTGTTTCTTGATTCAATGCTTAAAGCTGGGGACTTATGAGGGATGCTTGTTTCCTTGGATTCAGCTGAGACCTCCCTGAGTAGTATATAATGCCAAACCGATTCCCTGATTTGGTCATGAGCCATCTCTCGGAGATGGTGAATGTATTATTTCTATTCGACTTTGAGAGTCTGTGATGTTGACCCAAGTAGCACACCCGTGAGATGGGAGAGGTTTACAGGTTTGCAGGAACCCTGAAACTTCCAACATACCCACTTTGCCAGTATTGTTCAGGGTTATGATCTAATTTGTTGGTTCCTTATTTCCGAGATCTGGGATTATTGCTCAGAGAAATTGTTATCGTGACCCCGCACAAACACATGAGTATATGCTTGACACATCACAGAAACATCACCAATCACATGCCTTGAATTGCATAAGCATCATGACATCATTAATCATTGTGTTCTTATTCATTCTCAGGGTTCATACTACTCCCGATTCCCGGTCATTACTACTACAGAATGGAAGACGTCAGAAAAAGGACCGTGCACTACAAATTCTTCGACACCAAAATGGATATGATCAACCAGATGGTGTCTCTTATTACTCCGTGTCAGCTGGGATAATTCAAGAAGAAATATGGTGATATTCTGGATTTGGTGTTCAATCTGGACAGTTCTCAAAGGAGCGCCATTCATACTTTATTGCAGTACTATGACCCACGACTTAGGTGTTTCACCTTTCACGACTTTCAGTTAGTCCCTCTACTTGAAGAGTATGCTGAGATTCTAGGAGTGTCAATTCAAGATCAGATCCCTTCAACTCAGAAATGACCAGACCAACTCATTCTGACATCACCAAAGATCTTTATTTGAGCTCATCTGAAGTGTCTGACAATATAATTACTACCAAATATGGAGTGCTTGGTTTCTCTCTAGATTTTTTAGTTAGAAGATCCAGGGAGCTTGATGCGACAAAATAGTGGGATTAAGTTTGTGCCACCCTAGCATTGTCCATATACGGGATCATCCTGTTTGCTAATATGGACAAGTTCGTGGATATCAACGCTATTCACCTGTTTGTGCTGAAGAATCCGGTACCCACTCTCCTGGGTGACCTCTATTATTCAGTGCATTACAAGAATGAGAAAAGATGGGGTGGCTTGGTCAAGTGTTATGCCCCTATCTTCTACAAATGGTTCATGAGGCATCTCCCTATTACTGAAGCTTTCACTAATCCTAAGGTGGCTTGGGCGCAAAAGCTGAGTGCGTTTTCCTCTAGGGACATCAGATGGTTTACTTTAAGGATGAAAGGGAAGATCCTCATCTCCAGCTGCGGAGGGTATCCCAATGTTCCACTCTTAGGACTAATTGGGGGCATCAATTACAACCCCATCCTTATGAGAAGACAATTGGAATATGCGCTCAAGGTCATTCCCAAAGAATCGGAGCTGGTTCAAACTCTCTATTTTCCTATAAAGGATAATCTCCCGTCGGTTCGAGAAGCCGCGGGTGCTTGGAAACTCATTAAGAGGAAGGGTATAGAGCGCTTGGGTAATAGCAACAACCAAATGTTCCCCGAGTTCGAGGCCTGGATAAGGGAAAAGGCCCATGAAGGAGCGTAAAACACAAGGAAGGGGGGTTGGAATTGGGTTTTCAAAAATAAAAATGACTTTAAGAGACACTTTGGTTTATCCTGACTCGTTTGAACTCAAACTACATCCAGTCCACCCACCAAGGTAATTTTGCCTCTATCAACGAGGTCTTAATTCACTATTCAAATTTGAATACAATCACAATGACCTACTGTCAAAGTCTTCTTACTGACTTAAACTAGTCACTCAAGGAAAATCAAATTATCTTTTACAAAGATTAACAATGTAACTTAATAATGCTTCTAACAAGCTATAATCACTAAGTGATTTGTTATAAGATATTTGAGAGCAAGATAATATTTGAGCGTGTAATAGATATAACGTGAGAACCAGAGCTTCAAATCTTTAGGTAGATTTCTTTATATAGTGTTTGAAATATCTAGCCGTTGGGAATATTTGGAGCTTGATTTGGATAAATGTTAATTGCTTTAAAATCCTTCCAAAAGAGGAGATTCTTGTTCCCAACCTTTATTCTGATTTTCTTTAAATAGTCTTTAATGAGAGTATCAGAATCTTCTAAGCGCCAATCAAAGTATCATAAATGAATACGTAGCATTAATAATGTCTTCAATGAGAGCTTCTCTTTAACAAGCAGATCTTCTATACAAGAGCGCAAGACTGCTTCTATTCAAAGATGCTTTCCTTATAATAACTTCTATTGCTTCTATAATGCACATTAACCATGAGTTAGTTGCAACACATATTAGAACTTCTATTCTTTTAGGAAAGTATTGTTATCATCAAAACTATAATAGAAGATTAGAATCAAAATTGTTCTAACAATCTCCCCCTTTATGATGATGACAAAAAATTTATTTTGATTCAATAATAGAAAATAAAAATTAGAAAAAAAACTCCCTTTAATTTATGAGATATATTTTTTCAGAGTTTTCCATTAGAAGTTCTTTTAGCATTTTAATTCTTCCATAAGAAGTTCTTTGCCTTAGCTCCCCCTGAGTTGATTACTTAACCTGTTTCTTTTTAAAATCACAACTTAAACAGTTTAATCAGAATATTAACATGTTCGAGGCTAATCTTGATAAACTGTTATAGATCAAAATCTTTTACGTTTCTCCCCTTTTTCTCATTACTCAAAAAGTTTAAAAGTGCAGAAGTAAAACATGTATTGAAAAGAGGAAAAACAGAAACATTTTTCATTAATTAGAAACATAGAACAAAGAAACATAGAACAAATAAACTAAGAAACATAAAACAAAATCAAGGTTGGGGATTCATCTTGGTAACTAATGCTTCTAGAAGTGACTTGATCTGAGAAGATGATTCCACTTGTTTTCCAATCATAGTCTTCAACCCAGCATCAGTTTCATCTTGTTTATCCAACCTCTTCTTAACCATCTCATTCTCTTTCTTCAGCTCTTCTAGAGTCTTCAGCATAAGAGAAGTTGGTAGTGAGTTTTCAGCAGTTGCAACAGCTTGAGCAGATTGGTCTTCATAAGTTTCTTCAACAGCAGGTACTTGAACAATATCATTTCCCTTGACTTCCTCAGAAGGAACTAAAACTATCTGAAGATCAGAATATGATTCCTTAGGTTCTGGTTCACTCCAAGGCTTATTATCCAGAAGATGAGTCTTCTTCTTTTTAATGCTTGTGACCACTTCTTTGAGGTTCTTGCAGAAGTTCTGATGAGCGATATCATAGCAGACATCTTTCAGCTGTTTGGTCTCAGTATTGAACCATTTTCTGAATGAGGCCCAGAGGAAATTAGAAGCTGCAGGATCAGGGAGTTCTGAGCAAGCAACCTTCTGATTCTCTAACCTGATTTTCATGTCTGCTTCAAATGCTAGCAACAGTGAGTCAACGTCTGATTTTGTTGGTTTTAGTTTTGGTACAGGAATAGCTGTTTTGATGGTTACAGAAGATAGTTTGTTTAGAGAATCTATGTCTATGGATGTTCTCAGAGGGTCTTCTGGTTCAGAGTTTGAAGTGGGAGTGTCTGGTATTGCGATATAGGTGGGGGTGTTTGGTGGAGTAGATTCATAAGAGGATAGGGAATTTACACGAATGAGGGATAAGTCAAAAACAAGTGTGTAAAATTCAGAATTCAGAGGATGAAAGGTGCTGGGTGGTTGTACTTCATATGTTTGAGCTGGATTATTTTATTGGGATTCAAAGGGTTGAAAAACGTCAATGTCAGATAGAACGTGTTGAAGTTCTGAGTGAGTTTCAACAAAGTTAGGTGTGTTCAAATCAGATGGAGGTGTTGGGTCTATTGGAATGTCAAAGTCATCCAGAGTTTGTGGTTGGGTGTCTATATTTTCTGGTTGAGTGAATGGGGGTGGTACGTCATAAGGTACATCAGAAGTTGTGGTATGACATAAGGAATTGGTTCAGATGAAGGAATGGGTTCAGAAGGAGTGGTTTCAGTTGGGATTTTAGACGTGACCATTGTTACTGATTCTACTATAGAAACAAAATCAGATTGAGAAGATGAAGAATTACATTTCTTTCTGATTGTTTTAGGGACCTTCTGAGAAGTTCCTTCAGTAGCTTTTCTCTTCTTGTTTTTCTTCAGAACAACTTCTGGTGCAGGTCTTCTGAGTTCTTCAGGGTTGAACATAGGTTCCACACTATCCAACTTGAAGGATTCTAAATATCTGACTACAACCTCTGGAGGTATATCAGAAGAGAACAAAGGAAAATTCTGCAGAGGCATTTTCCTTGTTGTGATAACTTCTCTGGAGTTAAGAATTGGGTCCTTCTTGATTGAATTAATGAACTTCATCTTCTTGAGGTTCTTAGCATTTAGAGGCTTTCCAACATCTGTTTCAAGCATTTCAATCTGATGTGCCTTAATCAGATGATCCACTATCTTGTTTTCAGTAAGGATATCAGAAATTAATCTTCCTATAGGTATCCAATCCCTCTTTCTCTTTTCTCCTTCTCTTGTTTCCTTGACGCTGTTCTTCAGATGATTGAACAAAGAGTGAGCAAGATTGAACTTCTTGTTCTTAGAGATGAAGTACAGAAGGAACTGCTGATCCATGTTGATGTAGTCAGGAGATTTTGTTGCTTTTCAATGGCTGATGCTTCCTAGAATGATCTTAGCCTAGATTCTTAGATGATCCTTCAGATCCTTGATCTTGTTAGAGGGTTGTCCATGAGTGAAGATTTCTCTAGAGACTAACTTAGTATCTGAGATCTTGTCCATCTCACTGCATTAATCCCATTGTCATCAGATTGAATTAGCTTAGCAATGTGATCTTCAGAAATGATGATCCTTTTCCCCAGAACATAAGAGGTCACATGAGAGTTTGATGCGCTAGCAAAGACCCAGAGTTCTTGACAAGTTTAGGGAAAACTGGTCCCATTAAGCGATCAAAATATTTCTCCCAACCTTGATCTTGAACAGCAGGAAGAAAATCAAATCCATTTTCTCTTAAATTATCAAAATCCACAAATAGTTCACACAAAACTTCTAATTTGTCTGCTGGAGTGAGAATAGTTTTGACTGGTGAGATGTGAAGCACTTCTGAAGAAGGATCCTTTGATGGTTGAGAAGATGAAGCCATATTTACCAAGATAAAAGGGTTTAGAGTTTTATAAAAAATGTGGAGAATGGTGAAGGTGAAAATGAAAAGAGAGAGTGAGAAGTGAAAACATGAAGGTGAAAAGTAAAAGTGAAAAGTGAAAGTGAAAAGTGAGTTTATATAGAAATAAAGTGCATTTAAAAAACACAATTAGTGGAATTAATAAATGCCCAAACATCATTTTTAGAAAACAATAAATGAGATCTGACAAGGGGAAGACATAAAGATCTTGGAACAATTACCAAAGAGATTTGCGCCTCAATTATGTCTATTCAGCCCTTTAAGTTTCCTAGAACTTGAAAGTGTGTCCTTCTGTAGAGGACAGTTGTCTGATTGCATGTTTTTTCATGCTTCAGAGTTTGAACATGTATTCTGATTCTTCTAGGATTCCTCAGAGCTTTATTGACACGTGTTGATGTCAAGATCTGCATGTTATTCTTTTGAAACAGAAGTTCTCAGAGATAAATAGTCAGATCATTAAAATAACTTCCAAATGAATAAAATAATTCAGAACTTTTGAGAGTTAAAGACATATAATTAAACATTTTCATTCTGGACATAATTCCATACTAAGATTGGTCAGAATGAAATTAAATATATCTTTAGCAAGGGGTTTTGTAAAGATATCAGCTCCATTGGTGATTTGTGTCTATGAATTTTAAAAATAAAATCCTTTTCTGAGTATAATCCCTAATGAAATGATGTTTAACTTCTATGTGTTTAGATCTAGAGTGTAAAATAGGATTTTTTGAAAGACAAATAACAAAAGTATTATCACAGAGGATGGGAATGTTACTCTCATAAATATTGAAGTTCTCAAGCTGATTTTTCATCCAGAGCATCTGAGTACTGCATCCAGCTGCTGCAATGTATTCAACT
This sequence comes from Lathyrus aphaca, assembly GCA_963966055.1. Taxonomy (NCBI): domain Eukaryota; kingdom Viridiplantae; phylum Streptophyta; class Magnoliopsida; order Fabales; family Fabaceae; genus Lathyrus; species Lathyrus aphaca. The sequence continues at coordinate 277,065,596 of OZ014523.1, forward strand.
TCTGCAGTTGATAATGCTATGGTTGACTGCCTTTTGCTAGACCAAGAAATTATATTATCTCCCAGAAATTGACAGCTTTCATAAGTACTTTTTCTTTCTATTCTGTCTCCAGCAAAATCAGCATCACAATATCCTACAAGCTTGTAATCTTTGGATCTTCTGTAGCATAGACCAAGATTAGTAGTACCTTTCAGATATCTAAAGATTCTCTTAACTGTTGTTAAGTGAGTTTCTCTAGGATCTGATTGGAATCTGGCACATAAACATACATTGTATAGAATGTCTGGTCTAGATGCAATTAGATAGAGGAGAGATCCAATCATACCTCTGTAGATCTTCTGATCTACTTTCTTACTTACCTTTTCCTTCTCCAGAATACACGTGGGATGCATAGGAGTCTTAGAGATCTTACTATCTGATAAGTCAAATTTCTTCAGAAGTTCTTTGACATATTTGCTTTGATGCATGTATGTTCCTTTTGATGTTTGATTTATTTGAATTCCCAGAAAGAACTTTAATTCTCCCATCATGCTCATCTCAAATTATGTCTGCATAGACTCAGCAAATTCCTTTTCTAAGGCACTTTTAGTAGAACCAAATATAATATCATCTACATAGATTTGGCAAATCAGAATATCATTTTTAATGGTTTTACTGAAAAGAGTTGTATCTACTTTCCCTTTGATAAAATTATTTTCCAGAAGAAAATTACTTAGTCTTTCATACCAAGCTCTGGGAGCTTGTTTCATACCATATAAATATTTTTTAAGTTTAAAAACATGTACTGGAAATTTTGTATTTTCAAAACCAGGGGGTTGGTGCACATTAACTTCTTCATCAATGTAACAAATTAAAAATGCACTCTTGACATCCATTTGATAAAGAATGATGTCATGATTAACAACAAATGAGATTAAGATTCTAATTGATTCTAACCTGGCGACTGGTGAAAAGGTTTATGTATAGTCTATTCCTTCTTGTTAACTATAACCTTGTGCTACCAACCGTGCCTTGTTTCTGACAACTTCTCCTTGTTCATTTAGCTTGTTTCTGAATACCCACTTGGTGCCAATAATGTTGAATCCTGTAGATATAGGCACTAAGTCCCACACATCATTTCTGGTGAGTTGATTGAGTTCATCTTGTATTGCAAGTATCCAATCATTTTCTAAGAGTGCTTCTTCTACAGAAGTTGGTTCAATCAGAGAGACTAGTCCCATTAGGGATTCTTCAGAATTTCTGAAAGATGACCTTGTTCTGATTGGATCATCTTTCTTTCCCAAGATCTTATCTTCTAGATGATTCAACGTGCTTCTAGATTGTTTCTTCTGAGTGGGTTCTTCAGAACTTGTTGAAATGGTTGTCTTTTTCTGTAGATGGTTGATCTTCAGATGTTCTGTCTTTAGTGATTTCAACTTCTATATCTGCAAGAGATTCATTCTGCTTTGGTTTTTCAGAACCAAGCTTGTCATCAAATCTGACATAGATAGATTCTATCACAATTCGTGTTTCTGTATTGTATACTCTGTATCCTTTTGAATGTTCAGAGTATCCTAACATGTAACACTTTTGTCCCTTAGAATCAAACTTGTTCAGAGGATCATTAGTATTAAGAATAAAACAAATACATCCAAAAGGATGAAAATATGAAATGTTGGGCTTTCTGTTCTTCCACAATTCATAATGAGTCTTCTTCAGAATAGGTCTTATATAGATTCTATTCTGAATGTAGCATGTTGTATTTACTGCTTCTGCCCAAAAATGTTTAGCCATGTTAGTCTCATTGATCATGGTTTTGGCCATCTCTTGCAATGTTCTGTTCTTACGTTCTACAACCCCATTTTGTTGTGGAGTTCTAGGAAAAGAGAAATTGTGAGAGATGCCATTTTCTTTAAAAAATGATTCCAATTTTTTGTTTTCAAATTCCCCACCATGATCACTTCTGAATTTAACAATTCTAAACTATTTTTCATTTTGAACTTGTTTGCAGTAGTTAGAAAATACAACAATTGACTCATCCTCGTGTCTAATAAACATTACCCATGTCCATCTGCTATAGTCATCTACGATCACTAATCCATACTTCTTGCCACTGACTGAAGCAATTTTCACTGGTCCAAACAAGTCAATGTGCATAAGTTCTAATGGTCTAGAGGAAGATACAACATTTTTAGATTTAAAAGCAGGTTTTGAAAATTTGCCTTTCTGACATGCTTCACACAGAGCTTCTGAGTTGAACTTCAAGTTTGGAAGTCCTCTGACCAGATTGAGTGTGTTAATTTGAGACAATCTTCTCATATTAACATGTCCCAATATTCTGTGCTAGACCCATTGCTCATTTTCCACATACATTAGACATTTTACATTCTGACTTTTCAGTTCAGGTAGTTTTATTTTATATATGTTGTTCTTTCTCTCTCCACTAAAAATAATTGTTCCATCTTTCTGACTAACAGCTTTACAGAAATTTTGATTGAAGATTATGTCATAACCATTATCACTTAGTTGACTTATGGATAATAGATTATGCATTAATCCTTCCACTAGCAGAACATTAGAGATAGAGGGAAGTGTGCCATTACCAATAGTCCCAAAGCCAATAATCTTTCCTTTTTGATTGCCTCCAAAACCTACGTAGCCTCCAGCTTTCAGCTCAAGACTTTGGAACATATGCTTTCTTTCCGTCATGTGTCATGAGCATCCAGAGTCCAGGTACCAAGATTGGTGTTTCAGTTTGGCTGTTAAAGACATCTGCAACATACACAATTTTATCTTTGGGTATCCATATCTTTCTGGGTCCTTGTTTGTTAGTTTTTACAAACTTCTGATTGATTTTGTGTTTCACAACAAAACTTGTAGAATTAGATGATTCACTAGTATATTTTAGATCATGATTATGACCATAGGTAAAATGAGAACTTAAAGGAGTATTAACTTTTGTGACCATGTCAGCAACCTTTTTAAACTTCAGAGTTTCCTCTCCTTTAGTTTTCACATAGCCTATACCTCTTCTACCATTTCTGCTAACTCCATAGATCATAGAGGCAATTTTGCTTATGTCTATGTTTTTAGCTAGAAATTTTTGAAAACTGTAATCATATAACTTTATGATACTATCAGAGCTAGGTAGAACTTCTGATTCAGATTCCTTCTAAGCTTTAAGTTTTTCAAAAGAATTTTTACATTCAAAAATATTTTCTTTTAGCTCAGAGTTTTCTGACTTAAGTTTTATAACTTCTTCCAATTCAGATACTAGACTTTGTTTCATGTCTTTGTATTTGAATTGAAGCTTCTGATATTTTTCAAGAATTTCTGAGAGACTATCTTCTAATTGAGATCTAGAAAATTTAGAGAATACCTCTTCTGTGTCAGAATCTGACTTTGATTCTGATGAATGAACATCTTCTGGTATTTTTTCCATTAATGCAATGTTTGCATGTTCATCTTCTGAGTCTTAGTCTACTTCAGATGATTCTGAATCATCCCATGTTGCCATGAGACTCTTTTTCTTTACTCTGTCGAATTTCTTTCTGGGTTTCTCTTTCTGGAGTTTTGGACAATCACTCTTGTAGTGTCCAAGTTCTTTGCATTCGTAGCACACTACTTCTTTGCTTCTGGGTTTCCTGTGACCAGAGGATGCTTCAGAGTGATTACTTGATCTTCTGGGATTTTTGAACTTCTTCTGACGATGCTTCCAGAGTTGTTGAACGCTTCTGGATAGAAGAGATAGTTCATTTTCTTCTGATGAGCTTCCAGAGCTTTCTTCTTCTTCTGCCTGCAAAGCTTTAGAATCAGATTTGTTAGATTTAATAGCAACAGACTTACCTTTCTTCTGGGGTTCATCTTCTTCTAGTTCTATCTCATGACTTCTCAGAGAGCTGATCAGTTCTTCCAGAGATATCTCGTTCAGATTCTTTGATAGTTTCAAAGCAGTGACCATGGGTCTCCAAGCCTTTGGCAAGCTTCTGATGATCTTCTTTACATGATCTGTTGTTGAGTAGTGTAAACACCCCAAATTTGCCCTCACCAATATCACACCATGGCTTGCGATCTTTCATATTTGCATAAGCATAAGCATACCACATCACATTGCATATTTGTTTCATCTGCATAGTTCAAGTTCATCTGAATCTAGGGTTTGTGATCTGAGCAATCCAAGGGTTCATCTGAGCCACTCCAAGGGCCTCCAAGCATTCCAAGAGGGTCCATTTTTGTTCTATCATCATATTATACCCCTCAAAGCTCAAGGAAGTCAAGAAATCACAAGAACTGGGAAAGCATGGAAGCAGAGCTAGGGTTTTCACTACACATATGACCAAAATTAGGGTTTTGGTTTCAGAGGCTTTAACTCCAAATTTTTGGTCTATTCTTGTTTCTAATGTTCTTAAGATGTTATAAGGATCATGTGTACCAAGTTTAATGAAAAAATTCATTGTGGAAGTCATTTATTCACTGGGTAACTTCTTGAGCAAGTCAGAGCAAAATCAGGGCATCTGAGGCCCCCAACAATGGAACCAAATGGTTATTTTCATCAAATTGAAGTTATATGATCTTTATTTGATCATTGAAGTGCTTGAAAGTTCACAAAATTGAAGAAATCAGAGCTAAGCCAAAAGTTACCAAAAATGGAAATGACTTGTAATGGAAACTTTCCATTTTGGGAAAGTTCTTCAACCTCCTCTTTCTCAACCAAAAATGCTTCAAATGAAAAATTGTTGGTCATTAAAGTTGTAGATTGGATAATTCCCTTTTCAAAAAGTACAAGAACATGTTCTAATTCATTATGGAACTCAAGTTATGATCTTTCAAAGTTGGCAAAAATCCTATAATTTTCAAGAATACACCAAAGAGGATTTTTTGCAAAACCACTTGCCAAGCCATTTTGTGACCTCTAATGCATATCTAGGCATCATACAAACATGGTACAATGCATTTTAATCATAATTGCCCAAGGAATCACTTGTTTTCATGCCTTGCATCACAAGATATTTCAAAAGGGGCAAAAATGCAAAGTCTTGCAAAACCTATGAAATCTTTCCCTCCAAGCCATCCAGCTGCATAATTTCAATTCCATGGACCTCCTTGATTCATACTGAGGCCAGACATGCCATGAAACAACTTCTGCACAAGCCCATGCCTATGGTACACAAGTTATTGACTTTTTACAATTGAACCCATACCAATCAGCTGCAGGCACAACAACTCTCTAGAAAATAGAGACATGTTATATGGACCAAAAGCAAGCCATAACACAAGACACACAGGCCTGAACACTCTCATACACCTAGTTTCACAAAATCACTCAAGACTTTCCCTTCTTCGATTCTCACAGCATAAGCCTCAAACCTCAAAACAAACTTCACCATTCAACTTACCATCATCAATAGAACATTTCCCAACCATTGAACAAGCCTGAAAGCCCCTGAAAGCAAAACACGATTCTGGTGCAGCAAGAGTTCATCCTCTCAATCCAGTCATTCTAAACTCATTCAAAGCCTTGCAACATCATCAGGGGATCAAGTGGAAACTATTTGCACAAGAGAGAGGTCCAAAAGGTGCCAAACTGAAAAGCTTCATCTCAAGTATACCTCAAGAACAAATTTTCCAGAACTTGTTTTTTATGTTATAGAAATGTTACCCATGCTTCACTGATCACTCTGCACTTGTTGGTTTTGAAAATGGTTGCGTATTGAGCATTTCATGGCTGTCTGAAATTTTTGTCGTTTGAATGTTTTGATTCGAATCTTGATAATGATGAATGAGAAATGAATTTTAGGGTTAGATTATTGTTTAGGGTAGTGAGTTGATCATATCTGGAGAGTTTGAGAGTCTGGGGTGGGGTTTTAAAGAAGCTCAGGGGAGGAGCTCGCCGGAGAAGACGACCGGAGGTCATCTCCGGCCACCTGAACTTGATTAGGGTTTAATCTGTGTAATTAAGGAACTTTGAATGTGGGGCGTTGGATCTGGGGTTCGCGCGTGTTTTGATGGTCAGGATGAGTTCACTTAACCCTAATTGTTTTTAATTAATTTAATTAATTAGGATTAATATTAAATATGCCAGTTTGAATCTGGGCCCTTAGATCACGCGCCAGTCTTTCCTTCCTTTCCCAGATTAAATCTCAGCCATGGATCTTGCATACTTCTCATATATTCCATTTTTATTTCATTTTTTCTTATTTCTTTTGCATAATTATTTTAAAATATCAAAACTTATCAAAAAAACTTTCGAACTTTGCATTTCTGATTCAAATATTTTTCTTCATCCAAAAACAATTTTTATTTTATTTTTTTGCATTTAAAAGGCATTTTTAAAATATTTAAATGTTTATTTTAATTAATTAATGGAAATTAATTAATTAAAATACCATTTAGGTTTCTAAAAATCACAAAAAACTTCACATTGCATCTTAATACATGTAGAAACATTGTCAAACCATTCATACAAATTTCTTTTGGGTTTTGATCCTACTTTGACATTTCCTTTGAATTTAGGGTTCATAAAATCCCTTTTTTAGAACCCTAACTAAAAAAATCTTTTCTGCCTAACCATGAAGGGTTTGATGATGATTCTTTTTGCATTGTTTTCCACATATCATGTAGTATCTAGGATATTTTTGTCATGAATTTATCTTTCATTTTCAAATTGATTTGCATTTTCCCTTTTAAGGTACCCAAAAACCCTAGTTAACTTAGAAAAATCATAATTTTCTTTTTGTTAAGAGTTAGAATTTCTCCTTTGGGGTGTGACATCATATGGGATTAGGGTTTGTTTGAGCTCATTTGCAAATTTTATCATGTAAATTGCTTCTGTTTTGATCATATACATCTCATGCTTTCATATAACCCTAATTTGCATCTTCATTTGCATTCATCTTGCATATGCATCCATACATGAACTTGCCATGACATTTCATGCATTCATATGTCATCTTAGACATCTCAAGACATGTTAGAATCATTCTTGATCATTTCCTCATTCATTTGCCATGATTTGCATTCATTTCATTTCATTAAACTTTCATGAACTTTCAAACTTCAAAGCATGCTTCATTTGCATTCATTCTCTTTGTATGACCATTCATTGCACTTTGTATGTCTTTGCATCATGTCATAGCATCATTTGCATCATGTGTATGCTTTTGACTTTGGCTTTTGTCTTTGCATTTGTTTCATTCCATTTCATTTCTTTCCTTATGCACCTTGTGCTAACATTTTCAGGTGGTAAGTAATTTGAGAAGTGAATTTTCCTTCACTTCTCATTTCTCTTCATTTTCTTCATATGCATCTTTGCTGAATTTTTGATTGACTTTGAGTGGGCTTGCTCATTCATGTTCATCTCTCACTTTCTTTCTCTAAGTTACTTATCTTCTTCAATGAAGTAAGTAACTTATTTCTTCTGCTTCTTCCTCCTTTCTTTTGCTTCTTCCATTGGTGGCTTCCTTGAAAATCTTTCTCAAGCCTTACAAACCATAGGAACATCCAAGCATGATAATAATTAGGGTTGTGATTAGTCCCCCTTAGTTTTTACCTTTGAGTCTTCTTTGTGTCTCTCTTCTCATCTCATCATTAGAGACTAAACCTTTAAGGTTTTAAGACTTTGGAATTAGGGTTATGCCTGCCTCCTTCTCTTAGGATGGAGTGTACAACTTTAATCCTAAGTGTTAAACCATTAATTTGTTTAAACCTCTTAATCAATCCACTTAATAACCACTAAGACATTAACTTGTAACTTGGGCCTTATACTAGGGTTCTAATTCTTCCTTTATGGTTAAGAAGGACTAACCCTAGTGTTTAACGGACAAGTCCCCCTCAAGTTGTCTTACCAATCATAAAACTCACTTCTTAATTTCACTCTTAATTAAAATCCACTTAATAAAGGTTTGTTATATAATGGCTTTAATCCCTAATCATGGATTAAGTTGAGGTAGCTTAAGTGTGCTCATCTATCATCCTTCTATTAGGATGGTGTAATGGGTTCACTAATCTTTGATTATAGCTTAAACTCATTACTTAACACTAAACAAAAAAAAACCAAAAACATATAATTAATCACAAGTAGGTTAATGATCTTAATCCTACATCATCATGGTAATTAAGGTGAGATGCTTATCTCATACTTAAGTAGGCTCATTATCCCAAATCAGGGAGGATATAATGAGTTTGCAAGCCTTTGATTTAGGCTTAAGCTCATTAACTTATGCAAAACATCAAAAACAATAACAAGACTGAAAACACAAAAACAAACAATAATCGTCTCCTTCGGGATTCTTTTCTCATCACACTCATTCACAAACGGGAACTTGCTTCTTCCGTCTAATGCAAGACAGTTAGCACTCGAGCCAGACGAGTCATACACTTGAGAATAGGCAAGCAAGCAGTTCCCTGCCAATTTATCTTTCAGTCTCTTTGAGTCGAACTACGGTGTTCTGACTTCCTCGTTGCACGAGAGGATAAGTAGGCATAACTTAACTATTATCGAACAAAAGTCTCTGTGTCTTCCCCCTCTTTCAACATTCTCTTTTTAAGCCTCAATCCTAAGCATTTCATTTCACCCTTTTGTATTGACACTTGTATATTTTGCTCTCAGCTTTTGCACACAGATAGCACATACACTTACCCCTTTTAAACACAATCTTGTAAGCGTGGATCCCGTCGGGTACGACGGACAATCTGGGTGCTAATACCTTCCCAGGTTGTAACCAACCCCCTTTCTCAATTTCTCTGGTTCGCGACCGTCTTATCCTTATCTTTCTAGGTTTATGCAGAATTACCTTTCCTTCGGGATAAAAATGCCTAGTTGGCGACTCTTTTCATCTTCACTTCATATTCTCTTCGCCAACCGTTCGCGCTTGTACCGGGATGCAAATCTTTGGGAGCGACAGCTTGGCGACTCTGCCGGGGACTCTTATATTGCAACCAGGGCTTCTGGTTCTTTTTGTGGGTTCCTCCTAGCGCTTGTTTGATTTGTGTTTACGGGGGTGTTATGTGCTACTTGTGCTTGTTATTCATTGCTTTATTTTATTCTGTACAACTTTATTTATTGCTTTCATTTATATTTTTTTACGCATTTCATACTGTCATTATCATGTGTTGGATCTGTGTTTTCTTTGGTGGGTGGGGATCATTGAGTCATTAAGATCCTATACCTAGGACCTGAGTGACACCTAGGCTAGAGTGGCTTCATATTCATTCCCAATCCATTTCGGTCTGGTGCGGGAATATGAAACACAGTTCAGACATGGGTTTCTTCTTGAGAACTCTGTGCTACGGATTTCCTGTAGTACTAGGGCTATCTGGGAAGCCTGCTAAGTCTGGATGACCTTTTATGACCTTCAGCATCTGAGGTGAATTAGAGGAGGATCTTTTTTGATTATTGTAAACACTGTACCTTTGGGTTAGAAGTGCTTACACTTCTCATAACTGATCCAAGTCTGAGGATCCTTGTTCTAGAAAAATACATGTGAGGGGGTTGGGATGTTTACAGGTTTGCAGGAACCCTTGGTCACATCATACCCTGTTACTAGTTTTGTTTTAAGAATGCATCACTTTGGACAGTTCTTGTGAAAACCCTGGATTTGTGACTCTTTATTTGAGTCCCCCACCTCGTTACTGGATTTCTAAGCCTCCATCCGGACTTATGGACACACATGGACCTTATCAAGACAGATACCAGATCCAACACTTTATCACAGACCCTTTGCATATCATTTTGCATACATCATTTTTGCATCATTTAACATTTGCCTTTTTGTTTTACAGGGTATCCACCTTATTGTCTTTGGTTTGGTTTTGACCCATTCTGCTGCTCAGACTTCTTCAGTTATCTTCTCCAGTACCTTTATCAGTTTGTCATAGAATCTTCTCCAGCTATCTTCATCAGAGGCTCATCTCCAGCATCTCATTCAGTGACCTTCATCAGTAGTTGCTCTCAGTCTCCTTCACCAGCATCCATTATCAGCATGGACACTTCCAGGAAGAGCAACATCACATACCACTTCTTTGAGCCTACCCTGACAGGCATCAGACAGATCTAGTCTCTTATCACTCCTGATCTTGTCCCACTATTCAGAGAACACTATGGAGGCATATTGGACATGATCATGGACCTGGATGCATCCCAGAGGAGCATGATCCATACTTGCTTGCAGTTTTATGATCCTCCTCTCAGATGCTTCACATTTCCTGATTTTTAGTTGGGACCTCTACTAGAAGAATTTTCCATGTTGTTAGGAGTTCCCATCAGGAGAGGGATTCCTTTCAACCCTGAGATGGTTGCTCCCAAGAATGAAGACATAACCAGGGCATTGCATTTTGAGCCTGCCCTCATTAATCAGAGTATGACCACTAAGGCTGGGGTTCCAGGCCTCCACCTAGATTTTCTGATCTCCCAGGCCACCCTACATGCTACAATAGGAAAGTGGGATGTTGTTTGTGCACTCTTAGCCCTCAACATATATGGGATTATCTTGTTTGCAGACGAGCCAAAGTTTGTAAGCAAGAATTCTATTCACCTGTTCTTAATGAGGAACCCAGTTCCTACTTTGCTCGATGACTTCTATTATTCAGTACACCAGAGGAATGAGAAGCAAAAAGGAAGACTGGTCAGATGCTGTGCTCCCCTTTATTACTCTTGGTTGTTAAGACATTTGCCAAAGTCAGACACTTTCCTGAACCCTCACCAGCCAAAGAATTGGGCTAAGAGATTGATTGCCTTGACATCAGAAGACATCAGATTGTGCACTCAGAGCACCAAGGGCAAAGACATCATTACTAGCTGTGGGCCGTATCCTAATGTGCCTTTGATTGGAGTAAAAGGTTGCATCAATTACAACCCTTTACTTTTTAAGAGACAATTGGGGTATGCTTTGGTTCATCCTCCAAGAGGGCAAGATTTGACTGAAACCCTCTATTGTGAAATCCAGCACAACTCTGTTGTTGTCAGACAAGCTGCCTGGGCTTGGGATAACATTCAGACTAAGGGAACACCCATCCTTGGCAAATGCAACAATATTGCTTCAGCACAGTATTTTGATTGGTCTCGTACCAGGGCTCAGATCACCCGGATGCCATTTACCTTAGAAGATGTACCTGGACCATCAATAGTGCAACCTGCAGCTACTGTCAGTTTGGAAGAGTTTGAGAAACTAAAAGAGAGGAATACTCAGCTCTCTGAAGCCTTGAAGAAGACCCTCTGGGAGAGGAATGACAGCCGTTTAGACAATGAGAGTTTAGAGAGGCTTAGGATTGAGCATTTAACCAAGATTGAAAAGACGGATGATTACATCAGAAAGGCTAGAGCAGGGGAATTAGTACTGAAGAATGCTTGCAAGGAAGCAAAGACTCAGAAGGCTAGGGCATAGCATTATCTAGAGGATAGCTAGGCTAGGTGGATCAGGATCACTGAGGCCCGTGCACAAGAAGATCAAAGGACTCAAGCTAAGATAAAGAAACTAGAGGCTAGTGAGAAGAAGAATCAAGCAGCCTTGATAGGAGCACAAAAGGAGTTATCTGAGTTGAAACTCCGGGTGGGGTTAAAGAGGTCAAAGGATCAGGATAAGCATAAGAAGTTAACCAGTGCCATTGCTACTAGGAACCTCCTCATCAGGAATATCACAGAGCACCCAGTAGGTCCAGTGACTGAGGCCCTCCTGAAGGAAGTCAAAGAAGATGACTTTGGGCTGGATGTTTGACTCTTTTTGTTCGTACTTCATTTTGATTGTATTTTCTTTTTGTTGATGTATTTTGACCCACCATGGGAATGTATTGTAATCAAACTATGTATCTTCACTCTTTGTAATATATATGGTTTGTATTATTTCTGGTGGGCTTAATCTCCCTTCATCATCAACATTTCCTCGAGGTATGGAAAAGTCAAAACCAAAGAACCAAACCAGATACCCTTGGAAGACAAATAGGCATCCTGCATTGCATACTAACATTTCTCTTTGTTTTGTAGGTTTTTGTTTTGTTGTTGTTTCTCACTTTGTTGTGATTTCAGGAAACATTGCTCGCAGAAGAGTGTTCCCTGTCAACAGAATACAGCGGTACCCGACAAGAAACAACCTTCCGGGACTTCAGATGGATCAAGTTCAGCAAGACTTGAATGAAGTAAGGGCCCAGATGGCCAATGAAAGGGTTGAGATGAGAAATCAGATGACTCAATTCATGACAGTGATGACTGGTCTAGCTCAGAGCCAGGAGAGACTAAGGGAGTTGGTTGAGAGACAAACTCCTGAAGAACACCATCCAGGTACAGGAGGAACCAGTAACAACGATCACGTGTAGCCTCGCACTGATCCACCAGAGTTTGGACCTCATCTGAACCCAGAAATCAATGCCATAATAAATAATCAGGGTAACACTGCTGGAGGAAGGGTATTGCAGGAAGATCCTCAAGAAGAGCAGTTTACAGTGGTTGGGGTTGGAGACGAAGTTTACGACCGTCGGTTAGATGAAATTGTAGAGAAGCTGAGGTCTCTTGAATCCCAAAACTCCATGGGTTTTGATGTCATGGACATGGGATTGGTGGAAGGGGTGAGAATTCCTCACAAGTTCAAACCCCCGGGTTTTGAAAGATACAATGGCACATCCTGCCCACGCACCCACCTTAAGTCTTTCTTGGGAAGATTAAAAGCATACACCATGGACGAAAAGTTGTGGATGTTTTACTTCGAGGATAGCTTGACAGCGGCATCCCGAGAATGGTATTCCCACTTGACCAGAGCCACAGTAAGAAACTGGAAAGACTTGGCTGAAGCTTTAATCCGTCAGTATCAGTATAATCTGGACATGGCCCCGAACATGACCCTTCTAATGGGAATGTCTCAGTCTTCCCGTGAAAGCTTTAGAGAGTATGCCCAAAGGTGGAGGCAGCTGGCTGCTGCAGTTCAACCCCCTATGTCTGAAAGGGAGATGGCAGACATGTTCATGAATAATCTCCAGGGTACCTATATTGACAGACTGGCTGCATTTTCATCCACCAGCTTTGCAGATGTGGTGATATTTGGGGAAATAATAGAGAGCCTACTGAAAATGGTAAAGATCTCCGACAACGGTGCCAGTTCGAGCAATGCAAGGAAGCCATTTTCTGGCCCCCGTAGATCTGGTGAGATAAACTCTGTACACATGGGAAGAGGGAGACCCTAATACCTGTCCAGAATAGTTGCAGCTGTTACTATCCCTGCTCCACCTCCTCAGTATGCTCAACAACCACAACACTTTCCGCAACAACAACAATTTCCTCAACAGATATCTTATAACAACAATAACAACAGTCAACAACAACGCCCTTTCCAACAGCGGCCATCTCAGATCAACACGGTGATTGACCCTATTCCAATGCCATATGCTACACTACTACCACAACTCCTAAAGCTCAATCTTGTTGAGTTGAGGACATTGGCTCCACCTGATCCTCAGAACCTTCCGAGAAATTATGATGTCAATGCTAGGTGTGCTTTTCATTCTAACGCACCTGGTCACTCTATGGAAAAATGCAGAGCTCTGCATATGAAGGTCCAAGATCTGGTAGATTCAAAGGCCCTGAACTTTGCACCTCCTCCCAATGTCATTAAGAATCCTATGCCAAGCTACAGTGGGCCAAGGATTAATGCTATAGAGGAAGGCTCGCCCATGAGTTTAATAGAAGATATTGCAGGTATTCAGACACCTCTGGCAGAGGTTAAAGCCCAACTTTTGAAATGCCAAGTGTTTCCAGGTTGTGAGGCATATTGTGAATCATGCAAACTTTCCGAGAATGGGTGTGCAAGCTTGAGAGATGGCATCAATGGCTTGATCAAAGAAGGAATTCTGCAAATTACCACAACTGCTTCTACAACACCAGCAACTCTTTTGTCAACAACAAGTGATTTTCCTACAACTGCAACAACCATTGTTCCTACTGATTCATCTACAACTTCAACAACCATTTCTTCCGTCACTTCAACAAACGACAGTTCCATTTCATCTCCTTCTACAACTCCAGCAACCACCAACAATGATGTTTCCACTGTTACAATTTATTATGACCCGGCAACGGTCCCGAATTCCAGCAACTTTCAACAATCCCAACAATGATTTCAACCAAGCTTCAATTCACCACCACCAACATCCACAAGAAGTCCTGTCACTATCTTTTATGATCCAAAAACTATTATGGTTCCAACTTCTGCTGCAGTGAGCCCAATCACTATCACAGTGCCAGGGCCAATCCCATATGATAAAGACAGTGTTGTACCATGGCATTATGGTGCTGACCTTTACTGCAATGGAGAAAAAGTCCTTCTCGATTCTTCAGTTCCTACTCCCCAAGTGGATAATGTCGGGGGAGGCGGAGGCTTCACCCGAAGTGGACGCCTCTTCGTGTCACAAGCTCCAAGAATCAATACTGAGGCAGAAGCTGCTGCGAAAGCCAAAGGGAAGAGTGTGATACCTGAAGAATTTGCACCAAAAGAGACTCATAAATCATCCTTTGATCAGGATATGGATGAATTTATGAGGATAATTAAGAGAAGTGACTATAAAGTTGTGGACCAGCTCCACCAGACTCCTTCTAAGATCTCTATACTATCCCTGTTGTTGTGTTCCGAAGCCCATCAGGATGCACTACTCAAAGTTCTGCACGCTGCTTACATGCCGGAAGAGATCATAGTGAATCAGCTTGAGACAGTGGTGTCTAATGTCAATACTAGCCATAGGCTAGGTTTCACTAATGCTGATTTGACAACAGAAGGACGTCACCACAATAAAGCTTTGCATATAACCCTGGAGTGCAAAGGAGCTGTATTATCTCTTGTTCTTGTAGACACTGGGTCCTCACTCAATGTCTTACCCAAGAAGGCTCTTGTCAAGCTCGAATATGATGGAATAGCTCTCCGACCAAGCAACCTTGTGGTCAGGGCTTTTGATGGCTCCAAACTATCTGTTCTTGGAGAGGTGGAGCTTCCAGTTATAATCGGTCTGCAGGTCTTTAAGACCACTTTCTACGTGATAGACATACAGCCGACCTACAGTTGTTTGTTAGGTCGACCTTGGATTCACGTCGTAGGCGCAGTAATGTCGACCCTTCACCAGAAACTGAAATATGAGTGGGAAAGACAGATTATCACCATATGTGGTGAGGAGGACATCTTTGTTAGCCAGCTGGCTACGTACAAGTATATTGAGATGGATGGTGAAATCCATGAAACTATGAGTCAAGGGTTTGAGGCCCTGAATGTCAATGAGGCGACGACTGAAGTATTTGCTGCATCCCAGGAGGATAGGATGGGTACTTCAATTGTCTCCTATCAGCAAGCCCGGAAGGTTGTTGAAGATGGTAATGCCCAAGGCTGGGGCAAGCTACTGCCAGTGGAGAAGAAGGAAGATAGATTCGGTTTGGGTTACAACCCATTCCGACAAGATCATTCAGAGGCTGCTAGAGAGCCCAAGTTCATCAGTGGGGGGATGCTCACCCCAGATGCTGTAACACGGTGGGAGAACTGACTTTAGTTAAATGTTGCGGATAGCAAGAGTCGCCACCGACTTTTATTTTATCCAAAAGGAAAGGGCATAAAAGAACAGGAAAGACCTTAAAAAGATTTTGAGTTCGGGGGGTAGGTTATACAAAGGGAAGGTGTTAGCACCCTTTATATCCATGGTTATCCATGGGCTCTTAGTTACTTAGCTCACTTTAAATTGTTTTGATAAAGGTGTAGTGTGTGATTAAAAATTTTCTAAGTGCTTTATAATGATCCTTGTATGGATGTATATAAAGACTTTGTTTTGAAAATTTGTTTGAAATGTGAAGTGTAATGAAGTATTTTGAAGAAAAGTGAGCAAGTACTTAAGAGGAACCTGCCCTATGTTAAGTATTTACTGTTCTTATATGTTCTTTCAATGGTAAGACTATTCCTATTATTAAGGAATAGGTAGTCATTACCTTGGATGTGATAAGGGACATGTGAAGGGACATCTGTGTTTAGGCAACTGTAAGGTGTCTTAGCAATACGAAGGGACTTATCATCTTTTATTCGAAGGGACAAGATCATTTATCGTAGGCAACATCGAAGGGACTTGATCTTATAATCTTAAAAGGGACTTGATGATATTTTATGAAAAGGGACTTTGCTTTAAGACACCTTACTTGACCTTATAGTTAGGCAACATGAGGGATAACCTTAGAAAGTGTGAGATGGCGATCAGAGATCGACTTACGTGTGTGAGTGTTCATATTCATATATTTATCTTATCAAGCAAGTCATTCTAAATTAATTTTAACTTACAAACATGTTATCACTCCCTATAATTACTAACCATGGCAAGAATATTTATAAACAATAAAACAATAATAAGCTACGACTATTACAAGGCTTTCGCAGTTACATTATGATAAAAACAATTGAATAATAAATATATAATAAAATAAACAATAACTAAAAGGTTAGTGATAAAATAATTATAAGAAGAAAAGGTTAGCACAAATATACAAAAATTTATAGAATTTAAAAGAACATTTTTAAGTTAAACAAAATAATTTTTGAAGAATTTTTTAAGAGAAAAGAAAGTAATTATAATAGTAATAATAAACAATATAATTATTTACAAAAACAAGATTAATTATTTAATTAGATATTAGAAAAATTAATTAAATTTAATATTTAAAAATTAAATGAAAATTAGGGTTAGAGATTAGGGTTAGAAATTTTAAAGATGAAATTAGGGTTTGCATATTGAATTAAAATATTAATTTGATTATTTACAAAATAAAATATATAGAATAATAATATAAACATAAAATAAAAAAAACAAATTATATTTGAGAAAATAAGATATTGATTTTAAAAAATATAAAGCTTTTTTTTATTCTATGAAAACATATTATACTATTATTTAAAATTAATTTATGATATAATATATAATTAAATAAAGAGAAAATAGAAGAAAATAGAAAAATTAGTTTAAAAAATAATGGGGAGGCCTGGATTTGAACCCAGGACCTCCCATACCTGCCAAGGAGATTACCACTGGGCTGCGCACGCAGCTGGTGACCCATAACCATCAAACAAACATTATATGATAAATCAAGTGAAATAATTGAGAAAAGATAAAAAATGCTGAGGGCTGGACTCGAACCCACGCCCTGATGTCTATAACCATCAACACTTCACCAACTGAGCCAAGCGCATTAGCTGATAACAAACTAACAACCACATATTATAAAAACAAGTCAAATTTTGAATTCTGATTTCGCGCCAAAGCTGCTTCGTCTTCAACCTCCTGACTTGCGAAATTACCTACAAATTTATCCACCATATTTCCTGCGAATTCACCTGCGTATGAAACCTGCCAATCTCATATCATCATCAATATGCAACGATTCATCAAATTAATTACATGGTTGTGATCCCCAACCTTCATACAGTTCATTTATGGTCTTAAAATTAATTTATATGGTCTAAATCAAAGAACCCTAATTTTGGTTCAAGAACCCTAACAATGGCCGTTTTTGGTTTAGGTCCTCATTCTTCAATTTCTTTGCCCATAAAGTATCTAAACATCATCACTAACACAAATATATAGTTAGAATTCATTATAATTGTATAAACAATCTAAATCTAAAAAAATAAGAATATGAACAATGTGGATTCGGTTCATGCTATATCTCATGATTTGGATGCTATAAATGATTCAATTAGGTTTATTGATCATCAAGGAACACATTGCAACCTTTAGAATTCTTTGAAACCTCCTACAAATCAAAAACCGAATGTCTCCTCTTGCTTGAATTTTTGAAGTTTGAAGGTGTTGTTTGAGGCTGCAAATTCGTGTCCAATGCATTGCTTTATGTTGTATATATACGATACATCAGAATTAGGTCAAAAAATAGATCACTCCTTTGGACTTTTGGACCTATGGAGATTGAAAAAGATTTGTCTTTAAAAATTGAATTTCTTTGATCTTACCTTGCTATATTTGTATGATCTGAAATTATATGGTACCAATCACTTTTAAATGAATATTAAGACCTTCTAGAACCAAAATCAAATCAAATATCCATTCTTTTATATTTTATTTTAATTTAAAATGATTTTTAACATAAAAAATCATAATAAAAAAAATAAAATGAATAAATTATGAATAAATAAATTTTAATTCGTGCATGATGTCATGGAAGTGTTTGGATCATAAAAAAGCAAGCCCATTTGGTGAATTATGGTTTTAAGACCCCATTTGCTTCATAAACCTCTCAAAAATTTCCCAACTTTGCAAGGGCACAAGTCCTTCAATTTTAATGCTATGAAGGTGTTATTGGAAATTTTAGAAAGCTTAGAGAGTCCTCTAACCAACCTATTTGGTCTCATGTCCATATCTTTTTACCATTCTCAAGTTATGCTCTTTGGAAGTTGTTGACTTTTTGTTGACTTTTAAAAGGACCTATAATGTCTTAGCTCATACCTTCCAGATGAAGCATTTTTGGGCTTGGCTTGTGAGACACAAAGTTGTAGAGAATTCAATTTCCTTCAAAATGAGATTTGGATGGAAAAGTTTTGATGAAGCATGTGAAAGTTATGGCTGGTCAAAGTTCAGTTGACTTTTCCTGTGAAAACCCTAATTTAGAAACTCCTGATTCTTGATGATCTGAAATATCCTCGATGAATCATGATCAACCCTTGGTCAAATGATGAATTTTACTTCATATACTTGATGTTGGCAAAAAATCATGAAGTTTGACTTTGGTTTGACCATAGTTGACCTCAGTTTGACTTTTTGACTGCCTTGATTGATTTTAACCTATCTGATCATCTGACTGAGCAAATCTTTTGGGAAAGTCTTGAAACTTGACATGGGGATTCTTGAACACATATAGGATGCTATGAAGCTCACTTGAAGCCTTGGAAGTCCATTTAGCCTGATGAAAGTCAAAACCCTAGTTTAGGATGCCTTGCTTAGGAGGATGCATTGTCTGAGGGAATTGCCAAACTTTCTGACTAATTGTGAACCTTGTGAACCTTGTGAAACTCATGAGATGTCTTGTGAACTTTGTGAACCTTGTGAACCTCTTAGTACACAATGTCTTGTCTTGGGGAGGGCAAATTTTTGGGGTGCAACAGCTGCCCCTGTTCAATTTTCTGAAACCTGAGGGGTTAGATTGGTATATGTGCCATTCGTGACCTGGAAGGTTGAAGGGGATTGAACACAAAAGCCCAAAAATTTTCACTCGCCGGTGCGTAAAGTAAAGCTGATGATTAATTTGTTGTGCTTGAGTGGGCTTGAAGATGCCACTTGGAAGAACTAGAAATGGGCTTATATATGCCATTCATAATATCAGGAGGTGATAATATCTTGATGTTGATACTGTATATCAGTACTAGGTCTTCGTATAGGCCGTCTCTGAATCGTTTATGCAACATGGTTTGAATTGTTGAATAGACCAGTAGAAATAAATCTTCGTGACGATTATCTCTTATGGAAATATCCTGGATTAGGGAATGGATCTTTGTACATACCGTTTGCCTACTCTCCAAGGACAAAAAAATATCAGGATTAATTCTTCTGAAAATATCTTGAACTAGGGAATGGATCTTTGTACAGACCGTTTGCCTAATATCCAAGGACAAAAGAGTGTTAGGATTAAATCTCCTGAAAATATCCTGGACTAGGGAATGGATCTTTGTACAAACCGTTTGCCTAATATCCAAGGACAAAAGAGTGTCAGGATTAAATCTCCTGAAAATATCCTGGACTAGGGAATGGATCTTTGTACAGGCCGTTTGCCTACTATCCGAGGTCAAAAGAGTGTCAGGATTAAATCTCCTGAAAATATCCTGGACTAGGGAATGGATCTTTGTACAAACCGTTTTCCTACTATCCAAGGACAAAAGAGTGTCAGGATTAAATCTCCTGAAAATATCCTGGACTAGGGAATGGATCTTTGTACAGAACGTTTGCCTACTATCCGAGGACAAAAGAGTATCAGGATTAAATCTCCTGAAAATATCTTGGACTAGGGAATGGATCTTCGTATAGACCGTTTGCCTACTATCCGAGGACAAAAGAGTATCAGGATTAAATCTCCTGAAAATATCCTGGACTAGGGAATGGATCTTCGTATAGATCGTTTGCCTAATATCCAAGGACAAAAGAGTATCAGGCTAGATCTTTTTTGACTTGTTGTGGATTGTTGATATTGTTTTATCTGCATATAACTATCCTGCAAAGAAAAGATTAGTTTATACAATATGTATGCATGCATGGCATGGTGCATCTATGTAAATGTATTATGCATTTATGAATATGCTATGGTATGATGTAAATGATGTATGTATGGATTATGCAGCCTGAAGCGTCTGGATATCTTTGTATAACAACTGCTGGCTAGGGAAAATAAATCCCAATTCGTTGCTGAAGAATATGAGGAACTCGTTCCCGTCTTGTTTGATAGTATAGTATTTATAACCTCCCGTCTTCGTTCGTCGTACTTCTATTGAAGGAATAAGTTCCTGAGTATCCCGACTGAGGATAAAAGAGATGGACATAACTTTAAGGGGAGATGTAACTCGAAGTATCTATAAAGATAGATTTGCTCTACTGGGGATTTGTAGTTGTCTTGTGGGGATGAACCGGCGAAGCTTCGTTGAACCACCATCCTCGTTCATCCTTAGTAAATACTATTATTGCATTTCATGCATTTCTGGTAAACATCAATCATATTCAAAAGCATACATACATTCAAACACAACCAATGGACGTTTTCGCTTATGTAAATAGGGTAAAAGTAAATCTGGATTCAAAGATGAAATTTTATTTATATCACAAAGTGACCTATACATAGGAAAGTTTGTACAAGGAGACAGAAATCCTAGTAAGAGGAATTCGTCGTAAATTTTTTTACAAAGCAAGGAAAATAGCTATGTGAGAAATAATCCTATTGAGTTTCAATTCTACTATTGCCATTATCTTCAAGTATCTCATCTTCTGCCGTTGAGACGGAAAGGATTGGATTGATCTTTATCTGTTCGAGCTTGAGTTAAGTAGCACAACTAGTTGGGGCTATATGAGTGATCCAAACGAGACATAGTCATACGCTTTAATCCCTATCTTTTGCCTGGATTGCCCTTTCAGGTTTTCAATCCACCGGGATACCCTTTTTTTGCCCAAGCCGCCCTTTCAGGTTTTCGACTTGCCGGGTGTACATTTTTTATATATATATATATATATATATATATATATATATATCCCTAATTTTTTCCCAAACCCTTTTGGTTCGTCGGGATGCCCTTATTTTTGCCTAGGCCAGTCAACCTAGCGGGTCTCTTTTATGTGTAGTATTTTTTAACTATGTCCGCGTTTACAGGCTGAAGGAAGTCTTCACCATCCATAGTAGTAAGCATCATGGCACCTCCTGAAAATATCCTCTTGACTACAAATGGCCCTTCGTATGTAGGAGTCCACTTGCCCCTAGGATCACCCTGTGGTAGTATGATACGCTTGATTACCAAGTCACCAACTTGATATACCTTTTGTTTCACCTTCTTATTAAAAGCTTTAATCATCCGTTTCTGGTACATCTGGCCATGACAAACAGCTGCCAGCCTTTTCTCATCAATCAAATTTATCTGGTCAAGTCGAGTCTGAATCCACTCATCTTCATCCAAGCCTGCATCCTTCATGATTCTTAAGGAGGGGATCTGAACTTCAATGGGCAGAACTGCTTCCATACCATAGACTAAGAAGAATGTGGTTGCCCCTGTTGAAGTACGTATTATAGTACGATAACCATGAAGAGCTAATGGTAACATCTCATGCCAATCCTTGTAAGTAACAGTCATATTTTGTAGAATCTTCTTAATGTTCTTATTAGCAGCTTCTACTGCCCCGTTCATCTTCGGACGATACGGAGAAGAGTTGTGATGCTTAATCTTGAATTGCATGCAGAGATCAGTAATCACAGTGTTGTTCAGATTAGAGCCATTATCTGTGATAATCCTTTCAGGGATGCCATACCTACATATGAGATTATTCTTAATGAATCGAGCCACCACATTCTTAGTAACAGATGCAAATGAAGCTGCTTCCATCCACTTTGTAAAGTAATCAATAGCAACCAGGATGAAACGATGCCCATTAGAAGCAGTAGGCTTGATCTCGCCAATCATATCAATGCCCCACATGGCAAAAGGCCAAGGAGCAGTCAACACATTCAATGGTGATGGAGGTATATGTACTTTATCAGCATAGATTTGACACTTGTGACATGTTCTGGAATGTTGATAGCAGTCAGCTTCCATGGTAGACCAATAATAACCTGCTCTCAATATCTTCTTTGCCATGGTTTGACCACTAGAATGAGTGCCAAAAATCCCATCATGCATGTCTTCCATAATCTCTGTTGCTTCCTTCTTATCCACACAACGAAGCAAAGTTGAATCATGATTGCGCTTGTACAAAATCCCATTACTCAAAAAGAACTTAGCAGAAAACCTCCTCAGAAACTTCCTATCTTTGACAGATGCCCCCTCAGGGAACTCCTGAGCTTCAAGATATCTTTTCACTTCATAGAACCAAGGCTTCCCCTCTGCTTCTTCAGTATCAATCTCATTGCAGTATGCAGGCTTCTCAAATCTGTCAATAGTAATCTTGGGAGCTTCATCATCCCAGCTAATCTCAAACATAGATGCCATGGTGGCTAATGCATCTGCCAACTGATTCTCTCCTCGTGGAATGTGTCCAAAAGTAATCTCTTCAAAATATGGGATCAAAGACAACACATGCTCTCTGTAAGGAATAAGATTTTCATGTTTGGTATCCCAATCTCCTTTAATCTGACTCACTACCAGGGCTGAATCTCCATATACGTCCAGGAACTGAATCTTCATCTCAATGGCAGCTTTGATACCCATGATACATGCCTCATACTCAGCCATGTTATTGGTACAATAGAAACAAAGTCTTGCAGTAATCGGGGTATGACAACCTTCAAGGGAAATGATCACAACACCAACACCATTACCAAGTGCATTAGAAGCTCCATCAAAAACCATAGTCCATCGGGATCCTTGTTCAGGTCTGTCATATTGTCCAGGTTCTTTGGTAATAATCATAATGTCTTCGTCAGGGAACTCAAAACTCATTGATTGATAATCATCCACTGCTTGATGAGCCAAATGATCAGCTACAACACTTCCCTTAATGGCCTTCTGAGTAGTGTACTATATATTATATTCTGTTAAGATCATTTGCCATCTTGCTATTCGTCCGGAGAGAGCAGGTTTCTCGAATATGTACTTGATTGGATCCATCTTTGAAATCAATAAGGTGGTATGAGTCAACATATACTGTCTTAGTCGGCGAGCAGCCCATGCCAAAGCGCAACAAGTATTCTCGAGCAGTGAGTATCTTGTTTCACAGTCGGTAAACTTTTTGCTAAGGTAGTATATTGCCTGCTCTTTTCGACCAGACTCGTCATGTTGCCCCAATACACACCCCATTGAGTTGTCTAATACTGTTAAGTACATAATCAAGGGTCTTCCATCAACTGGTGGCATCAAAATTGGAGGTTCTAGAAGATATCTCTTGATTTCATCAAAGGCTGTCTGGCACTCATCATTCCACTCTATTACCTGATCTTTCTTCAACAACTTGAAGATTGGCTCACAGGTAGCAGTTAATTGGGAAATAAATCTTGCAATGTAATTCAATCGTCCCAAGAAACCTCTAACTTCCTTCTCAGTACGGGGAGCTGGCATCTCTTGTATAGCTTTCACTTTTGCAGGATCCACTTTAATACCTTTTCCACTGACAATGAAACCCAGGAGTTTACCAGATCTAACTCCAAAAGTACATTTGTTTGGGTTCAATCTCAACTTGTACTTCTTCAACCTTTCAAATAGCTTATGCAGATGATCAAGGTGTTGTTCTTCATTCTGGGACCTGGCTATCATATCATCCACATATACCTCTATCTCATGATGAATCATATCATGAAACAAAGCCACCATAGCACGCTGATATGTTGCCCTGGCGTTCTTCAAACCAAATGGCATCACATTATAACAAAAAGTACCCCACTGTGTAACAAATGTAGTCTTCTCCATATCTTCAGGTGCCATCTTGATTTGATTGTAACCAGAGAAACCGTCCATGAAAGAGAATACTTTATGCTAAGCAGTGTTGTCTACCAGAACATCAATATGAGGAAGTGGAAAGTCATCTTTAGGGCTAGCCTTATTTAAATCCCTGTAGTCTACACACATACGTACCTTTCCATCTTTCTTAGGTATTGGTACCACATTTGCAACCCATTGAGGAATAGAGGTCACAGCTAAGAATCTTGCATCAAACTATTTCATTACCTCTGCTTTAATCTTTTCTGACATTTTAGGACGCATGCGACGAACCTTCTACTTCTTTGGACGACAATTTTCTTTTACTGGTAAACGGTGAACCACAATGTCTGTATCCAACCCTGGCATATCTTCATAGGACCAAGCAAAGATCTCCACATAATCATGTAACATCTGAATTAATCTGCTCTTAACACCATCCTCTAATTCAGCCCCTATCTTGACCTCTTTCCTGTTTTCTTCAGTTCCCAGATTCACAACTTCGATTGGCCCTTCATGTGGCTGTATAGCTTTCTCTTCTTGTTGTAACAACCTAGCAAGCTCTATAGGTACTTCACAATCTTCCTCCTTTCCATCTTCAGCTTGATAGATCGGATTCTCGAAATTATAATTGGCAATAGTAGAACTGTTATCAACAGGATCCAGAATGGATGAGGATCTGCATTTTAGTGATGTGGGTGTGTGTAAGAACATATAGCTGATGAAAATAAAATAAAAGAAAAAAACAAAGAGCACAATATTTACGAAAACGAAACGTCCATTGATTTTTATTGAATAAAGTATGCAAATGAAATGACATCCCTAAACAAGCATGCCATTGTGCCCCGGGTAAGGCACAAGGCTTAAAAGTTTAATTGTTCAAAATTACAAACTTAAAAATAACAACACAGTAATAGTATTTACTCCTGACTAAAGGAGATAGGAATAACGTCTTCAGTCTTCCAATTGTTGAGCCCATCACCCATAGTAGGAAAGATCCAGTTATCCAGGTTGTAGTCTTCATTATAGTCACCCATAACATTGATTTGATCTTTCATGATCCCTTGATTGGTGATACGAACAACACGAGCACGACGAACATCCTTTTGGGACTCTGCAGTGAAACCCAAACCAAACTTGTCAGACTTGTAAGGAATGTCAGGAAGCTGACCCCAAATAGTACAACCACCTTTTTCAACCACGGCTCTAGCATCTTTGAGGGAGGCCATTGTAGGAGGTACTCTGGTAACCACATGAACTCTTTTAACAGCAGGAGGAGCTTTAGTAGCAGGAACGACCCAAGGAACTACTTCAAATGTTTGGCAAGGAGTCTCAACATATTCACCTTCCACTTCAACATACTTAAATGTATTCACATGACTGACCATATATTCTTCCTCTCCATATACAGTGACGATCTTTCCCTTCACTGGATATCTCAACTTCTGATGTAGAGTGGAGGTCACAGCACCTGCCCCGTGGATCCAGGGGCGCCCAAGCAAACAGGAGTACGCAGGACGAATATCCATTACATAAAAGTTAGAATTGAAGATTTGAGAGCCTACTTTGATCGGGAGATCTATTTCTCCATGCACCACCCTTCTTGAACCATCAAAGGCCCTCACCACTATATTACTTGGTCTTAACACAACATCTTCAGGACTAAGCTTGTTCAGAACCTCTTTGGGAAGTACATTCAATGAAGAGCCATTGTCTATCAACACATGAGACAAGGTAGTGCCCCTACATTCAATGGAGATATGCAAAGCTCTGTTATGGTTTCTCTTGGTAGGAGTCAAGTCAGCATCAGAAAAACCTAACCCATTATCATAAGTCAGATGTGCAACACAATTTTCAAATTGATCCACAAAAATTCCATTTGGTACATGAGCAGTCTTCAAGAACTTGATCAAGGCTTTAGCATGAGCCTCAGAACACAGCAACCAAGACAACATGGAAATTTTGGAGGGAGTATGCCCCAACTGGTCCACAATATCATAATCACTTTTATGAATGATCTTCAGCACCTCTTCCATCTGTTTAGAAAGATTTTCAGTAGTCGGTGCTTCAGCTTGCACAGGTTCAACCATAGGACCTTTGCCCCGAGCATCAGTACTTGGTTCAGAAGTGGAGGTAGTAGTTGGAGTAACTGTATTTTTTTGAAGTAGCCGGAGGAGAGAAAATTCTTCCACTTCTGGTGATCTTACTAGATCCAACAATATTATCAACATCAAGGTTATTATCAGTAACAGGTGTATCAGTCAAAGGTTCCTGTTTAACACCATGGATATAAACGTCAGAACCGTAATTCCAGGGTATAGCTTTATCAGAAGTATACGGAATAGGGCCAGGAGTGGTAATAATCATGGGAGCCACTCTAGCTTCAGCAACAGTCTTCACCAGACCTTCAGCAGTAATCTTGATAGGTCCTTTGGGAGTGATCTTGACAGGTCCTTTGGAGGTAATCTTCACTGGCACTTTATCAACCATGTCCACATCTTCAAACTCCGTACCTCGAGTTAGATGTTCACACATACTTTCCACGGAAGGCGTCCTCTCAAACAATATAGTGTAATTGTCCATGAGGCGTTGAATACCATCTTTCAACTTCCAGCAGCTATCAGGTTTGTAGGCACAATAGAAACAGTCTTTATTACAACCTGGAAATAATCCAGCCTGTACCAACTTCTTCTTGATAATAGATAAGGGAGTAGTCACATCTGCTACTGAGGAAACATATGAAACTTCATCAACAGCATTAACAGTCTTCTCATGATTGGGCATGGGAGCAGTAATCACATTTAGGGTCCCAGGAGGATCAAATTCAATCTCTCCAGCCTCAATCATATCTTGAATCTTGTTTTTCAATATCCAGCAGTTGTTGGTATCATGTCCCGGACAATTAGAATGATAGGCACATCGTGCATTAGGATTGTACCGAGGAGAGGAAGTATTAGGATTCTGAGGAGGGTCCTTCAAAGTAATGAGTTCCCCTTTCAACATGTGTTGCAAGGCTTAGGCCAGTGACATGTTGATCTTGGTGAACTGTCTTCTAGGCTTCTGTTGATTGTTTGGTGGCAGCTCTGGTGCTGCAGGAGTAGGATTAGAAATGTGAACTGCTCCCACAGATTGGTGACTTCTGTTACGGCTGGGTTGACCATACACAACATTAGACTCCTTCTTCCCACTAGGGGGCTTCTTGGCAGTGTTTGATGAAGAGGCACCCATCTGTATCTTACCACTTCTTATACCGCTTTACACACGTTCTCTAGTCATTATCAGCTCAGTGAAACCAGATGATGAGCTTCCAATGAGGTGACTATAGAAAGGACCATTCAGTGTACTCATAAACATATCCACCAGCTCCCTGTCAGTCAGAGGAGGTTGAACTCTGCCAGCCAGGTCTCTCCATTTTTGGGCATACTCCTTGAAATTCTCCTTAGCACCCATTGACATGCTTTGGAGCTTCATGCGAGTAGGTGCTAAATTAGCATTGTATTGGTATTGCCTATAGAAGGCCTCAGCAAGATCATTCCAATCACGAATATTGACACTTTCCAATTGATAGTACCATTCCAACTGAGCTCCAGACAAGCTCTCTTGGAAGAAATGAATCCATAACTTCTTATCAACAGTATGTGGTTGAATCCTCCGGACATAGGACCTTAGATGCAGCTTGGGACATGAGACACCATCATACACCACAAAAGCAGGAACCTTGAAACCAATAGGTATAACCACTCCAGATATTAAACTCAGATCTTCAAAATCCAACCCAGAAGATTTTTGCAACTCCATGGCATTCATCCTGTCTACCAGCATCTTGTACTTATCTTCATTAGGATCATGATAATAATTTGCTTCAGAATCAGAATCTCCCACAGTATCATGGAGACTACCTCCCTCTTTCTCTGAATTTTCAGACTCAGAATCATCAACTTGTTCCTTTGTCTTGACAGGACCTCTGAACCTTCTTCCCAGATTAATAAGGCCTCCTGATCTTCTAGTCTTCTTATTCTTCTTAGCCAACAGTGTCTTCAGCTCATCTTGCCCCTTGGACAAGTTCAGAATCAACTCTTGGAATTGTGCATTTTGTGCCTGGAGATCTTTGACAGTCTGTTCAAGAGCCATTTCTGCTGAAATAAACAGCGAGAAGATAAGATACCTGTACATAAGAAACATGTAATGCAGTGATATGGTATGTAAATGCGTATGCAATGTTTTCAAGCACCGCAGGATTTAAATTTGTTTAAACAATCAAAAAGGTAAACTTTTATTAGTAATCAAACAAACATGTTTGCCCCTTGGGCTTACAATACAATGAAATGAATACAAAGAATGGGATTTTAAGTCTCCCATGGACGTTTCCTCTTTGTGTTGAGGTATGAGTTGAGATTCCGCTCCTCGTAAAGTTGTTTTGTTAGCTCCAGGATTCTTTCTTGACTTGCTTTGTAATGAGTCTCAAAAGTATCTCTTTGCTCCTTCAACTGGATCCAGGACCTTTGTAAATCTTCCATGTCAGTGGGCATGTCTGGATGAAGAATGATATAAGAAGTATCTCCTTCAGCAACAGGCTCCATAGTAACTGGCAGGATGGCAGGATATGGCATCATAAGAGTCTGAGCACGAGATCGCACCCATCTGAGGTAAGGTTCCATAGGAATGGTGTACTTGGGTTCCAGAGTCTTGCTGTCAACCTTGCTCACTTTACCCCATGCTCGTATAAACCTTTGACGGTAACCTTGTAGATCGTTGTCGTAGTCGAACACAATACCCTAAATAAGCATATCACGAGGACCATCACTCCGAGCGTAACCAAACTGACGTAGAGCTAAAGAAGGGTTGTAAGTAATTCCCCCTCTTATGCCAAGGAGTGGCACATTAGGGAATTCCCCACAACGGTCAATGATAGTAACATTCTCCATAGATCGAGAGCACCAATGAATATCTGAATGAGAGAGTGACATGATTCTTTTAGACCACCTGAACCCTTGTTCATTCTTCATCACTGATCGAGGAAGGTGAGAAATAAACCACCTAGCTAATAGAGGTATGCAACACATCAGAGTTCCTCGTGCTTTCGTAGTACAGGTATGAAGAGAGTGTAAGATGTCTCCAAGTAATGTAGGCACTGGATTACGAGTCAGAAATATGTTGATGGCGTGTACATCTACGAACTGGTCTGGATTGGGGAACAACACTAAGCCATAAATCAACAAGGCTAAGATCTCCTCAAAAGCATCATAACTCATGGCATTCAGGAACACTTGAGCTTTTTCCATCAATACCTTAGCAAGAATACCCTTAACTCCACTCCTTGTTTCTAGGACAATGTCTGATTTCTTCAGATGTAGGGCTGCAACAATGACTTCAGGTTTAGGCTCTTTCTCTAAGCCTGTGAAAGGTCTCTGATCAAGGATAGGTATACCCAGAAGCTTGGAGAACTCTTCCATTGTAGGAACCAACTGATAGTCGGGGAATGAGAAACAGTGATGTTTAGGATCAAAAAACTGAAACAGAACACTCATCATGTCTTCATTGAACCCTGAAGTGACTAAATCCAGTAGGTGACCATGCTTCTTGATGATCTGGGAGTTTTCAGAAACTTGAGAGACCAATTCTTTAAGCTTATGAGGTATCCCTACAAAGTTGATCCGGATAGTATTCCTACGAGCAGAAGCCATGACCTGCAACAAAGAACAAAGATAAATCCTCTGGTCCTTGAAATGGTTAGTGAAAATGCTATGCTTATGATGCATGATGATGCTATGATGTTATGCTCAATCACAAACATGTGGCACACACAAACAAGTCACACAATAGCCCTAGGTTTGAAGGCTTTCATGAGGTTTAAAGGTAAGTGCCCTTCCTTGAAGTTTGGTTGGTTCATCCTGTCCTATAAAGTAACCAGGTTCTAAGGGATCTCAATATCATTGATCCTTCACAAGGGTGGTTGTTCAGTAGGCAACTTACTTGCCAACCAAAACCCTCCAAGTTTAGGATCTCAATGAGCGTAGTATCGAGTATCAACCAACTTCAGTCTTCACCAAAGCCAGTTATCTCACTACTTTCTAAAGGCCAAGATGGGATTACTAGGGTTCTAAAAGTCAGTTAGTGTATTGACAACATATGGCAGCCTCATATTATCCTCAACATTACTTAAGGAACATAAGCACCAACCAAGAAGTCACACTAACTATGGCCACCTGATCAACCATATCGGTATACGCCGTACAGTTTCCTTGGTCTATTGCCATTTACCTAAGGTACACTAGATCCAGGTTAGGATCTTTCACACATAAGAGCACCCAACAAGTAAAGTAAAGCAAACAGAAAAAACAAGTTTAAAGTGATCTAATTCCTAAGGGTACCCCTCTTTAATATTAAATCCCCAGCAGAGTCGCCAGTTTTGTAACACGGTGGGAGAACTGACTTTAGTTAAATGTTGCGGATAGCAAGAGTCGCCACCGACTTTTATTTTATCCAAAAGGAAAGGGCATAAAAGAACAGGAAAGACCTTAAAAAGATTTTGAGTTCGGGGGGTAGGTTATACAAAGGGAAGGTGTTAGCACCCTTTATATCCATGGTTATCCATGGGCTCTTAGTTACTTAGCTCACTTTAAATTGTTTTGAGAAAGGTGTAGTGTGTGATTAAAATTTTTCTAAGTGCTTTATAATGATCCTTGTATGGATGTATATAAAGACTTTGTTTTGAAAATTTGTTTGAAATGTGAAGTGTAATGAAGTATTTTGAAGAAAAGTGAGCAAGTACTTAAGAGGAACCTACCCTATGTTAAGTCTTTACTGTTCTTATATGTTCTTTCAATGGTAAGACTATCCCTATTATTAAGGAATAGGTAGTCATTACCTTGGATGTGATAAGGGACATGTGAAGGGACATCTGTGTTTAGGCAACTGTAAGGTGTCTTAGCAATACGAAGGGACTTATAATCTTTTATTCGAAGGGACAAGATCATTTACTGTAGGCAACATCGAAGGGACTTGATCTTATAATCTTAAAAGGGACTTGATGATATTTTATGAAAAGGGACTTTGCTTTAAGACACCTTACTTGACCTTATAGTTAGGCAACATGAGGGATAACCTTAGAAAGTGTGAGATGGCGATCAGAGATCGACTTACGTGTGTGAGTGTTCATATTCATATATTTATCTTATCAAGCAAGTCATTCTAAATTAATTTTAACTTACAAACATGTTATCACTCCCTATAATTACTAACCATGGCAAGAATATTTATAAACAATAAAACAATAATAAACTACGACTATTACAAGGCTTTCGCAGTTACATTATGATAAAAACAATTGAATAATAAATATATAATAAAATAAACAATAACTAAAAGGTTAGTGATAAAATAATTATAAGAAGAAAAGGTTAGCACAAATATACAAAAATATATAGAATTTAAAAGAACATTTTTAAGTTAAACAAAATAATTTTTTAAGAATTTTTTAAGAGAAAAGAAAGTAATTATAATAGTAATAATAAACAATATAATTATTTACAAAAACAAGATTAATTATTTAATTAGATATTAGAAAAATTAATTAAATTTAATATTTAAAAATTAAATAAAAATTAGGGTTAGAGATTAGGGTTAGAAATTTTAAAGATGAAATTAGGGTTTGCATATTGAATTAAAATATTAATTTGATTATTTACAAAATAAAATATATAGAATAATAATATAAACATAAAATAAAAAAAAAACAAATTATATTTGAGAAAATAAGATATTGATTTTAAAAAATATAAAGCTTTTTTTTATTCTATGAAAACATATTATACTATTATTTAAAATTAATTTATGATATAATATATAATTAAATAAAGAGAAAATAGAAGAAAATAGAAAAATTAGGTTAAAAAATAATGGGGAGACCTGAATTTGAACCCAGGACCTCCCATGTACCTGCCAAGGAGATTACCATTGGGCTGCACACGCAGCTGGTGACCCAGAACCATCAAACAAACATTATATGATAAATCAAGTGAAATAATTGAGAAAAGATAAAAAATGCTGAGGGCTGGACTCGAACCCACGCCCTGATGTCTATAACCATCAACACTTCACCAACTGAGCCAAGCGCGTTAGCTGATAACAAACTAACAACCACATATTATAAAAACAAGTCAAATTTTGAATTCTGATTTCGCGCCAAAGCTGCTTCGTCTTCAACCTCCTGACTTGCGAAATTACCTGCGAATTTATCCACCATATTTCCTGCGAATTCACCTGCGTATGAAACCTGCCAATCTCATATCATCATCAATATGCAACGATTCATCAAATTAATTACATGGTTGTGATCCCCAACCTTCATACAATTCATTTATGGTCTTAAAATTAATTTATATGGTCTAAATCAAAGAACCCTAATTTTGGTTCAAGAACCCTAACAATGGCCGTTTTTGGTTTAGGTCCTCATTCTTCAATTTCTTTGCCCATAAAGTATCTAAACATCATCACTAACACAAATATATAGTTAGAATTCATTATAATTGCATAAACAATCTAAATCGAAAAAAATAAGAATATGAACAATGTGGATTCAGTTCATGCTATATCTCATGATTTGGATGCTATAAATGATTCAATTAGGTTTATTGATCATCAAGGAACACATTGCAACCTTTAGAATTCTTTGAAACCTCCTACAAATCAAAAACTGAATGTCTCCTCTTGCTTGAATTTTTGAAGTTTGAAGGTGTTGTTTGAGGCTGCAAATTCGTGTCCAATGCATTGCTTTATGTTGTATATATACGATACATCAGAATTAGGTCAAAAAATAGATCACTCCTTTGGACTTTTGGACCTATGGAGATTGAAAAAGATTTGTCTTTAAAAATTGAATTTCTTTGATCTTACCTTGCTATATTTGTATGATCTGAAATTATATGGTACCAATCACTTTTAAATGAATATTAAGACCTTCTAGAACCAAAATCAAATCAAATATCCATCCTTTTATATTTTATTTTAATTTAAAATGATTTTTAACATAAAAAATCATAATAAATAAAATAAAATGAATAAAATTATGAATAAATAAATTTTAATTCGTGCATGATGTCATGGAAGTGTTTGGATCATAAAAAAGCAAGCCCATTTGGTGAATTATTGTTTTAAGACCCCATTTGCTTCATAAACCTCTAAAACATTTCCCAACTTTGCAAGGGCACAAGTCCTTCAATTTTAATGCTATGAAGGTTTACTTGGACATTTTAGAAAGCCTAGAGAGTCCTATAACTAACCTCTTTGGTCTCATGTCCATATCTTTTACCATTCTCAAGTTATGCTCTTTGGAAGTTGTTGACTTTTTGTTGGCTTTTAAAAGGACCTATAATGTCTTAGCTCATACCTTCCAGATGAAGAATTTTTGGGCTTGGCTTGTGAGACACAAAGTTGTAGAGAATTCAATTTCCTTCAAAATGAGCTTTGGATTGAAAATTTTTGATGAAGCGTGTGAAAGTTATGGCTGGTCAAAGTTTAGTTGACTTTTCCTGTGAAAACCCTAATTTAGAAACTCCTGATTCTTGATGATCTGAAATCTCCTTGATGAATCATGATCAACCCTTGATCAAATGATGAATTTTACTTCATATACTTGATGTTGGAAAAAAATATTGAAGTTTGACTTTGGTTTGACCATAGTTGACCTTAGTTTGACTTTTTGACTGCCTTGACTGATTTTAACCTATCTGATCATGTGACTGAGCAAATCTTTTAGGAAAGTCTTGAAACTTGACATGGGGATTCTTGAACACATATAGGATGATATAAAGCTCACTTGAAGCCTTGGAAGTCCATTTAGCCTGATGAAAGTCAAAACCCTAGTTTATGATGCCTTGCTTAGGAGGATGCATTGTTTGAGGGAATTGCCAAACTTTCTGACTAATTGTGAACCTTGTGAACCTCATGAGATGCCTTGTGAAATTTGTGAACCTTGTGAACATATTAGTACACAATGTCTTGTCTTGGGGAGAGCAAATTTTTGGGGTGCAACAGATACGTCCAAGGATCCCGGGGAATCAAGTCCTTAACTGGTCTTCCCAGGAAATTATAAGGGTTACTCCTGCAGAGTAATTATTATTTCCTGCCTTTTTTTAGCATGCATCAAGTCCTGCATCTTGCCCAAAGTTTCAGGACTCATTTTGTAATAGGGCCATATTGTACTTTTGTGCAAATGGATTAATCAATGAATATCAGACATCTTTTGCAAACGAGTCTCTTTTTCGCTCACTGTCTTTTCATTTTTCACTTTTGTACAAAACAATAAAATGGCAATGTTTTCAAAATAATAACCTCATTTTCACTTTTTCTAAACAAGATTAAAATTGATCACTAAAACGAACAAATCTCAACCCTTGCAGAGATTATCCTCCAGATTGCACCGACAACGGCACTGCTATGACCTTGTATGACTTCGACAATCCAATTAATCAAGTTGATGAAGGGGTTGAAGAAGACTATGCGTTACCTAAAGAGTTATCCAGATTGTTGAGGCAAGAAAAGAAAGTGATTACTCCTCATCAGGAGGAGGTTGAAACCGTTAATCTTGGTACCGAAGAAGATTTGAAAGACGTGAAGATTGGGTCCAGTCTACAAGCTTCAGTAAAAGAATAGCTTATTGACATGCTTCGAGAATATGTTGACGTCTTTGCTTGGTCTTATCAAGACATGCCAGGTATGGATACTGATATTGTTATGCACAAGCTACCTTTGAAGGAAGATTGTCCTCCAGTGAAGCAAAAGCTACGCCGTACTCGTCCGGATATGGCCATGAAGATTAAGGAAGAAGTACAAAAATAGTGGGACGCCGGTTTCCTTGCTGTAACTAGTTACCCGTCGTGGGTTGCTAATATTGTACCAGTGTCTAAGTAAGATGGCAAAGTACGGATGTGTGTGGATTACCGGGATCTGAACAGAGCTAGCCCGAAGGATGATTTCCCATTACCTCACATTGATGTATTGGTCGATAGGACAACTCAGTTCTCGGTGTTCTTTTTCATGGATGGTTTTTCCGGGTATAATCAGATCAGGATGTCACCCGAAGACATGGAGAAGACTACCTTCATCACACCATGGGGAACATTTTGTTACAAGGTAATGCCATTTGGACTAAAGAATGCCGGTGCGACTTATCAACGGGCTATGGTAACGTAATTCCACGATATGATCCACAAAGAAATTGAATGTTATGTGGATGACATGATTGCCAAGTCCCTTAATGAAGAAGATCATCTGGTAAATTTGTTGAAGTTGTTTAAGCGTCTGAGAAAGTATCAGCTGAAGCTAAACCCCAACAAATGCACATTCGGGGTACGTTCCGGTAAGCTGCTGGGATTCATTGTAAGTGAAAAGGGAATTGAAGTTGATCCTGACAAAGTCAAAGCCATTCAGGAGATGCCTGCACCGAGGACCGAAAAATAAGTTCGGGGGTTTTTGGGTAGATTGAACTATATATCAAGGTTCATATCTCACCTCACTGCAACCTGTGAGCCCCTATAAAATTGTTAAGAAAGGAACAAACGGTCAGGTGGAACGAATATTGTCAGAAGGCTTTTGACAAAATCAAAGAGTACTTGCAAGAACCTCCAATTCTTATGCCTCCAGTTGAAGGAAGACCTCTAATAATGTACCTGACAATATTATAAGGATCAATGGGGTGGGTGTTGGGCCAGCATGACGAGTCTGGTCGAAAAGAGTATGCAATATACTACCTAAGCAAAAAGTTTACCGAATGTGAACAACGTTATTCACTGCTCGAGAAAACTTGTTGTGCTTTAGCGTGGGCTGATCGCCGACTAAGGCAGTATATGTTGACTCACACTACCTTGTTGATCTCAAAAATGGACCCCGTCAAGTACATATTTGAGAAGCCAGCACTTACCGGAAGGGTTGCAAGATGGCAAATGATTCTGACATAGTATGACATTCAGTACACATCTCAAAAAGCCATCAAAGGCAGTGTACTATCTGACTATCTAGCTGAGCAACCCCTTGATGATTATCAACCCATGAGATTTGACTTCCCTGATGAAGACATCATGTTCCTAAAAGCAAAAGATCACGAAGAGCCTGTTCACTCTGAAGGGCCTGACCCAGAAGAAGAATGGACAATGATGTTTGATGGGGCTGTCAATATGAATGGTCGTGGAGTTGGTGCAGTGCTCATTACACCTAAGGGAGTTCATATGCCTTTCTCGGCAAAACTCACTTTTTCCTGCACTAACAACGAAGCTGAGTACGAAGCCTGTATCATGGGTCTTGAGGAAACCATTGACCTCAGGATCAAGACATTAAATGTATTCAGAGATTCAACTTTGGTAATCAATCAGACCAACGGCAAGTGGTACACCCACCAAGAACATCTGATCCCATACCGAGACTACACTAGGAGATTATTGACTTTCTTCACAACAATCAGACTTGAGTATATCCCTCGAGATGAAAATCAGTTCGCGGATGCTTTAGCTACCATTTCCTCCATGATCAAGGTTCAAACTGCAAACTTTGTGCCTCGAATTTCGGTATCCAGACTAGACCGACCAACATACGTATTCTCTGTAGACATTGCTAAAGATGACAAGCCTTGGTTCCATGACATCAAATGCTTCTTAGAGGATCAGACATACCCACCTAGGGCATCGTCCAATGACAAGAAGACATTAAGAAGGCTGGCTGGTAGTTTCTTCCTCAATGCTGGTGGTTCGTTATACAAGCGAAACTTTGGCATGGTGCTTCTCAGATGTGTTGATAAGAAAGAAACAGACTTGTTGATGCACGAGGTGCATGAAGGATCCCTCGGTACCCATGCTGGAGGACATGCAATTGCTAAGAAGTTGTTACAATCAGGTTACTACTGGATCACAATGGATGCAGACTGTTGTACCTATGCCAGAAAGTGCCATAACTGCCAGATTTATGCAGATAAGGTGCATGTGCCTCCAAATCCTTTGAACGTGATGTCTTCACCTTGGCCCTTTGCCATGTGGGGTATTGACATGATTGGAAAGATCGAATCGACTGCTTCAAATGGCCATAGATTCATCCTGGTAGCCATTGATTACTTCACCAAATGGGTTGAAGCAGCTTTGTATGCAAACGTCACCAGACAAGTGGTAGCCAGATTTCTGAAAAGAGACATCATCTATTGATATGGAGTTCCCGAGCGAATCATTACTGATAATGGTTCCAATTTGAACAACAAAATGATGGCAGAACTGTGTCGGGACTTCAAAATCCAACATCACAACTCTTCTCCTTACAGGCCAAAGATGAATGGCGCTGTTGAGGCAACTAACAAAAACATCAAGAAGATTGTGCAAAAGATGGTGGTTACTTACAAAGACTGACATGAAATGCTACCATTTGCCTTGTATGGGTATCGTACCTCAATTAGAACATCTACTGGGGCAACACCGTATCAACTTGTGTATGGTATGGATGCAGTCCTACCTGTTGAAGTGTAGCTACCCTCCTTAAGGGCACTGATGGATGTGAAGCGGAATGAAGCATAATGGGTCCGATCTCGGTACAATCAGTTGAATCTGATCGAAGAGAAGAGATTGGTTGCAATTTGTCATGGGCAGTTATAGTAGAAAAGGATGAAGAAAGCCTTCGATCAGAAAGTCAGGCTTCAGGAATACCAAGTGGGAAATCTTGTGCTGAAAAGACTCCTTCCTCCTCATACAGACCACAGGGGCAAGTGGACTCCAAACTACGATGGTTCATTCATAGTAAAGAAGGTTTTCTCTGGTGGAGCACTAATGCTCACTACTATGGATGGTGAAGATTTCTTATCCCCTGTGAATTCAGATGCAGTTAAAAAATACTTCGCATAAAATGACCTGCTGGACATAAAAACAGAATGTAAGTCCAGGCAAAAATAGGGCATCCCGGCGAGTCAAAAACAGAATAAAAGACTCGGGAAAAAATAAGGGAAAAATTAAAAAATGTTTACCTACTGAGTTGAAAAGCCGCATTGGACAGCTCAGGAAAAAATGGGTATCCCGGTGGATTGAAAACCCGAAAGGGCGATCCACGCAAAATAAGGGAATAAGCGAACAACTGCGTTCTGAATTCTTCAGTATCACTCACAACATGGCAAGCTTCGAAAGGATAAAGCATCAGTCAGAATCAACATTATTTAGAAAGCAAGATGAGAAGAACGTCAAGGTCATATGGGTCATAGCAAAGGAAGCTCGTCGGAGCGTCGTCAACATTGCCAACACCTTTATTTTTCTCAATTTTCTTAGCAATCCCCTCATTCCAGGAGATTTTTTTCTTTGACTATATTTGCCAATTCAGGGCACTCAGATTAATAAAATCAGAAGTTTTCAGTCACACCTCGTTTTGTACATTTTTGTTTCATTTGCAAAATGTCCAGTATTCATGATATAATATTTGCATAAAACAAATGAGCCATTCTTAATAAATGCTTGCAGGAAATAAATTTATTTTCAGGAATATCTAACTCCTATGACGGAATTCGGTAAGGAATACCTCAGGATACTTGTGCGTTTCTTTTATCTTAACAGGTTGCGGGTATTCAATATGCAGCATGGAGCATGCCAAGCCCACTTCCCCAGCATGCCTCCTCCAAGCAGTATCTGGAATGCTTTTCCCCAGTGAAGTTGTCAAAACCTCCTCATCCCCAGCATATGTCCATTCAACAGGAGCTTCCCCAGCCGGGATCCCCACAGAGTTCTCTAGGAAGATCGTTCAGTGATCTTTCCTTACCCAAACAGAGTTCCAGGTCTCTCAAAGATAAAAGAACCATCTCCCCGTAGAATTCCAGCCTCTCCCCAGAAGAGCAATGCCCGAAACTCTCACACAACAAAGTGACAAATATTTCCTTGTCCCCAGCTGGGTTTCTCCTTACAGGATGGGTCTATCAATGATCTATTTTCCCAAGCAGAGCTGTATTTCCTAACAGATCGACCAATGATCTTCCCCAGCTGGGACATCCCTCCAAGCAGATCAACCAGAAATTCAATCCTCAGTGGGATCCAAATCCCGGATAATTTCCTTTTTGCATAATCATAGCATTCGCATCATTTTCCCCACAAAGCGTATCATTTCGTTTAATATGGAGCATTACGGAAAAAATCAAACATTTGCATGATCACAAACCAGGTTCAAACCAATCACCTGCAGATGCCATCAATATCTCATCAGCAATGTATATAAAAACTCACATCCCCTGCAAATAAAAGCCAAAGCATCCCCTTTGTACTCTCCAACACAAATACCTGTTCATATATACCCTTTTCAGCACTCGTCCGTGTCATATCATTCCCCTACATATATAAGCCAAAACATCCTCTTTGCATCCAGAAACCTATACATCTCCTTTTGACACTCGTCTATGTCACCTTTCCCTAGCACGGTTTCCCAATCACTTGTTGCAAACCAAACACTTATTTATAATACACTATTGTCGACACCCATACGTGTCATCCTATCCCCACAGGTCGCTGAACACCTTTTACATTCTCATATACGAATGTTTGTCCATAACTTATACACGTTCTCTTTCAACACTCGTCTGTGTCACCTTTCCCCAGCAAGTTAAACACTCGTCCGTGTCTTGCTCATACTTCACAATACTCATACAGATACTCGTCCGTATCTCGTATATATATATATATATATATATATATATATATATATATATATATATATGTATATATATATATATCACTCTTCAACAGATTCGACACTCATCCGTGTTCTTTATTAACCAGTTGGTACTTGTCCGTATCATCATCTCTGAACACGCATCAGTGTTTGTTTCTACCGATACTCGTCCGTATCATGGTCCTAAGGATGCTCGTCCGCATCTTTAATCTATACACAACGTCAAACACTTATGCCTTTTATTCTTGAGCTTAAACACTCATCCGTGTTTACCATTCCCCAGCAAAACAACTTTCCTCCTATCCGACATTCGTCTTATGTCGTGTTACTTTCGGCAGCCGTACCCTGCCAGGTGATCGTCCTTCACCTTTGGATGACCGTCCCTCATCCCTTTCCCCAGTGGAGTCTCCATTATTGGAACCCTTCTCTATCCGACATTCTTCCTATGTCGTGATATTTAGCAGCCATCCCCTGCTAGGTGATCGTCCTTCACCTTTTGATGACCGTCCCTCATCATTTTATCCGATGGCCGTCCCCATCATTGATCTTGTTATCTGACATTCGTCCTATGTCGTAATAAACCCCGAGAGCATCCGTACCCTGCTATATGATCGTCCTTCACCTCTTGATGACCATCCTTCATCATGCTTATCTGATGGCCGTCCCCATCGTCGACTTTTTTCTATCCGACATTCGTCCTATGTCGTGATAAAGAGCAGTCGTCCCCTGCTAGGTGATCGTCCTTTGATGACCGTCCCTCATCATTATTTCATTTATTCTTTAACCCGATGGCCGTCCCCATCATTGTTTACTATACTTTTCCGAGCATGATGGCCGTCCCCGTCATGGTCTCTTTATTTCCCCAGCTTGTCGGTCGTCCCCGTCATTGCTTGTTTACCATTTATCCCCAGCAGTCATCCTCTGCTCGATGGTCGTCCTCCATCGCCCGCATTTTTATAATCATACTATACTTCCTTTTACAATTTATATCCCTTTTCTTCTTCCCAGTGAGTGCAAATTATGGGTTGTCTTTGGTATTCAACCACAAGTTATCTTGTTTGTATGTTAAGCCAGGCGCTTACATCCTGCACAGCTAACTCATGTTTGAATAGGGGCAGCTATAAACACCCCAAATTTGCCCTCACCAATATCACACCATGGCTTGTGATCTTTCATATTTTCATAAGCATAAGCATACCACATCACATTGCATATTTGTTTCATCTGCATAGTTCAAGTTCATCTGCATCTAGGGTTTGTGATCTGAGCAATCTAAGGGTTCATCTGAGCCACTCCAAGGGCCTCCAAGCATTCCAAGAGGGTCCATGTGTGTTCTATCATCATATTATACCCCTCAAAGCTCAAGGAAGTCAAGAAATCACAAGAACTGGGAAAGAATGGAAGTAGAGCTAGGGTTTTCACTACACAGATGACCAAAATTAGGGTTTTGGTTTCAGAGGCTTTAACTCAAAATTTTTGGGTCATTCTTGTTTCTAATGTTCTTAAGATGTTATAAGGATCATGTGTACCAAGTTTGATGAAGAAATTCATTGTGGAAGTCATCTGTTCACTAGGTAACTTCTTGAGCAAGTCAAAGCAAAATCAGGGCATTTTAGGCCCCCAACAATGGAACCAAAGGGGTATTTTCATCAAATTGAAGTTATATGATCTTTATTTGATCATTGAAGTGCTTGGAAGTTCACAAAATTGAAGAAATTTGAGCTAAACCAAAAGTTGCCAAAAATGGAAATGACTTGTAATGGAAACTTTCCATTTTGGGAAAGTTCTTCAACCTCCTCTTTCTCAACCAAAAATGCTTCAAATGAAAAATTGTTGGTCATGAAAGTTGTAGATTGGATCATTACCGTTTCAAAAAGTACAAGAACATGTTCTAATTCATTATGGAACTCAAGTTATGATCTTTCAGAGTTGGCAAAAATCCTATAATTTTCAAGAATACACCAAAGAGGATTTTTTGCAAAACCACTTGCCAAGCCATTTTGTGACCTCTAATGCATCTCTTGGCATCATACAAACATGGTACAATGCATTGTGATCATAATTGCCCAAGGAATCACTTGTTTTCATGCCTTGCATCACAAGATATTTCAAAAGGGGCAAAAATGCAAAGTCTTGCAAAACCTATGAAATCTTTCCCACCAAGCCATCCAGCTGCATAATTTCAATTCCATGGACCTCCTTGATTCATGCTGAGGCCAGACATGCCATGAAACAGCTTATGCACAAGCCCATGCCTATGGTACACAAGTTGTTAACTTTTTGCAATTGAACCCATACCAATCAGCTGCAGCCACAACAACTCTCTGGCAAATAGAGACATGTTATGTGGACCAAAAGCAAGCCATAACACAAGACACACAGGCCTGAACACTCTCATACACCTAGTTTCACAAAATCACTCAAGACTTTCCCTTCTTCGATTCTCACAGAATAAGCCTCAAACCTCAAAACAAACTTCACCATTCAACTTACCATCATCAATAGAACATTTCCCAACCATTGAACAAGCCTGAAAGCCCCTGAAAGCAAAACACGATTCTGGTGCAGCAAGAGTTCATCCTCTCAATCCAGCCATTCTAAACTCATTCAAAACCTTGCAACATCATCAGGGGATCAAGTGGAGACTATTTGCACAAGAGAGAGGTCTAGAAGGTGCCAAACTGAAAAGCTTCATCTCAGGTATACCTCAAGAACAAATTTTCCAGAACTTGTTTTTTATGTTATAGAAATGTTACCCATGCTTCACTGATCACTCTGCACTTGTTGGTTTTGAAAATGGTTGCGTATTGAGCATTTCATGGCTGTCTGAAATTTTTGCCGTTTGAATGTTTTGATTCAAATCTTGATAATGATGAATGAGAAATGAATTTTAGGGTTAGATTCTTGTTTAGGGTAGTGAGTTGATCATTTCTGGAGAGTTTGAGAGTCTGGGGTGGGGTTTTGAAGAAGCTCAGGGGAGGAGCTCGCCGGAGAAGACGACCGGAGGTCTTCTCCGGCCACCTGAACTTGATTAGGGTTTAATTTGTGTAATTAAGGAACATTGAATGTAGGGCGTTGAATCTGGGGTTCGCGCGTGTTTTGATGGTCAGGATGAGTTCACTTAACCCTAATTGTTTTTAATTAATTTAATTAATTAGGATTAATATTAAATATGCCAGTTTGAATCTGGGCCCTTAGATCACGCGCCAGTCTTTCCTTCCTTTCCCAGTTTAAATCTCAGCCATGGATCTTGCATACTTCTCATTTATTCCATTTTTATTTCATTTTTTCTTATTTCTTTTGCATAATTATTTTAAAATATCAAAACTTATCAAAAAAATTTCAAACTTTGCATTTCTGAATCAAATATTTTTCTTCATCCAAAAACAATTTTTATTTTATTTTTTTGCATTTAAAAGGCATTTTTAAAATATTTAAATGTTTATTTTAATTAATTAATGGAAATTAATTAATTAAAATACCATTTAGGTTTCTAAAAATCACAAAAAAATCCACATTGCATCTTAAGACATTTAGAAACATTTTCAAACCATTCATACAAATTTCTTTTGGGTTTTGATCCTACTTTGACATTTCCTTTGAATTTAGGGTTCATAAAATCCCTTTTTTAGAACCCTAACTAAAAAAATATTTTCTGCCTAACCATGAAGGGTTTGATGATGATTCTTTTTGCATTGTTTTCCACATATCATGTAGTAACTAGGATATGTTTTTCATGAATTTATCTTTCATTTTCAAATTGATTTGCATTTTCCCTTTTAAGGTACCCAAAAACCCTAGTTAACTTAGAAAAATCATAATTTTCTTTAGGTTAAGAGTTAAAATTTCTCCTTTGGGATGTGACATCATATGGGATTAGGGTTTGTTTGAGCTCATTTGCAAATTTTTATCATGTGAATTGCTTCTGTTTTGATCATATATATCTCATGCTTTCATATAACCCTAATTTGCATCTTCATTTGCATTCATCTTGCATATGCATCCATACATGAACTTTCCATGACATTTAATGCATTCATATGTCATCTTAGACATCTCAAGACATGTTAGAATCATGCTTGATCATTTCCTCATTCATTTTCCATGATTTGCATTCATTTAATTTCATTAAAATTTCATGAACTTTCAAACTTCAAAGCATGTTTCATTTGCATTCATTCTTTTTGTATGACCATTCATTGCACTTTGTATATCTTTGCATAATGTCATAGCATCATTTGCATCATGTGTATGCTTCTGACTTTGGCTTTTGTCTTTGCATTTGTTTCATTCCATTTCATTTCTTTCCTTATGCACCTTGTGCTAACATTTTCAGGTGGTAAGTAATTTGAGAAGTGAATTTTCCTTCACTTCTCATTTCTCTTCATTTTCTTCATATGAATATTTTCTGAATTTTTGATTGACTTTGATTGGGCTTGCTCATTCATGTTCATCTCTCACTTTCTTTCTCTAAGTTACTTATCTTCTTCAATGAAGTAAGTAACTTATTTCTTCTGCTTCTTCCTCCTTTCTTTTGCTTCTTCCATTGGTGGCTTCCTTGAAAATATTTCTCAAGCCTTACAAACCATAGGAACATCCAAGCATGATAATAATTAGGGTTGTGATTAGTCCCCCTTAGTTTTTACCTTTGAGTCTTCTTTGTGTCTCTCTTCTCATCTCATCATTAGA
This sequence comes from Lathyrus aphaca, assembly GCA_963966055.1. Lineage (NCBI taxonomy): Eukaryota > Viridiplantae > Streptophyta > Magnoliopsida > Fabales > Fabaceae > Lathyrus > Lathyrus aphaca. Next base: position 277,110,040 of record OZ014523.1, read on the forward strand.
GACTAAACCTTTAAGGTTTTAAGACTTTGGAATTAGGGTTAAGCCTGCCTCCTTCTCTTAGGATGGAGTGTATAACTTTAATCCTAAGTGTTAAACCCTTAATTTGTTTAAACCTCTTAATCAATCCACTTAATAACCACTAAGACATTAACTTGTAACTTGGGCCTTATACTAGGGTTCTAATTCTTCCTTTATGGTTAAGAAGGACTAACCCTAGTGTTTAATGGACAAGTCCCCCTCAAGTTGTCTTACCAATCATAAAACCCACTTCTTAATTTCACTCTTAATTAAAATCCACTTAATAAAGGTTTGTTATATAATGGCTTTAATCCTTAATCATGGATTAAGTTGAGGTATCTTCCTCAGCTTAAGTGTGCTCATCTATCATCCTTCTATTAGGATGGTGTAATGGGTTCACTAATCTTTGATTATGGCTTAAACTCATTACTTAACACTAAACAAAAAAAAACCAAAAACATCTAATTAATCACAAGTAGGTTAATGATCTTAATCCTACATCATCATGGTAATTAAGTTAAGATGCTTATCTCATACTTAAGTAGGCTCATTATCCCAAATTAGGGAGGATATAATGAGTTTGCAAGCCTTTGATTTAGGCTTAAGCTCGTTAACTTATGCAAAACATCAAAAACAATAACAAGACTGAAAACACAAAAACAAACAATAATCATCTCCTTCGGGATTCTTTTCTCATCACACTCATTCACAAACGGGAACTTGCTTCTTCCGTCTAATGCAAGACAGTTAGCACTCGAGCTAGACGAGTCATACACTTGAGCATAGGCAAGCAAGCAGTTTACTGTCAATTTATCTTTCAGTCTCTTTGAGTCGAACTACAGTGTTCTGACTTCCTCATTGCACGAGAGGATACATAGGCATAACTTAACTGTTATCGAACAAAAGTCTCTGTGTCTTCCCCCTCTTTCAGCATTCTCTTTTTAAGCCTCAATCCTGAGCATTTCATTTCACCCTTTTGTACTGAAACTTGTATATTTTCCTCCCAGCTTTTGCACACAGATAGCAAATACACTTACCCCTTTTAAACACAATCTTGTAAGCGTGGATCCCGTCGGGTACAACGGACAATCTGGGTGCTAATACCTTCCCAGGTTGTAACCAACCCCCTTTCTCAGTTTCTCTGGTTCACGACCGTCTTATCCGTATCTTTCTAGGTTTATGCAGCATTACCTTTCCTTCGGGATAAAAATGCCTAGCTGGCGACTCTTTTCATCTTCACTTCATGTTCTCTTTGCTGACCGTTCGCGCTTGTACCTGGATGTAAATCTTTGGGAGCGACAAGTAGCCTTTGTCCAGAACTTTCAGTCCAGTAACCAGAATTTGAAACCTTGAGAACATCTTCTTAATTGTTCCATCTTCTTCCATCTTGAATGCTTCATACTTCTGGATGAGAGTTAGAGCTTTTGTCTCCTTGACTTGAGTGTTTCCTTCATATGTCATCCTCAGGGAGTCAAACATATGTTTGGATGATTCTCTGTTTGTGAACTTCTCATATTCTATATAGGAAATAGCACTCAAAAGTATGGTTATGGCCTTGTGATGGTTTCTGAATTCCTTCTCCTGTTGAGCTGTCATGTTCTTTCTTTCAATCTTCTGACCGTTTGCTCCAACAGGATGAGTGTATCCACCTGTCACCATATCCCAAAGATCTCCATCCAGAGCCACAAAGAAACTCTCCAGAACATCCTTCCAGTAGTCAAAGTTGTCACCATTGAACACTGGAGGTTTCCCGTTGATCATGTCATTTTGGTAGTCATTGTTGTTGTTGACTGCATCTGCCATTGTGTTTTATCTTCTGGATCTTTTACTGACACGGTTTAGTGTATATCTCAGAACCTAGAGCTCTGATGCCAATTGAAGGAGCATAAAACACAAGGAAGGGGGGTCGAATTGGGTTTTCAAAAATAAAAATGACTTTAAAAGACACTTTGATTTATCCTGGTTCGTTTGAACTCAAACTACATCCAGTCCACCCGCCAAGGTGATTTTGCCTCTATGTCGAGGTATTAATTCACTATTAAAATTTGAATACAATCATAATGACCTACTTTCAAAGTCTTCTTGAGTCTACTAACTTAAACTAGTCACTCAAGGAAAATAAAATTATCTTTTACAAAGATTAACAATGTAATAAGCTATAATCACTAAGTGATTTGTTACAAGATATTTGAGAGCAAGATAATATTTGAGCGTGTAATAGATATAACGTGAGAACCAGAGCTTCAAATCTTCAGGTAGATTTCTTTATATAGTGGTTTGAAATATCTAGCCGTTGGGAACATTTGGAGCTTGATTTGGATAAATGTTAATTGCTTTAAAATCCTTCCAAAAGAGGAGATTCTTGTTCCCAGCCTTTATTTTAATTTTCTTTAAATAGTATTTAATGAGAGTATCAGAATCTTCTAAGCGCCAATCAGAGTATAATAAATGAATACGCAGCATTAATAATGTCTTCAATGAGAGCTTCTCTTTAACAAGCAGATCTTCTATACAAGAGTGCAAGAATGTTTCTATTCAAAGATGCTTTCCTTATAAGAACTTCTACTTCTTCTATAATGCACATTAACCATGAGTTAGTTGCAACACATATTAGAACTTCTATTCTTTTAGGAAAGTATTTTTATCATCAAAACTATAATAGAAGATTAGAATCAAAATTGTTCTAACAGCCCAGGTATCTCTAATCCCTTTCTCTGTGCCAGCTCCACCTCCTGCTACCGTATCGTTGGAAGACTACCAGAAGTTAGAAGCCTTGGTCAAACAGCTTGGAGCAGAAAATAAGGAGGCTGATGATTCTTGTCAGAAGCTAAAGATTCATAACCAGAAGCTAGAAGAGAGAGCTCATCAAGCTGAGGAGTTGGTCAGACTCAAGCAGCAAGACTTCGAAGAACGATGGCTCTACTTCAAGAAGAGAGGTTTAACTGAGGTCCACAGAGCGAGTCAGCGCCAAAAGGATAAGAAAGCCTTGGATGAAGCTAACAAAGAAGTGACCCTTTGGAAAGAGAAGTGGGAAAACCATCTGAGAGATCAGAAAGAGGAAGAGATCGAGTACAAGCTAAAGATTAAAGGCCTTCAAGAGACTCTAAACGAGCAGGGAGAGCTGCTCCAGAAAGCCCACCAGCAACGAAGATACCACTTTCAGCAGATGACCAACATCCAGAAGGAGTTAGAAGAGCTGAAGCTTCGGGATGATATCAAGAAGGTCAAGACTGAACCGAGTCCTACCAAAGAAAAGGAGGAGGTATTCCTACAACAGATCAACGAGTTTCATGCTTCCTTTGACCTGAGGGATCTTCTCATCTAGAAGCTCATCCAGGAGCCGAGTCATCCGGATATAGCCCAGCTATTCCAAGCTGTAAATCGCCTTAGCTGGAGGTTGTAAGACATGGAGCTTCCGAGGGTTTCGTCTTTTACTCTTGTATATGGATTACCCACAAACTTTTTGTGGGATTCCTCTTTACTTTGCTTTGATGTATGAATTGGCACCCTTTAGGGATTCTTGTTATTCAGATTCCAGTTTATGATGTGTGATTTGGTTTGAATCTCTGGTTGTTATCTCTTGCACTGATACGGGGTAATAAGCACCATTTATCCATAGATATCATCTTATTTGATCATCACGCAGGGTCTTCTTCCCTGAATCTGAAAAGGCTATCTGAGTTCTTGAATATCGGAACGGGAACGTAAAAACCCGTGAGAATGAAAATAAACACAAAATTGCATGCATATCATTTGAATTTTTTCTCTTTTGTAGGTTATTCGGGTTCTTAAGTTATGTGTACTTTCAGGAAGGATTGCGAGAGCCACCAAGACTCGTCTTCTTAGGCACGATTCACCACCACACTGGTACGCTACCCGTCGAAATCAGAGGAATTTCATAGATACTGTGCAGACAAAATTGAACGAGCTTCGCACCCGGATGAGGGAATTTATGACGATGATGAAGTGTATAGCCCTGGGGAAGCAAGAGATGAGGGTTGCTATGAAAAGGCTCAACCCTCCGCAGACAGATCCTCCAGTGGTTACTTCGGACGCTCAAGGAAACCCAGTCAACGACACTCTTGCCCCACCAGTGGTAAATAGACCACTAACTCCAGAGGCTGCTAGCCCGAATCCCATCTTTGTACAAGACCGTGAGGAAGATCAGTTCACTTTGGTCAATGAAGATATGGGTTTTGGTACTCGAGCTGGTAATCAGGATTTCCAAATGCTGGTTGAGAAGGTGTGGGCTCTGGAATGCAAAGATACGCTCGACATCAACGTCTCTGATATGGGCCTGGTTTCAGGGGTGGTTATCCCTTCAAAGTCCCGACCACCAACTTTCGACAAGTATAACGAAAACTCCTGCCCCAAGACTCACATACAGGCCTTCTATCGCAAAATCACTGCACATACCAAAGACGAGAAGCTTTGGATGTATTACTTCCAGGACAGCCTGTGTGGGGGATCACTAGAAGGAGCTTGGGGAAGCCTTTCTCAAGCAGTACCAGTATAACATCGACATGTCTCCCCACCGAACTCAGCTTCAGAGCCAGTCTCAAAATAATTCGAAAAGTTTCAAAGACTACGCGCAGAGATTGCGCGAGGTTGCTGCCAGAGACCAACCACCCTTGCTGGAAAGAGAGATAGTCGATCTCTTCATGGATACCCTCCCGAGACATTTCATGGAGATATTGGTAGGCTGTTCCTCCAGTGGATTTTCTGATATCATCTTAACGGGTGAAAGGATAGAGAGCTGGATGAAACAAGGCAATATTTAGGGCAGTGGAGCGTCAACCTACAGAGTTAAGAAGCCTTTAGTGAAATGAAGGGAAGGAGAAGCTAGGGATGTATATGCTCAGAAGAAGAGGGGGAATCAAAACGCTTATGCAGCTTCCGTCACTATTTCTTCTCCTGCTAACCAGCAACAGGTTCAACAATCACAACAACAGCTCCAACAAGGGTCCCAACAACAGAGGGCTCCTCGTATGTACTACCCTCCCAGGCCAAAAGATAGACATCTAAAGAAGCCTGCGATGTCCTACTCCCAGTTGCTACAAAATCTTCTTCAGCTTCAGATGGTTCAATTGAGAACTCTGCAGCCTCCGAGGCCGGGGCAAATCACTGAATACTACGATGCCAATGCCCATTGTGAATTCCATTCTGGGGTTACATGCCATAGTACCGAGAATTTCAAGGTTTTGAAGCATGTCGTCCAAGATTTGATAGACTCTAAGGCGATCAACTTTGCTCCGACCCCAAATGTGTTTCAGAATCCCATGCCTCCTCATGGAAGGACCGTTGGGGCAGTCGATAACGGTGAAGGTCTGAACTTGGTATCTGATGTCAAGGACCTGAAAACTTTGTTGTTGGTCGTAAAATATTGCTTGGTGGAGAATAACATCTATCCAGGTTGTGAAGAGAATTGCTTAGGTTGTGTTAACTCCATTGATGGTTGTGCCTGATTGTGGTCGGGTATACAGAAGATGATGGACGAAGGAAGCATACAGTTTGATAAGATCGTGAAAGAAGACGAGGTATCAACTGTGACAATTTTCTACAATCCAACACAAGTTCCTGCACCGGGTAGGGTGGCTCGAATAACCATTACTACTTCTGGACCAGTTCCTTATCAGATTGATAAAGAGACCCCTTGGAATTATGGGGGAGAGGTCTATTACAATGGTCAAAAGCAAAATCTGGCTACATCCAGTTCATCTCCGCACCAAGTCGAGAATGTTGGGGTCGGAGGATTCACCAAAAGTGGCAGACTGTTTGCTCTTGAAACACTGAGAAGCAATATGGTACCGCCGAGAGACAATGTCGAGGCTCAAGCTAAAGCCAAGGGAAAACAACCCATGACCAATGATGCACCTGCCCCTGTGACAGATCCTGACATCACTTTTGATAAGGAGGCGGAAGAGTTCCCGAGGATTATCAAGAAAAGTGATTACAAGATTGTGGATCACTTACAAAAGGCTCCCTCTAAGATTTCAATCTTATCCTTATTGATGTGTTCTAATTCGCATCGAAAGGCTTTATTGAAGATCTTGAACAACGCATATGTGCCGTAGGATATATCCGTAAATCAACTGGAGACAGTAGTGTCGAGTGTAAATTCTAGCCATGGCTTGGGATTTACGGACATGGACTTGACATCTGAGGGACGCAGTCACAACCACGCCTCACACATTTCCATGGAATGCAAGGGGGTCGTGCTTTCTCATGTGCTGGTAGACACGGGGTCGTCATTGAATGTACTTCCCAAGAAAGCCCTAATGAAGCTGGATTATGATGAGGTCGTGCTTAAGCCAAGTGACTTGGTCGTCCGAGCTTTCGATGGCTCGAGGAGGTCAGTGTTCGGTGAGGTGGAACTACCGATCAAGTTGGGACCAAAAGTCTTCAACACTACTTTATACGTGATGGATATCCAGCCGACCTATAGCTACTTGTTGGGGCGGCCGTGGATACACGCAGCAGGGGCAATATCTTCTACCCTCCATCAAAAGCTCAAATTTGTTTGGGAAGGGCAGATTGTGACTGTATGTGGAGAAGAAGACATCATCATCAGCCACCTAGCCTCGTTCAAATACGTGGAAATGGTTGGAGAAATCATCGAGACTCCCTGCCAATCTTTTGAGTCCATCAAATCTGAGAATGCATCATCGTCAGCTGTTGTATCTGAAGACCCAAAGAAAGGAACTTCCATAGCCTCCTATAAAGAAGCCCTAGAGGTGGTAGAGTCATGCGCCAAGGAAGGTTGGGGAAAGATGATCAAAGTTCCAGAGAAGAAAGATATGTTCGGAGTTGGCTACCAGCCTGGTCAGTCAACACTAGGGCAAAACGCTAGAGGTCGGAAAGGCCCAATTACCTTCAATAGTGCGGGATGGTTTGACCCCAACAATGTATGTTCCGTGCAGGAAGAAACCATTGATAGTGGTTGTGAACTAGATGAATGACTAAGGCCTTGTGCTCTAGGGACGCAGCTCAACAACTGGTCGGCCGAAGCAGTCATCTCTGTCACTCAAACTGAAGAGTAATTTTTTTATGTTTCTATTCTCCTGTATTCAAGTTCTATGCCTTGCCCGAGGCATAGGAGCTCATTGTAAGGGCTCATTTTTCATATTGCAATATCATAATCATCAATAAAATGTAAGTTTTTGCATTCAATCATGTTATTCCCTGTCTTTCATTTTCATTTTCATTTTCATTTTTCAAAAATAAATGGAAAAGTTTCCCATGTCTCACACCCTTTCTAAAATCTAGCATGAATCAACATTCATGCAGATGCTCCTCATCGGGTCTCATCAGTAATGGCCTTGCTATGGCTCAGTATGACTTCGAAAATCCGATTTACCTAGCCGACGAGGAAGGTGAAGAAGATTGTGAATTTCCCGAAGAGCTAGCCAGATTGCTCAAACAAGAGGAGAAGATGATTCAGCCACACGAGGAAGCCATTGAGGTGATAAACCTTGGTACAGAGGAAGACAAAGAGAGAGGTCAAGACCGGGGCCGCATTGGAAGAAACTGTCAAGAGTCGCTTGATCTCTATGCTTAGAGAGTACGTCGACATCTTCGCCTGGTCCTACCAGGACATGCCCGGGTTGGATACCAACATTGTAGTGCATAGGCCGCCTCTCAGAGAATACTACCTGACGGTGAAGCAAAAGTTGAGACGAACGCGTCCTGACATGGCTATCAAAATTAAAGAAGAGGTTCAAAAGCAGTTTGATGCCGGATTCTTGGCCGTAACCAGCTATCCTCCATGGGTTGCAAATATTGTACTAGTCTCCAAGAAGGATGGTAAAGTAAGAATGTGCGTGGACTATAGGGACTTGAATCAGGCCAGCCCCAAAGATGACTTCTCGTAGCCGCATATTGATGTGCTTGTTGACAACACTGCCCAATTTTTTGTATTTTCCTTCATGGATGGCTTCTCAGGCTACAACCAAATCAAAATGCTGCTAGAGGACATGGAGAAGACTACATTCATCACCCCATGGGGCACCTTCTGTTACAAAGTGATGCCTTTTGGTTTGAAAAATGTTGGAGCTACATACCAACGGGCAATGGTGACTTTATTCCATGACATGATTCATCACGAGATTGAGGTCTACGTTGATGACATGATAGCGAAGTCACAAAATGAAGAAGAACATCTATTAAACTTAGCTAAGCTCTTTGACAGGTTTCGAAAGTTCAGACTGAGGTTGAATCCGAAAAAATGCACATTTGGGGTACGTTCGGGTAAGCTGTTGGCCTTTATCATCAACGAAAGGGGAATTGAGGTCGACCCTGCAAAAGTGAAGGAAATTCAGGAAATGCCTGAGCCGAAAATCGAGAAAGAGGTACACGATTTCTTAGGGAGGTTGAACTACATTGCAAGGTTCATCTCTCACCTAACAACCATATGCGAACCTATTTTCAAGCTTCTAAGGAAGAATCAGGTTGTCGAATGGAATGATGACTGCCAACAAGCCTTTGATAGAAACAAGGAGTACTTGCAAGAACCTCTGATTCTCATGCCTCTGGTGCCAAGGAGACCTCTAATCATGTACCTCACTATTCTCGAAGGATCAATGGGATGTGTGCTAGGTCAGTAAGACGATTCTGGTCGAAAATAGCATGTAATCTATTACCTTAGCAAAATGTTTACCGACTGTGAGACACGCTACTCACTTCTCGAGAAAGCTTGCTGCGCTTTGGCATGGGTTGCTCACCGACTAAGACAGTACATGCTGACTCACACCACTCTACTGATTTCCAAGATGGACCCTGTGAAGTACATCTTCGAAAAACCAGCTCTAACTAGAAAAGTAGCCTGATGAAAAATGATTCTGACGGAATATGATATCTGTCATACCCCAAATTTGTCTTACCCGCACTATCTTATTTTACTGTATAATCATTATTTAATAATCCAACTATGTACCATTTTATTTTTCTGTCAACTATTCGAAAAGAATCCAAAAAAATGCACTTATTTCTTTGTAAACTAAAATTCGAATTTTCTTTTTATTTCAAGTCTTTTATTTCTATCTTTATTGTTTAGTTTTTATCCAAAAAAATATATATAAAAAAGAGTCTGTTGTTATTATTGTTATTTCCATTAAAACCATTTTACATAAATTCATATTTCATCTTAAAAAGCCCTTTATCCAAAAATCCCAAATTATCTCACTATTATTCCCAATTTTATTTACTATTTTTATTATTATAGTTTTCATTATTATAATTGATATTACTTTTATTATTATTATTACTTTTATTATTACTATATTTCTATTTCATTATCTATTTATTATTATTATTTTATTATTATTCATCTTTTATCCATTTCTCAATTTTAACACCGGTTATCCATTATGTGTTTAATTTTCATTTAGGGTAGATTATTTTGCATAGTTTATTTTCCATAAAAAGTACTGCAAAAATATATAGTTTTTTTCCCATTATGTTTATTATCATTTACTTTTTATTTTTATTATCATTATTATTATTTTTTATTCATTTTTTTTATTATTTCTGTTATTATTATCTTTATTTACTTTTTTATTATTATTATTATTTTTTATTCACTTATTATTATTATTATTTTTATTAACTTTCATTCATTATTGTTGTTCTTATTATTATAATTATATATGTTATTATTATTAGTATTATTATAATTATTATTATTGTTGATTTTTGGTTTTATAACATAAACTTTCCTTCAATCTATTCAGCAAAACAAATAAAACACACACATGACTTTTTCCTCTCACAGCATACGTACAAATAAAAAAACTTGTCCATCCACCACTCCACTATCAACTAATTCATATAGCAAAAACATCATAATTTACAACCATTACAATTTCAGCCGGCTCCATGTGACACGATTTTCCACCCAATATTCGTACACACGGATTCCGCATATGCACTACACACCAGTACATGATTCTCAACAAACTTTCTTTCTCACAATTCCACAAAAAGCTACAATAGAATCTTACACAACAATTGTCACACAATCCCTTTGCCAGCTTTATTCACAATGCTCAACGATATTCTCACAAAACCTCTATCAATAATAAACCTAGACTCACAAAGAGATCACGAAAAAAAAGACATCCTTCATTTCTGAAAACAAAATTTCCAATTCATACAAACTTCAACAAAACCCTTCTTCACTTCGAATCTCCTTTTCTCACGCTCTTAACATCTCCAGCCACCCTGCAATTTTCGCAAACATAGCTAGCTTTGATTTTTAAATCTGCAAACCTTATACTCTCCCTCAATGAACTCATCCTTAAAACCTTCAGCAACTCTTCATAAAACCCACCAAACCACCCTCTTCATTCGAGTCACCCTTCAATAAACTCTCATATTCACAAACACAACTCCACAACACCAAGCAAAACAGGGCAGTAGAACTCACAAACATAAAAGGAAAAACGAAAACACAGCGAGAAAAACAGCCGGCCAGAATTGCAGAAAGAGAAAGCCACCGAGTCAAATCTGAATCACCATTCGCCGCCGCCGAAACTGACCCGCCGTGAGCATCCGCCGTGAACCAACACCGGACCTGAACTCAAAAGCGTTCCGCGAGATTAGAGTGAGTTGAGATCGAATCGGAAAAACACAGTGAGATAGGAGAAACGAGATTCGTGATCGGAGAGTTGAGAGAGAGAATCGCGGTGAATGAACGATTGAGAGAGAGGCGTTGAGGGGAGACGGAAAGCGATTTTCATAGAGAAACCAGGGGGAGTTCCTTCAGAGCAAGCGATTGAGAGGGTAAGAGAGGAAACACGTTTTCTTCTGTTAGGTTAGATTTTATTTAGTTCTTTATTTCTCAATTTTTTATTCCATTTATATAAACATATTAATTTTCTTAGGTTAATTATTAATTGTTAAACTCCAAATTTCAAAAATCAACTTTTTAAGTTTGTATTTATTTTCGGTTTGGCCTTTTAATCTTTTTCCCTCTCTCTCTCTCTCTCTCTCTATATATATATATATATATATATATATATATATATATATATATATATATATATATATATATATATATATAATAAATTAATTTTTTTTTAAGAATCTCTCTCCCTATTTAGTGTTAATTTTGATTTTAGTAATATTAGTTTAGATATTATATTTTAGAATTCTTTCTTAATAAAATATATATATTAGTGAATAGTTTTCTTTTAATTTCTTTATTTCAGGGCCAATGATTTGTTAAACGGTCAATTTTAGTCCGATTTCATTAAATCGGCAAAAATTGATCAATATGAGGCCAAAGTAGGTTGATTTATTTTGTTTATCATTTTATTTTATTTTTGCCCATTAAAATTGGTTATTGTATTATTATTAAATATTCATTTCATTTATTATTTATTATTTGTTATTTCTTAGTTATTATTTAATTTCTGCAATTCTATTTAGTTTATTTATTTTATAGCATTTTAAATAAACGATTCGACTCCTCATAGAACGATTTTAACATTAAATCGATTCTAAGGCAGTTAACAAACCACATCTCAACGCGTCCGAAAAGGTCCAACGCCTTCGAATAGTTGTCTCCGAATAAAAAGGCCCAACGCCTTCGAACAGTTCAAAAACACTGCACACACGCTTTCTCTTGGGAAAACTACAACGAGACCCTTTTATTTCATGCAATCCCCTGTAATTTATTTTGTATCCCTCCCCCATTTTATGTACGCATTTTAGTTGCCGTATTTTACCGATTTAGTTTAGTTCGCGAATCCTTGGTCCAACGCCAAGCGGTTGCACTTGCACACTTGCACTTTATTTTCTTGTTATCGTTTCGTTTATTAGGATCCACTTCACCTTGCGAGCCGAACGCATTGTGCCTCGCTAACAAACCACAAAATAAACCTCCATTTGCATTCACCCTCTAACCTCAAAAAAAAAAACGATTCTTTTTAGATCCAAACCATTGATCCAACATCAAGCGGTCATTAGGTAATAAAACATTCTAATAATACGAGAAGAACTGTATGCCACGAGCCTTAAGCTGTAGAAAGGAGGATAATGAGCTCTCGTTACTCGCTCCGATTATTTCGACGCAAGACGCTCGTCTTGTTGGACGGAATAAGCTACCCATAGTCTTTAGTGCAATTCAACTCCTAAACCCTTTCATCGAAGGAAGGTAATAAAACGAACAACCATCAACCGTAGTAGGCCGAACTACGAGGCTCTGACTTTCTCATTGCACGCGGGAGTACGTAGGCACAAGGATCTCAATCCTTGCCGAGCACCTAGGATCAATATAACTTATATTCAAACTCATTTCCCTCTAGCAAGTAATTCGTTTAAGCATAGACATCCTTTCGCGCGTGATAACTTAGATGGTTCCCATCGAGTACGATGGATGTAGGGGGTGTTAATACCTTTCCCCTGCATAACCGACTCCTAAACCCAGGAAATGGTTCCGTTGACCTTTGTCCTCATCCCTCTCTTCCCGGGTTGTATCTATATCTTCCCTTTCCATCTTCGGGAATAAATAGAATTAGGTGGCGACTCTTCAATCTGTCCAGCGTGCGGCTCTGTCTTTTCGGATCGCGTGAGGTTGTATTTTTCGGGGTGCGACAGCTGGCGACTCTGCTGGGGATTGGTTCACCCCTATGCGAGTCAAGCCTAGTATAGGTTCCCACGCTTGTTTGGATGTTTACTTATATGCCTTGCTTGTTATTTTATCGCTTTCTTTATCGCATTCCATCTTATATATCTTGTGGCTCCTTGGTACTATAATTTGGATCGATACTTTGCAAGAGAAACTTGAGGGAAAGGCTCTATACCTGGGTTTACGAGTACAAACATAAGTTAGCGAGGTTGTGTAATATGGGCTCCCGAGGGAACCACTCTCGTGGGTTGTCGATACGAAAACCTCACTTGGATTAGATTCTAATGAGAATACTGACGACCGTCAAGCTCTTGGCATGTGTGCTCAGTTGTTTTCATTAGAGTCATCGACTTTGAGGAACTTTAGAACCATTTTGGTTAAAACATCAATTGATGGTCGCGTAGTATTGGCTCCCGATAAATTTTCTCTCGTAGGTTGTCGATACGAATACCTCTCTCAGAATAGACATTCTCAATGGAGTTGATTGACTGTCAAGAGCTGACATGTGCATCAAACATTTGAGCAAATTCCATAACTCCGAGGCCTTTGTTTAAACCTTGTGTCGATGATCGCGTAGTATGGGCTCCCGAGAAAATTTTCTCTCGTGGGTTGTCAATACGAAGATCTCACCCAAAATAGATTTATATGGGGGAGTCAATCAACCGTCATGATTATGGCATGTGTGATGAACAACTATATTAATTGACAACTTTGGGGTCCCTAAAACCTTAGAGTCTACCCAATGAGTTCCTGATCAGAGTATCTTCCATCTGTACCTCGGACTCATGAGACCCTGATCTTGTGATCCTGGATTCTAACATCGCATATCATTTCATTTGCATTAATTATTCATATTGCATTTCATTCCAGAACCGAGAACTCATTTCATGTTCCTCCATATTCAGTAAATCAAGTTGGTTTCCCGACGCCCGTATCGTGCTAGACGCCCGTACCTAACTCGAGCCAACACTAGAAAACTAATGGACGTGATTCAAGAAGAGCAAGCTGATATGAGGGAAGAGATTGACTAGGTCAAGAACAAGATTGACCAGATTTACGAGACCATACAAGCTTTGGCTAGAATGGAAGAACGTCGCGAAGCTGCTGCCGCAATGAACAATGCTCTAGTGCAAGGATCTGCCTCGTGAGCAATGCCTTCAGTTCCAGTTCCAAATCCTTTGGTCTATGGTTTGCCTCTAGGCTTCACTCCTGCTGTGGAAGAGGTCACTTCCCAACAATACCTTTCTCTGGTGTTACTGTTGGTGCTATTCCACCAGCTCAACCTGCCGTTACTCAGGTTCATATGCCTCATGCTGAAGAGGATCATCAAGTTGAGTATGAGATGCATACTGTTGTTCCAATTATTAACCCCCGTGCTGTTCAAGAATCTGAAGCTATGAAGATGTGTCATGAGTTAGCTGAAAAACTCGGAATCATGGAAGGACACAACTCAACTTCTCTGAGTGCCTCAGACATGTGTCTAGTTCCGGATGTTGTGATCCCTGCTAAATTCAAACTGCCAGAATTTGAAAAATACAAAGGCCTCAGTTGTCATGAACTCCATTTGAGGATGTACAGCAGAAAAATGGCCGCTCATGCCAAAGATGACAAGCTCATGATCCATTGCTTCCAAAACAGCCTGTCTGGAGCGTCTCTAGAATGGTACATGCAACTTGAGCGCAACAATGTTCGTACTTGGCTTGATTTATCTGATGCATTCAAAAAGCAGTACAAGTACAACACTGACTTAGCTCTGAGTCGTACTCAACTTCAGAGTATGACTCAAAAGGAGAACGAATCCTTCAAAGAGTACGCACAATGTTGGAGGGAGTTAGCTGCCAGAGTGCATCCACCATTGGTTGACTGTGAACTGATCGATATCTTCATGGGTGCCTTACAGGGGCAATACTACGAAAAGCTGATCAGCAGCGTATCTTCTGGATTTTCAGACATGGTAATCGTCAGAGAAAGAATTGAAGAAGGTTTGAAAAGTGGAAAGATCCAAGGAGGTTCTAACAGCCAAGCTAGTGTCAAGAAGCCTTTCAATGGGTACAGGAAGGGTGAAACAAATGCCATTTCTGCTACAAGTGGGAATCCTCAACAGAGCCCACCTACTCTAATTCCCTACTATCAGTATCCTTATGTTACTGCTGCACAATATGCTCCTATTCCATATCAGCCAATTCCTCCAATGCCTTATCAGCAAGCCATTCAAGCTCCATTTCCGCCTCAGATGGCTTATCAACCACGTCCATATCCTATGGTCGCTGTTGCGCAATTTGCACCCAATCTATATCAGCAACCGGCCTACCCATAATGGCCTGGTCAACAACAACAACGCGCTCCTCAACAACGCCCACCAAATCAACAAAGAGGATATGATAGACACCTTGATCCCCTGCCTATGTCATACTCTGAAATCTTTAATGGGTTGATGGCAAAAGGATCTCTTACTTTGAAAGATATGCCACCTCAGGCTGGTAACGCCCGGAACTATGATGCCAATGCTCGCTGTGAGTATCACAAAGGCGCTCCAGGTCACACAATCGAGAAATGCCACGCCTTCCAGCACAAAGTTTAAGATATGGTCAACTCTAAGGATCTCACCTTCACTCCGAGAAATCCAAATGTCCAGAACAATCCAATGCCACCGCACAGTGCCAGCAAGTGAAAGCTTTTGAAGGGGTCGTTGAAGACCAAGCTGAGTAGTCACCAACTTTGAAGCATTCAATCAAGAGAAGTTCATTCCTCAAATCAAGGCAGTCGTCGCCATTTATTATCCTGCATTCCTGTTATTTTGTATTGTTTGTTTAAGTACTATTTGCTTTGAACATTGTTATTTGTACTTGGTTTTGTTAATATTATGTTTATGCATATTTTGAATCAGTCTATTCGCATTCGCTCATTATTTATCATTTATCACAAAAAAAACACAAAAAACATTCCCTCACTTCACTTTAGCAAATATTTGAGGGAGGATAATGAAAACGAAATACCCATAACTGTTGTGTTATGCTTTCGGATAAAATCTCGTCAATGATGTACATGCATCTGTTCAAATCCCTAAACACTGGAGATACAAGGAGTTAATCCTTAGTCAACCACTTCAAGCCTAGAAATAGGAGTTTCTTTCGGATACAAACCCTTACATCTAACCCGGGGCAGGGTAGTTGTTCAGTTAACCTGACTACACTTTCAAATTTCAAGATAAGACATCCCGTCGGAGGACCATCAACAAATGACTTGGCAGTCACGACATTCAAAAATTATACAAAAAAAAATCAAAGAAAACCACTAAGTTGAGCACCCGAAGGGAGACTTAGTCGACAAAAGAAGAACAAATCAAAAAGAGGAGTTCAGATCCTCAACAAAAGCAAAACAAATATCAGTGACCACCAAATCAAAAAATCAAAGGGTCACCAACAAAATAAGATGACTGCCACTTCAAGCAAACTTTGAAGCTTCATTTTCACTCCTACAAAGTCAAAACGAATACATGTGCAGAGCTAACTGAACGTAGGACTAGAGAAAATTATGAAGGAGGGTGGGTACAAATCAAACTTTGAGCCTTATATCCTTTGTTTCTCAAACCATTAACCATACCACATTACAACCCTCAAAAGACCTAATTGAGACAGGGTTTATTCTGAAAGCATATTACCAACATGATTGCGTAAAATGACTCCCATATATTTGTTAATCTTCAATCTCGTTTGCACATTATTCTTGCCGCATCTTTCACGCACTTTCTAAATCAACACCTCGTTTGGGCTAACAGTCCATTCATCACACTATTACAACCATTCGAATAATTGACTTTTTTTCAAAACTTACATGAACGTTGCATTAACACCACCATTTGTGTATGAACAATTTAATTGCAAATCAGTGCTTGACATCAAGACGTCCCAACAAAGGGCAATCAAAAAGGGAAATTTGAATTTCATTGGTGCCAACATGAATCAAGACTACCTCAACTGTCCAATCAGGGGCAAATTTATCTCAAAGTCCATTAATCAGGGGCAAAATCATTCTTAACATCTCAATCAGGGGCAAATTATCTTCCAACAGCTCAATCAGGGGCAGACACCTACCAAATCCATACACTGGGGCAGATCATGTCATGGCCATTGTCAAAGATTCCCCACCAGATTTATTTCAAATACCCTATAGACAGGGGCAAGCAAACAAAGAGCAAATCTTCCTATCTCAACTCCCCAGCTGAACAAACAGTCCTTGCTAGACGTTGGCGATCATTCAAAGCAAAATTAGTCTTCATATGTCAATTAAGTCGCTTCGCTCATCAGCAAATAACCAAACTTGGAGCTTTTAGATCCATCTTCTGACCATACATCGTCAAAGATCGAGTGTCGGGGAATCAAACCCTCCACCCACCCAAAGTCCAATCATTATTGGCAACTGCCAAACCAAAAGTCCACCAAGCTGGCACCTTTCATTACAATCAGTCATATGCATCATTATGCATCATTTACATCAATCATTTACAGCATACGCATCATATGCCTACCTAAATAAATCAACTTTTCATACTCCCAACGTTTTACCTTTCAGCAATGTGTAAACATTTGCATTGCACTTCCATCATTATGGAACACCATTTCAAAAAAATCGAGCATACATGCATAAGTCATGATCCAGGATCGATTGAAGATTCCAGGCATCTCCTCGGCAGATTCAGTGGCCGTCCCCCATTGAATCTTTTCTCTTCAACTAATTTCAGCCACTCGGTTTTCCCGTCGGTGGCGGGGGGGTTGTTCATTTTATTTTTCGGCATCCATATCGACCTAGTTCGAGTGTTGTGTCCGCCTATCATCCTCCGGTGGTAGTGTTTATGTATTTGTTGCTCAATATCTTTTTGGTGTCGCATTCGCCTTATCATTCTTCGGTGATAGGTGATTTTATTTTCAGTCATTTGCCTTATCACCCTCTGGTGATTAGTGATTTTATTTTTAGTTATTTGCCTTATCATTCTTCGGTGATAAGTGATTTTATTTTCAGTTATTCGCCTTATCATCTTCTGGTGATAAGTGATTTTATTTTCAGTTATTTGCCTTATCATCCTCTAGTGATAAGTGATTTTATTTTCAGTTATTTGCCTTATCATTCTTCGGTGATAAGTGATTTTACTTTCAGTCATTTGCCTTATCATCCTCTAGTGATAAGTAATTTTATTTTCAGTTATTTGCCTTATCATTCTTCGGTGATAAGTTATTTTATTTTCAGTCATTTGCCTTATCATCCTCTGGTGATAAGTAATTTTATTTTCAGTCGTTTGCCTTATCATTCTTCTGGTGATAAGTGATTTTATTTTCAGTCATTTGCCTTATCATCCTCTGGTGATAAGTGATTTTATTTTCAGTTATTTGCCTTATCATCCTCTGGTGATAAGTGATTTTATTTTCAGTCATTTGCCTTATCATCCTCTGGTGATAAGTGATTTTATTTTCAGTCATTTGCCTTATCATCCTCTGGTGATAAGTGATTTTATTTTCAGTTATTTGTCTTATCATCCTCTGGTGATAAGTGATTTTATCTTCAGTCATTTTGCCTTATCATCCTCTGGTGATAAGTGATTTTATTTTCAGTTATTTGCCTTATCATCCTCTGGTGATAAGTGATATTATTTTCAGTCATTTGCCTTATCATCCTCTGGTGATAAGTGATTTTATTTTCAGTCATTTGCCTTATCATCCTCTGGTGATAAGTGATTTTATTTTCAGTTATTTGCCTTATCATCCTCTGGTGATAAGTGATTTTATCTTCAGTCATTTTGCCTTATCATTCTTCGGTGATAAGTGATTTTATTTTCAATTATTTGCCTTATCATCCTTCGGTGATAAGTGATTTTATTTTCAACCTTTCGCCTTATCATCCTTCGGTGATAAGTGATTTTATTTTCAGTCACTCGCCTTATCATCCTTTGGTGATAAGTGATTTTATTTTCAGTTACTCGCTTTATCATCCGTCGGTGATAAGTGATTTATTCTGTCAACTTGGGTCTTTACTGTGTCACCTGTTTTTCCAGTTTTGAATCATTAGTTTTTATCATTACGCATTTTCTTTTGTCGGACAAATTTGGAGTCTTTTCGTATCAAATTATCTTATACCGTAAAGGTTTGAACGCGAGCCAGTTCATCTTACTCGGTCTAAGCCAATTCGATATGGCAACTGTCGTACCCCAAATTTGTCCTACACGCACTATCTTATTTTACTGTATAATCATTATTTAATAATCAAACTATGTACCATTTTATTTTTCTGTCAACTATTCGAAAAAATCCAAAAAAATGCACTTATTTCTTTGTAAACTAAAATTCGAATTTTCTTTTTATTTCAAGTCTTTTATTTCTATCTTTATTGTTTAGTTTTTATCCAAAAAAAATGAATATAAAAAAGAGTTTGTTGTTATTATTGTTATTTCCATTAAAACCATTTTACATAAATTCATTTTTCATCTTAAAAAGCCCTTTATCCAAAAATCCCAAAATATCTCACTATTATTCCCAATTTTATTTACTATTTTTATTATTATAGTTTTCATTATTATAATTGATATTACTTTTATTATTATTATTACTTTTATTATTACTATATTTCTATTTCATTATCTATTTATTATTATTATTTTATTATTATTAGTAAACCTTTTTTTATTGAAATTTAATCATCTTTTTCTATTATTATTCATCTTTTATCCATTTCTCAATTTTAACACCGGTTATCCATTATGTGTTTAATTTTCATTTAGGGTAGATTATTTTGCATAGTTTATTTTCCATAAAAAAGTACTACAAAAATACATAGTTTTTTTTCCCATTATGTTTATTATCATTTACTTTTTATTTTTATTATCATTATTATTATTTTTTATTCATTTTTTTATTATTTCTGTTATTATTATCTTTATTTACTTTTTATTATTATTATTATTTTTTATTCACTTATTATTATTATTATTATTATTTTTATTAACTTTCATTCATTATTGTTGTTCTTCTTATTATAATTATATATGTTATTATTATTAGTATTATTATAATTATTATTATTGTTGATTTTTGGTTTTATAACATAAACTTTCCTTCAATCTATTCAGCAAAACAAATAAAACACACACATGACTTTTTCCTCTCACAGCCAACGTACAAACAAAAAAACTTGTCCATCCACCACTCCACTATCAACTAATTCATATAGCAAAAACATCACAATTTACAGCCATTGCAATTTCAGCCGGCCCCATGTGACACGATTTTCCACCCAATATTCGTACACACGGATTCCGCATATGCACTACACACCAGTACATGATTCTCAACAAACTTTCTTTCTCACAATTCCACAAGAAGCTACAATAGAATCTTACACAACAATTGTCACACAATCCCTTTGCCAGCTTTATTCACAATGCTCAACGATATTCTCACAAAACCTCTATCAATAATAAACCTAGACTCACAAAGAGATCACGAAAAAAAAGACATCCTTCATTTATGAAAACAAAATTTCCAATTCATACAAACTTCAACAAAACCCTTCTTCACTTTGAATCTCCCTTTCTCACGCTCTTAACATCTCCAGCCACCCTGCAATTTTCGCAAACATAACTAGCTTTGATTTTTAAATCTGCAAACCTTATACTCTCCCTCAATGAACTCATCCTTAAAACCTTCAGCAACTCTTCATAAAACCCACCGAACCACCCTCTTCATTCGAGTCACCCTTCAATAAACTCTCATATTCACCAACACAACTCCACAACACCAAGCAAAATAGGGCACTAGAACTCACAAACATAAGAGGAAAAACGAAAACACAGTGAGAAAAACAGCTGGCCAGAATTGCAGAAAGAGAAAGCCACCTAGTCAAATCTGAATCACCCTTCGCCGCCGCCGAAACCGACCCTTCGTGAGCATCCGCCGTGAACAAACACGGACCTAAACTCAAAAGCATATCGCGAGATTAGAGAGAGTTGAGATCGAATCGGAAAAACGCAGTGAGATAGGAGAACGAGATTCGCGATCGGAGAGTTGAGAGAGAGAATTGCGGTGAAGGAACGATTGAGAGAGAGGCGTTGATGGGAGACTGAAAGCGATTTTCGCAGAGAAACCAGGGGGAGTTCCTTCAGAGCAAGCGATTGAGAGGGTAAGAGAGGAAACACATTTTCTTCTGTTAGGTTAGATTTATTAAGTTCTTTATTTCTCAATTTTTTATTCCATTTATATAAACATATTAATTTTCTTAGGTTAATTATTAATTGTTAAACTCCAAATTTCAAAAATCAACTTTTTAAGTTTGTATTTATTTTCGGTTTGGCCTTTTAATCTTTTTCCCTTTCTCTCTCTCTCTCTCTCTCTCTCTCTCTCTCTCTCTCTCTATATATATATATATATATATATATATATATATATATATATATATATATATATATATATATATATATATATATATATATATATATATATATATATATATATTTAATAAATTATTTTTTTTTAAGAATCTCTCTCCCTATTTAGTGTTAATTTTGATTTTAGTAATATTAGTTTAGATATTATATTTTAGAATTCTTTCTTAATAAAATATATATATATATTAGTGAATAGTTTTCTTTTAATTTCTTTATTTCAGGGCCAATGATATGTTAAACGGTCAATTTTAGTCCGATTTCATTAAATCGGCAAAAATTGATCAATATGAGGCCAAAGTAGGTAGATTTATTTTGTTTATCATTTATTTTTATTTTTGCCCATTAAAATTGGTTATTGTATTATTATTAAATATTCATTTTATTTATTATTTATTATTTGTTATTTGTTAGTTATTATTTATTTTCTGGAATTCTATTTAGTTTATTTATTTTATAGCATTTTAAATAAACGATTCGACTCCTCATAGAACGATTTTAACATTAAATCGATTCTAAGGCAGTTAACGAAACACATCTCGACGCGTCCGAAAAGGTCCAACGCCTTCGAATAGTTGTCTCCGAATAAAAAGGCCGAACGCCTACGAACAGTTCAAAAACACTGCACACGCGCTTTCTCTTGGGCAAACTACAACGAGACCCTTTTATTTCATGCAATCACCTGTAATTTATTTTGTATCCCTCCCCCATTTTATGTACGCATTTTAGTTTCTGTATTTTATCGATTTAGTTTAGTTCGCGAATCCTTGGTTCAACGCCAAGCAGTTGCACTTGCACACTTGCACTTTATTTTCCAGTTATTGTTTCGTTTATTAGGATCCACTTCACCTTGCGAGCCGAGCGCATTCTGCCTCGCTAACAAACCACAAAATAAACCTCCATTTGCATTCACCCTCAAACCAAAAAAAAAAAACGATTCTTTTTAGATCCAAACCATTGATCCAACATGAAGCGGTCATTAGGTAATAATACATTCTAATAATACGAGAAGAACTGTACGCCATGAGCCTTAAGCGGTAGAAAGGAGGATAACAAGCTCTCGTTACTCGCTCCGACTATTTCGACGCAAGACGCTCGTCTTGTTGGACGGAATAAGCTACCCATAGTCTTTAGTGCAATTCAACTCCTAAACCCTTTCATCGAAGGAAGGTAATAAAACGAACAATCATCAACCGTAGTAGGCCGAACTACGAGGCTCTGACTTTCCCATTGCACGCGGGAGTACGTAGGCACAAGGATCTCAATCCTTGCCGAGCACCTAGGATCAATATAACTTATATTCAAACTCATTTCCCTCTAGCAAGTAATTCGTTTAAGCATAGACATCCTTTCGCGCGTGATAACTTAGATGGTTCCCATCGAGTACGATGGATGTAGGGGGTGCTAATACCTTCCCCCTGCATAACCGACTCCCGAACCCAGGCAATGGTTCCGTTGACCTTTGTCATCATCCCTCTCTTCCCGGGTTATATCTCTATCTTCCCTTTCCCTCTTCTGGAATAAATAGAATTAGGTGGCGACTCTTCAGTCTGTCCAGCGCGCGGCTCTGTCTTTTCGGAATACGTGAGGTCGTATTTTTTGGGGTGCGACAATATCCAATACACTTCACAAAAAGCAATCAAAGGAAGTGTATTGTCGGATTATCTGGCCCAACAACTAATTGATGATTACCAACCGATGAAGTTCGAGTTTTCGGATGAGGACATCATGTTCCTCAAGTCGAAAGATTACGAAGAACCACTCCCTGTCGCCACCTAATTATATTTATTCTAACTAAAGAAAAGGGAGATATAAACACAACCTAAATAAAGGATAAGAAATGGTCAACGAAACCACTAATCTAAGTTTGGGAGTCATTTACACAAAGGGAAGGTATTAAGCACCCCTCACGTCCGTTGTACTCAACGGGAACCTCTTAGTCTAATTTGCGCTTAAAATACTAACTTATATTATGGTCTTCTTTTAAGGATTAAAGTTTATTAAGATTGCTTTTAAAGAAATACTTTGGTTATTATTGTTATGGGGAAAGGTTAAATTTTTTTATTATTTGTGCTCGCGAAGGATTAAAATCCCCGTGCCTACGTATTCCCTTGTGCAATGAAAAAGTCAGAGCTTCGTAGTTCGTGCAACTACGGTTTGTGTTTTTTAATGAACAATTATTTGAAATGCTTTATGACTGCTAAGCGTTGGCTTTTACTCGCGGTGGAGCTTGAAGCGCTAGCTTGTTTGCGAGATAGAAAGATTTAAACAACATTTGTTTTGAAAAAGATGTTTGATCTTTATTAAAGTGTTTTAAACGAGAGGGAGAATGAACCACAACGCGTAGCGCTAGCCCAAGAGTGATTCATTCAAGAACCCGTGGAGTGCTGGACTCCAGAGTTTAGTTACTCGTTGATTAGTAAGAAAAGGGTTTGTATTGGTTGGTAGGTTTTAAGTTGTATTTTAAAGAAAAAGACAAGTTGTCATCTTTAAGGGAGATATCTCGCCTATTCCACCATAAACATTTGAGGAAGAGAAATCGAAAGAAGCTTTAAACTTGGATACGAGGATCGACAAGCAATGCCACATTCTTTCTTTGAGAAATAAAATCAAATAGGAAGAAGATTTTAAAATTGGATACGAGGATTGACAAGCAATGCCACATTCTTCATTTGAGAATAATTGTTTGTAAGATTTGATTTGTGTTTGTGGAGATAAAACAGATATATTTCCTATGGAGATGAATCATATCTCATCCTTTGAGTTGTTAAGTGTTTTGAATACGAGAGAGTGAATGAATTACAACCCGAGGGCTAGCCACAAGAGTAATTCAGTTCAAGAACCCGAGGAATGCTAGATTCCTGACTTCAGTTCTTTCATATAATTAATTTGATTTCCGGTATTTTAGGAACGAGAGGGCGAATAAACCACAACTCAAAGGCTAGCCTCAAGAATGATTTAATTCAAGAACTATGTGGAGTGCTAGACTCCAGAATTCAATTCCTCCGTTATTTGATATGTGGATTAAATATTGCGTTTGTTTTTTATGATTTAGGGTTTTAATTGTTTTTAGTAACAAAGGAGTAAATGAAACACAACTCGAAGGCTAACCTCAAAAGTGGTTCATTAAAGAACCTGCAGAATGCTAGATTTCGAAGTTCAGTTCCTCGATAATTAATTTAGACGCGTGAGATCGTGCAGATGACGATCACATAGGTGACCGACTTACGTGTGTGCAAAATTTAGACATGTGAGTTGTTTAATTGATTATGTGAATCGAGTGTTTTAAATAAGAATGGGCGAATGAACCACAACGCGTGGGGGTAGCCCAAGAGTGATTCACTCAAGAACTCGTGGAGTGCTAGACTCCAGGGTTCGGTTCTTTCACAAATTAATTAGTTTGAAAGTTTGATGAAAATCGCATTTTGTTCTAAGAGATTTAGGATTTAGAATCGGTGGTGAGGTACGAGTAATCAGACAAATGCACACGTGGCATTGAGACTAAAATGAGGCGCAAAAGAGATAACATTGAATTTAGTGATACCTAACGGAGTAGGTCCGCTTCCTCTTCGGTACGTGCCAAAAGAAATCCAAGATACTTGTCGGAACCTACCAGCAACCGAGTTAATCCTCAAGTGTTTAATATCATCCAACACATGGTCAGCTCAATTAAAATTCTAGTAAGAAAGTCAAATAAGGTTATATTCACAAAATCAAATGCAAATGATATCTACTCACAAAATTCTATTAAAATCAACATTAGTAAATAAAGTCGAAATTATCATATAATTAAACAAGACTAATATCAAAGAATAAATAAATCACGATATCAACTAAAACAATTAACATTAAAACTCCAACCACAACGCTTAATCTAAACTAAATAACAATTAATAAACAAAAATCAAGAAGATAAGTAAGAGATTATAATAAAAATAAAAAATAAAATAGAAAGGGATGGGGAAGGTGTGCGCAAGAAACGTGTTGTTTATTCAGAAATTTAAATTGTTCATGGGCTTAGAGCCCAATACCACAAAGATAGAACAAAAACTCATAAAAACCACACAATCATAAAAACAAACAAATCCTATTAAAACAAAAACTCAATATTCCCTAAAGCGCAGTTTAACAAGAAAATAGGGGACGAAACAAGCACGCGTTCACCTTCCTCTCCATAAACACAAAATCGGTGAAAACATCTCAAAACGGCGAGCTTGACCAGAACCTCTTTGGGGAGCACATTTAATGAAGAACCATTGTCCACCAGTACATGAGACAAAGTAGTGCCTCTACATTCAATGGAGATATGCAGAGCTCTGTTATGATTTCTCATGGCAGGAGTCAGATCAGTATCAGAAAAACCCAGACCATTATCACTAGTCAGATGTGCAACACAATTCTCAAATTGATCCACAGAAATTTCATTTGGCACATGAGCAGTCTTTAAGAACTTGATTAAAGCTTTAGCATGAGCCTCAGAACACAACGACAAAGATAACATGGAGATTTTGGAGGGAGTATGCCCCAACTGGCCAACAATATCATAATCACTTTTGCGAATGATCTTCAGTACTTCCTCCATCTGTTTAGAAAGATTTTCAGCAATTGGTGCTTCAGCTTGCACAGGCTCAATCACAGGACCCTTGCCCCGGGCATCAGTACTTGGCCCAGGAGTAACTGCATTTTTAGAGGTATCTTGAGGGGAGAAGATTCTTCCACTTTTGGTGATCTTACTAGATCCAAAAATATTGTCAACATTAAGACTAGTATCAACAACAGGTGTATCAGTCAAAGGTTCTTGTTTGACACCATGGATGTAAACATCAGAACCATAATTCCAGGGTATAGCTTTATCAGAAGTATAAGGAACAAGGCCAGGAGTGGTAATGATCATAGAAGCCACTCTAACTTCAGCAACAGTCTTCACAGGGCCTTCAGCAGTAATCCTGACAGGACCTTTAGAGGTGATCCTGACAGGGCCTTTGGAGGTAATCTTCACTGGCACTTTATCAACTATAGCTATATCTTCAGGCTTCGTACTTCGAGTCAGATATTCACACATACTTTCAACATAAGGAGTCTTCTCAAACAATATAGTGTAATTGTCCATGAGGCGTTGAATACCATCCTTCAACTCCCAACAACTATCAGGTTTATAGGCACAGTAAAAACAGTCTTCATTGCACCCTGGAAAGAACCCATCCTGCACCAGCTTCTTCTTGATATTGGATAAAGGAGTAGTCACATCTTCTACTGAGGAAATATAGGAAACTTCATCAACAACATTAACAGTCTTCTCATGATTGGGCATAGGAGCAGTGATCACATTTGGGGTCCCAGGAGGGTCAAATTCAATTTCCCCAGCTTCGATCATGTCTTGAATCTTATTTTTAAACACCCAACAATTGTTGGTGTCATATCCCAGACTATTAGAATGATATGCACATCTAGCATTAGGATTGTACCGAGGAGAGGATGTATTAGAATTCTGGGGAGGATCCCTTAAGGTAATTAGTTCCCCTTTCAACATGTGTTGCAAGGCTTGGGCCAGTGACATGTTGATCTTGGTGAACTATCTTCTAGGCTTCTGTTGATTATTCTGTTGTTGCTCTGGTGCTGTAGGGGCAGGATTGGAGATGTGAACTGCTCCCACAGATTGGTGACTCCTGTTACGACTATGTTGACCATACACAACATTAGACTCTTTCTTTCCACTAGGGGGCTTCTTAGAAGTGCTTGATGAAGAGGCACCCACCTGTATCTTACCACTTCTTATACCACTTTCCACACGCTCTCCAGTCATTATCAGCTCAGTGAAACCAGATGATGAGCTTCAAATGAGGTGACTATAAAAAGGACCATTCAGCGTACTCATAAACATATCCACCAGCTCCCTGTCAGTCAGAGGAGGTTGAACTATGCTAGGCAGATCTCTCCATTTCTGGGCATACTCTTTGAAACTCTCCTTAGCACCCATAGACATGCTTTGGAGCTTCATGCGAGTTGGTTCTAAATCAGCATTATATTGGTATTGCCTATAGAAGGCCTCAACAAGATCATTCCAATCACGAATATTAACACTTTCAAGTTGATATTACCATTCCAATTGAGCTCCAGATAAACTCTCTTGGAAGAAATGAATCCACAGTTTCTTATCAGCAGTATGTGGTTGAATTCTCCGGACATAGGACCTCAAATGCAGTTTAGGACATGAAACACCATCATACACCACAAAAACAGGAACCTTAAAGCCAATAGGTATAACCACTCCAAAAACTAAACTCAAATCTTCGAAATCAAGCCCAGAAGATTTTTGTAGTTCCATAGCATTCATTCTGTCTACCAACATCTTGTACTTCTCCTTACTAGCAGGATCATGATAATAGTTTGCTTCGGAATCAGAATCTTCTACAGTACCATGGAGACTACCTCCCTCTTTCTCAGAATTCTCAGACTCATAATCCTCAACCTCTTCTTCTGTCTTGATAGGACCTCTGAATCTTCTACCCAGGTTGATGAGACCCACTGATTTTCTAGTCTTCTTCTTCTTCTTAGCCAGCAGTGCCTTCAGCTCATCTTGTCCCTTGGACAAGTTTAGGATCAGTTCTTGGAATTGTGCATTTTGAGTCTGGAGATCCTTAACAGTCAGTTCGAGAGCCATTTCTGCTGAAATAAACAGCTAGAAGATAAGATACCTGTTCATAAGAAACCTATGATGCAATGATATGGTATGTAAATGCATATGCAATGTTTTCAAGGACCGCATGATTTAAATTTGTTTAAACAACCAGAAAGTAAACTTTTATTAATAAGAAATAAACTTGTTTGCCCCTTGGGCTTACAACAAAATGAAATAAATACAAAGATGGGGTTTTAAGTCTCCCATGGACGTTTCCTCTTTGTGTTGAGGTATGTGTTGAGATTCCTCTCCTCGTGAAGTTGCTTGGTCAGCTCCAGGATTCTTTCTTGACTAGCTTTGAAATGAGTCTCAAAAGTATCCCTTTGTTCCTTCAACTGGATCCAGGACCTCTGCAACTCTTCCATGTCAGTGGGCATGTGGATGAAGGATGATATAAGGAGTATCCCCTTCAGCAACAGGTTCCATAGTAACTGGTAGGATAGCAGGATATGGCATCATAAGAGTCTGAGCGCGTGCTCGTACCCATCTGAGGTAAGGTTCCATAGGAATGGAGTACTTTGGTTCCAGAGTCTTGTTGTCAACCTTGTTCACATTACCCCAAGCTCGTATGAACCTTTGACGGTAACCTTGCAGATCGTTGTCGTAGTCGAACACAATACCCTGAATAAGCATGTCATGAGGACCATCACTCCGAGCATAACCAAACTGACGTAGAGCTAAATAAGGATTGTAGGTAATGCCCCCTCTTATGCCAAGGAGTGATACATTGGGGAATTCCCCACAACGGTCAATGATAGTAACATTCTCTATAGATCGAGAGCACCAATGAATATCTGAATAAGAAAGTGACATAATCCTCTTGGACCACCTGAACCCTTGTTCATTCTTCATCACTGATCGAGGAAGGTGAGAAATAAACCACCTAGACAATAGAGGTATGCATCACATCAGAGTTCCTCGTGCCTTCGTAGTACAGGTATGGAGAGAGTGTAATATGTCTCCAAGTAATGTAGGCACTGGATTGCGAGTCAGAAATATGTTGATGGCGTGCACGTCTATGAGCTGTATGGATTAGGGAACAACACTAAGCCATAGATCAATAGGGCTAAGATCTCCTCAAAAGCATCATAACTCATAGCCTTCAAGAATATCTGAGCTTTCTCCATCAATACTTTAGCAAGAATACCCTTAACTCCACTTCTTGTTTCTATAACAATGTCTGATTTCTTCAAATGTAGGGCTGCAACAATGACTTCAGGTTTAGGCTCTTTCTATAAGCCTGTGAAGGGTGTTTGATCAAGGATAGGTATACCCAGTAGCTTGGAGAACTCTTACATTGTAGGAACCAGCTGATAATCGGGAAATGTGAAGCAATGGTGTTTAGGATCAAAGAACTGAAACAAAACACTCATCATGTCTTCAGTGAACCCTGAAGTGAATAGATCTAGTAGGTGACCATGCTTCTTGATGAATTGGGAGTTTTCAGGAACTTGAGAGACCAATTCCTTAAGTTTAGGAGGTATCCCTACAAAGTTGACCCGGGTAGTATTCCTACGAACAGAAGCCATGACCTGCAACAAAGAACAAAGATAAATCCTTTGTTCCTTGAAATAGTTAGTGAAAATGCTATGCTTATGATGCATGATGATGTTATGATGTTATGCTCAATCACAAACATGTGGCAAACACAAACAAGTCACACAATAGCCCTAGGTTTAGAGGCTTGCATGAGGTTTAAAGGTAAGTACCCTCCCTTGAAGTTTAGATGGTTCATCATGTCCTACAAAAGTAACCAGGTTCTAAGGGATCTCAATATCATTGATCCTTCCCAAGGGTGGTTGTTCAGTAGGAAACTTACTTGCCAACCAAAACCCTCCAAGTTTAGAATCTCAATAAGCGTAGTATCGAGTATCAACCAACTCCAGTCTTCACCAAAGCCGGCTATCTCACTACTTTCTAAAGGCCAGGATGAGATGACTAGGGTTCTAAAAGTCAGTTAGTGTATTGACAACATATGGCAGCCCCATATTATCCTTAACTTACTTAAGTAACATAAGCACCAACCAAGAAGTCACACTAACTATGGCCACCAGATCAACCATATTGGTATACGCCGTACAGTTTCCTTGGTCTATTGCCATTTACCTAAGGTACACTAGATCCGGGTTAGGATCTTTCACACATAAGCCCAGCAGATAAATATAAAGCAAGCAAAACAAACAATTTAAGTGATCTAATTCCTAAGGGTACCCCTCTTTTATATCTTCCCCAGCAGAGTCGCCAGTTCTGTAACACGGTGGGAGAACTGACTTTCTATAAATGTTGCGGATAGCAAGAGTCGCCACCGAATTTTATTTTATCCAAGTGAAAAGGACATAAAAGAACAGGAAAGACCTATTTTAAAAGACTTGAGTTCAGGGGGTAGGTTATACAAAGGGAAGGTGTTAGCACCCTTTATATCCATGGTTATCCATGGGCTCTTAGCTACTTAGCTCACTTTGTTTGTTTGCAAGAGTGTAGTGTGTGATTAGAAAAATTTCTTTAAGTACTTGGTAATGACCCTCGTATGGGTGTATACAAAGCCTAGTTTAGAAATTGTGAGGTGTAAAAGTAAGTTTGGAAAGTGTGAGCAAGTAACTATGAGGTACCTAACCTAGATTAAAGTCTTTCATGTTCTCGTATGTTCTTTCAATGGTAAGACTATCCCTATTATTAAGGAATAGGTAGTCATTACCTTGGATGTTAAGGGACAAGCGTAGGGTCATCGTATGGTCATAGAAAGCAACAGGTAAGGGTGTCGCTAGCAATTCGTAGGGACTTATCATCTTTTATTCGAATGGACAAGATCATTATCGTAGGCAACCTCGAAGGGACTTGATCTTTAAAACCATAGAGACTTGATGATATTTATGAAGGGACTTTGCTTAAGACACCCCATATTCGAGGGACTTGACCATATTTAAGGCAACCAAGAGGGGTAACCTAGGAAGTGCAAGATGGCGATCAAAGATCGACTTACGTGTGTGAGTGTTCATGTTCAAGTATTTATCTTGTTTAAGTTAATTTTCTAAATTATTTTAATCACATATAGGTTATACACACCCTAAGATTACTAACCATACAATAAATAATTACAAAAATAAAGCAAAAATAAACCTATTACATGGCTTTAGCAATTACATAATAATAAAATAAAAATGATAAATATAATAATAAGGATAATAAATAAACAATAATCACATATTAGTAATAATAAAATGAAAATAAGGGTTAGAATAATAAATAAAGGAAATAAGAATTTAGCAAGAAAAACTAATATTAGAAAAGATTAGAAATTAATTTAAAAAATAAGTTTAATAATAATAAACAAATTATTTACATGTTAAAAA
Source organism: Lathyrus aphaca (assembly GCA_963966055.1). Lineage (NCBI taxonomy): Eukaryota > Viridiplantae > Streptophyta > Magnoliopsida > Fabales > Fabaceae > Lathyrus > Lathyrus aphaca. The sequence goes on from OZ014523.1 coordinate 277,141,143, forward strand.
ATATGGATTAATAATATAATTAGGGTTTTAGAAAAAAAAATAGATTAATTTTTAGGGTTAGGGTAAAAATTAGGGTTTACAAAAAATTAGGGTTCATATTAAGAAAATTAGGGTTTTTTAATTATAATGAAACATTATTATTTTATTTACAAAATATAATAATAATTATATATATAAACATATTATAAAATAAATACAAATAATTTACATTTAAGAAAATAAATATGATTTTTAGAAAATATAAAGTTTTATGAAAATATTATTAGTTATTATTTAGAAATTATTTTAATTGTATTAGTTTAAATTAAAAATAAGAAAATAGTTAAAACAAGAAAAAATGAGGAAAAGCCCCAAAAAGATAGGACCTGGGATTTGAACCCAGGTCCCTTACCTCAACAACAACACTCAAAACCAGCTGAGCCAGCATGCGCTAGTGATAGCTATATGCAATTAAATCATTATATTATAAACCTGCAAAACCAAAATAATTATGAAAAAAAATTGTTTGAACCTTGGATTCGAACCCCTGACCATCACAACAACAACCAAACACTCCAGCCACTAAGCCACATGGGGCGCGTCTGCAAGCTAATCACCAATCAAACATAATATATTAAGTCAATTGAATAATGAAAAATTGAACAAAATATTGTTGTCACCAAGGATCGAACACAGGTCACAACCAATAACACGCACACGCCAACATCACTGGCCCAAGCAGCATCTGTGGAAATAATATGAAAACAAATCAATAAAATATTAAGTCAAAATTTGAATTTCCTCCTGCGCGCCAACTGACTTCATCTTCTTCATATTTCCTGCGAAATTTCCTGCAAATTCATCCACGAATTCTCTTGCGAATTATGAATTTCAAGAACCTGCGAAAACTGGATCTTTCTTAATACGCAAAATTTCAACAAATTGATCACATAGACATGATCCACACATCATACACAGTTCATTGATGTCTTTAGAATTTATTTATATTGGTTTAATTGAGAAACCCTAAACGACCACCCTAAACCCTAACAATGGCAAATCCTTGGTCCTGCGTCAAAGCTCAGATTAAACTATCCAGAAACGTTCCTTGGTTCATTATAAACACAAAACATTAGTCAAACACAATTTATCATGCACGAATATAAGAAAACGAAAAATCATAAAAAGTGTAAGAACATGGAATCGGTTTATGCGAATGGTAATGATTTGGATGTTGTTGATGATCGAAACATGATCAGTGAGCCTCTAGGTCAAAAATCGAATGTGACTTTTTGTGTGAAAATTTGAAGTTGAATGGTGTTCTTGGAGGCTCTCAAAATTCTCCCCTTGCTTTGCTTCATGCTTATGGATATATAGTGAACATAATTAGGTCATAACTTTGTGGATTTGTGGGCTTTCTTTCATAACTTGAGTGTGAAGAAATCTCATGATAAAAATATGTGAAAAATCAAATCTTTGTATGCCAATCTAGCCTAGCACGAATTTGGATCAGATCAATCATCTCTAAATAATGTTTATGACCTTCTAGAACAAGAATCAAATTAAAATATTGAGTTTTCATATTTTATTTTGATTTAAATTGATTTTTAATGAATAAAATCAAAATAAATAAAAAATAAACTATAAAAATCTGAATAAATAATATTTGATTCGTTCATGATGTCATGGTAGATATTGGGTCATAAAAATGCAAGCCCATGTGGAAAGAATTGGTTCTAAGACCCCATTTGCTCAATAAACCTCTCAAAAATTTCCCAACTTTGCAAAGGCACAAAATCCTCAATTTTAAGGCTATGTAGGTGTTCTTGGACATTTTAGAAATCTTAGAGATTCCTCTAACCAACCTCTTTGGTCTCATATCCATATCCTTTACCATTTTCAAATTATGCCCTTTGGAAGATGTTGACTTTTTGTTGACTTTTAAAATGACCTATAATGTCTTAGCTCATACCTTCCAAATGAAGCATTTTTGGGCTTGGCTTGTGAGACACAAAGTTGTAGAGAATTCAATTTCCTTCAAAATGAGCTTTGGATGGAAATTTTTTGATGAAGCATGTGAAAGTTATGGCTGGTCAAAGTTCAGTTGACTTTTCCTATGGAAACCCTAATTTAGAAACTCTTGATTCTTGATGATCTGAAGCTTCCTTGATGAATCATGATCAACCCTTGATAAAATGATGAATTTTACTCCACATACTTGATGTTGGCAAAAAAATTATGAAGTTTGACTTTGGTTTGACCACAGTTGACCTTAGTTTGACTTTTTGACTACTTTGACTGATTTTAGCCTATCTGATCATTTGACTGGGCAAACCTTTTGGGAAAGCCTTGAAACTTGACATAGGGATTATTGAAGACATGTGTGATGTTATGAAGCTCACTTGATGCCTTGGAAGTTAATTTAGCCTGATGAAATTCAAAACCCTAGTTTATGGTGTATTGCTTAGGAGGATGCTTTGTCAGAGGGGATGGTCAAACTTTATGACTAATTGTGAACCTTGTGAACCTCTTGAGATACCTTGTGAACCTTGTGAACCTCTTGAAATATCTTGGTACACAATGCCTTGACTAGGGGAGGGAAAATTTTGGGGTGCAACAACCTCAAAATATTTATAAACCAACAGACAAAACACTCTTATTACAGAGTCATTCTCCCAACATTTTTCAGACTTGGGCTTCAATCAAGGCACATATAAAACAAATATTCCCTCTTTAGATATGAAAAATTATCTCTACTGAGCACCTTTTAGCTTCAACCTTGGTCTTCAATCAAGGCACAAATAGTCAAAAAAATTACAGTCATTTAAAATCAATCATAGTCTTGGAATTTAACTAAGCTATAACTAGTCATAGTCTTGGACTTTAACTAAGATAATTTCCTATAATACAACCATAGTCTTGGACTCTAACTAAGATAAACATATAGTCTTTCTTGAGCTATGCAAATCAAGATAACCCATTCAGCAGTCCTGAGCTATGCAATTCATATCAAACCATTCAGTCCTCCTTGAGCTATGCAATTCAGGGTACCCATTCATCCTTTCTTGAGCTATACAAATCAAGATATTATTCAGCTTATGCCTTGAGCTATGCAATTCAAGTAACCAACCAGTTACAAATAACTGTTTCTTAGCTTCAATCCTGAGCTTTGATCAGGAAACAAACAGACTTTTCAGCTTCAATCTTGGGCTTTGATCAAGATACAAATCAAACTTTTTAGCATCAACATCCTATGCTTTAAGCAGGATACAAATCAACCCTTTCCTCCTAGCTCTAGCCATTTAGGAGGAACTACGATGCTTTGATCCCTCAATTCTCTTTTTTGGGGGTACGTAGGCAAAAGGTTGTAAGATCTTTGCGAGCACACCAAATAAAAAAAATAACAATTAGGTTTCTAAACCTAAGAAAAACATCAATATCATCCTATCAACCATCACTCATCTCATACCCAAACCCATATCAAAGAAACCCCCATAAATATAAAAAAGAACAAATTTTGCACTAAACCAAAGGTGAAATAAGCTAAAGAAGAACCCAAAACCATGTGGGCATCTGTTAAATAATAGTATCCAAAGCGGGGTGAGTTAAAGATATCCTTTCCCTTCCATAACCAGCTTCATCAGGAAAAAAAATCAGAAAGTAGCAAAAATGCAATAGTGATTAAAGACCACAAAAATCGAGCTACAAAGGTAAATCGAATATCTCTATTTTAACTGAATAGGAAGCGATACAAGAGAGATTTTTTAAGGTCGGTGACAACATGAAACTCCACATGAAAGAACAATTGAGGAAGATAACCTATCCCGAAACAACCGACATCAAACCACCTTCTCAACTGGTAAAAACAAAAGGTGCTCAAAAGAAAATGAAGTCTATACCGAATGACAACTCGACTACATGGTCTCCTTCATATTTTGAACACGTTGACAAAAAATTTCCCGACTCACCGACTCTTAAATATAAAAAAAAAAATGATGTTATAGGAGCCCACATTAGCAAACCATCTCAGACACTGCTTCCATTGAAGATTCCATTCATCGACGAGATACCATATATATATATATATATATATATATATATATATATATATATATATATATATATATATATATATATATATATATATATATATATATATATATTGTATCGTCAACGTTGAGGGAGACGATAATTGTGGTTACCGATCAGTTTCGGCTTTGCTTGGTAAAAGAGAGGATAATCATACACTAGTCTATCTCTGAATTTATTCTAAAAATATAACTATGGAAAGCTTTCGGAGAGGTATCTCCGAAACAAATCAAAACCAAGTGAAAAAAGAGTGTGTCCGGAAATATATCTCCGAAAACTGAGGGCATTTTCGAAAAGGTACATATTACCTAAGAAATTTATGAATTAAGTTTTATGTTCCACGTTTATTTTTTTATTTAAAAAATTAATTAATTTAATAATAGTGATATGCCTAGGTGGAAGGATTGAGACGTGATTGGATAAACTCCATCCGCCTATCCGTCTTTTGGTTTGTGGTTCTACTTGTCAATTTTAAAAAATAATGCATAAATCGAAGACAAAAAGTTTATACTGAAGTGCCCACAAAAAAAAAAAAAATGTAATGAGGGACTAAGAATAAGCTAATATAGCAAGTTTCCATATGCTCGAGTCCAACATATCCATTCATTCATGCCATGCATCTATCTTAACTTTTCAATCTTTCATTTTTTACATAAACACATTTGTCCCCAAAACTTCTACTCTTCCCGTTAATGAGACAAATTGAAACCCTTTCATCTATCAAGATTTTCTTTGTGGGTCATCTGCCAACAAGAATAATCAATAAAACCTTTTATATTCTATCTAGATTCAGATTTAATTCATTTATACCGTTTATCTATATTAGAAAAATGACAATCAAATATTAAATTATTATAAACTTTTATCATAGCAATTTTTAGTTGGTTGTGTTATACTAAATATAAATTTTTACCGTAATAAATACATGAAAATTAAATTCATTTTTTATATAAAAAGCTTCAATTTCAAATATGAAATAAAATTTCACTAATTTTTCTTAAAATAATAATTATTGATATTCAATAATATGTTTATCCATTTATTTGTAATCGGCACATATGTCTTATAAATATAATTTATGTTGAAATGTAAAAACATAATTAAAAAGAATAAAATAATACTAGTTTTTTTCCTTATCTCTACTATTTTTTTTTTCTATACTCTATTGTATGAATGATTTTATAATTAATTTGTATAATATTATTTCTTCTCTCTCATATTAACATGGGAGAAAGATTTTATAGCATGTGAGAAAGATTTTATGGCAACTATTAGATCAATCACATAATTATGATTAAATAATTTTATTTAATAATTAATATGGTTATTAAATTGTCTCTCACTCTTATTAAATAGTGATATGACTGTTATTTGATCCTCTCACATCTCATTATAAAACTCGTCTCCCTTGATATATATATATATATATATATATATATATATATATATATATATATATATATATATATATATATATATATATATATATATATATATATATATATATATATATATATATATATATAATCGTACCTGGAGATCAGGATCCGATACGGCTGGCTTCGAGAGTTGTTGGAAGACGGTCGGTGAGAAAAAAAGGGGGGGTGTACCTGCAAGGCACTCCGATGCCAAAGTAAGTAACCGAGCAAAGAGTGAGCAAGTACAAGAATTAATGTCAAAGAGTTGAATACCTGACCCTCTCAAGTGAGAGGGTTTATATAAGGGGCTAAGTGGAAGATTATTGGTCCATATTGTGGGGCGAGGATCGAGGAATCCGTAAAAATAGGTAACGGCCAAAACTAGCCATTGGAGGACTTTGTCTTGGTCGGTACGCTAGCGCTCGACAGAGACCACTATTCTTGATTCTGCTCGACGTCGAGCGCTTCTGCCAAGTTGGTTTACTTGGCCCAATTATGGGAACTGGGCCAGTCCAGAACAGGAGCCCCCCAAGTCATTGCTCGTGCGGAAGAGCAGTGACTTAGTAACGTTTTCGTGCTCGAGGGCGAGCAGTGTCTGGGCTAGCAATTTTATGATGTCGACCTTCTGGGGGCGAGCAGACGGTACGTTGCTCGACGGGAGAATGTGAAACGAAAAGCTGGAATATTTGGGAATTCGCGCTTATTAATTATTTGACGGCTAGCCTAGGGGCTAACGTGTAGGGGTCACGCGTGCTTGCACGTGTTTTCTCTCTTATAAATAGGGTTTCCAGGCTCCATTTTGAACTTTTCGCTTCATCTTCCTCTCCGACGTCTTGCTCGTTCAACTGCCACCGCTCCCAGCCGTCGACCACCGTATCTCATTGTCGACCACCGATTCCAGAACCTTCACCTTCTGCAAATGTCTTCCCAAGCACAAGGTACGGTTCCTTTTCGCTGTTTTCAGTGGTTATAGGTTAGATACCATAGAAATGTATGTGGTTTAGGATAGTTTTAAAGGTAGTCTTAGATTTTAGAACCGGTAAACTTTAGAACTTCTGCCACCATTGTCGGTCGGCTGCAAACCCTAACTCATGGTCGACATAGGTGTTGGTCGACCTTGACATGGGTTTTGACAAGTATTTAGGTTAGATCCCGTAACTCATGACGTTGGGCGTAAGCCATCGCTCCGAGCGATGGTCAGCCAGGGCTACAGCTCGGGACCCAGTCCCTGAGCTGATGCGCCCCCTTTCACTTGTCGAGCGGTGGAAGGGTGGATTTGATATTCTTAATCGAATTCACTGACGCCTTTCCTCTGCTTTTCAGGTGAAAACTCGCTTATGGATCCGTTAGACGTGTCCTCGGAAGAGACGTCCTCGGAAGATTCAGGATCTTTTGCGTCAGTCCCCTCTGGTTCCGGGAGTTCCTCGGAAGATTCGGGCGCGAACACTACAGAAGAGGGAGCATCAACAGACTCGCCACAATGTCCCGAACAGACAAGGATCTCGCCCGAAGAATGGGTGGTGGAGGATCTATTGGATAAGGTGTCCTCATTTTCAAGACCTCGAGCGGAGCCGCTGCCTGTCGTCGGCAACCCTGCTGATTGGGTCGTAACTTGGCCAGGAGATGACGACCGCATCTTCTCAGATTTTGGAGGTCGGGCGTTCTCCATGTACGAGTATGCAGTTTCGGTCCTGGGGGTAACTTTTCCCTTCAGTGACTTGGTGTGTGCTGTGCTCGGACACCTGTGTGTTGCTCCTTCCCAGCTGCATCCTAACTCGTATGCATTCCTGAAGGCGTTTGAGTTGACGTGTGCCCACCTGGGTGTTGGTGCCACGCTTCCTCTGTTCTTCTGTCTGTTCTCCCTGCAGCGCCAAGTCGGGCGAGGAACTGATCGGAAGGGGTTCGTGTCTTTTAAACAAAGGATGAAAATTTTCAAGGCCCATTCAGAATCCATCCGAGCCTTCAAGATGGACTACTTTCTGATCAAACCCGCGAGTGCGGTGGCTGTGAGGGCAATGAGCTTTCTAGGGATAGACACTGACGAGAATGACGAACCCAAGCTCGACGATCAAGGGCAGGTGATCCCGAGGAGGCTTTGGTTGTTCCCCTTTTCCTGGAGTTACGCCCATTACGAGAGGTCTGTTGGTGAGTTCTTCCAGGTGGGGTACTCTTTGAATGAAGAAGACGCGGCCAGTTTCGAGGCCTTCAGAAGGTTGATAGCGTCTTTCACTCTGACCCCCTGCTGGACGGAGAGGGGAAAGTTATGCTCGATCACGATGGGGGGGAAGCTGTGGAGCGTCCCTTGATCGATGTTACATAATTGTTGGCCTGCAATACCGGGCAGGAAGTGTCCGACTTCTTTGGTATCTGTTTTATTTCTATGTCATATCTTTGATATTATGCTGTCGTTCGTAATTAATCTAATCTTTTTCTTTTTCAGGCTCTCTGTCGAACCCGCTTGATAAAATCCAGGAACGCTTGCGCCAACAGCAAAAGAAGAGATCAAGGGTTGTGCAGACCAAGCTGACCGAGACAAGTGGCTCGGGGTCGGGTCCCTTGGTCCAGGGCTCTCAGAGCGCCTCAACTGGCTCCCATATGAAAAAGCACAAGTCCTCAGCGACTGTGGACCTGACGGCCAACGCTCCTCCGAAGCCGAAGCATGGGCTGCCGCCGTGCTTCGTGAAGCGCAGCTTTTTCGAGGGGACGAGCATGGAGGTGGACCGTGCAGACTCCTTGTTTCTGGAAGGCATGGATCGTCCTGCCCGGCGGTTTCCCCTGGCTCAAGACACAAGTGCGGTCATGCGGGTCATGACAATGGCCTGGCTGACGGCCGAAGGAAGTCCTGGGCAGGAGAGGGAGATGGTTAGGATGAAGGAGAAGCTGGCTGCCGCTGAGGCGAAGCTGAAAGCGGCCATTGAAGAAGCTAGTGCCACGGCCAAGGAGCTGACTGAACGGGGCAACATCATTGCCAAGTTGGAGGTCGACAAGAAAAGGGTTCTGGAGCAGAACAAAAAGCTGAAGGATGCTTTCTACCCGAAGGAGGACGAGGATGATGAGATCAAAAGTATGGTAACGAGGGCTCAATTTCTTGCTCGGATCGACCAAGACATGGAAGATCTGAACTCATCAACTGAGCTCGGTTTCCAGAACACCGTGGATCAGATAAGGGCTCTCCATCCCGACTTGGCCTTGGATGTTGGTCGGATCAGCTACCTGTAAAAGGTTGAGGATGGCCAGATTGTGGTTCCCTCGGACCTGGTAGTGGATGACTCTCAGCCGGGGTCGATTGTTCATCCCGATCAGCCTGAAGCGCAACCGGACCAGGAAGAGGCTCGCCAAGAAGAAGGCCGCCCGGAGGGCGAGGGTAATTAGTTTCTGGCCTGCGTGCCTTGTAATTTTATGTTTCTTGGTTTTTGGGGCGTAGTCCCCTTTGTAATTAATTATGAACAAGCTGGCCCCTCGAGGTCGCATTTTTGTGCTCGCAATTTGATATTTATTAATGGTCGCTTGTTTCGTTATATTCATTATTCAATTGTTCGTCCGTCGGAGGACTGTTTTTTATATTTCAAATGCTAAGTGTTTGTCGCGCGTTTTTGCACTTAATTGGATGTGATTGAACGTATAAGGGGTGTGTTCGTGATCCATTGGTTTGGGGGACCAAGTAGATTCTGGAGTTTTTACTCCTGGTCGGTGCCCGGGCCAAGGTAATGGCCCGGGCTCCGTGGCTTGAACGTCCCATCGCGAGCTGGGGTTCTTCCTGGTCGTGGTACTTAGGCGACGTCAGACTCGTTTGAGTATCCGTCAGTGCGGCAGGTTTCCCCTTCCCTCGAAAGGAGATCCTGATTGATTGTCATTTTTGGGTTGTCGTGCTTGTACCTAGGCACGCAGTTTTCAGTTGGTCCTATTGCTCCTCGCTTGAGAGTTGAGCAGGGTGACTTTGTAAGTTAGCTGTAATATTGCTTGAGCTTCTCGGCGTTCCACGGCCGAGCGAGCTCTTCCCCGTTTAAATTTTCTAAATAATAGGCTGTGTTTTCGGTTTTTGCTCGGACGCGATACGAGCCCTCCCAATTGGGTGTAAGCTTTCCCTCGCGGGGATCCCTGTGATTTCTTCTAAGAACAAGACTGCCTACCTTGAACGTTCGTCTTATGACTTTAGAATCGTACCGAGCGGCTATTGTTTGTTTGAGAATGGTCTCTCAAAGAGCGGCTTCTGATCGAACTTCCTCGACCAGGTCGAGCTCGTCCCTCAAAGCCTCGAAGTTGGTGTCTTGGTCCATGGGGGATTCTGTGCGTCTGGATAGGACGTGCATTTCTATAGGGATCACCGCCTCGGTTCCATACGCTAATCGGAACGGGGACTCCCCGGTTGTCGAGTGGGGGTGGTCCTATATGCCCATAGCACGCTATGTAGCTCCTCGACCCAGTGCTTCTTATGTTCGTCCAATCTTCGTTTCAAGCCTCTTAGGATTACCCTATTCGCGGCCTCTGCTTGCCCGTTAGTTTGGGGGTGCTCCACCGAAGTGAAATGTTGTTTCGTTCCTATTGATGCAACAAGTTCTTTGAAGTGTTTATCTGTGAACTGAGTGCCGTTGTCGGTCACGATGGCGAGCGGTACTCCGAACCGGGCGAGGATGTTCCTCTTGAAGAAACGTAGTATGTTGAGTGTAGTGATTTTGGCTAAGGCCTCGGCTTCTATCCACTTGGTGAAATAGTCGACGCCTACAATTAGGTATTTGTTTTGGCCAGATCCAATGACGAATGGTCCTAAGATATCCATCCCCCACCATGCGAATGGCCAAGGCGACGATAATGATTTTAGCTCGGACGGGGGTGCTACGTGCACATCCCCATGTCGTTGGCACTTGATGTACCTTTTTACGTGCTCCTTTGCGTCGTGTTGGAGTGTGGGCCAATAGTACCCTGCTCGAAGAATTTTTCGGGCCAACGACCGTCCTCCTGGATGTTGCACATTAATTCCTTCATGGACTTCTCTTAGCACGTGTGGGATTTTTTCTTCTTCTACGCACCTGAGAAGGGGTGTGGAGAATCCTCGACGATACATACGTCCACCCATTAGAGAATATGAGCATGTTCTTCGTCGTATTGTGTTGGCCGCTTTTTGGTCGGTCGGTAATTCTCCTTTAGTTAGGTAGTTAAATACTGGGGTCATCCAGCAGTTTGTGTCGCCCACGAGATTAACGTCTACGTGGATTGATGATTGTCCGATGCTTGGTCGGGGAAGCGTTTTCTGTATGATGGATTTGTTGTTTCCCTTCCTTTTAGTGCTTGCCAGTTTGGAAAGGATGTCGGCTCAGATATTGTTCTCTCGCGGGACGTGTTTGACTTCCACGCTTCTGAATCGCTTTAGCTCGCCTTTTACGAGGGCCAGGTATTCGGCCATGTTATCGTTTTTGGCTTGAAAATCTCCTCGGACTTGGCTGGCGACCAGCTGAGAATCCGTGCAGATTGTGATTTCTTCTGCCTCCAGGTCGGTCGCGAGCCGTATGCCTTCTAGGAAGGCCTCGTACTCCGCCTGATTGTTGGAAGTGGGGAAAGATAAGGTTAAGGATACTTCGATGATGTTTCCTTCTTCGTTCTCCAGAATAACCCCAGCTCCGCTACCCGTTGAACCACCTTCACCAAACCTTTCATAAAACAGAGATCATAAAACACCGCCGCTACCACCAAACACTATCAAAACACAAACTAAACACTTCACTACCACCACGAACCCGCCACACAAAAACGAAGCTCAAACCACGACACCATCACTTACCGTAAAACCTTCATCCACCACAAGCCAAATTTGACGAAACCATCACAACCTCCACCACAAGCCAAAACCGACCGAACCAAAACCAAACCTTGAAATTTCATAGAACGCCGAAACCGCTTGAGGATCCGACCACCACTTCTGTCGTTGAAACCGGAAATCGCAAGTTGAAAGAGAAGAGACGCGAGCAAGCTGAAATCACTAAGAGAAACAGAACGAGCGATTGAGAGAGACGAGACCCTTCGCGAGATTTTCTAAGAGTGAGACTCGAAACACAGACCAATCAGAAACGAGAAAGGGTGAGAAACGTTAGAACTTTTTTTTTTTTGTAAAAACTCTGCTCTTTTTGTATGAACCGTGTTTTTAAAAAGGATTCATGTTGTGGTTACCTTTGATCTTTTAAGGTGATAGTTGTTTTTTTAATTTTTTTTATTTTAAAACTCTTTTATGTGTTGTTTGGGCTTAGCCCATTTAATCTGTTCATAAACACACACGGCTTGCTATTAGCGAATTTATTTTCGCTATACCCTTATTTGGTTTTCTTATTTATTTATTTACTGTGTCTAATTTTTGTTGGCTAGTTGGGCTTTACAACCCATGGATCACATTTTTCTATTTTTAAATCACCTTATCACAATGCATATACCCATCGATTTAATGATATTCTGAGTGTTATTTATTTACTTTTTATTTAACCCTTTAATTCTTAGATGGTTTAATTGTTATGTTCATATTAATATTAATAGATCATTCTGTTATTATTATTCTTTTCACTTTTACTATTATTATTGCTATTATACTTTCTTTTATTTGCATATTTTAATCTTTATTGTTTTTTTAAATCATTTTAATTAGTTTAATTTTTACTCATCTTTAGTTTCTTTATTTTTCGGACCGATGATATAACAAAAGTCACGATTAAGTCGATTCTGATAAGTCGATAAATTGTGACCAATATGAGGCCTATTTAGATTAGTTTATTTTATTTCATAGTTTATTTTATTTTATTTAGTCTATTTATTTTATTTATTTTATTTCCGCATTTTAATACGATAAAAAACACTCTAGTCCTCATAGAACCATTCTAACAATTGAATCGGTTCTGAGGTAGTAAAAAAGCTACATTTCGACGGTTCCGAATCGTTAAGACACTGCACACACGCTTTCTCTTGGGCAAATTTCAACGAGACCTTTTATTTCATCGCAATCCCGTGTAATTTATTTTGTACCCCTCTCCCGATTTCCATTTGTACGCAATTTATTTTTCCGCCTTTATTGTACTGTTTCGATCGCTAGGAGTACCCTTAGGGACTTGTTAGATCTCGCCTTAGTTCACGAACCCTTGGTCCAACACTAAGTGGTTTCACTCGCACACTTGCACATTCCATTCGGTTATGGTTTCGTATTGCTAGGAGCACCCACGGGGACTAGGAATCGAATTCACTTAATCAATCAAACAATTAACCTCCATTTGCATTTCACCCGTAAGTCGAGTGCCTCGCGCATCTCCATCTAACCTTTCTAACTTAACAAGCATTCAAACAAATAATTATACGAAAGAACTGAACTCTGGAGTCTAGCATCCCACTAGTTCTTGAGTGGATCATTCCTGAGGCCAGCCCCACGGGACGTGGTTCATTCGTCCTTTCGTTCTTTAGTACTCAAAACACCTAATTATTACAAATAAAAGTCGAAAGAACTGAACTTTGGAGTTTAGAATTCCATATAGTTCTTGAGTGGATCATTCCTGAGGCCATCCCCACGGGATGTGGTTCATTCGCTCTTTCGTACTTACAACACTTAAAACGTTCAACTTCCTTGAAAGGACGAGACATGATTCATCTCCATAGGAAAGATATTCCTCATTTTCCCACAAACACAAAAAATCAATTTTCTCAAACAATTTTCTCAAGGAAGAATGTGGCAATCACTTGTTGATCATATATCCAAGTTCAAAGCTTCTTCCCCTTCTATTTTTCCCTTAACTGTTTGTGGTGGAATAGGTGAGATATCTCCCCCAAAGATGACGACTTGTCTCTTTCTTTCCAATCTAACATAAAACCTACTCAACAAATACAAATAATTTTTTCTAATTAACTAAAGAGGGAACTGAATTCTGGAGTCTAGCATTCCACATAATTCTTGAATGGATCATTCTTGAGGCCATCCCCACAGGATGTGATTCATTCGCCCTTTCGTATTTTAAGACACCTAATTACATATCAAATAATGAAAGAATTGAATTCTAGAGTCTAGAATTCCACGGGTTCTTGAATGAATCATTCCTGAGGCCAACCCCATGGGACGTGATTCATTCTCCCTTTCATTCTTAAAATACTAAACAAGATCAAGCCTTTCTCTAAACGAACATTGTTTAAGCTCTTTCTATCTCGTAGACAAGCTAGCGCTTCATCCTCCTATCGCGAGCAGATAAGCCAATGTTTAGCAGTTAGAAAGAAGTTTAAACAATCGTTTATTAAAAAAGCCAACAAACCGTAGTGGCACGAACTATGAATCTCTGACTTTCCCATTGCACATGGGAATACGTAGGCACAGGAATTTTAATCCTTCGCGAGAATAATAATAAAAAAATCTAATCATTTCTCCATAACAATAATAAACAGAATATTTCATTTCCTTTAAAACAAACATTTTAGAAAACTATTTAGAAGACAAAGACATAAATCAACATTTAATCGCATAGTTAGACTAAGAGGTTCCCGTTGAGTACAACGAACGTGGGGGTGCTAATACCTTCCTTTTGCGTAACCGACTCCCGAACATAGAATTTGGTTTCGTTGACCATTTCTTATCCTTATTAAGTTGTATCTATATCTCCCTTTTCTTTAGTTAGAATAAATAGAATTAGGTGGCGACTCTGTTGTTCTTTTCGCGTCCATCGCGAGGATCGTATTTTTCGAGGTACGACAACTGGCGACTCTGTTGGGGATATCAGTATTATTGGGGGAAAGACATTGGTTGACCAAGCTTCGGGGTACCAACATCAATGAATTTTATAAAAATGAAGCCCAATAGTATCTGGACCTGGAGTCAGACAGACGACAACTGGGGAAAGACAAATGCTAATGTCCAATGTGCATGTACCGAAATCCAAATACAAAAAATAATGGGATTTTCAAATGAAGCTGCTAGTGACAAATGGATTTTTCTTGACATGCCAGACGAGAGCTGATTTCTTTTGATTCATTGTCAGACGGGAACTGACTTTGGAAATGGTCTAACAAACAAGAATTGGTTTTGAACTGGATTTGGAAAAAAATACTGTCAGACGAGAACCGACTATCAAATAGCTTTTAAATGAAATACCAGACGTGAACTGGTTTTAAATGGGCTACCAGACGAGAACCGGTTTGAAAATAAATTGACTACCAGACGGGTACTGGAGTTAAATAACTGATTGCCAGACGAGAAATGACTATCAAATAAATTTCAAATGAAATACCAGATGAGAACTGGAGTAAAAAACAGTTTGTCAGACGAGAACTGACCCTGGAGTAACTTTCAAAAGAAAATACCAGACGAGAACTGGTTTGCTTGTGTTTGACCTTTTCATGTTAAGTGCATATTCTAGATGAATAAGACGATAGCAGGGCTTAATTCTACAAGCGAAGCGACATGACTAACGCAAGGGAATGATTTTTGCACTAACTCAAAGGTTTCAAAATATGCCCCTATGGGTATTGGATGGAGTAGTTCTTTCTGCAGAAGACTCTTTAGAAGGAGACAAAGATGACAAATTGATTCCTAACACTCGTCTTGAACTCAAAGTTTGTGGACATAAGGCCTGCTTGAACAGCTTGTAGGCAGGGAGAGGACTTGCCCCTATGTGATTCGTCTTGCCCCAAATCAGTGGGTATTTGAACATATCCTCTTCACCAAAAGGTTTGGAAACAACTTGCCATGACATGGCCTTTGAAATGGTTGCCCCAGTGCTTGAATATATAAGATTGGCCCTCGATTTAGCCTCTAGGTAGATGACTCTTGGAGAGATTAATCTGGATTAACTGGTTCTTGAAGTGGTTTCCCCTGGCTGGGCTTCTCTTACCAAAGTTAAATTCCCTAACTGGATGAAATCATTGGGATTTCCTTGATGCTAAATTGACTTGCAAATAAACATTATTTATTTAAAAATTGACAATTTTAATGCAACGTTTAAGCAAGTTTTGAAATCACAATTTATTGGTATGATGGTGATATACAGTGGAAAAAACAATAACCAAAACACGAAATGGATCTAGCCATTTATGGAATGAGAGATGAAGTGATCAATACAAATGATCAACAAAGGTCATTAGGAGTTAGGTTAACACAACCCTGATGTAGTATGCTATCGAAATAAACCCTGCCTCAATTAGGTCGTTTAAAGGTTGTAGCGTTGCTTGGTTCACGGCTTAGGAAATAAAGGATAAAGACTCAAAATTTAATTGTAACCCACCCATCTTTGTGATGAACTTCAATCCTATGTTCAGTTAATTTGACACACACAATCCTATCTCAAAGTCTTTGACGGTGTATGATAAGGATTAGGATTTAAAAAGTGATGGCAGCCACCTTGTTCCGTCTCTATTTTGTAGATGACTTATTTTTCTTGACTTCAGTTCGTTGAGATGCCCTAAATCTTGTTGCCTAAGTCATCTTTTCTGGTTTTTGACTTAGCAGGCTTTTTCTTTGTATTTCTTTTTTCATTTCATTCTTTTGTTGAATGGTTGTAACTGCCATTTTACTGGAAGATTGGGAATAATGACTACAAACTTTTGGCCTTTGACGACTTCTTTAATGTGCGAATGAAAGTATGTAGCTGATCCTTCTTGAATGATGGACCAGATTTCTTGAAGATAGTAAACCAAGACATTTTTTAATTCCTTAATTTGAGTCTGAAATAAACAAAAATTGAATTGATTCATGAATGGAAATTTGAAACAAAGTTGGAAAAGGATTTGAAGTTTAGAAAAAGGAATTTGAATTGAGAAATTGTATTTGAAACTTGAATCGGATTTAAAATTTGGGAATGAACTTGGGAGTAGAAATTGAGATGGAATTTAGAGGTTTAGAATTATCATGAATTTAGACTTGAAACTTTGAAAAGAATTGAATAGGGGTTGGAATTAAGTTGGAAATAGAAATTGGATTTGGAAAGAAATTTGAGATGGAAATTTGACATATGAACATAGAATTTTGAAATTGAAATTTCGAATTGAAACAAAATTGGAATTGAAACTTGGAATTAAACTAAATTGGAATTAAAAATTATGGAGGAATTGGAAAATAAAATGAATGAGAATTGAAATTTTTAAAAAAGAAAATTTGAATTGTAGTTTAGAAACATTTGTTTTGGATGATTTTGACATAGAATTTGAGATAAGGGATTTGGGACTTAAAAGAAACTCAGAATGTATTTGAAGCTTGGGTTTGAAATTTGAAGTTTAAATTGAATGGGACTTGAAATTGGACTTTTGAGATTGGATGGAAAGCTGAGAACTTAAGTAAAAAATCCATAGTTTTTCATCATTCGTGTGAGCAGAAATCTTTCCAAAGTAAGACTGGATATGAGCTTTCGAATAAGCGTTGCCATTGTACTTTATGAAAGTAGGAGGCTTGAATTTATGGAGAATTTTCACTCCAGGAACTAACCCCAAGTCAGCAACATCGAAGCCTAGAGTATTCTGAGACCCTATGGATATAATTTTCTCAACAAGTTCGTCGAAACGATGATTCACAACAGCATTAGGTTGATCCATCTCATCATCAATCAAAGTAAACTGATCATCTTGTCCGTCCGTGTAGTCAACATTATGGTCATTGTCTCCGCCCGAAGCTCCATTATGATTTCTTTGATTGCCATCTTCGGGAATCTCATTCTCTGACCGCTCGACCGTCAACCTTAATTGTTCCTGCCTCTGAGCCATCCCTGTCATCAGGGTCATGAAATGTTCCATACGAGCCCTCAACTCCATGAGCTCAACTTGTACCAAATCTTCCATTTTGGTTCTGCTTTGCTTGACTGGTGAAAATAAATCGAACATTATTGCCTGAAATGGAATAGAGATGAGAAACTGCTAGGGTACCTAAAAAAAGATAGAATGATATGGTATGCAGGATGTTATGCTATGCAAATTCTCAGAAACACATCCAATGAGAGAGAACACTCTCAAAATAAACCCTACAAGCATGATCCAATATGAAGTCATCAGTGTAATCAGGTTCTATTGCATGAACAGGGAAACCACTGCCTCAGAAATCCAAACACATAACAGGGAAAGGCTCGCAAGAGCAAAGTCATACAAGGTACTGAAAACAAACACAAATAAGTACAACAACCAAGGTTCCCTCAACAAGCCTGAGGGTAACCAGATACATGAAAGAGATCAAGCCTATAAGCATCAATTCAAGTCTAGAAGTATTTGCCTCCTTAGCTGACCATCCAGTGTGATGACCTTTAAGTCGATCAGATCTTGAACCTTCAATTGTAAAGCCCTGCATTCTTCTGTTGCATTCCCCAAGAAACCTGAATGAAACTCGCAACGCGCGTTTACATCGTATCCCTTTGGAGGATTCCCTACTAGTGGTGTCAAAGTCCACGACTTAATTAGATCAAACCTCATCAATTGTCACAACATAGCAGTATAGGTTATTGAGATTGGATCAAGAACATGATCAACCTGTTGAACTCTTTGTGGATAAGGCCTTCGTTATGGTGGAGCATTCTGTTCCTGATGTTGCTTTGAGCGCCTAGTAGGCCACTGCACTTTCTTACCCAAATTCGGTCAAGGAATGAAAGAAGGTTGTTGTTGTAACCTCTTTGAAGACTCATTCTGAGTGATAACTCTTGAAGACTGAAACTTGACCACCTTTTCAGTGTTCACATGTGCCCTGACTTGTGACACTTTCAAACCATTCAGCCTAAAACTAATTACTCCTTCATCAACCAGGTCTTACACCTGATGCATGAACGCTCTGCAATCATTGACATCATGTCCTTGAGCTCCAGCATGAAAGACACAGTAGGCATATGGATTCCAACCTTGGGGAAGTTCACCAGTAGGAGGAGATAACTTGAGACTCTCAACCAATCCCATTTTGAGCAACTGTGGGCACAACTCAGCATAAAACACGGGTACAGGATCAATAACCCTTTCTTGCTTCTGTCGATAATAGGTTGCTGCCACTGGAGGAGATACACCTGACATCTGATGAAATCCTTCTCTGGGAAACCAAGGTGTAGGAGCCGAGGAAGGTCATTGATACAGGAAGATAGTGCTTACTTCTTTGGCAACAATTAGAGTAGGATCATTCACCTCATTTGAATCAGGAAAGGAGAGATTGATCTCTGTTCTGGGCTCTTCTAGATGACCAAGTAATGATTGTTGGTGAGGAGACTCAAACTGTGGAGGAAGTCCACCTGACAACTCTTAGTTTAGTGGAAATCCCAAAGAGATGGGGAAAACAAGCCCTTCCGTTTGAGAAGCAAACATCTGACCATTTTCTTTCTTTAGCAAGGCATTCATGATTCCTGTCAGGAGCTTCATCTGATTCTTCATCACGTCAAACTCTTCTTTCAAGAATCTCTGACCCTGCGATAAAGCATGTACCTCTGCCCTAAATTGCCCCATCCGGGTCTTCACT
Source organism: Lathyrus aphaca (assembly GCA_963966055.1). Classification (NCBI taxonomy): domain Eukaryota; kingdom Viridiplantae; phylum Streptophyta; class Magnoliopsida; order Fabales; family Fabaceae; genus Lathyrus; species Lathyrus aphaca. The sequence continues at coordinate 277,160,046 of OZ014523.1, forward strand.
CCAGCTACCTTCGCCAGGAGTTGTTCCAAGTTTGTACCCTGAGAACTCTGATTTACGCGAGCTATTCCGAGGAAAAACCAAGTTAGGATAAGAAACTATCTACGAACACCTGTCAAGAATGCAAGGATGTATGCAAATGCCATGTTCGGTTATTTCCCAAGATCCCTCTATTTTGATTCACATTTTGATACTCAAGAATTTCAACTGCAAGATTCAAATATGGGGTCCCTGGAAATAACTGAACATGTATGCTGGGATGCTATGAAGTCATGGATGCAACTGGCACATGATCAGTGACTGGCATGTATCATGGTATAGGACCAAGAACCAAGTTTCTAAAGCCTCAAAGGTCCTCTGAATATAACTCGGATAGGAACTCAAAATCAAATACTCAAGAACTCCAGAACCATAACAACCAGATCATGACATAAGATCACACTGATGATAAAAGGGTATGTTGAGGTCATGGGTTCCTGCAAACCTGTAAACCCCTCATAATCTCATGGGTGTGCTTTGGGTCAAACATCACAGACTCTCAAAGCCAAATAACAATAACACGTTCACCATTTCCGAAAAATGGCTCATGACCAGATCAGGGAATCTGTTTAGAATTATGTACAACTCAGGGAGGTCTCAGCGTGAGCCTAGGACAAACAAGCATCCCTTATAAGTCCCCAGCTTCGAGCGCTGAAATCGAGAAACAATAGTACATTCAGCCTGAAGGGTACATACTATCATCATACGACCAAATGCTTTGACTGAGTTCATATAAGAGAACCAGACCATCCTATGCAAGTTCCCTGTAGGCCCTCGGGTGCGAATGGGTTTGCCAAAAAATATGGTCTGCCACTGTCACCACTGGAGAGGGATGTTTCAACAAGGTTCTCAATGATCGGTCCCCGGTCGCATATAACTATCAAGGTCGTGTAATGAAGTAGAGAAAACCCCTATATCAAGACACTTATAAGACGGTCACGAATCTGGGTGTGAATGCACTAATACCCCCATGACAAGATACCATGGGGACAAAGTGATAGCTCACTCTAAGTCCTAAGGTGCACTCAAGCCGGGTATCTGGCTTATCTCCCAGTAACAGTATCACCCAAGTCCCACCAAACAGAAAACCAGTCCAGACAGTCTAGTATAATATATGATGCATGAAAATAAAATACTGAAAAGTAGTAAATAAAGCTCTAAATAAAACTATAAATAAATAAAAGTAGGTAACAACAAACAATCAATCACACAAAGAAACAGAAACACGCAAGCACTATGAGAGCCTCTCAAGGGGAAACCAGAGTTTCTGGGTTCGATCCCCAGCAAAGTCGCCAGCTGTCGCTCCCTGGATTTCCATACTGGTACAAATGCGAAAGTGGCTCGGAAAAGGTAGAGTCTCCAGCCAGGCATTTTTATCCTGAAGGAACTAGAATGCTAATGCTGCACAAACTGAAGAAAGGAAAAGGAAGGATACAGGTCTTGTGAACTAAAGAATCTGGGTTTGGGTGTCGGTTACGACCTTGGAAGGTATTAGCACCCCAGATCGTCCGATGTAATCTATGGGATCCACACTTGCAAAGAAATTGTTTCAACATGGGTAAGAAATGAAGTTTCTCCAAAAGAAAGACTGAAACTGGATAAGAAAAGAAAATAAATGGGGAAATGTAGGGAAAATAAAAGAGTGCTCGAACAGGCCCTACCCTGCTGCCTACGTACCTCATCGAGAAATGAGGATCAGAGACGACGTAGTTCCCCTAACTAGGGAGGAAAATGGATTGTGTTTTAAAAGCCTGAACTGCTTATGTCAATGCTCAGGTGTTGCAAGCTCGTCTGGCACGAGTGAATTACCGTCTTGCAAAGAGACAAGTAGGAGCAAGTTCTTACGTTGAGACTGAATGTGATGAGAAAAGAAGTCTCGAAGGAGAGACATTTGTTCTTTGTTTGTGTTTTTTATAATTTTTTTAGGAATGTGGCACAAGAAAGTGAAAACAAATCCTTTTCTAGGGAATGTGTTCTTATTACCACATTCCTAGATAGAATGAGTAATAAGTTCACCAAGAATGAAGAAGACCCTCAAACTTGATTCCAAGGATTAGGGTTTGAGTTCACCAACTTTTTGAAGTTATTAAGTGTTTTGTGAATTAAACGAAGAAGTGTTTTTTATGGTTTTCTTTGTGAAGATAGTCTCATGATTGGACTTGTGCATCATGCTAGACAAGCTTGTACCACCACCAAGATGGGGTGAATACAAGTGCCCCTTGGAATAAGGCCATGCATCTAAGACTACTTCAACCTTTATTAAAGTGTTTTTTGGCTTTTGTTTGAAGATGAGAGAGAGAGAGAGAGAAAGAACCAAAGGATCTTAAAGGTAAAAGAACTAAAGTGGAAATAATAATCCTATTTTTATCATTTATAGATGAACCTAGGTTATTGTGGTATCATTCTATCCTAAATAAGATAAGAAAATAAGAAGAGAAGAAGAAGAAGAAGAAAGGAGGTAGAAAATCAACTTACTTCTCCTAAAGAAGTTAAGTTGTTTCTAAGGGGGTTGAAAAGAAGTTGTACCAATGATGGCATAAGCATATCTCATAAACAAACATGAAAGCATAAAAGGGAAGAAAAATAAGTTGGAGATGTGGAAATCTCATCCACACCTTTTAGTTACCATAACCCCTGAAAGTGTTAGAAGAATTCACAAATGATAAGCATAAACCAAGTAAGTTCACACAAGGTAAGGACAAGCAAAGACTCATAAAAAATCATCACAAATAGAACTTAAACATCATACCAAAGTTCTAAGATTAATCACACAACATCATACAAAGAAGAAGGAAAGAAGTCATACAAACACTTATCAAAGCATAATGAAAGACATAAGGTGAGAACATGTGATTAGAAGCTCTAAACAAAGTAAACATCAACAAAATTCACCAAAGTCAGAACCCTAACATGTTAAATAAGTGCCTAAGAATGAAAGTCAAACATCAATTAAGACATATAAACTCAAACTAGGTCAAATGGGAGAAGCATGGAGAAGTTAGAGGTGTAGTGAAACATGCATGTGAATGTGAATCTTAGTGAACAAGTAACAACAATCAAGTCAAGGAAAAGATCTCATACAAAAAATAGGGTTCTATCAACATGTTAACAATCCCAAAATCAAACCCTAAGAGGTGGCACAAGTGCCCTCCTATTCAAACAACCAAGCAAAGTTCAAAGATATCTCAAAATATGAAAATTAAAGACCAAATATCAAACAAATAGTGAACATGCCTCAAAAATTATACCACTAAGCACCAAGACACTTCAATCATACATAAACAACATATCAAGATCACATGGCTAAAATCAGAAGCTAACATCTTTAAAGAATTGATCAAATATCACTTAAGGTTCCATTGACTTTCACCCAAAGCAACAAGCTAAAACATATCCAAACAAGCCCTAAAAAATCATGATAAAAATCAGAGAGACACTTCAACATGTTAGGAGAGCAATGCAAAAAGAATCAGAAGCATACATATTTTCAAACTAAAGATTGAAATTAAACAAGCCAAGGTGTTCAAGAAAGAAATCAAACAAAAGGAAATTAATTGCAAAATTAATTCAGACTATGGAAAATAAAAATATAGAAAATTAGAGAAAACTCAAAAATGTGTTCATTCATTTTTTAGGATATTTTTATGTATTTGACTATTTTTTAAAATAAGATTTGAAAGAAGAAATAAAAATGAAAATGGAATTAATTTCCAGGAGGTGAAAATAGCAAGGATGTCACATTTTAATCCCATTTGGGCTCAGATAGGGGGTAAAATTAGCAACACAAACCCCAGTCCAGTCAAACACAGTACACACCAATTACCATGGATTTCATAAACAAACAGAGACAATGACATGCACAAGATTGATCCAACGCGCAACATTAGGTCAAAAAAATCAAATAGGTCAACACATCAATGGATATTAAAGCATGCACATGATAACAACAATGGACAAACAAACAATATGATTAATTATGAAACAAAAGGCATGTGACTTGGACATGCAATTTTAATGCGCTGTCACGATGCAAGCCATCCGATTCGAAAAACCAACGGATGTGATTCTGTCTTCCACCTTGAGCCTCCCTTCCACCTGAAACTGTAGTCCGGTGCCGGAGCCCTAGCTTTGGTCACCGGAAAATTCATGCCAAACGCAAAAATTCATAGAAATATAAATAAATTTCCAAATCCACTCAGTTTCTCACGCTGATTACAAATATGAACTCAAAATTATCAAACAATGCACCAAACTCATGGATCGAAGATAAAAAGTATGAACATCAAACTTTCAAACTCAACATACAATTCATTTCTCCTCCATTTAAAAAAATAAACATATCAACATCATCAGAGGAACTCAATGAACACAACACATACAAGAAAATTAATTCCAAGATCCATGAATTGAGATGTTACCTGAAGCTTGCAGAGCTCGAGATAGGTCAAGAATTCTTTCCAAAAGCTGCAGATCAACTTGATTTAACTTCCTCTTGAAAAATAAATGCAAGATAGAAATTGAAATAACCTGGATCTTAAGATTCAAAGAGATGTTCTTTGAACTTGAACAGCTGGAAACTTCACTCTAAGTTTCAAACAATGATGGATTCTGACTCCTCTCACTTCACTGATTCAAGAAATGCAAAGAATTCTCTACAAATCTCTATGGAAAGAGAGATTCGAATAGAGAAAGGAAATGAGAAAAAACAAGAAAAATGGAGGAGATGAATGTTTAACTCCCCACCTCCCCAATTATATGTGGGAAGCTCCTTATATAGACTGAGAATGAAGTCCATTAGGGTATGAAATGTTGAGGACTTATGGGTAATCAAGTTTAGATCAAATTGAAAAATTATTGGTAAGTGAGGTTTTGCGCATGTAATCTCAGAAAGCAAGGCAAGAATATTCCCCATTTTATCCACTAAAGACCCTTGGATTGATCCTAAGGCTGAGAGTGCATTGAATTGTGACTTTCACTTGATTTTGCAAACTTGCACCATGATGGATAAATGAAGTATATGCCACGGATTCTTTAGCTTCAAGGTCCAAAATTGTGCCAAATGGGATGTAATTGAATGTGGTAATGAGACTTGGGTGATTAGAGATCATGTGAAGGCTTTAAGAAACATTTTGCAATTGGTGTCCAACTTGAAAGCATGGTGAAGCATAAAGTGACCTTAAACTTCAAGTTTCCATAACTTTTGACTCAAGAAGGCTATGATGAAGTTCTAGTACTTTTTGAAAATGGGAGGAAGATATCTTCAACTTTGGTGTTTTGAAAAAGTTCATTTGAAGCTTTTTTGGTGATGAAAAGTGAAGTTAAAGCTAGGTGAAAACTTGCCCAAAGTAGAAAGTTAATATTATAGATCACTTTCTAAAAATGGCAACTTTCTACCAAACTTAGAATTTCTGCATTTTGATGACATCCAACCCATCCATTGACCAAATAAAGGTTCTAAAACTTGATACCCATGAAGAGAGCCCTTCAAACCCTAGGTTAACCTCCTGGTTGACCAGTTTGACCTATTTCTTCATTTACAAGTAACTGATCAAATACCTGACTTCCTCAATGAATTTTTGCATCAAACTTCATCCCAAGGCCTTATATACCATATGAAAGCCTTTGACCATAATAATTGGTCAAAGCTATGAGGGAATGATGATCTGAGCCAAAACCCTAATTAGGGTTTTCTCTGCATAGGAGAAAGTTACACCTCTGAACTTCTGATGAAATCTCCCTCTTCTAGGGCTTTGAGGATGACTTTGAGCTTGTATAGGATATGAGGTTCCCTTGTAGGCTTCTTGAAAGACTACCTGGCTCTCAACTTGACTTTGAAGAATCATGACTTGCTAGATGATTGATCACATGCCCTATGCTTGTAACTATGAATGTCATGCCTCATTCTTCTATGCTAAATGTTAGGATATGTATGCTTTATGCTATGCTATATGATATGAAACTGAGAGGGAAAATTTGGGGTGTTATAGTTGGGGAAACCGAAGACTGGCTTGTGAGGTACCCTGGCGTGAATGATCGTATTTGCTGGTCGCATGGGCCCAATAGATTCCCTATGTACGACATACTTTTCAAGGAGCTCATGTTCAAACTTTCCTTCTCGGATTTTCAAAAATCTTTATTTTTACATTTGGAGCTCTCCCCCTCCCAGCTGTATCTGAACTCTTTCGCCTTCATATGAGCCTTCGAGATGACCAGTGGGTATTTGAAGATTGGGGCGACGTTTCCTCTATTTTTCCATATTTTCCACCTCCAGAGACAGGTTGTATAAGGGAGATATGGTTGGGTCTCCCTTATGCAGAAGAAGATTTTCAAGGCGTACTCTGAGTCAATCAAAGATTTCAATGACCGATATTACTTGGTCGAGCCCATCTCTGATCGTGCTCAGAACTCTTGTAAGTTATGGGGAGTGGATACGAATGATGAAGGAAACGTTTTGTTGGACGAGGAGGGAAATGAGGTTCCCATCTTATGTTGAGGTTTAATTTTACTTGGTCGCGTGACCACTTTTTATGCGGGACATATGAGTTCCTGGCTATTTCTTCTGAGTTGAGTGAGGAGGATCGAACCATCTATGGCGTCCTTATGAACTACATTTCATGAATCACGATGACTGCATATGTGGACGAGCATGGTCATGCGATCCTGGACAAGGATAGGGGGTGCTAAAGTGACCACTATATTTATAGAAGTGTTGAAACTTCTTATTAGTGAGACGGACAAGAACATCACTACTTACCTCGGTAGCTTTTACATTTGTTTGTTCGTATTGATTTTTGTGCCCGTTTGACTTTTATGCTCTAACCTTCTTTGTCTTTTATCTTGTATTTTTCATATTCCATTGTTGACGTACAAGACAAGTTGATTGCTAATGTTGCCAAAAGACGGGGAGCCAAGAAGTTGAATTAAATTCGCATTGAAGATCGGCTGATGTCTGTAGGCATGGGCTCAGGAAACGCTTCCTCGGATCCTCATGGCTCGCCGGGAACTGCTTCCAGGATGGGGAAGAGGTCATACATCTGACAAGTTCCACTCTAAATCCTTCATTCGAGCTCCCTACCTACTTTCTGAGGCCGGGCTTCTTCGAGGAGACCTCCCTCCAAGTTCATAGGGAGGAGACACTCAGATTGGAAAAGTTGAGTCGACCGGATAGACGGTCATGGTTGGCTCGAGATGCAAGTTCGGTGATGCGGGTCCTGGTGATGGCTTCCATGTATGCTGAAGGTACTGCCACTCAGGAGCAGGCGATACAACGATTGAAGGATCAACTATCCATTTCCGAGGATATGGCCAAGGCTTCCTTAGAATCTTTGAAGGAGGCCTCCAAGGAGCTGAAAGAGTCTTCGGCCGTTGTAAGGAAATTGGCTAAAGAGGTAATTTCCTGTCTTAAGGCCGCAATGGCTCTTGTTGAGGATGAACATGAGGAGCTTAAGTCCCTGAAGACCCGGGTTGAGCCAATTTCAATAATCAAGCAAGGGGAGGAGGACCTTGATGAAATGGCGATTGTGGCGTTTAAGAATGTGGTGGACCAATTGAAGATTGTCAACCCCGAGGTGATATTGAACGAGGAGGGCATTAATTTTCTATACAAAGCCAAGGATGGGGTAATCTTTATCCCTGATTTCCTCAAACAGTCAGCGCAGGACGATGCAACCATGGCCTATGGTGATCAAGGGGTCCATACTGATGCTCAACCTGCTGCTAATGCTGACCCTTAAAGACTTCATTGTTTTTTATCTTCACTTTCTAGCCTGCGCGCCATGTCATTTTTTTGGAATTAGGGGGGTTGTTCCCCCCTTTATGTAATATGAGAACAAGTCGGTTGTAACACCCCATTTCTACCCGATTTTAAAATCAAATCAGAGTTATAAAAATTCATCAACAAACATGGGATATCATATTTTCAACTTAAAACCAAATAACATAAACTTCATTAATGTATTACTTTGATAACGAAGCAACAGATTCATCAAGTTACAACTTTAAAACAACTTCATATACTTTGCAACTTTAAACTACTCCAACATGGTTTTTCAAACTAAAACAACTGAAAAAAGTTCATCAACTTAATAGAAATTCAATATAAATCAAGACATGTGTTCATCCCCCCCCCCCCCGAAGTGCTACGTATCAGAGCGATAAAAACTAAATCGAAGCTACTAAGTACTCGACTCTTGATTACCTACATGTTACCAACATAGGGAAACATTCAAATAGAAGGAGTGAGATATCGAATAAAATAAGTAAGAGTATGGTAATCAATAAGAAAGTGAGAAATCATACAATCACATCACTTCACACAACCGGCAACATCAACATACCACTTCAACCAAAAACATTAATAACATATAAAATGCGACTTAAAATGCAACTCAACTTATGTATATGCATGTGGTAGCATTTTTTGAGTAAACTCCCAACTTGAAACGTTGCCAGTTTATCGAGGCATCAACAACTTATATGCCAATCCAGGGAAAATTGATTTGAGCATCCACTCCAACTTAAAAATATGCACATGTATGAAACTTATGAATGGCATACAGCGACAGCAATATAAACAGTAACTTAAAAACTTAACAACATGCATCAACGTTGGTCAAAAGACCTGCAACTTAATAATTCCCAAGACCGGGATAACACAACATGTAATGGCCTAATACGACTACAACAAAGAAAACCAACCGAATTACGACTTAATTTGTTAAACTTCTAAATTAATTATTTTAATCTTCTGATATACAAAATCTACTAATCTTATCTTTATCTCATTTCCAGAATCAACTCAGCTCGACTCGGATGCGAAAATAGGATGAATCGCCAAATATAGTACTTTCTGCACACCATTATGTCCATACGCGTATAGAATTACCTATGTACGTATCACTCTACTTCTAAGCCACCCTTACGCGTAATTCTTGCTCATACACGTAATGCCCTAGTCACCTACGCGTATGCTACTCAAATGGCCAGAGGGCCTACCTAATCCTCCTCTATTATGTGTAATGCCCGCGTAATAGGCATGTGTTACGCGTAATGCCTAGCATTGTTACGCATATTACTAGATATGTTACGTGAATCACTAGAATGCACACCAGTTCCTCTTCTACTACGATTTACACAACTTCATCACTCCATTCAAGCCTAATTGGGTTTCTACATTGATTTTAGACTCTAATTCTTTGCATCTATTCATCTAATAATTTCTACAACTGATTTATGAGTCCTAAATCCTCTTCTCTACACGATTTCCTGCAACAACTTGTCCAACAATACGACAACAAATACAACGATAGATACAATAACATGAACAAAACGCATGACAACAACACAACAAGATTAACATATTATACATGACAAATCCACAAGAATTTCAACAACAACTTATACAAAAACACAACAACAATTATATGAAACCTAACCTATATACGGATTATCTAATACTGGTTATAGAATTTGAACCCCACCCTTACCTTGGATTGAAGGCATCTCGAATTCACAACCAAAAATCTCCGCGAAAATCCAACCTAGCCTCTTGTTCTTCCTCTAGACTTGTTCTTCTCACACCAAAATTCTGATTATTCATCTAATTAGGTTTTTCAGTTTATTTTTACTAAAATCTCACTAATCAACTAAATTACTAATGGGCCTAAAATAACACCCCCAACTTTACTACTATCACACTACAACTAAGCCCAACTTAATATTATATTGTTAATAATTATTTTATTTATTCGACTTAATTAACTCGACTAACCCAAACACGACTTAACTATCAACTTAATATCAACTTAAACAACTTAACGACATACACATCAAAACAACACTTTACAACAATTAATCGGGAAATACACAATAATATTTAATCAAATTAATTAATTAAATACGGGCGTTTCAACTCTCCCCCACTTAGAACATTTTCGTCCTCGAAAACCTTACCTTTCCCAAATAGCTATGGATAAGATTCCTGAATCTTTCTTTCCAACTCCCATGTCATACTCTCTCCGGAAGCTCCCAACCAAACAACCTTCACCAAAGCAATTTATTTGCCTCTTAAAGTCTTAGTTTCACAATCCTTAATTAGTACCGGAATTGTCTCCACAGTGAGATTATCCCATACTTACACATCATCCATACTAATCACCTGAGAAGGATATGAAATATACTTCCAGAGTTGCGATACGTGAAACACATCATGCAAGTTCGATAAATTTGGCAGTAAAGCCACTTGGTAAGCAACATTCCCAACCCTGTCTGAAATCTGATACAGACCAATACAACAAGGAGTAAGCTTCTTAGACTTCAATGCTCGTCCAACACCAGTTACTAGCATAACTCTTAAGAATACATGATCACCAACTTGAAATTCTAAATCCTTCCTTCGCTTATCATGATAAATCTTTTTCCTACATTGAGAAGCTTTCATCTTCTCTTGAATCAACTTCACCTTCTTACTAGCCTCCCGGACTATCTCTGGTCCAAGCACTACACTCTCTCCAGATTCATACCAACACAACAGAGTCCTACATCTCCGACCGTACAACGCCTCAAAAGGTGCCATTCTGATACTAGAATGATAACTGTTATTATACGTGAACTCAATCAATGGAAGATAAGTATCCCACAAACTTCCTTATTCAAGAACACAATGTATTAACAAATCTTCTAACGATTGAATCGTCCTCTCAGTTTTACCATCTATCTGACGATGATAAGCTGAACTCAACCTTAATTTAGAACCCAACGCTTCTTGCACAGTCTTCCAAAACTCAAAAGTAAACCTAGGATCTCGATCCTACATAATACACGAAGGAAAACCATGCAACTTCACAATCACTATGACATAGATCTCTGCCAACTTCGATACTGGAAAACTGATGTTAATAGGAATAAAATGAGTCGACTTCATAAGCCTATCAACAATCACTCAAATCAAATCATGTCCTCTTGAAGTATTAGGCAATCTCGTTACAAAGTCCATAGAAATGATATCCCATTTCCATTATGGAATTTCCAACGGTTGCAACAAACCATCAAGCCTCTGATGTTCAACTTTCAACTTCTAACAAGTCAAACAGGAATACACAAAATATGCTACATCATTCTTCATCTCCGATCACCAAAACAACTTCTTAAAATATTTATACATATTAGTCCCTCCTAGATGAATACTCAAATTAATTTTATAACTCTCCTCAAGAATCATCCTTTTCATATCCATATCACCAGGAATACAAATCCGATCATGAAGCCTCAAAACACCATGCATATCCAACTTAAAACCATTCTTCTCTAATTCACTGCAATCAACTATGATATCCACTAGTTTCACATCCAACTTCCGAGCTTATCTAATATTGTCCAGAAAATCATTATTAATCTTCATCATACCTAACATAACACTCTTCGGCGTCAGTTTGCAAACCAAACTCATATCTTGGAACTGCTCAATCAACTCTAACTTCTTAACCATCATTGCCGACATATGCAACGATTTCTGACTTAAAGCATTAGCTATCACATTAGCCTTACCTGGATGGTAATTCAAACCAAAATCATAGTCTTTCAACAATACTAATGTAATACCCCATATTTAATTAAACGCTCTGGATAATATTAATTAAGATTAATTAGTATTATCTGACGCAGAGGCTTTATTAAATATTCGACTCAGAGATATTTTGGATACTCTCCAATTGGACTAGTTACTAATGGATAAATATAATTTGTTTGATTTAAAAGGAAAATAGAAGAAAATAATGTTAGAAAGAAGGGTTTTATAAGAAATAAAGAAGAATAAAGTTGGTAAGAAAGAAAAGAAAGGAAAAGAAAGGAAGAGAAGGAAAAGAAGAGGAAAAACCTAGAAGCTTCAAGATCAAGAATCATCACCATTTCTTCATCGAATTTTCATCTTCACCAACCTCCTCATCGATTGCAAGGTGGGTTCGTAGTTAGATACTTTTGTTTTAGATTTTGGTCGAGTTTTAGGGTTTATGAGTTTTAGGGATTTTGATAGAAAAGCTTGAAATCGAAAGAATAAACGGTTAAAAACTCGATAAAACCTAAGTATGATGTTTGGTATATGATTATATGCATATTTGTGATTGTATTCCGCTGTTTTGGTGCAATTTTGTGAAATTTGGAGGTTTTGGGAATGGTTTCCCGTAGCTGGTTTTTAGCAGAATTTTTCCCAGTTTTCCCCGCAAATTGTAGAAATTTTCTGAGTTCACCCCGCGAACTGTAGCTTTCAGCTGAATTAAATTTTTTCATAACCTTTGATCCAGGTATCCATTTTTAGAGTTCCGCATATCGATTCTAAGCTAAAATAGTTTACAAATTGATGATGCCGAGAAATATTATTTTCACCCGACTTTTATCCGACTTTTCTGATTAACCGTAATTATGTAAAGTTATGGAATTGGGGTATTAATCTATTGTGGAAGGTATGCGTAATCCTGAGGATTGATTGAGAGTAGAGACATGAGATTATTGTGAGAATATTGTATAATTGAAAATTATATAATTTAAAGGTATCAAGAATATTGAAAGAGTGAGGAAACTTTACCTAAAACCATTTGAATGGCCTAGTGTTGTGACTAGGATTTGGCAGATGGTATAACTTGTGAGGTAAGTAGGATTAACCTAGGTTGATACAAATTGTTTAGAGACGTGACAATTCTTAGGTGTGGATACTCGATTAGTGTCTTCAGGATAGGTAGTTGCAGGAAGCTGGAGGTTGCTTCCTTGCGATATAATCCTAATTTAATTATATTTGGCTCGTGTCGAGGTTCTACAAGGTGGGATGACTGAAGAGATATAATTAATCTATGGATTCAAATCCCTTAATGGATGACAGTGATCAATGCTCGTCCTGGTGTGACTGGGTAGGGAAAGTATCCATTAGGATAAGTAACGAGTGACCCGTGCTTGTCCTTGTATGGCTGGGCGGTGAAAGTTACTTTGTGGACAGGTACCGTGACCCGTGCTCATCCTTGTGTGGATGGGAGGGGAAATTACCTTAGATGTATAATGAGTGACCCATGCTCGTCCTTGTGTGGCTGGGCGGGGAAAGTTATCCATCGGTAGATAATAAGTGACATATGATCGTCCTTGTGTGGCTGGGCGGGGAAAGTTATCTACACATTGAGAATCGAGTGACCTATGCTCATATGCTACGGTTATGGCTGGGCAGGGAAAGATGCCTCTAAGCACCTAGTGTGTGTGCTTCGTTTTGTTACCTTGATGTCTCTAGTTTTATGTGAACTCCAAGTCTAGATTTTTCCCCGACTTGAGTATTGTTTAGAATTGAACCCTTAGAGCCAAGAGAACTCTAAGATAGGGAACCCACTGAGATGTTGATATCTCACCCCACTATTGTTTTTTTTTTCCAGGTTTCTTTTGCAGGTTTGATTTACAAGTGGAGCTATGCTCGGGATGTTTCAAGTGAAGCATAATTTTAGTCTTCCGCTGTGTATTTCTGTATCTTTGTATAATAATGGATATTGTATTGATCTTAATATTTTGTTTTAGTATAATTTCCATGTCTTGTGCCATTTTAGTATTTGTTTTAGAATTGGTCAAGAATGTGAATTATGCTATTAGGAATCTTATGATGGTGCCAGTACCAAAAATTAACACTTGTATGATATTATTCTAGATATATATTGTATGGGCGTTATAGTTGGTATTAGAGCAGGTCGTATCTTCGATCTAGCCTTGAAACACCATAAGTAAATCTCTCTTGCCTCTTAAGTGTGTCCGGCCGGCATTGTTCTTAATATCATATTATGTAGTATTGGGACTGATCAACCTAATGCTATATATATGTGATAGGTAGAATCATGGTTGTGTGACCATGAGGACTCTGAAGTGTTGTCGTAACTTATGCTGTGAGAGTAGATTCAAGCCAAGAGTTAGCAAAGGGAGCTTTGGTCAGCTTAGTTGGAGTCTTCTAAAGAGTTTTACTTCTTGTAACGTGGAGTTGCTGAGAAGTGTGTTGTTCGAGAAATCCACTTGAAATGGATAGATTCTGAAAGAGTGTAAATCTCTGCAAGATGAGTGGTCAGTGTATCAAGGAATACGTAAAGTCACTAGTGGATCAATATTGGTCACTGGTATGGACAAGAGTGTTGAGAAATATCATTCCATGAAAAGAGAAGATGCTTGTAGAACGGGCGACGTAAGGTTCGGAAATGAGTTAATTATTAGTATTTCAGTTCTAAGATCATGGTGGCATCATAGAGGAACGAGAGTACTTCAAGGAATGTATTAAGATAATACCTTACAGGTGGATAGAAGTTAGAAGTAAAGAATGTTTGTTACTTATGGGAATCTAAGGTTGTGGTGAAACGTGAAGAGAAACACAAGGATGTGATTACACGTTTCAAGTGAGACAAGTATACCCCTAACGAAGAGTAGAAGTTTGGAGTTGTATATTCGGTTATGACCAAGGAGACAAAGTTTAGAGTGATGCATCATGGTGTTATATTTAGTAACGGATCAATAGGGTAAGTGTTGAAGTTACCCAAGGAATAATATAAGGTATAATGCCGAAGAGAGAGCAAGCTTTATTTAGTATCGTGAGGTGCATTTGGTATGGACCAGATGAAGTCGTGATAAGTGATAGATTGAGCACCTAGGATTCGGGAGAATTCTTGTAAGATGAATTATGTTGGACATGAGAGGATTACCACAGAGCGTGAAGTTAACGTGATATGGGAACAGTAATGACAGTGTATTATGAGAAAGCGATATCGGAAAATATTATTGGACGAATGTACTATCGAGTTGTTAAGTTGTTATTAAGACTAAAGTTAAGGAAGTGTGAGCAATGACGGTTTGCTCATTAGGACTATGGTGGTGTGACTACTATATGTGTGGAATCTTCAGTGGGTATGGCTGTAACCTTTGGATGTGATTGGGTTGAGTTTGGGAGGTTTATGTAACAATGAAGACCAGAAGTTTGCGTCTGCGTTTGAGTAATTGGATTTCCCTCTGGGTAGTACTCGGTTACAGAATTGTGTTTCTAATTCTCCTTTAGCTACTGAAAGTCCAGGATTGCACTGAGTAATCGTTTACCCTCCTGGTAGTGACCGGTTTTCATTGTTATGTCTTGGAAAATTGGATTTTTTTCTAAGGTGCATACATTTGGACTCGAGTGCCTGATCGAAGCGTTCTTAGTACTGATGGGAAGTTGTGTTAACGTTCTATATAATGATTAGCAGTGGGTAAGGGAACCCCGATTGTTATGTAAGCAGAGATAGTAAGGTTTTTCAGGAGAGTGTTTTACCTTAGTGTTCAGGTTTAAGGGGAAAATCCTGTATTTGTGAACAATCGAAGTATTTGGAATATGCCTCTAGCGAGATTGGGGATGTTGTTGTTGATAATAATTCTCGCCAAGGAATTTAGAGAGAGAGAGAGAGAGAGGAAAAAGTTGTATACTAGAGATGAGATGTTCATCATTTTGTTTTACCCGATAAGGATTATGTGTTGGTTTTGTTTATGGACAAAACAAGTGTTAGCTTGCGACTAAGAGCCTTTTGATAACATCATTGTACGAGTGGAATTTAGCCATTCCGTTGAGTATTCGTATTTTGATTTTAACATAATGGTAGTTTTACTTTTTCGCTTATTGGAGTTTGAGATTGTAAACACCCCAAATTTGCCCTCACACATTCACACCATGGCTTGTGATCTCTTCATATGCATAAGTTCAATCATAGCATCTCATATTGCATTTTTTTGATTCACTGCATTGATTCAAAGCCATCTGCATCTAGGGTTTGTGATCTGAGCCATCCCTGAGCTATTTGAGCCACTCCAAAGGTCATCAATCACTTCAAGGGGGTCCATGTATGTTCAAGCATCATATTGTATCCTCACAAAGTCAAGAAAGTCAAAGAATCACAAGAACTGAGAAAGGCATGGAAGCAGAGCCAGGTTTAACTGCACAGATGACCTAGAATTAGGGTTTTGGTTTCAGAGGCCATAACTCCAATTTTTTTGGCCATTATTGTTTCTATTGGTCTCTATATGGTATAAGGATCATGCATATAAATTTTCATGAAGAAATTCCATGGGGAAGGCATCTAATCAAGAGTTGACTTCTTGGGCAAGTCAGTGCAAAACCAGGGCATCTGAGGCCCCCAATGACCCAACCAAAGGGTGTTCTTCATCATTTTGAATGTGTATGATATTTATTTGATCATAGAAGATGTTAGAAGTTCACAAAATTGAAGAATTTCAAGCCATTTGCAAAGTTGCCTTTTTGGGAAAATGACTTGTAATGCAAACTTGCCATTTTGGGAAACTTTTTCAACCCTTTCTTTTTGATTCAAAAATGCTTCAAATGAAAAAAATTTGGTCATGAAAGTTGTAGAATGGATCATTCCCTTTTCAAAAAGTACAAGAACTCATTCTAATTCATTTTGGATCAAAAGTTATGGCTTGTCAAAGTTGGGAAAAATCACATAATTTCAAGTTATGTACCAAAGAGGCAAAGTTGCAAAACCACTTGCCAAGGCAAATTGTGCTTTCAAATGGACTTCTAATCTTTGTACAAACATAAACCAATACCTAAAAGTCATAATGCATCAAAGGTTTTCCCATTTTCATGACTTATGGATCAAGAAACTTCAAAAGGACCAAAATTGGACAAAGTTGCAAAACATCATACAAACCCTAATCCACTTGCTGCATTGCTTCTAATCCATTTCCATGGTTATCCCTAAACTCAGCTGAGCCAAGCCATGCCCCTATCACAGCCTTACACTTGCCCATACCTCAAGTACACCTAACTTGGACTTTTTGCAAAAAGACCCATACCAATCAAGCTAGGCCACACCAACTCCTCTGACCTATCCAAGAGTGATAAGTGGACCAAAAGAAACATAACACAACAGACACACAAGCCTGAAGGATCCTCCAAGCCATAGTTCACAAAACTCCCCTCTTATGCATTTTCATTCGAAACACATCACCCAAGACACAAACACCAAAACAAACTTCATAGAACATCTCAGCATGTTCCACTGATCATCCCTGACCCTTCACCTTGCCTTGAAACCTCCTAAAACTGAAACACGATTCCCTCCCCTCTCTGAACAGAACCTCTTCAAACTCACAAATCAGCCATTCTAAACTCCAACCAAGCTTCATAACTTCATCAAGAGGATCATTAGAACCATTTTGAAGCAAAGAGGCAAGCAGAAAGCTCCTGGATTGAAAGCTCCATTTCAGGTGAGCTCAAGAACTTTTTTTCCAGAAATGCATTTTTAAGTTCCTAAATGAATCTATGTGATGTGCTGATCATGCTGATATGCTTAGTTTTGCAAATGGTTAAGTATTGAGTATGTATGAAGCTTCTGAAATTTTTTGACCTAAAAACCTTTTGATTCGATTCAGCTTTGATACGAAAAATAAATGTGTTTTGATTGATGATTCTTGTTGTATGATGCATGGGGTTGGATTCTGGGCAGAGAGATCAAGTTTTAGTGACCTAGGGAGTGAGTTAGCAATTTTCAGGGAAGGAGGTGGCCGGAGAAGATGACCGGAGGTCATTTCCGGCCACCTGAATGTCATTAAGTTGTTAATTACGATTAGGGTTTGGTTTGAATGTGGACCTTTGATCTTGTGGACTTTTGTTGACTCCCGCGCGAATGGAGGGCCTGGATCTCTCATTAAAACCCTAATCTCACTTAATTAATTTAATTAATCCAGTTTAATTTAATTGGCTCAGTTTGAATTCCAGCCACAGGATCTGGCGCGCAGTCAACCCCCTATCCCCAGAATCAATCCTGGCCCTTCCCTTTGCATACTTCCATTTATTTTATTTTTTATTTCATTTAATTTGGTTTATCTTTCACATTTTATTTAAAATAGTAAAATACCTTTAAAAATTATGAAATTTTTTGTCAAAGATTTCATTAATTTTTAAAACCCAAAAATATTTTTATTTTTATTTTTTGCACTGAAAATTATTTTTAAATCATTTAAATGTTTATTTTTAATTAGTTAATGGAAATTAATTAATTAAAAATACATTTAGGTATTTAAAAATCACAAAAAAATTCACATAGCATTTAAAAACATTTAGAAACATTGTCCAACTCTCAAACCAAATTTCTTTTTTGTTCTTGTTGCCTTTTGATCATTTTCATTGGATTTAATTTCATTTTAAGGCAATATTTTGTTTCAAACTTCAAAAATTTCTCTCTACCTAACCCTTGAGAGTTGGATGATGTTTCTTTTGGCATTACATCTTGCATAGAATTTAGTTTATAGGACAAAATTGGTTTGAATTGATCTTGCATTTTCAATTTGTTTAGCATTTTTCTTGGTGAAGTACCCCAAAACCCTAGCAATCTTAGGAAATTCATAACTTTCATTAGGTTAGGAGTTGGATCCTCTCCTTTGGGCAGTGAGTTTGTATAGGTTTAGGGTATCTTTGATTGCATTTTCAAATTTTTATCATGTCATTTGCTTCTGGTTTTGGATTTTTGCTTTGTATGGTGCATGTAACCCTAATTTGTGCTTTCCTTTGCATCAATTTTTCATTTGCTTGCATCCAATGACTTGCCATGACATTTTGTGCATCCACATGATTCATAATACATATTAGGACATATTAGAATCATGTTTGATCATTGCATCTTTCATTTGCCATGTTGTATGTCCATTACATTTCATAACTTTCCATGTACATTCTTGGTTCAATGCATGTCTCATTTGCATCCTTGTCTTTGTATGATCACTCTCATCTCTTGTCATGTGTTTGCATCATCTATTAGCATCATTAACTTCATGTTCTTGCTTCTGGTTTTGGTATGCATCATGACATTGCATCTCATTTGTATTGCATTTCATTTCTTTTGCTAACTTTTCAGGTGGTAAGTTGTTTGAGAAGTGAATTTGCCTTCACTTCTCACAATCTCTTTTCATCTCTTTCATACTTTCTTTGCTGCATTTTGTATGTGTTTTAGAGTGAGCTTGCTCATTCATGTTCATCTTACTTTCTTTCTCCAAGCAACTTGTCTGCTTAAATGAAGCAAGTTGTTTTGCTTCTCTTTGCTCCTTTCATCTGCTTCCTTCCTGGTGGATTCTCTGAAGATCTTCTTGAAAACCTCATTAACCCTAGGAACAACCAAGCATGACAACAATTAGGGTTTGATTAGTCCCCCATTTAGTTTTACCTTTGTGTCATCTTTGAGTCTTCTCTTCTCATCTCATAATCAGGGACTAAACCCTAAAGGCTTTAAGGCTTGGTGATTAAGCTTATGCCTGCATCCTTCTATTAGGATGGAGTGTATAACTTTAATCCTAAGTGTTAAACCCTTAATGCATTTAAATCCTTTAATCAATTCACCTAATAATCATCAGGACATCAAGCTTGTAACTTGGGCCTTGCATTAGGGTTCTAATTCTTCCTTAATTGGTTAAGAAGGACTAACCCTAGTGTTAATGGACAAGTCCCCCTCAAGTTGTCTTACAAACCATAAAAATCATTTCTTCATCTTATCATTAACTAAAATCCACTTAATAAAGGCTTTGTTTTGTCATGAGGTTAATCCCTAATCATGGATTAAGTTGAGGAGTCTTTCTCAGCTTAAATGTTCTCATCTATTATCCTTCTATTAGGATGGTGTAATGAGTCCATTGAATACTTGATTATGGCTTAAACTCATTACTTAACACTAAACAAAAATAACAAAAACATCTAACTAATCACAAGTAGGTTAATGATCTTAATCCTACATCATGGTAATTAAGTGTGAGATGCTGACTTCACACTTAAGGTATTCTCATTACCCCTAATCAGAGGGAGGATGTGATGAGTTTACTAACCCATTGGTCTAGGCTTAAACTCATTTTCCTATGACAAATTTCCAAAAGCAATAAAAGATTGAAAACACAGAAAAAAAACAATAATCGTCTCCTTCGGGATTCTTTTCTCATCATCTTCACTCACAAACGAGAACTCGCTTCTTCCGTCTAATGCAAGACAGTTTGCACCTAAGCCAGACAGGTCATACACTTGAGCATAGACAAGCAAGCAGTTCACAAGTCAATTTGCCTTTCAGTCTCTTTGGGTCGAACTACGGTGTTCTGACTTCCTTATTGCACGAGAGGATACGTAGGCATAACTTAACAGTTATCGAACAAAAGTCTATGTATATTCCCCCCTCCTCCAGCACTATTCTTTTAGCCTCATAGTCTTGAGCATTTCACTCTTGTTCTTAGACTGATACTTCACTTATACACTTCACATTTCTTTTACACTGACACTTGCATTCTTTCCAGTTTTGATACACAAATAAGCACTGACACTACCCCTTTAAAACACAAATCTTTTAAGCGTGGATCCCGTCGAGTACGGAGGACAATCTGGGTGCTAATACCTTCCCAGGTTGTAACCAACCCCCTTTCTCAGTCTCTCTGGTTCGCGACCGTCTTATCCATATCTTTTCTAGGTTTATGCAGCATTACCTTTCCTTCGGGATAAAAATGCCTAGCTGGCGACTCTTTTCTTTCTCTCCTTTCGCCGACCGTTCGCGTCTGTACCCCTTTTGACTTAGCCTCATTTTGGTGGGAGCGACAGAGATTTCTATGTTGTGCCCGTTTTGTGTTATTTTGAGTGGTGAACGACAAGCTTTTGTTGCACGTGTTTAGAGACCACAGATGAGAATCATCTTGCAAGTAGTGTAGAATAATTGGTAATTCTGAGTTGGATTGTTGTTAACAAGAAGAACAAGTTCATTTGTGTTTGACAGTTTAGCCTTAGATAGGTAATCGATTGACACCTGAATTTTGTGGAAGATTTTTTTAGAGAGTTGTACTTTCTGAACTGCAAGTTTGTTTTGGCTTCCATTCGAAGTGTCAAAGAACGAAGTGTTGGATATTCCTTTGGGAATCTTATAGTAAGCGGTAAATGATTTGGATAATTGGTGTATCGTCATTGCGACTATTGAGGAATTAAGTTGCGAAGCTATACAAGGATCATGAAGTGTTGATCTTTCCAGAAATGTTTTGATATTTGAATTATTGTGTGGATAATAGATAAACCAATGGTTAATTTTAGTATCATAAATTCTTAACATCAAGTTATGGAACCCGTAAGAGTAATATCGGTTGTGTGCAGTTGAACCTAATGCAGAGATAAGAATTTTAAGTTACATTCTAGGTACAAAGGGAGATGAATGTCCCGACGTTAAGTATGTAAATTGGATCAATTAAGGAACGAGACCTTGAGAGAAGTGAATTTGAATGATAAATTTTGTGTGATCCAAAAGGGTGAGTAAGTGGAATATTGTATGCAAAAGGCAAATGTTATGGAAACCCTCAAGTGTTCTAAGGATGATTTGAGTTTGGTATTGGTGACTCTCGGGTTATTGTAAATTCTGTGGCGTTACTACGTTATTATTGATGGAGACCTTGTGTCAACAGAAATCTCGAGTGAATGGAATTTTGTAAAGAGAATTGATATGGAGAATAGTAACCATGGTCAGATTGATTAAGTTTAAATTGGATGAATTGTTTCGAGTTTAGAATGGAATTGAGTTTGTGTAAGTTATGTTTGCAGCAACCCAACCCTTGTATCTCTGTCGTTGGAGAGTTTTGGTCCGATGTTATTATTATGTAGTCGACAAGTGAATTGTTCTATCGTTTCATGTTTACAAGTTCTTATTCTATTGGTTGGTGAGAGCTCCGATGGATAAGTGTTTTCTCTGCAGACTACCAATTACTTGGTATTGTTTAAGAATTTGTGGTATCTCCACTGCTTGGCTTTGGAAGCATAGTGGAGGGAGACAGATAAAAGAGTTCAGTCGGATTATGAGAATTTGAAGAGATTTATTTATAATTGTCGAAGTAAGAGAATTTTGCTCTAAGTGGGTTGTATATGGTAAGATACCAAAAGAATGAAGTGTCCGATGTAAATGTTTATAGTTTTGATATAAGACCAAGTAGAATTGGTAAGGAAGTCGTTTGATAACTTTTGAAATGGCTTTAGTGATTGAAGGATTGTAATAAGAGTTTCGTTGGAAATTGTATATAGTTAAGTTTTCACCAAGATACCTTGTGGAGTCTTGTCGAGTGTTGTGGTTCCGAAATCAAATTGGAGTGTTATTCCTTGTGTTATGACTCAATGGAAGGAATTAGCATGGTATGTTTTCTCCGAAGGAGCAATGAGACTAAGTGTTTCGGTATGAAGCAACAAATGAATTGTGAAAATAGTGAGTTAGAGGTTAACCAAATGTTGGAAACAAGCGTATGAGTAAGGACGTGAGGCTTGATTTGTTATGAAACGAGGATCTTTGAGCCGCAAAGTCAAATTGGATTTGAGTATGTCAGGATATGTATGAGAATTAAGGATAAGTATGGATCTAAGATAGTGTTGTAAAATTTCGTTGTGGATGAGTAATGGAAATTCGAGGACGAATTTCAATTCAAGGAGGGGAGGATGTAATACCCCGTATTTAATTAAAAGCTCTGGATAATATTAATTAAGATTAATTAGTATTATTTGATGCAGAGGCTTTATTAAATATCCGACTCAGAGATATTTTGGATACTCTCCAATTGGACCAGTTAGTGTTACTAACTGATAAATATAATTTGTTTGGTTAAAAGGAAAATAGAAGAAAATAAAGTTAGAAATAAGGGTTTTATAAGAAAGAAAGAACGAAGAATAAAGTTGGTAAGAAAGAAAAGAAAGGAAGAGAAGGAAAAGAAGAGGAAAAACCTAGAAGCTTCAAGATCAAGAATCGTCACCATTTCTTCATCGTATCTTCATCTTCACCAACCTCCTCATCAATTGCAAGGTGGGTTAAAGTTAGATACTTTTGTTTTAAATTTTTGTTGAGTTATAGGGATTTTGGTAGAAAAGCTTGAAATCGAAAGAATAAACAGTTAAAAACTCGATAAAACCTAAATATAATGTTTGGTATATGATTATATGCATATTTGTGATTGGATTCCGCTGTTTTGGTGTACTTTTGTGAAATTTCGAGGTTTTGGGAATGGTTCAGTAGCTGGTTTTTAGCAGAATTTTTCCCAGTTTGCCCCGCGAACTTTACAAATTTTCTAAGTTCGCCCCGCAAATTGTAGCTTTTAGCTGAATTGTGTTTTTTTCATAACTTTTGATCTGTGTATCCGTTTTTAGTGTTCCATGTATCGATTCGAAGCTAAAATAGTTTACAAATTGTTGATACCGAGAAAATTATTTTCACCCGACTTTTATCTGACTTTTCCGATTAACCGTAATTATGTAAAGTTATGGAATTGGGGTATTAATCTATTGTGGAAGGTATGCCTAATCATGAGGACTGATTGAGAGTACAAACACGAGATTATTGTGAGAATTGTTTACTGGTGATAATTAATATAAAATGTTAGAATTATGTAATTGAAAATTATATAATTTAAAGGTATGAAGAATATTGAAAGAGTGAGGAAACTTTACCTAAATCCATTTGAATGGCCTAGTGTTGTGACTAGGATTTGAGAGATGGTATAACTTGTGAGGTAAGTAGGATTACCCTAGGTTGATACAATTTGTTTAGAGACATGACAATGCTTAGGCGTCGATACTCGATTAGTGTCTTCGGGCTAGGTAGTTGTAGGAAGCTGGAGGTTGCTTCCTTGCGATATAATCCTAATTTAATTATATCTGGCTCGGGTCGAGGTTCCACAAGGTGGGACACCCAGAGAGATATAATTAATCCATGGATTCGAATCCCTTAATGGATGACCGTGACCCGTGTTCGTCCTAGTGTGGCTGGACAGGGAAAGTATCCATTAGGATAAGTAACGAGTGACCCGTGCTTGTCCTTGTGTGGATGGGTGGGGAAAGTTACTTTGTGGCGAGGTACCGTGACCTATGCTCATCCTTGTGTGGCTAGGCGGGGAAAGTAACTTAGATGTATAATGAGTGACTCATTCTCATCCTTGTGTGGCTAGGCGGGGAAAGTTATCCATCGGTAGATAATGAGTGACTTGTACTCGTCCTTGTGTGGCTGGGCGAGGAAAGTTATCTACACGTTTAAGATCGAGTGACCTGTGCTCATTTGCTACGGCTCTTGCTGGGCGGGGAAAGATGCCTCTAAGAACCTAGTGTGCGTGCTCTGTTTTGTTACCTTGATGTCTCTAGTTTTATGTGAACTCGAAGTCTAGATTTTTCCCTGACTTGAGTATTATTTAGAATTGAACCCTTAGAGCCGAGAGAACTCTAAGATAGGGAACCCACTCAAATGTTGATATCTTTCCCCACTATTGTTGTTGCTTTTCAGGTTTCTTTTGCAAGTTTGATTTACAAGTGGAGCTATGCTCGGTATGTTTCAAGTGAAGCATAGTTTTAGTCTTCCGATGTGTATTTCTGTATCTTTGTACAATAATGGATATTGCATTGATCTTAGTATTTTGTTTTAGTATAATTTCCACGTCTTGTGCCATTTTAGTATTTGTTTTAGAATTGGTCAAGAATGTGAATTATGCTATTAGGCATCTTATGATGGTGCTAGTATCAAAAATTAACACTTGTATGATATTATTCTAGATATATATTGTATGGGCGTTACAGTTGGTATCAGAGCAGGTCGTATCCTCGACCTTGCCTTGAAAAATCATAAGTAACTCTTTCCTGCCTCTTAAGTGTGTCCGACCGACATGGTTCTAAAATCATATTATGTAGTATTGGGTCTGATCAACCTAATGCTATATATATGTGATAGGTAGAATCATGGTTGTGCGACCATGAGGACTCCGAAGTGTTGTCGTAACTTGTGCTATGATAGTAGATTCAAGCCAAGAGTTAGCAAAGGGAGCTTTGGTCAGCTCAGTTGGAGTCTTTTTAAGAGTTTTACTTCCTATAACATGGAGTTGCCAAGAAATGTGTTGTTCGAGAAATCCCCTAGAAATGGATAGATTATGAAAGAGTGTAAATCTCTGCAAGATGAGTGGTCAGTGTATCAAGGAATACGTAAAGTCACTAGTGGATTAATATTGGTCACTGGTATGGACAAAAGTGTTGAGAAATCTCATTCCACGAAAAGAGAAAATGCTTGTAGAATGGGCGACGTAAGGTTCAAAAATGAGTTAATTGTTAGTATTTCAGTTCTAAGATCGTGGTGGCATCATAGAGGAATGAGATTACTTCAAGGAATGTATTAAGATAATACCTTACGGGTGGATAGAAGTTACAAGTAAAGAATGTTTATTACTTATGGGAATCTAAGGTTGTGGTGAAACGTGAAGAGAAACACAAGGATGAGATTACACGTTTCAAGTGAGACAAGTATACCCCTAACGAAGAGTAGAAGTTTGGAGTTGTATATTCGGTTATGACCAAGGAGACAAAGTTTAGAGTGATGCATCAGGGTGTTATATTTAGTAACGGATCAATAGGGTAAGTGTTGAAATTACCCAAGGAATAGTATAAGGTATAGTGCCAAAGAGAGAGCAAGCTTTATTTAGTATCGTGAGGTGCATTTGGTATGGACCAGATGAAGTCGTGATAAGTGATAGAGTGAGCACCTGGGATTCGGGAGAATTCTTGTAAGATGAATTATGTTGGACATGAGAGGATTACCATAGAGCATGAAGTTAACGCGATATGGGAACAATAATGACAGTGTATTATGAGAAAGCGATATCGGAAAATATTCTTGGACGAATGTACTATCAAGTTGTTAAGTTGTTATGAAGACAAAAGTTAAGGAAGTGTGAGAAATGACAGTTTGCTCATTAGGACTCTGGTGGTGTGACTACTATATATGTGGAATCGTCGGTGGGTATGGCTGTAACTTTTGGATGTGATTGGGATATGTTTGGGAGGGTTATGTAACAATGAAGACCTGAAGTTTGCTTATGCATTTGAGTAATCGGATTTCCCTCTGGGTAGTACTCGGTTACAGAATTGTGTTTCTAAATCTCTATTAGGTACAGGAAGTATATGATTGCACTAAGTAATCAATTACCCTCCTGGTAGTGACCGGTTATCATTGTTATGTTTTGGAAAATTGGATTTTTTCTAAGGTGCAAACATTTGGACTTGAGTGTCCGATCAAATCGTTCTTGGTACCGATTGTCGCTCCCCGGACTTTCGTCCTGGTGCAAACGCGAACGGTCGGTGATGTTGGAGGTTGAGGTTGAATAGAGTCGCCAGCTAGGCATTTTTATCCCGAAGGAATAGTAATGCTGCATAAACCCGGAAGGGTATGGATAAGACAGTTGTGAACCAAAGAAACTGAGAAAGGGGATTGGTTACGACCTGGGAAGGTATTAGCTCCCAGATCGTCCGTCGTACTCGACGGGATCCACGCTTACTTAATTGTGTTTAAAAGGGGTAGTGTATGTGATGACTGTGTATGAAAAGCTAGGAATGAATGTATAGAGTGTATGTGCAAAAAGAGAGTGAGTGCTCAAGGATGAGGCTTAGAAAAGAAAGCTGAAAGAGAGGGGATACAAAGAGACTTTTGTTCGATAACTGTTAAGTTATGCTTACGTATCATCTCGTGCATGAGGAAGTCATAACACCGTAGTTCGACTCAAAGAGACTGGGATAATTTGTTGTGAACTGCTTACTTGTCTATGCTCAAGTGTGTGACTCGTCTAGCTCGAGTGCTAACTGTCTTGCATTAGACGGAAGGAGCGAGTTCTCGTTTTCAGAGTGACAGTGATGAGAAAAGAATCCCGGAGGAGACGTTTATTGTTTGTTTTTGTGTTTTCAGTTTTTTTATTGTTTTTGGTGTTTTGCGTAAGATAATGAGCTTAAGCCTAAATTAAGGGTTGTAAACTCATTATATCCTCCTTGATTAGGGATAATGAGCCTACTTAAGCATGAGATGAAGATCTCAACTTAATTACCATGATGATATAGGATTAAGATCATTAACCTACTTGTGATTATTAAGTGTTTTTGGGTTTTGTTTAGTGTTGAGTAATGAGTTTAATCTCTAATCAAGGATTACTGTACTCATTACACCATCCTAAGAGAAGGATGATAGATGAGAACACTTAAGCTGAAAAAGACTCTTCAACTTAATCCATGGTTAGGGATTAAATTCATTATATAACAAGCCTTTATTAAAGTGGATTTTAATTAAAGGTGGGATTAAGAAATGAGTTTTATGTTTGTAAGACTATCTTGAGGGGGACTTGTCCATTAAACACTAGGGTTAGTCCCTCTTAACCAAAAGGAAGAGATGTAACCCTAATATAAGGCCCAAGTTACAAGCTTAAGTCTTAATAGTTATTAGGTGTTTTGATTAAGAGGTGTAAAAAAATTAAAGGTTTAACACTAAGGATTAAAGTTATACACTCCATCCTAAGATAAGGATGCAGGCATAACCCTAATTCAAAGTCCTGAAGCTTTAAGTGTTTAGCCTCTAATTATGAGATGAGAAAAGAGACTCAAGGAGAATCAAAGGTAAAAGACTAGGTGAGACTATATACAACCCTAAAATTATCATGCTTGGATGTTCCTATGGCTTGTAAGGCTTAAAGAACAGATCTTCAGAAGGCCACCAAGGAAGAAGAAGCAGATGGAAAGAGAAGAGAAAGGAGGATAGGTTACTTACTTCCTGTAGAAGATAAGTAACCTATAAGAAAGAGATAGGAGCATGAGAGCACAAGTGAAACAAGTTCACTTTAAAGACATATAAAAGATGCAAATGAAAAGATGAGAAGAGGTGGGATGTGAAGGCAAATCCACATCCCAAACAACTTACCATAAGCCCCTGAAATGTTAGTGTGAATGCATAAGGAAAGAAATGAAATGAAATGAAATGCAACAAGTAATGATGCAATGACCAAGACCAGAAGCAATCATGCAATGTAAATGTGTCATGAGATGATGCAAAGTCATACATGATGCATATGAATGATCATACAAAGGATGAGATGCAAAACAAACATGTTAGGAGCTTAGAAACACATTGATACACATGAAAAGCAATGAATGCAAAGCATACCAAATGCATGAAGAAATGATCAAGAAATGTTCAAACATGTCCTAAGATGTCTAGGATGACATACAAATGAATGGAATGTCATGGCAAGCCCACATGATGATGATATGCAAAGATGGATGCAAATGAACATAGAAAATTAGGGTTTTATGAATGCATGAGATGCACATGATCAAAATAGAAGCATACATCATGATAAAATTTTGAAAATGAACTCAAACAAACCCTAAACACACATAAGAACACTCCCCAAAGATGGAGGTCAGAAGCTAAACCTAAAGGAAGTTATGAATTTTCTAAGTTAACTAGGGTTTTTGGGTACTTCTAAAGGAAAAATGCAAAACAATTTGGAAATGCAATGCAAAATTATGAGTTAAATAACCTAGATACTAGATGCAAAGTATGAAACAATGCAAAAAGAACCAAATGCAAACTCATCATGGTTGATCAGAAATGATTTTTTCAAGTTAGGGTTAGAAAATAGGTCATTTTAGAAACCTTAATTCATGATAAATTGTGAAAATATGATCAAACCTAAAAAGAAATTTGTGTGATGAGTTTGTAAATTGTTCTAAATGTATGAGAATGTTTCATGAATTTTTTTGTGATTTTTAAATACTTAAATGTATTTTTAATTAATTAAAATGAATTAATTAATTAAATAAAATATTTAAATGATTTAAAAATACATTTATAATGCAAAAATTAAAAATAAAAATGTTTTTGAGTTTTTAAAAATATTTGAAATGAAAATGCAGAAAATGAGATTCTTATAAACATTTTTACTATTTTTAATAATTGTATGAAAATAAATATGAAATAATAAAAAGGAAAATGAAAAGTAATGCAAATGAGTGGTCAGGATTTGAAGTTGAGGGATCCTAAGGCTGAGATGTGAAGTCAGCTAGACCTGGGGTATACGCATCCAAAGGCCATGGTTTAAACTCTCATCTCGCACGTGATCCAAGGTATGCCATTGATTCTGATTAATTTAAATTAATTAGATTAATTAAAATGGATTAGGGTTAAGTGAAGCAATCCGGGCCATTCATGCTCGCGGTAAACACAGATCCAAGGGCGGAGATTCAAACTGGCTAATTAAATGTGGATTAGGGCAAATGACTTTCAGGCGACCGGAGATAAGCTCCGGTCGTCTTCTCCGACGACACCCTCCCCTGAACTCACTCAAAACGCCACCCCAAGCTCCCAAAACCTCCAGAATGAATCATCTAACATCCCTAAACAAGAATCCAACCTTGAAATCCATTTATTTTTCAAGAACATCATGAATCGAATCAAAACCTCTTTTAGGTCAAAATTTCAGAGCAAGCATACATTCTCATTTCTTAACCATTTTCAAAAGTAAAGACATCACAATGATCAGGGGAGCATTTAGATTCTTTCTATAACATAAAAGAAAGGTTCTCGAAAAATTGTTTGAAGAAGCTACCTGAGATGGAGCTTTCTAAACCTGAGCTTTCTCACATCTTTATTTGTGCAATCAACCTCCAATGACCTCCCTTGAGTGAATGGAATGCTTAGTGAATGACCTCCTTTGAGACTTCCAATTCTGCCAACTCAAAAATCGTGTTTGTGATTCAGCATCTTTTAAGCCATAGTGAAGGGTACTTTGTGTTATATAGTTTATGTAGAGATGATTGGTGGAAAAAGATTTGAGTTTTGAGGCTTGTGTGATGAAATTCGAAGAGAGGAAGATTTTGCAAGTTTTTGGCAATCTGCTTGTGTGTGTGGTTTCAGGCTTGTGTGTTGTATGAAATGAGGTCCTTAGGGTTCACATAATATATGCTGATTGGCCAGAGAGTGGGTGGTGGCATAGTGTGATTGGTTAGGGCCAATTTGCAAAAAAGTCAAGATTGTGTCATAGAAGGCATGGTTGTGGTCAGAGGTGATTTCAAGGGTGGTTCTACCTCAGCTTGATTCATGGAAGGCATTTGGATTGCATTGAGTGATCTGCAGCACTTGGATCATGAGATATCATATGTTTTGAAATTTTACAACTTTGAAGTTTCTTGAAGAACAAGTCATGGAAACTTGTTATTCTTGGCACAATTCTGATCAAGGAAAGTTGTGTTATCATGTTATGATGCTTAGAGATGCATTAGAGGTCACAAGAAGTCTTAAAACTTGGTTTTGCAAAATTTCCTCTTTGGCATGAACTTGAAATTTATAAGATTTTTGCTAACTTTGAATCATCATATCTTGAGTTCTAGGATGAATCAAGATGAGTTCTTGTACTTTTTGAAAATGGGAAGATCCAATCTACAACTTTCATGTTTAAAGATTTTTCATTTGAAGCCTTCTTGATCAAGAAAGAGGAGGTTGAAAATCTTTCCCAAAATGGAAAGTTTTCATTACAAGTCATGTCCAAAAATGGAAAGTTTGCAAATGGCTTGAAATTATTCAACCTTGTGAACTTATAACCACTTCTAAGATCAAATAAAGATCACGGAACCTCAAAATGATGAGAGTGACCCTTTGGTACCATTGGTGGTGGCCTCAAATGCCCTGATTCTGACTTTTCTTGCACAATAAGTCACCCGTTGATCATATGACTTCCACAATGAATTTCTTCATCTAATTTGGTACACATGCTCCTTATAACATATTAAGACCAACGGAATCAAGAATGACCAAAAAATTTGAGATTAAGGGCCTCAAACCCAAAACCCTAATTTTAGGTCATCTGTGTAGGAACTGCTCAGTCTGCCTCTATGCCTTTGCAAAGCTTTGTGATCTCTTGACTTTAATGAACATTAGAGAGCATAAGATGATCATAGAACACTCATGGACCCCCTTGACAAGCTTCAAGACCTTTGATATGGCTCATATCACTTCTTTGGATTCTCCTGATCACAAACCCTAACTATGCAACCTATGTAGCGAAATAAACTATGCAGTGAGATGATATGCTTATGCAAATGCAATATGAAAGATCATAAGACATGGTGTGAGAAAAAGAGAGGGCAAATTTGGGGTGTTTACACCTATGGGAAGCTGTGGAAATGTTCTATATAATGATTAGAAGTGGGTAAGGGAACCTCGATTATTATGTAAGCCGAGATAATAAATTTTTTCAGGGGAGTGCTTTACCTCAGTGTATATGTGTAAGGGAAAACTCCTGTATTTGTGAACAATCGAAGTATTTGGAATATGCCTCTAGCGAGATTGGGGATGTTGTTGTTGATACTAATTCTTGCCAAGGAATTTAGAGAGAGAGGACAAAGTTGTATACTAGATATGAGATGTTCATCATTTTGTTTTACCCGATAAAGATTATGTGTTGGTTTTGTTTATGGACAAATCAAGTGTTAGCTTGCGACTAAGAGCCTTTTGATAACAACATTGTACGAGTGGAATCAAGCCATTCCGTTGAGTATTCGTGTTTTGACCGTAACATAATGGTAGTTCTACTTTGTCGCTTGTTGGAGTTTGTGATCTGCATGTTGTGCTCGTTCTGTGTTATTTTGAGTGGTGAACGGCGGGTGCTTGTTGCACGTGTTTAGAGACCGCATATGAGAATCATCTTGCAAGTAGTGTGGATTAATTGGTAATTTTGAGTCAGATTGTTGTTAACAAGAAGAACAAGTTCAGTTGTGTTTGACCGTTTAGCCTTAGATAGGTAATCGATTGACACCTGAATTTTGTGGAAGATTTTTTTAGAGAGTTGTACTTTCTGAACTGCAAGTTTGTTTTGGCTTCCATTCGACTTTTTCTGATAAAACTGGTACTTTAAGCTCTAATGGTCTCAAAACACTTCAAATCTAGAACCATAAAGATAATGCCTCCATATTTTTAGCACAAAAACAACTACAACAAGTTCCAAATCACGGGTATGATAGTTCTTTTCATGAACTCAACTTTCTCGACGCATAAGCAATCACTTTACCATGCTGCATAAGAACACCTCCTAAACCCATCAACAAAGCATCACAATACACCCCAAACAGTTCTCCTGAATTCGGTAAAGTCAAAATTGGAGACGACGTTAATCTCTTCTTCAACTCTACAAAACTTTCCTCGCATTGGACATCCCACACAAAAACTTTACTCTTACAAGTCAACCGAGTCAACGGAAGTGCCAACTTAGAAAATCCTTCAATGAATCTTTGGTAATAACCGGCTAATTCCAAGAAACTTCTAATCTCAGTAGCTGAATTTGGAATTTCTCATCGCAAAACAACATCTATCTTAGAAGGATCCACAATAATACCACTACCTGAAATCACATAACCAAGAAAACTAACTTCCTTCAACCAAAATTCACACTTGGATAACTTTGCATACAACTTCTTATCCTTCAAAACTTCTAATATTATTCTCAATTGTTCTGCAATTTCTTATTTTGACTTGGAATAAACTAAACTAAACTTCTCTCTCAGGTGGTACATTAGGAATTTCATCTGGGAAAACCTCAGGAAATACATTCACTAGTTGCAACTCTTCAATCTTAGCTTTACTATCTACAAATAACGACGCCATTAACAAAAACATTTGGGCTTCTTCTTTCATCAACTTTTGCAAATCTCTAAATGACAATAATCCAAATCCTTCCTCTTCTCGAGTAGAAAACCTCGTTGACTTACAATAACAATTAATATGAACATAGTTATACTCTAACCAGTTCATACCTAGTATTACATCCATCCCAATCAATGACAAACAAATCAGATCAACATAAAAATCTCTATCAAAGATAGACAACGGACACCTCAAACACACTTGAGAAGTAGTCACCTATCCCTTAGCCGAAATCTCTACGACCATTTCTCCTTTCATAGTAGATAACTCAAGACCCAATCTCTTAACACAATCAGCAACAACAAAACAATGGGTAGCACCTATGTCTATAATAGTAATTAAAGGAATACTATTAATGAAACATGTACCTCTGACGAGTTTGTCCTCATTAGTTGTCTGAGTCCCAACTAAAGCGAACATTTTTCCTCCAAAATTCGCTTTCTTCGACTTCTGGCATTGGCTACCAATGTTCTCTTCTTCACTGCATTTAGAATAAATCATTTCTTTATGCGTGCAATCAGATTTTGCATGCCCAAATTTCCCACAACGGAAACAACGCTTCACCTCGGTAGTACACACATTGCTCTTGTGTCCAACTTGCCCACACTTGAAACAAATAGTACCAGTGGGAACATCTCCCCCACTAATTCTCTAATCCGAAGCAACTTTCTGCTTACACTTACCAGCTGGAGTATCATAAGGCTTACCACGGTTCTGCTGATTCTTGCCTCTTCTATCAATAACAATCTTGTAGAGGGCATTGTTATCTTCTTCGAAGATCCTGCAACTATCAACCAGGTCAAAAAAAATACGAATCTTCTGATACCCTACAACCTTCTTAATTTCAGAGCACAACTCGTTCTCAAACTTGATTCACTTTGAGAATTCAGCTGTCACCGCGTCATGGTGCGTGTACAACTTCGACAACTCTGTAAACTTTGTAGCATAATCAATCATCGACATACTTCCCTGTTTCAGTGCAAGGAATTCAATCTCCTTCTTTCCACGCACATCTTCAGGATAATACTTCCTCATAAACTCTCTACGAAATACAGCCCAAGTGATCTCCTCACCTGCAACTTCCAACCTTTCACGAGTTTCTAACCACCAATAATCAGGCTCAACTGCCAACATGTGAGTTCTATAATGAACCTTCTATGCTGGAGTTCAATCCATCACACAGAAGATTATCTCAATTTCCTTCAACCAAGCCAATGTTACATCAGGGTCATACTTGCCCTTGAAGGTAGGTAGATTCTCCCTCTGAAAGGTTGCAAAAGTACGAGACTCGTCATTCCCGCTAGTATTCAGTAAGTTCTACATAGCTTGAGCCATTTCTTTCATTGCAGCAGCCATTGCAACATCATTTCCAGCCATCTCAACTTAACACTACAACAAAACAAAAGTTAAAACCACATAACAATACTAAATTGTTACACAACTACGACTAGACAACTTGGTAGGACAGACCAACCTGCTCTGATACCACTTATGTAACACCCCATTTCTACCAACTTTAATAATAAATCAGAGTTATAAAAATTCATCAACGAACATAGGATATTCAACTTAAAACCAAATAACATAAACTTCATTAATGTAATACTTTGAAAACGACGCAATGGATTCATCAAGTTACAACTTTAAAACAACTTCATATACTTTGCAACTTTAAACTACTTCAACATGGTTTTTCAAACTAAAACAACTGAAACAAGTTCATCAACTTAATAGAAATTTAACATAAAGCAAGACATGCATTCATCCCCCCAAAGTGCTATGTATCAGAGCGACAAACACCAACTCGAAGCTACTAAGAACTCGACTATTGGTTACCTACACGTTACCAACATAGGGCAACATTCAAACAAAAGAGGTGAGATATCAAATAATATAAAAAAGAGTATGATAATTAATAAGTAAGCGATAAATCATACAATCACAACACTTTACACAATCGACAACATCAACATACCACTTCAACCAACAACGTTAACAACATATAAAATGCGACTTAATTGCAACTCAACTTATGTATATGCATATGGTACCATTTTTGGAGTAAACTCCCAACTTGAAACATTGCTAGTTTATCGAGGCATCAACAACTTATTGTCCAATCCATGCCAACTTGATTTGAGCATCCACTCCAACTTGAAAATATGCACATGTATGCAACTTATGAATGGCATACACTAACAACAACATAAAAATCAACTTAACAACTTAACAACATGCATAAATGTTGGTCAAAAGACCTGCAACTTAATAATTCCCAAGATCGGGACAACACAACATGTAACAACCTTATACGACTACAACACAGAAAACCAACAGAATTACGACTTAATTTGTTAAACTTCTAAATTAATTATTTTAATATTCCGATATACAAAAGTCAACTTATCTTATCTCTATCTCATTTCCCGAATCAACTCAGCTTGACTCGGATGCGAAAATAGGACGAATTGCCAAAAACAGTACTTTTTGCATACCACTCTGTCCATACGTGTATAGACTTACCCATACGCGTATCACTCTGCTTCTAAGCCATCCCTTATGCCTAATACATGCTCATACTCGTAATGCCCTAGTCACCTATGCGTATGCTACTCAAATGTCCAGATGGCCTACCATATCCTCCTCCATTACGCGTAATGTCTGCGTAACAGACATGTGTTACGCGTAATGCCTAACATTGCTACGCGTATTACTAGATCTGTTACATGAATCACCAGAATGCACACCAGTTCCTATTTTGCTACAATTTACACAACTTCATCACTCCATTCAAGCTTAATTGGGTTTCTACATTGATTTTAGACTCTAATTCTTTGCATATATTCATCTAATAATTTTTACAACTGATTTACGAAAATCTCCTTCTCTACACGATTTCCTGCAGCAATAAATCCAGCAATGTGACAGTAGATACAACGACAAATATAACAACATGAACAAAACTCATGACAACAACACAACAAGATCAACATAATATACATGACATATCCACACGAATTTCAACAATAACTTACACAAAAACGCAACAACAATTATATGAAACCCAACCTACATACAGATTATCTAATCCCGGTTATAGAATTCGAACCCCACCCTTACCTTGGATTGAAGGCAACTCGAATTCACTTTCAAAAATCTCCACGTAATTCCAACCTAGTCTCTTATTCTTCCTCTAGACTTGTTCTTCTCTCACCAAAATTTTGATTATTCATCTAATTAGGTTTTTCAGCTTATTTTTACTAAAATCTCACTAATCAACTAAATTACTAATGGGCCTAAAATAGCACCCCTAACTTTACTACTCTCACACTACATCTAAGCCCAAATTAATATTATATTGTTAATAATTATTTTATTTATTCGACTTAAATAACTCGACTAACCCAAATACGACTTAACTATCAACTTAATATCAACTTAAACAACTTAACGACATACACGACAAAACAACACTTCATAACAATTAATCGAGAAAATACACAATTATATTTAATTAAATTAATTAATAAAATATGGGCATTACATCGGTCCTCGTGGCCGCATTTTTAATGTCATTATGTTTTACGACCCTGATGGTCATTTCTTCAATTTCTAGTGTGTGCCTATGTGTCTTTTGGAGGATATACTTTGCTTACAATTTTTGCTAAGTGTTTTTGCGATGCTCGGTTGTCTCGATGTTTGCTTAATAAATATGCACGATGTTCTTTTTGTGCGTCAACGAGGAACTATGGTTTTATTTGTATGTTTGGGAAATTATGCTCAGTTTATATTTGTCTGGCGGTTTGGGGAATCGGGCAGAATGCCAAAGTATATTTTGTTGGGAAACGGTGCTCAAATCATGATGATGACTCGTGCTCCGTGGCATGAACGTCCCATCACGAGCTGGGTGTTCTGTCTGGTCGTGGTACGAAGACGACGACGAACTCGATTGAGGATCCAATCGTGTGATGGTGTCCTTCCTCGTTCTTGAGGGGGATCCCATCGAAAGATAAGTTTGATATACAATACTTGTACCTTGCTATACATGTTAGGTCAGAATTAATGATTCATTGTTTACATCCTTGCATGCTGACGGACGCCTTAACTGTAGTACTGTTTAAGTTTTTCAGTGTTCCAAGGACGAGCAAATTCTTCCCCATTTAGATTTTCTAAGTAATAGGCCCCGTTCTCCATTTTTTCCCGAATGCGGTATAGACCTTTCTACTTTGCAGCTAGCTTTCCCTCTCTGGAGTCCTTGTGGTTTCTCCTGAGAATGAGGCTGCCAACTTTGAACGCCCGTTTCATGACTTTAGAGTCATGTCTGATGGCGATTTGTTTAAGTGATGTCTTGCGTAGGGCTGCCCCTAATCGAACTTCCTCGACCTAGTCGAGCTCCTCGCGCAAAG
The DNA here is from genome assembly GCA_963966055.1 of Lathyrus aphaca. Classification (NCBI taxonomy): domain Eukaryota; kingdom Viridiplantae; phylum Streptophyta; class Magnoliopsida; order Fabales; family Fabaceae; genus Lathyrus; species Lathyrus aphaca. The sequence continues at coordinate 277,197,001 of OZ014523.1, forward strand.
TTTTTGAATTTGTATCCTTATCCATTGGAGCTTCTGTCTATCTAGATGGCACATGCATTTCTATGGGAATAACAACCTTTGTTCCGTACGCTAATCGGAAAGGGGTTTCTCCGGTTCTAGAATGGGGTATAGTTCGATATGCCCACAAAACACTGTGTGACTCCTCGACCCATCATTTCTTGATCTCATCCAATCTTTGCTTGAGTCCCCAAAGGATGGTCCTGTTCTCTGCTTCGGTTTTCTCGTGGGTTTGCGGGTGCTTGACAGAAGCAAAGTGTTGTTTAGTCCTGACGTTGGCGACAAATTCCAAGAAGTTCTTATTTGTGAATTGGGTGCCATTGTCAGTAATGATGGCATGGGGCACTCCAAAATGGGCGAGGATGTTACATTTGAAGAAACATAATATGTTGAGGGTTGTGATCTTGGCTAGAGGCTCAGCTTCTATCCATTTCGTGAAGTAGTCTACTCCGACGATCAAATATTTGTTCTGGTTCAAACCGATGACAAAAGGACCAAGGATATTCAGGAACCACCATGCGAATGGCCATGAGGAGGACATTGTCTTAAGCTCTCTTGGAGGTTCTAAGTGCATGTCTGTCGCTTTCAGGATTTTCATCCTAGTACAAATGCGAAAGTGGCGTGGAAAAGGTAGAGTCGCCAGCCAGGCATTTTTATCCCGAATGAATGGGAACGGTAATGTTGCACAAACCGGAGATAAAAGGAAAGGACGAGTCCTACAAACCAAAGATCTGGGTTCGGGAGTCGGTTACGACCTGGGAAGGTATTAGCACCTCATACCGTCCTCCGTACCCGACAGGATCCACGCTTGTTTGTTTGTTTCAAAGGGTGAGAAATAAGATTCTATTGAACGAAAGAATGCTAACTAGAATGGAAGTGAGAAAGGGAACTGGAAAAGAAAATGGAAAGAAAGGGGGAAATGTAGGGAAAATAAAGAATATGCTTGAACGGGCCCTACCCCGCTGCCTACGTACCTCATCGAGAAAATGAGGATCAGAGTCGATGTAGTTTGCCTAACTAAGGCGGGAACTGGTTTGTTTTTTTTATGAGCTGGAACTGCTTATGTCCATGCTCAGGTGTTGCAGGCTCGCCTTGAATGTGTGTGTTTACCGTCTTGCAAATGAGACAAGTCGTTGCAAGTTCGCGTTAAGAGTGAATGAGGCGAGAAAAGAATTCCCGCTGGAAAAAACGAGTGTTGTTTGTTAACTGTCTTTTAGAGAAGTGTTTTGATTTTGTTTGTGAAACATTCTCATACTAAGACTTGTTCATCGTGGTAGATTCCTTACACCTCGCCCCAAAATGGAACGTGTATAAGTAACCCTCTACAAAGTCTCCTGGCGTACAAGAAAGATCAACCTTTATTAGGTATTTTTTATTTTTTTCTTTGAGATGAGAAAGAATAACTCAAGTTGTGGAAGGACAAAAACTAAGGGGACTAAGACCAACCCTAAATTGTTTATTGCATGGGATGTCCTATGGTTAGTCTGGTCTTCTAATCCTAATGAGAAAAGGAAGAGAAAGAAAGAGAATTAGAACTCAACTTACTTCCTAAGGAAGTTAAGTTGTTTCTAAGAAAGGGGAAGCCTATACAAGCAAAGCACAAAGTGCTAAGGAAATCACAATTAGAAAGCATAAATAAGTGAGGAAGAGTCAATATAGATAAATCTTACTTCATCCTCCCTACAAAACAATGGTTAGCTTTACAAAGTAAATCGAAAACATAAAGCATGGCAAAAGCTCAATTAAAGCTCACACTAGCTAAAGAAAAGCACTAAGGACTTCCTAGGGTTAAGACCTAGATCTAAAGGATCCTATAGGATAACAAGCTTCTAAAGTCAGTAGCTAAAACATATTAAAGTGTTCTAAGGTTATGAGATCAAACAATTACAATCTATGCCCTAATGATGTACTAAACCCTAATGGAAAACAAGGTGAAGTTAAATGAACAAGTTGAATGAAAGTGCAAAGTAAACTTGAATGAAGTAATGGATGGATGTTAAAACTAGTACTTAACACTAAGTGAAAGTGTCTCAAGATGTAAAACAAAGTGGGAAGAAAGAGATTCAAGTTAGAGAGATTCAAACATAATATTGAAGGATGAAAGAATGGGAATGCAACATGTGATTTCTAAAGAAGAAAAGGACTTACAAGAAAAAAGCCAAACATGATCAATGGAACTTGAACTTCCCATACAAAAACCAGGGGATTAATGAAAAGTTGATATGAATTTTAAACTCAAACATTAACCACAAAAGAACTAAAATGGATTGCATTAGAGTTAAGGAACTAGGAGGTTTGATTTTGAGGTCTTAAGGTACCAAAGTTAGCTAATTGAAACACAAAGGCTTGTGAGATAAAGTGAAGACATGAAAATGGATGTGGGACACTTATAAGATGTATAATAATGATATAACATGACTATAATACTCACAAAGTTGATTTAGAAGTGTGAAGATGGAAGAAGAATGGGAATTAGGGTAAATATGGCATACATGAATACATATATGACTTAGGGATCAAGTAACCCAAAAATTCAAAGTGTGATGAATCTATGATGGATGAAAATTATCTAAAGACATTGAAGGGGACTCTAAGAACTCAAACTAAGAACCTCAAATGAATGGCATAATGCCTTATCAAAATGGAATGAGAAGTATGAAAACATAAGGACCAAAAAATGACTTGCAATATGAGATACCTTAAAAATGCCAAATGACATGGAAAAATTATGACAATTGACATTCAAGATTTTGAACCAGGGACCAACACATTTCCAAAAGATCTCACAAAATTGGCATCTTAACTCACTTAAATGAAGTTGCAAAGACAATTAGGGTTTTGAAAGGACAAGTTCAAAGAATGGACTCAAACAAGAACCAAACAGGACCAAAAAAATAAGGCAAAAATATTTTTAAGGACTTTAATGTGTCCTATGAATAGACTAAAGAGAATGGGATCAATATCAATTTTTGTTTAGGAGAAATAAATGGAGAAGGATCATTGGTTAGAAAACAAAGAAATTTTAAAAGAAATAAAAGGAAAATTAATTTCTGGCTCAAAAATAAATGGGAAATGAAATTAAAAAATGTGATAAATTTGAGAAAATGTCAAAGATGATGTGTGAACTATTTGGGGATTTTTGGATGAGGTTTGAAATTTTTAGAAATTAAAATTTGAAGTGAAAATAATAACAAATGAAAAATAGAAAAGAATGAGAGGAGGTGTGAAAAGCAAGAAAACACATTTCAACTGGATTGGGCTTTTGAGAGAGGGGTATGGATAGCACATAAACACTCAGCCCATGTATATGAGGTTCTTTATTATGGACAACTTGACTTTTTACTCAATGAGAGGTGTTGGATTAATCAGTCAAAATAAACCCTAAAAAAGTATGCCAATTAAACGGTTACCATGTGAGGTACACGCAAACAATTAATGCACAAGAACAAGTCAAAGTCAGCTTGCACAAAATGAAGTCACGTTACCTAGGCGTGATTCATTAATGTGTTGTCACGTTTTTGGATGTAAGATCAGGATTCATCATACGATTGTGTTATTTTCCCACCCTTAAACCCTAGTTTGAACTCACCGGCCGGAGAACGACTTCCGGTCGTATTCTCCGGCCATCTCACCGAAACTGTAACCCCAAACTTTTCCAGAAATGCAAAACAAGGTATCAAATGAAAGTTGATTTCATGCACATTTCATATCCATCAATCAAATTCATCATAAATTCACACATAGCACAAATTGAATGATTCTTTTATTTGCCCTAAAATATTCAAGAACCTCTAACAGGCCTAATTACTATCCAGAGGCAGTTCATTCTTGTTATTAGACTCGAATCAAACATGAATAAGGTCTTAGATCATGATTTATAAGTAGAGTAAGTTCAAGATGTTCAAACCTGAATATGCAGAAACTTGGATCAAACAAAGAAAATCAGATGTGATGAATTTTTTCTTGACCTTTAAAGAGTGAAATAAACACTCTAAACCTCTTGAATCTTGTTACAATATAAGAAAATCATAAATGAATTTAAGCTTCCACTTGAAGAATCAACTCAATTCTTCCATGGATCTTGCTCAGAGCATGTTCATAAGGATGAATTAATGAAGATGGAGATATGATTGATGTAGAATGAAGCAAACTGAAGCAAAGTGCAGTGCAATTCCTTCCAAAAACTAGAGCAAAAATTCAGAGAAACTTGAAGATATTGGAACGATTTTGAAAAAATGGTAATGGTGAATGAAATTCAGTTAGCTTCACCCTTTTATATCCATAGTTAACTGTTAACTACTCTAGTTAACAGTTAGAACTAGATTAGAGTTAACTTTAGGGTGAAATGATCAAAATGAAGGTGTGTGGATCAATTCAGTTCAGCTCATGTTGGCCTTGCTCGAGTATGATCATATATGATAAGGGACATGGTTTATGGTGAGGCTTTAAGATATGTGGAATGAAACTGATCAGTGCAGCATGTATACAAGGCATGATGTTTCTTTGCAATGCTTTTCATGTGCTTGAATTTCCACTAATGTGCATGGCAGCTAACATGTATGAACATGTATAAGATAATTGGAACCTCTAAACATGAACCTTGTGATCAAAACCAAATGGAATGATGCCTGCAAACTTGACTAAACTGAATCATATCATGTTGCAATGCCTTAACATACAAGTAAACCAGATTTCAAGTGTTGGTTTTCAATGGAATGAAACTTCAAGAACAAGGCATCACACCATGAAGTTCTTGTGCTCAATTTGAAGAGGACACTTCATACAACATATTTGATGTTCACACCAAGATGAGAGGATGCTTTGAAATGTCTCAAAAATGCTAATGAACTTGATGAACCATGGTTGCATTCATGGTCCTGAAGAGATATGTGTTCCTAGCAAGATGCCCAAGGAAATTTCAGTTTTCACAACCTTCCACATGACCATGATAAAATGCTCAAATGAAAAAATGTCCAACATCAATCTTGAAGAAAACATGGAGATGAACAACTTTTATGTTGGAAGATTTTTCATTTGAGGTCATATTGATGGAGAAAAATGACCATACTTGCGACACACCACCTGTTTGACAAAAGTCCTTGCCTGACGCGTGCAGGATGCAAGGCATGACTTGGTTTTTGCCCTAATTTGCTCAAACTTTGATTGATCATAACTTCTTCAATTTTAATGCTATGAACATGTTCCACCTATGCATTTGAAGCTTAGGATGCCCTCTTTCAAACAGCCCAAGTGGAATTTTTATTTGATTTTTATTTTGGGAGTAGGCCTCTATTGAACTTGGCTGCAAAATGGCCAAAATTTGCCATTTTTGGAAACCCTAATTTTCTAAAAATGGTAAGTCTTGATTTTCTTGATTTATAATGATCCCTCCATCATTTATTGATAAAACTTGGTCCATAGACTCCTTGTAACCTCAATTTCATGAATTTGACCTCAAAAAATCAGGAGTTGACTTATTCCTCAGCCTGGTTGACTTTTCCCCAATTCCTTGATTTTCAAGTAACTGATCGATTGAAGACCCTCTGAAATGATTCAATTACATGATAAGACAACTTTCCTTGATCAGAATTGGGCATTGGACCTAAGGTTTTCATGACTTGTGATCCAAGAAATTTCAAAGAGGGAAATTTGCAAAATCCATGCTATCTCTTGCAACAAGCCATCCGGCTCACAAAATCCAATCCTAGGGCCATCCTTAATGCTAGCTGAGGCAAGACACCCCTTGAAGCCAGCTCTGACTCGTGTTATGCTTATGGTACCATAACTTTTGACTTTTTGCAACTTGGCTCATACCAATCACACTATGCCACAACAACTCTCTGGCCAATCAACATTGTTTATGTGGACATCAAGCAACTCATTTCACACAAGATTGGAGCCTGAAACCTCACACACTCAGAAATCTCAAAAATTGCAATAACACTTCCTCTCTTCGAATTACACAACACAACCACTAAAACTCAAAAGTTCTTCCACCAATCATCTCAAAATCATCCATAGAACAAAACCCAACCATTAAAATGGCCTGAAACACTGTAATACCTCAAAATTTTCCCTCTCATTTTTCATGTCATTTAGCATATCCTTTCATACATTGTATTGCATTTAGATCACAATTGCATCATAAACATACATGAACATACATCTCCATTTGAGATTTCATAGGTTGCGACTGACCTTTATTTCTTCATGTGGCACGTGCACAAGAATCTTAAAAGAAGCCAAAAGTTCTCGGTTGATTCAGATGAGTTTAAGCAGAATATCAGTTTTATGGTGCAGTTTGCAAAAATTGTAAATTATGCTCGGAAAATCATTTTTTCTTGAAAATCAATAGTTTAGACCGTTTCAGTATTCTCTACAACTTTTGTGTTCGGCTCGGAGGCCAATTCATCAAGGAAAATGGCGGGATTTATTTGTTTCTGAAATTTCAGTTCTGCCGATTAACTATGTTAGCGGTATTCAAGAGTTTGTAACTTCTGATTGGGTCAAAATGTCTGAGAGATTCATATTCCAAAAGTTCCGTCTTAATATCCTTTCTAACTTTTGGGTTTTGGCTGAGAACTAATTCTTTGAAGAATATCTCCGAATGTGCGAGTTTTTAGAGTCGACATAGTGAAAAACAGTGTTGAACCGATGAGTTTTGAACACTAAAAAAATTCATAACTCGTGGCTCGTTCATCAGATTGATGTCATTCTGGTGCCTAAAATTCCTTTTAGATGTTATCTTCATTATGTTAATTCAGTTTGGGTTAGGTCCGAGCGGAAGGATCCCGAAAACTCAAATTACCAGTAAGGTTCTTTGATGTAGTGCACTGTCTGTCAGATTATGTAAAATTCATAACTCGGACAATTTTCATTGGATTGCACCCGTTCTTGAGGTGTTGGCTCACAAATTTTATCCTCTTCAAATTTAAAGTCAAACGCGAGTTCGAACAGTGCTCCAAAGATTATCGTTTTGGTTTATTTCACAAAACTGAAGTGTTGAACCAAAGAAAAATGCTAAAAGTGGTTTCACGAGAAAATTCATATCTCCCTCTTCGTTTTTCTGGTTGAGCTTACATTTTAACACCAAGTCAATGACTCATAGATATACAACTTTGCTGACAAAGTCGAGTCGAGATTATGCTTCGAAGAGGTTGACCTCGTCACATTTTCTAGTAGCGGACACCAAATAAGCCGAAAAACAACTTATTCAGTGACATCTTGCAGCTTAAACGTATCGATCGCACTTGATTTTGATCGTATGACGTTCGTTCTTTTTGTGTTGCAACCGTGATTCAGAGGTGGACGATGTTGTGGAAGGCTCAGAGTCAAAATTTCTTGCCGAAGATATTGTTATTTTCACTTAAGCCGAAATTCTACCTTTTGCCTTTCATTTTACACTCCACTATATATTCTTTTGACTCACAATTTATCTCATAACTTCAATCATAATTTACAAACACCAAAAAACTCTCACAAACTCTCTCTAAAGGATCAAAGTTCATTCTCTAAACTCTTTCTCAAAAACACAACAACAACTTCATCAAGAACTCAAGAACACAACAATTCCGATCAAGCTTCCGGTAGCCGAGCCGCCACGAACCACCACCTAGTCAACTTCACCACCATAAGACCACCATCTTCCGCCGCCGGCAGCCGCGCGACCTCTCCTCCTCTCCTCCATTCATGATCACGTCCCACTTCCTCCGGATTCACAATTTCTTCATCGATTCTTCATTCGGTTCTCGCAAAGATCTTAACGACGGTTGTTTGGTTGGTATTCCACTTTATTTGTGGGATACCTTTGGATTCAAATGATATTTTGTGCCGTTGTTTTTGTTTTGATTATGGTGGATCTTCACAAAGCTAATATGGAAGATAAAAATTTATTTTGCTCATGGGATATTACAAGACTTGGCAAGGAGTTTTTGGATTTCTTTTATATGAAGAATCGGTACTTCGATCAAGTAAGTAATCTCGATGCTCCACTTGTACGCATCATTCTAGTTGTATGAGGCTTATGATCATATAACTTAAGGTGCAAATTGAGCCCTCCCACATGAGGCACTGGATTTATTTATGATTTTTGATTTTATGTGTCGATTTGGGAGCTTAGGGATTAGGTTACGGATTGTAGAATTCACTTCCTCTCGCTTTCCCTTAAAACATCGTTTTTTGCCCGTTTCGTCGCAATTATTAAAAATAGTTTTAGGTGTGATAAAATTCTGGAAAAATTCATGAGTTATCCTTATCATATTAATTAATTTGGCATATTTATTTATTCCAGTTTTTATTCGTTTTAGTAATTAATTTGGATTTTTCATTGCAAGTTGTCCTAAAAGGAATGGTATTGACATAAGAGACCAAAAACCTTTTTTTCCCCATAGGTGTGAGACCTATTTTTTGTGTGTTATTAAACACTGGAATTTTTGATATCTTGATGCTCCTTAGGCATTTTTTTTCATAATTTTTGGTGCCATTTTTGATCCACTTTGTGGAGTTGTTTTTCGGCGATCATGCCTTGTTATCTCAATCATTAAGAAATTGTTTTGGCCCTTTGGTGCATAATTTTGTGAAATAATTTTAGAACATGTTAGATACTAACTTCAACATTCTAGGGATTTAATTTCATAATTTTAAAAGCCTTTTTTCTATTTTTTCATGCCACCTAGATCATAGGTTGAGTTATGTGCTTATTTGTCCCATATCCTAGGATTTAGCAAGGTATTCATGCCATTGGCTTGAGAGACTTTTTGGTAACTCTTAGGAGTTAATTATAGGTCACTATTAAGACCTTAATTTCAGTTATAGGTCACTTTTTGAACCATACTCATTTGGTTTGTTTTGGTGTTTTAAAGTGCATACTTATGTGAACTAATTTTAACCTAAACTCATTTATCTTCTCCTCTAATTGTTAACATGAATTATGTGGGAATCATTAATGCCTACTAATGCATTATAATTTCATATTATATCTTGTATTCTACTTATCCATAATCATTTCATGCATATTCACATGCCATTCATCTTTAACTTGCATCATTTGTGATCTTATGCGATGTTTGCTCATTTGTTCATACATCTTCTTCTCATTGCTCCATATGCTTAAGTCATTGCATCCATGATTGTATATTAATTCATCCTCAATCATGAGTATTAACTACTGACTTTTATACTCATTTCATGTATTAATTCATGCTTGTAATCCATATGCATTCATACTTCATCCATAAACCCTAATTTGCATTCATGTGAACTTAGGTGAACGTTTTGTACATAGTTTGACATAGTTTGAACTTGTGAGGTATACTAGCATCATTAGGGACCTATAGAATGTAGCTACTGACTTTAGAAGTCATTTAACCTTTAGGTACCTTCACCTTTAGACTTAGGTCTTATTTTGAACCCTAGTTCCATTATAGGACGTTTATGGTACTTAATCGCTTTTATGCTTTGATTTTACTTTCAATATGCATTGTCATGCTAACCTTTGTTTTGTAGGGGGGAAGATTGAGGTAAGCCTAACTTCATTCCTATCTCTTATGCATTATAATTTTGTTTGCCTTAGCACCCTGTGCTTTGCTCTTAGGCTTTCCCTTTCTTTAGAGACAACTTAACTTCCTTAGGAAGTAAGTTGAACTCTAACTTGCTTTTCTTTTCCTTATGATTAGAAAAATTCATAAACTACAGGATCACCTTTTGTACATAATAAATAACTTAGGGTTGTGTCTTAGAACCCCTTAGTTTTTTCCCTTTTTCCACTTGAGTCATTCGTTTTCATCTCATAAAGAAAAATAATAAAACACCTAATAAAGGTTGGAACGTTCTTATACGCCATAAGAATTTGTTGTGGAGTGCTTATACACGTCCTGTTTTGGGGCAAGGTGTAAGTATTTACCATGATGGATAGGTCTTAGTATGATAATATTCACAAACAAATTCAAAACACTTCTCATAAAAGAAAAAAAACAAACAATTAGCGGCTTTCTTACGGGAACTTCTTTCTCATCTCATTCATTCTGGACGCGAACTTGCGACGACTTGTCTCGCATGCAAGATAGTAAATGCAATCGTACCAGACGATCCTGCAACACCTGGGCATAGACATAAGCAGTTCCAGCTAAAAACACAAACAAAAAGTTCCCGCCTTAGTTAGGCGAACTACGTCGACTCTGATCCTCATTTTCCTGATGAGGTACATAGGCATCGGGGTAGGGCCCGTGTGAGCACATTCTTTATTTTCCTTACATTTTCCCCATTCTTTAATTTTGTTCTCTTTTTATCCCTCTCTCATTGCATTTCAGTTCCAGTTAGCAGTTCCTTTATTCAGCAGCAATTTTATTTCTCACCCTTTGAAACAAACAAGCAAAGCGTGGATCCCGTCGGGTACGGCGGACGATCTGGGGTGCTAATACCTTCCCATGTCGTTGTAAACATCCCAAATTTTCCCTCACTTTCTCTCACACCATGGCTTATGATCCTTCATTTTTGTTTTAGTATAAGCATTACATCTCATATTGCATATTTGTTTCACTACATAGTTCCATTTTCATCTGCATCTAGGGTTTGTGATCTGAGCAATCCAAGAATCAATCTGAGCCATCCAAACAGTCTTGAAGCTTTACAAGAGGGTCCATGTGTGTTCTATGATCATATTATGCTCCCCAAAATTCATGAAAGTCAAGAAATCACAAAGATTGGCAAAGGCATGGAAGCAGAGCTAGGGTTTTCCTGCAGAGATGACCAAACTTAGGGTTTTGGTTTCAGAGGCCTTAACTCCAAATATTTTGTTCATTCTTGTTTCTAATTTTCTTAATAGGTTATAAGGATAATGTTTACCAAGTTTGATGAATAAATTCATTGTGGAAGTCATCTGATCATTGGGTAACTTCTTGAGCAAGTTAAGTCAAAATCAGGGCATCTGAGGCCCCCAACAAGGGTACCAAAGGATCATTTTCATCATTTTGGGTCTCTATGATCTTTATTTGATCTTAGAAATGGTTGGAAGTTCACAAAGTTGAAGAATTTTGAGCCAAATGTAAACTTGCCATTTTTGGAAATGACTTGTAATGGAAACTTTCCATTTTGGGAAAGATTTTCAACCTCCTATTTCATGACCAAAAATGCTTCAAATGAAAAATTCTTGGACATGAAAGTTGTATATTAGGTATTTCCCTTTTCAAAAATTACAAGAACATGTATTGATTCATCTTAGAACTTAATATATGGCCTTTCAAAGTTGGCAAAAATCCTATAATTTTCAAGTTCATGCCAAAGAGGGAATTTTGCAATTTCACTTGCCAAGCCTTTTTGTGACCTCTAATCAACTTCTATGCATCATAACATGTCAAAGAAACTTCAAAACATCAGAATTGGCCCAAGTTTGCATTGTTTTCATGACTTGATCTTCAAGAAATCTCAAAAGGGCCAAAACTCACAAACTTTGCAAAATGCCTTGGATCCTTCCATCCACTTGTGCCAGCTGCATCAAACCCATTCTATGGCTCTCCATGAATCTTGTTGAGGCCAGACACCCCAAAAAGCCAGATCTGCCATGGCCCATGCCTCCAAGTACACAAATTTGAATTTTGGGCAAAACCTCCCATACCAATCAAACTGAGCCACAACCACTCTTTTGACCAATCAAGACTTCACATACATGCCTCATAGACCTCATTTCATAACATCTTGGAGCCTGAATCACCCCACAACTCAGAATTCACAAAATCACCAAAAAGCTTCCCTTCTTCGAATTGCACAAACCAGCCATCAAACCTCAAAACAAACTTCACCAATCATCTCAACACCACTCATAGAACACAAAGCAACCCTCAAAATGGCCTAAAACCTCCTAATTCGAAAACACGATTCCTCCTTCATCATAACTGAACTTCCAAAACCAAGCCATACAAGCCTCATTCAAGCATTTCGGAAGCTTCAGGGAGTTCATAGGGGTGGTTTAGCATCAAGGAGAAGTCTAGAAAGCACAGATTGAGAAAGCTTCACCTCAGGTATCATCAAGAACAATTTTTCCAGAAACCTTCTTTTAAGTTCTTAAATGATTCTACATGCTTCCCTGATCATGCTGATGTCTTTACTTTTGAAAATGGTTGAGATTTGAGAATGTATGAACTCTTTGAAAGTTTGCCCAAAAATTTTGTTTGTTTCGATTCTAGTTTTTTGATGCAATATAAATGTTATTTGATGATGGATTCTTGCTTAGGGAGGTTAGAGGATCATTTCTGGAGCTTTAGAGGGTTTAATTTGGCCTAGGGAAGAAGTTAGGTTGAGTGTCTTACCGGAGAATATGACCCGAGCAAGCTCCGGTCACCTGAAAATCATTAGGGCACTAATTAGAGTGTAGGGGGTCAATTTGAACGTGATCCATTAGATCTTACTTATCGCGTTTTTTAAGGGTCCAGATCATTTTAGTTAGCCTTAATTTTCAATTAATTAAATTAATCAGTTAATTAACCCAGATGCAATCCAGGCCCTCCATCTGCGCGTGCAGTCAACCTTGGTTTAAACCCTGACCCTCAGATGCTTTGACTTCCCATTAAATCAATTTTATTTTCATTTTATTTTATTTCTTTTGCATAATTTATTAAAAATAGTTAAAAACATAACAAAAATATTTCCTTTTTCATTTCTGATCCAAATATTTTTCTCAACCCAAAAATAAATTTTTTTTTTTTTTTTCATTTAAAAAGTATTTTTAAAATATTTAAATGTTATTTTTAATTAATTAATGGATTTTAATTAATTCAAAATACATTTAGGTTTCTAAAAATCACCAAAAAAATCATGAACCATTCCAATACATTTAGAAACATTTTCAAACTCTTCATAGAAATTTCTTTTTAGGTTTGATCATAATTTCACAATTTTCTTTGAATTAGGGTTCTTAAAAATCACATTTTTTAACCCTAACTTGAAAAATTCATTTCTGCCTAACCATGAAGAGTTTAAACTTGATTCTTTTTGAATTGTTTCACATATTTCATGTAGTTTCTAGGTTATTTATCTCATGAATTTATATTTCATTTTCAATTTGATTTTCATTTTCCTTTAAGAATCACCCAAAAACCCTAGCAAAGTTAGAAAATTCATAACTTTCAATAGGTTTAGCTTCTGACCTTCTCCTTTGGGGTGTGATCTTATATGGGATTAGGGTTTGATTGAGCTTGATTTCAATATTTTTATCATGTTGAATGTTTCTATTTTGGTCATTTGCATCTCATGCATTCATAGAACCCTAATTTCTCATGTTCATTTTTATTCATCTTTACATATCATCATCATGTGAACTTGCCATGACATTTCAAGCATTCATATGACATATTAGACATCTTAGAACATGCTTGAACATTGCTTGATCATTTCTTCATTCATTTTCTATGTCTTGCATTCATTACATTTCATAAGCATCCATGTGTTTTCAAGCTTCTAAGCATGCTTCAATTGCATCTCATCCTTGTATGCTCATTCATATGCATGTTGTATGCCTTTGCATCATCTCATATGTCATTAGCATTGAATTTTCACTTCTGACTTTGGTCTTTGCATCTCATTTCAATTCATTTCTTTATGCTTTATGTCTTATGCATTCTTACTAACATTTTCAGGATCTTTTGGTAAGTTATTTGGGAGGTGGATTTTCCTTCACCTCTCACCTCTTCTTATCTCATTCATATGCATTCTTACATGTCTTTGAAGTGAACTTGTCAACTTATGTTTCATCTTTCTCACTCTCTTTCTTTTAAGTTACCTATCTTCTTCAGGAAGTAAGTAACTTGTTCTTTCTTCTCCTTCTCTTTTTCATCTGCTTCTTCCATTGGTGGCCTTGAAGATCCTTTCTCTTAAGCCCAACAAACCATAGGATAACCAAGCATGATAAATTTTAGGGTTGTATATAGTCCCCCTTAGACTTTTACCTTTGAGTCTCCTTGAGTCTCTCTTCTCATCTTAATAATCAGAGACTAAACTCTTAAAGTTTTAGGAATTTGGAATTAGGGTTATGCATGCATCCTTCTCTTAGGATGCAGTGTATAACTTTAATCCTAAGTGTTAAACCTTTAATTTGTTTACACCTCTCAATTAAAACACATTAATAATCACTAAGACCTTGTCTTGTAACTTGGCTCTTACATTAGGGTTCTATCTCTTCCTTATGGTTAAGAGGGACTAACCCTAGTGTTTAATGGACAAGTCCCCCTCAAGTTGTCTTACAAACTTAAAATCCACTTCTTAACCTCATCCTTAATTAAAATACACTTAATAAAGGTTTGTTATATAATGAATTTAATCCCTAACCATGGATTAAGTTGAGGTATCTTCCTCAGCTTAAGTGTTCTCATCTATTATCCTTCTATTAGGATGGTGTAATGAGTTCACTAATTTGTGATTAGAGATTAAACTCACTACTTAACACTAAACAAAAACCCAAAAACATCTAATTAATCACAAGTAGGTTAATGATCTTAAACCTACATCATCATGGCAATTAAGTTGAGGTGCTCATCTCATACTTAAGTAGGCTCATTATCCCTAATCAGGGAGGATATAATGAGTTTACAAGCCTTTGATTTAGGCTTAAACTCATTAACTTATGAAAAACACCAAAAACAATAAAAAACTGAAAACACAAAAAACAAAAAATAATCGTATCCTCTGGGATTCTTTTCTCATCACACTCATTCACAAACGAGAACTTGCTTCTTCCGTCTAATGCAAGATAGTTAGCACTCGAGCCAGACAAGTCATACACTTGAGCATAGACAAGTAAGCAGTTCACAGTCAATTATTTCAGTCTCTTTGAGTCGAACTATGGTGTTCTGACATCCTCATTGCACGAGAGGATACGTAGGCATAACTTAACAATTATCGAACAAAAGTCTATGTGTCTTCCCCTCTTTCAACATTCTCTTTTTAAGCCTCAGTTCCTGAGAAATTCACCTTTTTCACTGACACCTGTATATTCTTTCCTTAGCTTTTGCACACAGATAGCACATACCTTACCCTTTTAAACACAATCTTGTAAGCGTGGATCCCGTCGAGTACGATGGACAATCTGGGTGCTAATACCTTCACAGGTTGTAACCAACCCCCTTTCTCAGTTTCTCTGGTTCACAACCGTCTTATCCATATCTTTCTAGGTTTATGCGGCATTACCTTTCCTTCGGGATAAAAATGCCTAGCTGGCGACTCTATTCATTTCATTTTCATTTCTCCTTTCACCGAAAGTTCGCGTCTGCACCGGGATGCAAATCTTCGGGAGCGACAGCTTAGCGACTCTATTGGGGACCTTATTTTTGCAACCAGGGCTTCTGGTTCTTTTTGTGGGTTTCTCCTAGCACTTGTTTGATTTGTGTTTATGGGGGTGTTATGTGTTATATGTGCTTTTTGTTTTATTTCTTTATTTGTTGCTTTCTGTACAACTTTATTTATTGCTTTATTTACTGTTTTTTTTTGCATTCATTTTAATGTCATCATATCATTGTGCTGGATCTGTTTGTTTACCTTATTGGGAGGGATGTTCAGTGAGTAAGGTTCCAAACCGGGAGCCCGTGTGACACATAGGATAGAGTGGCTTCATATTATTTCCCATTCTATTTCGGTCTGGTGCGGGAATATGAAACACGGTTCAAACATGGGTTTCTTCTTGAGAACTTTGTGCTACGGATTTCCTTTAGTACTAGGGCTATCTGGGAAGCCTGCTAAGTCTGGATGACCTTTTTAGATGACCTTCAGCATCTGAGGTGAATTAAGGGAGGATCCTTTATGATTAATGTAAACACTGTACCTCCGGGTTAGAAGTGTTTACACTTTTCATAACTGATCCAAGTCTGAGGATCCTTGTTCTAGAACAATACCTGTGAGGGGGTTGGGATGTTTACAGGTTTGCAGGAACCCTTGGCCTCATCATACCTTGTTACTGATATTGTTAAGGTTACATTATTTTGGACTGTTCTTATGAAACCCTGGACTTGTGACTCTTTATTTGAGTCCCCCACCTGGTTACTGGTCATCTAGCCTCCATCTGGACTTATGAACACACATGGACCTTATCAAGGCAGATAACAGATCCAACACTTGATCACAAACCCTTGCACATCATTCTGCATACATCATTTTGCACCATTTTAACATTTGTCTGTTTGTCTTACAGGGTATCCACATCTTATCTTTGGTTTGTTTTGACTGATCTTCTGCTCAGCCACCTTTGTCAGATATTATTCTCAGGGATATCTTCATCAGATATATTCATCTGCTAGCTTCTCTTCAGCACCTTCATCAGTTACCTTCATCAGCATTTCTCCTCAGTTATCTTCATCAGCATCCATTATCAATATGGACTCATCCAGGAAAAGGAACATCACTTATCATTTCTTTGAGCCCTCCCTAGCAGGCATTAGGCAGATTCAGACACTCATCACTCCTGATCATGTCCCTTTATTCAGGGAACATTATGGTGGTATCATGGACATGATCATAGACTTGGATGCATCACAGAGGAGTATGATCCACACTTGCCTTCAGTTATATGACCCTCCTCTCAGATGTTTTACCTTTCCAGACTTTCAGCTGGGTCCTTTGTTAGAGGAGTTTTCCATGTTGTTGGGTATCCCCATCAGGAGGGGGATTCCTTTCAACCCTGAGATGACTGCTCCCAGGAATGAGGACATAGCTAAGGCCCTGTATTTGGAAACCACCATCATTGATCAGAATATGACTACTAAGGCTGGAATCCCAGGCCTCCATTTGAACTTCTTGATCACTCAGGCCACCAGCCATGCTGCAGCAGGGAAGTGAGACACTGTTTGTGCTCTCTTGGACCTCATCATATATGGTATCATCTTGTTTTCAGACGAGCCTAAGTTTGTAAGCAAGAATGCAATCCATCTCTTCCTGTTGAAGAATCCAGTTCCTACCTTGCTCGGGGATTTCTACTACTCAGTGCATCAAAGGAATGAGAAACAGAGGGGAAGATTAGTCAGATGTTGTGCACCTTTCTTCTACTGTTGGCTATTGAGACACTTGCCAAAGACAGAAGCTTTCTTGAATCCTCATCAGTCAAGAAATTGGGCTAAGATAATGATTGCTCTCACTTCAGAAAACATCAGGTGGTGCACTCAGAGCACCAAGGACAGAGACATAATCACCAACGGTGGGCAGTATCCCAATGTACCTCTGATTGGAGTGAAGGGTTGCATCAATTACAATCCTTTGCTATTCAAAAGACAACTAAGGTATGCCTTAGTACATCCAACAAGAGAGTAGGACTTATCAAAAACCCTTTACTGTGACATTTAGAATAATCATGCTATCGTCCGATAAGCATCCTGGGCTTGGAATAATATTCAGACAAAAGGGACTGCCATTCTTGGCAAGTGCAACAACATAGCTTCAGCTCAATATTTTGATTGGTCTCGTATCAGAGGACAGATCACCCGCATGCCATTTTCACTGGAGGATGTGCCGTGACCATCAGCAATAGAGCCTGTAGCTACAGTCAGTTTAGAGGAGTTTGAGAAGTTGAAAGAAAGGAATACTCAGCTTTCTGAAGCTCTAAAGAAGACCCTATGGGAGAGGAATGATAGTCGTCTGGACAATGAGATGTTAGAGAAGCTCCGAATTGAGCATATGACCAAGATTGAGAAGACAGATGATTACATCAGAAGGGCCCGAGCAGGGGAGTTGGTATTGAAGAATTCTTGCAAAGAAGCTAAGATTCAGAAAGCCAGAGCTGAGCACTACTTGGAAGAGAGTTAGGCTAGGTGGATCAGAATTACTGAGGCTCGTTCACAGGAAGATCAGAAGACCCAGGCTAAGATAGAGCAGCTGGAAGCTAATGAGAAGAAGAATCAGGAAGCCTTGTTAGCAACACAGAAGGAAATCTCTGAGTTGAAACTCAGGGCGGGGTTTAAGAGATCAAAAGACCAAAACAAGTATAAGAAGTTGACAAATGCTATTGCCACCAGGAACCTCCTTATCAGGACCATCATGGAGCATCCAGTTGGACCAGTGACTGATGCTCTCCTGAAGGAAGTCAAAGAGGATGACTTTGGGCTGGATGTTTGATTTCTTTGTATTTGTACTTCATTTCATTTGTACTTTTGTTGATTTTGTTGTATTTTGACCCACCATGGGGACTTATTTGTAATCATGAACTATATATCTTTACATTTTGTAATATATGGTTTGTGTGCTATCCTTTGGGCTTCATTTTCTGCAACATCATCATTCCTCGAGGTCTGGAAGGTCAAAACCAAAAGAACCAAACCGGATACCCTTGGAAGACAAATAGACATACTGCAGTGCATACTAACCTCTTTCTTTGTTTTGTAGGTGTTTTTATTGTTGTTTTCTCACTTTGTTGTTGTTTCAAGAAACATTGCTCGTAGGAGGGTCTTCCCCATCAATAGAGTTCATCGGTATCCTACAAGAAACAACCTTCCGAGCCTACAGATGGACCAGGTTCAGCAAGATCTAACTGACGTGAGAAACCAGATGGCTAATGAAAGAACTGAAATGAGGGCTCAGATGAGCCAGTTCATGGCAGTAATGACTGGGTTGGCCCAAAGCCAAGAAAGATTAAGAGAGTTGGTCAAGCGGCAAACTCCTGAAGAAAATCACCCAGGTATAAGGGGTACCAGCAACAATATTCATGTACAGCCACGTACTGACCCCCCATAGTTTGGACCTCATCTCAACCCTGACATTAATTCTATCAGGAATACCCAAGGTAATACTGGAGGGCGAGCCTTGCAAGAGGACCCTCAGGAGGAACAATTCATTGTTGTTGGTGCAGGAGATGAAGTTTATGATCGTTGCCTGGACGAGATAGCAGAAAAGCTGAGATCCCTGGAGTCCCAAAACTCCTTAGGATTTGATGTTATGGATATGGGGCTGGTAGAGGGAGTTAGAATTCCTCACAAATTCAAACCTCCCTGCTTTGAAAGGTATAATGGAACATCTTGCCCTCGCACCCATCTTCAATCTTTCCTGGGAAGATTAAAGGCTTACATTATGGATGAAAAGCTATGGATGTTCTATTTTGAGGATAGCTTGACCGGGGCATCCCGTGAGTGGTACTCTCGTCTAACTAGGGCAACGATCCGAAATTGGAAAGATTTGGCCGAGGCATTCATACGCCAATATCAATACAATTTAGACATGGCGCCTAACAGAACTCTTCTAATGGGTATGTCACAATCCTCCAGGGAAAGCTTCAGAGAGTATGCTCAGAGATGGAGACAATTGGCTGCTGCCGTTCAACCTCCAATGTCGGAAAGAGAAATGGCAGATATGTTTATGAACACCCTACAGGGGACGTACATTGATAGACTGGCAACTTTCTCTACCACTAGCTTTACCGACGTAGTCATAGCTGGAGAAAGGATTGAGAGTTTGTTAAACATGGATAAGATTTCTGATAACGGCGCCAGCTCTAGCAGCACAAGGAAACCTTTTGCAGGGCCTCGAAGGTCGGGCAAAACCAATTTTGTACACATGGGCAGAGGAAGGCCCTAGTATATCCCGAGATCAATTGTCGTTGTCACAATTCCCACTCCACCTCCTCAACAACAATACACTCCGCTGTAAACACTCCAAATTTTCTCTCACTCTTTATCACACCATGGCTTATGATCTTTCATTTTTCCATAAGCATAAGCATACTACCACATATTGCATATTTTGTTTCATCTGCATAGTTCAAGTTCATCTGCATCTAGGGTTTGTGATCTGAGCAATCCAAGATTCCATCTGAGCCATCCCAAGGGCCTCAAAGTGTTCCAAGAGGGTCCATGTGTGTTCTATCATCATATTTTGCCTCTCAAAGTTCAAGAAATTCAAGAAATCACAGGAACTGGAAAAGCATGGAAGCAGAGCTAAGGTTTCACTACACAGATGACCTGAAATTAGGGTTTTGGTTTCAGAGGCCTTAACTCCAAATTTTTTGGTCATTCTTGTTTCTAATGGTCTTAATATGTTATAAGGATCATGCATACCAAGTTTGATGAAGAAATTCATTGTGGAAGTCATCTGTTCACTAGGTAACTTCTTGAGCAAGTTAAGTCAAAATCAGGGCATTTGAGGCCCCCAACAATGGAACCAAAGGGGTATTTTCATCAAATTGAAGTTCTATGATATTTATTTGATCTTAGAAGAGGTTGTAAGTTCACAAGATTGAATAATTTTGAGCCATTTGAAAAGTTGCCAAAAATGGAAATGACTTGTAATGGAAACTTTCCATTTTGGGAAAGCTTTTCAACCTCCTCTTTCTTAACCAAAAATGCTTCAAATGAAAAATTCTTGGGCATGAAAGTTGTAGATTAGGTCTTTACCTTTTCAAAAATTACAAGAACATGTCTTGATTCATTATGGAACTCAAGTTATGATCCTTCAAAGTTGGCAAAAATCCTATAATTTTCAAGAATGCACCAAAGAGGGATTTTTGCAAAACCACTTGCCAAGGCTTCTAATGTGCCCAAATACTTCATAACATGATCAAGAAACATCAAAAACTCATAATTGGCCCAAGAATTGGATCATTTCATGCCTTGAATCACAAGATACACCAAAGAGGGAAAATATGCAAAACTCATACAAACCCTAGTTCCATGTGTTCCAGCTCATCAAATCTGATCCATAAGCTTTCCTTGATCTCAGCTGAGGCCAGACATGCCCAAATCCAGCTCTGACCCGTGCCCATACTTGAAGTACACCTAAGTTTGACTTTTTTCAAATCACCCCATACCAATCAAGCAAGGCCACCACCCACTCTCTGACCAATCAAGACATCATATGCAAACCTTATGGAACACAAAACACACAACACATTGGCCTAAAACTGACCCAAGCTCAAGAATCCCAAAAACACTCCAAACCTTGAGCTCTTCGAATCTCTCTACTTAGCCAACAAAACTTCAAACAAACTTCACCAATCATCTCCATACATCCTCAAGATCATTTCCCAACCATTAAACAAGCCTAAAACCCCAGGAATCAGAAACACGATTTTGGTGCAGCTGAGGTGCAATCTCTCAAACCAGCCATTGCAAGCTTGTTTTAAGCCTTCCATTCACTCAAGGGAAGCCATTGGAGGTTGATTGCATAAAGAAAGAGGTCAGAAAGCTCTAAAAGTGAAAGCTCCAGCTCAGGTAGCCATCTTCAAACTTTTTTCCAGAAATGTGTTTTTAAGTTTCTAAATGAATCTATGAACTTCCCTGATCATGCTGATGTGTTTAGTTTTGAAAATGGTTGAGTAACAAGCATGTATTTGACTTCTGAAACTTTGCCCGTGAAACATGTTCTTGCTTGATTCTCTCTTTTGATGCAAAATAAATTGTTTTTGTTTGTGGATTCTTGTTCCTTGATGTTTGTTGAGTGTTTCTGGAGCTTTAGAGGGCCTGGGGTGAGGTTTTGGGGAGTTTCAGGGGAGGAGGCTGCCGGAGAAGACGATCGGAGCTCTTCTCCGGTCGCCTGAGAGTGATTAGGGCAAAACCACATTAATTAGGCTAGTTTGAATTTCATCCCTTGGATTTGTTTCTCGCGCGTGTATGAATGGTCCAGATGAATCCACTTAACCCTAATCCACTTAATTAGGATAATTAATTAGGATTAATTTGAATTTTGCCAGAACCAATCCTAGCCCTTCATTTACGCGCGTGGTCAATTCCCACCAAATTTTTTTGAATCTCAGCCACTGGATTTGCATACTTCCCATTTTAATTATTTTTATTTCATTTTATTGCATTTCTTTTGGTTAATTTATTTAAAATATCAAAAATCATTTTAAGAATTTCATTTTCTGCATTTTAGTTTCAAATATTTTTCTCAACCTAAAAATAATTTTTATTTTATTTTTTGCATTTAAAAAGTATTTTTAAAATATTTAAATGTTTACTTTAATTAATTAATGGAAATTAATTAATTAAAATCGCATTTAGGTTTCTAAAAATTACCAAAAAAATCGTGTTGCATCTTAACACATTTAGAAACATTTTCAAACCCTTCATACAAATTTATTTTTGGTTTTGATCATGACTTGACAATTTTCTTTGAATTTAGGATTCATAAAATCACATTTTTAAACCCTAACCTTTGAAAAATCTTTTCTGCCTAACCATGAAGGGTTTGAAGGGTTATTTTTGCATTGTTTTACACATATCATGTAGTATCTAGGATATTTTTGGCATGAATTTATCTTGCATTTTCAATTTGATTTTCATTTTTTCTTTTGAAGCACCCAAAAAACCCTAGCAAACTTAGAAAAATCATAACTTTCAATAGGTTTAGAGTTAGACCTTCTCCTTAGGGTGTGATATCATATGGGATTAGGATTTGTTTGAGCTCATTTGCAATTTTTTATCAATTCATATGCTTCTGTTGTGACCATTTGCATCTCATACTTCCATGTAACCCTAATTTTGCATCTTTACTTGCATCTTACATTGCATTGCATGAACATATGAACTTGCCATGCCATTCTAAGCATTTGTATGCCATCTTAGACATCTTAAGAAATTGCTTGAACACTGCTTGATCATTTATCCATACATTTGCTATGCTTTGCATCCATTTCATTTCATAAACATCCATGTATTTACATGCTTCTTACATGTTTCATTTGCATTCATCCTCTTGTATGAACACACACATGCATCTTGTATGCCTTTGCATCATATCATAGCATCATTTGCATCATGTACATGCTTCTGGTCTTGGTATTTTCACTTACATTTGCTTCATTTCAATTCATTCCTTTCATATTGCATCTTGTACTAACTTTTCAGGGTTAATGGTAAGTTGTTTGGGAGGTGGATTTTCCTTCACCTCCCACCTCTTCTCATCTCTTCATATTGCATTCTTACTGCATTTTTGTTTGTCTTTTAGTGGGCTTGCCTCACTTGTGCTTCTCTTCCTTTCTTCCTTTAAGTTACTTATCTTCTTAGGAAGTAAGTAACTTATTCTTCTGCTTCCTCCTCTTTTCATCTTGCTTCTCCTTGGTGGCTTCCTTGAAGACTTCTCCTTTTAAGCCTCACAAAACCATAAGATTCTTAAGCATGATAACTTCTAGGATTGATAGTCCCCCTTAGCTTCTTACCTTTGAGTATCCTTGAGTCTCTCTTCTCATCTCAAATAATCAGAGGCTAAACTCTTACAGTTTTAGGACTTTGGGAATTAGGGTTATGCATGTATCCTTCTATTAGGATGGAGTGTATAAATTTAATCCTAAGTGTTAAATCTTTAATTTGTTTAAACCTCCTAATCAAATCATCTTAATAATCACTAAGACTTCATCTTGTAACTTGGGCCTTACATTAGGGTTCTAATTCTTCCTTTATGGTTAAGAAGGACTAACCCTAGAGTTTAATGGACAAGTCCCCCTCAAGTTGTCTTACAAATCATAAATCCACTTCTTAATCTCACCCTTAATCAAAATCCACTTAATAAAGGCTTTGTTATATAATGCATTTAATCCCTAACCATGGATTAAGTTGAGAAGTCTTCTTCAGCTTAAGTGTTCTCATTTATCATCCTTCTATTCGGATGGTGTAATAAGTTCACTAATCTGTGATTAGAGATTAAACTCATTACTTAACACTAAACAAAAACCCAAAAACACCTAAATAATCACAAGTAGGTTAATGATCTTAATCCTACATCATCATGGTAATTAAGTTGAGATGCTTATCTCATACTTAAGTAGACTCATTATCCCTAATCAGGGAGGATATAATGATTTTACAAGCCCTTGATTTAGGCTTAAGCTCATAATCCTATGCAAAACACCAAAAAACAATAACAAAACTTAAAACACAAAAAAAAAACAATAATCGTCTCCTTCGGGATTCTTTTCTCATCACACTCATTCATAACCGAGGACTTGCTTCTTCCGTCTAATGCAAGACAGTTAGCACTCAAGCCAGATGAGTCATACACTTGAGTATAGGCAAGCAAGTAGTTCATCAGTCAATTCATTTTCAGTCTCTTTGAGTCGAACTACGGTGTTCTGACTTCCTTGTTGCACGAGAGGATACATAGGCATAACTTAATTGTTATCGAACAAAAGTCTCTTTGTCTTCCCCCTCTTTCAGCATTCTCTTTTAAGCCTCAGTCCTGAGCATTTCACTCCCTTTTGCACTGACACTTGTACATTTCTTTTCCAGCTTTTGCACACATATAACACATACACTCCCCCTTTAGACACAATCTTTTAAGCGTGGATCCCGTCGAGTACGACGGACAATCTGGGTGCTAATACCTTCCCAGGTTGTAACCAACTCCCTTTCTCAGTTTCTCTGGTTCGTAACCGTCTTATCCATATCTTTCTAGGTTTATGCAGCATTACCTTTCCTTCGGGATAAAAACGCCTAGCTGGCGACTCTATTCATCTTCACTTCATTTTCTCCTTTCGCTGACCGTTCGCGCTTGTACCGGGATGCAAATCTTTGGGAGTGACATCCGCAACCACAACATTTCCCTTAGCAAAATTTTCCTCAGCAAAGGTCCTACAACAACAACAACAACCAACAGGAATGTCCTTTCCAGCAAAGGCCATCTCTCAAGTCAACATGGTAATTAATCCTATACCAATGCCCTGTGCCACTTTTCTACCACAACTTTTGAAGCTTAATCTTGTTGAATTAAGGACTCTGGCTCCACCAGATCCTCAGAACCTTCCGAGAAATTACAACGTCAATGCCAGATGTGCCTTCCATTCTAATGCACCTGGTCACACCACAGAAAAGTGCAGAGCTTTGCACATGAAGGTCCAGGATCTAGTTGATTCAAAGACTTTAAATTTTGCACCACCTCCTAACGTTACAAAGAATCCTATGCCTAGCCACGGTGGGCCCAGGATAAATAAAATTGAGGAGGATCAACCCATGAATTTATTCGAAGATACTGCAAGCATTCAAACACCTCTGGAAGAGGTTAAAGCCCAACTTTTAAAATGCCAGGTGTTCCCAGGTTGTGAGGCCTGCTGTAAATCTTGCAAAATTTCCACCAATGGTTGTGCAAGTTTAAGAAGTGGCAGCAATGGCCTTTTCAAAGAAGGTATTCTGCAGATAACATCAACAATTTCTACAACATCAGCAATTCCTCTTACAGCAACAACAAGCACTCCTCCCAATACTTCAAAAACAATTGTTCTGACAGACTCTGCTACAAAGTCAACAATCATCTCTTCAACTACTTCAACAAATGTTAGTTCAACCGCACCCGCTTCTACAACTACAACAACCATTAATAATGACATCTCCACAATCACCATATACTACGACCCGACAATGGTCCCCGATTCCAACAATTACCAGCAACAATCTCAACAACAACCCAGCTTCAGTCTTTCACCATCACCACCAGTCAGAAGTCCCGTTACCATATATTACGATCCATAGACAATAACAATTCCTACTTTCGCTGCAGTCAGTCCAGTCACCATCACAGTGCCTGGACCCATTCCGTATGAAAAAGATAATGTTGTACCATGGCACTATGGTTCAGACCTCTACTACAACAGGGAGAGAGTCGTTCTTGATTCTTCAACTCATACACCACAGGTCGATAATGTAGGGGGAGGCGGAGGCTTCACTCGAAGGGGACGCCTCTTCGCGTCACAAATTCCAAGAGTTAACACTAAGGCAGAGGCTGCTGCCAAAGCTAAAGGCAAAAATATGGTGCCCGGAGAATCAATGGAAAAAGAAGCTCATAAAATGTCCTTTTATCAGGATGTGGATGAATTTATAAGGAGAATCAAGAGAAGTGACTATAAGGTTGTGGATCAGCTCCACCAGACCCCTTCCAAGATCTCCATTTTATCATTGCTATTGTGCTTCGAAGCTCATCGGGATGCATTATTTAAAGTCTTGCACGCAGCCTAAGTGCTTGAGGAGATCACGGTAAATCAGCTGGAGACAGTGTTGTCTAATGTTAATACTAGTCACGGACTAGGCTTCACCAAAGCTGATTTAACTACGGAAGGCCGTCATCACAACAAAGCTTTGCACATCACTCTGGAGTGCAAAGAGGCTGTGCTTTCACATGTTCTAGTTGACACTGGGTCCTCACTCAATGTCTTGCCAAAGAAAGCCTTGGTTAAGCTTGAATATGATGGTATAGCTCTCCGACCAAGCAATCTGGTGGTTAGAGCTTTTGATGGATCCAAGAGGTCTATTCTTGGAGAGGTGGAACTGCCTGTGATAATTGGCCAGTAGGTCTTTCAAACTACTTTCTATGTGATGGACATTCAGCCGGCCTACAGTTGTTTGTTGGGTCGACCATGGATTCACACCGCAGGCGCAGTTACGTCGACCCTTCACCAAAAATTAAAATACGAGTGGGAAGGGAAAATTATCACAATCTGTGGTGAAGAGGATATTTTTGTTAGCCATCTGGCTACCTAAAAATACATTGAGATGGATGGTGAAATCCACGAGACCATGAGTCAAGGTTTCGAAGCACTGAACGTCAATGAGGCGACGACTGAAGTATTTGCTGCATCCCAGGAGGATAAGATGGGTACTTCAATTGTCTCCTACCAACAAGCTCGGAAGGTTATTGAAGATGGAAATGCCCAAGGCTGGGGCAAGTTGCTACCTATGGAGAAGAAGGAGGACAAATTTGGTTTGGGTTACAAACCATTCCGACAAGATCAAGCAGAGGCTGCTAAGGAGCCAAAATTCATAAGTGGGGGAATGCTGACCCCAGATGTTGTCAATAACGTGGAAGATGAGGCTGAAAGTGACCTCAACCTGGAGAGCTGGATTCGTCCAAAGATCCTGAGCCAATAACTCCTTAACTGGTCTTCCCAGGAAATTATAAGGGTTACTCCTGTAGAGTAATTATTATTTCCTACTTTAGCATGCATCAAATCCTGCATCTTACCCAAGGTGCCATGACTCATTTTGTAATAGGGCCATATTTGTATTTAGTGCAAATGGAATATCAATGAACAATGGACATCTTTTGCAAACATTTTTCTTTTTCGCTCACTGACTTTTCATTTTTGTTATTTTTTCGCACAAAACAATAAAATGGCAATGTTTTCAAAATAATAACTTCATTTACACTTTTTCTAAGCAAGATTAAAATCAATCACTGAAAAGAACAAATATCAACCCTTGCAGAGATTATCCTCCAGATTGCACCGACAACAACACTGCTATGACCTTGTATGACTTCGACAATCCAATTAATCAAGCAGATGAAGGGGTTGATAAAGACTATGAGTTGCCTGAAGAGTTATCCAGGTTGTTGAGGAAAGAAGAGAAAGTGATTACTCCTCATCAGGAGGAAATTGAAACTGTTAATCTTGGTACCGAGGAAGATTTGAAAGAAGTGAAGATTGGGGCCAGTCTGCAAGCTCCAGTAAAAGAACAGCTTATCAGCATGCTTCGGGAATACGTCGACGTCTTTGCTTGGTCCTATCAAGACATGCCAGGTATAGATACGGATATTGTCATGCACAGACTACCCTTGAAAGAAGATTGCCCTCCGGTTAAACAAAAGTTGCGCCGCACTCGCCCAAATATGGCCCTGAAGATTAAGGAAGAAGTACAAAAGCAGTGGGATGCCGGTTTCCTTGCTGTAACTAGTTACCCGCCGTGGGTTTCTAACATTGTACACGTGCCTAATAAGGATGGCAAGGTGCGTATGTGTGTGGATTACCAGGACCTGAACAGAGCTAGCCCGAAGGATGATTTCCCATTACCTCACATTGATGTATTGGTGGACAACACAGCTCAGTTCTCGGTATTTTATTTAATGGACGGTTTTTTTTGGATACAATCAAATCAAGATGTCACCCGAAGACATGGAGAAAACAACTTTCATCACACCTTGGGGCACATTTTGTTACAAGGTAATGCCGTTTGGACTGAAGAACGCTGGTGCAACATACCAACGGGCTATGGTATCATTATTCCACAATATGATCCACAAAGAAATCGAAGGCTATGTGGATGATATGATTGCCAAGTCCCTTACTAAAGAAGACCATCTGGTGAATCTGCTGAAGTTCTTCAAGCGTCTGAGGAAGTATCAGTTGAAGTTGAACCCCAACAAATGCACATTCGGGGAACATTCTGGTAAGCTGCTGGGATTCATCGTAAGTGAAAAGGGAATTGAGGTTGATCCCGACAAAGTCAAAGCCATTCAGGAAATGCCTGCACCTAGGACTGAATAAGAAGTTTGAGGATTCTTAGGTATATTGAACTACATTTCAAGGTTCATATCTCACCTCACTACAACCTGCGAACCCAAGTTCAAGTTGTTGAGAAAGGAACAAACAGTCAGGTGGAACAATGATTGTCAGAAAGCTTTTGACAAGATCAAGGAGTACCTGCAAGAACCTCCAATTCTCATGCCTCCAATTGAAGGAAGACCTCTGATAATGTACCTGACAGTATTAGAAGGGTCAATGGGGTATGTTTTAGGCCAGCATGACGAGTCTGGTCGAAAAGAGTATGCAATATACTACCTAAGCAAAACGTTTACCGACCGTGAACAACGTTATTCACTGCTCGAGAAAACTTGTTGTGCTTTAGCGTGGGCTGCTCGCCGACTAAGACAGTATATGCTGACTCACACTACCTTGTTGATCTCAAAAATGGATATATCTGAGAAGCCAGCACTTACCGAAAGGGTTGCAAGATGGAAAATGATTCTAACAGAGTATGACATTCAATACACTTCTCAAAAAGCCATCAAGGGCAGTGTATTGTATGACTATCTGGCTGAGCAGCCCATTGATGATTACCATCCCATGAGATTTGACTTCCCTGATGAAGACATCATGTACTTAAAAGCAAAATATTGTGAAGAGCCAATTCACACTGAAGGGCCTGATCCAGAAGAGGCATGGACTATGATGTTTGACGGGGCTGTCAATATGAATGGTCGTGGAGTTGGTGCAGTGCTCATTACACCTAAAGGGGTTCATATGCCTTTCTCGGCGAAACTCACCTTTGCCTGTACTAACAACGAAGCAGAATACGAAGCTTGTATCATGGGTCTTGAGGAAGCCATTGACCTCGGGATCAAAACCTTGAATGTATTCGGAGATTCAACTTTGGTAATCAATCAGACCAACGACAAATGGTACACTCATCAGGAGCATATGATTCCCTACCGTGACTATACGAGGAGATTGTTAACTTTCTTCACAACAGTCAAACTTGAATACATCCCTCGAGATGAGAATCAGTTTGCAGACGCTTTAGCTACCATTTCCTCCATGATCAAAGTTCAAGCTGCCAATTATGTGCCTCAAATTTGGTATCCAAACTAGACCGACCGGCATATGTATTCTCTGTGGACACTGCTAGTGATGACAAACCTTGGTACCATGACATCAAATGCTTCCTAGAGAATCAGACATACCCACCTGGGGCATTATCTAATGATAAGAAGACATTAAGAAGGCTGGCTGGCAGTTTCTTCCTCAATAATGATGGTTCATTGTACAAGCAATACTTTGACATGGTCCTGCTTAGATGTGTTGGCAAGAAGGAAGCAGACCTGCTGATGCATGAAGTACACGAGGGTTCTTTCGGCACCCATGCCAGAGGACATGCAATGGCAAAGAAGTTGTTAAAATCAGGTTACTACTGGATCACAATGGATAGAGATTGTTGTGCCTATGCCAGAAAATGCCACAAGTGCCAGATCTACGCGGATAAGGTGCATGTGCTTCCAAATCCTTTAAACGTGATGTCTTCATCCTGGCCCTTTGCCATGTGGGGCATTAACATGATTGGAAAGATTGAACCGACTGCTTCAAATGGTCACCGATTCATTCTGGTAGCCATTGATTACTTCACCAAATGGGTGGAAGCAGCTTCGTATACAAACGTCACCAGACAAGTGGTAGCCAGATTTATGAAAAGAGACATCATTTGTCGATATGGAGTTCCCGTGTGAATCATTACTGATAATGGTTCCAATTTGAACAACAAAATGATGGCAGAACTATGTCGGGACTTCAAAATTCAACATCACAACTCTTCTCCTTATAGGCCAAAAATGAATGGTTTTGTTGAGGCCGATAATAAGAACATCAAGAAAATTGTGCAGAAGATGGTAGTTACCTACAAGGACTAGCACGAGATGCTACAATTTTCTTTGCATGGGTACCGAACCTCAATCAGAACATCTAATAGGGCAACGCCTTATCAGCTTGTGTATTGTATGAAAGATGTCATACCTGTTGAAGTTGAGCTATCCTCCTTATGGGTAATGATGGATGTGAATCTGGATGAAGCAGAATGGATCCCGTATCGGTACAATCAACTGAATCTAATTGAAGAGAAAAGATTAGCTGCCATATGTCATGGGCA
The DNA here is from genome assembly GCA_963966055.1 of Lathyrus aphaca. Lineage (NCBI taxonomy): Eukaryota > Viridiplantae > Streptophyta > Magnoliopsida > Fabales > Fabaceae > Lathyrus > Lathyrus aphaca. The sequence goes on from OZ014523.1 coordinate 277,227,372, forward strand.
GTTATATCATAAAATAATGAAGAAAACCTTTGATCAGAAAGTTAGACCTCGGGAATACCAAGTGGGAGAGCTTGTTCTGAAAAGAATCCTTCCTCCTTGTAAACACCCCAAATTTGCCCTCACTCATTTCACCATGGCTTGTGGTTGTTTTCATTTGCATAAGTTCAATCATATCATTTCATATTGCATTTTTGTTTCACTACATTGGTTCAAGTCATCTGCATCTAGGGTTTGTGATCTGAGCAAACCAAGAGCCATCTGAGCCACTCCAAAGGTCTCCAATCATCTCAAGAGGGTCCATGTATGTTCAAGCATCATATTATATCCTCCCAAGATCAAGAAAGCCATAAAATCACAAGAACTGAGAAAGGCATGGAAGCAGAGCCAAGTTTAACTGCACAGATGACCTAAAATTAGGGTTTTGGTTTCAGAGGCCATAACTCCAAATGTTTTTAGTCATTCTTGTTTCTATTGGTCTCTATATGTTATGAGTATCATTCATACCAATTTTCATGAAGAAATTCAATGGGGAAGGCATTTGATCAATGGATGACTTCTTGAACAAGTCAGTGCAAAATCAGGGCATCTGAGGCCCCCAATCACCCATCCAAAGGGTCTTCTCCATCATTTTGGGTGTATGTGATCTTTATTTGATCTTAGAAGAAGTTATAAGTTCACAAAATTGAAGAATTTCAAGCCATTTGCAAAGTTGCCATTTTGGGAAAGTGACTTGTAATGCAAAATTGTCATTTTGGGAAAGTTTTTCAACCTCCTCTTTTTGATTCAAAAATGCTTCAAATGAAAAATTCTTGGTCATGAAAGTTGTAGATTGGATCATTCCCATTTCAAAAAGTACAAGAAGTTGATTTAATTCATTTTGGAACTCAAGTTATGGTTTGTCAAAGTGGGGAAAAATCACTTAATTTTCACTTTTGTACCAAAGAGGGAAGTTTGCAAATTCTTATGCCAAGCCAATTTGGGACCTCTAATGCATCTCTACACATCATATCATCCTAGTGCAACTCATTTGGATCAGATTTGTGCCTTGAATCACAAGCTTTCATGCTTAGTACTTCACAAATTTCAAAAGGGGCCAAACTTCCCAAAAATCGCAAAACATCACACAAACTTCATCCCACTTGCCAATTTGCCTCAAAGCCAATTCCATGGACTTCCCTAAAGTCAGCTGCGCAGGACACCCCATTGTCCTTGGCCTACCACCAGCCCATGCCTTCACTTACACAAATGTTGACTTTATGCATTTTGCTCCATACCAATCACACTGCTCCACAACAACTCTCTGACCTATCAAGGATTAATATGTGGACTTCAAGCAACCCAACACATAACACAACACAAGCTGAACCCTCCAAGAACTCAGCAATCACAAAAACTCCCTCTTATGCAAAATCCTTCGAAACTCATAGTTCAACCATCAAACCTCAAAACAAATTCCACCATTCAACTCCATATCCATTGCTGATCATTTCCCACCCTTCATTTTGCCCTAAAACACCCAGAATCAAAAACACGATTTTGACATTGCTTGAACTGAACTTCTGCCAACTTCATTTAGAGACCATATAAACTCCAACCAAGCATCACAAACACTTCAGGAGGATCATTGGAGCTGATTTGAAGCAAAGAAGCAGCCAACCAGTGCCATTTTCGAAAGCTTCAGTTCAGGTATCATCAAGAACATTTTTTCCAGAAATGATTTCTTAAGTTCTTAGATTGTTCTCCATGCTTCACTGATCACACTGCACCTTTTGGTTTCGAAAATGATTCAGTTTTAAGCATGTATGAAGCTTCTGAAATTTCTGTGAAATTTTCCGTTTTGATTCAAATCTCTCTGTTCATGTGAAATAAATTATGTTTGATGGTTGATTCTTGTTTAGAATGGGGTGGGGATCATTTCTGGAGAGTTTAAGGGCTTGGGGTTGCGTATTGAGTGAGATAGCTTGAGAGGATAGCCGGAGAAGATGACCGGAACACTGTCCCGGTCACCTGAAAGTGTTTAGGGTTCAGATTAGGGCTTAATGATGTAATTAGCGTAGTTTGAATCTCAGCCATCCAGATGTGCACGCTGGTCAATTCCCTCCCTTTTTATTTGAATCTGGGCCACTGGATCAGTTGACTTCCATTAATTCATATTTTAATTTCATTTTAATTGCATTTTGTAACACGGTGGGAGAACTGACTTTAGTTATGTTGCGGATAGCAAGAGTCGCCACCGACTTTTATTTTATCCAAAGGAAAGGCATAAAAGAACAGGAAAGACCTTTTAAAAGATTTTTGGGTTCGGGGGGTAGGTTATGTAAAGGGAAGGTGTTAGCACCCTTTACATCCATGGTTATCCATGGGCTCTTAGTTACTTAGCTCACTTTAAAATGTTTTTGAAATGTGAAGTGTGTGAATAGAATTTTCTTAAGTACTTTATAATGATCCATGTACGGATATATATAAAGCCTTTGTTTTGAAAATTTGTTTGAAAATGTGAAGTGTTTATGAAATGTTTTTGAAGAAGTGAGCAAGTACTTAAGAGGAACCTACCCTAATTTGAATCTTTACTGTTCTTGAATGTTCTTTCAATGGTAAGACTATCCCTATTATTAAGGAATAGGTAGTCATTACCTTGGATGTTATAAGGGACATGTGAAGGGACAACTATTATTTAGGCAACTGCAAGGTGTATAAGCAATTCAGAGGGACTTATCATCTTTATTCGAAAGGGACAAGATCATTACGAAGGCAACCACGAAGGGACTTGATCTTTTTATCTGTTAAGGGACTAGATGATATGAGATGAGGGACTTTGCTTTACACCTTACTTGACCTTTTGTTTAGGAAACTTGAGAGGTAACCCTTAAGAAGTGAGATGGCGATCCAGGATCGACTTACGTGTGTGAGTGTACCAATTTAGATATTTATCTTGAGATTAATAATCTAAATTCAATTTTACATACAAACATATCTTGCACTCCCTATTTTACTAACCATAGTATTTAAAAATAAATAATAAAAATTACTGCAACTATTACATATTGGATACAATTACATTATAATTAAAAATAATTAAAATAAGCAAATAAATAATTAAATTGATTAGTAATAATAAATAAATATAAGAGGGTTAGTAATAATAAGCAAAAATAAATAAGCATAATAAAAAAAATTAGCATAATAATGAATAAATAAATTAAAAGTTCAAAATTAGATAGATAATATCTTTTAAGAGAATTTAATAAAAGAAATAAATAATAAGTAATATATACTCAATGATTTAAATTTATATGCATATTATAAAAATCCTTGCTAATTATAATTAAATAAACATGTACAAATAATAAATTATATTCATAAAAATAAAATTAATTTTTTTTTTAATTATTTAGAAAAATAAGTTAGGGTTAATTAACTAATTAAACTATTTACATTATTTATATAAAACTATGTATAATGATAATATAAACAAATAATAAAAATAAATAAACATAATTAACATTTATATACAGATATTAATATTTATAAATTAGGGTTCATGAATTTAGAAAATAAAATTAGGATTTTATATGAAATATTAAGGTTTATATAAAAATAATTAGGTTTTAATATAATTAATTTATTTATACAAAATAATATATATATATATATATATATATATATATATATATATATATATATATATATATATATATATATATATATATATATATATATATATATATATATATATATATATATATATATAATAAGATAAATATTAGATAATTTTAATCAAATTTAAATTTTAACATGATTTTGAATTATAGATGAGAAAATAATAATAACCATTTTAATATTTATTCATTAATTAAATTAACTATAATATAAATAAATTAAATAAAATAAGAAAAAATGAGAAAAAAATGACTTACTTGGGGCTGGGATTCGAACCCAGGCCCTAGGCTCCACTCTTTGAGTCCTCCCTCCATAACCACCAGGCCAGCGTGCGTTTGTGAATATGTGATAGGTACTGGCTATTATATTTTAAACCTGGAAATAATGATGAATATTGGCAAAAATTATGCACAAGCCAGGGATCGAACCCCTATACTAAGCCCTTATGCGCGCGTCCAAAACCAACTAAGCTATATGCTCATTGTGATATACATCTAGAAATAATTTGTTTTAAACCCTGTCAACAATTCAAATATAATTTTCGCGCCAGCCATCTTCATCTCCTACCTCTGGACCTGCGTGATTTGCTACGAAATTTACCACGAATGTTCCTGCGATTTTGGTTCCTGCGAATAACAAACTCCAACCAAACAACAAAATTTCACAAAATTAATTACACCATTGAATTCCTAATGAGATTTGCAACCATCCTATGTCTTTAGAATTCATTTATCTTGGTTAAACAATGAAACCCTAAATGAGGCCGCAAACCCTAATCATGGTGAAATTTGATACCTGCACAGAAAACTTAATTAAATAGCCCAGAATCAATCTAGGGTTCATCACAATCATCATCAAACAATCAAAAACAGTTTAAATCCAGCCAATCAATGGAATCGAAAATCAAAAATATCTTGAAGAACATGATTCGGTTTATGTATTATGGCATGATTCAAAGGCATATGATGATTGGTTTCGATTCAGGGATGCTTGAGGAAGCTTGTAGTGTCCTTAGAATACCTTGAAAAGCTTGGTAATGAAGAATCTGAATTTGGAATTTTTGATGAAATTTGAGAACTTGAAACTTACTCTTGAGGCAGCCAATTCGTGTCTAATGCTTGTGTTCATGTTGTATATATATCACTTGATGAAATTAGGTCAAAACATGTGATTGTTCTTTGGACTTTTTGGATCCAAGAGATTGAAAAAGATCATGCCTTGAATTTCATATATTCTTTGATATAACCTTTCTATCTTAAGACAATCACCATAAATTGCATATCAATCTGATCCAATTAACTTTCATGACCTTCTAGAATCAAAATATTTTTTAAATCTTCATATTTTATATTTTATTTGAATTTAAAATGATTTTTAATATAAAAAATCATAATAAATAAAATAAAATAAATAAAATTATGAACATATTAAATAAATTTCGTGCATGATGTCATGAAACACCTTGGGTCACAAAAAGTTCAGCCCATTTGAAGAATTATGATTTTAAGACCCCATTTACTTCATAAACCACCCAAAAATTTCTCAACTTTGCAAGGGCACAAATCCTTCAATTTTAATGCTATGAGGCTGTTATTGGACATTTTGGAAAGCTTAAAGAGTCCTCTAACCAACCCCATTGGTTTCATGTCCATATCTTTTACCATTCGCAAGTTATGCCCTTTTGAAGTTGTTGACTTTTTGTTGACTTTCAAAAGGACCTATAATGTCTTGGCTTATACCTTCCAAATGAAGTATTTTTGGGCTTGGCTTGTGAGACACAAAGTTGTAGAGAATTCAATTTCCTTCAAAATTAGCTTTGGATGGGAAAAATTTGATGAAGCATGTGAAAGTTATGGCTGGTCAAAGTTCAGTTGACCTTTCTTGAGGAAACCCTAATTTAGAAACTCCTGATTCTTGATGATCTGAAATATTCTTGATGAATCATGATCAACCCTTGATCAAATGATGAATTTTACTTCATATACTTGATGTTGGCAAAAAATCATGAAGTTTGACTTTGGTTTGACCACAGTTGACCTCAGTTTGACTTTTTAACTACTTTGACTGATTTTAACCTATCTGATCATCTGACTGAGCAAATCTTTTGGGAAAGTCTTGTAACTTGACATGGGGATTATTAAACACATATAAGATGTTATGAAGCTCACTTGAAGTCTTGGAAGTCCATTTAGCCTGATTAAAGTCAAAACCCTAGTTTTGGATGCCCTGCTTAGGAGGATGCATTGTCTGAGGGAAATGTCAAATCTTCTGACTAATTGTGAACCTTGTGAACCTCATAAGATGTCTTGTGAACCTTGTGAACCTCATAAGATGTCTTGTGAACCTCATGAGAGGTCTTGTGAACCTTGTGAACCTTGTGAGCCTCTTAGTACACAAAGTCTTGTCTTGTGAGGGAAAATTTTGGGGTGCAACAGCTGCCCCTGTTCAATTTTCTGAAACCTGAGGGGTTAGATTGGTATATGTGCCAGTCGTGACCTGGAAGGTTGAAGGGGATTGAACACAAAAGCCCAAAAATTTTCACTCACCGGTGCATAAAGTAATACTGATGATTAACTGTATATGATCGAGTGGGCTTGAAGATGCCACTTGGAATGAACTGGAGATGGGCTTAGAGATGCCATATGGAGAAAATTTCTTCAAATATACTTCTTGGAGAATAAGGTAGTGCAAAGTATGAAGATATAGCTTTTGGGAAGATAAAAAACGTCCCAACATTACCTTTGGGAAGATAAACAACGGCCCAAGGTAATGGAATAATGGTATAACTTTTGGGAAGATAAACAACGGCCCAAAGTCATGATAGAGTACTTGGGAAGATAAACAACGTCCCAACATTACCTTTGGGAAGATAAAAAACGGCCTAAGGTAATGGAATAATGGTATAACTTTTGGGAAGATAAACAACGGCCCTAAGTCATGATAGAGTACTTGGGAAGATAAACAATGGCCCAAGGTAAGGGTATAACTTTTGGGAAGATAAACAACGGCCCAAAGTCATGACAGCTTTCAGGAGGATAAACAACGTCCTGAGGTATAAGTATAACTTTTGGGAAGATAAACAACGGCCCAAGGTAACAATACGGCCTTTTGAGAAGATAAACAACGTCTCAAGATAGCCCTCGGGAAGATAAACGACGTCCCAAGATAATGCGATAACCTTCGGGAAGATAAACAACAGCCCAAGGTAAGGGTATAACTTTTGGAAAGATAAACAATGGCCCAAAGTCATGACAGCTTTCAGGAGGATAAACAACGTCCGGAGGTATAAGTATAACTTTTGGGTAGATAAACAACGGCCCAAGGTAACAATACGGCCTTTTGAGAAGATAAACAACGTCTCAAGATAGCCCTCGGGAAGATAAACGACGTCCCAAGATAATGCGATAACCTTCGGGAAGATAAACAACGGCCCAAGGTAAGGGTATAACTTTTGGGAAGATAAACAACGGCCCAAAGTCATGGTAGCTTTCAGGAGGATAAACAACGTCCTGAGGTATAAGTATAACTTTTGGGAGGATAAACAACGACCCAAAGTCATGTTAGCTTTCAGGAGGATAAACAACGTCCTGAGGTATAAGTATAACTTTTGGGAGGATAAACAACGGCCCAAAGTCATGATAGCTTTCAGGAGGATAAACAGCGTCCTGAGGTATAAGTTGTTGATATTGTTTGTCTGCTGGAGAATTAATCTGCAAAACAAGATTAGTTTGATGCAAATATCATGATGTATATAACATTCTGCCAGATAATATTAGTTTATGCATTATGTATGTATGTATAGTATGATGCACTTAAGTAATGTATTATGTACTTATGGATATGTATGTTATGGTATGATGTAAATGATATATGTATGAACCATGCAGCTTGAAGCGTCCGGGTATCTTCGTATAACAACTGCTGGCCAGGGAAAATAAATCCCGATTTGTTGCTGAAGAATATGAGGAACTTGATCCCGTCTCGTTTGATAATAAGGTATCCATAACCTCCCGTCTTCGTTCAATAGTAAAGTATCCATAACCTCCCGTCTTCGTTCGTCGTACTCCTATTGGAGGAATAAATTCCCGATTATCCTTCTGAGGATAAAAGAGATGGACATAAATTCCAAGGGAGATGTGACTCGAAGTATTTATGAAGATGGATTTGCCCTACTGGGGGACTTGTTGCTGTCTATTGGGGATGAATCGGCGAAGCTTCGTTGAATTCCTTCCCTCGTTCGTCTTTAGTAAATACTATTACTGCATTTTCATGCATTTCTGGTAAACATCAATCATATTAAGCATTTAGGCATTTCTGGTAAACATCAATCATATTCAAAAGCATACATACATTCAAACACAACCAATGGACGTTTCGCTTATGTAAATAGGGTAAAAGTAAATCTGGATTCAAAGATGTAATTTTATTTATATCACAAAGTGGCCCGTACATAGGCAAGTTGGTACAAGGAGACAAGAAATCCTAGTAAGAGGAATTCGTCATAAAAATTTTACAAAACAAAGAAAATCAGCTATGTGGGAAATAATCCTATTGAGTTTCAATTATACTATTGCCATTATCTTCAAGTATCTCATCTCCTGTTGTCGAGACAGAAATGATTGGATTGAGCTTTATCTGTTCGAGCTTGAGTAAGTAGCACAACTGGTAGTAGTTTCATGGGTGATCCAAACGAGACATAGTCGTACGCTTTAATCCCTAATTTTTGCCTGGATTGCCCTTTCAGGTTTTCAATCCACCGGGATACCCTTTTTTGCCCAAGCCGCCTTTTCAGGTTTTCGACTTGCCGGGTGTACATTTTTTTTATATATATATCCCTAATTTTTGCCCGAACCCTTTTGGTTCGCCGGGATGCCCTTATTTTTGCCTAGGCCAGTCAACCTAACGAGTCTCTTTTTTATGCGTAGTATTTTTTAACTATGTCTGCGTTTACAGGCTGCGGGAAGTCTTCACCATCCATAGTAGTAAGTATCATGGCACCTCCTGAGAATACTGTCTTGACTACAAATGGTCCTTCGTATGTAGGAGTCCACTTGCCCCTAGGATCACCCTGTGGTAATATGATACGCTTGATTACCAAATCACCAACCTGATATACCTTTGGCTTAACCTTCTTATTAAAAGCCTTGATCATTCGTTTCTGGTACATCTGGCCATGACAAACTGCTGCTAACCTCTTCTCATCAATCAAATTTATCTGGTCAAGTCGGGTTTGAATCCACTCATCTTCATCCAAGCCTGCATCCTTCATAATTCTTAAGGAGGGAATCTGAACTTCAATGGGCAGCACTGCTTCCATACCATAGACTAAGGAGAATGGGGTTGCCCCTGTTGACGTACGTATTGTAGTACGATAGCCATGAAGAGCAAATGGTAACATCTCGTGCCAATCCTTATAAGTAACAATCATCTTCTGTATAATCTTCTTGATGTTCTTGTTAGCAGCTTCAACTGCCCCATTCATCTTTGGATGATACGGAGAAGAGTTGTGATGCTTAATCTTGAACTGAGTGCAGAGATCAGTAATCATAGTGTTGTTCAGATTAGAGCCATTGTCAGTAATAATCCTTTCAGGGAGGCCATACCTACATATGAGATTATTCTTAATGAATCGAGCCACAACATTCTTGGTAACAGATGCAAATGAAGCTTCCTCTACCCACTTCATGAAGTAATCAATAGCAACCAGGATGAAACGATGCCCATTAGAAGCAGTAGGTTTGATCTCACCAATCATATCAATGCCCCACATGGCAAAAGGCCAAGGAGCAGTCAACACATTCAATGGTGATGGAGGTATATGGACTTTATCAGCATAAATTTGACACTTATGACATGTTCTGGAGTGTTGATAGCAGTCAGCATCCATGGTAGACCAATAGTAACCCACTCTCAATATCTTCTTTGCCATAGTATGACCACTAGAATGAGTGCCAAAAATCCCATCATGCATATCTTCCATAATTTCAGTTGCTTCCTTCTTATCCACACAACGAAGCATAGTTGAATCATGATTGCGCTTGTACAAAATCCCATTACTCAAAAAGAACTTAGCAGAAAACCTCCTCAGAAACTTCCTATCTTTGACAGATGCCCCTTCAGGGAACTCCTGAGCTTCAAGATATCTTTTCACTTCATAGAACCAAGGCTTCTCCTCTGCTTCTTCAGTGTCAATCTCATTGCAGTATGTAGGCTTTTCAAATCTATCAATAGTAATCTTGGGAGCTTCATCATCCCAGCTGATCTCAAACATGGATGCCATGGTGGCTAAAGCATCTGCCAACTGATTCTCTCTTCGTGGAATATGTCCAAAGGTAATCTCTTTAAAATGTGGGATCAAAGACAACACATGCTCTCTATAAGGAATGATATTATCATGTTTGGTATCCCAATCTCCTTTGATCAGACTTACTACCAGGGCTGAATCTCCATATACGTCTAGGAACTGAATCTTCATATCAATGGCAGCTTTGATACCCAAGATACATGCCTCATACTCAGCCATGTTATTGGTACAATAGAAACAAAGTCTGGCAGTAATCGGGGTATGACAACCTTCAGGGGAACTGATCACAACACCAACACCATTACCATGTGCATTAGAAGCTCCATCAAAAACCATCGTCCATCGGGATCCTTGTTCAGGTCCGTCATATTTGTCCAGGTTCTTTGGTAAAGATCATAATGTCTTCATCGGGGAACTCAAAACTCATTGACTCATAATTATCTACGGTTTGATGAGCCAAATGATCCGCCACAACACTTCCTTTAATGGCCTTCTGAGTGGTATATTGTATATCATATTCTGTCAAGATCATCTGCCATCTTGCTATTCTTCCGGAGAGAGCAGGTTTCTCGAATATGTACTTGATTGGATCCATCTTTGAAATCAACAAGGTAGTATGAGTCAACATATACTGTCTTAGTCGGCGAGCAGCCCATGCCAAAGCGCAGCAAGTTTTCTCGAGCAGTGAGTATCTTGTTTCACAGTCGGTAAACTTTTTGCTAAGGTAGTATATTGCCTGCTCTTTTCGACCAGACTCGTCATGTTGCCCCAACACACACCCCATTGAGTTGTCTAACACTGTTAAGTACATAATCAAGGGTCTTCCATCAACTGGTGGCATCAAAATTGGAGGTTCTAGCAGATATTTCTTGATTTCATCAAAGGCAGTCTGGCACTCATCATTCCATTCCACCACCTGATCTTTCTTCAACAATTTGAAGATTGGCTCACAGATGGTAGTTAATTGGGAAATAAATCTTGCAATATAATTCAATCATCCCAAGAAACCTCTAACTTCCTTCTCAGTATGGGGAGCTGGCATCTCTCGTATAGCTTTCACTTTTGCAGGATATACTTCAATACCTTTTCCACTGACAATGAAACCCAGGAGTTTACCAGACCTAACTCCAAAAATACACTTGTTTGGGTTCAATCTCAACTTGTATTTCTTCAACCTCTCAAACAACTTATGCAGATGATCAAGATGTTGCTCTTCATTCTGGGACCTGGCTATCATGTAATCCACATATACCTCTATCTCATGATGAATCATATCATGAAACAAAGCCACCATAGCACGCTGATATGTTGCCCCTGCATTCTTCAAACCAAATGGCATCACTTTATAACAAAAAGTGCCCCACTGTGTAACAAATGTTGTCTTCTCCATATCTTCAGGTGCCATATTGGTCTGATTGTAACCAGAAAAACCATCCATAAAAGAGAATACCTTATGCTGAGCAGTGTTGTCTACCAGAACATCAATATGAGGAAGTGGAAAGTCATCCTTGGGGATGGCCTTGTTCAAATCTCTGTAGTCTACACACATACGTACCTTACCATCTTTCTTAGGTACTGGTACCACATTTGCAACCCACTGCGGATAAGAAGTCACAGCTAAGAACCCTGCATCAAACTGTTTCATTACCTCTGCCTTAATCTTCTCTGACATTTCAGGACGCATGCGATGAACCTTCTGCTTCTTTGGACGAAAATCTTCTTTCACTGGTAATCGGTGAACCACAATGTCTGTATCCAACCCTGGCATATCTTCATAATACCAAGCAAAGATCTCTACATAATCATGTAACATCTGAATCAATCTGCTCTTGACACTATCCTCTAATTCAGCCCCTATCTTGACCTCTTTCCTATTTTCTTCAGTTCCCAGATTCACAACTTCGACTGGCTCTTCATGTGGCTGTATAGCTTTCTCTTCTTGTTGTAACAACCTAGCAAGCTCTACAGGTACTTCACAATCGTCCTCATTTCCGTCTTCAGCTTGATAGATCGGATTCTCGAAATTATAATTGGCAATAGTAGAACTGTTATCAACAAGATCCAGAGTGGATGAGGATCTGCATTTTAGTGATGTGGGTGTGTGTAAGAACACATAGCTGATAAAACAAAAATAAAAGAAAAGAAAGACAAGGAACACAATATTTACGAAAACGAAACGTCCACTGATTTTTATTGAATGAAGTATGCAAATGAAATGACATCCCGTAACAAGCACACCATTGTGCCCCGGGTAAGGCACAAGGCTTAAGAGTTTAATTGTTCAAAAATTACAAACTTTAAAAGTAACAACACAGTAATAGTATTTACTCCTGACTAAAGGAGATAGGAATAACATCTTTAGCTTTCCAATTATTAAGCCCAGCACCCACAGTAGGAAAAATCCAAGCATCCAAGTTGTAGTCTTCATCATAGTCACCCACAACATTGATCTGATTCTTCATAATCCCCTGATTGGTGATACGAACAGCACGAGCACGACGAACAGCCTTCTAGGACTCTACAGTGAAACCCAAACCAAATTTGTCAGACTTGTAAGGAATGTCAGGAAGCTGACCCCAAATAGTACAACCACCTTCATCCACCACATCTCTAGCATCTTTGAGGGAGGCCATTGTAGGAGGTACTCTGGTGACCACAAGAACTTTCTTGACAACAGGAGGAGCTTCATAATTATTAACAACCCAAGGAACCACTTCGAACGTCTGGCACGGAGTTTCAACATATTCACCTTCCACTTCAAGATACTTAAAGGTGTTCACATGGCTAACTATATATCCTTCCTCTCCATACACAGTGATAACTTTTCCTTCTACCGGATATCTCAGCTTCTGGTGTAAGGTGGAGGTTACAGCACCTGCTCCATGGATCCAGGGACGCCCAAGCAAACAAGAATGCGAAGGACGAATATCCATCACATAAAAAGTAGCATTGAAGACCTGAGAACCTACTTTTATTGGGATATCAATTTCTCCATGCACCACTCTTCTTGAGCCATCAAAAGCTTTCACCACTATATTACTGGGCTTCAACACAGCATCTTCAGGACTAAGCTTATTCAACACTTCTTTGGGTAACACATTTAGCGAGGAACCATTGTCTATTAGCACATGTGACAGAGTAGTGCCCCTGCATTCAATAGAGATATGTAGAGCCCTGTTATGATCCCTTTTGGTAGGAGTCAAATCAGCATCGGAGAAACCTAACCCATTATCATAGGTCAGGTGTGCAACACAATTTTCAAACTGATCTACAGAAATCTCATTTGGTACGTGAGCAGTCTTCAAAACTTTAATCAGGGCCTTGGCATGAGCCTCAGAACACAACAATAAAGACAACATAGAAATCTTGGAGGGAGTATGCCCCAATTGATCCACAATGTCATAATCACTTTTGCGAATGATTTTCAATACTTCTTCCATCTGCTTAGCAAGATCATCAGCAGCTGGCACATCAGTTTGTGTAGGTTCAATAACAGGACCTTTGCCCCGAGCATCAGCATTAGAGGTAGTAACTGGAGTCACTGTATTCTTGGAAGTAACTGGAGTAACTGTATTCTTGGAAGTAACTGGAGGAGAGAAAACTCTTCCACTTCGTGTGATCTTACTAGATCCAGCAATATTATCAATATCAAGATTTCCATCAACAACAGGTGCATCAGCTAAGGATTCCTGCTTAACACCATGAATATAAACATCGGACCCATAATACCAAGGCACAGCTTTATCAGAAGTATATGGAATAGGACCCGGAGTGGTAATGATCATAGGAGCCACTCTAGCTTCAACAACAATCTTCACAGGGCCTTCAACAGTAATCTTAATTGGACCCTTATGAGTGATTTTGACAGGGCCCTTGGAAGTAATCCTTACTGGCACTTTATCAACCATATCCACCTCTTCAACCTTCGCACCTTTAGTTATATGATCCACCATACTTTCCACAGAAAGTGGAGTCCTCTCAAACACTATGGTGTAATTATTCATGAGGCGTTGAATTCCATCCTTCAACCTCCAGCAGCTATCCGGCTTATAGGTACAATATAAACAATCTTCTCGACAACCTGGAAAGAACCCAGCTTGTACTAACTTCTTCTTAATAACAGACAATGGTGTAGTCAACTCTGCAACTGAGGAAATATGTGAATCCTCATCAATGGCATTGACAGTCTTCTCATGATTTGGCATGGGAGCGGTGATCACATTTGGAGTACCCGGAGGGTCAAACTCAATCTCTCCAGCATCAATCATATCCTGAATTTTATTCTTCAATACCCAACAACTATTGGTATCATGTCCCTGACAATTTGAATGATATGCACATCGTGCATTAGGATTATACCTGGGTGAGGTAACATTGGGATTCTGAGGAGGATCCCTCAAAGTGATAAGTTCACCCTTCAACAAGTGTTGCAAGGCTTGGGCCAGTGACATGTTGATCTTAGTGAACTGTCTTCTAGCCCTCTGTTGATTTCCCTGTGGCTGCTCTGGTGTTGTAGGAGTTGGATTGGAGATATGAACTGCACTCACAGACTGATGCTTGCTATTACGATCAGGTTGACCATAAACAACATTTGACTCTTTCTTCCCACTGGGAGGCTTCTTTGCAGTACTTGATGAAGAAGAACCTACTTGAATCTTGCCACTCCTTATACCACTTTCTACACGCTCTCCTGTCATTATCAACTCAGTGAAGCCAGATGATGAGCTTCCAATGAGATGACTGTAAAAAGGATCATTCAATGTACACATGAACATATCAACTAACTCCCTGTCAGTTAAAGGGGGTTGCACTCTTCCAGCCAAGTCTCTCCACTTTTGGACATACTCCTTGAAATTTTCTTTAGCACCCATGGACATGCTCTGTAGTTGCATACGGGTAGGGGCTAGGTCATCATTGTATTGATATTGCTTATAAAAGGCTTCAGCAAGATCATTCCAATCACGGATGTTGACACTCTCCAACTGATAGTACCATTCCAATTGAGCTCCAGATAAGCTCTCTTGGAAGAAATGGATCCACAACTTCTTATCAGCAGTATGGGGTTGGATTCTCCGGACATAAGACCTCAGGTGCAGCTTGGGACAAGAGACACCATCATAAACAATGAAAGTAGGAACCTTGAAACCAATTGTTATAACCACCCCAGATATCAAACTCAGGTCTTCAAAATCCAGCCCAGAAGACTTTTGTAATTCCATAGCATCCATTCTATCCACCAGCATCTTGAACTTATCTTCATTAGGCTCATGATAGTAGTTAGCTTCAGAATCAGAGTCCCCCATAGTGTTGTGGAGACTACCTCCCTCTTTCTCAGACTCTTCTGACTCATAATCTTCAACATGTTCTTTGGTCTTGACAGGACCTCTGAACCTTCTTCCCATGTTGATCAGGCCTCCTGACCTTCTAGTCTTCTTAGTCTTCTTGGCCAACAGTGTCTTCAATTCATCCTGCCCCTTAGACAAGTTCAGGATCAGCTCTTGGAACTGTGCATTTTGTGCCTGAAGATCTTTGACTGTTTGTTCAAGAGCCATTGCTTGAAATAAACAGCGAGAAGATAAGAAACCTATGCACAAGAAACCTGTGATGCAATGATATGGTGTATAAATGCGTATGCAATGTTTTCAAGGACCGCAGGATTTAAATTTGTTTAAACAACCACAAAAGTAAACTTTTATTAGTAATAAATTTGTTTGCCCCTTGGGCTTACAATAAAAATGAAATGAATACATAAAATGGGGTTTTAAGTCTCCCATGGACGTTTCCTTTTTGTGTTGAGGTATGAGTTGAGATTCCGCTCCTCGTGAAGTTGCTTTGTTAGCTCCAGGATTCTTTCTTGGCTTGCTTTGTAATGAGCCTCGAAAGTATCCCTTTGCTCCTTCAACTGGATCCAGGACCTCTGTAAGTCTTCCATGTCAGTGGGCATGTCTGGGTGAAGGATGGTATAAGAGGTATCTCCTTCAGTAACAGGCTCCATAGTAACTGGCAGGATGGAAGGATATGGCATCATGAGAGTCTGAGCACGAGATCGCACCCATCTGAGGTAAGCTTCCATAGGAATAGTGTACTTGGGCTCCAGAGTCTTGCTGTCAACCTTGTTCACTTTTCCCCATGCTCGTATGAACCTTTGACGGTAACCTTACAGATTGTTGTCGTAGTCAAACACAATACCCTGAATCAACATGTCATGAGGACCATCACTCCGAGCATAACCAAACTGTCGTAAAGCTAAAGAAGGGTTGTAAGTAATGCCTCCTCTTATGCATAGAAGTGGCACATTAGGAAACTCCCCACAACGGTCAATGATAGTAACATTCTCCATAGACCTGGAGCACCAATGGATATCTGAATGAGAGAGTGACATAATCCTCTTGGACCATTTGAACCCTTGTTCATTCTTCATCACTGAGCGAGGAAGGTGAGAAATAAACCACCTAGATAGCAAAGGTATGCAACACATCAGAGTTCCTCGTGCCTTCGTAGTACGAGTATGAAGAGAGTGCAGGATGTCCCCAAGTAATGTAGGCACTGGATTGTGACTCAGGAATATGTTGATGGCATGAACGTCTATGAACTGATCAGGATTGGGGAACAACACTAAGCCATAAATCAACAAGGCTAAGATCTCCTCAAAAGCATCATAGCTCATAGCTTTCAAGAACACTTGAGCCTTCTCTATCAACACCTTGGCAAGAATACCCTTAACTCCGCTTCTCGTTTCTAGAACAATGTCAGACTTCTTCAGATGTAGAGCTGCAGAAATAACCTCAGGTTTAGGCTCTTTTTCAAAGCCTGTGAATGGTTTTTGATCAAGTACAGGTATACCCAGAAGTTTAGAGAACTATTCCATTGTAGGAACCAGCTAGTAGTCGGGGAATGTGAAGCAATGGTGCTTAGGATCAAAGAACTGAAACAGAACACTCATCATGTCTTCATTGAACCCTGAAGTGACTAGATCCAGTAGGTGACCATGTCTCTTGATGAACTGGGAGTTTTCAGACACTTGAGAAACCAACTCCTTAAGCTTAGGAGGTATTCCTACAAAGTTGATCCGGATAGTGTTTCTACGAGCAGAAGCCATGACCTACAACAAAGAACAAAGATAAATCCTTTGGTCCTTGAAATGGTTAGTGAAAATGCTATGCTTATGATGCATGATGATGTCATGATGTTATGCTCAATCACAAACATGTGGCACACACAAACAAGTCACACCATAGGCCTAGGTTTAAAGGCTTGCATGAGGTTCAAAGGTAAGTACCCTCCCCTGAAGTTAGTTGGTTCATCCTGTCCTACAAAAGTAACCAGGTTCTAAGGGATCTCAATATCATTGATCCTTCACAAGGATGGTTGTTCAGTAGGCAACTTACTTGCCAACCAAAACCCTCCAAGTTTAGAATCTCAATGAGCGTAGTATCGAGTATCAACCAACTTCAGTCTTCACCAAAGTCGGTTATCTCACTACTTTTCTAAAGGCCAAGATGGGATAACTAGGGTTCTAAAAGTTAGTTAGTGCATTGACAACATATGGCAGCCTCATATTATCCTCAACTTGACTTAAGGAACATAAGCACCAACCAAGAAGTCACACTAACTATGGCCACCAGATCAACCATATCGGTATACGCCGTACAGTTTCCTTGGTCTATTGCCATTTACCTAAGGTACACTAGATTTGGGTTAGGATCTTTCACACATAAGAGCACCATACAATTAAAGTAAAGCAAACAAAGCAAACAAGTTTAAAGTGATCTAATTCCTAAGGGTACCCCTCTTTTATTAAATCCCCAGCAGAGTCGCCAGTTCTGTAACACGGTGGGAGAACTGACTTTAGTTATGTTGCGGATAGCAAGAGTCGCCACCGACTTTTATTTTATCCAAAGGAAAGGCATAAAAGAACAGGAAAGACCTTTTAAAAGATTTTTGGGTTCGGGGGGTAGGTTATGTAAAGGGAAGGTGTTAGCACCCTTTACATCCATGGTTATCCATGGGCTCTTAGTTACTTAGCTCACTTTAAAATGTTTTTGAAATGTGAAGTGTGTGAATAGAATTTTCTTAAGTACTTTATAATGATCCATGTAGGGATATATATAAAGCCTTTGTTTTGAAAATTTGTTTGAAAATGTGAAGTGTTTATGAAATGTTTTTGAAGAAGTTAGCAAGTACTTAAGAGGAACCTACCCTAATTTGAATCTTTACTGTTCTTGAATGTTCTTTCAATGGTAAGACTATCCCTATTATTAAGGAATAGGTAGTCATTACCTTGGATGTTATAAGGGACATGTGAAGGGACAACTATTATTTAGGCAACTACAAGGTGTATAAGCAATTTGGAGGGACTTATCATCTTTATTCGAAAGGGACAAGATCATTACGAAGGCAACCACGAAGGGACTTGATCTTTTTATCTGTTAAGGGACTAGATGATATGAGATGAGGGACTTTGCTTTACACATTACTTGACCTTTTGTTTAGGCAACTTGAGAGGTAACCCTTAAGAAGTGAGATGGCGATCCAGGATCGACTTACGTGTGTGAGTGTACCAATTCAAATATTTATCTTGAGATTAATAATCTAAATTCAATTTTACATACAAACATATCTTGCACTCCCTATTTTACTAACCATAGTATTTAAAAATAAATAATAAAAATTACTGCAACTATTACATATTGGATACAATTACATTATAATTAAAAATAATTAAAATAAGCAAATAAATAATTAAATTGATTAGTAATAATAAATAAATATAAGAGGGTTAGTAATAATAAGCAAAAATAAATAAACATAATAAAAAAAAAAGCATAATAATGAATAAATAAATTAAAAGTTCAAAATTAGATAGATAATATCTTTTAAGAGAATTTAATAAAAGAAATAAATAATAAGTAATATATACTCAATGATTTAAATTTATATGCATATTATAAAAATCCTTGCTAATTATAATTAAATAAACATGTACAAATAATAAATTATATTCATAAAAATAAAATTAAGTTTTTTTTTTAATTATTTAGAAAAATAAGTTAGGGTTAATTAACTAATTAAACTATTTACATTATTTATATAAAACTATGTATAATGATAATATAAACAAATAATAAAAATAAATAAACATAATTAACATTTATATACAAATATTAATATTTATAAATTAGGGTTCATGAATTTAGAAAATAAAATTAGGATTTTATATGAAATATTAAGGTTTATATAAAAATAATTAGGTTTTAATATAATTAATTTATTTATACAAAATAATATAATATATATATAATAAGATAAATATTAGATAATTTTAATCAAATTTAAATTTTAACATGATTTTGAATTATAGATGAGAAAATAATAATAACCATTTTAATATTTATTCATTAATTAAATTAACTATAATATAAATAAATTAAATAAAATAAGAAAAAATGAGAAAAAAGGACTTACCTGGGGCTGGGATTCGAACCCAGGCCCTAGGCTCCACTCTTTGAGTCCTCCCACCATAACCACCAGGCCAGCGTGCGTTTGTGAATATGTGATAGGTACTGGCTATTATATTTTAAACCTGGAAATAATAATGAATATTGGCAAAAATTATGCACAAGCCAGGGATCGAACCCCTGTACTAAGCCCTTATGCGCGCGTCCAAAACCAACTGAGCTACATGCTCATTGTGATATACATCTAGCAATAATTTGTTTTAAACCCTGTCAACAATTCAAATATAATTTTCGCGCCAGCCATCTTCATCTCCTACCTCTGGACCTGCGTGATTTGCTACGAAATTTACCACGAATGTTCCTGCGATTTTGGTTCCTGCGAATAACAAACTCCAACCAAACAGCAAAATTTCACAAAATTAATTACACCATTGAATTCCTAATGAGATTTGCAACCATCATATGTCTTTAGAATTCATTTATATTGGTTAAACAATGAAACCCTAAATGAGGCCGCAAACCCTATTCATGGTGATATTTGATACCTGCATAGAAAACTTAATTAAATAGCCCAGAATCAATCTAGGGTTCATCACAATCATCATCAAACAATCAAAAACAGTTTAAATCCAGCCAATCAATGGAATCAAAAATCAAAAATATCTTGAAGAACATGATTCGGTTTATGTATTATGGCATGATTCAAAGGCATATGATGATTGGTTTCGATTCAGGGATGCTTGAGGAAGCTTGTAGTGTCCTTAGAATACCTTGAAAAGATTGGTAATGAAGAATCCGAATTTGGAATTTTTGATGAAATTTGAGAACTTGAAACTTACTCTTGAGGCAGCCAATTCGTGTCTAATGCTTGTGTTCATGTTGTATATATATATCACTTGATGAAATTAGGTCAAAACATGTGATTGTTCTTTGGACTTTTTGGATCCAAGAGATTGAAAAAGATCATGCCTTGAATTTCATATATTCTCTGATATAACCTTTCTATCTTAAGACAATCACCATAAATTGCATATCAATCTGATCCAATTAACTTTCATGACCTTCTAGAATCAAAATATTTTTTAAATCTTCATATTTTATATTTTATTTGAATTTAAAATGATTTTTAATATAAAAAATCATAATAAATAAAATAAAATAAATAAAATTATGAAAATATTAAATAAATTTCGTGCATGATGTCATGGAACACCTTGGGTCACAAAAAGTTCAGCCCATTTGAAGAATTATGGTTTTAAGACCCCATTTACTTCATAAACCACCCAAAAATTTCCCAACTTTGCAAGGGCATAAATCCTTCAATTTTAATGATATGAGGGTGCTCTTGGACATTTTGGAAATCTTAATGAGTCCTCTAACCAACCCCATTGGTTTCATGTCCATATCTTTTACCATTCTCAAGTTATACCCTTTTGAAGTTGTTGACTTTTTGTTGACTTTCAAAAGGACCTATAATGTCTTGGCTTATACCTTCCAAATGAGGCATTTTTGGGCTTGGCTTGTGAGACACAAAGTTGTAGAGAATTCAATTTCCTTCAAAATGAACTTTGGATGGGAAAAATTTGATGAAGCATGTGAAAGTTATGGCTGGTCAAAGTTCAGTTGACTTTTCTTGAGGAAACCCTAATTTAGAAACTCCTGATTCTTGATGATCTGAAATCTTCTTGATGAATCCTGATCAAACCTTGATCAAATGATTAATTTTAATTCATATACTTGATGTTGGAAAAAAATCATGAAGTTTGACTTTGGTTTGACCACAGTTGACCTCAGTTTGACTTTTTAACTACTTTGACTGATTTTAACCTATCTGATCATCTGACTGAGCAAATCTTTTGGGAAAGTCTTGAAACTTGACATGGGGATTCTTAAACACATATAAGATGTTATGAAGCTCACTTGAAGTCTTGGAAGTCCATTTAGCCTGATTAAAGTCAAAACCCTAGTTTTGGATGCCCTGCTTAGGAGGATGCATTGTCTGAGGGAAATGTCAAATCTTCTGACTAATTGTGAACCTTGTGAACCTCATAAGATGTCTTGTGAACCTTATGAGAGGTCTTGTGAACCTTGTGAACCTTGTGAGCCTCTTAGTACACAAAGTCTTGTCTTGTGAGGGCAAATTTTGGGGTGCAACACATTTCTTTCTACATTTTATTAAAAATAGCAAAACACTTTCAAAATTATTTATATTTTGCATTTCCCTTTCAAATATTTTTCTCATTCTGAAAATAATTTTTATTTTATTTTTTGCATAAAATTCGTGTTTTTAAAATATTTAAATGTTTATTCTAATTAATTAATGAGAATTAATTAATTAAAATACCATTTAAGTTTCTAAAAATCACCAAAAAAATCACATTGCATCTTGATATATTTAGAAACATTATCAAACCCTTAACACAAATTTCTTTTTGGTTCTTGACCTATTTTGACATTTTTCTTTGGATTTAGGGTTCTTAAAAGTCAATATTTTTGCCCTAACTTAGAAAAATCCTTTCTGCCTAACCATGAAGAGTTTGATGATGATTATTTTTGCATTGCACTCCTCATGTCATGTAGTTTCTAGGATAAAATTGGTTTGAATTTATCTCTCATTTTCAATTTGTTTTGTATTTTTCATTGTGAGGTATCCTAAAACCCTAGCCAACTTGGGAAAATCATAACTTCTTTAGGGTTAAGAGTTAGGTCTTCCCCTTTGGGCAGTGAACTTGTATAGGTTTAGGGTACCCTTGATCCCATTTTCAATTTTTTATCTTGTCATTTGTTTCTGATTTTGGATTTTGCTTTGTATCTTGTGCATAAACCCTAATTTTCTTCTTCATTTGCATTCATCCTTCATATGCTTGCATACATGAGCTTACCATAACATTATGTGCATCCACATGACATATAAGACATCTTAGGACATATTAGAATCATGCTTGATCATTGCATCATCAATTTTCCATGCTTTTGATTTCATTTCATGTCATAGGCATTCATGATCTTCCATGCTTCTTTAAGTTTCATTTGCATCTTCATGACTTGTATGATCATTCACACCTCATTACATGCTTTCATACCATCTCATAGCATCATTTGCATCATGAATATGCTTCTGAATTTGGTTTTCATCTTTGCATTTCATCTCATTTTCATTTCATTTCATTTCTTGTTGCTAACTTTTCAGGTGGTAAGTGTTTGAGAAGTGAATTTTCCTTCACTTCTCATAATCTCTTCTCATCCCTTTTATGCATCATTGATGCATTTTAATTTTGTATTAGAGTGAGCTTGATCATTCATGTTCTCTCCTCACTTTCTTTCTTCAAGCAACTTATCTTCTTAAGTGAAGTAAGTTGGCTTGCTTCTTCTGCTTCTCTTCCATCTTTGCTTCTTCCTTGGTGGCTCATCTTGAAGATCTTCTTGCAAGCCTCATTAACCCTAGGAACACCCAAGCATGATCACAATTAGGGTTTGATTAGTTCCCCATTAGTTTTTCCTTTGTGTCATCTTTGTGTCTTCTCTTCTCATCTCTTAATCAAGGACTAAACCTTAAAGGTTTTAAGGCTTTGTGATTAGGGTTAGGCCTACATCCTTCTATTAGGATGGAGTGTATAACTTTAATCCTAAGTGTTAAACCCTTAATGTATTTAAATCCTTTAATCAATTCATCTAATAATCACTAAGACATCAAGCTTGTAACTTGGGCCTTGCATTAGGGTTCTAATTCTTCCTTAATTGGTTAAGAAGGACTAACCCTAGTGTTAATGGATAAGTCCCCCTCAAGTTGTCTTACAAACCATAAAATCCACTTCTTAATCTTACCATTAACCTAAAATCTACTTAATAAAGGCTTTGTTTTGTCATGAGGTTAATCCCTAATCATGGATTAAGTTGAGGAGCCTTTCTCAGCTTAAATGTTCTCATCTATTATCCTTCTATTAGGATGGTGTAATGAGTCCATTAAATCCTTTATTATGGCTTAAACTCATTACTTAACACTAAACAAAAACTCCAAAAACATCTAAATAAATGCAAGTAGGTTAATGATCTTAATCCTACATCTTGGTGATTAAGTGTGAGGTGTTTACTTCATACTTAAGGTATTCTCATTACCCCTAATCAGAGGGAGGATGTGATGAGTTTACTAATCCTTGGTTTAGGCTTAAGCTCATTTTCTTATGAAAAACACCAAAAAGCAATAAAAGATTGAAAACACAAAAACAAACAATAATCGTCTCCTCCGGGATTCTTTCCTCACCTTATTCATTCACAAACGAGAACTTGCTTCTTCCGTCTAATGCAAAGACAGTTTGCACCTGAGCCAGACAAGTCATACACTTGAGCATAGATAAGTAAGCAGTTCACAAGTCAATTTATCTTTCAGTCTCTTTGGGTCGAACTACGGTGTTCTGACTTCCTCATTGCACGAGAGGATACGTAGGCATAACTTAACGGTTATCGAACAAAAGTCTCTATATATCCCTCCCCTCTCCAGCATTATTCTTTTAGCCTCATTATCTTGAGCTTTGCACCTCTGTTCCAGCACTGACACCTCATATATTTCACTTCATTTTTTCCAGCACTGACACTTACATTCTTTTCCAGCCTTTGTACACAAAATAGCACTGACATTACCCCTTTTAAGCACAAATCTTTTAAGCGTGGATCCCGTCGAGTACGGCGGACAATCTGGGTGCTAATACCTTCCCAGGTTGTAACCAACCCCCTTTCTCAGTTTCTCTGGTTCGCAACCGTCTTATCCATCTTTTCTTAGGTTTATGCAGCATTACCTTTCCTTCGGGATAAAAATGCCTAGCTGGCGACTCTTTTCATTCATTCTTTTCCTTCGCCGACCATTCGCGTCTGTACCCCTCTTGGCCCTGTGTCATCAGGTGGGAGCGACAGCTTGGCGACTTTGCTGGGGACCCTTATATTGCAACCAGGGCTTCTGGTTCTTTTTTGTGGGTTCCTCCTAGCGCTTGTTTGATTTGTGTTTACTGGGGTGTTATGTGCTATGTGTGTTATTTACTTTGCTTTATTTACTGCTTTATGTACAACTTTATTTATTGCTTTCTTTACAGTCTTATTCATATTTCATACTGTCATTGTCACTGTGCTGGATCTGGTTTTCTTTGTTGGGTGGGGTTCCATTGAGAGTTTAAGGTCCTATACATGGGACCTTAGTGACACCTAGGCTAGAGTGGTTCATGTTCTTTCCCATTCCATTTCGGTCTGGTGCGGGAATATGAAACACAGTTTAGATGTGGGTTTCTTTTTGAGAACTTTGTGCTACAGATTTCCTGTAGTGCTAGAGCTATCTGGGAAGCCTGCTAAGTCTGGATGACCTTTTATTATGACCTTCAGAAACTGAGGTGAATTAGAGGAGGATCTTTTATGGTTATTGTAAACACTGTACCTCCGAGTTAGAAGTGTTTACACTTCTCGTAACTGATCCACGTCCGAGGATCCTTGTTCTAGAACACTACCTGTGAGGGGGTTGGGCTGTTTGCAGGTTTGCAGGAACCCTTGGCCACATCATACCCTGTTACTATTTTGTTTAAGAGTACTCCATTTTGGACAGTTCTTGTGATTAACCCTGGACATGTGACTCTTTATTTGAGTCCCCCACCCTAGTTACTGGATTTCTCAAACCTCCATCTGGACTTCTTGAACATATATGGACCTTATTTATCAAGATAGATAATCAGATCCAGCTAGATAACAAACCCTTGCATATCATTTGCATGTTCATCATTGCATCATTTAACATTTGTTTATTTGCTTTTCAGGGTATCCACCTCATAGTATCTTGGTTTTGGTTTTGACCCCTTCATCTGCATAGACCTCTGCTTCAGCTGTCTTCATCAGTTATCTGCTTCAGTTATCTCCACCCTCACCAGCATCAGCCTATCAGAGACTTATCTCCAGTCTTAGTCTGTGATCTTCATCAGCACTTATCTTCAGCTTCCTCAGCAACACTCATGGCTACTCCCAGGAAGAGCAACATATCCTATCATTTCTTTGAGCCTGTATTGACTGGTATCAGGCAGGTCCAGTCACTTATCACACCTGACCACATACCATTGTTTAGAGAGCACTATGGAGGTATCCTGGACATGGTTATGGACCTTAACCCTTCTCAGAGGAGCATGATCCACACATGCTTACAGTTCTATGACCCTCCTATGAGATGTTTCACCTTTCCAGATTTCCAGTTAGGGCCTCTACTGGAATAATTCTCTGTGTTGATTGGAGTGCCTGTCAGAGGTGGAATCCCCTTCAACCCATAATTGACTTCTCCTAGGAATGAAGAGATAGCAAGGGCATTGTACTTGGAGCCTGCCCTTATTGAGCAAAGTATGACAACAAAAGCTGGGATTCCTGGTTTGCATTTAGACTTCCTGATTTCTCAGGCCATCCTGAAGGCTTCATTGGGATAATGGAGGGCAGTCTGTGCACTTTTAGCCCTCAGCATATATGGGGCTATCCTGTTTGCAGATGAGCCCAAATTTGTCAGCAGGAATGCTATCCATTTGTTTCTCCTGAAGAACCCAGTACCTACATTACTGGGAGATTTCTATTACTCCATTCATCAGAGAAATGAGAAACAAAGGGGGAAATTGGTAAGATGTTGTGCTCCTTTGTTTCACACCTGGCTGCTCAGACACCTGCCTAAGTCTGATACCTTCCTGAACCCACACCAACAGAAGAATTGGGCCAAGAGGCTCATTGCTTTGACTTCAGATGATATCAGATGGTGCACCCAGAGCACCAAAGGCAAAGACATCATCACCAGTTGTGGACAGTACCCAAATGTGCCTCTGATAGGAGTAAAGGGTTGCATCAATTACAATCCTTTACTGTTTAAGAGACAACTGGGTTATGCCTTGGTTCATCCTCCCAAAGGACAGGATTTAGCTGAGACCTTGTATTGTGAAGTTCAACCTAATTCAGTTGTTGTCAGGCAAGCTGCCTGGGCTTGGGACAACATCCAGACAAAAGGAGTAGCTATTCTGGGAAGATGTAATAATATCGCTTCAGCTCAGTACTATGACTGGTCCCGTACTAGAGTTCAGATTACCAGAATGCCTTTCACCTTGGAAGACATGCCTGGACCATCTACTATACAGCCAGCAGCAACTGTCAGCCTAGAAGAATTTGAGAAGCTGAAGGAAAGGAATGAGAAGTTATCTGAGGCTTTAAAGAAAACTCTTTGGGAGAGGAGCGATGGTCGTCTGGACATTGAGAGATTGGAAAAGCTCAAGGTTGAGCATCTGGCAAAAATTGAAAGGACAGAGGACTACATAAGGAAAGCAAGGGTTGGGGAACAGATATTGAAGAATGCCTGCAAGGAGGCAAAAATTCAGAAATCTAGCTCAGAAAGCTAGGGCTGAGCACTTAAGCCAAGATTGAACAGCTAGAGGCCAATGAGAAGAAGCATCAGGAAGCATTGTTGGCAGCCCAGAAGGAGATTTCAGAGTTGAAGCTCAGAGCAGGATTGAAGAGATCAAAGGACTAGGACAGGCACAAGAAGCTGACCACTGCTATTGCCACCAGGAACCTCCTTATCAGGACCATTACAGAGCACCCAACTGGTCCGGTAACTGAGGCCCTCCTGAAGGAGGTCAGAGAAGATGAGTTTGGACTGGATGTCTGATTCTTTGCTTGTTGTTTGTTTCCATTTGATGTACTTTTCTTCTTTTGTTGTATTTAGACCCTTCAGGGGCATGTATTGTAAAACAAACTATGTATTGTTCATCATTTGTAATATATTTTAGTTTGTTTTCATTTGGGTTTCTCTCAACAACATCAAGAATCTTCCTCGAGGTCTGGAAAGGTCAAAACCAAGAACCAAACCGGATACCTTGGAAAACAAATAAGCATATTGCATTGCATACTAACTTTGTTTTTGTTTTGTAGGTTTTATTATTATTGTTTCTAACTTTGTTGTGATCTCAGGAAATATTGCTCGTCGTCGAGTGTTCCCTGTCAACCGCGCGCACCGGTACCCAACTTGTAACAACCTTCCCAGTATTCAAATGGAACAAGTACAACAGGACCTGTCTGAGGTCAGAAACCAGATGGCCAATGAGAGAGTGGAGATGAGAAATCAGATGTCTCAGTTTATGGCAGTGATGACTGGCTTAGCCCAGAGTCAAGAAAGGTTAAGAGAGCTGGTGGAAAGACAAACTCCTGAGGAACCTCATCTCGGAACAGGAGGAACTAGCAACAATGAACGGGGCCAGCCTCGTATTGACCCACCAGTATATGGGCCTCATCTGGATCCAGAGGTTAACATCCCGAGGAATGTGCAAGGTAATACTACTGGGGGTAGAATCCTGCAGGAGGATCCCCAGGAAGAACAATTCACTGTCATAGGAGCTGGAGATGAGGTATATGACAGGAGATTGGATGAGCTGGCTGAAAAGTTAAGGTCTTTGGAGTCTCAGAATTCTTTGGGCTTTGATGTGATGGACATGGGCCTAGTGGATGGGGTGAGAATTCCCCACAAATTCAAACCCCCATGCTTTGAAAAATACAATGGTACTTCCTGTCCTCGCACTCACCTGCAGTCTTTCTTGAGAAGACTCAAAGCTTATACTATGGATGAAAAGTTGTGGATGTTCTACTTTGAAGACAGTCTGACTAGGGCTTCGAGGGAGTGGTATTCGCATTTGTCTAGGGCCACCATAAGATGTTGGAAGGATTTGGCCGAAGCTTTCATTCGTCAATATCAATACAACCTGGACATGGCTCCCAATAGGACCCTCCTAATGGGAATGTCTCAATTTTCTAGAGAAAGATTCCGGGAGTATGCTCAAAGATGGAGGCAGCTTGCTGCTGCTGTTCAACCACCCATGTCAGAGAGGGAGATGGATGACATGTTTATGAATACATTGTAAGGGACTTATATTGATAGGTTGGCTGCTTTCTCCTCTACCTGTTTTGTTGACGTAGTCATAGCTGGTGAGAGAATTGAAAGTCTCTTGAAAATGGGCAAGATCTCCGACAGTGGTGCTAGCTCTTCCATCTATCCAAGAAAACCATTTGCAGTACCCCGAAGGGCAGGTGAAACTAATTCCATTCATACAAGCAGGGGCAGGCCTCAGTATGCTCACCGGTCAGTAGCAGCTGTTACTATTCCAGCTCCAATTCCTCAACAACCATCATATACTCAACAACAACAACCACAGTATCAACAGCAAGTTCATCATCCGCAACAAAGGTCATATAACAACAACAACGGTAATCAACAACAGCGTCCTTTCCAACAAAGGCCATCACAAGCAAACAGGGTAATTGACCCAATCCCAATTTCGTATGCTGCACTCTTGCCACAACTCCTGAAGCTCAACCTGGTTGAGTTAAGGACATTGGCTCCTCCAGATCCTCTTAATATGCCAAAGAAATACGAGGCAAATGCCAGGTGTGCATTCCACTCAAACGCACCGGGGCATAATACTGAAAAATGCAAGGCCCTACAGAGGAAAGTCCAGGATCTGGTGGACTCAAAAGCTCTCAATTTTGCACCTCCTCCAAACGTCACAAGAAATCCAATGCCTAGTCACAATGGGCCCAAGATTAATGCTATTGAAGAGGGAAAAACATCCACATTGATCAACAGTGTTGCACAAATCCGAACACCTCTGGTTGAAATCAAAGCCCAGCTTTTAGAATGCCAAGTGTTCCCCGGATGTGAGCTTGGCTGTGGATATTGCAATATTGCTGTCAATGGATGTGAGAGACTAAGGAATGGCATAGATGGTCTTATTAAGGATGGTATCCTTCAGATTACAACAACAGCGACTACAACTCCAACAATTCCTTCATCGACCATCACAGATACTCCTACAACGTCAGCAACCATTGTTCCAACAGATTCTACTACAACTCCAACAATTGCTCAATCAATCACTTCAACGGATACAAGTTCAGTCACCACTCCTTCTACAACGACAAAACCCATTATTCCATCAGTTCCTGCTAAAATTTCAACACCTCCTACAACATCAGCAACAGTTAATGAAAGCGTCTCAACGGTTACGATATACTATGATCCCGCGAATGTTCCTTCCAACAACTCACAACAAAATGCTACTCCTGTCAGAACTCCAGTTACCATATATTATGATCCGCACACCATTGTGGTCCCCTCTGCAGCTGCTATCAGTTCGATCACTATCACAGTGCCTGGGCCAGTTCCTTACGAAAACAATAATGCCATCCCTTGGCATTATGGCTTAGATCTGTACTGCGAGGGGCAGAAAATCACTTTAGAATCGTCAACTTCTTCACCTCAGATAGACAATGCGGGGGGAGGCGGAGGCTTCACTAGAAGCGGACGTCTCTTTGCCTCGCAAATATCAAGACCCATTGCTGAAGCAGATGCTGCTGCTAAGGCAAAAGGGAAAAGCATGATGCAAGAAGAACTAGTTGCTAAAGAAACTCTGAAGACTCCTTTTGATCAAGAGGTTGATGAATTCGTGAGAATCATAAAGAAAAGCGATTAAAAGGTGGTGGACCAGCTTCACCAAACGCCTTCCAAAATCTCCATACTATTATTGTTAATGTGCTCCGAGGCTCATCGGAACGCACTATTAAATGTCATGCACGCAGCTTATGTGCCGGAGGAGATTATTGTCAATCAGTTAGAGGCTGTGGTTGGAAATGTCAACGCTAGTCATGGACTAGGATTTACCAACGCTGATCTGACAGCGGAAGGTCACAATCACAACAAGGCTTTGCACATTACCTTAGAGTGTAAGGGTGCAGTTCTTTCTCACGTATCAGTGGACACAGGGTCATCACTCAATGTCCTACCCAAGAAAGCCCTTGTGAAGCTGGAACATGATGGATTGGCACTACGCCTGTTGCACCCCAAAATTTGCCCTCACAATATAAGACTTTGTGTGCTAAGAGGTTCACAAGGTTCACAATACTTACAAGACCTTTCATGAGGTTCATGAAGTCTACAAGACACTTTATGAGGTTCACAAGGCTTACAAGACCTTTCATGAGGTTCATGAAGTCTAAAAGACACTTTATGAGGTTCACAAGGTTCACAAGACCTTTCATGAGGTTCACAAGGTTCACAAGACCTTTCATGAGGTTCACAAGGTTCACCAGACATCTTATGAGGTTCACAAGGTTCACAAAGTTCATCATGGGTCAGAAGATTTGACAATTCCCTCAGACAATGCCTCCTCCTAAGCAGGGCATCCAAAACTAGGGTTTTGACTTTAATCAGGCTAAATGGACTTCCAAGACTTCAAGTGAGCTTCATAACATCTTATATGTGTTTAAGAATCCCCATGACAAGTTTCAAGACTTTTCTCAAAGGTTTGCTCAGTCAGATGATCAGATAAGTCAAAATCAGTCAAAGTAGTTAAGAAGTCAAACTGAGGTCAATTGTGGTCAAACCAAAGTCAAACTTCATGATTTTTTGCCAACATCAAGTATATGAAGTAAAATTCATCATTTGATCAAGGGTTGATCATGATTCATCAAGGATATTTCAGATCATCAAGAATCAGAGGTTTCTAAATTAGGGTTTCCTCAGGAAAAGTCAACTAAAATTTGACCAGCCATAACTTTCACATGCTTCATCACATTTTTCCCATCCAAATCTCATTTTGAAGGAAATTGAATTCTCTACAACTTTGTGTCTCACAAGCCAAGCCCAAAAATGCTTCATTTGGAAGGTATGAGCTAAGACATTATAGGTCCATTTGAAAGTCAACAAAAGGTCAACAACTTCAAAAGGGCATAACTTGAGAATGGTAAATGATATGAACATGAAACCAATGGGGTTGTTTATAGGACTCTTCAAGATTTCTAAAAAGTCCAAGAACACCCTTATAGCATTAAAACTGAAGGATATATGACCTTTCAAAGTTGGGAAATTTTTGGGTGGTTCATGAAGAAAATGGGGGCTTAAAACCAAACTTTTCCAAATGGGCTTGCCATGTGATGATCCAATCCATACAAATACATCATGCACGAAATTTATTTGATATTTTCATAATTTTATTTTATTTAATTTATTTATTATGATTTTTTATATTAAAAATCATTTTAAATTTAAATAAAATATCAAATGTGAAGATTTAAAATATTTTTTTGTTCTAGAAGGTCATCATTATAATTTGGATGGAATTGATTCAACATTGATGAAGATTGGCTTGAAATAGAAAGGTCTTATTCAAGAATATTTGATTTTTAAGCTTTAATCTTTTTCAATCTCCAAAATCCAAAAAGTCCATGCAATGATCAAGTCTCTTGACCTAATTTGATTCTACTATAAGTATACAACATAACCCAATCACAAGGACACGAATTCCCTGCCTCAAAGAGTAAGTTCATACATTCAAAAATCTCACCAAAACTCAAATTCGGATTCTTCCATAGAGGCCATTCCAAAGAGATTTGAAGGTTGAGACATGTTTATTGGATATCCTTGAGTCATTCTCAATACTCATTTGCATCCAAAACACCTTACATTGCATAAACCGAATCTCTCTTGTCTTTGAATTTAAATTTTTCGATTTCGGTTATCTAGCTAATGTCAACTGATTTTGTTGTTTGGTTTGTGTTAGTCATGACTGGTAGATGGATTCTGGACATTTTCATGAAGAAGTATAGCTTATAACCGAACCTGCCATTGTTAGGGTTTTGGTTGCTAAATTAGGGTTATCCAAGAAACCAAATATAAATGAATTTAAAAAACTTGAATAGACTGTGTGAACCTTCAGGAATTCATTGACATGCTCAATTTGATGAAATTGTATCATTTGCTTGCCGTATGAAATTCGCAGGTTGTAGATAGGGGAAAATTCGCAGGAACTGTCCTAGCAAAATTCGCAGGAAATTTTGCAGGTCTGGAGGTAGAAGAAGACCTGCGCGCGTTTTTATAATTTGAATTGTTGTTATATATTATAATGGACTTGTTCTGTCTATATATCACACACAAGCGTGTGTCCCAGTGGTGAAGTGTGCGTGTGTATTGCTTGAAGGCTTGTGTTCGAATCCTGGCCTCAACAATTTTTATTCTTTTTTCCATTTGAATTGTTATACTTAAAATATAATGAATTGTGTTGGTTGTATTACCAAATGCGCCCTCCCGACTGGAATGGTAAGTGTGTTTGTGAATTGCGTAAAGGTCCTGGGTTCGAATCCCCCCCAGGCCTTTTGTGTTGTTTTCTTTTTTCATGATTTTTCTAGGTTAGGCAACAAAACCAAATGGAGTGGGTTTGCTATCACACGCGCGCATGTAGCCCAGTGGCTGGGATCTTCTCCAGGTATTGGGGAGGTCCTGGGTTCAAAACCAGGCCTCCCCCTTTTTCTTTTCCTTCATTATTTTTTTTGTTTGTTTATTATTATTATTAATTTTAATTAAAACTATAACCCTAATTTAATAAAATTAATTCTAATAACATTTTCTAAAAACCCTAAAATATTTTCATAAAACCTAATTTTCTATAAACTTTTAATTGTAAATGTTAGTTTATTTGTTTATTTTAATTCTTGTTTATATTTTAATTAATAAATAAATCTTAATGTTTTTTTAATAATCAAACCCTAATTTTCTTTTACCTAAAATTTAATTCTATTATAACTTTTAATTTATCATTTAAACTTTAATCATGTACATATTTCTATAATTTGTTTATAATTTAATTAAAATATGATTATTCAATATGTATATATTTTATAATTTGTTTATAATTTAATTCTTGTATGTAAATAATTTTTAATATATGCTTAAAAATAATTCAAATTTGCTAATTTAATTTATTATCATAATATGTTTATAATTAACTTAATTTTTATAATTTGCATATAATTTAAAATTTTAGGATAATTAGTATATAATTTTTTATATTTTCTTATTAATCTTAAAATAATAATTGTTTATATAGAAAATTGATCTTTTAAATTATCATGCTAATATTTTTTGTTTATATTATTAATTATGTTTATTTTCATATTATTACTAACCCTCTTTATATATTGTGATTTATTATTATTTTTACTAACCCCAATTATATTATTATTATTTATTATTTTGCTTATTTATTTAATTTGCTTTAATTATTATTATTATGTAATTGCTTCCTTTATGTAATATTGTAATAGTAATATTTAATATTTAAATGCTATGGTTAGTAAAATAGGGAGTGAAATATGTTTGTATTTAAAATTAATTTAGATCACTAATTTAAGAGATAAATATTTAAAATTGTACACTCACACACGTAAGTCGATCTTTGATCGCCATCTCACTTCCTTAAGGATATCTCTCATGTTGCCTAATCAAAAGGTCAAGTAGGGTGTATAAAGCAAAGTCCCTAATCTCACATCATCTAGTCCCTTTAGCAAACGAAAAGATCAAGTCCCTTCGAATGTTGCCTTCATAATGATCTTGTCCCTTTCGAATAAAGATGATAAGTCCCTTCGAATTGCTTATACACCCCACAGTTGCCTAAATAACAGATGTCCCTTCATTTGTCCCACACATCCAAGGTAATGACTACCTATTCCTTAATAATAGGGATAGTCTTACCATTTAAAGGATTCAAGAACAGAAAAGACTTAAGCTTAGGGTAGGTTCCTCTTAGATACTTGCTCACTTTTCAAAAACATTTCAAACACTTCACACATTTTAAACAATTTTCAAAACAAAGGTTTTTTACGCATCCGTACATGGATCATTATGAAACTCTTAAGAAAATTTTTATTCACACACTTCACATTTCAAAAACATTTTAAAGTGAGCTAAGTAACTAAGAGCCCATGGATAACCATGGATGTAAAGGGTGCTAATACCTTCCCTTTACATAACCTACCCCCCGGACCCAAAAATATTTTAAAAGGTCTTTCCTGTTCTTTTATGCCTTTCCTTTGGATAAAATAAAAGTCGGTGGCGACTCTTGCTATCCGCAACGTAACTAAAGTCAGTTCTCCCACCGTGTTACAGAACTGGCGACTCTGCTGGGGAATTAATAAAAGAGGGGTACCCTTAGGAATTAGATCACTTTTAAATTGTTTGCCTTGTTTGCTTTATACTTATCTGTTGGGTGCTCTTATGTGTGAAAGATCCTAACCCGGATCTAGTGTACCTTAGGTAAATGGCAATAGATCAAGGAAACTGTACGACGTATACCGATATGGTTGATCTGGTGGCCATAGTTAGTGTGACTTCTTGGTTGGTGCTTATGTTCCTTAAGTCAAATTGAGGATAATATGAGGCTGCCATATGTTTTCAATGCACTAACTAACTTTTAGAACCTTAGTTATCTCATCTTGGCCTTTAGAAAAGTAGTGAGATAACCGGCTTTGGTGCAGACTGAAGTTGGTTGATACTCGATGCTACGCTCATTGAGATTCTAAACTTGGAGGGTTTTGGTTGGCAAGTAAGTTTCCTACTGAACAACCACCCTTGTGAAGGATCAATGATATTGAGATCCCTTAGAACATGGTTACTTTGTAGGACAGGATGAACCAACTAACTTCAGGGGAGGGTATTTACCTTTAAACCTCATGCAAGCCTTTAAACCTAGGGCTATGGTGTGACTTGTTTGTGTGTGCCATAAGTTTGTGATTGAGCATAACATCATAACATCATCATGCATCATAAGCATAACATTTTCACTAACCATTTCAAGGACCAAAGGATTTATCTTTGTTCTTTGTTGCAGTTCATGGCTTCTGCTCGTAGAAACACTATCAGGATCAACTTTGTAGGGATACCTCCTAAGCTTAAAGAGTTGGTTTCTCAAGTGTCTGAACACTCCCAATTCATCAAGAGACATGGTCACCTACTGGATCTAGTCACCTCAGGATTCAGTGAAGACATGATGAGTGTTCTGTTTCAGTTCTTTGACCCTAAGCATCATTGCTTCACATTCCCCGACTACCAGCTGGTTCCTACAATGGAAGAGTTCTCTAAACTTCTGGGTATACCTGTACTTGATCAGAAACCATTCACAGGCTTGGAAAAAGAGCCTAAACCTGAGGTTATTGCTGCAGCTCTACATCTGAAGAAGTCTGACATTCTTCTAGAAACGAGAAGCGGAGTTAAAGGTATCCTTGCTAAGGTTTTGATAGAAAGGGATCAAGTGTTCTTGAAGGCTATGAGCTATGATGCTTTTGAGGAGATCTTAGCCTTGCTGATCTATGGCTTAGTGTTATTCCCCAATCCTGATCAGTTCATAGATGTTCATGCCATCAACATATTCCCGAGTCACAATCCAGTGCCTACATTGCTTGGAGACATTCTGCACTCTCTTCATACTCATACTACAAGGGCAAGAGGAACTTTGATGTGTTGCATACCTTTGCTATCTAGGTGGTTTATTTCTCACCTTCCTCGCTCAGTAATGAAGAATGAGCAAGGGTTCAGGTGGTCCAAAAGGATCATGTCACTCTCGCATTCAGATATTCATTGGTGCTCCAGATCTATGGAGAATGTCACTATCATTGACCGTTGTGGGGAGTTTCCTAATGTGCCACTTCTAGGCATAAGAGGAGGCATTACTTACAACCCTTCTTTAGCTTTACGACAGTTTGGTTATGCTCGGAGTGATGGTCCTCATGACATGTTGATTCAGGGTATTGCGTTTGACTACGACAACGATCTGCAAGGTTACCGTCAAAGGTTCATACGAGCATGGGGTAAAGTGAACAAGGTTGACAGCAAGACTCTGGAACCAAAGTACACTATTCCTATGGAAGCTTATCTCAGATGGGTGCAATCTCATGCTCAGACACTCATGATGCCATATCCTGCTATCCTGCCAGTTACCATGGAACCTGTTGCTGAAGGGGATACTTCTTATACCATCCTTCACCCAGACATGCCCACTGACATGGAAGACTTACAGAGGTCCTGGATCCAATTGAAGGAGCAAAGGGATACCTTCGAGGCTCATTACAAAGCAAGCCAAGAAAGAATCCCGGAACTAACAAAGCAACTTCACGAGGAACGGAATCTCAACTCATACCTCAACACAAAGAGGAAACGTCCATGGGAGACTTAAAACCCCATCTCTTGTATTTACTTCATTTCATTTTCTATAAGCCCAAGAGGCAAAACAAATTTATTACTAATAAAAGTTTACCTTCTTGTTTGTTTAAACAAATTTAAATTTTGTGGTCCTTGAAAACATTGCATACGCATTCACATATCATATCATTGCATCACAGGTTTATTGTGCACATGTTTCTTATATTCTCGCTGTTTATTTCAGCAATGGCTCTTGAACAAACAGTTAAGGATCTCCAGGCACAAAATGCACAGTTCCAAGAGCTGATCCTGAACTTGTCCAAGGGGCAGGATGAATTGAAGACACTGCTGGCCAAGAAGACTAAGAAGACTAGGAGATCAGGTGGCCTGATCAACATGGGAAGAAGGTTCAGAGGTCTTGTCAAGACCAAAGAACAGGTTGAGGATTATGTGTCTGAAGAGTCTGAGAAAGAGGGAGGCAGTCTCCACAACACTATGGGGGAATCTGATTCTGAGGCTAACTACTATCATGAGCCTAATGAAGACAAGTTCAAGATGCTGGTGGATAGAATGGATGCTATGGAATTACAGAAATCTTCTGGGCTGGATTTTGAAGACCTGAGCTTGATATCTGGGGTAGTCATACCTATTGGTTTCAAGGTTCCTACTTTTGTTGTTTATGATGGTGTTTCTTGTCCCAAATTGCATCTGAGGTCTTATGTCAGGAGAATCCAACCCCATACTGCTGATAAAAAGTTGTGGATCCATTTCTTCCAAGAGAGCTTATCTGGAGCTCAATTGGAATGGTACTATCAGCTGGAGAGTGTCAACATCCGTGATTAGAATGATCTTGCTGAAGCCTTCTATAAGCAATATCAATACAATGCTGATTTAGCCCCTTCTCGCATGCAACTTCAGAGCATGTCTATGAGTGCTAAAGAGAGCTTCAAGGAGTATGCTCAGAAGTGGAGAGACTTGGCTGGAAGAGTGCAACCACCTTTAACTGGCAGGGAGTTGGTTGATATGTTCATGTGTACGTTGAATGGTCCATTTTACAGTCATCTCATTGGAAGCTCATCATCTGGCTTCACTGAGTTGATAATAACAGGAGAGCGTGTAGAAAGTGGTATCAGGAGTGGCAAGATTCAAGTGGGTGCTTCTTCATCAGGTGCTGCAAAGAAGCCTCCTAGCGGGAAGAAAGAGTCAAATGCTGTTTATGGTCAACCTGATCGTAATAGAAGGCATCAATCTGTGAGTGCAGTTCATATTTCCAATCCAACTCCTGTAACAACAGAGCAGCCACAGGGAAATCAGCAGAGGGCTAGAAGGCAGTTCACTAAGATCAACATGTCAATGGCCCAAGCATTGCAACACTTGTTGAAGGCTGAGCTTATCACTCTGAAGGATGCCCCTCAGAATCCTAATGTTACCTCTCCCAGGTACAATCCTAATGCACGATGTGCATATCATTCGAACTGTCAGGGACATGATACCAATAGTTGCTGGGTATTGAAGAACAAAATTCAAGATATGATTGATGCGGGAGAGATTGAGTTTGACCCTCCGGGTACTCCAAATGTGATTACTGCGCCCATGCCAAATCATGAGAAGACTGTCAATGCAATTGATGAAGATTCACATATTTCTTCAGTTGCAGAGTTGACCACACCATTGTTTGTTATCAAGAAGAAGCTAGTACAAGCTGGGTTCTTTCCAGGTTGTCGTGAGGATTGTTTATATTGTACCTATAAGCCGGATAGCTGCTAGAGGTTGAGAGATGGAATACAACGTCTCATGAATAACTATACCATAGTGTTTGAAAGGACTCCACCCTCTGTGGAAAGCATGGTGGATCATATAACTAAAGGTGCGAAGATTGAAGAGGTAGATATGGTTGATAAAGTGCCGGTAAGGATTACTTCTAAGGGACCTGTCAAAATCACTCATAAGGGTCCAATTAAGATTACTGCTGAAGGCCCTGTGAAGATTGTTGCTGAAGCTAGAGTGGCTCCTATGGTCATTACCACTCCTGGTCCTATTCCGTATACTTCTGATAAAGCTGTGCCTTGGCATTATGGGTCTGATGTTTATATCCATGGTGTTAAGCAGGAACCCTTAGCTGATATGCCTGTTGATGTTGATAATATTGCTGGATCTAGTAAGATCACACGAAGCGGAAGAGTTTTCTCTCCTCCAGTTACCTCTAAGAATGCAGTTACTCCAGCTGCTACCTCCACCACTGATGCTCGGGGAAAAGGTCCTGTTATTGAACCTATACCAACTGATGTGCCAGCTGCTGATGATCTCTCTAAGCAGATGGAAGAAGTATTGAAAATCATTCGCAAGAGTGATTATGACATTGTTGATCAATTGGGGCATACTCCCTCCAAGATTTCTATGCTGTCTTTACTATTATGTTCTGAGGCTCATGCCAAGGCCTTGATTAAGTTTTTGAAGACTGCTTATGTACCAAATGAAATTTCTGTTGACCAGTTTGAAAATTGTGTTGCACACTTGACCTATGATAATGGGTTAGGTTTCTCCGATGCTGATTTGACTCCGGCCAAGAGGGATCATAACAGGGCTCTACATATCTCCATTGAATGCAGGGGCACTACCTTGTCACATGTATTGATAGACAATGGTTCCTCTTTGAATGTGTTACCCAAAGAAGTCCTGAATAAGCTTAGTCCTGAAGATGCTGTGTTGAAACCCAGTAATATAGTGGTGAAGGCTTTTGATGGTTCGAGAAGAGTGGTGCATGGAGAAATTGATCTCCCAATCAAAGTTGGTTCTCAGGTTTTCAATGCTACCTTTTATGTCATGGATATTCGTCCGTCATATTCTTGTTTGCTTGGGCGTCCCTGGATCCATGGGGCAGGTGCTGTAACCTCTACATTACATCAGAAGCTGAGATATCCGATAGAAGGAAAGGTTGTTACTGTCTACATGGAGGAAGGATATGTTGTTAGCCATGTGAACACCTTTAAATATCTTGAAGTGGAAGGTGAATATGTTGAAACTCCGTGTCAGACATTTGAAGTGGTTCCTTGGATTGTTAATGATTATGAAGCTCCTCCTGTTGTCAAGAAAGTTCCTGTGGTCACCAGAGTACCTCCAACAATGGCCTCCCTTAAAGATGCTAGAGCTGTGGTGGATGAAGGTGGTTGTACTATTTGGGGTCAGCTTCCTGATATTCCATACAAATCTGACAAATTCGGTTTGGGTTTCACTGCAGAGTCCCAGAAGGCTGTTCGTCGTGCTCGTGCTGTTCGTATCACCAATCAGGGGATTATGAAAAATCAGATCAATGCTGTGGGTGACTATGATGAAGACTACAACTTGGATGCTTGGATTTTTCCTACTGTGTTGTTACTTTTAAATTTGTAATTTCTTGAACAATTAAAACTCTCAAGCCTTGTGCCTTACCCGGGGCACAATGGTGTGCTTGTTACGGGCTGTCATTTCATTTGCATACTTCATTCAATAAAAATCAGTGGACGTTTCGTTTTAGTAAATATTGTGTTCCTTGTCTTTCTTTTATTTTATTTTTTACCTTTATCAGCTATGTGTTCTTACACACACCCACATCACTAAAATGCAGATCCTCATCCACTCTGGATCCCGTTGATAACAGTTCTACTATTGCCATTTATAATTTCGAGAATCCGATCTATCAAGCTGAAGACGGAAATGAGGACGATTGTGAAGTACCTGTAGAGCTTGCTAGGTTGTTACAACAAGAAGAGAAAGCCATACAGCCACATGAAGAGCTAGTCGAAATTGTGAATCTGGGA
The DNA here is from genome assembly GCA_963966055.1 of Lathyrus aphaca. Taxonomy (NCBI): domain Eukaryota; kingdom Viridiplantae; phylum Streptophyta; class Magnoliopsida; order Fabales; family Fabaceae; genus Lathyrus; species Lathyrus aphaca. Next base: position 277,267,599 of record OZ014523.1, read on the forward strand.
ATTGAAGAAAACAGGAAAGAGGTCAAGATAGGGGCTGAATTAGAGGATAGTGTCAAGAGCAGATTGATTCAGATGTTACGTGACTATGTGGAGATCTTTGCTTGGTCCTACGAAGATATTCCAGGGTTGGATACAGACATTGTGGTTCACCGTTTACCAGTAAAAGAAGATTGTCATCCAAAGAAGCAGAAGGTTCGTCGCATGCGTCCCGAAATGTCAGAAAAGATCAAAGCAGAGGTAATGAAACAGTTTGATGCAGGGTTCTTAGCTGTGACTTCTTATCCTCAGTGGGTTGCAAATGTGGTACCAGTACCTAAGAAAGATGGTAAGGTGCGTATGTGTGTGGACTATAGGGATTTGAACAAGGCTAGCCCCAAAGATGACTTCCCACTTCCTCATATTGATGTTCTGATAGACAATACTGCTCAGCATAAGGTATTCTCCTTTATGGATGGGTTCTCTGGTTACAATCAAATCAAGATGGCACCTGAAGATATGGAGAAGACAACATTTGTTACACAGTGGGGCACCTTTTGCTATAAGGTGATGCCATTTGGTTTGAAGAATGCAGGGGCAACATATCAGCGTGCTATGGTGGCTTTGTTTCATGATATGATTCATCATGAGATAGAGGTATATGTGGATGATATGATAGCCAGGTCTCAGAATGAAGAGCAACATCTTGATCACCTGCATAAGTTATTTAAGAGGTTGAAGAAATACAAGTTGAGATTGAACCCAAACAAGTGTACTTTTGGAGTTAGATCAGGTAAACTCTTGGGTTTCATTGTCAGTGGAAAAGGTATTAAAGTGGATCCTGCAAAAGTGAAAGCTATACGAGAGATGCCAGCTCCCCGTACTGAGAAGGAAGTTAGAGGTTTCTTGGGAAGATTGAATTACATTGCAAGATTTATTTCCCAATTAACAGCTACCTGTGAGCCAATCTTCAAGTTGTTGAAGAAAGATCAGGTGATGGAATGGAATGATGAGTGCCAGACTGCCTTTGATGAAATCAAGAAATATCTGCTAGAACCTCCAATTTTGATGCCACCAGTTGATGGAAGACCTTTGATTATGTACTTAACAGTATTAGACAACTCAATGGGGTGTGTGTTGGGGCAACATGACGAGTCTGGTCGAAAAGAGCAAGCAATATACTACCTTAGCAAAAAGTTTACCGACTGTGAAACAAGATACTCACTGCTCGAGAAAACTTGCTGCGCTTTGGCATGGGCTGCTCGCCGACTAAGACAGTATATGTTGACTCATACTACCTTATTGATTTCGAAGATGGATCCAATCAAGTACATATTCGAGAAACCTGCTCTCTCCGGAAGAATTGCAAGATGGCAAATGATCTTAACAGAATATGATATATAATATACTACCCAGAAGGCCATTAAAGGAAGTGTTGTGGCTGATCATTTGGCTCATCAAGCAGTGGATGATTACCAGTCAATGAGTTTTGAGTTCCCTGATGAAGATATTATGATTATTACCAAAGAACCTGGACAATATGACGGACCTGAACAAGGATCCCGATGGACCATGGTTTTTGATGGAGCTTCTAATGCACTTGGTAATGGTGTTGGTGTTGTAATCACTTCCCCCGAAGGTTGTCATACCCCGATTACTGCCAGACTTTGTTTCTATTGTACCAATAACATGGCTGAGTATGAGGCATGTATCATGGGTATCAAAGCTGCCATTGATATGAAGATTCAGTTCCTAGACGTGTATGGAGATTCAGCCCTGGTAGTAAGTCAGATTAAAGGAGATTGGGATACCAAGCATGATAACCTCATTCCTTACAGAGAGCATGTGTTGTCTTTGATCCCACATTTCAAAGAGATTACCTTTGGACATATTCCACGAAGAGAGAATCAGTTGGCAGATGCTTTAGCCACCATGGCATCCATGTTTGAGATCAGCTGGGATGAGGAAGCTCCCAAGATTACTATTGATAGATTTGAGAAGCCTGCATACTGCAATGAGATTGGCACTGAAGAAGCAGAGGAGAAACCTTGGTTCTATGAAGTGAAAAGATATCTTGAAACTCAGGAGTTCCCTGAAGGAGCATCTGTCAAAGATAGGAAGTTTCTGAGAAGGTTTTCTGCTAAGTTCTTTTTGAGTAATGGAATTTTGTACAAGCGTATTCATGATTCAACTATGCTTCGTTGTGTGGATAAGAAGGAAGCAACATAGATTATGGAAGACATGCATGATGGGACTTTTGGCACTCATTCTAGTGGACATACTATGGAAAAGAAGATATTGAGAGCAGGTTACTATTGGTCTACCATGGAAGCTGATTATTATCAACACTCCAGAACATGTCACAAGTGTCAAATTTATGCTGATAAAGTCCATATACCTCCATCACCATTGAATGTGTTGACTGCTCCTTGGCCTTTTGCCATGTGGGGCATTGATATGATTGGTGAGATCAAACCTACTGCTTCTAATGGGCATCGTTTCATCCCGGTTGCTATTGATTACTTCACGAAGTGGGTAGAGGCAGCTTCATTTGCATCTGTGACCAAGAATGTTGTGGCTCGATTCATTAAGAATAATCTCATATGTAGGTATGGCATCCCTGAAAGGATTATTACTGACAATGGCTCTAATCTGAATAACACTATGATTGCTGATCTCTGCACGAAGTTCAAGATTAAGCATCACAACTCTTCTCCGTATCGTCCAAAGATGAATGGGGCAGTTGAAGCTGCTAACAAGAATATTAAGAAGATTGTACAGAAGATGACTGTTACTTACAAGGATTGGCATGAGATGTTACCATTTGCTCTTCATGGTTATCGTACTACAATACGCACTTCAACAGGGGCAACCCCGTTCTCTTTAGTCTATGGTATGGAAGCAGTTCTGCCCATTGAAGTTCAGATTCCCTCCTTAAGAATTATGAAGGATGCAGGCTTGGATGAAGATGAGTGGATTCAGACTCGGCGTGACCAGATAAATTTGATTGATGAGATGAGGCTAGCAGCAGTTTGTCATGGCCAGATGTACCAGAAACGAATGATCAAAGCTTTTAACAAAAAGGTCGAGCCAAAGGTATATTAGGCTGGTGACTTGGTAATCAAGCGTATCATATTACCACAGGGTGATCCTAGGGGCAAGTGGACTCCAACATATGAAGGACCATTTGTGGTCAAAACAGTATTCTCAGGAGGTGCCATGATACTTACTACTATGGATGGTGAAGACTTCCCACAGCCTGTAAACGCAGACATAGTTAAAAAATACTACGCATAAAAAGAGACCCGCTAGGTTGACTGGCCTAGGAAAAAATAAGGGCGTCCCGGCAAACCAAAAGGGTTTGGGAAAAAATTAGGGATATATATAAAAAAAATGTACACCCGGCAAGTCGAAAACCTGAAAAGGCGGCTTGGGCAAAAAAGGGTATCCCGGTGGATTGAAAACCTGAAAGGGCAATCCAGGCAAAAGTTAGGGATTAAAGCGTATGACTATGTCTCGTTTGGATCACCCATGAAACTACGACCAATTGTGCTACTTGCTCAAGTTCGAACAGATAAAACTCAATCCAATCATTTCCGTTTCAACAGCAGAAGATGAGATACTTGAAGATAATGTCAATAGTAGAATTGAAACTCAATAGGATTATTTCCCACATAGCTGATTTTCTTTGTTTTGTAAAATTTTTTACGACAAATTCCTCTTACTAGGATTTCTGTCTCCTTGTACAAACTTGCCTATGTATAGGTCACTTTTGATATAAATAAAATTTCATTTTTGAATCCAGATTTACTTTTACCCTATTTTCATAAGCGAAACGTCCATTGGTTGTGTTTGAATGTATGTATGCTTTTGAATATGATTGATGTTTACCAGAAATGCATGTATGCTTATATGATTGATGTTTACTAGAAATGCGTGAAAATGCAGTAATAGTATTTACTAAGGACGAACGAGGGAAGGAATTCAACGAAGCTTCGCCGGTTCATCCCCACCAGACAGCTACAAGTCCCCCAGTAGGGCCAATCCATCTTCATAAATACTTCGAGTCACAGCTCCCCTGGAATTTATATCCATCTCTTTTATCCTCATACGGATAGTCGGGAATTTACTCTTCCAATAGGAGTACGACGAACGAAGATGGGAGGTTATGAATACCTTACTACCGAACGAAGATGGGAGGTTATATAAACAAGGCGGGAACGAGTTCCTCATATTCTCCAGCAACAAATCAGGATTTATTTTCCCTGGCTAGCTGTTGTTATACGAAGATATCCAGACGCTTCAGACTCATGATGCATACATACATCATTTACATCATATCATACATATACATAGATACATAATACATTACTTAAGTACATCATATCATACATGCATACATAATGCATAAGCTAATATTATCATACAAAATGTTATAATCTTATTTTTCAGGTTAATTCTCCAGCAGACTTTGGGCCGTTGTTTAAATTCCCAAAAGTTATCCCTCAGGACGTTTTTTATCTTCTTGAAAGCTACCATCGTTACCTCAGGACGTTGTTTATCCTCCTGAAAGCATATCTTGACCTTGGGCCGTTGTTTATCTTCCCAAAGGTTACATCCATACCTCAGGACGTTGTTTATCCTCCTGAAAGCATATCTTGACCTTGGGCCGTTGTTTATCTTCCCAAAGGTTACATCCATACCTCAGGACGTTGTTTATCCTCCTGAAAGCATATCTTGACCTTGGGCCGGTGTTTATCTTCCCAAAGGTTACATCCATACCTCAGGACGTTGTTTATCCTCCTGAAAGCATATCATGACCTTGGGCTGTTGTTTATCTTCCCAAAGGTTACTTTTACCACAGGGCGTTGTTTATCCTCCTGAAAGCATACCATTTCCTCAGGACGTTGTTTATCCTCCTGAAAGCATATCATTATCATGGGACGTTGTTTATCTTCCCAGAAAGTTATATCTTCATACCTCAGATTGCTTTATCCTCCAAGAAATGTATTTGAAGAACTTTTCTCCAAGTGGCATCTTTAAGCCCACTCAAGCATATACAACTAGTCATCAGTATCCCTCCATGCACCGGTGAGTGCAAATTTTTGGGCTTTTGTGTTCAATCCCCTTCAACCTTCCAGGTCACGACTGGTAAATATACCAATCTAACCCCTCAGGTTTCAAAAAATTGAACAGGGGCAGCTGTTGCACCCCAAAATTTGCCCTCACAATACAAGACTTTGTGTGCTAAGAGGTTCACAAGGTTCACAATACTTACAAGACCTTTCATGAGGTTCATGAACTCTACAAGACACTTTATGAGGTTCACAAGGCTTACAAGACCTTTCATGAGGTTCATGAAGTCTACAAGACACTTTATGAGGTTCACAAGGTTCACAAGACCTTTCATGAGGTTCACAAGGTTCACAAGACCTTTCATGAGGTTCACAAGGTTCACCAGACATCTTATGAGGTTCACAAGGTTCACAAAGTTCATCATGGGTCAGAAGATTTGACAATTCCCTCAGACAATGCCTCCTCCTAAGCAGGGCATCCAAAACTAGGGTTTTGACTTTAATCAGGCTAAATGGACTTCCAATACTTCAAGTGAGCTTCATAACATCTTATATGTGTTTAAGAATCCCCATGACAAGTTTCAAGACTTTTCTCAAAGGTTTGCTCAGTCAGATGATCAGATAAGTCAAAATCAGTCAAAGCAGTTAAGAAGTCAAACTGAGGTCAACTGTGGTCAAACCAAAGTCAAACTTCATGATTTTTTGCCAACATCAAGTATATGAAGTAAAATTCATCATTTGATCAAGGGTTGATCATGATTCATCAAGGATATTTCAGATCATCAAGAATCAGAGGTTTCTAAATTAGGGTTTCCTCAGGAAAAGTCAACTGAACTTTGACCAGCCATAACTTTTACATGCTTCATCACATTTTTCCCATCCAAAGCTCATTTTGAAGGAAATTGAATTCTCTACAATTTTGTGTCTCACAAGCCAAGCCCAAAAATGCTTCATTTGGAAGGTATGAGCTAAGACATTATAGGTCCATTTGAAAGTCAACAAAAAGTCAACAACTTCAAAAGGGCATAACTTGAGAATGGTAAATGATATGAACATGAAACCAATGGGGTTTTTTAGAGGACTCTTCAAGCTTTCCAAAAAGTACAAGAACACCATCATAGCATTAAAATTGAAGGATATATGACCTTGCAAAGTTGGGAAATTTTTGGGTGGTTCATGAAGAAAATGGGGGCTTAAAACCAAACTTTTCCAAATGGGCTTGCCATGTGATAATCCAATCCATACAAATACATCATGCACGAAATTTATTTGATATTTTCATAATTTTATTTTATTTAATTTATTTATTATGATTTTTTATATTAAAAATCATTTTAAATTTAAATAAAATATCAAATGTGAAGATTTAAAATATTTTTTTGTTCTAGAAGGTCATCATTATAATTTGGATGGAATTGATTCAACATTGATGAAGATTGGCTTGAAATAGAAAGGTCTTATTCAAGAATATTTGATTTTTAAGCTTTAATCTTTTTCAATCTCCAAAATCCAAAAAGTCCATGCAATGATCAAGTCTCTTGACCTAATTTGATTCTACTATAAGTATACAACATAACCCAATCACAAGGACACGAATTCCCTGCCTCAAAGAGTAAGTTCATACATTCAAAAATCTCACCAAAACTCAAATTCGGATTCTTCCATAGAGGCCATTCCAAAGAGATTTGAAGGTTGAGACATGTTTATTGGATATCCTTGAGTCATTCTCAATACTCATTTGCATCCAAAACACCTTACATTGCATAAACCGAATCTCTCTTGTCTTTGAATTTAAATTTTTCGATTTCGGTTATCTAGCTAATGTCAACTGATTTTGTTGTTTGATTTGTGTTAGTCATGATTGGTAGATGGATTCTGGACATTTTCATGAAGAAGTATAGCTTATAACCGAACCTGCCATTGTTAGGGTTTTGGTTGCTAAATTAGGGTTATCCAAGAAACCAAATATAAATGAATTTAAAAAACTTGAATAGACTGTGTGAACCTTCAGGAATTCATTGACATGCTCAATTTGATGAAATTGTATCATTTGCTTGCCGTATGAAATTCGCAGGTTGTAGATAGGGGAAAATTCGCAGGAACTGTCCTAGCAAAATTCGCAGGAAATTTTGCAGGTCTGGAGGTAGAAGAAGACCTGCGCGCGTTTTTATAATTTGAATTGTTGTTATATATTATAATGGACTTGTTCTGTCTATATATCACACACAAGCGTGTGTCCCAGTGGTGAAGTGTGCGTGTGTATTGCTTGAAGGCTTGTGTTCGAATCCTGGCCTCAACAATTTTTATTGTTTTTTCCATTTGAATTGTTATACTTAAAATATAATGAATTGTGTTGGTTGTATTACCAGATGCGCCCTCCCGACTGGAATGGTAAGTGTGTTTGTGAATTGCGTAAAGGTCCTGGGTTCGAATCCCCCCAGGCCTTTTGTGTTGTTTTCTTTTTTCATGATTTTTCTAGGTTAGGCAACAAACCAAATGGAGTGGGTTTGCTATCACACGCGCGCATGTAGCCCAGTGGCTGGGATCTTCTCCAGGTATTGGGGAGGTCCTGGGTTCAAAACCAGGCCTCCCCCTTTTTCTTTTCCTTCATTATTTTTTTTGTTTGTTTATTATTATTATTATTAATTTTAATTAAAACTATAACCCTAATTTAATAAAATTAATTCTAATAACATTTTCTAAAAACCCTAAAATATTTTCATAAAACCTAATTTTCTATAAACCTTAATTGTAAATGTTAGTTTATTTGTTTATTTTAATTCTTGTTTATATTTTAATTAATAAATAAATCTTAATGTTTTTTTAATAATCAAACCCTAATTTTCTTTTATCTAAAATTTAATTCTATTATAACTTTTAATTTATCATTTAAACTTTAATCATGTACATATTTCTATAATTTGTTTATAATTTAATTAAAATATGATTATTCAATATGTATATATTTTATAATTTGTTTATAATTTAATTCTTGTATGTAAATAATTTTTAATATATGCTTAAAAATAATTCAAATTTGCTAATTTAATTTATTATCATAATATGTTTATAATTAACTTAATTTTTATAATTTGCATATAATTTAAAATTTTAGGATAATTAGTATATAATTTTTTCTATTTTCTTATTAATCTTAAAATAATAATTGTTTATATAGAAAATTGATCTTTTAAATTATCATGCTAATATTTTTTGTTTATATTATTAATTATGTTTATTTTCATATTATTACTAACCCTCTTTATATATTGTGATTTATTATTATTTTTACTAACCCCAATTATATTATTATTATTTATTATTTTGCTTATTTATTTAATTTGCTTTAATTATTATTATTATGTAATTGTTTCCTTTATGTAATATTGTAATAGTAATATTTAATATTTAAATGCTATGGTTAGTAAAATAGGGAGTGAAATATGTTTGTATTTAAAATTAATTTAGATCACTAATTTAAGAGATAAATATTTAAAATTGTACACTCACACACATAAGTCGATCTTTGATCGCCATCTCACTTCCTTAAGGATATCTCTCATGTTGCCTAATCAAAAGGTCAAGTAGGGTGTATAAAGCAAAGTCCCTAATCTCACATCATCTAGTCCCTTTAGCAAACGAAAAGATCAAGTCCCTTCGAATGTTGCCTTCATAATGATCTTGTCCCTTTCGAATAAAGATGATAAGTCCCTTCGAATTGCTTATACACCCCACAGTTGCCTAAATAACAGATGTCCCTTCATTTGTCCCACACATCCAAGGTAATGACTACCTATTCCTTAATAATAGGGATAGTCTTACCATTTAAAGGATTCAAGAACAGAAAAGACTTAAGCTTAGGGTAGGTTCCTCTTAGATACTTGCTCACTTTTCAAAAACATTTCAAACACTTCACACATTTTAAACAATTTTCAAAACAAAGGTTTTTTACGCATCCGTACATGGATCATTATGAAACTCTTAAGAAAATTTTTATTCACACACTTCACATTTCAAAAACATTTTAAAGTGAGCTAAGTAACTAAGAGCCCATGGATAACCATGGATGTAAAGGGTGCTAATACCTTCCCTTTACATAACCTACCCCCCGAACCCAAAAATCTTTTAAAAGGTCTTTCCTGTTCTTTTATGCCTTTCCTTTGGATAAAATAAAAGTCGGTGGCGACTCTTGCTATCCGCAACATAACTAAACTCAGTTCTCCCACCGTGTTACAACGCCCAAGCAACTTGGTAGTGAGAGCCTTTGACGGTTCTAAGAGATCAGTTCTAGGGTAGATAGAGTTGCCTATAATGATTGGCCCACAGGTTTTCAAAACGACCTTCTTTGTGATGGATATACAGCCTACCTATAGCTGTCTATTGGGTAGACCATGGATCCACGTCGCTGGCGCCGTGACGTCAACCCTTCACCAGAAGTTAAAATTCGAGTGGGAAGGTCAAGTCATTACCATTTGTGGGGAGGAGGATATTTTTGTTAGCCAGCTGGTTACTTTCAAATACATTGAAATGGATGGGGAAATCCATGAAACAATAAGTCAAGGGTTTGAGGCCCTTAATATTAATGAAACATCTGCTGTGCTTGGGACCTCCATCACGTCATATCAACAAGCCCGGAAGGTTGTTGTGGAAGGTACCGCCCAAGGCTGGGGCAAGCTGCTTCCCGTAGAAAAGAAAGAGGACAGATTCGGGTTGGGTTACAGACCAATCCGACAAGATCAACCAGAGGCTGCAAAGGAGTCCAAGTTTCTCAACGGGGGAATACTCACCCCGGATGCTGTGAACAATTTGGAAGATGAGTTAGAAGACGAACGCAACCTGGAAAGCTGAATACGTCCAAGGATCCCGGGGATCCATGTCTCAAACTGGTCTTCCCAGGAAATTATAAGAGTTACTCCTGCAGAGTAATTTTTATTTCCCGTTTTTAAGCATGCATCAAGTCCTGCATCTTGCCCAAGATGTCAGGACTCATTTTGTAATCGAGCCATCTTGTATTTTGTGCAAAGATCAATTAATGAATATCAGGACATCTTTTGCAAATGAGTCTTTTCTTTTCCGCTCACTGTTTTTCATTTTTTTATTTTTTGTACAAAAATAAAATGGCAATGTTTTTCAAAATAATAAACTCCATTTTTTCACTTTTTTTTCTAAGCAAGATAAAATTGATCACTAAAATGAACAAATCTGAACCCTTGCAGAGAGTGCCCTCCAGAATGCACCGACAACAACACTGCTATGACTTCGTATGACTTTGACAATCCAATTAATCAAACTGATGAAGGGGTTGAAGAAGATTATGAGCTACCTGAGGAGCTAGCCAGGTTGTTGAGACAAGAGGAGAAGGTTATCACTCCTCATCAGGAGGAAGTTGAGACGGTTGATCTTGGTACAGAAGAAGACTTGAGAGAAGTTAAGATCGGGGCCCATCTGCAAGATTCAGTGAAAGAGCAACTTATTGACATGCTTCGGGAGTATGTAGATGTTTTTGCTTGGCCTTATCAGGATATGCCAGGGTTGGACACCGACATTGTTATGCACAAGCTGCCTCTAAAAGAAGGATGTCCGCCAGTAAAACAGAAGTTGCGCCGTACTCTCCCAGATATGGCCATGAAGATAAAAGAAGAGGTAGAAAAACAGTGGGACGCCGGTTTCCTTGCTGTGACTAGCTATCCTCCATGGGTTGCTAACATTGTACCCGTGCCTAAGAAGGATGGCAAGGTGAGGATGTGTGTGGATTACCGGGATCTGAACAGAGCCAGCCCGAAAGATGACTTCCCTTTACCTCACATTGATGTATTGGTCGACAATACAGCTCAGTTCTCAGTGTTCTCCTTCATGGATGGATTTTCAGGTTATAATCAAATTAAAATGTCACCTGAAGACATGGAGAAGACAACTTTCATTACACCCTGGGGAACATTCTGTTATAAGGTAATGCCATTCAGACTGAAGAATGCTGGTGCCACTTATCAACGGGCTATGGTAACATTATTCCATGACATGATCCATAAAGAAATTGAATGTTATGTGGATGACATGATTGCCAAGTCCCTCACAGAGGAAGGTCACTTGGCGAATCTGTTGAAGCTATTCAAGCGTCTGAGGAAGTACCAATTGAAGTTAAACCCCAACAAGTTCACATTCGGGGTGGGGTCCGGTAAGCTGCTTGGATTTATTGTGAGTGAAAAGGGAATTGAAGTTGACCCTAACAAAGTCAAAGCCATCCAAGAAATGCCTGCACCAAAGACTGAAAAAGAAGTTCGAGGGTTTCTAGGTAGATTGAACTACATTTCAAGGTTCATATCTCACCTTACAGGAACCTGTGAGCCCTTGTTTAAGTTGTTAAGAAAAGAACAAACAGTTAGGTGGAATGAAGACTGCCAGAGGGCTTTTGACAAAATCAAGGAATACCTACAAGAGCCTCCAATCCTTATGCCTCCAGTTGAAGGAAGACCTCTAATAATGTACTTAACAGTATTAGAAGAGTCAATGGGGTGTATGTTGGGCCAGCATGACGAGTCTGGTCGAAAAGAGTATGCGATATACTACCTAAGCAAAAAGTTTACCGACTGTGAACAACGTTATTCACTGCTCGAGAAAACTTGCTGTGCTTTAGCGTGGGCTGCTCGCCGACTAAGGTAGTATATGTTGACTCACACTACCTTATTGATCTCAAAGATGGACCCAGTTAAGTACATATTTGAGAAGCCAGCACTTACCGGACGGGTTGCAAGATGGAAAATGATTCTCACAGAGTAGGACATTCAGTACACATCCCAAAAAGCTATCAAAGGCAGTGTATTGTCTGATTATCTTGCTGAGCAACCCATTGATGATTACCAGCCTATGAGATTTGACTTCCCTGATGAAGACATCATGTTCATAAAAGCAAAAGATCATGAAGAGCCTATTCACACTGAAGGGCCTGACCCAGAAGAAGAATGGACTATGATGTTTGATGGGGCGGTTAATATGAATGGTCGTGGTGTTGATGCAGTACTCATTACACCTAAGGGAGTTCACATGCCTTTCTCGACAAAACTCACCTTTAACTGCACTAACAACGAAGCTGAATACGAAGCTTGCATTATGGGTCTCGAGGAAGCCATTGACCTCAGGATCAAAACTTTAACTGTATTCGGAGATTCAGCTTTGGTAATCAATCAAACCAACGGCAAATGGTATACTCACCAGGAGCATCTGATACCTTACCGGGATTATACGAGGAGATTACTCACATTCTTCACTACAGTCAAGCTTGAGTATATCCCTCGAGATGAAAATCAGTTTGCAGATGCTCTAGCCACCATTTCATCCATGATCAAGGTTCAAGCTGCCAACTTTATGCCTCGGATTTCAGTATCCAGACTTGACAGACCAGCATATGTATTCTCTGCGGACCTTGCTAAAGATGATAAGCCTTGGTTCCACGACATCAAATGCTTCTTGGAGGATCAAACATACCCACCTGGGGCATCATCCAATGACAAGAAAACGTTAAGAAGGCTGGCTGGTAGTTTCTTCCTGAATACTTATGATTCCTTATACAAGAGAAACTTTGACATGGTACTTCTCAGATGTGTTGATAAGACAGAGGCAAACTTGTTGATGCACGAGGTGCACGAAGGATATTTTGGTACCCATGCTGGAGGGCATGCTATGGATAAAAAGTTGTTAAGATCAGGCTATTACTGGATCACAATGGATGCAGACTGTTGTGCTTATGCCAGAAAATGCCATAAATGCCAGATTTATGCAGATAAGGTGCATGTGCCTCCGAAACCTCTGAACGTGATGTCTTCACCTTGGCCCTTTGCCATGTGGGGCATAGATATGATTGGCAAGATTGAATCGACTGCTTCAAATGGCCACAGATTCATCCTGGTAGCTATTGACTATTTTACCAAGTGGGTCGAAGCAGCTTCATATGCGAATGTCACCAGGCAAGTGGTAGCCCGATTCCTGAAGAGAGATATCATCTGTCGGTATGGAATTCCCGAGCGAATCATTACTGATAATGGTTCTAATTTGAACAATAAAATGATGGCAGAACTGTGCCGGGACTTCAAGATCCAACACCACAATTCTTCTCCTTACAGGCCAAAGATGAATGGCGCTGTTGAGGCAGCTAACAAGAATATCAAGAAGATTGTGCAGAAAATGGTGGTCACATACAAAGACTGGCATGAAATGCTACCATTCGCCTTGCATGGGTACCGTACGTCAATCAGAACATCCACTGGGGCAACACCGTATCAACTTGTGTATGGTATGGAGGCAGTCCTACCTGTTGAAGTTGAACTACCCTCCTTGCGGGTACTAATGGATGTTAAACTGAATGAAGCAGAATGGGTCCGATCCCGATACGAACAACTGAGTCTGATTGAAGAGAAGATATTGGTTGCAATTTGTCATGGGCAGCTGTATCAGAAAAGAATGAAGAAAGCCTTTGATCAGAAAGTCAGACTTCGAGAATACCAAGTAGGAGATCTTGTGCTGAAAAGACTCCTCCCTCCTCATACAGACCACAGGGGCAAGTGGACTCCAAATTACGATGGTCCGTTCATAGTAAAGAAAGTTTTCTCTGGCGGAGCACTGATGCTCAGTACTATGGATGGTGAAGACTTCCTGTCCCCTGTGAATTCAGATGCAGTTAAAAAATACTTCGCATAAAATGACCCGCTGGACACAAAAACAGAATGTAAGTCTAGGAAAAAATAGGGCATCCCGGCGAGTCAAAAATAGAATAAAAGACTCAGGCAAAAGTAAGGGAAAAAAATAAATAAAATGTACACCAGCTGAGTTGAAAAGCCGCATTGGACAACTCAGGCAAAAAAGGGTATCCCGGTGGATTGAAAACCCGAAAGGGAGATCCACGCAAAATCAAGGAATAAGCGAACAACTGCATTCTGAATTCGTCTGTATCACTTACAGCATGGCAAACTCCTAAAGGTTCAGGCATCGGTCAGAATCGGCCTTTTCAAAAGCAAGATGAGAAGAACGTCAATGTCATACGAGTCATGGCAAAAAGGAAGCTCACCAAAGCATCATCAACATTGTCAGCACCTTTTTGTTTCTCAATTTGTAACAATCTCCTCATTTCAGGGGACTTGTTTCTTTGACTGTACTTGCCAATTCAGGGCACACAAATTAATAAAATCAGATTTTCAGTCACACTTGGTCTTGTATATTTCATCTTTATTTGCAAAAATTTCCGATGTCTTTAATATAATGATTGCATAAATACAGATGCGTATTTTCTAAATTACATGCTAGCAGGAAATGTATTTGCTCCCAGGAGTGTCTAAATTCCTATGACAGAATCCGGTAAGAGACACCTCGAGGTACTTGTATGCTTTCCTTATCGCAACATGATTACAGGTATGCAAAGCGCAACGAGGGACATGAAAGCTCCTCCCTAAACCAAACAGCATCAGAAGGAGCTCCTTTCCCCAGCAAATTTCACCATCCTCAATAGGATCTCTACAGAAACCTCTAGGAAGGTCACTCAGTGATCGTTCCTCCCCAGCCGAGTGCAAAGACAGGGAACCATCTCCCCACAAAGCTCCAGCCTCTCCAAAATAGCGATGTCTCAAGATCTCACAATGGAGTGACGGAAGCTTCCGCAGACCCCAGCTGGGCTTCTCATTACCAAGTGTCATACCCCAAATTTGTCCTACCTTTTAATATTTCCTTATCTCAATTTTCTTCTTTTGTATTCCTCTTTTAAGCAATCATTTGGGCTCTATCCATACTGTAATGGTACTTGTTTGGCTTTACTGTGTTTCAATAATTATCTCTTGGTGCTATTAAGTGTTGGTTTTTGCACTCAGGGCTGGTTGGATGGCTAGGAAAATTTGTGGAGGTTTTGGTCATGAATGACAATGGTTAGAAGTAAGCATTGTTTGTGTGAATATTCAAGAATTCAAAGGTGGTATGATCAATGTTTGAGGTTCAGATATTTCAATGAAGAGGCATATGGTACAGTTCAAGATTTGAATTTTGTTACTTGAATTTCAAGATACTAAGAAGGAAAAATATACCACAAATCTAAAGTTGGTCGAAATTGAGCTTAATTTGTAAATTCATGGAGCAAGCAGTCTGAATTTATAATAAAGTTTGTTTATTTTCAAGTTCAACTTATGTTCAAGATACAAGTGCAAATTTGTGATCAAGCTATGAGTCAAGTGAAGTTTGCAAGCATTGGCACATTTTATTATTTGGATTCAAAAGTGCAAAGATGGATCAAAGTTTGTTCAATATTGGAACTGACCTTTTGTTTGATTGAATAATTTAAGATAGGGTGTTGGATTCCAATTCATAGAGTCATCAATTTGTGAAAAATTAATTCACATGAAATTTTGGTACGAATGCATTAGTTCCACGTGGCAAAGCCCTCATGAGTTGCTTCTTGCATTTTTCTAAAATGGCAATGTCAATTTTGAAATACAGCTACAAAAGTCTATGGAAACAACAATGAGACAAAGTTGATAATAAAATTAAATTGAATTTCAAACTGATTTCTAAGAATTCCTAAGATACATTGGAATGTGGATCCAAGTTGGGTTTTTAAATTGTTTGGAGAAGTGGTAACTTCCAAGAAGGTGTATTCTACCCAAATAACCATATGTCTAATGGGAGACACATGTACCACGAAATGGATCAATACAAAAAGACACATAAGCAATATGCTTGCTTGAAATGATTCAGGTGCAATAGCCTTCATGCAGCACCTTTCACGCCATCACAAACTGGTCATGCCAACTTCAATGCAGCTGCAGCTCAGTCATTTCGCATGCAGTTCCCTAGTAGGTATCATACACCCTAACAGCAAGTTGATATGGCAAATCCTCATTGTCTAGGACCAGCAATGGAAAGCAAACGGATAAGACGGATGCAATGCTACGTTTATGATCTGTGGAGAAGCAGGAATGAAAGTTGGTTTTTTTTCCTTCAAAGCCAAATTCCAAAGTCTGCAATAAGGAAAGATAGACCATGCTGCAAATTCTTGAAATAAGCAAAAGATTATCCTTTCACAACCTGACTCAATACACAAACCAAACAGAAATTACTTTGCTTGAATAATAAGATTTCTAAAAATGAGAAAGGTTGAATAAGAAAGAATATCATGTCAACATGAGAACTAATACAGCCACATAACATTAAAGCAAGTCAAAGATTGAGGACTTAGTACGTGCCAGCTAATTCGTACTCGATGCGTACAACCTGTCATGACAGGTACATCAGAGCCTCTCTTTCAAGCCTGCAGAAGATTAAAACAAGGAAACTGGTTCATTATCAAAGGTATAAGCAGGAATATGATTCATGTAATATCGCAGCAGCAACACGGTCAATAGCAAGCACAAGAAAGCATGTTTAGCGGTATCGCAATAACAAATTCACAAGCAACTAAAAGTCCAAGTAACAGGGTCCTTACATCAATAATGAGGTGATCTTCTTCATGCCAAACAACTCTTGAGTTTTTACTTGCATCCTATTTCACCAACTTCAATCTAGGCACAAGCCATGCCTTTTGCTCTCAGTGGAAGGGATTTGTTTGGATTGTGATGAAACTGGTAGTAGGAAGACCACAGCTTTCACTACTCTTACGATACAGCATTGCTTGATCCAGCCTCCAATTCGGCGTAGAGATGATCCCCTGGCATTAGTTTTGGCTCCTACTAGAGAACCTGCTCAATAAATAGAAAAAGAGGAGTCTGAACTTAGAGCAGGAGTTGAAATAGCAGTTGCCACCCCTGGAAGATTCATTGAACACATACAACAAGCAGTCAAGGAGGGAAGTCAAGGCTCAAACCGATTATTGAAAAAAGTTACAACAGTACTACAAGCAAGCCATTAAAGAAGTGTTCTCACCATTCATACTCCAAATGACAAGAGCAAGCATCCGAGCATTACGGAAAGCATCATTCCAGCCACAGGATCTGTTGAATCATCTTGAATCTCATCTGAAACATAACCAAAATTGAGTCAGTATTCCATTTCAATTATCTCATCACCAAGCCGCATAATAAAGTAACCTGCAAAGCAAATCTCTCTGTGCTTGTGTACCATGGAAGCATTCGAACCAAAGATCCTTATGAGCTTGCCAAGTATGATGTTGTTTTGACTACTTAGCATGGAAGTTCCCTAAGCAGCCTCTGGTTGACAAAGATGATGGAGAAAAAGAAACTTATGAAGATCCTGCAATGAGTAAGAAAAGGAAATGCTCTCCTAGTTCAAAAAGCAGCAAGAAGAATAATTTGGACAGCATGATGCTTGAGGATGCTGCACGTCCTCTTGCAAAAGTAGCCTGGTTTAGAGTTGTCCTGGATGAAGCCCAGAGTATAAAGAATCACAGAACTCAAGTTGCAAGGGCCTGCTGGGATCTTCGAGCTAAGCGCAGATGGTGCTTGTCCAGAACTCCAATCCAGAATTCAATTGATGATCTCTACAGTTTATACGACATGATCCTTATGCTGTGTACACATCATTCTGTTCAACAATCAAGATTCCTATTAGCAGAAATCCATCAAATAGTGCAGAACATGAAACTAACCTTCGCACTAGCATTCGATCCTTCAAGCCATCTGCAATGAATTCAAGGAAAGTTAATCAATGAAAAAGAACAAAGCAGAATCAAAACTTTGAGAAATCTCACAATTTAATACCTGCAATATGTCACGGTTTCATTCAAAGGGGTTTCTCCGGTTTCTCATATACCATTACGCCAAGTTTGTCGCTTCTGCAAAGGACCTCATCAAGGTCATATCTCAGTAAAAAATCTAAATTCAAAACAATTGAATTCCTGCACCAGGAAAGCAAACTCACTTAATAAAAAAAGCCAAACAAGATATCTATAGCAGTAAAAATCATGAGTCAAAATCCAACGAATTTCAGTGTGGCCCACCCCTCATCCTAGAAATCTGATTGTTTCACTACAGACAAATATGTGACTCACCAATTAGAGGTCCCCACACAATATCAGCAGAAAATATCACTCAAGATTTGCTCCTAACGGCTTGTTTCTCACTCATCAGTCCTCACAACATCCGCAAAAAACTCTCACGTACAAACCTGACCTCACATGATTCCCTCAGCCACACACGTACCAAAAATTTCCTATAAAATCCAATCATTGGCAATGATTGAAGGACTACAAAAACACAGATAGAAAACCTTAGAAAAGAGGCAAACAACACACAGACCTGCACAGAAACCCTAGCAGCCTCTATACACAAAAAACACAATGAACTCTCAGATTACCCTAACATCACCCTGCTAAAACCGTTCTAAAAAAAGGAAACCAAAATATACAAAAAAAGCATTCATAAGAGTTAGCAGAGCCTCATATCGAAGCTTCGTTTAGCTCGAACTAAACTCCATTCAAATCCCTCGAAGAAGCCAACAACAAACAAATAGAAAGAAGAAGACACAAAACAAGAAGAAGAAGAATAATGGCGAGCGGAGAAGAGTGAAAAGAAAGAAGAGCTTACCTTCTCTAAGTGACGTCATAGTTTCATCGGACTTGCTCCGATTGGGTAATTTCTGAACCCTTTTCTTCTTTGACTTGAATAGCCATTTCTTAAGTGTTCTCGGATTTTGGGGGTCGCAGTTTAACTTTTGATCCAGATTTTGGGGTGGGATTTTGTTGTGTTTGAGTGTAAATTCGATTTTACTGTGGTTATCTGTGTTTGTTTGATGTAAAAGGTTTGAGGTTTTGGGTTGGTGTAGCCAGAGAAGACGGCGGATACCGCCGTGATTTCGTCTTCTCCGGCGATTCATTTTTTAGGGTTCCATTGTTAGGTTTTATGAGAGGTGGACACGACGAATTGAGAGAGAGATGTCAAAGGAAAGTTTGGCTGAGGATTTTTATTAAACTGTTTTTTTAAGAAACTCATGGATCATCTTCACGGTACTCAATGGTGCGTGGCTGTTGCCTTGTTGTTGCTTGGCCCATTACGGCGGTGACAGGTGTCGCCACTGTGGACACTTGTCACCGCCCCAGTGACTTGTCCTGTTTAATTTCGTGCGTACACCTCCTCATTTTTTATCCAAACAGCCCATTTTATTTAATTTTTATTTGGTTTTGTTTAATTTCTTTTTTATAAAAAATCTAAAAAGAACTAAAAAAACATGTTATTAATTAATTATTTTAAAGTAATTTTATTTAATCTAATTAATTTATTAATTAATTTATTAAATAATTTTATTTAAATTAATTAATTATTATCCCTCTTAATGATAAAAAAAACATTTTTCTTAATTAGTTTTATTCCAGGTTGATTCCTTTCTCAGTTTTCGATTTAATTTTTATGTCGACTATCCAAAAATATTTTCATTAATTAATTTAATTAAATAGTTTTTATTTAATTCGATTAATTAATTTGATAATTAATCTAATTAAATATTTCTATTTTATTTGATTAATCTTTTCACCTTTGCTCGATTATGTGTGTGATGAATGTTTGCGTATGCTCGATCCTCCTGGCTTGTGATATGATGATATGACTGCTTGTGTGATTACTTTTGCATTTTTGACGATAAATTGCTAAGTAAAAAAAACGAATGCACACCAAGACTAATCATTTAAAAGATAAGCGAAATCTTTGGTCCAACGTCAAATAAACATCCATATGCACTTCACTTCATACACACACGTAAGTCGATCGTTCCTCGATCGCCATCTGCACGAACTTTGCACCTTACAATTTTAGCAACATTTTCTAACTTAACAAATCAACGCATTGCGCTTGTTTTCCATAGCTAGCCTTTAGCTTAGTTCTTCAACTTTGCGAGTCGAGCACTTTATGCCTCGCTAACAAAACCAACAAATAAACTTCCACTTGCATTCACCTTCAACTCCAAAAACCGAAATGTTACTTCTTAGATCCAAACCCTTGATCCAACATCAAGTGGTCTTAGGAAACAAAACACTTCAATAAATACGAGGAAAATTGCACGCCACGAGCCTTAAGCGATAGAAAGGGGGATAACGAGCTTTCGTTACTCGCTCCGATTATTTCGACGCAGGACACTCGTCTTGTTGGGCGAGATAAACTATCCATAGTCTTTAGTGCAAATGGACTCTTAAATCCTTTCATCGAAGAAAGGTAATAAAATCAACAACCAATACCTATATCAGGCCGAACTACGAAGCTCTGACTTTCCCATTGCACAAGGGAATACGTAGGCACGAGGATCTTAATCCTTGCCGAGCCCCTAGGATCAATAAACCCTTTAGTTCAACAAGTAATCATAAGTATAGACATCCATTCGCGCGTAACAATCTAGATGGTTCCCATCGAGTACGATGGATGTAGGAGGTGCTAATACCTTCCTCCTACATAACCGACTTCCGAACCCCGACAATGGTTTGCGATGACCTTGTTTTATCCCTTCTTGGTGGTTTTATATATATTTACCATTTCCCTCTTAGGGAATAAATAAAATTAGGTGGCGACTCTCAAGTCAGCCCAGTCGCGACCGCGTTCGCGAGAGATCGTATTTTTCGAGGTACGACAGCTGGCGACTCTGCTGGGGAATGGTTCACCCCTATGCAAGTCGAGCCTAGTCTAGGTTTCCACGTTTGTTTGGATGTTTGTTTATGTGTTACTTGTTTATCGCTTTCTTTATCGTTTTACATCTTATGTCCTTATTGTGGATCTTTTGTATCGGATTGATACTTTGATCAAAACAACTTGAGGGAAAGGCTCTATACCCGGGTCTATGAGTGTAAACATAAGTTAGCGAGGTTGTGTAGTATGGGCTCCCGAGGGAACCTCTCTCGTGGGTTGTCGATACGAAAACCTCACTCGGAGTAGATTTTAATGGAAATACTGACAACCGTCAAGCTCTTGGCGTGTGTGCTCAGTTGTTTTCATTAAAGTCGTCGACTCTGAGGACCTTTAGAACCTTTTGGTTAAAACATCGGTTGATGGTTGCGTAGTATTAGGGCACCAGGGTTCGCCCTCGCGTGGCTCGATACGAAAACCTCACTTGGAATAGACTTACTCAATGGAGTTGATTGACTGTCAAGAATATATGAAATTGACACGTGCATCAAACAGTTGAGAAAGTTCCATAACTCCAGGACTTTGTTTTAAACCTCGTGTCGATGATCACATAGTATAGGGCACCAGGAGATTTCCCTCTTGCGTGGCTCGATACGAATATCTCACCCAAATGAAATTCATATGGTGGAGTCAATTAACCGTCACGTTAATGGCGTGTGTAATGAACATCCATACGAATTGTTAATTTTGGGGTCCCTAAACTGTAGAGCCTACCTGGTGAGATCCTTGTGAGGAGAATAATCAAAGTATCCTCCATCCCGTAGCTCTGGTCCTTTGGTCCTGGATCTTGCATTTCATTTATATACCATTTCATACGCATTGCATATCATTTTTCCAAAACAAAAGAACTTATCCATCCTTGGTCCATAGCTAGAGTCGATTTCTCGACACTTGTATCAGACTTAAAGTAGCTTTAAAGACTATGGATCCGTTGGAGCGAAGCCATGCTAATTTAAAAGGAGATGTAGACTCAATGAAGAAACAAGTGGATCAACTTGTGGAGGCCATGATAGCCTTGGCAAAAAGAGAGGACAACATTCAACGAACGGCAGTTGGGGATTCTATTACACAAAAGTGTCACATTGTCAGGAATGAGAATTCTTCATCAGTTGACGCCATGGAGTATCATAGCTTTTCAATCTCCGCGCCTAATCCCAAAGGGTCAAACCTGGTATTGAATGCTGAACAACCTCAAAATCCTGAGTTTGCTGAAAGATGTCGTGTGTTGGAAGAGAAATTTGAGGCCTTAAAAGGACATGATGCTTTTGGTCTGAACGCTTCTGACTTATGTTTAGTGCCTGATGTGGTAATCCCTCCTAAATTCAAAATGCCAAAATTTGAGAAGTATGAAGGAGATAGTTGTCCAAAGAATCATTTGGTGATGTTCTGTAGAAAAATGACCACTCATATTAGGAACGATAAACTAATGATTCACTGTTTCCAAGACAGCTTGAGTGGAGCATCATTGGACTGGTACACACAGCTAAAGAGTAGCCACATCCAATCATGGTTGGACTTGTCCAGTGCTTTCATGAAGCAGTATGACTACAATCTCGACATGGGTCCAGACCGAATGCAATTGCAAGGGTTATCTCAAGAAAGCGATGAACCATTCAGAAAGTATGCTCAAAGATGGAGAGGGTTAGCTGCTTGTGTTCAACCACCAATTTTAGAGAAAGAGCTGGTTGGCTTATTTATGAATAGTTTGCAAAGTCCGTATATCGAAAGAATGATAGGCAGCTCTTTTCCCGGCTTTTCACAATTGGTGTCAGTTGGAGAACGAATTGAGATCCTACTCAAGAGTAGAAAAGTACAGGACACCTCAGACGTCTAGACTAGTGAAAGCGAATCAATTGTCAGTTCCCAAGAAATAGGGGAGGAAATTAATGCAGCTTGGGAAGCTCTACAAGCTCCACCTCCAGTGCCTTATCAACAACACCCATGCAGAGGACCTCCTCAGTATCGACAACAGGTTGCACATCAAGAGCCAATGCAACAACAACGTACTCCGCGACGACGTCCTTACTACGCTAAAAGACCAAAAAGGCATTTTGATCAATTGTCGGTGCTTCACAGTCACATACTTCCATGTTTGATTAATAGTGGATTGGTAGAGCCAAGGAAGATAGATCCAATGCCTTTTCCACATCGACCGAACTTTGATCCTAATGCTTATTGTGGCTTCCATGCCAACTCACCGGGACATTTAACTGATGATTGCCAACAATTCAAAAATAAAGTCCAGGATTTGATTGATTCCAAGGTAATCTCATTCACACCTCAAGGAATTCAAATCCACAATCAGGCAGGCTCATCAATCCACGTCATGGAAAAAGTTGCTGAGAGTACATGCGAAGATGGTTCTCAAACTGATTTTGAAGAGCAATTTTGAAGAGGCTTCTCAACAGTAAATCAAAGCCCAGTTCCTCAACACTGGCAATATTTAGCTCATATCATGACTTTGCATATGTAGTTTCTTTTCTATTAGGTGCTACTTGCTTTTAAGAACTGTTGTCTTTAATGGTAATATTAATCTAATGAACATGCATGTTTTGAACGAATCCATTCGTATTCACTCACATTTTCCCACTTATTGCAAAAAAATAAAAAAAATGCACTTTACCTCCTTTATCACATTGTTAGCAAATATTTGAGGAAGGATGACGAAAACGTAATACCCATAATTGCTGATAATATGCTTTCGGAAAGAACCTTGCTGATGATGTACATGCATTGTTTCAAATCCCCAAACACTGGAGATATAAGGAGTTAATCCCTAGACAACCACTTCGAGCCTGGAAGTAGGAGTTTATTTTGAATATTCAAAACCCTTACGCTTAACCCGAGGCAGGGTAGTGTTCAGTTAACCTGACTTCACATCCAAACTACAAGGTGAAACATTCCAATTTGGAGATTCATCCATGACCAATGACTTGGCAGTCACAATCCTTCAAAAAAAATCAAATATAAAAAGTCCGCTAAGTTGACCATCCAAAAGGGAAACTTAGGCAAGATTTGGGGCAATCCTGATGGACTAAAGACTTCAAAAAATAACAGTCCATGCAAAATTAGGGATTAAAATAAAAACAGTAGAAAGAGGTTGTCAAAATCCTCAGCAAAAAAAACAAAATAAGTTGTAGTGACCATCTTATCCAAAACCAAAAGGGTCACTAACATCCCAGAAAAACGAATAAGGTGACTGCCATTGTAAGAAAGTCTTGAACAATCATCTTCAACCATTACACCTTCAAGCTCTCATAGGAGACAAATATGTGCGTCATTTAACTGAATGTAGGATTGGTGAACATCACGAAGATGGGTGGGTACAAAAATATTTGAGCCTATATCCTTTGTTTCATAACCGTGAACCAGACCATGATACAACCCTTAAAAGACCTAATTGAAGCAGGGTTTATTCTGAAGGCATATCTCAGCAAGGTTGCGTAAGCTGACTCCTAAAAGATTTGCTAATTTTCTCCTTGTTATTTCACAGATCACTTGCTAAATCAGCATTACGATTGGACAATCGAGCCATTCGTCACACACTATCACATCATTCAAATAAATGTTTTTTTTTCAAAACTCGTATGAATATTGCATTAAAATTACCATTTCTGTACAAATAAATTGCAAGTCAGTACTTAGCGTCTAAAGAAATTCCAATCAAGGAAAAGTCAAAGATGAGCTTGAGAATTTAGTGGTGTTGACTCGAATCAAAATCACTCTGAATCAGGGGCAACTCTCCATGAAACCCAGATACTGGGGCTACTTGTAAGTGCTAGGATGTGGCACAATTATTCTCAAGGCTTCTATTCAAAAGATTCCTTCAAAGTCCTCACAGACTGAGGCAAGGCAGTTATAAAAGGATGCCTTAGGGCTAAGCCAAAGCATAATCAACATGCATTGATTATGTCGCTACGCTCATTTTAAAGTCATCATGACACCAGTCAAAGAAGTTGAAATTATGTCAGCAGCATACAACTTCAACAATAGATCAGACTCGGGGACACCACAAATGGTCGCATCCATCCTCCGATTAGAGCATCGTCGGATACCAAGTGTCGAGAAGTCAATACCCTTCACCACAATTCCTAAAAAGTCCACTATGGTGGCAACTACCAGAAAGCCAAAAGTCCAACTGTGTTTGGCACATCTCAAAATTCCAACAGTGTTTGGCACAACGCAAAGGTCCAAGTCCTCTTGGCATTTCTCATATCCAATCTTATTCAACCCCGTGTTGATATCTTTTGCTTTTCAACTCTGTGTTGATATCTTTGCCTTTTCAACCCCGTGTTGATATCTTTTGCTTTTCAACCCCGTGTTGATATCTTTGCCTTTTCAACCCCGTGTTGATATCCTTTCCTTTTCAACCCCGTGTTGATATCTTCACATTTTCAACCCCGTGTTGATACCCTTCCTTTCTCAACTCCGTGTTGATATCTTTGCATTTTCAACCCCGTGTTGATACCTTTCCTCTCTCAACCCCGTGTTGATACCTTTACCTTTTCAACCCCGTGTTGATACCTTTCCTTTTTCAACCCCGTGTTGATACCTTTCCTCTCTCAACCCCGTGTTGATACCTTTAGCTTTTCAACCCTGTGTTGATATCTTTGCTTTCTCAACCCTGAGTTGATACCTAGTGAGTCTTTTCACCCTTGTTTGCTTAACCACTAAGAAACCCAAAAGTCCATCCGTGGAGTGGCATCCTTCCAAAATCCAATTTTGTTGGTAACTACCAAAAACCTTATATCGAGCATATCCAATCATTTGCATTGTCACATGCATGACATGCAACATTCTTGTCCGAAAACTAGAATGTCATCAAACACAATCATATTAATCATTAGCATATAACAAAGCATTTGCATAAGAATCATTTGTAATTTCATTTTCATAAGAATCATCATGCATCATGCAATGTACGAGGTCATATCAGGATAGCATAGCAGGATCCAGGACACGCATCCAGGATTTTCCTCTCTCAAAGTTGATGGTATTCCTCTGAAAGGAGCTGATATCCCACATACGCTTACGAATTTATTTTCCCCAGCAAATCATTCTTCAAGATTTATAGTTGATGATGATGTTGTCCACCATCTTCGTTGCTCTCCAAGCAGAGAGTATCCTAAAAGTTTGAACGAGATACTGCTTTAGAATCCTCCGAAGAACCTTGATCAGAAGGTACTGCTTCGCAAGATCTGAAGAATCTCATGTTATGGTAGAGATATTGTTCTAAGTATCACTGAAGATCCTTGAACACAAGGAACTGCTTCACATGCCTAGGAAGTCTTATACCATTGGGTAGAGATACTGCTTTAGAATCCTCCGAAGAACCTTGATCAGAAGGTACTGCTTCGCAAGATCTGAAGAATCTCATGTTATGGTAGAGATACTGTTCTAAGTATCACTGAAGATCCTTGAACATAAGGAACTGCTTCACATGCCTAGGAAGTCTTATACCATTGGGTAGAGATATTGCTTTGGAATCCTCCGAAGAGCCTTAAATCAAAAAGGTACTGCTTCACAAGACCCGAAGAATCTTATATTGTGATGGAGATACTGTTCTAGTATCATTGAAGATCCTTAAATATAAGGAACTGCTTCGCATGATCTAGAAAATCTTGCATCATTTGGTAAAGATACTGTTCTAGTATCACTGAAGATCCTTGAATATAAGGAACTGCTTCGCATGATCTGGAAAATCTTATACCATTTTGTTCGAGATACTGCTTTGGAATTCTCCGAAGAATCTTATATTGTGATGGAGATACTGTTCTAGTATCATTGAAGATCCTTAAATATAAGGAACTGCTTCGCATGATCTAAAAATCTTGCATCATTTATTAGAGATACTGTTCTAGTATCATTGAAGATCCTTGTATATAAGGAACTGCTTCGCATAGTCTGAAAAAAATCGTATATCATTTTATTCGAGATATTGCCCTAAGTATCCCCAAAGAGCCTTCATTGGTAAGGTACTGCTTTGATGAGCTAGGAAATCTCATTTGGTCGAGATACTGCTTTGGAATTCTCCGAAGAACCTTAATCAAAAAGGTACTGCTTCGCTAGACCCGAAGAATCTCATGTTCGTTTAAGACACTGTTCTAGTATCACTGAAGATCCCATGTTTAAGGAACTGCTTCACATGGTATGGAAGATCTTACCCCATTTATTCGAGATATTGTTCTAACGTCCACAAAGAGCCTTCATTGGTAAGGTACTGCTTTGATGGACTAAAAGAATCTCATGCTTTGTTAAGACACTTGTTCTAGAGTCATTGAAGAGTCCTGACCAAAGGAAACTGCTTCGTATGACTTAGAAAATATTATGCCTTTGTTGAGATGTTTCTCTGAGTATCAATGGAGAAGTGTGAGGAACTGATTTGTTGGATCAGAGAATATCATTGATTAAGATACTGATTTGGATATTTTCCGAAGAGCCTTTATTGTTAAGGAACTGCTTCGCATGACCCAAGGAATCGCACTTTTTGTTAGGATCTTGTCTTCAAAGAAACCCTAATGCATAAGGGACTATTTCGTACGACTTGGAGAAACTTATTCATCAAATTGAGATGCTGCTTTGTTAATACAAAGAATCTCAGACTCTTTTTGTACAATTTTCCAATCTTATCCTCATATCCTTTCCAGTGGTGTCGCATTTTCTCTCTTGTCGGACAAATTTCGGGGTCTTTTTTATACCTAATCGACTCCTACCATAAAAATATTGAACTCCATGCAGCAGTTCACTCCTTTGGGCTCAAGTCAATTAGATAGGGGCATCTGTCATACCCCAAATTTGTCCTACCTTTTAATATTTCCTTATCTCAATTTTCTTCTTTTGTATTCCTCTTTTAAGCAATCATTTGGGCTCTATCCATACTGTAATGGTACTTGTTTGGCTTTACTGTGTTTCAATAATTATCTCTTGGTGCTATTAAGTGTTGGTTTTTGCACTCAGGGCTGGTTGGATGGCTAGGAAAATTTGTGGAGGTTTTGGTCATGAATGACAATGGTTAGAAGTAAGCATTGTTTGTGTGAATATTCAAGAATTCAAAGGTGGTATGATCAATGTTTGAGGTTCAGATATTTCAATGAAGAGGCATATGGTACAGTTCAAGATTTGAATTTTGTTACTTGAATTTCAAGATACTAAGAAGGAAAAATATACCACAAATCTAAAGTTGGTCGAAATTGAGCTTAATTTGTAAATTCATGGAGCAAGCAGTCTGAATTTATAATAAAGTTTGTTTATTTTCAAGTTCAACTTATGTTCAAGATACAAGTGCAAATTTGTGATCAAGCCATGAGTCAAGTGAAGTTTGCAAGCATTGGCACATTTTATTATTTGGATTCAAAAGTGCAAAGATGGATCAAAGTTTGTTCAATATTGGAACTGACCTTTTGTTTGATTGAATAATTTAAGATAGGGTGTTGGATTCCAATTCATAGAGTCATCAATTTGTGAAAAATTAATTCACATGAAATTTTGGTACGAATGCATTAGTTCCACGTGGCCAAGCCCTCATGAGTTGCTTCTTGCATTTTTCTAAAATGGCAATGTCAATTTTGAAATACAGCTACAAAAGTCTATGGAAACAACAATGAGACAAAGTTGATAATAAAATTAAATTGAATTTCAAACTGATTTCTAAGAATTTCTAAGATACATTGGAATGTGGATCCAAGTTGGGTTTTTAAATTGTTTGGAGAAGTGGTAACTTCCAAGAAGGTGTATTCTACCCAAATAACCATATGTCTAATGGGAGACACATGTACCATGAAATGGATCAATACAAAAAGACACATAAGCAATATGCTTGCTTGAAATGATTCAGGTGCAATAGCCTTCATGCAGCACCTTTCACGCCATCACAAACTGGTCATGCCAACTTCAATGCAGCTGCAACTCAGTCATTTCGCATGCAGTTCCCTAGTAGGTATCATACACCCTAACAGCAAGTTGATATGGCAAATCCTCATTGTCTAGGACCAGCAATGGAAAGCAAACGGATAAGACGGATGCAATGCTACGTTTATGATCTGTGGAGAAGCAGGAATGAAAGTTGGTCTTTTTTCCTTCAAAGCCAAATTCCAAAGTCTGCAATAAGGAAAGATAGACCATGCTGCAAATTCTTGAAATAAGCAAAAGATTATCCTTTCACAACCTGACTCAATACACAAACCAAACAAAAATTACTTTGCTTGAATAATAAGATTTCTAAAAATGAGAAAGGTTGAATAAGCAAGAATATCATGTCAACATGAGAACTAATACAGCCACATAACATTAAAGCAAGTCAAAGATTGAGGACTTAGTACGTGCCAACTAATTCGTACTCGATGCGTACAACCTGTCATGACAGGTACATCAGAGCCTCTCTTTCAAGCCTGCAGAAGATTAAAACAAGGAAACCGGTTCATTATCAAAGGTATAAGCTGGAATATGATTCATGTAATATCGCAGCAGCAACACGGTCAATAGCAAGCACAAGAAAGCATGTTTAGCGGTATCGCAATAACAAATTCACAAGCAACTAAAAGTCCAAGTAACGGGGTCCTTACATCAATAATGAGGTGATCTTCTTCATGCCAAACAACTCTTGAGTTTTTACTTGCATCCTATTTCACCAACTTCAATCTAGGCACAAGCCATGCCTTTTGCTCTCAGTGGAAGGGATTTGTTTGGATTGTGATGAAACTGGTAGTGGGAAGACCACAGCTTTCACTACTCTTACGATACAGCATTGCTTGATCCAGCCTCCAATTCGGCGTAGAGATGATCCCCTGGCATTAGTTTTGGCTCCTACTAGAGAACATGCTCAATAAATAGAAAAAGAGGAGTCTGAACTTAGAGCAGGAGTTGAAATAGCAGTTGCCACCCCTGGAAGATTCATTGAACACATACAACAAGCAGTCAAGGAGGGAAGTCAAGGCTCAAACCGATTATTGAAAAAAGTTACAACAGTACTACAAGCAAGCCATTAAAGAAGTGTTCTCACCATTCATACTCCAAATGACAAGAGCAAGCATCCGAGCATTACGGAAAGCATCATTCCAGCCACAGGATCTGTTGAATCATCTTGAATCTCATCTGAAACATAAACAAAATTGAGTCAGTATTCCATTTCAATTATCTCATCACCAAGCCGCATAATAAAGTAACCTGCAAAGCAAATCTCTCTGTGCTTGTGTACCATGGAAGCAGTCGAACCAAAGATCCTTATGAGCTTGCCAAGTATGATGTTGTTTTGACTACTTAGCATGGAAGTTCCCTAAGCAGCCTCTGGTTGACAAAGATGATGGAGAAAAAGAAACTTATGAAGATCCTGCAATGAGTAAGAAAAGGAAATGCTCTCCTAGTTCAAAAAGCAGCAAGAAGAATAATTTGGACAACATGATGCTTGAGGATGCTGCACGTCCTCTTGCAAAAGTAGCCTGGTTTAGAGTTGTCCTGGATGAAGCCCAGAGTATAAAGAATCACAGAACTCAAGTTGCAAGGGCCTGCTGGGATCTTCGAGCTAAGCGCAGATGGTGCTTGTCCAGAACTCCAATCCAGAATTCAATTGATGATCTCTACAGTTTATACGACATGATCCTTATGCTGTGTACACATCATTCTGTTCAACAATCAAGATTCCTATTAGCAGAAATCCATCAAATAGTGCAGAACATGAAACTAACCTTCGCACTAGCATTCGATCCTTCAAGCCATCTGCAATGAATTCAAGGAAAGTTAATCAATGAAAAAGAACAAAGCAGAATCAAAACTTTGAGAAATCTCACAATTTAATACCTGCAATATGTCACGGTTTCATTCAAAGGGGTTTCTCCGGTTTCTCATATACCATTACGCCAAGTTTGTCGCTTCTGCAAAGGACCTCATCAAGGTCATATCTCAGTAAAAAATCTAAATTCAAAACAATTGAATTCCTGCACCAGGAAAGCAAACTCACTTAATAAAAAAAGCCAAACAAGATATCTATAGCAGTAAAAATCATGAGTCAAAATCCAACGAATTTCAGTGTGGCCCACCCCTCATCCTAGAAATCTGATTGTTTCACTACAGACAAATATGTGACTCACCAATTAGAGGTCCCCACACAATATCAGCAGAAAATATCACTCAAGATTTGCTCCTAACGGCTTGTTTCTCACTCATCAGTCCTCACAACATCCGCAAAAAACTCTCACGTACAAACCTGACCTCACATGATTCCCTCAGCCACACACGTACCAAAAATTTCCTATAAAATCCAATCATTGGCAATGATTGAAGGACTACAAAAACACAGATAGAAAACCTTAGAAAAGAGGCAAACAACACACAGACCTGCACAGAAACCCTAGCAACCTCTATACACAAAAAACACAATGAACTCTCAGATTACCCTAACATCACCCTGCTAAAACCATTCTAAAAAAAGGAAACCAAAATATACAAAAAAAGCATTCATAAGAGTTAGCAGAGCCTCATATCGAAGCTTCGTTTAGCTCGAACTAAACTCCATTCAAATCCCTCGAAGAAGCCAACAACAAACAAATAGAAAGAAGAAGACACAAAACAAGAAGAAGAAGAATAATGGCGAGCGGAGAAGAGTGAAAAGAAAGAAGAGCTTACCTTCTCTAAGTGACGTCATAGTTTCATCGGACTTGCTCCGATTGGGTAATTTCTGAACCCTTTTCTTCTTTGACTTGAATAGCCATTTCTTAAGTGTTCTCGGATTTTGGGGGTCGCAGTTTAACTTTTGATCCAGATTTTGGGGTGGGATTTTGTTGTGTTTGAGTGTAAATTCGATTTTACTGTGGTTATCTGTGTTTGTTTGATGTAAAAGGTTTGAGGTTTTGGGTTGGTGTAGCCAGAGAAGACGGCGGATACCGCCGTGATTTCGTCTTCTCCGGCGATTCATTTTTTAGGGTTCCATTGTTAGGTTTTATGAGAGGTGGACACGACGAATTGAGAGAGAGATGTCAAAGGAATGTTTGGCTGAGGATTTTTATTAAACTGTTTTTTTAAGAAACTCAGTGGATCATCTTCACGGTACTCAATAGTGCGTGGCTGTTGCCTTGTTGTTGCTTGGCCCATTACGGCGGTGACAGGTGTCGCCACTGTGGACACTTGTCACCGCCCCAGTGACTTGTCCTGTTTAATTTCGTGCGTACACCTCCTCATTTTTTATCCAAACAGCCCATTTTATTTAATTTTTATTTGGTTTTGTTTAATTTCTTTTTTATAAAAAATCTAAAAAGAACTAAAAAAACATGTTATTAATTAATTATTTTAAAGTAATTTTATTTAATCTAATTAATTTATTAATTAATTTATTAAATAATTTTATTTAAATTAATTAATTATTATCCCTCTTAATGATAAAAAAAAACATTTTTCTTAATTAGTTTTATTCCAGGTTGATTCCTTTCTCAGTTTTCGATTTAATTTTTATGTCGACTATCCAAAAATATTTTCATTAATTAATTTAATTAAATAGTTTTTATTTAATTCGATTAATTAATTTGATAATTAATCTAATTAAATATTTCTATTTTATTTGATTAATCTTTTCACCTTTGCTCGATTATGTGTGTGATGAATGTTTGCGTATGCTCGATCCTCCTGGCTTGTGATATGATGATATGACTGCTTGTGTGATTACTTTTGCATTTTTGACGATAAATTGCTAAGTAAAAAAAACGAACGCACACCAAGACTAATCATTTAAAAGATAAGCGAAATCTTTGGTCCAACGTCAAATAAACATCCATATGCATTTCACTTCGTACACACACGTAAGTCGATCGTTCCTCGATCGCCATCTGCACGAACTTTGCACCTTACACTTTTAGCAACATTTTCTAACTTAACAAATCAACGCATTGCGCTTGTTTTCCATAGCTAGCCTTTAGCTTAGTTCTTCAACTTTGCGAGTCGAGCACTTTATGCCTCGCTAACAAAACCAACAAATAAACTTCCACTTGCATTCACCTTCAACTCCAAAAACCGAAATGTTACTTCTTAGATCCAAACCCTTGATCCAACATCAAGTGGTCTTAGGAAACAAAACACTTCAATAAATACGAGGAAAATTGCACGCCACGAGCCTTAAGCGATAGAAAGGGGGATAACGAGCTTTCGTTACTCGCTCCGATTATTTCGACGCAGGACACTCGTCTTGTTGGGCGAGATAAACTATCCATAGTCTTTAGTGCAAATGGACTCTTAAATCCTTTCATCGAAGAAAGGTAATAAAATCAACAACCAATACCTATATCAGGCCGAACTACGAAGCTCTGACTTTCCCATTGCACAAGGGAATACGTAGGCACGAGGATCTTAATCCTTGCCGAGCCCCTAGGATCAATAAACCCTTTAGTTCAACAAGTAATCATAAGTATAGACATCCATTCGCGCGTGACAATCTAGATGGTTCCCATCGAGTACGATGGATGTAGGAGGTGCTAATACCTTCCTCCTACATAACCGACTTCCGAACCCCGACAATGGCTTGCGATGACCTTGTTTTATCCCTTCTTGGTGGTTTTATCTATATTTACCATTTCCCTCTTCGGGAATAAATAAAATTAGGTGGCGACTCTCAAGTCAGCCCAGCCGCGACCGCGTTCGCGAGAGATCGTATTTTTCGAGGTACGACACCAAGATAGGTCTGTCAGTGACTTACTTCCCCGAGCAGAATCATATATCAGTTCTACCAGTGATCTCATCCCCAGCTGGGATTTCCTTTCAAAACAAGATCAGTCAGAAGTCTCTACAGCAACAGGATCCGAATCCCGGATCGGTATCTTTTGCATAATCATAGCATTCGCTTCATATCTTCCCCCAAAGCGTAGCATTCCGTTTAATATGGAGCATTATGGCAAAAATCAAACATATTGCATAATCACAAGCCATGTTTTGAATCAGTCACCTGTGAATATTGACATCCCATCAACGATATACAAGACACCTCTCAAAATCCCCGGCAGAATATCAAAGCATTTTCTTTGCATTTCCCAGATACAGATGCATGCCCCTTTTGACACACGTCCGTGTCATCTTCCCCCAGAAATTCGCCGGAACGCTTTCCACAAACAGATACTTATACATTACGGATAATTTTCGACACTCGTCTATGTCATATCCCCTGCAGAAAGCCAAAGCGTCCCCTTTGCACTCACAAAAACATATTAATACACTCTCCTGACACCCGTCCGTGTCACCTATCCCCAACATAATTGCCTAAACACTTTGTAAACCCAAACATTTGTTTGTAATATACTTATACATTTTCTCTTTTGACACTCGTCTGTGTCATATTCTTCCCAACATGTTGAACACTCGTTTGTGTCTCACTCATACTTACTCTTTGCTCATACAGATACTCGTCCGTATCTTGTATACACCACGTATCTCTCCTCAGATTCAACACTCGTCCGTGTTCTTTGTTAACCAGTTGGTACTCGTCCGTATCATCATCTCTGAACATGCGTCAGCGTTTGTTTCTATCGATACTCGTCCGTATCATAGTCTTAAGGATGCTCGTCCACATCTTTGATCTATACACAGTGTCAAACACTTGTACCTTTTCCTTCCTTGAATATATACAACTCATCTGTATCTACCACTCCCCAGAAGAGTTTCCGGCAAATCCCCAGCAAAAAGCAAAATTTCTTTTATATCTGACATTCGTCCTATGTCATGATACTTCCGGCGGCCGTCCCCTGCCAGGTGATCGTCCTTCACCTTTTGATGATCGTCCTTCATCATTCCCCAGCGGAGTCTCCATTATGGGAATCCTTTTCTATCCGACGTTCGTCCTATGTCGTGATGTCTTGGAAGCCGTCCCCTGCTAGGTGATCTTCCTTCACTAATCGATGATCGTCCTTCATCACTTCTCATCCGATGGCCGTCCCCATCGTTGAACTTGTTATCTGACATTCGTCCTATGTCATGATAAACCCCAGAGCAGTTGTACCCTGCTAGGTGATAGTCCTTCACCTCTTGATGATCGTCCTTCATCATGCTTATCTGATGGCCGTCCCCATCACCGACCTTTTCTATCCGGCATTCATCCTATGTCGTGATATTTTCGGCAGCCGAACCCTTCCAGGTGATCGTCCTTCACCCTGGATGTTCGTCCCTCATCCTTATCCCCAATAGAGCAGCCGTTCCCTGCTAGGTGATCGTCCTCCACCTTTGATGACCGTCCCTCATCATTTATTTCATTAACCCGATGGCCATCCCCATCATTGTTTACCTTACAAATCTGATGGCCGTCCCCATCATTATCTTTACCTTTAATCCCCAGAGAATTTAGTTACTTTACCTGATGGTCGTCCCCATCACGAACCTTTATTTCCCCAGCATGTCGTTCGTACCCGTCATTGCCTATCCCCAGCAGTCGTCCTCTGCTCGACGGTCGTCCTCCGTCGCCCGCACTTTATAATCATACTTTATCTTCTTTTTACAATCTATATCCCTTTTCTTCTTCATTCAGCGAGTGCAAATTTTGGACTGTCTTTGGTATTCAACCACAAGTTATCTTGTTTGTCTGTTAAGCCGTCGCTTACATCCTGCACAGCTAACTCATGTTTGAATAGGGGCAGCTGTAAACACCCCAAATTTTCCTTCACTCATTTCACCATGGCTTGTGGTTGTTTTCATTTGCATAAGTTCAATCATATCATTTCATATTGCATTTTTGTTTCACTGCATTGGTTCAAGTCATTTGCATCTAGGGATTGTGATCTGAGCAAACCAAGAGCCATCTGAGCCACTCCAAAGGTCTCCAATCATCTCAAGAGGGTCCATGTATGTTCAAGCATCACATTATATCCTCCCAAGATCAAGAAATCCAGAAAATCATAAGAACTGAGAAAGGCATGGAAGCAGAGCCAAGTTTAACTGCACAGATGACCTAAAATTAGGGTTTTGGTTTCAGAGGCCATAACTCCAATTTTTTTTGGTCATTCTTGTTTCTATTGGTCCCTATATGTTATGAGGATCATGCATACCAATTTTCATGAAGAAATTCAATGGGGAAGGCATCTAATCAATGGATGACTTCTTGAACAAGTCAGTGCAAAATCGGGTCATCTGAGGCCCCCAATCACCCATCCAAAGGGTATTCTCCATCATTTTGGGTGTATGTGATCTTTATTTGATCTTATAAGAAGTTAGAAGTTCACAAAATTGAAGAATTTCAAGCCATTTGCAAAGTTGCCATTTTGGGAAAGTGACTTGTAATGCAAAATTGCCATTTTGGGAAAGTTTTTCAAACCTCCTCTTTTTGATTCAAAAATGCTTCAAATGAAAAATTCTTGGTCATGAAAGTTGTAGATTGGATCATTCCCTTTTCAAAAAGTACAAGAACTTGATCTAATTCATTTTGAAACTCAAGTTATGGTTTGTCAAAGTTGGGAAAAATCACTTAATTTTCACTTTTGTACCAAAGAGGGAAGTTTGCAAATTCTTATGCCAAGCCAATTTGGGACCTCTAATGCATCTCTACACATCATATCATCCTAGTGCAACTCATTTGGATCAGATTTGTGCCTTGAATCACAAGCTTTCATGCTTAGAACTTCACAAATTTCAAAAGGGGCCAAACTTCCCAAAAATTGCAAAACATCACACAAACTTCATCCCACTTGCCAAATTGCCTCAAAGCCAATTCCATGGACTTCCCTAAAGTCAGCTGCGCAGGACACCCCATTGTCCTTGGCCTGCCACCAGCCCATGCCTTCACTTACACAAATGTTAACTTTATGCATTTTGCTCCATACCAATCACACTGCTCCACAACAACTCTCTGACCTATCAAGGATTGATATGTGGACTTCAAGCAACCCAACACATAACACAACACAAGCTGAAACCTCCAAGAACTCAGCAATCACAAAAACTCCCGCTTATGCAAAAGCCTTCGAAACTCATAGTTCATCCATCAAACCTCAAAACAAATTCCACCATTCAACTCCATATCCATTGCTGATCATTTCCCACCCTTCATTTTGCCCTAAAACACCCAAAATCAAAAATACGATTTTGACATTGCTTGAACTGAACTTCTGCCAACTTCATTTAGAGACCATATAAACTCCAACCAAGCATCACAAACACTTCAGGAGGATCATTGGAGCTGATTTGAAGAAAAGAAGCAGCCAGCCAATGCCATTTTCGAAAGCTTTAGTTCAGGTATCATCAAGAACATTTTTTCCAGAAATGATTTCTTAAGTTCTTAGATTGTTCTCCATGCTTCATTGATCACACTGCACCTTTTGGTTTCGAAAATGATTCAGTTTTAAGCATGTATGAAGCTTCTGAAATTTCTGTGAAATTTTCCGTTTTGATTCGAATCTCTCTGTTCATGTGAAATAAATTATGTTTGATGGTTGATTCTTGTTTAGAATGGGGTGGGGATCATTTATGGAGAGTTTAAGGGCTTGGGGTTGCGTATTGAGTGAGATAGCTTGAGAGGATAGCCGGAGAAGATGACCGGAACACTGTTTCGGTCACCTGAAAGTGTTTAGGGTTCAGATTAGGGCTCAATGATGTAATTAGCGTAGTTTGAATCTCAGCCATCCAGATGCGCGCGCTGGTCAATTCCCTCCCTTTTTATTTGAATCTGGGCCACTGGATCAGTTGAATTCCATTAATTCATATTTTAATTTCATTTTAATTGCATTTCTTTCTACATTTTATTAAAAATAGCAAAACACTTTTAAAAATTTTTATCTTTTGCATTTCCCTTTCAAATATTTTTCTCATTCTGAAAATAATTTTTATTTTATTTTTTGCATAAAATTCGTATTTTTAAAATATTTAAATGTTTATTCTAATTAATTAATGATAATTAATTAATTAAAATATCATTTAAGTTTCTAAAAATCACCAAAAAAAATCACATTGCATCTTGATATATTTAGAAACTTTATCAAACCCTTCACACAATTTTCTTTTTGGTTCTTGACCTATTTTGACATTTTTCTTTGGATTTAGGGTTCTTAAAAGTCAATATTTTTTCCCTAACTTAGAAAAATCCTTTATGCCTAACCATGAAGAGTTTGATGATGATTATTTTTGCATTGCACTCCTCATGTCATGTAGTTTCTAGGATAAAATTGGTTTGAATTTATCTTTCATTTTCAATTTGTTTTGCATTTTTCATTGTGAGGTATCCTAAAACCCTAGCCAACTTGGGAAAATCATAACTTCTTTAGGGTTAAAAGTTAGGTCTTCCCCTTTGGGAAGTGAACTTGTATAGGTTTAGGGTACCCTTGATCCCATTTTCAATTTTTTATCTTTTCATTTGCTTCTGATTTTGGATTTTGCTTTGTATCTTGTGCATAAACCCTAATTTGCTTCTTCATTTGCATTCATCCTTCATATGCTTGCATACATGAGCTTGCCATAACATTATGTGCATCCACATGACATATAAGACATCTTAGGACATATTAGAATCATGCTTGATCATTGCATAATCCATTTGCCATGCTTTTGCTTTCATTTCATGTCATAGGCATTCATGATCTTCCATGCTTCTTTAAGTTTCATTTAAATCTTCATGACTTGTATGATCATTCACACCTCATGACATGCTTTCATACCATCTCATAGCATCATTTGCATCATGAATATGCTTCTGACTTTGGTTTTCATCTTTGCATTTCATCTCATTTTCATTTCATTTCATTTCTTGTTGCTAACTTTTCAGGTGGTAAGTGTTTGAGAACTGAATTTGCCTTCACTTCTCATAATCTCTTCTCATCCATTTTATGCATCATTGCTGCATTTTACTTTTGTATTAGAGTGAGCTTGCTCATTCATGTTCTCTCCTCACTTTCTTTCTTCAAGCAACTTATCTTCTTAAGTGAAGTAAGTTGGCTTGCTTCTTCTGCTTCTCTTCCATCTTTGCTTCTTCCTTGGTGGCTCATCTTGAAGATCTTCTTGCAAGCCTCATTAACCCTAGGAACTCCCAAGTATGATCACAATTAGGGTTTTATTATTCCCCCCATTAGTTTTTCCTTTGTGTCATCTTTGTGTCTTCTCTTCTCATCTCTTAATCAAGGACTAAACCTTAAAGGTTTTAAGGCTTTGTGATTAGGGTTAGGCCTGCATCCTTCTATTAGGATGGAGTGTATAACTTTAATCCTAAGTGTTAAACCCTTAATGTGTTTAAATCCTTTAATCAATTCATCTAATAATCACTAAGACATCAAGCTTGTAACTTGGGCCTTGCATTAGGGTTCTAATTCTTCCTTAATTGGTTAAGAAGGACTAACCCTAGTGTTAATGGACAAGTCCCCCTCAAGTTGTCTTACAAACCATAAAATCCACTTCTTAATCATACCATTAACCTAAAATCCACTTAATAAAGGCTTTGTTTTTTCATGAGGTTAATCCCTAATCATGGATTAAGTTGAGGAGCCTTTTTCAACTTAAATGTTCTCATCTATTATCCTTCTATTAGGATGGTGAAATGAGTCCATTAAATCCTTGATTATGGCTTAAACTCATTACTTAACACTAAACAAAAACTCCAAAAACATCTAAATAAATGCAAGTAGGTTAATGATCTTAATCCTACATCTTGGTGATTAAGTGTGAGGTGTTTACTTCATACTTAAGGTATTCTCATTACCCATAATCAGAGGGAGGATGTGATGAGTTTACTAATCCTTGGTTTAGGCTTAAGCTCATTTTCTTATGAAAAACACCAAAAAGCAATAAAAGATTGAAAACACAAAAACAAACAATAATCGTCTCCTCCGGGATTCTTTCCTCACCTTATTCATTCACAAACGAGAACTTGCTTCTTCCGTCTAATGCAAGACAGTTTGCACCTGAGCCAGAAAGGTCATACACTTGAGCATAGATAAGTAAGCAGTTCACAAGTCAATTTATCTTTCAGTCTCTTTGAGACGAACTACGGTGTTCTGACTTCCTCATTGCACAATAGGATACGTAGGCATAACTTAACGGTTATCGAACAAAAGTCTTTGTATATTCCCCCCCCCCCCCTCTCCAGCATTATACTTTTAGCCTCATTATCTTGAGCTTTGCACCTCTGTTCTAGCACTGACACCTCACTGTCGCTCCCGATAAATGGGAAATGGCCCCAGATAAAGGTACAGACGCGAACGGTCGGCGAAAGGAGGGTGTGAGAACACACAGGAGTGAACTCACAGGGAATGAATAGAGTCGCCAGCTAGGCATTTTTATCCCGAAGGAAAGGCAATGCTGCATAGACCTAGAAAGACATGGATAAGACGGTTGCGAACCAGAGAGACTGAGAAAGGGGGTTGGTTACAACCTGGGAAGGTATTAGCACCCAGATTGTCCGTCGTATTCGACGGGATCCACGCTTAAGAGATTTGTGTTTTAAATGGGTAGTGTCAGTGCAATCTGTGTATAAGAGCTGGAAAAGGATGTACAGGTGTCAGTGTAAAAGAAAAGTGGAGTGTATAAGTGAAGTGTCAGTGTAAGAACAAAGATGAAATGCTCATGATAATGAGGCTAAGAGAATGATACTGAAAGAGGGGAATATACAGAGACTTTTGTTCGATAACTGTTAAGTTATGCCTACGTATCCTCTCGTGCAATGAGGAAGTCAGAACACCGTAGTTCGACCCAAAGAGACTGAAAGGATGAATTGACTTGTGAACTGCTTGCTTGTCTGTGCTCAAGTGTATGACCTATCTGGCTCAGGTGCAAACTGTCTTGCATTAGACGGAAGAAGCAAGTTCTCGTTTATGAGTGAATGAGATGAGGAAAGAATCCCGGAGGAGACGATTATTGTTTGTTTTTGAGTTTTCAGTCTTTTATTGCTTTTTGAAAGTTGTCATAAGTTAATGAGCTTAAACCTAAACCAATGGATTTAGTAAACTCATCACATCTTCCCTCTGATTAGGGGTAATGAGAATACCTTAAGTGTGAAGTCAGCTTCTCACACTTAATCACCATGGTGTAGGATTAAGATCATTAACCTACTTGTGATTATTTAGATGTTTTTGTTGTTTTTGTTTAGTGTTGAGTAATGAGGTTAAGCCATAATCAGGGATTAAACAGACTCATTACACCATCCTAATAGAAGGATAATAGATGAGAATGTTTAAGCTGAGGAAAGCTCCTCAACTTAATCCATGATTAGGGATTAAAATCATGACAAAACAAGCCTTTGGTTAAGTGGATTTTAGTTAATGATATGATGAAGAAGTGAGTTTTATGGTTTGTAATACAACTTGAGGGGGACTTGTCCATTAACACTAGGGTTAGTCCTTCTTAACCAGTTAAGGAAGAATTAGAACCCTAATGCAAGGCCCAAGTTACAAGCTTGGTGTCTTGATGATTATTAAGTGAATTGATTAAAGGACTTAAACTCATTAAGGGTTTAACACTTAGGATTAAAGTTATACACTCCATCCTAATAGAAGGATGCAGGCATAAGCTTAATCACAAAGCCTTAAAGCCTTTAGGGTTTAGTCCTTGATTATGAGATGAGAAGAGAAGACTCAAAGAGACACAAAGGTAAAAGCTAAGTGGGGAACTAATCAAAACCCTAAATATTGTCATGCTTGGTTGTTCCTAAGGTTTGTGAGGTTTAAGAAAGAAATCTTCAGAGGAACCACCAGGAAGCAGATGAAAGGAGAAAAGAGAAGCAAAGTAACCTGCTTCATTCAAGAAGTCAAGTCACTTGAAGAAAGAAAGTAAGATGAAGAAGAAAGAGCAAGCTCAATCTCAAACACATAACAAAATGCAGAAAGGATGCATAAGAGAGATGAAAAGAGGCTGTGAGAAGTGAAGGCAAATTCACTTCTCAGAGTAACTTACCACCTGAAAAGTTAGTGAAAGAAATGCAATGCAATGCAAAA
This sequence comes from Lathyrus aphaca, assembly GCA_963966055.1. Lineage (NCBI taxonomy): Eukaryota > Viridiplantae > Streptophyta > Magnoliopsida > Fabales > Fabaceae > Lathyrus > Lathyrus aphaca. The sequence goes on from OZ014523.1 coordinate 277,309,107, forward strand.
TGAGATGGAATGGCATGATGCAAACCAAAACCAGAAGCATATATGAGATGATAATGATGCTATGAGATGCTGCAAACATGAAACAAAGCATGGGGATGATCATACAAACTTATGGATGCAAATGAAGCAAGTTAAGAACCATGATCATACATGAAAGATTATGAAGTGCAAATGGCATACAACATGGCAAATGCAAGATGCAATGATCCAACATAATTCTAATATGTCTTAAGATGTATGATGAATCAAATGGATGCACAAAATGCTATGGCAAGTCATGGTGTGTGAGCAAATGCAAGATGAATGCAAAAGGAAGCCCAAATTAGGGTTTATGATCAATGCATCAAACAAAAACCAAAACCAGAAGCAAACATCAAGATAAAAAATTGAAAATGCATTCAAAAGAACCCTAAACCCACACAAACTCACTGCCCAAAGGAGGGGTTCAAACTCTTAACCTAATGAGAATTATGAATATCCTAAGATTTCTAGGGTTTTAAGGCACCTTGTCAAGAAAAATGTCAAACAAATTTAAAATGAAAGATCAAATCATGCCAATTTAATCTCACAAACTACATGATAAACAAAATGCAATGCAAAAAGAATCAAAGTCCAACTCTCAATGGTTAGGCAGAAATGAATTTTTGAACATTGGATCAAAATAATGCTTTGAAATTGAATTAATTCCATGGAAAATTGTCAAAATGCATCAAGATCAAAAAAGAAATTTGGTTTGAGAGTTGGACAATGTTTCTAAATGATTTTAAATGTTTCATGAATTTTTTGGTGATTTTTAAATACTTAAAAGTATTTTTAATTAATTAATTCTCATTAATTAATTAAAAATAAACTTTTAAATGATTTAAAAATATTTTTTAATGCAAAAAAAAAAAATAAAAATGTTTTTGGTTTCTGAAAATTAATAAAAGTTTGTACAAAAAATTTCAGAATTTTTAAAATTGTTTTGCTATTTTAAATTAAATGCACAAATCAAATACAAAATAAATGAAATAAAAAATAAAATAGGAGAAGTATGCAGAATGAGAGGCTCAGATTGAAACTGGGGAAAGGCATGTTGACTGCGCGCGCAATCTAAAGGCTGAAATTCAAACTTCATTAATCCCAATTAAAAATTAATTAATCTGAATTAATAAAGTCAACTTAAGATTAGGGCAAAATAGAGAGATCCTGGACGTCCAAATGCGTGCGGGTCAACACATCCAAGGGGTATTATTCAAACTTCATTAATCACTCAGATTATGGCTAATTAAACTCAGGTGGCCGGAGAAGACTTCCGGTCATCTTCTCCGGTGGGACTTCCACCTGAAAATTTCTAAAATCTTCAAAACCCCATGAAAATGAAAACTAAACACCCAGGAATCATCCCCATACAACACTGAATCAAAACCCCTAAACAAAACTCATTTCTCATTCACTAATCATGCGAATCGAAGCCAAACATTTTTAGGTCAGAAAAGTTTCAGAGCAAGATTAAATGCTTATTTCTCGACCATTTCAAAAAGTAAAAGCACCAGAGTGATCAGCAAAGCACAAGGAACAACTTAGAAACTTAAAAATTCATTTCTGGAAAAAAAGTTCTTGATATACCTGAGCTTTGAGCTTTCTCAGTTTGCAACTTTCTGACCCTCTCTCTTAGTGCAAACTACTCCTCTTAGGCCCCTGATGAAGTCCTGATGCTTAGAAGAAGTTTGTAGTGGCTGGTTTGGAAAATGGCAGAGGTTCTGCTCAAGGTGAGGTGAGAATCGTATTTATGATTCTGGGAGTTTAAGGCAATGGTGATGGGTGCTTTGTGATCAGGAAAGAGTGTTGAGTTGATTTGTGAAGTTGGTTTTTGTGTTTGAGGCATGTGCTGACTATTTCGAAGGCTCTTGCAAAATGAGGAGATTTTGATAACTATGGCTTTGGGAAAGATCAGAGAGTGTTGTTATGTGCTTTGGCTTGCCTTTGATGTGTATAAACAATTGTGATAGGTCAGAGAGTTGGTGCTGGCCTATTGTGATTGGTATGGGCAAGTTGCCAAAATGTCAACTTGACTTGTACTTGAGGTATGGGCTATGGTACCACTTGCTTCTTGGCATGCTTGGGCTCATCTTGAATCAAGGGATGCTGTGAAAAGAGTTTAGAGGCTAGGCAGCAAGTGGTTCATAACTTATGATGAGTTTTGCAAGTTGGTTCAAGTTTGGTTCCTTTGAGATTTCATGAGTTCAATGCATCAAAGTGCAAACTTCTTTGGCCCATTCTGAATTTTAGAAGCCATATGATCATGTTGTGAAGTTTAGAAGTCCATTTGGTAGCTAAGTTTGCCTTGAGAAGTGAATTTGCAACTTTGCCTCTTTAGTGGAAACTTTGAAATTTTGTGATTTTAGCCAACTTTGACAAACCATAACTTTTGATTCAAAATGAATTAGGTCATGTTCTTGTACTTTTTGAAAAGGGAATGATCCATTATACAACTTTCATGACCAAAGTTTTTTCATTTGAAGCATTTTTGAATCAAAAAGCAAGGGTTGAAAAAGTTTCCTAAAATGGCAATTTCATTAAAAGTCAAACTTTCCCAAAAAGTCAACTTTGCAAAAGACTTGAAATTATTCAATTTTGTGAACTTCCAACCTCTTCTATGATCAAATAAAGATCATATACAATCAAAATGATGAAGAACACCCTTTGGTTGGGTCACTGGGGGCCTCAGATGCCCTGATTTTGCACTAACTTGCTTGAAAAGTCAACTCTTGATCAGATGACTTCCCCATGGAATTTCTTCATGAAAATTGATATGCATACTCCCTATAACATATAGAGACCAATAGAAACAAGAATGACCAAATTATTTGGAGTTATGGCCTCTGAAACCAAAACCCTAATTTTAGGTCATCTGTGCAGTCAAGCCTGGCTCTGCTTCCATGCCATTCTCAGTTCTTGTGATTTTTTGACATTCTTGACTTTGAGAGGATATAATATGATGTTTGAACATTCATGGACCCCTTTGAAGTGATTGATGACCTTTGGAGAGGTTCAAGAAGCTCTTGGATTGCTCAGATCACAAACCCTAGATGCAGATGACTTTGAACCAATGCAATGTATTAAAAATGTGATATGAGATGCTATGATTGAACTCATGTATATGAAATGATCACAAGCCATGGTGTGAATGGGTGAGGGAAAATTTGGGGTGTTTACACTCACATATTTCACTTCATTTTTTCCAGCACTGACACTTACATTCTTTTCCAGCGTTTGTACACAAAATAGCACTGACATTACCCCTTTTAAGCACAAATCTTTTAAGCATGGATCCCGTCGAGTACGGCGGACAATCTGGGTGCTAAAAACTTCCTAGGTTGTAACCAACTCCCTTTCTCAATTTCTCTGGTTCGCAACCGTCTTATCCATCTTTTCTTAGGTTTATGCAGCATTACCTTTCCTTCGGGATAAAAATGCCTAGCTGGCGACTCTTTTCATTCATTATTTTCCTTCGCCGACCGTTCGTGTCTGTACCCCTCTTGGCCCTGTGTCATCAGGTGGGAGCGACACTCCTCATACAGATCACAGGGGAAAGTGGTCACCAAACTATGAAGGTCCCTACGTGATAACTAAAGTCTTCTCGGGCGGAGCACTGATGCTCGCAACCATGGTGGTGAAGACTACCCATCTCCTGTGAATTCAGATGCAGTTAAAAAATACTTCACATAAAATGACCCGCTGGACATAAAAACAGAATGTAAGTCCAGGAAAAAATAGGGCATCCCGGCGAGTCAAAAACAGAATAAAAGATTCGGGCAAAAATAAGGGAAAAATTGAAAACAAATGTGTACACCCGCTGAGTTGAAAAGCCGCATCGGACAACTCAGGCAAAAAAGGGTATCCCGGTGGATTGAAAACCCGAAAGGGCGATCCATGCAAAATCAGGGAATAAACGAACAACTGCATTCTGAATTCGTCTGTATCGCTCACAACATGGTAAGCTCCGAAAGGACAAAGCGTCGGTTAAAATCAGCCTTCTTCAGAAAGCAAGATGAGAAGAACGTCAAGGTCATACAGGTCATAGCAAAGGAAGCTCGCTGGAGCGTCATCTTCAACATTTCCAACATCTTATTTTCTCAATTTGCAGCAATATCCTCCTTCCAGGGGATCTGCTCATTTGATTGTACTCGCCTATTCAGGGTACACAAATTAATAAAATCATAATTTCCAGTCACACTTTGTTTTGTACATTTTTGTTTCGTTTGCAAAATGTCCAATGTTCATAATACAACACTTGCATAAAACAAATGAGCCATTTTTAATAAATGCTTGCAGGAAATATATTGCTCTCAGTAAATCTAACTCCTATGACGGAATCCGGTTAAGGATACCTCCGGGCACTTGTACGTTTTCCTTTGACTTAACAGGTTGCAGGTATTCAAGACAGGCAATCTTTCACAACATGGGGCATATCAAGCATTGAATCCCCAGCACACTACTTCCCAGAAGTTATCTCTTCCCCGAGCAGGACCTCCCGAGCAGTGCTTGACAGCTTCTTCCACAACAAGGTGGTCAAGAACCTTCTTTCCCCCACCAGAGATACCAGATTTATCTCATCCTCAACAGAGTTGGTGGAATTGATTCCCCACAGAGTGGGCTCCCCGGTAGAGCAATACATGAAACGTATCCCCAGCGGAGTTGCTAAAATCTCCTCATCCCCATTGAGAGTTTTCCATCCGGATAGATCTATCAATGATCTATTTCCCCAAGCAGAGTTCTCCCTCCGGACAGGTCTATCAATGATCTCTTCCACCAACTGGGTTATCCCTCCAAGAAGATCAGCCAGAGATCTTTATCCCCGCAGGATCCGAGTCCCGGATCAGTTTCTCTCCTTTGCATAATCATGGCATTCGCATCATATTCACCAAAATAAGTGTAGCATTCCGTCTAATACGAAGCATTACGGCAAAAATCAAACATTTGCATGATCACGAGCCAAGTTCGAGCCAGTCACCTGCAAATACCATCATCCTTTCATCAACAATATACAAAACTCATATCCCCTGCAAATAAAAGCCAAGACGTCTTCTTTGCACTCTCAAAAACAGATACTTGTTCAAAACATGCTCTTTTCGACACTCGTCTGTGTCATCTTACCCCCGCAGGTCTCCAGAATACCTTCTGCACTCTCAAATACAGATAATGGTTCATAATTTGTACATATTCCTTTTGGCACTCGTCCGTGTCATACTTTCCCAGCAAGCCGAACACCCGTCCGTGTCTCTTACCCAATCTTTCGACACTCGTCCGTGTCTTGCACATACTTCACCAACAGATCAACACTCATACTTATACAAAAGTCTTTGATACTCGTCTGTATCTTGTATGTATCATCTCCTCAGCAGATCAACACTAGTCCGTGTTCCTTGCTCAGCCGATTGATACTCGTCCGTATCATCATCCTTAAACACGTGTCAGCGTTTGTTTCTACCGATAATCATCCATATCATGGTCCTAAGGTTGCTCGTCCGCATATTTAGTATATACACACAGTTAAACACTTATATCTTTTATTTTTGAAGGCGTAAGCACTCGCCCGTGTTTACCATTCCCCAGTAAGTCACTAACAGAACAACTTTCGTCTATCCGACATTCGTCATATGCCATGATACTTTCGGAAGCCGTCCCCTGCCAGGTGATCGTCCTTCACCTTCGGATGATCGTCCCTCATCCTTTTCCCCAGTGGAATCTCCATTATTGGAACTTTCTATCCGACATTCATCCTATGTCATGATACTTTCAGCAGCCATCCCCTACTAGGTGATCATCATTCACCTTCGGATGATCGTCCCTCATCCTTTTCCCCAGTGGAATCTTCATTATTGGAACCTTGTATCCGACATTTGTCCTATGTCGTGATATTTTTAGAAGTTGTCCCCTACTAGGTGATCGTCCTTCACCTATTGATGACCATCCCTCATCATTTATCCGATGGTCGTCCCCATCGTTGATTTTGTTATCCGACATTCGTCCTATGTCGTGATAATTCCCCAAGAGCAGTCGTCCCCTGCTAAGTGATCGTCCTTTACCTCTTGATGATCGTCCTTCATCATGCTTATCCGATGGTCGTCCCCATCATTGATCTTTTCTATCCTACATTTGTCATATGTCGTGATATTTTCAGCAGCCATCCCCTGCTAGGTGATCGTCCTTCACCTTCGATGATCGTCTGTCATCAATATTTCATTTATTCTTTCACCCGATGGTCGTCCCCATCACTGTTTACTTTACTTTCCAAACCTGATGGCCGTCCCCGTCAGTGGTTTCCTTATTCCTTTGATCCCTAGATAGTTTTATTTTCGTACCCGATGGCCGTCCTCGTCGTGGTCTCTTTATTTCCCCAGCTTGTCGGTCGTCCCCGTCATTGCTTAGCTTACCGTTATTCCCCAGCAGTCGTCCTCTGCTCGATGGTCGTCCTCCATCGCCTTCATTTGATAATCATACTATACCATCTTTTACAATTTATATCCCTTTTCTTCTTCTCCCCAGAGAGTGCAAATTTCGGACTGTCTTTGATATTCAACCACAAGTTATCTTGTTTGTCTGTTAAGCCAGGCACTTACATCCTTTACAACTAACTCATGCTTGAATAGGGGAAGCTGTAAACACCCCAAATTTGCCCTCATTTTATCTCACACCATGGCTTATGATATTTCATTCTTGTTTTAGTATAAGCATTACATCTCATATTGCATATTTGCTTCACTACATAGTTCCATTTTCATATGCATCTAGGGTTTGTGATTTGAGCAATCCAAGAATCAATCTGAGCCATCCAAATGGTCTTGAAGCTTTCCAAGAGGGTCCATGTGTGTTCTATGATCATATTATTCTCCCCAAAGTTCATGAAAGTCAAGAAATCACAAAGATTGGCAAAGGCATGGAAGCAGAGCTAGGGTTTTCCTGTACAGATGACCAAAATTAGGGTTTTGGTTTCAGAGACCTTAAATCCAATTTTTTTTGGTAATTCTTTTTTCTAATGTTCTTAATAGGTTATAAGGATCATGTGTACCAAGTTTGATGAAAAACTTCATTGTGAAAGTCATCTGATCATTGGGTAACTTCTTGAGCAAGTTAAGTCAAAATCAGGGCATCTGAGGCCCCCAACAAGGGTTCCAAAGGATCATTTTCATCATTTTGGGTCTCTATGATATTTATTTGATCTTAGAAATGGTTGGAAGTTCACAAAGTTGAAGAATTTTGAGCCAAATGCAAACTTGCCATTTTTGGAAATGACTTGTAATGGAAACTTTCCATTTTGGGAAAGATTTTCAACCTCCTCTTTCATGACCAAAAATGCTTCAAATGAAAACTTCTAGGACATGAAATTTGTAGATTAGGTCTTTCCCTTTTCAAAAATTACAAGAACATGTCTTGATTCATCCTAGAACTCAAGATATGGCCTTTTAAAGTTACCAAAAATCCTATAATTTTCAAGTTCATGCCGAAGAGGGAATTTTGCAATTTCACTTGCCAAGCCTTTTTATAACCTCTAATTAACTTCTATGCATCATAACATGTCAAAGCAACTTCTAAACATCAGAATTGGCCCAAGTTTGCATTTATTTCATGACTTGATCTTCAAGAAATCTTAAAAGGGGCAAAAGTCACAAACTTTGCAAAATGCCTTGGATCCTTCCATCCACTTGTGCCAGCTGCATCAAACCCATTCTATGGATCTCCATGAGTCTTGATGAGGCCAGACACCCCAAAACGCCAGCTCTGCCATGACCCATACCTCCAAGTACACAAATTTGACTTTTGGGTAAAACTTCCCATACCAATCAAGCTGAGCCACAACCACTCTTATGACCAATCAAGACTTCACATACATGCCTCATAGACCTCATTTCATAACATCTTGGAGCCTGAATCATCCCACAACTCAGAATTCACAAAATCACCAAAAAGCTTCCCTTCTTCGAATTACACAAACCAACCATCAAACCTCAAAACAAACTTCACCAATCATCTCAACACCACTCGTAGAGCACAAAGCAACCCTTAAAATGGCCTGAAACCTCCTAAATCGAAAACACGATTCCTCCTTCATCAGAACCGAACTTCTAAAACATTGCCATACATGCCTCATTCAAGCATTTCAGAAGCTTCAGGGAGTTCATAGGTGTGGTTTAACATCAAGGAGAAGTCCAGAAAGCTCAGATTGAGAAAGTTTCACCTCAGGTATCATCAAGAACAATTTTTCCAGAAACCTTCTTTTAAGTTCTTAAATGATTCTACATGCTTCCCTGATCATGCTGATGTCTTTACTTTTGAAAATGGTTGAGATATGAGAATGTATGAACTCTCTGAAAGTTTTCCCAAAAATTTTGTTTGCTTCGATTCTTGTTTTTTGATGCAATATAAATGTTATTTGATGATGGATTCTTGCTTAGGGAGGTTAGAGGATCATTTCTGGAGCTTTAAAGGGTTTAATTTGGCCTAGGGAAGAAGTTAGGTTGAGTGTCCTACCAGAGAAGATGACCGGAGCAAGCTCCGGTCACCTGAAAATCATTAGGGCACTAATTAGGGTTTAGGGGATCAGTTTGAACGTGAGCCATTAGATCTTGCTTAGCGCGTTTTTTAAGGGTCTAGATCATTTCAGTTAGCCTTAATTTTCAATTAATTAAATTAATCAGTTAATTAACCCAGATGCAATCCAGGCCCTCCATCTGCACGCGCAGTCAACCTAGGTTTAAACCCTGACCCTCAGATGCTTTAACTTCCCATTAAATCCATTTTATTTTCATTTTATTCTATTTCTTTTGCATAATTTATTAAAAATAGTTAAAAACATCACAAATATATTTCCTTTAGCATTTCTGATCCAAATATTTTTCTCAACCCAAAAATGATTTTTATTTTATTTTTTTGCATTTAAAAAGTATTTTTAAAATATTTAAATGTTATTTTTAATTAATTAATGGATTTTAATTAATTAAAAATACATTTAGGTTTCTAAAAATCACCAAAACAATCATGAACCATTCCAATACATTTAGAAACATTTTCAAACTCTTCATACAAATTTCTTTTTAGGTTTGATCATAATTTCACAATTTTCTTTGAATTAGGGTTCTTAAAAATCAAATTTTTTAACCCTAACTTGAAATATTCATTTCTGCCTAACCATGAAGAGTTTGAACTTGATTATTTTTGCATTGTTTCACGTATTTCATGTAGTTTCTAGGTTAATTATCTTATGAATTTATCCTGAATTTTCAATTTGATTTGCATTTTCCTTTAAGAATCATCCAAAAACCCTAGCAAACTTAGAAAATTCATAACTTTCAATAGGATTAGCTTTTGACCTTCTCCTTTGGGGTGTGATCTTATATGGGATTATGGTTTGATTGAGCTTGATTTCAATTTTTTTATCATGTTGAATGTTTCTGTTTTGGTCATTTGCATCTCATGCATTCATAGAACCCTAATTTCTCATGTTCATTTGCATTCATCTTTGCATATTATCATCATGTGAAATTGCCATGACATTTCAAGCATTCATATGACATCTTAGACATCTTAAGACATGCTTGAACATTGCTTGATCATTTCTTCATTCATTTTCTATGTCTTGAATTCATTACATTTCATAAGCATCCATGTGTTTTCAAGCTTATAAGCATGCTTCCATTGCATCTCATCCTTGTATGCTCATTCATATGCATCTTGTATGCCTTTGAATCATCTCATATGTCATTAGCATTGCATTTTCACTTCTGACTTTGGTATCTGCATCTAATTTCAATTCATTTCTTTATGCTTTATGTCTTATGCATTCATACTAACATTTTCAGGATCTCTTGGTAAGTTATTTGGGAGGTGGATTTGCCTTCACCTCTCACCTCTTCTTATCTCATTCATATGCATTCTTACATGTCTTTGAAGTGAACTTGTTCACTTATGTTCCATCTTTCTCACTCTCTTTCTTTCAAGTTACCTATCTTCTTCAGGAAGTAAGTAACTTGTTCTTTCTTCTCCTTCTCTTTTTCATCTGCTTCTTCCATTGGTGTCCTTGAAGATCCTTTCTCTTAAGCCCAAAAAACCATAGGATACACAAGCATTATAACTTTTAGGGTTGTATATAGTCCCCCTTAGACTTTTACCTTTGAGTCTCCTTGAGTCTCTCTTCTCATCTTAATAATCAGAGACTAAACTCTTAAAGTTTTAGGACTTTGGAATTAGGGTTATGCCTGCATCCTTCTCTTAGGATGGAGTGTATAACTTTAATCCTAAGTGTTAAAACTCTAATTTGTTTACACCTCTCAATTAAAACACATTAATAATCACTAAGACCTTATCTTGTAACTTGGGCCTTACATTAGGGATCTATCTCTTCCTTATGGTTAAGAGAGACTAACCCTAGTGTTTAATGGACAAGTCCCCCTCAAGTTGTCTTACAAACTTAAAATCCACTTCTTAACCTCATCCTTAATTAAAATCCACTTTATAAAGGTTTGTTATATAATGAAATTAATCCCTAACCATGGATTAAGTTGATGTATCTTCCTTAGCTTAAGTGTTCTCAACTATTATCCTTCTATTAGGATGGTGTAATGAGTTCACTAATTTGTGATTAGAGATTAAACTCACTACTTAACACTAAACAAAAACCCAAAAACATCTAATTAATCACAAGTAGGTTAATAATCTTAATCCTACATCATCATGGAAATTAAGTTGAGGTGCTCATCTCATATTTAAGTAGGATCATTATCCCTAATCAGGGAGGATATAATGAGTTTACAAGCCTTTGATTTAGGCTTAAACTCATTAACTTATGAAAAACACAAAAAACAATAAAAAACTGAAAAACACAAAAAAAAACAATAATTGTCTCCTCTGTGATTTTTTTCTCATCACACTCATTCACAAACGAGAACTTGCTTCTTCCGTCTAATGCAAGACAGTTAGCACTCGATCTAGATGAGTCATACACTTGAGCATAGACAAGTAAGCAGTTCACAGTCAATTCTTTCAGTCTCTTTGAGTCGAACTACAGTGTTCTGACTTCCTCATTGCACGAGAGGATACGTAGGCATAACTTAACAGTTATCGAACAAAAGTCTCTGTGTCTTCCCCCTATTTCAGCATTCTCTTTTTAAGCCTCAGTTTCTGAGCAATTCACCTTTTGCACTGACACCTGTATATTCTTTCCTTAGCTTTTGCACACAGATATCACATACCTTACCCCTTTAAACATAATCTTGTAAGCGTGGATCCCGTCGAGTACGATGGACAATCTGGGTGCTAATACCTTCCCAGGTTGTAACCAACCCCCTTTCTCAGTTTCTCTGGTTCACAACCGTCTTATCCATCTCTTTCTAGCTTTATGCAGCATTACCTTTCCTTCGGGATAAAAATGCCTAGCTAGCGACTCTATTCATTTCATTTTCGTTTCTCCTTTTGCCGACAGTTCGCGTTTGCACCGGGATGCAAATCTTCGGGAATGACAATCGTAACCGACTCCCGAACCCAAATCTTTGGTTCGCAGGACCTTGTCCTTCCTTCTTCCTCAGGTTTGTGCAGCATTACCTTTCCTGTACTTTCGGGATAAAAATGCCTGGCTGGCGACTCTACCTTTTCCGCACCACTTTCGCGTTTGTACTAGAATGAAAATCCCGGGAGCGACAGCTGGCGACTCTGCTGGGGAACGAACCCAGAATCTCTGGATTCCCTTGTAGAGTCAATCCTAGCGCCTGTTTGGTTTTGTTTCTTTGGGTGTTTATTTGTTTGTTATTGTGTTCTTTAATTTATCTTTATTGTTTTCATTTACAGTTTTACTTTACCGCATTTATTTACTGCTTTCAGTATTTATTTTCCATGCATCATATTATACTGGATTGTCTGGCTATGCTGGTTTTCATTTTTTCTGCGGGATGGGAGTTACTGTGAGATAAGCCAAATACTAGGCTTGAGTGCACCATAGGATTAGCGTGTACACATTATACTAGCATGGTTTCTCAACATGATGAGTGGCGATGTGTTCCACACCCAGGTTGCGACCGTCTTGGAACTATCTTGTGTGGGGATTTTGTCCCACTTCAGGATACGACCTTGATGGTTATGTGTAGCTGGGGACCGATCATTGAGAACCTTAGTGTAAACAACCCTCTCCAGTGATGACAGTGGCAGACTACATTTGTTGGCAAACACACTCGCATCCTAGGGCCCATTGGGAACTCGCAAAGGATGGCCTGGTTCTTTCATAGGAACCCACTCAAGGCAAACTATTCGTATGACGATATTCTTGTACCCTTTGGGATAAATGTACTATTGTTTCTCGATTCAGTGCTTGAAGCTGGGGACTTATGAGGGATGCTTATTTCCTTGGACTCAGCTGAGAACTCCCTGAGTAGTACATAATGCCAAACTGATTCCATGATTTGGTCATGAGCCATTTCTCGGAAATGGTGAACGTATTATTGCTATTCAGCTTTGAGAGTCTGTGATGTTGACCCGAGTAGCACACCCGTGAGATTGGGAGGGGTTTACAGGTTTACAGGAACCCTAAACTTCAACATACCCGCTTTGCCAGTGTTGTTTTTTGATATTATCTGGTGCTATATGGTTCTTTGATTCTGAGATCCGAGATTTCTATTCAGAGAGATTGTTATTGTGATTACCATTGCGAACTTGATATTGTGACTGTTATTATGACTCTCCATAGACACTTGGCTCGTTGTTCAACTTCAACACCATCAGTGACTATTCTATTATGTGATCCAGTTCTACAGTTATTGGGTTCTCAATTATGGGGTTCTATACAGAGATGGTGCTGCTATTATGGTTCTATTCAGACACTTGACTCATTGCTCAACACCGGTGTAACACCCTTCTACCCCAAAACAAAATATTTAAATAATATCAGAGTAATCATCGAGAAGGGTATCACATTTCATCATAATTCAAAACAAACAGTGTCCTGTCCCGTAACACGATTTAATCAACATCAAGAATAACATATAGCATTTCGCAGCGGAATTTAAACTTCATATTTCAAAATCATAATTTTTACTTCATAAACATAATTTTCACCATCCGAAATTTCAACATCGTATAATGAGAAAACATTATCAAAGTAATAACATAACTGAAAACAGTTTAACAAATAAACCCTGTGCCAGTGTTATATGACACAGAGCAGGACACATAGACCAAAACCACTTCTAAGGAACACTAAAGCACGCTCTGAGACTCATGAAAAACTCCTCTTGCACTGCAAGCCTATTCTTTATCATCTGCAAGTTACCCACGAAAGAGGCAACATTTCCAAGCAGGCAGGGTGAGTAATCATAATATATCATAAATATACTAGAATATGGAATATAAATAAATTAGCATAAACATGTCATAACATCGTCCACCATAAAATCCAACAACAACAACACAATCATGAACACATCATAAAACTTCAGCAACACAACACAATCGTGAATTCATCCAGAAATATGCAATTCCAACTATCATGATATGCAATTATGCATGTGGAACCAATTTCATCGTGAGATGGATACTTGACCATCAACCCTCCACAAGGGAGCACACCGTAATCATTGAGACACTTCAATCCACACAGTGGGATTGAAGTTACAAAATAGGCCGAAGCCCCATCGTGAATATCATGAAATGCAATGATGCGTTACACCGTAAAATTCATCGAGAAATCAATTGCGCATCATTCATTTCATATCAACAACTCAACATCAATTAATCATATATTTCCATCGTAATAATACGTCAAAACCTCATTTCATTAGCTACCTCAACTCATCAAGACATAACCCGAACTCGGTAAAAATATAATGTAATTTAATCATTTCTCTAAAAACTCTATTCAGAAAATTACATCGTTTTCTTTCATTTTCATTTATCAAAACAAAGATTATTTTATTCTCTTTCCTACGCTTCAAACGGAATGCAAATCGGATTTACGGTTAAAAAGTTACGAATTTTTAAAGAATTAAAATTTGCCTCCCAAACAGTGTTAACCGGTTAACCCATAGCGTTAACCGGTTAATGCCTGCGAAACTTCAGAAAAACACCAAAATTGCAATGGTTAACCGGTTAACCCATAGCGTTAACCGGTTAACACATGTTTTACAGCAGTTCTTGCTACTCAATGCAGACTGCACCCCAACCATCAAAACTCCCAAATTTCACTACGGGTTTCATATCAATCCACCCCAAAACCATTCCAATACATCAATCAAATCACAATAACATCGAGACAACAAGTTATACAATCAATTATATGATTCAACACATTTTTATCACTCTAATTCATCAAGATTTTACTCATAAACTCAACCTAAATAAAAAACCCTTAAACTCACAAAACTCATACAAATCTAATCTAATCATAATCCAATTCTTATATAATTATAATAGATTATGAAAACTCCCCATACCTTAGAGAATTTCGCCGATTGATACACCTCTCCAAGGTCCTTCGCAATTTCCTGACTTTGAGCTTCTTCTTCCTCTTTTCCCCTCCTCAAAGTTCCTCTTTGCCAAAAAGAATACGATAAGTGAGAAAACTGATCGTGAAATCCTTTTTACCAAAACATATCCCAGTTAAGTCTTTTCCCACTTTACCCTCATAATTTTCACAAAAGGACCACCTTACCCTTTTCTTTAATATATTTTCAATAATAATAATAAAATAGTATAATAAAACACTATTTATCCTTACTATATAAAAATACTCTTCATATTCCCAATTGACCAACATAACCTCCATACCCCAACTTTTATTATTATCAAATAATAAACAATAATTTCGAATAATACTACATGATTATTCTTATTATTAATATTATTAAAATAATATCACTGTCGCTCCCACCAAATGAGGCTAAGTCAGATGGGGTACAGACGCGAACGGTCGGCAAAAGGAGAAAGAAATAGAGTCGCCAGCTAGGCATTTTTATCCCGAAGGAAAGGTAATGCTGCATAAACCTAAGAAAAGATGGATAAAACGGTTGCGAACCAGAGAAACTGAGAAAGGGGGTTGGTTACAACCTGGGAAGGTATTAGCACCCAGATTGTCCGTCGTACTCGACGGGATCCACGCTTGAAAGTTTTGTGTTTAAAAGGGGTAGTGTCAGTGCTATTATGTGTACAAAAGTTGGAAAAGAATGCAAGTGTTAGTGCTGGAAGAAAGTGTGAAGTGAAATAAAGAAGTGTCAGTGTAAAGGAAGAGTGCAATGCTCAAGACCATGAGGCTTAAAGAATAATGCTGGAATAGAGGGAATATACAGTGACTTTTGTTCGATAACTGTTAAGTTATGCCTACGTATCCTCTCATGCAATGAGGAAGTGAGAACACTGTAGTTCGACTCAAAGAGACCGAAAGATAAATTGACTGATGAACTACTTACTTGTCTATGCTCAAGTGTATGAACTGTCTGGCTCAGGTGCAAACTGTCTTGCATTAGACGGAAGAAGCAAGTTCTCGTTTGTGAGTGAATGAGATGAGAAAAGAATCCTGGAGGAAACGGTTATTGTTTGTTTTTGTGTTTTTAATCTTTTATTGCTCTTTGGAGTTTGTCATAAGAAAATGAGCTTAAGCCTAAACCAAGGGTTAGTAAACTCATCACATCCTCCCTCTGATTAGGGGTAATGAGAATACCTTAAGTATGAAGTAAACACCTCACACTTAACCACCATGATATAGGATTAAGATCATTAACCTAATTGCATTTATTTAAATGTTTTTTGGAGTTTTTGTTTAGTGTTAAGTAATGAGATTAAGCCATAATCAGGGATTTAATGGACTCATTACAGCATCCTAATAGAAGGATAATATATGAGAACATTTAAGCTGAGGAATGCTCCTCAACTTAATCCATGATTAGGGATTAACCTCATGACAAAACAAAGCCTTTATTAAATGGATTTTAGTTAATGGTAAGATTAAGAAGTGATTTTTATGATTTGTAAGACAACTTGAGGGGGACTAGTCAATTAACACTAGGGTTAGTCCTTCTTAACCAATTAAGGAAGAATTAGAACCCTAATGCAAGGCCCAAGTTACAAGTTTGATGTATTAGTGATCATTAGGTGGATTGATTAAAGGATTTAAACACATTAAGGGCTTAACACTTAGGATTAAAGTTATACACTCCATCCTAATAGAAGGATGCAGGTATAAGCTTAATCACAAAGCCTTAAAACCTTTAGGGTTTAGCCCTTGATTATGAGATGAGAAGAGAAGACCCAAAGATGACACAAAGGTAAAACTAATTGGGGACTAATCAAACCCTAATTGTGATCATGCTTGGATTTTCCTAGGGTTAATGAGGCTTGCAAAAGATCTTCAGGAGAAAAGCCACCAGGAAAGAAGCAGATGAAAGGAGAAAGAAGCAGAGAGGGGCAAGACAACTTGCTTCACTTAAGAAGACAAGTTGCTTAAAGGAAGAAAGTAAGAGATGAACATGAATGATAAAGCTCACTCTAATACAAAGATAAAATGTAGCAATGATGCATAAGAGAGATGAAAATAAAATTATGAGAAGTGAAGGCAAATTCACTTCTCAAAACTTACCACCTGAAAAGTTAATGAAAGGAAATGAAGATGACATGAGAATGAGAAAGATGCAATGATGCAAACCAAAACCAGAAGCATATCAAGATGCAAATGATGCAATTAGATGGTGCAAACACATGTCAAGAGTTGTGGATGATCATATAAGGATGAGGATGCAAATGAAGCATGCTTTGAACCATGAAAGTTCATGAAAGTTTATGAAATGTTATGAATGCATAACATGGCAAATGAAGGATGCAATGATCAAACATGATTCTAATAGGTCCTAATATGTATTACATGTCATGAGGATGCACAAAATGGCACTGCAAGTTCATGTATACAAGCAAATGAATGATGGATGCAAAGGAAAGCAATAATTAGGGTTTATGAACAACATGCAACACAAAAATTCAAAACCAGAAGCAAATGACATGACAAAAAATTGAAAATGGGATCAAAGGAACCCTAACCCTACACAAGTTCACTGCCCAAAGGAGGAGACCTAAATCTAAACCTAATGGAAGTTATGATTTTTCTAAGTCAACTAGGGTTTCAAGGCACCTCAAAAGGAAAAATGCTCATTAAATTGAAAATGAAAGATAAATCCAAACCAATTTTACCCTAGAAACTACATGCTATGAAGGATGAAATGCAAGAAGAACCATTATCAAACTCTTCATGGTTAGGAAAAATGGATTTTTTCAAGTTAGGATCAAAATATTGCCTTTAAACAAATTTAATTCCAATGAAAAATATCAAAATAGTTCAAGAACCAAAAAGAAATTTGTTTTGAGAGTTGGATAATGTTTCTAAATGTTTTAAAATGCAATGTGAATTTTTTGGTGATTTTTAAATACCTAAATGCATTTTTAATTAATTAATTTCTATTAACTAATTAAAAATAAACATTTAAATGATTTTTAATGCAAAAAATAAAAATAAAAATATTTTTGGGTTCTGAAAATTAATGAAATGTTTGACAAAATATTTCAGAATTTTTTAAAGTGTTTTGCTATTTTTAAAAATTCGTAGAAGTTAAATATAAAATAAATGAAATAAAAATGAAATTATGAGAAGTCAACAGATCTAATGGCTGGCATTCAAATGGTTTTGGAGGGAGTTGACCCGCGCCAGATCCTAGGGCTATTATTCAAACTGACTGGATTTAAATTAAACCTAATTAATTAAATCTAATTATAAGATTAGGGTTTTAATGATGGATCTGGGCCACTCATTCGCGCGCGGGTCAACCCAAGTCAACAGGATCTATGGCTCACATTCAAACTGAGCCCTAATCACAATTAATGCACTAATAACCTTCAGGTGGCCGGAAATGACCTCCGGTCATCTTCTCTGGCCACATCTCCCCTGAGATTTTGCTATCTCTCTCCCCAAGCTTCTAAAACCTAATCTCTCTGCCCAGAATCCAACCCCATACATCACTCAACAAGAATCACTCACTAAAACAAATTTATTTCACATATTCAAGCTGAATCGAAGCAAATTAGTTTTAGTTCAAAAAAATTCAGAGAGCTCATACATGCTTAATACTTGACTATTTTCGAAACCAAACACATCAGCATTATCAGTGAATCATGGAGAATCAATTAGTAACTTAAAAACATGCTTCTGGAAAAATTGTTCTTGAGCTCACATGAACTGGAGCTTTGATCTTTGGAGCTTTCTGGCTGCTTCTTTGGTCCAAGATGCCTTTAATGGACCCCCTGAGAAGTTTGCAATGCTTGTTTGGAATTTCTTATGGCTGGTTTAAGAGATTGATGGAGTTCTGTTCAGAAGGGGTGGAAAATCGTGTTTCTGCTTGGGGTGGTTTCAGGGTCAAATGAGGATTGGGAAATGATCAGAGGATCATGGTGAGTGGTTTTGTGAAGTTTGTTTTGATGTTTGAGACTTGAGTGCTGAGTTTCGAATGAAAATGCAAAGGGGAGTGTTTTTGGGAACTATGGCAATGCTCTGGTTTCAGGATCCAAGATTGTATGAAATGTGATCCATGAGGCATGTATGTGAAGTTGTGATTGGTCAGAGAGTTGTTGCTGGCCTAGCTTGATTGGTATGGCTCAACTTGCATAAAGTCAACTTTTGTGTAAGAGGAGGTATGGGCTGGTTCAGTCATGGTACAAGGGCATGGCTTGGATCAGCATGCTTCATGGAGGTCCATGGAAGTCACTTTTGGCAGCTGGCACAAGTGGATGAGAAGCTTTGATCCATTTTGCAATTTTGGGGAAGTTTGGCCCCTTTTGAAATTTGTGAAGTTCATGGCATGAAACTTGGAGATTCTTTGGTGCATTCTGATTTTTAGGTCATGGTTTGTGTTTGTGTAATGCATAGAAGTCCATTTGAAGTCACATTTTGCCTTGGCATGAGGTTTTGCAACTTTCCCTCTTTGGTGTAAAACATGAATTTATGTGATTTTTGCCAACTTTGACAAGCCATAACTTTTGATCCAAAATTAATTAGAATGAGTTCTTGTACTTTTTGAAAATGGGAGGATCCATTCTACAACTTCCATGACCAAAGTTCTTTCATTTGAGGCATTTTTGAATCAAAAAGAGGAGGTTGAAAAACTTTCCCAAAATGGCAAGTTTGCATTACAAGTCACTTTCCCAAAAAGGCAACTTTGCAAATGGCTTGAAATTCCTCAATTTTGTGAACTTCTAACACCTTCTATGATCAAATAAAGATCATACACATTCAAAATGATGGAGAACACCCTTTGGTTGGGTCACTGGGGGCCTCAGATGCCCTGATTTTGCACTGACTTGCTCAAGAAGTCAACTCTTGATTAGATGCCTTCCCCATGGAATTTCTTCATGAAAATTGATATGCATGATCCTTATAGCATATAGAGACCAATAGAAACAAGAATGACCAAAATTTTTGGAGTTATGGCCTCTGAAACCAAAACCCTAATTTTAGGTCATCTGTGCAGTTAAACCTGGCTCTGCTTCCATGCCTTCTTCAGTTCTTGTGATTCTTTGACTTCTTTGACCTTGTGAGGATATAATATGATGCTTGAACATACATGGACCCCTTTGAAGTGATTAAATACCTTTGGAGTGGCTCAAATGGCTTAGGGATGGCTCAGATCACAAACCCTAGATGCAGATGACTTTGAAACAATGTAGTGAAGCAAAAGATGCAATATGAGATGCTATGATTGAACTTATGCACATGAAAAGATCACAAGCCATGGTGTGAATGGGTGAGGGCAAATTTGGGGTGTTTACAGCTGCCCCTATTCAATCATGAGTTAGCTGTGCAGGATGTAAGCGACGGCTTATCATGCAAACAAGATAACTTGTGGTTGAATACCAAAGACAGTCCGAAATTTGCACTCACAGAATGAAGAAGAAAATGGATATAGATTGTAATAGAACATAAAGTATATTTATAAAGTGCGGGTGACGGAGGACGACCGTCAAGCAGAGGACAACTGCTGGGGATGAAGCAATGACGGGGACGACCGACATGCTGGGGATGTAGGAGATTATGATGGGGGACGGCCATCAAGTAAAGAAATAAGACTCTCTGGGGGGGTTAAAGGTACAGTGGATGATGGGGACGAACATCGGATTCAAGGTATAAAAGATATAAATGATGAAGTACAGTCATCAGAGGTGAAGGACGATCACCTAGCAGGGGACAACTGCTCTGTTGGGGATAAGATGAGGGACGGTCATCTAAGGCGAAGGACGATCACCTGGCAGGGTACGGCTGCCGAAAGTGTCACGACATAGGACGAATGTCGGATGAAAAGGTCGATGATGGGGACGGCCATCGGATAAGCATGATGAAGGAAGATCATCAAGAGGTGAAGGACGATCACCTAACAGGGTACGGCTGCTCTCGGGATTTATCATGACATAAGACGAATGTCAGATAACAAGATCAACGATGGGGACGGCCATCGGATAAAATGATGAAGGACGATCATCAAGAGGTGAAGGACGATCACCTAGCAGGGGACGGCTGCTAAAAATATCGCAACATAGGAAGAATGTTGGATAGGAAGGGGTTCTAATGAATAGAGACTCCGCTGAGGGGATGATGTAGGACGATCATCAAGAGGTGGAGGACGATCATCGGGCAGGGTACGGCTGCCGAAAGGTATCACGACATAGGACGAATGTCAGATAGAAAGGAAATAACTTATCAAGATTTGCCGAGAATTCTTCTGGGGGACGGTAGACACAGACGCGTGTCTAATCTCATGAAGACATAAGTGTTTGACACGGTGTATAGATTAAAGATGCAGACGAGCATCCTTAAGACTATGATACGGACCAGTATCAGTAGAAACAAACGCTTGACGCATGTTCAGAGATGATGATGCGGACGAGTATCAACTAATTAACAAAGAACACGGACAAGTGTTGAATCTGAGGGGATGTAAGTGGTATATACAAGATATGGACGAGTATTTGTATGAGTAAAAGGTATGAGTGAGACACAGACGAGTGCTAACCTTGCTGTGGAGAGCACGACACGGACGAGTGTCGGAAAAAGTATACTATAAACAAGTATATGGTTCTCAAATGTTTAGGTATCTATGTTGGGGAGGGTGACACGGACGGGTGTCAAGGAATTGTATATATGTATCTGTGTTAGTGAACGCAAAGGGGACGCTTTGGATTTCCACTGGGGATATGGTACAAATGATTGTCAAGAAGTATTTGTAATGTGTAAGTATCTGTTTGGATGATTTTACTGGGGAATGACGACACGGGCGATTGCCGAAAGGAGCGTGTATATATGTATCTGTACTTGTGAGGGTAAGGAAAATACTTTGGCTCTCTGGTGAGGAATTGGGAAATATTATGTATATTGTTGATGGATTGTCAGTATTCACAAGTGTTTGATTCAGAACATGGCTTATGATTATGCAACATGTTTGATTTTTGCCGTAATGCCCCGTATTAGACGGAATGCTACGCTCTGTGGGGGGAAATATGATGTGAATGCTATGATTATGCAGAGATACCGATCCGGGATTCGGATCTCGTTGCTGTGGAGATCACCGGCTGATTTGCTTGAAGTGGATATCCCAGCTGGGGATGAGATCATTGGTAGATCTGACATATACGACTTTGCTTGGGGAAATAGATCACTGATAGACCTATCTTGGTAATGAGGGGCCCCGCTGGGGTCTGTAGAAGTTTTCTTTACTCTGTTGTGAGATCTTCAGGCGTTGCTCTTCTGGATAGAGGCTGAAACTCTGTGGGGAGAGGGTTCCCTGTCTGTCACTTGGCTGGGGAAGAAGAAAGATCACTGAAAGATCTTCCTAAAGATTTCTGTGGGGATTCTGCTGAGGATGATACTTGACAACTCAGTTGGGGATATGAACACCTTCGGATGCTGCTCTTTGGAGGAAATGTTGGAGAAGTGATGCCTGACAACTCTGATGGGGAAAAAAGCATCTCTGGTGCTGTTTGGAAGGTGTGCTGAGGAACAATGATTTGGCAGCCTACTGGGGAGAAGCTTTCATGACCCATGTTGCACTTTGGATACCTGCAAATCCTGTAAAGACAAAGAAACACACAAGTATCCCGAGGTATCCCTTACTGGATTCCATCATAGGAGTTAGCCACTCCCGGGAGTAAATATATTTCCTGTAAGCACGTATTTTTAGAAGGGAAGCATCTGTATTTATGCAATCAATATCTTAAAGACATCGGACATTTTTGCAAACGAAAATAAAATGTACGAGACGAAACATGACTGAAAATATGATTTTATTAATTCGTGTGCCCTGAATTGGCAAGATACAGTCAAAGGAACGGAACCCCTGAAATGAGGAAATCGTTACAAATTGAGAAACAAAAAGGTGCTGGCAATGCTGATGACGCTTCAAGGAGCTTCCCTTTGCTATGAATTGTATGACACTGACGTTCTTCTCATCTTGCTTTTCGACTGAGGCTGATTCTGATCGATGCTTTATTCTTTCGAAGCTTGTCGTTTTGTAGGTGATACAGACGAATTCAGAATGCAGTTGTTCGCTTATTCCCCTATTTTGCGTGGATTGCCCTTTCGGGTTTTCAATCCACCGGGATACCCTTTGTTGCCTGAGTTGTCCAATGCGGCTTTTCAACTCAGCAGGTGTACATATTTTTTATTCATTTTCCCTTATTTTTGCCCGAGTCTTTTATTCTGTTTTTTGACTCGCCGGGATGCCCTATTTTTTCCTGGACTTACATTCTGTTTTTGTGTCCAACGGGTCATTTTTACGCGAAGTATTTTTTAACTGCGTCTGAATTCACAGGGGACAAGAAGTCTTCACCATCCATAGTACTGAGCATCAATGCTCCACCAGAGAAAACTTTCTTTACTATGAACGAACCATCGTAATTTGGAGTCCACTTGCCCCTGTGGTCCGTATGAGGAGGAAGGAGTCTTTTCAGCACAAGATCTCCTACTTGGTACTCTCGGAGCCTGACTTTCTGATCGAAGGCTTTCTTCATTCTTTTTTGATATAACTGCCCGTGAAAAATTGCAGCCAACCTCTTCTCTTCAATCAGATTCAGTTGTTCGTATCGGGATCGGAACCATTCTGCTTCATTCAACTTAACATCCATCAGTACCCGTAGGGAGGGTAATTCAACTTCAACAGGTAGGACTGCCTCCATACCATACACAAGTTGATACCGTGTTGCCCCAGTGGATGTTCTGATTGACGTACGGTACCCATGCAAGGTGTCACTCCCGATAAATGGGAATGGCCCAAATAAAGGTACAGACGCGAACGGTCGGCGAAAGGAGGTGCGAGAACACACAAGAGTGAACTCACAGGGAATGAAAGAGTTGCCAGCTAGGCATTTTTATCCCGGAGGAAAGGTAATGCTGCATAGACCTAGAAAGATATGGATAAGACGGTCGCAAACCAGAGAGACTGAGAAAGGGGGTTGGTTACAACCTGGGAAGGTATTAGCACCCAGATTGTCCGTCGTACTCGACGGGATCCACGCTTAAAAGATTTGTGTTTCAAAGGGGTAGTGTCAGTGCAATTTGTGTATAAAAGAGCTGGAAAAGAATGTACAGGTGTCAGTGTAAGAGATGTGAAGTGTGTAAATGAAGTGTCAGTTTAAAAGAAAAAGAGGTGAAATGCTCATGATAATGAGGCTTAAAGAATGAGGCTAGAAGGAGGGGGAATATACAGAGACTTTTGTTCGATAACTGTTAAGTTATGCCTACGTATCCTCTCGTGCAATGAGGAAGTCAGAACACCGTAGTTCGACCCAAAGAGACTGAAAGATGAATTGACTTGATGAACTGCTTGCTTGTCTATGCTTAAGTGTAAGACCTGTCTGGCTCAGGTGCAAACTGTCTTGCATTAGACGGAAGAAGCTAGTTCTCGTTTATGAGTGAATGAGATGAGAAAAGAATCCCGGAGGAGACGATTATTGTTTGTTTTTGAGTTTTCAGCCTTTTATTGCTTTTGAAAGTTTGTCATAAGTTAATGAGCTTAAGTCTGAATCAATGGATTAGTAAACTCATCACATCTTCCCTCTGATTAGGGGTAATGAGAGTACCTTAAGTGTGAAGTCAGCTTCTCACACTTAATCACCTTTGGTGCAGGATTAAGATCATTAACCTACTTATGGTTATTTAGATGTTTTTGGTATTTTTGTTTAGTGTTAAGTAATGAGATTAAGCCATAATCAGGGATTAAATAGACTCATTACACCATCCTAATAGAAGGATAATAGATGAGGGTGTTTAAGCTGAGGAAAGCTCCTCAACTTAATCCATGATTAGGGATTAAACTCATGACAAAACAAACCTTTGATTAAGTGGATTTTATTTAATGGTGAGATGATGAAGTGAGTTTTATGGTTTGTATGACAACTTGAGGGGGACTTGTCCATTAACACTAGGGTTAGTCCTTCTTAACCAATTAAGGAAGAATTAGAACCCTAATGCAAGGCCCAAGTTACAAGTGTGATTGTCTTGATGGTTATTATGTGAATTGATTAAAAGATTTAAACACATTAAGGGTTTAACACTTAGGATTAAAGTTATACACTCCATCCTAATAGGAGGATGCAGGCATAAGCTTAATCACAAAGCCTTAAAACCTTTAGGGTTTAATCCTTGATTATGAGATGAGAAGAGAAGACTCAATGAGACACAAAGGTAAAACCTAAGTGGGGGACTAGTCAGAACCCTAATTATTGTCATGCTTGGTTGTTCCTAAGGTTTGTGAAGTTTACAAGAGACATCTTCAGAGGAACCACCAGGAAGCAGATGGAAGGATCAGGAGAAGCAAAGTAACTTGCTTCATTGAAGAAGACAAGTCACTTGAGGAAAGAAAGTAAGAAGAAGAAGAAAGAGCAAGCTCAATCTCAAACACATAACAAAATGCAGCATGGATGCATAAAAGAGATGAAAAGAAGTTGTGAGAAGTGAAGGCAAATTCACTTCTCAAAATTACTTACCACCTGAAAAGTTAGTGAAAGGAATGCAATGCAATGCAAAATGAAATGAAATGGCATGATGTAAATCAAAACCAGAAGCATATATGAGATGATAATGATGTTGAGAGATGATGAAAACATGAAACAAGGCATGGGGATGATCATACAAACTTATGGATGCAGATGAAACAAGTTAAGAACCATGATCATACATGAAATGTTATGAAGTGCAAATGGCATACAACATGGCAAATGCAAGATGCAATGATCAAACATGTTTACAATATGTCTTAAGATGTCAAATGAATCAAATGGATGCACAAAATGCTATGGCAAGTCAAGGTATGCAAGCAAATGCAAGATGGATGCATATGGAAGCCCAAATTAAGGTTTATGATCAAAGCATCAAACAAAAATCAAAACCAGAAGCAAACATCAATATAAAAAATTGAAAATGCATTCAAAGGAACCCTAAACCTATACTATCTCACTGCCCAAAGGAGAGGTTCCAACTCTTAACCTAATTGGGGTTATGAATTTCCTAAGTTTTCTAGGGTTTTAGGGTACCTTAACAAGAAAAATGCCAAACAAATGGAAAATGAAAGATCAATTCATGCTAAATTAATCTTACAAACTACATGACATGCTAAACACAATTCAAAAAGAATCAAAGTCCAACTCTCAAAGGTTAGACAGAAATGATTTTTTGAAGTTTGGATCAAAATAATGCTTTGAAAATGAATTAATTCCATGGAAAATTATCAAAATGCATCAAGATCAAAAAAGAAATTTGGTTTGAGGGTTGGACAATGTTTCTAAATGTTTTTAAAGGTTTCATGAATTTTTTTGGTGATTTTTAAATACCTAAAAGTATTTTTAATTAATTAATTCTCATTAATTAATTAAAAATAAACTTTTAAATATTTAAAAATATTTTTCTAATGCAAAAAATAAAAATAAAAATGTTTTTGGTTTCTGAAATTAAATAAAAGTTTGTATAAAAAATTTCAGAATTTTTGAAAAGGTTTTACTATTTTTTATAAAATGTAGAAAACAAATGAATTAATATGAAAAATAAAATGAAATAAACTGAAAAAGGAGAAAGTCAACACATCTAAGGGTCCAGATTCAAACATACGCGCGTGGGAATGGACTTGGCGCCACATCCAAGGGTGGAAATTCAAACTTGGCTAATTAACTGATTAAGCCCTAATTCGTGCCCTAATGACTTTCAGGCGACCGGAACACTGTTCCGGTCGTCTTCTCCGATCAACCAAAAACACAAACTCTCTCTACACGCAATGAAAACAAAATCCAACTGCCCAGAACTCTTCCCCACTCAAACACGAATCAAACCCCTCATTCAAACAACATTTATCATTCCTAAATCAGCCAAATCGAATCAAAATAGTTTTAGGGCAAAAAGTTTCAGAGCATTCATACATCCTGGTTTCTCAACCATTTTCAAAAATAATCACATATTCATGATCAGGGAAGCATGTAGATTCATTTAGTAACTTAAAATACACGTTCTGGAAAAAAGTTCATGAAGCTACCTGAGTTTGAAGCTTTTCAGTCTGGAACTTTCTGACCTTCTCTCTTGTGCAAAACCACTCCTGTGACCTCCCTTGTGCTTCTGAAAGGCTTGGAACAAATTTATTTGGGCTGGTTTGAGAGTTTGCAGAGGTTCTGTTCAAGGTGGTGTGGTGATCGTGTTTTTGATTCTTTGAGTTTCAGGCTGCTTTGAAGGGTGCTTTGTGTTCAGTGAAGCATGGTGAGATGATTGGTGAAGTTGGTTTGTGTGTTTGAGGCTTGTGCTGAGAGTTTCGAAAGCTTTTGCTCAAGAGGGTGAAAATGAGAATGCTGAGTTATGGAGTGTTTCAGGCTTGCTTCTTGTTATGTTTGGCTTGCTTTTGATTAACATAAACAATTGGGATTGGTCAGATGACATGATGTGTGCTTTATTGATTGGTATGGGTGCTTTTGCAAAAATGTCAACTTTGTGTAAGAGAAGCATGAGCCACTTGCTAGCCTAGTACAAAGGGCATGTCCTGCGCAGCATGATGAGGGAAAAGGCCTAGGAGGGTTCAGCATACTAGCCAGCAAGTGGATGAGAAGCTATCATGAGTTTTGCAACTTGCCTTGCCTTTGGTTCTTATGAAAGAAACTTGATCCATGGGCCATAAAACATGTGATTCCTTGGGTGCATTCTGAACTTTAAATGTTGTGATCATGTTGTGTGGATTAGAAGTCCATTTGATAGCTCTAGAACACTTGATCAAGTCATTTTGCAAAATACCTCTTTGGTAGAAACTTTGAAATTTTGTGATTTTAGCCAACTTTGACAAGCCATAACTTTTGATCAAAAATGAATTAGGTCATGTTCTTGTACTTTTTGAAAAGGGAAAGATCTATTCTACAACTTTCATGACCAAAGTTTTTCCATTTGAAGCTTCCTTGAATCAAAAAGTAAGGGTTGAAAAAGTTGCCTAAAATGACAATTTCATTAAAAGTCAAACTTGCCCAAAAAGTCAACTTTGCAAAAGACTTGAAATTCTTTAATTTTGAGAACTTCCAATGTCTTCTATGATAAAATAAAGATCATATACAATCAAAATGATGAAGATCACCCCTTGGTTGGGTCATTGGGGGCCTCAGATGCCCTGATTTTACACTGACTTGCTTGAAAAGTCAACTCTTAATCAGATGACTTCCCCATGGAATTTCTTCATGAAAATTGATATGCATACTCCCTATACCATATAGAGACCAATAGAAACAAGAATGCCCAAAAAATTTGGAGTTATGGCCTCTGAAACCAAAACCCTAATTTTAGGTCAACTGTGCAGTCAAGCCTGGCTCTGCTTCCACACCATTCCCAGTTCTTGTGATTTTTTGACATTCTTGACTTTGAGGGGATATAATATGATGCTTGAACACACATGGACCTCTTTGAAGTGATTAATGACCTTTGGAGTGGCTCAAGAAGCTCTTGGATTGCTCAGATCACAAACCCTAGATGCAGATGACTTAGAATCTATGCAGTGAATCAGAAATGTGATATGAGATGCTATGATTGTGTTTATGCATATGAAATGATCACAAGTCATGGTGTGAATGGGTGAGGGAAAATTTGGGGTGTTTACAGCTGCCCCTATTCAAACATGAGTTAGCTGTGCAGGATGTAAGCGACGGCTTATCAGGCAAACAAGATAACTTGTGGTTGAATACCAAAGACAGTCCAAAATTTGCACTCACAGAATGAAGAAGAAAAGGGATATAGATTGTAAAGGAAAATAAAGCATGTATATAAAGTGCGGGCGACGGAGGACGACCGTCGAGCAGAGGACGACTGCTGGGGAACAAGCAATGACGGGGACGGCCGACACGCTGGGAAAAGTGCGGGAAATAAAGCAATGACGGGGACGGCCGACATGCTGGGGATAAAAGGGGTTATGATGGGGACGACCATCAAGCAAAGCTGTAAGATTCTCTGGGGATTAATGAAAAATGATGGGGACGGCCATCAAGTTCATAAAGTAATGTAACCAACGATGGGGACGGCCATCGGGCTAAAAAGAAAAAGGGACCACGACGGGGACGGCCATCGGGTTAAAAGAAAAGGGACCACGACGGGGACGGCCATCGGGTTAAAGAATAAATGAAATAAACAGATGATGAGGTACGGTCATCAAAGGTGAAGGACGATCACCTAGCAGGGGACGGCTGCTCTGTTGGGGTTAAGATGAAGGACGATCATTTAAGGTGGAGGACGACCACCTAGCAGGGTACGGCTGCCGAAAATATCGCGACATAGGACGAATGTCGGATAGAAAAAGGTCAACGATGGGGATGGCCATCGGATGAGCATGATGGAGGACGACCATCAAGAGGTGGAGGACGACCACCTAGCAGGGGACGGCTGCTCTCAAGGTTTATCATGACGTAAGACGAACGCCAGATAACCAAAATCAACAATGGGGACGGCCATTGGATAAAATGATGAAAGACGATCATCAAAAGGTGAAGGACGATCACCTAGCAGGGGACGGCTGCTAAATATCACGACATAGGACGAATGTCGGATAGAAAAAGGTCAACGATGGGGACGGCCATCGGATGAGCATGACGGAGGACGACCATCAAGAGGTGGAGGACGACCACCTAGCAGGGTACGGCTGCTCTCAGGGTTTATCATGACATAGGACGAATGTCAGATAAGAAGAAAATTGTTTTACTGGGGAATAGTAAACACGGACGAGTGTTTACAATCCAAGAAATAAAAGGTATAAGTGTTTGGTATTGTGTATAAATTAAAGATGCGGACGAGCATCCTTAAGACTATGATACGGACGGGTATCAGGTAGAAACAAATACCGACACGTGTTCAGAGATGATGATACGGACGAGTATCAACTGGTTAACAATGAACACGAACGAGTGTTGAATCTGAGGGGACTCTTCTGGGGAATAGTAGACACAGACGAGTATCTATATTCAAGAAGACATAGTGTATGGATTAAAGATGCGGACGAGCATCCTTAAGACTATGATACGGACGAGTATCAAGTAGAAACAAACGCTTGACGCATGTTCTGAGATGATGGTACGGACGAGTACCAACTGGTTAACAAAGAACACGGACGAGTGTCGAATCTGCGGGGATATAAATGATGTATACAAGATACGGACGAGTATCTGTAAGAGTAGTGTATATATGAGTGTTTAACTACTGGGGAGAGTGACACGGACGAGTGTCGAAAGGAGAGGAGTATAGTATAAACAAGTATCTGGTATACAAAGTGTTTTCATTACTGTACTGGGGACAATGACATGGACGGATGTCAAGGAGATGTGTATATATAAGCATATGTGAGTGCAAAGAGGATTTCTTTGGCTTTCTGCTGGGGATGTGACACGGACGAGTGTCGAGAAGTATCTGTAATATACAAGTGTTTGTTTGCAAAGAAAAGCTCGGGCGACTTTACTGGGGGATGATGACACGGACGGGTGCCACAAGGAGTGTATTCGTATTGGTGAATGTGAGGCAACTACTTTTGCTGGGGAATCTGGGGGGTATTCTGTATATTGTTGGTGGGTTGATAAAATTCACGAGTGTTTGATTCAGACCATGACTTATGATTATGCAACATGTTTGATTTTTGCCGTAATGCTCCGTTTTAGACGGAATGCTACGCTTTGTGGGGTGAATATGATGCGAATGCCATGATTATGCAAAGATACCAATCCGGGATTCGGATCCCGTTGCCGTGAAGATCTCTGGTCGATCTGTCTGAAGTGATCATCCCAGCTGGGGATGAGGTCATTGGTAGATCTGGTGAGATGATTCAGCTTGGGGAAATGGGTCGATGATAGACCTGTTCCCGTAAATGAGGGACCCAGCTGGGGTTTGTAGAAGCTTTCGTCACTCTGTTGTGATTCCTTCGCGCGTTGCTCTTCTGGATAGAGGCTGAAACTTTGTGGGGAGATGGTTCCCTTGCTTTTGTACTCGGCTGGGGAATCACGTGGCAACTCGGCTGGGGAGCAAGCACTTGGGTGCTAAGACTAAGTGAGTGTTGATCTGCCAGCTTGCTGGGATGAAGCTTTCATGCCCCATGTTGTGCTTCGGATACCGACAATCCTGCGAAGATAGAGAAACGTACAAGTAATCCCGAGGTATCCCTTACCGGATTCCGTCATAGGAATTAGACACTTCTGAGAGTAATTATATTCCCTGCAAGCACGAGCTTTATTATTTTTCTTTAAAAGATAAAAATCTGTATTCATGCGCTCAGTTTTTCTTGAGACATCAGACATTCTTTGCAAATAAAAATGTACAAAACGAAACATGACTGAAAAATCTGATTTTATTAATTCAAGTGCCCTGAATTGGCAAGATACAGTCAAAGAAACGAATCTCTTGAAATGAGGAAATTGTTACAAATTGAGAAACAAAAATGCTGGCAATGTTGTCGACGCTTTCAAGGAGCTTCCCCTCTTGCTATGACCCGTATGACTTTTGACGCTCTTCTCGTCTTGCTTTCTGAAGAAGGCTGATTCTGACAGAAGCTTGATCCTTTCGAGGTTTACCAAGTTGTAGGAAATACGGACGAATTCAGAGAGCAGTTGTTCGCTTATTCCCTTATTTTGCATGGATCGCCCTTTCGGGTTTTCAATCCATCGGGATACCCATTTTTGCCTGAGCTGTCCAATGCGGCTTTTCAACTCAGCGGGTGTACATTTTTTTGTTCATTTCCCTTATTTTTGCCCGAGTCTTTTATTCTGTTTTTGACTCGCCGGGATGCCCTATTTTTGCCTGGACTTACATTCTGTTTTTATGTCCAGCGGGTCATTTCTATGCGAAGTATTTTTTAACTGCATCTGAATTCACAGGGGACGGGAAATCTTCACCATCCATGGTGCTGAGCATCAGTGCTCCACCAGAGAAAACTTTCTTTACTACAAATGGTCCTTCATAGTTTGGAGTGCATTTGCCCCTGTGGTCTGTATGAGGAGGGAGGATTCTTTTCAGCACAAGATCTCCTACTTGGTAGGGAGGGTAATTCAACTTCGACCGGTAGGACTGCTTCCATACCATACACAAGCTGATACGGTGTTTCCCCAGTGGATGTCCTGATTGACGTGCGGTACCCATGTAAGGCAAATGGTAGCATTTCATGCCAGTCTTTGTACGTAACTACCATATTCTGCACAATCTTCTTGATATTTTTATTAGCCGCCTCAACAGCGCCATTCATCTTTGGCCTGTAAGGAGAAGAATTGTGGTGTTGGATCTTGAAGTCTCGGCATAGCTCAGCCATCATTTTATTATTTAAGTTAGAACCATTATCAGTAATGATTCGCTCGGGCACTCCATATCGACAGATGATATCCCTCTTCAGGAATTGGGCTACCACTTGCCTTGTAACATTTGCATATGAGGCTGCTTCAACCCACTTGGTGAAATAGTCAATGGCGACCAGGATGAATCTGTGGCCATTTGAAGCAGTTGGCTCAATTTTGCCAATCATATCAATGCCCCACATGGCAAAGGGCCAGGGTGAAGACATTATATTCAAAGGATTGGGAGGCACATGCACCTTATCCGCATAAATCTAGCATTTATGGCATTTTCTGGCATAGGCACAACAGTCAGCATCCATTGTGATCCAGTAATAACCTGATCTTAGCAATTTCTTGGCCATGGCATGCCCTCCAGCATGGGTACCAAAGGATCC
Organism: Lathyrus aphaca; assembly: GCA_963966055.1. Classification (NCBI taxonomy): domain Eukaryota; kingdom Viridiplantae; phylum Streptophyta; class Magnoliopsida; order Fabales; family Fabaceae; genus Lathyrus; species Lathyrus aphaca. Next base: position 277,341,353 of record OZ014523.1, read on the forward strand.
TTCGTGCACCTCGTGCATCAACAAGTCTGCTTCTGTTCGATCAACACATCTGAGGAGTACCATATCAAAGTTTCTCTTGTAAAGGGAACCATCAGTGTTCAGAAAGAAACTACCAGCAAGCCTTCTCAAAGTCTTCTTATCATTGGAAGATGCCCCAGGTGGGTATGTTTGATCCTCCAAGAAGCACTTAATGTCATGGAACCAAGGCTTATCATCTTTGATAACATCTGCTGCGAACACATATGCTGGTCTATCGAGTCTGGACACTGAAATCTGCGGTACAAAGTTGGCAACTTGAACTTTGATCATAGATGAAATGGTAGCCAGAGCATCTGCAAACTGATTCTCGTCCCGAGGGATATACTCAAGCTTGACCGTTGTGAAGAAAGTCAATAACCTCCTTGTATAATCCCTGTAAGGTATCAGATGATCCTGGTGTGTGTACCATTTGCCGTTGGTTTGATTAACTACCAGAGCTGAATCTCCGAATACAGTTAAAGTCTTGATCCTGAGGTCAATGGCTTCCTCAAGACCCATAATGCAAGCTTCGTATTCAGCTTCGTTGTTAGTGCAGTTAAAGGTGAGCTTTGCCGAGAAAGGCATGTGAACTCCTTTGGGTGTAATGAGTACTGCACCAACACCACGACCATTCATATTAACAGCCCCCTCAAACATCATAGTCCATTCTTCTTCCGGGTCAGGCCCTTCAGTGTGAATAGGCTCTTCATGATCTTTTGCTTTTATGAACATGATGTCTTCATCAGGGAAGTCAAATCTCATAGGCTGGTAGTCATCAATAGGTTGCTCAGCAAGATATTCAGACAATACACTGCCCTTGATGGCTTTCTGAGATGTGTATTGAATGTCATATTCTGTGAGAATCATTTGCCATCTTGCAACCCGTCCGGTAAGAGTTGGCTTCTCGAAAATGTACTTGACTGGGTCCATTTTGGATATCAATAAGGTAGTGTGGGTCAACATATACTGTCTCAGTCGGCGAGCAGCCCACGCTAAAGCACAACAAGTTTTCTCGAGCAGTGAATAACGTTGTTCACAGTCGGTAAACTTTTTGCTCAGGTAGTATATTGCATACTCTTTTCGACCAGACTCGTCATGCTGGCCCAGCACGCACCCCATTGACTCTTCTAATACTGTCAAGTACATTATCAGAGGTCTTCCTTCAACTGGAGGCATAAGGATTGGTGGCTCCTGCAGGTATTCTTTGATCTTGTCAAAAGCCCTCTGGCAGTCTTCATTCCACCTGACTGTCTGTTCTTTTCTTAACAGCTTGAACAAGGGTTCACAGGTTTCTGTGAGATGAGATATGAACCGTGAAATGTAGTTCAATCTACCTAGAAACCCTCGAACTTCTTTTTCAGATTTTGGTGCAGGCATCTCTTGAATGGCTTTGACTTTATCAGGGTCCACTTCAATCCCTTTCTCGCTTACAATAAAGCCCAACAGTTTGCCAGATCGCACCCCGAATGTGCATTTGTTAGGGTTCAGCTTCAGTTGGTACTTCCTCAGACGCTTGAATAGTTTCAGCAGATTTACCAGGTGGTCTTCTTCTGTGAGGGACTTGGCAATCATGTCATCCACATAACACTCGATTTCCTTATGGATCATATCATGGAATAATGTTACCATAACCCGTTGATATGTTGCACCAGCATTCTTTAATCCGAACGGCATCACCTTGTAACAGAACGTGCCCCAGGGTGTGATGAAGGTTGTCTTCTCCATGTCTTCAGGTGACATTTTGATCTGGTTGTATCCTGAAAATCCGTCCATGAAGGAGAACACTGAAAACTGAGCTGTATTATCAACCAATACATCAATGTGAGGTAATGGGAAGTCATCTTTCGGGCTGGCTCTGTTCAGATCTCGGTAGTCAACACACATCCTTACTTTGCCATCTTTCTTTGGAACAGGAACAATGTTAGCAACCCACGGCGGATAGCTAGTTACAGCAAGGAATCCGGCGTCCCACTGCTTTTGTACCTCTTCTTTGATCTTCATTGCCATGTCCGGGCGAGTACGGCGCAATTTCTGCTTAACCGACGGGCATTCTTCTCTTAAAGGCAGCTTATGCATAACAATGTCAGTGTCCAACCCTGACATATCTTGATAAGACCAAGCAAACACATCCACATATTCCTGAAGCAGGTCAATCAGTTGTCTCTTCACTGAGTCTTGTAAGCGGGCCCCGATCTTAACTTCTTTCACATCTTCATCTGTACCAAGATTAATCGTTTCTACCTCCTCCTGATGAGGAGTGATAACCTTCTCCTCTTGCCTCAACAATCTGGCTAGCTCTTCAGGAAGCTCGTAATCTTCTTCAACCCCTTCATCAGCTTGATTGATCGGATTGTCAAAATCATACGAAGTCATAGCCGTGCTGTCTGGAAGGCACTCTCTGCAAGGGTTCAGTTTGTTCATTTTAGTGATTGATTTTAATCTTGTTTAGAAAAGTGAAATAAAAGTTGTCATTTTGAAAACATTGCCATTTATTTTTTGTACAAAAAGAAAAATGGAAAAACAGTGAGCGGAAAAGAAAAAGACTCGTTTGCAAAAGATGTCTGATATTTCATTGATTAATCTTGTTGCACAAAAATTACAGATGGCCCGATTACAAAATGAGTCTTGTCATCTTGGGCAAGATGCAAGACTTGATGCATGCTTAAAATATACAGGAAATAATAATTACTCTGCAGGAGTAACCCTTATAATTTCCTGGGAAGACCAGTTTGAGATACGGCTTCCCGGAATCCTTGGACGTATCCAGCTCTCCAGGTTGCGCTCATCTTCCGACTCATCTTCCAAGTTGTTGACAACATCAGGGGTGAGCATCCCCCCACTAACAAATTTGGGCTTCTTAGCAGCCTCTGCTTGATCTTGTTGAGTTGGTTTGTAACCCAACCCAAATCTATCCTCTTTCTTCTCCACAGGCAACAACTTGCCCCAGCCTTGAGCATTCCCTTCTTCAACAACCTTCCGGGCTTGTTGATAAGATGTCATTGAGGTTCCTGTAAACACCCCAAATTTGCCCTCACCCATTCACACCATGGCTTGTGATCATTTCATATGCATAAACTCAATCATAGCATCTCATGTCACATTTTTGATTCACTGCATTGATTCAAAGTCATCTGCACCTAGGGTTTGTGATCTGAGCAATCCAAGAGCTTCTTGGGCCACTCCAAAGGTCATCAATCACTTCAAAGAGGTCCATGTATGTTCAAGCATCATATTATATCCTCTCAAAGTCAAGAATGTCAAAGAGTCACAAGAACTGAGAATGGCATGGAAGCAGAGCCGGGTTTGACTGCACAAATAACACTTAACTTCCACCATTGGAAGTTAAGTGCAAAAAGGGACATTTTTGAAAAAGGTCACAAATAACACTTAACTTCCACCATTGGAATTTAAGTGCAAAAAGGGACATTTTTGAAAAAGGTCACAAATAACACTTAACTTCCACCATTGGAAGTTAAGTGCAAAAAGGGACATTTTTGAAAAGAAGCCCATAACTCCAACTTTTTTGGTCATTCTTGTTTCCATTGGTCTCTATATGTTATGAGGATCATGCATATCAAGTTTCATGAAGAAATTCCATGGGGAAGGCATCTGATCAAGAGGTGACTTCTTGTACAAGTCAGTGCAAAATCAGGGCATCTGAGGCCCCCAATCACCCAACCAAAGGGGTTTCTCCATCATTTTGAATGTGTATGATCTTTATTTGGTCATAGAAGATGTTATAAGTTCAAGACATTTGCAAAGTTGCCTTTCTTGGAAAGTGACTTATAATGTAAACTTGCTGTTTTGGGAAAGTTTTTCAACCTCCTCTTATTGATTCAAAAATGCTTCAAATGAGAAAACTTTGGTCATGAAAGTTGTAGATTGGATCATTCCCTTTTCAAAAAGTACAAGAACTTTTTCTAATTCATTTTGGATCAAAAGTTATGGCTTTGCAAAGTTGGGAAAAATCATTGAAATTTCACTTTTTGCACGAGGGAAAGTTGCAAAACCTCATGCCAAGGCCAAAGATGACTTCAAAGTGACTTCTAATCTTCATACAAACACAATGCAATGCCTAAAATTCAGATTGGCCCAAGAAATTTCTCATTTTCATGCCTTGATGTCCAAGTATCATAAGCCATTTTTCATGAAAATCACAAAGAGGGAAGTCTTGCAAGAAGGTTTCCTTTGGTTTTGTTTGGTCTCTAATCATTATCAAAGTGTCATAACAACATTATGTGATGCATTTTGCTGCATATTTCTTAAGAGATGTCACATGTTCATGGCCAAAAGTCACAAAGTGCAACAAGTTGCAAAATTGCAAAACATGTGAGATCTCACCCTTCATCCATTACAGCTCACATCAATTGATCCAAGAGTCATCCTTGAACTCAGCTAATGCAGTACAAGCCAGAAAATCAGCTCTGCCACAGCCCATGCCTCAAGTACACCTAACCATGACTTTTTGCAATTTCTCCCATGCTCTTGGAATAGTGATTAGCAGCCTCTACTAACCTGCTCCACAACCTACTCAAACATTATGGGAGTGATATAGCAGCTCATTTGGCATAGAAACACACACAATCTAACTTGCACAAGTTCTGTCCCAAAACTCCTTCTCTGAATTTTTCTTCACACAGCCAAGAAAACTCCACTTTTTTCTTCCACCAACAAGTCACAAATCACCCTTAGAACAAGAATCACCCCCTAAAACAGCTTGAAACATCACACACCAAGGCCTTCATTTCTGCTACACCAGAGCAAAACAGTCATAACCAACCATTCTCAAAGTTATCCAAGCTTCATTTCATCATCAAGGTGTTCAAAGGAGAGGGATTGCACCAAGTTTGAGGCCAGAAAGTTCCACAGTTCAAAGCTCCAGTTCAGGTATCATCAAGAACATTTTTTTTATAGAAATGTAATCTCTTGTTATAGAATGATATATTTTGTTTCACTCATCATGTTAAGCTTTGAAATACTGAAAATGGTTGATAAATGAGTGTTTGTGCATGTTTTGAAGTTTTTGTAGTGTTCTTGATTTTGCTCGAATCTTGTTGTTGATACATTGATCTTGTGATTGATTCATGCTTGTGATTGATTCATGTTTGTGGTTTAAGAACAGAAAAAGGACCATTTTGAAAAAAAGCCAGAAAAAACACTTAACTTCCACCATTGGAAGTTAAGTGCAAAAAAGGACCATTTTGAAAAAGGCAGAAAAAACACTTAACTTCCACCATTGGAAGTTAAGTGCAAAAAAGGACCATTTTGAAAAAGCCAGAAAAAACACTTGACTTCCACCATTGGAAGTTAAGTGCAAAAAAGGACCATTTTGAAAAAGCCAGAAAAAACACTTAACTTCCACCATTGGAAGTTAAGTGCAAAAAAGGACCATTTTGAAAAAGCCAGAAAAAACACTTAACTTCCACCATTGGAAGTTAAGTGCAAAAAAGGACCATTTTGAAAAAGCCAGAAAAAACACTTAACTTCCACCATTGGAAGTTAAGTGCAAAAAAGGACCATTTTGAAAAAGCCAGAAAAAACACATAACTTCCACCATTGGAAGTTAAGTGCAAAAAAGGACCATTTTGAAAAAGCCAGAAAAAAACACATAACTTCCACCATTGGAAGTTAAGTGCAAAAAAGGACTATTTTGAAAAAAGCCAGAAAAAACACTTAACTTCCACCGTTGGAAGTTAAGTGCAAAAAAGGACCATTTTGAAAAAGCCAGAAAAAACACTTAACTTCCACCATTGGAAGTTAAGTGCAAAAAAGGACCATTTTGAAAAAAGCCAGAAATAACACATAACTTCCACCATTGGAAGTTAAGTGCAAAATGTGACCTTTTTGAAAAAAATTAAGAATTGGATCCCCTCCTTTGGGCAGTGAATTTGTATAGGTTTAGGGTTATTTTGAATGCATTTTCATCTTTTTATCTTGATGTTTGCTTTTGGCTTCCTTTTACATTCGTCTTGCATTTGCATCCATACCTTGACTTGCCATAGCATTTTGTGCCCCCATTTGATTCATTTGACATCATAAGACATATTGAAAGCATGTTTGATCATTGCATCTTGCATTTGCCATGTTGTATGCCATATGCACCTCATAACTTTTCATGTATGTTCATGCTTCTTAACTTGCTTCATTTGCATCCATAGGTTTGTATGATCATTTCCATGTGCTGCCTCATGTTTGTAACATCTCATAGCATCATTAACATCATGTATGTGCTTCTGGTTTTGTTTTTCATCATACCATTTCATCTCATTTTGCATTGCATTGCATTTTCTTTTCTAACTTTTCAGGTGGTAAGTGGCTTTGAGAAGTGAATTTGCCTTCACTTCTCATAACTTCTCTTCATCTCTTTTATGCATCCTTGCTGCATTTTTGTTTGTGTATGAGATTGAGCTTGCTCATTCTTGTTCTTATTACTTTCTTTCTTCAAGTGACTTGACTTCTTGAATGAAGCAAGTCACTTTGCTTCTCTTGATCCTTTCATCTGCTTCCTGGTGGTTCCATTGGAGATCTTTCTTGTTTAACCTCACAAACCTTAGGAACAACCAAGCATGACAATGATTAGGGTTTTGATTAGTCTCCCCTCTTAGTTTTACCTTTGTGTCTTCTTTGAGTCTTCTCTTCTCATCTCATAATCAGGGACTAAACCCTAAAGGCTTTAAGGCTTTGTGATTAAGCTTATGCCTGCATCCTTCTATTAGGATGGAGTGTATAACTTTAATCCTAAGTGTTAAACCCTTAATGTGTTTAAATCTCTTAATCAATTCACATAATAATCATCAAGACATCACACTTGTAACTTGGGCCTTGCATTAGGGTTCTAATTCTTCCTTAAATGGTTAAGAAGGACTAACCCTAGTGTTAATGGACAAGTCCCCCTCAAGTTGTCTTACAAATCATAAAAATCACTTCATCATCATACCATTAAATAAAATCCACTTAATCAATGGCTTGTTTTGTCATGAGTTTAATCCCTAATCATGGATTAAGTTGAGGAGCTTTCCTCAGCTTAAACATTCTCATCTATTATCCTTCTATTAGGATGGTATAATGAGTCTGTTTAATCCCTGATTATGGCTTAACCTCATTACTCAACACTAAACAAAAACACCAAAAACATCTAAATAATCACAAGTAGGTTAATGATCTTAACTCTACATCAAAAGGTGATTAAGTGTGAGAATCTGACTTCACACTTAAGGTATTCTCATTACCCCTAATCAGAGGGAAGATGTGATGAGTTTACTAAATCCATTGGTTTAGGCTTAAGCTCATTAACTTATGACAAACTTTCAAAAGCAATAAAAGACTGAAAACTCAAAAACAAACAATAATCGTCTCCTCCGGGATTCTTTTCTCATCTCATTCACTCACAACCGAGAACTTGCTTCTTCCGTCTAATGCAAGACAGTTTGCATCTGTGCCAGACAGATCATACACTTGAGCATAGGCAAGTAAGCAGTTCACAAGTCAATTCATCTATCTGTCTCTTTGGGTCGAACTACGGTGTTCTGACTTCCTCATTGCACGAGAGGATACGTAGGCATAACTTAACAGTTATCGAACAAAAGTCTCTGTATATTCCCCCTCTTTCTAGCCTCATTCTTTTAGCCTCATGATCTTGAGCATTTCACTCCTGTTCTTACACTGACACTTCACTTCTATACTTCACTTTTCTCTTACACTGACACCTGTACATTTTGTTTTCCAGCTCTTTTACACACAAATTGCACTAAAACTACCCCTTTAAAACACAAATCTTTCAAGCGTGGATCCCGTCGAGTACGGCGGACAATCTGGGTGCTAATACCTTCCCAGGTTGTAACCAACCCCCTTTCTCAGTCTCCCTGGTTCACGACCGTCTTATCCATTTCTTTCTAGGTCTATGCAGCATTGCCTTTCCTCCGGGATAAAAATGCCTAGCTGGCGACTCTATTCATTCTCCAGTGAGTTCACGGCTGTGTGTTCTCATTGTCCCTCTCGCCGACCGTTCGCGTCTGTACCTTTATCCGGGACAGTCCCATTTATCGGGAGCGACAGTTCCAGGTACAACAGATGTTTCATTTATGTTCAAGGCCTCAAACCCTTGACTCATCGTTTCGTGGATCTCCCCATCCATCTCAATGTATTTGTATGTAGCCAGATGGCTAACAAAAATATCTTCCTCTCCACAAATAGTAACGACTTGGACCTCCCACTCGAATTTTAACTTCTGGTGAAGGGTAGACGTAACTGCGCCAGCGGCATGAATCCATGGTCTACCCAACAAACAGCTGTAGGCAGGCTGAATGTCCATCACGTAGAAGGTCGTTTTGAAAGTTTGTGGGTCAATCGTTACAGGTAACTCAATTTCTCCCAGAACTCATCTCTTAGAGCCGTCAAAAGCTCTCACTACTATGTTACTGGGACGTAATGCCAATCCTTCATACTCCAGCTTCACAAGGGCTTTTTTAGGTAAGACATTGAGGGATGATCCTGTGTCTACCAGTACATGTGAAAGAACTGCACCCTTACACTCCATGGTAATGTGTAACACCCCAAATTTGCCCTCTTCATCTTTAGCATCATATCATATCATAGGCATCATACTCATATCATTTCCTCAGCATCATATCATGGAAAGATGAAACATAACATCCCTCATGTCCTAGCATAAGCATATGGTCATCTGTGGAGTTCCCAGAAGCCTTTCAAGCCATGACAAGGGCTCTAATGGAGTTGTACAAGTCCTAGTGTGGGTCTACACTCCATTTACAAGTTCAAGTTCATTGGCAAAAGCTCATAAGATTGCATGATCATCAGGGAAAACAGGACAAGGCAAAGCTCCTACACAAGGCACCTAAATTAGGGTTTGAGATTCAAGCATCAAAACTCCACAACTTTGGCCATTTAATTTGGGCAAAGTTTTCTATATGTTAAGAGGATCCTAGGTACCAATTTTCATGAGAAGATTCCATGTGGAAGTCAAGAAATTCTTCAGTTGCTTGCAGATGAAGTAATTGGTCAACTGTGCCTGTAAAAAGTCAACTGTCTGATTTCAAGGGGTCCAAGCTACTTTTTCTTGCCAAGGGGGGTCCTTACAATGTTATAAGATGTTTGGGATGATTAAAGATCAAGAATCATGGATATTTGAAGGGTTTTGTAAAAATGGTACAAAGTTGGTTTTTGAGATTTTCCAAATTTAGCAACTTTTGCCCTAATTTTCAAGTGAGCTTAGCATGATCAAAAATTCTTCAAATGAACCCAACCCAAACTTGAAAGTTGGAGACTAAGGCTTGCCATTTTCAAAAAGTACAAGTGCATTTGCATAGCCTTCATGGATCATGAGATATGGCCTTTGAAAGTTATTTGACTTTTAGGGTTTACTTTAGAATCCAAAGTTTTACCAAATGCAAAAACTCATGTATCCCCATTCCAAGCCATTCCATGTGCAAAGTAAGGTCATCACATCTTTATTCATGATATGTGAAGCATTTGGATCAAGGAAAATTGGTGGATTTATGTATGGAATGTGGTGCATTTCACAAAATGTAAATACATGGTCATATGAAAATCTTAGTTTCTACTAAGTTGCAAATTGTCATGTAAATTAATTGCAAGCCATTCTATGTACAATTTCAAATCATTACATCACTATGCATGATATGAGAGAAATTTGGCTCAAGGAGAATCACAAAAATCGTGCATGGCATGCATGGTCCCATCCTACTTGCAAAAGGTGCATAAGCATGAGAGTTTGCAATACAATTTGATCCAAGGGCTGAGGATGTTCCATTAGTGATCAGCAAGGAAAATAGGTTCAGCATGTGCAAGGTACAAAGGCAAGGCACGAGCAAATCCTTCCATCACACCCTTTATGCATTTTTGCAATTTCAATTGGATCACACTCCTCCCACGTGCATTTCATTTCTCATTTCTTGGACTGATTTTGGGCATAATAAAAGGGCCAGCTAGGGTTTTGTCCAGGCAGAAATCAACACCATTCTCTCATTTCCCAGTTTTTGCTCCTGCTGCATTTTCCCTCATAGCTCTTCATCCACAAATTCATTCACCAAACAAACTTCAGATTCTTGTTCTTGGAGCTTCATAGATCATAGATCAACCCTCACTTTGAGCTGGAGGAAGATTTTTGCACCAGTTCAGTTCAGACCAGAACCCTTCACAGAGCAAGGTTGAGTTGATTTTGAGGCCTCTTTCACATTTATTTTGTGAGAAGAGGTTGCAAGAGGGACATCCCGAGCTGGATATTGGTCTTCTTGGTGAAATTTGGAACTTTGCAATCTCAGGTATACTCCAAATTTATGGATTTGTAAATGGTTTTTGTTGTGTGTATTATGATCTGCTTGCTACACTGAGCATGTAGATCCCTTTGGTTTTGAAAATGGTGTTGAAATGAGGTCAGGCTAGGGTTTTGAAGTTTCTAGATCCAAACTACTTTGCTTCGGTTCAGTTTGTATGTGCTAGTTTACGTGTCTGTGATGATTGATTCATGTTGTGCTTGGTTCAAGGATCATTTTGATGTTTGATTTGCGTATTTTCATGGAGAAATGAGGGAGTTATGATTCTCTGAATTTGAGGTGTTGGTGCTGTTGTTGCTCTGTACTTTGCGCGTTTCAGGTTGGTTTCATGAGAGTGAGGTTGAAGATGATGACGTGTTGGGATGTGGTTGGGTGCGTATGTTTTTGTCCGTTTGTGACTTAAACCCTAGGTTGACCGGTTGATGGCATGTCCACATGATTTTGTTATTTATTTTTTTATATAAGTTTGTCACATGTATAATATTAATAATAAATCCTGATTTTTTTTGGTTTGGTTTTGTGAGCTTCCGCGTGGGCCTAAGGCCACTATGCTACCCGCACCCCCTGTTGGGCCCAAGTGGCCAGGTTGAACTGGTTAACCTTGCTCTTCGCACTCCCCCTCTCTTTTCTCATTTTTTTTTAATTTCTTTTTCTTAGTTTCTTTTGTTTTAATTATTTTAAAATACTTCCAGATATCCAAAAATTCCAAAATAATTCATGGGTTTTCATTTGAGTTTTCCTTAATTTTCTATATTTTTATTTTTCATTTTTTCTAATTATCCACGTGTCATTAAAGTTTTCTTCTCTATTAATTCATTTTGGATCTTTTTTTTGAACAATCTGCCTTGTCCAATTTCCCTAGGGTTCATTATTTCAAGTTTTGTGCTGATTCTTTTTGATCTGGATTCCTAAGGGGATGTAGTTCTTGTTTGATTTTTTTCATGATTTTTAGAAACTTTTTCATTTGATTTTGATCCTTGGTTTGTCTTTGATGTTTTGTAACCCTAGCTCATATCTAAGCTTCCATTTGACCTAGCTAGCCTCTGAATTTATCCCCATCCTTTTGGCTCATTGTTATGTTATGTTTAAGGATCATTTGTCCTGATTTGTGGAATTTTTAGGTGCTTTGTTGAATTGATGTGAATTTTTGTCCTTACCTTGTCCCATTTTGCTTCTTTGTGATCATTAACTCCTTCATAAGCTCAGAAGGGCACTTGTGCCAACTTCATTCTCTTGTCTGGGATCTTTTTGGGGTATGGGAACCTTCCTGATCTTGGTCTAGGGTTTGTGGCTTAGAATTCTGTGTTACCTTTTGAGTTCATCTTTTCCTATGTGCTTTCACTTCATCTCTCACTTCTCCACTTCTTTATCCCTCACTTGGTGTTTGTTTAGTCTTGTACTTCCTTTCTCTTCATCTTGTTGGCTTCTTAAGCCCTTATCCATGTTGTTTTGGCTCTGATTGTGTGCATTGAGTCCATATTTATGCATTCTTGTTTTGCATTCTCCTTAGATATGCATTTGTTTTCATATATGTTTCATGTTGCATCCTTTGCTTGTAAGCTTCATCTCTCATTATTTTGAGTTGCATCTTCATTGTGCATTTATTCATACCACTTCACTTCTGATTGTTTGATGTTATCATGATGATTTGCTCATTTCATTTCACTCGTGCATACTAACCTTGCAGGGGCTATGGTAAGTGTGAGATGTGGAAGTTGAGTTCCACATCTCCAATTCTCATCTCTTCCTCTTATGTCTATGTGAACTAACTCTCTTTTGTTGGGCCTAGGCCTTTCTCATCCCTTCTTCTATCTTCTTCTTCCTTCTTCATTAGGATAGAAACCTCACTAACCTTTAGGATATCCATGCATGTGAATACTTAGGATTATTTTAGTCCCCCTTTAGAATTTTTCCTTCAAGATCCTTTGGTGCTCTCTCTTCTCATCTTCAAACTTAATTCTAATTCACTTAATAAAGATTGAGTACTTTCATGTGACATGAGACTTTTCTATGAGATGCTTGCACGCGTTCCATTTCGGAGCGAGGTGTGAGTCATCACTCGTGGTGGATAGGTCTTAGCATGAGTATTTCACAAAGAAAAGCTAAAAAAACACTTCTTAACCAAAAAAAAACCACAAAAATACTTAATAATGGTAATAGGCCAGTGTGCTTGAGCCTTCATATGTGGGACTAGCTTTGGAGATTTCCTCCATAGATAGGTGTGCTTCTTGCGCATTCCATTTCGGGATGAGGTGAAATGTACACATCCCACTGAGTAAGACTTAGGTACACTTACCTATGCAAACTTTCACTCATAAAAGCTTCTAAAAAAACACAAAACAAACAATAAGCGTCTTTCCTTCGGGAATTCTTTTCTCACCTCATTCGCTCCGTATGCGAACTTGCTCCTACTTGTCACTTTGCAAGACGGTTACGCACTCGTCGTCCGAGCCTGCAACACCTGAGCATTGACATAGGCAGTTCAAGCCTTTTAATTCACAAGCAATTTCTTTTCTACCCCTAGTTAGGGGAACTACGGCGTCTCTGATCCTCATTATTCTGATGAGGTACGTAGGCAGCGGGGTAGGGCCCGTTCGAGCACAATCTTTATTTTCCCTACATTTTTCTCTTTGTTTCTTATTTCAGTTCTTTTCCAGCTCCAGTCTCCTTTCATTTTCATTTCTTTTGCTGCAGCTTTCATACCCTCACCCTTTGAAACAGTATTCTTTGCAAGCGTGGATCCCGTCGGGTACGGCGGATGATCTGGGTGCTAATACCTTCCCAGGTCGTAACCGACTCCCGAACTCAGTCTCTTTGGTTCGCAGGACCTGTGTCCTTCCTCTTTCTTTCTTCTGGTTTGTGCAGCATTACCATTCCCTTTCTTCGGGATAAAAATGCCTGGCTGGCGACTCTATTCTTTTTCCGCGCCACTTTCGTGTTTGTACCAGGATGGAAATCCGGGGAGCGACAGCTGGCGACTCTGCTGGGGAATGAACCCAGAGTCTCTGGTTCCCCTGTGAGTCTCTCCTAGCGCTTGTTTGTTGCTGTTTCATTGGGTGATGTTTGTTTGATATGGCTTGTTGTATTGTATTGTTGTTTGTTTACAGCTTTATTTACAGCTTTATTTACAGTTTTCAGTATTTATTTTCCGCATCATATATATCATACTGGACTGTCTGGACTGGTTTTCTGTTTGGTGGGATGGGTGATACTGTTTCTGAGAGATAAGCCAAGTACCCGGCTTGAGTGCACCCTAGGATTAGAGTGGACATGTTGTACTCGCATGTGGCATGATGAGTGGCGATGTGTTTCATGCCCATATTGCGACTGTCTTGGAAATATCTTGTGTAGGGATTTCCTCCACTTCGGGATAGGACCTTGATAGTTATGTGCATCTGGGGACCGATCATTGAGAACCTTTGTGGAAACAACCCTCTCCAGTGGTGACAGTGGCAGACCACATTTTGTGGCAAACCCATTCGCACCCGAGGGTCCACTGGGGACTCGCATAGGATGGCCTGGTTCTCTTATAGGAACTCAGTCAAAGCATCTGGTCGTATGACATTAGTACTGTATCCTACGGGCTGAATGTACTATTGTTTCTCGATTTCAGCGCTTGAAGCTGGGGACTTATAAGGGATGCTTGTTTTTCCCGGACTCAACTGAGGCCTCCCTGCGTAGTACATAATGCCTAACCGATTCCCTGATTTGGTCATGAGCCATTTCTCGGAAATGGTGAAAGTATTATTGCTATTCGGCTTTGAGAGTCCGTGATGTTTGACCCGGAGCACACCTGTGAGATTGGGGATGGGTTTACAGGTTTGCAGGAATCCTTGACCTCATCATACCCTTGTTACCAGTACAGTTCATGTTATGATACAGTTACTTTGGTTCCGAAGTTTTGGTTTTCTGGTTCTGGTATTCTTGATACTGTGGTCCTGAGATTTTCTTCAGAGGGTTGTGATTATCAGAGAGTGTGACTCAGTGGACTTTTGGTTTGTCAGTTATTCAGAGGGACCTTGTCAGTGGCCAGATTCCGGACAGTCTCAGATGACCATATGTCCCTGCATTCGCATCTGCATTGCATCATTGCATCATTAATCATTGTTTTTGTTTTCATTCACAGGTTCATATCTCTGCTACCGGTTCCGGTATTCTCTTCAAAGATGGAAGATCCTCGCAAGCAGAATATTCATTTCAAGTTCTTTGATATCAAGGTTGGTTTGTTGAAAAAGATGGTAAAGCTGATTACACCCAACCAGGTAGAGAGATTCAGAAAAGCTTACGGGAGTATTCTTGATGTGGTGATAGAGTTAGATTCTTCAGAGAGGAGTGCCATTCATACATTGCTTCAGTATTATGATCCTCATCTCCGTTGCTTCACCTTTCCTGATTTTCAGTTGGGCCCTATGCTGGAGGAGTATGCTTTGATCCTGGGTGTGCCGGTTCGAGATCAGGTTCCTTTCAATTCTGAGATGAGTAGGCCTGCACCTGAGGCTATTGCTGAGGCTCTTTATTTGAGCCCTTCTACTGTGAAGTCTTTGACCATTATTAAAGGAGGAGTGTCTGGGTTTTCTTTGGAGGTTCTGGTAAAGAAGGCGGAAGAATTGGCTGTTGAAGAGGAATGGGATGCTGTCTGTGCTATCTTGGCTCTTTCTATCTATGGCATCATTTTGTTTGCTGATATGGAGAAGTTCATAGATATAAACGCCATACATCTCTTTTTGCTGAAGAATCCTGTGCCTACCTTACTCGGAGATTTGTATTACTCGGTTCATTACAAGACTGAGAAGAAGAGGGGAGGTTTGGTCCGATGCTGTGCTCCGTTATTTCACATGTGGTTCATGAGGCATTTGCCTAGTACGAGGGTGTTTAGTGACCATAGTCTGATATGGGATCAGAGGCTGGAAAAGTTGTTGGCCAAGGATGTTAGATGGTTCACTCAAAGGCTGCAAGGTGCACGTTTCATCACCAGCTGCGGGAGTTATCATAGTGTGCCTTTGTTGGGAATAACTGGAGGGATTAATTACAATCCAATCTTGTTAAGAAGACAATTAGGATACGCTCTGAGAAATGTGCCTGAAGATTTGAAGCTGACCCCTATTTTCTACTTCTCAGTGAAAGATAACATGCCCTTAGTGAGGAAGGTTGCGGGAGCTTGGAAGAGCATCAAAGGAGAAGGAATAGCTAGTTTCGGGAAGTGCAACAATCAGACATTCCCAGAGTACGAAGCTTGGTTGAAAGATAGAGCCAGAAGGGTTTTGTTACCATTTTCAGCACCAGTTCCCCCAGTTGCTGAGTCCATTGACACTGTGCCTTTAGAGGAATTCAAGAAGTTAGAAGCCCAGCTACATGCGGTTAGAGTTGAAAATACCGAGATGGTAAGCTTGTATCACCAAGCTAACAGGGCCAAGAATGAAGCTGAGGAGAAGTTGATGAAGATGCAGACAACTTTAGAGGCTAAGGAGAAGGACTTTGCGGGAAGAGAAGCACATTTCCGCAGATTAGGGATGATGGAAGCTCAAAGAGAAGTTGAGCGCAAGAAGAAGTCAAAAACCCTCTGAGATGTTCGTCAGTCTATTGTCTGGTTGAAGGGACAAAGAGAGCAAGAGTTGAAGCAATATAAAGGAAAAGAGGAGTTCTTTGAATTTCAGATGGCTTACAAAAAAGAAGAGGTGGAGCAGGCCCACAAGATTCGCAGAGAGAAGACCCAGCAGCTCGCCGACGGTCAACAAGCCCTCGAAGCAGCACTCAAAGAGATTGAAGACCTCAAGTTGATGGCAGGAGTCAAGAAGGTCAGGTTTGATGATGGAGTTTCAGGGTCCTCAGGCGGTGGTTGTGCTTCTTAGTTTGTTTTCTTTGTATTTGGATTACCTACAGGCATGTTGTAGGAGTCCTAGCTGTTTGTTTATCCTCTGTAAGAACTCGTACCCTGTGGGGAATTCTGTTTTATTATGCCTAAAGGGCCGATCTATGTTATGACTGTTTCTCACCATTTCTTGATTTGCTTGCTATTATGGTTTGAATGTGGTTTCCCGCAAAGGTTTCTGAAAGTCGAGGATCAGTGCCCATCTGGTTTTCTTTGCTAAATACCGGAACCGGGGCATAAATGACCTGTGATTGGAAACATAAACAACTGCATTGCATCCATATAACCTGTTTGTTGTTTTGCAGGTAGTGTCTCAGTTACTAACGTGTTTTGTGTTACAGGCACTATAGCTCCTCGTAAAGTTCGAGAACAACCAGCAGTGCACAGATACCCAACCAAGACTAACAGAGAGCGAGCCATGGATCAAATGCAGGCAGATTTGGCAGATCTAAGGCAGAGAATGGATAACTTCATGACATTAATGGCCGGCATGGGGCAGAATCAAGAGCGTCTGCGAGAGATGGTTGAGAATCAGAACCGGAACGCTGCTGCTGCTGCAAATGCTGATAATCATACCGGTGCAGGCGCACGTCAGGGTGGAACTCCTGTTATACAACCAGGGGCGACAATAGTCAATGACGGGTTGCATAACATTCAGATGGACAACCATGATGACCAGTTCACTCTACTTGATGAAGCTGAAGGTCAAGGGGTAGAAATGAACAAGAGGTTCGAAGAGATGGCTGAGCAAATCAAGGCTATTCAGTCCCAGAGCTCTTTGGGATTCAATATAACAGACTTGGGCTTGGTTCCTGGAGTCAGGATTCCGTATAAGTTCAAGGTGCCAACCTTCGAGAAGTATAACGGCACTGCTTGCCCGAAGACCCATTTGCAATCATATGTCGGGAGAATTGCCGCTCATACAGACGACGAAAAACTATGGATGTATTACTTTCAGGACAGCTTGGTGGGAGCTTCCCTTGAGTGGTACATGAAGCTCAGTAGGGTCAACGTCAAGAGCTGGAAGGATCTCGCTGAAGCCTTTGTGAGGCAATACCAATATAACATGGACATGGCTCCGAATCGCACGCAGTTGCAACATATGGCTCAGACAGCAAAAGAAGGCTTCAAAGAATATGCCCAGAGGTGGCGTCAGCTAGCTGCCAGGGTGCAACTGCCGCTGTTAGAAAATGAAATGGCCGATATGTTTATGGGTACCCTCCAGGGGGTATTTCTTGAAAGACTGGCGTCGAGTTCTGCTACAAAGTTCAATGATATTGTCATTGCGGGAGAAAGGGTTGAAACGCTGTTGAAAATGGGGAAGATACAAGACCCAGGTGCTAGTATCTCAAATGGAGCGAGGAAAGCTTTTAGCGGACCTCCGAGAAGGCGAGACCAATGCTGTATTCGGCCGAAGCCAGGGTCGTGGTTACAGAAGACCCTATGAACATATGGCTGCTGTCACCATTCCCGCAGCTCCCGTACAACAGATGCTACCTCCACCACAACAACATCAGCAACAACAACAATCTCGAACCAACTACCAACAAAGACCATATCAGCCGAGGCAGGCTCGCCCGGCTAACAGGGTGATTAAAGCTATTCCGATGACGTATGCTGCCTTGTTGCCAAGACTACTAGATCTGAATCTTATTCAATTGAGGACTTTGGCACCACCACCTCCTGGAGAGCTTCCAGCTGGTTATGATATCAACGCGCGATGCGCTTTTCATTCAGGAGCACCCGGGCACTCAACTGAGAAGTGTAGGGCGCTGCATCACAAAGTTCAGGATCTTGTAGATTCAAAGGCAATCAACTTTGCGCCACCACCGAATGTCAACTCGAACCCTATGCCTCATCATGGCGGGGCAAGAGTCAATGCTGTTGAGGGTGACGACAAGTTGAGTTTGGTGCTGAGTATTGATGAAGTCAAGACACCGTTGAGGGTGGTGAAAGAGAGACTGTTGAAGGGTCAAGTATTTCCTGGTTGTTGTCTCGATTGCGAAGACTGTATAAGTGCTATGAATGGCTGTGGGAAATTGAAGATGGGTTTGCAAGGGTTGATCGATGATGGGTCCTTGCAGTTCAGTAAGGTTAGTAATGAAGAGGCTGATGATGTGTCAACTATTACTATCTTCTATGATGAAGCTGACATGCCCGTCAGACAAGGACCGGTTACCATTTACGCTCCTCAGATTAGTCCCGTGACTATAACTGTACCTGGGCCAGTGCCATACTCCGATGATAGAGCCATTCCTTGGCATTACGGTTCCAATGTCTATGTAGCGGGACAGAAGATGGAGAGTAGACCTGTTGCTGACTTGACTATTGAAAATATGGGAGGTGTTGGGGGCTTTACCCGAAGTGGTCGATTGTTCGCTCCCCCTGCACTGAGAAAGGATCCTGAGGCCGAGGCTTCGTCCAAAGACAAAGGAAAGCAGACTGCGAATGACGAGTCAACTACTCCTGTGGCTGGGCAAAGGACATTTGAAAAGGAGGTAGAGGAGTTCATGAGGATCATCAAAAGGAGTGACTATAAGGTGGTTGATCAACTGAACCAGACACCTTCAAAGATTTCTATCTTGTCATTGTTGATGTGTTCTCCCGCGCATCGAGAAGCCTTACTGAAAGTACTTCAAATGGCCTACGTTCCTCAGGAGATCACGGTCAACCAACTCGAGGCTGTTGTTGGAAGTGTCAATGCTAGCCATGGCTTGGGCTTCACTGACAGAGACCTCACTTCGGAGGGAAGGAATCATAATAAAGCACTGCATATCACGATGGAATGCAAGGGCGCTGTGTTGTCTCATGTTCTTGTAGACACAGGCTCTTCCTTGAATGTGCTCCCGAAGAAGGCGTTGATGAAGCTTAACATTGATGGGATTGTCCTGACACCGAGTGATCTGGTGGTTAAAGCTTTCGATGGTTCAAGAAGATCAGTTTTCGGAGAGGTTGAGTTGCCTGTCAAGATAGGCTCTCAAGTCTTCAAGAGTGTCTTCTATGTCATGGACATTCAGCTTGCGTATAGTTGCTTGTTGGGCAGACCATGGATACATGCAGCTGGAGCTGTCACTTCAACCCTGCACCAGAAGCTTAAATACGTGGTGGACGGCCAGGTCATCACAGTTTGTGGGGAAGAAGATATATTCGTCAGCCATCTGTTGACGTTTAAATATGTGGAAATGGATGGAGAAATCCATGAGACTTTGTGCCAAGCTTTTGAGGCAGATGTTAGTATCTTGACTCCGGTGAAGAAAAACAACAAAGGCACGTCCATTCATTCCTACCAGGAAGCAAAGGAAGTCGTCCAATCAGGCAATGCTCAGGGCTGGGGCAAGCTGTTGGAGATGGAAAAGAAGGATGATAAATTCGGCTTAGGGTATCAGCCCGGTGGTTCTACTTCAGGTGGTAAGGCCATCACGTTCACAAGCGCTGGGTTGCTCGACCGCGATCAAATTTGTACGGCAAGCCAAGACGGAGATAGTGACAGAGACTGGGACAACAATTGGATCCGCCCGTGTGCACCCGGCGAGGAGCTAGGAAATTGGTCTGCTGAAGACATTGTTCAAGTCACCTGGCTCTCAAAGTAATTGCTTTGTTTCCTTTTATTAGCATACTGCATATGTCAAATCCAGCATTCTGCCCAAGATGCTTGGATCCATTGTATTGGGCCACCATGTTTTGTATCACATTGTTATTTTGCTATGAAATAAAAGGACATTTTCAGACAAACTGTGTTCCCTGTCTTTGTTTTTAAACTTTTTCACAAAACAATATATAAAAATGGCAATGTGTTTTCCTTTTTGTTTCGTGTTAGCGTCTCTTTTTCGAAATAATCAGATTCTGAATAAGCACATCATTTGTGCAGTGCTGATCATCCGGATTCCACGGATAACGTTCCTGCTATGACTATGCATGATTTTGATAATCCAGTCTACCAAGCTGATGAAGGGGTTGAGGAAGACTGTGACCTCCCTGAAGAGTTGGTCAGATTGTTGAAACAGGAGGAACGAGTTATTCAGCCTCATCAAGAGGAGATTGAGACCATCAATATTGGAAGTGAAGATGCAAAGAAAGAAATCAAGATAGGGGCCAGTCTGCAGGCCGACGCCAAACAAGGGTTGATCAGTATGCTGAGAGAGTATGTGGATATCTTTGCTTGGTCATATCAAGATATGCCAGGTTTAGATACCGATATCGTGATGCATAAGCTACCCCTGAGAGAAGACTGTCCTCCTGTGAAGCAGAAATTAAGAAGAACTCGCCCGGATATGGCGATGAAGATTAAAGAGGAGGTGCAGAAGCAGTGGGATGCTGGGTTCCTTGCCGTGACTAGCTACCCACCTTGGGTAGCTAACATCGTACCAGTACCTAAGAAGGACGGCAAGGTCCGGATGTGCATTGACTATCGAGATTTGAACAGAGCAAGCCCAAAGGATGATTTTCCGTTACCACACATTGACGTGTTGGTCGACAATACTGCTCAATTCTCAGTGTTCTCCTTCATGGATGGATTCTCCGGTTATAATCAGATAAAAATGGCACCGGAAGATATGGAGAAGACAACGTTCATTACCCCGTGGGGAACTTTCTGCTATAAGGTCATGCCCTTCGGTCTGAAGAATGCAGGGGCAACTTATCAACGGGCAATGGTCACGTTGTTCCATGACATGATCCACAAGGAGATCGAATGTTATGTGGATGATATGATTGCAAAGTCCAAAGACAAAGAGGGGCATTTGGTTAACCTGAAGAAGTTATTTGATAGATTGATCAAGTACAAACTGAGGTTGAACCCGAACAAGTGCACTTTCGGAGTGCGTTCCGGAAAATTGTTGGGTTTCATTGTAAGTCAAAGAGGAATTGAGGTAGATCCTGCTAAAGTGAAAGCTATTCAAGACATGCCTGCACCGAGAACAGAAAAAGAAGTACGCGGGTTCTTGGGTAGATTGAACTACATTTCTCGGTTCATATCTCACCTAACTGCCACATGCGAACCGATATTCAAGTTGCTAAGAAAATAGCAAACGGTCAGGTGGAACGATGATTGCCAAAGAGCTTTCGACAAAATAAAGGAATATTTGCAGGAGCCTCCAATTCTGATGCCTCCAGTGGAAGGGAGACCGTTAATCATGTACTTGACCGTGCTCGAAGGGTCGATGGGGTGTGTGCTTGGCCAACATGACGAGTCTGGTCGAAAAGAGTACGCCATTTATTACCTTAGCAAAAAGTTTACCGACTGTGAATCCCGATACTCACTGCTCGAGAAAACTTGTTGCGCTTTGGTATGGGCTGCTCGCCGACTGAGGCAATACATGTTGACCCATACTACACTTCTCATTTCCAAGATGGATCCTGTCAAGTACATCTTTGAGAAACCAGCATTGACCGGAAGGGTTGCTAGATGGCAGATGATTTTAACTGAATACGACATCCAGTACACTTCTCAGAAAGCCATCAAAGGAAGTGTATTGTCGGAATACCTTGCTCAGCAACCTCTTGAGGATGACTATCAGCCGATGAGATTTGATTTCCCTGATGAGGACATCATGAACCTCAAAACAAACGATTATGAGGAACCACTTCCGGAGGAGGGGCCTGACCCTGAATCCAAATGGAAGTTGATGTTTGATGGGGCTGTTAATATCAATGGTCGTGGAGTTGGTGCCGTACTCATTAATCCTGAAGGTGTCCACTTACCCTTCGCTGCCAGAATTACTTTTGGCTGCACCAACAATGAAGCGGAATACGAGGCGTGTATAATGGGAATAGAGGAGGCAATTGATCTTCGGATTAAGAACCTCGACATATTCGGAGATTCAGCCCTCGTCATTAACCAAATTACCGGCAAGTGGTATACACATCAAGAGCATCTAGTTCCGTACAGGGATTATGCTAGAAAACTGTTGACATTCTTCACGACAGTTGAGCTCAAATACATACCACGTGACGAGAATCAATTTACTGATGCTTTGGCCACTCTCTCTTCGTCGATTAAAGTCCTGTGTTGGAATTTTGTGCCCAGAATTGACATCTCCAGGCTCGACTCTCCAGCTTATGCTTTTTCTGTAGACGCCGTGTCTGACGAGAAACCTTGGTATTTTGATATCAAGTTGTTCCTGGAGAAGCAAGAATACCCAACAGGGGCATCTCCCAAAGACAAAAAGACCTTGAGGCGACTTGCTGCTAGTTTCTTCTTGAACACAGATGGGGTTGTATACAAGAGGAACTTCGACATGGTCTTGCTCAGATGCGTGGATAGACACGAAGCAAGTCTGTTGATGCAGGAAATCCATGAAGGATCTTTTGGTACCCATGCAGGAGGGCATGCCATGGCAAAGAAACTGCTGAGATCGGGGTATTACTGGATGACAATGGATGCAGACTGTTGCTCATTCGCTCGAAAATGCTACAAGTGCCAAATATATGCAGATAAAGTGCATATTCCTCCTAACCCGCTCAACGTCATGTCATCTCCTTGGCCTTTCTCTATGTGGGGCATTGATATGATCGGGAAAATCGAGCCAACTGCTTCGAACGGTCATCGCTTCATCCTGGTCGCGATTGATTACTTTACCAAGTGGGTAGAAGCAGCGTCTTATGCCAATGTCACTCGTCAAGTGGTGGCAAGATTTCTGAAAAGAGATATCATATGCCGATATGGAGTGCCCGAAAGGATCATTACTGATAATGGTTCCAATCTCAACAACAAGATGATGGCAGACTTATGTCGGGACTTCAAAATACAGCATCACAATTCTTCTCCTTACCGACCAAAGATGAATGGCGCGGTAGAGGCAGCTAACAAGAATATCAAGAAGATTGTGCAGAAAATGGTTGTCACCTACAAAGATTGGCATGAGATGTTACCGTTTGCTTTGCATGGGTACCGGACGTCAGTCAGGACGTCAACAGGGGCAACTCCCTTCTCTCTAGTGTATGGCATGGAAGCAGTCCTGCCTGTTGAAGTAGAGATTCCTTCACTACGTGTGATGATGGACGTCAAACTGGATGAGGCTGAATGGGTGCGTGATCGTTACAATCAGCTATGTCTAATTGAGGAAAAGATATTAGCGGCTATCTGTCATGGTCAGCTTTATCAGAGGAGAATGAAGCGGGAATTCGATCAACGAGTACGTACTCGAGAGTATCGAGTGGGAGAGCTTGTATTGAAGAGGATCGTTCCTCCAGGTTCAGATAACAGGGGCAAATGGACCCCAAATTACGAAGGACCATTCATAGTGAAGAAAGTATTCTCAGGAGGGGCACTGATGCTCGCCACTATGGATGAAGAGGACTTCCCATCCCCTGTTAACTCGGACGCAGTTAAAAAATACTTCGCATAAAGAGACCCGCTGGACACAAAAACAGAATGTAAGTCCAGGCAAGAAAAGGGCATCCCGGCGAGCTAAAAACAGAATAAAAAGCTCGGGCAAAAATTAGGGAAATAAATATATAAAAAAATGTACACCCGCTGAGTTGAAAAGCCACATTGGACAGCTCAGGCAAAAAAGGGTATCCCGGTGGATTGAAAACCCGAGAGGGCGATCCACGCAAAATAAGGGAATAAGCGAACAACTGTGATCCAAGTTATCCGAATCACGTCATCGTTTTGGACAGCTTGACAATGTCAGAAGGATAGGAAACAGTTCCCTCGTCCTCTCAGAAAGCCAAAACAGAATGGAGAGTCTTGAAGACATGCAGGTCATAGCAGAAATGGAACCCCTTGGAATGCCGTGTACATTGCCATTAGGATAGTTTCTTTTCTCAATTTTATAGTGGCTACCTCTTTCCAGGTGGTTGCTTCCTGATGTAAATCTTTGCCTATTCAGAGGCCATTCAATAAAATAATATTCAGACAAAAAGCTGTGTGTGTTTATTTTTGTTTGCAAAATGTCCTGAATTTTGGCAAAAATAGCATTGCATCTAAACATGGTAATAATTTTGAAAAGAAAACTGACATGCAGGGAAACTGTAATCCTCTTTGAGTGTCGGGTGACGATGGACGAACCGATCATTCCATGCAAATCCTCGGGACACACGTGTGTTTTCTGTTGTTGTAGGTTGCAGGATGGTGTCACATTCTCTCAAGCAATTTACTCTTCCCCAGTAGAGTATATCCCCAAGCAGAGATTTCTTCTCCAGCAGGTATCTGAAGCCTGGCATCTCCGGCAGAGATTTCCTCCAATCAAGCTTTGGCAGCAACCCAAGCAGGTTCTTCTTCCCCAGTGAAGTAGTAGTCCATTCTTCCCCAGCGGAGTATGCCTAGCAGGTACCTGAGAGCATGTCATCATCAGAGGTAGAATTAACAGTATTCTATCCCCAGCAAGAGTCCTTGCCTATCAGGTACTTGAGGGCCTGATATCCTCTCAGAGTCTTGAATCATCAGACGCTCTCCCCAGCCGGAGTATTTGCCCAAGAAGTTTCCCCAGCCAAGTCTGAAGATGATTTATCCCCACAGAGTTCATATTTGATTTTCACCTCCGTCCGTGAAATATTTCCCAGCAAAGTTGCCCTATTGTTGGTTTATTTGATGATACATCCAGGTATTCATCACCTCAATCATAATGGGTATCCAGATCTTTTTGACTTGTATTCCCCTGTAGAGTTGTATCTCTTGTTGCCGATCAGGCATTCGTTTGTTGCTCGTCTGCAATCTTCAACACTCGTATGTGTTATCCCTAAGCAAGTTTTCCCCAACAAGGACATATCACTGCTTTATGGTTGCTCATCTGCATCTTTCAACACTCATCCGTGTTAGCCCGTTGGTATTGCTCACTTGCTTTCTCCAGCAGTGGTTCTTGTTTACTTCGATTTAGCTTGTCTGCAGTGTCAAATACTCGTCTGTGTTTGATTATCTCAGTGGGTTGATTGCTCGTCTGCAAATTCCAGCACTCGTCTGTGCTTTGAGATGTATTATTTTGCTGTTGACTCTCAACACTCGTCTGGGTTACGATACCTCTGTTATTGATCGTCTGCAATTTCCAGCATTCGTCTGTGCTTTGAAATGGTTACCTTGTTATTGCTCGTCTGCAACGGTCCAGCACTCGTCTGTGCTTGGTTATGATAGTTGCTCGTCCGCAACTCCTCAACACTCGTCTGTGTTCTGATATGTTATTTGCTGTTGCTCGTCTGCAACCTCCCAACACTCGTCTGTGTTTGGTATTGGATCCTTCGCTGCACTCGTCTGTGCCTTGATATGTATTTTCTGTTGTTGCTCATCCGCAACTGTCCAGCACTCGTCTGTGTTTGTTTGAAGCTCGTCTGCTTTTATCCCCCAGAAGTCGTCTGTGCTAACTTGCACCTGAATGTGAAGATTTTTTGTTTATCCTGATATTTCTGTGACTACTTCAAATGCTTGTCTGTGTTTAAATTTCTGGTATTCGTCTATACCAGTGGCTGATACTCGTCTGTATCATTGCCTGGGACACTCGTCTGTGTTTCTCAGATCATCGTCTGATACTCGTCTGTATCATTGACTTATGGCACTCGTCTGTGTTATCTTGATGATCATCCAATACTCGTCTGTATTGAAGAGGTTTCGAATCCTGACAGTGGGAATCAAATGTCGAAATGGTTATCGGTCCTGGCGTAACAGATAAATCCGAAGGAGGCTCGTCTGTCTCAAGCGCCAATTGTGGTTGCTGCACCTGGCGTAACAGGTTTTCTCAGAAGACTCGTATGTCTTATACCATATATCCGCGGATAATATATGAAGAAGGTTCGTCTACCTTGATTGCATGTCTATCCCACAGACTTAAGTGCATTACCGGTCCTGGCGTAACAGGTAAATCCGAAGGAGACTCGTCTGTCTCAGATTGCTATATGCATTGTTTTGAGGACTCGTATGTCCAGCTCCTGGCGTCACAGGATTGTTTGAAGACTCGTCTGTCTCAGTTATTGTTATTGAAGTGTGTTGAGGACTCGTATGTCCAGCTCCTGGCGTCATAGGATTGTTTGAAGACTCGTCTGTCAACTTGTTCTTATTCCAGATATCAGTTCAACTTGGAAGAAGCTTGTCTGCTTTGTCTTCCCTTCCATCACCAAAGCATCATTTGGTCGGGTTTATTTCCCGGTGTTGCATTCTTCGTCAGAGTGCAAATTTCTGGTCTTCTTGGTATTCAATCACAGTTTATTTTGAATAGTCGATAGCTCGTACTATCATCCTTTTCAGATTAACTGGTGATTGAATAGGGGCAGCTGTAACACCCCAAATTTTCCCTCTTCATCTTTAGCATCATATCATATCATAGGCATCATACTCATATCATTTCCTCAGCATCATATCATGGAAAGATGAAACATAACATCCCTCATGTCCTAGCATAAGCATATGGTCATCTGTGGAGTTCCCAGAAGCCTTTCAAGCCATGACAAGGGCTCTAATGGAGTTGTACAAGTCCTAATGTGGGTATACACTCCATTTACAAGTTCAAGTCCATTGGCAAAAGCTCAGAAGATTGCATGATCATCAGGGAAAACAGGACAAGGCAAAGCTCCTACACAAGGCACCTAAATTAGGGTTTGAGATTCAAGCATCAAAACTCCACAACTTTGGCCATTTAATTTGGGCAAAGTTTTCTATATGTTAAGAGGATCCTAGGTACCAATTTTCATGAGAAGATTCCATGTGGAAGTCAAGAAATTCTTCAGTTGCTTGCAGATGAAGTAATTCGTCAACTGTGCCTGTAAAAAGTCAACTGTCTGATTTCAAGGGGTCCAAGCCACTTTTTCTTGCCAAGGGGGGTCCTTACAATGTTATAAGATGTTTGGGATGATTAAAGATCAAGAATCATGGATATTTGAAGGGTTTTGTAAAAGTGGTACAAAGTTGGTTTTTGAGATTTTCCAAATTTAGCAACTTTTGCCCTAATTTTCAAGTGAGCTTAGCATGATAAAAAATTCTTCAAATGAACCCAACCCAAACTTGAAAGTTGGAGACTAAGGCTTGCCATTTTCAAAAAGTACAAGTGCATTTGCATAGCCTTCATGGATCATGAGATATGGCCTTTGAAAGTTATTTGACTTTTAGGGTTTACTTTAGAATCCAAAGTTTTACCAAATGCAAAAACTCATGTATCCCCATTCCAAGCCATTCCATGTGCAAAGTAAGGTCATCACATCTTTATTCATGATATGTGAAGCATTTGGATCAAGGAAAATTGGTGGATTTATGTATGGAATGTGGTGCATTTCACAAAATGTAAATACATGGTCATATGAAAATCTTAGTTTCTACTAAGTTGCAAATTGTCATGTAAATTAATTGCAAGCCATTCTATGTACAATTTCAAATCATTACATCACTATGCATGATATGAGAGAAATTTGGCTCAAGGAGAATCACAAAAATCGTGCATGGCATGCATGGTCCCATCCTACTTGCAAAAGGTGCATAAGCATGAGAGTTTGCAATACAATTTGATCCAAGGGCTGAGGATGTTCCATTAGTGATCAGCAAGGAAAATAGGTTCAACATGTGCAAGGTACAAAGGCAAGGCACGAGCAAATCCTTCCATCACACCCTTTATGCATTTTTGCAATTTCAATTGGATCACACTCCTCCCACGTGCATTTCATTTCTCATTTCTTGGACTGATTTTGGGCATAATAAAAGGGCCAGCTAGGGTTTTATCCAGGCAGAAATCAACACCATTCTCTCATTTCCCAGTTTTTGCTCCTGCTGCATTTTCCCTCATAGCTCTTCATCCACAACTTCATTCACCAAACAAACTTCAGATTCTTGTTCTTGGAGCTTCATAGATCATAGATCAACCCTCACTTTGAGCTGGAGGAAGATTTTTGCACCAGTTCAGTTCAGACCAGAACCCTTCACAGAGCAAGGTTGAGTTGATTTTGAGGCCTCTTTCATATTTATTTTGTGAGAAGAGGTTGCAAGAGGGACATCCCGAGCTGGATATTGGTCTTCTTGGTGAAATTTGGAACTTTGCAATCTCAGGTATGCTCCAAATTTATGGATTTGTAAATGGTTTTTGTTGTGTGTATTATGATCTGCTTGCTACACTGAGCATGTAGATCCCTTTGGTTTTGAAAATGGTGTTGAAATGAGGTCAGGCTAGGGTTTTGAAGTTTCTAGATCCAAACTACTTTGCTTCGGTTCAGTTTGTATGTGCTAGTTTACGTGTCTGTGATGATTGATTCATGTTGTGCTTGGTTCAAGGATCATTTTGATGTTTGATTTGCGTATTTTCATGGAGAAATGAGGGAGTTATGATTCTCTGAATTTGAGGTGTTGGTGCTGTTGTTGCTCTGTACTTTGCGCGTTTCAGGTTGGTTTCATGAGAGTGAGGTTGAAGATGATGACGTGTTGGGCTGTGGTTGGGTGCGTATGTTTTTGTCCGTTTGTGACTTAAACCCTAGGTTGACCGGTTGATGGCATGTCCACATGATTTTGTTATTTATTTTTTTATATAAGTTTGTCACATGTATAATATTAATAATAAATCCTGATTTTTTTTGGTTTGGTTTTGTGAGCTTCCGCGTGGGCCTAAGGCCACAATGCTACCCGCACCCCCTGTTGGGCCCAAGTGGCCAGGTTGAACTGGTTAACCTTGCTCTTCGCACTCCCCCTCTCTTTTCTCATTTTTTTTTAATTTCTTTTTCTTAGTTTCTTTTGTTTTAATTATTTTAAAATACTTCCAGATATCCAAAAATTCCAAAATAATTCATGGGTTTTCATTTGAGTTTTCCTTAATTTTCTATATTTTTATTTTTCATTTTTTCTAATTATCCACGTGTCATTAAAGTTTTCTTCTCTATTAATTCATTTTGGATCTTTTTTATGAACAATCTGCCTTGTCCAATTTCCCTAGGGTTCATTATTTCAAGTTTTGCGTTGATTCTTTTTGATCTGGATTCCTAAGGGGATGTAGTTCTTGTTTGATTTTTTTCATGATTTTTAGAAACTTTTTCATTTGATTTTGATCCTTGGTTTGTCTTTGATGTTTTGTAACCCTAGCTCATATCTAAGCTTCCATTTGACCTAGCTAGCCTCTGAATTTATCCCCATCCTTTTGGCTCATTGTTATGTTATGTTTAAGGATCATTTGTCCTGATTTGTGGAATTTTTAAATGCTTTGTAGAATTGATGTGAATTTTTGTCCTTACCTTGTCCCATTTTGCTTCTTTGTGATCATTAACTCCTTCATAAGCTCAGAAGGGCACTTGTGCCACTTCATTCTCTTGTCTGGGATCTTTTTGGGGTATGGGAACCTTCCTGATCTTGGTCTAGGGTTTGTGGCTTAGAATTCTGTGTTACCTTTTGAGTTCATCTTTTCCTATGTGCTTTCACTTCATCTCTCACTTCTCCACTTCTTTATC
The DNA here is from genome assembly GCA_963966055.1 of Lathyrus aphaca. Classification (NCBI taxonomy): domain Eukaryota; kingdom Viridiplantae; phylum Streptophyta; class Magnoliopsida; order Fabales; family Fabaceae; genus Lathyrus; species Lathyrus aphaca. Next base: position 277,370,894 of record OZ014523.1, read on the forward strand.
CCTCACTTGGTGTTTGTTTAGTCTTGTACTTCCTTTCTCTTCATCTTGTTGGCTTCTTAAGCCCTTATCCATGTTGTTTTGGCTCTGATTGTGTGCATTGAGTCCATATTTATGCATTCTTGTTTTGCATTCTCTTTAGATATGCATTTGTTTTCATATATGTTTCATGTTGCATCCTTTGCTTGTAAGCTTCATCTCTCATTATTTTGAGTTGCATCTTCATTGTGCATTTATTCATACCACTTCACTTCTGATTGTTTGATGTTATCATGATGATTTGCTCATTTCATTTCACTCGTGCATACTAACCTTGCAGGGGCTATGGTAAGTGTGAGATGTGGAAGTTGAGTTCCACATCTCCAATTCTCATCTCTTCCTCTTATGTCTATGTGAACTAACTCTCTTTTGTTGGGCCTAGGCCTTTCTCATCCCTTCTTCTATCTTCTTCTTCCTTCTTCATTAGGATAGAAACCTCACTAACCTTTAGGATATCCATGCATGTGAATACTTAGGATTATTTTAGTCCCCCTTTAGAATTTTTCCTTCAAGATCCTTTGGTGCTCTCTCTTCTCATCTTCAAACTTAATTCTAATTCACTTAATAAATATTGAGTACTTTCATGTGACATGAGACTTTGCTATGAGATGCTTGCACGCGTTCCATTTCGGGGCGAGGTGTGAGTCATCACTCGTGGTGGATAGGTCTTAGCATGAGTATTTCACAAAGAAAAGCTAAAAAAACACTTCTTAACCAAAAAAAACCACAAAAATACTTAATAATGGTAATAGGCCAGTGTGCTTGAGCCTTCATATGTGGGACTAGCTTTGGAGATTTCCTCCATAGATAGGTGTGCTTCTTGCGCATTCCATTTCGGGATGAGGTGAAATGTACACATCCCACTGAGTAAGACTTAGGTACACTTACCTATGCAAACTTTCACTCATAAAAGCTTCTAAAAAAACACAAAACAAACAATAAGCGTCTTTCCTTCGGGAATTCTTTTCTCACCTCATTCGCTCCGTACGCAAACTTGCTCCTACTTGTCACTTTGCAAGACGGTTACGCACTCGTCGTCCGAGCCTGCAACACCTGAGCATTGACATAGGCAGTTCAAGCCTTTAATTCACAAGCAATTTCTTTTCTACCCCTAGTTAGGGGAACTACGGCGTCTCTGATCCTCATTATCCTGATGAGGTACGTAGGCAGCGGGGTAGGGCCCGTTCGAGCACAATCTTTATTTTCCCTACATTTTTCTCTTTGTTTCTTATTTCAGTTCTTTTCCAGTTCCAGTCTCCTTTCATTTTCATTTCTTTTGCTGCAGCTTTCAGACCCTCACCCTTTGAAACAGTATTCTTTGCAAGCGTGGATCCCGTCGGGTACGGCGGATGATCTGGGTGCTAATACCTTCCCAGGTCGTAACCGACTCCCGAACTCAGTCTCTTTGGTTCACAGGACCTGTGTCCTTCCTCTTTCTTTCTTCTGGTTTGTGCAGCATTACCATTCCCTTTCTTCGGGATAAAAATGCCTGGCTGGCGACTCTATTCTTTTTCCGCGCCACTTTCGTGTTTGTACCAGGATGGAAATCCGGGGAGCGACATAATGTGCAAAGCCTTGTTGTGATTGCGGCCTTCCGAAGTCAAATCAGTGTTGGTAAATCCTAGTCCATTACTAGCATTAACATTTCCAACCACAGCTTCCAACTGATTGACGGTGATCTCTTCTGGCACGTAAGCTGCGTGCAAGACTTTGAGTAGTGCGTTCCGATGAGCCTCGGAGCACATAAGCAATGATAGAATGGAGATCTTGGAAGGCGTCTGGTGAAGCTGGTCCACTATCTTGTAATCACTTTTCTTGATGATTCTCATGAATTCATCAACTTCTTGGTCAAAAGGTGTTTTCAAAGCTTCTTTAACAATTTGTTCTTCTTGCACCATGCTCTTCCCTTTTGCCTTGGCAGCAGCTTCTGCTTCAGCAGTGGGTCTTTGAATTTGCGGAGCAAAGAGACGTCCGCTTCGAGTGAAGCCTCCGCCTCCCCCCACATTGTCTATTTGTGGTGAAGAAGTTGATGATTCGAAAGTAATTTTCTGTCCTTCGCAGTATAGGTCGGAGCCGTAATGCCAAGGGATGGCATTACTGCTTTCATAAGGTACTGGCCCAGGCACTGTGATAGTGACTGGACTGATGGCAGCTGCAGAAGGGACCATGATAGTTTGTGGATCATAATATATTGTGACTGGTGCTCTGGTAGGAGTGGCATTTTGTGAGTTGTAAGCGGAATCATTTGCAGGATCATAATAAATTGTAACTGTTGAAACACTTGCATTGTTTGTTGCTGATGTTGTAGGAGACATTGCTGGAAGGATGGGTGTTGTTGTTGTAGGAGTTTCTGAATGAAGGGGTGCTGAGGTTGTAGAAGGGATGTCAGTTGATATCTGGTCCGTTGAAGTAACAGATGAAGCATTTGTTGATGAGATTGAGGAGTTGTTTGGAACAATGGTTGTTGCAGTTGTAGACGATTCTGGAACTGTGGTTAAGGAGATTGTTGAGTTGGTAGGTATTGATGTTGTGATTTGAAGCAGGCCACTCTGGATGAGACTATCTATGCCATCCCTCAAGTTGTCATAACCATTCACTGAAATGTTGCAATAAGCACACCCTAGCTCACATCCCGGGAATATTTGACATTCAAGGAGTTAAGCTTTAATCTCCACCAAGGGTGTCCGAATCTGACCCACACTGGTTATCAAGTAAGACGGCTTGTCTTCTTCAATAGCATTGATTCTGGGACCACCATGGTGTGGCATAGGGTTCTTGTTAACATTTGGTGGTGGTGCAAAGTTTAGAGCCTTGGAATCTACCAAGTCTTGTACTTTCATGTGCAAAGCTCTGCACTTCTCTGTACTGTGGCCAGGTGCATTTGAGTGAAAAGCACATCTGGCGCTGGCGTCGTAATTTCTGGGCAGACTGGCAGGATCTGGAGGTGCCAATGTCCTTAGCTCAACTAGGTTGAGTTTCAGGAGTTGTGGCAGTAATGTGGCATAGGGCATAGGGATCGGATCGATCACCCTATTGGCCTGAGAAGGCCTCTGTTGAAATGGTCTTTGCTGATTGTTGTTGTTGGTGTTGCTGTTGTTATAATTTCTCTGAGGAGGATAATGAGTTTGTTGCTGATAATTTTGTTGCTGAGGTTGATAAGCTGGTTGAGGATGAATTGGAGCGGGAATGGTGACTGCTGCCACAGACCTATGAACATATTGGGGCCTGTCCCTGCTGGTGTGGATAGCATTGGTCTCACCAGTTCTTCTTGGGCCCACAAAAGGCTTTCTTGTGTTGCTGGATGAGCTAGCACCGTTGTCAGAAATTTTACCCATCTTTAATAGGCTTTCAATTCTTTCCCCGGCTATGACCACATCAGCAAAGCTAGTGGAAGAAAAGGCAGCTAGCCTGTCAATGTATGTTCCTTGGAGGGTGTTCATAAACATATCAGCCATCTCCCTCTCTGACATGGGTGGCTGGACAGCAGCAGCAAGCTGCCTCCACCTCTGAGCGTACTCTCGGAAGCTTTCCCTGGATGATTGAGACATCCCCATCAGGAGGGTCCTGTTGGGAGCCATATCCAAGTTGTACTGATACTGTCTGATAAAGGCCTCAGCCAGGTCCTTCCAGCATCTAATGGTTGCTCTGGTCAGATGAGAGTACCATTCCCTTGAAGCTCCTGTTAAGCTATCCTCAAAATAAAACATCCATAGCTTCTCGTCCATGGTATATGCCTTCAGCCTCCCTAGAAAGGATTGTAAATGGGTCCGTGGACAGGATGTTCCGTTGTACTTCTCAAAGCACGGAGGTTTAAATTTGTGGGGAATCCTGACCCCGTCCACTAGACCCATGTCCATAACATCAAAGCCCAAAGAATTCTGGGACTCTAGGGACCTCAGTTTCTCAGCAATCTCATCTAGCCTTCTGTCATAGGCTTCCTCCCCAGCTCCCATCACTGTGAACTGATCTTCCTGGGGGTCTTCTTGCAGCACTCTATCTGCTGTGGCAGTCCCTTGCACATTAACAGGGATGTTGATCTCTGGATGCAGGTGGGGTCCATAGACTGGGGGATTAACATGAGGTTGGACTCTCTCATTGTTGCTTGTCCCAGCTGTCCCTGGATGAGGGTCTTCCTGATTCCTCCCCTCTACCAGTGCTCTTAACCTCTCTTGGCTTTGAGCCATATTATTCATCACCTCCATAAACTGTGTCATCTGATTCCTCATTTCTAGCCTTTCATTGGCCATTTGATTCCTGACCTCTGTAAGGTCCTGCTGTACTTGGTCCATTTGTATACCTGGAAGGTTGTTGCGGGTTGGATATGGGTGTGGACGATTGAGTGGAAACCCCCGACGTCGAGCAATAGTTCCTGAAGTCACAACAGATTTAGTAACAATAAAACAAAAACCTACAAAATAAAGCAAAAGGTTAGTATGCAATGCAGTATGCTTATTTGTATCCAAGGTATCCGGCTTGGCACTTGGTTTTGACCTTTCCAGACCCCTGAGGAAGATGCTTGTGATGTTGCTTGAAGAAATTCAGATAAAACAAAACAACACATATATTACAACAAGTAAATGATACATAGTTTGTTTTTTACAATACATGCCTTCTGAGGGGTCAAAAATACAACATAAAGAAAAGTACATGAAATGAAAGCAACAACAAGCAAAAGTCAAACACCAAGACCAAACTCATCCTCCTGAACTTCCTTGAGAAGTGCTTCAGTCACAGGATCAGCTGGACGCTCTGTAAGATTCCTGATAAGGAGATTCCTTGTGGTAACAGCTGCAGTTAGCTTCTTGTGTTGACTCTGGTCCTTTGACCTCTTCACACCAGCTTTAATCTTCAATTCTGAGATCTCTCTCTGGGCTGCTGCCAGGGCTTCCTGTTGCTCTTTTGCACTAGCTTCCAGCTGCTCAATCTTATCCTGAGTCCTTTTATCCTCCTGAGTACGGGCTTCGGTGATCCTGACCCACCTAGCCTGACTCTCCTTCAGATACAAATCAGTCCTAGATATTTGGAATTGGGCCTCTTTGCAGGCATTCTTCAAGATCTGTTCTCCAGCCCTTGCCTTCTTAATGTAATCCTCTGACTTCTCAATTTTGGCCAGATGCTCCACTTTTAGCTTTTCTAACCTTTCAATGTCCAAGCGACCATCACTCCTCTCCCAGAGGGTCTTCTGTAGACCCTGAGTCAGATTCTCATTTCTCTCTTTCAATTTCTCAAACTCCTCTAAGCTGACAGTTGCTGGAGGTGGTGCTGTGGAGGGTCCAGGCACATCTTCAAGGGTGAAGGGCATCCCAGAAACTTGAGCCCTGTCATGAGACCACTCATAGTACTGAGCTGAGGCCACATTATTGCATCTCCCGAGAATAGTTACCCCCTTAGTCTGCACATTGTCCCAGGCCCAGGATGCCTGCCTGACAATAGCCAGATTAGGCTTGTTCTCACAATAAAGGGTCTCTGCCAGATCCTGTACCTTAGGAGGGTGGACTAATGCATAGCCCAGTTGTCTTTTGAATAGCAGAGGGTTGTAGTTGATGCAACCCTTCACTCCTATCAGAGGCACATTGGGAAACTGCCCACAACTAGTGATGATGTCTCTGCCCTTGGTGCTCTGAGTGCACCACCTGATATCATCTGAGGTTAGAGCAACAAGCCTCCTAGCCCAGTTCTTCTGCTGGTGAGGGTTCAAGAATGCATCAGTCTTTGGCAAATGTTTGAGCAGCCAAGTATGGAACAAAGGAGCACAGCATCTCACTAATCTTCCCTTTGCTTTTCATTCCTTTGATGAACAGAGTAGTAAAGATCTCCCAGTAAGGTGGGTACTGGGTTCCTCAGGATGAAAAGATGGATTGCATTCTTGCTAACAAACTTAGGCTCATCTGCAAAGAGTATGATCCCATATATGCTAATGGCCAACAGAGCACAGACTGCCTTCCACTCCCCCAAGGAGGCCTTCAGGGTAGCCTGAGAAGTCAAGAAATCCAAGTTAAGACCTGAGACTCCAGCTTTTGCTGTCATGTTCTGCCCAATCAGAACTGGTTCCAGATACAAGGCTTTTGCCACCTCTTCATTACTAGGGAAAGCCATCTCAGGGTTGAAGGGGACTCCACCTCTGATAGGTACACCAATCAGTGATGAATACTCTTCCAACAAGGGTCCCAACTGAAAATTCTGGAAGGTGAAGCACCTCATAGGGGGATCATAGAACTGCAAGCAAGTATGAATCAAGCTCCTCTGTGAAGGGTCCAAATCCATAACCACATCAAGGATTCCTCCATAATGTTCTCTGAAAAGTGGTATATGGTTTGGAGTAATCAGGGTTTGAATCTTCTTGATGCTAGCCAACTCAGGCTCAAAGAAATGATAGGAGATGTTACTCTTCTTAGGTGCCATGCTGCTGAAGGAGAACTGAGACAGGTGCTGAGAATAACACTGAAGATGGGCCACTGACAGGCTGAGACTGGTGATGCAGGTGACTGAAGCAGGTAGCTGATAGCTAAAGTAAGCACTGATGAAGATAGGTCTATGCTGAAGAAGGGGTCAAAACCAAGCCAAAATGTATGATGGATACCCTGAAAAAACAAATAAACACATGTTAAAATGATGCAATGAGGATGTATGCAAATGATATGCAAGGGTTTGTGACTGAGCTGGATCTGATTAATTGCTCTGATATAAGTCCAGGTATGTTCAAGAAATCCAGATGGAGGTTCAAAAGTCCAGTAACCAAGGTGGGGGACTCAAATAAAGAGTCACATGTCCAGGGTTAAAAATCACAAGAACTGTTCCAAAATGGAGTACTCTTAATCAAAACAAAGTAACAGGGTATGTTGAGGTCAAGGGTACCTGCAAACCTGTAAACAACCCAACCCCCTCACAGGTGATGTTCTAAAACAAGGATCCTCAGACTTGGATCAGTTATGAGAAGTGTAAACACTTCTAACCCGGAGGTACAGTGTTTACAATAACCATAAAAGATCCTCCTCTAATTCACCTCAGTTTCTGAAGGTCAATACTAAAGGTCATCCAGACTTAGCAGGCTTCCCAGATAGCCCTAGCACTACAGGAAATCTGTAGCACAAAGTTCTCAAGAAGAAACCCATATCTGAACCGTGTTTCATATTCCCGCACCAGACCAAAATGGAATGGGAAAGAACATGAACCACTCTAACCTAGGTGTCACTCAGGTCCCAGGTATAGGACCTTAACTCTCAGTAGAACACCCACCCACCAAAACAACAAAACAGATCCAGCCAGCACAGTATGACAGTATGATATATGTAAAGCTATAAAGAAAGCAACAAAACAACTGTACATAAATCAAAAATAAAATACAAATACAAGCACAAATAGCACCTAACACCCCAGTAAACACAAATCAATCAAGCGCTAGGAGGAACCCACAAAAAGAACCAGAAGCCCTGGTTACAGTATAAGGGTCCCCAGCAGAGTCGCTAAGCTGTCGCTCCCGATAAATGGGAATGGCCCAAAGAAAGGTACTGACGCGAACGGTCGACGAAAGGAGGTGCGAGAACACACAAGAGTGAACTCACAGGGAATGAAAGAGTCGCCATCTAGGCATTTTTATCCCGGAGGAAAGGTAATGCTACATAGACCTAGAAATATATGGATAAGACGGTCGCGAACCAGAGAGACTGAGAAAGGGGGTTGGTTACAACCTGGGAAGGTATTAGCACCCAGATTGTCCGTCGTACTCGACGGGATCCACGCTTAAAAGATTTGTGTTTCAAAGGGGTAGTGTCAATGCAATTTGTGTATAAAAGAGCTGGAAAAGAATGTACAGGTGTCAGTGTAAGAGATGTGAAGTGTGTAAATGAAGTGTCAGTGTAAAAGAAAAAGAGGTGAAATGCTCATGATAATGAGGCTTAAATAATGAGGCTAGAAGGAGGGGGAATATACAGAGACTTTTGTTCGATAACTGTTAAGTTATGCCTATGTATCCTCTCGTGCAATGAGGAAGTCAGAACACCGTAGTTCGACCCAAAGAGACTGAAAGATGAATTGACTTGATGAACTGCTTGCTTGTCTATGCTCAAGTGTAAGACCTGTCTGGCTCAGGTGAAAACTGTCTTGCATTAGACGGAAGAAGCTAGTTCTCGTTTATGAGTGAATGAGATGAGAAAAGAATCCCGGAGGAGACGATTATTGTTTGCTTTTGAGTTTTCAGTCTTTTATTGCTTTTGAAAGTTTATCATAAGTTAATGAGCTTAAGTCTGAATCAATGGATTAGTAAACTCATCACATCTTCCCTCTGATTAGGGGTAATGAGAGTACCTTAAGTGTGAAGTCAGCTTCTCACACTTAATCACCTTTGGTGCAGGATTAAGATCATTAACCTACTTATGGTTATTTAGATATTTTTGGTATTTTTGTTTAGTGTTAAGTAATGAGATTAAGCCATAATCAGGGATTAAACAGACTCATTACACCATCCTAATAGAAGGATAATAGATGAGGGTGTTTAAGCTGAGGAAAGCTCCTCAACTTAATCCATGATTAGGGATTAAACTCATGACAAAACAAACCTTTGATTAAGTGGATTTTATTTAATGGTGAGATGATGAAGTGAATTTTATGGTTTGTAAGACAACTTGAGGGGGACTTGTCCATTAACACTAGGGTTAGTCCTTCTTAACCAATTAAGGAAGAATTAGAACCCTAATGCAAGGCCCAAGTTACAAGTGTGATTGTCTTGATGGTTATTATGTGAATTGATTAAAAGATTTAAACACATTAAGGGTTTAACACTTAGGATTAAAGTTATACACTCCATCCTAATAGAAGGATGCAGGCATAAGCTTAATCACAAAGCCTTAAAACCTTTAGGGTTTAATCCTTGATTATGAGATGAGAAGAGAAGACTCAATGAGACACAAAGGTAAAAACTAAGTGGGGGACTAGTCAGAACCCTAATTATTGTCATGCTTGGTTGTTCCTAAGGTTTGTGAAGTTTACAAGAGACATCTTCAGAGGAACCACCAGGAAGCAGATGGAAGGATCAGGAGAAGCAAAGTAACTTGCTTCATTGAAGAAGACAAGTCACTTGAGGAAAGAAAGTAAGAAGAAGAAGAAAGAGCAAGCTCAATCTCAAACACATAACAAAATGCAGCATGGATGCATAAAAGAGATGAAAAGAAGTTGTGAGAAGTGAAGGCAAATTCACTTCTCAAAATTACTTACCACTTGAAAAGTTAGTGAAAGGAATGCAATGCAATGCAAAATGAAATGAAATGGCATGATGTAAATCAAAACCAGAAGCATATATGAGATGATAATGATGTTGAGAGATGATGAAAACATGAAACAAGGCATGGGGATGATCATACAAACTTATGGATGCAGATGAAACAAGTTAAGAACCATGATCATACATGAAATGTTATGAAGTGAAAATGGCATATAACATGGAAAATGCAAGATGCAATGATCAAACATGTTTAAAATATGTCTTAAGATGTCAAATGAATCAAATGGATGCACAAAATGCTATGGCAAGTCAAGGTATGCAAGCAAATGCAAGATGGATGCATATGGAAGCCCAAATTAGGGTTTATGATCAAAGCATCAAACAAAAATCAAAACCAGAAGCAAACATCAAGATAAAAAATTGAAAATGCATTCAAAGGAACCCTAAACCTATACTATCTCACTTCCCAAAGGAGAGGTTCCAACTCTTAACCTAATTGGGGTTATGAATTTCCTAAGTTTTCTAGGGTTTTAGGGTACCTTAACAAGAAAAATGCCAAACAAATGGAAAATAAAAGATCAATTCATGCTAAATTAATCTTACAAACTACATGATATGCTAAACACAATGCAAAAAGAATCAAAGTCCAACTCTCAAAGGTTAGGCAGAAATGATTTTTTGAAGTTTGGATCAAAATAATGCTTTGAAAATGAATTAATTCCATGGAAAATTATCAAAATGCATCAAGATAAAAAAAGAAATTTGGTTTGAGGGTTGGACAATGTTTCTAAATGTTTTTAAAGGTTTCATGAATTTTTTGGTGATTTTTAAATACCTAAAAGTATTTTTAATTAATTAATTCTCATTAATTAATTAAAAATAAACTTTTAAATATTTAAAAATATTTTTTTAATGCAAAAAATAAAAATAAAAATGTTTTTGGTTTCTGAAATTAAATAAAAGTTTGTATAAAAAATTTCAGAATTTTTGAAAAGGTTTTACTATTTTTTATAAAATGTAGAAAACAAATGAATTAATATGAAAAATAAAATGAAATAAACTGAAAAAGGAGAAAGTCAACACATCTAAGGGTCCAGATTCAAACATACGCGCGCGGGAATGGACTTGGCGCCACATCCAAGGGTGGAAATTCAAACTTGGCTAATTAACTGATTAAGCCCTAATTCGTGCCCTAATGACTTTCAGGCGACCGGAACACTGTTCCGGTCGTCTTCTCCGATCAACCAAAAACACAAACTCTCTCTACACGCAATGAAAACAAAATCCAACTGCCCAGAACTCTTCCCCACTCAAACACGAATCAAACCCCTCATTCAAACAACATTTATCATTCCTAAATCAGCCAAATCGAATCAAAATAGTTTTAGGGCAAAAAGTTTCAGAGCATTCATACATCCTGGTTTCTCAACCATTTTCAAAAATAATCACATATTCATGATCAGGGAAGCATGTAGATTCATTTAGTAACTTAAAATACACGTTCTGGAAAAAAAGTTCATGAAGCTACCTGAGTTTGAAGCTTTTCAGTCTGGAACTTTCTGACCTTCTCTCTTGTGCAAAACCACTCCTGTGACCTCCCTTGTGCTTCTGAAAGGCTTGGAACAAATTTATTTGGGCTGGTTTGAGAGTTTGCAGAGGTTCTGTTCAAGGTGGTGTGGTGATCGTGTTTTTGATTCTTTGAGTTTCAGGCTGCTTTGAAGGGTGCTTTGTGTTCAGTGAAGCATGGTGAGATGATTGGTGAAGTTGGTTTGTGTGTTTGAGGCTTGTGCTGAGAGTTTCGAAAGCTTTTGCTCAAGAGGGTGAAAATGAGAATGCTGAGTTATGGAGTGTTTCAGGCTTGCTTCTTGTTATGTTTGGCTTGCTTTTGATTAACATAAACAATTGGGATTGGTCAGATGACATGATGTGTGCTTTATTGATTGGTATGGGTGCTTTTGCAAATATGTCAACTTTGTGTAAGAGAAGTGTAAACACCCCAAATTTTCCCTCACCCATTCACACCATGGCTTGTGATCATTCTCATATGCACAAACCCAATCATAGCATCTCATACCACATTTTTGATTCACTGCATAAATTCAAAGTCATCTGCATCTAGGGTTTGTGATCTGAGCAATCCAAGAGCTTCTTGAGCCACTCCAAAGGTCATCAATCAATTCAAATGGGTCCATATGTGTTCAAGTATCATATTATATCCTCTCAAAGTCAAGAATGCCAAAGAATCACAAGAACTGTAAATGATGTGGAAGCAGAGCCAGGCTTGACTGCACAGATGACCTAGAATTAGGGTTTTGGCTTCAGAGGCCATAACTCCAAATTTTTTGGTCACTCTTGTTTCTATTGGTCTCTATATGGTGTAGGGAGTATACATATCAATTTTCATGAAGAAATTCCATGGGGAAGTCATCTGATTAAGAGTTGACTTTCTGAACAAGTCAGTGCAAAATCAGGGCATCTGAGGCCCCCAATGACCCAACCAAGGGGTGATCTTCATCATTTTGGGTGTGTATGATCTTTATTTGATCATAGAAGAGGTTTGAAGTTCACAAAATTCAAGGATTTCAAGTTTTTGCAAAGTTGACTTTTTGAGGCAAGTTTGACTTTTAAAGAATTTGTCATTTTAGGCAACTTTTCAATCCCTACTTTTTGATCCAAAAATGCTTCAAATAAAAAAACTTTGGTCATGAAAGTTGTAGAATAGATCTTTCCCTTTTCAAAAAGTACAAGAACATGACCTAATTCATTTTGGATCAAAAGTTATGGTTCATCAAAGTTGGCTAAAATCACTAAATTTCAAGTTATGCACCAAAAGAGAAATTTGCAAAATCTTGTACCAAGGTAATTTGTGACTTCTAATTGATGTCAAACCATTACACAAGCATCACACAAGTCTTAAAGTTCATATTGAACCAAAGGGATCACATGTTTCATGGTTTGTGAGGCAAGATCTTTTCATGAGAACCAAAGGGAACCAAGTTGCAAAAACCATCATAACATCTCATCCACTTACTGCCTTGGTTGCTGAACCACCCTAGCCTTCTTCTCACCTCATGCTGCGCAAGACAAGCCCCTTGTACCAAGCTAGCAAAGTAGCCCATGCCCTTCTTACACAAACTTGACCTTTTAGCAAAAGCACCCATACCAATCAATAAAGCACATGTCATGTCATCTGACCAATGGGATTAGTTTATACAAACAAATGGCAAGCCAAACAACATAACACACAAGCCTGAAGTCAGCAAGAACAACACATTCTCATTTTCCATCCTTAGAGCAAAAGCATTCGAAACTCTTCATACAAGCCACAAACACTTAAACAAACTTCACAGACCTTCTCAACTCATCATCCTGATCACAAAGCACCCCTCACCCTTGCCTTAAACTGCCTGAATCCAAAACACGATTCTCACCTGAGCTTGAGCAGAACCTGTTCAAACTCTCAAGCCAGCCAGCACAAGCTCCTTCTAAGCATCCAGACATCATCAAGGGACCAAGAGGAGTGGATTGCATCAAGGGAAGAGGTCAAAAAGCTGCAAAGTTGAAAGCTTCAAAACTCAGGTAGCTCAAGAACTTTTTTTTCCAGAAATGATTTTTAAAGTTCCTAAGTTGTTCTTTGTAGTTCACTGATCACTCTGATGTCTTTGGTTTCGAAAATGGTGAAGAGATGAGAGTTTAATCTGTTTCTGAAACTTTTTGCCCTAAAACTAGTTTGATTCGATTCTCATTGTTTAGGAATGATAAATGTTGTTTGAATGGGGGTTTTGATTCGTTTTTGAGTGGGGATCATTTCTGTGTAATTAGATTTCATTTTAGATGCGTGTGGAAGGAGTTTGTGATTTTGAGTGATCGGAGAAGATGACCGGAACACTGTTCCGGTCACCTGAGAGTCATTAAGGCTGTGATTAGGGCTAATTAATTAGGGTTAGTGAGTTTGAATTCCAGCCGTAGGATCTGGCGCCAAGTCAAACGCGCGCGCAGCAGGTTTAAATGAGGGCCATCAGATTGTTTGACTTTTCTTTTTCAGCATTTAAATTCATTTTATTTTCATATTTTCCCATTTAATTTGTACAATTTATTAAAAATAGCAAAAATACTTTAAAAATTCTGAAATTTTTTATACAAGTTGTTATTTAATTTCAGAACACAAAAATATTTTTATTTTCATTTTTTGCATTTAAAAAGTATTTTTAAATATTTAAAAGTTTCTTTTTAATTAATTAATGAGAATTAATTAATTAAAAATACTTTTAGGTATTTAAAAATCACCAAAAAATTCATGAAACATTTAAAAATATTTAGAAACATTGTCCAACCCTCAAACCAAATTTATTTTTTGATCTTGATGCATTTTGAGAATTTTCCATGGAATTAAAATCATTTTGATGCATTATTTTGATCTAAACTTCCAAAAATCATTTCTGCCTAACCAAAGAGAGTTGGACTTTGATTCTTTTTGCATTGCATTGTGTTTAGCATGTAGTTTTTGAGATTAAATGGCCATGATTTGATCTTTCATTTTCTATTTGTTTGGCATTTTTCTTGTTAAGGAACCCTAAAACCCTAGAAAACTTAGGAAAATCATAACTTGAATTAGGTTAAGAGTTGGAACCTCTCCTTTGGGCAGTGAGTTAGTATAGGATTAGGGGTCCTTTGAGTGCATTTTCAATTTTTTGTATTGATGTTTGCTTCTGATTTTGGTTTGTGTTTGATGCTTTGATCATAAACCCTAATTTGGGCTTTCATATGCACTCATCTTGCATTTGCATTCATACCTTGACTTGCCATGACATTTTATGCATCCATGTGATTCATTTAACATCATAAGACATATTGGAAGCATGTTTGATCATTGCATCTTGCATTTGCCATGTTGTATGCCATTTTCATGTCATGACTTTTCATGTATGTTCATATTTCTTAACTTGTTCCATTTGCATCCTTGAGCTTGTATGATTATCCCCATGTGTTGTTTCATGTTTGTAGCATCCCATAGCATCATCAACACCATGTATGTGCTTCTGGTTTTGTTTCTCATCATGCCATTTCATTCCATTTTACATTGCATTGCATTCTTTTGTTAACTTTTCAGGTGGTAAGTAACTTTGAGAAGTGGATTTGCCTTCACTTCTCACATTTTCTTTTCATTTCTCTCTTGCATCCATTGCTGCATTTTGATATGTGTTTGAGATTGAGCTTGCTCATTCTTCTTCTTCTTACTTTCTTTCTTCAAGTGACTTGACTTCTTGAATGAAGCAAGTTACTTTGCTTCTCCTGATCCTTTCATCTGCTTCCTGGTGGTTCCATTGAAGATTTCTCTTGTAAACCTCACAAACCTTAGGAACAACCAAGCATGACAATGATTAGGGCTTTGATTAGTCTCCCTCTTAGTTTTACCTTTGTGTCTCTTTTGAGTCTTCTCTTCTCATCTCATAATCAAGGACTAAACCCTAAAGGTTTTAAGGCTTTGTGATTAAGCTTATGCCTGCATCCTTCTATTAGGATGGAGTGTATAACTTTAATCCTAAGTGTTAAACCCTTAATGTGTTTAAATTCTTTAATCAATCCACTTAATAATCATCAAGACATCAAGCTTGTAACTTGGGCCTTGCATTAGGGTTCTAATTCTTCCTTAATTGGTTAAGAAGGACTAACCCTAGTGTTAATGGACAAGTCCCTCTCAAGTTGTCTTACAAACCCTAAAAAACACTTCATCATCATATCATTAAATAAAATCCACTTAATCAAAGGCT
Source organism: Lathyrus aphaca (assembly GCA_963966055.1). NCBI lineage: Eukaryota > Viridiplantae > Streptophyta > Magnoliopsida > Fabales > Fabaceae > Lathyrus > Lathyrus aphaca. The sequence continues at coordinate 277,385,918 of OZ014523.1, forward strand.
TGTTTTGTCATGAGTTTAATCCCTAATCATGGATTAAGTTGAGGAGCTTTCCTCAGCTTAAACATTCTCATCTGTTATCCTTCTATTAGGATGGTGTAATGAGTCTGTTTAATCCCTGATTATGGCTTAAACTCATTACCTAACACTAAACAAAAACACCAAAAACATCTAAATAATCACAAGTAGGTTAATGATCTTAATCCTACACCATGGTGATTAAGTGTGAGATGCTGACTTCACACTTAAGGTATTCTCATTACCCCTAATCAAAGGGAAGATGTGATGAGTTTACTAACCCATTGGTTTAGGCTTAAGCTCATTAACTTATGACAAACTTTCAAAAGCAATAAAAGACTGAAAACTCAAAAACAAACAATAATCGTCTCCTTAGGGATTCTTTTCTCATCACCTTCACTCATAAACGAGAACTTGCTTCTTCCGTCTAATGCGAGACAGTTTGCACCTGAGCCAGACAGGTCATACACTTGAGCATTGACAAGCAAGCAGTTCAAAAGTCAATTCATCTTTCAGTCTCTTTGGGTCGAACTACGGTGTTCTGACTTCCTCATTGCACGAGAGGATACGTAGGCATAACTTAACAGTTATCGAACAAAAGTCACTGTATATTCCCCCTCCTTCTAGCCTTATTCTTTAGCCTCATTATCATGAGCATTTCATCTTTGTTCTTACACTGACACTTCACTTATACACTTCACTTCTCTTACACTGACACCTGTACATCCTTTTCCAGCTCTTTTATACACAAATGGCACTGACACTACCCCTTTAAAACACAAATCTCTTAAGCGTGGATCCCGTCGAGTACGACGGACAATCTGGGTGCTAATACCTTCCCAGGTTGTAACCAACCCCCTTTCTCAGTCTCTCTGGTTCGCAACCGTCTTATCCATACCTTTCTAGGCCTATGCAGCATTGCCTTTCCTCCGGGATAAAAATGCCTAGCTGGCGACTCTTTTCTTCTCCAGTGAGTTCACTCCTGTGTGTTATCATTGTCCCTTTCACCGACCGTTCGCGTCTGTACCTTTATCTGGGCCATTTCCCATTTATCGGGAGCGACAAGAAGCATGGGCCACTTGCTAGCCTAGTACAAAGGCATGTCCTGCGCAGCATGATGAGGGAAAAGGCCTAGGAGGGTTCAGCATACTAGCCAGCAAGTGGATGAGAAGCTATCATGAGTTTTGCAACTTGCCTTGCCTTTGGTTCTTATGAAAGAAACTTGATCCATGGGACATAAAACATGTGATTCCTTGGGTGCATTCTGAACTTTAAATGTTGTGATCATGTTGTGTGGATTAGAAGTCCATTTGATAGCTCTAGAACACTTGATCAAGTCATTTTGCAAAATACCTCTTTGGTAGAAACTTTGAAAATTTGTGATTTTAGCCAACTTTGACAAGCCATAACTTTTGATCAAAAATGAATTAGGTCATGTTCTTGTACTTTTTGAAAAGGGAAAGATCTATTCTACAACTTTCATGACCAAAGTTTTTCCATTTGAAGCTTCCTTGAATCAAAAAGTAAGGGTTGAAAAAGTTGCCTAAAATGACAATTTCATTAAAAGTCAAACTTGCCCAAAAAGTCAACTTTGCAAAAGACTTGAAATTATTTAATTTTGAGAACTTCCAATGTCTTCTATGATTAAATAAAGATCATATACAATCAAAATGATGAAGATCACCCCTTGGTTGGGTCATTGGGGGCCTCAGATGCCCTGATTTTACACTGACTTGCTTGAAAAGTCAACTCTTAATCAGATGACTTCCCCATGGAATTTCTTCATGAAAATTGATATGCATACTCCCTATACCATATAGAGACCAATAGAAACAATAATGCCCAAAAAATTTGGAGTTATGGCCTCTGAAACCAAAACCCTAATTTTAGGTCAACTGTGCAGTCAAGCCTGGCTCTGCTTCCACACCATTCCCAGTTCTTGTGATTTTTTGACATTCTTGACTTTGAGGGGATATAATATGATGCTTGAACACACATGTACCTCTTTGAAGTGATTGATGACCTTTGGAGTGGCTCAAGAAGCTCTTGGATTGCTCAGATCACAAACCCTAGATGCAGATGACTTAGAATCTATGCAGTGAATCAGAAATGTGATATGAGATGCTATGATTGTGTTTATGCATATGAAATGATCACAAGCCATGGTGTGAATGGGTGAGGGCAAATTTGGGGTGTTTACACAAGGCAAACGGTAGCATTTCATGCCAATCTTTGTAGGTGACCACCATCTTTTGCACAATCTTAATGTTTTTATTAGCTGCCTCAACGGCGCCATTCATCTTTGGCCTGTAAGGAGAAGAATTGTGATGTTGGATCTTGAAGTCCCGACACAGTTCTGTCATCATTTTATTGTTTAAGTTAGAACCATTGTCAATAATGATTCGCTTGGGCACTCCATACCGGCAGATGATATCTCTCTTCAGAAATCGGGCTACCACTTGCCTTGTAACATTTGCATAGGAAGCTGCTTCAACCCATTTGGTAAAATAGTCAATGGAAACCAGGATGAATCTGTGGCCATTTGAAGCATTCGGTTCAATCTTGCCAATCATATCAATGCCCCACATAGCAAAGGGCCAGGGTGAAGACATCACATTCAAAGGATTGGGAGGCACATGCACTTTATCCGCATAAATCTGGAATTTATGACATTTTCTGGCATAGGCACAACAGTCTGCATCCATTGTGATCCAGTAATAGCCCGATCTCAACAACTTTTTAGCCATTGCATGCCCTCCTGCATGGGTACCAAAAGATCCTTCGTGAACTTCGCGCATCAGCAAGTCTGCCTCTGCCCTATCCACACATCTGAGGAGTACCATATCAAAGTTTCTCTTATACAGGGAACCATCAGTATTCAGGAAGAAACTACCAGCTAGCTTTCTTAATGTCTTCTTGTCATTGGAAGATGCCCCAGGTGGGTATGTTTGATCCTCCAAGAAGCACTTAATATCATGGAACCAAGGCTTATCATCTTTAACAACGTTTGCTGAGAACACGTATGCTGGTCTGTCAAGTCTGGATATTGAAATTCGAGGCACAAAGTTGGCAGCTTGAACTTTGATCATGGATGAAATGGTAGCCAGAGCATCTGCAAACTGATTTTCATCTCGAGGGATACTCAAGCTTGACCGTTGTGAAGAAATTCAATAACCTCCTTGTATAATCCCGATAAGGTACCAGATGATCTTGGTGCGTGTACCATTTGTCGTTGGTTTGATTAATTACCAGAGCTGAATCTCCGAATACAGTCAAAGTCTTGATCCTGAGGGCAATGGCTTCCTCAAGACCCATAATACAAGCTTCGTATTCAGCTTCGTTGTTAGTGCAGTTAAAGGTGAGCTTTGCCGAGAAAGGCATGTGAACTCCCCTAGGTGTAATGAGTACTGCACCAACACCACGACCATTCATGTTAACAGCCCCATCAAACATCATAGTCCATTCTTCTTCCGGGTTAGGCCCTTCAGTGTGAACAGGCTCTTCATGATCTTTTGATTTTATGAACATGATGTCTTCATCAGGGAAGTCAAATCTCATAGGCTGGTAATCATCAATAGGTTGCTCAGCAAGAAAATCAGACAACACACTGCCCTTGATGGCTTTCTGAGATGTGTACTGAATATCATACTCTGTGAGGATCATTTGCCATCTTGCAACCCGTCCGGTAAGTGCTGGCTTCTCAAAAATGTACTTAACTGGATCCATCTTTGAGATCAATAAGGTAGTGTGGGTCAACATATACTGTCTCAGTCGGCGAGCAGCCCACGCTAAAGCACAACAAGTTTTCTCGTGCAGTGAATTACGTTGTTCACAGTCGGTAAACTTTTTGCTTAGGTAGTATATTGCATACTCTTTTCGACCAGACTCGTCATGCTGTCCCAGCACACACCCCATTGACTCTTCTAATACTGTTAGGTACATGATTAGAGGTTTTCCTTCCACTAGAGGCATAAGGATTGGAGGCTCTTGTAAGTACTCTTTGATTTTGTCAAAAGCCCTCTGGTAGTCTTCATTCCACCTGACTGTTTGTTCTTTCCTTAACAATTTGAACAAAGGCTCACAGGTTGCTGTAAGGTGAGATATGAACCTTGAAATGTAGTTCAATCTACCCAGAAACCCCCGAACTTCTTTTTCTGACTTTGGTGCAGGCATTTCTTGAATGGCTTTGACTTTATCAGGGTCAACTTCAATCTCTTTTTCACTTACAATAAATCCCAACAGCTTACCAGATCGCACCCCGAATGTGCATTTGTTGGGGTTTAACTTCAGTTGGTATTTCCTCAGACGCTTGAATAACTTCAACAGATTTACCAGGTGGTCTTCTTCTGTGAGGGACTTGGCAATCATGTCATCCACATAACATTCAATTTCTTTGTGGATCATGTCATGGAATAATGTTACCATAGCCCGTTGATAAGTTGCACCAGCATTCTTTAGTCCGAATGGCATCACATTATAACAGAATGTGCCCCAGGGTGTGATGAAAGTTGTCTTCTCCATGTCTTCAGGTGACATCTTGATCTGATTATATCCTGAAAATCCATCCATGAAGGAGAACACCGAGAACTGAGCTGTATTATCAACCAATACATCAATGTGAGGTAAAGGGAAGTCATCTTTCGGGCTAGCTCTGTTCAGATCCTGGTAGTCCACACACATCCTCACCTTGCCGTCTTTCTTAGGCACAGGTACAATATTAGCAACCCACGGCGGATAGCTAGTCACAGCAAGGAACCCGACGTCCCACTACTTTTGTACCTCTTCTTTTATCTTTATTGCCATATCTGGTCGAGTACGGCGCAACTTCTGTTTTACTGGTGGGCAATCTTCTTTTAAAGGCAGCTTGTGCATGACAATATCGGTGTCCAACCCTGGCATATCCTGATAAGACCAAGCAAAAACATCTACGTACTCTCGAAGCATATCAATCAGTTGCTCTTTTACTGAATCTTGTAGGCAGGCCCTGATCTTAACTTCTTTCATGTCTTCTTCCGTACCAAGATTAACCGTTTCAATCTCCTCCTGATGAGGAGTGATAACCTTCTCCTCTTGCCTTAACAACCTGGCTAGCTCTTCAGGTAGCTCATAATCTTCTTCAACCCCTTCATCAGCTTGATTGATTGGATTGTCAAAGTCATACGAAGCCATAGCTGTGTTGTTGTCGGTGCAGTCTGAATGGCACTTTCTGCAAGGGTTTAGATTGTTTTATTTTAGTGATCAATTTTAATCTTGTTTAGAAAAAAGTGAAACGAAGTTATCATTTTGAAAACATTGCCATTTTATTTTTTTTGTACAAAAAGAAGAAAAAAAATGAAAAACAGTGAGCGGAAAAGAGAAAGACTCATTTGCAAAAGATGTTTGATATTCATTGATTAATCCATTTGCACAAAATTACAAGATGGCCCGATTACAAAATGAGTCTTGTCATCTTGGGCAAGATGCAAGACTTGATGCATGCTTTAAAACACATGAAATAATAATTACTCTACAGGAGTAACCCTTATAATTTCCTGGGAAGACCAGTTAAGGACTTGGCTCCCCGGAATCCTTGGATGTATCCAGCTCTCCAGGTTGCGGTCGCTTTCCTCCTCGTCTTCCAAATTGTTCACAGCATCCGGGGTGAGCATTCCCCCGCTGACAAAATTGGGCTCTTTTGCAGCCTCTGATTGATCCTGTTGAGTTGGTCTGTAACCCAACCCAAATCTGTCTTCTTTCTTCTCCACAGGCAGCAACTTGCCCCAGCCTTGGGTAGTACCCTCTTCAACAACCTTCTGGGCTTGCTGATATGACGTTATAGAGGTTCCCAGTACAGCAGATGCTTCCTTAATGTTCAGGGCCTCAAACCCCTGGCTCATGGTTTCATGGATTTCTCCATCCATTTCTATGTACTTATACGTAGCCAGGTGGCTAACAAAGATGTCTTCTTCCCCACAGATGGTGATGATCTGGCCTTCCCACTCGAATTTCAGCTTCTGGTGAAGGGTAGATGTAACAGCACCAGCGGCGTGGATCCAGGGTCTACCCAACAAACAGCTGTAGGCCGACTGAATGTCCATAACATAGAAGGTAGTTTTGAAGGTCTGCGGGCCAATCATCACAGGCAGATCAATCTCCCCAAGCACTGATCTTTTAGAGCCATCAAATGCTCTCACCACCAAATTACTCGGACGCAATGCCAATCCATCATACTCCAGCTTCACTAAGGCCTTCTTTGGCAGAACATTGAGCGATGACCCAGTGTCCACCAGCACATGAGATAGAACATCACCTTTGCATTCCAAGGTGATATGTAAAGCCTTGTTGTGGTTGCGTCCCTCTGTCGTTAAGTCAACATTGGTAAAGCCCAGTCCATGACTGGTGTTGACATTTGCCACCATAGTTTCTAGCTGATTAACAATGATCTCCTCTGGCACGTATGCTACATGCAGGACTTTCAATAATGCATTCCTGTGAGCTTCAGAACACATCAGCATGGATAGTATGGAGATCTTTGAGGGAGTTTGGTGAAGCTGATCCACCACCTTGTAATCACTTCTTTTTATGATTCTCATGAACTCGTATACATCTTGCTCAAAAGATGTCTTCTGAGTTTCTTTGACAGTTGGCTCTTCAGGTACCACACTCTTCCCCTTTGCTTTGGCAGCAGCTTCTGCTTCAACATTAGGTCTCTGAGTTTGTGAGGCAAAAAGGTGTCCGCTTCTGGTGAAGCCTCTGCCTCCTCCAACATTATCAACTTGTGGAGAAGAGGTTGAAGAATCTAGAGTGATTTTCTCCCCGTTGCAGTAGAGATCAGAGCCATAATGCCAAGGTATGGCATTACTGTTTTCATAGGGAACGGGTCCAGGCACCGTGATAGTAACTGGACTGACTGCTGCAGAGGAGGGTACTGAAATGGTATGCGAATCGTAGTAAATTGTGACTGGTGACTTGGTAGGAGGTGCCACTGTTTGTTGCTGGAAATTGTTGCTGGGAGGAACATTTGATGGATCATAGTAGATGGTGACTGCTAAGACCTCTTCATTAATTTCTGCTGGTGTTGTAGAAGATCCTGCTAATAAGATGGATGTTGATGTTGTAGAAGAGATGGTTGTTGAATTTTGACTTGTTGAAGTGATGGACGGTGCCATTGCTGATGATATTGATGAACCGGTAGGAATGATTGTTGCTGCTATTGTAGAAGAATCAGGAATTGTTGTTAAAGGAATTGCTGGATTTGTAGGCGCCGTTGTTGAGATCTGAAGGATACCATCCTTGATAAGACCATCTATGCCGCTTCTCAAATTTTCACACCCGTTGACTGCAATGTTGCAATACCCACAACTGAGCTCACACCCGGGGAACACTTGGCACTCTAGAAGCTGAGCTTTAATTTCGACCAGAGGTGTTCGAATTTGTGCAACACTGGTGATCAAAGTAGATGGTTTGTCTTCCTCAATGGCATTAATCCTCGGCCCGCCATGATTAGGCATAGGATTCTTGTTGACATTTGGAGGAGGTGCGAAGTTGAGGGCTTTAGAATCCACCAGATCTTGGACCTTCATTTGCAGGGCCCTGCACTTCTCAGTATTGTGGCCAGGTGCATTGGAGTGGAAAGCGCACCTGGCGTTGACATCATAATTCCTTGGGAGATTGGAGGGATCTGGAGGTTCCAATGTCCTTAGCTCAACCAAATTAAGCTTCAGGAGTTGTGGCAATTAAGCAGCATAAGGCATAGGGATGGGGTCAATCACCCTGTTTGCCTGTGATGGTCTTTGTTGAAAGGGTCTTTGTTGTTGATTGCTATTGTTGTTGTTGTAGGTTCTTTGTGGCAGGTACTGAACTTTCTGTTGATAATGTGGTTGTTGTTGTTGTTGATATGTTGATTGCTGAGGAATCGGAGCTGGAATGGTGACAACTGCTACTAATCTATGAACATACTGAGGTCTGCCCCTGCTGGCATAAATGGCATTTGTCTCACTGGTCCTTCGGGGTCCCACGAAAGGCTTCCTGGGATTACTAGATGAACTTGCACCATTATCAGAAATCTTGCCCATTTTTAACAGACTTTCAATCCTTTCCCCAGCTATAACTACGTCAGCAAAACTGGTGGAAGAAAAGGAAGCCAGTCTATCAATATAGGTTCCTTGCAGAGTATTCATAAACATGTCGGCCATTTTCCTTTCCGACATGGGTGGTTGGACAGCAGCAGCAAACTGTCTCCACCTCTGGGCATATTCTCTGAAGCTTTCTCTGGAAGATTGAGACATTCCCATCAGAAGGGTTCTGTTAGGAGCCATGTCCAGGTTATATTGATATTGTCTGATGAAGGCTTCAGCTAGGTCCTTCCAGCATCTGATAGTAGCTCTGGTCAGGTGTGAATACCACTCCCTTGAAGCCCCAGTCAGACTGTCTTCAAAGTAGAACATCCACAGCTTCTCATCCATAGTATAAGCTTTAAGTCTTCCCAGGAAAGACTGCAGGTGAGTTCGTGGACAAGAGGTTCCATTGTATTTCTCAAAGTACGGGGGTTTGAATTTATGGGGAATTCTCACCCCATCCACTAGCCCCATATCCATTATATCGAAGCCCAAGGAATTTTAAGACTCCAAAGATCTCAACTTCTCAGCAATTTCATCAAACCTTCTATCATAGACTTCATCTCCAGCTCCCATGACAGTAAACTGCTCTTCTTGGGGATCCTCTTGCAGGATTCTCCCCCCAGTAGTATTTCCTTGCACATTACCCGGGATGTTGACTTCCGGATCTAGATGAGGTCCAAATACAGGTGGATTAACATGAGGCTGACCCCTCTCATTATTACTAGTTCCTCCAGTTCCGGGATGAGGTTCCTCGGGAGTTTGTCTTTCTACCAATGCCCTTAACCTTTCCTGACTCTGGGCCAAGCCAGTCATCACAGTCATGAATTGGACCATTTGGTTCCTCATCTCCACTCTTTCATTAGCCATATGGGTTCTGACCTCAGTCAGGTCTTGCTGTACTTGCTCCATTAAAATACCCAGAAGGTTGTTGCGAGTAGGATACTGGTGTACACGGTTGACAGGGAACACTCTTGTGCGAGCAATATTTCCTGAACCACAACAGAGTTAGAAACAAACAAAATAATAACAAAACCTACAAAACAAAACAAAACAAAAGTTAGTATGCAATGCATTATGCTTATTTGTTTTCCAAGGTATCCGACTTGGTTCTTGGTTTTGACCTTTCCAGACCTCGAGGAAGACACTTTGATGTTGTTTGAGAAAAGAGATCCAAATGGAATCAAACTAAAATATATTACAAATGATGAATACATAGTCTGTTTTTTTACAACACATGCCCATGAAGGGTCAAAATACAACACAAAAGAAAAGTACATCAAATGAAAACAATCAACAATCAAAAAGTCAGACATCTAGTCCAAACTCATCCTCCTTAACCTCCTTTAGAAGTGCCTCAGTCACTAGACCAGCCGGATGCTCTATAATAGTCCTGATGAGGAGGTTTCTGGTGGCAATGGCAGTGGTCAGCTTCTTGTGCATGTCTTGGTCCTTTGACCTCTTCAATCCAACCCTAAGCTTTAACTCTGAAATCTCCTTCTGGGCTTCCTGCAAAACTTCCTGTTGCTTCTTTTCATTGGCCTCTAACTGCTCAATCTTGGCTTGAGTTCTCTTATCTTCTTGTATCCGGGCTTCAGTGATCCTGACCCACCTAGCCTGACTCTCTTGCAGATAGAGCTCAGTCCTAGCCTTCTGAAGCTTGGCCTCTTTACAGGCATTCTTCAATATTTTCTCCCCAGCTCTTGCCTTCCTGATGTAGTCCTCTGTTTTTTCAATCTTGGCCAGATGCTCCACCCTAAGCTTCTCCAACCTTTCAATGTCCAAACGACCATCACTCCTTTCCCAAAGGGTCTTCTTCAAAGCTTGAGACAGATTCTCATTCCTTTCCTTCAGCTTCTCAAATTCTTCCAGGCTGACAGTTGCTGCTGGCTGAGCTGTAGATGGTCCAGGTATATCCTCAATGGTGAAGGGCATTCCAGTAATCTGAGCTCTAGCATGGGACCAGTCATAGTACTGAGCTGAAGCAACATTGTTGCACCTTCCAAGAATAGCCATCCCTTTTGTTTGGATGTTGTCCCAAGCCCAGGATGCTTGTCTGACAGCAGCTAGATTAGGTTTTATTTCACAATACAGGGTCTCAGCTAAATCTTGCACTCTAGGAGGGTGAACCAAAGCATAGCCCAGTTGTCTCTTAAACAACAAAGGATTGTAGTTGATGCAACCCTTTACTCCTATCATAGGTACATTTGGGTACTGCCCACAGCTAGTGATAATGTCCTTGCCTTTGGTGCTCTGGGTGCACCATCCGATGTCATCTGAAGTCAAAGCAATGAGCCTCTTGGCCCAATTCTTCTATTGGTGGGGATTTAGGAAGGCATCTGTCTTAGGAAGGTGTTTGAGCATCCAAGTGTGAAACAGAGGAGCACAACATCTCACCAACTTCCCTCTTTGTTTCTCATTCCTCTGATGAATGGAGTAGTAGAAATCTCCCAGCAATGTGGGTACTGGGTTCCTCGGAAGGAAAAGATGAATGGCATTCTTGCTGATAAATTTGGGCTCATCTGCAAACAGTATAACCCCATATATGTTGAGGGCTAACAGTGCACAGACTGCCCTCCATTCTCCCAAGGTGGCCTTCAGAATGGCCTGAGAAATCAAGAAGTCTAAGTGTAAACCAGGGATCCCAGATTTTGTTGTCATGTTTTGCTCAATCAAGGCAGGTTCCAGGTATAGTGCTTTTGCTACTTCTCCATTGCTGGGAGAAGTCATCTCTGGGTTGAAGGGGATTCCACCCCTGACAGGTACTCCAATCAATGATGAAAACTCCTCCAACAGAGGTCCTAGCTGAAAGTCTGAAAATGTGAAGCATCTCAAAGGAGGGTCATAAAACTGCAAGCATGTGTGGATCATGCTCCACTGAGAAGGGTCCAGGTCCATAACCATATCTAGGATACCTCCATAATGCTCTCTGAATAATGGGATGTGGTCTGGTGTGATGAGTGACTGGACCTGCCGGATACCAGTCAATACAGGCTCAAAGAAATGGTAAGATATGTTGCTCTTCCTGGGAGTAGCCATGAGTGCTGATGAAGAGCTGAAGACAAGTGCTGATGAGGATCAAGACTGATACTGGAGATGAGCCACTGATAGGCTGATGCTGGTGATGATGAGAATTGCTGAAGCAGATAACTGATGAGGACAGCTGAAGCTGAGGTCTATACAAGTGAAGGGGTCAAAACCAAACCAAATATAATGTGGATACCCTGAAAAACAAATAAACAAATGTTAAATGATGCAGATGATGGATATGCAAATGATATGAAAGGGTTTGGTATCAGAGCTGGATCTGATTATCTGTCTTGATATAAAGCCCATGTATGTTCAAGAAGTCCAGATGGAGGTTCAGAAATCCAGTAACCAAGGTGGGGGACTCAAATAAAGAGTCACATGTCCAGGGTTAAATCACAAGAACTGCCCAAAGTGGGGTACTCTTAAACCAAAACAAGTAACAGGGTATGATGTGGCCAAAGGTACCTGCAAATCTGTAAACAGCCCAACCCCCTCACAGGTAGTGTTCTAAAACAAGGATCCTCAGACTTGGATCAGTTATGAGAAGTGTAAACACTTCTAACCCGGAGGTACAGTGTTTACAATAACCATAAAAGATCCTCCTCTAATTCACCTCAGTTTCTGAAGGTCATAATAAAGGTCATCCAGACTTAGTAGGCTTCCCAGATAGCCCTAGCACTACAGGAAATCTGTAGCACAAAGTTCTCAAGAAGAAACCCACATCTGAATCGTGTTTCATATTCCCGCACCAGACCGAAATGGAATGGGAAAGAACATGAACCACTCTAGCCTAGGTGTCACTCAGGTCCCAGGTATAGGACCTCAAACTCTCAATGGAACCCCACCCACCAAGACAGAAACCAGATCCAGCAATGATAATGGCAGTATGAAATATGTAAAACTGTAAAGGAAAGCAATAAATAAAGCTGTACATAAAGCAGTAAATAAAGCAGTAAATAAAGCAAATAAATAAACACAATTAGCACATAACACCCCAGTAAACACAAATCAAACAAGCGCTAGGAGGAACCCACAAAGAGAACCAGAAGCCCTGGTTACAGTATAAGGGTCCCCAGCAGAGTCGCCAAGCAGTCGCTCCCACCAAATGAGGCTAAGTCAGATGGGGTACAGACGCGAACAGTCGGCGAAAGGAGAAAGAAATAGAGTCGCCAACTAGGCATTTTTATCCCGAAGGAAAGGTAATGCTGCATAAACCTAAGAAAAGATGGATAAGACGGTTGCGAACCAGAGAAACTGAGAAAGGGGGTTAGTTACAACCTGGGAAGGTATTAGCACCCAGATTGTCCGTCGTACTCGACGGGATCCACGCTTGAAAGTTTTGTGTTTAAAAGGGGTAGTGTCAGTGCTATTCTGTGTACAAAAGTTGGAAAAGAATGCAAGTGTCAGTGCTGGAAGAAAGTGTGAAGTGAAATAAAGAAGTGTCAGTGTAAAGGAAGAGTGCAATGCTCAATACCATGAGGCTTAAAGAATAATGCTGGAATAAAGGGAATATACAATGACTTTTGTTCGATAACTGTTAAGTTATGCCTACGTATCCTCTCGTGCAATGTGGAAGTCAGAACACCGTAGTTCGAATCAAAGAGACCGAAAGATAAATTGACTGATGAACTACTCACTTGTCTATGCTCAAGTGTATGACCTGTCCGGCTCAGGTGCAAACTGTCTTGCATTAGACGGAAGAAGCAAGTTCTCGTTTGTGAGTGAATGAGATGAGAAAAGAATCCCGGAGGAAACGGTTATTGTTTGTTTTTGTGTTTTTAATCTTTTATTGCTCTTTGGAGTTTGTCATAAGAAAATGAGCTTAATCCTAAACCAAGGGTTAGTAAACTCATCACATCCTCCCTCTGATTAGGGGTAATGAGAATACCTTAAGTATGAAGTAAACACCTCACACTTAACCACCATGATATAGGATTAAGATCATTAACCTACTTGCATTTATTTAAATGTTTTTTGGAGTTTTTTTTAGTGTTAAGTAATGAGATTAAGCCATAATCAGGGATTTAATGGACTCATTACACCATCCTAATAGAAGGATAATATATGAGAACATTTAAGCTGAGAAATGCTCCTCAACTTAATCCATGATTAGGGATTAACCTCATGAAAAAACAAAGCCTTTATTAAATGGATTTTAGTTAATGGTAAGATTAAGAAGTGATTTTTATGATTTGTAAGACAACTTGAGGGGGACTTGTCCATTAACACTAGGGTTAGTCCTTCTTAACCAATTAAGGAAGAATTAGAACCCTAATGCAAGGCCCAAGTTACAAGTTTGATGTCTTAGTGATAATTAGGTGGATTGATTAAAGGATTTAAACACATTAAGGGCTTAACACTTAGGATTAAAGTTATACACTCTATCCTAATAGAAGGATGCAGGTATAAGCTTAATCACAAAGCCTTAAAACCTTTAGGGTTTAGCCCTTGATTATGAGATGAGAAGAGAAGACCCAAAGATGACACAAAGGTAAAACTAATGGGGGACTAATAAAACCCTAATTGTGATCATGCTTGGATTTTCCTAGGGTTAATGAGGCTTGCAAAAGATCTTCAGGAGAAAAGCCACCAGGAAGGAAGCAGATGAAAGGAGAAAGAAGCAGAGAGGGGCAAGACAACTTGCTTCACTTAAGAAGACAAGTTGATTAAAGGAATAAAGTAAGAGATGAACATGAATGAGCAAGCTCACTCTAATACAAAGATAAAATGCAGCAATGATGCATAAGAGAGATGAAAAGAAAATTATGAGAAGTGAAGGCAAATTCACTTCTCAAAACTTACCACCTGAAAAGTTAGTGAAAGGAAATGAAGATGACATGAGAATGAGAAAGATGCAATGATGCAAACCAAAACCAGAAGCATATCAAGATGCAAATGATGCAATGAGTTGGTGCAAACACAAGTCAAGAGTTGTGGATGATCATACAAGGATGAGGATGCAAATGAAGCATGCTTTGAACCATGAAAGTTCATGAAAGTTTATGAAATGTTATGAATGCATAACATGGCAAATGAAGGATGCAATGATCAAACGTGATTCTAATAGGTCCTAAGATGTATTACATGTCATGAGGATGCACAAAATGGCACTGCAAGTTCATGTATACAAGCAAATGAAAGATGGAAGCAAAGGAAAGCAATAATTAGGGTTTATGAACAACATGCAACACAAAAATTCAAAACCAGAAGCAAATGACATGACAAAAAATTGAAAATGGGATCAAAGGAATCCTAACCCTACACAAGTTCACTGCCCAAAGGAGGAGACCTAAATCTAAACCTAATGGAAGTTATGATTTTTCTAAGTCAACTAGGGTTTCAAGGCACCTCAAAAGGAAAAATGCTCATTAAATTGAAAATGAAAGATAAATCCAAACCAATTTTACCCTAGAAACTACATGCTATGAAGGATGCAATGCAAGAAGAACCATTATCAAACTCTTTATGGTTAGGCAGAATGGATTTTTTCAAGTTAGGATCAAAATATTGCCTTTAAACAAATTTAATTCCAATGAAAAATGTCAAAATAGTTCAAGAACCAAAAAGAAATTTGTTTTGAGAGTTGGATAATGTTTCTAAATGTTTTAAAATGCAATGTGAATTTTTGGGTGATTTTTAAATACCTAAATGCATTTTTAATTAATTAATTTCTATTAACTAATTAAAAATAAACATTTAAATGATTTAAAAATGATTTTTAATGCAAAAAATAACAATAAAAATATTTTTGGGTTCTGAAAATTAATGAAATGTTTGACAAAAAATTTCAGAATTGTTTAAAGTGTTTTGCTATTTTTAAAAATTCGTAGAAGTTAAATATAAAATAAATGAAATAAAAATGAAATTATGAGAAGTCAACAGATCTAATGGCTGGCATTCAAATGGTTTTGGAGGGAGTTGACCCGCACCAGATCCTAGGGCTATTATTCAAACTGACTAGATTTAAATTAAACCTAATTAATTAAATCTAATTATAAGATTAGGGTTTTAATGATGGATCTGGGCCACTCATTCGTGCGCGGGTCAACCCAAGTCAACAGGATCTATGGCTCACATTCAAACTGAGCCCTAATCACAATTAATGCACTAATGACCTTCAGGTGGCCGGAAATGACCTCCGGTCATCTTCTCCGGCCACATCTCCCCTGAGATTTTGCTATCTCTCTCCCCAAGCTTCTAAAACCTAATTTCTCTGCCCAGAATCCAACCCCATACATCACTCAACAAGAATCACTCACTAAAACAAATTTATTTCACATATTCAAGCTGAATCGAAGCAAATTAGTTTTAGGTCAAAAAATTTCAGAGAGCTCATACATGCTTAATACTTGACTATTTTTGAAACCAAACACATCAGCATTATCAGTGAATCATGGAGAATCAATTAGAAACTTAAAAACATGCTTCTGGAAAAATTGTTCTTGAGCTCACCTGAACTGGAGCTTTGATCTTTGGAGCTTTCTGGCTGCTTCTTTGGTCCAAGATGCCTTTAATGGACCCCCTGAGAAGTTTGCAATGCTTGTTTGGAATTTCTTATGGCTGGTTTAAGAGATTGATGGAATTCTGTTCAGAAGGGGTGGAAAATCGTGTTTCTGCTTGGGGTGGTTTCAGGGTCAAATGAGGATTGGGAAATGATCAGAGGATCATGGTGAGTGGTTTTGTGAAGTTTGTTTTGATGTTTGAGACTTGAGTGCTGAGTTTCGAATGAAAATGCAAAGGGGAGAGTTTTTGGGAACTATGGAAATGCTCTGGTTTCAGGCTCCGAGATTGTATGAAATGTGATCCATGAGGCATGTATGTGAAGTTGTGATTGTTCAGAGAGTTGTTGCTGGCCTAGCTTGATTGGTATGGCTCAACTTGCATAAAGTCAACTTTTGTGTAAGAGGAGGTATGGGTTGGTTCAGTCATAGTACAAGGGCATGGCTTGGATCAGCATGCTTCATGGAGGTCCATGGAAGTCACTTTTGGCAGCTGGCACAAGTGGATGAGAAGCTTTGATCCATTTTGCAATTTTGGGGAAGTTTGGCCCCTTTTGAAATTTGTGAAGTTCATGGCATGAAACTTGGAGATTCTTTGGTGCATTCTGATTTTTAGGTCATGGTTTGTGTTTGTGTAATGCATAGAAGTCCATTTGAAATCACATTTTGCCTTGGCATGAGGTTTTGCAACTTTCCCTCTTTGGTGTAAAACATGAATTTATGTGATTTTTGCCAACTTTGACAAGCCATAACTTTTGATCCAAAATTAATTAGAATGAGTTCTTGTACTTTTTGAAAATGGGAGGATCCATTCTACAACTTCCATGACCAAAGTTCTTTCATTTGAGGCATTTTTGAATGAAAAAGAGGAGGTTGAAAAACTTTCCCAAAATGGCAAGTTTGCATTACAAGTCACTTTCCCAAAAAGGCAACTTTGCAAATGGCTTGAAATTCCTCAATTTTGTGAACTTCTAACACCTTCTATGATCAAATAAAGATCATACACATTCAAAATGATGGAGAACACCCTTTGGTTGGGTCACTGGGGGCCTCAGATGCCCTGATTTTGCACTGACTTGCTCAAGAAGTCAACTCTTGATTAGATGCCTTCCCCATGTTATTTCTTCATGAAAATTGATATGCATGATCCTCATAACATATATAGACCAATAGAAACAAGAATGACCAAAAAATTTGGAGTTATGGCCTCTGAAACCAAAACCCTAATTTTAGGTCATCTGTGTAGTTAAACCTGGCTCTGCTTCCATGCCTTCTTCAGTTCTTGTGATTCTTTGACTTCTTTGACCTTGTGAGGATATCATATGATGCTTGAACATACATGGACCCCTTTGAAGTGATTAAAGACCTTTGGAGTGGCTCAAATGGCTCAGGGATGGCTCAGATCACAAACCCTAGATGCAGATGACTTTGAAACAATGCAGTGAAGCAAAAGATGCAATATGAGATGCTATGATTGAACTTATGCACATGAAAAGATCACAAGCCATGATGTGAATGGGTGAGGGGAAATTTGGGTTGTTTACAATCACCACAATGTATTGGGCCACATAACCACCTATTTTCCAAAATCATCATATATCCTCAAATAAGCAACAATTACTCATAATCGAATTTGGGGTGTTACAACTCTCCCCCACTTACAGAATTTTCGTCCTCGAAAATTACCTGGAGTAGACAGAGTCAGATACAACTCCCTTATCTAATCTTCTCGCTTGGAACTTAAGTTCTTTTCTCCTCTCATCATGATAACCTTTCTGACGACTCTGCGACGTTTTCATCCTTTCCTGAATCATTTTTATCTTTTCAGTTGTTTCTTGGACAATCTCTGGCCCAAGTACTAAACTCTCTCCTGACTCATACCAACATAATAGAGTACGACAACGTCTACCATACAATGCTTCATATGGAGCCATTCCAATACCAGCATGAAAATTGTTGTTGTATGTAAACTCAACCAACGACAAATGACTATCCTAAGATCATCCTTGATCCAAAACACAAGCCCTCAACAGATCTTCTAAAGATTGGAATGTCCTTTCCGTCTGACCATCCATCTGTGGATGATAAGTAGAATTCATCCTCAATTTAGTACCCAAAGCATCTTGCAAACTCTTCCAAAACTTTAACGTAACCCACAGATCTCTATCCGATACTATACTCGAAGGTACACCGTGCAACTTCACAATTTCCTCAATATTAATCTCAACTAGCCTCTACATAGAATAATTAATCTTCTTTGACAAGAAATGTGCCGACTTAGTTAATCAGTCAATAATTACCCACATCAAATCATTACCTCTTGTAGTCTTAGGTAACCCAGTCACAAAATCCATGGAAATGTTGTCCCATTTCTACTCAGGAACATTCAATGGTTGCATCATACCTGAAGGTCTCTGATGTTCAATCTTCGACTTCTAGCATGTCAAACAAACATATACAAATTCAGCAATACCCTTTTTCATACCCGGTCACCAAAATAACCTGCGTAAATCCTGATACATATTCGTAGCGCCATGATGAATACTCAAACGACTTTTATATCCCTCTAAAAAACACTTTGTTTAATTCCCGAAATGTCTGGAACACACAATTTAAATCCAACATCAAAACAATCGACTATCAATATCGTCTGATATTCATTAAATGATCTTTGCACAAAATACAAGATGGCCCGATTACAAAATGAGCCCTGACATCTTGGGCAAGATGCAGGACTTGATGCATGCTTTAAAAAACAGGAAATAATAATTACTCTGCCGGAGTAACTCTTATAATTTCCTGGGAAGACCAGTTTGAGACATGGTTCCCCGGGATCCTTGGACGTATCCAGCTTTCCAGGTTGCGCTCGTCTTCTGACTCATCTTCCAAATTATTCACAGCATCCGGGGTGAGCATTCCCCCGCTGACAAACTTGGGCTCCGTTGCAGCCTCTGATTGATCTTGTCGAGTTGGTCTGTAACCCAACCCGAATCGGTCTTCTTTCTTCTCCACGGGCAGCAGCTTGCCCCATCCTTGGGCGGTACCTTCCTCAACAACCTTCTGGGCTTGTTGATATGATGTGATGGAGGTCCCAAGCACATCAGATGTTTCATTAATATTAAGGGCCTCAAACCCTTGACTCATGGTTTCATGGATCTCCCCATCCATTTCAATGTATTTGAAAGTAGCCAGCTGGCTAACGAAGATATCCTCTTCCCCACAAATGGTAATGACTTGGCCTTCCCACTCAAATTTTAACTTTTGGTGAAGGGTTGACGTCACGGCGCCAGCGGCGTGGATCCATGGCCTACCCAATAGACAGCTGTAGGCAGGCTGTATATCCATCACAAAGAAGGTCGTTTTGAAAACCTATGGGCCAATCATTATAGGCAACTCTATCTCTCCAAGAACTGATCTCTTAGAACCGTCAAAGGCTCTCACTACCAAGTTGCTTGGGCGTAGTGCCAATCCATCATGTTCCAGCTTCACAAGGGCTTTCTTGGGCAGGACATTGAGGGATGACCCTGTGTCCACCAATACGTGAGAAAGAACTGCACCCTTACATTCCAAGGTAATGTGCAAAGCCTTGTTGTGATTGTGACCTTCCGTTGTCAGATCAGCGTTGGTAAATCCTAGTCCATGACTAGCGTTGACATTTCCAACCACAGCCTCTAACTGATTGACAGTAATCTCCTTCGGCACATAAGCTGCATGCAGGACTTTTAATAGTGCGTTCCGATGAGCGTCGGAGCACATTAGCAATGATAGTATGGAGATTTTGGAAGGCGTTTGGTGAAGCTGGTCCACCACCTTGTAATCACTTTTCTTTATGATTCTCATGAATTCATCAACCTCTTGATCAAAAGGAGTCTTCAGAGTTTCTTTAGCAACTGGTTCTTCTTGCACCATGCTTTTCCCTTTTGCCTTAGCAGCAGCATCTGCTTCAGCAATGGGTCTTGGTATTTGCGAGGAAAAGAGACGTCCGCTTCTAGTGAAGCATCCGCCTCCCCCCACATTGTCTATCTGAGGTGAAGAAGTTGATGATTCTAAAGTGATTTTCTGCCCCTCGCAGTATAGATCTGAGCCATAATGCCAAGGGATGGCATTATTGCTTTCGTAAGGAACTGGCCCAGGCCCTGTGATAGTAACTGGACTGATAGCAGCTACAGAGGGGACCACAATGGTGTGTGGATCATAATATATGGTAACCGGAGTAGTAATTTGTTGTAAGTTGTTGGAAGGAACATTTGCGGGATCATAGTATATCGTAACCGTTGAGACGCTTTCATCAACTGTTGCTGATGTTGTAGAAGGTGTTGAAGTTGTAGAAGGAACTGATGGAATAATGGGTGTTTTCGTTGTAGAAGGAATAGTGACTGAACTTGTATTCGTTGAAGTGATTGATTGAACAGTTGTTGGAGTTGTAGTAGAATCTATCGGAACAATGGTTGCTGACGTTGTAGGAGTATCTGTGATCGTTGATGAAGGAATTGTTGGAGTTGTAGTCGCTGTTGTCGTAATCTGAAGAATTCCATCCTTAATAAGATCATCTATGCCGTTTCTCAGTCTCTCACATCCATTAACAGCAATTTTGCAATATCCAC
Source organism: Lathyrus aphaca (assembly GCA_963966055.1). Classification (NCBI taxonomy): domain Eukaryota; kingdom Viridiplantae; phylum Streptophyta; class Magnoliopsida; order Fabales; family Fabaceae; genus Lathyrus; species Lathyrus aphaca. The sequence continues at coordinate 277,406,162 of OZ014523.1, forward strand.
AGCCAAGCTCACATCCGGGGAACACTTGGAATTCTAACAGTTGGGCTTTGATCTCAACCAAGGGTGTTCGGATTTGTGCAACACTGTTGATTAAAGTGGATGGTTTTCCCTCCTCAATAGCATTAATCCCTGGCCCGTTGTGACTAGGCATTGGATTTCTTGTGACGTTTGGAGGAGGTGCAAAATTGAGAGCTTTTGAGTCCACCAGATCCTGGACTTTCATCTGTAGGGCCCTGCATTTTTCAGTATTATGCCCCGGTGCGTTTGAGTGGAATGCACACCTGGCATTTGCATCATAATTCTTCGGCATATTAAGAGGATCTGGAGGTACCAATGTCCTTAACTCAACTAGGTTGATCTTCAGGAGTTGTGGCAAGAGTGTAACATACGACATTGGGATTGGGTCAATCACCCTGTTTGCTTGTGATGGCCTTTGTTGGAAAGGACGCTGTTGTTGGTTGTTATTACTATTGTTGTAGGTTCTCAGTTGCGGAAAATGAGATTGTTACTGATAGTGAGATTGTTGTTGATACTGTGGCTGTTGTTGTTGAGGATATGATGGTTGCTGTGGAATTGGAGTTGGAATGGTAACAGCTGCTACTGACCGGTGAGCATATTGAGGCCTGCCCCTGCTTGTATGAATAGAATTAGTTTCACCTGCCCTTCGGGGTCCTGCAAATGGTTTTCTTGGATTGCTGGAAGAACTAGCACCACTGTCGGAGATCTTACCCATCTTTAAGAGACTTTCGATTCTCTCACCAGCTATGACTACGTCAAGAAAACTGGTAGAGGAGAAAGCAGCCAGCCTGTCAATATAAGTCCCTTGAAATGTGTTCATAAACATGTCGGCTGTTTCCCTCTCTGACATGGGTGGTTGGACAGCAGCAGCAAGCTGTCTCCATCTTTGAGCATACTCCCGGAAGCTCTCTCTAGAAGTTTGAGACATTCCCATTAGGAGGGCCCTGTTGGGAGCCATGTCTAGGTTGTATTGATATTGACGAATGAAAGCCTCGGCCAAATCCTTCCAACATCTTATGGTGGCTCTAGACAAATGTGAATACCATTCTCTCGAAGCCCCAGTCAGACTATCCTCAAAGTAGAACATCCACAACTTTTCATCCATAGTATAAGCTTTGAGCCTTCCCAGGAAAGACTGCAGGTGAGTGCTAGGACAGGAGGTACCATTGTACTTTTCATAGCATGGGGGTTTGAATTTGTGGGGAATTCTCACCCCATCCACTAATCCCATGTCCATCACATCGAAGCCCAAAGAATTATGAGATTCCAAAGATCTTAACTTTTCAGCAAGCTCATCCAATCTCCTGTCATACACCTCATCTCCAGCTCCTATGACAGTGAACTGTTCCTCCTGGGGATCCTCCTGCAGGATTCTGCCCCCAGTAGTGTTACCTTGAACATTCCTCGGGATGTTAACCTCTGGATCCAGATGAGGTCCATATACTGGTGGGTCAATACGAGGATGGCCCCATTCATTTTTGCTAGTTCCTCCTGTTCCCAGATGGGGCTCCTCAGGAGTTTGTCTTTCCACCAGCTCTCTTAGCCTTTCTTGACTCTGGGCTAAGCCAGTCATCACTGCCATGAACTGAGACATCTGATTCCTCATCTCCACTCTCTCATTGGCCATCTGGTTTCTGACCTCAGATAGGTCCTACTGTACTTGTTCCATTTGAATGCCGGGAAGGTTGTTACGAGTTGGGTACCGGTGCGCGCGGTTGACAGGGAACACTCGGCGACGAGCAATGTTTCCTGATGTCACAACAAAGTTAGAAACGATAATAATTACAAAACCTACAAAACAAAAAAACAAAGTTAGTATGCAATGCAGTATGCTTATTTGTTTTCCAAGGTATCCGGTTTGGTTCTTGGTTTTGACCTTTCCAGACCTAGAGGAAGATGCTTGATATCGTCGAGAGAAAAGCCCAAATGGAAACAAACTAACATATATTACAAATGGTGAACAATAAATAGTTTATTTTTACAACACATGCCCATGGAGGGTCAAAATACAATAAAAGGAAAAGTACATCAAATGGAAACAACAACAAACAAAGAATCAAACATCCAGTCCAAACTCATCTTCTCTGACCTCCTTCAGGAGTGCCTCAGTTACCGGACCAGCTGGGTGCTCTGTAATGGTCCTGATAAGGAGGTTCCTAGTGGAAATGGCAGTAGTCAGCCTCTTATGCTTGTCCTGGTCCTTTGACCTTTTCAATCCTGCTCTGAGCTTCAACTCTAAAATCTCCTTCTGGGCTGCCAACAAAGCTTCCTGCTGCTTCTTCTCATTGGCCTCTAGCTGTTCAATCTTGGCTTGAGTCTTCTGGTCTTCTTGTGTACGGGCTTCAGTGATCCTGACCCACCTAGCCTGACTCTCTTACAGATAGTGCTCAGCCATAGCTTTCTGAATCTTGGCCTCCTTACAGGCATTCTTCAATATCTGTTCTCCAGCCCTTGCTTTCCTTATGTAGTCCTCTGTCTTCTCAATTTTGGCAAGATGCTCCACCCTAAGTTTCTCCAATATCTCAATATCCAGACGACCATCACTTCTTTCCCAAAGAGTCTTCCTCAAGGCTTGAGATAAGTTTTCATTCCTTTCTTTCAACTTTTCAAACTCCTCTAGGCTAACTGTTGCTGCTGGCTGTACTGTAGATGGTCCAGGTATGTCTTCCAAGGTGAAAGGCATTCTGGTAATCTGAGCTCTAGTATGGGACCCGTCATAATACTGAGCTGAAACAACATTATTACATCTTCCAAGAATAGCTACTCCTTTTGTCTGGATGTTCTCCCAAGCCTAGGTAGCTTGCCTAACAACAGCTGAATTAGGTTGAACTTCACAATACAAGGTCTCAGCTAAATCCTGTCCTCTGGGAGGGTGAACTAAGGCATAACCCAGTTGTCTCTTAAACAGTAAAGGATTGTAGTTGATGCAACCCTTTACTCCTATCAGAGGCACATTTGGGTACTGTCCACAGCTGATGATGATGTATTTGCCTTTGGTGCTCTGGGTGCACCATCTGATATCATCTGAAGTCAAAGCAATGAGCCTCTTGGCCCAGTTCTTCTGTTGGTGTGGGTTCAAGAAAGCATCTGACTTAGGCAGGTGTCTGAGTAGCCAGGTGTAAAACAAAGGAGCACAACATCTTACCAATTTCCCCCTTTGTTTCTCATTCCTCTGATGAATGGAGTAATAGAAATCTCCCAGTAATGTAGGTACTGGGTTCTTCAGGAGAAACAAATGGATAGCATTCCTGCTGACAAATTTGGGCTCATCTGCAAACATGATAGCCCCATATATGCTGAGGGCTAACAGTGCACAGACTGCCCTCCACTCTCCCAATGAAGCCTTCAGGATGGCCTAAGAAATCAGGAAGTCTAAATGCAAACCAGGAATCCCAACTTTTGTTGTCATACTTTGCTCAATAAGGGCAGGCTCCAAGTACAATGCCCTTGCTATCTCTTCATTCCTAGGAGAAGTCAATTCTGGGTTGAAGGGGATTCCACCTCTGACAGGCACTCCAATCAACACAGAGAATTCTTCCATTAGAGACCCTAACTGGAAGTCTGGAAAGGTGAAACATCTCATAGGAGGGTCATAGAACTGTAAGCATGTGTGGATCATGCTCCTCTGAGAAGGGTCAAGGTCCATAACCATGTCCAGGATACCTCCATAGTGCTCTCTAAACAATGAGATGTGGTCAGGTGTGATGAGTGATTGGACCTGCCTGATGCCAGTCAATACAGGCTCAAAGAAGTGATATGATATGTTGCTCTTCCTGGGAGTAGTCATAAGTGTTGCTGAAGAAGCTGAAGACAAATGTTGATGATGATCACAGACTGAATCTGGAGGTAAATCTCTGACAGGCTGATGTTGGTGAAGAGATAACTGAAGCAGGTAACTGATGAAGACAGCTGAAGCAGAGGTCTATGCAGAAGAAGGGGTCAAAACCAAAACCAAGATACAATGAAATGGATACCCTGAAAAGCAAATAAAAAAATGTTAAATGATGCAATGATGAATATGCAAATGATATGAAAGGGTTTGTGATCAAGCTGGATCTGATTATCTGTCTTGACACAAGGTCCATATATGTTCAAAGGTCCAGATGGAGGCTTAGAAATCCAGTAACCAGGGTGGGAGACTCAAATAAAGAGTCACATGTCCAGGGTTAATCACAAGAACTGTCCAAAATGGAGTACTCTTAAACAAAACAGTAATAGGGTATGATGTGGCCAAGGGTTCCTGCAAACCTGTAAACAACCCAACCCCCTCACAGGTAGTGTTCTAGAACAAGGATCCTCAGACTTGGATCAGTTATGAGAAGTGTAAACACTTCTAACCCGGAGGTACAGTGTTTACAATAACCATAAAAGATCCTCCTCTGATTCGCCTCAGTTTCTGAAGGTCATAATAAAGGTCATCCAGACTTAGTAGGCTTCCCAGATAGCCCTAGCACTACAGGAAATCTGTAGCACAGAGTTCTCAAGAAGAAACCCACATCTGAACCGTGTTTCATATTCCCGCACCAGACCGAAATGGAATGGGAAAGAATATGAACCACTCTAGCCTAGGTGTCACTCAGGTCCCAGGTATAGGACCTTAAACTCTCAATGGAACCCCGCCCACCAAAACAACAATCTAGATCCAGCAATGACAGTATGATGCATATAAAAACTGTACAGAAAGCAGTAAATAAAGTTGTACATAAAGCAATAAATAAAATAAATACATAAACACATATAGCACATAACACCCCAGTAAACACAAATCAAACAAGCGCTAGGAGGAACCCACAAAAAGAACCAGAAGCTCTGGTTACAGTATAAGGGTCCCCATGAGAGTCGCCAAGCTGTAGCTCCCACCAAATGACACCTGGTCAAGAGGGGTACAGACGCGAACGGTCGATGAAAAGGAGAGAACACACAAGGGTGAACTGGAAATAAAAGAGTCGCCAGCTAGGCATTTTTATCCCGAAGGAAAGGTAATGCTGCATAAACCTAAGAAAAGATGGATAAGACGGTTGCGAACCAGAGAAAATGAGAAAGGGGGTTGGTTACAACCTGGAAAGGTATTAGCACCCAAACTGTCCGCTGTACTCGACGGGATCCACGCTTAAAAGATTTGTGCTTTAAAGGGGTAGTGTCAGTGCTATTTTGTATGTAAAAGCTGGAAAAGAATGCAAGTGTCAGTGCTGGAAGAAATGAAGTGAAATATGTGAGGTGTCAGTGTAAGAACAGGAGTGCAAAGCTCAAGACAATGAGGCTTAAGAGGATAGGGCTAGAAGAGGGGGAATATACAGAGACTTTTGTTCGATAACAGTTAAGTTATGCCTACGTATCCTCTCGTGCAATGAGGAAGTCAGAACACCGTAGTTCGACTCGAAGAGACTGAAAGATAAATTGACTTGTGAACTGCTTACTTGTCTATGCTCAAGTGTATGACCTGTCTGGCTCAGGTGCAAACTGTCTTTCATTAGACGGAAGAAGCGAGTTCTCATTTGTGAATGAAGATGATGAGAAAAGAATCCCGGAAGAGACGATCATTGTTTGTTTTTGAGTTTTCAGTGTTTTATTGATTTTGTGTTTGTCATAAGTTAATGAGCTTAAGCCTAAATCAAGAGTTAGTAAACTCATCACATCTTCCCTCTGATTAGGGGTAATGAGAATACTTTAAGTATGAAATAAGCACCTCACACTTAATCACCATGATGTAGGATCAAGATCATTAACCTACTTGTGATTACTTAGGTGTTTTTAGAGTTTTTGTTTGATGTTAAATAATGAGTTTAAGCCATAATCAAGGATTTAATGGACCCATTACACCATCCTAATAGAAGGATAATAGATGAGAACATTTAAGCTGAGGAAGGCTCCTCAACTTAATCCATGATTAGGGATTAACCTCATGACAAAACAAAGCCTTTATTAAAGTGGATTTTAGTTAATGGTAAGATTGAGAAGTGTTTTTTATGGTTTTTAAGATAAACTTGAGGGGGACTTGTCCATTAACACTAGGGTTAGTCCTTCTTAACCAATAAAGGAAGAATTAGAACCCTAATGTAAGTCCCAAGTTACAAGCTTGATGTCTTAGTGATTATTAAGATGGATTGATTAAAGGATTTAAACACATTAAGGGTTTAACACTTAGGATTAAAGTTATACACTCCATCCTAATAGAAGGATACAGGCATAACCCTAATCACAAAGTCTTAAAACCTTAAGGGTTTAGTCCTTGATTATGAGGTGAGAAGAGAAGACTCAAAAGATGACACAAAGGTAAAACTAATGGGGGACTAATCAAACCCTAATTGTGATCATGCTTGGGTGTTCCTAGGGTTCATGAGGCTTGCAAGAAGATCTTCAAGGAAAAGCCACCAAGGAAAAAGCAAAGATGGAAGGAGGAGAAGCAGAAAGAAGCAAGTCAACTTACTTCACTTAAGAAGATAAGTTGCTTGGAGAATGAAAGTGAGGAGGAGACATGAATGAGCAAGCTCATCCTAATACAAATACAAAATGCAGAAAAGGTGCATAAGAGAGATGAAAAGAGATTGTGAGAAGTGAAGGCAAATTCACTTCTCAAAGTAACTTACCACCTGAAAAGTTAGTGAAAGGAAATGAAAATGAAATGAAAATGAGAATTATGCAAAGATGGAAATCAAAACCAGAAGCATGTCAAGATATAAATGATGTTAAAAGATGATACAAATGGATGTCATGAGATGTGGATGATCATACAAGTAATGAAGATGCAAATGAGACATGAAAGGAGGCATGAAAGTACATGAAAACTTATGACATGAAATGAAAGAAAAAGAATAGAAAATGGATAATGCAATGATAAAACATGATTATAATATGCCCTAAGATGTCTTGTATGTCATGTGGATGCACAAAATGTTATGGCAAGCTCATGTATGCAAGCATATGAAGGATGAATACAGATGAAGGCAAAAATTAGGGTTTACATACAATATGCAATGCAAAATTCAAAATCAGAAGCAAATGACAAGATAAAAAATTGAAAATAGGAACAAAGGAACCCTAACCCTACATAAGTTCACTGCCCAAAGGGGAAGACCGAACTCTTAACCTAATGGAAGTTATGATTTTCCTAAATTTGCTAGGGTTTTAGGATGCCTCAAAAGGAAAAATACAAAACAAATTGAAAATGAAAGATAAATTCAAACCAATTTTATCCTAGAAACTACATGACATGAAGAATGCAATTCAACAAGAAACAACATCAAACTCTTCATGGTTAGGCAGAAAGGATTTTTCTAAGTTAGGGCAAAAATATTGACTTTTAAAGACCCTAAATCCAAAGAAAAATGTCAAAATAGGTCAAGAACCAAAAAGAAATTTGTGTGAAGGGTTTGATAATGTTTCTAAATGTATCAAGATGCAATGTGATTTTTTTGGTGATTTTTAGAAACTTAAATGGTATTTTACTTAATTAATTCTCATTAATTAATTAAAATATACACTTAAATATTTTAAAAATACGAATTGTATGCAAAAAATAAAATAAAAATTATTTTCAGAAAGAGAAAAATATTTGAAATCATGATGCAAAAAATAAATTTTTTTGAAAGTATTTTGCTATTTAAAATAAATTGTGCAAGAAAAATGAGAAAAAATGAATAAAAAATAATTTAAATGGGAAGTATGCAAATCCAATTATCCAGATTCAAAAGAAACGTGCGGGAGTTGACTGGCGCGTGTTTGAAGGGTGGGGATTCACTCTGAGATTTTTGAATTTTTAAACATTATTAATTAGGTTAATGACTGGATTAGGGTTTTAACACGTGCTCTGGGCCACTCACCTCACACGGGAAGGACAAATCCGAGGGCCATTATTCAAATTTCATTAATTATGCAGATTAGGGCTAAACACTTTCAGGTGACCGGAACAGTGTTCCGGTCATCTTCTCCGGTGGACTCAAACCCTAGCTTCTTCCCTAAGCCTCTAATCCTCAAATTTCTTGCCTAGAAATGATCCCCCAACAATCCTAAACCTAAACCCTCAATCAAAAAACATTTATTTCGCATCATGAGCAAGAATCGAACCAAAACGTGAAACGGGCAGAAATTTCAGAGCTTGCATACATGGTGATTTCTCAACCATTTTCAATAATAATCATATCCCCATGACCAGGGGAACTCAAGGAATCATAAAAGAACTTAAAAATAAACTTCTGAGAAAAAAGTTCATAAGTTGTACCTGAGATGGAACCTCCTGATGATGGGCTTTCTGGGTCCCTCTTTGATGCAAATCCTCTCCTATGACCCTCCTGATGATGAAATGAAGCTTAGAACAAGCTTGTATGGCCTGGTTTGATGGTTTTGTTTCTGGTGTAGCAGATTTGGAGGGTTGTGTATGTGGTGCTTTAGGCTGTTTCAGTGCTTGATTCTTAATCCATAGATGGTATATGACTTGTTGGTGAAGAGAAGTTTTAGGTTTGAGGGCTGTGGGCAGAGTTTCGAAGAGATGAAGAAATTTGCAGTTTTTCTCAATCCTGGCTTATGGGAGGATGCTGGCTTGTGTGTGTGTATGTTTCAAGTCCATGAGGTCCACATATTAAGTTTTGATTGGGTAGTGGGTTGGTAATGTCACAGTTTGATTGGAATGGGCAAAGATGCAAAAAGTCATGATTTTGTGTACCATAGGTATGGCTCGGGTCAGAGGAAGATTAGAGGCATGGATGGGCTCAGCATGGATCAAGGAAAGCCTTTGGATTGTTTTTGTGCAACTGTAAAGGCTGAGGCAAGTGGTAGCATGGCTCTTGCAACTTTTCCCTCTTTGGAATTCTTTGTGAACCAAGACAATGAATCCTATGAACTCTTGGGCAATTTGCAGCAAAATGGATCACATGAAGTTGTTATTATGCTTTGAGATCTCTTAGCAACTAATCCAATCACTAGAAGTTCCTTTTGCAAAAATTCCATTCTTGAAGATTCATGAAAAATGCCTTATGGTGACTTGTAAATCAAGGCATGAAAATGAGAAATTCCTTGGGCAATTCTGAATTTTATGTCATGTATGATGTTTGTGTAATGGTTAGAAGTCAAATTGAGGTCACAAAATGCTTTGGCAAGTGTTTTTGCAAGTTTCCCTCTTTGGTGCATAAGTGAAATTTAGTGATTTTTCCCAACTTTGCAAGGCCATAACTTGGATTCTATGATGAATTAGATCAAGTTCTTGTACTTTTTGAAAATAGAATGATCCAATCTACAACTTTCATGACCAAGAATTTTTCATTTGAAGCATTTTTGAATCAAAAAGAGGAGGTTGAAAAACATTCCCAAAATGGCAAGTTTGCATTACAAGTCACTTTCCCAAAATGGCAACTTTGCAAATGGCTTGAAATTCTTAAATTTTGTGAACTTCTAACTTCTTCTAAGATCAAATAAAGATCATATACACCCAAAATGATGGATAAGACCCTTTGGTTGGATGATTGGGGGCCTCAGATGCCCTGATTTTGCACTGAATTGTTCAAGAAGTCATCTATTGATCAGATGCCTTCCCCATTGAACTTCTTCATAAAACTTGGTGTGTAGGATCCTTATAACATATAGAGACCAATAGAAACAAGAATGACCAAAAAATTTGGAGTTATGGCCTCTGAAACCAAAACCCTAATTTCAGGTCATCTGTGCAGTTAAGCTTGGCTCTGCTTCCATGCCTTCCTTAGTTCTTGTGATTTTCTGACTTCTTTGACCTTGGGAGGATATAATATGATGCTTGAACATACATGGACCCTCTTGAGATGATTGAAGACCTTTGGAGTGGCTTAGATAGCTCAGGGATTACTCAAATCACAAACCCTAGATGCAGATGACTTTGAACCAATGCAGTGAGGCAAAAATGCAATATGAGGTGATATGATTGAAATAATGCAAATGAAAGGATCACAAGCCATGGTGAAATGAGTGAGGGAAAATTTGGGGTGTTTACACATATAGTAGGAATGGACTAGGCTTGGCATGGCATAGCATAAGGGCATGATGATTTAGCATGGCATGAAGGAGTTTGAAAACATGGAGTCTTGGATAATCACAAAGATGGGATGGCTTGTAAATGAAGAAAAAAGTAGGATATAGTTTAGGACAATTAGTTGACTTTGTTCAATAGTTTGACCAAAAAGTCAACAGTTGACCAAATGTCAACTCTATCTCAAAATGATGTAATTTTGTATGTAAACTTGTGATTTGATTCATTTTGTAATGAAATGGATGTTTTTGGCAATGAAATTGTTCTTGAATTGAATTGTGTATGTAACTCGTGTTTCAAGAAAGTATGGCTTCCCTCTAAAATTTAATATTTAAATATTTGAATTTGAACCTTGATTTCTTGAATGAGCTTGAATTGCATTTGACCACTTGAATGAAATACCTTATAAATGACCTTCAAGATCAATTGTTCCATGATGCAGACCAATCATAATCAAAGATCATTCCAAGTATTAGGGTTCGATAGAGACTTGATCTATAGAGAATGAACCAACCACAATTGTTGTGACAAAATAGTCAAGACATAACATAATGAGATCCACAAGCTTGATGTATTTGGATCATAAATAGAAAAACCCTTGAATCAATGATGTTTATTTAAAAATATAATTATGAATTATCTATATGACTAGGAGCATGCATATGAATCATAAACCAAGAGCGACATGAAGAAAGATATATGGAAAATTTTGGGGTATGATAATTGCCCTTATTTAATCATCTTGGACCTAAATGTATGAATGGGGACAACTTTTAGAGCATTCAAGGTAGAAGAGGATTAAATACAAGAATATCCAAAAATTTGTTTGTTGAGAATGTAATAAAAGTAATGTAAGGAAGGTAAGTGTATTATTGATAATTTTTTATTATGGATATGGAATAGTAGATAGGCTTCTGTAGGTTTATCGGTTGGGGATTGACTGTAGGTTTATCTGTTGGGGATTGACTGAAATATTATATTGTAGAAATAGATCAGAGGCAAGAGAGATGTTTGATATGCATGATATATGCAACATAAGATTTCTTTTACATGATGTCATACCCCAATTTTGACCCTGAATCGCTGAATCAATACAATTATCATGACATATGCATCATCTGTATAGCATAACATGCACTTCATCTTCAATAGTGTCCAAAATATTAGTCAAAATAAATTTATGAGATCTACAGACTAACCGGTCTAAATTTATTTCTAAAATTGACCAAATACTGTATTTTTTCCAATATGTTTATTTCGCGCTAGATATTTTGGTTCCTTCATTTTAATTTTCAGGCGCTTTGGTACCCGACCTTTTTTCTTTTTTTTAATCACTCTTATTTCTATTTTTTAGTCAAAATAATCATTTTAATGTAATTATAATTAATTAAATAATTGAAATTTTTTAATAGTTATTTTAATTTACTTATTATATTTTAGGCATAATTAGTCCACAGGTCCCGTAAAATAATTTTGAGTTTCGTTTTAGTCCCACAATAAAAAAAAACATTTCACGTTAGTCCCATAAAATGTCTTCCGTTAACAATGTTAGTCCATTCCGTTGATTGTTTGGTTTTACCGTTTGTTTCTGCCACAGTGGTGTGCCATGTGGTCATGTTGTTATCCCATGTGTACAAAATGGCTTTATGTAATTGATGTTGTCAATGACTCATCAATATTTTTCCAGATTTTCTTTTTCACTTTGCCATCTTCATCTCTCCTTCATCTCCTCTAGTCTAGGGTTTCATCATACCTCTCAATCCTTCGTACCTCTCCAGATTTTTCTTTCTTCTCATTCCTTTTCCATCGTACCTCTACCAAGACCTTCTCCTTAATGTCTTAATTTTAAAATAATGCTTCTACTAGATCATCTGCGTCGGTTAATCGGAGAAACAAGAGGAAGGAATGTCTTTGCCAAGAAGAATGTGTGCTTCGTACAGTGGGTGACACGAGTAGTGTTAATTTCGGGAAACGTTTTAGGGGTGCAGAAACTTCATAAATCACATCAATAAGGGGTGAAATTTCTTCAAATGGTTTGAAGATGACATTATTGATGAAAGGGACGTGAAGATTCCGAGGCAGAAGAAGAAGATAAACAAATTGAAGTATCAGATCATGAAGACAAATGGATGGTTGAAATTGGTTGTAATGATAGGAATATTTAGCTTAGTGTTTAATGTTATTTTTGTAACAATAATGTTTTAGGTTAGGTTAGTGACAAGTTGAAGTAGGGTTTGTAACAATCATGTTTTATGTTGCTTTGTTTATGAATGAAAATTGTATTCACAGATTTTGGTTTGATTATGAATGAAAAGTGAAACGTTTTTAACACAAATTATGTATTACTGTGGTTTATTTCACATAAATTGTTATTTCACAAATTGTTCTCTCACATGGAATTGAAACCTTTATAACAAAAGCAATACATAACAACAATATTTCATAAGTAATATTGCATTGTTTTCTTTGATCCAGAATGGGCATTATACAAATGCAGTACACATAATTATTACATCACAACATTAAACAGCAGCAGTACACAAAAGTAGTACATAAACTACATTAGAAAGCAAACATTGTCAAATGTTATACAAAATGGGAATTATATGCCTGAGTCATCAACTACATTAGCTAGTACAAATAAAAATATCATGGTTGGCTCAGAACTTGTTTTGGAGCCTTCTGAAGCCTCTTTCTCTTTTTGGAAACTTGTTATGGTAAGTTTCCTTCTGGTGTAACAGATGATGTCTGAGTTGGTGTTGATTTTGGTGCTAGAGTTGGTGCTTGAGTTGGTGCTTTAGTTTGTGCTTGAGTTGGTGTTTGAGTTTCTGGTACAGCAGGTTCTTGAGTTGGAGCAGCAGGTACTTGTGATGGTGTAGGAAGCTTGCAGGTGGCCTTATTGTGGGCATCCTTATGGCACCTACTGTACTTGATTCCAAATTTGGCCCTTTTAAGTTGAGTTTCATTTCTAACTTGTTCCCCTGCCTTTTTGTTCCTCTTCTTCTTTGGTCGACCAGGTTTCCTTTTGATTGGTGGTGGTTGCAAATCAACAACATTTGTTTTGGTCCAAAGAGCTGCCCCGTTGACTGGGTAGTGTCACTCCCAAAGATTTGCATCCCGGTACAAGCGTGAATGGTCGGTGAAAGGAGAGAATGAGAATGAAGGGAAAAGAGTCGCCATCTAGGCATTTTTATCCCGAAGGAAAGGTAATGCTGCATAAACCTAGAAAGATATGGATAAGACGGTCGCGAACCAGAGAAACTGAGAAAGGGAGTTGGTTACAACCTAGGAAGATATTAGCACCCAGATTGTCCGTCGTACTCGACGGGATACACGCTTGAAAGATTGTGTTTAAAGGGGTAGTGTCTGTGCTATCTGTGTGCAAAAGCTGGAAAAGAATATACAAGTGTCAGTGCAAAAGAAATGTGAAGTGAAGTGAAGAAGTGTCAGTGCAAGAAAAGAGTGCAAAGCTCAAGACTATGAGGCTTAAAGAATAAAGCTGGAGGAGGGGGAATATACAGAGACTTTTGTTCGATAACTGTTAAGTTATGCCTACGTATCCTCTCGTGCAATGAGGAAGTCAGAACACCGTAGTTCGACCCAAAGAGACTGAAAGATAAATTGACTGATGAACTGCTTGCTTGTCTATGCTCAAGTGTATGACCCGTCTGGCTCAGGTGCAAACTGTCTTGCATTAGACGGAAGAAGCGAGTTCTCGTTTATGAGTGAATGAGGTGAGAAAAGAATCCCGGAGGAGACGATTATTGTTTGTTTTTTGTATTTTCAATCTTTTATTGCTTTTTAAATTTGTCATAAGAAAATGAGTTTAAGCCTAAATCAAGGGATATTAAACTCAACACATCCTCCCTCTGATTAGGGGTAATGAGAATACCTTACGTGTGACGTAGGCACCTCACACTTAATCACCATGATGTAGGATTAAGATCATTAACCTACTTGTATTTATTCAGATGTTTTTGGAGTTTTTGTTTAGTGTTAAGTAATGAGTTTAAGCCATAATCAGGGATTTAATGGACCCATTACACTATCCTAATAGAAGGATAATAGATGAGAACATTTAAGCTGAAGAAGGCTCCTCAACTTAATCCATGATTAGGGATTAACCTCATGACAAAACAAGCCTTTATTAAAGTGGATTTTAGTTAATGGTAAGATTAAGAAATGGATTTTATGGTTTGTAAGACAACTTGAGGGGGACTTGTCCATTAACACTAGGGTTAGTCCTTCTCAACCAATTAAGGAAGAAATAGAACCCTAATTCAAGGCCCAAGTTACAAGCTTGATGTATTAGTGATTATTAAGATGGATTGATTAAGAGTTTTAAACACATTAAGGGCTAAACACTTAGGATGAAAGTTATACACTCCATCCTAATAGAAGGATGTAGGCATAAGCTTAATCACAAAGCCTTAAAACCTTAAGGGTTTAGTCCTTGATTATGAGATGAGAAGAGAAGACACAAAGATGACACAAAGGTAAAACTAATGGGGGGACTAATCAACCCTAATTGTGATCATGCTTGGGTGTTCCTAGGGTTTATGAGGCTTGCAAGAGATCTTCAAGGAAAAGCCACCATGGAAGAAGCAGGATGGAAGGAGGAGAAGCAGAAAGGAGCAAGACAACTTACTTCACTTAAGAAGACAAGTTGCTTGAAGAAAGAAAGTGAGGAGAGAACATGAATGAGCAAGCTCACCCTAATACAAAATTAAAATGCAGCAATGAATGCATAAGAGAGATGAGAAGAGATTGTGAGAAGTGAAGGCAAATTCACTTCTCAAACACTTACCAACTGAAAAGTTAGCAAAAGGAAATGAAAATGAAATGGAAATGAAAAGGATGCAATGATGCAAGCCAAAACCAGAAGCATGTTTATGATGCAAATGATGCTAAGGGATGACATAAATGTATGTCATGAGATGAAGATGATCATACCATGGATGGGAATGCAAATGAAGCATACAAGAGGCATGAAAGTTTATGAATGCACATGAAATGAAATGAAAGCAAAACATGGCAAATGGATGATGCAATGATCAAACATGATTTCAATATGTCCTAAGATGTCTTATATGTCATGTGGATGCACAAAATGTCATGGCAAGTTCATGTATGCAAGTTTATACAAGATGGATGCAAATGAAGATGCAAATTAGGGTTATATGAACATGTGAGATGCACAATTCAAAAACAGAAGCAAAACATGAGATAAAAAATTGAAAATGGACTCAAAGGAACCCTAATCCTATACTAGTTCACCATCCAAAGAGGGAGGTCAGAAGCTTAACCTAGAAGGACTTATGATTTTTCTAAGTTTCTAGGGTTTTAGGGGTGATCCTAACGGTAAAATGCCAAACAAATTGGAAATGCATTATAAAAATGAAACAAAACATTTTTTAGATGCTTGAAGTCATGCATAACACAATGCAAAAATAATCATTCACAAACTCACTTTGGTTCAAAAGTTATGAATTTTTGAAGTTAGGGTTAAAAATAATCAAATTTAAGAACCCTAATTCAATTGAAAAATGTCAAAGTATGATCAAAACCAAAAAGAAATTTGTGTGGTGAGTTTTTAAATGTTTGAAAATGTTCTCTGAATTTTTTTTGGGATTTTTAAATACCTAAATGTATTTTTAATTAATTAATTCTCATTAACTAATTAAAAATAACATTTAAATGATTTAAAAATAATTTTTTAATACTAAATAAAAATAAAAATATTTTTGGGTTCTGAAAATTAATAAAAGGTTTAATAAAAATTTTCAGAATTTTTAGACTATTTTTGCTATTTTTAAAAAAATGTACAAATTTAAATGAAGAAAATGAAATAAAAATTAATAAAAAGAAAAGTATGCTGGATGGAAGGCTCAGATTGATTCTGGGTTCGAAAAGTTTGACCTGGCGCGCATCTGGACGGCCCAGGTTCAAATCTGACTAAACTTAAATAATTAAATATTAATCCTATAATTAAAACTAAACACAAGATCCAGACCACACAATCACGCGCGGGAAGCTCAATCTAACGGCCCAAATTCAAATAAAGCCCTAACCCTAATTAATTAACCTAATCACTTTCAGGTGGTCGGGAATGACCTCTGGTCATCTTCTCCGGCCACACCCTTCCCTGAGAATTTCAATCTCACTCCCTAGGCCATTTTTGGAGCTCTAAAGCTCCAGATTCGTTCCTCTCACTCCCCTAAACCTAAATCCACCCTCAAACAGAATTTATTTCCAGCCATTAACAAGATTCGAAGCCAAGAAAAAACTTTGCAAAACTTTCAGACAGACCATACATCCTCAATTCTTCACCATTTTCAATAATTCAAAGTTCATTACACTCAGGGGATCAAACTCAACCAATTAAGAACTTAAAATAAAGGTTCTGGAAAAATGTTTTCACATGGCTACCTGAGATGAAGCTTTCAACCCTAGAGCTTTCAGGCTGCTTTCTTGCTTCAAAACACCTCCAATGACCTCCCTGAAGAATCTTTGATGCTTGGTTGGAGTTTTTTTGTGGCTGGTTTGTGAGTTTGATGAAGTTCAGTTCAAAGGGGGAAGGAAATCGTGTTTTTGGTATGGTGGCTTTTAGGGCAAATTGAAGGGTGGGAAATGATCAGTGAGTGGAGCTGAGATGAATGGTGGAAGAAGTTTCAAGTTTTGTGGAGTATGCTGAGAGTTTAGAATGAAAATGCAAAGTGGGAGGTTTTTGTGTATGCTGACTTGTGGGAGAACTCAGGCTATGTTCCTGTTATGCTTGGCTTGTATTTGATTAGTATAAAAAAATGTGATTGGTCAAAAAGTTGGTAATGGCATAGTGTGATTGGTATGGGTGAAAATGCACAAAGTCAAGGTTATGTGTCCTTTGAGGTATGGGCAAGTTCAGGCCAAGGACAAGGGCATGTCCTGCGCAACATGATTCATGGACAACCATGGAAATCAGTTTGAGGCAATTCAACAATTTTGTGGGAACTTGTGGGGGGTTTTGCAATTTTGGCAAAGTTTGGCCCTTTCTTGATTTCTTCATGTACAAGTCATGAAATTTGGAAATTCTTGGTCTAATTCTGACTTTTAGGCATTTCACAAAGTTTGTATGGTGATTAGAAGTCAATTTGAATTCACAAATTTGCTTGGCATGAGGTTTTGCAAAAATCCCTCTTTGGCATGAAACTTGAAATTATGTGATTTTTGCCAACTTTGGAAAGCCATAACTTGAGTTCCAAAATGAATTAGATCTTGTTCTTGTACTTTTTGAAACGGGAATGATCCAATCTACAACTTTCATGACCAAGAATTTTTCATTTGAAGCATTTTTGGTTGAGAAAGAGGAGGTTGAAAAACTTTCCCAAAATGGAAAGTTTACATGACAAGTCATTTCCATATTTGGCAACTTTTGGTTCTGCCCACTTTTCTTCAAATTTGTGAACTTCTAAACACTTCCATGATCAAATAAAGACCATATAACTTCAATTTGATGAAAAATCCACTTTGGTTCCATGTTGGGGGGCCTCAGATGCCCTGATTTGGCTCTGACTTGTTCAAGAAGTTACCCAGTGATCAGATGACTTCCACAATTAATTTTTCCATCACAATTGGTATGTATGATCCTTAAGACATATTAAGACCAATAGAAACAAGAATGACCAAAAAAAATTGAGTTATGGCCTCTGAAACCAAAACCCTAATTTTAGGTCATCTGTGTAGTTAAATCCTGGCTCTGCTTCCATGCCTTGCTAGTTCTTGTGATTCTTTGGCTTTCTTGATCTTTGGTGGATATAATATGATGATTGAACATACATGGAACCTTTTGAGATGATTAAAGGCCTTTGGAGTGGCTCATATGGCTCATGGATTGCTCAGATCACAAACCCTAGATGCAGATGACTTTGAACCAATGCAGTGAAGCAGGAATGCAACATGATATGATATGATTGAACTTATGCAAATGAAAAGATCACAAGACATGGTGTGAACTTAGTGAGGGAAAATTTGGGGTGTTTACAGCTGCCCCTATTCAAACATGAGTTAGCTGTGCAGGATGTAAGCGACGGCTTAACAGACAAACAAGATAACTTGTGGTTGAATACCAAAGACAGTCCAAAATTTGCACTCACTGGGTGAAGAAGCAAAGGGATATAGATTGTAAAAGGAAGTAAAGTATGTTTATAAAAAAGCGGGCGATGGAGGAAGACCATCAAGCAGAGGACGACTACTGGGGATGAAGCAATGACGGGGACGGCCGACATGCTGGGGAAATAAAGAGATTATGATGGGGATGACCATCAAATATAGTAACAAGGTTCTCTGGGGATTAAAGGTAAAGTCAAATGATGAGGACGGCCATCAGGTTTGTAAAGTATAAATGAAATAAATGATGAGGTACGGTCATCAAAGGTGAAGGACGATCACCTAGCAGGGGACGGCTGCTCTGTTGGGGATAGGGATGAGGGACGGTCATCCAAGGTGAAGGACGATCACCTGGCAAGGTACGGTTGCCGAAAGTATCACGACATAGGACGAATGTCGGATAGAAAAGGTCGACGATGGGGACAGCCATCGGATAAGCATGATGAAGGACGATCATCAAGAGGTGACGGACGATCACCTAGCAGGGTACGGCTGCTCTGGGGTTTATCATGACATAGGACGGATGTCTGATAACAAGGTCGACGATGGGGATGGCCATCGGATAAAATGATGAAGGACGATCACCTAGCAGGGTACGGCTGCTAAAATATCACAACATAGGATGAATGTTAGATAGAAAAGGGTTCCAATAATGGAGACTTCGCTGGGAAAAAGGGATGAGGGACGGTCATCCAAGGTGAAGGACGATCACTTGGCAGGGTACGGCTGCCAAAATTATCATGACATAGGACGAATGTCAGATAGAAGAAACATAATTTCACTGGGGATTTGCTGGGGAATAGTAAACACAGACGAGTGTTTACATCCAAGAAATGAAAGGTATAAGTGTTTGACGCGGTGTATAGATTAAAGATGCGGACGAGCATCCTTAAGACTATGATACGGACGAGTATCAGTAGAAACAAACGCTGACGCATGTTCAGAGATGATGATACGGACGAGTATCAACTAGTTAACAAAGAACACTGACGAGTGTTGAATCTGAGGAGAGATAAGTGGTGTATACAAGATACGGATGAGTATTTGTATGAGTGAAAAATAAGCATGAGTGAGACACAGATGAGTGTTCAGCTTGCTGGGGGCAGTACGACACGGACGAGTACCATAAGAGAAAGTGTATAAGTTATGAACTTATAAGTGTAAAAGATATCTGGTGATCTGTGGGGAAAAGGTGACACAGACAGGGGTGTCAAAAGAGGTGTATTATAAACAAGTGTTTGGCAAACATGTTGGGGAAAGGTGACACAGACGAGTGTCAAAGAAGTGTATAGATTTTTGTTTGTGGTTTATATCTGTAGGGGAATGCACATGACACGGACGAGTGTCGAATGAGTATATATTAATATGTATTAGTGAGTGCAAAGGGGACGCTTTGGCTTTCTGCTAGTACCGTGAGTCCTTGTATTCATTGCTGACGGAATGTTGGTGTATACAGGTGTTTGATTCAAAACATGACTTGTGATTATGCAATATGTTTGATTTTTACCGTAATGCTCTGTATTAGACGGAATGCTACGCTCTATGGGGAAATATGATGTAAATGCTATGATTATGCAAAAGATATTGATCCGGGGTTTGGATCATGTTGCCTGTGGAGATCTCCGACTGATCTGTTTGAAAATATATCCCAGCTGGGGATGAGATCATTGGTAGATCTGGTACAGATGGTTCTGCTTGGGGAAATTAGTCATTGATAGACCTATCTTAATAATGAGGGACCCAGCTGGGGCTGTGGATTCCTTTGTCACTTTGTTGTGAGATTTTCAGACATTGCTTTTCTGGATAGAGGCTGGAGCTCTGTGGGGAGATGGTTCCCTGTCTAGCACTCGGCTGGGGAGGAGAAAGATCACTGAACGATCTTCCTAGTAATGTCTGAGGACAACTCAGCTGGGGAACTGATCCCCTTCTGATGCTGCTCTGACAGATGTGCTGGAGAAGTGATGCCCGATAGTTCTGATGGGGGAAAGAGAGCTTCTCTGGTGTTGTTTGGAAGATGTGTTGAGGAAATAATGATTAGGCAGCTGGCTGGGGAGAAGCTTTCATGTCCTATGTTGCGCTTTGAGTACCTGCAATCCTGTTATGACAAAGAAACGCACAAGTACCCCGAGGCATCCCTCACTGGATTCCATCATAGGAATTTAGACACTCCCGGGAGTAATTAATATATTTCCTGTAAGCATGTGATTAGAAAAGGCACATCTGTTTTTATGCAAATATTTTATCAGGGATATCAGACATTTTTGCAAATGAAATAAAATGTACAAGACAAGATGTGACTGAAAATTCTGGTTTTATTAATTTGTGTGCCCTGAATTGGCAAATACAGTCAAAGAAACAGATCCCCTGAAATGAGGAGATTGTTACAAATTGAGAAACAAAAAGGTGTTGGCAATGTTGACGATGCTTTAGTGAGCTTCCCTTTTGCTATGACTCGTATGACGTTGACGTTCTTCTCATCTTGCTTTCTGAAGAAGGCTGATTCTGATCGATGCTTTAACCCTTCGAAACTTGCCAAGTTGTAAGTGATACGGACGAATTCAGAATACAGTTGTTCGCTTATTCCCTTTTTTTGCGTGGATCGCCCTTTCGGGTTTTCAATCCACCGGGATACCCATTTTTTCCTTAGTTGTCCAATGCGGCTTTTCAACTCAGCGGGTGTACATTTTTTCTCTTTATTTTCCCTTATTTTTGCCCGAGTCTTTTATTCTATTTTTTGACTCGCCGGGATGCCCTATTTTTGCCTGGACTTACATTCTGTTTTTACGTCAAGCGGGTCATTTTATGCGAAGTATTTTTTAACTGCATCTGAATTCACAGGGGATAGGAAATCTTCACCATCCATAGTAGAGAGCATCAATGCTCCACCTGAGAAAACTTTATTTACAATGAATGGACCATCATAATTCGGAGTCCACTTGCCCCTGTGGTCCGTATGAGGAGGGAGGAGTCTTTTCAGCACAAGATCTCCCACTTGGTATTCCCGAAGCCTGACTTTCTGATCGAAGGCTTTCTTCATTCTCTTCTGATACAGCTGCCCGTGACAGATTGTAACTAATCTCCTTTCTTCGATCAGATTCAGTTGATCGTACCGGGATCGGACCCATTCTGCTTCATTCAACTTGACATCCATCAGTACCCGCAACGAGGGTAACTCAACTTCAACAGGTAGGATTGCTTCCATACCATATACCAGCTGATACGGTGTTGCCCTAGTGGATGTTCTGATTGATGTACGATACCCATGCAAGGAAAATGGTAACATCTCATGCCAGTCTTTGTAGGTGACCACCATCTTTTTCACAATCTTCTTGATATTCTTGTTAGCTGCCTCCACAACGCCATTCATCTTTGGCCTGTAAGGAGAAGAATTGTGATGTTGGATCTTGAAGTCCCGGCACAGTTCTGCCATCATTTTATTGTTCAAGTTTGAACCATTATCAGTAATGATTTGCTCGGGCACTCCATACCGACAGATGATGTCTCTCTTCAGGAATCGGGTTACCACTTACCTGGTGACATTTGCATATGAAGTTGCTTCAACCCATTTGGTAAAATAGTCAATGGCTACCAGGATGAATCTGTGGCCATTTGAATCATTCGGTTCAATCTTCCCAATAATATCAATGCCCCACATGACAAAGGGCCAAGGTGAAGATATCACATTCAAAGGATTCAGAGGCACATGCACTTTGTCCGCATAAATCTGGCATTTATGGCACCTTCTGGCATAAGCACAACAGTCTGCATCCATTGTGATCTAGTAGTAACTCGATCTTAACAATTTCTTGGCGATTGCATGCCCTCCAGCATGGGTACCAAAAGATCCTTCATGCACCTCGTGCATCAACAAGTCTGCTTTTGTCTTATCAACACATCTGAGGAGTACCATATCAAAGTTCCTCTTGTATAAAGAACCATCGGCATTCAGGAAGAAACTACCAGCTAGCCTTCTTAATGTCTTCTTATCATTGGATGATGCCCCAGGGGGTATGTTTGATCCTCCAAGAAGCATTTGATGTCATAGAACCAAGGCTTATCATCTTTAGCAATGTCTACTGAGAATACGTACGCTGGTCTGTCAAGTCTGGATACCGAAATCCGAGGCACAAAGTTGGCAGCTTGAACTTTGATCATGGATGAAATGGTAGCCAGAGCATCTGCAAACTGATTCTCGTCTCGAGGGATATACTCAAGTTTGATTGTAGTGAAGAAAGTTAGTAATCTCCTCATATAATCCCGGTATGGAATCAGATACTCCTGGTGAGTATACCATTTGACGTTGGTTTGATTTATTACCAGAGCTGAATCTCCGAATACAATTAAAGTCTTGATCCTGAGGTCAATGGCTTCCTCAAGAGCCATAATACAAGCTTCGTATTCAGCTTCGTTGTTAGTGCAGTTAAAAGTGAGTTTTGCCGAGAAAGGCATGTGAACTCCTTTAGGTGTAATGAGTACTGCACCAACACCACGACCATTCATATTAACAGCCCCATCAAACATCATTGTCCACTCTTCTTCTGGGTCAGGCCCTTCAGTGTGAACAGGCTCTTCATGATCTTTTGCTTTTATGAACATGATGTCTTCATCAGGGAAGTCAAATCTCATAGGCTGGTAATCATCAATGGGTTGCTCAGCTAGATAATCAGACAATACACTACCTTTGATGGCCTTTTGGGATGTGTATTGAATGTCATGTTCTGTGAGAATCATTTGCCATCTTGCAACCCGTCCGGTAAGTGCTGGCTTCTCAAATATGTACTTGACTGGATCCATCTTTGAGATCAACAAGGTAGCGTGGGTTAACATATACTGCCTTAGTCGGCGAGCAGCCCACGCTAAAGCACATCAAGTTTTCTCGAGCAGTGAATAACGTTGTTCACAGTCGGTAAACTTTTTGCTTAGGTAGTATATTGCGTACTCTTTTCGACCAGACTCGTCATGCTGGCCCAGCACACACCCCATTGACCCTTCTAATACTGTCAGGTACATTATTAGAGGTCTTCCTTCAACTGGAGGCATAAGGATTGGAGGTTCTTGTAAGTATTCCTTGATTTTGTCAAAAGCCCTTTGGCAGTCTTCATTTCACCTGACTGTTTGTTCTTTTCTCAATAGCTTGAACAAGGGCTCACATGTTAATGTAAGGTGAGATATGAACCATGAAATGTAGTTCAATCTACCTAGAAACCCCCAAACTTCTTTTTTTGTCTTTGGTGCAGGCATCTCTTGAATAGATTTGACTTTATCAGGGTCAACTTCAATCCCCTTTTCACTTACAATAAATCCCAGCAGCTTACCAGATCGCACCCCGAACGTGCATTTGTTGGGGTTTAGCTTCAGTTGATACTTCCTCAGACGTTTGAATAACTTCAATAGATTTACCAGGTGGTCTTCTTCTGTGAGGGACTTGGCAATCATGTCATCCACATAATATTCAATTTCTTTATGGATCATGTCGTGGAATAATGTCACCATAGCCCGTTGATAAGTGGCACCAGCATTCTTCAGTCCAAATGGCATTACCTTATAACAGAATGTGCCCCAGGGTGTAATGAAATTTGTCTTCTCCATGTCTTCAGGTGACATCTTGATCTGATTATATCCTGAAAATCCATCCATGAAGGATAACAACGAGAACTGAGCCGTGTTGTCGACCAATACATCAATGTGAGGTAGTGGGAAATCATCTTTCGGGCTGGCTCTATTTAGATCCCGGTAATCCACACACATTCGTACTTTGCCATCTTTCTTAGGAACTGGTACAATATTAGCAACCCACGGAGGGTAACTAGTTACAGCAAGGAAACCGGCGTCCCACTGTTTTTGCACCTCTTCTTTTATCTTCATGGCCATGTCCGGACGAGTACGGTGCAACTTTTTTTTTACTGGAGGACAATCTTCTTTTAGAGGCAGCTTGTGCATAACAATATCGGTGTCCAGACCTGGCATATCTTGATAAGACCAAGCAAAAACATCCACATAATGAGGGGTGATTACCTTCTCCTCTTGTCTTAATAATCTGGCTAGCTCTTCGGGTAGCTCATAATCTTCTTCAACCCCTTCATCGACTTGATTAATCGGATTGTCGAAGTCATACGAAGTCATAGCGGTGTCATTGTCGGTGCAGTCTGGAGGGCACTCTCTGAAAGGGTTTAGATTTGTTCATTTTAGTGATCAATTTTATCTTGCTTAGAAAAAGTGAAAATGAAGTTATTATATTTCTTTTGAAAAACATTGCCATTTTATTTTTGTACAAAAAATAAAGAATGAAAAACAGTGAGCGGAAAAGAACAGACTCATTTTGCAAAAGATGTCCTGATATTCATTAATTGATCGTTTGCACTAAATACAAGATGGCCCGATTACAAAATGAGCCCTGACATCTTGGGCAAGATGCAGGACTTGATGCATGCTTAAAGACAGGAAATAATAATTACTCTGCAGGAGTAACTCTTATAATTTCCTGGGAAGACCAGTTTGAGACATGGTTCCCCGGGATCCTTGGACGTATCCAGTTTTCCAGGTTGCGTTCATCTTCTTCCTCGTCTTCCAAACTGTTCACAGCATCTGGGGTGAGCATTCCCCCGCTGACAAACTTGGGCTCCGTTGCAGCCTCTGGTTGATCTTGTCGAGTTGGTCTGTAACCCAAGCCGAATCTATCTTCTTTCTTTTCAACTGGCAGCAGCTTGCCTCAGCCTTGAGCGATACCCTCTTCAACAACCTTCTGGGCCTGTTGATATGAAGTGATGAATGTCCCAGACACAACAGATGCTTCATTAATATTAAGGGCCTCAAACCCCTGACTCATGGTCTCATGGATCTCTCCATCCATTTCTATGTATTTGTACGTAGCCAGCTGGCTAACAAAAATATCCTCCTCCCCACATATAGTGATGATTTGGCCCTCCCACTCAAATTTTAACTTCTAGTGAAGGGTAGACGTAACAATGCCGGCGGCGTGGATCCAGGGTCTACCCAACAGACAGTTGTAGGTCGGCTGTATGTCCATCACAAAGAAGGTATTTTTAAAGGTCTGCGGGCCAATCAACACAGGCAAATCGATCTCTCCAAGCACCGATCTTTTAGAGCCATCAAATGCTCTCACTACTAAATTTCTTGGGCGCAATGCCAAACCATTATACTCCAACTTCACCAAGGCTTTCTTTGGGAGGACATTGAGTGAAGACCCAGTGTCCACCAGCACATGAGAAAGAACAACACCCTTGCATTCCAAGGTGATGTGCAAAGCCTTGTTATAGTTGCGCCCCTCCGTTGTTAAATCAACATTTGTAAAGCCCAGTCCATGACTGGTGTTGACATTTGCAACCACAATTTCTAACTAATTAACAGTGATCTCCTCCGGTACGTATGCTGCGTGCAGGACTTTCAACAATGCGTTCATGTGAGCTTCGGAACACATTAACAGTGATAATATGGAGATTTTGGAGGGTGTTTGGTGAAGCTGGTCCACCACCTTGTAATCATTCCTTTTTATGATTCTCATGAACTCGTCTACATCTTGTTCAAAAGATGTCTTCTGAGTTTCTTTGGCAGTTGGCTCTTCGGATACCACATTCTTTCCTTTTGCTTTAGCAGCAGCTTCTGCTTCAACATTAGGCCTTGGTGTTTGTGAGGCAAAAAGGCGTCCGATTCTGGTGAAGCCTCCTCCTCCCCCACCATTGTCAATTTGTGGTGAAGAGGTTGATGAATCCATAGTGATTTTCTCCCCATTGAAGTAGAGATCAAAGCCGTAGTGCCAAGGTATGGCATTACTGCTTTAATAAGGAACAGGTCCAGGTACCGTAATGGTAACTGGACTGATTGCTGCAGAGGAAGGTACTGTAATGGTGTGCGAATCATAGTAAATCGTGACTGGAGATCTAGAAGGAGGTGCTGCAGTTTGTTGTTGGAAATTGTTATTGTTGTGAACATTTGTTGGGTCATAGTAAATTGTGACCGTTGAGACGTCTTCATTAACGTTTGTTGGTGTTGTAGAAGATTCCGTTGTTAAAAGGGGTGCTGATGTTGTAGAAGAAAAATTTGTTGAACTTTGACTTGTTGAAATAATGGGCGGAGTGATTGCTGGTGTTGTTGATGAATCAGTAGGAATGATTGTTGTTGAGGTTGTAGGAGAAACTATTGAAGGAAGAATTGTTGGTGTTGTAGGAGGATCCATTGTTATTGAAACAAGAGGAGTTGTTGAAGTAATTTGTAAGATTCCATCTTCGATGAGGCCATATATGCCAAACCTTAGCTTCTCACAACCACTACTAGCTGTCTTGCACAATTCACAGCAGGCCCCACAGCCCGGGAACACTTGGCATCTTAAATGTTAAAGTTTGACTTCAGCCAGTGGTGTTTGAATCTGTGCAACATTATCAATTAGTGTAGATGGTGGTCCTCTTCAATGGCATTAATCCTAGGCCCACCATGATTAGGCATAGGATTTCTGTTAACGTTCGGAGGAGGCGCGAAATTAAGAGCCTTAGAATCAACCAGATCCTAAACCTTCATCTGCAAGGCTCTGCACTTCTCAGTATTGTGACCAGGTGCGTTAGAGTGAAAGGCACACCTGGTGTTGACATCATAATTCTTCGGGAGATTAAGAGGATCTGGTGGTGCCAACGTCCTTAACTCAACCAGGTTAAGCTTCAGGAGTTGTGGCAATAAAGCAGCATAAGGCATAGGGATAGGGTCAATCACCCTAGTTGCCTGAGATGGCCTCTGTTGGAAAGGACGCTGTTGTTGGTTGTTATTGTTATTTTTGTAGGTTCTTTGTTGCGGAAAATGAGATGGTTGTTGATAGTGATGTTGTTGTTGTTGTTGAGGATATAATGGTTGTTGTGGAACTAGAGCTGGGATGGTAACAGCTGCTACTGACCTGTGAGAATATTGGGGCCTGCCCCTGCTTGTATGAATAGCATTTGTTTCACCCGCCCTTCGGGGTCCTGCAAAAGGTTTTCTGGGGTTGCTGGAGGAACTTGCACCATTGTCGGAGATTTTGCCCATCTTCAGGAGACTTTCAATTCTCTCACCAGCTATAACTTCATCAGCAAAACTGGTAGAGGAGAAAGCAGCGAGTCTATCAATATAAGTTCCCTGCAAGGAGTTCATGAACATGTCAGCCATCTCCATTTCTGACATGGGTGGCTGGACAGTAGCAGCAAGCTGTCTCCACCTTTGAGCATAATCCCGAAAGCTCTCCCTTGAAGATTGAGACATGCCCATTAGAAGAGTTCTATTGGGGGCCATGTCTAGGTTGTATTGGTATTGCCGGATGAAAGCCTCGGCCAAGTCCTTCCAACATCTTATAGTGGCCCTTGTTAGATGCGAATACCATTCTCTCGAAGCTCCAATCAGACTGTCCTCAAAATAGAACATCCATAACTTCTCATCCATGGTATAAGCCTTGAGTCTTCCTAGGAAAGATTGCAGTTGAGTACGTGGACAGGAGGTACCATTATACTTCTCAAAGCATGGGGGTTTGAATTTGTGGGGAATCCTCACCCCATCTACCAGTCCCATATCCATCACGTCGAAGCCCAAAGAATTCTGAGATTCCAAAGATCTTAACTTTTCAGTAATCTCATCCAATCTTCTATCATATACCTCGTCTCCAGCCCCAATAACAGTAAATTGT
The DNA here is from genome assembly GCA_963966055.1 of Lathyrus aphaca. Taxonomy (NCBI): domain Eukaryota; kingdom Viridiplantae; phylum Streptophyta; class Magnoliopsida; order Fabales; family Fabaceae; genus Lathyrus; species Lathyrus aphaca. The sequence goes on from OZ014523.1 coordinate 277,433,974, forward strand.
TCTTCTTGGGGATCCTCTTGCAGGATTCTGCCCCCAGCAGTATTACCTTAAACGTTTCTTGGGATATTAACATCCGGATTCAAATGAGGCCCATACTCTGGAGGGTCAATACGGGGCTGCCCCCGTTCATTATTACTGGTACCCCCTGTTCCAAGACGGGGCTCCTCAGGTGTCTGTCTTTCTACCAGCTCTCTTAGTCTTTCTTGACTCTGGGCTAAGCCAGTCATAACAACCATAAACTGAGACATCTGGTTTCTTGGCGACGAGCAATGTTTCCTGAAATCACAACAAAGTTAGACACAATAATAATAAACAAAACCTACAAAACAAAGAAAAAAAGTCAGTATGCAATGCAGTATGCTTATTTGTTTTCCAAGGTATCCAGTTTGGTTCTTGGTTTTGACCTTTCCAGACCTCAAGGAAGATGCTTGATGTTGTGAGAAAGCCCAATGAAAACAAACCAAATATATTACAAACGATGAAAAATACATAGTCTGTTTACAATACATGCCCATGGAGGGTCAAAAATACAACAAAAGGAAAAGTACATCAAAAGGAAAGAACAATAAGCAAGGAGAATCAGACATCCAGTCCATAATCATCTTCCCTGACCTCCTTCAGGAGTGCCTCAGTCACCGGACCAGCTGGGTGCTCTGTAATGGTCCTAATGAGGAGGTTCCTAGTAGCAATGGCAGTAGTCAGCTTCTTATGCTTATCCTGGTCTTTTGATCTCTTTAACCCTGCTCGAAGGTTCAATTCTAAAATCTCCTTATGAGCTGCCAATAAAGCTTCCTTCTGCTTCTTCTCATTGGTCTCCAACTGATTAATCTTGGCTTGAGTCTTCTGGTCTTCTTGTGCACGGGCTTCGGTGATCCTGACCCACCTAGCCTGGCTCTCTTGCAGATAGTGTTCATCCCTAGCTTTCTGAATCTTGGCCTCCTTGCAGGCATTCTTCAATATCTGTTCCCCAACCCTTGCTTTCCTTATGTAGTCCTCTGTCTTTTCAATCTTGGCCAGATGCTCAATTCTGAGCTTTTCCAATCTCTCAATATCCAGGCGACCATCACTTCTTTCCCAAAGAGTCTTCTTCAAGGCCTGAGATAGTTGTTCATTCCTTTCCTTCAACTTTTAAAATTCCTCCAGGCTAACAGTTGCTGCAGACTGTACTGTAGATGGTCCAGTTATGTCTTCCAAGGTGAAAGGCATTCTGGTAATCTGAGCTCTAGTACGGGACCAGTCATAGTACTGAGCTGAAGCAACATTGTTACATCTTCCAAGGATGGTTATTCCTTTGGTCTGGATGTTGTCCCAAGCCCAAGTTGCTTGCCTGACATCAGTTGAATTAGGTTGAACTTCACAGTATAGGGTATTAGCTAAATCCTGTCCTCTGGGAGGGTGAACTAAGGCATATCCCAATTGTCTCTTAAACAGCAAAAGATTGTAATTGATGCAACCTTTTACTCCTATTAGAGGCACATTAGGGTACTGCCCACAGCTGGTGATAATGTCCTTTCCTTTGGTGCTCTGGGTGCACCATCTTGTCGCTCCCACCAAATGACACCGGGTCAGAAAGGGTACAGACGCGAACGGTCGGCGAAAGGGAAGGAATGAAAAGAGTCGCCAACTAGGCATTTTTATCCCGAAGGAAAGGTAATTCTGCATAAACCTAGAAAGATATGGATAAGACGGTTGCGAACCAGAGAAACTGAGAAAGGGGGTTGGTTACAACCTGGGAAGGTATTAGCACCCAGATTGTCCGCCGTACTCGACGGGATCCACGCTTGAAAGTTTGTGTTTAAAGGGGTAGTGTCAGTGCTATTTTGTGTGTAAAAGCTGGAAAAGAATGTACAAGTGTCAGTGTAAAAGAAATGTGAAGTGAGATAAAAGAGTGTCAGTGTAAAGAAAGAGTGCAAAGCTCAAGACTATGAGGCTTAAAGAATAATGCTGGAAGGAGGGGGAATATACAGAGACTTTTGTTCGATAACTGTTAAGTTATGCCTACGTATCCTCTCGTGCAATGAGGGCGTCAGAACGTCGTAGTTCGACTCAAAGAGACTAAAAGATAAATTGACTATGAACTACTTTCTTGTCTATGCTCAAGTGTATGACCTGTCTGGCTCAGGTGCAAACTGTCTTGCATCAGACGGAAGAAGAGAGTTCTCGTTTGTGGGTGAATGAGATGAGAAAAGAATCCCGGAGGAGACGATTATTGTTTGTTTTTGGTGTTTTCAATCTTTTATTGATTTTGAATTTGTCATAGGAAAATGAGCTTAAGCCTAAACCAATGGTTAGTAAACTCATCACATCTTCCCTCTGATTAGGGGTAATAAGAATACCTTAAGTGTGAAGTAAACACCTCACACTTAAACACCATGATGTAGGATTAAAATCATTAACCTACTTGTAATAATTTAGATTTTTTTGGTGTTTTTGTTTGGTGTTGAGTAATGAGTTTAAGCCATAATCAAGGATTTAATGGACCCATTACACCATCCTAATAGAAGGATGATAGATGAGAACATTTAAGCTGAGGAAGACACCTCAACTTAATCCATGATTAGGGATTAACCTCATGATAAAACAAAGCCTTTATTAGATGGATTTTAGTTAATGGTAAGATTAAGAAATGAATTTTGTGGTTTGCAAGACAACTTGAGAGGGACTTGTCCATTAACACTAGGGTTAGTCCTTCTTAACCAATTAAGGAAGAATTAGAACCCTAATGCAAGGCCCAAGTTACAAGTTTGATGTATTAGTGATTATTAAGTGGATTGATTAAAGGATTTAAACACATTAAGGGTTTAACACTTAGGATTAAAGTTATACACTTCATCCTAATAGAAGGATACAGGCATAACCCTAATCACAAAGCCTTAAAGCCTTAAGGGTTTAGTCCTTGATTGTGAGGTGAGAAGAGAAGACTCAAAAGATGACACAAAGGTAAAACTAATGGGGGACTAATCAAAACCTAATTATGATCATGCTTGGGGGTTCCTAGGGTTTATGAGGCTTGCAAAAGATCTTCAAGAGAAAAGCCACCAAGGAAGAAGCAGATGAAAGGAGATTAAGCAGAAAGAAGCAAGACAACTTACTTCACTTAAGAAGATAGGTTGCTTGAAGAAAGAAAGTGAGGAGAGAACATGAATGAGCAAGCTCACTCTAATACAAAAGTAAAATGCAGCAATGATGCATAAGAGAGATGAGAAGGGGTTATGAGAAGTGAGGGAAAATTCACTTCTCAATGACTTACCACCTGAAAAGTTAGTGAAAAGAAATGAAATGAAGTGAACATGAAATGAATGCAATGATGCAAACCAAAACCAGAAGAATAAACATGATGTTAATGATGCTAAGAGATGATACAAATATATGTCAAGAGTTGTGGATGATCATACAAGGATGAGGATGCAAATGAAGCAGGCTTTGAATCATGAAAGTTCATGCAAGTTTATGAAATGGAATGAATGCACAACATGGAAAATGAATGATGAAATGATCAAACACGATTATAATATGTTCTAAGAGGTCTTAGAAGTCATGTGAATTCACAAAATGTCATGGAAAGTTCATGTATGTAAGCATATGGAAGATGGATGCAAATGAAGGCAAAAATTAGGGTTTATACACAACATGCAATACAAAATTCCAAACCAGAAGCAAATGACATGATAAAAAATTGAAAATGGGAGCAAAGAACCCTTAACCCTACACAAGTTCACTTCCCAAAGGAGGAGACCTAAATATTAACCTAATGGAAGTTATGATTTTCTCAAATTGGCTAGGGTTTTAAGGCACTTCAAAAGGGAAAATGCACAACAAATTGAAAATGAAAGATAAGTTCAAACCAATTTTATCCTAGAAACTACATGATATGAGGAATGTAATGCAATAATAATCATTATCAAACTCCTCATGGTTAGGCAGAAAAGAAGTTTTCAAGTTAGGGCTAAAATATTGACTTTTAAGAACCCTAATTCCAAAGAAAAATGTCAAGATATGTCAAGAACCAAAAAGAAATTTGTTTGAAAAGTTTGATAATGTTTCTAAATGTATCAAGGTACATGTGATTTTTTTTGTGATTTTTAGAAACTTAAATGCTATTTTAATTAATTAATTCTCATTAACTAATTAAAATAAACATTTAAATATTTTTTAAAATACGAAAATTATGCAAAAAATAAAATAAAAATTATTTTCAGAAAGAGAAAAATATTTAAGTCATGATGCAAAAAATAAAAAAAAATTGAAAGTGTTTTACTATTTTTACTAAAATGATAAAGAAAATGCAATTAAAATGAATTTAAAATATGAATTAATGAAAGTAATCAGATCCAGTGGCTGAGGTTCAAAAGGAAAAGGGAGGGAGTTGACTCCACGCGCTAATGGACGGCCCACATTCAAACTCACTAATTATGCAATTAAGCCCTAATCTGAACCCTAATGACCTTCAGGTGACCGGAGTAGTGTTCCGGTTATCTTCTTCGGCCATCCATTTCTACAATTTCACTCAATTCGTAAAATAAACTCACCAAACTCTCCAGAAATGATCCCTAACTCATTCTAAACAAGATTCAGCTAGCAAAAATCATTTATTTCACATGAACATCAAGATTCGAAGCAAAACGGAAAATTGTTCAGAAATTTCAGAAGCTTCATACATGCTTAATATTCAATCATTTTCAAAACCAAAAGGTGCAGTGTGATCAGTGAAGCATGGAGAACAATCTAAGAACTTAAAATCAAGTTTCTGGAAAAAATGTTCTTGATGATACCTGAACTGAAGCTTTCGAAAATGGTGCTTTCTGGCCAGTTCCTTGCTTCAAACCAGCTCCAATGGTCCTCCTGAAGTGTTTGTGATGCTTAGTTGGAGTTTATATGGCCCCAAAATGAAAATGGCAGAAGTTCAGTTCATGAAGTGTGAAAATCATATTTTTTATTTTGGGCTTTTTAGGGCAAAGTGATGGTTGGGAAATGATCAGAGGGTTGTGGTGAGTTGTTCTGTGGAATTTGTTTTGAGGTTTGAGGCTTGTGTGCTGAGTTTCGAAGAAAAATGCATAAGAGGGGATTTTTGTGAATGCTGTGTTGTGGGAGGTTTTAGCTTGTGTTGTGTGGTGTGTTGAGTTGCTTTTGGTCCATGTATCAATTTCTGATAGGTCAGAGAGTTGTTGGTGGCCTATGGTGATTGGTATGGGTAAGTTGCAAAAATGTCAAAAGTTTTGTACTTGAGGTATGGGCTGGTTTTGCAGCTGGCTTTTGGCTTGTCCTGGCTCAGCATAGATCAAGGAGAGCCATAGATTTGAAATTGAGGTGATTCAGCAAGCTAGTGAAAGGTTATGTGCCCTTTTGCAATTTTCATGAAGTTTGGCCCCTTTTGAATTTCTTGATGTTCAAGGCATGGGATGAAGTGATCCTTGGGCCAATTCTGATCCTTAGGCAATGCATTATGATGTTAAGACATGTAGAAGTGTATTTTAAGTCATAAAAATGCTTGGCATGAGAAATTGCAAGTTTCCCTCTTTAGCACAAAAGTGAAAATTAAGTGATTTTTCCCAACTTTGCAAGGCCATAACTTTAGTTCTAAAATGAATTAGATCAAGTTCTTGTACTTTTTGAAAATGGGAGGATCCAATCTACAACTTTCATGACCAAAGATTTTTCATTTGAAGCAATTTTGAATCAAAAAGAGGAGGTTGAAAAACTTTCCCAAAATGGCAAGTTTACATTACAAGTCACTTTCCCAAAATGGCAACTTTGCAAATGGCTTGAAATTCTTCAATTTTGTGAACTTCTAACATCTTCTAAGATCAAATAAAGACCATACACATCCAAAATGATGAAGAAAACCCTTTGGTTGGATGATTGGGGGCCTCAGATGCCCTGATTTTGTACTGACTTGTTCAAGAAGTCATCTTTTGATCAGATGCCTTCCCCATTGAAATTCTTCATGAAAATTGGTATGCATGATCCTTGTAGCATATAGAGACCAATAGAAACAAGAATGACCAAAAAAATTGGAGTTATGGCCTCTGAAACCAAAACCCTAATTTTAGGTCATCTGTGCAGTTAAGCTTGGCTCTGCTTCCACACCTTCCTCAGCTCTTGTTATTTTTGACTTTCTTGATCTTGGGATGATGTAATATTGTAATTGAACATACATGGGCCCTTTTGAAATGATGGAAGCCCTTTGGAGTGGCTCAAATAGCCCTTGGATTGCTCAGGTCACAAACCCTAGATGCATATGACTTTGAAGTGAAGCAAGAATGTAATATGAGATTCTAAGGTTGAATCTATGCAAATGAAAAGATCGCAAGCCATGGTGAAATGAGTGAGGGCAAATTTGGGGTGTTTACACATCTGACATCATCTGAAGTTAAGGCAATGAACCTCTTGGCCCAATTCCTCTGCTGATGTGGGTTCAAGAAAGCATCTGATTTAGGCAGGTGTCTGAGCAGCCAGGAGTAAAACAAGGGAGCACAGCATCTAACCAACTTCCCCCTTTGTTTCTCATTCCTCTGATAAATGGAATAGTAAAAATCCCCTAGCAATCTAGGCACTGGGTTTTTCAGAAGAAATAAATGGATGGCATTCTTACTGATAAATTTAGGTTCATCTGCAAACAGTATAGCCCCATATATGCTGAGGGCTAATAATGCACAGACTGCCCTCCACTCTCCCACTGCAGCCTTCAGGATGGCCTGGGAAATCAAGAAATCCAAATGTAAACCAGGAATCCCAGCTTTTGTTGTCATGCTTTGCTCAATAAGGGTAGGCTCCAAGTATAATGCCTTTGCTATCTCTTCACTTCTGGGAGTAGTCATCTCTGGGTTGAAAGGGATCCCACCTCTGATAGGCACTTCAATCAACAAAGAAAACTCTTCCAACAGAGGTCCCATCTGAAAGTCAGGAAAGGTGAAGCATCTCAGTGGAGGGTCATAGAACTCCAAGAATGTGTGGATCATGCTTCTCTGAGAAGGATCAAGATCCATAACCATATCCAAGATGCCCCCATAGTGCTCTCTAAACAGTGAGGTGTGGTCAGGTGTGATGAGTGACTGGACCTGCCTGATACCAGTCAATACAGGCTCAAAAAAGTGATAAGATATGTTGCTCTTCCTGGGAGTAGCCATGAGTGCTGCTGAAGAAGCTGAAGACAAATGCTGATGAAGATCACAAACTGATGCTGGAAGTAAATCTCTGACAGACTGATGCTGGTGGTGATGGAGATAACTGAAGCAAATGCTGATGAAGACAGCTGAAGCGGAGGTCTAAGCAGAAGAATGGGTCAAAACCAAAACCAAGATACAAGGAGGTGGATACCCTGAAAGGAAAATAAACAAATGTTAAATGATGCAATGATGATATATGCAAATGATATGCAAGGGTTTGTGATCAAGAGATGGATCTGATTATCTGTCTTGATATAAGGTCCATGTAGGTTCAAAAGTCCAGATGGAGGCTCAGAAATCCAATAACCAGGGTGGGGGACACAAATAAAGAGTCACATGTCCAGGGTTAATCACAAGAACTGTCCAAAGTGGAGTATTCTTAAACATTACAGTAACAGGGTATGATGTGGCCAAGGGTTCCTGCAAACCTGTAAACAACCCAACCCCCTCACATGTAATGTTCTAGAACAAGGATCATCAGACTTGGATCAGTTATGAGAAGTGTAAACACTTCTAACCCGGAGGTACAATGTTTAAAATAACCATAAAGATCCTCCTTTAATTCACCTCAGCTTCTGAAGGTCATAATAAAGGTCATCCAGACTTAGCAGGCTTCCCAGATAGCCCTAGCACTACAGGAAATCTGTAGCACAGAGTTCTCAAGAAGAAACCCACATCTGAACCGTGTTTCATATTTCCGCACCAAACCGAAATGTAATGGGAAAGAACATGAACCACTCTAGCCTAGGTGTCACTCAGGTCCCAGGTATAGGACCTTAAACTCTCAATGGAACCCACCCATCAAAACAGAAAACCAGATCCAGCAATGACAGTATGAAATATGCAAACAACTATAAAGAAAGCAATAAATAAAGTTGTACATGAAGCAATAAATAAAGCAAAAAATAAACACACATAACACATAACACCCCAGTAAACACAAATCAAACAAGCGCTAGGAGGAACCCACAAAAAGAACCAGAAGCCCTGGTTGCAGTATAAGGTTTCCCCAGCAGACTCGCCAAGCTGTCGCTCCCAAAGATTTGCATCCCGGTACAAGCGCGAACGGTCGGTGAAAGGAGAGAATGAGAATGAAGGGAAAAGAGTCGCCAGCTAGGCATTTTTATCCCGAAGGTAAGGTAATGCTGCATAAACCTAGAAAGATATGGATAAGACGGTCGCGAACCAGAGAAACTGAGAAAAGGGGTTGGTTACAACCTGGGAAGGTATTAGCACCCAGATTATCCGTCGTACTCGAAGGGATCCATGCTTGAAAGTTTGTGTTTAAAGGGGTAGTAATTGTGCTATCTGTGTGCAAAAGCTGGAAAAGAATATAAAAGTGTCAGTGCAAAAGAAATGTGAAGTGAAGTGAAGAAGTGTCAGTGCAAGAAAAGAGTGCAAAGCTCAAGACTATGAGGCTTAAAGAATAAAGCTGGAGGAGGGGGAATATACATAGACTTTTGTTTGATAAATGTTAAGTTATGCCTACGTATCCTCTCGTGCAATGAGGAAGTCAAAACACCATAGTTCGACCCAAAGAGACTGAAAGATAAATTGACTGATGAACTGCTTGCTTGTCTATGCTCAAGTGTATGACCCGTCTGGCTCAGGTGCAAACTGTCTTGCATTAGACGGAAGAAGCGAGTTCTCGTTTATGAGTGAATGAGGTGAGAAAAGAATCCCGGAGGAGACGGTTATTGTTTGTTTTTGGTATTTTCAATCTTTTATTGCTTTTTGAATTTGTCATAAGAAAATGAGTTTAAGCCTAAACCAAGGGATAGTAAACTCATCACATCCTCCCTCTGATTAGGGGTAATGAGAATACCTTAAGTGTGAAGTAAGCACCTCACACTTAATCACCATGATGTAGGATTAACATCATTAACCTACTTGTATTTATTCAGATGTTTTTGGAGTTTTTGTTTAGTGTTAAGTAATGAGTTTAAGCCATAATCATGGATTTAATGGACCCATTACACCATCCTAATAGAAGGATAATAGATGAGAACATTTAAGCTGAGGAAGGCTCCTCAACTTAATCCATGATTAGGGATTAACCTCATGACAAAACAAGCCTTTATTAAAGTGGGGTTTAGTTAATGGTAAGATTAAGAAATGGATTTTATGGTTTGTAAGACAACTTGAGGGGGACTTGTCCATTAACACTAGGGCTAGTCCTTCTCAACCAATTAAGGAAGAAATAGAACCCTAATGCAAGGCCCAAGTTACAAGCTTGATGTCTTAGTGATTATTAAGATGGATTGATTAAGAGTTTTAAACACATTAAGGGCTTAACACCTAGGATTAAAGTTATACACTCCATCCTAATAGAAGGATGCAGGCATAAGCTTAATCACAAAGCCTTAAAACCTTAAGGGTTTTGTCGCTCCCGACAAATGAAAAGGATCAGATGAAGGTACAGACGCGAACGGTCGGCGAGAGGGACAATGAGAACACACAGCCGTGAACTCACTGGAGAATGAATAGAGTCGCCAGCTAGGCATTTTTATCCCGGAGGAAAGGTAATGTTGCATAGACCTAGAAAAAGATGGATAAGACGGTTGCGAACCAGAGAGACTGAGAAAGGGGGTTGGTTACAACCTGGGAAGGTATTAGCACCCAGATTGTCCGTCGTACTCGACGGGATCCACGCTTAAAAGATTTGTGTTTTAAAGGGGTAGTGTCAGTGCAATTTGTGTGTAAAGAGCTGGAAAAGATGTACAGGTGTCAGTGTATGATGTACAAGTGATATGAAGTATGAAAGTGTCAGTGTAAGAACAAGAATAAGATGCTCATGATAATGAGGCTCAAAGAATAATGCTGGAAGGAGGGGGAATATACAGAGACTTTTGTTCGATAACTGTTAAGTTATGCCTACGTATCCTCTCGTGCAATGAGGAAGTCAGAACACCGTAGTTCGACCCAAAGAGACTGAAGGATGAATTGACTTGTGAACTGCTTACTTGCCTATGCTCAAGTGTATGACCTGTCTGGCTCAGGTGCAAACTGTCTTGCATTAGACGGAAGAAGCAAGTTCTCGCTTATGAGTGAAGATGATGAGAAAAGAATCCCGGAGGAGACGATTATTGTTTGTTTTTGTGTTTTCAGTCTTTTATTGTTTTTTTGGGTTTTTGTCATAAGTTAATGAGCTTAAGTCTAAACCAAAGGATTTAGTAAACTCATCACATCTTCCCTCTGATTAGGGGTAATGAGAATACCTTAAGTGTGAAGTCAGATTCTCACACTTAATCACCTTTGGTGTAGGATTAAGATCATTAACCTACTTGTGATTATTCAGATGTTTTTGGTATTTTTGTTTAATGTTGAGTAATGAGGTTAAGCCATAATCAGGGATTAAACAGACTCATTACACTATCCTAATAGAAGGATAATAGATGAGAATGTTTAAGCTGAGGAAAACTCCCCAACTTAATCCATGATTAGGGATTAAACTCATGACAAAACAAGCCTTTATTGGATGGATTTTATTTAATGGTATGATGATGAAGTGATTTTTAGGGTTTGTAAGACAACTTGAGGGGGACTTGTCCATTAACACTAGGGTTAGTCCTTCTTAACCAATTAAGGAAGAATTAGAACCCTAATGCAAGGCCCAAGTTACAAGTGTGGTGTCTTGATGATTGTTATGTGAATTAATTAAGAGATTTAAACACATTAAGGGTTTAACACTTAGGATTAAAGTTATACACTCCATCCTAAGAGAAGGATGCAGGTATAAGCTTAATCACAAAGCCTTAAAGCCTTTAGGGTTTAGTCCCTGATTATGAGATGAGAAGAGAAGACTCAAAGAAGACACAAAGGCAAAACTAAGAGGGGAGACTAATCAAAACCCTAATCATTGTCATGCTTGGTTGTTCCTAAGGTTTGTGAGGTTAAACAAGAAAGATCTCCAATGGAACCACCAGGAAGCAGATGAAAGGATCAAGAGAAGCAAAGTGACTTGCTTCATTCAAGAAGTCAAGTCACTTGAAGAAAGAAAGTAAGAAGAACAAGAATGAGCAAGCTCAATCTCAAACACAAACAAAATGCAGCAAGGGATGCAAGAGAGATGAGAAGAAAAGTTATGAGAAGTGAAGGCAAATTCACTTCTCAAGTTTACTTACCACCTGAAATGTTAGAAAGAAATGCAATGCAATGCCAAATGAAATGAAATGGTATGATGCTAACAAAACCAGAAGCATGTGGATGCTGATAATGATGCTATGTGTGCTACAAACATGAGGCAAGGCATGGAGATGTTCATACAAGTTCATGGATGCATATGAAGCAAGTTTAGAAGCATGGATACACATGAAAAGTTATGAAACATACAAGGCAAATGATATGGCAAATATGTGATGCAATGATCAAACATGCTTTAAGATATCAAATGAATCACAAGAATGCACTAAATGCAAAGACAAGTCATGTTATGCAAGAGAATGCAAGAAGGATGCAAGTGAAAGCCCAAATTAGGGTTTATGGATCAAACAACAAACAAAAACCCAAAACAGAAGCAAAACCCTAAGATAAAAAATGGAAAATGCCACTCAAAGAAACCCTAATCCTACACCAAACCAAAGTTCAAAGGGGAGGTCTCAACTCTTAACCAAACTCAAGTTATGATTTTTCTAAGTTATTAGGGTTTTTAAGGTTCCTAAACAAAAGAAATTCCAAACAAATTGAAAATGAGGAAACAAGTCATGGCCATTTAATCCTAGAAACTACATGCTAAACACAAAACAATGCAAGAAGAACCAATGTCCAGCTCCTCTTAGATAGGCAGAAATGAATTTTTGAACTTATGATCAAAATAATGCACCAAAAATGATTTAATTCAATGGAAAATTCTCAAAATGCATCAAGATCAAAAAAGAAATTTGGTTTGAAGGTTGGACAATGTTTCTAAATATCTTAGAACATTTCATGAATTTTTTGGTGATTTTTAAATACCTAAAAGTATTTTTAATTAATTAATTTCCATTAACCAATTAAAAATAATCTTTTAAATATTTAAAAATACTTTTTTAATGATAAAAAGTAAAATAAAAATATTTTTGGGTCTTAAAAATTAATAAAACTTTTAAGAAAAAGTTTCATAATTTTTAAGCCATTTTTGCTATTTTAAAATAATTATGCAAAACAAATGGAATAAATATAAAAATAAATGAATTAATGAGAAGTATGTTGATCCAACGCGTGAGATTCAAAGTGGCCAGGGCGGGAATTGACTGCGCGCCACATCTCACGGCTCAGATTCAAATTCGCTAATTAATGCTTAAAACCCTAACCCTGCCGCTAATCACTTTCAGATGACCGGAACAGTGTTCCGGTCATCTTCTCCGTTCACCTCAAAACGCTATCTCTCTCTCCAGGCCATTTTAGAAGCTCTAAACCTCCAGAATCCATCTACCAACTACCCTAAGCACGAATCCAGCATCAAATCATGTTTAAACTCACACACAAACAAGAATCGAAGCAATGAAATTTCTAGGTCAAACTTTCAGAACACCATAACATACTCATTCCTGGCTTATTTTCAAAAGTAAATAGATCCCAATGATCAGTGCAACATGCTAAACAAGATTCTAACAAGAAAATGGAGTTCTGGAAAAAAAGTTCATGGTGTCACCTGAGATGGAGCTTTTGATTTAGGAGCTTTCTGGATGATTCTTTGGCTCAATCAAGTCCCAATGATCCACCTTTGAAGCTTTGGATGCTTAGTTGGAGTTTAAACAACCTCTGGAGTGAGTTTGCAGAAACTCTGACCAAGGGCATGTGAAAATCGTATTTGAGACATGGGGTGTTTCAGGCCAAAACAATGGTTGGTTTCTGGTCAGTGAGGTGAGTAGAGATTGTTGGTGGAGTTTGTTCTTGTGTTTGAGGTTTGTGGAGAGAGATTCGAAGGAAAATGCAGGCTGAGGTGAAGAATGGCAATGGGGTGTTCTTGCTCAAATCAAGCCTGGCTCTTGGTGCTTTGAGGTCTATGAAGTATGGTGAGTTGAAGTGTGGAAATGGTTTGAGTGTTCTGAGCTTGTGGAGGCAGATTCGAAGGCTTATGCAAAAAGGAGTGTTTTTGTGAATGTCTTGTTATGAATGGTTTCAGCCTTGCTAGATGTATGGAATGGCTTGCTTTTTGTCCACATAAACCTCTCTCATTGGTCAGATGATTGGACATGTGCTTTATTGATTGGTAAGTCACCTTTTGCAAAAAGTCAAATTTTGTGTAAGGAAAGTATGGGTTGATCTATAGCTAGTACATGGGCTGGTTCTGGTGCAGCAAGGTGAGGTGAGAGGCTAGCCAAAGTGCAGCATCCAATGCATCAAGTGGTGGAAGTGTCATGAGTGTTTTTGCAAGTTGTTGCCTTATGGTTCACATGTGATTTCCTTAACCCACAAACCATAACACATGAGCATTCTTGGTTCAAATCTGATTTTTATCACTTGTAGAATGTTTGTGTGCTGGTTTGAAATGAACTAGAGGTTGTAAAAGGCATTGGTTCATGGTTTTGCAAAATTTCATACTTGGTGCATAACTTGAAAATCAATGATTTTTGCCAACTTTGTCACACCATAACTTTTGATCCAAGAAGAATTTGATCATGTTCTTGTACTTTTTGAAAAGGGAAAGATGAGATCTACAACTTTCATGACCAAAGTTTTTCCATTTGAAGCATTTTTGGATCAAGAATCAAGGCTTGAAAAATGACCTAAAATGAAGCATTCTTGAAAAGTCAACTATGCCCAAAAAGTCAACATTTGCAAAACTTCCAAATTCTTGATTTCTATGAACTTCAACCTTCTTCCATGATCAAATAAAGATCATATACACTCAAAATGATGAAGATCACCCATTGGTTGGGTCATTGGGGGCCTCAGATGCCCTGATTTTGCACTGACTTGTCCAGAAAGTCAACCCTTGATCAGATGACTTCCCCATGGAATTTCTTCATGAAAATTGATATGCATACTCCCTATACCATATAGAGACCAATGGAAACAAGAATGACCAAAAAATTTGGGGTTATGGCCTCTGAAACCAAAACCCTAATTTTAAGGTCAACTGTGCAGTCAAACTTGGCTCTGCATCCATCCAAACCCTAGTTCTTGTGATTCTTTTGAAATCTTGACTTTGAGAGGATGTAATATGATAGATGAACACACATGGATCCCTTTGAAGTGATTGGTTGCCTTTGGAGTGGCTCAAGGGGCTCTTGTATTGCTCAGATCACAAACCCTAGGTGCAGATGCCTTAGAATCTATGCAGTGAATCAAAAGTGAGATATGAGGTGATATGATTGTGTTTATGCATATGAGAATGATCACAAGCCATGGTGAAATGGGTGAGGGCAAATTTGGGGTGTTTACAGCTGCCCCTATTCAAACATGAGTTAGTTGTGCAGGTTGTAAGCAACGGCTTAACAGGCAAACAAGATAACTTGTGATTGAATACCAAAGACAGTCCAAAATTTGCACTCACAGAATGAAGAAGAAAAGGGATATAGATTGTAAAGGAAAAAAAAGTATATTGTAAGGTGGGCTACGGAGGGCGACCGTCGAGCAGAGGACGACTGCTGGGCAAGGAGCAATGACGGGGACGGCCGACATGCTAGGGATAAAAGGTAAAGCCAAGATGGGGACGGCCGACTAGCTGGGGAAATAAAATCATGATGGAGACGGCCATCAAGATAAAGCTGTAAAATTCTCTGAGGATTTAATGGAACATGACGGGGACGGCCATCAAGTCCATAAAGCAAAGTAACCACTGATGGGGACGGCCATCGGGCTAAAAAGAAAAGGGACCACGACGGGGACGGCCATCGGGTTAAAGAATAAATGAAATAAACAGATGATGGGGTACGGCCATCAAAGGTGAAGGACGATCACCTAGCAGGGGACGGCTGCTCTGTTGGGGATAAAAGAAATATGATGGGGACGGCCATCAAAGGTGGAGGACGACCACCTGGCAGGGTACGGCTGCCGAAAATATCAACGATGGGGACGGCCATCGGATAGAAAAGGTCAACGATGGGGACGGCCATCGGACGAGCATGATGGAGGACGACCATCAAGAAGTGGAGGACGACCACTCAGCAGGGGACGGCTGCTCTCAAGGCTTATCATGACACAGGACGAGTGTCAGATAACCAAAATCAACAATGGGGGACGGCCATTGGATGATGAAGGACGATCATCAAAAGGTGGAGGACGACCACCTAGCAGGGGACGGCTGCTAAAAAGATCAACGATGGGGACGGCCATCGGATGAGCATGATGGAGGACGACCATCAAGAAGTGGAGGACGACCACTCAGCAGGGTACGGCTGCTCTCGGGGTATCATAACACAGGACGAGTTTTAGATAAAGGAAAAGTGCTTTGTTGGTGATCTACTGGGGATATAGTGAACACGGACGAGTGTTCACAACCAAGAAAGGAAAGTATAAGTGTTTGGTATTGTGTATAGATTAAAGATGCGGACGAGCATCCTTAGACTATGATACGGACGAGTATCATGTAGAAACAAATACTGACACGTGTTCAGAGATGATGATACGGACGAGTACCATCTGGCTAACAAAGAACACGGACGAGTGTTGAATCTGAAGGGACTCTTCTGGGGAATAGTAGACACAGACGAGTGTCTATATTCAAGAAGACAAAAGTGTTTGACGCAGTGTATGGATTAAAGATGCGGACGAGCATCCTTAAGAGTATGATACGGACGAGTATCACGTAGAAAAAAACATTAGACGCAATGTTCTGAGATGATGGTACGGACGAGTACCAACTGGTTAACAAAGAACAAAGACTACTGTTGAATCTGTGGGTATATAACTGGTATGTACAAGATACGGACGAGTATCTGTATGAGAGCGAGTGTTGTATAGATGGTGTTTAACTGCTGGGGAGGGTGACACGGACGAGTGTCAAAAGGAGAAAAGTATAATATCAACAAGTATACGGGTCGTAAAAGTGTAAGCGACTGCGCTGGGGAAACGACACGGACGGGTGTCAAGAAAATGTATATATAGGTATATGTGAGTGCAAAGAGGATGTCTTTGGCTTTCTGCGGGTGATTTGACACGGACGGATGTCAAGAAAGTATCTGTAATGCGGGTAATCTTGCTTGTAAAGAGTGTTCTGGCGACTTTACTGGGGAATGATGATACGGACTGGTATCACAAGGAAATATAAACTGGTGTTAGTGATTTGTAAGGCAACTGCTTTTGCTGGGGACTCTGGGGGATTTTTCTTCTGTATGTTGATGAACTGCTATTATTCACAAGTGTTAGTTCAGAACATGGCTTATGATTATGCTATGCGTTTGATTTTTGCCGTAATGCTCCGTATTAGACGGAATGCTACGCTCTGAGGGGAAAATATGATGCAAATGCCATGATTGTGCAAAGATATCAAACCGGGATTCGGATCCCGTTGCTGCGAAGATCTCTGGCTGATCTGTTTGAAATGGACATCCCAGCTGGGGATGAGATCATTGGTAGATCTGGAGATGATATTTGCTTGGGGATACGGGTCACTGATAGACCTATCCTTGTAATGAGGGTCCCAGCTGGGAGTTGTAGAAGCCTTCTTCACTCTGTTGTGATCTTCATGCGTGGCTCTTCTGAATAGAGGCTGATGATTCTGTGGGGAGATGATTCCCTGATTCTGTGCTTCGGCTGAGGATGAGATGGCAACTCGGCTGGGGAATTATGATAGGCAAATCAGCTGGGGAGAGCAACAAGAGGCAACTCAGCTGGGGGAAGTCATGAGAGGCAGCTCAGCTGGGGATAGAGCATTTCAGATGCTGAGATTGAGTGTATGTTGATTTGGCAACTTCGCTGGGGAAATGGGCACCTTCCAGTGCCACATGGAAGATAGACCGAGTTGATAATGATCTGCCAGCTTGCTGAGGGTGGAGCTTTCATGCCCCAAGTTACGTTCTGGATATCTGCAATCCTGAAAAAGATAGAAAAACGCACAAGATAATCCTGAGGTATCCCTTACTAGATTCCATCATAGGAGTTAGGATACTTCTGAGAGTAAGTATATTTCCTGCAGGCATGTTTCTTTTCTTTTTCTTAGAGAAGAACATCTGTTCTTGTGCAATCAATTTTTCCTTTTAAGACATCAGACATTTTTTGCAAATAAAATGTATAAAACGAGACATGACTGAAAATCTGATTTTATTAATTCGTATGCCCTAAATTGGCGAGATACAGTCAAAGGAACATATCCCCTGAAATGAGGAGATTGCTATAAATTGAGAAACAAAAATGTTGGCAATGTTGACGACGCTTTAAGGAGCTTCCCCTTCTGCTATGACTCGTATGACAATTGACATTCTTCTCACCTTGCTTTCTGAAGAAGGCTGATTCTGATTGAAGCTTGATCCTGTTGAAGCTTACCAAGTTGCAAGTGATACAGACGAATTCAGAATGCAGTTGTTCGCTTATTCCCTTATTTTGCATGGATCGCCCTTTCGGGTTTTCAATCCATCGGGATACCCATTTTTGCCTGAGCTGTCCAATGCGGCTTTTCAACTCAGCGGGTGTACAAATTTTTTATTTATTTTCCCTTATTTTTGCCCGAGTCTTTTATTCTGTTTTTGACTCGCCGGGATGCCCTGTTTTTGCCTGGACTTACATTCTGTTTCTGTGTCCAGCGGGTCATTTTTATGCGAAGTATTTTTTAACTGCATCTGAATTCACAGGGGACGGGAAATCTTCACCATCCATGGTGCTGAGCATCAGTGCTCCACCAGAGAAAACTTTCTTTACCACGAATGGTCCTTCATAGTTTGGAGTCCATTTGCCCCTGTGGTCTGTATGAGGAGGGAGGATTCTTTTCAGCACAAGATCTCCCACTTGGTACTCTCGGTGCCTGACTTTCTGATCGAAGGCTTTCTTCATTCTCTTCTGATATAACTGCCCATGACAGATTGCAGCCAACCTTTTCTCTTCGATCAGACTCAGTTGTTCGTATCGGGCCCGAACCCATTCTGCTTCACTCAGTTTAACATCCATTAATACTCGTAAAGAGGGTAATTCAACTTCAACCGGTAGGACTGCCTCCATACCATACACAAGCTGATACGGCGTTGCCCCAGTGGATGTTCTGATCGACGTGCGGTACCCATGCAAAGCAAACGGTAGCATTTCATGCCAGTCTTTGTAGGTGGCTACCATCTTCTGCACAATCTTCTTGATGTTCTTATTTGCTGCCTCAACAGCGCCGTTCATCTTTGGCCTGTAAGGAGAAGAATTGTGATGTTGAATCTTGAAGTCCCGGCATAGCTCTGCCATCATTTTGTTGTTCAAGTTGGAACCATTATCAGTAATGATTCGCTCGGGCACTCCGTACCGACAGATGATATCTCTCTTCAGAAATCGGGCTACCACTTGTCTTGTGACGTTTGCATATGAGGCTGCTTCGACCCACTTGGTGAAATAGTCAATGGCGACCAGGATGAATCTGTGGCCATTTGAAGCAGTTGGCTCAATCTTGCCAATCATATCAATGCCCCACATAGCAAAGGGCCATGGTGAAGACATGATGTTCAAAGGGTTGGGAGGCACATGCACCTTATCCGCGTAGATCTGGCATTTATGACATTTTCTGGCATAAGCACAACAGTCTGCATCCATTGTGATCCAGTAATAGCCCGATCTTAACAACTTTTTAGCCATGGCATGTCCTCCAGCATGGGTACCAAAGGATCCTTCGTGCACTTCATGCATCAATAAATCTGCTTCCGTCTTGTCAACACATCTGAGGAGTGCCATATCAAAGTTCCTCTTGTATAAAGACCCATTAGTGTTCAGGAAGAAACTACCAGCCAGCCTTCTTAATGTTTTCTTATCATTGGATGATGCCCCAGGTGGGTATGTTTGATCCTCCAAGAAGCATTTAATATCGTGGAACCAAGGCTTATCATCTTTGACAACTTCCGCTGTAAATACATATGCTGGTCTATCAAGTCTTGACACTGAAATCTGAGGTACAAAGTTAGCAGCTTGAACTTTGATCATGGACGAAATGGTAGCCAAGGCATCTGCAAACTGATTCTCGTCCCGAGGGATATACTCAAGCTTGACTGTTGTGAAGAACGTCAATAACCTTCTTGTATAATCCCTGTAAGGTATCAGATGATCCTGGTGTGTATACCATTTGCCGTTGGTCTGATTGATTACCAGAGCTGAATCTCCGAATACAGTTAGTGTCTTGATCCTGAGGTCAATGGCCTCCTCAAGACCCATAATGCAAGCTTCGTATTCAGCTTCGTTGTTAGTGCAGTTGAAAGTGAGTTTTGCAGAGAAAGGCATATGAACTCCCTTAGGTGTAATGAGTACTGCACCAACACCACGGCCATTCATGTTAACAGCCCCATCGAACATCATAATCCATTCTTCCTCCGGGTCGGGCCCTTCAGTGTGAATAGGCTCTTCATGATCTTTTGCTTTAATGAACATGATGTCTTCATCAAGGAAGTCAAATCTCATTGGCTGGTAATCATCAATGGGTTGCTCAGCAAGATATTCAGACAATACACTGCCCTTGATGGCTTTCTGAGATGTGTACTGTATGTCGTATTCTGTAAGGATCATTTGCCATCTTGCAACCCGTCCGGTAAGAGCTGGCTTCTCGAAAATGTACTTAACTGGGTCCATTTTGGATATCAATAAAGTAGTGTGGGTCAACATATACTGTCTCAGTCGGCGAGCAGCCCACGCTAAAGCACAGCAAGTTTTCTCGAGCAGTGAATAACGCTGTTCACAGTCGGTAAACTTTTTGCTTAGGTAGTATATTGCATACTCTTTTCGACCAGACTCGTCATGCTGGCCCAGCACACACCCCATTGACTCTTCTAATACTGTCAAGTACATGATTAGAGGTCTTCCTTCAACTGGCGGCATAAGGATTGGAGGTTCTTGCAGATATTCCTTGATCTTGTCAAAAGCCTTCTGGCAATCTTCGTTCCACCTGACCGTCTGTTCTTTTCTTAACAGCTTGAACAAGGGTTCACAGGTTGCTGTGAGGTGAGATATGAACCGTGAGATATAGTTCAATCGACCTAAGAACCCTCGAACTTCTTTCTCAGTTTTCGGTGCAGGCATCTCTTGAATGGCTTTGACTTTATCAGGGTCAACTTCAATCCCTTTCTCGCTTACAATAAAGCCCAGCAACTTACCAGATCGCACCCCAAATGTGCATTTGTTGGGGTTCAACTTTAGTTGGTACTTCCTCAGACGTTTGAATAGCTTTAGCAGATTCACCAGGTGATCTTCCTCTGTAAGGGACTTGGCAATCATATCATCCACATAATACTCGATTTCTTTGTGGATCATATCGTGGAATAATGTTACCATAGCCCGTTGATACGTCGCACCGGCATTCTTGAGCCCAAATGGCATTACCTTGTAGCAGAATGTGCCCCAGGGTGTGATGAATGTTGTCTTCTCCATGTCTTCAGGTGACATTTTAATCTGGTTGTATCCCGAAAATCCATCCATGAAGGAGAATACCGAGAACTGAGCCGTATTATCAACCAATACGTCAATGTGAGGTAATGGGAAGTCATCTTTCGGGCTGGCTCTGTTCAGATCCCGGTAGTCAACACACATTCTTACTTTTCCGTCTTTCTTAGGCACAGGTACTATGTTAGCAACCCACGGCGGATAGCTAGTTACAGCAAGGAAACCGGCGTCCCATTGCTTTTGTACCTCCTCTTTGATTTTCATAGCCATGTCCGGACGAGTACGGCGCAGTTTCTGTTTAACCGGTGGGCACTCTTCTCTCAAAGGCAGCTTGTGCACGACAATATCGGTATCCAACCCTGGCATATCTTGGTAAGACCAAGCAAACACGTCCACATACTCTTGAAGCAGATCAATCAGCTGTCTCTTTACTGAGTCTTGCAGGCAGGCCCCGATTTTGACTTCTTTCACGTCTTCATCCGTACCAAGATTAATCACTTCAACCTCCTCCTGGTGAGGAGTAATAACCTTTTCCTCTTGTCTTAACAACCTGGCTAGCTCTTCAGGAAGCTCATATTCTTCATCAACCCCTTCGTCAGCTTGATTGATCGGATTGTCAAAGTCATACGATGTCATAGCCGTGCTTTTGTCGGTGCTGTCTGGAAGGCACTCTCTGCAAGGGTTAAGTTGGTTCATTTTAGTGATTTGATTTTAATCTTTATTTAGAAAAGTGAAATGAAGTTGTCATTTTGAAAACACCGCCATTCATTTTTTGTACAAAAAGAAAAAAATGGAAAAACAGTGAACGAAAAGAAAAAAGACTCGTTTGCAAAAAGATGTCTGATATTTCATTAATTGATCTTGTTTGCACAAAAAAGTACAGATGGCCCGATTACAAAATGAGTCTTGTCATCTTGGGCAAGATGCAAGACTTTGATGCATGCTTATAAAAATACAGGAAATAATAATTACTCTGCTCGAGTAACTCTTATAATTTCCTGGGAAGACCAGTTCGAGACACTGCTCCCCGGGATCTTTGGACGAATCCAGCTTTCCAGGTTGCGCTCCTCTTCCAGCTCGTCTTCCAGACAGTTGATAGCATCGGGGGTAAGCATCCCCCCACTGACAAAACCGGGCTTCTCAGCAGCCTTTGCTTGATGTTGAGTTGGTCTGTAACCCAACCCAAATTTGTCCTTCTTCTCCTCCACAGCTAAAACTTTGCCCCAGCCCAGGGCAGTTCCTTCCTCAACAACCTTCTGGGCTTGTTGGTAAGATGACATGGAGATTCCAGATACAGCAGATGCTTCATTGACATTCAAGGCTTCAAATCCTTGGCTCATTGTTTCATGGATCTCCCCATCCATTTCAATATACTTATAAGTAGCCAGATGGCTAACAAATATATCCTCCTCCCCACAGATTGTAACAACTTGGCCTTCCCACTCAAATTTTAACTTTTGGTGAAGGGTAGACGTTATTGCGCCGGCGGCGTGAATCCAGGGTCTACCCAACAAACAGTTGTAGGCGGGCTGAATGTCCATCACATAAAAGATAGTTTTAAAGGTCTGTGGGCCAATTGTCACAGGTAGCTCGATCTCTCCCAGAACCGATCTCTTAGAACCATCGAAGGCCCTTACTACCAGGTTGCTGGGTCTCAATGCCAATCCATCATATTCTAACTTCACCAGAGCCTTCTTTGGTAAGACATTAAGGGACGACCCCGTGTCTACCAGCACATGGGAAAGGACAGCACCTTTGCATTCCATGGTTATGTGCAAGGCTTTGTTGTGGTTGCGGCCATCCGCTGTCAGGTCAGTATTGGTGAACCCTAGCCCATTGCTAGCAGTAACATTTCCAACCACGGTTTCCAACTGGTTGACAGTAATCTCTTCAGGCACGTAAGCTGCGTGCAAGACTTTGAGTAGTGCATTCCGATGGGCTTCGGAGCACATAAGCAGTGAGAGGATAGAGATTTTGGATGGCGTCTGGTGAAGCTGATCCACAATTTTGTAATCACTCTTTTTGATGATTCGCATGAACTCATCAACCTCTTGATCGAATGGCGTCTTCAAAGCTTCTTTAACAGCTTGATCTTCCTGCACAGGGCTCTTTCCTTTTGCCTTAGCAGCAGCTTCTGCTTCGGCGGTAGGTCTTTGAATTGGTGGAGCAAAGAGACGTCCGCTTCGAGTGAAGCCTCCGCCTCCCCCCACATTATCTACTTGTGGTGCAGGTGTTGATGTTTCAAGAGTGATTCTTTTTCCTTCGCAGTACACGTCAGAGCCATAGTGCCAAGGGATGGCCCTATTGCTTTCATGTGGTACTGGTCCAGGCACCGTGACAGTGACTGGACTGATTGCTGCTGCTGAAGGGACTGTAATTGTTTGTGGATCATAATAGATTGTAACTGGTGCTCTGATGGGAGAAGCACCTTCTGAATGGTAGGCAGAGTTGCTTTCAGGATCATAGAATATGGTGACAGTAGAGACATCTTCATGATTTGTTGTTGGTGTTGTAGGAGACAATGGTGGCAGAACGGATGTTGTTATTGTAGGAGGTTCAAAATGGAGTGATGCTGAAGTTGTAGCAGGAAAATTTGTTGAGAACTGATCATTTGAGACGATAGATGGAGTACTTGTTGATGTTGCCGAAGAATTGTCAGGAACAATGGTTGCTGCAGTTGTAGGAGGTTCTGAAACCGTTGCTGATGATATTGCTGGATTTGTTGGAAATGATGTGGTGATCTGAAGTTGGCCACTCTGAATAAGGCCATCTATGCCATTCCTCAAATTATCGCACCCATTCACCGAGATATTGCAGTAAGCACAACCCAATTCACACCCCGGGAACATCTGACATTCCAAGAGCTGAGCCTTGATTTCTACCAATGGTGTCCTGATTTGTCCCACACTGGTTATTAAATAAGACGGCTTGTCTTCTTCAATAGCGTTAATTCTAGGACCACCGTGGTTTGGCATCGGATTCTTATTTACATTGGGTGGTGGTGCGAAATTCAGAGCCTTGGAGTCTACCAGGTCTTGTACCTTCATATGCAGGGCCCTGCATTTTTCCGTACTGTGGCCAGGTGCGTTCGAGTGGAAGGCACACCTAACGTTGGAGTCATAGTTCCTTGGTAGACTGTTGGTATCCGGAGGTGCCAGCGTTCTTAGCTCAACCAGGTTGAGTTTCAGAAGTTGTGGCAGCAGGGTAGCATATGGCATCGGGATCGGATCGATCACTCGGTTAGCTTGAGATGGCCTCTGTTGGAATGACCTTTGTTGACTGTTGTTGTTGGTGTTGCTGTTGTTGTAGTTTCTTGGAGGATACTGATTTGGCTGATGATACTGAGGTTGTGGCTGATAGTTTTGCTGAGGAGGTTGATAGACTGGCTGTGGGTGAGCTGGAGCAGGAATGGTGACTGCTGCTATTGACCTTTGAGCATATTGGGGCCTGCCCCTGTTGGTGTGGATGGCGTTGGTCTCGCCAGTTCTTCTTGGGCCTGCAAAAGGCTTTCTTGTACTACTGGACGAGCTGGCACCATTATCAGAAATCTTGCCCATTTTCAACAGGCTCTCAATTCTCTCCCCAGCTATGACAACATCCGCAAAGCTAGTGGAGGAGAAAGCAGCCAGCCTGTCAATATAGGTTCCCTGAAGGGTGTTCATAAACATGTCTGCCATTTCCCTTTCAGACATAGGGGGTTGAACAGCAGCAGCCAATTGCCTCCATCTCTGGGCATATTCTCGGAAACTTTCCCTTGATGACTGTGACATTCCCATTAGGAGAGTCCTATTGGGTGCCATGTCCAGATTATACTGATACTGTCTGATGAAGGCCTCTGCCAGGTCCTTCCAGCATCTAATAGTTGCCCTTGTCAAATGGGAATACCATTCCCTTGATGCTCCAGTCAAGCTGTCTTCGAAGTAGAACATCCAGAGCTTCTCATCCATTGTATAGGCCTTCAGCCTTCCCAGAAATGATTGTAAATGAGTCCGGGGGCATGAAGTCCCATTATACTTTTCGAAACAAGGAGGCTTGAACTTATGGGGGATCCTGACCCCGTCTACCAAGCCCATATCCATGACGTCGAACCCCAAAGAGTTTTGAGACTCTAAAGACCTCAACTTCTCAGCTATCTCATCCAATCTCCTATCATAAGCTTCCTCACCAGCACCCATTACTGTGAATTGGTCCTCCTAAGGATCCTCTTGAAGTACCCTAGCTGTGGTGGCAGTCCCTTGAACATTTGCTGGAATATTGACCTCAGGATGGAGGTGTGGTCCAAATACCGGAGGGTTGACGTGAGGTTGGACTCTTTCATTGTTACTGGTACCGGCAGTCCCTATATGTGGATCCTCTTGATTCTGCCTTTCCACCATGGCTCTCAATCTTTCCTGGCTCTGAGCCATGTTGTTCATAACTTCCATAAACTGAGTCATTTGGTTCCTCATCTCTAGCCTTTCATTTGCCATTTGATTTCTGACCTCGGTAAGGTCCTGCTGCATCTGATCCATCTGAATTCCCGGAAGGTTGTTTCGGGTTGGATAACGGTGCGGACGGTTGAGGGGAAAAACCCGGCGCCTAGCAATAGTTCCTGATTTATCACAACAGAGGTTAGCAACAATAAAACAAAACCTACAAAACAAACAAAGGGTTAGCATGCAATGCAGTTATGCTTATTTGTTCTCAAGGTATCCGGTTTGGCCTTCAGTTTTGACCCTTCCAGACCCCTGATGATGCTGTTGTAATCGTCTGAAGAAAACTCAGATGAAGCAAACTAACACAAATACATTACAGAAGGTGGAATAATACAACTTGTTCATTTTACAACACAAGCCCTCTAAGGGGTCCAAATACAGTACAAAATAAAAGTACATGGAAAGAAAGCAACAACAAACAAATGGTCAAACACCAAGACCAAACTCATCCTCACGAACTTCCTTGAGAAGTGCTTCGGTCACAGGATCAGCCGGACGCTCCGTGAGATTCCTGATGAGGAGATTCCGGGTTGCAAAAGCTGCTGCTAGCTTCTTGTGCTGAGTTTGGTCCTTGGACCTCTTCACCCCTGCTTTGATCTTCAATTCTGATATCTCCCTCTGGGCTGCTGCCAGGGCTTCTTGCTGTTCTTTTGCACTAGCCTCCAGTTGATCCACCTTGTCTTGAACTCTCTTGTCCTCCAGGGTACGAGCCTCGGTGATCCTGACCCACCGGGCTTGACTCTCTTTCAAATACAAGTCTGTCCTTGCTCTTTGGAACTGGGCCTCTTTGCAGGCATTCTTCAGAATTTGTTCACCAGCCTTAGACTTTTTGATATAATCCCCAGACTTCTCAATCTTAGTCAGATGTTCTACTCTCATCTTCTCCAACCTCTCAATCTCCCTCATACCTTCACTCCTCTCCCGGAGGGTCTTCTGCAAGGCTTGAGTTAACTTCTCATTTCTTTCCTTCAAGCTCTCATACTCCTCCAAACTGATAGTGGCAGGGGGTGGTGCTGAAGATGACTCAGGCATGTCTTCTATGGTAAAGGGCATTCCAGAGAATTGAGCCCTGGCACGGGACCACTCATAATATTGTGCTGATGCCACATTATTGCACTTCCCTAGAATGGTTATTCCCTTGGTTTGAACATTATCCCAGGCCCAAGCAGCTTGCCTAACAACAGTCAGACTAATCTTGTTCTCACAATAGAGGGTCTCAACCAAGTCCTGTGCCTTAGGAGTATGGACCAGTGCATAGCCTAGCTGCCTTCTGAACAGCAGAGGGTTGTAATTAATACTACCCTTAACTCCTATTAGTGGCACATTGGGAAAATGCCCACAGCTGGTGATGACATCCCTGCCCTTGGTGCTCTGAGTACACCATCTGATGTCAGCTGAAGTTAGAACAGTGAGTCTCTTAGCCCAGTTGCTTTGCTGATGAGGATTTAAAAATGCATCTGTCCTGGGTAGATGCCTGAGAAGCCAAGTGTGGAACAATCGAGCACAACACCTCACTAATCTTCCCCTCTGCTTCTCATTCCTCTGATGCACTGAATAGTAAAGATCCCCCAATAAAGTCGGCACTGGGTTCTTTAGGATGAACAGATGGATTGCATTCTTGCTAATGAATCGAGGCTCATCTGCAAACAACACAATTCCATATATACTTAAGGCCAACAAAGCACAAACAGCTTTCCACTCTCCTACAGAAGCTTTCAGGGTAGCTTGAGAAATTAAGAAGTCCAGATGAAAACCAGGGATCCCAGCTTTAGAAGTCATGTGCTGCTCAATCAGGACAGGTTCTAGATGCAAAGCCTTTGCTACCTCTCCATTGCTAGGAAAGACCATCTCTGAGTTGAAAGGGATTCCACCCTTGA
Organism: Lathyrus aphaca; assembly: GCA_963966055.1. NCBI lineage: Eukaryota > Viridiplantae > Streptophyta > Magnoliopsida > Fabales > Fabaceae > Lathyrus > Lathyrus aphaca. The sequence goes on from OZ014523.1 coordinate 277,460,971, forward strand.
TAGGCAAGCCAACAAATGATGAGTATTCTTCCAATAAGGGTCCCAACTGGAAGTCTTGAAAGGTGAAACATCTCAGTGGGGGATCATAGAACTGAATGCAGGTGTGGATGAGGCTCCTCTGTGATGGGTCCAGATCCAAAACCAAATCAAGTATATCTCCATAATGCTCCCTGAACAAAGGTATGTGATCTGGAGTGATCAGGGTCTGAATCCTCCTGATGTCAGATAAATCTGGTTGGAAGAAGTGGTAGGTGATGTTGCTTTTCTTTGGAGCCATGATGCTGAGACTGAATAGAGACAGGTACTGATGACAATACTGAAGTGATGAGCCACTGGCTGGCTGGTGCTGGTGATAACTGAAGTAGATGCTGGTGAAGATAGGTCAATACAGAAGATGGGGTCAAAACCAAAACCAGATGAGGATGGATACCCTGAAACACAAATAAGCAAATGTCAACATGATGCAATGATTATGTATGCAGATGATATGCAAAGGGTTTGTGACTGAGCTGGATCTGATCAAAATGCCCTGATATAGGTCCATGTGTAAGAAATCCAGATGGAGGTCTATAAATCCAGTAACCAGGGTGGGGGAATCAAATAAAGAGCCACATGTCCAGGGTTTTAGAATCACAAGAATTGTCCCAAATTGAAGTATTCTTAAACAATCAAAGTAACAGGGTATTCTGAGGTCAAGGTACCTGCAAACCTGTAAACAGCCCAACCCCCTCACAGGTGGTGTTCTAAAACAAGGATCCTCAGACTTGGATCAGTTATGAGAAGTGTAAACACTTCTAACCCGGAGGTACAGTGTTTACAATAACCATAAAAGTTCCTCCTCTAATTCACCTCAGTTTCTGAAGGTCAGTACTAAAAGGTCATCCAGACTTAGCAGGCTTCCCAGATAGCCCTAGCATTGCAGGAAATCTGCAACACAGAGTTCTCAAGAAGAAACCCACATCTGAACCGTGTTTCATATTCCCGCACCAGACCGAAATGGAATGGGAAAGAATATGATTCACTCTAGCCTAGGTGTCACTCAGGTCCCAGGTATAGGGCCTTAACTCTCAATGAATCACCCACCCACCAAAGCAAACAACAGATCCAGCCAGCAACAATGACAGTATGATATAATGCAAAAGCAGTAAAGAAAGCAGTAAAGCAAACTGTATATAAAGCAAAAATGACTACAAATATACAAACACAAATAAGCACATAACACCCCAGTAAACACAAATCAAACAAGCGCTAGGAGGAACCCACAAAAAGAACCAGAAGCCCTGGTTGCAGTATAAGGGTCCCCAGCAGAGTCGCCAAGCTGTCGCTCCCGACAAATGAAAAGGATCAGATGAAGGTACAGACGCGAACGGTCGGCGAGAGGGACAATGAGAACACACAGCCGTGAACTCACTGGAGAATGAATAGAGTCGCCAGCTAGGCATTTTTATCCCGGAGGAAAGGTAATGCTGCATAGACCTAGAAAAAGATGGATAAGACGGTTGCGAACCAGAGAGACTGAGAAAGGGGGTTGGTTACAACCTGGGAAGGTATTAGCACCCAGATTGTCCGTCGTACTCGACGGGATCCACGCTTAAAAGATTTGTGTTTTAAAGGGGTAGTGTCAGTGCAATTTGTGTGTAAAGAGCTGGAAAAGATGTACAGGTGTCAGTGTATGATGTACAAGTGATATGAAGTATGAAAGTGTCAGTGTAAGAACAAGAATAAGATGCTCATGATAATGAGGCTCAAAGAATAATGCTGGAAGGAGGGGGAATATACAGAGACTTTTGTTCGATAACTGTTAAGTTATGCCTACGTATCCTCTCGTGCAATGAGGAAGTCAGAACACCGTAGTTCGACCCAAAGAGACTGAAGGATGAATTGACTTGTGAACTGCTTACTTGCCTATGCTCAAGTGTATGACCTGTCTGGCTCAGGTGCAAACTGTCTTGCATTAGACGGAAGAAGCAAGTTCTCGCTTATGAGTGAAGATGATGAGAAAAGAATCCCGGAGGAGACGATTATTGTTTGTTTTTGTGTTTTCAGTCTTTTATTGTTTTTTTGGGTTTTTGTCATAAGTTAATGAGCTTAAGTCTAAACCAAAGGATTTAGTAAACTCATCACATCTTCCCTCTGATTAGGGGTAATGAGAATACCTTAAGTGTGAAGTCAGATTCTCACACTTAATCACCTTTGGTGTAGGATTAAGATCATTAACCTACTTGTGATTATTCAGATGTTTTTGGTATTTTTGTTTAGTGTTGAGTAATGAGGTTAAGCCATAATCAGGGATTAAACAGACTCATTACACTATCCTAATAGAAGGATAATAGATGAGAATGTTTAAGCTGAGGAAAACTCCCCAACTTAATCCATGATTAGGGATTAAACTCATGACAAAACAAGCCTTTATTGGATGGATTTTATTTAATGGTATGATGATGAAGTGATTTTTAGGGTTTGTAAGACAACTTGAGGGGGACTTGTCCATTAACACTAGGGTTAGTCCTTCTTAACCAATTAAGGAAGAATTAGAACCCTAATGCAAGTCCCAAGTTACAAGTGTGGTGTCTTGATGATTATTAAGTGAATTAATTAAGAGATTTAAACACATTAAGGGTTTAACACTTAGGATTAAAGTTATACACTCCATCCTAAGAGAAGGATGCAGGTATAAGCTTAATCACAAAGCCTTAAAGCCTTTAGGGTTTAGTCCCTGATTATGAGATGAGAAGAGAAGACTCAAAGAAGACACAAAGGCAAAACTAAGAGGGGGGACTAATCAAAACCCTAATCATTGTCATGCTTGGTTGTTCCTAAGATTTGTGAGGTTAAACAAGAAAGATCTCCAATGGAACCACCAGGAAGCAGATGAAAGGATCAAGAGAAGCAAAGTGACTTGCTTCATTCAAGAAGTCAAGTCACTTGAAGAAAGAAAGTAAGAAGAACAAGAATGAGCAAGCTCAATCTCAAACACAAACAAAATGCAGCAAGGGATGCAAGAGAGATGAGAAGAAAAGTTATGAGAAGTGAAGGCAAATTCACTTCTCAAGTTTACTTACCACCTGAAATGTTAGAAAGAAATGCAATGCAATGCCAAATGAAATGAAATGGTATGATGCTAACAAAACCAGAAGCATGTGGATGCTGATAATGATGCTATGTGTGCTACAAACATGAGGCAAGGCATGGAGATGTTCATACAAGTTCATGGATGCATATGAAGCAAGTTTAGAAGCATGGATACACATGAAAAGTTATGAAACATACAAGGCAAATGATATGGCAAATATGTGATGCAATGATCAAACATGCTTTAAGATATCAAATGAATCACAAGAATGCACTAAATGCAAAGACAAGTCATGTTATGCAAGAGAATGCAAGAAGGATGCAAGTGAAAGCCCAAATTAGGGTTTATGGATCAAACAACAAACAAAAACCCAAAACAGAAGCAAAACCCTAAGATAAAAAATGGAAAATGCCACTCAAAGAAACCCTAATCCTACACCAAACCAAAGTTCAAAGGGGAGGTCTCAACTCTTAACCAAACTCAAGTTATGATTTTTCTAAGTTATTAGGGTTTTTAAGGTTCCTAAACAAAAGAAATGCCAAACAAATTGAAAATGAGGAAACAAGTCATGGCCATTTAATCCTAGAAACTACATGCTAAACACAAAACAATGCAAGAAGAACCAATGTCCAACTCCTCTTAGATAGGCAGAAATGAATTTTTGAACTTATGATCAAAATAATGCACCAAAAATGATTTAATTCAATGGAAAATTCTCAAAATGCATCAAGATCAAAAAAGAAATTTGGTTTGAAGGTTGGACAATGTTTCTAAATATCTTAGAACATTTCATGAATTTTTTGGTGATTTTTAAATACCTAAAAGTATTTTTAATTAATTAATTTCCATTAACCAATTAAAAATAATCTTTTAAATATTTAAAAATACTTTTTTAATGATAAAAAGTAAAATAAAAATATTTTTGGGTCTTAAAAATTAATAAAACTTTTAAGAAAAAGTTTCATAATTTTTAAGCCATTTTTGCTATTTTAAAATAATTATGCAAAACAAATGGAATAAATATAAAAATAAATGAATTAATGAGAAGTATGCTGATCCAACGCGTGAGATTCAAAGTGGCCAGGGCGGGAATTGACTGCGCGCCACATCTCACGGCTCAGATTCAAATTCGCTAATTAATGCTTAAAACCCTAACCCTGCCGCTAATCACTTTCAGATGACCGGAACAGTGTTCCGGTCATCTTCTCCGTTCACCTCAAAACGCTATCTCTCTCCCCAGGCCATTTTAGAAGCTCTAAACCTCCAGAATCCATCTACCAACTACCCTAAGCACGAATCCAGCATCAAATCATGTTTAAACTCACACACAAACAAGAATCGAAGCAATGAAATTTCTAGGTCAAACTTTCAGAACACCATAACATACTCATTCCTGGCTTATTTTCAAAAGTAAATAGATCCCAATGATCAGTGCAACATGCTAAACAAGATTCTAACAAGAAAATGGAGTTCTGGAAAAAAAGTTCATGGTGTCACCTGAGATGGAGCTTTTGATTTAGGAGCTTTCTGGATGATTCTTTGGCTCAATCAAGTCCCAATGATCCACCTTTGAAGCTTTGGATGCTTAGTTGGAGTTTAAACAACCTCTGGAGTGAGTTTGCAGAAACTCTGACCAAGGGCATGTGAAAATCGTATTTGAGACATGGGGTGTTTCAGGCCAAAACAATGGTTGGTTTCTGGTCAGTGAGGTGAGTAGAGATTGTTGGTGGAGTTTGTTCTTGTGTTTGAGGTTTGTGGAGAGAGATTCGAAGGAAAATGCAGGCTGAGGTGAAGAATGGCAATGGGGTGTTCTTGCTCAAATCAAGCCTGGCTCTTGGTGCTTTGAGGTCTATGAAGTATGGTGAGTTGAAGTGTGGAAATGGTTTGAGTGTTCTGAGCTTGTGGAGGCAGATTCGAAGGCTTATGCAAAAAGGAGTGTTTTTGTGAATGTCTTGTTATGAATGGTTTCAGCCTTGCTAGATGTATGGAATGGCTTGCTTTTTGTCCACATAAACCTCTCTCATTGGTCAGATGATTGGACATGTGCTTTATTGATTGGTAAGTCACCTTTTGCAAAAAGTCAAATTTTGTGTAAGGAAAGTATGGGTTGATCTATAGCTAGTACATGGGCTGGTTCTGGTGCAGCAAGGTGAGGTGAGAGGCTAGCCAAAGTGCAGCATCCAATGCATCAAGTGGTGGAAGTGTCATGAGTGTTTTTGCAAGTTGTTGCCTTATGGTTCACATGTGATTTCCTTAACCCACAAACCATAACACATGAGCATTCTTGGTTCAAATCTGATTTTTATCACTTGTAGAATGTTTGTGTGCTGGTTTGAAATGAACTAGAGGTTGTAAAAGGCATTGGTTCATGGTTTTGCAAAATTTCATACTTGGTGCATAACTTGAAAATCAATGATTTTTGCCAACTTTGTCACACCATAACTTTTGATCCAAGAAGAATTTGATCATGTTCTTGTACTTTTTGAAAAGGGAAAGATGAGATCTACAACTTTCATGACCAAAGTTTTTCCATTTGAAGCATTTTTGGATCAAGAATCAAGGCTTGAAAAATGACCTAAAATGAAGCATTCTTGAAAAGTCAACTATGCCCAAAAAGTCAACATTTGCAAAACTTCCAAATTCTTGATTTCTATGAACTTCAACCTTCTTCCATGATCAAATAAAGATCATATACACTCAAAATGATGAAGATCACCCATTGGTTGGGTCATTGGGGGCCTCAGATGCCCTGATTTTGCACTGACTTGTCCAGAAAGTCAACCCTTGATCAGATGACTTCCCCATGGAATTTCTTCATGAAAATTGATATGCATACTCCCTATACCATATAGAGACCAATGGAAACAAGAATGACCAAAAAATTTGGGGTTATGGCCTCTGAAACCAAAACCCTAATTTTAAGGTCAACTGTGCAGTCAAACTTGGCTCTGCATCCATCCAAACCCTAGTTCTTGTGATTCTTTTGAAATCTTGACTTTGAGAGGATGTAATATGATAGATGAACACACATGGATCCCTTTGAAGTGATTGGTTGCCTTTGGAGTGGCTCAAGGGGCTCTTGTATTGCTCAGATCACAAACCCTAGGTGCAGATGCCTTAGAATCTATGCAGTGAATCAAAAGTGAGATATGAGGTGATATGATTGTGTTTATGCATATGAGAATGATCACAAGCCATGGTGAAATGGGTGAGGGCAAATTTGGGGTGTTTACAGGTTTAGTCCTTGATTATGAGATGAGAAGAGAAGACACAAAGATGACACAAAGGTAAAACTAATGGGGGGACTAATCAACCCTAATTGTGATCATGCTTGGGTGTTCCTAGGGTTTATGAGGCTTGCAAGAGATCTTCAAGGAAAAGCCACCATGGAAGAAGCATGATGGAAGGAGGAGAAGCAGAAAGGAGCAAGACAACTTACTTCACTTAAGAAGACAAGTTGCTTGAAGAAAGAAAGTGAGGAGAGAACATGAATGAGCAAGCTCACCCTAATGCAAAAGTAAAATGCAGCAATGAATGCATAAGAGAGATGAGAAGAGATTGTGAGAAGTGAAGGCAAATTCACTTCTCAAACACTTACCAACTGAAAAGTTAGCAAAAGGAAATGAAAATGAAATGGAAATGAAAAGGATGCAATGATGCAAGCCAAAACCAGAAGCATGTTTATGATGCAAATGATGCAAAGGGATTACATAAATGTATGTCATGAGATGAATATGATCATACCAAGGATGGGAATGCAAATGAAGCATACAAGAGGCATGAAAGTTTATGAATGCACATGAAATGAAATGAAAGCAAAACATGGCAAATGGATGATGCAATGATAAAACATGATTTCAATATGTCCTAAGATGTCTTATATGTCATGTGGATGCACAAAATGTCATGGCATGTTCATGTATGCAAGTTTATACAAGATGGATGCAAATGAAGAAGCAAATTAGAGTTATATGAACATGTGAGATGCACAATTCAAAAACAGAAGCAAAACATGAGATAAAAAATTGAAAATGGACTCAAAGGAACCCTAATCCTATACTAGTTCACCATCTAAAGAGGGAGGTCAGAAGCTTAACCTAGAAGGACTTATGATTTTTCTAAGTTTCTAGGGTTTTAGGGGTGATCCTAACGGTAAAATGCCAAACAAATTGGAAATGCATTATAAAAATGAAACAAAAAGTTTTTTAGATGCTTGAAGTCATGCATAACACAATGCAAAAAGAATCATTCACAAACTCACTTTGGTTCAAAAGTTATGAATTTTTGAAGTTAGGGTTAAAAATAATCAAATTTAAGAACCCTAATTCAATTGAAAAATGTCAAAGTATGATCAAAACCAAAAAGAAATTTGTGTGGTGAGTTTGTAAATGTTTCTAAATGTTTGAAAATGTTCTCTGAATTTTTTTTGGGATTTTTAAATACCTAAATGTATTTTTAATTAATTAATTCTAATTAACTAATTAAAAATAACATTTAAATGATTTAAAAATAATTTTTTAATACTAAAAATAAAAATAAAAAAAATTTTGGGTTCTGAAAATTAATAAAAGGTTTAATAAATATTTTCAGAATTTTTAGACTATTTTTGCTATTTTTAAAAAAATGTACAAATTTAAATGAAGAAAATGAAATAAAAATTAATAAAAAGAAAAGTATGCTGGATGGAAGGCTCAGATTGATTTTGGGTTTGAAAAGTTTGACCTGGCGCGCATCTGGATGGCCCAGGTTCAAATCTGATTAAACTTAATTAATTAAATATTAATCCTATAATTAAAACTAAACACAAGATCCAGACCACACAATCACACGCGGGAAGCTCAATTTAACGGCCCAAATTCAAGCCCTAACCCTAATTAATTAACCTAATCACTTTCAGGTGGTCGGGAATGACCTCCGGTCATCTTCTCCGGCCACACCCTTCCCTGAGAATTTCAATCTCACTCCCTAGGCCATTTCTGGAGCTCTAAAGCTCCAGATTCGTTCCTCTCACTCCCCTAAACCTAAATCCACCCTCAAACAGAATTTATTTCCAGCCATTAAAAAGATTCGAAGCCAAGAACAAAATTTGCAAAACTTTCAGACAGACCATACATCCTCAATTCTTCACCATTTTCAATAATTCAAAGTTCATTACACTCAGGAGATCAAACTCAACCAATTAAGAACTTAAAATAAAGGTTCTGGAAAAATGTTTTCACATGGTTACCTGAGATGAAGCTTTCAACCCTAGAGCTTTCAGGCTGCTTTCTTGCTTCAAAACACCTCCAATGACCTCCCTAAAGAAGCTTTGATGTTTGGTTGGAGTTTTTTTGTGGGTGGTTTGTGAGTTTGATGAAGTTCAGTTCAAAGGGGGAAGGAAATCGTGTTTTTGGTATGGTGGCTTTTAGGGAAAACTGAAGGGTGGGAAATGATCAATGAGTGGAGTTGAGATGAATGGTGGAAGAAGTTTCAAGTTTTGTGGAGTATGCTGAGAGTTTCGAATGAAAATGCAAAGTGGGAGGTTTTTGTGTATGCTGACTTGTGGGAGAGCTCAGGCTATATTCCTGTTATGCTTGGCTTGTATTTGATTAGTATAAACAAATGTGATTGGTCAGAAAGTTGGTAATGGCATAGTGTGATTGGTATGGGTGAAAATTGTAGGATCAAGCGCTTACCGCTGCACTAAAAGCAATTGTTGTTAGTGAAGGCGCAACTTTATTTCCTTATAGTATAGAGTCTTTCAAGGGACTGCGCCTATTAAGCGCCATGGGTTGGGATGTTAAGCCCATCGAATCCCTAAGGGTGACGCTGAATTAATAAATCCAAAAATCTCCCCCCCCCCCCAGTGTCAGCCGGGGGGATTCGAACCCATGACCGGGCTCTGATACCACTTGTAGGATCAAGCGCTTACCGCTGCACTAAAAGTAATTGCAGTTAGTGAAGGCGCAACTTTATTTCCTTATAGTATAGAGTCTTTCAAGGGACTATGCCTATTAAGCGCCATGGGTTGGGATGTTAAGCCCATCGAATCCCTAAGGGTGACGCTAAATTAATAAATCCAACAAAAATGCACAAAGTCAAGGTTATGTGTCCTTTGAGGTATGGGCAAGTTCAGGCCAAGGACAAGGGCATGTCCTGCGCAGCATGATTCATGGACAACCATGGAAATCAGTTTGAGGCAATTCAGCAATTTTGTGGGAAGTTGTGGGTGGTTTTGCAATTTTGGCAAAGTTTGGCCCTTTCTTGATTTCTTCATGTACAAGTCATGAAATTTGGAAATTCTTAGGCCAATTCTGACTTTTAGGCATTGCACAAAGTTTGTATGGTGATTAGAAGTCAATTTGAAGTCACAAATTTGCTTGGCATGAGGTTTTGCAAAAATCCCTCTTTGGCATGAAACTTGAAATTATGTGATTTTTTTTGCCAACTTTGGAAAGCCATAACTTGAGTTCCAAAATGAATTAGATCTTGTTCTTGTACTTTTTGAAAAGGGAATGATCTAATCTACAACTTTGATGACCAGGATTTTTTCATTTCAAGCAGTTTTGGTTGAGAAAGAGGAGGTTGAAAAACTTTCCCAAAATGGAAAGTTTACATGACAAGTCATTTCCATATTTGGAAACTTTTGGTTTTGCCCACTTTTCTTCAAATTTGTGAACTTCTAAACACTTACATGATCAAATAAAGACCATATAACTTAAATTTGATGAAAAATCCACTTTGGTTCCATGTTGGGGGGCCTCAGATGCCCTGATTTGGCTCTGACTTGTTCAAGAAGTTACCCAGTGATCAGATGACTTCCACAATGAATATTTCCATCAAACTTGGTATGTATGATCCTTATGACATATTAAGACCAATAGAAACAAGAATGACCAAAAAATTTGGAGTTATGGCCTCTAAAACCAAAACCCTAATTTTAGGTCATCTGTGCAGTTAAATCCTGGCTCTGCTTCCATGCCTTGCCAGTTCTTGTGATTCTTTGGCTTTATTTATCTTTGGTGGATATAATATGATGATTGAACATACATGGACCCTCTTGATATGATTAAAGGCCTTTGGAGTGGCTCAGATGGCTCGTGGATTGCTCAGATCACAAACCCTAGATGCAGATGACTTTGAACCAATGCAATGAAGCAGGAATGCAACATGATATGATATGATTGAACTTATGAAAATGAAAAGATCACAAGCCATGGTGTGAACTTAGTGAGGGAAAATTTGGTGTTTTTACAGGTAGATGACAGATGAGTAGCAATATGCATAACATTCCTTTTTGTAATATTCAGGAACAAAATCATCAACCAATAAGTGTTGATCCTTCATAAAAGCAAGTGCATGACAACATGGTAGCCTAGACAGCATCATCTTCTACAAGAACAATCTTTCTTTGATAGGTTTACAGAATGTTTTTCTTCAATGAGGGATGTATGCCTAACCTCATAGTAAACCTCAGCTGCATGCATGTATCATGTATATAAATGCACATTTAGCAAACATTTTGAACAAGTATTTAAATTCATATTTAACAAACATTACCTAACAATCCAATGGTTTTTTCTTTGAGATTATTTTTCCAACTTCTTTCTTATATTTGGTAGAACAGTGTCTGCATATTTAGCAATCTTCTGTCTGTTAGACTCCCACCTCTGCATGAGGTAGATTCTAATCTCTTTAAGCATGGTGACAATGGGCTTGGCCCTTGCAGCTACAAACACAGAGTTAAAGGCTTCTGACATATTGTTAACCAAAGTGTCACACCTTAGACCATTATTAAACCTTGATTTTCTCCAAAACCTAGGTGGGATCTTCCAAAGGTGCTAGAATTCTTATTCATTAACCTCTTTCATTTAACTCATAATTTTCTCCCAGGCATTCGGATAACTTGCATTAGTAGCCTTCCACATCAACTCTTTCAGTTTGATACTAGGAAACCTCTTCCTGAAATTGTTATACAAGTGCCTAAAAACAACACCAAGTAAACACCAGCTACAATAAGTGCAGAATACCAGCTACAATAAGTGCAAAATACATAATTCAAAACACCAAGAAACAACATCTATAACAAGTGCAGAATACAGAATTCAAAACACCAAGTAAACACCAGCTACAACAAGTGCAGAATACAGAATTCAAAACACCAATTAAATTGCTACAAACACATGATACATAATACAGAATACATATTAGATTACCTTACACAAAACCTTTGATCAACTTTTGATAACAACTCATCAAGTGCAGGTAATAGACCCTATTACAACAGAAAACAAAGGTGTCCACAGATCACATAAACATTACATATCAGATATAATGGTATCATAAACTAAACTTAAAGATAACACACCTTTTGTTGGTCACTTATAAATGTATATGTCTTTCAAATTCTGACCCCTCCCAGATCAGTTGTCAAAAGATCCAAAAACCAACTCCATGAATCCTTGGTTTCTCCCTTAACAATAGCATATGTTATTGGTAGCATTTGGTCATTAGGATCCCTACCAATTGCTGCAAGAATTTTTCCACCATAATAGCCTTTCAAAAAACACCCATCCAGTATCATCTTCAAATACACCACTGCATTCACCTGTTTCTTTCATCACCTACATCTATGTCAACATCACCTTGATCTAGGTCAACAGAAATTCCATCATCACCTGAATCCTCAAATAACTGTCTGAAAATACTATCATCTTCACTATTCTCAGAACCTTTTTTTTACATCCCTTTTCTCCCTTGTTACAGTCAGGTCCTTCAACACCTTCTTGGTTACAAATAAGTCCCTCGGAAATATTATCAGTTTGAGCACTTACCAAGTAAGGTGTGCCATCAATTATGTCATCTTATTCACTTACTATAATATCAGTGGTCCCACCTAGAGTTATATCCACTTGTGGTTCCTTAGTCACACTGTCCCCCTCAAAGTTAACATTCTCAGTGGTCTCATCCTTATTAAATTCTTCTATGGTCCCCAAATCATCAAAAGTTCCTATTATATGTCCTTCTTCCAAGTTGTCTTCTTCTACCACAGTAGGACCTACATTGTTTTCAATAGGCAATATTTCTTCTTCCCTAAACACTGGATGTATTACAAACAGATGCACATTCCCATTGATAAGTGAAATGTTTCTCATTCTATAAGTTCCTCTGTTGTCTTGCAACATTACTAATTCATTATCATCCATTTCATCATAATACCATAAGCTCTCTACTTTTGGGTAACCTAGATCTTTTAACCCACCCAAAATCTCAAAATAACTTCAAAAGTCAGGGTCTACTTGCCAAGTCTCCACTAACCCATCGTAACCTAACCTGTTAAACTCGCAAAATACACCCCCATGATGGACAACACACTCAAACCTATCACTCATTACCTAAACACAACCAGTAAAAAAGAAATGAGATAATGCATGTTGAGAGAAGATGAAGATGGATGCAAATAATAACCTCATACATACACATACTTTAAGATCGTTCTTCTTCTATCGTCTTTGCAACGTTCTTCTTTGCAGTTTCGCTCACCACAAGATCGTTCTTCTTCGCAGCTAGGGTTTTTGATTTTTTTCTTTGTAGTCTATGAATCATCTGAACAACTAGGAAAATGGAAGACAATGAGTGCTTCACTTACTAAAACAAAACAACAAACTATAATAATGCCACATCACCCATCATATATTGAAAAATATATCAAATAATAAGAACAGATGCCACATCATATTAAAACCATGCCACATCACCCATTGTTAATGTTTTTCACCTAAAGTTAACATAAATGATCAAATAATCTAACGGAAGTGAAATACAAGGACTACAATGTAATGTTTTTGAATTGTGGGACTAAATAGAAACAACAAATTATGTTTAAGGATAAAAAGATTAATTAAGCCTATATTTTACTTTTATTTTTTTATTATTTATTTTTAGTTTTAGTTTTTTTTTAATTTATTTCAAATTTTATTAGTCATTAAATTTTAGAAAGAAAAAAACATGTTTAGATAATTTTTAACACAATTTTATTATTTTACTTATATAGATATATGTGTCTCCTATTATTTAGAACGGAAAAAATACAAAAACATGTATGTTAAATTCCTTTTAGTCTTGTCTTAATATAAAAGAAACACAAAAACATTGTTTTAAATTCATTTTATTACTTATGTCTTATTATTAAAAACTAACATTATATATTAGATATCGCATGAAGACCAGAGCACACAAAAAAAACCTAGCTGCCCCCAATCAATATCTCCCCGTATACATTTTGTTTCCTCTGCAAATACACCATATACACTGTCCAAACTCCATCAACTTCACTATATGCTACAAATCGAAACACAATCATCGCTACTCTCTTAACAATATATAAATGACAACAGCAACACCATCAACCTTAACATCACAAAAACCACTTCCATTTAACACAACAACGACCCGCATTAACTCCCTTCATTGATCTACTCCGGAGGCATCCACGCCTCACCACCAACCTCACACACCAAGAAACCTTTCCCCTTCGCCAGAAACAACCGAAACAACTTCCGAAAACCACAAAACTCACATCATACAAACCTACGATTCATCCATCATCAACCACCATAGTAGCTCACTACAATTCTAACAATAGATCCGGTGTCGAAACTTTCGAAACAACATTGAACACGGCATTGACCACCTCTCTTTCCATTAACACAAACCATAACTGAAACCGCATCTAACCACCGATGAACTTCAATTCCCTCCAACCACAGTGTTGTTGCAAACACAAATAGGGATCAATGATCACCATCAAACATGGACACCAGCGCCCCTCACTGATCGCCAGTCACCACCACTTTCGAGTCAAGTGAATTGCCACCAAAATTCATAACCTCACTGAGTCAAACACGTAAGTATTCTTCTTCTTCTTCTTTTTGCAATCTTTGTGTTATTTACATGTTTATATTCGAGTTTATATATTAGCTTAATTATGTTAATGTTGAGTTTTAATCAGTATGTTTGTTGTTGGTTCACGAACACTATGGCATAAATGTGAATATTATGATTAGGTTGTTGGTTGTTTCTTTTGTCTCATGTTTGAGTTTTCTAGTGTTTAAGTTGGTGTTTAAGTTAGTGCTTGAATAAGGAAGTTATTTGCTTAGACATTCACCTACTGACGTTTCAAAAAAGAAGGAGGTATATTCACGTGTGTGGGGGGGGAGGGGGGATAACTTCTTTATCCATCACAAAAAGATGGGTAGTGTACCTTCAACCAATCACATGTCATTATTTATTTTTTATTCATTTAATTAATTATAAAATAGTATAAATATTTGTTGTTTTCAATGCATTTTACATTAAAGGTAACTTTACCCAACTTTTTGAGTTGTGTAAATAAGAATTCACCTATATATATATATATATATATATATATATATATATATATATATATATTTCCAATTTGTTTTTATCTTATGATATTTTTCAGTTGATGAACTATGAGTGCTCTGATTCTATCCCCGATACACAAGCATCAACGAAATGTTGTGCGAGCACCCTTAGAAATGAAAACCTAAGGTTCCCTTAGTTTTAGCAGGCAATAAATAACAAAAACACAAATATTAACAAGAGGTTCCCATAGGATACTAAGGATGCTTAGGATGCTAACACCTTCCCTAGGTATAACCAACCCCCGAACCTTAGATTCTCCACAATTAGGTTTTTTTCGATCCTTTTACCTTTCCCTTTGGATAAATCAAAGTTCGATGGTGAACATTTAATGATTGTGATTCAAGCTCAATCAATAGCTTGACGTCTGATTCTCACTGTGACACATGATGTATGAAGTTATGTATGTTATGCAGCAATGCGGGTTACAACACAAGATTACAAAAAAAATTAAAAAAGTAAAGGTAAATGGAAATATGAACTTTATATGAATTTCCATTGGTTACAATATAAGATAATATCCAATGTAAGATCTGAGTCCTAACATTTTTCTTTGGTTGACAATGACTAGATCAATCTTTTTCCTTATGAGTGTTAGCTATGATGAAGTATACTCAAGTGTTACAGTCAAATTCCTTTATCCCTAACTTTTTCCTGGACATTTTTCTCTTTTTTAGTCCACCGGGATACCCATTTTTGCCTATGTTGCCTTCTCAGGTTTTCAACTTAATCGGCTTATATGTTTTATGTTTGATTCCTAACTTTTGCGTGGACATCTCATTTTATTGGTCCATTGGAATACCCATGTATGCCTAGGTTGTCCTTTCGGATGTCAATCTAGTAGACTCTTATTTGTTTCTTTTTAGGCATAATATTTTTTATTGTGTCAGAGTTCACGAGCAATGGAAACTCCTCTTCCTCCATGGTGGTGAGGATTAAGGCTCTGCCTGAGAAGGCCTTCTTGACGACAAAAGGTCCTTCATAGTTAGGAGCCTAATTTCCTCGTAGATCCGAGTGTATTGAAGAGTATCTCTTGAGCACTAGATCACCTACTTAGAATACACGAGGGCGAACCTTATTGTCAAAAGACTTATTAAGATGTTTCTAGTATATTGACCATGGTAGAGTGATGTCAAACGTGCTTGTCTTCAATGAGATTCAGATGATATAATATGGATTTAACCCATTAGACCTCATCAAACATGGATTTTATGATAACCCTTAATGGAGGAATTTCAACCTCAATCGGGAGAACAACTTACATGCCATATACGAGTGAGAGTTGGGTTTCCTTAGTAGAAGTACAAACTAAAGTTTTGTAACCATGCAAATCAAAGGGAAGAATATCATGTCAATTCTTGTAATTCTTGACCATGTTATTGAAAATCTTCTTGAAATTTGTTTGTTTCTTCTACAGCACCATTCATCTTGGGCCGATATGGTGAAGAGTTGTGGTTCTCGATTTTGAATTGTTGGCATAACTATTTCATCATCTTGTTGTTCAAGTTACTAGAATTGTCAATAATAATCTTGTTAGGAACTCTATACCGACATATTATTTATTTCTTGATGAACCTTGTAACCATTTATCGTGTGACATTAGCATATGAAGCAGCATCAACCCATTTTGTGAAGTAATCAATAGCAACTAGAATCAAGCCATGATCATTTGATGCTTTATGCTCAATCATTCCAATCATATTGATTCCCCACATAGAGAAGGGACAAGGAAATGTCAAGATGTTCAATAGAGTTGGTGGCACATAGATTTTGTCAGCATAAATATGGAACTTGTGACACCTCTTGACATAATTTTTATAGGCAAACTCAATCATTGTCCAGTAGTAGCCAGCTCGGAGAATCTTTTTCGCCATAGCAGGCCCTTTGGCATGAATTCCTTCATAACCTTCATGGAAAAATTTTATGATCATGTATACTTCGTGTCTATCCATGCATCTGAGCAAGACAAAATCATAATTCCTTTTGTGGAGGACGTCACCATTTAAGGAGAACTTGGATAATGGTTTCCTCAAAGCCTTCTTATCAGTAATGGACACATTCTCAGGATACTCTTGTTTCTCTAGATACATTTTGATGTTTTAGAACAGAGGTTTATCATTATATTATGCCTCAGTTGCTAGACAATATGCAGGTTCATCTAGGTGTTCAATGTGAACGGAGGGTGCTTCGTTTTCCTGCTTAACTTTGAACATGAATGTCAAGGTAGCCAATGTGTCTGCTAGTTTATTTTCTTCCCTAGGGATATGATGAATAGTGATTTCTTCAAAGTAGGGAATCAATTTCAAGACGTGTTTCTTGTATGGAATCAACTTAAGATCACGAGTTTCCCAATCTCTTTTGATATGAGTAATTTCCAGAGCTGAATCTTTGTAAACCTCGAGGATTTTGATTCTCAGATTGATGGATGCTTCAATTTTATAGATACATGCTTCATTTTCTGCCATATTCCTGGTATAATCGAAACATAATCTTATGGTGAAAGAAATATGATAGTCAGTTATAGAAGAAATGATTTCCCCAATCCCACTACCTTGAGAATTTGAATCATTGTCGAACACGAGTGTCCATCGCGATCCTGGTTTGGGTCCTTCATTAGGGCCTGAGATTTTGTATTCTCTGATAAACCAGATATATTCATCTAGAAATTCAAACCCCATTGGTTTATAATCCTCCTGAGGTTGATAAGATAGATAATAAGACAATAGACTCCCTTTGATAATTTTTAAATGACATATTGGATATCATATTCGGTCTGTAGCATTTTCCACCGGGTAATTTTTATAGTGACAACAGACTTTCAAATATGAACTTTATTTGATCCATTTTGGATATCAATACATTAGAGTGACAAACTATGTATTTTCTTAGGGGCCGAGCATCCCATGCTAGAACAAAACAAGTTTTTTCTAAGAGTGAGTATCTGTTCTCACACTCAGTGAACTTCTTTCTCAGATAGTAGATGGCATGTTGTTGTCTTCCTGTGTCGTCATGTTGATTAAGTATGAAGGCCAATAATTTATCCAATATAGTGAGATACATGATTAGTGGCCTACCCGGAACTGGTGGTATTAAGATTGGTGGTTCTTGCAAGTATTTATTTATATTGTCAAATGCCCCTTAGAAATCGTCATTCCACTCAATCATTTTATTCTTTCTCAATAATTTGAAAATTGGTTTGCAGGTAACCGTTAGATGGGAGATGAATCTTGATATGTAGTTTAGTCAGTCCAGGAAGCCTCATACTTCGTTTTTATTCTGGGAGGTGGCATGTCTTGAATTGATCTAACTTTTGTGATCAAATTCAATGCCTCTTTGACTAACAATGAAACCTAGAAGCTTACCAGATCTGAGCCCAAAGGTGCAATTAGCAGGATTCAATTGTAACTTGTACTTTCGGAGTCTGGAAAACAATTCCTCAGATAGTTGAGATGCTCATCTTCCATTTTGGATTTGGAAATCATATCATCCACGGAAATCTCTATCTCTTTATGGATCATGTCATGAAATAGGGTTATCATGGCTCTTTGATATGTTTCCCATGTGTCCTTCAAACCAAATGGCATGACCTTGTAGCGATAAGTTCCCTAAGGAGTGATAAAATTATTCTTTTCCATATCATTTGGGGATACTTTTATTTGATTATACCTAGATAACCCATCATGAACGAGAAGATGGAGAACTGAACAGTGTTATCGACCAAGACGTCAATAAGAGGCAAAGGAAAGTCATCCTTTGGGCTCACTTTATTCAGGTATATGTAGGCTACACACATTCTAACTTTTCCATCCTTCTTCAGGACTGGGATGATATTTGCAACCCATTGAGGATATTCAAAAATTGATAAGCCAACATCAAATTGTTTTTTAACCTCTTCTTTGATTTTTAGTGCCATGTCGGGTTTAGCCCTTCTGAGCTTCTACTTAATATGAGGACATTCATGATTGATTGGCAAGTGATGCTCGGGGATGTTGGTGTCTAAACCGAGCATATCTTGATAAGATCATACAAAGAAGACTACATATTCTAGTAGTAACTTTATCATCTTAGTATTCATATGTTTTTCTAAGGATGCCCCTAACTCTCACTTCTTTTATGGAATTTTCGTTACCCAAATTGATAACTTCTACTGGCACTTGATGTGGTTGAATCTTCTTTTGCTTGTGCTCAAGGAGCCTTGCTAGTTCAGCCAACAATTCATAATCTTCCTCGCCATCGTCTTTAGCTTAGTTAATTAGAAGCCCAAAGTTACCAGGGATATTAGACATGTTGTTACCAATGGATTCATTTTTTCTACAAGTTTATGAAGTTTATTTAGAATTATCTTTATGAAAAAGTGAAAAGGTAAAGAAATTTTTGCCATTTATTTTTTGTGAAAAAAAGGAAAAGAACATGATTTTGAATGCAAAAATATATATTTATTAACTATATAAATCTTTGAAAACATATGGAGGCTCTTACAAGCTATCCACTTGTCTCGAGAGAGGACAAGGGATTGAAAAAATACAAAATGCATTACTTTGTAATAGAAAAGACTATAGGGATCACATAGATTGTCCAGTTGTTTAATGTGAAGCCAGGTGGGCACCGACATACAAAATTTGGGATCTTTCTCATGTTTTCTTCTTCAATCATTGCCATGATTCGTCACGTTGAAATCCAAAATTGTTGAACTTGACAGACCATAACTTATTTTGATCTTCTGGATTGGGCAAGCGTAACGACGAATGATAGCCGATACCAAAACGGTTGTTCTTCTCAATAATATCTACTATTTTCCCCCCAACCAGGAGAAGTATCCTTCTCATGAGTTTCTTTGGTACTCTTTAAGGATGATGGGATCACTTTTGATGCTTTGTCTTGATTGGATGTAATAGTAGAGACATCTTCAAACTCTAAGCAATGGAGGGGCCTAAATTATACCTTCTTCAGTTCCAACATATCGGAACGATGATAACTCGTTGACAAGCAAGTCTTATTCACCATAAACAATTACCAATTTGTCCTCAAACATGAATTTTAACTTTTGGTGCAACGTGGAAGTCACTAGTTGTTTACCCCTAAAATTAGTAAGCAAGCGATGGTCCTCCAAAGACACCTAGAATACCCTTGGTTACTCGCAGGATCGACCAGATTGATCCTAAGACATGTGCTGAAAACTGGTTGTTTGCGTTATTGGAAATGTTTTTGGGAAAAATGTCTATGAATCCTTAAATAAGATTCAAAGATTGTTTTGAAAAGGAAAAAATGAAGTAAACAAGGCAAAGACTTTTAAAAATAAAGGAAAGTACAAGACAAAACTTGAAATTGTAAATGAAAGTAAAGACAAGACTTGAAATCTAACGGAATTTTAAAGACAAGACACAGAATGTAAAGATGCTAGAAAAGTAACGTGCGTGAATTGTAAAGAAAATGCAATAAAAGTGCATGAAAGATAAATTGCTTGGAAATGTAAATGGCTTTGAAAATGTAAATGACTTTAAAGTAAAAGTTTGCAGGAAATAAATGGCTTTAAAGGTAAATTTGACATTAAAGATAAAATTGACATCAAAGATAAAATGGTGGTGGAGTTTAATTCACGTACATTCTCACTGCACTCGTTTCTCTACACACAGATACTTTGAGTCTACGGATTTACTAGTACATATGATTTCCACATGCTTATTCACATACTAAACGTAGCTATTTATATACATTACAGAGTAACCACTTTCGACGATTTCTTCCTAAGACTATCCTAAGATGGTGACACTTGTCCCACTACTAGTTGTAGAAGCTTCATCTTGCACCCCTTGTCTCTATGTTTGAATTGCAGATCACCCATTTTCCCTCTAAGTTTGAACATGTGCACACCCTGGTAACTGCCATCTTTGACGGATGCATCCTTGGTCGAATCCTCCCAACACTTAGAAATATTCCAAACTTAGAATTTCACTAAGTATGAAAATAGTAGGTAGGTCCCTTTGACCTTCATCCTTAAATGAATAAGGTCAAAAACCTCATTTTTAGCTCATAATGAGACAATTCATTTATTAAGCCAAATAACCCCATTAATTACTAGTGTCGAAATTTAGGGATAACAAATTGCCCCCCAAAAATTTATTTTACGACCATCTTGATGAAAATATCATTTTTTGATATTCATCTTTTTGACGCCAAATCAGGTCAGATGAAAGTATGGTTGAAAAACTACCTACCTCGCGTTCTAAAACTATTGTGATTCTTTGCCCACGCGCATGACGTCATGTGATAATGGCAAAAATTCTAAAAGTCCCATCATCCGAATCTGCTGGATTTTAATCATGGGTTTTTCCTTGAAACAATGCGCTAAACGTCTTTTGCATTAACTGCCTCCTCAACGCGTCAGATCCCAAGTGCCACGTGTCCCACCACTCTACGTCTCCATTAAGTGGCAAGACTTCACAACTTCTCATTGCCTTCGTCTATAAATACTTTCTTCAGATAACAAAGAAACTTTTCCAAACTCTTATGAATTCAATCTCTTTCTTGCAAAAGTCTTATTCTTTCTCTAAGAACCCTAAAAACTTCCATTTTCATTTCCAACAATGGTGTCTTCTAAGGCTATCATCTCTCAGAAGAAAGGTCAGAAAGTCCAGGCTTTCCGTTTCGAACAAACACTTGAGCCCTTCAATAACATCATTGAGCCCAAAACCCTTAAGAATCCTTAATTCTCACCTGAACCTCTGATCAACGAGATAAGGAACGTATATCGCTCTCAATTAATGATTCATTTCCTCGTGAATGATTGTCCTTTTGTTGTGTCTGGTCCTTTGGCTGTCGTATCAGGTACATATGAGAAGTTGAAAGAGTTCTTCCCTTGTTACCGTAGAACTCAACCTTTAGGGCATAAATACCTCCCTAAAGCTGATGATAATTCAACTGACCCACCTGTTCCTACCTGTCGTACCCCGAAAAATACGACCTTACGCGATCCGAAAAGACGGAGTCACGCGCCGGATAGACTGAAGAGTCGCCACCTAATTCTATTTATTCCCGAAGAGGGAAAGGGAAGATATAGATACAACCCGGGAAAAAAAGGATAAGGACAAAGGTCAACGGAACCATTGCCTGGGTTCGGGAGTCGGTTATGCAGGGGGAAGGTATTAGCACCCCCTACATCCATCGTACTCGATGGGAACCATCTAAGTTATCACGCGCGAAAGGATGTCTATGTTTAAATGAATTGCTTGCTAGAGGGAAATGAGCTGAATTATAAGTTAGATTGATCCTAGGTTCTCGGCAAGGATTGAGATCCTCGTGCCTACGTACTCCCGTGTGCAATGGGAAAGTCAGAGCCTCGTAGTTTGGCCTACTAAGGGTATTGGATGTTGATTTTATTACCTTTCTTTGATGAAAGGGTTTAGGAGTTGAAATGCACTAAAGACTATGGATAGTTTATCTCATCCAACAAGACGAGTGTCTTGCGTTGAAATAATCGGAGCGAGTAACGAGAGCTCGTTATCCTCCTTTCTACTGCTTAAGGCTCGTGGCGTACAAATTTTCTCGTATTATTAGAATGTGTTTTATTTCCTAAGACCGTTTGACGTTGGATCAAGGGTTTGGATCTAAAAGAGAAATGTTTTGGTTTTTTGAGGTTATAGGGAAAATGCAAATAGAGGTTTATTTTTGTGGTTTGTTAGCGAGGCACGAAGCGCTCGACTCGCAAGGTGGAGTGGATCCTAATAAATGAAACAATAACTGGAAAATAAAGTGCAAGTGTGCAAGTGAAATCGCTTGGCGTTGAACCAAGGATTCAAAATAAAATACGGGAAATAAAATGCGTACAAATTAATGGGAGAGGGATACAAAATAAATACAGGGGATTGCGAGAAATAAAGAGGTCTCGTTGTAATTCGCCCAAGAGAAAGCGTGTGTGCAGTGTTTTTGAACTGTTCGAAGACATTCGGCCTTTTTAGTCGGAAACAACTATTCGAAGGCGTTGGACCTTTTTGGGACGCGTCGAAATTTGGTTCATTTACTTTCTTAGAATCGATTCAAGGTTAGAATCATTATATGAGGAGTTGAACATTTTTTGAAATGCGGAAATAAATATATAAAATTAAATTGAATTGCTAGAATTAAATTAAAATAAAATAATGAATATAAATAATAAATAAATTGGTAATATTGACATAATGAATAAAATTAATTAAATTACAAATTTTTGTTCAAAATAAAATAATAAGATAAAATAGGAAAAGAGGGCCTCATATTGACTGAGTATCACCGATTTAATGAAATCGGGCGAACATCGGCCTTTTATTATGTCATTGGCCCGAAAATAATGGAAAAAAATGGATAGATTATTAAATAGTTATCTAACATATATTTTTTTTTAAATAATATTTTCCAAGTGATTATAGTAAAGCAAAATTATAAAGAAACTAAAATAATAAAAAACAATAGAAATTAAAATAACGAAAACAATGAGAACTTAACGAATTAAAAAAAGAAATAATGAAGAAGAAAAAAAACAAGGGGGGAGGGGGTCAGCGCTGGATTCTGTTGTGTAGTGATAGAAAATTAATTTGGGTTTCTGGCCCACACCATCATCAAAACCAATAGCAGAATTAATAAATAAAATAAAAATAAAGGGGTTGTGAGTGCGGGGTGTGCAGTAAGCAATTTGAATGGATCCAGACAGCAAACCCAATATCAACAATGATCAGCAATGAATAAATAAATGATAAAAAATAATAATAATAAACTTTAAAAGAAACAAGGGAAAGCAATACTCAGTGAGTGTGTTTATTTATATAGAAAATATTAAGAAATAAAAAGTTATAAACAAATAATAGTAAAGAAATTGAATGAAATAAAAGCAATCAGGTTTTCTAAAACATCTTTTATCACCAAAATAGAGAAAATAAAAAAGAAAAGAGAGAACCACCCTCTTTGACGAATTTCAGCGGCGGCACAATGGGTCTCATGGCCTCAAGATACTATTCCAACCAAACGATCGCGAGCACGCCGACCTTGGATCTCTCTCATTCACGACTTCGTTTCAACGTTTCCGCTCAAAATCTGTTTGTGTATGGCTTTGTCGCTCTCGGTTTCCTGCAGATTTCACGGTGGTTATCGGCCGGTGGTGGTTTTGATGGTTTTGGTGGCTACGAATATGTGCGTTTTTGGTTGTGTTTAGGTCGGTTTCCGGCGGATGCAGTTTTGTGAGTTATGATATTTCTCAGTCTGCATTTTCAGATCGGTTAGTTGGTACTCGCCGTTTCGCTCGACGACGGCTCTGTTTTGATGGTTTAGGATCAATCGCTTCGGTTTTCTCGGTGCAGGTTTGGTTATTTCAGAAGGTGATTTTCGAAGGTTTGGTGGTTGATATTTGTTTTCTGGTTATTTAAAAGGATGAAGGTGGTTTCGGATTTGATGCGATGGCCGGAAGATTTGAGTTCTGGGCGGTGGTTCGTGCGGTGATGGGGTTTCGAGTTCCGTTTGTGTGGATCGGACTTGGACGGATGAAGGCTGGCATTAGTTGCGGTTTGGGTTTTATGGTGTTTTGCTCATTCTCTCTGTTTCTGCTTTTATTTGTTTGGATTTATGTAAGAACAATGTATGGTTGAAGATGGTACGAATAAAGAAAGGGTCGTGAGTTTGTGGTGGAGGTGATTGAAGGGAGATTTCACGGCTGAGTTTCTTGCTTTTTGCAGAATTTTTCTTTTGGTTTTTTTTTACCAAGCTTCCCCCTTAGTGATAAGAAAAACGTCCTTCTTATAGAGCTTCAAGAGGGTATTTGAGGGGGGCCCAAAGAAATTGGGATTTGATGCTGCTGCGTTTTTGTATGGCAGGTTGTAGTGGTAGAATCGTTCACGCTGCGGAATATGCGGTAGGGTTTACAATATGGAATGCGTTTTGCTGTATTGTGTAATAGAAAAAAGAAATCGTTGTGATGGTACTTAGAAAGATATGGTGGGGTCACTTGGGTCTGCAGCTTGTTTTGGCTTTGTGGCTGGAAAATGTACCTTGGCTGGACATGCTGATTGTTATGAAAACAAAATTAATAATAATAACATAATTGTTGTGAAAACAATAATTATAGTAGAAATAATATCAAAACTAGTAATAACAAAACTAGCAATAAAACAATGACAATATTAACAAAACAATAATAATAAAAAAAAAGTAAAGTAATAAAAATAATAATAATAATAAGGGATAAAAATAAAAAATGGATATTAAAGAGATGAAAGCTCAATGAAATGGTCTTAAATTAGAAATCGGAAATGGATAGATGGATATGAAAAATGAATATCGTCAAATATTTTGTACGGAAAAAAAATGTACTATACGACACACGAAACCTTGAATTAATTTGCACAAACCGAAACAAATATTTTTTTCTGAATAATAAGAGTAAATGTGCGGGTAGGACAAATTTGGGGTATGACACTACCCAGCAGAACTTGAAGTACCTTCATGATGGCACCAGGCTGGTTAGAGCTATAAACCAGTTTGTTGAGTTTGATCAGTGGTTGGCTAGGTTGGAGAAAACTAAGGATGACCATTGGAAGGCTATTAGGATATATGATCTTTTGATGTTGACAAAGACTCACATCCCTTACTTCTTGAACCTCCTGGTTGCCTCCTTGTATATCTGGGATTGTACCCATTATACTTTTCACCTTCCATGAGAGATGATTACCCCCACACTCTTTGACATAGCCGCTATCACATGGCTTCGACCTGATGGTCCCACTTATGATCCCACTATTGATGTTGAAGACACCATTGGTTTTAATGGGTCTAAGCTAACATACACTCACTTCCTCCATCATCACTCTAAACCAGATGCAGAGGTAGTTTATGATGAAGAGCATATTGCTTTTCTGACCCTCTGGCTATCCAGATATGTCTTCTGCATAAAGTCTTTTCAGGTGGAAAAGAAGTATCTGCATTTGGCCCAACAACTTCATAATAACAAGAAAGTTTGCTTGTACAAACTTATTTTGGCCAGCCTCTATGAGTCTCTCTATGAAGGGGTGGCTCGACTGAGGAATTCCAACAATGACTCTGGTTCCCTGAGTCTCAATGGCCCTCTCTGGCTCTTCCAACTATGGTTGAATGCCACTTTTGAGCCTGTACTTCCCAGGAAAGGGAAGGTTAATGAGGAATCAGAGGCAATCGGGCTCAAGAACATAAAAGGTGTTCGCCTGGAGAAGCTCACTCCTACTGATGAAGTCATAACCCAAATAGGGGATTTCTCCAGCTACTTGATGATGTTTGCACTCCAGTATGACTTTACACTACCCATGGCTCCTTTTGCGGGAAGGAAGTGTGGGCCTAGATGGTTTACTAGGGCTTTCCCCAATTCCCCCACAAAGAAGCTACATTTGGAATCTGTTACAATCTAGGAAGCCTTTTTTAATTCCCAGGTTCTTTGTATACAGGCTGAATGGTGGAAAACTTGACACAGCCCTTATTGTTTACCAACCTAACTTGGTCTCTAGGAAGTTTGGGTTAGGTCATAGTTTCCCTAAATGCCTTTATAATAAATAAAAAAAGGCCACGTTATTTTCTCCAACAACCTATTCGACGAGGTCGAAGTTAACATTGTCCTTGCCATATAGGAATCCCATAAGGCAGTTTTATCTCCCATCTTCTTTCGACCTTCGATTTAGCGCACCCATCCTTTCAATGATTGGTGGTGCCAGTATTATCGTGAGAACTTCCTCATGGATACCGAATTGTTTGCCCTCCTTGACCTGGCTTTTGTGAATGTGCAGGAGAAGGTCAAGAAAAGTAAGTTTGCTCACATCCAAGAGATACAATCTTTTAAGAAATACTTTGAAACTTTCTATCGACCGGATGTCCTTAGTCGAACCGTTCGGGAGGTTATTGTCACTTTGAAGGAAAAGTTTTTACAAAAGATGGATAAGTTGAAAATCCCTTCAAACGTTCCTCGTGAGAGGCGGTATGAGGTCGCTTTTCGACTCTTTCCTCCAAAATTCCCTAGACTACCTTCAGCTGAGTTTGGTGTGGCACTTGCCCCCCCCCCCCCCATTTCCAGACTGGTTTATCTGAGGGAATTCAATAAAGATCCTTCGACAGTAGTCTCAGCCGAAAGCCCAAAGTGTGGTTGCAACTAAGCACACACTGGACAGTTTCAAAAGGCACCTTCACATAGGGATCAAAGACGTTCATGTCGAAACCGACATATGTGAAGGTTTGAGGTTTATACTCACTTCTTAATAGCTGATTTATTAATGACTCTTATCATTTATTTTGTCGCTTTCAGCAATCTCCAAGAAATCCACTACCCCCAAAGGAGTGGTAATAAAGGAAAACAACGAAGGCACTAAGGTATGGAAAAATCCTGAGTTGTGTGACTTTTGCATATTCACCTTCTTATATTTGGTCATCTTTTCAAACAACTACCAAGCCTTCGACGCCCCTGAAGAAGGGTAAAAAACTTCCACTCCCATCCCTGACGACGAAGGTGAGTCTCTTAAGGAGCAACTCCTTAGGAAGAAGAGGAAGACTCCAACGTCTCCTATTGCTGCTGGCCAATCTTCCTTCAAGATGGCCAAGATAATGAAAAAGGCGCCCATCGAAGGTGGTGTCAAAAATATTCTTCCCACCCATGTGGCAAAGCCTGCTAGTGCCCCTGAGAGTGCCAACCCTAGTCCTGGTGGCGAAGAGAATCAGGTATTTAGCTTGTTATTTTATTCCCTTTTTTAATCTCTTCTTACCATCTTGACTTAAGCTTTTCCTTTTTCAACAGACTGGGTAGATGTTGCTCAACAACCTTCGACTGCTACTTTCTTGCCTGCCACTCTTCTAAATAGCCAAGATGAGCCAACTTATCACCCAAATTCTGATTTTGGCTCTGGTTATAGTTCTTTAGGTGAGGTTAACAAACCTATGATTATGATAGTTCTTCATCCTTAAACAATTGAAGCCGCTTCGATTTCTCCTGGTAAAACTGCCACTCAGCAGTCTCAAACTGATGACTCTGGGCATGAGTGTGAAATCCTTTTTGGCAAAGACTTTGCTAGCCAAACAAGAAGGCTAGTTGAGGCAATGGACGCAGTTTTTGCTATCAAAGGAGAAGAAGTGGAGGACACACTAAAGGTACTTCCCCCTCTAGTATCAAAAATAAAGAACCAGAGATCATTGAGGATCCCCCAGTCGTTGCTCAAGGCCAAAATATAATTAACCTTGAAGAAGAGGAAGACAAAGAGGAGGAGGATAAAGAAGAGGGCAATGGGGTACTGATAAAGAAATAGAGC
The DNA here is from genome assembly GCA_963966055.1 of Lathyrus aphaca. Taxonomy (NCBI): domain Eukaryota; kingdom Viridiplantae; phylum Streptophyta; class Magnoliopsida; order Fabales; family Fabaceae; genus Lathyrus; species Lathyrus aphaca. Next base: position 277,488,745 of record OZ014523.1, read on the forward strand.
CTGAAGTGACTCAACAACCCTTTCCTGAAGGGAACCTCCAACTTTCGACTCTTGTTGCTGGGGATAGACTGGCAAGTCTGAAGTGGTCGAATCCCAAGGAGTATGCCAGGATATAGCTTCGTAAAAGTGCTTGCTTCTCTGTAAGTGACTCTCCACTAGATCTTGGGGCTTCTACTCCAGATGATTTTTTTGGCCCTGTCCTCAAGAAAATCAAAGACAAATTCTTCAAGAGGGGCATTTGCACCACCTTGGACGCAGATCCCACTGCACGTCTCTGGCTAAAGGACAATCTGCAGATGCTGGATCTCTCAACTATTGATCCCAAAGTTTCTACTGCCCTTATGGAGATGAGTGATCTGGTAAACCAGATGTATGATGATCTGAAGTTAGTCCCAAGGGTTGATGATGTCATTCAGAAGGTTGGACCCCAGAGCATTAATGCATGGGAGCAAGCAAGGGAGGCTAAAATTAGGGTCGAACAACTTGACTGCCAGAAGTCTAAGAGGGAAAGGTAAATAGCCACAAACACCGTAGTCATTGAGGTGTAGGAGAAGGATCTTGAGGAACTTCAGAAGAAAATTGTTGATGCCAAGCAGCAAAATCTTGAGTTGAGCCAAGCTGAAAGAAATGATCTAGATGCTGAATTGAAAAACACTATTGACCTCATCAACATTGTTGAGGCTCTCGACAAGAAACTTGCTGAGGCCAAGCTTGACAAGGACTTTTTTGAAAATTATCTTCTGATTACCAAGAACAACTTCCTCTAGTTGCAATCAAGGCTTCCCTTCTAGGATTTCGACATTTTTTAACCATCTTTCAGCTTTATTTTTATCATCATTTTTGTTGGTCCTATTATGGCCATTATGTAATGATAATTAAGGCATGGTTGCCCCTTTAATTTTTATGCTCTTTATTACCTTTCAAATTTGCATTATAATTCTGCTTTCACATAGGTAATATGTTAATTTGGCTGTCTAAATAGCCCTTTAAGTCAGATGGGATCTAACTTAAAATTAAATTAAAGTGTTTTATTGTCTTAATTTAATTATTGATGGCGGCATTTCATCTTTTTGCATCTCATTATTACATGGCACAACTTCCAATTCAAGGATGAAGCCAAAACGTCTTTTTGAAATGTCATTTTCAAGGAGAAGTTCATGCGCCCATTTATTGCCTTTTGTTGGTCCAATTAGCACGCAGTTTTTCCCTTATAAATAGTGTCGCTCCCTGGAATTTCCATCCTGGTACAAACGCGAAAGTGGCGCGAAGAAGGGTAGAGTCGCCAGCCAGACATTTTTATCCCGAAGGAACGGGAATGGTAATACTGCACAAACCGAAGAAAAGAAAAGGAATAACAAAGGTCCTACGAACCAAAGAAACTGGGTTCGGGAGTCAGTTACGACCTGGGAAGGTATTAGCACCCCAGATCGTCCTCCGTACCCGACGGGATCCACGCTTGCAAAGAAACTGTTTCAAAGGGTGAAGAAATAAAAGATGTTGCAAAAGAAAGACTGGAACTGGATAAGATAAAAGAAAAGAAAGGGGAAATGTAAGGAAAATAAAAAGAGTGATCGAATGGGCCCTACCCCGCTGCCTACGTACCTCATCTGGACATGAGGATCAGAGTCGTCGTAGTTCCCCTAACTATGGGTGGAAAGATTGCTTGTGTCTTAAGGATTGAACTGTTTATGTCAATGCTCAGGTGTTGCAGGCTCGTCTGGAACGAGTGTGTTACCGTCTTGAAAAGTGACAAGTAGGAGCAATTTCGTACGTAAAGAGTGAGTGTGATGAGAAAAGATGTCCCGAAGGAGAGACGTTTATTCTTTGTCCAGTGTTTTTGTAGGAGTTTTTTATGAGTGTGGCACAAGGAAGTGAAAGTAAATCATTTTCTAAGGAATGTGTCCTTATTACCACATCCCTAAATAGAATGAGTAACAAGTCCACCAAGAATGAAGAAGACCCTCAAACTTGTTTCCTAAGATTAGGGTTTTAATTCACTAACTTGTTTAGAATTATTGAGTGTTTTGTGAATTAAAGTGAAGAAATGTTTTTTATGATTTTCTTTGTGAAGATAGTCTCATGATTGAACTTGTACATCATAGATAAACTTATGCCACCACCAAGATAGGGTGAATAAGAGTATCTATGGAATAAAGCCATAACACAAGAGACCACTTCATCCTTTATTGAAGTGGTTTTTAGGTTTTCGTATAAAGATGAGAGGAGAAGAACCAAAAAGGAACATAAAGGTAAAACAACTAAGGGGGGACTAATCCTAATGTTATCATGCAAAGATGGACCTAGGTTAGTGTGGTTTGAAGTCTATCCTAAAGAAGATAAAGGAAGGAGAGGAAAGAAGAAGAAGAAGAAGAAGAAGAAGAAGGTAGAAAATCAACTTACTTCTCCTAAAGAAGTTAAGTTGTTTCTAAGGGGAATGGAAAGAAGTCGAACATTGATGGCCTAAGCACATTGAAAATACAAGTTACGAACTTACAAAAATAAGTGAAAGAAGAAGTGAAGATGTGGATGAAATAAGTGTGCAGGTGAAGAAATAGTAGCAAATATGAGATAAGAATGTGACATGACAGTAATCAGACAATCGCAGACAAAGTCTACACCAGTAGGACTTCAGATGCAGCAGTATGCTCCTAAAATGGCATCAGGACCAGAATGAGGCATGAGAGATAATGGTTCCAGTGGTACCTAACGAAGAAGGTTTGTTGCCTCTTCAATACACGCACAAGAGCTCAGAAGGAAATATCAAGTCCAAAGTGGATTCAACAGTCAAGCATAAGTGTCCATTATCAGAATATCAGACAAAGGTCAAATATAAGCTTCCAGCATCCAAGCCGGCCAACAAAGAGAAACAGAGTTAACAAGAATATTTATCAAGACGAGTCTTCAAGTCCAAGTAATAATCCAACATAAGGCTATCTCCGAAGTCAAGCAATAAGCCTACAAAGCATCGAGCACAAACTAAAACACAATTCTATTTAATTAAACTCAAATAAATTGAAACAAACTATAATCAAAGTTATATTAATAATTAACAACAAAATTTAAACAAAAATCTAATAAAGTTCTAAATTAATAAAACTCTAACAAAAATGAGAGGGGGGTGCTCTCTGGTTTGTAGGGGTACTAGAAGGAATTTGTTGGGCCTAGAAGCCCACAACAAAACAACAGCCAGGGGGAGTGCATGCCTGAGATTGGAGAGTGTGGTCAGGAAATTCAACGGGCTTGTTGAGCCCACTTCAGCAACAGCCGAAAGAATAAACCCTAAAAAATGTAAACAAATAATAAAAGAAAAGAGTTAAATATAAAAATAGGGTTTGTGTTATAAAATAAAAGAAAGAAACAAAAAACAAGTCGAAAACTCAGAAACAGCTTCTTCTCCTTCCGCGAAAACACGTTGTCGTCGCTTATCATTCAGAGTACCAACGCCACCGTCAAACTCTCGTCGTCGCCATATGCTTCTTGGTTAGAACTCTCGTCTGGTCTTCTTTGGATTTTCCACGGTGAGTTCCACGATTTCAGATATCTTCTTCTCACTCTCTCAATGGCGTCGATTTCGTCTTTGGTTGTCTCACCGACGACTTCGCTTCAGTTCTCTTTGTCTAGATCTCTCTGTCTACTTTACGAATCTGATTTCTTCTTTTACTCTTCTTTTATTTTTCTGTGTCGGATTCTACTTCTCTTCATCACTTTCCTCTGTCTGTTCTAGTTTTGGTTTTTGTTTGAGTTTGATGTTTTAATGGTTTGTGGGGTTCTGAGCGGTGTTGACGAAGTGGTTCAGCGGTGGAATGGAGGTTTGAGGTTTGTAGTTGCTTTAATGGTGGTGAAAGAATGACAGTGAGTTTGTTGTGATTGATTTGTAATTTGAGGCTTGGCCGGTGGTTTCATTTTTTTGTTGGTTGAAGGTGAGATGAAGGATCTTTGAGCAAGTTGTATGAGATTTTGGGTGTGTGTTGATGTTTGTATGAAACTGAGGGTGCAGCGGAATTGTTGCGGATAAATGAAGGTAGTTTGTGTTGATATCTGAGAGAATATTTAAGAATGGAATGAGGGATTTTTATGCAGAGTATTGGAGATGATCTTTGGATATGAGAGTGAAGGTATAAGTTCTCATAAGAGTGGAATATGTTCTCTATTATATTGTGAGGAGTGTGTGTTATTCTTTGTGAATTTGTTTTACTGAATGCGTGTGTTTTCGTAGTGTGCGGAATGCATTTTTTGTGCGGAATGCGCGTGGAATTGTGGTGTTCTGCTTGAATAAAGGTTATGAGGTGGGGACCATTGCTGAAAAATGTGGGAGGAGGATTATGTGGTATTGTGAGTGAGGAAAGAATCAAGGAATGTCACGTGATGTAGCAACATGTATATTATTTTGAAATTTTTTTATTGTACTGATTTTCTATCATGGGCTTGGTGTAAATGGACTTTTATTTTTGTGATGACTTTTGTAGTAATAAGCATAAATAATGGGTATGAATTGGACAATAAAATGGATATAAATGGATTGAATTAAAAAAGAAGATAATTGGATTTTTTTATTTTATTGAATAGAAATGTTGAATAAAATATGGATAAAGGATATGAATTAGAAACAAATGGATATGATGGATCAAAACAAAATATGGACTTAATATTGGATAAGAGAATGGTTTAATATGGACTTGAATAGAAAAAACTATCATTATGGAAATGGATAAAAAAGGAATGAAGAAAAAGGATAGAAACGGTTATAAATGCCACCGACGCACACACCACATTTGAGCTCTTCCAACAATCTATAATTAAAAATGAACTTTCATAACCATTGAACAATTCGCCTCTAACAGAAAGGCCATCTGGATTAACTTGAAACATTTCCCTGATTATTGAACCACACTGAATTTGGACGCCACTGACTGAGAAATAGTTCATAAAATCCTGATGGTTTGACCAAGATTAGGTCAAACATCCATTTGAACTGGTTCGCGACTGAACAAACACGCCTGAACTGAAACCAACTCATTTGAGATAAGATATTGATAAAGAAGAATATCATGAGATGCTGAGAAAAGAATAATAGCCTTGAAACTTGATGAAGAATGGAATATCTTGATGATGAGCCAGATGCATAGTGAATAATCCTTGCAGACATAACATCCTTGGATAACATAAATCAAGAAGAAAAAAACCCTAATTCCTCAGAAAATAATGATCCCATGTCTCAGAAGCTTATGAAAATGATATGACCTAAAGTATGATCTAATGGAGATGCAGATGAATGCGAAACGAAAAGCCAGATAAAGCTAGAAAAACCAGAGGGCAAGTTTTGGGGTGTTACAGTTGCCCTTATTCAAGCATCTGTTAATCTGAAAAGGATGAGAGCATCGGCTATCTTCTAGATAAATTGTGATTGAATACTAAAAAGACCCTGAAAATTTTCACTCTGCTGGAGAAGGAAAAAACAGGGAAATAAACCCAACCAAAGAAAACTCTGCTTGGAAAACTCTGGTGTGGTGAAAAGTAACCAACAATAACAATAGAGAACTATCTTTTGAACGACGCAATGAGACTACTGGATTACCACAATGATGGTGGACTTTGAAAATTGTCCTTTGTATGACACCAGGAGACTACTGGCTTGCCATAGCAACGGTGGACTTTAAAATGGGTGATTCCTTACGAATCTTACGTCTGTATATGTTTCCCATTGGTGCAATTAAGTCTGTGGAATAGACATGCATAGGATCCCACATTTGGATATGCGATGTAAGATCCTCTTCAAATATCTTATGTGTCGGATAAATGGTGAAAATACATTGTAAGAACCCTGCGTCTGAGGAATGCGCTGGAAGATTCTTCAAAGATATGCTATCTCCAAAAGATAAGCAATCCAAGATTGGTCTATTGACACTGGACAATGCGATGAATAAGATGAGTTTGTTGACACTGGACAACGTGATTTGAATAAGATGGGTTCGTTGACACTGGACAACACGATTTGAATAAGATGGGTCCGTTGACACTGGAACGCGATAAAACAAGATTGGTTAATTTGAGAGGAGAGTAACAACTCTGCAGGGGAAAATACTGATTGTAACTCCGTTGGGGATGAGAATGCTCTGATTAACATTATACTGAGGGATGAGATCAAGATACTCTAACAATACTTGACTCGGGCTGAGGAATGTGAACACTGTCAACATTACTTGTCACACTGGCCAAAAATAAATTGTAAACTTCTCTGGGAAATATTTCAATGATGGATAAATTCCAAACATGAAACTCTATGGGGAATGACCATCTTCCGACTTGGCTAGGGAGATGCTTTGTCAATATTCTAGTTGGGGAGAGAATTCTGACAATTCTAAGCTTTGTAGGGAGGCAAGGCCTTCAACTTCCTATTGGGAATACTTCACTGTAGAAAGATAACTCCACTTGGGGATGAGCACGGTTCAATCAGCTTTGAAGTTCTGATGGGGAAGCTATTTATTCTAACTCAGCTGGGGAAATGTCAACCTTCTGGCCTGGCTGAGGAAAATATTTGGCAATGCTCTGCTGAGAATAAACCTTACTGGAGAATGCTGATCAAATCAAGCCAGATTATGCCCCAAGTAAAGTATGACGACTGTGTTGGGAAGATGTGCCAATGAAAATTGGACTTTGACTGGATGAGAATAACCAACTCCTCATGAGAAAACCTTGTTGGCTGAAGGAAAATTCTCTGCTCGGGGAAGAATAAACTTCCAATGCCCTGCTGGGAAAATAAATACCAAACATTCCCTAAGAATTAATTCAGTGCTTCAAGCTTCTGAGTTCAACAGTTGCACACTGATTATCATGAGTGAACAAGCATTCCTTTACTCCTTAAATTATGCCATACTGCATCATCTATGAAAAGATTGTCTCGAGAGGATTTTACAGAAGACCTGGCATCAAGAATTCCCCAGTGTCTTCAAACTCTTAGAGAAACTCGTCGGATCTCGAGATAATTGCCCTGGATTGTGTCTTGAAATGATCTTCCCTACACCAGAAATAAATAACAAGCAGTATGAAGATGCAATGCAAAAGATACAAGATACAGATGTATGCTCAGGATGCTGAGGATATGATGATATGCAAGCTGCGGGAGATGATAAAACAAGGAAGGTTGGGCGTTAGGGACAAGTTGATAGAGATTGTTTTTCTATTTTTTTGTTGCCAAATAATTGGACTTAGAAAGTGAATTACCAGACGAGAACCAGTTTATTGAAGGTAGGCCAGCAGACGAGAACTGATGGGCAAAGAATAAGTCGTCAGACGAGAACTGACTCCTGCTTGGTTCATTGTTAGACGAGAACTGACTCTGAAAAAGAATGACTACCAGACGAGAACTGACATTCAACAGGCTAAATGAAAGTGTGACCAGACGAGATCTGGTTAAAAGGTTCGCCTACCAGACAAGAACTGGTATTTGAAGTTGGTTTTCCAGACGAGAACTGGACTTTGGGTTGGTTCGCCAGACGAGAACTGGAATTTGAAATGTTTGCCAGATGAGAACTGGACTTTGAATTGGTTTTCCATAAGAGAACTGGACTTTGAAGTGTTGAGTGATGTTGGGTTACGAGGCCCTCTGATGTGAGATTGATGGTTGTGGGGGTATTCCCAATGCATTTATGATGTGTATGCTCTAGCGAAGCGACATGAATAACGTATGCAAATTATTTATGCAATGGTTATGAAAGGCACAAGAAAAGCTCCCGAGGTGGGAAGAAAGGTATTATGAAGAAAGGCTTCTTGTTGAGAAGGGTGACACGGTGAAGGTGGGTAGCATGATTTCTCGATACTCGTCTTGAACTCGGAGATCACTAATATAACTTACTATGTGTAGCTTCACTTGCCCCAATCTAGTAAGTCTTTGAACAAGTTGTTGAACAAACTGCCCATGATTATCCAATTCTTGGAATGGTAACCCTGGATGTTCTCTGGAGGAGAGCTACACTTAATAAGATTTTGAAGTGTCTTGCCCCTACATGAGTGTGGAAGCGACTTGACTCATTCTGACTAAGCATTGGAAGAATTCACCCTTGGTCAACAGAAACTCCAGGTGGCCTACACCTGTTTGGTAGATTCAACTCTGATCAACTGACTCTTGAATGATTTTTTCCCCCAATAAACTGATCTTTGGGGACTTGCTTTAGATTGAATGACTCCTTGGTCAACGAAACCACTAGATAACGTGCCCCTAATTCATAGGCCTATAAGATGTTCTTGATTCTGGTTATTATTGTTGAATGATCAAGTCCTTTCGTGATTGCTCTTTGTAGGAACTTCCCTGATGTCACAGACTAACTTGCAATTAAAACTGTTCATTCACAAATGGTAATTTTAATGCGATGCTCATGCAAGTTTTGAAAATCATTAATGTTGTAACAATGTGTGACGAATGGACCATTAGCCCAAACGTAATGATGATTTAGAAAATCTTTAGGAGTCAGTTTACGCAACCTTGTCATAGCATGCTTTTAGAATTGACTCTGATTCAATTAGGACTTTTGAGGGTTATGACGTGGTCTGGTTCACGGTTTTGGAAAGAAGGATTTATGGCTCAAAACTTATTTGTGCCCACCCATTCTCCTTGATATTCTCCAGTCCTATGTTCAGCAAATTTTCCCTGAGTGCTCACCTCTCGAAAGGGTTTTGTGATGGTTGAGGAACCAATGATACTTACGGCTTAAGCACCCATGAGGTTTTTTTGGAGTAATAGTCATCCCCATGTCTTTGTGTCTGTAGTCACACGACTTTGTTCTTATGGAATTTTTTCTTTCTAATTTTTTTTACTCCCTAACTTTTGCCTGGACTGATTCTTTTTTTATTTCAATTTTGAAGTCCAACAGGATGCCCTAACTTTTGCCTAAGTCATTTTTTTCATGTTTTTTTTTACTTAGCGGGCTTTATTTCTCTTTTTTTTCTTGAACAAATCGTGTGACCCTGATTGTTTGACTTGCTGAAAGGGTTGTGACTGCCTCACTCCTTTTTTGTTGAGGGGTAACCATTGTGATTTTACGTCCCTTTACCTTTTGAGGTGTAAGGTAATGGATCCTCAAATGCACACAACTTTGGAAATTTGAACGCTCAGTCAAACTAATAGATGACAACCCTTCCCCGGGTTAAATGTGAGGGTTGTTTTTGCTCAAAAAAGAAACTCCTACTTCAAGGCTCGAAGGGGTTGACGAGGGTCTATCTCCCTTATATCTCTAGTGTTTGGGAATTGAAGCAATGCTTGTACATCGTCAGCAGGTTCTACTCCGAAAGCATACCTTCAACAATTATGGGTATTCAGTTTTCATCATCCTCCCTCAAACATCTACTAAACAACAGTGAAATAAATGGGAGTTATATGGATGCTTTTTTTGTTTTTTTTCGATGCAAGGAAAGAAAATTGAGTGAATGCGACATAATTGATTCAAAAAGTGCATGGTTACTTCATTAACATTACCATTCAAAATAACAATGTTTAAAAGACAAGTAGCAACTAACAGGAAAGAAACTACAATGCAAATGATAGAAAGGATACAATGATTGCAAATTCTGATGATGTCTTCTTTTCAGAACCACTGAAATCAAGAGATGCTCCCACAAAGTCTTTGAACTCAATCAAGCGAGAGGTTGACGTGCACAACCAAGCTTCCTTCTGGAAAGGATATGTACCCTTTGTCGATCAACTATTGTACTTTGGCCTGAGAAGCTTTGCAATCTTCAGTTGAATGTCCCATCGATCCACCATGATACCCACACTGCTCATAAGGATTGTACTCTGGAGGGTAGGGCTCTGGCAACGGCTTGAGAGGCTTAGGAACCACCACTGAGCTCTGAATTAGATGCGGAAAAAGTTCACTGTATGCCATGGGGGCTGGATGAAGAGGAACATTCCTTCTTTCCAGATTGTTGTGAGGCCTATGCTGGCTCTGAAGTTGATTCTGAAATATTCGACCATGAACTTGCACATTTGGACGAGGAGGACTCTAGGGTTTCTGATATAGTGCTATAGGCACTTCTGATTATCCATAAGAGTAGCCAAACACAGGAAATGATGATCTCTGAGAAGATGATGGTCCAGAATATTTGACATTAGCCATGATTGCACTGACGTCGTTCTCCTCTTCCCCTTGGGAGATTCCAACAGAATCACTTTCCCTAGTTGGGATGTTGAAAGAGTCATGCATCTTCCCGCTTTTAAGTAGGCTCTCAATGCGCCCTCCAACTATTATCAAATTAGAGAAGTTTGATGTCCCAATGCTACTCATTCTTTCCAGGTATGGACCTTGCAAGGTGTCCACGAACAGGTCAACTAATTCTCTTTCTGAAAGTGGTGGTTGCACTTGGGCTGCCAATTCTCTCCACCGTTGTGCATATTCTTTGAAATATTCACTGGTCCTCTGCAACAGGCTTTATAAATGTGTGTGACTGGGCGCCATGTCCAAATTTTGCTGGTATTGCTTTAAGAAAGCTATTGATAAATCATTCCATGACCGTATACAACTACTTTCCAAATCCATATACCAACTTAAGGATGCACCGCTTAAACTATCCTGAAAATAGTGAATCATCAACTCATCGTTGCGGGCATAAGAAGTCATTTTTCTGCAGAACATCACTAAATGACGCTTCGGGAAACTGACACCAGTGTATTTCTCGAACTTCGGTGCTTTGAAATCTGGGGGAATGACAATACCAGGCACCAAACATAGGTTTAGAGAATCAAAATCAATAGCATCACGACCCTTTAAGGTTTTGAGTTTCTCCTCCAACACACACAATCTTTCATCAGGATCAATAGCTCGTGGATCCTTGGTTTTCATCACAGAGATTGCCCCTTGGAAGTTCGACATAGGGAAAGAAAAACTCTGATAATCTGTAGCATCAAAAGAAGATGAAGGTCCAGCCCGGACAACGGATGGTTTAGGTGCACTCTGATTCACGATCGAGTTCTGTGCAGGCTGAGCTTGAGTAAGGTTGTTCACTTATGTAAAATCCTCATCAGGAGAAAGACCATACAAGGGATTGGTCATCAAAGTGAAACCAGGTGGAGAATCAACATGTTGAAAGTTGTTCTTCGACATAGCTACCAACAGCTTCCCATCTGACCTTTTACCTCTTGACACTGCTCAGTCTAGCTTCACACACTCTGTTGTCTTCCAACGGTTACCACTTATTCAAACTGAGTACCCGGAAATCAGTTGGCTGGTCATGGATAAAAGGAGAGATGATGAGCTCTCTGGAAAAAGGAAATGCAATGTTTATGAATGCAAATGCGATATGATGCTGCGAGAGATGCAAAGACATGGGATCAAAGTCTAGAAACTGTCAAGAACTATAGGATCTCTGAAGAATAACCCTGGATAATAACTCAGAATCAAAGATCGAGAACTCCAGAATCATAGTGACCAAATCAAAACACAAAACACACTGATAACCGGTGTATGTTGAGGTCAAGGGTTCCTGCAAACCTATAAACCCTTCCCAATCTCACGGGTGTGCTCCGGGTCAAACATCACGGACTCTCAAAGCTGAATAGCAATAATACATTCATCATCTCCGAGAAATGGATCATGACCAGATCAGGGAATCGGATTAGCATTATGTACTACACGGGGAGCTCTCAGCGTGAGTCCGGGAAAAACAAGCATCCCTTATAAGTCCCCAGCTTCGAGCACTGAAATCGAGAAACAATAGTACATTCAGCATGTAGGATACAGTACTATCATCATACGACCAGATGCTTTAACTGAGTTCCTATAAGAGAACCAGGCCAACCTATGCGAGTTCCAAGTGGGCCCTCGGGTGCGAATGGGTTTGCCACATAATGTGGTCTGCCACTATCACCACTGGAGAGGAATGTTTCCACATTGTTCTCAATGATCGGTCCTCAGCTGCACATAACTATCAAGGTCGTGTAATGAAGTAGAGAAGACCCATATACCAAGATACTTCCAAGACGGTCGCGAATCTGGGTGTGAACGCACTAATACCCCCATGACAAGATACCATGGGGCCAAAGTGATTGCCCATGCTAAATCCTATGGTGCACTCAAGTTGGGTATTTGGCCAATCTTATCTCACAAATCACTGTAACCCCTAAGTCCTGCCAAACAGAAAACAAGTCCATTATATATATATGATGCATGAAAATAAATACTGAAAACTGTAAATATATATGTAAAATAAAACTGTAAATAAACAGCATATAAAATAAACAGGCAACAACAAACAATCAACGTCCAAAGAAACAGAAACACGCAAGCTCTAGGAGAGACTCATAATGGGAACCATAGATAATCTGGTTAGGCATCCCCAGTAGAGTCGCCAGTTGTCGCTCCCTGGAATTTCCATCCTGGTACAAACGCGAAAGTGGTGCGGAGAAGGGTAGAGTCTCCAGCCAGCCATTTTTATCCCGAAGGAATGGGAATGGTAATGTTGCACAAACTGAAGAAAAGAAAAGGAAGGACAAAGGTCCTGCAAACCAAAGAAACTGGGTTCGGGAGTCGGTTACGACCTGAGAAGGTATTAGCACCCTTGGTCGTCCACCGTACCCGACGGGATCCACGCTTGCAAAGAAACTGTTTCAAAGGGTGAAGAAATGAAAGTTGCGGCAAAAGAAAAACTGAAACTGGATAAGAGAAAATAAAAGAAAGAGGAAAATGTAGGGAAAATAAAAGAGTGCTCGAACGGGCCCTACCCCGCTGCCTACGTACCTCATCTGGACATGAGGATCAGAGTCTCCGTAGTTCCCCTAACTAGGGGTCGAAAGATTACTTGTGTCTTAAGGCTTGAACTGCTTATGTCAATGCCCAGGTGTTACAGGCTCATCTGGCACGAGTGTGTTACCTTCTTGCAAAGTCACAAGTAAGAGCAAGTTCGTACGTAAAGAGTGAGGGTGATGAGAAAAGAAGTCCCGAAGGAGAGAAGTTTATTCTTTGTCCAGTGTTTTTTAGGAGTTTTTTATGAGTGTGGCACAAGGAAGTGAAAGCAAATCCTTTTCTAAGGAATGTGTCCTTATTACCACATCCCTAAATAGAATGAGTAACAAGTCCACCAAGAATGAATAAGACCCTTAAACTTGTTTCCTAAGATTAGGGTTTTAATTCACTAACTTGTTTGAAATTCTTATGTGTTTTGTGAATTAAATTGAAGAAATGTTTTTTATGATTTTCTTTGTGAAGATAGTCTCATGATTGAACTTGTACATCCTAGATAAACTTATGCCACCACCAAGATGGGGTGAATAAGAATTCTATGGAATAAGGTCATAACACAAGAGACCACTTCAACCTTTATTGAAGTGTTTTTTAGGTTTTCGTAAGAAGATGAGAGGAGAAGAACCAAAAAGGATCTTAAAGGTAAAACAACTAAGGGGGGACTAATCCTAATGTTATCATGCAAAGATGGACCTGGGTTAGTGTGGTTTGAAGTCTATCCTAAAAGTCTTATATTATGTTTATTAGTTAAATGATTTCCAAAAGTCTTATATTATGTTTATTAGTTATAACTATAATATACTAATTTCATGAAATAACATTTTAGTAAGAATCAAGAATTGGTATTGAGAAATAAGGATTCAGGAACAATTGAAACACGAACTAAACAGTTTTGATAAGTAACACTGCGAAATTGGATTTTTTTACAAAAAGAGACAATTTCAGGAATTTAACATAAAGCAGATAGTAAGCATATACTTTCATGACAGATATAATTTGGCAGAAAACAGAAATTGGAAGTTTTATAATAAACTTGTAATAATAGCAGAATGTTAAAAACAATGTTGTTTTAGTCGGTTTAGCTGAAATAGGTGAAAAACATAGTTGCTCGGAATTTAGCAAAAATTATCGGGGTAAGTCGGGTAGTTAAATAGTTGATTTTTTTGCGTTGTTTTGTTGAAAAGAGTTTGTAAAGTCGATTTGTAGGTATTGGTTGAGTGGGTAAGTCGTTCCGGTTTACGGAACGTTCTAAGTCGATTATATGGTAGGGCTTATAAGCCTATGTTTAATTTATGTTGTTCCCATCGTATAAGTTGTTTGTGTTGCTTGTTGATGTCGTTAAGTTGCTCAAGTTGTTTAAGTTGTTCTGTGTTATCGAATTTGTTATGTTATTCAAGTTGGAGGCTTAATAGCCAACGTTGATTTAAGTTGTTCAAGTCGTGTTAGTTGCTTGTGTTATTTGATGTTGTTATGTTGTTTGTGGTGTAAAGTCGTGTATGTCATATAGGACATTTGCATATTATGTCGAAGCCTTTGCTCACACCATGTTGCCTGGATTGGCACTAAGTTGAAAGTTGAAGGCCTATGCCTTGATGCCTCGGTAAATTGGCAAAATTTTTAAGTTGAAGGCTTATGCCTTGTAGATACCTCGATAACCTGGTATATTTTAAGTTGGGGGTTTTACTCCAATGGTACCACATGAATTTTCATAGTTGAGTCGCATTTGTGTTGCATTATTTATGTTGGTTATGTTGTTCAAGTTGATAAGTTATTTATGTCGTTCAAGTTGGTAAGTTGTTATGTTGTTTTCAAGTTGATTAAGTGAATTGTGTTGATTAGCCTTATTAAGTAGTTCTTGATGAAGATATGACTATGTGGGTTATGTAGAAAATGTTGATGGATATAATAGTAGTAAAATAAGTTGATAAAAGGTGGATGATTGTTAAGTGTTTTTTTGTTGTTGTTGTTGTGAAGTGGTGAATTATTTATGATCCTTATCTAAGTATTGTTTATCATATGCCGTTTATAATTATCGATATATCACCCCTTTTGTTTGAATGTTACCCCTATGTTGGTTGAATAGATCCCTTTTAAAATTAACTTTTCAAAAATTAATTGAAAAATGTTTTGCGGAAGTTCCCCGAAAAATTCGTCTAAAACAAAATAAAATCACCGGTGATCGGATATGCGCTTGAAACTGAATGGGAAGTAAATGTTGATAAGAGGAATTAATACAATGCAAAAAAATCCACTTAAATTCACTACAATTGATAATCCACTCTTAACAATGAATTATAAGAAGAAAATAAGCACAAAAGAAATTGTAGATGTTTAGAATTGGCAGAATATTTGACCAACAAGAAGTGTTGAATTCAGTTCAGGATGTCACACCAGATGTTGTGATATTATCAAACAAAATATAAGTAAATGAACTTAATTCAGGATGTCACACCAGATGTTGTGACATTGCATCAGTTAATGAAGTAAGTTCAGTTTACAGGATGTCACATAAGATGTTGTGACATTGTATTAGTAAATGAAGTAAGTTCAGTTTTCAGGATGTCACACCAGATGTTGTGACATCTCAAACCTGCTACCAGAATTAATTAATGATTAACAGAACTGAGTAAATTAAGGGAAGTTATCTAAAATTAATTATGGATGGATGAAACAGAAGAAGGCGCATCTGTAGGGAGTTTTGTTATGTGACTTCAGCATAATCAGAAGAACTGAATCACCTAGAATCTAGGAAGTAACAAACCCTAATTCAAGGTGATGACAGCATGCGTATCGGGATTGGATAAATCTACAGAAAGCCCAAAATCCAACACCTATTTAAGCAACAGAAACTCTCAGAATAGAGTACGAAATTAAGAAGACCAAATAAGGTGTTTTGTGTTTTAATAGCAGGTTGTTTTATGTGTACCACTTTATGAGCTTTTAAGCAAAAGTGTATTTGTGTCTTGATTAAAACTGTGAAGTAAGATCAAGCTGTTTTGTTTGAAGTATGACTTCAATTTTATTAAACTTGTAAACATATCACTGTGTGATTGAGGGGGAGTGAGTTGGTACTCATATCTAAGTTGTGTCTTAGGTAGAAATTGCCTTGGGTAGATATTAAGTGAAAGATTAAACTGAGTGGTTTAAGTCTAGAATTAATATTACTTATATTGGATTTCCTTCCTGGCTTGGTAGCCCCCAGATGTAAGTGTGGTTATACACTGAACTGGGTTAACAATTTCCTGTGTTGTTTAATTTTCCTGCACTTTAAGTTTTGGTCAAGTTGTCAAGTGTTTAAACATCTCATTCGACATCACGTATCTGATCATAGAATTTCAGAAATGATTTTGTATGCTTTGACTTTTTCTCAAACACTTGGTGTGCACCCACCCAAAGTGTTATTTGAATGTTCAAGTAGTGCATAATTTTTCACAAAGTTGCTGTCAATTTTGAAAGGAAAAATTTATCAAACAGATGGTGTGCACTTACTATCACAAAACTAAATTGTTTTAGTCACACAAAATCAAAGTATGATGAAAATATATGAATAAAGAGAGTAAAGAACACACGAGATTTGTTTAGGCCGTTCCTTCACTGTCTTCCCTAGAAGTACTCTGCCCCCAATTCTCAATCGAATTGGGATATGTCATTAATATTGCAATTTTTTTTACAAGAAGAAAATTGGAACAACAAACCAATTCAAATTGCGATTGTTGAATGACTCTTCTTGCCCCTTGATTCAAGATGAACCAAGTCCTTCAAGCGTTTCAAGAAAGCCTCTGATTAATCGCTACCTTCTTGCAAGGATATACAATCCTCCAAACTTTGAGCACGGCTGATTTTCTTCAACACTTGTGAACCCACAAAGGTCTTCGTAATCCTCCACTTAATGTGACATGAATGAGCGATCCGCTTGATTTTCAATCTCCCTCACTCGGCTGAATCCTACGAACGATAATTGCGTGCAAAACCCCCAAATCATCTAGAATCTTGGAGGAGAAAACCTTTAAGGTTTTTCCAAGAAAAACCCACAGCTTCTCAACCTAATATGAAATCTCTCTATCTCAAATGGACGTTATCACCATAGATTGTACTTTTATCAACAAAGATTGTTGTGTGTGATTGTTGATTGATGCAAAGAAGGAGAAGATGAAGAGAAGGATGTGTATCTATTTCACTTTTCTTGTTCACCTCTCAAATGAAATGAAACAGCTATTTATATTGGTTAGTCAATAATAAATGAATAGAAAGTAAAACTTATTAAGAAAATAGCAGCTACATGGATGAGCCGACTCAAACAGAGGCTGAGTCGACCTAACAGTGTCAATAAGCCGACCAAAAACTCGGGCTCACTCAACTTATTGGGACCCGAAATAAACTGGAGAAAAATCAGTTCAAATGAGTCGGCTCATGACAGGCATTGGGTCGACTCAAATCAAATACACTTAATGAGTCGACCTGCACAGAAGATTGAGTCGGCTCATGCAGTTGAATTTCCTTCAAATTGGGTTTTCTTTATGAGATCATTTCTTCTTCCTTATGTTGCACACACAATTTCAATCATACCAAGTTTTTGACAATTTCAAAGACAGCAAAGATGGAGCAAAAGTGTTGAAACCTGAAGAAGAATGGAGTAAGGAGGAAGAAGATTCAGCACTTGGCAACTCCAAGGCCTTAAATGCTTTATTCAATGGCATTGATAGGAACATCTTTAGACTTGTGCATCACTGTGAGCTGGATAAAGATGTTTAGGACACTCTCAAAACAACTCATGAAGGAACATCAAAGGTGAAGATGTCAAGACTTCAACTTCTCACCACCAAGTTTGAAAACTTGAGAATGAAGGAAGATGAGACAATTCATGAATTCTACATGAACATCTTAGAAATAGCCAATACTTTAGAGCTTTGGGAGAAAAGATGACTGATGAAAAGCTTGTAAGAAAGATTCTCAGATCTTTGCCAAAAAGATTTGACATGAAGGTCACAGCAATAGAAGAAGCTCAAGACATATGCACAATGAAAGTTGAAGAGCTCATTGGTTCTCTTCAAACATTTGAGATGGGAATGAATGACACAATTGTAAAGAAGAATAAAAGCATAGCCTTGGTGTCAAATACTGGTAAAGAAGAAGAAAATAATGAATCAGAACCTGAAGAAAATTTATCAGAAAACATTGCTATGCTTGGAAGACAATTCAAAAAGATTCTCAGAAAGATGGAAGACAAGTCCAGACCAAGTGGAAGATACACAAACTCTTCTGAGAACAAAAGACCTTATGATGCTAATAGAAGGTCAAATTATGATGAAAAGACCAGTCAAGAAAAAGGGATTAAATGCCATGGATGTGAAGGATATGGACACATCAGAAATGAATGTCCTACCTATTTAAAAAGGCAAAAGAAAGGCCTCTCTGTAACCTGGTCTGATGGAGACTCAGGATGTGATTTAGAAGAAGAATCAGCTAAGCATATCACTGCTCTAGCTGGATTATGTGAATCTGAAAGTGAATCCAGTGATGGGGAGCTTACTTTTGAAGAGCTTGAGCAATCATACAGAGAACTGGTTAAAAGGAGCACTGAAATATGCATGGAGAGTATAAAGCAAAAGAAGCAGATTGAGGCACTAAAGGATGAAAAAACAAGTGATCTAGAGATCATTGACACCTTGAAAAGTGAAGTAAGTCTTCTTAACTCCAAGTTGGAGCATATGTCCAAATCTGTTAGAATGTTGAACAGTAGCTCAAGCACATTGGATGTTATTCTCAACAACAATAAGCATTCAGGGGATAGAAGTGGACTGGGATTTAACAAAGTTCATAAGGTTGAAGCTAGCACCAGCAAAACTACTTCAAATTCCATACAGTCAAACAAGATGTCCCAACAGATGCTTCAACATCATGAAAAGAACACAAAGTCAAACATAATGTTCCAACAGATGTCTCAACATCATGAAAAGAACATAATGAAGAAGAAGTATCAAAGATGGAGATGTCATAATTGTGGAAGGTTTGGACATATCAAACCTCATTGCTACAAGTTGCATGGATATCCAAATCAGATGTATCAGCAACCTCCTAAACAGAAGATAGAGGTTACCAAGAAAGTGCTGCATAGACATCAACCTCAAAGATATCAACAACCCCCTAAGCAGAAGACAGAGGTCATCAAGAAAGTATGGGTACCTAAAGCTAGTCCTCATGCTGATCAAAGCTACATGCCCAAGAACAAGTTCAACAAACAATCTTGGAGCTCTACTAATGGACACTGCACAGGGCAGAGGTATCAAAAGAAACCTCAATACAAATGGTCAAAGAAGGGTGTTGCATATATAGCTCATACATCCCTAAGAGTATCAGCTAAAGAAGACTGGTACTTTGACAGTGGATGTTCAAGACACATGACTGGATTGAAGAATCTGCTAGTAGACTTATAGTCATATTCATCTAGATATGTAACATTTGGAGATGGAGCTAAAGGTGAAATCAAGGGAGTTGGGACCTTGGACTGTCCAGATGTACCAAGACTAGATGATGTGTTGCTGGTAAAAGGATTGACTGCTAACTTAATCAGCATAAGTCAATTATGTGATCAAGGTTACAGTGTAAACTTTACCAAAACTGAATGCATGGTGTCTAATAAAGAACAGAAGGTTGTCATGAGAGGAGCCAGATCTAAAGACAACTGTTACATGTGGGAACCTCAAGATTTCAGTCTCACTTCAACTTGCTCTTTAGCCAAAGAAGAAGAAGTGAAAATATGGCACCAAAGACTGGGTCATCTTCATTTCAGAGGCATAAAGAAAATCATATCGATGGAAGCTGTGAGAGGTATTCCTAAACTGAAGATTGATGATGGCAAAATATGTGGTGAATGTCAAATAGGCAAGCAAACCAAGATGTTCCATCCAAAGCTCCAACATCTGACAACTTCCAAAGTTTTGGAATTATTGCATATGGATCTTATGGAGCCTATGCAGGTTGAGAGCCTTGGTGGTAAGAGGTATGCCTATGTGGTGGTTGATGATTTTTCAAGGTATACATGGATAAATTTCATCAAAGAAAAGTCTGATGTATTTGATGTATTCAAAGATTTATGCCAAAGAATACAAAGAGAAAAAGCCAGCTGTGTGGTCAGAATAAGAAGTGACCATGGAAAGGAGTTTGAGAACCAAAAATTCTTAGATTTCTGTTCTTCAGAAGGAATCAATCATGAATACTCTTCACCAATCACTCCTCAACAGAATGGGATTGTTGAGAGGAAGAATAGAACTATCCAAGAATCAGCAAGAGCTATGATCCATGCTAAAAAGCTACCATTGTATTTCTGGGATGAAGCTATGAACACAGCTTGTTACATTCATAATAGAGTCACTCTAAGGAAAGGAACCTTGTCCACAATCTATGAAGTCTGGAAGGGCAGAAAACCCACAGTTAAGTACTTCCATGTTTTTGGAAGTAATTTTTATATTCTGGCTGATAGAGAGCAAAGAAGAAAAATGGATCCTAAAAGTGATGAAGGGATTTTCCTTGGATATTCTATAAACAGCAGAGCCTATAGAGTATTTAATTCTAGAACCAAGGTTATCATGGAGTCCATAAATGTAATAATTGATGATGCTCCTGCAGATGTTACAGAAGATGTTGGAACATCTGCTGACAGCCAAACTGAAGCTGAAGAAAAGAGTGATCATCCTGACTCCACTCAAACTGATGCAAGGGCAGAACAATCCAGCAAACCTCCCTCCATCAGAATCCAGAAGGATCATCCCAAAGATTTGATAATTGGGGATCCCAACAGAGGTGTAAGCACTAGATCAAGAGAGGTGATTTCAGGTTCCTGTTTTGTCTCAAAAATAGAACCTAAAAACATCAAGGAAGCTCTTACTGATGAGTACTGGATTTGTGATATGCAAGATGAATTAGGTCAATTCACAAGGAATGAAGTGTGGGATCTTGTTCCTAGACCTGATGACATAAATGTGATTTGCACTAAATGGGTGTATAAGAACAAGTCAAATGAGCAGGGAGTTGTTACAAAGAACAAAGCTAGACTTGTAGCTCAAGGATACACACAAATTGAGGGAGTAGACTTTGATGAAACCTTTGCACCAGTAGCAAGGCTTGAATCAATCAGACTACTTTTGGGAATTGCTTGTATCTTGAAGTTCAAACTATTTCAAATGGATGTGAAAAGTGCCTTTCTAAATGGATATCTTAATGAAGAGGTATATGTAGAACAGCCTAAGGGATTTGTTGATCCAAGCTGTCCAAATCATGTGTACAAACTAAGGAAGGCTCTTTATGGACTGAAGCAAACTCCAAGAGCATGGTATGAAAGGCTGACTACTTTTCTTATCAAGCAAGGGTACAGGAAAGGTGGAATAGACAAAACCTTGTTTGTTAAAGATGAAGAAGGAAATGTCATGATTGCTCAAATATATGTAGATGACATTGTTTTTGGTGGGATGTCAGACAGGATGGTTAAACATTTTGTCACTCAAATGGAATATGAATTTGAGATGAGTCTAGTAGGAGAATTAACCTACTTTCTTGGACTGCAAATAAAGCAAATGGAGGACTCCATGTTCATTTCCCAAAGCAAGTATGCTAAGAACATTGTCAAGAAATTTGGGATGGACAATGCTACTCATAAGAGAACTCCTGCCCCCACACACTTAAAGCTGACTAAAGATGACAAGGGTGAGAATGTAGACCAAAGCCTATACAAAAGTATGATTGGAAGCTTATTATATCTGACTGCTAGCAGACCAGACATAGCCTTTGCAGTAGGTGTATGTGCAAGATATCAAGCTGCTCCAAAAGTTAGTCATCTAAACCAAGTCAAGAGAATTCTGAAATATGTCAATGGTACTTGTGACTATGGCATAATGTACTTTCATGGATGCAAACCAATTCTCATTGGCTTCTGTGATGCTGATTGGGCTGGAAGTGCTGATGACAGAAAAAGCACATCAGGAGGATGCTTCTTTCTAGGAAACAATTTGATTTCTTGGTTCAGTAAGAAACAAAATTGTGTATCCTTATCTACTGCTGAAGCTGAATATATTGCAGCTGGAAGCAGTTGTTCACAGTTGGTTTGGATGAAACAAATGCTCACTGAGTACAATGTCCCACAAGATGTCATGACATTGTACTGTGACAACTTAAGTGCTATTAACATATCAAAGAATCCTATTCAACATAGCAGGACCAAGCATATTGATATCAGGCATCATTTCATCAGAGATCTTGTGGAAGAGAAAGTGATCTCATTGGAACATGTAGCTACAAATCTGCAACTGGCTGATATATTTACTAAAGCTTTGGATGCTACCCAATTTGAAAACCTAAGGGGTAAATTGGGAATCTGTTTATGTGAAATATGGAGATGTGCCAACATGTCATATGACATCGTGTGGCATGATCACCAGATGGCAACACCAGTCTGGTCAAGGACTCTGGGTATTCCACTCCTAAAATTTCTCCAAGTAACGGCTACTTATAAAAATATCGGCTTGTTCTCAGCTATCCATCTTCTCATCATCCTCTCAAAACGAATTGCATTCTCTAACTGCTTTTTTCAGAACTCATCAAAATCATTCAAACCTAAACTCTTCATCCACCTCTTTCGAAAATGTCTCAACATCAAAACCCTAATCTCTCTGAAGAAATTCTCAACCAAGAAGATGTGGTGCATGCAACCCCCATCTCTGTAGTACCTATGGATTCAACTCCAATAGATGAAATCAGAGGAAGTGTTCCTCTTGCTCAAAAGCCAAGAACACCTACTGTAAGAAGGGAAAAGGAACCTGTATTCAGCAAAGCCAAAGGCATGCCTTCATCCTCAAACACTACTCCAAAAGCTTCTGAATATGTGGATGATTCTATAAAGGAACTGGTGAACAGGATCTTGTCTGAGCAAAGAGTTGTGAGTGGCATATCTATCCCTCTGAACACCATGCCAGCTCCACAAGAAGAACAACAAAATCAGGCTGAAAAGGACACTCCTGCTCAACAGGATGTCCCAATAGATGTTGAAACATCTGAGGACCAGCAGAAGGCCTCCACTAATGATGCTGATGAAACATCTGAGGATCAGCAAAAGGCATCCACTGATGGTGATGATGAAACAACTGAGGTCCAGCACAAGGCCTCCTCTGAAGATCAAGCCTTTGTTGATCCACCTGCTGAAGAGGAGACTGCTCAACCTCCTCCTGTTTTAAACATAGAGCATGATTCTGACACAGAAATCATTGCTTCTGTAAACCCTAGCATAGCCAAAAGGCTTAGTACTAGGAAGGAAAAGAAGACTGCAGGACATGCAACTCCTGAGAAGAAGCAACCTACACCAAAGAAGGATAAAGCTAAAGTTGCTTTTGGTCCTACCAAACAATGGAGTAAGGTGAATACACAGAAAAGGAAAGCTGCCACCCCTCCAGATTCAGATGTTGAAGAGGATGTCCCAACATCCCCACCAAAGAAGAAATCAGTTCTCTCAAGGTCCTCCTATGTTGTTCCAGAGGCTCCTCTGGACAACATCTCTTTCCATCATGTGTCAAGTGTGAACAGATGGAAGTCTGTCTATCAAAGAAGGGTAGCACTTGAAAGAGAGCTGAGAAGTAATGAACTTGAGTGCACAGAGGTAATTGATCGCATCTCTTCTGCTGGCTTGTTCAAAACAGTGTCAAACTTCTCTCCTTGCTATGAGCTGCTAGTCAAGGAATTCATTGTAAATCTTCAAGAAGACTGTGCTGATGGTAAGTCAGCTGACTTCAGAAAGGTATATGTCAGAGGGAGATGTGTGGAATTCTCTCCTAGGGTTATCAACCACTATCTAGGAAGAGAATCTGATGGTCCTAATGAGTTAGGGAAGACTAATAACCAGGTTTGCAAGGTCATCACTGCTAATCAGGTCAAGACTTGGCCAGTCAAGGGGAAGCTTTCTGTTAGCTTGCTGACAAGGAAGTATGCAATGTTGCATAGGATTGGCACTGCAAACTGGGTCCCTACCAACCATACCTCCTCAATAGCAACTGGATTGGGCAGGTTTATATATGCTGTGGGCACCCAAACAAAGCTGGATTTTGGGGCTTATATTTTTGATCAGACATTGAAGCATGCTGGATCATCTGCAACAAAGCTACCTATTGCCTTCCCTTCTCTGCTGTGTGGTATAATACTCAGCCAGTATCCAGGTATCCTCACTGAGAAGGATTCAATCTGCAAAAGAGAGAGTCCCCTGGCCTTCCACTACAAGTTGTTCTTGAGTCATCATGCAGCTGATGTTGAAGCTCCCTCTGGGACATCTGCTGGATCTTCAAAGGCAAAGAATCCAATCTCCAAAGCTGGTTTGATTACTGAGCTGAAGACCACATGCAAAGAACTGGATTCCAGGAAGCAGAAGCTTGAGGAGATTATCCAAAGGCTGGAGATTGAAGAGAGTGCTCAGAAAACTGCTGCTTCAGATGAAGAAACTGAAGAAGAGGAAGACACTGAATATGAGGATTCTGAGTGAAACATGTATGTGAGGAATATGTAATGTCTGCTCCAACATTGTATTTTGTTTTTGCTTGTGTAATTCTTCTGTAAACCTTTGGCCCCAATTCATGTCTAACAAGGGGGAGAAGAGAACTGAACAATAGATTAATGAAAAACTTATGTTTGATTCTGAACTAAAGATGTGTTTTTGATGAAAAATTTCTGTTGCAACAAGTCTGAAAACATGTAGGTTTGAGGGGGAGTAAACTCTCACATGACTCAACAGAAAAGAATTGTTGTACTCTGATATAAGAAATTTTGCTGCACTCTGATAAACCAGAAAAGTATGTTAGCCAAAAATTAGCCAAAGGGGGAGTTTGTAGATGTTTAGAATTGGCAGAATTTTTGACCAACAAGAAGTGTTGAATTCAGTTCAGGATGTCACACCAGATGTTTTGACATTGCATCAGTTAATGAAGTAAGTTCAGTTTACAGGATGTCACATCAGATGTTGTGACATTGTATCAATAAATGAAGTAAGTTCAGTTTTCAGGATGTCACACCAGATGTTGTGACATCTCAAACCTGCTACCAGAATTAATTAATGATTAACAGAACTGAGTAAAATTAAGGGAAGTTATGTGAAATTAATTATGGATGGATGAAACAGAAGAAGGCGCATCTGTAGGGAGTTTTGTTATGTGACTTCAGCATAATCAGAAGAACTGAATCACCTAGAATCTAGGAAGTAACAAACCCTAATTCAAGGTGATGACAGCATGCGTATCAGGATTGGATAAATCTACAGAAAGCCCAAAATCCAACACCTATTTAAGCAACAGAAACTCTCAGAATAGAGTACGAAATTAAGAAGACCAAATAGGGTGTTTTGTGTTTTAATAGTAGGTTGTTTTATGTGTACCACTTTATGAGCTTTTAAGCAAAAGCGTATTTGTGTCTTGATTAAAACTGTGAAGTAAGATCAAGCTGTTTTGTTTGAAGTATGACTTCAATTTTATTAAACTTGTAAACATATCACTGTGTGATTGAGGGGGAGTGAGTTGGTACTCATATCTAAGTTGTGTCTTAGGTAGAAATTGCCTTGGGTAGATATTAAGTGAAAGATTAAACTGAGTGGTTCAAGTCTAGAATTAATATTACTTATATTGGATTTCCTTCCTGGCTTGGTAGCCCCCAGATGTAAGTGTGGTTATACACTGAACTGGGTTAACAATTTCCTGTGTTGTTTAATTTTCCTGCACTTTAAGTTTTGGTCAAGTTGTCAAGTGTTTAAACATCTCATTCGACATCACGTATCTGATCATAGAATTTCAGAAATGATTTTGTATGTTTTGACTTTTTCTCAAACACTTGGTGTGCACCCACCCAAAGTGTTATATGAATGTTCAAGTAGTGCATAATTTTTCACAAAGTTGCTATCAATTTTGAAAGGAAAAATTTATCAAACAGATGGTGTGCACTTACTATCACAAAACTAAATTTTTTTAGTCACACAAAATCAAAGTATGCTGAAAATATATGAATAAAGCGAGTAAAGAACACACGAGATTTGTTTAGGCAGTTCCTTCACTGTCTTCCCTAGAAGTACTCTGCCCCCAATTCTCAATCGAATTGGGATATGTCATTAATATTGCAATTTTTTTTACAAGAAGAAAATTGGAACAACAAACCAATTCAAATTGCGATTGTTGAATGACTCTTCTTGCCCCTTGATTCAAGATGAACCAAGTCCTTCAAGCGTTTCAAGAAAGCCTTTGATTAATCGCTACCTTCTTGCAAGGATATACAATCCTCCAAACTTTGAGCACGACTGAGTTTCTTCAACACTTGTGAACCCACAAAGGTCTTCGTAATCCTCCACTTAATGTGACATGAATGAGCGATCCGCTTGATTTTCAATCTCCCTCACTCGGCTGAATCCTACAAACGATAATTGCGTGCAAAACCCCCAAATCATCTAGAATCTTGGAGGAGAAAACCTTTAAGGTTTTTCCAAGAAAAACCCACAGCTTCTCAACCTAATCTGAAATCTCTCTATCTCAAATGGACATTATCACCATAGATTGTACCTTTATCAACAAAGATTGTTGTGTGTGATTGTTGATTGATGCAAAGAAGGAGAAGATGAAGAGAAGGATGTGTATCTATTTCACTTTTCTTGTTCACCTCTCAAATGAAATGAAACAGCTATTTATATTGGTTAGTCAATAATAAATGAATAGAAAGTAAAACTTATTAAGAAAATAGAAGCTACATGGATGAGTCGACTCAAACAGAGGCTGAGTCGACCTAACAGTGTCAATAAGCCGACCAAAAACTCAGGCTCACTCAACTTATTGGGACCCGAAATAAACTGGTGAAAAATCACTTCAAATGAGTCGGCTCATGACAGGCATTGGGTCGAATCAAATCAAATACACTTAATGAGTCGACCTGCACAGAAGATTGAGTCGGCTCATGCAGTTGAATTTCCTTCAAAATGGGTTTTCTTTATGAGATCATTTCTTCTTCCTTATGTTGCACACACAATTTCAATCATACCAAGTTTTTGACAATTTCAAAACCTATACCATGTCTCACAAACTCCCCCTTTTTGATGATGGCAAAAACTTGTTGAAATTTGTAACTTACGAACAATTTTACCAAGTGTTACTAAGCTCCCTCTGAATATAGGGCACCAACATGATATATTCTACAATCTCTACATATCTCCCCCTTTCACAACATCAAAAAGAGAGAAGGATGAGTAACCAATATCAAATAACAATACTATCCATACACTCACTAAGAGAACCATTTGCAATAAAAGGCACCCATCCACAAACACACAATAAGGGATGAAGTGAAAAGAATACCAATAAAATACACAATGCGAAATAATGAAACAACCAAATTGATAGTAACATTATCCATAGCATAAACAACAAAGCCATATATCACATATTGAAATAGTAAAAATTGTCATAAAGATAAGACAAAGAAAATTAAAATTAAAATGCAAATTAAAATGATATGCGATGCAAGGATTCTCTCAATGCCTCGGATCACGACCCCGATGTGATGGGTAACGCTGATGATAAGTGACTGGCTGAAGATCATTCGCACCACCTCCAGTATAGTGAATGAAGTTCCTTTTGAGAGTGTTGAAAGAGTTTGCAAGTGCAACATTAGAACCATGAACCTCATTAATCCGTTCGAACGAAGTAGATGCAAATGTCTCAAAGGTAGTATCTTGAGCATCCAAATGAGCCTGCAAGTTTGTGTACCAAGTATCCTGAACCGATACATATTTAGCAAAAGGCTTATCTTGTTCATCTAACTGCCTTTCTAACTTAGTGTATGGCTCGGTTTGAGTGGTGTAATAGGTTTGTTGTTGAAGCTTCATATTTTGAAGTAGACCCATAATAGCAGAGGTGTTATCTTGCGGAGGAGGAGAAGGTGGTGATGGAAGAGCAAAGGGAGTGGCCGTATTAGTCCAGCCAGTATGTTGCCACTCACCCCATCCCTGATTTTCATAAAGTGCATAATCATTAGATGGAGCACTATACCAACCTTCATTATCAACATTCACTTCATCAGTTTGCATAGCCTCAATATTTTGATCCTTATCCTCTTCATCTTCAGCATCATCATCAACGTCAACACCAGAACCTACCCTAGCAATATATCTATATCGTCGCTCCTTAGGATCCCACATATGACCCATAAGGCTCAGCATCTTTTGTTGAAACCATTTATACTCAGAAATAGAAACCATATGTAAATCTTCAACCACAATTTGTGCCTTGTTGATAATTGCTTGAATAATAGACGAATAGGCAAGAGCCATACCTCTCGTTTCCTTCAGAGCAAAAATACGACTAGTAAAGTAATGTGGCCAATTGACCTTTACCTTGTTTCGAAGTATGTAGATCAAATGAACTTCATCCATGTCGAAACGAGAAAAACCTCCTTTCTTTGGACGCAAATTATGTGACAGAATCCAATGAAGAATGTGATCCAAAGGCTTAACTTTTCCAGTGGTAGTTGATGTTGGAAACATTCTATCACCCATACGAAAATTAAACTCAAAGCCTTTAAATTTACCCACCAGACCAACATAAAACATTCTCACTAAATCTTCATTATAATCTTCACGACAAGCTAAAAGTGGATTGATACCGTGAAAATCTATCAATTCAATAATATGTGGAATGTGCATCTGATTTGCAACAGTTTTGGAGTACACATATTGGGGAATAATCTTCCTATTCTTGAACTTCTTGTTGTAAATTTCACTCAAATTAGATGGAAGAAGAGAAAGAGAATTTACCGGTAAAGAAGATTGAGATGAAGAGCCCCTTGTCCTTTTTTCATGTAGTTCTTGCAGCCATATTTGGAGATGGTGAAGAAAATGAAACTTTTTAAGAGAAAGGGTTTTAGGTTTCTTGAAGGAATTGAGAGAATGTGAGATGAATATGATATGAAGAAATGTATATTATGATTTAAAATAATTAATTTTCATAAAGGAATTTAAATTCAATCATAAAGTAATTGGAAAGACAAAGAGGCACCGACCTAGGAACCATAAAACGCAGGCGACGTGTGTTTTCAATGCGTACTTGGTCAGTCAAATCAGCAATGAGCCGACTCAAACATGACAGTGAGTTGGTGCAATTCAAAATTTGAAATTAGCCGACTCAACCAAGTAAGAGGTCGACACACAAGGGTCCATGAGCCGACTCATGAGTCGACCTGTTGGGACCCGAGAGTGCGGGATGAGAAAACACCAAAATTTTCAATAATATCAACCCAAAACATCACAAAATCACACCACAATGCATCCAAATGATAAACATATTACTATTTTGATATATTGAACAACATAATAGATAAATAAGAACACCTACAAAAGCACACAAACACTTATTTATTTTATATCATACATGGATCACAAATATTCAAAAATCAATCAAGCTACTTGAAACAAATTATAGTGGGAATGATATTACCTTGTGAATATGAAAATGTAAGATGGATAATCAAACATAAACACTTCAATAAACGAGTTATTAGTGAAGAATTAAGTTAAGTCAAGCAACAATATATAAGAGACATTTTCAAGAGAATTTGAAAAGAAATGACAAGTACCAATAGTACTTTTCCTATCTACTTTGCAACCGGCAAAGTCGAAATCAGAAAAACCTACCAAAGAACAATCATTATCCTTAGGATACCAAAGATCAAACTTAGAAGTACCACAAAGATATCTAAGAATGCATTTAACATATTTTAAATTTGATTCCTTAGGGCAATATTAAAATCTAGCACACATGCAAACACTAAACATTATATCCGGACGAGATACGGTAATATAAAGAAGAGAGCCTATCATACCTCGATACCTTTTTATGTCAACACCCTTACCATTTTCATCACGATCGAGAATTGTTGCCGTAGGCATTTGTCTATCAATCGGTTTCGAATTTGTCATATCAAATTGTTTGAGAAGTTCATCATAATACTTTGTTTGACTTATGAAGGTGCCTTCTTCAAGTTGTCTAACTTGGAGTCCGAGAAAGAAATTGATCTCCCTCATTATACTCATCTCAAATTCACCTTGCATAGACTTTGAAAACTCCTTGACTAACTTCATATTAGTAGACCCAAAAATAATGTCATCTACGTACACTTGAACTAATATTGAATGATTTCCTTCTCGTTTAATGAAAAGAGTAGTGTCAACCTTTCCCCTTGAAAAACTTTGATTTAACAAAAACTTACTTAGGCGCTCATACCACGCTCTAGGAGCTTGTTTGAGACCATACGAGGCACGTTTTAGCTTGTAAATATAATTTGGTTTTTCATGATTTTCAAATCCGGGTGGTTGACAAACATACACTTCTTCATTTATGTACCCGTTAAGGAAAGCACTTTTTACATCCATTTGATATAGTTTAAAATTTTGTGAGCATGCAAATGCAAGTAAAAGGCGTATAGCCTCGAGACGGGCAACATGAGCATAAGTTTCCTCATAGTTTATGCCTTCCTCCTTGTTATACCCTTGAGCAACAAGGCGGGCCTTGTTGCGAGAGATAATACTGTTTTCGTCCATCTTATTCCTAAACACCCATTTTGTGCCAATTACTCGATGACCTCGCGGAGGTGGAACAAGGTTTTAAACCTCATTTCTTTTAAATTGATTAAGTTCCTCTTGCATAGCTAAAAACCAATGTTCATCGAGTAAAGCATCTTTGGAGTTTTTAGGCTCAACTTGAGAGACGAAAGCATAATGAAAACAAAATTTACTTATCCTTGATCGAGTGGTGACTCCCTTTGAGATATCTCCAAGAATATTTTCGATGGGGTGATCTTTAGAAGTTTTCCACTCCAAAGGTAAGTCATTTTGAATTGATGCACTCTCTTCATCTTTGAGATTAGATCCTATCTCCGACTCCTTCTCAGTTATATCTGGAATGGGTTCAACACGAGACACGTCATGATATTTAACAATCTCTTCAGAAGAAGTACCTGCACCAATAACAGCATTACCTTTCCTGACAACTTTCGGACAAGATTCATCAAAAGAGACATGCACACATTCTTAAACAATAAGCAATCTCTAGTTGTATACTATATATGCTTTACTTGAATTAAAGTATCCAAGAAAGATACCTTCATCTTCTTTTGAATCAAATTTTCCAAGATTTTCTTTACCATTATTTAACACAAAACATTTACATCCAAAGACATGGAGATGAGATACATTTTGTTTTCTACCTTTTAAAAGTTCATAGGGAGTTTTATTTAAAATAGGACGAATGATCACCCTATTTAACACATAACATGCAGTGCTTATAGCATCAGCCCAAAAATATTTAGAAATACCACTATCATTGATCATAGTTCTTCCTAACTCCTCTAACACACGATTTTTACGTTCCACAACACCATTTTGCTGTGGTGTTCTAGGAGCAAAAAAATTATGTTCAATACCATGTTTTTCACAAAACTTTTCAAAAAGATGATTTTCAAATTCACCTCCATAATCACTTCAAATAGTTACAATGTTAGTATTAAGTTTGTTTTGATATATATTGGCAAATGTTTCAAATGCGGAAAAAGTGTCACTTTTACTTGCTAAGAAAATTGTCCAACAAAATCTTGAGTAGTCGTCTACAATAACAAAACCATAGTAATTTCCTCCTAGACTTTTGACTCTAGATGGACCAAATAAATCCATATGTAGAAGTTCAAGAGGTCTAGTTGTTGAAACTATGTTTTTGGATTTAAAAGAGATCTTTGTTTTCTTTCCCATTTGGAAAGCATTGCAAAGATGATCTTTAGTGAACTTTATTTTAGGCAAAGCAACTACCAAATCTTTGGAGACAATTTTATCAAGCAAGTCAAAATTAATGTGTGTTAAGCGTCTATGCCAAATCCAAGAATCGTCACTCTTAGAGACTAGACACTTAGGATCATTAATGGATATCATATTCAAATCAAGCATGTATACATTATTTATCCTTAAGCCCTTAAACATATCATCCTTCTTATCATCATGTTTAATTATGCAACCTTCTTTAGAAAAAGATACGTTGTATCCCTTGTCACATAATTGACTGATGCTAATAAGATTATGTTTAAGGCCTTCAACTAAAAGGACATTCGAGATAGATGTAGAAGAGGGATTACCTACACTACCTTTACTGAGTATAGCACCTTTGTTGTTATCACCATAGGTAATAAAGCCTTTCTTCTTAGCCACAAAGTCATAGAATAAGGAGATGTCACCCATCATGTGTCTTGAACATCCACTATCGAGAAACTTTCTTTTCTTCGTAGTCTCAAGACACTCCACCTACATGATTAAACA
This sequence comes from Lathyrus aphaca, assembly GCA_963966055.1. Taxonomy (NCBI): domain Eukaryota; kingdom Viridiplantae; phylum Streptophyta; class Magnoliopsida; order Fabales; family Fabaceae; genus Lathyrus; species Lathyrus aphaca. The sequence goes on from OZ014523.1 coordinate 277,520,827, forward strand.
AGAGAGAGAGGTACCCAATTTTCATTGGGTCCTTGTGTGTGAGTGAAACCTTGGTTGCATTTGGGCAACCATTGAAAAATGCCTTTAGGAACCAAAAATATCCTAAATCGACATTTAGCAATAGTGTGACCCCTTTTGCAACAATAAAGACACCTCAAGGATGGTTTAGAATCACATTTGCTATTTTGATATTTCACTACATAAGTATATCTTTGATATAGATTATTCATAGATACCCTAAAATGTGAATGATCAATAGCAAATGCCATCTTAGGTTGCGATAACTTGTCTAATTTGGCTTGAAGAGTTTTGACTTCCTTTTGCCAAATACAACAAGTTTCACAACTATGAAAGTTATACCATTCTCGCTTGTCTTCTTTCATAGATTCCACCATAGATCGCTTAAGAGCCTTCACCGTGTTTTGATTATCCGATACCTTTTTCTCTAAATATTTAAAAATATGTTTATCGGATGCTACACGCTTAAAAGCATCTTTAGCTTCTTGGTGGAGACCTCAAAAAGTACTAAGTAAGTCATTATAAGGCAATTTTTCAAAATTATCATATTGGCATGTCTTACTTGCTTTTTTCCCTTCTTATGAGCCATGAGACAAAGATTCACTTTCTCTTCCTCATCGCTTGAGCTAGCATTGCTAGAGACTTCACTATCACTTTCCCATGTGATATATGCTCTCCTTGCTTTGTTGTCTTTCTTTTGATATTTTTATTTTCCCTTATCTTTATTCAACATAGGACATTCTGGTTTGTAGTGATCGAGTTTCCCACAATTATAGCACGATCCCTTTGACTTAGTACTCTTGCTTTGTTCTTGCTTAGAGGGGTTTGATTGCCTTCTATAGTTGACAAGACGCTAATCTGAATGAGATATTTCGTTCTTTCGAAGATACCTATTGTATCTTCTTACGAATAGCCCCATATCTTCGTTTGACTCTTTGTCTTCATCATTTGATTCACTCTCACATTCGTTGTTGGTGGAGGATTTGGAAGTAGAAGCATTCAAGGAAATAGACTTCTTCTTCTTCTCGTTCTCTTTAGATTTTTCATTATTTTATTTCTTTTCGCTTTCTTCATGCTCATGTAAGTTTAAGAGCTCTTCTTCATGCTCTTGTAGTTTCCCAATTAACTTTGTCAAATCCAAAGTCCTTACATCATTGGCCTCCTTGATTGTCGTAACTTTTGGTAACCATTCCCTAGTAAGACATCTTAGAATTTTGTTAGTAGCTACATCGTTAGGAGTGGTTTTATCAAGAGAATTTAAGCGATTCAACAAGTGAGAAAACCTTTTTCCTAATTCACCAATAGTTTCCCCTTGGTTCATGTGAAAGCGATCAAACTCTTGTTGCTATGCCTTAATTCTAGCTAGCTTCACGTCATCAGTTCCCTCATGGGCAATATGTAACGCTTCCCACATAGCCTTGGCCGTAGTATGATGTGAGACTCTAAAATATTCATTTGCTCCCAAAAAAGCAATAATCATATTTCGATCTTTCCAATCATAACCATATTTCTTTTCATCATTTTCATCCCATTGTGCTTCTGGTTTTTCAATTTTAGTATTATTCGGGCCGACCATAGTTATTTGTATGGGACCGTCCTGAATAACCTTCCAAATTTTTCTATCAACAGAGTTGATGTGAATACGTATACAATCCTTCCAGTGACTATATTTTTCTCCGGTGAAAACTGGAGCTCTATTATACGCCCCCGTTGGATCGTTGCCCATTTTCTAAAAAGTTATATGTAAAGCACTAGATGAACTGGTGCTCGTGATACCACTTATTAGAGGATGGCGTGGATCTAGAAGGGGGGTTGAATAGAACCATTTTTAAAATTAACTTTTCAAAAATTAATTGAAAAATGTTTTGCGGAAGTTCCCTGAAAATTTCGTCTAAAACAAAATAAAGTCATCGGTGATCGGATATGCGCTTAAAACCGAATGGGAAGTAAATGTTGATAAGAGGAATTAATACAATGCAAATAAATCCACTTAAATTCATCACAATTGATAATCCACTCTTAAAAATTAATTATAAGAAGAAAATAAGCACAAAAGAAACGATTTTGTGTGTTTTGAATTTTTCTCAAACACTTGGTGTGCACCCACCCAAAGTGTTATTTGAATGTTCAAGTAGTGCATAATTTTTCACAAAGTTGCTATCAATTTTGAAAGCAACAATTTATCAAACAGTTGGTGTGCACTTACTATCACAAAATATAATTTTTTAAGTCACACAAAATCAAAGTATGTAGAAAATATAAGAATAAAGCGAGTAAAGAACACACGAGATTTATTTAGGCAGTTCCTTCACCGTCCTCGCTAGAAGTACTCTGACCCCAATTCTCAATTGAATTGGGATATGTCATTAATATTGCAATTGTTTTTACAAGAAAAAAATTGGAACAACAAACCAATTCAAATTGCGATTGTTGAATGATTCTTCTTGCCCATTGATTCAAGATGAACCAAGTCCTTCACGCGTGTCAAGAAAGCCTCTGATTAATTGCTCCCTTCTTGCAAGGATATATAATCCTCCAAACTTTGAGCACAACTGAGTTTCTTCAACACTTGTGAATCCACAAAGATCTTCGTAATCCTCCGCTTAACGTGACATGAATGAACGATCTGCTTGATCTTCAATCTCCCTCACTCGGCTGAATCTACGAACGATAATTGCATGCAAAATCCCCAAATCCTCTAGGATCTTGGAGGAGAAAACCTTTAAGGTTTTTCCAATAAAAACCCACAGCTTCTCAACCCAATTTGAAATCTCTCTATCTCAAATGGACATTATCACCATAGATTGCACCTTGATCAACAAAGATTGTTGTGTGTGATTGTTGATTGATGCAAAGAAGGAGAAGATGAAGAGAAGGATGTGTATCTATTTTACTTTTCTTGTTCACCTCTCAAATTAAATGAAAGCAGCTATTTATATTGGTTAGTCAATAATAAATGAATAGAAAGTAAAATTAATTAAAATAAATAGCAACTACATGGATGAACCGACTCAAACAGAGGCTGAGCCGACCTAACAGGGTCAATGAGCCGACCAAAAACTCAGGCTCAGTCAGTCTGTTGGGACCCGAGAGAAACTGGAGAAAAATCACTTCAAATGAGTCGGCTCATGACAGGCATTGAGTCGACTCAAATCAAATACACTTAATGAGTCGACCTGCACAAAAGATTGAGTCGGCTCATGTAGTTGAATTTCCTTCAAAATGAGTTTTCTTTATGAGATCATTTCTTCTTCCTTGTGTTCCATACACAATTTCAATCAAACCAAGTTTTTGACAATTTCAAAACTTATGTCATGTATCACATTGGTAACGTGCAGGTAGCTTGAAGGAAGATGATTATCTTCATTAGTTCGAGTCAGTGTCGGTGTTCTGATACGTAACACTCGGAGATTGGACGCTTAGTTGTCTTGTTGTTATTTTTAAGTTGTTTCAGTATGATTATGTTATTACTAAGTTGTTTTTAAGTTGAATAACATGTTTTATCATGTTTAGTTGAATAATTTGAAAATCCACTGTGTAGTTGTAAAAGTTGAATTTGGTTTCTTAAGTGAATAAAAGTTATTGTTTATAGTTTCTTACAAACCGAGAGTGTTATGTATCAATTTTCATGAAATTAACTGAAGTTTTTATAAGTTGAAAATGTAGCATCCTGTTTATGTACTATTTGGTTGAACTTTAATACTCTGATTTTCTATATAATTGTCGGCTAGAAATGGGGTGTTACAAACCTCATCTCACTTCCTAAATCACCTTAGTGATATCTAACAATCACAATCACAATTATTGTATCAAAGTACTTAAATGAAAGACATCCCTTTTAATACAACATTCAGTTAAGACTCTTGATTAACAAAGATATTTGGATTTGCTTAAAAGTTTCATCCAAGAACAATACATGATTCAACGGGCTTCTGAATATGCTTAACAACTATGTCTACCACTATGTCTACCACAATGTATCAAATTGATACAAATGGTGACTTACATTACAAGAAAAGTACTCGACTCTCAAAACCATAAACCCTTATTTTACTGTTACAAAAGTCGTAATAAGAACTCGTTATTTTGTCCTAGGTCAAGTCTTTCTTTTATAATCTTAAGTTGTCCATGGGCTTCGAATAATATAACCAATTATTCCTTGATCCATGTGATGATTGATGCAGATAAAATCTTCTTAAATCTTGAAACAGATCTTCAAATATTAGGTTGTATCATACCAAGATGTCGAGTCTTCATGATAGGACATTTTGTCTGATATGTTGTTCTTCACATATTTTTCCATATTAGAACATCTCGTTCAATATCATGTTTTACCAAAATTTAGTCAAATCTTTAGAGTTTTCAGTAATTTATTTATTTATGATTATATAAAAGTATTATTTGCTTAAAATAGATAATTGAGTCTAACTAATTCTTTATATTATATAAATTAAATTTATTAAAATATATTAACACTTAATTGATTAATTATTCACATTAAATGATAAGTATATTAAAAATAGGAACATTAAATATTTAAAAAATATAATAACAACAACAAAAACACTATTATATTAAGTGAGATCAATTACATATATCAATTTTTAACATAATATTCTATCAAGAATAATATTAAAAATAATCAATTAAAATCTTTGTCTCGTCAAAGTAAATCAGCTAAAATTGATCACTAAACTAAAGAAAATTGGTTTTCTTTTTATTTATAATTGTGTTTTGTGAGAGTAATATATTATTTTTATTTTTTATTTTTTTTATTATTTTTTTTAAATACCGATATTCGGCAATTATAGAAAAAGGTAATTAAGAGGGAAAAGAAAAGCTAACAAACAACTGCCACATTAAATTGATGAAATTAGAGAGGCATACTTGAGCAAACAAGTTATGTGATTGTTTTTGGCCTCTAGTTATTGGTGGCTGCTGTTTCTCACGGAATGTTTCATATTCTGATAAGATGATAAAGCCAATATTATTATTTATGATCCATATAAGCGAAATTTCCTGACCCGGCTTTTGCTTATTTTTTTCTCTTCATGTCCTTCTCTTTTCTGACTTCTCTCATTCTTAGGTTCAACCGGTTATGGCTTGAGGGAATGCAAACATAGCTTCATGATAGTCAGGTTAGGACTCATCGTTGCTGCTTCATTAGCAGCTTTTACAGTTAAGCAGCTCAATCTTGGAAACTCTAAATCAGGTATTTTTGCTTTATCTATTTTTCTAACTTGCTTTATTCTATCTATCAACTTAACAATTTCATTCAAAAAATAATAATAATTGGCTCAGATTATGATGAAGAAAGGTCTCGAAAGCATCAAGATGAAGACACCGAACAAGAGCAGGTCACTAGTATTACAGATGGTTCTCATGATCAAAGAAATGATGTGAGTTTAGCAAATTTTAATCTCTTTTCTTTATGATTGCGAAATTCTAACTTGTTTCATGTTTTGCAGACTGAGGAGGAAGAAGAGGAGAAAGAGGAGGTAAAGTTAATTAGCAGCATAATTAATAGAGCTAATGATTTCGAAGATGATGATATTCTACCAGAATTTGAAGACCTTTTATCCGGAGAGATTGAGTTATCCTTTCCTAGTGATGATAATAAGGATGAGAAAGAAAGAGTTTATGAAATTGAGATGGCATACAATGACAGCGAATTAGAACGATTGCGGCAGCTAGTGAAGGAATTGGAGGAAAGGGAAGTGAAACTTGAAGGAGAATTGCTTGAGTACTATGGCTTAAAGGAGCAGGAATCGGACATTGTAGAGTTACAAAGGCAGCTGAAAATTAAGACGGTGGAAATAGATATGCTTAATATTACGATTAACTCGTTGCAGGCCGAGAGGAAGAAGCTTCAAGAAGAACTCACAAATGGAGCTTCAGCAAAGAGAGATCTTGAGTTGGCTAGAAACAAGATAAAGGAGCTACAAAGGCAAATGCAGCTTGAGGCTAACCAAACAAAAGGCCAACTTTTGTTGCTTAAACAGCAAGTTTCTGGTCTACAAGTGAAAGAAGAAGTGGGTGCCAGAAATGATGCTGAGATTGAAAAGAAATTGAAAGCTGTGAATGACTTAGAGGTTAATGTTGTGGAGCTTAAGAGGAAAAACAAAGAACTTCAATACGAGAAGCGAGAGTTAACTGTTAAACTTAATGCTGCTGAATCTAGAGTAGCAGAGCTCTCCAACATGACAGAGGTCAGAGTTTTCAACTATACTTCTTTTCTTTCGTCTTTACAAGTTTTGCATCACTTGGACATTTAAATATCTAAATCAATGTTAATTTAGAATCTTTGTTTTGAAAATCTATTTGAAGCTGTGTTTGAACTGCAGAGTGAAATGGTTGCGAAGGTCAAAGAGGAGGTCAGTAACCTGAGACATGCAAATGAAGACCTGTCAAAGCAAGTGGAAGGACTTCAAATGAATAGGTTTAGTGAAGTTGAAGAGCTCGTATACCTTCGTTGGGTCAATGCATGTTTGAGATATGAGCTAAAGAATCAGCAGGCACCCTCGGGAAAACTATCGGCGCGAGACCTTAGCAAGAACCTCAGCCCAAAATCACAAGCGAGGGCAAAGCAGCTGATGTTAGAATATGCTGGATCGGAACGAGGTCAAGGGGACACAGATCTTGATAGCAATTTCTCTCATCCCTCTTCACCAGGAAGTGAAGATTTCGACAATGCTTCTATTGATAGCTTTAGTAGCAAATATAGTAGTATTAGCAAGAAAGCTAGCATAATCCAAAAATTGAAGAAATGGGGCAAAGTCAAAGATGATTCTAGTGCTCTTTCATCGCCATCAAGATCATTTTCAGGAAGTTCACCAAAAAGGATGAGTATGAGTGTTAAATCTAGGGGTCCACTCGAAAGCTTGATGATAAGGAATGCCAGTGATAGTGTGGCCATCACCACCTTTGGTCAAGGAGATCTCGAATCTTCTTATTTTCCAGAAACTTCAACTCCTGCTAGTGCTGATCTTAGGAAAATCCCATCTACCGACTCGCTAAATTCTGTTGCTACTTCATTCCAATTGATGTCCAAGTCATCTGTTGATGCGTCTGTGGACGAAAAGTACCCTGCATATAAAGATCGCCATAAATTGGCCATGGCTAGAGAGAGTGATCTAAAAGAAAAGGCGGAGAAAGCAAGAGTGCAAAAGTTTGGTAACCATTCAAATTTGAATATGATCAAGACTGAAAGAGAGAGGCCTAATATATCTTTGCCACCAAAACTTTCTCAAATAAAGGAGAAGCCAATTGTTCCTGATAGTCCAAATGACCAATCTGAGGATGGAAAGAATGTTGAAAACCAAAACATTAGCAAGATAAAGCTTGCCGACATTGAGAAAAGGCCAACTCGGGTGCCTAGGCCCCCACCTAAACCATCAGGTGGTGGTTCTGTTAGCACAAATTTAAATCCTGCGAATGGAATACCATCTGCTCCATCCATTCCTCCTCCCCCTCCTCGTCCACCAGGTCCAGGAGGACCGCCTCCTCCACCTCCTCCACCAAGAGGTCTATCAAGAGGCGCAATGGATGACGACAAAGTTCATCGAGCTCCACAGTTAGTTGAGTTTTATCAGTCATTGATGAAACGGGAGGCAAAGAAGGATACTACTTCTTTACTAGTTTCTTCAACGGGTAACGCATCTGATGCCAGGAGCAACATGATTGGGGAAATTGAGAATAGATCAACATTCCTCTTAGCAGTATGTTGAAGTTTCCAATCTATTTTATAATTTTTCTCATGTTTGTACTTGTCAAGTCATAGCAGAGTTTTGAAAAGTATTTATTTTCATGTGTTAAACATGTATATAGGTAAAAGCTGATGTAGAAACACAAGGTGATTTTGTCACATCCTTGGCAACTGAAGTTAGAGCATCCTCCTTTTCAGATGTCAATGACCTGGTTGCCTTTGTGAACTGGCTAGATGAAGAACTTTCCTTCTTGGTAAGCATGTCTTTGAGTGGTCATTTCTCAACATCACAGATAATTCATTCATCTAAAATTGAAAGAAATGTTTGACCAAAATTGGTAGTTATTTGAGGAGTTTTGTATATACTTATCTGTTATACATCTCATATGATTCCCTATGAAATGCAAGGTTGATGAACGAGCTGTCCTGAAGCACTTTGATTGGCCTGAGGGGAAAGCAGATGCACTAAGGGAAGCAGCTTTTGAATATCAAGATCTTATGAAATTGGAGAAGCAAGTCTCTACCTTCATTGATGATCCAAAGCTCTCATGTGATGCTGCTCTCAAGAAAATGTATTCCTTGCTTGAAAAGTATGCATGCCTCTATTCCTCCCTACCATATTATTTATTATTTTCCTTACCAAGAAAATGGATGGCTTGAGAACTTAATAAATAAAACATTCTCTCATTAGTCATAGTATAAGTCACAAAAATGTTGAACCTGACTCGATACATTTCATTAATTTGCAGAGTAGAGCAAAGCGTATATGCACTGTTGCGAACAAGAGATATGGCTATTTCACGATACAAGGAATTCGGAATCCCAATAAACTGGCTACAAGATTCAGGAGTTGTAGGCAAGGTATATATAAATATAACCAAATGTTAATAATTTGTGTCCTTAGGACAAATCCTTTTGAGTTACATGTCAAAAATGGACATTCCCCTTTTAGTTTTCAGTCCCATAGTGCAAGCATTGGAGCTGCTGTTATATATTAAAACCTTGCAAGCATTTGCATAGTAGTAGCAGCTTATAATCACATGCTGTTTCTCTCTTAATGTAGATAAAGCTTTCTTCTGTACAACTAGCAAGGAAGTATATGAAACGTGTCGCATCTGAACTTGATGCATTATCTGGACCTGAGAAGGAACCAGCTAGAGAGTTCTTGATTCTACAAGGCGTGCGTTTTGCTTTCCGCGTCCATCAGGTTTGTAACAATTTTTGTAAAGAATCTAGCACCACAAGTAACAATTCTTATAGATTAAAAATTTAAAAACGCAGCTATTTTAAACTTCATTGATATTCCATTGCCAACTCAGACAGAAACAACAAAGTGCTCTTACAAAATTGAGCTTTGATATGTGCATAAGCAACTCAATGTTACAAGCAAGAATGTTCTTCATATATCAGATCAATATTGATAAAATAAATATATATAATACATACCTAATAATACAGTAATGGTGATGTGAATCCCTTTTACTTTCAGTTTGCAGGAGGCTTTGACGCAGAGAGCATGAAGGCTTTTGAAGACCTAAGGAGCCGCATCCAAACCCCTCAAGTTGGTGGAGAAGATAGTAAACCAGAATCATAGAATACTATCACAAGATTGTTTTTTTTTTCTCTTTTTTCTTTTCCCTTTGTATTTACTTCTCTTATATGTATATGTTTCCCATTCTACTGTATAATTCATTTTGCTGCAATTTGCATAGCTTATACATACTGGATATTATACAGTGATACACCAATTATATTGTGAGTGCGACTTTGAACTCCAAGATAATCCTTATAGAACTAGTTGGAAATTATATTAAAACATACTGAATAAACTTCTTTACTGTTGATATAACTCCTTATAGCACTGGTTGGAAATTAAATTAAACATACTGAATAAACTTCTTTACTATTGATATAACTCCAGCAATCATTACAATGAAATAGATACAGAATTAAGCGCGGTAGAAATGTCCGTCTACACGCTGGCTATTTATTACTCTGACTACCAACAGCAGTTACATAACTGCACAAAGCAGTTAGTTCACATACAACATACAACAGTTACTAATAATTATCCAAAACCTAGAGAGAATGAAAAGTGACACATTTCCTTTGCGTAATTTACTGATTGTTCAAATTCATGCAGAAATGTGGAGTCAAAAAATATGCCTCGGCTGTAACATAAATAATCCTCAGCAGGAATCTTTCAGGACTCGGGCATAAAAGGTGAAAAAGGAAAAGAAAAATAGAAAGAAAAAAAACATTTTTACTGTTATAGCAATGTAATAACAAGACTTCTGTCCTGGAATTTGGCTCCGCCAACCTTTCCTTGAATTTCTGGGGGTAAGGCGATGACACGTCTTTGATCTCCGGCTTCTACCAAAAGCTCAGATCCTCCCCTATACTGCATTTATTTTAAAGAGAGAAGTAATCAACACCATGATTATTCTCAAAAGTTAGCAACTAGCATAATATGAAAATTGCAGCATGTGATAAGTGCAGAATTTGTGATAGAGAAGCACAATATAACTCGTGACAAGTGTCAAACAAAAACACAAACCATAGAATTCAACCTACCCATTTGAACCAAAAATTGTAATATCAAATGAAAAGGCGCACTATTTGATTGATCTTTAATTATTATTTTTAAGCAACAAATAATTCCATCATCAGTTTTGCAAGTTAAAATATTTATCTCCCAGGAAGTTGACAAAAGCTTCTATGAAAACAAAGTATTCATCTCATCATCTACAATATCCTTTTTTTTTTTGTATAAATAAAATCCATGCACAGAATGACGAGTTGAGACCTTAGGTGCATTTCATTTCTTTTAATGGCCAAGAAGATAATAATCATCTTATTTTTCATAAAATATGTCAAAAGGAGTACATGAAGAATATGGTTATAAAGAAAGTTACAAAATAGATAATTTACGAACGGAAGGAAATTACATACTTGGTATAGCTTAATCTCTGATTTGTCAAAACCTGGCATGAAGAGAGTAACTGATTTTCTTTTGACATCAAACTTAACTGATGATGTCATATTACTGGATTGGCTCGATAGTGAAGTAAGAAGATGCCTAGCATCTTGATTCGCAGTGTCCAGTAAAACTCTGTTCCAGTCTATTGGGCTAATCATTAACGGACTTGATATAAAAGCAGAAGGCAAAGGAGAAAGATCTTTGTTTGCTCTTTCGTATGATTCTAGTTTTGGTTGGTGTGAGGAGAGTCCAAAAGCACCTGAAACTTGAGCACCAGCCTGAATTGTACACCCCCAATAACGTAATGCAGAATTGACCGAGGTTGGATTGTTAGGATCCATCACAAGGAAGCAACCAAATCTCTGTGGGTTTGAGAAGGCGGAAGCTCCTTTCTGGACAAGGCATAATCAAAAAATAACTTTATGATTTTTTCATAAAGAAAGACAAGCAATTGTTATCAACTAAGTAGGGTATGCTAAATAGAACATAAAGTGTAATTATTAAATAATGTCTAATCTTACCTCGAGAAGTTGGTCCAAAGTGTCCCATGTTTCTGAACTCATCCTCCCATTTAAATAAGATCCGGTGCTACTTATTTTCATGGCCTCATCCACAAGTCTGAGGAGTGAAGGAGCAGCCAATCTCCCAAGGTCAGTTTTCTCAGCCAATGTGCGGATATATTTCAAGTACAATCTACAAAATCAAAGTATGAAATAGAAGAAAATTTTGAGGATGTGCATGTGTTTGAGATAGAAAGTGGGGAATCGAAAACCTTGCTTTACTACATCCACCCATGATTCGCAAGGTTTCCTCGCTGCTGACACCATCATATATTACTATGTCAAATTTATGGGGTTGACTCTTTGAAGGTGCCATCCCCAAAAATCCTACAAGTCTCTCAAGTGCAAGTATTAAAAAGATGGAGTCCATTCCGGGCATAATGCCAAGCTCTTCTCCAACAATCTATGACAGAAAAGAGAAACACAGTGACAATTGTGTCATAAATGTTAACATAGAAAAGATATTATGACTAACCCACCCCTCCAAGTGTTCCTTGTGTCATATTAAGCTGGGCATCTGCTTGCTTGAGAAGTTTAAGAGGTTCAAGAAGCATCTATGGTTGTTGAAAAAACAAAGGGTGAAAGTGTGTAAAGAAGGAAATGAAAATGTCTGGGCAAGGAGGAAATAGAAAAAGGCAGACGCACTTTGGTTGTTTCCAACCTAACAGCTGAAAGGTTGTTGGTGCAACGGACATGGGAAGTTCCAATTTTAGAGTTGAGGAGATAGTCTGCAGTGACGTCTTGGCTATGTATCACTAAACATGTCTTGAATCCAGCCATTGCGTAATGCTGAAATACCAGGCACAAAGGGATTATTATGAAATTATTTATCACCATACATACATTTGTGGAAAATGTTGAAATTGATGCACATTTCTAGAACATTCTAGTAAAAATAAATGACAATGTTTAGTGAAAATTATATTAGTCTAAAGTCTCTACATGTTTCTAGATTATTCCAATAATTTTTAGATTAACTTATAGCCTAGAAAGTTCTATGTCAATGTGATGTAGAAAAGACACTAAAAGTCTAGATAGTTCTATTCTATAAACATCCTCAAGCACCTAAAGCACCTATAAAGAGATGAGCATATGTGTAATTGTATTCAAGTCTTTTAAGGTCCAATATCAATAACATTTGAGGCTTCAGCATACTATCACTCTCCTCCTACCATAAGTTGATTACTTATGTGTTGCCTATTGTTCAGTGTTACTAAACTAGCTCTCACACTGCTTGCTACTATCTTTCAACTATCAAGCAGAGCTTTTTACATTATCCAATTACATTCTCAACTATCTCTACTAACAGAAAACAATCATTTCTCTATTATTAGGATTATTATTGATATTTAAAATTTTAGGGTTAAAAAAGTAAGTAAAATTGTACCTGAGCAGCGAAGATAGCTGCGGTAGTTTTGCCAGAACCACCTTTACCGAGAAAGGTGAGTAATTGAGTTGCAGCAACATCCTGAGAAGAAGAAGAAGAAGAAGAAGCTGCCACCGACATTGACGTAGAATGTTGTGTTTGAAGAGAAGATGAACGAGAAAAGGGGACTCGGACAGCGGCTCCGACAAGAACCGGAAACGCCCAGGTTGAGATTGAGCCCATTGTTTTCGATTTCTGAACCTATACCACAACCTCAAACTCAAACATTCAATTATAGATAATTCATAGTAGTACCGAACCGAATATACCTCACTCACTCATCTCAAATATTTTTTTAAATAGAAACATATTCTTATTTTAAACGAGTTGTTGGTTCAGGTTCGATCATTACCAACAATATTTTTTTTATAAACGAATTATTGATGGTTTATAAATCAACAACTTAATATATATATATATATATAGAGAGAGAGAGAATTGTGCATTTAAGTTAAAAAGACACCGGTAAGAAATTTGTGTTATCGCATCGATTCCGATTCACATCATATGTCTATCAAATCATCGTAAAATTTGAATTCATTATTCAATTGGTTAACATTGACATAGTTACAAATATATATTAATAATATGCACCAACTTATATTTACAGGAAGAGAAATGCTTAAAAGATTGACATTAAAATGAATCCTCTATAGCATAAAGAGAAATATTTAAAAGATTGACATTAAAATGAATCGTCGATAGCATAGTTTTTCATAGATACATTCACAACTTTTTAGATATTAGTCAATTTTGTCTAAACCTAAAATTTATAACTATCGCACGGGTCACGTCTGAATTCACATTACATATTTCTCAATCTCATTTGTCAGCTATGAAATTTGTTTTGTATTCTATAAATATTAATATAGTCTCAAATATATATTGATAATATGCACCAATTTATTAAACATTAACTCATATTTATAATAAACCGTACAACTGTTTTTCTAATTTCAATTATATAAAACAACAAGAATATTTAATATATACATTAAAATGATCGGTCAACATCTGAAATCTCCTATAAATGTTCACGTCTACCCGTGGATTATGCTTGCAATTTCAGTATTTATCATTACTGACAACAAATATATATATGATAAATATCTCATTTTTCATTATAAAAATATTTGTAACTTATTCCTATTTATAAAAATAATTGTATCAATATGTTGACTCTTTCCCATTTATAAGCGTATTGAACTTGTGTGTCAATTTATAATTTAATCCCGTTTATAAAAATAATTGTATGAATAGTTGAATTTTCCCGTTTATAAAATTATTTATAATTTATTGCCGTTTATAAAAATAATTGGAACTTATTGTCGTTTATAAAAATAATTATATCAACATTTATTCTCGTTTATAAAAATAATTATATCAATATTTATTCTCGTTTATAAAATAATTATAACTTATTATCCGATATAAAAATAATAATATCATTTTTACAATTTTTACAAACCTACCATATATGACAACTCCCATCAAATTTCAGTTCTAAATGAATATCTATATTTCATGATAGGGGTGTTCGCGGGTTGGGTTGGGTCTAATTTGATTAAATCCAATACCCGACCCGATCAGTATTCTTTGGGTTGGGTTGAGTGTTCAACCCGTAATTTCAAGATTATACCCGAACCAATCCAACCCGCTTATCAATGGGTTGGGTTGGGTTGGATTCGTGGGTCATCTACTAAACATAATTTTCAAATTCTAAATAAAATCTATCATTTAATTAACTTATTTATATTACAAAAAAATTTAAAAAATCATAAACTTTTAGTATTCAATTTGAATAAAATTTATTGGTTAATAAAAAATTAGAAAAATATACAAACGGTGTAGAGTATAATATAAAAAGTAAGATATATCTATCTTTGAATAGATAAAATTGATCTCTCAAATTTGATTTAGACTTATGTTTTTACCATTAATAAAAACTATAATTATATTAAAAAATATATGCATTCTAAGAATTATGCTAGATAATTTATAAATAAAATTAAATAAAAATAGTGTGAGATATATTAATGGGTTGGGTTCGCGGGTTCTTGGATTTAAAATTTCAAACCCGTTACCCGAACCAAACACCAATGGGTTTGAATGGGTTAGTTCGGGTTGGACCCGTGCATGATTGGGTTGGGTAAAAATAAGGGTTGGGTTGGGTTGGGTGAGTGGGTTCGCGGGTTGGCCCGTACCCATGAACACCCCTATTTCATGATATCTTGAAATTCCAGTTCTAAATGTATATTTTATCTATCTTTTTGTCTAAGAGAATTCCATAATAAAAGTTCAATTTTAGAAAATTTATAAATATTAATAATTATGGTTTAAAAAGGTATATAAATATATAAGAATTAATAGGGAAAAAATGTTTCAATAATAATTGTCATATAAATATTAGTTTAATTTATCAGCTTGTAATAGTTGTCGATTATATATATATATATATATATATATATATATATATATATATATATATATATATATATATATATATATATATATATATATATATATATATATATATATATATATATATATATATATATATATTGATTATTAATTCTTGCTCCAAGAATAAGTTTTTAACTCTTATTCTAAATCTTGATTATTAATTCTTTTTAATTTAATGACTAAAAATAATAAGCAATTAAATATGGAGAGAGAAAATCATTACTCGTTTTTTTAGCCATTGGATTAAAAAGAATTAATAATCAAGATTTGGAGTAAGTGTTAAGAACTTATTCTTAGAGTAAGAACTCATAATTTCAAATTATTATTATTATTATTATATAAATATTTATTTAATTTCAAAGGTAATGATGTTTTATGAGATGTAAGATGTATAGGGAAATTATGTTAATTGAATTAAATATAATCTTAACAAAAATAGAGATATCTCAAGAAATATAGAATGATATATGCATATATAATAAATATATATTATAGTTGAGTAACTTTATTTGATTTAGAAATATTTATAGTAGTGTTTTGTCCAAAATTTGGTTATTGTTATCCTTACCCCTTTCTTATTGTAATCACCTGTAATCTTTTTTGCATATTTTAAATAAAAAAAGTTAATAAATTCAAAAATATCAATTATATATTAAATTAATTATTAAAGGAATGCAAATGAATAGTATAAAATAAAATATATATTTTTATTTGATTTTATCATTTTTCGACTTAAAATTTTATATTACAATATTAAAATAATATAAAATTAAATTAAATAAAAGTTATATTATAAATAAATAAAAATGATAGATACAATGATTGTTTAATATTTTCTCAATTGTTGTAAAAATGTAGAAACAAACTCTTTAAATATTGTTTTAAAAATAGAAATAAACTCTTTAATAATAACCCGTTAATAAAATAAATTGGAATTTTAAAATTTATATTTTATGTTCAACATTTAATATCATTTCAATTTATAAAATCAACGTATTAAATGAGAATAAGTAGTGTTATCACATATTTAATGTGTGTTTAATATAATTTGGCTAAATTACATTTTTAGTCCCCTATTTTGCTCAACTCACGATATCAATCCCCCTATTTTGTTTTTAAACAATTTTGGTCCCCATTCCCCTTTTTCTAACAAAAAGCGCTGAGGTGGATTTTTTTTTTAAACGTGGCATTATTGATCTGACATGGCTACTTTTATACAAATATTATATAATTATTAATTTATTTATTTGTTAATTATATATAATTATTTACATAAAACAAATTTTCTGGAAATTAATTGAAAAGGGGAAAGAAGAACACGAAGGGGAAGAAGAACACGAAGGTACGAAGGGGGAAGAAGAACACGGAGGGGAAGAAGAACGCGACGAATGCGAAACATTCAACTGCATCAAACAAGAACGAAGAACACGAAGGTAAGTGTCTTTGCATTTCACAAATTTCATGTTTTTTTACAAACTGAAACCCTAAGTTTTCCCTTTCTCCATCTGTAACAGATATGTCTTCCACTCATGGCAAACCCTCGTCCAAGACAAAGGAAGATCCTAAATTTGTTGTGAGGTATGTTGATTAATCTGAACTCATTCGTTAATTGACCGATACAAATACGAATGTTGATGTCGAATTTACTGATTTTGTTCTAGGCCATCTCAAATTAATTATGTAACATTGTCGATTAATCATGGGGTACATTAGTTCAGTTTCCTTGCAAACTTTATGTTAATGGGAAGGTTGAAGAATTTAAGGGTAAAGTTGATACTGATAAAATGACTTATATGGAAATTGAAGAAGTTGTCAAGAGTCTGAGTTATGTTAGATTCAAATGTCTCTGGTACCATCATCTTAAGTATTCATTTGAGCGTGGCCTTAGGCCTCTGAATAATGACAAAGATGTTTTGCAATTTTGCGAAGACATGTATGGTTATGAAACCGCTAACATATATGTTGAGCATGTTGTTGATGAACCAGATGTTATTACGGAAGAAGAATTAATGGCTTATGTTGAACCTGTTCAAGAACCAATAAATGTTGACTCTGACGAGTGTGGAGAGGTTCAAGCCGAGGAAAGGGAAGAAGTTCAAGCCGAGGAAAGGGAAGAGGTTCAAGACGAGGAAAGGGAAGAAGTGCAAGTGGATGAAAGGGAAGAAGTGCGAGTTGAGGTAGAGGAAAGTGGATACTGTAGCGAGGAGGATTCAAATTTTAATGAAGAAGATAATGATGACTTGGGTGATATTGAGTTTGATGACTTAGATGAAGATGAGTGGGATTAGACCCGTGAAGTCCCTAGTCATACCTTTGTGCAAGAAGAGAATGAAGGAAACCAAGTGTCTTCATCTCAAGAACCAACAACAACAGCTGATTTTGATGAAGGTAAACAAGTTGATTCAGATGATCTTGATACTCCGCAAGGAAGTGAAGACGAAGGCGATGAACATAGGTATCCTAAATTCAAATTGCCTGAATGTGGTGAAGAAGTGAGAGTTGAGATAGGAATGTCTTTTTCCACAAAGAATCTTGTGAGAGATGCGGTTAAGTCTTATACCTTAGAGAGGAAGAAAAACTTGCACTTTGATAAAAATGATAGCAAAAGAATAGTTGTTAAGTGTGAAAAAGAGTGTCCATTTTATATGAGGTTTAGTAAAAGGGTAGGAAACCATTTCTGGCAGTTAGTAAGTCTGAAAGAAGACCACACATGTCATAGGACAGCAAAGAATAGGCAAGCTAAAACAGAATTGTTAGCCAGGAAATTTATGCATATCCTTAGACATACCCCAGAAATCAACCTCCTCTTTTTTATTCAAAATTGCTTCAAATGAAAAATTCTTGGTCATGAAAGTTGTAGATTGGATCATTCCCTTTTCAAAAAGTACAAGAACTTGATCTAATTCATCTTAGAACTCAAGTTATGGCCTTGCAAAGTTGGGAAAAATCACAAAATTTCACTTATGTACCAAAGAGGGAAACTTGCAAAAACTCATGTCAAACCAATTTGTGACCTCTAATTAACTTCTAACCATTACACAAACATCATACATGACCTATAATTCAGAATTGCCCAAAGAAATCTCAAGTTTCATGCCTTGATCATCAAGTATTTCAAAAGGGATCAAAACCTTCACAAATTGCAAAACCACCCACAAACTTCATTCCACTTGATATCTTGCCTCAATCTGAATTCCATGGCTGCCCATGAATCAAGCTGCGCCAGACACCCCCTTGTCCTCAGCCTGCCATGAGCCCATACCTCAAAGTACAACTTTCTTGACTTTTTGCAAAATGAGCCATACCAATCACACTGCTCCACAACAACTCTTTGCCCAATCAGAACATGTTATGTGGACCTCAAGCAAGCCATTTCATACAACAACACAACCTGAATCCTCCCACAACTGAGCATTCACCAAAATCCCCTCTTATGCATTTCTCTTCGAAACACTCAACTCAGCCATCAAAACTCCAAACTTTTTCCACCATTCAACTCCACATTCATCACTGATCATTTCCCACCCTTCATTTTGCCTTTAAACACCCCATATCAAAAATACGATTTTCACCATCTTTGAACTGAACTGCATCAATCTCACAAACCAGCCATAAAAAATTTCATCCAAGCATTGCAAACTCCTCAAGAGGTTCATTAAAGGCATCTTGGGCCAAAGAAGCAGCCAAAAAGCTCTAGGGTTGAAAGCTTCACCTCAGGTAGCCATGCGAATTCATTTTTCCAGAAGTTGTATTTTAAGTTCTTAAATGGTTAAGTGTGATCCCCTGAGCATGTTGAACTTTGAATTATTGAAAATAGTTGAGAATTAAGGATGTATGGCTTGTCTGAAATTTTTGTAGTTTTGGTTCTTAGCTTCGAATCTTGTTAATGGTTGGATATAAATGAAGTTTGAGAGTGGGGTTGGGTTTAGAATGGAGAGAGGAAGCAATCTGGAGCTTTAGAGCTCCAGAAATGGCCTAGGGAGTGATTTAGGAATTTTCAAGGGAGAGTGTGGCCGGAGAAGATGACCGGAGGTCATTTCCGGCCACCTGAAAGTGATTAAATGTTAATTAGGGTTAGGGCTCCAGGTTTGAACGTAGGCCGTTAGATGAAGGTTTCCGCGCGTGATTGGAGGGTGGAGATTGATTCACTTAAGATTAATCAGGTTTAATTAATGTTTTAATTAAGTTTTGGGAGATTTGAATCTGGGCCGTAGGATAGCGCGCCAGTCAACCAGTTCAAAGCCCAGAATAAATCTCAGCCCTCCTTTGCGCATACTTCTCATTTAAATTAATTTTATTTTCATTTTATTTGCATTTCTTTTGCATCATTTATTAAAAATAGCAAAACACTTTCAAAAAATTTTATTTTTTGCATCATGACTTTAAATATTTTTCCCATTCTAAAAATAATTTTTGTTTTATTTTTTGCATTAAAAATTATTTTTAAATCATTTAAATGTTTATTTTTAATTAGTTAATGGGAATTAATTAATTAAAAATACATTTAGGTATTTAAAAATCACAAAAAAATTCAGAGAGCATTTTAAAACATTTACAAACTCACAAGACAAATTTCTTTTTGGTTTTGATCATACTTTGACAATTTTCATTTGAATTAGGGTTCTTTAATTTGAACATTTTTAACCCTAACTTCAAAAATTCATAACTTTTGATCCAAGTTGAGTTTGTGAATGGTTCTTTTTGCATTGTGTTATACATTCTTTCAAGCATATAAAAACATTTTTTTTCATTTTTATCTTTCATTTTCCATTTGTTTGGCATTTTCCCTTTAGGATCACCCTTAAAACCCTATAAATTTAGGAAAATCATTTTCCATTTGCATTGCATCTTGTACATAAACCCTAATCTTTGCTTTCATTTGCTTTCATTCTTCATATGCTTGCATACATGAACTTGCCATGACATTTTGTAAATCCACATGACATATAAGACATCTTAGGACACATTAGAATCATGTTTGATCATTGCATCATCCATTTGCCATGTTATGCATCCATTGTACTTCATAAGTTTCCATGAACTTTCATGCTTCCTTTCATGTCTCATTTGCCTCTTCATTACTTGTATGATCATCCTCATTTCTTGACATGTTTTCATACCATCTCATAGCATCATTTGCATCATGATTATGCTTCTGACTTTGGTTTTCATCTTTGCATTCCATCTCATTTTCATTTCATTTCATTTCTTGTTGCTAACTTTTCAGGTGGTAAGTGTTTGAGAAGTGAATTTGCCTTCACTTTTCATAACCTCTTCTCATCCCTTTTATGCATCATTGCTGCATTTTACTTGTGAATTAGAGTGAGCTTGCTCATTCATGCTCCTTCTCCTCTTTCTTTCTTCAAACAACTTATCTTCTTAAGAGAAGTAAGTTGTCTTGCTTCTTGCTGCTTCTTTTCCTCCCATCCTGCTTCTTCCTTGGTGGCTCTCTTGAGGATCCTCTTGCAAGCTTCATAAACCCTAGAAACACCCAAGCATGATCACAATTAGGGTTTGATTAGTCCCCCATTAGTTTTACCTTTGTGTCATCTTTGTGTCTTCTCTTCTCATCTCTTACTCAAGGACTAAACCTTAAAGGTTTTAAGGCTTTGTGATTAGGGTTATGCCTGTATCCTTCTATTAGGATGGAGTGTATAACTTTAATCCTAAGTGTTAAACCCTTAATGTGTTTAAACCCTTTAATCAATCCACCTAATAATCACTAAGACATCAAGCTTGTAACTTGGGCCTTGCATTAGGGTTCTAATTCTTCCTTAATTGGTTAAGAAGGACTAACCCTAGTGTTAATGGACAAGTCCCCCTCAAGTTGTCTTACAAACCATAAAATCCATTTCTTAATCTTACCATTAACTAAAATCCACTCTAATAAAGGCTTTGTTTTGTCATGAGGTTAATCCCTAATCATGGATTAAGTTGAGGAGCCTTTCTTAGCTTAAGTGTTCTCATCTATTATCCTTCTATTAGGATGGTGTAATGGGTCCATTGAATCCTTGATTATGGCTTAAACTCATTGCTTAACACTAAACAAAAATACCAAAAACATCTAAATAAATGCAAGTAGGTTAATGATCTTAATCCTACACCATGGTAATTAAGTTTGAGGTGTTTACTTCATACTTAAGGTATTCTCATTACCCCTAATCAAAGGGAGGATGTGATGAGTTTACTAACCTTTGGTTTAGGCTTAAGCTCATTTACTTTTGACAAACTCCAAAAAGCAATAAAAGATTGAAAATACCAAAAACAGACAATAATCATCTCCTCCGGGATTCTTTTCTCACCTCATTCACTCACAAACGAGAACTCGCTTCTTCCGTCTAATGCAAGACAGTTTGCACCTGAGCCAGACAGGTCATACACTTGAGCATAGACAAGCAAGCAGTTCCTCAGTCAATTCATCTTTTAGTCTCTTTGAGTCGAACTACGGTGTTCTGACTTCCTCATTGCACGAGAGGATACGTAGGCATAACTTTACAGTTATCGAACAAAAGTCTCTGTATATTCCCCCCTCTTCCAGCATTATTCTTTAAGCCTCATGGTCTTGAGCTTCATATTCTTTTCTTACACTGACACTCCTCTTATTCACCTCACATTTCTTTTATACTGAAACTTGTATTCTTTTCCAGCTTTTGCACATAGAATAGCACTGACACCACCCCCTTAAACACAAACTTTCAAGCGTGGATCCCGTCGAGTACGACGGACAATCTGGGTGCTAATACCTTCCCAGGTTGTAACCAACCCCCTTTCTCAGTTTCTCTGGTTCGCAACCGTCTTATCTATCTCTTTTCTAGGTTTATGCAGCATTACCTTTCCTTCGGGATAAAAATGCCTAGCTGGCGACTCTTTTCAGTTCACCCTCGTGTTCTCTCTTTCGCCGACCGTTCGCGTTTATACCCCTCTTGACCGGGTGTCATTTGGTGGGAGCGACAGCTTGGCGACTCTGCTGGGGACCCTTATACTGCAACCAGGGCTTCTGGTTCTTTTTGTGGGTTCCTCCTAGCGCTTGTTTGATTTGTGTTTACTGAGGTGTTATGTGCTATGTGTGTTTGTTTATTTTGCTTTATTTATTGCTTTATGTACAGCTTTATTTATTACTTTCTTTACAGTTTTTTGCATACTTCATACTGCCATTGCTGGATCTGGTTTTCTGTTTTGGTGGGTGGGGTTCCATTGAGAGTTTAAGGTCCTATACCTGGGACCTGAGTGACACCTAGGCTATAGTGGTTCATGTTATTTCCCATTCCATTTCGGTCTGGTGCGGGAATATGAAACACAGTTCAGATGTGGGTTTCTTCTTGAGAACTTTGTGCTACAGATTTCCTGTAGTGCTAGGGCTATCTGGGAAGCCTGCTAAGTCTGGTTGACCTTTATTATGACCTTCAGAAGCTGAGGTGAATTAGAGGAGGATCTTTTATGGTTATTATAAACACTGTACCTCCGGGTTAGAAGTGTTTACACTTCTCATAACTGATCCAAGTCTGAGGATCCTTGTTCTAGAACACTACCTGTGAGGGGGTTGGGCTGTTTACAGGTTTGCAGGAACCCTTGGCCACATCATACCCTGTTACTGTATTGTTTAAGAATACTCCACTTTAGACAGTTCTTGTGATTAACCCTGGACATGTGACTCTTTATTTGAGTCCCCCACCCTGGTTACTGGATTCTTAAACCTCCATCTGGACTCTTTGAACATACATGGGCCTTATATCAAGACAGATAATCAGATCCAGCTTGATCACAAACCCTTGCATATCATTTGCATATATCATCATTTGCATCATTTAACATTTGTTTATTTGCTTTTCAGGGTATCCCTTTCATTGTATCTTGGTTTTGGTTTTGACCCCTTCTTCTGCATAGGACCTCTGCTTCAGGTGTCTTCATCAGTTATCTGCTTCAGTTATCTCCATCCTCACCACATCAGTCTGTCAGTGGTCCACCTTCAGCATCTCAGTCTGTGATCTTAATCAACACTTATCTTCAGCTTCTTCAGTAGCACTCATGGCTACTCCCAGGAAGAGTAACATATCCTACCACTTTTTTGAGCTTGTGTTGACTGGTATCAGGCAGGTCCAGTCACTTATCACACCTGACCACATACCACTGTTTAGAGAACACTACGGAGGTATCCTGGATATGGTTATGGACCTTGATCCTTCTCAGAGGAGCATGATCCACACATGCTTGTCGTTCTATGACCCACAACTGAGATGCTTCACCTTTCCAGACTTTCAGTTAGGGCCTCTGCTGGAAGAATTTTCTTTGTTGATTGGAGTACCTATCAGAGGTGGAATCCCTTTCAACCCAGAGATGACTGCTTCCAGAAATGAAGAGATAGCAAGGGCACTGTACTTGGAACCTGCCCTTATTGAGCAAAGTATGACAACAAAAGCTGGGATTCCTGGTTTGCATTTGGACTTCTTGATTTCTCAGGCCATCCTGAAGGCTTCATTGGGAGAGTGGAGGGCGGTCTGTGCACTATTAACCCTCAGCATATATGAGGCTATACTGTTTGCAGATGAGCCCAAATTTGTCAGCAAGAATGCCATCCATCTGTTTCTTTTGAAGAACCCAGTACCCACATTGCTAGGAGATTTTTACTACTCCATCCATCAAAGGAATGAGAAACAAAGGGGGAAGTTGGTAAGATGTTGTGCTCCTTTGTTCTACACCTGGCTGCTCAGACACCTGCCTAAATCATATGCTTTCTTGAACCCTCACCAGTAGAAGAATTGGGCCAAGAGGTTCATTGCCTTGACTTCAGATGATATCAGATGGTGCACCCAGAGCACCAAAGGCAAGGACATTATTACCAGATGTGGACAATACCCAAATGTGTCTCTGATAGGAGTGAAGGGTTGCATCAACTACAACCCCTTACTATTTAAAAGACAACTGGGTTTTGCCTTGGTTCACCCTCCCAGAGGACAAGATTTAGCTGAGACCCTATATTGTGAAGTACAACCTAATTCAGCTGTTGTCAGACAAGCATCCTGGGCTTGGGACAACATCCAGACAAAAGGGGTAGCTATTCTTGGAATATGTAACAATGTTACTTCATCTCAGTACTCAGACTGGTCCTGTACCAGAGCTCAGATTACCAGAATGCCTTTCACCTTGGAAGACATACCTGGACCATCTACAGTACAGCCTGCAGCAAGAGTTAGCCTGGAGGAATTTGAAAAGCTGAAGGAAAGAAATGAGCAGCTATCTCAGGCCTTGAAGAAGACTCTTTGGGAAAGAAGTGATGGTCGTCTAGACATTGAGAGATTGGAAAAGCTCAGAATTGAGCATCTGGCTAAAATTGAAAAGACAGAAGACTACATAAGGAAAGCAAGGGCTGGGGAACAGATATTGAAGAATGCCTGCAAGGAGGCCAAAATTTAGAAAGCTAGAGCTGAGCACTATCTGCAAGAGAGCCAGGCTAGGTGGGTCAGGATCACCGAAGCCCGTACACAAGAAGACCAGAAGACCCAAGCCAAGATTGAGTAGTTAGAGGCTAATGAGAAGAAACAGCAGGAAGCTCTGTTGGCTGCACATAAAGAGATATCAGAGTTGAAGCTCAGAGCAGGATTAAAGAGATCAAAAGACCAGGACATGCATAAGAAGCTGACTACTGCCATTGCTACTAGGAACCTCCTCATTAGGACCATTACAGAGCACCCAGCTGGTCCAGTGACTGAGGCACTCCTGAAGGAGGTCAGAGAAGATGAGTTTGGACTGGATGTCTGATCCTTTGCTTGTTGTTTGTTTCCATTTGATGTACTTTTCCTTTTGTTGTATTTTGACCCTCCATGGGCATGTATTGTAAAACAAACTATGTATTGTTCATAATTTGTAATATATTTTAGTTTGTTGTCATTTGGGTTTTCTCTCAACAACATCAAGCATCTTCCTCGAGGTCTGGAAAGGTCAAAACCAAGAACCGAACCGGATACCTTGGAAAACAAATAAGCATACTGCATTGCATACTAACCTTGTCTTTTTTTTGTAGGTTTTGTTATTATTGTTTCTAACTTTGTTGTGATCTCAGGAAACATTGTTCGTCGCCGAGTGTTCCCTGTCAACCGCACGCACCGGTACCCGACTCGTAACAACCTTCCCGGCATTCAAATGGAACAAGTACAGCAGGATCTAACTGAGGTCAGAAATCAGATGGCCAATGAGAGAGTGGAGATGAGAAATCAGATGTCTCAGTTTATGGCCGTGATGACTGGCTTAGCCCAGAGTCAGGAAAGGTTAAAAGAGCTGGTGGAAAGACAAACTCCTGAGGAACCTCATCTGGGAACAGGAGGAACTAGCAACAATGAACGGGGTCAGCCTCGTATTGACCCACCAGAGTATGGACCTCACCTAAATCCAGAAGTTAACATCCCGAGGAATGGTCAAGGTAATGCTGCTGGGGGCCAAATCCTGCAGGAGGATCCCCAGGGAGAATAGTTTACTGTCATTGGGGCCGGAGATGAGGTATACAACAGAAGATTGGACGAGATTGTTGAAAAGTTAAGATCTTTGGAATCTCATAATTCTTTGGGTTTCGATGTGATGGATATGGGACTAGTAGATGGGGTGAGAATTCCCCACAAATTTAAACCCCCATGCTTTGAAAAGTACAATGGTACCTACTGTCCTCGCACTCATCTGCAGTCTTTCTTGGGAAGGCTCAAAGCTTATACCATGGATGAAAAGCTATGGATGTTCTACTTTGAGGACAGTCTGACTGGAGCTTCGAGAGAATGGTATTCGCATTTGTCTAGGGCCACCATAAGATGTTGGAAGGATTTGGCCGAGGCTTTCATCCGTCAATATCAGTACAACCTGGACATGAATCCCAATAGAACTCTTCTAATGGGCATGTCTCAGTCTTCTAGAGAGAGCTTCCAGGATTATGCTCAGAGGTGGAGACAGCTTGCTGCTGCTGTCCAACCACCCATGTCAGAAAGGGAAATGGCTGACATGTTCATGAACACATTGCAAGGGACTTATATTGATAGACTTGCTGCCTTCTCCTCTACCAGTTTTGCTGATGTGGTCATAGCTGGTGAGAGGATTGAAAGTCTCTTAAAGATGGGCAAAATCTCCGACAGTGGTGCAATTTCCTCCAGCAATCCCAGAAAACCTTTTGCAGGACCCCGAATGGCAGGCGAAACAAATTTTATTCATACAAGCAGGGGCATGCCTCAATATGCTCACCGGTCAGTAGCAGCCGTTACCATCCCAGCTCCAATTCCACAACAATCATCATATCCTCAACAACAACAACAACAACCACAGTATCAACAACAAGCTCATTATCCGCAACAAAGGTCGTACAACAACAGCAATAGCAACCAACAGCAACGTCCCTTCCAACAAAGGCCATCACAAGCAAACAGGGTAATTGACCCAATCCCAATGCCATATGCTGCACTCTTGCCACAACTCCTAAAGCTCAACCTAGTTGAGTTAAGGACGTTGGCTCCTCCAGATCCTCTAAATCTGCCAAAGAACTATGATGTAAATGCCAGATGTGCATTCCACTCAAGCGCACCGGGGCATAATACTGAAAAATGCAGGGCCCTACAGATGAGAGTCCAGGATCTGGTGGACTCAAAAGCTCTCAATTTTGCACCTCCTCCGAACGTTACAAGAAATCCAATGCCTAGTCACAACGGGCCTAGGATCAATGCTATTGAGGAGGGCAAACCATCCACTTTAATTAACAATGTTGCACAAATCCGAACACCCTTGGTTGAAATCAAAGCTCAGCTGTTAGCATGCCAAGTGTTCCCTGGGTGTGAGGTCGGCTGTGGATATTGCAATATTGCCGTTAATGGATGTGAGAGATTGAGAAACGACATAGATGGCCTCATTAGAGATGGCATTCTTCAGATTACGACAACAGTGACTACAACTCCAACAATTCCTTCATCGATAATCACAGATACTCCTACAACGTCAGCAACCATTGTTCCAACATATTCTGCTACAACTCCAACAAATATTCAATCAATCACTTCAACGGACACAGATTAAGTCACAGTTCCTGCTACAACTTCAACACCCGTCCAATCAACAGTACCGTCTACAACATCAGCAACAGTTAATGAAAGCGTCTCAACGGTTATGATATACTATGATCCCGCAAATGTTCCTTCCAACAACTCACAACAAAATGATACTCTTGTCAGAGCTCCAGTTACCATATATTATGATCCACACACCATTGTGGTCCCCTCTGCAGCTGCTATCAATCCGGTTACTATCACAGTGCCTGGGCCAGTTCCTTACGAAAGCAATAATGCCATCCCTTGGCATTATGGCTCAGATTTATACTGCGAGGGGCAGAAAATCACTTTAGAGTCATCAACTTCTTCACCTCAGATAGACAATGTGGGGGGAGGAGGAGGCTTCACTAGAAGCGGACGTCTCTTTGCCTCGCAAATACCAAGACCCATTGCTGAAGCAGAGGCTGCTGCTAAGGCAAAAGGGAAGTACGTGGCGCAAGAAGAACCAGTTGCTAAAGAAACTTTGAAGACTCCTTTTGATCAAGAGGTTGATGAATTCATGCGGATAATCAAGAAAAGTGATTATAAGGTGGTGGACCAGCTTCACCAAACACCTTCCAAAATCTCCATACTGTCATTGCTAATGTGCTCCGAGGCTCATCGGAACGCACTATTAAAGGTCCTGCATGCAACTTATGTGCCTGAGGAGATTACTGTCAATCAGTTAGAGACTGTGGTTGGAAATGTTAACGCTAGTCATGGACTAGGATTTACCAACGCTGATCTGACAACGGAAGGTCACAATCACAACAAGGCTTTGCACATTACCTTGGAGTGTAAGGGTGCAGTTATTTCTCACGTATTGGTGGACATAGGGTCATCACTCAATGTCCTACCCAAGAAAGCCCTTGTGAAGCTGGAGTATGATGGATTGGCACTACGCCCAAGCTACTTGGTAGTGAGAGCCTTTGACGGTTCTAAAAGATCAGTTCTGGGAGAGATAGAGTTGCCAATAATGATTGGCCCACAGGTTTTCAAAACGACCTTCTTTGTGATGGATATACAGCCTGCCTACAGCTGTCTATTGGGTAGACCATAGATACACTCCGCTGGCACCGTGACGTCAACCCTTCACCAGAAGTTAAAATTTGAGTGGGAGGGCCAAGTCATTACCATTTGTGGGGAAGAGGATATCTTCGTTAGCCAGCTCGCTACTTTCAAATACATTGAAATGGATGGGGAGATCCATGAGACCATGAGTCAAGGGTTTGAAGCCCTTAATATCAATGAAGCATCTGCTATGTCTGGGACTTCCATCACATCATATCAACAAGCCTGGAAGGTTGTTGAGGAGGGTACCACTCAAGGCTGGGGCAAGCTGCTGCCAGTTGAAAAGAAAGAAGACCGATTCGGGTTGGGTTACAGACCAACTCGACAAAATCAACCAGAGGCTGCAACGAAGCCCAAGTTTGTCAGCGGGGGGATGCTCACCCCGAATGCTGTGAATAGTTTGGAAGATGAGTCAGAAGACGAGCGCAACTTGGAAAGCTGGATACGTCCATGGATCCCGGGGAACCATGTCTCAAACTGGTCTTCCTAGGAAATTATAAGAGTTACTCCTGCAGAGTAATTATTACTTCCTGTATTTAGAGCATGCATCAAGTCCTGCATCTTGCCCAAGATGTCAGGGCTCATTTTGTAATAGGGCCATCTTGTATTTTGTTCAAACGATCAATTAATGAATATCAAGACATCTTTTGCAAATGAGTCTTTTCTTTTTCGCTCACTGTTTTTCATTTTTCATTTTTTGTACAAAAATAAAATGGCAATGTTTTTCAAAATAAACAACTTCATTTTCACTTTTTCTAAACAAGATAAAACTGATCACTAAAATGAACAAATCTAAACCCTTGCAGAGAGTGCCCTCCAGACTGCACCGACAACACTGCTATGACTTAGTATGACTTTGACAATCCGATTAATCAAGTTGATGAAGGGGTTGAAGAAGATTATGAGCTACCTGAAGAACTAGCCAGGTTGTTAAGACAAGAGGATGAGGTTATCACTCCTCATCAGGAGGAAGTTGAGACGGTTAATCTTGGTATAGAAGAAGACTTGAAAGAAGTTAAGATCGGGGCCTGTCTGTAAGATTAAGTAAAAGAGCAACTTATTGACATGCTTCGGGAGTATGTGGATGTTTTTGCTTGGTCTTATCAGGATATGTCGGGTCTGGATACCGACATTGTTATGTACAAGCTGCCTCTAAAGGAAGATTGTCCGCCAGTAAAACAGAAGTTGCGCCGTACTCGTCCAGATATGGCAATGAAGATAAAGGAAGAAGTACAAAAACAGTGGGACGCCGGTTTCCTTGCTGTAACTAGTTACCCGCCGTGGGTTGCTAACATTGTACCTGTGCCTAAAAAGGATGGCAAGGTGAGGATGTGTGTGACTACCGGGACCTTAACAGAGCCAGCCTGAAAGATGACTTCCCATTACCTCATATTGATGTATTGGTCGACAATACGACTAAGTTCTCGGTGTTCTCTTTCATGGACGGATTTTCAGGATATAATCAGATCAAGATGTCACCTTAAGACATAGAGAAGACAACTTTCATCACACCTTGGGGCACATTCTGTTATAAGGTAATGCCATTCAGACTGAAGAATGCGGGTGTTACTTATCAACGGGCTATGGTAACATTATTCCATGACATGATCCACAAAGAAATTGAATGTTATGTGGATGACATGATTGCCAAGTCCCTCACAGAAGAAGATCACCTGGTGAATCTGTTGAAGCTATTCAAGCGTCTGAGGAAGTACCAATTAAAGTTAAACCCCAACAAATGCACATTCGGGGTGCGATCCGGTAAGCTGCTGGGATTTATCGTAAGTGAGAAAGGGATTGAAGTTGACCCTGACAAAGTTAAAGCCATCCAAGAAATACCTGCACCGAGGACGGAAAAGAAGTTCGAGGGTTCCTAGGTAGATTGAAATACATTTCAAGGTTCATATCTCATCTTACTGCATCCTGTGAGCCCTTGTTCAAGTTGTTAAGGAAAGAGCAAACAGTCAGGTGGAATGAAGACTGCCAGAGGGCTTTTGACAAAATCAAGGAATAATTACAAGAGCCTCCGATCCTTATGCCTCCAGTTGAAGGAAAACCTCTAATCATGTACTTGACAGTATTAGAAGAATCAATGGGGTGTGTGTTGGGCCAGCATGACGAGTCTGGTCGAAAAGAGTATGCAATATACTACCTAAGCAAAAAGTTTACCGACTATGAACAACGTTATTCACTGCTCAAGAAAACTGTTGTGCTTTAGCGTGGGCTGCTCGCCGACTAAGGCAGTATATGTTGACCCACACTACCTTATTGATCTCCAAGATGGACTCAGTCAAGTATATATTTGAGAAGCCAGCACTTACCGGACGGGTTGCAAGATGGAAAATGATTCTCACAGAATATGACATTCAGTACACATCTCAGAAAGCCATCAAAGGCAGTGTATTGTCTGATTATCTTGCTGAGCAACCCATTGATGATTACCAGCCTATGAGATTTGACTTCCCTAATGAAGACATCATGTTCATAAAAGCAAAAGATCATGAAGAGCCTATTCACACTGAAGGGCCTGACCCAGATGAAGAATGGAGTATGATGTTTGATGGGGCTTTTAATATGAATGGTCGTGGTGTTGGTGCAGTGCTCATTACGCCTAAGGGAGTTCACATGCCTTTCTCGGCAAAACTCACCTTTAATTGCACTAACAACGAAGCTGAATACGAAGCTTGTATTATGGGTCTTGAGGAAGCCATTGACCTCAGGATCAAGACTTTAACTGTATTCGGGGATTCAGCTCTGGTAATTAATCAAACTAACGACAAATGGTACACTCACCAGGAGCATCTGATACCTTACTGGGATTATACAAGGAGGTTACTTACATTCTTCACAACAGTCAAGCTTGAGTATATCCCTCGAGATGAAAATCAGTTTGCAGACGCTTTGGCTACCATTTCATCCATGATCAAAGTTCAAGCTGCCAACTTTGTGCCTCGAATTTCAATATCCAGACTTGACAGACCAGCATACATGTTCTCTGCGGACCTTACTAAAGATGATAAGCCTTGGTTCTATGACATCAAATTCTTCTTGGATCATCAAATATACCCACCTGGGGCATCTTCCAATGATAAAAATATATTAAGAAGGTTGGCTGGTAGTTTCTTCCTGAACGCTGATGGTTCCTTGTACAAGAGAAACTTTGATATGGTACTTCTCAGATGTGTTGATAAGGAAGAAGCAGACTTGTTGATGCACGAGGTGCATGAAGGATCCTTTGGTACCCATGCTGGAGGGCATGCAATGGCTAAAAAGTTGCTAAGATCAGGCTACTACTGGATCACAATGGATGCAGACTGTTGTGCTTATGCCAAAAAGTGCCATGAATGCCAGATTTATGCAGATAAAGTGCATGTGCCTCCGAATCCTCTGAATGTGATGTCTTCACCCTGGCCTTTTGCCATGTGGGGCATTGATATGATTAGGAATATTGAACCAACTGCTTCAAATGGCCACAGATTCATCTTGGTAGCTATTGACTATTTTACCAAGTGGGTTGAAGCAGCTTCATATGCAAATGTCACCAGACAAGTGGTAGCCCGATTCCTGAAGAGAGACATCATCTGTCGGTATGGGGTGCCCGAGCGAATCATTACTGATAATGGTTCCAACTTGAACAACAAAATGATGGCAGAACTATGCCGGGACTTCAAGATCCAACACCCCAACTCTTCTCCTTACAGACCAAAGATGAATGGCGATGTTGAGGCAACTAACAAGAATATCAAGAAGATTGTGCAGAAGATAGTGGTCACCTATAAAGACTGGCATGAAATGCTACCATTTGCCTTGCATGGGTACCGTACGTCAATCAGAACATCCATTAGGGCAACACCGTATCAGCTTGTGTATGGTATGGAGGCAGTCCTACCTGTTGAAGTTGAATTACCCTCCTTGCGGGTACTAATGGATGTTAAACTGAATGAAGTTGAATGGGTCCGATCCCGATACGAACAACAGAATCTGATCGAAGAGAAGAGATTAGCTGCAATCTGTCATGGGCAACTATATCAGAAAAGAATGAAGAAAGCCTTCAATCAGAAGGTCAGGCTTCGGGAATACCAAGTAGGAGATCTTGTGCTGAAAAGACTCCTTCCTCCTCATACAGACCACAGGGGCAAGTGGACTCCGAATTACGATGGTCCATTCATAGTAAAGAAAGTTTTCTCTGGTGGAGCACTGATGCTCAATACTATGGATGGTGAAGAATTCCTGTCCCCTATGAATTCAGATGCAGTTAAAAAATACTTCGCATAAAATGACCCGCTGGACACAAAACAAAATGTAAGTCCAGGCAAAAATAGGGCATCCCGGCGAGTCAAAAACAGAATAAAAGACTCGGGCAAAAATAAGGGAAAATAAATATATATAAAAATGTACACCCGCTGAGTTGAAAATCCACATTGGACAACTCAGGAAAAAATGGGTATCCCGGTGGATTGAAAACCCGAAAGGGCGATCCACGCAAAATAAGGGAATAAGCGAACAACTGCATTTTGAATTCTTCTATATCGCTTACAACATGGCAAGCTTCGAAAGGTTAAGGCATCGATCAAGAATCAACCTTCTTCAAAAAGCAAGATAAGAAGACCGTCAATGTCATACAAGTCATAGCAAAAGGGAAGCACACTGAAGCGTCATCAACATTGCCAGCATCTTTTTTCTCAATTTGTAACAATCTCCTCATTTAAGGGGATTTGTTTCTTTGACTGTACTTGCCAATTCAGGGCACACAAATTAATAAAATCAGTTTTTCAGTCACATTTCGTCTCGTACATTTTATTTTCATTTGCAAAAATGTCCGATGTCCTTAATATAATGGTTGCATAAATACAAATGCGTCTTTTCTAAATTACATGCTTACATGAAATAGATTTGCTCCCAGGAGTGTCTAAATTCCTATGATGGAATCTAGTAAGGGATACCTCGGGATACTTGTACGTTTCTTGGTCATAACAGGATTGCAGGTATTCAAAACGCAACATGGGGCATGAAAGCTCTTCCCCAACAAGCTGTAAAATCAGTATTTCCTCGACACGTCTTCCAAACAACATCAGAGGTGCTCTCTCCCCATCAAGATTTGCTGGACACCACTTCTCCAGCACTTTCTCTAAAGCAGCATCAGGAGGGGCTCATTTCCCCAGCTAAGTGCATCACCATCAGCAGGATCCCCACAGAAATCTCTAGGAGGGTCTTTCAGTGATCATTCCTCCCCGAGCCAAGTGTCAAGAAGGGAATCATCTCCCCACAGAGTTTCAGCCTCTATCCAGAAGAGCAATGTCTGAAGATCTCACAACAAAGTGATGAAAGCTTCCACAGACCCCAGCTGAGCTCCTCATCATTAAAATAGGTCTATCAGTGACCTGTTTCCCCAAGCAGTCATGCATCTTATCAGATCTACCAATGATCTTTTCCCCCAGCTGGTGTAAACACCCCAAATTTTCCCTCACTCATTTCACCATGGCTTGTGATTCTTTTCATATTGCATAAGTTCAATCATATCATCTCATAGTGCATTTTTGCTTCACTGCATTGGTTCTAAGTCATCTGCATCTAGGGTTTGTGATCTGAGCCATCCCTGAGCTATCTGAGCCACCCCAAAGGTCTTCAATCATCTCAAGAGGGTCCATGTATGTTCAAGCATCATATTACATCCTCCCAAGATCAAGAAAGCCAGAAAATCACAAGAACTGAGAAAGGCATGGAAGCAGAGCCAGGTTTAACTGCACAGATGACCTAAAATTAGGGTTTTGGTTTTAGAGGCCATAACTCCAAATTTTTTGGTCATTCTTGTTTCTATTGGTCTCTATATGATATGAGGATCATGCATACCAATGTTCATGAAGAAATTCCATGGGGAAGGCATCTGATCAATAGATGACTTCTTGAGCAAGTCAGTGCAAAATCAGGGCATCTGAGGCCCCCCAATCACCCATCCAAAGGGTCTTCTCCATCATTTTGGGTGTATATGATCTTATTTGATCTTATAAGAAGTTAGAAGTTCACAAAATTGAAGAATTTCAAGCCATTTGCAAAGTTGCCATTTTAGGAAAGTGACTTGTAATGCAAACTTGTCATTTTGGGAAAGTTTTTCAACCCCCTCTTTTTGATTCAAAAATGCTTCAAATGAAAAATTCTTGGTCATGAAAGTTGTAGATTGGATCATTCCCTTTTCAAAAATTACAAGAACTTGATCTAACTCATCATAGAACTCAAGTTATTCCTTGTCAAAGTTGGGAAAAATCACATAAATTTCACTTTTACACCAAAGAGGGAAACTTGCAAATTCTCATGCCAAGCATTTTTGTGACTTCAAACACACTTCTACATGTCTTAACATCATAATGCATTGCCTAAGGATCAGAATTGGCCCAAGAATCATTTCATCCCATGCCTTGAACATCAAGAAATTCAAAAGGGGCCAAACTTTATGAAAATTGCAAAAGGGCACATAATATTCCACAAGCTTGCTGAATCACCTCAATTTCAAATCTATGGCTCTCCTTGATCTATGCTGAGCCAGGACAAGCCAAAAGCCAGCTGCAAAACCAGCCCATACCTCAAGTACAAAACTTTTGACATTTTGGCAACTTGCCCATACCAATCAACATAGGCCAGCATCCACTCTCTGACCTATCACAGTTTATTATGTGGATCAAAACCAAGCCAAAGCACACAACATTTCAGTCTAACACTTGAGAATCCTCAGCATACACAAAATCCCCCAAATCTGCAAAAGCCTTCGAAACTCATAGCTCAACCATCAAACCTCCAAGCTTTTTCCACCATTCAACTCCATAAACATCACTGATCATTTCCCACCCTTCATTTTGCTTTAAAACTCACCATATCCAAAATACGATTTTCACATTTCATGAACTGAACTTCTGCCAACTTCCTTTTGAGGCCATTTAAGCTCCAACCAAGTATCACAAGCTCTTGAGGGGAATCATTTGAGTGGATTTGAGGCAAAGAACTGGCCAGAAAGCTCCTGTTTTGAAAGCTCAACTTCAAGTAGCCATGGCATTTATTTTTCCAAAACTTTCATTTTATGTTATATAATGATTTTATATGTTCCCCTGATTGCCATGATATGTTTAGTTTTGAAAATAGTTGAGAAATAAGCATTTCACGAGCTTCTGAAATTTCTGAGTTGTTTTCCGTTTTGCTTCGATTCGTGCTTTTGATGATGAATAAATGAATTTTGATGGCTGATTCTTGTTGGGGTTGATGTGAGGATCATTTCAGGAGAGTTTTAGGGCTTGGGGTTGCGTATTGAGTGAGATAGCTTGAGAGGCTAGCCGGAGAAGATGACTGGAACACTGTTCCGGTCACCTGAAAGTGTTTAGGGTTCAGATTAGGGCTTAATGACGTAATTAGTGAAGTTTGAATTCCGACCCTTGGATAGCGCGCGAAGTCAATTCCCTCCCTTTTAAGTTTGAACCAGGGCCTTTGGATTAGCTGACTTTCTCATTTTCTCATTTTATTTAATAATTATTTCATTTGTTTTATATTTATTTGAACGAATTTTTAAAAATAGCAAATGATATCAAAAAATTCTGAAATTTTTTATCCAAGCTTTTATTTATTTTCAGAAACCAAAAATATTTTTATTTTTATTTTTTGCATTAAAAATTATTTTTAAATCATTTAAATGATTATTTTTAATTAGTTAATGAGAATTAATTAATTAAAAATACATTTAGGTATTTAAAAAATTCCAAAAAAAATTCAGAGAGCTTTTTAAAACATTTAGAAACATTATCAAACCCTTCAGACAAATTTCTTTTTGGTTCTTGACCTATTTTGATATTTTTCTTTGGATTTAGGATTCTTAAAAGTCAATATTTTTACCCTAACTTAGAAAAATCCTTTCTGCCTAACCATGAAGAGTTTGATGTTGGTTCTTTTTGCATTGCATTCCTCATATCATGTTGTTTCTATGATAAAATTGGTTTGAATTTATTCTTCATTTTCAATTTGTTGTGCATTTTTCCTTTTGAAGTGCCTTAAAACCCTAGCAAATTTGAGAAAATCATAACTTCCATTAGGTTAAGATTTAGGTCTCCTCCTTTGGGCAGTGAACTTATATAGGGTTAGGGTTCCTTTGATCCTATTTTCAATTTTTTATCATGGCATTTGCTTCTGGTTTTGAATTTTGTATTGCATGTTATGTATAAACCCTAATTTTTGCCTTCATTTGCATTCATCCTTCATATGCTTGCATACATGAACTTGCCATGACATTTTATGCATTCACATGACTTCTAAGACATATTAGGACACATTAGAATCATGTTTTATCATTACATCATCCATTTGCCATGTTTTGCTTTCATTTCATTTCATGTGCATTCATGAGCTTTCATGCTTCTTACTTGCCTCATTTGCATTCTCATCTCTTGTATGATCATCCACATCTCATGTTCACCATTTGTATCATCTTTTAGCATCATTCACATCTTAATTTGCTTCTGACTTTGGTGCTCACCTTTGCATCTTATCTCATTCTCATTTCATTTCATTTCATTCCTCGTTGCTAACTTTTCAGGTGGTAAGTGTTTGAGAAGTGAATTTGCCTTCACTTCTCATAATCTCTTATCATCTCTCTTATGCATTCATTGCTGCATTTTGTATTTGTATTAGAGTGAGCTTGCTCATTCATGTTCCCTCCTCACTTTCTTTCTACAAGCAACTTGTCTTCTTAAGTGGAGCAAGTTGTCTTGCTTCTTGCTGCTTCTTCTCATTTCATCTGCTTCTTCCTTGGTGGCTTCTCTGGAGTTTTTCTTGCAAGCCTCAAAAACCCTAGGAACACCCAAGCATGATAAAAATTAGGGTTTGATTAGTCCCCCATTAGTTTTACCTTTGTATCATCTTTGTGTCTTCTCTTCTCATCTCTTAATCAAGGTAAACCTTTAAGGCTTTAAGGCTTTGTGATTAGGGTTATGCCTGCATCCTTCTATTAGGATGGAGTGTATAACTTTAATCATAAGTGTTAAACCCTTAATGTGTTTAAATCGTTTAATCAATTCACCTAATAATCAAGCTTGTAACTTGGGCCTTACATTAGGGTTCTAATTCTTCCTTAATTGGTTAAGAAGGACTAACCCTAATGTTAATGGACAAGTCCCCCTCAAGTTGTCTTACAAACCATAAAATCCATTTCTTAACCCTACCATTAACTAAAATCCATCTTAGTAAAGGTTCTTTTTGTCATGAGGTGAATCCCTAATCATGGATTAAGTTGAGGAGCCTTCCTCAGCTTAAATGTTCTCATCTACTATCCTTCTATTAGGGTGGTGTAATGGGTCCATTAAATCCCTGATTATGGCTTAAACTCATTACTTAACACTAAACAAAACTCCAAAAAAAACATCTAAATAATTACAAGTAGGTTAATGATCTTAATCCTACATCATGGTGATTAAGTGTGAGGTGTTTACTTCATACTTAAGGTATTCTCATTACCCCTAATTGGAGGGAGGATGTGATGAGTTTACTAACCCTTGGTTTAGGCTTAAGCTCATTTTCTTATGACAAACACAAAAATCAATAAGATTGAAAACAAAAAAAACAAACAATAATCGTCTCCTCCGGGATTCTTTTCTCGCCTCATTCACTCACAAACGAGAACTCGCTTCTTCCGTCTAATGCAAGACAGTTAGCACCTGAGCCAGACAGGTCATACACTTGAGCATAGACAAACAAGCAGCTCACAAGTTAATTTACCTTTCAGTCTCTTTGAGTCGAACTACGGTGTTCTGACTTCCTCATTGCACGAGAGGATACGTAGGCATAACTTAACTGTTATCGAACAAAAGTATCTGTCTCTTCCCCCCTCTTCCAGCATTATTCTTTAAGCCTCATTATCTTGAGCTTTGCACTCTTTCCTTACACTGACATTCTTTCATTTCACTTCACATTCCTTTCCAGCACTGACACTTGTATTCTTTTTCATCTCTTGCACACAAATAGCACTGACACCACCCCTTTAAGCACAAATCTTCTAAGCGTGGATCCCGTCGAGTACGACGGACAATCTGGGTGCTAATACCTTCCCAGGTTGTAACCAACCCCCTTTCTCAGTTTCTCTGGTTCGCAACCGTCTTATCCATCTTTTCTTAGGTTTATGCAGCATTACCTTTCCTTCGGGATAAAAATGCCTAGCTGGCGACTCTTTTCAGTTCATCTTCATGTTCTCTTTCGCCAACCGTTCGCGTCTGTACCCTATTTGGCTTAGTGTCATTTGGTGGGAGCGACAGCTTGGCGACTCTGCTGGGGACCCTTATATTGCAACCAGGGCTTCTGGTTCTTTTTGTGGGTTCCTCTTAGCGCTTGTTTGATTTGTGTTTACTGGGGTGTCATGTGTTATGTGTGTTTATTTATTTTGCTTTATTTATTGCTTTATGTACAGCTTTATTTATTGCTTTCTTTACAGTTTTCCATATTTCATACTGTCATTATCATTGCTGGATCTGGCTTCTGTTTTGGTGGGTGGGGTTCCATTGAGAGTTCAAGGTCTTATACCGGGGACCTGAGTGACACCTAGGCTAGAGTGGTTCATGTTCTTTCCCATTCCATTTCGGTCTGGTGCGGGAATATGAAACACGGTTCAGATGTGGGTTTCTTCTTGAGAACTTTGTGCTACAGATTTCCTGTAGTGCTAGGGCTATCTGGGAAGCCTGCTAAGTCTGGATGACCTTTATAATGACCTTCAGAAATTGAGGTGAATTAGAGGAGGATCTTTTATGGTTATTGTAAACACTGTACCTCCGGGTCAGAAGTGTTTACACTTCTCATAACTGATCCAAGTCTGAGGATCCTTGTTCTAGAACATTACCTGTGAGGGGGTTGGGCTGTTTACAGGTTTGCAGGTACCCTTGGCCACATCATACCCTGTTACTACCTTGTTTAAGAGTACCTCATTTTGGACAGTTCTTGTGATTAAACCCTGGACATGTGACTCTTTATTTGAGTCCCCCACCTTGGTTACGGGATTTCTAAGCCTTCATCTGGACTCTTGAACATACATGGGCTTTATATCAAGACAGATAATCAGATCCAGCTTGATCATAAACCCTTGCATATCATTTGCATATATCATCATTGCATCATTTAACTTTTGTTTATTTGCTTTTCAGGGTATCCATATCATATCTGGTTTGGTTTTGACCCCTTCTTCTGCATAGACCTCTGCTTCAGCTGTCTTCATCAGTTATCTGCTTCAGCTATCTTCATCATCACCAGCATCAGCCTGTCAGTGGCTCATTTCCAGCATCAGTCTGTGATCTTCATCAGCACTTATCTTCAGTTTCTTCAACAACACTTATGACTACTCCCAGGAAGAGCAACATATCCTACCACTTTTTTGAGCCTGTGTTGACTGGTATCAGGCAGGTCCAGTCACTCATCACACCTGATCACATCTCACTATTCAGAGAACACCATGGAGGTATCTTGGATATGGTTATGGACCTTGACCCTTCTCAGAGGAGCATGATCCACACATGCTTGCAGTTTTATGACCCTCCTTTGAGATGTTTCACATTCCCAGACTTTCAGTCAGGGCCTTTACTGGAAGATTTTTCTTCATTGATTGGAGTACCTATCAGAGGTGGAATCCCTTTCAACCCAGAGATGACAGCTCCCAAAAATGAAGAGATAGCAAAGGTACTATACCTGGAGCCTGCCTTGATTGAGTAGAATATGACCACAAAGACTGGGATCCCTGGTTTGCACTTGGACTTCTTGATTTCTCAGGCCATCCTGAAAGCTTCATTGGCAGAGTGGAGGGCAGTCTGTGCACTGTTATCCCTCAGCATATATGGGGCTATACTGTTTGCAGATGAGCCTAAATTTGTCAGCAAAAATGCAATCCATCTGTTTCTTCTAAAGAACCCAGTACCTACATTGCTGGGAGACTTTTACTACTCCATTCATCAGAGGAATGAGAAACAAAGGGGGAAGTTAGTAAGATGTTGTGCTCCTTTGTTTTATACCTGGCTGCTCAGACACCTGCCTAAGTCAGATGCTTTCTTGAATCCCCACCAACAGAAGAATTGGGCTAAGAGGCCCATTGCCTTGACTTCAGATGATATTAGATGGTGCACCCAGAGCACCAAAGGCAAGGACATTATCACCAGTTGTGGACAATACCCAAATTTACCTATGATAGGAGTAAAGGGTTGCATCAACTACAATCCTTTGCTGTTTAAGAGACAACTGGGCTATGCTTTGGTTCACCCTCCCAGAGGACAAGATTTAGCTGAGACCCTGTATTGTGAAGTAAAACCTAATTCAGCTGCTGTCAGACAAGCATCCTGGGCTTGGGACAACATCCAGACAAAGGGGGTAGCTACCCTTGGAAGGTGTAATAATATTGCTTCAGCTCAGTACTATGACTGGTCCCGTACTAGAGCTCAAATTACCGGAATGCCTTTCATCTTGGAAGACATGCCTGGACCATCTACAGTACAGCCAGCAGCAACTGTCAGCCTAGAAGAATTTGAGAAGCTGAAGGAAAGGAATGAGAACTTATCTCAAGCCTTGAAGAAGACTCTTTGGGAAAGAAGTGATGGTCGTCTGGATATTGAGAAATTGGAGAAGCTTAGGGTGGAGCATCTTACCAAAATTGAGAAGACAGAGGACTACATCAGGAAAGCAAGAGCTGGGGAACAAATATTAAAGAATGCCTGTAAAGAGGCCAAAATTCAGAAGGCTAGGACTGAGCTCTATCTGCAAGAGAGTCAGGCTAGGTGGGTCAGGATCACTGAAGCCCGTACACAAGAAGACCAAAAGACTCAAGCCAAGATTGAACAGCTAGAGGCCAATGAAAAGAAGCAGCAGGAAGCTTTGTTGGCAGCCCAGAAGGAGATTTCAGAGTTGAAGCTCAGAGCAGGGGTGAAGAGATCAAAGGACCAGGACATGCATAAGAAGCTGACCACTGCCATTGCTACCAGGAACCTCCACATTAGGACCATTACAGAGCACCCAGCTGGTCCAGTGACTGAGGCACTCCTGAAGGAGGTCAAAGAGGATGATTTTGGACTGGATGTCTGATTCTTTGTTTGTTGTTGTTTCCATTTGATGTACTTTTCCTTTTATTGTATTTTGACCCTTCAAGGGCATGTATTGTAAAACAAACTCTGTGTTGCTCCATCATTTGTAATATATCTTGGGTTTGTTTTTGTTCGGGTCTTCTCTCAACAACATCAAGCATTTTCCTCGAGGTCTGGAAAGGTCAAAACCAAGAACCAAACCGGATACCTTGGAAAACAAATAAGCATACTGCATTGCATACTAACTTTTGTTTTGTTTTATAGGTATTATTATTATTGTTTCTAACTCTGTTGTCAACTTCAGGAAACATTGCTCGTCGCCGAGTGTTCCCTATCAACCGCATGCACCGGTACCCGACTCGTAACAACCTTCCCGATATTCAAATGGAACAAGTACAGCAGGATCTGACTGAGGTCAGAAATCAGATGGTTAATGAGAGAGTAGAGATGAGAAATCAGATGTCTCAATTCATGCCAGTGATGACTGGCTTAGCCCAGAGTCAAGAAAGGTTAAGAGAGCTGGTGGAAAGACAAATTCCTGAGGAGCCTCGTCTTGGAACAGGGGGAACTAGTAACAATGAACGGGGCCAACCTAGTATTGACCCACCAGTATTTGGACCTCATCTGTAGCCAGAAGTTAATATCCCGAGAAATGTGCAAGGTAATACTGCTGGGGGGAGAATCTTGCAAGAGGATCCCCAAGAAGAACATTTTACTGTTATGGGGGCTGGAGATGAAGTATATGACAAGAGATTGGACGAAATTGCTGAGAAGTTAAGATCTTTGGAGTCTCAGAATTCTTTGGGCTTCAATGTGATGGACATGGGGCTAGTGGATGGGGTGAGAATTCCCCACAAATTCAAACCCCCATGCTTTGAAAAGTACAATGGTACCTCCTGTCCACGAACTCACCTGCAGTCTTTCTTGGGAAGACTCAAAGCGTATACCATGGATGAAAAGCTATGGATGTTCTACTTGGAGGACAATCTGACTGGAGCTTCGAAAGAGTGGTATTCACATTTGTCTAGGGCCACCATAAGATGCTGGAAGGATTTGGCTGAAGCTTTCATCCGTCAATATCAATACAACCTGGACATGGCTCCCAACAGGACCCTCCTAATGGGAATGTCTCAGTCTTCCAGAGAGAGCTTCCAGGAGTATGCCCAAAGATGGAAACAGCTTGCTGCTGCTGTCCAACCACCCATGTCAAAAAGGGAAATGGTTGACATGTTCATGAATACATTGCAAGGGACCTACATTGATAAATTAGATGCTTTTTCCTCTACCAGTTTTGCTGATGTGGTCATAGCTGGTGAGAGGATTGAAATC
The DNA here is from genome assembly GCA_963966055.1 of Lathyrus aphaca. Classification (NCBI taxonomy): domain Eukaryota; kingdom Viridiplantae; phylum Streptophyta; class Magnoliopsida; order Fabales; family Fabaceae; genus Lathyrus; species Lathyrus aphaca. The sequence continues at coordinate 277,563,505 of OZ014523.1, forward strand.
CTCTTAAAGATGGGCAAAATTTCCGACAGTGGTGCAAGTTCATCCAGCAATCCCAGAAAGCCTTTTGTGGGACCCCGAAGGGCCGATGAAACAAATTTCATTCATGCAAGAAGGGGCAGGCCTCAGTATGTTCACCGGTCAGTAGCAGCAGTTAGCATTCCAGCTCCGATTCCACAACAATCAGCATATCCTCAACAACAACAACCACAGTATCAACAACAAGTTCATTATCCGCAACAGAGAACCTACAACAACAACAATAACAACCAACAACAGTGTCCCTTTCAACAAAGACCATCACAGGCAAACAGGGTGATTGACCCAATCCCAATACCGTATGCTGAACTCTTGCCACAACTCCTGAAGCTCAACCTGGTTGAGTTAAGGACATTGGCACCTCCAGATCCTCTCAATATGCCAAAGAACTATGATGCAAATTCCAGGTGTGCATTCCACTCAAACGCACCAGGGCATAATACTGAAAAGTGCAGGGCCCTACAGATGAAAGTCCAGGATCTGGTGGACTCGAAAGCTCTCAACTTTGCACCTCCTCCAAATGTCACAAGAAATCCAATGCCTAGTCACAACGGGCCTAGGATTAATGCTATTGAGGAAGGCAAACCATCCACCTTAATCACCAGTGTTGCAAAGATCCGAACACCTCTGATTGAAATCAAAGCTCAGCTGTTAGAATGCCAAGTGTTCCCCGGATGTGAGCTTGGCTGTGGATATTGCAATATTGCCGTCAATGGGTGTGAAAGGCTGAGAAACGGCATAGACGGTCTTATTAAGGATGGTATCCTTCAGATTACAACAACAACAACTACAACTCCAACAATCCCTTCACCAACAATCACAGATACTCCTACAACGTCAGCAACCATTGTTCCAACGGATTCTACTACAACTCCAACAACTGCTCAATCAATCACTTCAACAGATGCAAGTTCAGTCACCATCCCTGCTACAACTTCAACACCCATCCAGTCAACAGTGCCTTCTACAACATCAGCAGCAATTAATTAAAGTGTCTCAACGATTACAATATACTATGATCCTGCAAATGTTCCTGCCAACAACTCACAACAAAATGCTACTCCTGTCAGAGCACCAGTTACCATATACTATGATCCACACACCATTGTAGTCCCCTCTGCAGCTGCTATCAGTCCGGTCACTATCACCGTACCTGGGCCAGTTCCTTACGAAAGCAATAATGCCATCCCTTGGCATTCTGGCTCAGATCTATACTGCGAGGGGCAAAAAATCACTTTGGAATCGTCAACTTCTTTACCTCAGATAGACAATGTGGGGGGAGGCGGAGGCTTCACTAGAAGCGGACGTCTCTTTGCCTCGTAAATCCCAAGACCCGTTGCTGAAGCAGAAGCTGCTGCCAAGGCAAAAGGGAAGAGCATGGTGCAAGATGAACCAGTTGCTAAGGAAGCTTTGAAGACTCCTTTTGATCAAGAGGTTGATGAATTCATGAGAATCATAAAGAAGAGCGATTATAAGGTGGTAGACCAGCTTCACCAAACACCTTCCAAAATCTCCATACTATCATTGCTAATGTGCTCCGAGGCTCACCGGAATGCACTATTAAAGGTCCTGCATGCAGCTTATGTGCCGGAGGAGATTACCGTCAATTAGTTAGAGGCTGTGGTTGGAAATGTCAACGCTAGTCATGGACTAGGATTTACTAACACTGATCTGACAACGGAAGGTCGCAATCACAACAAGGCTTTGCACATTACCTTGGAGTGTAAGGGTGCAGTTCTTTCTCACGTGTTGGTAGACACAGGGTCATCCCTCAATGTCCTACCCAAGAAAGCCCTTGTGAAGCTGGAGTATGATGGATTGGCACTACGCCCGAGTAACTTGGTAGTGAGAGCCTTTGACGGTTCTAAAAGATCAGTTCTGGGAGAGATAGAGTTGCCAATAATGATTGGCCCACAGGTTTTCAAAACGACCTTCTTTGTGATGGATATACAGCCTGCCTACAGCTGTCTATTGGGTAGACCATGGATACACGCCGCTGGCGCCGTGACGTCAACCCTTCACCAGAAGTTAAAATTCGAGTGGGAAGGCCAAGTCATTACCATTTGTGGGGAGGAGGATATCTTTGTTAGCCAGCTGGCTACTTTCAAATACATTGAAATGGATGGGGAGATCCATGAAACCATGAGTCAGGGGTTTGAGGCCTTGAATATCAATGAAACATCTGTTGTGCTTGGGACTTCCATCACATCATATCAACAAGCCCGGAAGGTTGTTGAAGAGGGTACCGCTCAAGGCTGGGGCAAGCTGCTGCCAGTTGAGAAGAAAGAAGACCGATTCGGGTTGGGTTACAAACCAACTCGACAAGATCAACCAGAGGCTGCAAAGGAGCCCAAGTTTGTCAGCGGGGGAATGCTCACCCCGGATGCTGTGAATAATTTGGAAGATGAGTCAGAAGATGAGCGCAACCTGGAAAGCTGGATACGTCCAAGGATTCCGGGGAACCATGTCTCAAACTGGTCTTCCCAGGAAATTATAAGAGTTACTCTTGCAGAGTAATTATTATTTCCTATTTTTAAGCATGCATCAAGTCCTGCGTCTTGCCCAAGATGTCAGGACTCATTTTGTAATCGGGCCATCTTGTATTTTGTACAAAGATCAATTAATGAATATCAGGACATCTTTTGCAAATGAGACTTTTCTTTTCCGCTCACTGTTTTTCATTTTTCAATTTTTGTACAAAAATAAAATGGCAATGTTTTTCAAAATAATAACTTCATTTCCACTTTTTCTAAGCAAGATAAAATTGATCACTAAAATGAACAAATCTAAACCCTTGCAGAGAATGCCCTCCAGACTGCACCGACAACAACACTGCTATGACTTCGTATGACTTTGACAATCCGATTAATCAAGCTGATGAAGGGGTTGAAGAAGATTATGAGCTACCTGAAGAGCTAGCTAGGTTGTTAAGACAAGAGGAGAAAGTTATCACTCCTCATCAGGAGGAGGTCGAAACGGTTAATCTTGGAACAGAAGAAGACTTGAAAGAAGTCAAGATCGGGGCCTGCCTGCAAGATTCGGTGAAAGAGCAACTGATTGACATGCTTCGGGAGTATGTGGATGTTTTTGCTTGGTCTTATCAAGATATGCCAGGGTTGGACACCGACATTGTTATGCACAAGCTGCCTCTGAAAGAAGACTGTCCGCCAGTAAAACAGAAGTTGCGCCGTACTCGCCCAGATATGGCAATGAAGATAAAAGAAGAGGTACAAAAACAGTGGGACGCCGGTTTCCTTGCTGTAACTATTTACCCGCCGTGGGTTGCTAATATTGTACCTGTGCCTAAGAAGGATGGCAAGGTGAGGATGTGTGTGGATTACCGGGACCTGAACAGAGCTAGCCCGAAAGATGATTTCCCATTACCTCACATTGATGTATTGGTTGATAATACAACTCAGTTCTCAGTGTTCTCCTTCATGGATGGATTTTCAGGATATAATCAGATCAAGATGTCACCTGAAGACATGGAGAAGACAACTTTCATCACACCCTAGGGCACATTCTGTTATAAGGTGATGCCATTCGGACTGAAGAATGCTGGTGCCACTTATCAACGGGCTATGGTAACATTGTTCCATGACATGATCCACAAGGAAATTGAATGTTATGTGGATGACATGATTGCCAAGTCCCTTACAGAAGAAGACCACCTGGTAAATCTGTTGAAACTATTCAAGCGTCTGAGGAAGTACCAATTGAAGTTAAACCCCAATAAATGCACATTCGGGGTGCGATCCGGTAAGTTGCTGGGATTTATTGTAAGTGAGAAAGGGATTGAAGTTGACCCTGATAAAGTCAAAGCCATTCAAGAAATGCCTACACCGCAGACTGAAAAAGAAGTTCGAGGGTTCTTAGGTAGATTGAACTACATCTCACGGTTCATATCTCACCTTACAGCAACCTGTGAGCCTTTGTTCAAGTTGTTAAGAAAAGAACAAACAGTCAGGTGGAATGAAGACTGCCAAAGGGCTTTTGACAAAATCAAGGAATACTTACAAGAGCCTCCGATCCTTATGCCTCCCGTTGAAGGAAGACCTCTAATCATGTACTTGACAGTATTAGAAGAGTCAATGGGGTGCGTAATGGGCCAACATGACGAGTCTGGTCGAAAAGAGTATGCAATATACTACCTAAGCAAAAAGTTTACCGACTGTGAACAACGTTATTCACTGCTCGAGAAAACTTGCTGTGCTTTAGCATGGGCTGCTCGCCGACTAAGGCAGTATATGTTAACCCACACTACCTTATTGATCTCAAAGATGGACCCAGTCAAGTACATATTTGAGAAGCCAGCACTTACCGGACGGGTTGCGAGATGGCAAATGATCCTCACAGAATATGATATTCAGTACACCTCTCAGAAAGCCATCAAAGGCAGTGTATTGTCTGATTATCTTGCTGAGCAACCCATTGATGATTACCAGCCTATGAGATTTGACTTCCCTGATGAAGACATCATGTTCATAAAAGCAAAAGATCATGAAGAGCCTATTCACACTGAAGGTCCTGACCCAGAAGAAGAATGGACTATGATGTTTGATGGGTCTGTTAATACGAATGGTCGTGGTGTTGGTGTAGTACTCATTACACCCAAGGGAGTTCACATGCCTTTCTCGGTGAAACTCACTTTTAACTGCACTAACAACGAAGCTGAATACGAAGCTTGTATTATGGGTCTGGAGGAAGCCATTGACCTCAGGATCAAGACTTTGACTATGTTCGGAGATTCAGCTCTGGTAATTAATCAAACCAACGACAAATGGTACACTCACCAGGATCATCTGATACCTTACCGGGATTATACAAGGAGGTTATTGACTTTCTTCACTGCAGTCAAGCTTGAGTATATCCCTCGAGATGAAAATCAGTTTGCAGATGCTCTGGCTACCATTTCATCCATGATCAAAGTTCAAGCTGCCAACTTTGTGCCTCGAATTTCAGTATCCAGACTTGACAGACCAGCATACGTATTTTCAGCAGACCTTGCAAAAGATGATAAGCCTTGGTTTCACGACATCAAATGCTTCTTGGAGGATCAAACGTACCCACCTGGGGCATCATCCAATGACAAGAAGACACTAAGAAGGCTAGCTGGTAGTTTCTTCCTGAATACCGATGGTTCCTTGTACAAGAGAAACTTTGATATGGTACTTCTCCGATGTGTTGATAAGATAAAAGCAGATTTGTTGATGCACGAGGTGCACGAAGGATCTTTTGGTACCCATGCGGGAGGGCATGCAATGGCTAAAAATTTGTTGAGATCAGGCTACTACTGGATCACAAGGGATGCAGACTGTTGTGTTTATGCTAGGAAATGCCATAAATGCCAGATTTATGCGGATAAAGTACATGTGCCTCCCAATCCTTTGAATGTGATGTCTTCACCCTGGCCCTTTGCTATGTGGGGCATTGATATGATTGGGAAGATCGAGCCGACTGCTTCAAATGGTCACAGATTCATCCTGGTTGCCATTGACTATTTTACCAAGTGGGTTGAAGCAGCTTCTTATGCAAACGTTACCAGGCAAGTGGTAGCCCGATTTCTAAAGAGAGACATCATTTGTCGGTACGGGGTGCCCGAGCGAATCATTACTGATAATGGTTCCAACTTGAACAATAAAATGATGGCAGAACTGTGCCGGGACTTCAAGATCCAACACTACAATTCTTCACTTTATAGGCCAAAGATGAATGGCGCTGTGGAGGCAGCTAACAAGAATATAAAGAAGATTGTGCAGAAGATGGTGGTTACATACAAAGACTGACATGAAATGTTACCATTTGCCTTGCATGGGTACCGTACTTCAATCAGAACATCCACTGGGGCAACACCGTATCAGCTTGTGTATGGTATGGAGGCAGTCCTACCTGTTGAAGTTGAATTACCCTCCTTACGGGTACTGATGGATGTCAAGTTGAATGAAGCAGAGTGGGTCCGATCCCGGTATGAACAATTGAGTCTGATCGAAGAGAAGAGGTTAGCTGCAATTTGTCATGGGCAGCTGTATCAGAAAAGGATGAAGAAAGCCTTCGACCAGAGAGTCAGGCTTCGGGAATACCAAGTAGGGGATCTTGTGCTGAAAAGACTCCTCCCTCCTCATACAGACCATAGGGGCAAGTGGACTCCGAATTACGATGGTCCATTCATAGTAAAGAAAGTTTTCTCTGGTGGAGCACTGATGCTCAGCACTATGGATGGTGAAGATTTCCTGTCCCATGTGAATTCAGATGCAGTTAAAAAATACTTCGCATAAATGACCCTTTGGACACAAAAACAGAATGTAAGTTCAGGCAAAAATAGGGCATCTCGGCGAGTCAAAAACAGAATAAAAGACTCGGGCAAAAATAAGGGAAAACAAATAAAAAAATGTACACCCGCTGAGTTGAAAAGCCGCATTGGACAGCTCAGGCAAAAAGGGGTATCCTGGTGGATTGAAAACCCGAAAGGGCGATCCACGCAAAATAAGGGAATAAGCGAACAACTGCATTCTGAATTCGTCTGTATCACTTACAACATGGCAAGCTTCGAAGGGTTCGAGCATCGGTCAAAATCAGCCTTCTTCAAAAGCAAGATGAGAAGAACGTAAATGTCATAAAAGTCATAGCAAAAGGGAAGCACACTGAAGCGTCATCAACATTGCCAGCATCTTTTTGTTTCTCAATTTGTAACAATCTCCTCATTTCAGGGGATCTGTTTCTTTGACTGTACTTGCCAATTCAGGGCACACAAATTAATAAAGTCAGATTTTCAGTCATATTTTGTCTCGTACATTTTTATTTTCATTTGCAAAAATGTCCGATGTCCTTATAATACTGATTGCACAAATACAAATGCGTCTTTTCTAAATTACATGCTTATAGGAAATATATTTGCTCCCGGGAGTGTCTAATTTCCTATAATGGAATCCAGTAAGGGATACCTCGGGAAACTTGTACGTTTCTTTGTCATAACAGGATTGCAGGTATTCAAAGTACGACATGGGGCATGAGAACTTCTCCTCAGCAAGCTGCCAAATCATTATTCACCTAGAACTTTATCCAAACAACATCAAAAGGGGCTCATTTCCCCAGCTAATTTCATCATCCTCAGCAGATTCCCCACATAAATCTCTAGGAAGATCGTTCAGTGATCACTCCTCCTCAGAGTTTCAACCTCTATCCGGAAGAGCAATGTCTGAAGATCTCACGACAAAGTGACGAAAGCTTCCACAGCCCCGGCTGGGCCCCTCATCACCAAAAATAGGTCTATCAGTGACCTGTTTCCCCAAGCAGTCATACATCTTATCAGATCTTCCAATGATCTTTTCCCCCAGTTGGGACATTCTTTCAAAGCAGATCAGCCAGAGATCTTCACCGCAACGGGATCCGAATCCCGGATCGGTATCTTTTGCATAATCATAGCATTCACATTATATTTCCCCTCAGAGCGTGGCATTCCGTCTAATACGGAGCATTACGGAAAAAATCAAACATATCGCATAATCACAAGTCAGATTTTGAATCAGTCACCTGTAAATACCAACATTCCATCTGCAATATGTACAAAGACTCACAGTCCCGACACATCCTTTCAAGTACAGTTACATGTTCTTTTTGGCACTCGTCCGTGTCATTTTCCCCAGTAAAGTCGCCAGAACATTCACCACAAACAGATATCTATACACTCTATGGACACTCGTCTGTGTCACCATCCCCCAGCATGGTTGCCTATACACTTATTGTAAACTCAAACACTTGTTTATAATACACTTCTTCCGACACTCGTCCGTGTCATCTTATCCCCACAGATCTTCGGAATATCTTTTACACCCATAAGTTCGTAACTTATACACTGCCTCTTATGATACTCATCTGTATCATACTCTCCCCAGCATATTGAACACTCGTCTATGTCTCACTCATGCTTACTTTTTAACTCATACAGGTACTCGTCCGTATCTTGTATACACCACGTATCTCTCCTCAGAATCAACACTCGTCCGTGTTCTTTGTTAACCAGTTGGTACTCGTCCGTACCATCATCTCTGAGCATACGTCCGTGTTTGTTTCTACCGATACTCGTCTGTATCATAGTTTTAAGGATGCTCGTCCACATCTTTAATCCATATACAATGTCAAACACTTATACCCTTTTCTTGAAAGAGGATACTCGTCTGTATCTACCATTCCCCAGAAGATTCTCTAGCAAATTACTTCCTTTCTATCTGACATTCATCCTATGTCATGATACTTCCGGCAGCCGTACCCTGCCAGGTGATCGCCCTTCACCTTTTGATGATCGTCCTTCATCATTCCCCCAGCGGAGTCTCCATTATTGGAACCCTCTTCTATCCGAAATTCGTCCTATGTCTTGATATTCTTAGCAGCCGTCCCCTGCTAGGTGATCGTCCTTCACCTCTTGATGATCGTCTTTCATCATTTTATCCGATGGCCATACCCATCATTGATTCTGTTATTTGACATTCGTCCTATGTCATGATAAAACCCGAGAGCAGCCGTCCCCTGCTAGGTGATCGTCCTTAACCTCTTGATGACCGTCCTTCATCATGCTTATCCGATGGTCGTCCCCATCGTCGACCTTCTCTATCCGACATTCGCCCTATGTTGCGATACTTTCGGCAGCCGTCCCCTGCTAGGTGATCGTCCTTCACCTCTGATTTCATTAACCTGATGGTCGTCCCCATCATTGCCTTTACCTTTAATCCCCGGAGAGTCTTATTTTATTAACCTGATGGCCGTCCCCATCAGGATCCCTCTATTTTCCCAGCATGTCGGCCGTCCCCGTTATTGCTTTATCCCCAACAGTCGTCCTCTGCTCGATGGTCGTCCTCCATCGCCCGCACCTTTATAATCATACTTTACTTCCTTTTACAATCTATATCCCTTTTCTTCTTCACAGTCAGTGAGTGAAAATTTTGGACTGTCTTTGGTATTCAACCACAAGTTATCTTGTTTGTCTGTCAAGCCGTCGCTTACATCCTACACAACTAACTCATGTTTGAATAGGGGCAGCTGTAAACACCCAAAATTTTCCCTCACTCATTTCACCATGGCTTGTGATTCTTTTCATATTGCATAAGTTCAATCATATCATCTCATAGTGCATTTTTGCTTCACTGCATTGGTTCTAAGTCATCTGCATCTAAGGTTTGTGATCTGAGCCATCCCTGAGCTATCTGAGCCACCCCAAAGGTCTTCAATCATATCAAGAGGGTCCATGTATGTTCAAGAATCATATTACATCCTCCAAAGATCAAGAAATCCAGAAAATCACAAGAACTGAGAAAGGCATGGAAGCAGAGCCAGGTTTAACTACACAAATGACCTAAAATTAGGGTTTTGGTTTCAGAGGCCATAACTCCAAATTTTTTGGTCATTCTAGTTTCTATTGGTCTCTATATGATATGAGGATCATGCATACCAATTTTCATGAAGAAATTCCATGGGGAAGGTATCTGATCAATAGATGACTTCTTGAGCAAGTCAGTGCAAAATCAGGGCATCTGAGGCCCCCCAATCACCCATCCAAAGGGTCTTCTCCATCATTTTGGGTGTATATGATCTTTATTTGATCTTAGAAGAAGTTATAAGTTCACAAAATTGAAGAATTTCAAGCCATTTGCAAAGTTTCCATTTTAGGAAAGTGACTTGTAATGCAAACTTGCCATTTTGGGAAAGTTTTTCAACCCCTCTTTTTGATTCAAAAATGCTTCAAATGAAAAATTCTTGGTCATGAAAGTTGTAGATTGGATCATTCCCTTTTCAAAAAGTACAAGAACTTGATCTAATTCATCATAGAACTCAAGTTATGGCTTGTCAAAGTTGGGAAAAATCACATAAATTTCACTTTTACACCAAAGAGGGAAACTTGCAAATTCTCATGCCAAGCATTTTTGTGACTTCAAACACACTTCTACATGTCTTAACATCATAATGCATTGCCTAAGGATCAGAATTGGCCCAAGAATCATTTCATCCCATGCCTTGAACATCAAGAAATTCAAAAGGGGCCAAACTTCATGAAAATTGCAAAAGGGCACATAATATTCCACAAGCTTGCTGAATCACCTCAATTTCAAATCTATGGATCTCCTTGATCTATGCTGAGCCAGGACAAGCCAAAAGCCAGCTGCAAAACCAACCCATACCTCAAGTACAAAACTTTTGACATTTTGGCAACTTGCCCATACCAATCAACATAGGCCAGCATCCACTCTCTGACCTATCACAGTTTATTATGTGGATCAAAACCAAGCCAAAGCACACAACATTGCAGCCTAACACTTGAGAATCCTCAGCATACACAAAATCCCCCAAATCTGCAAAAGCCTTCGAAACTCATAGCTCAACCATCAAACCTCCGAGCTTTTTCCACCATTCAACTCCATAAACATCACTGATCATTTCCCACCCTTCATTTTGCTTTAAAACTCACCATATCCAAAATACGATTTTCATATTTCATGAACTGAACTTCTGCCAACTTCCTTTTGAGGTCATTTAAGCTCCAACCAAGTATCACAAGCTCTTGAGGGGAATCATTGGAGTGGATTTGAGGCAAAGAACTGGCCAGAAAGCTCCTGTTTTGAAAGCTCAACTTCAGGTAGCCATGGCATTTATTTTTCCATAACTTTCATTTTATGTTATAGAATGATTCTATGTGTTCCCTTGATTGCCATGATATGTTTAGTTTTGAAAATAGTTGAGAAATAAGCATTTCATGAGCTTCTGAAATTTCTGAGTTGTTTTCTGTTTTGCTTCGATTCGTGCTTTTGATGATGAATAAATGAATTTTGATGGCTGATTCTTGTTGGGGTTGATGTGAGGATCATTTCTGGAGAGTTTTAGGGCTTGGGGTTGCGTATTGAGTGAGATAGCTTGAGAGGTTAGCCGGAGAAGATGACCGGAACACTGTTCCAGTCACCTGAAAGTGTTTAGGGTTCAGATTAGGGCTTAATGACGTAATTAGTGAAGTTTGAATTCCGGCCCTTGGATAGCGCGCGAAGTCAATTCCCTCCCTTTTAAGTTTGAACCTGGGCCTTTGGATTAGCTGACTTTCTCATTTTCTCATTTTATTTAATAATTATTTCATTTGTTTTATATTTATTTGAACGAATTCTTAAAAATAGCAAATGATATCAAAAAATTCTGAAATTTTTTATCCAAGCTTTTATTTATTTTCAGAAACCAAAAATATTTTTATTTTTATTTTTTGCATTAAAAATTATTTTTAAATCATTTAAATGATTATTTTTAATTAGTTAATGAGAATTAATTAATTAAAAATACATTTAGGTATTTAAAAAATTCCAAAAAAAATTCAGAGAGCTTTTTAAAACATTAGAAACATTATCAAACCCTTCAGACAAATTTCTTTTTGGTTCTTGACCTATTTTGACATTTTTCTTTGGATTTAGGATTCTTAAAAGTCAATATTTTTACCCTAACTTAGAAAAATCCTTTCTGCCTAACCATGAAGAGTTTGATGTTGGTTCTTTTTGCATTGCATTACTCATATCATGTAGTTTCTAGGATAAAATTGGTTTGAATTTATTCTTCATTTTCAATTTTTTGTGCATTTTTCCTTTTGAAGTGCCTTAAAACCCTAGCAAATTTGAGAAAATCATAACTTCCATTAGGTTAAGATTTAGGTCTCCTCCTTTGGGCAGTGAACTTATATAGGGTTAGGGTTCCTTTGATCCTATTTTCAATTTTTTATCATGGCATTTGCTTCTTGTTTTGAATTTTGTATTGCATGTTATGTATAAACCCTAATTTTTGCCTTCATTTGCATTCATCCTTCATATGCTTGCATACATGAACTTGCCATGACATTTTATGAAGTCACATGACTTCTAAGACATCTTAGGACACATTAGAATCATGTTTGATCATTGCATCATCCATTTTCCATGTTTTGCTTTCATTTCATTTCATGTGCATTCATGAGCTTTCATGCTTCTTACTTGCCTCATTTGCATTCTTATCTCTTGTATGATCATCCATATCTCATGTTCACCATTTGTATCATCTTTTAGCATCATTCACATCTTAATTTGCTTCTGACTTTGGTGCTCACCTTTGCATCTTATCTCATTCTCATTTCATTTCATTTCATTCCTTGTTGCTAACTTTTCAGGTGGTAAGTGTTTGAGAAGTGAATTTGCCTTCACTTCTCATAATCTCTTCTCATCTCTCTTATGCATTCATTGCTGCATTTTGTATTTGTATTAGAGTGAGCTTGATCATTCATGTTCCCTCCTCACTTTCTTTCTACAAGCAACTTGTCTTCTTAAGTGTATCAAGTTGTCTTGCTTCTTGCTGCTTCTTCTCATTTCATCTGCTTCTTCCTTGGTGGCTTCTTTGGAGTTTTTCTTGCAAGCCTCATAAACCTTAGGAACACCCAAGCATGATAAAAATTAGGGTTTGATTAGTCCCCCATTAGTTTTACCTTTGTATCATCTTTGTGTCTTCTCTTCTCATCTCTTAATCAAGGATTAAACCTTTAAGGCTTTAAGGTTTTGTGATTAGGGTTATGCATGCATCCTTCTATTAGGATGGAGTGTATAACTTTAATCCTAAGTGTTAAACCCTTAATGTGTTTAAATCCTTTAATCAATTCACCTAATAATCAAGCTTGTAACTTGGGCCTTGCATTAGGGTTCTAATTCTTCCTTAATTGGTTAAGAAGGACTAACCCTAGTGTTAATGGACAAGTCCCCCTCAAGTTGTCTTACAAACCATAAAATCCATTTCTTAACCCTACCATTAACTAAAATCCATCTTAGTAAAGGTTTTGTTTTGTCATGAGGTTAATCCCTAATCATGGATTAAGTTGAGGAGCATTCCTCAGCTTAAATGTTCTCATCTACTATCCTTCTATTAGGGTGGTGTAATGGGTCCATTAAATCCCTGATTATGGCTTAAACTCATTACTTAACACTAAAAAAAACTCCAAAAAAAACATCTAAATAATTACAAGTAGGTTAATGATCTTAATCCTACATCATGGTGATTAAGTGTGAGGTGTTTACTTCATACTTAAGGTATTCTCATTACCCCTAATTGGAGGGAGGATGTGATGAGTTTACTAACCCTTGGTTTAGGCTTAAGCTCATTTTCTTATGACAAACACAAAAATCAATAAAAGATTGAAAACACAAAAATCAAACAATAATCGTCTCCTTCGAGATTCTTTTCTCACCTCATTCACTTACAAATGAGAACTCGCTTCTTCCGTCTAATGCAAGACAGTTAGTGTCGTACCTCGAAAAATACGATCCCTCGCGAACGCGGTCGCGGCTGGGCTGACTTGAGAGTCGCCACCTAATTTTATTTATTCCCGAAGAGGGAAATGGTAAATATAGATAAAACCACCAAGAAGGGATAAAACAAGGTCATCGCAAACCATTGTCGGGGTTCGGAAGTCGGTTATGTAGGAGGAAGGTATTAGCACCTCCTACATCCATCGTATTCGATGGGAACCATCTAGATTGTCACGCGCGAAGGGATGTCTATACTTACTTGTTGAACTAAAGGGTTTATTGATCCTATGGGCTCGGCAAGGATTGAGATCCTCGTGCCTACGTATTCCCTTGTGCAATGGGAAAATCAGAGCTTCGTAGTTCGGCCTGATACAGGTGATGGCTGTTGATTTTATTACCTTTCTTTGATGAAAGGATTTAGGAGTCCATTTGCACTAAAGACTATGGATAGTTTATTTCGTCCAAACAAGACGAATGTCTTGCGCCGAAATAATCGGAGCGAATAACGAGAGCTCGTTATCCTCCTTTCTATCGCTTAAGGCTCGTGGCGTGCAATTTTCCTCGTATTTATTGAAGTGTTTTGCTTCTTAAGACCGCTTGATGTTGGATCAAGGGTTTGGATCTAAGAAGTAACATTTCGGTTTTTTGAAGTTTAAGGTGAATGCAAATGGAAGTTTATTCGTTGGTTTGTTAGCGAGGCACAATGCGCTCGGCTCGCAAAGTTGAGGAAATAAGCTAAAGACTAGCTATGGCAAACAAGCGCAATGCGTTGATTCGTTAAGTTGTAAAATGTTGCTAAAGGTGTAAGGTGCAAAGTTCGTGCAGATGGCGATCGAGGAATGATCGACTTATGTGTGTGTATGAAGTGAAGTGCGTATGGATATTTACTTGGCGTTTGACCAAAGATTTCGTTTATCTTTGAAATGATTAATCTTAGTGTGCGTTCGTTTTTTTACTTAGCAATTTATCGTCAAAAATGCAAAAGTAAATCACACAAGTAAGCATATCATCATATCACAAGCAAGGAGGATCGAGCATACGCAAACATTCATCGCACACATAATCGAGCAAAGGTGAAAAGATTAATTAATCCAAATTAAAAAAAAATATTTAATTAGATTAATTAATGGATTAATTAATAGAATTAAATAAAAATATTTAAGATAATTAATTAACGAATTTTTATTTTCAATATTCAAATAGAGAAATGAAATCGAAAAAAGAGATCAAAAATGGCACAAACTAAATTAGAAAATAATTCTTAGTTTTTTGAATATTAAAGAGAAATTGCTAAACAATTAAATTAAATAAAATTACTTAATAAAATTAATTGATAAGTTAATTAATTAGATTAAGTAATATCATTTAATAAAATTAGTTAATAAAAAAAAAGCTTTTGTTTCTATGATTTTTTTTTATGAAAGAAAAATCAAATAAAATAAAAGTGAAAAGAAATAGGTTGGTGTTGTAGTAAAAACCAGGTAAGTCAAAAGGTCACGGGTGATAATGCTGACACGTCTCAAAGAGACTCTATGTGTTGTCATTGTTATCAAACAAAAGAGGGCAGTCATCGGAAATCTAACGTCCTCGAGCAATGCAAAGAGTGAAGAAAAGGTACTTTATTAAAGGTACCGCATGAAAAGCAAACAAAGTCCTATTTCCAACTTTTTTAAAGAAAGAAAACCTAAAGCTTATAATTTCTCAAAACCTCTCCCTCTATCTATCTGAAAAGCTATCAAATCTCGTTTCAAACAAAATGCTTTTCTCAAAAAACCTAGGGATAAACTCAGTGAACGCAACCGTTCACCATCATCGTTCTATCCCTCACGAATTTTGCTCATGCTCTGTTATTCATCTCCACCAAACGAGAATCAAACGTTATCGCACTTCATCGCGAACAACACAGATTAAAACGAAGTTACAAATTAAGGTATGGAAGAGATCATGGAATTAAAACAAAAATCAAATGTGGAGTAAGTTCACAAAGCAACAAACGAATGAAGGCAAGGAAGGCTACCTCAATCGAAGAAACAACGATCTATAAGGCTTCCAGGTATGATGTTCGGTGTCCCTCTACTTTCTTTTGAATCACCTCCTTCTGCCTTCTTCTTCGCTTTCTTTGGATTTTCTATTGTTAATACGCTCATGTTTGTTGCTGTTGTGAGGTTTAGCTCGAATTTTCTCAGAGTTCAATGAAAACTCTGAGAAATTTCCAGTTTTTGAGCTTTACGGATTAGGGTTTTTGGATGGTTATTGCTGCCTTCCTTTTTTTAGGGTTTTCGGATGTAGGTAGGTCTGGTTTTTTATTGCCAATGATTAGGCCTTTATAGGGATGTTTAGTACGTGAGAATCATGTGAGGTGCTGAGTGATGCATGTGAACCTTTGGTGTGATGCTGGATTTTTTGTGTGAGTCTGTTATGCGTATCCTCTTGTACGAATTTGATTGTGGAATGGATGAAAATTGTGAAAATCTTCTGTGGTCCCCCATGTGAAATTGCCAATTTCTTGTGTTTTTGTACGAAAATACCCTGCTGTATTGTTTTGGTCACAACATGATATTTGACTAATTCTTTGCTGAATTTGATTCAATCTGTCCTGACTCTATCTGCTTGTGTGTATTTGAATTTTTTAATTGAATGTTTATGACAATGAATCTTGAATGTGTGATTAACAATTTGAATAACTCTTTTCACAATTTTTTGGACTGAGTCTGTATTGTGAATATGGTGGATTGATGGATTGTTGCTTGATCTTGTTTTCCCTAAAACTGAATTTCTCCTGCTGCTAACTTCAACTTCTTTCTAATGTTCCTTTTTTCTTCTTTTTCATGTACACGGTGACAATGGGTGGAAGAGTAAGGCTGGTGCAGAGGAGCAAGACAAATTCCCACAAACTTAAAATTCATTCAACCTTTTTTGAATTCCACCTGTGGATTTTTAGGAGTACTGATGCAATTTCTGATTGGATCGTCAACCGAACAAGTCTCACTAACTGTAACTTCATATTCCATTGAAGATGCATTAGTTGTTCTGATAACTTCCTAGAATTGCCTTCCTTGGACTGTGCATAAGTGTCCAGAATTTTATTTGTCTCACCAGTATCA
Source organism: Lathyrus aphaca (assembly GCA_963966055.1). Classification (NCBI taxonomy): domain Eukaryota; kingdom Viridiplantae; phylum Streptophyta; class Magnoliopsida; order Fabales; family Fabaceae; genus Lathyrus; species Lathyrus aphaca. The sequence goes on from OZ014523.1 coordinate 277,579,931, forward strand.
ATGATATCTTCAATTATAGGCGCACCTGGCTCATCTGACAGCTTACTAGAACCAACAATATTTACTTCTTGGTTTACCACATGAGTTGGCGAACTTTCTTTTGTAGATCCAAGATCAATTTCAGGAGCTGAAAATGGATTCCCTGATGGACTTGACTGAGAAATGTGCTTCTGCAATGTTGAAAACAAAACTGGACTTCTTGGTGGTGTAGGTGAAGCTAATTGATTCTCGGGGTATCCTACATCCTGCCCGAGAGGCGTCTTAATGCCTATTCCTTTCAACAAATTACTTATGTCGTTACAACCCTTACTTGGCTGCGGCAAATTTTTATGCGAAGATTTCAGATCCATTGGTTGGCTATAAGGAAAATCTGGAACGAACGGTTTCTTAACAACAATGGCTGTGATCTGTAACCTCTCCTGCAAACGATTCATTGCTCCAATCCCTTCTAACTCTTCAGAATCTCTAGTAAGCAATCCTTTCAAAAAGTCATTGACATTGACCTTTTTCTCTTTAACAGTTGATGAACCATTAACTTCACTGTCTAATGTTGCAAGAAATTTTTTGCCTTTGTAAGTGTTATCACCAACAGGATCTAGACTGTCAGATTCAAATGCTTCTTGGGAGGACAGTGCATCAACATTATTGTCCAAAGGTTCTTCCGAAAACCTATGACTGAATTTTATTGGCCTCGACTTGAAGACTTTGGAAAGAAGCTTTGTCCATGAGGTAATACTATTCTGCTATAACTTTTCTTTGGTTTACCTTGTTCTTCTTCATAAGTTTCCTTCATTGTGCTTTGAGTTTATCTTGAGAGTATGAAATTCCTTCTAAATCTTGTCCATGCCGAGGTTTGCAGTGTGAACCTTTTATGTAATCATTGTTTTTTCTTGTGCAGGTTTAATTCACTAGTGGCTGTGGTGTGCGTGTAAAGTATGGATGCGGTAGCAGCTTGCGCATGAGACGTAGGCTTGCCGTCGAGCTTTATTATTGAAGGTTTAATGAAGCATTTTTGATGATGATCTGAACTTGGCTTGAGATTCTATGAAGGAAGAAAAAGTTTCATTTCCTTGGCCTTGTTGATAAGGTAAATTCCTGAACTTGTTTGAATTATGCACTTTTGCTAATTTCAGCTTGTATTTTGGTTACTATTAATGCTTTGTTTCACTCTGCTTGAGATTTTATTGTGAATCTTGAATTATTTGTAACACTTGCTATGAAATCGGTCATGCATTGAATTCTGAATTGAATGAATACATCTTGAATGACCACTTCCATTGTCTTTGTTTGATGTGCTGATGAGGAATTTGGAGAAGGAACTCAGATATGAAGCTACTTGGAGTGAAAGTGCTAGAAACTCGACATGAAGATGAGGATAGCTAACATCAGGATGAAAAGTTTGGACTTTATGCTCTTAGGTTTAGACTTTAGGAACTTTTCTCTTTTCTGTAATGAATTTTCAGCCTCATGATGTATCAATACAATGGAACTGTTGCTTTATAATCTTGGACACTTTGTTCCACTACCTGTTGTACACGCTGTTCTCCCAAATGCATGGGAATTGAAGCACTCTAACAAATATTTTCAGCCAAATACATAAAGCCATGACTAAACTCAAATTCTACACTATGGGTTTCAGTTTGCACGAACTTAATGTTATGGTAGCATAGGGTCTTGCTCATATGATTGACTTAATAATTTACAACAATAATCCCTAGCATTTTTTTTGTATTTGAATTTCATAAGCTCATGTTATGGTTGCCTTGAATACAAATATAAGATATAACATTTGTATTGCAGACCTGCTAATCCCACACAAAAGTCCAAATCCCACTCAAAGTGTCCTCGTATTTTTTCGACTTGTTATGCGGTTGAAACATCATGATGCAAAAATCAGCTCTCATTTGGACATACACTCATGGTACGAAAATGACACTAATAGTTATGAAGTATGGGCTTGGTAACACCTTGTAACATCTCCCACTCATGACTAGCAACAAACTTGAAATCAACAAATCTCGCAACATAAATTGAAATAAATCTTGGAACTTCTTGAAGCTAATAGACTTAGGAAAGAAAAAAATTTGATCCCTAATTTTTCACTTATGCCATGTTTGTAGTCAATCCACCCTTGTCTTAATAGCCCTGATTTAACCATGTTTTTATCCCTTCAATACCTGATCTTTGGACAATGAGAAAGAAGCAACACAATGTATATTTTTTTGATTTTTTTTAATAAGGGTTAGTAATCATAAAACACAAATACAACTAAACTTATATGGGTAGGACCAATTTGGGGTATGACAGTTGCCCATATCTAATTGTCTTGAACCCGAAGAAGAGAACCGCTGCATGGTGTTCAGTTTTAGAGTAAAAGTCAATTAGATATAAGAAGACCCCGAAATTTGTCCGGCAAGAGAGAAAATGCGACACCACTGAAAGAGATATGAGGATGAAATTGGAAAATTGTACAAAATGTCTGAGATTCTTCGTATTAACAAAGCAGTATCCCAATTCGATGAATAAATTTTTCAAGTCGTATGAAGCAGCCCTTTATGGATTAGGGTTTCTTCGGTGACAAGATCTTAGCAAAACGTGTGATTCCTTGGGTCATACGAAGCAGTTCCTTAACAATAAAGGCTCTTCGGGGAATGCCAAAATTGATATCTTAAACAATGATGTTCTCTGGTCCAACAAAGCGGTTCCCCACACTCAAGGCTCTCCGGTGATACTTAGAGCAACATCTCGAACAATGGCATGATATTTTCCTGATCATGTGAAGCAGTTCCTTCCAATCAAGGATCTTCGGTGATACTAGAACAACGTCTTAACAAACATGAGATTCTTTAATCCAAGCAAAGCAATACCTTACCAATGAAGGCTCTTTAGGGATACTTAGAGTAGTATCTCTAACAAATGATGTAAGATTTTCTAGGTCATGTGAAGCAGTTCCTTTCAGTCAAGGCTCTTCGGAGAATGTCAAAATAGTATCTCAAACAATGAGATTCTCTAGTTCATCAAAGCAGTACCTTACTAAGGCTCTTTGGTGATACTAGAACAATGCCTTAACAAACATGAGATTCTTCGGGTCTTGCGAAGCAATACCTTTTTGATTTAAGGTTCTTCGGGGGATTCCAAAGCAGTATCTCGAACATACTTTCAGGATAATCTCTGCTTGGAGAGCAACCAAAAAGGAAAAGATGGGCATCATTACTATCAACTATAGAGTTGAAGAATGACTTTCTGAGGGAATAAATCCGCGAGCACATACGGAGTATCAGCTCTTTTCAGAGGAATACTGCCGACTTTGAAAGAGGATTGTCCGGGTTGCATGTCCTGGATCCTGCTATGCTATACTGTACATGAATAGTATGAAATGCATGATGCACAGTGATTCATATGATGCGATTGTCGAAATTTTGATGTAAATGATTTTGTATGATTAATATGATCGTGTTTGACGATATTCTTGCTTTCAGGCAGGAATGATGCATGTCATGCATGTGACAATGCAAATGATTGGGTATGCTGGAATAGTTCTTTGGTAGTTGCCAACGAAATTGGACTTTGGAAAGATGCCACTCCACGGGTGGGCTTTCGGTTTTTTAGTGGTTAAGCAAGCAAGGGTGAAAAGACTCACTAGGTATCAACTCAGGGTTGAGAATGCAAAGATATCAACACAGGGTTGAAAAGCTAAAGGTATCAACACGGGGTTGAGGGAGGAAAGGTATCAACACAGGGTTGAGAAAACAAAGATATCAACACAGAGTTGCAAAGGTATCATCAACACAGGTTTGAAAAAGGTAAAGGTATAAACTCAGAGTTGAAAAGGGTAAAGATATCAACACAGAGTTGAAAAGGGTAAAGATATCAACACAGAGTTGAAAAGGTAAAGATATCAACACAGAGTTGAAAAGGTAAAGATATCAACACAGAGTTGAATAAGATTGGATTGTGAGAAATGCCAAGAGAACTTGGACTTTTAAGTTGTGCCAAACATTGTTGGTCTTTCGAGATGTGCCAAACACAGTTGGTCTTTTGGCTTTTTGATAGTTGCCACCATAGTGGACTTTTAAGAATTATAAGGGTGCCAATGAAATTGGACTTTAAACTTTTGGTGATTGCCAATAAAATTGGACTTTTTGGGGGTGGTGGAGGGTATTGACTTCTCGACACTTGGTATCCGACGATGCTCTGATCGGAGGATAGATGCGACCATTTGTGGTGTCCCCAAGTCTGATCTATTGTTGAAGTTGTATGTCGCTGAGAGAGCTTCAACTTCTTTAAATGATGTCATGATGAATTTCAAATGAGCGTAGCGACATAATCAATGCATGTTGATTATGCTTTGGCTTAACCCTAAGGCCTCATTTTATAACTGCCTTGCCCCAGTCTGTAGGGACTTTGAAAGAATCTTCTTTGAATTGAAGCCTTGAGAATGACTGTGCCATATCCTAGCACTTTACAAGTTTCCTCAATATCTGGGTCTCATGGAGAGTTGCCCCTGTCTGAGCCTTTGGAGGGACTTGCCTTGAATTAGGTGATCATGAATTATCTGTCCCAGATAGGCTACTATGTGAGGTAGTCTAAGTCTAATGCTTGGAGACTTGATTTTCGACCAACCAATTCTCATGTCCATACAGTCATTGAGAGTCTTGCCCCTGATATGGAGTGATCTTGATTCGAGTCAACGCCAATGAATTCTCAAGCTCATCTTTGACTTTTCCTTGTTTGGAATTTCTTTAGACGCTAAGTATTGACTTGCAATTAAAATTTATTTGTACATAAATGGTAATTTTAATGCAATATTCATGCGGGTTTTGAAAAATCATTTATTTGGATGATGTGACAGTGTGTGACGAATGGATCCATTGTCCCAACGTAGTGCTGATTTAGCAAGTGATTTGTGAAATAAACATGGAGAAGATCAACAAATCTTTTAGGAGTCAGCTTACGCAACCTTTCTGAGATATGCTTTCAGAATAAACCCTGCTTCAATTAGGTCTTTTAAGGGTTGTATCGTGGTCTGGTTCACGGTTATGAAGCAAAGGATATAGGCTCAAATATTTTTGTACCCACCCATCTTCGTGATGTTATCCAGTCCTATGTTCAATAAAATGACACGCATATTTGTCTCCTATGAGAGCTTGAAGGTGTAGTGGTTGAAGATGATTGTTCAAGACCTTTCTTACAATGGCAGTCACCTTATTCATTTTTCTGGGATGTTAGCGACCCTTTTGGTTTTGGATAAGATGGTCACTGCAACTTATTTTGTTTTTTTTTGTCGAGGATTTGAGGACCTCTTTCTACTGTTTTTCTTTTGATCCCTAATTTTTGCATGGACCGTTATTTTTGAAGTCTTTAGTCCATCAGGATTGCCCTAACTTTTTCCTAAGTCTCCTATTAGGATGTTCAACTTAGCGGGCTTTTTATATATTTTTATTTCTTTTTTGTTGAAGGATTGTGACTGCCAAGTCATTGGTTATGGATGGATCTCCAAATGGGATGTTTCACCTTGTAGTTTGGATGTGAAGTCAAGTTAACTGAACAATAACCTACCCTGGGTTAAGCATAAGGGTTTTGAATATCCGAAGGAAACTCCTTCTTCTAGGCTCGAAGTGGTTGTCTAGGGATTAACTCCTTATCTCTCCAGTGTTTGGGGATTTGAAACAATGCCTGTACATCATCAGCAAGGTTCTTTCCGAAAGCATGTTATCAACAATTATGGGTATTTCGTTTTCGTCATCCTCCCTCAAACATTTGCTAACAATGTGATAAAGGAGGTAAAGTGCATTTTTTATATATATTTTTTGCAATAAGTGGGAAAATGTGAGTGAATACGAATGGATTCGTTCAAAACATGCATGTTCATTAGATTAATATTACCATTAAAGACAACAATTCTTAAAAGTAAGAAGTATTTAACAGAAAAGAAACTATAAATACAAAGCAATGATATGAGCTAAAGATTGCCAGTGTTGAGGAACTGGGCTTTGATTTACTATTGGGAAGCCTTAATTCAGAATTGCTCTTCAAGATCAGTTTGAGAACCATCTTCGCATGTACTCTCAGCAACTTCTTCCATAACATGGATTGATGAGCCCGCCTGATTGTGGATTTGAATTCCCTGAGGTGTGAATGAGATTACCTTGGAATCAATCAGATCCTGGACTTTATTTTTGAATTGTTGGCAATTATCAGTTGAATGTCCCGGTGAGTTGGCATGGAAACTACAATAAACATTAGGATCAAAGTTCGGTCGATGTGGAAGAGGCATTGGATCTATCTTCCTTGGCTCTACCAATCCACTATTAACCAAACGTGGAAGTATGTGACTGTGAAGCATCGACAATTGATCAAAATGCCTTTTTGGTCTTTTAGCGTAGTAAGGATGCCGTTGGGGAGTACGTGGTTGTTGCATTGGCTTTTGATATGCAACCTGTTGTCGATACTGAGGAGATCCTCTGCATGGGTGCTGTTGATAAGGCACTGGAGGTGGAGCTTGTAGAGCTTCCCAAACTGCATTAGTTTCCTCTTCTGTTTCTTGGGAGCTGACAATTGATTCACTTCCACTAGTCTGGACGTCTGAGATGTCCTGTACTTTTCTACTCTTGAGTAGGATCTCAATTCGTTCTCCAACTGACACCAATTGTGAAAAGCCGGGAAAAGAACTGCCTACCATTCTTTCGATATACGGAATTTGCAGACTATCCATAAATAAGCCAACTAATTCTTTCTCTAAGATTGGTGGTTGAACACGAGCAGCTAACCCTCTCCATCTTTGAGAATACTTTCTGAATGGTTCATCGCTTTCTTGAGATAATCCTTGCAATTGCATGCGATCTGGAGCCATGTCGAGATTGTAATCATACTGCTTCATAAAAGCACTGGACAAATCCAACCATGATTGGATGTGGCTACTTTTTAGCTGTGTGTACCAGTTCAATGATGTTCCACTCAAACTGTCTTGGAAACAATGAATCATCAATTTATCGTTCTTAGTATGAGTGGTCATTTTTCTATAGAACATCACCAAATGATTCTTTGGACAACTATCTCCTTCATACTTCTCATATTTTGGCATTTTGAACTTGGAGGGATTACCACATCAGGCACTAAACATAAGTCAGAAGCGTTCAGACCAAAAGCATCATGTCCTTTTAAGGCCTCAAGTTTCTCTTCCAACACACGACATCTTTCAGCAAACTCAGGATTTTGAGGTTGTTCAGCATTCAATACCAGGTTTGACCCTTTGGGATTAGGCGCGGAGATTGAAAAGCTATGATACTCCATGGCGTTAACTGATGAAGAATTCTCATTCCTGACAATGTGACACTTTTGTGTAATAGAATCCCCAACTGCCGTTTGTTGAATGTTGTCCTCTCTTTTTTCCAAAGCTATCATGGCCTCCACAAGTTGCTCCACTTGTTTCTTCATTGAGTCTACATCTCCTCTTAAATTAGCATGACTTTGCTCCAACGGATCCATAGTCCATAAAGCTACTTCAAGTCTGATACAAGTGTCGAGAAATCAACTCTACATATGGACCAAGGATGGATAAGTTCTTTTGTTTTGGGAAAATGATATGTAATGCGTATGAAATGATATGTAAATGAAATGCAAGATCCAGGATCATAGGACCAGAGCTACGGGATGGAGGATACTATGATTATTCTCCTCACAAGGATCTCACCAGGTATGCTCTATAGTTTTAGGGATCCCAAAGTTAATAATTCATATGGATGTTCATCACACACGCCATCAACATGACGGTTGATTGACTCCACCATATGGATTTCGTTTGGGTGAGATCTTCGTATCGAGCCACGCAAGAGGGAAATCTTCTGGTGCCCTATACTACGTGATCATCGACACGAGGTTTAAAACAAAGTCCTGGAGTTATGGAACTTTCTCAACTTTTTGATGCACGTGTCAATTTCATATATTTTTGACAGTCAATCAACTCCATTGAGTAAGTCTATTCCAAGTGAGGTTTTCGTATCGAGCCACACGAGGACGAACCCTGGTGCCCAATACTACGCAACCATCAACCGATGTTTTAACCAAAAGGTTCTAAAGGTCCTCAAAGTTGATGACTTTAATGAAAACAACTGAGCATACACGCCAAGAGCTTGACGATTATCAGTATTTCCATTAAAATCTACTCCGAGTGAGGTTTTCGTATCGACAACCCACGAGAGAGGTTCCCTCGGGAGCCCATACTACACAACCTTGCTAACTTATGTTTACACTCATAGACCCGGGTATAGAGCCTTTCCCTCAAGTTGTTTTGATCAAAGTATCATTCTAGTACCAAAGATCCACAATAAGGATATAAAATGGAAAGCGATAAAGAAAGCGATAAACAAGTAACACATAAGCGAACATCCAAACAAGCGTGGAGACCTAGACTAGGCTCGACTTGCATAGGGGTGAACCAGTCCCCAGCAGAGTCGCTAGCTGTCGTACCTCGAAAAATACGATCCCTTGCGAACGCGGTCGCGGCTGGTCTGACTTGAGAGTCGCCACCTAATTTTATTTATTCCTGAAGAGGGAAATGGTAAATATAGATAAAACCACCAAGAAGGGATAAAACAAGGTCATCGCAAACCATTTTCGGGGTTCGGAAGTCGGTTATGTAGGAGGAAGGTATTAGCACCTCCTACATCCATCGTATTCGATGGGAACCATCTAGATTGTCACGCGCGAAGGGATGTCTATACTTACTTGTTGAACTAAAGGGTTTATTGATCCTATGGGCTCGTCAAGGATTGAGATCCTCGTGCCTACGTATTCCCTTGTGCAATGGGAAAATCAGAGCTTCGTAGTTTGGCCTGATACAGGTGATGGCTGTTGATTTTATTACCTTTCTTTGATGAAAGGATTTAGGAGTCCATTTGCACTAAAGACTATGGATAGTTTATTTCGTCCAAACAAGACGAATGTCTTGCGCCGAAATAATCGGAGCGAATAACGAGAGCTCGTTATCCTCCTTTCTATCGCTTAAGGCTCGTGGCGTGCAATTTTCCTCGTATTTATTGAAGTGTTTTGCTTCTTAAGACCGCTTGATGTTGGATCAAGGGTTTGGATCTAAGAAGTAACATTTTGGTTTTTTGAAGTTTAAGGTGAATGCAAATGGAAGTTTATTTGTTGGTTTGTTAGCGAGGCACAATGCGCTCGGCTCACAAAGTTGAGGAAATAAGCTAAAGACTAGCTATGGCAAACAAGCGCAATGCGTTGATTCGTTAAGTTGTAAAATGTTGCTAAAGGTGTAAGGTGCAAAGTTCGTGCAGATGGCGATCGAGGAATGATCGACTTATGTGTGTGTATGAAGTGAAGTGCGTATGGATATTTACTTGGCGTTTGACCAAAGATTTCGTTTATCTTTGAAATGATTAATCTTAGTGTGCGTTCGTTTTTTTACTTAGCAATTTATCGTCAAAAATGCAAAAGTAAATCACACAAGTAAGCATATCATCATATCACAAGCAAGGAGGATCGAGCATACGCAAATATTCATCGCACACATAATCGAGCAAAGGTGAAAAGATTAATTAATCCAAATTAAAAAAAAATATTTAATTAGATTAATTAATGGATTAATTAATAGAATTAAATAAAAATATTTAAGATAATTAATTAACGAATTTTTATTTTCAATATTCAAATAGAGAAATTAAATCGAAAAAAGAGATCAAAAATGGCACAAACTAAATTAGAAAATAATTCTTAGTTTTTTGAATATTAAAGAGAAACTGCTAAACAATTAAATTAAATAAAATTACTTAATAAAATTAATTGATAAGTTAATTAATTAGATTAAGTAATATCATTTAATAAAATTAGTTAATAAAAAAAAGCTTTTGTTTCTATGATTTTTTTTTATGAAAGAAAAATCAAATAAAATAAAAGTGAAAAGAAATAGGTTGGTGTTGTAGTAAAAACCAGGTAAGTCAAAAGGTCACGGGTGATAATGCTGACACGTCTCAAATAGACTCTATGTGTTGTCATTGTTATCAAACAAAAGAGGGCAGTCATCGGAAATCTAACGTCCTCGAGCAATGCAAAGAGTGAAGAAAAGGTACTTTATTAAAGGTACCGCATGAAAAGCAAACAAAGTCCTATTTCCAACTTTTTTAAAGAAAGAAAACCTAAAGTTTACAATTTCTCAAAACCTCTCCCTCTATCTATCTGAAAAGCTATCAAATCTCGTTTCAAACAAAATGCTTTTCTCAAAAAACCTAGGGATAAACTCAGTGAACGCAACCGTTCACCATCATCGTTCTATCCCTCACGAATTTTGCTCATGCTCTGTTATTCATCTCCACCAAACGAGAATCAAACGTTATCGCACTTCATCGCGAACAACACAGATTAAAACGAAGTTACAAATTAAGGTATGGAAGAGATCATGGAATTAAAACAAAAATCAAATGTGGAGTAAGTTCACAAAGCAACAAACGAATGAAGGCAAGGAAGGCTACCTCAATCGAAGAAACAACGATCTATAAGGCTTCCAGGTATGATGTTCGGTGTCCCTCTACTTTCTTTTGAATCACCTCCTTCTGCCTTCTTCTTCGCTTTCTTTGGATTTTCTATTGTTAATACGCTCCTGTTTGTTGCTGTTGTGAGGTTTAGCTCGAATTTTCTCAGAGTTCAATGAAAACTCTGAGAAATTTCCAGTTTTTGAGCTTTACGGATTAGGGTTTTTGGATGGTTATTGCTGCCTTCCTTTTTTTAGGGTTTTCGGATGTAGGTAGGTCTGGTTTTTTATTGCCAATGATTAGGCCTTTATAGGGATGTTTAGTACGTGAGAATCATGTGAGGTGCTGAGTGATGCATGTGAACCTTTGGTGTGATGCTGGATTTTTTGTGTGAGTCTGTTATGCGTATCCTCTTGTACGAATTTGATTGTGGAATGGATGAAAATTGTGAAAATCTTCTGTGGTCCCCCATGTGAAATTGCCAATTTCTTGTGTTTTTGTACGAAAATACCCTGCTGTATTGTTTTGGTCACAACATGATATTTGACTAATTCTTTGCTGAATTTGATTCAATCTGTCCTGACTCTATCTGCTTGTGTGTATTTGAATTTTTTAATTGAATGTTTATGACAATGAATCTTGAATGTGTGATTAACAATTTGAATAACTCTTTTCACAATTTTTTGGACTGAGTCTGTATTGTGAATATGGTGGATTGATGGATTGTTGCTTGATCTTGTTTTCCCTAAAACTGAATTTCTCCTGCTGCTAACTTCAACTTCTTTCTAATGTTCCTTTTTTCTTCTTTTTCATGTACACGGTGACAATGGGTGGAAGAGTAAGGCTGGTGCAGAGGAGCAAGACAAATTCCCACAAACTTAAAATTCATTCAACCTTTTTTGAATTCCACCTGTGGATTTTTAGGAGTACTGATGCAATTTCTGATTGGATCGTCAACCGAACAAGTCTCACTAACTGTAACTTCATATTCCATTGAAGATGCATTAGTTGTTCTGATAACTTCCTAGAATTATCTTCCTTGGACTGTGCATAAGTGTCCAGAATTTTATTTGTCTCACCAGTATCAATAATATCTTCAATTATAGGCGCACCTGGCTCATCTGACAGCTTACTAGAACCAACAATATTTACTTCTTGGTTTACCACATGAGTTGGCGACTTTCTTTTGTAGATCCAAGATCAATTTCAGGAGCTGAAAATGGATTCCCTGATGGACTTGACTGAGAAATGTGCTTCTGCAATGTTGAAAACAAAACTGGACTTCTTGGTGGTGTAGGTGAAGCTAATTGATTCTCGGGGTATCCTACATCCTGCCCGAGAGGCGTCTTAATGCCTATTCCTTTCAACAAATTACTTATGTAGTTACAACCCTTACTTGGCTACGGCAAATATTTATGCGAAGATTTCAGATCCATTGGTTGGCTATAAGGAAAATCTGGAACGAACGGTTTCTTAACAACAATGGTTGTGATCTGTAACCTCTCCTGCAAACGATTCATTGCTCCAATCCCTTCTAACTCTTCAAAATCTCTAGTAAGCAATCCTTTCAAAAAGTCATTGACATTGACCTTTTTCTCTTTAACAATTGATGAACCATTAACTTCACTGTCTAATGTTGCAAGAATTTTTTTGCCTTTGTAAGTGTTATCACCAACAGGATCTAGACTGTCAGATTCAAATGCTTCTTGGGAGGACAGTGCATCAGCATTATTGTCCAAAGGTTCTTCCGAAAACCTATGACTGAATTTTATTGGCCTCGACTTGAAGACTTTGGAAAGAAGCTTTGTCCATGAGGTAATACTATTCTGCTATAACTTTTCTTTGGTTTACCTTGTTCTTCTTCATAAGTTTCCTTCATTGTGCTTTGAGTTTATCTTGAGAGTATGAAATTACTTCTAAATCTTGTCCATGCCGAGGTTTGCAGTGTGAACCTTTTATGTAATCATTGTTTTTTCTTGTGCAGGTTTAATTCACTAGTGGTTGTGGTGTGCGTGTAAAGTATGGATGCGGTAGCAGCTTGCGCATGAGACGTAGGCTTGCCGTCGAGCTTTATGATTGAAGGTTTAATGAAGCATTTTTGATGATGATCTGAACTTGGCTTGAGATTCTATGAAGGAAGAAACAATTTCATTTCCTTGGCCTTGTTGATAAGGTAAATTCCTGAACTTGTTTGAATTGTGCACTTTTGCTAATTTCAGCTTGTATTTTGGTTACTATTAATGCTTTGTTTCACTCTGCTTGAGATTTTATTGTGAATCTTGAATTCTTTGTAACGCTTGCTATGAAATTGGTCATGCATTGAATTCTGAATTGAATGAATACATCTTGAATGACCACTTCCTTTGTCTTTGTTTGATGTGCTGATGAGGAATTTGGAGAGGGAACTCAGATATGAAGCTACTTGGAGTGAAAGTGCTAGAAACTCGACATGAAGATGAGGATAGCTAACATCAGGATGAAAAGTTTGGACTTTATGCTCTTAGGTTTAGACTTTAGGAACTTTTCTCTTTTCTGTAATGAATTTTCAGCCTCATGATGTATCAATACAATGGAACTGTTGCTTTATAATCTTGGACACTTTGTTCCACTACCTGTTGTACACGCTGTTCTCCCAAATGCATGGGAATTGAAGCACTCTAACAAATATTTTCAGCCAAATACATAAAGCCATGACTAGAACTCAAATTCTACACTATGGGTTTCAGTTTGCACGAACTTAATGTTATGGTAGCATAGGGTCTTGCTCATATGATTGACTTAATAATTTACAACAATAATCCCTAGCATTTTTGTTTGTATTTGAATTTCATAAGCTCATGTTATGGTTTCCTTGAATACAAATATAAGATATAACATTTGTATTACAGACCTGCTAATCCCACACAAAAGTCCAAATCCCACTCAAAGTGTCCTCGTATTTTTTCGACTTGTTATGCGGTTGAAACATCATGATGCAAAAATCAGCTCTCATTTGGACATACACTCATGGTACGAAAATGACACTAATAGTTGTGAAGTATGGGCTTGGTAACACCTTGTAACATCTCCCACTCATGACTAGTGTCGCTCCCAAAAGATGAGACTGGCTCAAATGAGGTCAAACGCGAACGGTCGGCGAAAGGATGAAATGAAAAGAGTCGCCAGCTAGGCATTTTTATCCCGGAGGAAAGGTAATGCTGCATAGACCTAGAAAGGATATGGATAAGACGGTTGCGAACCAGAGAGACTGAGAAAGGGGGTTGGTTACAACCTGGGAAGGTATTAGCACCCAAATTGTCCGTCGTACTCGACGGGATCCACGCTTAAAAGATTTGTGCTTTAAAGGGGTAGTGTCAGTGCAATCTGTGTATAAAAGAACTGGAAAAAAGGTGTACAGGTGTCAGTGTAAAAGAAGTGAAGTGTATAAGTGAAGTGTCAGTGTAAGAACAGGAATAAGATACTCAAGATCATGAGGTTAAAAGAATAATGCTGGAAAGAGGGGGAATATACATAGACTTTTGTTCGATAACTGTTAAGTTATGCCTACGTATCCTCTCGTGCAATGAGGAAGTCAGAACACCGTAGTTCGACCCAAAGAGACTGAAAGATGAATTGACTTGTGAACTGTTTGCTTGTCTATGCTCAAGTGTATGATCTGTCTGGCTTAGGTGCTAACTGTCTTGCATTAGACGGAAGAAACAAGTTCTCGTTTATGAGTGAATGAGATGAGAAAAGAATCCCGAAGGAGACGATTATTGTTTGTTTTTGTGTTTTCAGTCTTTTATTGCTTTTGAAAGTTTGTCATAAGTTAATGAGCTTAAGCTTAAACCAATGGATTTAGTAAACTCATCACATCTTCCCTCTGATTAGGGGTAATGAGAGTACCTCAAGTGTGAAGTCAGCATCTCACACTTAATCACCTTTGATGCAGGATTAAGATCATTAACCTACTTGTGATTAGTTAGATGTTTTTGTTGTTTTTGTTTAGTGTTAAGTAATGAGGTTAAGCCATAATCAGGGATTAAACAGACTCATTACACCATCCTAATAGAAGGATAATAGATGAGAATGTTTAAGCTGAGGAAAGCTCCTCAACTTAATCCATGATTAGGGATTAAACTCATGACAAAACAAAGCCTTTATTAAGTGGATTTTAATTAATGGTAAGATGAAGAAATGAGTTTTATGGTTTATAAGACAAACTTGAGGGGGACTTGTCCATTAACACTAGGGTTAGTCCTTCTTAACCAATTAAGGAAGAATTAGAACCCTAATGCAAGGCCCAAGTTACAAGTTTGATGTCTTGATGATTATTAAGATGAATTTATTAAAGGAGTTAAACACATTAAGGGTTTAACACTTAGGATTAAAGTTATACACTCCATCCTAATAGAAGGATGCAGGCATAAGCTTAATCACAAAGCCTTAAAGCCTTTAGGGTTTAGTCCTTGATTATGAGATGAGAAGAGAAGACTCAATGAGACACAAAGGTAAAAAACTAAGTGGGGGACTAATCAAAACCCTAATTATTGTCATGCTTGGTTGTTCCTAAGGTTTGTGAGGTTTACAAGAGAAATCTTCAGAGAAACCACCAGGAAGCAGATGAAAGGAGTAAAGAGAAGCAAAGTAACTTGCTTCACTTAAGAAGACAAGTCACTTGAAGAAAGAAAGTAAGAAGAGCAAGAATGAGCAAGCTCAATCTCAAACACAAGACAAAATGCAGCAATGATGCATAAGAGAGATGAAAAGAAATTGTGAGAAGTGAAGGCAAATTCACTTCTCAAAGTGACTTACCACCTGAAAAGTTAGTGAAAGAAATGCAATGCAATGCAAAATGAGATGAAATGGCATGATGTACACCAAAACCAGAAGCATGTGTGTGATGTTAATGATGCTATGAGATGATGCAAACATGAAACAAGGCATGATGATGATCATACAAGCATATGGATGCAAGAGAAGCATGCTTAGAACCATGGATATACATGAAAAGTTATGAAATGCAAATGACATACAACATGGAAAATGAAAGATGCAATGCTCAAACATGATTCTAACATGTCCTAAGATGTATTATGAATCAAATGAATGCATAAAATGTCATGGCAAGTCATGGTATGCAAGCAAATGGAAGGTTGATGCAAATGAAAGCCCAAATTAGGGTTTATGATCAATGCACAAAACAAAACCCAAAACCAGAAGCAACATTATGATAAAAATTTGAAAATGCACTCAAAGGAACCCTAAACCTATACAAACTCACTGCCCAAAGGATAGGACCCAATTCTTAACCTAGTGCAAGTTATGAATTTCTTAAGATTTCTAGGGTTTTAAGGCACCTTGTCAAGAAAAATGCCAAACAAATAGGAAATGCAAGATCAATTCATGCCAATTTAATCCTATGAACTACATGATATGCAAGATGCAATGCAAAAAGAATCAAAGTCCAACTCTTAAAGACTAGGCAGAAATGAATTTTTGAACATTGGATCAAAATAATGCCTTGAAATGAAGTTAATTCCATGGAAAATTGTCAAAAGACATTAAGATCAAAAAAGAAAATTAGTTTGAGAGTTGGACAATGTTTCTAAATGATTTTTAATGTTTCATGAATTTTTTTGTGATTTTTAAATACCTAAAAGTATTTTTAATTAATTAATTCTCATTAATTAATTAAAAATAATCTTTTAAATGATTTAAAAATATTTTTTAATGCAAAAAATAAAAATAAAAATATTTTTGGTTTCTGAAAATTAATAAAAACTTGGATAAAAATTTTCAGAATTTTTCAAAGTGTTTTGCTATTTTAAATTAAATGTAGAAAACAAATGGAATTAAATGAAAATAAAATGAAATTAAACTGAAAAATGAAAAAGTCAGCATAATCAATGGCTGAGGTTCAAACTCACACGCGCGGGAGTGGACTTGGCGCGCATCTGGACGGCCAGCATTCAAAATCCCCTAATTATGATTAAACCCTAATTAAATGCCCTAATGACTTTCAGATGACCGGAACAGTGTTCCGGTCATCTTCTCCGGCAAGCCAAAACCACTATCTCACTGAATACGCATCAAATCCTCACCAAACTCTCCAAAATCAATCTATGAACATCCCTAAGCATAAACCCTAACTCAAACAACATTTATTTTCACTGAATCAAGAGAAACAAGCAAAAATATTTTTTCGGGCAAACTTTCAGATCAAGCATACAACCTCAAAACTCAATCATTTTCAAAAATAAAATGTTCAGTGAACTCAGGGAAGCATGTAGATCAACTTAGAAACAAGAGAAAGGAGTTCTGGAAAAATGAATTTCCATGGCTACCTGAATCGAAGCTTTGATTTCTGGCACTTTCTGGCTGATTTCTTGCTTCCAATCAACTCCAATGGACCTCCTGAGAAGCTTTCAATGCTTGTTTGAAGTTTATAATGGTTGGTTTGAGAGATTGCTAAAGTTCTGCACAAAGAGGGGCAGAAATCGTATCTTGGTTTCTGAGGGTTTCAGGCTATGGTGATGGGTGGTTTTTGATCAGTGAAGCATGCTGAGTTTGTTTGTGAAGTTTGTTTGTGTGTTTGAGGCTTGTGCTGAGTGTTTCGAATGCTTTTGCAAATGGGGTGGAAAATGAGAGTGCTGTGTTCTTGGTGCTTTCAGGCTTGTGTGTTATGTGAAATGTCTTGCTTTTGGTTTGTATAAACAAGTGTGATAGGTCAGATGAGTTGATGTGTACTGCTGTGATTGGTATGGCTCAAGTTGCCAAAATGTCAAATTTGTGTAAGAGAGGCATGGGCTACTAGCTAGCCAAGGACAAATGGGGTGTCCTGCGCAGCAAGAAGTGTGGAGAGCCCTAGGATTGATTATGAAGTCAGCAAGCAAGTGGATTCAAACTTGAGTGAGTTTTTGCAACTTGCTTCACTTTTGCTTCTTTTGAAATTTCTTGCTCCATAAGTCATGAAAATGAGTGATCCCTTGGCCCATTCTGAATTTTAGAGGTCATATGATCATGTTGTGAAGAAATGGTACACATTTGAGGCCTTTAGAACACTTGATCACACCATTTTGCAAAATGCCTCTTTGGTAGAAAACTTCAAATTTTGTGATTTTAGCCAACTTTGACAAGCCACAACTTTTGATCCAAAATGAATTAGGTAAAGTTCTTGTACTTTTTGAAAAGGGAATGATCCATTCTACAACTTTCATGTCCAAAGTTGTTTTATTTGAAGCTTTCTTAAATCAAAAAGCAAGGGTTGAAAAAGTTTCCCAAAATGGCAATTTTCATTAAAAGTCAACTTTCCCAAAAAGTCAACTTTGCAAATGACTTGAAATTATTCAATTTTGTGAACTTCCAACATCTTCTATGATCAAATAAAGATCATAGACATTCAAAATGATGAAGAACACCCTTTGGTTGGGTCGTTGGGGGCCTCAGATGCCCTGATTTTGCACTGACTTGCTTAAAAAGTCAACCCTTGATCAGATGACTTCCCCATTGAATTTCTTCATGAAAAATGATATGCATGATCCCTATACCATATAGAGACCAATAGAAACAAGAATGACCAAAAAAATTGGAGTTATGGCCTCTGAAACCAAAACCCTAATTCTAGGTCATCTGTGCAATTAAACCTGGCTCTGCTTCCATGCCATTCCCAGTTCTTGTGATTCTTTGACATTCTTGACTTTGAGAGGATATAATATGATGCTTGAACATACATGGACCCCTTTGAAGTGATTGATGACCTTTGGAGTGGCTCAAGTGGCTCTTGGATTGCTCAGATCACAAACCCTAGATGCAGATGACTTAGAAACAATGCAGTGAATCACAAATGTGATATGGGATGCTATGATTGAGTTTATGCATATGAAATGATCACAAGCCATGGTGTGAATGGGTGAGGGCAAATTTGGGGTGTTTACAACTAGCAACAAACTTGAAATCAACAAATCTCGGAACATAAATTGAAATAAATCTTTGAACTTCTTGAAGCCAATAGACTTAGGAAAGAAAAAAATTTGATCCCTAATTTTTCACTTATGCCATGTTTGTAGTCAATCCACCCTTGTCTTAATAGCCCTGATTTAACCATGCTTTTATCCCTTCAATACCTGATCTTTGGACAATGAGAAAGAAGCAATACAATGTATATTTTTTTGATTTTTTTTTAATAAGGGTTAGTAATCATAAAACACAAATACAACTAAACTTATATGGGTAGGACCAATTTGGGGTATGAAAGTTGCCCATATCTAATTGTCTTGAACCCGAAGAAGTGAACCGCTGCATGGCGTTCAGTTTTAGAGTAAAAGTCAATTAGATATAAGAAGACCCCGAAATTTGTCCGGCAAGAGAGAAAATGTGACACCACTGAAAGAGATATGAGGATGAAATTGGCAAATTGTACAAAATGTCTGAGATTCTTTGTATTAACAAAGCAGTATCCCAATTCGATGAATAAATTTTTTAAGTCGTATGAAGCATCCCTTTATGGATTAGGGTTTCTTCGGTGACAAGATCTTAACAAAACGTGTGATTCCTTGGGTCATACGAAGCAGTTCCTTAACAATAAAGGCTCTTCGGGGAATGCCCAAATTGATATCTTAAACAATGATGTTCTCTGGTCCAACAAAGCGGTTCCCCACACTCAAGGCTCTCCGGTGATACTTAGAGCAACATCTCGAACAATGGCATGATATTTTCTTGATCATGTGAAGCAGTTCCTTCCAATCAAGGATCTTCGGTGATACTAGAAAAACGTCTTAACAAACATGAGATTCTTTAATCCAAGCAAAGCAATACCTTACCAATGAAGGCTCTTTAGGGATACTTAGAGCAGTATCTCTAACAAATGATGTAAGATTTTCTAGGTCATGTGAAGCAGTTCCTTTCAGTCAAGGCTCTTCGGAGAATGTCAAAATAGTATCTCAAAAAAATGAGATTCTCTAGTTCATCAAAGCAGTACCTTACTAAGGCTCTTTGGTGATACTAGAACAATGCCTTAACAAACATGAGATTCTTCGGGTCTTGCGAAGCAGTACCTTTTTGATTTAAGGTTCTTCGGGGGATTCCAAAGCAGTATCTCGAACATACTTTCAGGATAATCTCTGCTTGGAGAGCAACCAAAAAGGAAAAGATGGGGATCATTACTATCAACTATAGAGTTGAATAATGACTTTCTGAGGGAATAAATCCGTGAGCACATGCGGAGTATCAGCTCTTTTCAGAGGAATACTGCCGACTTTGAAAGAGGATTGTCCGGGTTGCATGTCCTGGATCCTGCTATGCTATACTGTACATGAATAGTATGCAATGCATGATGCACAGTGATTCATATGATGCAATTGGCGAAATTTTGATGTAAATGATTTTGTATGATTAATATGATCGTGTTTGACGATATTCTTGCTTTCAGGCAGGAATGATGCATGTCATGCATGTGACAATGCAAATGATTGGGTATGCTGGAATAGTTCTTTGGTAGTTGCCAACGAAATTGGACTTTGGAAAGATGCCACTCCACGGGTGGGCTTTCGGTTTTTTAGTGGTTAAGCAAGCAAGGGTGAAAAGACTCACTAGGTATCAACTCAGGGTTGAGAACGCAAAGATATCAACACAGGGTTGAAAAGCTAAAGGTATCAACACGGGGTTGAGGGAGGAAAGGTATCAACACAGGGTTGAGAAAACAAAGATATCAACACAGAGTTGCAAAGGTATCTTCAACACAGGGTAGAAAAAGGTAAAGGTATCAACTCAGAGTTGAAAAGGGTAAAGATATCAACACAGAGTTGAAAAGGGTAAAGATATCAACACAAAGTTGAAAAGGTAAAGATATCAACACAGAGTTGAAAAGGTAAAGATATCAACACAGAGTTGAATAAGATTGGATTGTGAGAAATGCCAAGAGAACTTGGACTTTTAAGTTGTGCCAAACATTGTTGGTCTTTCGAGATGTGCCAAACACAGTTGGTCTTTTGGCTTTTTGATAGTTGCCACCATAGTGGACTTTTAAGAATTATAAGGGTGCCAATGAAATTGGACTTTAAACTTTTGGTGGTTGCCAATAAAATTGGACTTTTGGGGGGTGGTGGAGGGTATTGACTTCTCAACACTTGGTATCCGACCATGCTCTGATCGGAGGATGGATGCGACCATTTGTGGTGTCCCCAAGTCTGATCTATTGTTGAAGTTGTATGTCGCTGAAAGAGCTTCAACTTCTTTAAATGATGTCATGATGGATTTCAAATGAGCGTAGCGACATAATCAATGCATGTTGATTATGCTTTGGCTTAGCCCTAAGGCCTCATTTTATAACTGCCTTGCCCCAGTCTGTAGGGACTTTGAAAGAATCTTCTTTGAATTGAAGCCTTGAAAATAACTGTGCCATATCCTAGCACTTTACAAGTTGCCCCAATATCTGGGTCTCATGGAGAGTTGCCCCTGTCTGAGCCTTTGGAGGGACTTGCCTTGAATTAGGTGATCATGAATTATCTGTCCCAGATAGGCTACTATGTGAGGTAGTCTAAGTCTAATGCTTGGAGACTTGATTTTCGACCAACCAATTCTCATGTCCATACAGTCATTGAGAGTCTTGCCCCTGATATGGAGTGATCTTGATTCGAGTCAACGCCAATGAATTCTCAAGCTCATCTTTGACTTTTCCTTGTTTGGAATTTCTTTAGACGCTAAGTACTGACTTGCAATTAAAATTTATTTGTACATAAATGGTAATTTTAATGCAATATTCATGCGGGTTTTGAAAAATCATTTATTTGGATGATGTGACAATGTGTGACGAATGGATCCATTGTCCCAACGTAGTGCTGATTTAGCAAGTGATTTGTGAAATAAACAAGGAGAAGATCAACAAATCTTTTAGGAGTTAGCTTACGCAACCTTTCTGAGATATGCTTTCAGAATAAACCCTGCTTCAATTAGGTCTTTTAAGGGTTGTATCGTGGTCTGGTTCACGGTTATGAAGCAAAAGATATCGGCTCAAATATTTTTGTACCCACCCATCTTCGTGATGTTATCCAGTCCTATGTTCAATTAAATGACACGCATATTTGTCTCCTATGAGAGCTTGAAGGTGTAGTGGTTGAAGATGATTGTTCAAGACCTTTCTTACAATGGCAGTCACCTTATTCATTTTTCTGGGATGTTAGCGATCCTTTTGGTTTTGGATAAGATGGTCACTGCAACTTATTTTGTTTTTTTTTGTCGAGGATTTGAGGACCTCTTTCTACTGTTTTTCTTTTGATCCCTAATTTTTGCATGGACCGTTATTTTTGAAGTCTTTAGTCCATCGGGATTGCCCTAACTTTTGCCTAAGTCTCCTATTAGGATGTTCAACTTAGCGGGCTTTTTATATATTTTTATTTCTTTTTTGTTGAAGGATTGTGACTGCCAAGTCATTGGTTATGGATAGATCTCCAAATGGGATGTTTCACCTTGTAGTTTGGATGTGAAGTCAAGTTAACTGAAAAATAACCTACCCTGGGTTAAGCATAAGGGTTTTGAATATCCGAAGGAAACTACTTCTTCTAGGCTCGAAGTGGTTGTCTAGGGATTAACTCCTTATCTCTCCAGTGTTTGGGGATTTGAAACAATGCATGTACATCATCAGCAAGGTTCTTTCCGAAAGCATGTTATCAACAATTATGGGTATTTCGTTTTCGTCATCCTCCCTCAAACATTTGATAAAAATGTGATAAAGGAGGTAAAGTGCATTTTTTATATATATTTTTTGCAATAAGTGGGAAAATGTGAGTGAATACGAATGGATTCGTTCAAAACATGCATGTTCATTAGATTAATATTACCATTAAAGACAACAATTCTTAAAAGCAAGAAGTATTTAACAGAAAAGAAACTATAAATACAAAGCAATGATATGAGCTAAAGATTGCCAGTGTTGAGGAACTGGGCTTTGATTTACTATTGGGAAGCCTTAATTCAGAATTGCTCTTCAAGATCAGTTTGAGAACCATCTTCGCATGTACTCTCAGCAACTTCTTCCATAACATGGATTGATGAGCCCGCCTGATTGTGGATTTGAATTCCCTGAGGTGTGAATGAGATTACCTTGGAATCAATCAGATCCTGGACTTTATTTTTGAATTGTTGGCAATTATCAGTTGAATGTCCCGGTGAGTTGGCATGGAAACTACAGTAAGCATTAGGATCAAAGTTCGGTCGATGTGGAAGAGGCATTGGATCTATCTTCCTTGGCTCTACCAATCCACTATTAACCAAACGTGGAAGTATGTGACTGTGAAGCATCGACAATTGATCAAAATGCCTTTTTGGTCTTTTAGCGTAGTAAGGACGCCGTTGGGGAGTACGTGGTTGTTGCATTGGCTTTTGATATGCAACCTGTTGTCGATACTGAGGAGATCCTCTGCATGGGTGCTGTTGATAAGGCACTAGAGGTGGAGCTTGTAGAGATTCCCAAACTGCATTAGTTTCCTCCTCTGTTTCTTGGGAGCTGACAATTGATTCACTTCCACTAGTCTGGACGTCTGAGATGTCCTGTACTTTTCTACTCTTGAGTAGGATCTCAATTCGTTCTCCAACTGACACCAATTGTGAAAAGCCGGGAAAAGAACTGCCTACCATTCTTTCGATATACGGACTTTGCAGACTATCCATAAATAAGCCAACTAATTCTTTCTCTAAGATTGGTGGTTGAACACGAGCAGCTAACCCTCTCCATATTTGAGAATACTTTCTGAATGGTTCATCACTTTCTTGAGATAATCCTTGCAATTGCATGCGGTCTGGAGCCATGTCGAGATTGTAATCATACTGCTTCATAAAAGCACTGGACAAATCCAACCATGATTGGATGTGGCTACTTTTTAGCTGTGTGTACCAGTTCAATGATGTTCCACTCAAACTGTCTTGGAAACAATGAATCATCAATTTATCGTTCTTAGTATGAGTGGTCCTTTTTCTATAGAACATCACCAAATGATTCTTTGGACAACTATCTCCTTCATACTTCTCATATTTTGGCATTTTGAACTTAGGAGGGATTACCACATCAGGCACTTAACATAAGTCAGAAGCATTCAGACCAAAAGCATCATGTCCTTTTAAGGCCTGAAGTTTCTCTTCCAACACACGACATCTTTCAGCAAACTCAGGATTTTGAGGTTGTTCAGCATTCAATACCAGGTTTGACCCTTTGGGATTAGGCGCGGAGATTGAAAAGCTATTATACTCCATGGCGTCAACTGATGAAGAATTCTCATTCCTGACAATGTGACACTTTTGTGTAATAGAATCCCCAACTGCCGTTTGTTGAATGTTGTCCTCTCTTTTTGCCAAAGCTATCATGGCCTCCACAAGTTGCTCCACTTGTTTATTCATTGAGTTTACATCTCCTCTTAAATTAGCATGACTTTGCTCCAACGGATCCATAGTCCATAAAGCTACTTCAAGTCTGATACACGTGTCGAGAAATCAACTCTACATATGGACCAAGGATGGATAAGTTCTTTTGTTTTGGGAAAATGATATGTAATGCGTATGAAATGATATGTAAATGAAATTCAAGATCTAGGATCATAGGACCAGAGCTACGGGATGGAGGATACTATGATTATTCTCCTCACAAGGATCTCACCAGGTAGGCTCTACAGTTTTAGGGATCCCAAAGTTAATAATTCATATGGATGTTAATCACACACGCCATCAACATGACGGTTGATTGACTCCACCATATGGATTTCGTTTGGGTGAGATCTTCGTATCGAGCCACGCAAGAGGGAAATCTCCTGGTGCCCTATACTACGTGATCATCGACACGAGGTTTAAAACAAAGTCCTGGAGTTATGGAACTTTCTCAACTTTTTGATGCACATGTCAATTTCATATATTTTTGACAGTCAATCAACTCCATTGAGTAAGTCTATTCCAAGTGAGGTTTTCGTATCGAGCCACACGAGGACGAACCCTGGTGCCCAATACTACGCAACCATCAACCGATGTTTTAACCAAAAGGTTCTAAAGGTCCTCAGAGTTGATGACTTTAATGAAAACAACTGAGCACACACGCCAAGAGCTTGACGATTATCAGTATTTCCATTAAAATCTACTCCGAGTGAGGTTTTCGTATCGACAACCCACGAGAGAGGTTCCCTCGGGAGCCCATACTACACAACCTTGCTAACTTATGTTTACACTCATAGACCCGGGTATAGAGCCTTTCCCTCAAGTTGTTTTGATCAAAGTATCATTCTAGTACCAAAGATCCACAATAAGGATATAAAATGGAAAGCGATAAAGAAAGCGATAAACAAGTAACACGTAAGCGAACATCCAAACAAGCGTGGAGACCTAGACTAGGCTCGACTTGCATAGGGCTGAACCAGTCCCCAGCAGAGTCGCCAGCTGTCGTACCTCGAAAAATACGATCCCTTGCGAACGCGGTCGCGGCTGGGCTGACTTGAGAGTCGCCACCTAATTTTATTTATTCCTGAAGAGGGAAATGGTAAATATAGATAAAACCACCAAGAAGGGATAAAACAAGGTCATCGCAAACCATTGTCGGGATTCGGAAGTCGGTTATGTAGGAGGAAGGTATTAGCACCTCCTACATCCATCGTATTCGATGGGAACCATCTAGATTGTCACGCGCGAAGGGATGTCTATACTTACTTGTTGAACTAAAGGGTTTATTGATCCTATGGGCTCGGCAAGGATTGAGATCCTCGTGCCTACGTATTCCCTTGTGCAATGGGAAAATCAGAGCTTCATAGTTCGGCCTGATACAGGTGATGGCTGTTGATTTTATTACCTTTCTTTGATGAAAGGATTTAGGAGTCCATTTGCACTAAAGACTATGGATAGTTTATTTCGTCCAAACAAGACGAATGTCTTTCGCCGAAATAATCAGAGCGAATAACGAGAGCTCGTTATCCTCCTTTCTATCGCTTAAGGCTCGTGGCGTGCAATTTTCCTCGTATTTATTGAAGTGTTTTGCTTCTTAAGACCGCTTGATGTTGGATCAAGGGTTTGGATCTAAGAAGTAACATTTCGGTTTTTTGAAGTTTAAGGTGAATGCAAATGGAAGTTTATTTGTTGGTTTGTTAGCGAGGCAAAATACGCTCGGCTCACAAAGTTGAGGAAATAAGCTAAAGACTAGCTATGGCAAACAAGCGCAATGCGTTGATTCGTTAAGTTGTAAAATGTTGCTAAAGGTGTAAGTTGCAAAGTTCGTGCAGATGGCGATCGAGGAATGATCGACTTATGTGTGTGTATGAAGTGAAGTGCGTATGGATATTTACTTGGCGTTTGACCAAAGATTTCGTTTATTTACTTAGCAATTTATCGTCAAAAATGCAAAAGTAAATCACACAAGTAAGCATATCATCATATCACAAGCAAGGAGGATCGAGCATACACAAACATTTATCGCACACATAATCGAGCAAAGGTGAAAAGATTAATTAATCCAAATTAAATAAAAATATTTAATTAGATTAATTAATGGATTAATTAATAGAATTAAATAAAAATATTTAAGATAATTAATTAACGAATTTTTATTTTCAATATTCAAATAGAGAAATTAAATCGAAAAAAGAGATCAAAAATGGCACAAACTAAATTAGAAAATAATTCTTAGTTTTTTGAATATTAAAGAGAAACTGCTAAACAATTAAATTAAATAAAATTACTTAATAAAATTAATTGATAAGTTAATTAATTAGATTAAGTAATATCATTTAATAAAATTAGTTAATAAAAAAAAAGCTTTTGTTTCTATGATTTTTTTTATGAAAGAAAAATCAAATAAAATAAAAGTGAAAAGAAATAGGTTGGTGTTGTAGTAAAAACCAGGTAAGTCAAAAGGTCACGGGTGATAATGCTGACACGTCTCAAATAGACTCTATGTGTTGTCATTGTTATCAAACAAAAGAGGGCAGTCATCGGAAATCTAACGTCCTCGAGCAATGCAAAGAGTGAAGAAAAGGTACTTTATTAAATGTACCGCATGAAAAGCAAACAAAGTCCTATTTCCAACTTTTTTAAAGAAAGAAAACCTAAAGCTTACAATTTCTCAAAACCTCCCCCTCTATCTATCTGAAAAGCTATCAAATCTCGTTTCAAACAAAATGCTTTTCTCAAAAAACCTAGGGATAAACTCAGTGAACGCAACCGTTCACCATCATCGTTCTATCCCTCACGAATTTTGCTCATGCTCTGTTATTCATCTCCACCAAACGAGAATCAAACGTTATCGCACTTCATCGCGAACAACACAGATTAAAACGAAGTTACAAATTAAGGCATGGAAGAGATCATGGAATTAAAACAAAAATCAAATGTGGAGTAAGTTCACAAAGCAACAAACGAATGAAGGCAAGGAAGGCTACCTCAATCGAAGAAAAAACGGTCTATAAGGCTTCCAGGTATGATGTTCGGTGTCCCTCTACTTTCTTTTGAATCACCTCCTTCTGCCTTCTTCTTCGCTTTCTTTGGATTTTCTATTGTTAATACGCTCTTGTTTGTTGCTGTTGTGAGGTTTAGCTCGAATTTTCTCAGAGTTCAATGAAAACTCTGAGAAATTTCCAGGTTCTGAGCTTTACGGATTAGGGTTTTTGGATGGTTATTGCTGCCTTCCTTTTTTTAGGGTTTTCGGATGTAGGTAGGTCTGGTTTTTTATTGCCAATGATTAGGCCTTTATAATGATGTTTAGTACGTGAGAATCATGTGAGGTGCTGAGTGATGCATGTGAACCTTTGGTGTGATGCTGGCTTTTTTGTGTGAGTCTGTTATGCGTATCCTCTTGTACGAATTTGATTGTGGAATGGATGAAAATTGTGAAAATCTTCTGTGGTCCCCCATGTGAAATTGCCAATTTCTTGTGTTTTTGTACGAAAATACCCTGCTGTATTGTTTTGGTCACAACATGATATTTGACTAATTCTTTGCTGAATTTGATTCAATCTGTCCCGACTCTATCTGCTTGTGTGTATTTGAATTTTTTAATTGAATGTTTATGACAATGAATCTTGAATGTGTGATGAACAATTTGAACAACTCTTTTCACAATTTTTTGGACTGAGTCTGTATTGTGAATGTGGTGGATTGATGGATTTTGCTTGATCTTGTTTTCCCTAAAAATGAATTTCTCCTGCTGCTAACTTCTACTTCTTTATAATGTTCCTTTTTTCTTCTTTTTCATGTACACGGTGACAATGGGTGGAAGAGTAAGGCTGGTGCAGAGGAGCAAGACAAATTCCCACAAACTTAAAATTCATTCAACCTTTTTTGAATTCCACCTGTGGATTTTTAGGAGTACTGATGCAATTTCTGATTGGATCGTCAACCGAACAAGTCTCACTAACTGTAACTTCATATTCCATTGAAGATGCATTAGTTGTTCTAATAACTTCCTAGAATTGTCTTCCTTGGACTGTGCATAAGTGTCCAGAATTTTATTTGTCTCACCAGTATCAATAATATCTTCAATTATAGGCGCCCCTGGCTCATCTGACAGCTTACTAGAACCAACAATATTTACTTCTTGGTTTACCACATGAGTTGGCGAACTTTCTTTTGTAGATCCAAGATCAATTTCAGGAGCTGAAAATGGATTCCCTGATGGACTTGACTGAGAAATGTGCTTCTGCAATGTTGAAAACAAAACTGGACTTCTTGGTGGTGTAGGTGAAGCTAATTGATTCTCGGGGTATCCTACATCCTGCCCGAGAGGCGTCTTAATGCCTATTCCTTTCAACAAATTACTTATGTCGTTACAACCCTTACTTGGCTGCGACAAATTTTTATGCGAAGATTTCAGATCCATTGGTTGGCTATAAGGAAAATCTGGAACGAACGGTTTCTTAACAACAATGGCTGTGATTTGTAACCTCTCCTGCAAACGATTCATTGCTCTAATCCCTTCTAACTCTTCAAAATCTCTAGTAAGCAATCCTTTCAAAAAGTCATTGACATTGACCTTTTTCTCTTTAACAGTTGATGAACCATTAACTTCACTGTCTAATGTTGCAAGAAATTTTTTGCCTTTGTAAGTATTATCACCAACAGGGTCTAGACTGTCAGATTCAAATGCTTCTTGGGAGGACAGTGCATCAGCATTATTGTCCAAAGGTTCTTCCGAAAACCTATGACTGAATTTTATTGGCCTCGACTTGAAGACTTTGGAAAGAAGCTTTGTCCATGAGGTAATACTATTCTGCTATAACTTTTCTTTGGTTTACCTTGTTCTTCTTCATAAGTTTCCTTCATTGTGCTTTGAGTTTATCTTGAGAGTATGAAATTCCTTCTAAATCTTGTCCATGCCGAGGTTTGCAGTGTGAACCTTTTATGTAATCATTGTTTTTTCTTGTGCAGGTTTAATTCACTAGTGGCTGTGGTGTGCGTGTAAAGTATGGATGCGGTAGCAGCTTGCGCATGAGACGTAGGCTTGCCGTCGAGCTTTATGATTGAAGGTTTAATGAAGCATTTTTGATGATGATCTGAACTTGGCTTGAGATTCTATGAAGGAAGAAACAATTTCATTTCCTTGGCCTTGTTGATAAGGTAAATTCCTAAACTTGTTTGAATTGTGCACTTTTGCTAATTTCAGCTTGTATTTTGGTTACTATTAATGCTTTGTTTCACTCTGCTTGAGATTTTATTGTGAATCTTGAATTCTTTGTAACGCTTGCTATGAAATCGGTCATGCATTGAATTCTGAATTGAATGAATACATCTTGAATGACCACTTCCTTTGTCTTTGTTTGATGTGCTGATGAGGAATTTGGAGAGGGAACTCAGATATGAAGCTACTTGGAGTGAAAGTGCTAGAAACTCGACATGAAGATGAGGATAGCTAACATCAGGATGAAAAGTTTGGACTTTATGCTCTTAGGTTTAGACTTTAGGAACTTTTCTCTTTTCTGTAATGAATTTTCAGCCTCATGATGTATCAATACAATGGAACTGTTGCTTTATAATCTTGGACACTTTGTTCCACTACCTGTTGTACACGCTGTTCTCCCAAATGCATGGGAATTGAAGCACTCTAACAAATATTTTCAGCCAAATACATAAAGCCATGACTAGAACTCAAATTCTACACTATGGGTTTCAGTTTGCATGAACTTAATGTTATGGTAGCATAGGGTCTTGCTCATATGATTGACTTAATAATTTACAACAATAATCCCTAGCATTTTTGTTTGTATTTGAATTTCATAAGCTCATGTTATGGTTGCCTAGAATACAAATATAAGATATACCATTTGTATTGCAGACCTGCTAATCCCACACAAAAGTCCAAATCCCACTCAAAGTGTCCTCGTATTTTTTCGACTTGTTATGCGGTTGAAACATCATGATGCAAAAATCAGCTCTCATTTGGACATACACTCATGGTACGAAAATGACACTAATAGTTGTGAATTATGGGCTTGGTAACACCTTGTAACATCTCCCACTCATGACTAGCAACAAACTTGAAATCAACAAATCTCGCAACATAAATTGAAATAAATCTTGGAACTTCTTGAAGCCAATAGACTTAGGAAAGAAAAAAATTTGATCCCTAATTTTTCACTTATGCCATGTTTGTAGTCAATCCACCCTTGTCTTAATAGCCCTGATTTAACCATGCTTTTATCCCTTCAATACCTGATCTTTGGACAATGAGAAAGAAGCAACACAATGTATATTTTTTTGATTTTTTTTAATAAGGGTTAGTAATCATAAAACACAAATACAACTAAACTTATATGGGTAGGACCAATTTGGGGTATGACAGTTGCCCATATCTAATTGTCTTGAACCCGAAGAAGTGAACCGCTGCATGGCGTTGAGTTTTAGAGTAAAAGTCAATTAGATATAAGAAGACCCCGAAATTTGTCCGGCAAGAGAGAAAATGCGACACCACTGAAAGAGATATGAGGATGAAATTGGCAAATTGTACAAAATGTCTGAGATTCTTCGTATTAACAAAGCAGTATCCCAATTCGATGAATAAATTTTTTAAGTCGTATGAAGCAGCCCTTTATGGATTAGGGTTTCTTCGGTGACAAGATCTTAACAAAACGTGTGATTCCTTGGGTCATACGAAGCAGTTCCTTAACAATAAAGGCTCTTCGAGGAATGCCCAAATTGATATCTTAAACAATGATGTTCTCTGATCCAACAAAGCGGTTCCCCACACTCAAGGCTCTCCGGTGATACTTAGAGCAACATCTCGAACAATGGCATGATATTTTCTTGATCATGTGAAGCAGTTCCTTCCAATCAAGGATCTTCGGTGATACTAGAAAAACGTCTTAACAAACATGAGATTCTTTAATCCAAGCAAAGCAATACCTTACCAATGAAGGCTCTTTAGGGATACTTAGAGCAGTATCTCTAACAAATGATGTAAGATTTTCTAGGTCATGTGAAGCAGTTCCTTTCAGTCAAGGCTCTTCGGAGAATGTCAAAATAGTATCTCAAAAAAATGAGATTCTCTAGTTCATCAAAGCAGTACCTTACTAAGGCTCTTTGGTGATACTAGAACAATGCCTTAACAAACATGAGATTCTTCGGGTCTTGCGAAGCAGTACCTTTTTGATTTAAGGTTCTTCGGGGGATTCCAAAGCAGTATCTCGAACATACTTTCAGGATAATCTCTGCTTGGAGAGCAACCAAAAAGGAAAAGATGGGGATCATTACTATCAACTATAGAGTTGAATAATGACTTTCTGAGGGAATAAATCCGTGAGCACATGCGGAGTATCAGCTCTTTTCAGAGGAATACTGCCGACTTTGAAAGAGGATTGTCCGGGTTGCATGTCCTGGATCCTGCTATGCTATACTGTACATGAATAGTATGCAATGCATGATGCACAGTGATTCATATGATGCAATTGGCGAAATTTTGATGTAAATGATTTTGTATGATTAATATGATCGTGTTTGACGATATTCTTGCTTTCAGGCAGGAATGATGCATGTCATGCATGTGACAATGCAAATGATTGGGTATGCTGGAATAGTTCTTTGGTAGTTGCCAACGAAATTGGACTTTGGAAAGATGCCACTCCACGGGTGGGCTTTCGGTTTTTTAGTGGTTAAGCAAGCAAGGGTGAAAAGACTCACTAGGTATCAACTCAGGGTTGAGAACTCAAAGATATCAACACAGGGTTGAAAAGCTAAAGGTATCAACACGGGGTTGAGGGAGGAAAGGTATCAACACAGGGTTGAGAAAACAAAGATATCAACACAGAGTTGCAAAGGTATCTTCAACACAGGGTAGAAAAAGGTAAAGGTATCAACTCAGAGTTGAAAAGGGTAAAGATATCAACACAGAGTTGAAAAGGGTAAAGATATCAACACAAAGTTGAAAAGGTAAAGATATCAACACAGAGTTGAAAAGGTAAAGATATCAACACAGAGTTGAATAAGATTGGATTGTGAGAAATTCCAAGAGAACTTGGACTTTTAAGTTGTGCCAAACATTGTTGGTCTTTCGAGATGTGCCAAACACAGTTGGTCTTTTGGCTTTTTGATAGTTGCCACCATAGTGGACTTTTAAGAATTATAAGGGTGCCAATGAAATTGGACTTTAAACTTTTGGTGGTTGCCAATAAAATTGGACTTTTTGGGGGTGGTGGAGGGTATTGACTTCTCGACACTTGGTATCCGACCATGCTCTGATCGGAGGATGGATGCGACCATTTGTGGTGTCCCCAAGTCTGATCTATTGTTGAAGTTGTATGTCGCTGAAAGAGCTTCAACTTCTTTAAATGATGTCATGATGAATTTCAAATGAGCGTAGCGACATAATCAATGCATGTTGATTATGCTTTGGCTTAGCCCTAAGGCCTCATTTTATAACTGCCTTGCCCCAGTCTGTAGGGACTTTGAAAGAATCTTCTTTGAATTGAAGCCTTGAAAATGACTGTGCCATATCCTAGCACTTTACAAGTTGCCCCAATATCTGGGTCTCATGGAGAGTTGCCCCTGTCTGAGCCTTTGGAGGGACTTGCCTTGAATTAGGTGATCATGAATTATCTGTCCCAGATAGGCTACTATGTGAGGTAGTCTAAGTCTAATGCTTGGAGACTTGATTTTCGACCAACCAATTCTCATGTCCATACAGTCATTGAGAGTCTTGCCCCTGATATGGAGTGATCTTGATTCGAGTCAACGCCAATGAATTCTCAAGCTCATCTTTGACTTTTCCTTGTTTGGAATTTCTTTAGACGCTAAGTACTGACTTGCAATTAAAATTTATTTGTACATAAATGGTAATTTTAATGCAATATTCATGCGGGTTTTGAAAAATCATTTATTTGGATGATGTGACAATGTGTGACGAATGGATCCATTGTCCCAACGTAGTGCTGATTTAGCAAGTGATTTGTGAAATAAACAAGGAGAAGATCAACAAATCTTTTAGGAGTCAGCTTACGCAACCTTTCTGAGATATGCTTTCAGAATAAACCCTGCTTCAATTAGG
Organism: Lathyrus aphaca; assembly: GCA_963966055.1. NCBI lineage: Eukaryota > Viridiplantae > Streptophyta > Magnoliopsida > Fabales > Fabaceae > Lathyrus > Lathyrus aphaca. The sequence continues at coordinate 277,612,886 of OZ014523.1, forward strand.
TCTTTTAAGGGTTGTATCGTGGTCTGGTTCACGGTTATGAAGCAAAAGATATCGGCTCAAATATTTTTGTACCCACCCATCTTCGTGATGTTATCCAGTCCTATGTTCAATTAAATGACACGCATATTTGTCTCCTATGAGAGCTTGAAGGTGTAGTGGTTGAAGATGATTGTTCAAGACCTTTCTTACAATGGCAGTCACCTTATTCATTTTTCTGGGATGTTAGCGATCCTTTTGGTTTTGGATAAGATGGTCACTGTAACTTATTTTGTTTTTTTTTGTCGAGGATTTGAGGACCTCTTTCTACTGTTTTTCTTTTGATCCCTAATTTTTGCATGGACCGTTATTTTTGAAGTCTTTAGTCCATCGGGATTGCCCTAACTTTTGCCTAAGTCTCCTATTAGGATGTTCAACTTAGCGGGCTTTTTATATATTTTTATTTCTTTTTTGTTGAAGGATTGTGACTGCCAAGTCATTGGTTATGGATAGATCTCCAAATGGGATGTTTCACCTTGTAGTTTGGATGTGAAGTCAAGTTAGCTGAACAATAACCTACCCTGGGTTAAGCATAAGGGTTTTGAATATCCGAAGAAAACTACTTCTTCTAGGCTCGAAGTGGTTGTCTAGGGATTAACTCCTTATCTCTCCAGTGTTTGGGGATTTGAAACAATTCCTGTACATCATCAGCAAGGTTCTTTCCGAAAGCATGTTATCAACAATTATGGGTATTTCGTTTTCGTCATCCTCCCTCAAACATTTGCTAACAATGTGATAAAGGAGGTAAAGTGCATTTTTTTTATATATTTTTTTCAATAAGTGGGAAAATGTGAGTGAATACGAATGGATTCGTTCAAAACATGCATGTTCATTAGATTAATATTACCATTAAAGACAACAATTCTTAAAAGCAAGAAGTATTTAACAGAAAAGAAACAATAAATACAAAGCAATGATATGAGCTAAAGATTGCCAGTGTTGAGGAACTGGGCTTTGATTTACTATTGGGAAGCCTTAATTCAGAATTGCTCTTCAAGATCAGTTTGAGAACCATCTTCGCATGTACTCTCAGCAACTTCTTCCATAACATGGATTGATGAGCCCGCCTGATTGTGGATTTGAATTCCCTGAGGTGTGAATGAGATTACCTTGGAATCAATCAGATCTTGGACTTTATTTTTGAATTGTTGGCAATTATCAGTTGAATGTCCCGGTGAGTTGGCATGGAAACTACACTAAGCATTAGGATCAAAGTTCGGTCGATGTGGAAGAGGCATTGGATCTATCTTCCTTGGCTCTACCAATCCACTATTAACCAAACGTGGAAGTATGTGACTGTGAAGCATCGACAATTGATCAAAATGCCTTTTTGGTCTTTTAGCGTAGTAAGGACGCCGTTGGGGAGTACGTGGTTGTTGCATTGGCTTTTGATATGCAACCTGTTGTCGATACTGAGGAGATCCTCTGCATGGGTGCTGTTGATAAGGCACTGGAGGTGGAGCTTATAGAGCTTCCCAAACTGCATTAGTTTCCTCCTCTGTTTCTTGGGAGCTGACAATTGATTCACTTCCACTAGTCTGGACGTCTGAGATGTCCTGTACTTTTCTACTCTTGAGTAGGATCTCAATTCGTTCTCCAACTGACACCAATTGTGAAAAGCCGGGAAAAGAACTGCCTACAATTCTTTCGATATACGGACTTTGCAGACTATCCATAAATAAGCCAACTAATTCTTTCTCTAAGATTGGTGGTTGAACACGAGCAGCTAACCCTCTCCATCTTTGAGAATACTTTCTGAATGGTTCATCGCTTTCTTGAGATAATCCTTGCAATTGCATGCGATCTGGAGCCATGTCGAGATTGTAATCATACTGCTTCATAAAAGCACTGGACAAATCCAACCATGATTGGATGTGGCTACTTTTTAGGTGTGTGTACCAGTTCAATGATGTTCCACTCAAACTGTCTTGGAAACAAAGAATCATCAATTTATCGTTCTTAGTATGAGTGGTCATTTTTCTATAGAACATCACCAAATGATTCTTTGGACAACTATCTCCTTCATACTTCTCATATTTTGGCATTTTGAACTTAGGAGGGATTACCACATCAGGCACTAAACATAAGTCAGAAGCGTTCAGACCAAAAGCATCATGTCCTTTTAAGGCCTCAAGTTTCTCTTCCAACACACGACATCTTTCAGCAAACTCAGGATTTTGAGGTTGTTCAGCATTCAATACCAGGTTTGACCCTTTGGGATTAGGCGCGGAGATTGAAAAGCTATGATACTCCATGGCGTCAACTGATGAAGAATTCTCATTCCTGACAATGTGACACTTTTGTGTAATAGAATCCCCAACTGCCGTTTGTTGAATGTTGTCCTCTCTTTTTGCCAAAGCTATCATGGCCTCCACAAGTTGCTCCAGTTGTTTCTTCATTGAGTCTACATCTCCTCTTAAATTAGCATGACTTTGCTCCAATGGATCCATAGTCCATAAAGCTACTTCAAGTCTGATACAAGTGTCGAGAAATCAACTCTACATATGGACCAAGGATGGATAAGTTCTTTTGTTTTGGGAAAATGATATGTAATGCGTATGAAATGATATGTAAATGAAATGCAAGATCCAGGATCATAGGACCAGAGCTACGGGATGGAGGATACTATGATTATTCTCCTCACAAGGATCTCACCAGGTAGGCTCTACAATTTTAGGGATCCCAAAGTTAATAATTCATATGGATGTTCATCACACACGCCATCAACATGACGGTTGATTGACTCCACCATATGGATTTCGTTTGGGTGAGATCTTCGTATCGAGCCACGCAAGAGGGAAATCTCCTAGTGCCTGTTCGCGGTGATTTCTGGCGAACAACCTCTGGTTAACCAATTTCTTCAGAAAACTGGGTTACTTGCAGGACCAACCATACAAGTCCTGGGATACATGTGCATTGTTTCTGTCGAACTACTCTTAGACTTTTGGTGACTGATTTGTGGTTTGTTTTATCAATGTTGTCAAAGTATTAAGAACTTTGATTTTGCAAGTAAAGTAAAGTTTTAAATCTTAAAGACGAAACAAAGTTAAAAAATTAAACAAGAACAAAGAAACTGTCGAATGCTGTAAACTTGCAGAAAAAATAAATAACATTTAAAATGACATGAACTTGAAGAATAAACAAGTAATTTTAAAATGACTTTGAAATATAACTGGTGTTTTAAACGTACATTGTTCCAAATACTAAACTCATTTTCTCTCACACTGGGTACTTAGAGCTTTTACAGGAATTTTGTACAAATTTTCACACACCCATTCTAACCACAAACTATCCTATTTATACATAAACAAAATAACTGCTTAGAACGGAAAAACTATAACTAAACGACAAGTGTCAGCCTGCATGTAAATTTCTTCTCTGAAACCTCCATGTGTCCAACTGCCAAAGGTTACAACCTTTTGAATTTGAATCCCTTCCTTAGTGACGAAAACCTTATAACTTTTCAAACTGTCGAAACCCTTTTTAAAGAAGAAACGAAACTCTTCAGCACTTGCCAAATATCCTTTTGTCAGATGTCCTCTTCTGTCGAAATCATTGAAAGACTATCTTCTGTCGAAACGTCGAAAGAGAACTTTCCTCTGCCAAATACTTAGTCACAAATCACTTCTCAAACTTTATTCTGCCAGAACAAACATCTACCTCTCTGTCGAAGTAATGGGGTTTTAAACCCTGTCAGCAATCCTTGAAATTACTTCCTTTTATCATCTTTCGACAAAGACAACCTCACACTTCTAAATTTCACCTTGTCGAAATTATAGGTTTACAAATTGCCCCCCAGCAAAGATATTTTCGACTATCATTGGAGAAATGTCTTTTGCTGTCGAAGTGACCTTTGACTCCCTGTCAGTTGCATTTATTGTAAAGTGATTTTGTTGAGTCCCAAGAAAACATCATGATTTCCACTTTACCAAAACGTCATGTCTAGCCCACGTTTTTACACAATCTCCCATAACCCTAGATTGTAGGTAAATCATGGCCTCCCAACAACTGCCACTTTCTAACTTCCACTAAAGGCTCAAAAACACACGTTTCCACTTCTCAATTAAAAGAAATCTTTTCATTTTCCCTCTATTTAATATTAATCATTTATTTCAAACTCTATAAATACCACTTTCAATAACATTTCACACTTTCCACCTTCTCACTTCTTCTCTTCCAAACGCAAAACCTCCATTTCAAGACTTTTCAGAGCTTCTGCTTCCTTTAATCTCCTCATTTAATCAATGGCTCCCCCAAAGACTACCACTGGACAAAGTGCAAAGAAGACAAAGAAAACCACGGATCTTCCTCCTGCTCACGTGTTATCTGGGCCTACTCAAACACAACACCAACAGTACTTCCCAGAACCCCCTAATGAAAGGGAAAAGGCAAGCATTTACAGGTCACAGGTAATGATCCCCCTTTCTGTTTCTGGAATTCATCATGCTATGTTAGGCCCTATTTTTGATCCCAATGCTGATTCTAAACGTTTGAAAGAGTTTTACCCCTGCTATTCTGCTTTAAAACCCATAGCTGCTAACAAGAACCCCAAACCTGTCGAAACCTCATCAAAGGAACCTGAAGTCCTTATGGCTTCGACAGAAATAGATCTGTCTTATCTAAACCAAAACAGGATTTTTAGGAGCCCCCCTCTGACGAAAGATCCCTCTGATTACCTAGCATGGCTTACTAGGGTCGAAAAGGCCAAAGAAAAGTTTTGGAAGAAAACTGGGATTTATGACTTAATCCAATTGTCGAAGGAGGGTCCCCGTTACTGCCAAAACATGCTGTTGGCCTCCTTGTATTTCTGGGACAGTACTTACAATACCTTCCACTTACCTTGTGGAATGGTGACCCCCACCCTATTCGACATAGCAGCCATAACTGGCCTTAGTCCTTTAGGGGAAATATTCAACCCTGAACACTTGAACAAGGACCCCATAAGCTTCGACACAAAGTATGCAGGGTATTCTGTTTTCATAGCCCATTACCAAGGTGAAAACAATGAAGAAGTCTCTGACACAGAACACATTGCCTTCCTTAGCCTGTGGTTGTCCAAATTTGTATTCTGTACAAGGTCCCTTCAGGTAGCCAGAAGTTTTATCATTATGGCGAATCAACTTCACAATGGAGTTGCATTTTGCCTAAGTGAGCTACTTCTGGCCAACCTCTATGAATCCTTAAGTGAAGGTGTAAGCAACCTCAAAACCCTTAAGGACAAAGGTAACATAAGTCTCACAGGCCCCTTTTGGCTTCTACAACTATGGCTGAATGCCACTTTTGAAAACTTCATCCCCATAAAAATGCCAATTGTCGAAGAGGCAGTCAAAGAAAGACGCGTCGAATGGCCTAGGCTGGTTCAACTGACCCCTACTGATGAGAATACAAGCCTTCGACAAGCATTTACTGGCTACATCATGATGTTCGCCAAACGCTACAAATTTTCTCCTTCAATGGCACCATTCGCCAACAGGCAAGTAGGTCCAAGATGGTTTACTAGAAAACTACCAGTGGAGAACCAGAAAGATGAAGATTCCTACATCTCCATTTGGGAAGCTTTTCTCATGCCCAGACACTTCTTTTCTCACCATAGCCTCAATAACACAAAAGTATCTCTCATTGTTTACCAACCCAATCTGGTAGCTAGGCAGTTTGGATTAATTCAAACGAAGACGAAGCCCATCTACCACAAGAAAGGTGCCATTATCTTCTACAACTCATGTCACCATTTCGACAAATGTTTGGAACTGTACAACAAATTTTTTGACCCTTCTCTTGAAGTTTATCCCACCATTTTCCTACCAAACTTCCTCTGTACTGAAGAATTCGACGTCTGGTGGAAGGAATACTATATCAACAGATTTTTCGACGTAGCAACTTTCACTACTCTTCTGACGAATGCTTTTACCTTTGTGCAGGACAGGAAGAAAAAAGGTACAGATCAGCATATCAAAGAAGTTCACAAGTTTCAAATGTATTTTGAAACTATTTACAGGCCTGATGATCTTCGTCGAACCATAGCTGAAGCAGCAGTATCTTTAAAATACAAATTCACAGAAAAATTGAATAAGTTGTGGTTTCCTACATCTCTTCCACCACATGCACACTATGATTTTGCTTTCACCACTTTTCCTCCAAAATTCCCTCCACTCCCTTCTGCAGAATTTGGAGTGGCCTTGAGTCCTCCATTTCCAGATTGGTTTGTATGTGGATCATATTTAAAACTGCTTCGTGAAAGCAACAAAAAACCTGCCGAACGCGTGGTTGCGACGAAGTATCATCTGCACAACTTCACTGGGCACCTTCATATTGGGATAGAACATGTTACTGTGGACGAACCCATTCTTGAAGGTGTCGAAGAAATTACATTCTTCTTTTTTGCTTCTAACTCTTTTATCATTACATCAATGTTCATGCAACTTTTCCTTTTCAGCTGTCAGGATTGTCAGGAAGACTACTGGCGAAGGAACTTCTTCAAAAACAGTCGAAAAGTCTCCTGCAACTGCCAAGAAGGTTTCGACACAAACAAAACATCCCTACTTATTTATATACTTCATATTTTCATATACTGAACCCTTTTTTCTTTCTCTTATAGGTAACTCGTATCCCAGCAAAGAAAAGGAAACCAGAAGAGAAGGAAACAAGCGTCGAAGAATCTGAGGACGAGTCCCCTGAACCCCAGCCTTTGAAAAGAAACAAAGGTCTAAGAATTAAAACAGTGGCGTCCCAAAGATCTCTGGTCCAAAGACGAACTCCACCTGCCAGTCCAGTCAACAAAGTTCCCTCAAGGAGCGAAAGAAGTGGGGACTCAAGTGCCCATACTGAAATCCCTCAGGTAATCATTTCGACAAACAACCCCCCAGCCTTGACTGAGTGTAACTTTATCTTACAGTTCTTCTTTTATGTTTTTGCTTGTAGGTTGTTATTGACGTCGAAGAGACCTCTGCAAACCAAGAAGAGCAAGCTCCCTCTAATTCTGAGAGGACTCTGGCTGAAAGACTCCAGGATGATGCCACTCCAGATGCAGGAGTCCATGGGCCTCAAACCTTGGATGAATTCGACCTCAGTGATTCTGAGTCTTCTGACAACAACTCCCCCTTTCGACCGGACCCCATTGCAGCACAAATAATTCCAGATCAAGATGCACCACTTCCACCACCAGCTGCTACACCAGAAGTTAATGAAGATGTCTCTGCTCAGGATGTACCAACTCCAGACCCAACTGACAAAGAAAATGTCGAAGAGGAAGTCACTCTGTCGAATCAACCAGGAGTCAACCTGAGCGTTGGAGGAACTTCTCAAAACATTCCTTCTTCATCAAAGGCTCCTGTCGAAACCTCTTTGGGTACTGATTCGACAAGTTTATCACATGAAGAAATTGAGAGTTTGAAGGTTAGAAAACCCTTTGAGTATTTAAAAGCCTTGCTCGACACCAGGTATAACTTCCAAGATTCTTCTGCCAGTGGTTCGACAGCTTCAGGGGCCACTTCTGACCTTCAACCAATCAATGTCATCATGGATGAGATCAAGACAAGGATCCTTGGAGTTGACCTGTTTGAAGTCTTGGCTGAGAATACTTCTGCTCAATATGATCTGAAGAAGCTCCTAAAAAGTGCCAACTTGCTGGAAGCTTCGACTGAGGAAAGCCATTTGGTGATGGATTTGATATCTTTGATTGATTCTGTCAGCGCTGATCTGGTTCGACAAAAAGAATTTTCCCAAAAGATCACAGCCAAGTCTGAGGAGCAAGTTTCAGCATGGAACACAGTGGCTTCTTCGACAGAAAGGATTTCAGAGCTGAATAAGCTTTCTGATGAATACACCAAAGCTGCTGCTGATTGTGAAAACAATATTCAAACTTACCAAGCCCAGATTGCTGATCTCCAAAGAAAAATCCTCCAAGAAAAAGAACGCCAGGCCTCTCTCAAAAAACCAAATCAGGAAGCAATAGACAGTGAACTCCAGAAAGGGCTACAACATGCAGAAACAGCCCAGCAACTTCATAGGGAGCTTGACGAAATGACTGTCAGCAAGAGCCTTTGTGAGCATCGAATCCAACTCCAAAAGAAAAAATTCGACGAGCTTAAAGCCACATTCCTTCGATAGTAATTTTGTAATAGAACTTAGGAATTTTATTTGTTTTAAGGATATTTCCTTTCTTAGCACTTTTATATGTAATGCTATTTTACGCCATTTGTTTGGCGAAGACAAGTTTCATTTACCATTTTAATTTGTTCTTATTTTTATTTCGTGCAGTGTTGGTTTATACTTTTTTAAGTACTTCCCATTTATTTTCATCACTCTTCTATCTTTTTCTATTTCTTCGACTTCGTATGCACCATTGGAAAAAACTCTTAGAATTTTAAAAGGTCCTTCCCACTTAGGGGACCATTTTCCCATCACTCTGTCTTTCTTCTCCATGGGCAAGATCACTTTCCAAACTAAATCATTCACTAAAAAGGCTTTAAATTTTACTTTTTTGTTATAAAAATTTTCAACTCTTTCTTTCTGCCTTCTTATTAGTTCTAAAGCACGCAACCTTTCTTCGTCTAAATCAACCAATTCATCCATCATCATACTCCAATAAATTTCAGATGGAATCTCATGATGTCTTTGAATTCGTATTGACTGTAAACAAATTTCGACAGGCAATACTGCATCATGTCCATAAGTTAATTTAAATGGGGTGGAATTAGTTGCTTCCTTAGGAGATGTTCGACAAGCCCAAAGGATTTGATCCAGGGTCTTATGCCAATTTCTAGGTTTTTTCCCCACATGCTTCTTTATCAGGTTTATTACCACTTTGTTGGCTGCTTCGACCTGGCCATTTGCTTGGGCATAATAGGGTGTCGAAGTCAACAACTTAAAACCCGTTTCTCTTGCAAATGCTTGCATATTTCTACCAGTAAACACAGATCCTTGATCAGTGGTTATAGTCTCTGGTATTCCAAATCTATACATTATGTGTTTATGGATGAAATCTATGACTGCTTCCTGATCTACATTCGTCAAAGGTATGGCTTCAATCCACTTAGTGAAATAGTCTACCCCCACTAATATGTACTTCTGCCCCTTTGAGGAGGCTGGTCGAATCTCACCAATCAAATCTAAAGCCCAACCTCTAAATGGCCAAGGCTTTACAATAGAATGTAACTCACTCGCTGGCCCATGAGGTATGCCTGCATGGATTTGACATTCCTGACACCCTTTTGCAAATTCGACACAGTCTTTCAACATGGTTGGCCAATACATTCCTTGTCGAAATAATAGCCATTTCATCTTATGTCCTGCTTGGTGAGCACCACATGCACCACCATGTACATTTGACAGAGCTATATAAGCCTCAGTCTCTCCTAGGCATTTTAGTAGAACTCCTTCTGCAATCTTTTTAAACAGTTCATTTCCAAAGAGCACATAGCTTATGGCCCTGTACTTTATCTTTCTTTCGACAGTCTGATTTGGATTTTGTAAATAATCTTTGATGGGTTTTCTCCAATCTCCAGCTTCTAAATCACCTACGTTGAAAATCTCAAAGTTTTCTTCATCACCATATCCTAATCTCATTGTCTCCAAATCAGATGGGGCCAGCTTAGTAGATAAAACTTTACCTCTTACTTCGACAACCTTCAACAGATTTTCTTTCGACACTTTATACCCTGAAGCCAATTGAGCCAAGTCATTTGCTTCCTGATTTTCCAATCTGGGAATGTGTCTAAAAACCACACTGTCGAATCTCTTGAGGAGCCTGTTGGCTATCACAAAGTACATGATCAAATTTTCTTTGACACATTTGTACTCTTTCGTCAGTTGTTTAATCACCAACTCAGAGTCACCCATTATTTCGACCTCTGTTGCCCCCAGTTCCAACAAGATTTCAAGTCCAGATATTAAGGCTTCATATTCTGCCTCATTGTTTGAACAGAATCCTTCTATTTTGTACTTGAACTTTGTTGGAATTTTATTGGGAGAAATAATTAACACCCCAATACCTGTTCCATTTTTGTGGCTGGAACCGTCGAAATATAACCTCCAAGGCTCTTTTTTGACATAATTTGTTTCATCTCCAAGTATGGAGTGGTCAGCTATAAAATCAGCAACTACTTGCCCTTTAACAGCTTTTAAAGGCATATATTTTAAAGAGTATTCAGTCAAAGCTAAAGCCCATTTTCCAATTCGACTATGTAAAATAGATTTGGACAACATATGTTTTATTACGTCGAAATGAGAAGATATATGTACATCAACGGGTTTTATATAATGCTTCAATTTTATACAAGAGAAATATACGCATAAACATAATTTCTCTATTACACTATATCTAGTTTCAGCATCATTTAAGACTCTGCTAAGATAATAAATGGCTCTTTCGACGCCATGTTCATCTTCTTGACAAAGCATACTTCCTAATGTTCTGTCAGATGCTGATATATAGAGCCTCATGCTTCTTTTTCGACAAGGAGATATTAGGACTGGGGGATTTGCCAAATACTCCTTGATCTTGTCGAAAGCATCTTGCTGCTCTTGCCCCCAAGTGAAACCCTCCTTCTTCAGTCGAAGCAGAGGTGAGAAGGCCTGAGTCTTTCCACTAAGGTTGGAGATGAACCTTCTAAGAAAGTTGATTTTCCCTAGCAGAGACTGCAATTCCTTCTTTGTCGATGGCGCTTTTGCTTCCATTATTGCCTTAGCTTTGTTTTCGTTAATTTCAATCCCTTTCTTGTGGACCACAAAGCCTAAGAAATCCCCAGCCTGCACACCAAAAGCACATTTAAGAGGATTCATTTTCAAACCAAACTTCCTCATCCTTTCAAAGGATTGTCGAAGATGGTTGATATGGTCCAAGCCTGAAGCAGATTTAATCACAATGTCATCTATATAAATTTGCATAAATGTTTCGATGAAATCATGAAAAATAGAATTCATGGCCCTTTGGTAAGTAGCTCCAGCATTTTTCAAACCAAAGGGCATAACTACCCATTCATATGTTCCTATTGCTCCTGGACAACGAAAAGCTGTTTTTGGAACGTCTTCTTCAGCAATAAAAATCTGGTTATAACCAGAATAGCCATCAAGCATACTTAAATACTCATGGCCTGCTGCAGAATCTACTAGCATTTCTGCTACTGGCATAGGATACTCATCCTTAGGGGTGGCTGAGTTTAGATCTCTAAAATCAATACACACCCTTAGTGTGCCATTTTTCTTAATCACAGGAACAATATTAGCAATCCATTCGACATACCTTGTTGTACGGATGAATTTGCATTTTAGAAGTCTTTCGACTTCTTCTTTGATTTTCGACAGAATCTCAGGTGCAAAACGTCTGGGGGTCTGCTTTATTGGCTTCTTCCCTTCCAGTATTGGCAATTTCAATTCCACCAAACTTCTGTCTAGACCAGGCATTTCGTCATAATCCCAAGCGAAGCAGTCTTTAAACTCATTCAGCAGTTGGATTATTTCGACTCTGAGTTGAGGATTCAACTTGGCACTGATGTAAGTGGGCCTTTTCTCTGCCCCCAGTCCCAGATTAATCTCCTCCAAAGGATCCTGTGCCACCATTTTCATATTGGTGGAGGTTGGATCCTTTTCGAACCCCAAAGGTTCGTCATCATAAATGGCATCAAGTCTTTGGTTCTGCCATTCACCATTTGAGTCTTCTTCAAAACTCTGATTTGCATGTTGCTCCTCAATGTTTTCTTGAGGATGTTGTTCTTTGACAATTTGAGTGCTGGCTTCGACAGCCATATTTCTAACTTCAGCCTCAAGGGCCGCTTTGAGTTGTTTTTCGGCTATATAAGCCGAAATCCTTTTCATGGCTGATGCTTCAGTCATCTTCACTGAATTCACTCCCCCATCCAGTTGGGTTGACATGGGTAGTTCCCCAGGTGTAATTTGTCTCCCCAATTATTTCTTTATCCCACTGGAAACCATGCGTAGGATGGAGGTACATGGAACAGTAAGCATTGTCGGAAGCTGTTAGGTCGAAAGCAGCAGGGTTGCATGGTGCTATATGGGCTAGGTTTTTGTCGAAGTTACGACTAGTAACATTGTTCACATCAGCTGTGAAGTAACTCTGATCTGCTTCAATGTTTTCGACAATCCCATCTGGCCTCCAGATTGCTATCCTTTGATGCATGGAAGATGGCACAGCCCCAATCCCATGGATCCATTCCCTTCCCAACAGCAAGTTGTAATTTGCCTTTGATGCTATCACCACAAACATGGTAGGCCTGGTGATAGATCCTACAGTCAAGTTCAGTTGTATTACCCCCAACGTTGTCCCTACTTTACCTTCATAGTTGGACAACACCATATTGTGAGGCTTAGTGTCGGAGTCATCTTTTCCAATCCTCTTTATCATATAATGAGGAATTAAATTCACAGCTGCTCCACCATCTATCAGAATTTTGTTGACACCCACATTTTCTACCTTTCCTTTTATGAAAAGAGGCTTTAAGTGAGCCTTCATTGCATCATCTGGCTTTTCGAAGAAAGCATTTTGCTCTTCGACACAGCCATTATTCATTATGTAGTAGCACACGGGCTTCAAGCCTATGCTGTCATCTACCATGTCATCTTCTTCGTCTTCGACTTCCATTATCCTGTCATAATCTCTGGGCAGTACAGAGACCACATTGCAGGTTACGTCGAAAGAGGCATCTGATTCTGAACCAAATTCATCTGTGACTTCTTCGTCCACTGGAATTCTGTTGTTTGTCTTTTGCACCTCCGTGGTGTCACCAGATCTATTCTCCTGAAAGGTTTCTTTTTCTGCCAGAGGCATCCCCTTGTTTGTAATCTGCACACATTTGCTTGATTCAGCTCTCTTCTGCCCAACCCTTTGGTGTTCTACCGTTCCCTTTTCAATTTTCTTCTGCCTTTGGAATCTTCTCCATTGGGCTCTGGACATAGGATTCTTCCCTTTGTAGTTTTCAGAGACATATTTTGGCCTTGCCTCCTTTTTAACTTCCATTGAAGGGCCTCTGTTCACTTCAAAACTCTTCCATCTCTTCTGACCTTGGGCATCCCTTATAGGCTGAACCCATTTGTCAACATTTGGCCTGTTGGATGGTTTGTAGGTGTTGGAACGTCTTTCTCCCACTCCTTGACTGTGATGCTTCCCTCTTCTTGGGTCGAATCTTTCGTTTCTGGTTGGTGGGACTGTTCCCCAATTTCCTTTCCTCTGGGTCTTTTCTGCTGCTTCTAAGTCATCAGCTGCTTTCTTGTCGAACACAGCACTGCATCTTGGGCAAAGCATGACTTCTGCATTCTTCCTTTGACACCTCTGGATGAATTCGACAAGACTTTCATTTTCTTCTGGGTAAACCAGCTTCTGATGCTTCTCTTGATGTCTCTTTCCCTTGTTTGTGTCTGGTCCCACCCTCTGAGTGACTTCCACCATGTGAATCCCAGCATTCTGTTCAGTTGTGATCTTCAATTTATTCATTTTTTCGACCAGCATGATTTCCTCTGGGATGTCCTCCTTTGACTGACTCACATTGCCTTTTGGGTGTAAACCCTTGTAGATGTAGTTGCAGCAGTGTGCAACCCTTTCGACAGGATGCCCTCCAGTTCTGATGGTACCAATGTTTATTGGTTCGACAGTGGGGGAATGGTCATCAGTCCCTGCTGTTTTGATCTCCTCTTGACCAAGGCCCTCAGTGGCCTCTTTCTGAACAATGAGGGTTTTGTCACCCTCCTCTTCGTCATCCTTTTTGAAGGAATCTCCCCACCCTGTGGGTTTGATTTTGTCGATATCTGCTTTGGAGCTTGGTGGTGCTGAATATTTCACCATGAAATCGAACTTTCCATTTGACTCTCCCAAAGTATCCCAGATCACCCCCTGCTCAGCATCTCTTTCGTAGTTTTCCTTGTCGAAGCTTCTTCCCACTTTGACTGCATTTCTTTCGTCGAAACCTTCAGTAGTTTCGCTAGCATTATCACTGTCGAAGTCTTCAGAAACTTTGACTTCTTTCTCTTCAGTCTGGTCAGCAAGATCATCACCTTCTTCCACCACATTTACATGGGTGTCGAAACCTTCAGCAGCTTCTATCATGGTGAAGTTGGTGTCGAAGCTTTCAGTAACTTCCACCATTTCAAAATTTTCTTCAGCCACGATCTCCATTTCGACCACATTTACTATTTCTGGTTCAGCATAATTGGCCTCTACCACCTGCATAGGATTAGAGTCAATCCTCATCTGCTGCTTGGCTTTGTCTCCAAACTTCAGCCTTCCATTTTGGATTGCGTTCTGGACAAGATCCCTGAAAAGGTAACATTGAGAAGTTTTATGACCCAAGAAATTATGGTATTTACAAAAACCTCTCTTTTTCTGTTGGTCTACAGGAGGCTCTTTCGTGCCTGCTGGTTTTATTAACTGACCATCTTTGACTAATAAATCAAATATTTCATCACACTTAGTGATGTCGAATGTATAGGTTCTTTTAGGGAACCTGTCATTCTTTTCTACTTCGACTGGATTTTTTCCATTCGACGGGGCTAAAACTTTACAAGAATATGGAGGGCCTTGTTTTAATTCTGCCAGATCAATTTCTTGCTGGTCGAAGATGACTTGTTCGTTTTCGTCATAATCATCTTCATGAATTACTCCTACATAGGCCACTCTTTCCTTCTTGTTTTTGTTTGATCTGAATTTTTCATTTTTTAGTCTTTCTATTTGCCTCACTCTGTCTGCCAGTTGTGCCATATCTCTCAAGTACTGGGTATCCAGTTTCTTCCTTATGGAATAATCTAGACCCCCTGCAGCCATTTCGACTAGTTCTTGTTCCGGCACTTGCGTAAAGCATCTGGCTTTTAGTAATCTAAACCTATTCAAATAGTCATCTATAGGTTCAGAAAACTTTCTTTTGACACTTGCCAACTCCTTCAAACTTATCTTGGTTTGTCCCATATAAAATTGTTCATGGAACAATCTTTCTAATTGGGTCCAAGTAAAAATTGAAGTTGCAGGAAGTGATGTGAACCAAGTGAACGCATTTTTTGTTAAAGAACTTGGGAAATATTTCATCCTTAGGTTCTCATTATTCGCAATTTCTCCTGCTTCTATCAAGTAACGTGCCACGTGTTCTATGGTGGACTCACTAGTATCCCCTGAAAATTTTGTAAATTTGGGGACTTTCCACCTTGGTGGTAATTCTTGTTGTAAGACAAATTCAGACAAAGGGGAAGTATAACTAGGCCTTTGTAATCCTACGTTTACTCCATTTTGTGCCATTATTCTCTCAACCATGGTGGCAATATTGTTTTCGACAGGCATGTCATTGTAACGCATTCTCTGCTGTAACACTTCGTCAGCATTTTGATTTCTCTGGACTATTATCCTTCTTGGTTCCTGTCGAATAGGCTCTTCTACATTAGGCTGTTCGACTATTACCTCTTGCCTCCTGGGATTTTCATGAGGATTTCCTAAGGGCCTTTGGTTTATAGTAAGTTCTTCTTCGACAGCCCTATTGGCAGGGGCCTGATTTAATTGCATTCTTTGCTGTACTTGCGGGACTCCGAAAAAGTCAGCAATGCGTGCCATCTGTTCTGCCAATATTTGGTTTGTTTGGGTAGTGTTCTGTATTAAGGGATTGAACACTTCTCCCATTTGTTGTGTCAAAGCCTGCACCATATCATGATTGCTTTCATCCATCTGTTGACGAATTACTTGTGCAGAATGGTTCGTCATAGCGGGCATATGGAAACCTGGTGGAACTTGGTTTATCCTATTTCCATTTCCACCATATCCTGACCCCTGCAATGGTGATGACACTTGAACCATAGCATCAGAGAATAATGGTGACGAATTATGTAGGCTTGCCATCATTGAAGTTGGCATTCCATATGGTTGTTCCCTCCCAGTCAAAGGCTGAGAATAATTCAGATATGGCCTGAATGTATTTCCTCCAGGGGGAGGGGTTCCCAAAGGTCTAGCGTGTCCCATGGTGGAAGAACTAGGCGCATTCTGGGATCCTGAACCTGTTGGTATGGGATCCCCCAAAGGAGGCCTAATCTGTTCTAAAACAGGGCCAGACGCTGGTATTGGTCCTGACGAAGGGATAGGGTTGGAAACTGATATTGTTTCGTCAGGATTATTTGAAGTATTTGGCAAGTTAGCCATGTTTCTTCTTCTTGTTCTCTTTGGTCTCTCTACGTCGGTTACGGCTAGTTTACCGCTTCTAAGAATCATACAACGTAGCAAGGAACAATTTGTCTAAGAAATTATTTATCAGAATTTTATCAAAATGCACAGGTCCCACTGGGCGTGCCAATTTGTTCGCGGTGATTTCTGGCGAACAACCTCTGGTTAACCAATTTCTTCAGAAAACTGGGTTACTTGCAGGACCAACCATACAAGTCCTGGGATACATGTGCATTGTTTCTGTCGAACTACTCTTAGACTTTTGGTGACTGATTTGTGGTTTGTTTTATCAATGTTGTCAAAGTATTAAGAACTTTGATTTTGCAAGTAAAGTAAAGTTTTAAATCTTAAAGACGAAACAAAGTTAAAAAATTAAACAAGAACAAAGAAACTGTCGAATGCTGTAAACTTGCAGAAAAAATAAATAACATTTAAAATGACATGAACTTGAAGAATAAACAAGTAATTTTAAAATGACTTTGAAATATAACTGGTGTTTTAAACGTACATTGTTCCAAATACTAAACTCATTTTCTCTCACACTGGGTACTTAGAGCTTTTACAGGAATTTTGTACAAATTTTCACACACCCATTCTAACCACAAACTATCCTATTTATACATAAACAAAATAACTGCTTAGAACGGAAAAACTATAACTAAACGACAAGTGTCAGCCTGCATGTAAATTTCTTCTCTGAAACCTCCATGTGTCCAACTGCCAAAGGTTACAACCTTTTGAATTTGAATCCCTTCCTTAGTGACGAAAACCTTATAACTTTTCAAACTGTCGAAACCCTTTTTAAAGAAGAAACGAAACTCTTCAGCACTTGCCAAATATCCTTTTGTCAGATGTCCTCTTCTGTCGAAATCATTGAAAGACTATCTTCTGTCGAAACGTCGAAAGAGAACTTTCCTCTGCCAAATACTTAGTCACAAATCACTTCTCAAACTTTATTCTGCCAGAACAAACATCTACCTCTCTGTCGAAGTAATGGGGTTTTAAACCCTGTCAGCAATCCTTGAAATTACTTCCTTTTATCATCTTTCGACAAAGACAACCTCACACTTCTAAATTTCACCTTGTCGAAATTATAGGTTTACAGTGCCCTATACTACGTGATCATCGACACGAGGTTTAAAACAAAGTCCTGGAGTTATGGAACTTTCTCAACTTTTTGATGCACGTGTCAATTTCATATATTTTTGACAGTCAATCAACTCCATTGAGTAAGTCTATTCCAAGTGAGGTTTTCGTATCGAGCCACACGAGGACGAACCCTGGTGCCCAATACTACGCAACCATCAACCGATGTTTTAACCAAAAGGTTCTAAAGGTCCTCAGAGTTGATGACTTTAATGAAAACAACTGAGCACACACGCCAAGAGCTTGACGGTTATCAGTATTTCCATTAAAATCTACTCCGAGTGAGATTTTCGTATCGACAACCCACGAGAGAGGTTCCCTCGGGAGCCCATACTACACAACCTTGCTAACTTATGTTTACACTCATAGACCCGGGTATAGAGCCTTTCCCTCAAGTTGTTTTGATCAAAGTATCATTATAGTACCAAAGATCCACAATAAGGATATAAAATGGAAAGCGATAAAGAAAGCGATAAACAAGTAACACATAAGCGAACATCCAAACAAGCGTGGAGACCTAGACTAGGCTCGACTTGCATAGGGCTGAACCAGTCCCCAGCAGAGTCGCCTGCCGTCGTACCTCGAAAAATACGATCCCTTGCGAACGCGGCCGTGGCTGGGCTGACTTGAGAGTCGCCACCTAATTTTATTTATTCCCGAAGAGGGAAATGGTAAATATAGATAAAACCACCAAGAAGGGATAAAACAAGGTCATCGCAAACCATTGTCGGGGTTCGGAAGTCGGTTATGTAGGAGAAAGGTATTAACACCTCCTACATCCATCGTATTCGATGGGAACCATCTAGATTGTCACGCGCGAAGGGATGTCTATACTTATGATTACTTGTTGAACTAAAGGGTTTATTGATCCTATGGGCTCGGCAAGGATTGAGATCCTCGTGCCTACGTATTCCCTTGTGCAATGGGAAAATCAGAGCTTCGTAGTTCGGCCTGATACAGGTGATGGCTGTTGATTTTATTACCTTTCTTTGATGAAAGGATTTAGGAGTCCATTTGCACTAAATACTATGGATAGTTTATTTCGTCCAAACAAGACGAATGTCTTGCGCCGAAATAATCGGAGCGAATAACGAGAGCTCGTTATCCTCCTTTCTATCGCTTAAGGCTCGTGGCGTGCAATTTTCCTCGTATTTATTGAAGTGTTTTGCTTCTTAAGACCGCTTGATGTTGGATCAAGGGTTTGGATCTAAGAAGTAACATTTCGGTTTTTTGAAGTTTAAGGTGAATGCAAATGGAAGTTTATTTGTTGGTTTGTTAGCAAGGCACAATGCGCTCGGCTCACAAAGTTGAGGAAATAAGCTAAAGACTAGCTATGGCAAACAAGCGCAATGCGTTGATTCGTTAAGTTGTAAAATGTTGCTAAAGGTGTAAGGTGCAAAGTTCATGCAGATGGCGATCGAGGAATGATCGACTTATGTGTGTGTATGAAGTGAAGTGCGTATGGATATTTACTTGGCGTTTGACCAAAGATTTCGTTTATCTTTGAAATGATTAATATTAGTGTGCATTCGTTTTTTTACTTAGCAATTTATCGTCAAAAATGCAAAAGTAAATCACACAAGTAAGCATATCATCATATCACAAGCAAGGAGGATCGAGCATACGTAAACATTCATCGCACACATAATCGAGCAAAGGTGAAAAGATTAATTAATCCAAATTAAATAAAAATATTTAATTAGATTAATTAATGGATTAATTAATAGAATTAAATAAAAATATTTAAGATAATTAATTAACGAATTTTTATTTTCAATATTCAAATAGAGAAATTAAATCGAAAAAAGAGATCAAAAATGGCACAAACTAAATTAGAAAATAATTCTTAGTTTTTTGAATATTAAAGAGAAACTGCTAAACAATTAAATTAAATAAAATTACTTAATAAAATTAATTGATAAGTTAATTAATTAGATTAAGTAATATCATTTAATAAAATTAGTTAATAAAAAAAAAGCTTTTGTTTCTATGATTTTTTTATGAAAGAAAAATCAAATAAAATAAAAGTGAAAAGAAATAGGTTGGTGTTGTAGTAAAAACAGGTAAGTCAAAAGGTCACGGGTGATAATGCTGACACGTCTCAAATAGACTCTATGTGTTGTCATTGTTATCAAACAAACGAGGGCAGTCATCGGAAATCTAACGTCCTCGAGCAATGCAAAGAGTGAAGAAAAGGTACTTTATTAAAGGCACCGCATGAAAAGCAAACAAAGTCCTATTTCCAACTTTTTTAAAGAAAGAAAACTTAAAGCTTACAATTTCTCAAAACCTCTCCCTCTATCTATCTGAAAAGCTATCAAATCTCGTTTCAAACAAAATGCTTTTCTCAAAAAACCTAGGGATAAACTCAGTGAACGCAACCGTTCACCATCATCGTTCTATCCCTCACGAATTTTGCTCATGCTCTGTTATTCATCTCCACCAAACGAGAATCAAACGTTATCGCACTTCATCGCGAACAACACAGATTAAAACGAAGTTACAAATTAAGGCATGGAAGAGATCATGGAATTAAAACAAAAATCAAATGTGGAGTAAGTTCACAAAGCAACAAACAAATGAAGGCAAGGAAGGCTACCTCAATCGAAGAAACAACGGTCTATAAGGCTTCCAGGTATGATGTTCGGTGTCCCTCTACTTTCTTTTGAATCACCTCCTTCTGCCTTCTTCTTCGCTTTCTTTGGATTTTCTATTGTTAATACGCTCTTGTTTGTTGCTGTTGTGAGGTTTAGCTCGAATTTTCTCAGAGTTCAATGAAAACTCTGAGAAATTTCCAGGTTCTGAGCTTTACGGATTAGGGTTTTTTTATGGTTATTGATGCCTTCCTTTTTTTAGGGTTTTCGGATGTAGGTAGTGTCGTACCTCGAAAAATACGATCCCTCGCGAACGCGGTCGCGGCTGGGCTGACTTGAGAGTCGCCACCTAATTTTATTTATTCCTGAAGAGGGAAATGGTAAATATAGATAAAACCACCAAGAAGGGATAAAACAAGGTCATTGCAAACCATTGTCGGGGTTCGGAAGTCGGTTATGTAGGAGGAAGGTATTAGCACCTCCTACATCCATCGTACTCGATGGGAACCATCTAGATTGTCACGCGCGAAGGGATGTCTATACTTATGATTACTTGTTGAACTAAAGGGTTTATTGATCCTAGGGGCTCGGCAAGGATTGAGATCCTCGTGCCTACGTATTCCCTTGTGCAATGGGAAAGTCAGAGCTTCGTAGTTCGGCCTGATATGGGTATTGGTTGTTGATTTTATTACCTTTCTTCAATGAAAGGATTTAAGAGTCCATTTGCACTAAAGACTATGGATAGTTTATCTCGCCCAACAAGACGAGTGTCCTGCGTCGAAATAATCGGAGCGAGTAACGAAAGCTCGTTATCCCCCTTTCTATCGCTTAAGGCTCGTGGCGTGCAATTTTCCTCGTATTTATTGAAGTGTTTTGTTCCTAAGACCGCTTGATGTTGGATCAAGGGTTTGGATCTCCGAAGTAACATTTCGGTTTTTTTGAAGTTTAAGGTAAATGCAAGTGGAGGTTTATTTGTTGGTTTTGTTAGCGAGGCACAATGTGCTCGACTCGCAAAGTTTGAGGAACTAAGCTAAGGACTAGCTATGGAAAACAAGCGCAATGCGTTGATTCGTTAAATTGGAAAATGTTGCTAAAGGTGTAAGGTGCAAAGTTCGTGCAGATGGCGATCGAGAAACGATCGACTTACGTGTGTGTATGAAGTGAAGTGCATATGGATGTTCACTTGGCGTTGGACCAAAGATTTTGCTTATCTTTTAAACGATTAGTCTTGGTGTGCGTTCGTTTTTTACTTAGCAATTTATCGTCAAAAATGCAAAAGTAATCACACAAGCAGTCATATCATCATATCACAAGCCAGGAGGATCGAGCATACGCAAACATTCATCACACGCATAATATCGAACAATGGAGAAAAAGTTAATTAATTAAATAGCAAATTTAATTAGATTAACTACCAAATTCATTAATCTAATTGAACAAAAACTATTTAATTAATCTATGAATTTTTGATAAGGAGAAACTAAATAATTAAATTAAACAAGATTATTTAATTAAATTGATTAGAAAACTAATTAATTTGCTTAAATGAACTTGTTTAGAATTTAATTTTTTAAATTTCTTTTATTCTTCTTCTTTGTAAAGGCAAAACAAAATAATAATAATAAAAAAAGAAAATAAAAGGCCTGATTTTAGGATAGATCTGAACTATCAGATCTGGAAACAATACAATGAGTACTTCCATCCAATAGGTCATGAACACACCAAATGTATTAGATGGGCAGAAACAAGGAACAGACCTAGCTAAAAGGTATCATCGGTCGAAATCCAAGATTATGGGGAAGCTTCGCGTTTGACAGCTCATTTGCAGTATCATAGAAAATGAAACAAGTGTCATGGCAATGAATAACAACATGGAGAAACAACAAATCATAAAAAATAAAAAAACAGATTTAATATTAAATGGACTTAAAGCCATTGTAATGCTTTTCCACAATTTTGTTTCTTCTTCAAATAATCATCAGAAAAGAACAAACAATAACCTAGCTTGAAAACGCGAGAAACCCAGGTTGGCCAAGGTGAACTCAAATCCAGACTATACTAATCATCAGCGGTAAAGCACGATGAATCAATTTCAAACACACAATCACCTATTAGCCAAGCAAAAAAAAACCTAATTCCCAAATCATGAAGCCAAAACCCGAAATGTTCAGTAGCAAAAGCAAATTAGAGCAAACAACGCGACATTAAGGGTCAAACAAGCAAAGAATCGGAGGCAACCAGTCAAGCAATCAGCGACTTAAAAGCGAAAAAAAGTGAAGAGATTGAGAGTTTACCAAGGACGGAGGTCGAAGACGTAGATGAACAAAGGTATTCGCCTCTTGCTCGTGTTTTCCTTTCTACATCCTTTTTGAATCTCCTCTTCTTCCTTTCTCTGTGATGTGTTGTTGTGATTACTATGTTGTTGTTTGTCGTTCGTTCGCTGACTGAGTGTTGAGAGGCGTTTAGCTCATCTCTATTCTAATTTCAATATGAAATTAGATAGAGATTTTTCTTGAGCTCTGAATGCAGGGAATGGTATTATTTACTCAGCCTTTTTCTTTTCTTGCTAGGGTTTTCAGCCGTCTAGGTGTTTGTGCCAATGATTGGCTTATATAGTGGAATCTGTGAATATTTGGTACGTATGAGATTGAAATGAAAATTGTGAGGTGAGCTGGTGTGATGCGTGTGAACATTGAGGGAATCAGAAATCTGTTAGAAGGAATTTTGGAGAGGGATTGTGTGGGGTCAGATTGGTGTGTCATATATTTGTTTTTTGTCTGTAGTGAAATTTGTTATTCTTCTAAAACATTTGTGGTCCCGGGCTAAATTTCACCATTAAATTTTTACTGAGCCCTTTTTATTGCTGTTATATTCTTGTGGCTAAGTGGAATGGAACTAATCTTATTATTGTGTTCTTGCAGTGATCATAGGCTGACATAACATTTCCTGTTACGACTTTTCATTCCTGGTGTTTCTTGGCTTGCCTTCGACTTCAGAGCTTCATGTGGTAAGCTCCTTGCAGCAATTGGATTATAGTCTGTTTTCTTCTTGAATCCATATGTGACGTGAACTGTTTTTTTTTGTCTGTAACATTTTTGAATTCGGATGTCGAACTGCATATATGAACAGATGAGGCTATGACTGAGATGCAAGGATTAACATGAAACACGGTGGGATGAATCTCAATTGGTTTTGAACGTTTGATCAAGTCTCAAGGTGGTATTGGCTGATGATCAAGTCTCAAGGTGGTATTGGCTTCTGTGTAAGGAATTTTCTTTGATACATATCTTATTCTAAATTTGGTTTACCAATTCATCCATTCTGAATTTTGTTGAATGAAACTTACTGCAATGATGTCTTTCTTGATAATTGTTTATGCTTTTTGTTTGGTCTTGAATTGTAGGGACTGGACTCAGAATTTGCGGTTGTTGTTGAACGAGAGATCGCTGATTTTATTGCAGCACCTGATGCTGTTGCTGCTGAACTGCTTATTGTTGTGAGTCCAGTTGCTGGGACTGCTGCGACTGAGACGGCAATAACTTCGATGCATTGTGTTGCGGTTGTGGCTGCATTGAGGTTAGCATGACCGGTTTGTGATGGCATGAAAGGAGCTTTTTTATGTATTATTCAGTACTTACAACCTCATTATTATTTTTCAGCTAATATGAACTTTTGGTGCAGCAATCTGGTATTTATCCAGAGCATCCCTTTGTAGAGAGAGATGATTCCAAGGAGCTACTTCCAATGTGCTTTGACGGCACCTGATGAAACCAGTGGCTGGGAAGACGCCTCAGATTCTTTCACAGCATCTGAAGAATCTACTGCGTGCAACTCGGGGGTGGAAGCAGTTGAAGGAAACGAGGCAACAAAATCTTTCTCCATACTATGTTGAGAAACATTGTCTGCTGCTCTAATGCTAATTGAGGAAGCACTACGATGTGGAGTAAAACTAAGTTCTGGCATATCATCTATTGGTCGAGATAGCCCCTCATATCCTGCAGTTAGAGAGTAGCCAGGGTTCATCTGTCCTGATGCAGGAGCACTGGTACCAGTAATACCACTATTAGCAAATTGAACTGAGACACTAGCTGACATTGAATGTGAACTTTGGATGTACTGGTTTTGCCAAGGAAGCCGAACAAAATCCTTATAGGCACGCTTCTCACTGCTTTCTTGCTCAGAAAGCTTCTCAAAGAAAGTTGTTGACTAATCTCTGTATCTATGATGTTTATTGCCTGTCGTTGAATTAAATCTCACGTTTTCTGTCCTTTATTCTTAACTTATTTGCCGCACTTTTGGATTGGCTTTTGGCTGAAATTTGGTATTGCCCTGCAGATTCGGATTTTGCAACCTGTGCCCTGATGAACGACCAAATTCGTTTGGCATTATTTGACTGTTATGAGGCTGCATTGGTGAGGAGTTGATTCAAAACTGGGACTGGTTTACATCTCATCCTTCAGTTGACACAAAGCCTTCTTATTATTACTAAATGTATGGTGCAACTGTTGTGTTTTTTCGCAGGTAAACGTCCACTTTATCATGGAGAAGAGCACCTAAATGGTGATTATGGCAAGCCTTAAAGCTGTGGCTGGATATTGAATACAAACTCGATCAGGGTTGTCGCAGTGAAAAACTTGTAGCTGCATTTTGGTACATTGTAAATGCATTGAAGCATCCTTATATCTCCCTTAAATTATGCTCATGCTAGGGACTAACATGGCTTTCCTGTTTGTGCAGTTCCAAGGGACCATCCATTTGAATTCTATCAGCAGACTTCGAGGGATTTCGTGAAATGCTAAAAGAAAGAAACCTGCCAAGACATCTCTCAGAATCATAGTTCAAAGGTAATCTATTAAGTTCTGAGTTTTTTTCGACATCTCTTGTCAAATGATTTCGCTATTAGTCTGATTTCTGTAATCATGATTCTGTCATAAACTTTTTCTCTCTTTTTCTGTAAGCAGAGATCTTTTTGCCAAAGGACTTTCCAACATGGTATAGTCTAGCAACAAGAATTAATGCTAACAAATTTTGCGACATTCCTGCGAGGTGCATCTAATGAAGCTAAACTGAACTGCCAGCTCTAGGATCAACATCAATACGTCCATATAAGGAGTGCTCAACCATTTGACTATGTGTATTAGTCCTATTGATGCAAAAGGTTGTTTAACTTGATACAACGTATACTTCCTCGTAGATCACATGTGTGACATGGTATCCATATTGTTTTTTCTCTGACTTCATTCATCTGCTGCACTAGTTTGACAGACTTCTGTTGTGCATTTGTTGCAGGAAGCTCATATGAATAATAACATGAAGATAAAACCTTAGGAATTTTGAACATGAAGGCAATTTTGGATCGATTCTTTGATAAGTGAATGAGCTGGTATTATGCTAATCCAAATTATTTGAGCTTCTTATTATTGGAATGAAACTTGGATCTCATGATGTATGTCACCTTTTGAATCCAATCCAATGGGACCTTGTAATGAAACTTTTGCAATTTGTATCAAGAATGTTGTCTTAAAGATTGAACTGAATCCAGCTTAAACTTGTTTTGCTATTTTTGAGTTTGTTCCAAGTGCATCCTATAATGCAATTTATTTTGCACTTCTTAATTGATTATTTTCATGTGCTGAGCAATTGGTCTCCTTTGTTTTGCAGGTGCAGACTTCGTCTCTGGCGGAATTTTGCGGGAAGAAACGCATGACGGTTGGCCGAATATCAATCTGGCAGCATGGTGATTCAAGTTGTCAAAAAACAAGTAACTGAATATCATTGCAGCTGGTAGTGCTGGTGTTTGTTTAGTGTTAAATCCTTGTAATTTAAGAAAATATAATTCTGTGTTTGGTGAAGGCATGACTGAATGTTGAGACATTGTTGTATGCTAACTTGAAGTGGCATTGAATGTAAGCCCTTGGGTTTAATTCTCAAATTTCTCGAGGAGTAGCTTTTGAACACTACAAATCCATTGAAACCTTACTATGCTTCACTTTCCTTTGTATATTCAAACATACTATGCTTCACTTTCCTTTGTGGATTCAAACATACTATGCTAGAAACAAATTGCCGCAGCTCTTGACATAACATGACTCTTGAAACAATATAAATTAATTACATGATAACACTTTGAAACCAAGCACTACAAATGGATCATTCCTTAAGATCAAATGGAAATCAAGGCTTTTCTTTGAACCTTAGGACATGAAGAATGAGTTTGGGCGTAAATTTGAGCTTTTCCTTCTGAAATCTTCTATTTCGAATACTTTTCACACTTTAAGCCTATCTTTCCCACAACCGAATACGCCTACACGATTAATCCTCCACAAAATAACCTTTAACACCTTGGCTTAGATCATAAATGCGAATATATCTACAAAGCTTATTAGTCACAATGAGCAAATATCGGGAAATCGTGGCCACGGATCAAATGACCCTTTTAGAGGGGAAAAACAAATAGGGTAGGAAAAATTTAGGGTATGACAGATGCCCCTATCTAATTGCCTTGGACCCGAGAAAGTGAACCGCTGCATGGCGTTCGGTTTTAGGGTAAAAGTCAATTAGATATAAGAAGACCCCGAAATTTGTCCGGCAAGAGAGAAAATGCGACACCATTGAAATGGAAATGAGGATAAGATTGGGAAATTGTACAAAATGTATCTGAGATTCTTCGTACTAACAAAGCAGTATCCCAACTTGATGAATAATTCTTAAGTCGTATGAAGCAGCCCCTTATAAATTAAGGATCTTCGGGGACAAAAATCTAACAAAACGTGCGATTTTTTTTTGGGTCGTGCGAAGCAGTTCCTTAACAATAAAGGCTCTTCGAAAAATGTCCAAATCAACATCTTAATCAATGATGTTCTCTGATCCAACAAAGCAGTTCCTCACACTCAAAGCTCTCCATTGCTACTTAGAGCAACATCTTTAACAATGGCATGATATTTTCTAAGTCATACGAAGCAGTTTCCTTTGGCTAGGGCTCTTCAATGACTCTAGAACAAATATCTTAACAAGCATGAGATTCTTTTAGTCCATCAAAGCAGTACCTTACCAATAAAGGCTCTTTGTGGACGTTAGAACAATGTCTCGAATAAATGGGGTAAGATTTTCATATCATGCGAAGCAGTTCCTTAAACATAGGATCTTCAGTGATACTAGAACAGTGTCTTTACCGAACATGAGATTCTCCGGGTCTCGCGAAGCGATACCTTGTTGATTAAGGTTCTTCGGAGAAGGCCAAAGCAGTACCTCGAACAATGAGATTTCCTAGCTCATCAAAGCAGTACCTTACCATAAAGGCTCTTTTGTGGACGCTAGAATAATATCTCGAATAAATAGTGCAAGACTTTCTAGATGTGAAGCAGTTCCCTATATTTAAGGATCTTCAGTGATACTAGAACAGTATCTTAAACACAACATGAGATTCTCCGAGTCTTGCGAAGAAGTACCTTTTCGATTAAGGTTCTTCGGAGGATTCCAAAGCAGTATCTCGAACAATTGAAATTCTCTAGCTCACCAAAGCAGTACCCTACCAATGAAGGCTCTTTTGTGGATGCTAGAACAATATCTCGAATAAATAGTGCAAGACTTTCTAGATGTGAAGCAGTTCCCTATATTTAAGGATCTTCAGTGATACTAGAACAGTATCTTAAACACAACATGAGATTCTTCGGATCTTGCGAAGCAGTACCTTTTCGATTAAGGTTCTTCGGAGGGCTCCAAAGCAGTATCTCAATCAAATCTTCCAGGACGCTCTCTGCTTGGAGAGCACCGAAGATGGTGGACAAAATCATCATCAACTATAAAGCTTGAAGAATGATTTGCTGGGGAAAATAAATCCGTAATCGTATGCGGGATATCACCTCCTTTCAGAGGAAAACCATCAACTTTGAGAAAGGAAAATCCTGGATGCATGTCCTGGATCCTGTTATGCTATTCAGTTGTGCCCTCGTACATTGCATGATGCACGATGATTCTTATGAAAATGAAATTACAAATGATTCTTATGCAAATGCTTTGTTATATGCTAATGATTAATATGATTGTGTTTGATGACATTCTTGTTTTTTTGGACAAAAATGTTATGCATGCCATGCTTGTCACAATGCAAATGGTTGTATATGCTGGAGGTAAGTTTTTGATAGTTGCCAACGAAATTGGACTTTGAAAAGATGCCACTCCACGGGTGGACTTTCGTTTTTTTTGATGGTTTTGAAAGCAAGGGTGAAAAGACTCACTAGGTATCAACTCAGGGTTGAGAAATCAAAGGTATCAACACGGGGTTGAAAAGCTAAAGGTATCAACACGGGGTTGAGAAGCTAAAGGTATCAACACGGGGTTGAGAGAGGAAAGGTATCAACACAGGGTTGAGAAAACAAAGATATCAACACAGAGTTGCAAAGGTAGAGATATCAACACGGGGTTGAAAAGGCAAGGTATCAACACAGAGTTGAAAAGGTATAGATATCAACACAGAGTTGAAATGGTAAAGATATCAACACGGGGTTGAAAAGGTAAAGATATCAACATGGGGTTGAAAAGGTAAAGGTATCAACATAGAGTTGAAAAGGTATAGATATCAACACAGAGTTGAAAAGGTATCAACACAGAGTTGAATAAGATCGGATTGTGAGAAATGCCAAGAGAACTTGGACTTTCAAGTTGTGCCAAACGCTATTGGACTTTTGAGATGTGTCAAACACAATTGGACTTTTGGCTTTCTGGTAGTTGCCACCAAAGTGGACTTTTTGGGAATTATGAGGGTGCCAATGAAATTGGACTATAAGATTTTTGGTGGTTGCCAATATAATTGGACTTTTTGGGGCGGTGGAGGGTATTGACTCCTCGACACTTGGTATCCGACGATGCTCTGATCGGAGGATGGATGCGACCATTTGTGGTATCCCCGAGTCTGATCTATTGTTGAAGTGGTATGTTGCTGACAGAATTTCAACTTCTTTGACTGATGTCATGATGACTTTAAAATGAGCGTAGCGACATAATCAATGCATGTTGATTATGCTTTGGCTTAGCCCTAAAGCCTCATTTTATCACTGCCTTGCCCCAATCTGCGGGGATTTTGAATGAATCTTCTTCGAATAGAAGCCTTGGGGAATAATTGTATCATGACCTAACACGTTACAAATTGCCCCAGTATATGGGTCTCATGGGGAGTTGCCCCTGTTTGAGCCTTTGGAAGGAATCATCTTGAATTTGGTGATCATGAATTATCTGTCCCAGATAGGCTGCTAATTGAGATAGTCTAATTCTAATGCTTGGAGATTTGACTTTCGACTAACCAATTCCCAGGTCCACATAGTCATTGAAAGCCTTGCCCCTGATATGGAGTGATCTTGATTCGAGTCAACGCCAATAAATTCTCAAGCTCATCTTTGACTTTTCCTTGTTTGAAATTTCCTTAGATGCTAAGTACTGACTTGCAATTAAAATTTATTTGTACATAAATGGTAATTTTAATGCAATATTCATGCGAGTTTTGAAAAATCATTTATTTGAATGATGGGATAGTGTGTGACGAATGGATCAAATTTCCAAACGTAGTGCTGATTTAGCTAGTCATTTGTGAAATAAACAAGGAGAAGATCAGCAAATATTTTAGGAGTCAGCTTACGCAACCTTGCTGGGATATGCTCTTAGAATAAACCCTACTTCAATTAGGTCTTTTAAGGGTTGTATCATGGTCTGGTTCACGGTTATGAAACAAAGGATATAGGCTCAAATATTTGTACCCACCCATCTTCGTGATGTTCTCCAGTCCTACGTTCAGTTAAATGACACACATGTTTGTCTCCTATGAGAGCCTGAAGGTGTAATGGTTGAAGATGATTGTTCCAGACCCTTTTTTTTAATGGCAGTCACCTTATTCATTTTTCTGGGATGTTAGTGACCCTTTTGGTTTTGGATAAGATGGTCACTGCAACTTATTTTGTTTTTGCTGAGGATTTTGACAACCTCTTTCTACTTTTTTTCTTTTGATCCCTAATTTTTGCATGGACCGTTATTTTTTGAAGTCTTTAGTCCATCGGGATTGCCCTAACTTTTGCCTAAGTATCCTATTAGGATGTTCAACTTAGCGGGCTTTTCTATTTTTCTTATTTTTCTTTGTCAAAGGATGGTGACTGCCAAATCATTGGTCATGGATGGATCTCCAGATTGGAATGTTTCATCTTGTAGTTTCGATGCATAGTCAGGTTAACTGAACACTACCCTGCCCCTGGTTAAACATAAGGGTTTTGAATATCCAACAAAAACTCCTACTTCTAGGCTCGAAGTGGTTGTCTAGGGATTAACTCCTTATCTCTCCAGTGTTTGGGAATTTGAAACAATGCCTATATATCATAAGCAAGATTCTTTCGGAAAGCATATTATTAGCAATTATGGGTATTTCGTTTTCGTCATCCTCCCTCAAATATTTGCTAACAATGTGATAAAGGAGGTAAAGTGCATTTTTTTTATTTTTTTTTTGCAGTAAGTGGGAAATGTGAGTGAATACGAATGGATTCGTTCAAAACATGCATGTTCATTACATTAATATTACCATTAAAGACAAAAGTTCTTAAAAGCAAGTAGCACTTAATAGAAAAGAAACTACATATGCAAAGTAATGATATGAGCTAAAGATTTTCAGTGTTGAGGAACTGGGCTTTGATTTACTGTTTAGAAGCCTCTTCAAAATTGCTCTTCAAAATCAGTTTGAGAACCATCTTCGCATGTACTTTCAGCAACTTCTTCCATAACATGGATTGATGAGCCCGCCTGACTGTGGATTTGAATTCCCTGAGGTGTGAATGAGATTACCTTGGAATCAATCAGATCCTGGACTTTATTTTTGAATTGTTGGCAATCATCAGTTGAATGTCCCGGTGAGTTGGCATGGAAGCCACAATAAGCATTAGGATCAAAGTTCGGTCGATGTGGAAGAGGCGTTGTATCTATCTTCCTTGGCTCTACCAATCCACTATTAATTAAACGTGGAAGTATGTGACTGTGAAGCATCGGCAATTGATCAAAATGTCTTTTTGGTCTTTTAGCGTAGTAAGGACGCCGTTGCGGAGTACATTGTTGTTGCATTGGCTCTTGATGTGCAACCTGTTGTCGATACTGATGAGGTCCTCTGCATGGGTGCTGTTGATAAGGCACTGGATGTGGAGCTTGTAGAGCCTCCCAAACTGCATTAATTTCCTCCCCTGTTTCTTGGGAACTAACAATTGATTCGCTTTCACTAGTCTGGACGTTTGAGATGTCCTGTACTTTTCTACTCTTGAGTAGGATCTCAATTCGTTCTCCAACTGACACCAATTGTGAAAAGTCGGGAAAAGAACTACCTATCATTCTTTCAATATACGGACTTTGCAAACTATCCATGAATAAACCAACCAGTTCTTTCTCTAAGATTGGTGGTTGAACACTAGCAGCTAACCCTCTCCATCTTTGAGCATACTTTCTGAATGGTTCATCGCTTTCTTGAGATAACCCTTGCAGTTGCATGCGGTCTGGAGCCATGTCGAGATTGTAGACATACTGCTTTATAAAAGCACTGGACAAGTCCATCCATGATTGGATGTGGCTACTTTTTAGCTGTGTGTACCAGTTCAATGATGCTCCACTCAAACTGTCTTGGAAACAGTGAATCATCAATTTATCGTTCTTAGTATGAGTGGTCATTTTTCTACAGAACATCACCAAATGATTCTTTGGACAACTATCACCTTCGTACTTCTCATATTTTGGCATTTTGAACTTAGGAGGGATTACCACATCAGGCACTAAACATAAGTCAGAAGCGTTCAGACCAAAAGCATCATGTCCTTTTAAGGCCTCAAATTTCTCTTCCAACACACGACATCTTTCAGCAAACTCAGGATTTTGAGGTTGTTCAGCATTCAATACCAAGTTTGACCCTTTGGGATTAGGCGCGGAGATTGAAAAGCTATGATACTCCATGGCGTCAACTGATGAAGAATTCTCATTCCTAACAATGTGACACTTTTGTGTAATAGAATCCCCAACTGCCGTTCGTTGAATGTTGTCCTCTCTTTTTGCCAAGGCTATCATGGCCTCCACAAGTTGCTCCACCTGTTTCTTCATTGAGTCTACATCTCCTTTTAAATTAGCATGGCTTCGCTCCAACGGATCCATGGTCTTTAAAGCTACTTCAAGTCTGATACAAGTGTCGAGAAATCAAACTCGGATTATGGACAAAGGATGGATGAGTTCTTTGGTTCTGGGAAAATGATATGTAATGCGTATGAAATGATATGTAAATGAAATGAAAGATCCAAGATCAAAGGACCAGAGGTATGGATGGAGGATACTTTGATTATTCTCCTCATAAGGATCTCACCAGGTGACCTCTACAGTTTAAGGATACCAAAGTTAACAATTCATATGGATGTTCATCACACACGCCATCAACATGACGGTTGATTGACTCCACCATATGAATTTCGTTTGGGTGAGATCTTCGTATCGAGCCACGCAAGAGAGAAATCTCCTAGTGCCCCATACTACGTGATCGTCGACACGAGGTTTAAAACAAAGTCCTGGAGTTATGGCACTTTCTCAAATGTTCGATGCACGTGTCAATTTTGACAGTCAATCAACTCCATTGAGTAAGTCTATTCCAAGTGAGGTTTTCGTATTGAGCCACGCGAGGGCGAACCCTGGTGCCCAATACTACACAACCATCAACCGATGTTTTAACCAAAAGGTTCTAAAGGTCCTCAGAGTCGACGACTTTAATGAAAACAACTGAGCACACACGCCAAGAGCTTGACGGTTGTCAGTATTTCCATTAAAATCTACTCCGAGTGAGGTTTTCGTATCGACAACCCACGAGAGAGGTTCTCTCGGGAGCCCATACTACACAACCTCGCTAACATATGTTTACACTCACAGACCCGGGTATAGAGCCTTTCCCTCAAGTTGTTTTGATCAAAGTATCGATTCAGTACCAAAGATCCACAATAAGGATATAAAATGTAAAGCAATAAAGAAAGCGATAAACAGGTAACACATAATCAAACATCCAAACAAGCGTTTCCAACCTAGACTAGGCTCGACTTGCATAGGGGTGAACCAGTCCCCAGCAGAGTCGCCAGCTGTCGTACCTCGAAAAATACGATCCCTCGCGAACGCGGTCGCGGCTGGGCTGACTTGAGAGTCGCCACCTAATTTTATTTATTCCTGAAGAGGGAAATGGTAAATATAGATAAAACCACCAAGAAGGGATAAAACAAGGTCATTGCAAACCATTGTCGGGGTTCGGAAGTCGGTTATGTAGGAGGAAGGTATTAGCACCTCCTACATCCATCGTACTCGATGGGAACCATCTAGATTGTCACGCGCGAAGGGATGTCTATACTTATGATTACTTGTTGAACTAAAGGGTTTATTGATCCTAGGGGCTCGGCAAGGATTGAGATCCTCGTGCCTACGTATTCCCTTGTGCAATGGGAAAGTCAGAGCTTCGTAGTTCGGCCTGATATGGGTATTGGTTGTTGATTTTATTACCTTTCTTCAATGAAAGGATTTAAGAGTCCATTTGCACTAAAGACTATGGATAGTTTATCTCGCCCAACAAGACGAGTGTCCTGCGTCGAAATAATCGGAGCGAGTAACGAAAGCTCGTTATCCCCCTTTCTATCGCTTAAGGCTCGTGGCGTGCAATTTTCCTCGTATTTATTGAAGTGTTTTGTTCCTAAGACCGCTTGATGTTGGATCAAGGGTTTGGATCTCCGAAGTAACATTTCGGTTTTTTTGAAGTTTAAGGTAAATGCAAGTGGAGGTTTATTTGTTGGTTTTGTTAGCGAGGCACAATGTGCTCGACTCGCAAAGTTTGAGGAACTAAGCTAAGGACTAGCTATGGAAAACAAGCGCAATGCGTTGATTCCTTAAATTGGAAAATGTTGCTAAAGGTGTAAGGTGCAAAGTTCGTGCAGATGGCGATCGAGAAACGATCGACTTACGTGTGTGTATGAAGTGAAGTGCATATGGATGTTCACTTGGCGTTGGACCAAAGATTTTGCTTATCTTTTAAACGATTAGTCTTGGTGTGCGTTCGTTTTTTACTTAGCAATTTATCGTCAAAAATGCAAAAGTAATCACACAAGCAGTCATATCATCATATCACAAGCCAGGAGGATCGAGCATACGCAAACATTCATCACACGCATAATATCGAACAATGGAGAAAAAGTTAATTAATTAAATAGCAAATTTAATTAGATTAACTACCAAATTCATTAATCTAATTGAACAAAAACTATTTAATTAATCTATGAATTTTTGATAAGGAGAAACTAAATAATTAAATTAAACAAGATTATTTAATTAAATTGATTAGAAAACTAATTAATTTGCTTAAATGAACTTGTTTAGAATTTAATTTTTTAAATTTCTTTTATTCTTCTTCTTTGTAAAGGCAAAACAAAATAATAATAATAAAAAAAGAAAATAAAAGGCCTGATTTTAGGATAGATCTGAACTATCAGATCTGGAAACAATACAATGAGTACTTCCATCCAATAGGTCATGAACACACCAAATGTATTAGATGGGCAGAAACAAGGAACAGACCTAGCTAAAAGGTATCATCGGTCGAAATCCAAGATTATGGGGAAGCTTCGCGTTTGACAGCTCATTTGCAGTATCATAGAAAATGAAACAAGTGTCATGGCAATGAATAACAACATGGAGAAACAACAAATCATAAAAAATAAAAAAACAGATTTAATATTAAATGGACTTAAAGCCATTGTAATGCTTTTCCACAATTTTGTTTCTTCTTCAAATAATCATCAGAAAAGAACAAACAATAACCTAGCTTGAAAACGCGAGAAACCCAGGTTGGCCAAGGTGAACTCAAATCCAGACTATACTAATCATCAGCGGTAAAGCACGATGAATCAATTTCAAACACACAATCACCTATTAGCCAAGCAAAAAAAAACCTAATTCCCAAATCATGAAGCCAAAACCCGAAATGTTCAGTAGCAAAAGCAAATTAGAGCAAACAACGCGACATTAAGGGTCAAACAAGCAAAGAATCGGAGGCAACCAGTCAAGCAATCAGCGACTTAAAAGCGAAAAAAAGTGAAGAGATTGAGAGTTTACCAAGGACGGAGGTCGAAGACGTAGATGAACAAAGGTATTCGCCTCTTGCTCGTGTTTTCCTTTCTACATCCTTTTTGAATCTCCTCTTCTTCCTTTCTCTGTGATGTGTTGTTGTGATTACTATGTTGTTGTTTGTCGTTCGTTCGCTGACTGAGTGTTGAGAGGCGTTTAGCTCATCTCTATTCTAATTTCAATATGAAATTAGATAGAGATTTTTCTTGAGCTCTGAATGCAGGGAATGGTATTATTTACTCAGCCTTTTTCTTTTCTTGCTAGGGTTTTCAGCCGTCTAGGTGTTTGTGCCAATGATTGGCTTATATAGTGGAATCTGTGAATATTTGGTACGTATGAGATTGAAATGAAAATTGTGAGGTGAGCTGGTGTGATGCGTGTGAACATTGAGGGAATCAGAAATCTGTTAGAAGGAATTTTGGAGAGGGATTGTGTGGGGTCAGATTGGTGTGTCATATATTTGTTTTTTGTCTGTAGTGAAATTTGTTATTCTTCTAAAACATTTGTGGTCCCGGGCTAAATTTCACCATTAAATTTTTACTGAGCCCTTTTTATTGCTGTTATATTCTTGTGGCTAAGTGGAATGGAACTAATCTTATTATTGTGTTCTTGCAGTGATCATAGGCTGACATAACATTTCCTGTTACGACTTTTCATTCCTGGTGTTTCTTGGCTTGCCTTCGACTTCAGAGCTTCATGTGGTAAGCTCCTTGCAGCAATTGGATTATAGTCTGTTTTCTTCTTGAATCCATATGTGACGTGAACTGTTTTTTTTTGTCTGTAACATTTTTGAATTCGGATGTCGAACTGCATATATGAACAGATGAGGCTATGACTGAGATGCAAGGATTAACATGAAACACGGTGGGATGAATCTCAATTGGTTTTGAACGTTTGATCAAGTCTCAAGGTGGTATTGGCTGATGATCAAGTCTCAAGGTGGTATTGGCTTCTGTGTAAGGAATTTTCTTTGATACATATCTTATTCTAAATTTGGTTTACCAATTCATCCATTCTGAATTTTGTTGAATGAAACTTACTGCAATGATGTCTTTCTTGATAATTGTTTATGCTTTTTGTTTGGTCTTGAATTGTAGGGACTGGACTCAGAATTTGCGGTTGTTGTTGAACGAGAGATCGCTGATTTTATTGCAGCACCTGATGCTGTTGCTGCTGAACTGCTTATTGTTGTGAGTCCAGTTGCTGGGACTGCTGCGACTGAGACGGCAATAACTTCGATGCATTGTGTTGCGGTTGTGGCTGCATTGAGGTTAGCATGACCGGTTTGTGATGGCATGAAAGGAGCTTTTTTATGTATTATTCAGTACTTACAACCTCATTATTATTTTTCAGCTAATATGAACTTTTGGTGCAGCAATCTGGTATTTATCCAGAGCATCCCTTTGTAGAGAGAGATGATTCCAAGGAGCTACTTCCAATGTGCTTTGACGGCACCTGATGAAACCAGTGGCTGGGAAGACGCCTCAGATTCTTTCACAGCATCTGAAGAATCTACTGCGTGCAACTCGGGGGTGGAAGCAGTTGAAGGAAACGAGGCAACAAAATCTTTCTCCATACTATGTTGAGAAACATTGTCTGCTGCTCTAATGCTAATTGAGGAAGCACTACGATGTGGAGTAAAACTAAGTTCTGGCATATCATCTATTGGTCGAGATAGCCCCTCATATCCTGCAGTTAGAGAGTAGCCAGGGTTCATCTGTCCTGATGCAGGAGCACTGGTACCAGTAATACCACTATTAGCAAATTGAACTGAGACACTAGCTGACATTGAATGTGAACTTTGGATGTACTGGTTTTGCCAAGGAAGCCGAACAAAATCCTTATAGGCACGCTTCTCACTGCTTTCTTGCTCAGAAAGCTTCTCAAAGAAAGTTGTTGACTAATCTCTGTATCTATGATGTTTATTGCCTGTCGTTGAATTAAATCTCACGTTTTCTGTCCTTTATTCTTAACTTATTTGCCGCACTTTTGGATTGACTTTTGGCTGAAATTTGGTATTGCCCTGCAGATTCGGATTTTGCAACCTGTGCCCTGATGAACGACCAAATTCGTTTGGCATTATTTGACTGTTATGAGGCTGCATTGGTGAGGAGTTGATTCAAAACTGGGACTGGTTTACATCTCATCCTTCAGTTGACACAAAGCCTTCTTATTATTACTAAATGTATGGTGCAACTGTTGTGTTTTTTCGCAGGTAAACGTCCACTTTATCATGGAGAAGAGCACCTAAATGGTGATTATGGCAAGCCTTAAAGCTGTGGCTGGATATTGAATACAAACTCGATCAGGGTTGTCGCAGTGAAAAACTTGTAGCTGCATTTTGGTACATTGTAAATGCATTGAAGCATCCTTATATCTCCCTTAAATTATGCTCATGCTAGGGACTAACATGGCTTTCCTGTTTGTGCAGTTCCAAGGGACCATCCATTTGAATTCTATCAGCAGACTTCGAGGGATTTCGTGAAATGCTAAAAGAAAGAAACCTGCCAAGACATCTCTCAGAATCATAGTTCAAAGGTAATCTATTAAGTTCTGAGTTTTTTTCGACATCTCTTGTCAA
Organism: Lathyrus aphaca; assembly: GCA_963966055.1. Taxonomy (NCBI): domain Eukaryota; kingdom Viridiplantae; phylum Streptophyta; class Magnoliopsida; order Fabales; family Fabaceae; genus Lathyrus; species Lathyrus aphaca. The sequence goes on from OZ014523.1 coordinate 277,650,531, forward strand.
ATGATTTCGCTATTAGTCTGATTTCTGTAATCATGATTCTGTCATAAACTTTTTCTCTCTTTTTCTGTGAGCAGAGATCTTTTTGCCAAAGGACTTTCCAACATGGTATAGTCTAGCAACAAGAATTAATGCTAACAAATTTTGCGACATTCCTGCGAGGTGCATCTAATGAAGCTAAACTGAACTGCCAGCTCTAGGATCAACATCAATACGTCCATATAAGGAGTGCTCAACCATTTGACTATGTGTATTAGTCCTATTGATGCAAAAGGTTGTTTAACTTGATACAACGTATACTTCCTCGTAGATCACATGTGTGACATGGTATCCATATTGTTTTTTCTCTGACTTCATTCATCTGCTGCACTAGTTTGACAGACTTCTGTTGTGCATTTGTTGCAGGAAGCTCATATGAATAATAACATGAAGATAAAACCTTAGGAATTTTGAACATGAAGGCAATTTTGGATCGATTCTTTGATAAGTGAATGAGCTGGTATTATGCTAATCCAAATTATTTGAGCTTCTTATTATTGGAATGAAACTTGGATCTCATGATGTATGTCACCTTTTGAATCCAATCCAATGGGACCTTGTAATGAAACTTTTGCAATTTGTATCAAGAATGTTGTCTTAAAGATTGAACTGAATCCAGCTTAAACTTGTTTTGCTATTTTTGAGTTTGTTCCAAGTGCATCCTATAATGCAATTTATTTTGCACTTCTTAATTGATTATTTTCATGTGCTGAGCAATTGGTCTCCTTTGTTTTGCAGGTGCAGACTTCGTCTCTGGCGGAATTTTGCGGGAAGAAACGCATGACGGTTGGCCGAATATCAATCTGGCAGCATGGTGATTCAAGTTGTCAAAAAACAAGTAACTGAATATCATTGCAGCTGGTAGTGCTGGTGTTTGTTTAGTGTTAAATCCTTGTAATTTAAGAAAATATAATTCTGTGTTTGGTGAAGGCATGACTGAATGTTGAGACATTGTTGTATGCTAACTTGAAGTGGCATTGAATGTAAGCCCTTGGGTTTAATTCTCAAATTTCTCGAGGAGTAGCTTTTGAACACTACAAATCCATTGAAACCTTACTATGCTTCACTTTCCTTTGTATATTCAAACATACTATGCTTCACTTTCCTTTGTATATTCAAACATACTATGCTTCACTTTCCTTTGTGGATTCAAACATACTATGCTAGAAACAAATTGCCGCAGCTCTTGACATAACATGACTCTTGAAACAATATAAATTAATTACATGATAACACTTTGAAACCAAGCACTACAAATGGATCATTCCTTAAGATCAAATGGAAATCAAGGCTTTTCTTTGAACCTTAGGACATGAAGAATGAGTTTGGGCGTAAATTTGAGCTTTTCCTTCTGAAATCTTCTATTTCGAATACTTTTCACACTTTAAGCCTATCTTTCCCACAACCGAATACGCCTACACGATTAATCCTCCACAAAATAACCTTTAACACCTTGGCTTAGATCATAAATGCGAATATATCTACAAAGCTTATTAGTCACAATGAGCAAATATCGGGAAATCGTGGCCACGGATCAAATGACCCTTTTAGAGGGGAAAAACAAATAGGGTAGGACAAATTTAGGGTATGACAGATGCCCCTATCTAATTGCCTTGGACCCGAGAAAGTGAACCGCTGCATGGCGTTCGGTTTTAGGGTAAAAGTCAATTAGATATAAGAAGACCCCGAAATTTGTCCGGCAAGAGAGAAAATGCGACACCATTGAAATGGAAATGAGGATAAGATTGGGAAATTGTACAAAATGTATCTGAGATTCTTCGTACTAACAAAGCAGTATCCCAACTTGATGAATAATTCTTAAGTCGTATGAAGCAGCCCCTTATAAATTAAGGATCTTCGGGGACAAAAATCTAACAAAACGTGCGATTTTTTTTTGGGTCGTGCGAAGCAGTTCCTTAACAATAAAGGCTCTTCGAAAAATGTCCAAATCAACATCTTAATCAATGATGTTCTCTGATCCAACAAAGCAGTTCCTCACACTCAAAGCTCTCCATTGCTACTTAGAGCAACATCTTTAACAATGGCATGATATTTTCTAAGTCATACGAAGCAGTTTCCTTTGGCTAGGGCTCTTCAATGACTCTAGAACAAATATCTTAACAAGCATGAGATTCTTTTAGTCCATCAAAGCAGTACCTTACCAATAAAGGCTCTTTGTGGACGTTAGAACAATGTCTCGAATAAATGGGGTAAGATTTTCATATCATGCGAAGCAGTTCCTTAAACATAGGATCTTCAGTGATACTAGAACCGTGTCTTTACCGAACATGAGATTCTCCGGGTCTCGCGAAGCGATACCTTGTTGATTAAGGTTCTTCGGAGAAGGCCAAAGCAGTACCTCGAACAATGAGATTTCCTAGCTCATCAAAGCAGTACCTTACCATAAAGGCTCTTTTGTGGACGCTAGAATAATATCTCGAATAAATAGTGCAAGACTTTCTAGATGTGAAGCAGTTCCCTATATTTAAGGATCTTCAGTGATACTAGAACAGTATCTTAAACACAACATGAGATTCTCCGAGTCTTGCGAAGAAGTACCTTTTCGATTAAGGTTCTTCGGAGGATTCCAAAGCAGTATCTCGAACAATTGAAATTCTCTAGCTCACCAAAGCAGTACCCTACCAATGAAGGCTCTTTTGTGGATGCTAGAACAATATCTCGAATAAATAGTGCAAGACTTTCTAGATGTGAAGCAGTTCCCTATATTTAAGGATCTTCAGTGATACTAGAACAGTATCTTAAACACAACATGAGATTCTTCGGATCTTGCGAAGCAGTACCTTTTCGATTAAGGTTCTTCGGAGGGCTCCAAAGCAGTATCTCAATCAAATCTTCCAGGACGCTCTCTGCTTGGAGAGCACCGAAGATGGTGGACAAAATCATCATCAACTATAAAGCTTGAAGAATGATTTGCTGGGGAAAATAAATCCGTAATCGTATGCGGGATATCACCTCCTTTCAGAGGAAAACCATCAACTTTGAGAAAGGAAAATCCTGGATGCATGTCCTGGATCCTGTTATGCTATTCAGTTGTGCCCTCGTACATTGCATGATGCACGATGATTCTTATGAAAATGAAATTACAAATGATTCTTATGCAAATGCTTTGTTATATGCTAATGATTAATATGATTGTGTTTGATGACATTCTTGTTTTTTTGGACAAAAATGTTATGCATGCCATGCTTGTCACAATGCAAATGGTTGTATATGCTGGAGGTAAGTTTTTGATAGTTGCCAACGAAATTGGACTTTGAAAAGATGCCACTCCACGGGTGGACTTTCGTTTTTTTTTGATGGTTTTGAAAGCAAGGGTGAAAAGACTCACTAGGTATCAACTCAGGGTTGAGAAATCAAAGGTATCAACACGGGGTTGAAAAGCTAAAGGTATCAACACGGGGTTGAGAAGCTAAAGGTATCAACACGGGGTTGAGAGAGGAAAGGTATCAACACAGGGTTGAGAAAACAAAGATATCAACACAGAGTTGCAAAGGTAGAGATATCAACACGGGGTTGAAAAGGCAAGGTATCAACACAGAGTTGAAAAGGTATAGATATCAACACAGAATCTTGAATGTGTGATGAACAATTTGAACAACTCTTTTCACAATTTTTTGGACTGAGTCTGTATTGTGAATGTGGTGGATTGATGGATTTTGCTTGATCTTTTTTTCCCTAAAAATGAATTTCTCCTGCTGCTAACTTCTACTTCTTTATAATGTTCCTTTTTTCTTCTTTTTCATGTACACGGTGACAATGGGTGGAAGAGTAAGGCTGGTGCAGAGGAGCAAGACAAATTCCCACAAACTTAAAATTCATTCAACCTTTTTTGAATTCCACCTGTGAATTTTTAGGAGTACTGATGCAATTTCTGATTGGATCGTCAACCGAACAAGTCTCACTAACTGTAACTTCATATTCCATTGAAGATGCATTAGTTGTTCTAATAACTTCTTAGAATTGTCTTCCTTGGACTGTGCATAAGTGTCCAGAATTTTATTTGTCTCACCAGTATCAATAATATCTTCAATTATAGGCGCACCTGGCTCATCTGACAGCTTACTAGAACCAACAATATTTACTTCTTGGTTTACCACATGAGTTGGCGAACTTTCTTTTGTAGATCCAAGATCAATTTCAGGAGCTGAAAATGGATTCCCTGATGGACTTGACTGAGAAATGTGCTTCTGCAATGTTGAAAACAAAACTGGACTTCTTGGTGGTGTAGGTGAAGCTAATTGATTCTCGGGGTATCCTACATCCTGCCCGAGAGGCGTCTTAATGCCTATTCCTTTCAACAAATTACTTATGTCGTTACAACCCTTACTTGGCTGCGGCAAATTTTTATGCGAAGATTTCAGATCCATTGGTTGGCTATAAGGAAAATCTGGAACGAACGGTTTCTTAACAACAATGGCTGTGATCTGTAACCTCTCCTGCAAACGATTCATTGCTCTAATCCCTTCTAACTCTTCAAAATCTCTAGTAAGCAATCCTTTCAAAAAGTCATTGACATTGACCTTTTTCTCTTTAACAGTTGATGAACCATTAACTTCACTGTCTAATGTTGCAAGAAATTTTTTGCCTTTGTAAGTATTATCACCAACAGGATCTAGACTGTCAGATTCAAATGCTTCTTGGGAGGACAGTGCATCAGCATTATTGTCCAAAGGTTCTTCCGAAAACCTATGACTGAATTTTATTGGCCTCGACTTGAAGACTTTGGAAAGAAGCTTTGTCCATGAGGTAATACTATTCTGCTATAACTTTTCTTTGGTTTACCTTGTTCTTCTTCATAAGTTTCCTTCATTGTGCTTTGAGTTTATCTTGAGAGTATGAAATTCCTTCTAAATCTTGTCCATGCCGAGGTTTGCAGTGTGAACCTTTTATGTAATCATTGTTTTTTCTTGTGCAGGTTTAATTCACTAGTGGCTGTGGTGTGCGTGTAAAGTATGGATGCGGTAGCAGCTTGCGCATGAGACGTAGGCTTGCCGTCGAGCTTTATGATTGAAGGTTTAATGAAGCATTTTTGATGATGATCTGAACTTGGCTTGAGATTCTATGAAGGAAGAAACAGTTTCATTTCCTTGGCCTTGTTGATAAGGTAAATTCCTGAACTTGTTTGAATTGTGCACTTTTGCTAATTTCAGCTTGTATTTTGGTTACTATTAATGCTTTGTTTCACTCTGCTTGAGATTTTATTGTGAATCTTTAATTCTTTGTAACGCTTGCTATGAAATCGGTCATGCATTGAATTCTGAATTGAATGAATACATCTTGAATGACCACTTCCTTTGTCTTTGTTTGATGTGCTGATGAGGAATTTGGAGAGGGAACTCAGATATGAAGCTACTTGGAGTGAAAGTGCTAGAAACTCGACATGAAGATGAGGATAGCTAACATCAGGATGAAAAGTTTGGACTTTATGCTCTTAGGTTTAGACTTTAGGAACTTTTCTCTTTTATGTAATGAATTTTTAGCCTCATGATGTATCAATACAATGGAACTGTTGCTTTATAATCTTGGAAACTTTGTTTCACTACCTGTTGTACACGCTGTTCTCCCAAATGCATGGGAATTGAAGCACTCTAACAAATATTTTCAGCCAAATACATAAAGCCATGACTAGAACTCAAATTCTACACTATGGGTTTCAGTTTGCACGAACTTAATGTTATGGTAGCATAGGGTCTTACTCATATGATTGACTTAATAATTTACAACAATAATCCCTAGCATTTTTGTTTGTATTTGAATTTCATAAGCTCATGTTATGGTTTCCTTGAATACAAATATAAGATATAACATTTGTATTGCAGACCTGCTAATCCCATACAAAAGTCCAAATCCCACTCAAAGTGTCCTCGTATTTTTTCGACTTGTTATGCGGTTGAAACATCATGATGCAAAAATCAGCTCTCATTTGGACATACACTCATGGTACGAAAATGACACTAATAGTTGTGAAGTATGGGCTTGGTAACACCTTGTAACATCTCCCACTCATGACTAGCAACAAAGTTGAAAGCAACAAATCTCGCAACATAAATTGAAATAAATCTTGGAACTTCTTGAAGCCAATAAACTTAGGAAATAAAACAATTTGATCCCTAATTTTTCACTTATGCCATGTTTGTAGTCAATCCACCCTTGTCTTAATAGCCCTGATTTAACCATGCTTTTATCCCTTCAATACCTGATCTTTGGACAATGAGAAAGAAGTAACACAATGTATATTTTTTTGATTTTTTTAATAAGGGTTAGTAATCATAAAACAAAAATACAACTAAACATATATGGGTAGGACCAATTTGGGGTATGACAGTTAGCACCTGAGCCAGACAGGTCATACACTTGAGCATAAACAAGCAAGCAGCTCACAAGTCAATTTACCTTTCAGTCTCTTTGAGTCGAACTACGGTGTTCTGATTTCCTCATTGCACGAGAGGATACGTCGGCATAACTTAACTGTTATCGAACAAAAGTCTTTGTCTCTTCCCCCCTCTTCCAGCATTATTCTTTAAGCCTCATTATCTTGAGCTTTGCACTCTTTCTTTACACTGACATTCTTTCATTTCACTTCACATTCCTTTCCAGCACTGACATTTGTATTCTTTTTTAGCTCTTGCACACAAATAGCACTGACACCACCCCTTTAAGCACAAATCTTCTAAGCGTGGATCCCGTCGAGTACGACGGACAAACTGGGTGCTAATACCTTCCCAGGTTGTAACCAACCCCCTTTCTCAGTTTCTTTGGTTCGCAACCGTCTTATCCATCTTTTCTTAGGTTTATGTAGCATTACCTTTCCTTCGGGATAAAAATGCCTAGCTGGCGACTCTTTTCAGTTCATCTTCATGTTCTCTTTCGCCGACCGTTCGCGTCTGTACCCTATTTGGCTTAGTGTCATTTGGTGGGAGCGACAGCTGGGACGTTTCTTTCAAAGCAGATCAGCCAGAGATCTTCACCGCAACGGGATCCGAATCCCGGATCGGTATCTTTGCATAATCATAGCATTCACATCATATCTCCCCTCAAAGCGTAGCATTCCGTCTAATACGGAGTATTACGGCAAAAATTAAACATACTGCATAGTCATAAGCCATGTTTTGAATCAAGCACCTGTATATACCAACATTCCATCAGCAATATATGTATATACAAAGACTCACAGTCCCAACAGAAAGCCAAAGCGTCCCCTTTGCACTCACTAATACATATCAAATATACTCTTTTTGACACTCGTCCGTGTCATATCATTCCCCTGCAGATATAAACCACAAATAGATATCTATACACTCTCTGGACACTCGTCCGTGTCACCGTTCCCCCAGCATGGTTGCCTAAACACTCATTGTAAACTCAAACACTTGTTTATAGTACTCTCTTCCGACGCCCGTCCGTGTCATCCTATCCCCACAGATCTTCAGAATGTCTTTTACACTCATAAGTTCTTAACTTATACACTTCCTCTTATGATACTCGTCTGTGTCATATTCTCCCCAGCAAGTTGAACACTCGTCTGTGTCTCACTCGTGTTTACTTTTTTACTCATACACACCACTTATCTTTCTCAGATCCGACACTTGTCCGTGTTCTTTATTAACCATTTGGTACTCGCCCGTACCATCATCTCTGAACACGCGTCAGCGTTTGCTTCTACCGATACTCGTCCGTATCATGGTCTTAAGGATGCTCGTCCTCATCTTTAATCTATACACAGCGTCAAACACTTATACCTTTTCTTTCTTGAATTTAGATACTCGTCTGTGTCTACCATTCCCCATAAGAGTTCCTAGAAAATCCCCAGTAAAAAGCAAATTTCTTTTCTATCTGACATTCGTCCTATGTCATGATACTTTCGGCAGCCGTACCCTGCTAGGTGATCGTCCTTCACCTTTTGATGATCGTCCTTCATCATTCCCTCAGCGGAGTCTCCATTATTGGAACCCTTTCGTATCCGACATTCGTCTTGTGTCGTGATATTTTAGCAGCCGTCCCCTGCTAGGTGATCGTCCTTCACTTTTCTATGATCGTCCTTCATCATTTTATCCGATGGTCGTTCCCCATCGTTGATCTTGTTATTTGACATATGTCCTATGTCATGATAAACCCTGAGAGCAGCCGTACCCTGCTAGGTGATCGTCCTTCACCTCTTGATGATCGCCCTTCATCATTCTTATCCGATGGCCGTCCCCATCGTCGACCTTTTCTATCCGACATTCGTCCTATGTCGTGATACTTTCGGCAACCGTACCTTGCCAGGTGATCGTCCTTCACCTTAGATGACCGTCCCTCATCCTTATCCCCTGCTAGGTGATCGTCCTTCACCTTTGATGACCGTACCTCATCATTTATTTCATTAAACTGATGGTCGTCCCATCATTACCTTTATCCTTAAAACCCCAGAGAACCCTATTACTGTATTTGATGGCCGTCCCCATCATAATCTCTTTATTTCCCCAGCATGTCGGTCGTCCCCGTCATTGCTTTATCCCCGACAGTCGTCCTCTGCTCGATGGTCGTCCTCCGTCGCCCGCACTTTATAATCATACTTTACTTCCTTTTACAATCTATATCCCTTTTCTTCTTCATAACCAGTGAGTGCAAATTTTGGACTGTCTTTGGTATTCAACCACAAGTTATCTTGTTTGCCTGTCAAGCCGTCACTTATATCCTGTGCAGCTAACTCATGTTTGAATAGGGGCAGCTGTAAACACCCCAAATTTTCCCTCACTCATTTCACCATGGCTTGTGATCTTTTCATTTTCATAAGTTCAATCATACCATCTCATATTACATTTTTGCTTCACTGCATTGGTTCAAAGTCATCTGCATCTAGGGTTTGTGATCTGAGCAAACCAAGGGCTATCTAAGCAACTCCAAAGGTCTTCAATCATCTCAAGAGGGTCCATGTATGTTCAAATATCATATTGTATCCTCCCAAGATCAAGAAAGTCAGAAAATCACAAGAACTGAGAAGGACATGGAAGCAGAGCCAAGCTTAACTGCACAGATGACCTAAAATTAGGGTTTTAGTTTCAGAGGCCATAAATCCAAATTTTTTGGTCATTCTTGTTTCTATTGGTCTCTATATGATATGAGGATCATGCACACCAATTTTCATGAAGAAATTCAACGGGGAAGGCATATGATCAATAAATGACTTCTTGAACAAGTCAGTGTAAAATCAGGGCATCTGAGGCCCCCAATCACCCAACCAAAGGGTCTTCTCCATCATTTTTGGTGTATATGATCTTTATTTGATCTTAGAAGAAGTTAGAAGTTCACAAAATTAAGTAATTTCAAGCCATTTGCAAAGTTGCAATTTTGGGAAAGTGACTTGTAATGCAAACTTGCCATTTTGGGAAAGTTTTTCAACCTCCTCTTTTTGATTCAAAATTGCTTCAAATGAAAAATTCTTGGTCATGAAAGTTGTAGATTGGATCATTCCCTTTTCAAAAAGTATAAGAACTTGATCTAATTCATCTTAGAACTCAAGTTATGGCCTTGCAAAGTTGGGAAAAATCACAAAATTTCACTTATGTACCAAAGAGGGAAACTTGCAAAAACTCATGTCAAACCAATTTGTGACCTCTAATTGACTTATAACCATTGCACAAACATCATACATGACCTATAAATCAGAATTGCCCAAAGAAATCTCAAGTTTCATGCCTTGATCATCAAGTATTTCAAAAGGGGCCAAAACCTTCACAAATTGCAAAACCACCCACAAACTTCATTCCACTTGATATGTTGCCTCAATCTGAATTCCATGGCTTCCCATGAATCAAGCTGCGCCAGACACCCCCTTGTCCTCAGCCTGCCATGAGCCCATACCTCAAAGTACAACTTTCTTGACTTTTTGCAAAATGAGCCATACCAATCACACTGCTCCACAACAACTCTCTGCCCAATCAGAACATGTTATGTGGACCTCAAGCAAGCCATTTCATACAACAACACAACCTGAATCCTCCCACAACTGAGCATTCACCAAAATCCCCTCTTATGCATTTCTCTTCGAAACACACAACTCAACCATCAAAACTCCAAACTTTTTCCACTATTCAACTCCACATTCATCACTGATCATTTCCCACCCTTCATTTTGCCTTTAAACACCCCATATCAAAAATACGATTTTCACCATCTTTGAACTGAACTGCATCAATCTCACAAACCGGCCATAAAAAATTCCATCCAAGCCTTGCAAACTCCTCAAGAGGTTCATTAAAGGCATCTTGGGCCAAAGAAGCAGCCAAAAAGCTCCAGGGTTGAAAGCTTCACCTCAGGTAGCCACGCGAATTCATTTTTCCAGAAGTTGTATTTTAAGTTCTTAAATGGTTAAGTGTGATCCCCTGAGCATGTTGAACTTTGAATTATTGAAAATAGTTGAGAATTAAGGATGTATGGCTTGTCTGAAATTTTTGCAGTTTTGGTTCTTAGCTTCGAATCTTGTTAATGGCTGGATATAAATGAAGTTTGAGGGTGGGGTTGGGTTTAGAATGGAGAGAGGAATCATACTGGAGCTTTAGAGCTCCAGAAATGGCCCAGGGAGTGATTTAGGAATTTTCAGGGGAAAGTGTGGCCGGAGAAGATGATCAGAGGTCATTTCCGGCCACCTGGAAGTGATTAAATGTTAATTAGGGTTAAGGCTCCAGGTATGAACGTAGGCCGTTAGATGAGGGTTCCCGCGCGTGATTGGAGGGTGGAGATTGATTCACTTAAGATTAATCAGGTTTAATTAATGTTTTAATTAAGTTTAGAGAGATTCGAATCTGGGCCGTAGGATAGCGCGCCAGTCAACTAGTTCAAAGCCCAGAATAAATCTCAACCCTCCTTTGCGCATACTTCTCATTTAAATTAATTTTATTTTCATTTTATTTGCATTTCTTTTGCATCATTTATTAAAAATAGCAAAACACTTTCAATAAATTTTATTTTTTGCATCATGACTTTAAATATTTTTCTCATTCTGAAAATAATTTTTGTTTTATTTTTTGCATTAAAAATTATTTTTAAATCATTTAAATGTTTATTTTTATTTAGTTAATGGGAATTAATTAATTAAAAATACATTTAGGTATTTAAAAATCACAAAAAAATTCAGAGAGCATTTTAAAACATTTACAAACATTTACAAACTCACAAGACAAATTTATTTTTGGTTTTGATCATACTTTGACAATTTTCATTTGAATTAGGGTTCTTTAATTTGAACATTTTTAACCCTAACTTCAAAAATTCATAACTTTTGATCCAAGTTGAGTTTATGAATGGTTCTTTTTGCATTGTGTTATACATTCTTTCAAGCATCTAAAAACATTTTTGTTTCATTTTTATCTTTCATTTTCCATTTGTTTGGTATTTTCCCTTTAGGATCACCCTTAAAACCCTAGAAATTTAGGAAAATCATTTTCCATTTGCATTGCATCTTGTACATAAACCCTAATCTTTGCTTTCATTTGCATTCATTCTTCATATGCTTGCATACATGAACTTGCCATGACATTTTGTGCATCCACATGACATATAAGACATCTTAGGACACATTAGAATCATGTTTGATCAGTGCATCATCCATTTGCCATGTTATGCATCCATTGCACTTCATAAGTTTCCATGAACGTTCATGCTTTCTTTCATGTCTCATTTGCCTCTTCATTACTTGTATGATCATCCTCATTTCTTGACATGTTTTCATACCATCTCATAGCATCATTTGCATCATGATTATGCTTCTGACTTTGGTTTTCATCTTTGCATTCCATCTCATTTTCATTTCATTTCATTTCTTGTTGCTAACTTTTCAGGTGGTAAGTGTTTGAGAAGTGAATTTGCCTTCACTTCTCATAACCTCTTCTCATACCTTTTATGCATCATTTCTGCATTTTACTTGTGAATTAGAGTGAGCTTGCTCATTCATGCTCCTTCTCCTCTTTCTTTCTTCAAGCAACTTATCTTCTTAAGAGAAGTAAGTTGTCTTGCTTCTTGCTGCTTCTTTTCCTCCCATCCTGCTTCTTCCTTGGTGGCTCTCTTGAGGATCCTCTTGCAAGCTTCATAAACCCTAGGAACACCCAAGCATGATCACAATTAGGGTTTGATTAGTCCCCCATTAGTTTTACCTTTGTGTCATATTTGTGTCTTCTCTTCTCATCTCTTACTCAAGGACTAAACCTTAAAGGTTTTAAGGCTTTGTGATTAGGGTTATATGCCTGTATCCTTCTATTAGGATGGAGTTTATAACTTTAATCCTAAGTGTTAAACCCTTAATGTGTTTAAACCCTTTAATCAATCCACCTAATAATCACTAAGACATCAAGCTTGTAACTTGGGCCTTGCATTAGGGTTCTAATTCTTCCTTAATTGGTTAAGAAGGACTAACCCTAGTGTTAATAGATAAGTCCCCCTCAAGTTGTCTTACAAACCATAAAATCCATTTCTTAATCTTACCATTAACTAAAATCCACTCTAATAAAGGCTTTGTTTTGTCATGAGGTTAATCCCTAATCATGGATTAAGTTGAGGAGCCTTTCTCAGCTTAAGTGTTCTCATCTATTATCCTTCTATTAGGATGGTGTAATGGGTCCATTGAATCCTTGATTATGGCTTAAACTCATTACTTAACACTAAACAAAAATACCAAAAACATCTAAATAAATGCAAGTAGGTTAATGATCTTAATCCTACACCATGGTAATTAAGTTTGAGGTGTTTACTTTATACTTAAGGTATTCTCATTACCCCTAATCAAAGGGAGGATGTGATGAGTTTACTAACCCTTGGTTTAGGCTTAAGCTCATTTTCTTTTGACAAACTCTAAAAAGCAATAAAAGATTGAAAATACCAAAAACAGACAATAATCGTCTCCTCCGGGATTCTTTTCTCACCTCATTCACTCACAAACGAGAACTCGCTTCTTCCGTCTAATGCAAGACAGTTTGCACCTGAGCCAGAAAAGTCATACACTTGAGCATAGACAAGCAAGCAGTTCCTCAGTCAATTCATCTTTCAGTCTCTTTGAGTCGAACTACGGTGTTCTGACTTCTTCATTACACGAGAGGATACGTAGGCATAACTTAACAGTTATCAAACAAAAGTCTCTGTATATTCCCCACTCTTCCAGCATTATTATTTAAGCCTCATGGTCTTGAGCTTCATATTCTTTTCTTACACTGACACTCCTCTTATTCACCTCACATTTCTTTTACACTGACACTTGTATTCTTTTCCAGCCTTTGCACACAGAATATCACTGACACCACCCCCTTAAACACAAACTTTCAAGCGTGGATCCCGTCGAGTACGACGGACAATATGGGTGCTAATAGCTTCCCAGGTTGTAACCAACCCCCTTTCTCAGTTTCTCTGGTTCGCAACCGTCTTATCCATCTCTTTTCTAGGTTTATGCAGCATTACCTTTCCTTCGGGATAAAAATGCCTAGCTGGCGACTCTTTTCAGTTCACCCTCGTGTTCTCTCTTTCGCCGACCATTTGCGTCTGTACCCCTCTTGACCGGGTGTCATTTGGTGGGAGCGACAGAGGTGACAAAAGAAAGGAAGACCGCCCCCGTGAACCACGAGAGAAAAGAGGACCAGTAGGTCGCTTTCGTGAGTATACTCCTCTCTTGGTGTCGAGGGAGAAAATATTGTCTGAGTGTGCCAATTCAGAATTCCGGCAAGCGGGGGTTCGCTTTCCCAAGCAGCTGCCTACCAACCCGGGCACTGACAAAACTAAGTACTGCAGGTACCACAAAAGCCACGGACACAATATTGAGGATTACATTCATCTGAAAGATGCAATCAAAATACTCATAAAAGATGACCACATCAAACAATTCACGAAGTCCAAAGAAACCTCCAGGCCAGAGGCACAGGAGACCATAAAATTCGAGGAAGCGGTGGTGGTGCCCGCGGACACCAATATGCAGGTCGCTCTCAGCATCTATCGCCCGAAAGATTTCTTTCTGCCCAATCGTCAAAAAGTTTGGGCTATCTGTCTTCCCATAGACCTTGGGAAGAATTCCCTCCACAATGGTGATTTCAGGTGGAGGATTTAACAAGATCATGGTCGGTTCCGTGAAGAGGAAGTTTGACCAACTAATCGCTAAGGGACTGGCCCTGAACGCTGTTAGACCCAACCAGAGACAACTCAGTGCCCATCTCCTTTTAGAAATAGGAACTACTGGGGGGAGCACCTAACATTAGCATCTCATTGCTCATTCGGGCCCAGATGGCCAATTTCGACGTTCAGAGAATACTAGTCGACCAGGGCAGTTCGTCCGATATCATGTACTCGCAACTGTTCGCCACACTTAAGCTGAACGAGACTCATCTGACGCCGTATGTGGGATCCAACCTGCAGGGTTTCAACGGGGCAGTATCTCGACCTAATAGTCACTTTTGGGGCCGCATAAACCGCCCGGTCAGTCCGCGTCCAATTTCTGGTCATCGATTGCCCTTCCATGTACCAATGCATTCTCGGTCGACCAGCATTAGTCGATCTCCTGGCCGTTCCATCAACTTTCCATCTGAAGATGAAATACTACACAACGTCGGGAATAGTGGCCACCCTGCACGGTGATATCGAAGCTGTCCATTATTGTTTCGAGGCAGCCTCTAAAGGCCTTAGCTCGATATTATACCAACCCAAAGCTTCCGCCTCAACATCCTCCGGAAACACAGAAGCCCCCACGCCTCTCCCTCGGGTCAACTCCATCGACCTAGATTGCAGGTTTCCGGACGATACAGAAAGATTCCAGCAGCCATCCACTTTGTTAGCCCGACCAATCCCTGACGGTGAGTTCGAGCTGATCCCTCTGGGGGAAGATCCAAACATATATGTGTGAAGATCGGGGCCCATCTCCCAGACCTGGAAAAGAAACAACTGGAGGCAAGCCTGAAAGGAAATGCAGATCTATTCGCATGGAGTGTAGCAGAGATGCCCGGACTTGACCCGGACGTGGCCTACCACCATCTTTCCATCGATCCTAATCACAAAGTCGTCGCCCAAAGAAGGAGGAAACAGTCGACCAAAAAGACTAAAGCGGCCGAAAAAGTTGTAGAAGACCTCCTAGAGGCAAACTTTGTAATGGAGGCCAGGTACACAACTTGGCTCTCTAACATTGTACTTGTGAAAAAATCTAATAGAAAGTGGAGAATGTGTGTTGATTATACCGATCTCAACCGGGCTTGCTTGAAGGATGCTTATCCATTGCCAAATATCGATAAACTGGTTGACAACTCGGCCAATTTCAAACTACTATCATTTATGGATGCCTATTCGGGATACAATCAAATCCCCATGGCCGTGACCGACAAAAAGCACACAACCTTCATGACCGAATCGGGCAATTACTACTATAATGTTATGCCCTTCGGCCTGAAAAATGCGGGCGCCACTTATCAGCGCATGATGAATAAGTTTTTCCGAGCAGAAATTTGAGACATGCTCGAAGTATATATGGACGACATGATAGTTAAATCTCAGCAAGAGACGGATCACGCTTCCCACCTACGAAAGGTGTTCGACCAAGCTCGAAAATGCAAGATGCGCTTCAACCCTGAAAAATGCACGTACGAAGTTCGAGCGGGCAAATTCCTCAAGTTTTATTTGACCGAGCGAGGAATCAAAGACAACCCCGACAAATGTCGGGCGTTCATGAAGACTCCTACCCCAAACTCTAAGAAATCTATACAATCATTAAGTAGAGTGCTCGCTTCCCTCGCCTGGTTTGTGGCTAAGTCCGCCCAGGACGCGCTCCCATTCTACAAACTCCTTCATAAAGAATCAACTTTCGAATGGAATGACAAATGCGAGCAAGCCCTGGCTCACTTGAAAAAAGCACTATCTGAGCCCTCAGTACTCTCTAGGCCTGACGAAGGCGAAACGCTATACCTCTACCTTCCCGTTGCAAACGAGGCGGTGAGCGCGACCCTTATTCGTGAACTGCACAAAGGGCAAAATCCTATTTACTTTACGAGCAAAGCCTTGAACGACCCTGAGCTCAGATACCTGCAAATCAAAAAGGAAGCGATGGTCCTCCTCTTTGCAGCAAGAAGGTTGTGACATTACTTTTTAGCCCATACCATTGTCGTAAGGACGGACCAACCCATCAAGCAGATGCTCGGAAGGCTAGATATGTTAGACGATAGCGCGGATCTAGAAGGGGGGTTGAATAGATCCCTTTTTAAAATTTATCTTTTCAAAATTAAGTTGAAAGAGATTAGCGGAAGTTTCCCGGAAAATCGTCTAGTTTAAATTTGAAGTCGCCGGAGATCGGATATGCGTAAAACCCAATTAGAATGAAATGATGACTAGATGAATTAATGATTTACAAATGATCCACTTGAATATTCAGCACTTGATAAAACTAATCTTAATGATGATTGAAGAAGAAAACAAATACAAAGATATTGATCTTATGTGATTGAGCTTTTTATCAAACACTTAGAGTGCACACTCCAAGGGCAATTTTGTTGTCTCAAATAGTGCAGAATTTTGCTCACTTTAATCAACACTTTTGAGTGAAGCAATTTATCAAACACCTTGTTTGCACTAATTTTATACACCAGAATTTTCAAGCACACAATATCAATATGAACAAAAGAAGCATGCGAGAAATAATAAGAACACAAGGAATTTGTTGAGGCAGTTCCTTCGTCGTCCTCACTCAAAGTACTCTGGCCCCAATTCGAAATTGAATTGGGCAATTTTATTAAATCGCAATTGTTTTACAAGAATAGAAATGAATTAACCAACAAACCAAACCAAGTTGAAAGTGCTGTCAATTCTTCTTCTTGTCTCTTGATCCAAAGTAGAATCAAGTCTTCCACGTGTGTCGAGAAAGCCTCCTATTAATTTGCTCCCTTATTGCAAGAATACACGATTCTTCAAACTTTGAGCACGGCTGAGTTTCTCCCACACTTGTGAACCCACAAAGACCTTCGCAATCCTCCGTCTACCGTGATATGAGAGAACGATCCACTTGATCTTCAATCTACCTCACTCGGCTGAATCTACGACCGATCGATGTATGCAAAACCCCCAAATCTTCAATGATCTTGGAGGGTAAAACCCTACAGATTTTTCCAAGGAAAACCCACACACTCTAAACCCAATCTGAAATTTTGATTCACGATTGAACGTTATCTTCAAAACGTAAACCAAGATCGAACAAAGATTATTGTGTGTAATTATTTGATTGATGCAAGAATGAAGAAGATGAAGAGAGCTATGTGTATATCTTTCACTTTCCTTGTTAACCTTCTCAAAAGAAATTCAACAGTTATTTATATTGGTTAGAGGAAATGAATCATAAGAGAGAGAAAAATATATGGAAAAATGAGTCAGCACAACAATGAGCCGACTCAAACCTTTAAATGAGCTGGCTCAAACTTACAGATGAGCCGACCTAAATTAACAGAGAGGCAGCCTGTTGAGACCCATGAAAAATGAAAGGAGAAAATTTCTTGATGATTCGTCTCATGAGAGATTATGAGTCGGCTCATTCACTCTCATGAGTCGACCAAAATTATGTTCCAGGCAGCCTGTTTGGACTCGAGCATTTCTCATCAATTTAACACTGAATGAATCGGCTCATTGATGAATTTGAGTCGGCTCATTCATTATATTTTTCCAAAATTGCCAATCCTTCCTTTTCCATTTTGAACCTTTCCAGCTTTAGAAAAATTCCAAGTTTTTGACACATTAAAATCATGCTATGTCACACAAACTCCCCCTTTTTGATGATGGCAAAAACTTGATGAATTAGTCGCCAAAACTCCCCCTGATTGAGTGACCCAATCTCATATACATCGATCTCAGTATCATCTCCCCCTTTGACAACATAAAAAAGAAGAGAAACCATATGAGTGAATTTAAATAGCAAACCAAATGAAATGTTAATTTGAGAAGCCAATTGCGTCAGAACCCGACATTCACAAACACACAATGTTTTGAAAGACGAGTAAAACTAATAATAAACAAATATAATTGGATTAACGCGAAATAAAAGTTCATTCAAACAAATTAAGCAAAGATTACATAAACCAAAATAAAATTCATGACAATTTCATATGATGCAACTATTCTCTCAAGGGTGTGGATAACGATCTCTAGTGGAAGGATAACGGCGATGATAGGTGATGGGCTGTGAATCATCCATGTCATTTTCGGTGAATTGAAGAAAGCTACTGTTCAGAGAGTTAAAGGCTGTATCCTGAGCAACCAAGTGTTCCTACAATGCAGTATACCTAGTGTCTTGAACAGACACATACTCAGCAAGGGCGTTGTCCTGCGCAGTTAAGCGCCTCTCTAACTTAGTGTATCGCTCTGTCTGAGTGGTGTAGTAAGCCTGCTGTTGGATTTGCATATTTTGAAGCATCACTATTATTCTTGATGAATCATCTGGTTGCATTTGAGATGGAGGAGGAGAGGGAGGAGCAAACTGAGTAGTGGTGCTGGTCCACCCGGTGTGTTGCCATTCACCCCAACCTTGATTTTCATAGGATTCATCGGAGGGTATGCCATACCACTCTTCATTATCAGCAGGTACGTCTTCATCCGGAATTTCATTTTGTTCGGGTTGATCTTCAGGATCATCCCCATCAGAATTATCTTCAAGCGGTTGATTTTGATCACCTCTTCCCACATAACGATACCGGCATTCTTGAGAATCCCATATGTGACCCATGAGGCTTAGGGTTTTATGCTGAAACCAATTTGTATCCGGAACAGATATCAAAGGAACATCAAAACCAACAACCTCAGCTTTGTCGATAATCTTCTGAATAATGGAAGGATAAGCAAGAGCAACGCCTTTCTTTTCCTTCAAGGCAAAAATACGACTCGCAAAGTAGTGAGGCCAGTTGACTTTGACCTTGTTTCGAAGAATATAAACCAAGTGCACTTCACTCATATCAATGCGAGAGAAACCGCCTTTCTTGGGCCGTAAATTGTGGGCAACAATCCAGTGCAGAATACAATCAACAAGCTTGATTTTTCCAGTAGTAATGTTATTCGGAAACAATTCAGAATTAACAACAAAATCAGTAAATGGTTCTTTAAGCATACCATTGAGTTCCTTACGGAAGACATAGTTGTCAACTTGAGTCGTATCTGTCATCAAAATGCTCGCTTCTTCAGGATCAATGCGAAAAAGGTCTTTCCATACTTGAGCATTGACAACAAACATTCGAGAGCCCATACGGAAATTGAACGCAAAACCCTTAAAGTTGCCAACCAAGCTAGCATAGAACATCTTAACCAAGTCTTTATTGTAGTCCTCATGACAAGATAGAAAAGGATTGATACCTTGGAAGTCCATAAGCTCAATAATGTGGGGAATGTGCATTTGAGAAGCAGTTGACTTTGAGTAAACATATTGAGGAATTACTTTTCTGTTCTTGAATTTCTTGTTATAGTCTTCCCCCAGATCAGAAGGAAGAAGAGACAGAGCACTAGCCGGAAGAGATGATTAAGAAGAGGAGCCACAGGACCTTTTACCTGTAGTCTTTGAAGCCATTTTTGCAGAAAGAATGGAGCTTTGAGAGAGATTTAAGAGTTGGAGGAAGATGATGAAACTTGAGAGAATATGAGATTTTTATGTGATGATAATGATAAAATGAAATGATAATGAGTTTTTAATGAAAAAGAATTAAGGAAATAGTAAATGGAAAGGTAAAAGTGGATGAATGTATTGATGGGCCGACCTAGGGAGGCGAACTGGCAAGCTGCGCGTCTTTTCAAGACAGCCACACGTCAGTCGAGGTGTTAATGAGCCGACTCAAATTCATCCATGAGTCGACTCAATTTGAATTTGAAATGAGTCGGCTCAAAGGAACATGTAGGTCGACTCATAAGAGTCCATGAGCCGAGTCATGAGTCGGCCTGTTGGGACCCGGCGATTTCCAACAACATGTGTCACCAAACACCACTTAAAATATCACAAAATATAAAAACATCATCATGAATGCAAGTTATTTGTCACACAAACACACATAATCCACTTAGAAAAGAAAAAATAGATTAATTTACAAACACAATCCATGCACACATTCTTACTAAATACATACATCAAGAATGAATTAAGAGAAGTGATTAAATAGAGATATTACCTCGAGTATATGAGAGATGAATGAAAGATGATACCTCATAATAGGATGTGAGATACAAGTGAAGTTAACTCAAGGAATAATATAATCAAGACAATTATTACTGAGATCTATCAGATATATCAAGAACACCAAGTTCTCTACGGATAAAGAAGAAAGGATCGATAGCAAGTGGTTTTGTAAAAATATCGGCTAGTTGATTTACACTATCAACAAGCTCAAACACCACATCACCTTTCTCTACATGATCCCTAAGAAAATGATGCCTGATTTCAATATATTTAGTGTGTGAATGAAGAATAGGATTCTTGGTAAGATTAATTGCACTATTATTGTCACAAAATATTGGAATTTGCTTGAGAGAGATATTGAAGTCGAGCAATTGTTGTTTTAGCCATAGAATTTGGGCACAACAATTTCCGGCTGCAATATACTCTGCCTCTGCAGTTGATAAAGCAACAGAGACTTGCTTTTTGCTATGCCAACTTACAAGAGAGTTTGAAAAGAAATGACAAGTTCCACTAGAGCTTTTCCTATCCACTTTGCAACCGGCAAAATCGGAATCAGAAAAACCTACCAAGGAACAATCACTACCCTTAGGATACCATAAACCAAACTTAGAAGTACCACAAAGATACCTAAGTATGTGTTTAACTGATTTTAAATGTGATTCCTTAGGGCACGATTGAAACCTAGCACACATACATACACTGAACATAATATCGGGACGCGATGCGGTGAGATAAAGAAGAGAACCAATCATACCTCGATACCTTTTTATATCAACATCCTTACCTTTTTCATCACGATCAAGACTTGCAGCCGTAGGCATTGGTGTATCAATAGGCTTAGAGTTTGTCATATCAAACCTCTTGAGCAATTCATTGCAATATTTAGTTTGACTTATGAAGGTTCCATCTTCAAGTTATCTAATTTGAAGTCCGAGAAAGAAATTTAGTTCCCCCATCATACTCATCTCGAACTCACCTTGCATAGAACTTGAAAATTCTTTAACCAACTTCATATTAGTAGAGCCAAAGATAATATCATCTACATACACTTGAACTAATATAGAATGTTTTCCTTCACGTTTAATAAAGAGAGTAGTGTCAACTTTTCCTCTTGAAAAACCTTGATTGATTAAAAATTTGCTTAGACGCTCATACCAAGCTCTAGGGGCTTGTTTGAGACCATATAAAGCTCGTTTTAAGTTGTAAACATAATTTGGTTTTTCAAAAATTTCAAACCCAGGAGGTTGACACACATAAACCTCTTCATTTATATATCCGTTGAGGAAGGCACTCTTAACATCCATTTGATATAGTTTAAAGTTTTGTGAACAAGCAAATGCAAGTAAAAGGCGTATAGCTTCAAGGCGGGCAACATGAGCATAAGTTTCCTCATAGTCTATGCCTTCCTCTTGGTTATACCCTTGAGCAACAAGACGAGCCTTGTTGTGAATGATAGTGCCGTTTTCATCCAATTTGTTCCTAAAAACCCATTTGGTGCCAATTACTCGATGATTTAATGGAGGAGGAACAAGGTCCCAAACCTCATTTCTTTTAAATTGATTTAGTCCCTCTTGCATAGCTAGAAACCAATTTTCATCAAGTAATGCTTCTTTGGCATTCTTAGACTCAATTTGAGATATAAAGGCATGATAAAAACAAAAATTACTTAGCCTTGATCTAGTAATGATACCCTTTGAGATATCTCCAATGATGTTATCGATAGGATGATCTTTTGATGTCTTCCATTCCAATGGTAGATCATTTTGAGGGGATGCTTCACCTTCATCTTTGAGACTAGACACATCCACCGGCTCCTTATACACAACATCCGGCAAGGGTTCAACACGAGAAACAACAATGTCTTTAACAATCTCTTTAGAAGAGGCACCTACACCAATAACACCACTACCTTTTTCGACAACATTAGGATAAGCTTCATCAAAGGATACATGTACAGATTCTTCGACTATGAGCAATCTTTTATTGAAAATTCTATATGCTTTGCTTGAATTAGAGTATCCAAGGAAGACGCCTTCATCTGCCTTTGAATCAAATTTTCCAAGATTCTCTTTTCCATTATTAAGCACAAAGAATTTGCAACCAAAAACATGAAGATGTGAAACATTTGGTTTTCTTCCTTTTAAAAGTTCATAGGGTGTTTTGTTTAGAATAGGTCGAATAGTGATCCTATTCAAAACATAGCAAGCGGTGCTAATAGCATCGGCCCAAAAATATTTAGGAAGACCGCTATCATTAATCATAGTTCTTCCTAATTCCTCCAACACACGGTTTTTACGTTCCACAACACCATTTTGTTGTGGTGTTCTAGGAGCGGAGAAGTTATGATCAATGCCATGGTTTTCACAAAAAAATTCAAAGAGATGATTTTCAAACTCACCTTCATGGTCACTTCTAATAGTTACAATTTTTGTGCCAAGTTTGTTTTGAGATAATTTGGCAAAAGTTTCAAAGGCCGAAAAGGTATCACTTTTGCTAGCTAAAAAGATAGTCCAACAAAATCTAGAGTAGTCGTCAACAATAACAAAACCATAATAGTTCCCTCCTATACTTTTGATTCTAGAGGGACCAAAAAGATCCATGTGTAAAAGTTCAAGAGGTCTAGAAGTAGAGACTAGATTTTTTGATTTAAAAGATATCTTAGTTTGCTTACCCATTTGGCATGCATCACAAAGATGATCTTTAGTGAACTTTATGTTAGGCAAGCCGACTACCAAGTTTTTGGACACAATCTTATTTAGCAAGTCAAAGTTTATATGAGCTAAACGTCTATGCCAAAGCCAAGATTCCTCACTTTTGGAAATAAGACATTTAGGGTTACTCATGGTCATAGATTTCAAATCAAGCAAATAAACATTATTAACCCTCAGGCCTTTAAACACATCCCCTTTGTTGTCATTGTGTTCAATTATGCATCCTTCTTTAGAGAAAGATACATTATATCCCTTATCACATAATTGACTAATGCTAACAAGGTTATGTTTAAGACCCTCAACTAAAAGGACATTAGAGATAGATGTAGAAGAGGGATTACCTACACTACCTTTACCGAGTATAGCTCCTTTGTTGTTATCACCATAGGTAACAAAGCCCTTCTTCTTAGCCACAAAGTCATAGAATAGGGAAATATCACCTGTCATATGTCTTGAGCATCCACAATCGAGAAACCACCGTTTCTCCATAGTCTCAAGACACTCCACCTGTATGATTAGACAAGAGATAAAGGTACCCAATTTTCATTGGGTTCTAGAGTGTGAGTGAAAATTTTGTTGCTTTTAGGTAACCATTGACAAATGCCTTTTGGGACCAAGTGTTTCCTAAAGCGACATTTGGCAATTTTATGACCTTCCCTGCAACAATAATGACATTTCAAGAATGGTTTTGATTTGCATTGACTATTTTGATCCTTCACAACATAGGTGTATTTTTGAAATGGATTATTCATTGATTCCCTAAAGTTTGAATGATCAATAGTGAATGTCATTTTTGGTTATGATAGCTTGTTTAGTTTGGCTTGAAGAGTTTTGACTTCCTTTTGCCAAATCCAACAAGTTTCACAACCATGAAAGTTGTGCCATTCTCATTTGTCTTCTACTATAGATTCTACCATTGATGCCTTAAGAGCTTTCATAGCATTTTCACTATCCGAAACTTTTCCTTCTAAATAGGAAAAAATTCTTTTATCAGATGCAATACGCTTGAAGGCCTCTTTAGCTTCTTGATGGAGAATATTAAACTTACTAAGCAAATAATTATAGGAGAGTTTTTCAGCATATTCGTATTTAGCGTGTTTTACCTTTTTCTTGCTTTTCTTGTGAGCCATGAGGCAAAGATTTACTTTCTCTTCCTCATCACTTGAGGTATCTTTGCTAGATGACTCACTATCGCTTTCCCAAGCTATATATGCTCTTCTAGCCTTGTTGCCTTTTCTTTGATATTTGTCTTTTGCCTTGTCTTTCTTTAACATAGGGCAATCCGGTTTGTAATGTCCCGGTTTTCCGCAGTTGTAACAAGATCCTTTGCCTTTAGTATTTTTAACATACTCTTGTTTGGAAGGATTTGAATTTCTTCGATAGTTGATGAGACGCTTGTCCGAATGAGAGATCTCATTCTTTTTGAGATACCGATTGTATCTTCTTACGAATAAGCCCATATCTTCATTTGATTCGTCATCATCATCACTCGTATCACTCCCACTATCTTTATTTGTGGAGGATTTTGATGAAGAAGCTTTTAACGCAATGGACTTCTTCTTCTTCTCATGATCTTTATTTTTCTCGATCTTTTCTTTCTTCTCTTTGTCTTCATGCTCATTTAAGTTTAAGAGCTCTTGTTCATGCTCTTGTAGTTTTCCAATGAGAGTCGTTAGATCCAACGTTCTAATGTCATTGGCTTCTTTAATTGCCGTAACTTTTGGCAACCATTCCCTAGTAAGACATCTCAAAATCTTGTTAGTTGCAACATCATTAGGAGTAGTTTTACCAAGAGCATTTAATCTATTAGTCAAGTGAGAAAATCTTTTTCCCATTTCACCAACGGTTTCCCCTTGGCTCATGTGAAAACGATCAAACTCTTGTTGTAAAGTATTAATTCTAGCTAGCTTAACATCATCGGTTCCTTCATGGGCAACTTGTAAGGCTTCCCACATAGCTTTAGCCGATGTGTGATGAGAAACTCGAAAATATTCATCAGCTCCCAAGGAAGCTATAAGTATGTTTCGAGCTTTCCAATCATAGCTATATTTCTTTTCATCATTATCATCCCATTGTGCTTCCGGTTTCTCAATTTGGACATTATCCGGTCCGGCCATGGTTATTTGAAAAGGGCCTTCTTGGATAACTTTCCAAATTTTTCTATCAACAGAGTTGATATGGATACGCATACAATCTTTCCAGTGACTATAGTTTTCTCCGGTAAAAACTGGAGCTCTATTGTACGCCCCCGTTGGATCGTTGTCCATTTTCCAATAAGTTGTATGTGAAGCACTAGATAAACCGGTGCTCTGATACCACCTGTTAGACGATAGCGCGGATCTAGAAGGGGGGTTGAATAGATCCCTTTTTAAAATTTATCTTTTCAAAATTAAGTTTAAAGAGATTAGCGGAAGTTTCCCGGAAAATTGCCTAGTTCAAATTTGAAGTCACCGGAGATTGGATATGCGTAAAACCCAATTAGAATGAAATGATGACTAGATGAATTAATGATTTACAAATGATCCACTTGAATATTCAGCACTTGATAAAACTAATCTTAATGATGATTGAAGAAGAAAACAAATACAAAGATATTGATCTTATGTGATTGAGCTTTTTATCAAACACTTAGAGTGCACACTCCAAGGGCAATTTTGTTGTCTCAAATAGTGCAGAATTTTGCTCACTCTAATCAACACTTTTGAGTGAAGCAATTTATCAAACACTTTGTTTGCACTAATTTGATACACCAGAATTTTCAAGCACACAATATCAATATGAACAAAAGAAACATGCGAGAAATAATAAGAACACAAGGAATTTGTTGAGGCAATTCCTTCGTCATCCTCGCTCGAAGTACTCTGCCCCCAATTCGAAATTGAATTGGACAATTTTATTAAATTGCAATTGTTTTACAAGAATAGAAATGAATTAACCAACAAACCAAACCAAGTTGAAAGTGATGTCAATTCTTCTTCTTGTCTCTTGATCCAAAGTATAATCAAGTCTTCCACGCGTGTCGAGAAAGCATCCGATTAATTTGCTCCCTTATTGCAAGAATACACGATTCTTCAAACTTTGAGCACGGCTGAGTTTCTCCCACACTTATGAACCCACAAAGACCTTCGCAATCCTCCGTCTACCGTGATATGAGAGAACGATCCACTTGATCTTCAATCTACCTCACTCGGCTGAATCTAGGACCGATCGATGTGTGCAAAACCCCTAAATCTTCAATGATCTTGGAGGATAAAACCCTACAGATTTTTCCAAGGAAAACCCACACACTCTAAACCCAATCTGAAATTTTGATTCACGATTAAACCTTATCTTCAAAACATACACCAAGATCGAACAAAGATTATTGTGTGTAATTGTTTGATTGATGCAAGAATGAAGAAGATGAAGAGAGCTATGTGTATATCTTTCACTTTCCTTGTTAACCTTCTCAAAAGAAATTCAACAGCTATTTATATTGGTTAGAGGAAATGAATCATAAAAGAGAGAAAAATAAATGGAAAAATGAGTCAGCACAACAATGAGCCGACTCAAACCTTTAAATGAGTCGGCTCAAACTTACAGATGAGCCTACCTAAATTAACAGAGAGGCAGCCTGTTGAGACCCGTGAAAAATGAAAGGAGAAAATTTCTTGATGAGTCGGCTCATGAGAGATTATGAGTCGGCTCATTCACTCTCATGAGTCGACCAAAATTATGTTCCAGGCAGCCTGTTTGGACCCGAGCATTTCTCATCAATTTAACACTGAATGAGTCGGCTCATTGATGAATTTGAGTCGGCTCATTCAGTATATTTTTCCAAAATTGCCAATCCTATATGGTCGGACGAATGCTGAAATGGTCGCTAAAACTATCCGAGTTCGACATCAAGTTTGAGAGAAGGCAGACCCTCAAAGCTCAAGCCTTGGCCGACTTTGTACAGAACTTACCTTCATCGAGCAGACATTAACATCCCCATCTAGATGGACCATCTTCGTGGATGGAGCGTCTAGCTCAGCAGGCAGTGGGGTCGGGGTGATATTGGAGAACGAGGAAGGAATCATCATCGAAATATCGTTGACTTTGTCTTTCCCCACGTCCAATAATCAAGCGGAATACGAGGCCTTCCTAGCCGATTTACGCCTTGCAGACGACATAGGGGCAGAGGAAATTGTAATATGCAAAGACTCCTAGTTGGTCGCCAACCAAGTGCGAGGTGATTTTCAAGCCAAAAACGACAACATGACTGAATACTTAGCTTTTGTCAGAGAGAAACTAAAACGATTCACGTCCATAGAAGTTAGACACATCCCGCACGAGAATAACACTCGAGCGAATATATTGTCTGTTGTACCCCAAAATTTTCCCTCTATTTTTAACTCTAACCGACTTTTTGTTTCGCATTCATTTGCATCATCTTCATAGCATAGCATGTATTTCGTCTTAATTAGCCGAAATAATTTCTCGGAATTTACAGATAGACTGGTCAAATTAATTTTTTTTAACTGTGCCTAAAATCAGTAAACGAAAATATCTAGTTTAAGTTTACAAATGTCGGGAACATTAATATGCGGTTCACGTGGTTTAATTTGACATGCTAAGGTATTTTTACGGCTATTTTTGGTTGTGTACTGATCAGTCTGAGCAGTTTAAATGGTCATAATTTTTATTTCAAAATCCGACCAAACGCTGTATTTTTCTAAGTCGTTTATTTTGTGCTGATCATTTTGATATATTCATTTCGTGCCTAATATATAACTTGTGTGTGGCTGCTAGTGAGCAGGGAGACAAGCCGGAAAAAGAATAGGAAAAGAAGGAACACGACGCATCTTGATTTTAGTTCGTGTATATTCATATTAGTTTTATAGTTCATATGTTCATACCTATATTTGTGATTTGCTTATACGTGTTTATGATTTGCTTATTTTTTGTCGTATCATATATCATAATAATATAAAATGATGAAACGTTGCTCTGTATCATATCACATACACATTGCTCATAGTAATATATGTGATTGACATTCTTTTTCATTCTAACTTTATGATGCCATCATATATATGTATATATATATAACTTCTAATTTCTAAGTGATGTCCATAAACATATATATTATGATATTTGTCCAATATATACAGTTTTCCTATTCCGTTTCTTTTTTTATTTATTTTTTTATATAGATACTATACTATGATATATATATATATATATATATATATATATATATATATATATATATATATATATATATATATATATTGTGAACATTTTTATATTTTGTTTTTAATTTATATAATATGTATAATATATAATATATAAATTTTTGTTACATATATTTTATTTACAATTTGATTACGTTGCTCAGATCGGACCGTGTCGATACGCCGTTCGCACATTTATATATATGAGGCGTGACACTTGCATTGATCCAATCCGTTTGCGATGATCGCTATTTTGCGTTAGCAAAGTCGTTATTATTTTTCTTAATTCATATTATTTTTATTTTATTTATATACATATATTTAGATCTGCACATTTTAGATAACTAACTACCCTGATTTTTTTCATAAACCTTGACAATTTCGCCACAAACTCTAAATTTCAAACTAAACCTTTCACTAATTTTTATGTTATTCATCTGCCTTATTTTTATGTGATTATTTATCATCTGTAATATTTTTAGGTTTACTTTTATTTTTCGGCTTATAATTATGTAACTGCCCCGAAGCGTTGTAATAGTTAGGATTTTATTTTCTGCCATTTTATTATCTGCTATTTAAATTTCTGCCATTGATCCTATATTGATTGCGTGGTTAGTAAATTTAGGCCGTGGCAAGATTTAATGAAATAAAAAAAAAGTTTAGAAAATAAAAATAATAAGATAAATATCTGAAATAAAACTCACACACGTAAGTTGATTGTTCTACGATCGCCATCTGCACCTCCTAGGGTTACCCCTCTCAGTTGCCTTAAAACAAATGGTTCGGTCCCTCGAATAAGGGGTGTCTAAAAAGAAATGTCCCTTAATAGAAAAATCATCAAGTCCCTCTCATATTCAAAAGATCTTAAGTCCCTTCGATGTTGCCTACGAGAAAAGATCTTGTCCCTTCGGTAAAAAAAGATGATAGTCCCTACGGATTGCTAAAGAC
Source organism: Lathyrus aphaca (assembly GCA_963966055.1). Lineage (NCBI taxonomy): Eukaryota > Viridiplantae > Streptophyta > Magnoliopsida > Fabales > Fabaceae > Lathyrus > Lathyrus aphaca. The sequence goes on from OZ014523.1 coordinate 277,679,576, forward strand.
ACCCCTATAAGTTGCCTTCATTGACAATACGATGACCCTACGTTCGTCCCTTAACAAAATTCAAGGTAATGACTGCCTACTACTTAATAGTAAGGACATTCTTACCCTTGAAAGGAAATAAAAGAATATGAAAGACCAGTCTAGGGTAAGTAACTCTCAGATACTTGCTCACTTTTTCAAAATACTCTTTACACCCCACTTTTCAAATAATTTTCTAACTTAAAAAGCTTTGTATACATCCATACGAGTATCATTACAAAGACTTACGAAAATTTCTAAACACACACTACACATTTTTTTCAAACAAATAAGAGCTAAGTAATTAAGAGCCCATGGATAACCATGGATATAAAGGGTGCTTACACCTTCCCTTTATATAACCTACCCCCCGAACTTAGAATTTTAAAAGGTCTTTCATGTTCTTTTATACCCTTTCCATATGGATAAAATAAAAGTCGGTGGTGACTCTTGCTATCCGCAACATTTATAGAAAGTCAGTTCTCCCACCGTGTTACAGAATTGGCGACTCTGTTGGGGATCTACTAAGTAAAAGAGGGGTAGCCTTAGTAATTAGATCACTTAATTGTTTGCTTTGTTTGCCTTATATTATCTATTAGGCTTTTGTGTGAAAGATCCTAACCCGGATCTAGTGTACCCTAGGTAAGTAGCAATAGACCAAGGAAACTATACGGCGTATACCGATATGGTTGATCTGGTGGCTACGTTAGTGTGACTTCTTGGTCGGTTCTTATGTTCCTTAAGTAAGTTGAGGATAACCTGAGGCTGCCATATGTTGTCATTACACTAACTGACTTTGTAGAACCCTAGTTAACCCATCTCGTCCTTTATAAAGTAGTGAGGTAATCGGCTTTGGAGAAGTCTAAAGTTTGTTGATACTCGATGCTACGCTCATTGAGATTCTAATCTTGGGAGGTTTTGGTTGGCAAGTCAGTTGCTTACTGAACAACAACCATTGAGAAGGATCAGTGATATTGAGATCCCTTAGAACCTGGTTATTTTTGTAGGACAGGATGAGCCAACTAAACTTTAGGGGGATGGTACTTTCCTTTAAACCTCCTGCAAGCTTCTAAACCTAGGGCTATTGTGTGACTTGTTTGTGTATGCCACATGTTTGTGATTGAGCATAATATCATGACATCATAAGCATTGCATTTTCACTAACAATTTCAAGGACCAAAGGATTTAACTTTGTTCTTTGTTGCAGGTCATGGCTTCTGCTCATAGGAACACTATTCGGATCAACTTTATTGGGATACCTTCTAAGCTTAAGGAATTGGTCTCTAAAGTTTCTGAAAACTCCCAATTCATCAAGAAGCATGGTCACCTACTGGATCTAGTTACTTCAGGGTTCAATGAATACATGATGAATGTCCTATTCCATTTCTTTGATCCTAAACATCATTGCTTCACGTTCCCCGACTATCAGTTGGTTCCTATAAGGGAAGAGTTCTCCAAATTACTGGGTATACCTATCCTTGATCAGAGACCCTTCACAGGCTTAGAGAAAGAGCCTAAACCTAAAGTCATTGTTGCAGCCCTACATTTGAAGAAATCATACATTATTCTAGTTAAGGGTATTCTTGCTAAGGTATTGATGGAGAAAGCTAAGGTGTTTTTGGATGCTATAAGTTATGATGCTTTTGAGGAAATCTTAGCCTTACTAATTTATGGCTTTGTGTTGTTCCCTAATCCAGACCAGTTCATAGACGTACACGCCATCAACATATTTCTGACTCGTAATCTTGTGCCTACATTACTTGGAGATATCTTACACTCTCTTCACACTCGTACTACGAAAGTGAGAGGAACTCTGATGTGTTTCCTACCTCTACTATCTAGGTGGTTTATTTCTCACCTTCCTCGATCAGTGATGAATAATGACCAATGGTTAAGGTGGTCTAAAAGGATTAAGTCACTTTCTCATTCAGATATTCACTGGTGTTCTCGATCTATGGAGAATGTTACTATCATTGACTGTTGTAGGGAGTTCCCTAATGTGCCACTCTTTGGCATAAGAGGGGGCATTACTTACAACCATTCTTTAGCTCTACGTCAGTTTGATTGTGCTCGGAGTAATGGTCCTCATGACATGCTTATTCAGGGTATTATGTTTGACTACGAAAATGATCTTCAAGGTTACCGTCAAAGGTTTATACGAGCTTGGAGTAAAGTGAATAAGGTTGATAGCAAGACTCTGGAACCAAAGTACTACATTCCTATGGAACCTTACCTCAGATGGGTGTGATCTCGTGCTCAGACTCATATGATGCCATATCCTACTATTCTACTGGTTACTATGGAGCCTGTTGCTGAAGGAGATGTTCCTTATACCATCCTTCATCCAGACATGCCCACTTATTTGGAAGAGTTGCAAAAGTGCTGGATTCAATTGAAGGAGCAAAGGGATACCTTTGAGACTCAGTTCAAAGCTAGTCAAGAAAGAGTTCTGGAGCTGACAAGGCGAATTCACGAGGAGCGGAATCTCAACACATACCTCAACACAAAGAAGAAGCATCCATGGGAGACTTAAAACCCCATATACCTATTTTTTTTTACTTTATTCTTATTTCCTTTCATTGTAAGCCCAAGGGGAAAATTATTTTAACACTTACTAATAAAGGTTTTGTTTTGTTTAAACAAATTTAAATCCTATATGGTCCTTGAAAACATTACATATGCATCTACATAACATATCATTGCATGACAGGTTTTCATAGCAGGTTTCTCATCTTCTCGCTGTTTATTTCAGCAGAAATGGCTCTCGAACAATCTGTCAAAAATATCCAAACCCAGATTGCTCAATTTCAAGAGGTGATCCTGAATTTTTCCAATGGGCAAGAAGAGTTGAAAACACACCTCTCTAAGGACATGAAAAAGAAGAATCCTGAAGACAACAAGAGTGATCATTTGGAATAACTGCAAGCTGAGATAACATAGATGATAATTCAGATGAATGGCCAGGTGACTCTTATCCAGAGTTTAGCCCAGGGGCAAGAAGAGATGAGAATCTTTGTCAATAAACTTCAAGATAACAGAGTTGGGAATCAAATCATCAGTCAACCTCCGATGAAACAAGCTGACTTGGTTGACAGGAGGAAAAGGATAAGAGAAGGAAAGAGATTGGCTACTACTAATAATTCTTCAGTTGAAGAAAGAAGGTCTTTTAGGTCTAATCCACCACATCACAAGGAGTGTAGAGGATAGTTCACCCGATTCAACACGCCAATGTTGCAAACTTTGCAATGCTTGTTGGAAATGAAGTTGATTATCTTGGAAGACGCTCCTCGAAAACCCAATACTTCCTCCCTCGCTATAATCCCAATGAAAGGTGTGTGTATCACTCAAATTGTCCTGGACATAACACCGATAACTACTGGGCATTGAAGAATAAGATTCAAGACCTGATTGACGAAGGAATCCTTGAAGTTACGCCAGAAAATCAGATTGAATTCTCCTATCATTTGTCAAACACCGAAGCTACCATACGTCCGGAGTAACAAGTTTAGAGGAGGCTTTGAGAACATTTGGATTTCTATTTGTGATTTATTTTGTTGGTTTAAAAATTTACTATTATGTCAAACTTTGTTTTACACTAATGCATTGCGTATGTTTGTCTTGAATTAATCCATTTGTTTCACTATATTTAAAACTATGCTTTTTTACTTAGATTTTTGTGATATTTAACTCTTTATGAAGTTGTAAGCCTTTAGAGGGAGGATGACGAAGACGATACCATAATTTCATGTAATATGCTTCTGAACAGACTATGCAGATGATGTACATGCATTGTTTCAATTCCTAAACAGTGGAGATATAAGGAAGTTAATCCCTAGACAACCCTTTTGAGCCTAAGAAGTAAGAGTTTCTCTTTCTCAAACTAGTTAAAAACCCTTATTCATAACCTGGGGCAGGGTAGTTACTTGGTTAACTCAATTATGCCAATTTTCCTTGTGTACACCACTAATGATGGTTCCCTATAATCATTAAGTCTGATAGACAATATCTATTAAAAGAAAAACTCACTAAGTCAAAACCTATTAAGGAGACTTAGTAAAAATTGAGACGTCCCGCTGGCTGTAATTTTTTAAATAGTTCAGGCAAAAAGAAGGGATAACAAAGTCAAAAGAAAAAGAGGTCACTACAAATCCTCAAACAAAGAAAAGATGATTGGTTCTTCAAATAAACTTTTATCAGTATTACAATTCCAAACTCTTTCGGAGCCTCAATGCATAAGTTAACCGAACCTAGGACTGAAGAACATCATGAAGAATGGGTTGGGTACAAATAAATTTGAGCCTTTTATCCTTTGTTTCTTAAAAAGTGAACCAGACCACGTTACAACCCTTTAAAAGTCCTAACTGAAGCATGGTTAGTTCAAAAGCGTACTGCTACAAAAAGGTATCCTGACTCCTTTAGGGCATATTATAAATCTTGAGTTAATATCAGAGTTTTATAAACATTGTTGTGCTAAAATAAATCTTCAAGACAGACATAAGCATTGCATTTTGAATATCATTGTCTGCATATAACTAAGTGTTTGACAACATAGAAACTTACATGATGAACATTCAATGAATCAAAGTCTTCCCGATAGACAAAGTTGCTTCCTGGATGAAAGCCAATATATACAAGGGGCATGGTCACTATCTCCCGATCAAAGGGGGCATGCCATGTTACTTGGGGAAATCAGCTCAAGATTCAAGTGTGCTTAATATCCAGGGACAAGTCTCATCTATTTGAAGCACCAAAGGAAACATTACCCAGTTCATGATGCTATGGGCATATTATTGTAGGGCATTTTGTCTGTTTCTCTTGAGGAAGCTTTTTTTGCAAACACTGCCATTTTGGAACAAGTTATCCTCACCTAGGGGCAACACTCTCTTTTCAAATCTAATCAGATCAAGCTCCTTAATCATACCCGGAGCGTATAAAGCCCACAATAGTCTGAAAGCATGTTCCTCTCATTATATTACCTTGATATTGGATTCTCAGTGGAAGCCATTGTGGAAATTAATTGTATGCTCCAGTAGTATCAAATGGTGTCAGTATCATGTCTTCGGATTCAGTCATGATAATTCCTAGAGAATTACTCGGGGAAGTCAAGAATCTCAGAAGTCCTAAATCCATTGGTTACTTTGAATGAGTATATACTTTCAAAATTGATATAATCCTATTTTCGGATTCAGGTTTACTTTTCCCTCTTTATTCAAGTAGGAAATGCTTTCTGAATTTTGGTTTACTTTTCCCCTTTTACTAAAGCGAGAAAAGTCCATTGATTATGTTTGAATGTATCTATGCTTTTCAATATGATTGATGTTTACCAGAAATGCATAAAATACAATAATAGTATTTATTAAGGATGATCATAGATAGGAATTCAACGAATCTTCGCCGGTTAATCCCCACGGAGTAATCTTTACGGATATTCTTAACAGAATACTTCAAGTAGTATCTTGTACTTCCAACACTACAAAGTCTTCAAGCAGTTTCATATCCTCCGAAGAATCAATACTTAACCAAATAGGTCTCCTGGATCTATGTCCATCTCTTTTATCCTCAGTCAGGATGTTCAGGAATTTAAACTTTCTATAAGAAGTACGACGAACGGGATATGGATGATTCTAAAGTACAAAATTCAGAAACAAGACGAGAATGATATCTTCATATTCCTCCACAACGAATTGGGATTTATTTTCCCCAGCCAACATTTGTTATACGAAGCTACTGATAAGCCTCCCTACATGACTCATACATGCATCATTCACTTCATATCATATGCATATGACATTCTCATAAGAACATCATCTTGCAAAAATATTATTGCACAAAACTAACATTGTTTTTCAGGTCAATTCCTCAGCAGACGAACGCTATCAACAACTTATTATCGGGGTTACTATATCTCTCCAAGGGTTACTTCAAACGACATCTTGGATTATATTATCCTCCAGGAATACATATACCAATATCTTGAGCTTCTACATCCTTCAAGATTACATCCAGTCAAACCTTGGGCCGTTGTTTATCTTCCCAAAAGCAATCTCATTACCTTGGGACGTTGTTTATCTTCCCAAAAGCTATATCATTACCTTGGGCCGTTGTTTATCTTCCCAAAAGCCATATCATTACCTTAGGCCGTTGTTTATCTTCCCAAAAGCTATATCATTACCTTGGGCCGTTATTTATCTTCCCAAAAGCCATATCATTACCTTGGGCCGTTGTTTATCTTCCCAAAAGCTATATCATTACCTTGGGCTGTTGTTTATCTTCCCAAAAGCCATATCATTACCTTGGGCCGTTGTTTATCTTCCCAAAAGCTATATCATCAAACCTTGGGTTGTTTTATCTTCCCAAAAGCTATATCATTATACCTTGGGTTATTTTATCTTCCCAAAAGCTATATCATCAAACCTTGGGTTGTTTTATCTTCCCAAAAGCTATATCATCATACCTTGGGTTGTTTTATCTTCCCAAAAGCTATATCATCAAACCTTGGGTTGTTTTATCTTCCCAAAAGCTATATCATCTAAACCTTGGGTTGTTTTATCTTCCCAAAAGCTATATCATCATACCTTGGGTTGTTTTATCTTCCCAAAAGCTATATCACAATACCTCGGGCTGCTAAACCCCAAAATAATCTTGGACTGCTGAATCCTCCATGAATACATATACCAATATCTCGGGCTGCTACATCCCTCAAGATTACATCAATCAACGTCTTGGGCTTGTATATCCCTCAGGGCTATGAAAACCAATATCTTAGGCTATTACATCTCCTGAGATTACATCTATATCCATTTTGGGCTGCTATATCCCCCAAGGGCTATCTCAAACAATATCTCGGGCTGCTATAAACCCTCAGGATAATATCTTGGACTGCTTTATCCTCCATGATAACACATAACAACGTTTTAGACTGCTTTATCCTCCAAGACCACACCAAACAACATCTTGGGCCACTACATCCCCCGAGATTACATCAATCTACGTTTTGGACTGCTTTATTCTCCAAGAGGTACATCTAAAGAACATTTTCTCCAGGATCTTTGTTTTAGACAGTGTTTATCATTTCGGCCTCTACCAGATATTCACTACTTTGGATGGCATCTAATAGCCCATCTCCTAATACTCTGAATGGCATCTTCAAGCCCATTCAAGCAATATAACCAACTGACATTGTTACCCTGCGCACCGACGAGTGCAAATTTTTGGGCTTTAGTATTCAATCTCCTTCAACCATCAAGTCACGAATGGCGTACATGCCAATCTAACTCCTCAGGTTTTAGAAAATTGAACATGGACAGCTGTTGTACCCCAAAATTTTCCCTTTATTTTTAACTCTAACCGACTTTTTGTTTCGTATTCATTTGCATCATCTTCATAACATAACATGTATTTCGTCTTAATATTAGCCAAAATAATTTCTCGGAATTTATAGACAGACTGGTCAAATTTTTTTTTTTTAATTGTGCCTAAAATCAGTAAACGAAAAATGTCAAGTTTAAGTTTACAAATGTCGGTAACATTAATATGCGGTTCACGTGGTTTAATTTGACATGCTAAGGTATTTTTATGGCTATTTTTGGTTGTGTACTGATCAATCTGAGCAGTTTAAACGATCATAATTTTTATTTCAAAATCCGACCAAACGTTGTATTTTTTCAAGTCGTTTATTTCGTGTTGATCATTTTGATATATTCATTTTATTATTTTCAAGAACTTTGGCGCCCGCCTTTTATTTTTTGAGTCTATTTATTTTTATATTGGGTATAGAATAAATAAATAGGTTTATTAGTTTTTATTTTAATTTTAATTATTTTTATTAAACTTTATTTAATTTTTTAAATAATATTTTATTGGATTTCAAAATAAGCACTTAGGTCCATTATCATTAATCCTAAATGGTCCCTATATATAACTTGTGTGTGACTGCTAGTGAGGAGGGAGACAAGCCAGAAAAAAATAGAAAAAGAAGGAACACGACGCATCTTGATTTTGGTTCGTGTATATTCATCTTAGATTTATAGTTCATATGTTTATACCTATATTTGTGATTTGCTTATACCTGTTTATGATTTGCTTATTTTTTGTCGTATCATATATCATAATAATATAAAATGACGAAACGTTGCTCCGTATCATATCACATACACATTGCTCATAGTAATATATGTGATTGATGTTCTTTTTCATTCTAACTTTATGATGCCATCATATATGTGTGTATATATATATATATATATATATATATATATATATATATATATATATATATATATATATATATATATATATATATATATATATATATATATATATATATATATATATATATATATATATATATAACTTCTAATTTCTAAGTGATGTCCATAAACACATATATTATGATATTTGTCCAATATATACAGTTTTCCTGTTTCGTTTGTTTTTTTTTCTTTTTCTATATAGAAACTATACTATGACATATATATATATATATATATATATATATATATATATATATATATATATATATATATATATATATTGTGAACATTTTTATATTTTGTTTTTAATTTATATAATATATAATATATAATTTTTTGTTACATATATTTTATTTACAATTTGATTACGTTGCTCGGATCGGACCGTGTCGATACGCCGTTCGCACATTTATATGTATGAGGCGTGACACTTGCGTTGATCCAATCCAGTTGCGATGATCGCTATTTTGCGTCAGCAACGTCGTTGTTATTTTTCTTAATTCATATTATTTTTATTTTATTTATATACATATATTTAGATCTACACATTCTTGATAACTAACTACCCTGATTTTTTCATAAACCTTGACAATTTCGCCACAAACTCTAAATTTCAAACCTAAACCTTTCACTAATTTTTATGTTATTCATCTGCCATTTATTTTTATGTGATTATTTCTCATCTATAATATTTTTAGGTTTACTTTTATTTTTCGCCTTATAATTATGTAACCGCCCCAAAGCATTGTAATAGTTAGGATTTTATTTTCTGCCATTTTATTTTCTGCCATTTAAATTTCTGCCATTGATCCTATATTGATTGCGTGGTTAGTAAATTTAGGGCGTGGCGAGATTTAATGAAATAAAAAAAAAGTTTAGAAAATAAAAGTAATAAGATAAATATCTGAAAATAACACTCACACACGTAAGTCGATCGTTCTACGATCTCCATCTGCACCTCCTAGGGTTACCCCTCTCAGTTGCCTTAAAACAAATGGTTCGGTCCCTCGAATAAGGGGTGTCTAAAAAGAAATGTCCCTTAATAGAAAAATCATCAAGTCCCTCTCATATTCAAAAGATCTTAAGTCCCTTCGATGTTGCCTATGAGAAAAGATCTTGTCCCTTCGTTAAAAAATGATGATAGTCCCTATGGATTGCTAAAGACACCCCTACAAGTTGCGTTCATTGACCATACGATGACCCTACGTCATTCCTTTAACAAAATCCAAGGTAATGACTGCCTACTCCTTAATAGTAAGGACAGTCTTACCCTTGAAAGGAAATAAAAGAATACGAAAGACCAGTCTAGGGTAGGTAACTCTCAGATACTTGCTCACTTTTTCAAAATACTCTTTTACACCCCACTTTTCAAACAATTTTCTAACTTAAAAAGCTTTGTATACATCCATACGAGGATCATTACAAAGACTTGCGAAAATTTCTAAACACACACTACACATTTTTTTCAAACAAATAAGTGAGCTAAGTAACTAAGAGCCCATGGATAACCATGGATATAAAGGGTGCTTACACCTTTCCGTTATATAATCTACCCCCCGAACTTAGAATTTTAAAAGGTATTTCCTTTTATTTTATACCCTTTCCATATGGATAAAATAAAAGTTAGTGGTGACTCTTGCTATCCGCAACATTTATAGAAAGTCAGTTCTCCCACCGTGTTACATTGTCCAAACTAGCAAGTACCAAGAAGAAAGGGGCAACAAATCCGTCATTCAGAAGATACTCCCTCGACCCAGCATTGGGCAATCTTCAACCCCCGTAAACGTCAACATCGTGGGTGACACTAACTATTGGATGACCCCAGTATTCAATTACTTGACCAAGGACGAATTACCAACGGACCCAAAAACAACCAGCATCGTGCGGCGTAGGTCATGCTTATATACCATGGTCGGGGGAAAGATGTATCATCAAGGTTTCTCCACACAACTCCTCAGGTGTGTCGAGGAGGGAAACATTCCACACGTGTTGAGGGAAGTACACGAAGGGATCAACACACAACATCCAGGTTGGCGATCGCTAGCCTGCAAAATCCTACGAGCATGATACTATTGGCCGGCGATGCAGAACAACACGAAGGAGCACGTTAAAAAATGTAACAAATTCCAACAGCGCGGTGACATACATGTGGCACCTCCTACCGAGTTGAAATCACTATCTTCCCCATGGTTATTTTCCTGGTGGGGGCTAGATATATTAGGGCCCTTCGTCATCGGCACCGGCCAAAACAAGTATCTTATCGTGGGCGTCGATTATTCACTAAATGGATAGAAGCAGAGGCCTTGGCAAAAATCACTGCACTCAACATCTTACGCTTCTTCAAGCAGAACATTCTCTCTCGGTTCGGGGTGCCGCTCGCCATCGTAACAGATAATGAGACCCAGTTCACCGAATTGGGAGGGACCATATCGCGTCCGAGCAAAGACAAAAAATGGAGCCTATTACTTAGAAAATCTTCAAGGGGAAGAGCTCGCTCGGTCGTGGAACGCCGAGAAACTCAAGAAATACTACAGCTAGTACGAAGGTCACCTTTCTCAACTCCCAAACAAGGAACAGATGGTCCGACCAAACCTGTATGCCTAGGTACAAGCATTGCAGCCCAAAATGTTTGATCAATAGGACCCCCTCACAAGGAGGGAGGTAACTGTCGCACTGACGGATACTCAATCGAGTCCGACGTTGCATAAGTACCACGACCAGGCAGGACCCCAGCTCGCGATGGAACGTTCAAGCCACGGAATTCGAGCCATGATCTTGACCCGGGTACCGACCCGGAGCCAACCTCCATACATCTGATCGGTTCCCTTAACCGACGGATCACACTTCTAACGAGCATTTACCCCCCACTCAATCATTATATCATATTCCTTATGCCGGTCAATTATATGAGCGCAAAATACTTAGCGAAATCATACATTTAAAATAAAAGTCCTCCGACGGACGGACAATCATATGTGGAAATCAAAACACTACAAAAATAACAAAATGACCACCCAGGTCGGAAACATTCGTTGAGAAATTGCGACCCCGAAGGGCCGACTTGTTCAAAATTACATAAAACGGGGACCAAGTCCCCGAGCAAAAACAATAAACTACATATATTAGGGAACACATACCAAACTAATTACCCTTCTCCTCCGGGACACCAGGTTGGCCCTCACTCTGAGGTTGCTGAGCTTCAAGCTGGACTGGTTGGTCAGGCTCACCAGGCTGAGAGTCGTCAACGATCATATAGTCAGGGACTACAATCTGACCATCCTCGACCTTGTACAAATATTTGATTCGATCAGTATCAAGATTAAACTTCGGATGGAGAGTCTTGATCTGATCCACAGCGTTTTGAAAGCTTAATTTGGTCGTGTCTTTCAGTTCATCCAGATCCTGATCCAACCGAGCAAGGAAATGCGCCCTGCTCATCAAACCTTTGGTGTCTTCATCCTCATCCTCCTTGGGAAAGAAAGCATCTTTCAACTTTTTATTCTGGTCGACGGCTTTCCTCTTATCCACCTCCAACTTGGAAATCACATCAGCCCACATCGTCAGCTCTTTGGCCGTAGCCTTAGCATCCTCGGCAGCCTTCTTCACTTTTTCTTCCGAAGCGGCCAAGAGGGAGTTCAAGCGGTTAATTTCACGCTCCTTCCTAGAGTTTCCCTCAACCAACATTGAGGCCATGGATAGCACCCGCATGACAGCAATGACATCCTGCGCCAGGGACAACCTCCGAGCAGGGAGATCCATTTTCTCAAAAAATAGTGAGTCCGCCCGTTCGAACTCCAAGGACGTACCCTCGAAGAAGTTGCGTTTCACAAAACACGATGGCAATACGTGTTTGGGTTTTGGAGGAGCGTTGGCTGTCAAGTCCATAACGGTCATTCCAGCTTTGTGTTTTTTAAGACTCGAACCTGAAGTCACGCCCAGGGAACCTCGAGCGACCGGGCCCGACCCAGAACCGCTCGTATTGTTGCCCACTGGTCGGGTCTGGACAATCCTAGCTTTCCTCTTGTTGCCTTGTATCAAATTGTCCTGGATCTTGTCCAGGGAATTCTCCATAGAACCTGCAAAATAGAAGAAAGAGAAAGGGGTCAGTTTGGCTACAAGCATAAAATCACAGGACAAATAAACAAAAAACAAAGCAAGTACCAAACAGTTCGGACACTTCTTGCCCGTTTTTACAAGCTAGGAGGGTTGTGACGTCAATCAGTGGACGCTCCACAACCTCTCCCCCTCAAAAGCTAACATTAATTTCCCCTCTCCGTCAAGCATCGGGGTCAGAGTGAAAGAAGACACCAGCTTGCGAAACTCCTCAAAGCTGGTTACATCATCCTCGTTCAGAGCATCCCCTATCTGAACAAAATCGCTCACAGGTCGCCCATAATGACCGTAATCCCATAAGAAAGGAAACATCAAAATCCTCCTAGGGATCTGACGCCCTTGCGCATCCAGCTTGGGTACATCGTTCTCGTCGGTGTCGACCCCCATAAAGTTGATCGACCTTGTATCTTCTCGACTCTCAGGTTCAATAAAAAATATTCACCCTTGAACAATCGGATGGACTCCAAATGTTCCTTGAAGATCTTGGCCCGTTGTTTAAAGGAGATGAAACCCTTCTGGGCATTCCCTCGCCCCACCTGGCGTTGTAGAGAGAACAACCGGAAAAAGAGAGGAAGAATAGCCCCCGCACCAAGGTGCGTACACGTCAACTCGAATGCCCATATAAAGGTATAAGAGTTTGGATGCAGCTGCGAGGGCGCTACTCCCAGGTGACCGGGCACCGAGCATACCAAATTGCTGAACGGCAGCGTGATCCCTAAGGTTGAAACAACATACTTATACATAGAGAATTTTCTCCCCCTAAAGTCTGAGAAAATTTTGTCATCGTCGCCCGGACATGTCACCCTCCAATGGGCAGGATTCCCCAACACGGGCAGTGGATCTTCGCGCGGTCGAGCATAAGATGAAACTTTATCCAGCAGGTTCTCAACGACCCATTCCTCGGGCGTAAGAGCCCGTTCCTATTCTTCTGGAACCTCGGGAGCGTCAGCCTCTCCCCTGGATATCGTGGCCAGATCATCTATTTCGGTTGCTTCTAAGTCCCCCGAGGAGCTTTCAGGGTCGGATGGGACAGTTGCCGAAGAGCCCGAATCCTTCGACGTGTCTTCGTCCGAGGAAATGTCGTAGGGATCGACGAGCGCATTTCCCCCTGAAAAGTAGAGGAAAGGTGTCAATGAATTCGATTAAAATATCAAATCCACCCTTCCACTACCTATCAAATGAAAGGGTGTGCAACGGCCCGGGAACAAGGTCCCCGACCAAAGCCCTCGAGTGGTCATCGCTCGAGACGATCGATCAACGCTCGACAGGGAATCATAAAAAACGCAAGGTTCGTAACGAGCAAATGCTCATCACTAAACCCTAAGCCTCGGTCGAGCTTCGACCAAGGTCGCTGCCGACCGTAAATTAGGGTTCAGAACAGGCGGCGTAACAGTAACTACAACAGCTTAAAATTCATATAAAACTACCACATTCCATTGTCTAAAAACGAAACCTAAACCGCATGCATGTCTATTCTTGAAAGACTAAGACAAAAAAACCGGAAAAGAACTCTTACCAGGAGTGTGAGACATTATTATGAGAATCTGTGTTGATACGTACGGTGGTCGGCAGAAGAACTGCGGTGGTCGACGGTCGTCTAAGGTTGCCGAAGAGTCAATCAGAGTGGTGTAAGGAAGATGAAACGAAAAAGATGACAAATGAGGTAATCCTCCTATTTATAGGGAAGTGGGAACGTCCAGCTGAAGCGTGACCCCTATCCCTAAGCAATGATGGCATATTCGCTAGTCACTAGGCTAGCCGTCAGAACATTAAATGGACACGACTCCCAAGACACGTCACCTTTTAGTTTCTCCTTCTTCTTCACCGATCGACCTATGGGGCGCCCGTCCTCCGAGCCCCCATTGATTTCCCAAGAAAGGTCGTTCGTCGGTCAAAAGCTGGTCCATTAACATTACAGGTATCTCTAAGCATCCAAACATTCTTAAGTCGTTGCTTCCTCGACTAGAAACAACGACTTGGGGGGGCTCCTGTTCCGGACTATCCCAAATTAAGGATTTGGGCCCAAGAACTCTCTCACGCCCAATCATCCCAATAACCCGTTGACGGCCACTCGACATATCACTCGCTTGACACCGGTACCATCCGACCAACGGACAAGCCGAGCGAGGCAAATATCGCTCCAACGCCTAGTTCCTAACAGTTAGCGGTTATTACGGAATCCACGATCCACGCCCAACAATACGGGCCAATGGCCATCCACTTGGACCAATATAAAAACCCTCTCATTTGAGAGGGTCAGGTATTCAAATCTTAACCCAAAATCTCGTACTTGCTCACTCGTTGCTTGCTCTCTGACTTTAGCATCGAAGTGCCTTTGCAGGTACACCCCATTTTCTCCATCATCAACCGTGCCCCATCCACGTACGACGCATGCCACATCGGATCCTGATCTCTAGGTACGATCAGGATATTAGTCTTTCCCTTAGACTTTTTGCCTTTTGTACTTGCTCACTCGTTGCTCACTCTCTTTTCCTTTTCATTAGGATAGAAACCGCACTAACCTAGGTTCCTCCATGTATGATAACACTAGGATATTAGTCTGTCCCTTAGACTTTTTGCCTTTTGTTCGCTTTGCTTTCCCTTTCTCATCTACAAATAAAAGCTATAAAACACCTAATAAAGGTTGGTCTTCTCGTACGACACGAGACTTTGCCGTGGGTTACTTATGCACGTCTTGTCTCGGGGCGAGGTGTAAGTTATCTACCACGATGAATAAGTCTTAGTATAAGAAGGTTCACAAATAATAAACAAAAACACTTCTTTAAAAGACAACAAAGAAGAACCGTCTTTTCCTTCGGGAACTTCTTTTCTCACTCTCAACACGAACTTGTGATGACTTGTCTCGCATACAAGACGGTAAACGCACTCGTTCAAGGCGAGCCTACAACACCTGAGCATGGACATACGCAGTTCAACTCTAAAAAACACAAAAAAAGTTCCTGCCTTAGTTAGGCGAACTAAATTGTGATCCTCATTTTCCCAATGAGGTACGTAGGCAGCGGGGTAGGGTCCGTTCGAGCACATTCTTTATTTTCCCTATATTTTCCCCCTTTCTTTTAGATCTCTTTTTCCAATTCCCTTTCTCATTCCATTTCCAGTTCTAGTTAGTGTTCTTTTGTTCAACAACAGTTTTATTCCTCACCCTTTGAAACAGACAAACAAGCGTGGATCCCGTCGGGTATGGCGGACGGTCTGGGGTGCTAATATCTTCCCAGGTTGTAACCGACTCCTGAACCCAGATCTTTGGTTCGTAGGACCTTGTCTTTTCCTTCTTCCTCAGGTTTATGCAGCATTACATTTCCCGTTCCTTCGGGTAAAACTGTCTGGCTGGCGACTCTACCTTTTTCGCGTCACTTTCACGTTTGTACTAGGATGAAACCGGGAGCGACAATGAGAGAAAAGTAAACTAGGCATAAGGGATCATATCTGAAGAAGATCTGAATCCCGATTGGTACTTCATGTGAATCCTCCTAATCTCCTTCTCGTACCGATTCTCCATGTCTTCCTTATCCTTCATCAACTGGTCAACAATGGCCTTCCAAGCCCCAGATGTAGAAGGAATGGTAGATGGAGTACTAGAGGAAAATAAATCCTCTCTTGGTCTCTTCGTAACACGCCGCTCAAGTAACTCAAGGAGATCATATTTCTCCTTTAGTTGTTATTGCATCTTCGTCTTCTCAAGTAGCCATTCTTATTTCTCTTTCTTCATCTTGTCCAATTCTTATTGAAGAGCAACCTTCTCATCAACGGGAAGAAGAAAAACGTACAATGGTAGTATAGGAAACAAAGGCTCATCGGGTGGATAAGGCATCTTGAGCTTGGAAGCCCTAGATCGAACCCACTGGATGTAACATTTGGAAGGAGCAAGGTGTTGTTTTCCCAATTGACCCTTCTCTTTCTGATGAACCACATGCCAAGAATGAACAATCCTTTTCTTCATTTCTACATGATCTGCACCATTAAAAAAGAAGAAATTGGATAATGAAAGGTTGCTTGGTATGTCCTTCAAGCAATATCCCAATTGTCGCCTAGCAAGAATAGGGTTATAACTAATTCCCCCACGTGTACCAAGAAGAGGTACATTAGGAGACTCTCCACAACCATCAATACGCACTCCAATATCATAATAGGAACAATACCAAGTCATATCCTTATGAGAAAGAGACGCAATCCTTTAAGACCATATTCGCTTCTCTCTATTATCCTTGAAGACATCGGACTTTGGTAGGTGCGAAATAAACCACCTATAGAGAAGAGGTGCACAACACACAATCTCTCCATCACCTTTGGAGATCCTATGATGAAAGGCATGATACATGTCTCCAAGAAAAGTAGGTATCAAATTTCTCTTCAAGAAAATATGAATGGCACTCTCGTCCACAATACCATCTAAGTTAGGAAACAAGAAAATCCCATAGATGAGCAAAGCAAGAATAGCCTCAAATGCATCCTTATGACTCAAAGTAAGATAAGTATAAGCTTTCCCCATTAAGAAATTGGTATTAATACCACGAACACCTCCTTTTGGAAGAAACTTCCCACTAAGATCTGACTCTTTGAGAAAAAGGGCTTTGGCGATGACTTTGGTTGTAAGCTCCTTCTCTAAACCACTAAAAAGAAATCCCTTGTCCAAAATAGGTAAACCCATCCAATGAGAGTACTCCTCCAAAGTTTGCACAAGCTGATAATCATGAAAGGTAAAGCAATGATGAATAGGATCATAAAACTAAGCCAAGGTTGGGAGAATCCCCTCTGGTACATCGGTATCCAGGATAAACAAGAGCTTTCCATAACATTTTCGGAACTCCTGGGTGTCAACCACTAAAGCTCATAGCTTTCTCAACTCTACTAGATTAGGGTTCTTGAAACTGTACTTTCTTGTATTCCTCCTTTCAACATTCATAACCATAGACATCTGAAATTTTGCAAAAGTACCTATGAGTCCCTTAAAATCTCAAAAACAATGCTCATGAATGCATGAGTGCATGTATGCAACAACCACAAACAAGATCCCACAAAGAACACGAGTTTAGGTTCCGAGTCACGAGCATGAAGTCAAGGTAACAAAACACCTCCCACACATGTAAGTACTAAGTTTTGTCTTCATTGTACCTGCAAAAAACCAAAAGGGTGCTAACAGAGGTGCCCTGAGTTAACAACCATCTTTAGAATATTATCGGTACGTTGGATTACTCCCCAAACAATAACATTCTTAAAATAGACCTCGTCCTAGTGTAGTATCGCGTGAAAAACACCTCAGGTTTACACCTGGATAGTTTCAACACTACGTTCCTAAATTGGCTTGGATGGGTTAAGGGTTCTACGGTCCTCAGTATGATCAGATCAAGGTCGAAAAATAATGCCACATATGATTACTCATCATGACATTGATAATCCAAGAGATCCTAACCGAGTGGAGATTATCGAATTGATATAGCTTTGGGCTACTTCATCGCGTATCGCTTCGAATATCTTCGTCCTATCATAAGTTCAACTCAGATCCGGGTTAGAATCTATCTCACTCACAGAGGATCA
Organism: Lathyrus aphaca; assembly: GCA_963966055.1. Classification (NCBI taxonomy): domain Eukaryota; kingdom Viridiplantae; phylum Streptophyta; class Magnoliopsida; order Fabales; family Fabaceae; genus Lathyrus; species Lathyrus aphaca. The sequence goes on from OZ014523.1 coordinate 277,697,515, forward strand.
CCAAAAACAAAATAGAACAAACAAGTAACAAACAAATAAAACCAAAGCAGTAAATAAATCAAAGTAGGCCGAATCCACTTAGAGATTGATCCCCAGCAGAGTCACCACTTTTCTATAGTGGTAAAATCATGAGTGTAAGCTATTAGTTAACTTAACTCAAAGTAAACAGAGTCTCCACCGCATTTTTATTTTATTCCAAGAGGAAAAGGAAAAAAGAGAGAATAAATCCTAATGAATCTAAAAGCAAAAAGCTAAAAGAAACAAGCAAAGAAACCGGGTAAGGGGATAGGTTACACAATGGGAAGGTTTTAAGCACCCAAAATGTTTGTGGTACTCCACGAGATCCATTTGAAAAATTTACTGCTTTTGGTTTGAAAGAAGTTTGTTAAATGAGAGTGGAGAGATGAGAAAAGAATTAATTTTTAATATTTTATGTTTGGAGAGGTTTACCACCTCATGCCTACGTACCCACAAAGTGCAATGCAAGATCAAAACCTCGTAGATCGTAGTACAAATAGTGAAAAAGGGTTGGTTGTGATTGATTTTATTAAGTAGAGAGAGTTTGTCATTTTCAACTGGATAGCCAAACAAATATACCATAAGAATGAAGGCATGAACTCATACATCATTATGGGGAGGGAGCCAACTCGGATAAAATCAACGAGTATGCCACTTGTAACACGGTGGGAGAACTGACTTTAGTTAAATGTTGCGGATAGCAAGAGTCGCCACCGACTTTTATTTTATCCAAAAGGAAAGGACATAAAAGAAAAGGAAAGACCTTAAAAAGCTTTTGAGTTCGGGGGGTAGGTTATACAAAGGGAAGGTGTTAGCACCCTTTATATCCATGGTTATCAATGGGCTCTTAGTTACTTAGATCACTTTAAATTGTTTTGAGAAAGGTGTAGTGTGTGATTAAAAATTTTCTAAGTACTTTATAATGATCCTCGTATGGATGTATATAAAGACTTTGTTTTGAAAATTTGTTTGAAATGTGAAGTGTAAAAAGTATTTTGAAAAGGTGAGCAAGTAATTAAGAGGAACCTACCCTATATCAAATCTTTATTGTTCTTATATGTTCTTTCAATGGTAAGACTAACCCTATTATTAAGGAATAGGTAGTCATTACCTTGGATGTAAGAAGGGACATGTATAGAGACAATCTGATTATAGGCAATTGCAAGGTGTCTTTAGCAATACGTAGGGACTTATCATCTTTTATTCGAAGGGACAAGATCATTTATCGTAGGCAACCTCGAAGGGACTTGATCTTTTAAACTGAAGGGACTTGATGATATTTATGCAGGGACTTTGCTTAAGACACCTTACTTGACCTTAGAGATAGGCAACATGAGAGGTAACCCTAGAAAGTGCAAGATGGCGATCAAAGATCGACTTACGTGTGTGAGTGTTTATGTTCAAATATTTATCTTATTTAATTAGTTATTCTAAGTCAATTTTAATCACAAACATGTTATGCACACCCTAGGATTACTAACCATACACATTTAATATATTTACAATAAAAATAAAGCAAGAATGTAAACCTAAACTATTACAAAGCTTTGGATAGTTACAATATAATCGAGATAAATAATGATAAATAATGATAAATAAGCAATAATTTAAATGGTTAGTAATAATGAAATAATAATAATAAAAGGGGTTAGCAAAAATATAAAGAAAAATAACAATTTAAGAGAAAATATTATTTTTTAAGTTAAATAAATATTTAGAGAAATTTTTAGAAGAAAATAGAACAATTATGATAATAATAAACAAATACTAATTATTTACATAAAAAAATTATTAATTATTTAATTATAGTTTAGAACAAAAATTAGTTAAGTTAAATGTTAAAGTTAATAAAAATTAGGGTTAATAAAAAAATTAGGGTTTTGAAAAAATTAGGGTTTTACTTATTAATTTATAAAATAAATCAATTTATTTACAATATATATATATATATATATATATATATATATATATATATATATATATATATATATATATATATATATATATTAATAATATGAACATATAATAAAATAAATATGGATAATTTGATTTTTTGAAAAAAATAACTTGAATTAAAAAAATATAAGTTTTTATGTAAAAGAAAATAATATATGCATTTATTTTATAAATTATTATTTAAATAATTAATTGAAATAAATAAAAAAAAAAATAGTGAAAATAATGGGAAAAAAACATACCTGGGGCTGGGATTCGAACCCAGGCCCTAGGCTTTACATTCACAAGACCAGCAACATCACCACCAGGCCAAACATGCGTTGGTGTTAGCATCAGGAGTCTAATTTGTTTTATTGTTAATCTGCAAAAAATCCAGAAAAATAAAACAAAACAAAATGGCCTAGGGGGATTCGAACCCAGGACCATCAATATCACATACACGCACACAAACCAACAGAGCTATTACTGCGCATTCAACATACAACCAATAAACAAACATTATATTTTAAAATAACTTTTTGAATTGAACTTTGGCGCCATCTGAACTTCATCTTCCCCAATTTTCCTGCGAAAATTCCTGCGTTTTCTCTTACGAATTCACTTGTGGGTTCTTCCAAGTTTATGACCTGCGAATCTCAAACAGCAAGAAAATGGTACAATCTCATCAAATTGATTAGGTCAATGAAATCCTTAAGATTCATACAATCTATCCACGTTCTTTAAATTCATTTATATTTGGTTTCTTGGGAAACCCTAATTCGAAGATTGGAACCCTAACAATGGTGTTCTTACGGTTTGGCCATGAAACTCTAATTAAATTGTCCAGAAACGTTCCTGAGCTTATCACAAACACAAAACAATCATCAAACATAATTTATAATGCACAAACAATAGAAAACGAAAAATTCATAAAAGTGTGATAACATTGATTCGATTTATGCTTATGGTAATGCTTTTGATGCTGTAAATGATCCAGAATCCTTCAATGGTCACCTATAAACGTATTGCAACCTTTGAAACGCCTTGAAATTGTCTTTATCCAAGAATCTGAATGTGAGTTTTTTGGTGAATTTTTGAAGTTTGATTCTTGTCTTAGAAGCTGCCAATTTCGTCCCTCAGCATTGTGATGTCTTCATGTATATGTAGTGAGTGTAATTAGGTCAAAAAATCACATCCCCCTTTGGACTTTTGGGTAACTTGAGATTGAAGAAAGATATGCTTCAAAATATTGAAAAAATTTGATATCTTCTTACTATTTTTGGTTGATCTGATCTTTCATGATCTCAATCATCTTTAATTGACCTTTACGAATTTCTAGAATGAAAATCATATCAAATATTGAAACTTTTATATTTTATTTTGATTTAAAATGATTTTTAATGTATAAAATCATAATAAATAAAATAAAATAAATAAAAATTTGAATAAATGATTTTTAATTCGTGCATGATGTCATGGTAGTGATTGGGTCATAAAAATGCAGGCCCATTTGGAGAAATTTGGTTCTAAGGTCCCATTTGCTTCATAAACTTCTCAAAACTTTCCCAACTTTGAAAAGGAACAAATCCCTAAATTTTAAGGATATGAAGGTGTTCTTGGACATTTTGGGAATTTTAGAGAGTCCTCTAACCAACCTCTTTGGTTTCATGTCAATATCCTTTACCAATCTCAAGTTATGCCCTTTGGAAGATGTTGACTTTTTGTTGACTTTTAAAATGACCTATAATGTCTTAGCTCATACCTTCCAAATGAAGCATTTTTGGGCTTGGCTTGTGAGACACAAAGTTGTAGAGAATTCAATTTCCTTCAAAATGAGCTTTGGATAGGAAATTTTTGATGAAGCATGTGAAAGTTATGGCTGGTCAAAGTTTAGTTGACTTTTCCTATGAAAACCCTAATTTAGAAACTCCTGATTCTTGATGATCTGAAATCTCCTTGATGAATCATGATCAACCCTTGATCAAATGATGAATTTTACTTCATATAATTGATGTTGGCAAAAAATCATGAAGTTTGACTTTGGTTTGACCACAGTTGACCTCAGTTTGACTTTTTAACTGCTTTGACTGATTTGTGCACATCTGATCATCTGACTGAGCAAACTTTTTGGGAAAGACTTGAAACTTGACATAGGGATTATTTAAGACATATAGGATGCTATGATGCTCACTTGAAGCCTTGGAAGTCCATTTAGCCTGATGAAATCCAAAACCCTAGTTTAGGATGCATTGCTTAGGAGGATGCATTGTCTGAGGGAATTGTCAAACTTTCTGACTAATTGTGAACCTTGTGAACCTTGTGAACCTCTTGAGATACCTTTTAAATCTTGTGAACCTTGTGAACCTCTTTGGACACCTTGGTATACAATGTCTTGTCTAGGTGAGGGCAAATTTTGGGGTGCAACAGCTGCCCCTATTCAATTTTCTGAAACCCGAGGGGTTAGATTGGCATATGTGCCATTCGTGACCTGGAAGGTTGAAGGGGATTGAACACAAAAGCCCAAAATTTGCACTCGCCGGTGCATAAAGTAACACTGATGATTAGTTGTATATGCTTAAGTGGTCTTGAAGATGCCACTTGGAAGAACTGGAGATGGGCTTATAGATGCCATCCATAATATCAGGAGGTGATAATATCTTTATGTTGATACTGGATATCAGTACTACGTCTTCGTATAGGCTATCTCTGAATCGTTTATGCAACATGGTTTGAGTTTAATGCTAGCACTAGATCTTCGTATAGATCGTCTCTACATTATCTCTAGGGAAAAAGAATATCCTTCATTAAGTGTCAGTGCTTAGATCTTCGTATAGATCGTCTCTGAACCATATCTAAGAACATACTTTAATTTAAGTATCAGAACCAAATCTTCGTGGCGATCTTTTTCTGAATTAAGTATCAGCACTAGACCTTCGTATAGATCGTCTCTGAACTGTTTTGAGTTGTTGAATAGACCAGTAGAAATAAATCTTCGTAACGATTATCTCTTCTGGAAATATCCTGGATTAGGTAATAGATCTTCGTATAGACCATTTACCTACCATCCAAGGATAAAAGAGTATCAGGATTAAATCTTTGTGGCGATTATATCCCTTGGAAATATCCTGGATTAAGCACCAGATCTTCGTATAGATCCTTTACATACCCTTCCAAGGACAACTTGAGTATTGATCATCAGAAATAAATCTTCGTAGCGATTCTCTCTGAATTAAGTATCAGCACTAGACCTTCGTATAGATCGTCTCTGAACTGTTGTGAATTGTTGATAGTATTTTATCTGCATATAACCATCCTGCAAGGAAAAGGTTAGTTTATGCAATATGTATGCATGCATGGCATGGTGCATCTAAGTAAATGTATTATGCATTTATGGATATGTTATGGTATGATGTAAATGATGTATGTATGAATCATGCAGCCTGAAGCGTCTGGATATCTTTGTATAACAACTACTGGCTAGGGAAAATAAATCTCGATTCGTTGCTGAAGAATATGAGGACCTCGTTCCCGTTTTGCTTGATAGTATAGTATTTATAACCTCCCGTCTTCTTTTGTCGTACTTCTATTGAGGGAATAATTTCCTGAGTATCCTGACTGAGGATAAAAGAGATGGACATAAATTCAAGGGGAGATGTAACTCGAAGTATCTATGAAGATATATTTGCTCTGCTAGGGATTTGTAGTTGTCTAGTGGGGATGAACCGGCGAAGCTTCGTTGAACTCCTACCCTCGTTCGTCCTTAGTAAATACTATTACTGCATTTTATGCATTTCTGGTAAACATCAATCATATTCAAAAGCATACATACATTCAAACACAACCAATGGACGTTTTCGCTTAGGTAAATAGGGTAAAAGTAAATCTGGATTCAAAGATGAAATTTTATTTATATTATAAAGTGACCTATACACAACCAAGTTTGTACAGGGAGATAGAAATCCTAGTAAGAGGAATTTGTCGTAAAATTTTTACAAAGCAAAGAAAAACAGCTATGTGAGAAATAATCCTATTGAGTTTCAATTCTACTATTGCCATTATCTTCAGTATCTCATCTTCTGCTGTTGAGACGGAAATGATTGGATTGAGCTTTATCTGTTCGAGCTTGAGTTAGGTAGCACTAACAGTTGGAGTTACATGGGTGATCCAATGAGACATAGTCATACGCTTTAATCCCTAACTTTTTACTGGATTGCCTTTTCAGGTTTTCAATCCACCGGGATACCCTTTTTTTGCCCAAGCCGCCCTTTCAGGTTTTCGACTTGCCGGGTGTATATTTTTTTATATATATCCCTAATTTTTGCCCGAACCCTTTTGGTTCGCCGGGATGCCCTTATTTTTGCCTAGGCCAGTCAACCTAGCGGGTCTCCTTTTATGCGTAGTATTTTTTAACTATGTCTGCGTTTACAGGTCGTGGGAAGTCTTCACCATCGATAGTAGTAAGCATCATGGCACCTCCTGATAATACTCTCTTGACTACAAATGGTCCTTCATATGTAGGAGTCCACTTGCCCCTAGGATCACCCTGTGGTAATATGATACGCTTGATTACCAAGTCACCAGCCTGATATACCTTTTGCTTAACCTTCTAATTAAAAGCTTTGTTCATCCGTTTCTGGTACATCTGACCGTGACAAACAGCTGCCATCCTTTTCTCATCAATCAAATTTATCTGGTCAAGTCGAGTCTGAATCCATTCATCTTCATCCAAGCCTGCATCCTTTATGATTCTTAAGGAGGGGATCTGAACTTCAATGGGCAGAACTGCTTCCATACCAAAGACTAAGGAGAATGGGGTTGCCCCTGTTGAAGTACATATTGTAGTACGATAACCATGAAGAGAAAATGGTAACATCTCGTGCCAATCTTTGTAAGTAACAGTCATCTTCTGTAGAATCTTCTTGATATTCTTATTGGCAGCTTCTACTGCCTCATTCATTTTCGAACGATACGGAGAAGAGTTGTGATGTTTAATCCTGAACTGCGTGTAGAGATCAGTAATCATGGTGTTGTTCAGATTAGAGCCATTGTCTGTGATAATCCTTTCATGGATGCCATACCTACATATGAGATTATTCTTAATGAATCGAGCCACCACATTCTTAGTAACAGATGCAAATGAAGCTGCCTCCACCCACTTTGTAAAGTAATCAATAACAACCAGGATGAAACGATGCCCATTATAAGCAATAGGCTTGATCTCACCAATCATATCAATGCCCCACATGGAAAAAGGCCAAGGAGCAGTCAACACATTCAATGGAGCTGGAGGTATGTGTACTTTATCAGCATAGATTTGACACTTGTGACACATTCTGGAATGTTGATAGCAGTCAGCTTCCATAGTAGACCAATAGTAACCTACTCTCAATATCTTCTTTCCCATGGTATGACCACTAGAATGAGTGCCAAAGATCCCATCATGCATGTCTTCCATAATCTATGTTGCTTCCTTCTTATCCATACAACGAAGCAAAGTCGAATCATGATTGCGCTTGTACAAAATTCCATTACTCAAGAAGAATTTAGCAGAAAACCTCCTCAGAAACTTCTTATCTTTGACAGATGCCCCTTCAGGGAACTCTTGAGTTTCAAGATATCTTTTCACCTCATAGAACCAAGGCTTTTCCTCTCCTCCTTCAGTATCAATCTCATTGCAGTATGCAGGCTTCTCGAATCTGTCAATAGTAATCTTGGGAGCTTCATCATCCCAGCTAATCTCAAACATAGATGCCATGGTGGCTAGTGCATCTGCCAACTGATTTTCTCCTCGTGGAATATGTCCAAAGGTAATCTCTTCAAAATATGGGATCAAAGACAACACATGATCTCTGTAAGGAATAAGATTTTCATGCTTGGTATCCCAATCTCCTTTAATCTAACTAACTACCAGGGCTGAATCCCCATATACGTCCAGGAACTGAATCTTCATCTCAATGGCAGCTTTGATACCCATGATACATGCCTCATACTCAACCATGTTATTGGTACAATAGAAACAAATTCTTGCAGTAATTGGGGTATGACAACCTTCAGGGGAAATAATCACAACACCAATACCATTGCCAAGCGCATTAGAAGCTCCATCAAAAACCATAGTCCATCGGGATCCTTGTTCAGGTCCGTCATATTGTCCATGTTCTTTGGTAATAATCATAATGTCTTCATCAGGGAACTCAAAACTCATTGACTGGTAATTATCCACTGCTTTATGAGCCAAATGATTAGCTACAACACTTCCTTTAATGGCCTTCTGAGTAGTGTACTGTATATCATATTTTGTTAAGATCATTTGCCATCTCGCTATTCGTCCGGAGAGAGCAGGTTTCTCAAATATGTACTTGATTGGATCCATCTTTGAAATCAACAAGGTAGTATGAGTCAATATATACTATCTTAGTCGGCAAGCAGCCCATGCCAAAGCGCAACAAGTTTTCTCGAGCAGTGAGTATCTTGTTTCACAGTCGGTAAACTTTTTGCTAAGGTAGTAGATTGCCTGCTCTTTTTGACCAGACTCGTCATGTTGCCCCAACACACACCCCATTGAGTTGTTTAATACTGTTAAGTACATAATCAAGGGTCTTCCATCAACTGGTGGCATCAAGATTGGATGTTCTAAAAGATATCTCTTGATTTCATCAAAGGCTGTCTGGCACTCGTCATTCCATTCCATCACCTGATCTTTCTTCAATAACTTGAAGATTGGCTCACAGGTAGCAGTTAACTAGGAAATAAATCTTGCAATGTAATTCAGTCGTCCCAAGAAACCTCTAACTTCCTTTTCAGTACGGGGAGCTGGCATCTCTTGTATAGTACTTTTGCGGGATCTACTTCAATACCTTTTCCACTGACAATGAAACCCAGGAGTTTACCAGATCTAACTCCAAAAGTACATTTGTTTGGGTTCAATCTCAACTTTTATTTCTTCAACCTTTCAAACAGCTTATGCAGATGATCAAGGTGTTGCTCTTCATTCTGGGACCTGGCTATCATATCATCCACATATACCTCTATCTCATGATGAATCATATCATGAAACAATTCCACCATAGTGTCGCTCCCAAAAGATGAGGCAGGGCTCAAATATGGCACAGACGCGAACGGTCGGCAAAAAGAACAATGAGAACACACAGCCGTGAACTCACTGGAGATGAATAGAGTCGCCAGCTAGGCATTTTTATCTTGGAGGAAAGGCAATGCTGCATAGACCTAGGAAAAGATGGATAAGACGGTCGCGAACCAGAGAGACTGAGAAAGGGGGTTGGTTACAACCTGGGAAGGTATTAGCACCCAGGTTGTCCGCCGTACTCGACGGGATCCACGCATGAAAGATTTGTGTTTTAAAAGGGGTAGTGTCAGTGCAATTCGTGTATAAAATAGCTGGAAAACAATATGTACGGGTGTCAGTGTAAATGAAGTGGGAGTGTATAAATGATGTGTCAGTGTGGGAATGAGAATGAATTACTCAAGAATATGAGGCTAAGGAATGAAGCTGGAAAGAGGTGGAATATACAGAGACTTTTTTTAGATAACCGTTAAGTTATGCCTACGTATCCTCTCGTGCAATGAGGAAGTCAGAACACCGTAGTTCGACCCAAAGAGACTGAAAGGTGAATTGACTTGTGAACTGCTTGCTTGCCTATGCTCAAGTGTATGACCTGTCTGGCTCAGGTGCAAACTGTCTTGCATTAGACGGAAGAAGCAAGTTCTCGTTTATGAGTGAGGATGATGAGAAAAGAATCCCGAAGGATTAAGATCATTAACCTACTTGTGATTATTTAGATGTTTTTGGTGTTTTTGTTTAGTGTTTAGTAATGAGGTTAAGCCATAATCAAGGATTAAACAGACTCATTACACCATCCTAATAGAAGGATAATAGATGAGAATGTTTAAGCTGAGGAAAGCTCCTCAACTTAATCCATGATTAGGGATTAAACTCATGACAAAAACAAGCCTTTGATTAAGTGGATTTTATTTAATGATAAGATGATGAAATGATTTTTAGGGTTTGTAAGACAACTTGAGGGGGACTTGTCCATTAACACTAGGGTTAGTCCTTCTTAACCAATTAAGGAAGAATTAGAACCCTAATGCAAGGCCCAAGTTACAAGTGTGATGTCTTGATGATTATTAGGTGAATTGATTAAAGGAGTTAAACACATTAAGGGTTTAACACTTAGGATTAAATTTATACACTTCATCCTAATAGAAGGATGCAGGCATAAACTTAATCACAAAGCCTTAAAGCCTTTAGGGTTTAGTCCCTGATTATGAGATGAGAAGAGAAGACCCAAAAGAGACACAAAGGCAGAAACTAAATGGGAGACTAATCAAAACCCTAATCATTGTCATGCTTGGTTGTTCCTAAGGTTAGTGAGGTTTATAAGAACAATCTTCAATGGAACCACCAGGAAGCAGATGAAAGGATCAAGAGAAAGCAAAGTGACTTGCTTCATTCAAGAAGTCAAGTCACTTGAAGAAAGAAAGTGGGAAGAAGAAGAATGAGCAAGCTCAATCTCAAACACAAAAAAAATTCAGCAATGGATGCAAGAGAGATGAAAAGAAAGGTTATGAGAAGTGAAGGCAAATTCACTTCTCAAAGTCACTTACCACCTGAAGGGTTAGAAAAGAAATGCCATGCAATGCAAAATGGGATGAGATGACATGATGAGAAACAAAACCAGAAGCATTTACATGACACTAATGATGTTTATGAGATGCTATGAACATGAGACAGGGCATGGAGATGATCATACAAGCTTGTGAATGCAAATGAAGCAAGTTAAGAAGCATGGACATACATGAAAAGTTATGAAGTGCACATGGCATACAACATGGCAAATACATGATGCAATGATCACACATGCTTTCTATATGTCTTATGATGTCAAATGAATCAAATGGATGCTTGAAATGTCATGGCAAGTCATGTTATGCAAGAGAATGCAAGATGGATGCCAATGGAAGCCCACATTAGGGTTTATGAACCATACATCAAACAAAAATCAAAATCAGAAGCAAAACCTAAGATAAAAAAATTGAAAATGCCACTCAAAGGACCCCTAATCCTATACTAAACCAAAGCCCAAAGGAGAAGTCTCAACTCCTAACCAAACTCAAGATATGATTTTTACAAGATTTTTAGGGTTTTAGGGTTTCCAAACAAGAAAATTATCAAACAAATTGAAAATGGAAGATCAAATCATGGCCATTTAATCTCACAAACTACATGCTAAACACAATGCAATGCAAGAAGAACCAATATCCAACTCTTCATGGATAGGCAGAAATGATTTTTTGAACTTTGGATCAAAATAATGCACAAAAATGATTTTAATTCAATGAGAAATTCTTAAAATGCATCAAGATCAAAAAAATAAATTTGGTTTGAAGGTTGGACAATGTTTCTAAATGTCTTAGAACATTTCATGAATTTTTTGGTGATTTTTAAATACCTAAAAGTATTTTTAATAAATTAATTTCCATTAATCAATTAAAAATAAACTTTTAAATATTTAAAAATACTTTTTTAATGTAAAAAATGAAAACAAAAATATTTTTGTGTCATAAAAATTAATGAAATTCTTGAGAAAAAGTTTCATAATTTTTAGACAATTTTTACTATTTTAAATAAATTGTGCAAATAAAATGAAAAGAAATGAAATAAAAATTAAAATAAACTGAAGTAATCAGAAGGAGAGGCTGAGATTGATTCTGGGTTCAAAAGGTTTGACTGGGCGCGCATCTGGACGACCCAGGTTCAAACTGAGTTAATCTCAATTAATTAAATAAATAATGGTGATTAGGGTTTAATGACCACATCTGGACCGTTCACACGCGCGCGAAGTCAACTGGTCAAGGCAATCTCACGCTCCAGATTCAAACTCTCTTAATGACTGGGATTATGCCCTAATTATTTTCAGGTGGCCGGAGAAGACCTCCGGTCGTCTTCTCCGGTGGAAACCCCACCTGAAAATTCCTAAAACTCTCAAAACCTAACTAAAATGAAATCTAAGAACACTGGAATGATCCCCATAACCCACTGAATCAAAACCCCATCACCAAACACATTTATACTCCCTCAAACTCATGAATCGAAACAAAACTTTTTTAGGTCAGGGAGTTTCAGAACGCAATTAAATTCTTATTTCATCACCATTTTCAAAACTAAAGGCATCAGAACAATCAGTGGAGCATAGAGAACAACTTAAGAACTTAAAAAATGATTTCTGGAAAAAATGTTCTTGAGCTACCTGAGTTTCGAAGCTTTCAATCCAGCAACTTTCTGCCCTCTCTCTTTGATGCAATCCACTCTACTTGGTCCCCTGATGATCCTTGAATGCTTGGAAGAAATTTATGTTGGCTGGTTAAGGAGTTTGGACAAGTTCTGTCCAAGCTCAGTTGAAAATGGTGATGGTGATTCAAGCTGTTTCAAGCCAATGTGAGTGGTTCTTTGTGACCAATGTGATGAATGGAGAAGGTTTATGAAGTTTGTTCAGGTGTTTGTGGTTTGTGGAGTGAGTTTCGAATGGTTTTGCTTCTGGGAATGAAAATGGAGGAATGGTGTTCTTGCTTGGTTCAAGCCTAAGTCTTGTTGGTTTTGGCTCAGTGAGGCAAGGTGAGTTGATCTATGGAACTGGTTTTTGTGTTTGTGAACTGTATAGAGAGATTCGAAGAGTTTTGCTTGATGGAGTGTTTTTGTGTATGTGATGCTATGGTGTGTTTCAGCTTGGCTTCTTGTGTGTTATGACCAGCATTTGCTTTGCATAAAAGACTCCTATTGGTCAGATGATGTGACCTGGCCTGCTGTGATTGGGATGTTTACTTTTGCAAAAAGTCCACTTTGTTGTAAGGAGGGCATGGGCTAAGTTATAGCTTGGTACAAGAGGCATGGGCTGCGCAGCAAGGTGTGTGTGGAAGGCTAGCAAGGTTCAATAGCCAATGCAGCAAGTTGGTGAAAGTGTGATGATGGTTTTGCAAGTTGGTTATCTTTGGTTCACATGTGACTATCTTGCTACACAAGCCATGAAACATGAGAAACTTTGGTTCAAATCTGATTTTTAGGTCACATAGAATGTTTGTGTAGTGGTTTAGACATGAATTAGAGGTTACAAATGCCTTGGTGCAAAGTTCTTGCAAGTTTCTTATTTGGTGCATATCTTGAAAATTAATGATTTTTGCTAATTTTGTCACACCATAACTTTTGATCCAAAAAGAATTAGGTCATGTTCTTGTACTTTTTGAAAAGGGAAAAATGTATTCTACAACTTTCATGACCAAAGTTTTTCCATTTGAAGCATTTTTGGATCAAAAAGTAAGGTTTGAAAAGTGACCTAAATTGACAAATTCCTTAAAAGTCAACTATGCCCTAAAAAGTCAACTTTGCAAAAACTTCAAATTCTTGAATTTTGTGAACTTCAACCTTCTTCCATGATCAAATAAAGATCATATACACTCAAAATGATGAAGATCACCCCTTGGTTGGGTCATTGGGGGCCTCAGATGCCCTGATTTTACACTGACTTGTCCAGAAAGTCAACCCTTGATCAGATGACTTCCCCATGGAATTTCTTCATGAAAATTGATATGAATACTCCCTATACCATATAGAGACCAATAGAAACAAGAATGACCAAAAAATTTGGAGTTATGGCCTCTGAAACCAAAACCCTAATTCTAGGTCATCTGTGCAGTCAAGCCTGGCTCTGCATCCATATCAATCTCAGTTCTTGTGATTCTTTTGCATTTTTGACTTTGAGAGGATATAATATGATACTTGAACACACATGGACCCCTTTGAAGTGACTGATGGCCTTTGGAGTGGCCCAAGAGGCTCTTGGGTGGCTCAGATCACAAACCCTAGGTGCAGATGACTTTGAATCAATGCAGTGAATCAAAAATGTGATATGAGATGATATGATTGTGTTTATGCATATGAGATGATCATAAACCATGGTGTGACTGGGTGAGGGCAAATTTGGGGTGTTTACAGCTGCCCCTATTCAAACATGAGTTAGCTGTGCAGGATGTAAGCGACGGCTTAACAGGCAAACAAGATAACTTGTGGTTGAATACCAAAGACAGTCCAAAATTTGCACTCACAGAATGAAGAAGAAAAGGGATATAGATTGTAAAAGAAAATAAAGTATATTGTAAAGTGTGGGCGACGGAGGACGACTGTCGAGCAGAGGACGACTGTCGGGTAAAGAGCAATGACGGGGACGGCCGATATGCTGGGAAAAGTGCGAAAAATGAAGCAATGACGGGGACGGCCGACATGCTGGGGATAAAAGACTTATGATGGGGACGGCCATCAAAATAAAGTTGTAAAATTCTCTGGGGATTAACGAAACATGACGGGGACGGCCATCAAGTTCATAAAGTAAAGTAACCAACGATGGGGACGGCCATCGGGCTAAAAAGAAAAGGGACCACGACGGGGACGGCCATCGGGTTAAAGAATAAACGAAATAAACAGATGATGAGGTACGGTCATCAAAGGTGAAGGACGATCACCTAGCAGGGGACGGCTGCTCTGTTGGGGATAAGATGAGGGACGGTCATCTAAGGTGGAGGACGACCACCCGGCAGGGTACGGCTGCCGAAAATATTGCGACATAGGACGAATGCCGGATAAAAGGTCAACGATGGGGACGGCCATCGGATGAGCATGATGGAGGATGACCATCAAGAGGTGGAGGACGACCACCTAGCAGGGGACGGCTGCTCTCAAGGTTTATCATCACATAGGACGAATGCCAGATAACCAAAACCAACAATGGGGACGGCCATTGGATAAAATGATGAAGGACGATCATCAAAAGGTGGAGGATGACCACCTAGCAGGGGACGGCTGCTAAATATCACGACATAGGACGAACGTCGGATAGAAAATCAACGATGGGGACGGCCATCGGATGAGCATGATGGAGGACGACCATCAAGAGGTGGGGGACGACCACCTAGCAGGGTACGGTTGCTCTCAGGGTTTATCGTGACACAGGACGAATGTCAGATAAAAAGAAAATTGCTTTGTTGGCGATCTCCTGGGGAGTAGTAAACACGGACGAGTGTTTACATCCAAGAAATAAAAGGGTAAGTGTTTAGATGTTTGTGTATAGATTAAAGATGCGGACGAGCATCCTTAAGACTACGATACGGACGAGTATCGGGTAGAAACAAATACTGACACGTGTTCAGAGAGGATGATACGGACGAGTATCAACTGGTTAACAGAGAACACGGACGAGTGTTGAATCTGAAGGGACTCTTCTGGGGAATGGTAGACACAGACGAGTGTCTATTTTTAAAAAGACATGAGTGTTGGACACAGTGTATGGATTAAAGATGCGGACGAGCATCCTTAAGACTATGATACGGACGAGTATCATGTAGAAACAACTCTTGACGCATGTTCTGAGATGATGGTACGGACGAGTACCAACTGGTTAACAAAGAACACGGACTAGTGTTGAATCTGTGGGGACATATAAGTGGTGTATACAAGATACGGACGAGTATCTGTATAAGTACGAGTAGTATGAGTATATATAGATGAGTGTTTATCGGCTGGGGAGAGTGACCCGGACGGGTGTCAAAAGGAGAAGAGTGTAATATAAACAAGTATATACAAAGTGTAGGTGACAGCGCTGGGGATACGACACGGACGGGTGTCAAGAAAGTGTATATAGGTATATGTGAGTGCAAAGAGGATGTCTTTGGTTTTCTGCTGGGGTATGACACGGACGGGTGTCAAAATGAGTATATACTGGTGTTTGATTGAGAGGCAGCTGCTTTTGCTGGGGATTCTGGTGGGGATTTTTCTGTACGTTGAGGAACTGTCATTATTCACAAGTGTTCGATTCACAATATGGCTTATGATTATGCTATGCGTTTGATTTTTTTCCGTAATGCTCCGTATTAGACGGAATGCTACGCTTTGTGGGTGAATATGATGCAAATGCCATGTTTAAACAAAGATGTCGATCTAGGGATTCGGATCCCGTTGCTGCGAAGATCTATGGTCGATTTTCTTGAAATAGGCATCCCAGCTGGGGATGAGATCATTGATATATCTGGTGAGATGCATCTGCTTGGGGAACTGGGTCAATGATGGACCTATTCCAGTGAATGAGGGACCCAGCTGGGGTTTGTAGAAGCTTTCCGTACTCTGTTGTGATTTCTTCATGCGTTGCTCTTCTGGATAGAGGCTGAAACCCTGCGGGGAGATGGTTCCCTGGCTTTGTTTTCTGCTGAGGAAGAATGATCGGCACCGCGGCCGGGGAAGAGTGACAAGTGGAAACTTAGCTGGGGAAAGTTTACCGGTGGCAACTCAGCTGGGGAGAAAGCAACTCAGGTGCTGAGAATGAGTGTTGATTTGTCAGTTTGCTGGGACGACGCTTACATGCCCCCACGTTGTGCCTTGGATACCTGCAATCCTGCAAAGATAGGGAAACGCACAAATGATCCCGAGGTATCCCTTACTGGATTCCGTCATAGGAGTTTAGACACTTCTGAGAGTAAGTATATTCCCTGCAAGCATGTGTTCTTCTTTTTATCTTTTGAAGAAAAACATTTGTACTTATGCAATCAGTTTTTTAGAGACATTAGACATTTCTTTGCAAAATAAAGATGTACAAGACGAAACATGACTGAAAATCTGATTTTATTAATTCATGTGCCCTGAATTGGCGAGATACAGTCAAAGAAACAAATCTCCTAAAATGAAGAGACTGTTACAAATTGAGAAACAAAGTGCTGGCGATGTTGACGACGCTTTCAAGGAGCTTCCTCTTTTGCTATGACTCGTATGACTTTTGACGTTCTTCTCATCTTGCGTTCTGGAGAAAGTTGATTCTGATTGAAGCTTGACCCTCTCGAAGTTTACCAAGTTGTAGGCGATACAGACGAATTCAGAATGCAGTTGTTCGCTTATTCCCTTATTTTGCATGGATCGCCCTTTCGGGTTTTCAATCCATCGGGATACCCATTTTTGCCTGAGCTGTCCGATGTGGCTTTTCAACTCAGCGGGTGTACATTTTTTGTTTATTTTCCCTTATTTTTGCCCGAGTCTTTTATTCTGTTTTTGACTCGCCGGGATGCCTTATTTTGCCTGGACTTACATTCTGTTTTTATGTCCAGCGGGTCATTTTTATGCGAAGTATTTTTTAACTGCATCTGAATTCACAGGGGACGGGAAATCTTCACCATCCATGGTGCTGAGCATCAGTGCTCCACCGGAAAAAACTTTCTTTACCACAAATGGTCCTTCATAATTCGGAGTCCACTTGCCCCTGTGGTCTGTATGAGGAGGGAGGATTCTTTTCAGCACAAGATCCCCTACTTGGTACTCTCGGTGCCTGACTTTCTGATCGAAGGCTTTCTTCATTCTTTTCTGATATAACTGCCCATGACAGATTGCAGCCAATCTTTTCTCTTCGATCAGACTCAGCTGTTCGTATCGGGCCTGAACCCATTCTGCTTCACTCAGTTTAACATCCATCAGTACCCGTAAGGAGGGTAATTCAACTTCAACAGGTAGGACTGCTTCCATACCATACACAAGCTGATACGGTGTTGCCCCAGTGGATGTTCTGATTGATGTGCGGTACCCGTGCAAGGCAAACGGTAGCATCTCATGCCAGTCTTTGTAAGTGACTACCATCTTTTGCACAATCTTCTTAATATTCTTATTTGCTGCCTCAACAGCGCCGTTCATCTTTGGCCTGTAAGGAGAAGAATTGTGATGTTGAATTTTGAAGTCCCGGCATAACTCAGCCATCATTTTGTTGTTTAGATTGGAACCATTATCAGTAATGATTCGCTCGGGAACTCCATATCGACAGATGATATCTCTCTTCAGAAATCTGGCTACCACTTGTCTCGTAACATTGGCATAGGAAGCTGCTTCGACCCACTTGGTGAAGTAATCAATGGCAACCAGAATGAATCTGTGGCCATTCGAAGCAGTCGGTTCAATTTTGCCAATCATGTCAACGCCCCACATAGCAAAGGGCCAGGGTGAAGACATCACATTCAGAGGACTGGGAGGCACATGCACCTTATCCGCATAAATCTGGCATTTATGACATTTTCTGGCATAAGCACAACAGTCTGCATCCATTGTGATCCAGTAATAACCTGATCTTAGCAACTTCTTAGCCATGGCATGCCCTCCTGCATGGGTACCAAAATATCCTTCGTGCACTTCATGCATCAACAAATCTGCTTCTGTCTTATCAACGCATCTGAGGAGTACCATATCAAAGTTTCTTTTGTATAGAGACCCATCAGCGTTCAGAAAGAAACTAGCAGCAAGCCTTCTCAAAGTCTTCTTATCATTGGAAGATGCCCCAGGTGGGCATGTCTGATCCTCCAAGAAGCACTTAATGTCATGGAACCAAGGCTTATTATCTTTAACAACATCTGCTGCGAACACATATGTTGGTCTGTCAAGTCTGGACACTGATATCTGAGGTACAAAGTTAGCAGCTTGAACTTTGATCATGGATGAAATGGTAGCCAGAGCATCTGCAAACTGATTCTCGTCCCGAGGGATATACTCAAGCTTGACCGTTGTAAAGAAAGTCAATAACCTCCTTGTATAATCCCTGTAAGGTATCAGATGATCCTGGTGTGTATACCATTTGCCGTTGGTTTGATTGATTACCAAAGCTGAATCTCCGAATACAGTCAACGTCTTGATCCTGAGGTCAATGGCTTCCTCAAGACCCATAATGCAAGCTTCGTATTCAGCTTCGTTGTTAGTGCAGTTGAAAGTGAGTTTTGCCGAGAAAGGCATGTGAACTCCTTTGGGTGTAATGAGTACTGCACCAACACCACGACCATTCATGTTAACAGCCCCATCAAACATCATAGTCCATTCTTCTTCTGGGTTGGGCCCTTCAGTGTGAACAGGCTCTTCATGATCTTTTGCTTTTATGAACATGATGTCTTCATCGGGGAAGTCAAACCTCATAGGCTGGTAATCATCAATGGGTTGCTCAGCAAGATATTCAGATAGTACACTGCCCTTGATGGCTTTCTGAGAGGTGTACTGGATGTCGTACTCTGTGAGAATCATCTGCCATCTTGCAACCCGTCCGGTAAGAGCTGGCTTCTCGAAAATGTACTTGACTGGGTCCATTTTTGATATCAATAAGGTAGTGTGGGTCAACATATACTGTCTCAGTCGGCGAGCAGCCCACGCTAAAGCACAACAAGTTTTCTCGAGCAGTGAATAACGTTGTTCACAGTCGGTAAACTTTTTGCTTAGGTAGTAAATTGCATACTCTTTTCGACCAGACTCGTCATGCTGGCCCAGCACACACCCCATTGACTCTTCTAATACTGTCAAGTACATTATCAGAGGTCTTCCTTCAACTGGAGGCATAAGGATTGGAGGTTCTTGCAGATATTCTTTGATCTTGTCAAAAGCCCTCTGGCAGTCTTCATTCCACCTGACCGTCTGTTCTTTTCTTAACAGCTTGAACAAGGGTTCACAGGTTGCTGTAAGGTGAGATATGAACCGTGAAATGTAGTTCAATCGACCTAAGAACCCTCGAACTTCTTTCTCAGTCTTTGGTGCAGGCATCTCTTGAATGGCTTTGACTTTATCAGGGTCAACTTCAATCCCTTTCTCGCTCACAATAAAACCCAGCAGCTTACCAGATCGCACCCCGAATGTGCATTTGTTGGGGTTCAGCTTCAGTTGATACTTCCTCAAACGCTTGAATAGCTTCAGCAGATTCACCAGGTGATCTTCTTCAGTAAGGGACTTGGCGATCATGTCATCCACATAACATTCTATTTCTTTATGGATCATATCGTGGAATAATGTCACCATAGCCCGTTGATATGTTGCACCAGCATTCTTCAGTCCGAATGGCATCACTTTGTAACAGAACGTGCCCCAGGGTGTGATGAAGGTTGTCTTCTCCATGTCTTCAGGTGACATCTTAATCTGGTTGTATCCTGAAAATCCATCCATGAAGGAGAATACCGAGAACTGAGCCGTGTTATCCACCAATACATCAATGTGAGGTAAAGGGAAATCATCTTTCGGGCTAGCTCTATTCAGATCCCGGTAGTCAACACACATTCTTACTTTGCCGTCCTTTTTAGGCACAGGTACTATGTTAGCGACCCACGGTGGATAGCTAGTTACAGCCAGGAACCCGGCGTCCCATTGCTTTTGTACCTCCTCCTTGATCTTCATAGCCATGTCTGGACGAGTACGGCGTAGCTTCTGTTTAACTGGTGGGCACTCTTCTCTTAAAGGCAACTTGTGCACAACAATGTCGGTGTCCAACCCTGGCATATCCTGATAGGACCAAGCAAACACATCCACATACTCTTGAAGCAGATCAGTCAGTTGTCTCTTCACTGAGTCTTGCAGGCAGGCCCCGATTTTCACCTCTTTCACGTCTTCATCTGTACCAAGATTAATCACTTCAACCTCCTCCTGGTGAGGGGTAATGACCTTTTCCTCTTGTCTCAACAACCTGGCTAGCTCTTCAGGAAGCTCAAATTCTTCTTCAACCCCTTCATCAACTTGATTGATCGGATTGTCAAAGTCATACGAAGTCATAGCCGTGCTGTTGTCGGTGCTGTCTGGAAGGCACTCTCTGCAAGGGTTCAGTTTGTTTATTTTAGTGATTTGATTTTAATCTTGTTTAGAAAAGTGAAATAAAGTTGTCATTTTGAAAACATCGCCATTTATTTTTTGTACAAAAAGAAAAATGGAAAAACAGTGAGCGGAAAAGGAAAAGACTCATTTGCAAAAAGATGTCTGATATTTCATTGATTAATCTTGTTGCACAAAAAGTACAGATGGCCCGATTACAAAATGAGTCTTGTCATCTTGGGCAAGATGCAAGACTTTGATGCATGCTATAAAATACAGGAAATAATAATTACTCTGCATGAGTAACTCTTATAATTTCCTGGGAAGACCAGTTTGAGATACTGCTCCCCGGGATCTTTGGACGAATCCAATTCTCCAGATTGCGTTCTTCTTCCAGCTCGCCTTCCAAATTGTTGATAGCATCGGGGGTGAGCATTCCCCCACTGACAAAACCGGGCTTCTCAGCAGCCTTTGCTTGATGTTGTTGGGTTGGTCTGTAACCCAACCCAAATTTGTCCTTCTTCTCTTCCACAGATAAAATCTTGCCCCAGCCTTGGGCAGTTCCTTCCTCAACAACCTTCCGGGCTTGTTGGTAAGATGACATGGAGATTCCAGGTACAGCAGATGCTTCATTCACGTTCAGGGCCTCAAACCCTTGGCTCATTGTTTCATGGATCTCCCCATCCATCTCAATATACTTATAAGTAGCCAGGTGGCTAACAAAAATATCCTCCTCCCCACAGATAGTAACGACTTGGCCTTCCCACTCAAATTTTAACTTCTGGTGAAGGGTAGACATTACTGCGCCAGCGGCATGAATCCATGGTCTACCCAACAAACAGCTGTAGGCAAGCTGAATGTCCATCACATAGAAGGTCGTTTTAAAGGTTTGTGGGCCAATCGTTACAGGCAGCTCAATCTCTCCCAGAACCGATCTCTTAGAACCATCAAAGGCTCTTACTACCAGGTTGCTGGGACGCAATGCCAATCCTTCATACTCTAGCTTCACCAGGGCCTTCTTCGGTAAGACATTAAGGGATGACCCTGTGTCTACCAGTACATGGGAAAGGACTGCACCTTTACATTCCATGGTGATGTGTAAGGCCTTGTTATGGTTGTGGCCTTCCGTTGTCAAGTCAGTATTGGTGAACCCTAGCCCATTGCTAGCAGTAACATTTCCAACCACGGTTTCCAACTGATTGACAGTGATCTCTTCAGGCACGTAAGCTGCGTGCAAGACTTTGAGTAGTGCATTCCGATGGGCTTCGGAGCACATAAGCAATGATAGGATAGAGATCTTGGATGGCGTCTGGTGAAGCTAATCCACTATTTTGTAATCACTCTTTTTGATGATTCTCATGAACTCATCAACTTCTTGATCGAATGGTGTTTTCAAAGTTTCCTTAACAGCCTGATCTTCTTGCACCAGGCTCTTCCCTTTTGCCTTGGCAGCAGCTTCTGCTTCGGCTGTGGGTCTTTGAATTTGTGGAGCAAAGAGACGTCCGCTTCGAGTGAAGCCTCCGCCTCCTCCCACATTGTCTATTTGTGGTGCAGGTGTTGATGTATCATGAGTGATTCTTTGCCCCTCGCAGTATATGTCAGAGCCGTAGTGCCAAGGGATGGCCCTACTACTTTCATAAGGTACTGGTCCAGGCACCGTAACAGTGACTGGACTGATGACAGCTGCAGAAGGGATTGTGACAGTCTGTGGATCATAATAAATTGTGACTGGTGCTCTGACGGGAGCAGCACTTTCTGAGTTGTAGGCAGAGTTGTTTTCAGGATCATAAAATATTGTGACAGTTGAGACATCTTCATGATTTGTTGCTGGTGTTGTAGGAGGTATTGTTGGAAGGACGGACGTTGTTGTTGTAGGAGATTCAAACTGGAGTGGTGCTGATGTTGTAGAAGAAAAATTTGTTGATAGCTGATCAGTTGAGATGATAGATGAAGTACTTGTTGATGAAGCCGAAGAATTGTCAGGAACAATGGTTGCTGCAGTTGTAGGAGGTTCTGAAACCGTTGCTGATGAGATTGTTGGACTTGTTGGAAATGATGTGGTGATCTGAAGTTGGCCACTCTGTATGAGACCATTTATACCATCCCTCAAATTATCGCACCCATTTACTGAAATATTGCAGTAAGCGCACCCTAGCTCGCACCCCGGGAACATTTGACATTCGAGGAGTTGAGCTTTGATTTCCACCAACGGTGTCCTGATCTGACCCACACTGGTTATTAAATAAGACGGCTTGTCTTCTTCAATAGCGTTAATTCGGGGACCACCGTGGTTTGGCATAGGATTCTTATTAACATTGGGTGGTGGTGCGAAATTCAGAGCCTTGGAGTCTACCAGGTCTTGTACCTTCATATGCAGAGCTCTGCACTTTTCTGTACTGTGGCCAGGTGCGTTTGAATGAAAAGCACACCTAGCATTGGGGTCATAATTCCTGGGTAGACTGTTGGGATCCGGAGGTGCCAATGTCCTTAGCTCAACTAGGTTGAGTTTCAGGAGTTGTGGCAGCAATGTAGCATATGGCATAGGGATCGGATCGATCACCCGGTTGGCTTGAGACGGCCTCTGCTGGAATGGCCTTTGCTGATTATTGTTGTTGCTGTTGTTGTTGTTGTAATTTCTTGGAGGATACTGATTTTGTTGATGGTACTGAGGTTGTTGCTGATAGTTTTGTTGAGGAGGTTGATAGGCTGGTTGAGGATGAGCTGGAGCGGGGATAGTGACTGCTGCTACAGACCTGTGAACATACTGGGGTCTGCCCCTGTTGGTGTGGATGGCATTGGTCTCGCCAATTCTTCTTGGGCCGGTAAAAGGCTTCCTTGTACTGTTGGACGAGCTGGCACCGTTGTCTGAGATCTTACCCATCTTTAACAGGCTCTCGATTCTCTCTCCAGCTATGACAACATCTGCGAAGCTAGTGGAAGAGAAAGCAGCCAGCCTGTCAATATATGTTCCCTGAAGGGTGTTCATGAACATATCAGCCATCTCCCTTTCAGACATAGGTGGCTGAACGGCAGCAGCCAATTGCCTCCATCTCTGGGCATATTCTCGGAAACTTTCCCTTGACGACTGTGACATTCCCATTAGGAGGGTCCTGTTGGGTGCCATATCCAGATTATACTGATACTGTCTGATGAAGGCCTCTGCCAGGTCCTTCCAGCATCTAATAGTTGCCCTTGTCAGATGGGAATACCATTCCCTTGAAGCTCCCGTCAAGCTATCCTCGAAATAGAACATCCAGAGCTTCTCATCCATGGTATAGGCCTTTAGTCTCCCGAGAAAAGATTGTAGATGGGTTCGGGGACAGGAAGTCCCATTATACTTCTCAAAACATGGTGGCTTAAACTTGTGGGGGATCCTGACCCCGTCTACCAAGCCCATGTCCATGACGTCGAAACCCAAAGAGTTTTGAGACTCTAGGGATCTTAATTTCTCAGCTATCTCATCCAACCTTCTATCGTAAGCTTCCTCCCCCGCACCCATTACTGTAAACTGGTCTTCCTGAGGGTCTTCCTGCAGCACCCTTCCTGCGGTGGCAGTCCCTTGAACATTTGCAGGAATGTTAATCTCCGGATGGAGGTGGGGTCCAAATACAGGGGGATTAACATGAGGTTGGACCCTCTCGTTATTGCTTGTGCCAGCAGTCCCTACATGGGGCTCTTCTTGATTCTGCCTTTCCACCATGGCCCTCAATCTTTCTTGGCTCTGAGCCATGTTGTTCATCACTTCCATAAACTGCGTCATCTGTGTTCTCATTTCCAATCTTTCGTTTGCCATTTGATTTCTGACCTCTGCAAGGTCCTGCTGTACCTAATCCATTTGAATGCCCGGAAGATTGTTACGGGTTGGATAACGGTGCGGACGATTGAGGGGAAATACCCGGCGACGAGCAATAGTTCCTGAACATCACAACAAAGTTAGCAACAATAAAACAAAAAACCTACAAAACAAACAAAGGGTTAGCATGCAATGCAGTATGCTTATTTGTTCTCAAGGTATCCGGCCTGGCATTCAGTTTTGACCCTTCCAGACCCTTGAAGATGCTGTTGATGTTGCTTTCGACGTAAACTCGGATGAAACAAACTAATACACATATATATTACAAAAGGCCAATGGTACATAGTTTGTTTACAAATACAAGCCCTCTGAGGGGTCAAAATACATTACAAGAAAATAGGAAATCAAAATACATGGAATGA
Organism: Lathyrus aphaca; assembly: GCA_963966055.1. Classification (NCBI taxonomy): domain Eukaryota; kingdom Viridiplantae; phylum Streptophyta; class Magnoliopsida; order Fabales; family Fabaceae; genus Lathyrus; species Lathyrus aphaca. The sequence goes on from OZ014523.1 coordinate 277,722,326, forward strand.
AAACAACAACAAGCAAATAGTCAAACACCAAGACCAAACTCATCCTCCCGAACTTCCTTGAGAAGTGCTTCGGTCACAGGATCAGCTGGACGCTCCGTGAGATTCCTGATGAGGAGGTTCCGGGTGGTAACAGCTGCAGTTAACTTCTTGTGCTGACTTTGGTCCTTTGACCTCTTCACTCCAGCTCTGATCTTCAGTTCTGATATCTCCCTCTGGGCTGCTGCCAGGGCTTCTTGCTGCTCTTTTGCACTAGCTTCCAGTTGCTCTATCTTGTCTTGGACCCTCTTGTCCTCCAGAGTACGAGCCTCGGTGATCCTGACCCACCTAGCCTGACTCTCTTTCAGATACGAGTCTGTCCTGGCTTTCTGGAACTGGGCTTCCTTGCAAGCATTCTTCAGAATTTGTTCCCCAGCCCTAGACTTCTTGATATAATCCTCAGACTTCTCAATCTTGGCCAGATGTTCTATCTTCAACTTCTCCAACCTCTCAATATCCAGTCTTCCATCACTCCTCTCATAGAGGGTCTTCTGCAAAGCTTGAGTCAACTTCTCATTTCTTTCTTTCAACTTCTCAAACTCCTCTAAACTGACAGTTGCTGAAGGTGGTGTTGTGGAAGGTCCAGGCATATCTTCAATAGTGAAAGGCATCCCTGTAATTTGAGCTCTAGTATAGGACCACCCATTGTATTGTGCTGATGCCACATTGTTGCACTTTCCCAAAATGGTTACTCCCTTGGTTTGAACATTATCCCAGGCCCAGGCTGCCTGCCTAACAACAGCCAGATTAGGCTTGTTCTCACAATAAAGGGTCTCAACCAAGTCCTGTGCCTTAGGAGTGTGGACCAGTGCATAGCCCAGTTGTCTTCTGAACAGCAGAGGGTTGTAATTAATACTACCCTTAACTCCTATTAGGGGCACATTGGGAAAATGCCCACAGCTGGTGATGATATCCCTGCCTTTTGTGCTTTGAGTGCACCATCTGATATTAGCTGAAGTTAGAGTAGTAAGTCTTCCAGCCCAGTTTTTCTGCTGATGAGGGTTCAAGAATGCATCTGTCCTGGGCAAATGCCTGAGAAGCCAAGTATGGAACAAAGGGGCACATCACCTCACTAATCTTCCCCTCTGCTTTTCATTCCTCTGGTGCACTGAATAGTAGAGATCCCCCAATAAAGTTGGCACTGGGTTCTTTAGAATGAACAGATGGATTGCATTCTTACTAATGAATCGAGGCTCATCTGCAAATAATACAATCCCATATATACTCAAAGCCAATAAAGCACAGACAACTTTCCACTCTCCTAAAGAAGCTTTCAGGGTAGCTTGAGAGATCAGGAAATCCAGATGGAAACCAGGGATTCCAGCTTTAGAAGTCATATGCTGCTCAATCAGAACAGGTTCCAGATGCAAAGCCTTTGCTACTTCTCCATTACCAGGAAAGACCATCTCAGGGTTGAAAGGGATTCCACCCCTGATAGGCATACCAACCAATGATGAGTATTCTTCTAGTAGAGGGCCCAGCTGGAAGTCCTGAAAAGTGAAACATCTCAGTGGGGGATCATAAAACTGAAGACAAGTGTGGATCAGGCTTCTCTGTGAAGGGTCCAGATCCATAACCATATCCAGTATATTTCCATAGTGTTCCCTGAACAATGGTATGTGATCTGGAGTGATCAGGGTCTGAATCCTCCTGATGTCTGCTAGCTCTGGCTGGAAGAAGTGGTAGGTGATGTTGCTCTTTTTAGGTGCCATGATGTTGAGACTGAGTAGAGACAAGTGCTGATGAGGTTACTGAAGAATGGGCCACTGATTGGCAGGTGCAGGTGACTGAAGTAAATAGCTGATAGCTGAAGCTGATGAGGATAGGTCAATGATGAAGATGGGGTCAAAACCAAAACCAAATGAAGATGGATACCCTGAAACACAAATAAGCAAATGTCAATATGATGCAATGATTATGTATGCAAATGATATGCAAGGGTTTGTGACTGAGCTGGATCTGACCAAAAGCCCTGATATAAGTCCATGTGTGTAAGAAATCCAGATGGAGGTCTATAAATCCAGTAACCAAGGTGGGGGACTCAAATAAAGAGCCACATGTCCAAGGTTTAGAACCACAAGAACTGTTCCAACATGGAGTAATCTTAATCAAATCAAAGTAACAGGGTATTCTGAGGTCAAGGTACCTGCAAACCTGTAAACAGCCCAACCCCCTCACAGGTGGTGTTCTAAAACAAGGATCCTCAGACTTGGATTAGTTATGAGGAGTGTAAACACTTCTAACCCGGAGGTATAGTGTTTACAATAACCATAACAATTCCTCCTCTAATTCACCTCAGTTTCTGAAGGTCAATACTAAAAGGTCATCCAGACTTAGCAGCCTTCCCAGATAGCCCTAGCATTGCAGGAAATCTGCAACACAGAGTTCTCAAGAAGAAAACCATATCTGAACCGTGTTTCATATTCCCGCACCAGACCGAAATGGAATGGGAAAGAATATGATTCACTCTAGCCTAGGTGTCACTCAGGTCCCAGGTATAGGACCTTTAACTCTCAATGAAACACCCACCCACCAAAGCAAACAACAGATCCAGCCAGCAGCACAGTATGACAAATATGATAATATGCAAAGCAATAAAGAGAACAGTAAAGCAATCTGTACATAAAGCAATGAACCAAAAATAAATATACAAGCACAAATAAGCACATAACACCCCAGTAAACACAAATCAATCAAGCGCTAGGAGGAACCCACAAAAAGAACCAGAAGCCCTGGTTACAATATAAGTTCCCCAGCAGAGTCGCCAAGCTGTCGCTCCCAAAAGATGAGGCAGGGCTCAAATATGGCACAGACGCGAACGGTCGGCGAAAAGAACAATGAGAACACACAGCCGTGAACTCACTGGAGATGAATAGAGTCGCCAGCTAGGCATTTTTATCCCGGAGGAAAGGCAATGCTGCATAGACCTAGGAAAAGATGGATAAGACGGTCGCGAACCAGAGAGACTGAGAAAGGGGGTTGGTTACAACCTGGGAAGGTATTAGCACCCAGGTTGTCCGCCGTACTCGACGGGATCCACGCATGAAAGATTTGTGTTTTAAAAGGGGTAGTGTCAGTGCAATTCGTGTATAAAATAGCTGGAAAACAATATGTACGGGTGTCAGTGTAAATGAAGTGGGAGTGTATAAATGATGTGTCAGTGTGGGAATGAGAATGAATTACTCAAGAATATGAGGCTAAGGAATGAAGCTGGAAAGAGGGGGAATATACAGAGACTTTTGTTCGATAACCGTTAAGTTATGCCTACGTATCCTCTCGTGCAATGAGGAAGTCAGAACACCGTAGTTCGACCCAAAGAGACTGAAAGGTGAATTGACTTGTGAACTGCTTGCTTGCCTATGCTCAAGTGTATGACCTGTCTGGCTCAGGTGCAAACTGTCTTGCATTAGACGGAAGAAGCAAGTTCTCGTTTATGAGTGAGGATGATGAGAAAAGAATCCCGAAGGAAACGATTATTGTTTGTTTTTGAGTTTTCAGTCTTTTATTGCTTTTTTTGGATTTTGTCATAAGTTAATGAGCTTAAGTCTAAACCAATGGATTTAGTAAACTCACCACATCTTCCCTCTGATTAGGGGTAATGAGAATACCTTAAGTGTGAAGTCAGATTCTCACACTTAATCACCTTTGGTGCAGGATTAAGATCATTAACCTACTTGTGATTATTTAGATGTTTTTGGTGTTTTTGTTTAGTGTTGAGTAATGAGGTTAAGCCATAATCAAGGATTAAACAGACTCATTACACCATCCTAATAGAAGGATAATAGATGAGAATGTTTAAGCTGAGGAAAGCTCCTCAACTTAATCCATGATTAGGGATTAAACTCATGACAAAACAAGCCTTTGATTAAGTGGATTTTATTTAATGATAAGATGATGAAATGATTTTTAGGGTTTGTAAGACAACTTGAGGGGGACTTGTCCATTAACACTAGGGTTAGTCCTTCTTAACCAATTAAGGAAGAATTAGAACCCTAATGCAAGGCCCAAGTTACAAGTGTGATGTCTTGATGATTATTAGGTGAATTGATTAAAGGAGTTAAACACATTAAGGGTTTAACACTTAGGATTAAAGTTATACACTTCATCCTAATAGAAGGATGCAGGCATAAACTTAATCACAAAGCCTTAAAGCCTTTAGGGTTTAGTCCCTGATTATGAGATGAGAAGAGAAGACCCAAAAGAGACACAAAGGCAGAAACTAAATGGGAGACTAATCAAAACCCTAATCATTGTCATGCTTGGTTGTTCCTAAGGTTAGTGAGGTTTATAAGAACAATCTTCAATGGAACCACCAGGAAGCAGATGAAAGGATCAAGAGAAAGCAAAGTGACTTGCTTCATTCAAGAAGTCAAGTCACTTGAAGAAAGAAAGTGGGAAGAAGAAGAATGAGCAAGCTCAATCTCAAACACAAAAAAAAATTCAGCAATGGATGCAAGAGAGATGAAAAGAAAGGTTATGAGAAGTGAAGGCAAATTCACTTCTCAAAGTCACTTACCACCTGAAGGGTTAGAAAAGAAATGCCATGCAATGCAAAATGGGATGAGATGACATGATGAGAAACAAAACCAGAAGCATTTACATGACACTAATGATGTTTATGAGATGCTATGAACATGAGACAGGGCATGGAGATGATCATACAAGCTTGTGAATGCAAATGAAGCAAGTTAAGAAGCATGGACATACATGAAAAGTTATGAAGTGCACATGGCATACAACATGGCAAATACATGATGCAATGATCACACATGCTTTCTATATGTCTTATGATGTCAAATGAATCAAATGGATGCTTGAAATGTCATGGCAAGTCATGTTATGCAAGAGAATGCAAGATGGATGCCAATGGAAGCCCACATTAGGGTTTATGAACCATACATCAAACAAAAATCAAAATCAGAAGCAAAACCTAAGATAAAAAAATTGAAAATGCCACTCAAAGGACCCCTAATCCTATACTAAACCAATGCCCAAAGGAGAAGTCTCAACTCCTAACCAAACTCAAGATATGATTTTTACAAGATTTTTAGGGTTTTAGGGTTTCCAAACAAGAAAATTATCAAACAAATTGAAAATGGAAGATCAAATCATGGCCATTTAATCTCACAAACTACATGCTAAACACAATGCAATGCAAGAAGAACCAATATCCAACTCTTCATGGATAGGCAGAAATGATTTTTTGAACTTTGGATCAAAATAATGCACAAAAATGATTTTAATTCAATGAGAAATTCTTAAAATGCATCAAGATCAAAAAAATAAATTTGGTTTGAAGGTTGGACAATGTTTCTAAATGTCTTAGAACATTTCATGAATTTTTTGGTGATTTTTAAATACCTAAAAGTATTTTTAATAAATTAATTTCCATTAATCAATTAAAAATAAACTTTTAAATATTTAAAAATACTTTTTTAATGTAAAAAATGAAAACAAAAATATTTTTGTGTCATAAAAATTAATGAAATTCTTGAGAAAAAGTTTCATAATTTTTAGACAATTTTTACTATTTTAAATAAATTGTGCAAATAAAATGAAAAGAAATGAAATAAAAATTAAAATAAACTGAAGTAATCAGAAGGAGAGGCTGAGATTGATTCTGGGTTCAAAAGGTTTGACTGGGCGCGCATCTGGACGACCCAGGTTCAAACTGAGTTAATCTCAATTAATTAAATAAATAATGGTGATTAGGGTTTAATGACCACATCTGGACCGTTCACACGCGCGCGAAGTCAACTGGTCAAGGCAATCTCACGCTCCAGATTCAAACTCTCTTAATGACTGGGATTATGCCCTAATTATTTTCAGGTGGCCGGAGAAGACCTCCGGTCGTCTTCTCCGGTGGGAACCCCACCTGAAAATTCCTAAAACTCTCAAAACCTAACTAAAATGAAATCTAAGAACACTGGAATGATCCCCATAACCCACTGAATCAAAACCCCATCACCAAACACATTTATACTCCCTCAAACTCATGAATCGAAACAAAACTTTTTTAGGTCAGGGAGTTTCAGAACGCAATTAAATTCTTATTTCATCACCATTTTCAAAACTAAAGGCATCAGAACAATCAGTGGAGCATAGAGAACAACTTAAGAACTTAAAAAATGATTTCTGGAAAAAATGTTCTTGAGCTACCTGAGTTTCGAAGCTTTCAATCCAGCAACTTTCTGCCCTCTCTCTTTGATGCAATCCACTCTACTTGGTCCCCTGATGATCCTTGAATGCTTGGAAGAAATTTATGTTGGCTGGTTAAGGAGTTTGGACAAGTTCTGTCCAAGCTCAGTTGAAAATGGTGATGGTGATTCAAGCTGTTTCAAGCCAATGTGAGTGGTTCTTTGTGACCAATGTGATGAATGGAGAAGGTTTATGAAGTTTGTTCAGGTGTTTGTGGTTTGTGGAGTGAGTTTCGAATGGTTTTGCTTCTGGGAATGAAAATGGAGGAATGGTGTTCTTGCTTGGTTCAAGCCTAAGTCTTGTTGGTTTTGGCTCAGTGAGGCAAGGTGAGTTGATCTATGGAACTGGTTTTTGTGTTTGTGAACTGTATAGAGAGATTCGAAGAGTTTTGCTTGATGGAGTGTTTTTGTGTATGTGATGCTATGGTGTGTTTCAGCTTGGCTTCTTGTGTGTTATGACCAGCATTTGCTTTGCATAAAAGACTCCTATTGGTCAGATGATGTGACCTGGCCTGCTGTGATTGGGATGTTTACTTTTGCAAAAAGTCCACTTTGTTGTAAGGAGGGCATGGGCTAAGTTATAGCTTGGTACAAGAGGCATGGGCTGCGCAGCAAGGTGTGTGTGGAAGGCTAGCAAGGTTCAATAGCCAATGCAGCAAGTTGGTGAAAGTGTGATGATGGTTTTGCAAGTTGGTTATCTTTGGTTCACATGTGACTATCTTGCTACACAAGCCATGAAACATGAGAAACTTTGGTTCAAATCTGATTTTTAGGTCACATAGAATGTTTGTGTAGTGGTTTAGACATGAATTAGAGGTTACAAATGCCTTGGTGCAAAGTTCTTGCAAGTTTCTTATTTGGTGCATATCTTGAAAATTAATGATTTTTGCTAATTTTGTCACACCATAACTTTTGATCCAAAAAGAATTAGGTCATGTTCTTGTACTTTTTGAAAAGGGAAAAATGTATTCTACAACTTTCATGACCAAAGTTTTTCCATTTGAAGCATTTTTGGATCAAAAAGTAAGGTTTGAAAAGTGACCTAAATTGACAAATTCCTTAAAAGTCAACTATGCCCTAAAAAGTCAACTTTGCAAAAACTTCAAATTCTTGAATTTTGTGAACTTCAACCTTCTTCCATGATCAAATAAAGATCATATACACTCAAAATGATGAAGATCACCCCTTGGTTGGGTCATTGGGGGCCTCAGATGCCCTGATTTTACACTGACTTGTCCAGAAAGTCAACCCTTGATCAGATGACTTCCCCATGGAATTTCTTCATGAAAATTGATATGCATACTCCCTATACCATATAGAGACCAATAGTAACAAGAATGACCAAAAAATTTGGAGTTATGGCCTCTGAAACCAAAACCCTAATTCTAGGTCATCTGTGCAGTCAAGCCTGGCTCTGCATCCATATCAATCTCAGTTCTTGTGATTCTTTTGCATTTTTGACTTTGAGAGGATATAATATGATACTTGAACACACATGGACCCCTTTGAAGTGACTGATGGCCTTTGGAGTGGCCCAAGAGGCTCTTGGGTGGCTCAGATCACAAACCCTAGGTGCAGATGACTTTGAATCAATGCAGTGAATCAAAAATGTGATATGAGATGATATGATTGTGTTTATGCATATGAGATGATCATAAACCATGGTGTGACTGGGTGAGGGCAAATTTGGGGTGTTTACAGCTGCCCCTATTCAAACATGAGTTAGCTGTGCAGGATGTAAGCGACGACTTAACAGGCAAACAAGATAACTTGTGGTTGAATACCAAAGACAGTCCAAAATTTGCACTCACAGAATGAAGAAGAAAAGGGATATAGATTGTAAAAGAAAATAAAATATATTGTAAAGTGTGGGCGACGGAGGACGACTGTCGAGCAGAGGACGACTGTCGGGTAAAGAGCAATGACGGGGACGGCCGATATAATGGGAAAAGTGCGAAAAATGAAGCAATGACGGGGACGGCCGACATGCTGGGGATAAAAGAATTATGATGGGGACGGCCATCAAAATAAAGTTGTAAAATTCTCTGGGGATTAACGAAACATGACGGGGACGGCCATCAAGTTCATAAAGTAAAGTAACCAACGATGGGGACGGCCATCGGGCTAAAAAGAAAAGGGACCACGACGGGGACGGCCATCGGGTTAAAGAATAAACGAAATAAACAGATGATGAGGTACGGTCATCAAAGGTGAAGGACGATCACCTAGCAGGGGACGGCTGCTCTGTTGGGGATAAGATGAGGGACGGTCATCTAAGGTGGAGGACGACCACCCGGCAGGGTACGGCTGCCGAAAATATCGCGACATAGGACGAATGCCGGATAAAAGGTCAATGATGGGGACGGCCATCGGATGAGCATGATGGAGGACGACCATCAAGAGGTGGAGGACGACCACCTAGCAGGGGACGGCTGCTCTCAAGGTTTATCATGACATAGGACGAATGCCAGATAACCAAAACCAACAATGGGGACGGCCATTGGATAAAATGATGAAGGACGATCATCAAAAGGTGGAGGATGACCACCTAGCAGGGGACGGCTGCTAAATATCACGACATAGGACGAACGTCGGATAGAAAATCAACGATGGGGACGGCCATCGGATGAGCATGATGGAGGACGACCATCAAGAGGTGGGGGACGACCACCTAGCAGGGTACGGTTGCTCTCAGGGTTTATCGTGACACAGGACGAATGTCAGATAAAAAGAAAATTGCTTTGTTGGCGATCTCCTGGGGAGTAGTAAACACGGACGAGTGTTTACATCCAAGAAATAAAAGGGTAAGTGTTTAGATGTTTGTGTATAGATTAAAGATGCGGACGAGCATCCTTAAGACTACGATACGGACGAGTATCGGGTAGAAACAAATACTGACACGTGTTCAGAGAGGATGATACGGACGAGTATCAACTGGTTAACAGAGAACACGGACGAGTGTTGAATCTGAAGGGACTCTTCTGGGGAATGGTAGACACAGACGAGTGTCTATTTTTAAAAAGACATGAGTGTTGGACACAGTGTATGGATTAAAGATGCGGACGAGCATCCTTAAGACTATGATACGGACGAGTATCATGTAGAAACAACTCTTGACGCATGTTCTGAGATGATGGTACGGACGAGTACCAACTGGTTAACAAAGAACACAGACTAGTGTTGAATCTGTGGGGACATATAAGTGGTGTATACAAGATACGGACGAGTATCTGTATAAGTACGAGTAGTATGAGTATATATAGATGAGTGTTTATCGGCTGGGGAGAGTGACCCGGACGGGTGTCAAAAGGAGAAAAGTGTAATATAAACAAGTATATACAAAGTGTAGGTGACAGCGCTGGGGATACGACACGGACGGGTGTCAAGAAAGTGTATATAGGTATATGTGAGTGCAAAGAGGATGTCTTTGGTTTTCTGCTGGGGTATGACACGGACGGGTGTCAAAATGAGTATATACTGGTGTTTGATTGAGAGGCAGCTGCTTTTGCTGGGGATTCTGGTGGGGATTTTTCTGTACGTTGAGGAACTGTCATTATTCACAAGTGTTCGATTCACAATATGGCTTATGATTATGCTATGCGTTTGATTTTTTGCCGTAATGCTCCGTATTAGACGGAATGCTACGCTTTGTGGGTGAATATGATGCAAATGCCATGTTTAAACAAAGATGTCGATCTAGGGATTCGGATCCCGTTGCTGCGAAGATCTATGGTCGATTTTCTTGAAATAGGCATCCCAGCTGGGGATGAGATCATTGATATATCTGGTGAGATGCATCTGCTTGGGGAACTGGGTCAATGATGGACCTATTCCAGTGAATAAGGGACCCAGCTGGGGTTTGTAGAAGCTTTCCGTACTCTGTTGTGATTTCTTCATGCGTTGCTCTTCTGGATAGAGGCTGAAACCCTGCGGGGAGATGGTTCCCTGGCTTTGTTTTCTGCTGAGGAAGAATGATCGGCACCACGGCCGGGGAAGAGTGACAAGTGGAAACTTAGCTGGGGAAAGTTTACCGGTGGCAACTCAGCTGGGGAGAAAGCAACTCAGGTGCTGAGAATGAGTGTTGATTTGTCAGTTTGCTGGGACGACGCTTACATGCCCCCACGTTGTGCCTTGGATACCTGCAATCCTGCAAAGATAGGGAAACGCACAAATGATCCCGAGGTATCCCTTACTGGATTCCGTCATAGGAGTTTAGACACTTCTGAGAGTAAGTATATTCCCTGCAAGCATGTGTTCTTCTTTTTATCTTTTGAAGAAAAACATCTGTACTTATGCAATCAGTTTTTTAGAGACATCATACATTTCTTTGCAAAATAAAGATGTACAAGACGAAACATGACTGAAAATCTGATTTTATTAATTCATGTGCCCTGAATTGGCGAGATACAGTCAAAGAAACAAATCTCCTAAAATGAAGAGACTGTTACAAATTGAGAAACAAAGTGCTGGCGATGTTGACGACGCTTTCAAGGAGCTTCCTCTTTTGCTATGACTCGTATGACTTTTGACGTTCTTCTCATCTTGCGTTCTGGAGAAAGTTGATTCTGATTGAAGCTTGACCCTCTCGAAGTTTACCAAGTTGTAGGCGATACAGACGAATTCAGAATGCAGTTGTTCGCTTATTCCCTTATTTTGCATGGATCGCCCTTTCGGGTTTTCAATCCATCGGGATACCCATTTTTGCCTGAGCTGTCCGATGTGGCTTTTCAACTCAGCGGGTGTACATTTTTTGTTTATTTTCCCTTATTTTTGCCCGAGTCTTTTATTCTGTTTTTGACTCGCCGGGATGCCTTATTTTGCCTGGACTTACATTCTGTTTTTATGTCCAGCGGGTCATTTTTATGCGAAGTATTTTTTAACTGCATCTGAATTCACAGGGGACGGGAAATCTTCACCATCCATGGTGCTGAGCATCAGTGCTCCACCGGAAAAAACTTTCTTTACCACAAATGGTCCTTCATAATTCGGAGTCCACTTGCCCCTGTGGTCTGTATGAGGAGGGAGGATTCTTTTCAGCACAAGATCCCCTACTTGGTACTCTCGGTGCCTGACTTTCTGATCGAAGGCTTTCTTCATTCTTTTCTGATATAACTGCCCATGACAGATTGCAGCCAATCTTTTCTCTTCGATCAGACTCAGCTGTTCGTATCGGGCCTGAACCCATTCTGCTTCACTCAGTTTAACATCCATCAGTACCCGTAAGGAGGGTAATTCAACTTCAACAGGTAGGACTGCTTCCATACCATACACAAGCTGATACGGTGTTGCCCCAGTGGATGTTCTGATTGATGTGCGGTACCCGTGCAAGGCAAACGGTAGCATCTCATGCCAGTCTTTGTAAGTGACTACCATCTTTTGCACAATCTTCTTAATATTCTTATTTGCTGCCTCAACAGCGCCGTTCATCTTTGGCCTGTAAGGAGAAGAATTGTGATGTTGAATTTTGAAGTCCCGGCATAACTCAGCCATCATTTTATTGTTTAGATTGGAACCATTATCAGTAATGATTCGCTCGGGAACTCCATATCGACAGATGATATCTCTCTTCAGAAATCTGGCTACCACTTGTCTCGTAACATTGGCATAGGAAGCTGCTTCGACCCACTTGGTGAAGTAATCAATGGCAACCAGAATGAATCTGTGGCCATTCGAAGCAGTCGGTTCAATTTTGCCAATCATGTCAACGCCCCACATAGCAAAGGGCCAGGGTGAAGACATCACATTCAGAGGACTGGGAGGCACATGCACCTTATCCGCATAAATCTGGCATTTATGACATTTTCTGGCATAAGCACAACAGTCTGCATCCATTGTGATCCAGTAATAACCTGATCTTAGCAACTTCTTATCCATGGCATGCCCTCCTGCATGGGTACCAAAATATCCTTCGTGCACTTCATGCATCAACAAATCTGCTTCTGTCTTATCAACGCATCTGAGGAGTACCATATCAAAGTTTCTTTTGTATAGAGACCCATCAGCGTTCAGAAAGAAACTACCAGCAAGCCTTCTCAAAGTCTTCTTATCATTGGAAGATGCCCCAGGTGGGCATGTCTGATCCTCCAAGAAGCACTTAATGTCATGGAACCAAGGCTTATTATCTTTAACAACATCTGCTGCGAACACATATGCTGGTCTGTCAAGTCTGGACACTGATATCTGAGGTACAAAGTTAGCAGCTTGAACTTTGATCATGGATGAAATGGTAGCCAGAGCATCTACAAACTGATTCTCGTCCCGAGGGATATACTCAAGCTTGACCGTTGTAAAGAAAGTCAATAACCTCCTTGTATAATCCCTGTAAGGTATCAGATGATCCTGGTGTGTATACCATTTGCCGTTGGTTTGATTGATTACCAAAGCTGAATCTCCGAATACAGTCAACGTCTTGATCCTGAGGTCAATGGCTTCCTCAAGACCCATAATGCAAGCTTCGTATTCAGCTTCGTTGTTAGTGCAGTTGAAAGTGAGTTTTGCCGAGAAAGGCATGTGAACTCCTTTGGGTGTAATGAGTACTGCACCAACACCACGACCATTCATGTTAACAGCCCCATCAAACATCATAGTCCATTCTTCTTCTGGGTTGGGCCCTTCAGTGTGAACAGGCTCTTCATGATATTTTGCTTTTATGAACATGATGTCTTCATCGGGGAAGTCAAACCTCATAGGCTGGTAATCATCAATGGGTTGCTCAGCAAGATATTCAGATAGTACACTGCCCTTGATGGCTTTCTGAGAGGTGTACTGGATGTCGTACTCTGTGAGAATCATCTGCCATCTTGCAACCCGTCCGGTAAGAGCTGGCTTCTCGAAAATGTACTTGACTGGGTCCATTTTTGATATCAATAAGGTAGTGTGGGTCAACATATACTGTCTCAGTCGGCGAGCAGCCCACGCTAAAGCACAACAAGTTTTCTCGAGCAGTGAATAACGTTGTTCACAGTCGGTAAACTTTTTGCTTAGGTAGTAAATTGCATACTCTTTTCGACCAGACTCGTCATGCTGGCCCAGCACACACCCCATTGAATCTTCTAATACTGTCAAGTACATTATCAGAGGTCTTCCTTCAACTGGAGGCATAAGGATTGGAGGTTCTTGCAGATATTCTTTGATCTTGTCAAAAGCCCTCTGGCAGTCTTCATTCCACCTGACCGTCTGTTCTTTTCTTAACAGCTTGAACAAGGGTTCACAGGTTGCTGTAAGGTGAGATATGAACCGTGAAATGTAGTTCAATCGACCTAAGAACCCTCGAACTTCTTTCTCAGTCTTTGGTGCAGGCATCTCTTGAATGGCTTTGACTTTATCAGGGTCAACTTCAATCCCTTTCTCGCTCACAATAAAACCCAGCAGCTTACCAGATCGCACCCCGAATGTGCATTTGTTGGGGTTCAGCTTCAGTTGATACTTCCTCAAACGCTTGAATAGCTTCAGCAGATTCACCAGGTGATCTTCTTCAGTAAGGGACTTGGCGATCATGTCATCCACATAACATTCTATTTCTTTATGGATCATATCGTGGAATAATGTCACCATAGCCCGTTGATATGTTGCACCAGCATTCTTCAGTCCGAATGGCATCACTTTGTAACAGAACGTGCCCCAGGGTGTGATGAAGGTTGTCTTCTCCATGTCTTCAGGTGACATCTTAATCTGGTTGTATCCTGAAAATCCATCCATGAAGGAGAATACCGAGAACTGAGCCGTGTTATCCACCAATACATCAATGTGAGGTAAAGGGAAATCATCTTTCGGGCTAGCTCTATTCAGATCCCGGTAGTCAACACACATTCTTACTTTGCCGTCCTTTTTAGGCACAGGTACTATGTTAGCGACCCACGGTGGATAGCTAGTTACAGCCAGGAACCCGGCGTCCCATTGCTTTTGTACCTCCTCCTTGATCTTCATAGCCATGTCTGGACGAGTACGGCGTAGCTTCTGTTTAACTGGTTGGCACTCTTCTCTTAAAGGCAACTTGTGCACAACAATGTCGGTGTCCAACCCTGGCATATCCTGATAGGACCAAGCAAACACATCCACATACTCTTGAAGCAGATCAGTCAGTTGTCTCTTCACTGAGTCTTGCAGGCAGGCCCCGATTTTCACCTCTTTCACGTCTTCATCTGTACCAAGATTAATCACTTCAACCTCCTCCTGGTGAGGGGTAATGACCTTTTCCTCTTGTCTCAACAACCTGGCTAGCTCTTCAGGAAGCTCAAATTCTTCTTCAACCCCTTCATCAACTTGATTGATCGGATTGTCAAAGTCATACGAAGTCATAGCCGTGCTGTTGTCGGTGCTGTCTGGAAGGCACTCTCTGCAAGGGTTCAGTTTGTTTATTTTAGTGATTTGATTTTAATCTTGTTTAGAAAAGTGAAATAAAGTTGTCATTTTGAAAACATCGCCATTTATTTTTTGTACAAAAAGAAAAATGGAAAAACAGTGAGCGGAAAAGGAAAAGACTCATTTGCAAAAAGATGTCTGATATTTCATTGATTAATCTTGTTGCACAAAAAGTACAGATGGCCCGATTACAAAATGAGTCTTGTCATCTTGGGCAAGATGCAAGACTTTGATGCATGCTATAAAAATACAGGAAATAATAATTACTCTGCATGAGTAACTCTTATAATTTCCTGGGAAGACCAGTTTGAGATACTGCTCCCCGGGATCTTTGGACGAATCCAATTCTCCAGATTGCGTTCTTCTTCCAGCTCGCCTTCCAAATTGTTGATAGCATCGGGGGTGAGCATTCCCCCACTGACAAAACCGGGCTTCTCAGCAGCCTTTGCTTGATGTTGTTGGGTTGGTCTGTAACCCAACCCAAATTTGTCCTTCTTCTCTTCCACAGATAAAATCTTGCCCCAGCCTTGGGCAGTTCCTTCCTCAACAACCTTCCGGGCTTGTTGGTAAGATGACATGGAGATTCCAGGTACAGCAGATGCTTCATTCACGTTCAGGGCCTCAAACCCTTGGCTCATTGTTTCATGGATCTCCCCATCCATCTCAATATACTTATAAGTAGCCAGGTGGCTAACAAATATATCCTCCTCCCCACAGATAGTAACGACTTGGCCTTCCCACTCAAATTTTAACTTCTGGTGAAGGGTAGACATTACTGCGCCAGCGGCATGAATCCATGGTCTACCCAACAAACAGCTGTAGGCAGGCTGAATGTCCATCACATAGAAGGTCGTTTTAAAGGTTTGTGGGCCAATCGTTACAGGCAGCTCAATCTCTCCCAGAACCGATCTCTTAGAACCATCAAAGGCTCTTACTACCAGGTTGCTGGGACGCAATGCCAATCCTTCATACTCTAGCTTCACCAGGGCCTTCTTCGGTAAGACATTAAGGGATGACCCTGTGTCTACCAGTACATGGGAAAGGACTGAACCTTTACATTCCATGGTGATGTGTAAGGCCTTGTTATGGTTGCGGCCTTCCGTTGTCAAGTCAGTATTGGTGAACCCTAGCCCATTGCTAGCAGTAACATTTCCAACCACGGTTTCCAACTGATTGACAGTGATCTCTTCAGGCACGTAAGCTGCGTGCAAGACTTTGAGTAGTGCATTCCGATGGGCTTCGGAGCACATAAGCAATGATAGGATAGAGATCTTGGATGGCGTCTGGTGAAGCTAATCCACTATTTTGTAATCACTCTTTTTGATGATTCTCATGAACTCATCAACTTCTTGATCGAATGGTGTTTTCAAAGTTTCCTTAACAGCCTGATCTTCTTGCACCGGGCTCTTCCCTTTTGCCTTGGCAGCAGCTTCTGCTTCGGCTGTGGGTCTTTGAATTTGTGGAGCAAAGAGACGTCCGCTTCGAGTGAAGCCTCCGCCTCCTCCCACATTGTCTATTTGTGGTGCAGGTGTTGATGTATCATGAGTGATTCTTTGCCCCTCGCAGTATATGTCAGAGCCGTAGTGCCAAGGGATGGCCCTACTACTTTCATAAGGTACTGGTCCAGGCACCGTAACAGTGACTGGACTGATGACAGCTGCAGAAGGGATTGTGACAGTCTGTGGATCATAATAAATTGTGACTGGTGCTCTGACGGGAGCAGCACTTTCTGAGTTGTAGGCAGAGTTGTTTTCAGGATCATAAAATATTGTGACAGTTGAGACATCTTCATGATTTGTTGCTGGTGTTGTAGGAGGTATTGTTGGAAGGACGGACGTTGTTGTTGTAGGAGATTCAAACTGGAGTGGTGCTGATGTTGTAGAAGAAAAATTTGTTGATAGCTGATCAGTTGAGATGATAGATGAAGTACTTGTTGATGAAGCCGAAGAATTGTCAGGAACAATGGTTGCTGCAGTTGTAGGAGGTTCTGAAACCGTTGCTGATGAGATTGTTGGACTTGTTGGAAATGATGTGGTGATCTGAAGTTGGCCACTCTGTATGAGACCATTTATACCATCCCTCAAATTATCGCACCCATTTACTGAAATATTGCAGTAAGCGCACCCTAGCTCGCACCCCGGGAACATTTGACATTCGAGGAGTTGAGCTTTGATTTCCACCAACGGTGTCCTGATCTGACCCACACTGGTTATTAAATAAGACGGCTTGTCTTCTTCAATAGCGTTAATTCGGGGACCACCGTGGTTTGGCATAGGATTCTTATTAACATTGGGTGGTGGTGCGAAATTCAGAGCCTTGGAGTCTACCAGGTCTTGTACCTTCATATGCAGAGCTCTGCACTTTTCTGTACTGTGGCCAGGTGCGTTTGAATGAAAAGCACACCTAGCATTGGGGTCATAATTCCTGGGTAGACTGTTGGGATCCGGAGGTGCCAATGTCCTTAGCTCAACTAGGTTGAGTTTCAGGAGTTGTGGCAGCAATGTAGCATATGGCATAGGGATCGGATCGATCACCCGGTTGGCTTGAGACGGCCTCTGCTGGAATGGCCTTTGCTGATTATTGTTGTTGCTGTTGTTGTTGTTGTAATTTCTTGGAGGATACTGATTTTGTTGATGGTACTGAGGTTGTTGCTGATAGTTTTGTTGAGGAGGTTGATAGGCTGGTTGAGGATGAGCTGGAGCGGGGATAGTGACTGCTGCTACAGACCTGTGAACATACTGGGGTCTGCCCCTGTTGGTGTGGATGGCATTGGTCTCGCCAGTTCTTCTTGGGCCGGTAAAAGGCTTCCTTGTACTGTTGGACGAGCTGGCACCGTTGTCTGAGATCTTACCCATCTTTAACAGGCTCTCGATTCTCTCTCCAGCTATGACAACATCTGCGAAGCTAGTGGAAGAGAAAGCAGCCAGCCTGTCAATATATGTTCCCTGAAGGGTGTTCATGAACATATCAGCCATCTCCCTTTCAGACATAGGTGGCTGAACGGCAGCAGCCAATTGCCTCCATCTCTGGGCATATTCTCGGAAACTTTCCCTTGACGACTGTGACATTCCCATTAGGAGGGTCCTGTTGGGTGCCATATCCAGATTATACTGATACTGTCTGATGAAGGCCTCTGCCAGGTCCTTCCAGCATCTAATAGTTGCCCTTGTCAGATGGGAATACCATTCCCTTGAAGCTCCCGTCAAGCTATCCTCGAAATAGAACATCCAGAGCTTCTCATCCATGGTATAGGCCTTTAGTCTCCCGAGAAAAGATTGTAGATGGGTTCGGGGACAGGAAGTCCCATTATACTTCTCAAAACATGGTGGCTTAAACTTGTGGGGGATCCTGACCCCGTCTACCAAGCCCATGTCCATGACGTCGAAACCCAAAGAGTTTTGAGACTCTAGGGATCTTAATTTCTCAGCTATCTCATCCAACCTTCTATCGTAAGCTTCCTCCCCCGCACCCATTACTGTAAACTGGTCTTCCTGAGGGTCTTCCTACAGCACCCTTCCTGCGGTGGCAGTCCCTTGAACATTTGCAGGAATGTTAATCTCCGGATGGAGGTGGGGTCCAAATACAGGGGGATTAACATGAGGTTGGACCCTCTCGTTATTGCTTGTGCCAGCAGTCCCTACATGGGGCTCTTCTTGATTCTGCCTTTCCACCATGGCCCTCAATCTTTCTTGGCTCTGAGCCATGTTGTTCATCACTTCCATAAACTGCGTCATCTGTGTTCTCATTTCCAATCTTTCGTTTGCCATTTGATTTCTGACCTCTGCAAGGTCCTGCTGTACCTAATCCATTTGAATGCCCGGAAGATTGTTACGGGTTGGATAACGGTGCGGACGATTGAGGGGAAATACCCGGCGACGAGCAATAGTTCCTGAACATCACAACAAAGTTAGCAACAATAAAACAAAAAACCTACAAAACAAACAAAGGGTTAGCATGCAATGCAGTATGCTTATTTGTTCTCAAGGTATCCGGCCTGGCATTCAGTTTTGACCCTTCCAGACCCTTGAAGATGCTGTTGATGTTGCTTTCGACGTAAACTCGGATGAAACAAACTAATACACATATATATTACAAAAGGCCAATGGTACATAGTTTGTTTACAAATACAAGCCCTCTGAGGGGTCAAAATACATTACAAGAAAATAGGAAATCAAAATACATGGAATGAAAACAACAACAAGCAAATAGTCAAACACCAAGACCAAACTCATCCTCCCGAACTTCCTTGAGAAGTGCTTCGGTCACAGGATCAGCTGGACGCTCCGTGAGATTCCTGATGAGGAGGTTCCGGGTGGTAACAGCTGCAGTTAACTTCTTGTGCTGACTTTGGTCCTTTGACCTCTTCACTCCAGCTCTGATCTTCAGTTCTGATATCTCCCTCTGGGCTGCTGCCAGGGCTTCTTGCTGCTCTTTTGCACTAGCTTCCAGTTGCTCTATCTTGTCTTGGACCCTCTTGTCCTCCAGAGTACGAGCCTCGGTGATCCTGACCCACCTAGCCTGACTCTCTTTCAGATACGAGTCTGTCCTGGCTTTCTGGAACTGGGCTTCCTTGCAAGCATTCTTCAGAATTTGTTCCCCAGCCCTAGACTTCTTGATATAATCCTCAGACTTCTCAATCTTGGCCAGATGTTCTATCTTCAACTTCTCCAACCTCTCAATATCCAGTCTTCCATCACTCCTCTCATAGAGGGTCTTCTGCAAAGCTTGAGTCAACTTCTCATTTCTTTCTTTCAACTTCTCAAACTCCTCTAAATTGACAGTTGCTGGAGGTGGTGTTGTGGAAGGTCCAGGCATATCTTCAATAGTGAAAGGCATCCCTGTAATTTGAGCTCTAGTATAGGACCACCCATTGTATTGTGCTGATGCCACATTGTTGCACTTTCCCAAAATGGTTACTCCCTTGGTTTGAACATTATCCCAGGCCCAGGCTGCCTGCCTAACAACAACCAGATTAGGCTTGTTCTCACAATAAAGGGTCTCAACCAAGTCCTGTGCCTTAGGAGTGTGGACCAGTGCATAGCCCAGTTGTCTTCTGAACAGCAGAGGGTTGTAATTAATACTACCCTTAACTCCTATTAGGGGCACATTGGGAAAATGCCCACAGCTGGTGATGATATCCCTGCCTTTTGTGCTTTGAGTGCACCATCTGATATCAGCTGAAGTTAGAGTAGTAAGTCTTCCAGCCCAGTTTTTCTGCTGATGAGGGTTCAAGAATGCATCTGTCCTGGGCAAATGCCTGAGAAGCCAAGTATGGAACAAAGGGGCACAGCACCTCACTAATCTTCCCCTCTGCTTTTCATTCCTCTGGTGCACTGAATAGTAGAGATCCCCCAATAAAGTTGGCACTGGGTTCTTTAGAATGAACAGATGGATTGCATTCTTACTAATGAATCGAGGCTCATCTGCAAATAATACAATCCCATATATACTCAAAGCCAATAAAGCACAGACAGCTTTCCACTCTCCTAAAGAAGCTTTCAGGGTAGCTTGAGAGATCAGGAAATCCAGATGGAAACCAGGGATTCCAGCTTTAGAAGTCATATGCTGCTCAATCAGAACAGGTTCCAGATGCAAAGCCTTTGCTACTTCTCCATTACCAGGAAAGACCATCTCAGGGTTGAAAGGGATTCCACCCCTGATAGGCATACCAACCAATGATGAGTATTCTTCTAGTAGAGGGCCCAGCTGGAAGTCCTGAAAAGTGAAACATCTCAGTGGGGGATCATAAAACTGAAGACAAGTGTGGATCAGGCTTCTCTGTGAAGGGTCCAGATCCATAACCATATCCAGTATATTTCCATAGTGTTCCCTGAACAATGGTATGTGATCTGGAGTGATCAGGGTCTGAATCCTCCTGATGTCTGCTAGCTCTGGCTGGAAGAAGTGGTAGGTGATGTTGCTCTTTTTAGGTGCCATGATGTTGAGACTGAGTAGAGACAAGTGCTGATGAGGTTACTGAAGAATGGGCCACTGATTGGCAGGTGCAGGTGACTGAAGTAAATAACTGATAGCTGAAGCTGATGAGGATAGGTCAATGATGAAGATGGGGTCAAAACCAAAACCAAATGAAGATGGATACCCTGAAACACAAATAAGCAAATGTCAATATGATGCAATGATTATGTATGCAAATGATATGCAAGGGTTTGTGACTGAGCTGGATCTGACCAAAAGCCCTGATATAAGTCCATGTGTGTAAGAAATCCAGATGGAGGTCTATAAATCCAGTAACCAAGGTGGGGGACTCAAATAAAGAGCCACATGTCCAAGGTTTAGAACCACAAGAACTGTTCCAACATGGAGTAATCTTAATCAAATCAAAGTAACAGGGTATTCTGAGGTCAAGGTACCTGCAAACCTGTAAACAGCCCAACCCCCTCACAGGTGGTGTTCTAAAACAAGGATCCTCAGACTTGGATTAGTTATGAGGAGTGTAAACACTTCTAACCCGGAGGTATAGTGTTTACAATAACCATAACAATTCCTCCTCTAATTCACCTCAGTTTCTGAAGGTCAATACTAAAAGGTCATCCAGACTTAGCAGCCTTCCCAGATAGCCCTAGCATTGCAGGAAATCTGCAACACAGAGTTCTCAAGAAGAAAACCATATCTGAACCGTGTTTCATATTCCCGCACCAGACCGAAATGGAATGGGAAAGAATATGATTCACTCTAGCCTAGGTGTCACTCAGGTCCCAGGTATAGGACCTTTAACTCTCAATGAAACACCCACCCACCAAAGCAAACAACAGATCCAGCCAGCAGCACAGTATGACAAATATGATAATATGCAAAGCAATAAAGAGAACAGTAAAGCAATCTGTACATAAAGCAATGAACCAAAAATAAATATACAAGCACAAATAAGCACATAACACCCCAGTAAACACAAATCAATCAAGCGCTAGGAGGAACCCACAAAAAGAACCAGAAGCCCTGGTTACAATATAAGTTCCCCAGCAGAGTCGCCAAGCTGTCGCTCCCAAAAGATGAGGCAGGGCTCAAATATGGCACAGACGCGAACGGTCGGCGAAAAGAACAATGAGAACACACAGCCGTGAACTCACTGGAGATGAATAGAGTCGCCAGCTAGGCATTTTTATCCCGGAGGAAAGGCAATGCTGCATAGACCTAGGAAAAGATGGATAAGACGGTCGCGAACCAGAGAGACTGAGAAAGGGGGTTGGTTACAACCTGGGAAGGTATTAGCACCCAGGTTGTCCGCCGTACTCGACGGGATCCACGCATGAAAGATTTGTGTTTTAAAAGGGGTAGTGTCAGTGCAATTCGTGTATAAAATAGCTGGAAAACAATATGTACGGGTGTCAGTGTAAATGAAGTGGGAGTGTATAAATGATGTGTCAGTGTGGGAATGAGAATGAATTACTCAAGAATATGAGGCTAAGGAATGAAGCTGGAAAGAGGGGGAATATACAGAGACTTTTGTTCGATAACCGTTAAGTTATGCCTACGTATCCTCTCGTGCAATGAGGAAGTCAGAACACCGTAGTTCGACCCAAAGAGACTGAAAGGTGAATTGACTTGTGAACTGCTTGCTTGCCTATGCTCAAGTGTATGACCTGTCTGGCTCAGGTGCAAACTGTCTTGCATTAGACGGAAGAAGCAAGTTCTCGTTTATGAGTGAGGATGATGAGAAAAGAATCCCGAAGGAAACGATTATTGTTTGTTTTTGAGTTTTCAGTCTTTTATTGCTTTTTTTGGATTTTGTCATAAGTTAATGAGCTTAAGTCTAAACCAATGGATTTAGTAAACTCACCACATCTTCCCTCTGATTAGGGGTAATGAGAATACCTTAAGTGTGAAGTCAGATTCTCACACTTAATCACCTTTGGTGCAGGATTAAGATCATTAACCTACTTGTGATTATTTAGATGTTTTTGGTGTTTTTGTTTAGTGTTGAGTAATGAGGTTAAGCCATAATCAAGGATTAAACAGACTCATTACACCATCCTAATAGAAGGATAATAGATGAGAATGTTTAAGCTGAGGAAAGCTCCTCAACTTAATCCATGATTAGGGATTAAACTCATGACAAAACAAGCCTTTGATTAAGTGGATTTTATTTAATGATAAGATGATGAAATGATTTTTAGGGTTTGTAAGACAACTTGAGGGGGACTTGTCCATTAACACTAGGGTTAGTCCTTCTTAACCAATTAAGGAAGAATTAGAACCCTAATGCAAGGCCCAAGTTACAAGTGTGATGTCTTGATGATTATTAGGTGAATTGATTAAAGGAGTTAAACACATTAAGGGTTTAACACTTAGGATTAAAGTTATACACTCCATCCTAATAGAAGGATGCAGGCATAAACTTAATCACAAAGCCTTAAAGCCTTTAGGGTTTAGTCCCTGATTATGAGATGAGAAGAGAAGACCCAAAAGAGACACAAAGGCAGAAACTAAATGGGAGACTAATCAAAACCCTAATCATTGTCATGCTTGGTTGTTCCTAAGGTTAGTGAGGTTTATAAGAACAATCTTCAATGGAACCACCAGGAAGCAGATGAAAGGATCAAGAGAAAGCAAAGTGACTTGCTTCATTCAAGAAGTCAAGTCACTTGAAGAAAGAAAGTGGGAAGAAGAAGAATGAGCAAGCTCAATCTCAAACACAAAAAAAATGCAGCAATGGATGCAAGAGAGATGAAAAGAAAGGTTATGAGAAGTGTAGGCAAATTCACTTCTCAAAGTCACTTACCACCTGAAAGGTTAGAAAAGAAATGCCATGCAATGCAAAATGGGATGAGATGACATGATGAGAAACAAAACCAGAAGCATTTACATGACACTAATGATGTTTATGAGATGCTATGAACATGAGACAGGGCATGGAGATGATCATACAAGCTTGTGAATGCAAATGAAGCAAGTTAAGAAGCATGGACATACATGAAAAATTATGAAGTGCACATGGCATACAACATGGAAAATACATGATGCAATGATCACACATGCTTTCTATATGTCTTATGATGTCAAATGAATCAAATGGATGCTTGAAATGTCATGGCAAGTCATGTTATGCAAGAGAATGCAAGATGGATGCCAATGGAAGCCCACATTAGGGTTTATGAACCATACATCAAACAAAAATCAAAATCAGAAGCAAACCCTAAGATAAAAAAATTGAAAATGCCACTCAAAGGACCCCTAATCCTATACTAAACCAAAGCCCAAAGGAGAAGTCTCAACTCCTAACCAAACTCAAGATATGATTTTTACAAGATTTTTAGGGTTTTAGGGTTTCCAAACAAGAAAATTATCAAACAAATTGAAAATGGAAGATCAAATCATGGCCATTTAATCTCACAAACTACATGCTAAACACAATGCAATGCAAGAAGAACCAATATCCAACTCTTCATGGATAGGCAGAAATGATTTTTTGAACTTTGGATCAAAATAATGCACAAAAATGATTTTAATTCAATGAGAAATTCTTAAAATGCATCAAGATCAAAAAATAAATTTGGTTTGAAGGTTGGACAATGTTTCTAAATGTCTTAGAACATTTCATGAATTTTTTGGTGATTTTTAAATACCTAAAAGTATTTTTAATAAATTAATTTCCATTAATCAATTAAAAATAAACTTTTAAATATTTAAAAATAGTTTTTTAATGTAAAAAATAAAAACAAAAATATTTTTGTGTCATAAAAATTAATGAAATTTTTGAGAAAAAGTTTCATAATTTTTAGACAATTTTTACTATTTTAAATAAATTGTGCAAATAAAATGAAAAGAAATGAAATAAAAATTAAAATAAACTGAAGTAATCAGAAGGAGAGACTGAGATTGATTCTGGGTTCAAAAGGTTTGATTGGGCGCGCATCTGGACGGCCCAGGTTCAAACTGAGTTAATCTCAATTAATTAAATAAATAATGGTGATTAGAGTTTAATGACCACATCTGGACCGTTCACACGCGCGCGAAGTCAACTGGTCAAGGCAATCTCACGCTCCAGATTTAAACTCTCTTAATGACTGGGATTATGCCCTAATTATTTTCAGGTGGCCGGAGAAGACCTCCGGTCGTCTTCTCCGGTGGGAACCCCACCTGAAAATTCCTAAAACTCTCAAAACCTAACTAAAATGAAATCTAAGGACACTGGAATGATCCCCATAACCCACTGAATCAAAACCCCATCACCAAACACATTTATACTCCCTCAAACTCATGAATCGAAACAAAACTTTTTTAGGTCAGGGAGTTTCAGAACGCAATTAAATTCTTATTTCATCACCATTTTCAAAACTAAAGGCATCAGAACAATCAGTGGAGCATAGAGAACAACTTAAGAACTTAAAAAATGATTTCTGGAAAAAATGTTCTTGAGCTACCTGAGTTTCGAAGCTTTCAATCCAGCAACTTTCTGCCCTCTCTCTTTGATGCAATCCACTCTACTTGGTCCCCTGATGATCCTTGAATGCTTGGAAGAAATTTATGTTGGCTGGTTAAGGAGTTTGGACAAGTTCTGTCCAAGCTCAATTGAAAATGGTGATGGTGATTCAAGCTGTTTCAAGCCAATGTGAGTGGTTCTTTGTGACCAGTGTGATGAATGGAGAAGGTTTATGAAGTTTGTTCAGGTGTTTGTGGTTTGTGGAGTGAGTTTCGAATGGTTTTGCTTCTGGGAATGAAAATGGAGGAATGGTGTTCTTGCTTGGTTCAAGCCTAAGTCTTGTTGGTTTTGGCTCAGTGAGGCAAGGTGAGTTGATCTATGGAACTGGTTTTTGTGTTTGTGGACTGTATAGAGAGATTCGAAGAGTTTTGCTTGATGGAGTGTTTTTGTGTATGTGATGCTATGGTGTGTTTCAGCTTGGCTTCTTGTGTGTTATGACCAGCATTTGCTTTGCATAAAAGACTCATATTGGTCAGATGATGTGACCTGGCCTGCTGTGATTGGGATGTTTACTTTTGCAAAAAGTCCACTTTGTTGTAAGGAGGGCATGGGCTAAGTTATAGCTTGGTACAAGAGGCATGGGCTGCGCAGCAAGGTGTGTGTGGAAGGCTAGCAAGGTTCAATAGCCAATGCAGCAAGTTGGTGAAAGTGTGATGATGGTTTTGCAAGTTGGTTATCTTTGGTTCACATGTGACTATCTTGCTACACAAGCCATGAAACATGAGAAACTTTGGTTCAAATCTGATTTTTAGGTCACATAGAATGTTTGTGTAGTGGTTTAGACATGAATTAGAGGTTACAAATGCCTTGGTGCAAAGTTCTTGCAAGTTTCTTATTTGGTGCACATCTTGAAAATTAATGATTTTTGCTAATTTTGTCACACCATAACTTTTGATCCAAAAAGAATTAGGTCATGTTCTTGTACTTTTTGAGAAGGGAAAAATGTATTCTACAACTTTCATGACCAAAGTTTTTCCATTTGAAGCATTTTTGGATCAAAAAGTAAGGTTTGAAAAGTGACCTAAATTGACAAATTCCTTAAAAGTCAACTATGCCCTAAAAAGTCAACTTTGCAAAAACTTCAAATTCTTGAATTTTGTGAACTTCAACCTTCTTCCATGATCAAATAAAGATCATATACACTCAAGATGATGAAGATCACCCATTGGTTGGGTCATTGGGGGCCTCAGATGCCCTGATTTTGCACTGACTTGTCTGAAAAGTCAACCCTTGATCAGATGACTTCCCCATGGAATTTCTTCATGAAAATTGATATGCATACTTCCTATACCATATAGAGACCAATGGAAACAAGAATGACCAAAAAATTTGGAGTTATGGCCTCTGAAACCAAAACCCTAATTCTAGGTCATCTGTGCAGTCAAGCCTGGCTCTGCATCCATATCAATCTCAGTTATTGTGATTCTTTTGCATTTTTGACTTTGAGAGGATATAATATGATACTTGAACACACATGGACCCCTTTTAAGTGACTGATGGCCTTTGGAGTGTCCCAAGAGGCTCTTGGGTGGCTCAGATCACAAACCCTAGGTGCAGATGACTTTGAATCAATGCAGTGAATCAAAAATGTGATATGAGATGATATGATTGTGTTTATGCATATGAGATGATCATAAACCATGGTGTGACTGGGTGAGGGAAAATTTGGGGTGTTTACACATAGCACACTGATATGTTGCCCCGACGTTCTTCAAACCAAATGGCATCACTTTATAACAAAAGGTGCCCCAGTGTGTAACAAATGTAGTCTTCTCCATATCTTCAGGTGCCATCTTGATTTGATTGTAACCAGAGAAACCATCCATAAAAGAGAATACCTTATGTTGAGAAGTGTTGTCTACCAGAACATCAATATGAGGAAGTGGAAAGTCATCTTTAGGGCTAGCCTTATTCAAATCTCTGTAATCCACACACATGCGTACCTTTCCATATTTCTTAGGTACTGGTACCACATTTGCAACCCATTGAGGATAAGAAGTCACAGCTAAGAACCCTGCATCAAACTGTTTCATCACCTTTGCTTTAATCTTTTCTTACATTTCAGGACGCATGCGATGAACCTTCTGCTTCTTCGGACGACAATCTTCTTTTACCGGTAAACGGTGAACCACAATGTCTGTATCCAGCCCTGACATATATTCATAGGACCAAGCAAAGATCTCCACATAATCACGTAACATCTTGTAAACACCCCAAATTTTCCCTCACCCTTTCACACCATGGCTTGTGATCTTTTCATATGCATAATTCAATCATAGCATCTCATACCACATTTTTGATTCACTGCATTGATTCTAAGTCATCTGCATCTAGGGTTTGTGATCTGAGCAATCCAAGAGCCACTTGAGCCTTTCCAAAGGTCATCAATCACTTCAAAGGGGTCCATGTATGTTCTAGCATCATATTACATCCTCTCAAAGTCAATAAAGTCAAAGGATCACAAGAACTGAGAAAGGCATGGAAGCAGAGCCAGGTTTAACTGCACAGATGACCTAGAATTAGGGTTTTGGTTTCAAAGGCCATAACTCCAAATTTTTTTGTCATTCTTGTTTCTATTGGTCTCAATATGGTATAGGGATCATGCATATCAATTTTCATGAAGAAATTACATGGGGAAGGCATCTAACCAAGAGTTGACTTCTTGAGCAAGTCAGTGTAAAATCAGGGCATCTGAGGCCCCCAATGACCCAACCAAAGGGTGTTCTTCATCAGTTTGAATGTGTATGATCTTTATTTGATCATAGAAGATGTTGGAAGTTCACAAATTTGAATAATTTCAAGCCATTTGCAAAGTTACCTTTTTGGGAAAATGACTTGTAATGGAAACTTGCCATTTTGGGAAAGTTTTTCAACCCTTGCTTTTTGATTCAAAAATGTTTCAAATGGGTAAACTTTGGTCATGAAAGTTGTAGAATGGATCATTCCCTTTTCAAAAAGTACAAGAACTCATTCTAATTCATTTTGAATCAAAAGTTATGGCTTGTCAAAGTTGGACAAAATCACATAATTTCAAGTTATGTACCAAAGAGGCAAAGTTGCAAAA
This sequence comes from Lathyrus aphaca, assembly GCA_963966055.1. NCBI lineage: Eukaryota > Viridiplantae > Streptophyta > Magnoliopsida > Fabales > Fabaceae > Lathyrus > Lathyrus aphaca. Next base: position 277,750,425 of record OZ014523.1, read on the forward strand.
CCCCTTGCCAAGGTAAAATGAGACCTCAAAGTGACTTCTAATCTTTGTACAAACATAAACCAATGCCTAAAAGTCAGAATGCACCAAAGGTTTGCCCATTTTCATGACTTGTGGATCAAGAAATCACAAAAGGGCCAAGATTGGACAAAGTTGCAAAACATCATACAAACCCTAATCCACTTGCTGCATTGCTTCTAATCCATTTCCATGGTTCTCCCTAAACTCAGCTGAGCCAAGCCATGCCCCTATCACAGCCTCACACTTGCCCATACCTTAAGTACACCTAACTTGGACTTTTTGCAAAAAGACCCATACCAATCAAGCTAGGCCACACCAACTCCTCTGACCTATCCAAGGGTGATAAGTGGACCAAAAGAGACTGAACACAACACACAACACAAGCGGAAACCTCGGATTTCCATAATTATCAAAAATTCTCCAACTTGCAAAACCTTTCGAATCTCTCAGCTCACTCAACCAATCTTCAAACCAACTTCACCATTGATCTCAAAGTGACTCACTGACCACAAACCAACCATTGAAACAGCCAAAAACACCCCATAAACCAAACACGATTTCTGACCAGTTGGCTTGCAAACTCCCAAATCAGCCAAAAGAAATTCCTTCCAAGCATCAAAACTTCATCAGGAGTTCAAGGGGAGTAGTTTGCACAAAGAGAGAGGGCCTAAAAGTCCCAAACTGAGAAAGCTCAAGCTCAGGTACCTCCTTAAAACTTTTTTCCAGAACTTGTTTCTTTAGTTATAGAATGGTAGAGTAGGTTCCACTGATCACTTTGAGCTTTATACTTTCAAAAATGGTTGAGGATTGAGTCTGTATGATTGTTCTGAAAGTTTTGACATTTTTAATCTTTCCTTCGAATCTTGTGTTTGAGCAAAAATAAATTCATTTTGAGTGTAGATTCATGTTTAGGAGAGTGAGGGGAGTTGATCTGGAGCTTTAGAGCTCCAGAAATAACGTAGGGAAGAAGTTGGCAACTTTCAGGTGAGGGAGTCACCGGAGAAGACGACCGGAGCTCTTCTCCGGTGACCTGAAAGTGTTTAAGTGTCTTAATTAGGTTTAGGGTTCAGTTTGAATATAGGCCTTAGATTTGGTTGACTTCCATTGACCCGCGCGCAAACAAATGGTCCAGATTCATCACTTAAGCCCTAATCCACGTCATTAATCTAATTAATTAAGTTTTTAATTTAATCTGGCCAGTTTGAATGACAGCCGTTGGATGACGCGCCAGTCAATTCCCTCCTTTTCCATTTAAATGTCAGCCCTCAGATTTGCATACTTTCCATTATTTTCATTTTTTATTCATTTTCCTTTCATTTTATTTATACGAATTATTAAAAATAGCTAAAATCATTTAAAAATTATGAAAATTTTTGTCAAGGGTTTCATGAATTAATGAAAATTAATTAATTAAAAATACATTTAGGTATTTAAAAAATCACAAAAAATTCACATTGCATTTAGAAACATTTAGAAACATTGTCCAACTCTCAAACCGAATTTCTTTTTTGTTCTTGATGCCTTTTGATCATTTTCATTGGATTTAATTTCATTTTTAGGCAATATTTTTGTGCAAACTTCAAAAATTTCCTTCTGCCTAACCATTGAGAGTTGGGTGATGATTCTTTTGGCATTGCATCTTGCATAGCATGTAGTTTATAGGATAAATTTGATTTAAATTGATCTTGCATTTTCAATTTGTTTTGCATTTTTCTTGACAAGGTACCTTAAAACCCTAGCAATCTTAAGAAATTCATAACTTTCATTAGGTTAAGAGTTGGATCCTCTCCTTTGGGCAGTGAGTTTGTATAGGTTTAGGGTATCTTTGATTGCATTTTAAATTTTTTATCATGTCATTTGCTTCTGGTTTTGGATTTTTGCTTTGCATGATGCATGTAACCCTAATTTGTGCCTTTCCTTTGCATCCATCTTTCATTTGCTTGCATTCAAGAACTTGTCATGACATTTTGTGCATCTACATGATTCATAATACATCTTAGGACATATTAGAATCATGTTTGATCATTGCATCTTTCATTTACCATGTTGTATGTCCATTACATTTCATAACTTTTCATGTACATTCATGGTTCAATGCATGCCTCATTTGCATCCTTATGCTTGTTTGATCATTCCCATGCCTTGCCTCATGTTTGTATCATCTCTTAGCATCATTAACTTCATGTTCTTGCTCCTGGTTTTGGTTTGCATCATCACATTTCATCTCATTTGCATTGCATTTCATTTCTTATGCTAACATTTCAGGTGGTAAGTTGTTTGAGAAGTGAATTTGCCTTCACTTCTCATAATCTCTTTTCATCTCTTTCATAATTCCTTTTCTGCATTTTGTATGTGTATTATAGTGAGCTTGCTCATTCATGTTCATCTCCTACTTTCTTTCTTCAAGCAACTTGTCTTCTTAAGTGAAGCAAGTTGTTTTGCTTCTCTTTGCTTCCTACTCCTTTCATCTGCTTCCTTCCTGGTGGTTTCTCTGAAGATCTTCTTGCAAACCTCATTAACCCTAGGATCTCCAAGCATGATAACAATTAGGGTTTTGATTAGTCCCCCATTTAGATTTTACCTTTGTGTCATCTTTGAGTCTTCTTTTCTCATCTCATAATCAAGGACTAAACCCTAAAGGTTTTAAGGCTTTGTGATTAAGTTTATGCCTGCATCCTTCTATTAGGATGGAGTGTATAACTTCAATCCTAAGTGTTAAACCCTTAATGTGTTTAAATCCTTTAATCAATTCACTTAATAACCATCAAGACATCAAGATTGTAACTTGGGCCTTGCATTAGGGTTCTAATTCTTCCTTAATTGGTTAAGAAGGACTAACCCTAGTGTTAATGGACAAGTCCCCCTCAAGTTGTCTGACAAATCATAAAAATCACTTCTTCATCTTACCATCAACTAAAATCCACTTTAATAAAGGATCTGTTTTGTCATGAGGTTAATCCCTAATCATGGATTAATTTGAGGAGTCTTTCTCAACTTAAATGTTCTCATCTATTATCCTTCTATTAGGATGGTGTAATGAGTCCATTAAATCCTTGATTATGGCTTAAACTCATTACTTAACACTAAACAAAAAACTCCAAAAACATCTAAATAATCACAAGTAGGTTAATGATCTTAATCCTACATCAGGGTGATTAAGTGTGAGATGCTGACTTCACAGTTAAGGTATTCTCATTACCCCTAATCAGAGGGAAGATGTGATGAGTTTACTAACCCTTGGTTTAGGCTTAAGCTCATCAACTTATGACAAACACCAAAAGCAATAAAAGACTGAAAACACAAAAACAAACAATAATCGTCTCCTCCGGGATTCTTTTCTCACCTCATTCACTCACAAACGAGAACTTGCTTCTTCCGTCTAATGCAAGACAGTTTGCACCTGAGCCAGACAGGTCATACACTTGAGCATAGACAAGTAAGCAGTTCACAAGTCAATTTATCTTTCAGTCTCTTTGGGTCGAACTACGGTGTTCTGACTTCCTCATTGCACGAGAGGATACGTAGGCATAACTTAACGGTTATCAAACAAAAGTCTCTGTATATTCCCCCTCTTCCAGCATCATTCATTGAGCCTCATAGTCTTGAGCTTTTCACTCCTATCCTTACACTGACACTTCTCTTATACACTTCACATTTATTTTACACTGACACTTGCATCCTTTCCAGCTTTGATGCACAAATTGCACTGACACTACCCCTTTAAAACACAAATCTTTCAAGCGGGGATCCCGTCGAGTACGACGGACAATCTGGGTGCTAATACCTTCCCAAGTTGTAACCAACCCCCTTTCTCAGTCTCTCTGGTTCGCAACCGTCTTATCCACATCTTTTCCAGGTCTATGCAACATTACCTTTCCTCCGGGATAAAAATGCCTAGCTGGCGACTCTTTTTTCCTGAGTTCACCCTTTGTGTGTTCTCTCCTCTTCGCCGACCGTTCGCGTCTGTACCCCATTTGACTTAGCCTCATTTGGTGGGAGCGACAGCTTGGCGACTCTGCTGGGGACCCTTATACTATAACCAGGGCTTCTGGTTCTTTTTGTGGGTTCCTCCTAGCGCTTGTTTGATTTGTGTTTACTGGGGTGTTATGTGCTAATTGTGTTTATATATTTGCTTTATTTACTGCTTTATGTACAATTATTTATTGCTTTCTTTACAGCTTTATACATCATACTGTCATACTGTTATCTGGCTGGATCTGGTTTATTGTTTTGATGGGTGGGGTTCATTGAGAGTTTAAGGTCCTACACCTGGGACCTGAGTGACACCTAGGCTAGAGTGGTTCATGTTCTTTCCCATTCCATTTCGGTCTGGTGCGGGAATATGAAACACGGTTCAGATGTGGGTTTCTTCTTGAGAACTCTGTGCTACAGATTTCCTGTAGTGCTAGGGCTATCTAGGAAGCCTGCTAAGTCTGGATGACCTTTATTATGACCTTCAGAAACTGAGGTGAATTAGAGGAGGATCTTTTATGGTTATTGTAGACATTGTACCTCCGGGTTAGAAGTGTTTACACTTCTCATAACTGATCCAAGTCTGAGGATCCTTGTTTTAGAATTCCACCTGTGAGGGGGTTGGGCTGTTTACAGGTTTGCAGGTACCATTGGCCCCATCATACCCAGTTACTTGTTTTGATTAAGAGTACCCCACTTTGGACAGTTCTTGTGATTTAACCATGGACATGTGACTCTTTATTTGAGTCCCCCACCCTGGTTACTGGATTTCTGAACCTCCATCTGGACCTCTTGAACATACATGGACTTATATCAAGGCAGTAATCAGATCCAGCTTGATCACAAACCCTTGCATATCATTTTCATACTCATCATTGCATCATTTAACATTTGTTTATTTGTTTTTTCAGGGTATCCATATTACATCTGGCTTGGTTTTGACCCCTTCATCTGCATAGACCCCTGTTCATCAGTTACCTGCTTCAGCTATCTTCATCAGTTGCTTGCTTCAGCTACTTTCATCACCAGCCTCAGCCTATCAGTGGCTCATCTCCACTATCAGTCTTCATCATCAGCATTTGTTTTCAGCTCTTCATCAGTAGTCATGGCACCCAAGAAGAGCAACATTTCATATCATTTCTTTGAGCCTGTGCTGACTAGCATCAGGCAGGCCCAGGCACTTATCACTCCAGACCACATCCCGTTATTCAGAGAGCATTATGGAGGCATCCTTGATATGGTTATGGACATAGACCCTTCTCAGAGGAGTTTGATCCACACCTGCCTACAGTTTTATGACCCTCCTTTGAGATGTTTCACTTTCCAGAACTTTCAGTTAGGACCTCTGCTGGAGGAGTTCTCATCATTGATTAGAGTACCTGTCAGGGGTGGTGTCCCCTTTAACCCTGAGATGGCTTCTCCCAGCAATGGGGAAGTGGCAAAGGCACTGTATTTGGAGCCTATTTTGATTGAGCAGAACATGACCACAAAGGCTGGAATCCCTGGTTTGCACTTAGACTTTCTGACTTCTCAGGCCATCCTGAAGGCCTCCTTGGGAGAATGGAGGGCAGTTTGTGCATTGTTAGCCCTCAGTATATATGGGGTTATACTATTTGCAGATGAGCCCAAGTTTATCATCAAGAATGCCATTCATCTCTTCCTTTTGAGAAACCCAGTACCCACATTGCTGGGGGATTTCTATTATTCTGTTCACCAAAGAAATGAGAAGCAAAGAGGAAAGTTGGTGAGATGCTGTGCTCCTCTATTTCACACTTGGCTGCTTAAACACTTACCCAAGACTGATGCCTTCCTGAATCCTCACCAACAGAAGAATTGGGCTAAGAGACTTATTGCTTTGACTTCAGATGACATCAGATGGTGCACCCAGAGCACCAAAGGCAGGGACATAATTACTAGCTGTGGGCAGTACCCCAATGTGCCTCTAGTAGGAGTGAAGGGTTGCATCAACTACAATACTTTGCTATTTAAGAGACAATTGGGCTATGCTTTAGTCCACCCTCCTAGAGTGCAAGACTTGGCTGAAACCCTGTATTGTGAGATAAAACCTAATCTAGCTGTTGTCAGACAAGCATCATGGGCTTGGGACAACATCCAGACCAAAGGGATGGCCATTCTTGGGAGGTGCAATAATGTGGCTTCAGCTCAGTATAATGATTGGTCCCATGCTAGAGCTCAGATTTCTGGGATGCCTTTCACTATTGAAGATGCACCTGGACCATCCACAGTACCACCTCCAGCCACTGTCAGCCTGGAAGAATTTGAGAAGCTGAAGGAAAGGAATGAGAATCTGTCTCAAGCTCTGAAGAAGACCCTCTGGGAGAGGAGTGATGGTTGTCTAGACATTGAGAGGTTGGAGAAGCTCAAGGTGGAGCATCTGGCCAAAATTGAGAAAGCAGAGGACTACATCAAGAAATCAAGAGCTGGGGAGCAAATATTGAAGAATGCCTGTAAAGAGGCCCAGTTTCAGAAAGCTAGAACTAATCTCTATCTACAAGAAAGTCAAGCTAGGTGGGTCAGGATCACTGAAGCTCGCACTCAAAAAGATAAGAGAACTCAAGCCAGGATTGAGCAGTTGGAGGCCAATGAGAAGAAGCAACAGGAAGCCTTGCTGGCAGCTCAGAAGGAGATTTCAGAGCTGAAGCTTAGGGCTGGTTTGAAGAGGTCAAAGGACCAGGACATGCACAAGAAGCTGACCACTACCATTGCCACCAGTAATCTCCTCATCAGAAACATCACAGAGCATCCGGCTGGTCCAGTGACTGAGGCACTTTTGAAGGAGGTTAAGGAAGATGAGTTTGGATTAGATGTTTGACTTCTTTGCTTGTTGTTATTTCCACTTGATGTACTTTTCTTTTTATGTTGTATTTTGACCCTTCAGGGGCATATGTTGTAAAAACAAATTATGTATGATCCACCATTTGTAATGTATTTGTCAGTTTGTTTCATTGATTTTCTTTTCTCAAGCAACATCAAAACATCTTCCTCAGGGTCTGGAAAGGTCAAAACCAAGAGCCAAGCCGGATACCTTGGAAAGCAAATAAGCATACTGCATTGCATACTGACTTTTGTTTTGTTTTGTAGGTTTTGTCATTACTTTATTTTGTTTCTAACTCCGTTGTGGTTCAGGAATTATTTCTCGCCGTCGGGTGTTCCCTCTCAACCGTCCGCACCGGTATCCTACCCGCAACAATCTTCCTGGTATCCAAATGGATCAAGTACAGCAAGATCTGACAGAGGTCAGAACTCAGATGGCTAATGAAAGGCTGGAGATGAGAAACCAAATGACCCAATTCATGGAAGTAATGAATGGCCTGGCCCAAAGTCAAGAAAGGTTGAGGGCATTGGTAGAAAGACAAACCCCGGAAGAACCTCATCTGGGAACTGGAGGAACAAGTAACAATGAAAGGGGTCAGCCTCATGTTAATCCACCAGTATATGGGCCTCATCTACATCCGGAAGTCAACATCCCGGGTAATGTGCAAGGAAATACTACTGGAGGAAGGATCTTACAAGAAGACCCCCAAGAGGAGCAGTTTACTGTAATGGGAGCTGGGGATGAAGTCTATGATAGGAGGCTTGATGAAATTGCTGAGAAGTTGAGATCTCTGGAGTCTCAAAATTCCCTAGGTTTTGATGTCATGGATATGGGGTTAGTGGATGGGGTAAGGATTCCCCATAAGTTTAAACCCCCGTGCTTCGAGAAGTACAATGGAACTTCCTGTCCACGAACTCACTTACAGTCCTTTCTGGGAAGACTTAAAGCATATACCATGGATGAAAAACTGTGGATGTTTTACTTTGAAGATAGTTTGACTGGGGCTTCAAGGGAGTGGTATTCACACTTGACCAGAGCCACTATCAGAAGCTGGAAGGACCTAGCTGAAGCTTTCATCAGGCAGTACCAATACAATCTTGACATGGCTCCTAACAAGACTCTCTTGATGGGAATGTCTCAGTCCTCCAGCGAAAGCTTCAGGGAATATGCCCAGAGGTGGAGACAGCTTGCTGCTGCTGTCCATCCTCCCATGTCGAAAAGATAAATGGCCGACATGTTTATGAATACCCTGCAAGGAACATATATTGATAGGCTAGCTGCCTTCTCTTCCACCAGCTTCGCAGACGTAGTTATAGCCGGGGAAAGAATTGAAACCCTTCTAAAGATGGGTAAGATTTATGATAATGGTGCAAGTTCGTCAAGTAATCCCAGGAAGCCTTTTGTGGGACCTCGAAGGACCAATGAGACAAATGCCATTCATGCCAACAGGGGTAGACCTCAGTATGTTCATAAATCAGTAGCAACTGTCACAATTCCAGCTCCAATCCCTCAGCAACCAGCATATCAACCACAACAACAACCACACTATCAACAGCAAGTTCAGTATCCGCCACAGAGGACTTACAACAACAACAACAGCAATCAACAGCAAAGACCCTTTCAGCAAAGACCATCACAGGCAAATAGGGTGATTGACCCTATCCCTATGCCTTATGCTGCCTTATTTCCACAACTCCTGAAACTCAACTTGATTGAATTAAGGACATTGGCACCACCAGATCCCTCTAATCTGCCAAGAAATTATGATGTCAACGCCAGATGTGCTTTCCACTCCAATGCACCTGGCCACAATACGGAAAAATGCAGGGCTTTGCAAATGAAGGTACAAGATTTGGTGGATTCTAAAGCCCTCAACTTTGCACCCCCTCCAAGTGTCACCAAGAATCCTATGCCCAATCATGGAGGGCCAAGAATTAATGCCATTGAGGAAGACAAGCCATCTTTCTTAATCACCAGTGTTGGACAGATTCAGACACCTCTGGTCGAGATTAAAGCTCAGCTCCTAGAATGTCAGATGTTCCCCAGGTGTGAGCTCAGTTGTGGTTATTGCAACATTTCGGTCAACGGGTGTGATAACTTGAGAAGCGGCATAGATGGTCTTATCAAAAGTGGTATACTTCAGATCACAACAACGGCGCCTACAAACCCAGCAATCCCTTTGACAACAATTCCTGACTCTTCTACAACTGCAACAACAATCATTCCGACCAATTCATCAATATCATCAACAATGGCTCCGTCCATCACTTCAGCAAACCAGATGTCAACAACCATTTCTTCTACAACATCAGCACCCATTTATTCAACAGAATCTTCTACAACGCCAACAGAAATTAATAAAGATATCTCAGCAGTCACCATTTACTATTATCCATCAGATGTTCCTCCAAACAACAACTTTCGGCAACAAACAGTGGCACCTCCTGCCAGGTCACCAGTCACCATTTACTACGATCCGCACACCGTTACAATACCCTCCTCTGCAGCAATCAGTCCAGTTACCATCACGGTGCCTGGACCCGTTCCATATGAAAGCAGTAATGCCATACCTTGGCATTATGGCTCTGATCTCTACTGCAACGGGGAGAAAATCACTTTGGATTCTTCAACCTCTTCTCCACAAATTGATAATGTTGGGGGAGGCGGAGGCTTCACCAGAAGCGGACGCCTTTTTGCCTCACAATTGCAAAGACCTAATACCGAAGCAGAAGCTGCTGCAAAAGCAAAGGGGAAGAGTGTGATACCTGAAGAACCAATTATCAAAGAAACTCAGAAGACATCTTTTGAGCGAGATGTAGATGAGTTCATGAGAATTATAAAGAGGAGTGATTACAAGGTGGTGGATCAGCTTCACCAAACTCCCTCAAAGATCTCCATATTATCCCTGTTGATGTGTTCTGAAGCTCACAAGAATGCATTATTGAAAGTCTTGCACGCAGCATACGTGCCAGAGGAGATCACTGTTAATCAGCTAGAAACTATGGTGGCGAATGTCAACACCAGTCATGGACTGGGCTTTACCAATGCTGACTTAACAACTGAGGGACGTAACCACAACAAGGCTTTACACATCACTCTAGAATGTAAGGGTGCTGTTCTATCCCATGTACTGGTGGACACTGGGTCTTCACTCAATGTTCTACCAAAGAAAGCCTTGGTGATGCTGGAGTATGATGGCTTGGCGCTGCGTCCAAGTAATTTAGTGGTGAGAGCATTTGATGGCTCTAAGAGATCAGTGCTTGGAGAGATTGATCTGCCTGTGATGATTGGCCCACAGACTTTTAAAATTACCTTCTATGTGATGGACATTCAGCCGGCCTACAGCTGTTTGTTGGGTAGACCCTGGATCCATGCCGCTGGCGCTGTTACGTCTACCCTTCACCAGAAGCTGAAATTCGAGTGGGAAGGCCAGATCATCACCATTTGTGGCGAAGAAGACATCTTTGTTAGCCATCTGGCTACGTATAAGTATATTGAGATGGATGGAGAGATCCATGAAACCATGAGCCAGGGGTTTGAGGCCCTGAACATTAATGAAGCATCTGTTGTACTAGGAACCTCCATGACGTCTTATCAACAAGCCAGGAAGGTTGTTGAAGAGGGTACTGCCCAAGGCTGGGGCAAGTTGCTGCCCGTGGAGAAGAAGGAGGACAAATTTGGGTTGGGTTACAGACCAACTCAACAAGATCAATCAGAGGCAGCCAAGAAGCCCAGTTTTGTCAGCGGGGGAATGCTCACTCCGGATGTAGTGAACAACTTGGAAGACGAGGATGAAAGCGACCGCAACCTAAAGAGCTGGATACGTCCAAGGATTTCGGGGGGCCAAGTCCTTAACTGGTCTTCCCAGGAAATTATAAGGGTTACTCCTGCAGAGTAATTATTATTTCCTGTATTTTTAAGCATGCATAAAGTCTTGCATCTTGCCCAAGATGACAAGACTCATTTTGTAATCGGGCCATCTTGTAATTTTGTGCAAACAAATCAATCAATGAATATCGGACATCTTTTGCAAATGAGTCTTTTTTTTCCTTTTTCGCTCACTGTTTTTTTCATTTTTCTTTTTGTACAAAAATAAAATGGCAATGTTTTCCAAAATGATAACTTTATTTCACTTTTTCTAAACAAAGATTAAAATCGATCACTAAAATGAACAATTTAAACCCTTGCAGAGAGTGCCTTTCAGACTGCACCGACAACAACATAGCTATGACTTCGTATGACTTTGACAATCCAATCAATCAAGTTGATGATGGGGTTGAAGAAGATTATGAGCTACCTGAAGAACTAGCCAGGTTGTTAAGGCAAGAGGAGAAGGTTATTACTCCTCACCAGGAGGAGATTGAAGCGGTTAATCTTGGTACAGAAGAAGATGTGAAAAAAGTTAAGATCGGGGCCTGCCTACAAGATTCAGTAAAAGAACAACTGATTGACATGCTTCGTGAATATGTGGATGTGTTTGCTTGGTCTTATCAGGATATGCCAGGGTTGGACACCGATATTGTCATGCACAAGCTGCCTTTAAAAGAAGACTGCCCGCTAGTAAAGCAGAAGTTGCGCCGTACCCGCCCGGATATGGCAATGAAGATAAAGGAAGAGGTACAAAAGCAGTGGGACGCCGGGTTCCTTGCTGTGACTAGCTATCCACCGTGGGTTGCTAATATTGTACCTATGCCTAAGAAAGACGGCAAAGAGAGAATGTGTGTGGACTACCGGGATCTGAACAGAGCCAGCCCGAAAGATGACTTCCCTTTACCTCACATTGATGTATTGGTTGATAGTACGGCTCAGTTCTCGATGTTCTCCTTCATGGACGGATTTTTAGGATACAATCAGATCAAAATGTCGCCTGAAGACATGGAGAAGACAACTTTCATCACACCCTGGGGCATGTTTTGTTATAAGGTGATGCCATTTAGACTGAAGAATGCTGGTGCAACTTATCAACGGGCTATGGTAACATTATTCCATGACATGATCCATAAAGAAATTGAATGTTATGTGGATGACATGATTGCCAAGTCCCTCACAGAAGAAGACCACATGGTAAATCTGTTGAAATTATTCAAGCGTCTGAGGAAATACCAACTGAAGTTAAACCCCAACAAGTGCACATTCGGGGTGCGATCCGGTAAGTTGCTGGGATTTATTGTAAGTGAGAAAGGGATTGAAGTTGACCCTGACAAAGTTAAAGCCATTCAAGAAATGCCTGCACCTAAGACAGAAAAAGAAGTTCGGGGTTTTCTAGGTAGATTGAACTACATTTCACGGTTCATATCTCACCTTACAGCAACCTGTGAACCTTTGTTCAAATTGTTAAGAAAAGAACAAACGGTCAGGTGGAACGAAGACTGCCAGAGGGCTTTTGACAAAATCAAGGAATACTTACAAGAGCCTCCGATCCTTATGCCTCCAGTTGAAGGAAGGCCTCTAATCATGTACTTGACAGTATTAGAAGAGTCAATGGGGTGTGTGCTGGGCCAGCATGACGAGTCTGGTCGAAAAGAGTATGCAATTTACTACCTAAGCAAAATGTTTACCGACTGTGAACAACGTTATTCACTGCTCGAGAAAACTTGTTGTGCTTTAGCGTGGGCTGCTCGTCGACTAAGGCAGTATATGTTGACCCACACTACTTTATTGATATCAAAGATGGACCCAGTTAAGTACATTTTTGAGAAGCCAGCACTTACCGGACGGGTTGCAAGATGGCAAATGATCCTCACAGAATATGACATCCAGTACACATCTCAGAAAGCCATCAAGGGCAGTGTACTGTCTGATTATCTTGCTGAGCAACCTATTGACGATTACCAGCCTATGAGATTTGACTTCCCTGATGAAGACATCATGTTCATAAAAGCAAAAGATCATGAAGAGCCTGTTCACACTGAAGGGCCTGACCCAGAAGAAGAATGGACTATGATGTTTGACGGGGCTGTTAATATGAATGGTTGTGGTGTTGGTGCAGTACTCATTACACCTAAAGGAGTTCACATGCCTTTCTCGGCAAAACTCACCTTTAAATGCACTAACAACGAAGCTGAATACGAAGCTTGTATTATGGGACTTGAGGAAGCCATTGACCTCAGGATCAAGACTTTGACTGTGTTCGGAGATTCAGCTTTGGTAATCAATCAAACCAACGGCAAATGGTACACACACCAGGATCATCTGATACCTTACAGGGATTATACAAGGAGGTTATTGACTTTCTTTACAACGGTCAAGCTTGAGTATATCCCTCGGGACGAGAATCAATTTGCATATGCTCTTGCCACCATTTCATCCATGATCAAAGTTCAAGCTGCAAACTTTGTACCTCGGATTTCAGTGTCCAGACTTGACAGACCAGCATATGTGTTCTCAACAGATGTTGTTAAAAATGATATCAAATGCTTCTTGGAGGATCAAACATACCCACCTGGGGCCTCTTCCAATGACAAGAAGACACTAAGAAGGCTAGCTGGTAGTTTCTTCCTGAATACTGACGGTTCCCTGTACAAGAGAAACTTCGATATGGTACTCCTCAGATGCGTTGATAGAACAGAAGCAGACTTGTTGATGCACGAGGTGCACGAAGGATCCTTTGGTACCCATGCTGGAGGGCATGCAATGGCTAAAAAATTACTAAGATCAGGCTACTACTAGATCACAATGGATGCCGACTGTTGTGCCTATGCCAGAAAATGCCATAAATGCCAGATTTATGCGGATAAAGTGCATGTACCTCCCAATCCTCTGAATGTGATGTCTTCACCCTGGCCCTTTGCTATGTGGGGCATTGACATGATTGGCAAGATTGAACCGAATGCTTCAAACGGTCATAGATTCATCCTGGTTGCTATTGACTATTTTACCAAGTGGGTTGAAGCAATTTCTTATGCAAATGTTACAAGGCAAGTGGTAGCCCGATTTCTGAAGAGAGATATCATTTGTCGGTATGGAGTGCCCGAGCGAATCATTACTGATAATGGTTCCAACTTGAACAATAAAATGATGGCAGAACTATGCCGGGACTTCAAGATCCAACACCACAATTCTTCTCCTTACAGGCCCAAGATGAATGGCGCTGTTGAGGCAGCTAATAAGAATATCAAGAAGATTGTACAAAAGATGGTAGTCACCTACAAAGACTGGCATGAAATGCTACCATTTGCCTTGCATGGATACCGCACGTCAATCAGAACATCCACTGGGGCAACACCGTATCAACTTGTGTATGGTATGGAGGCAGTCCTACCTGTTGAAGTTGAATTACCCTCCTTACGGGTGTTAATGGATGTTAAGCTGAATGAAGCAGAGTGGATCCGATACCGATATGAACAACTGAATCTGATTGAAGAAAAGAGATTGGCTGCAATCTGTCATGGACAGCTGTATCAGAAAAGAATGAAAAAAGCCTTCGATCAGAAAGTCAGGCTCCGAGAGTACCAAGTAGGAGATCTGGTGCTGAAAAGACTCCTCCCTCCTCATACAGACCACAGGGGCAAGTGGACTCCGAACTATGAAGGGCCATTCGTAGTAAAGAAAGTTTTCTCCGGTGGAGCACTCATGCTCAGTACTATGGATGGCGAAGACTTCCCGTCCCCTGTGAATTCAGATGCAGTTAAAAAATACTTCGCATAAAAAATGACCCGCTGGACATGAAAACAGAATATAAGTCCAGGCAAAAATAGGGCATCCCGGCGAGTCAAAAACAGAATAAAAGACTCGGGCAAAAATAAGGGAAAATAAACAAAAAATGTACACCCGCTGAGTTGAAAAGCCGCATTGGACAACTCAGGCAAAAATGGGTATCCCGGTGGATTGAAAACCCGAAAGGGCGATCCACGCAAAATAAGGGAATAAGCGAACAACTGTATTCTGAATTCATCTGTATCACTTACAACTCGGTAAGCTTCGAAAGGATCAAGCTTCTTTCAGAATCAGCCTTCCTCAGAAAGCAAGACGAAAAGAACGTCAAATGTCATACGAGTCATAGCGAAAGGGAAGCTCCTTGAAGCGTCATCAACATTGTCAATACCTTTTATTTCTCAATTTGTAACAATCTCCTCATTTTAGGGGATTTGTTTCTTTGACTGTATCTTGTCGATTCAGGGCACACGAATTAATAAAGTCAGATTTTCAATCATGTTTCGTTTCGTACACTTTATCTTCATTTGCAAAAATGTCTGATGTCTTTAGGTTACTGATTGCGTAAATACAAATGTTTCTCCTCTAAAAAAAATACGTGTTTGCAGGAAATATACTTACTCCCGGGAGTGTCTAAACTCCTATGATGGAATCCGGTAAGGGATACCTCGGGATTACTTGTGCGCTTCTCTATCTTTTCAGGATTGCAGGCATTCAAAGCATAACATGGGGCATAAAAGCTTCACCTCAGCAAGCTGGCAAATCATTATCTACTCAGTCTTAGCACCGGAGGTGTTTTCTCCCCAACTGAGTTGCCATTTGTTATTTCCTCCTCAGCCAAGTGCAAAAGCCAGGGAACCATCTTCCCAAGGAGTGTTAACCTCTATCCAGAAAGGCAACGCGCGAAGAAATCACAACAGAGTGAAGGAAGCTTCTACGAACCCCCAACTGGGTCCCTCATCAACAAGACAGGTCTATCAGTGACCTGTTTCCCCAAGCAGAGTCATACATCTTAACACATCTACCAATGATCTCATCCCCAGCTGGGATGTCCATTCCAAGCAGATCAGCCAGAGATCTTCGCAGCAACGGGATCCGAATCCCGGATCGGTATCTTTGCATAATCATAGCATTCACATCATATTTTCCCCACAGAGTGTAGCATTCCGTCTAATACGGAGCATTACGGCAAAAATCAAACATATTGCTTAATCATAAGCCATGTTCTGAATCAAACACTTGTGATTACTGGCAATCCGTCAGCGATATAAAGAAAACTCCCCGGATTCCCCGGCAGAGAGCCAAGGCACTTTCCCTAAAGATACAGATACTTCCTGACACCCGTCCGTGTCATATCCCCAGTAGAAAGCCAAAGCGTCCCCTTTGCACTCACAGATACACATTTATACAAATTCCCTAACACCCGTCCGTATCACTTTCCCCAGCATAGATACCTAAAACATTTTGTAAAACCATACACTTGTTTATATTACACTTTCCTCTTTTTGAGACTCGTCCGTATCACTCTCCCCAGCAAGTTAAACACTCATCTGTACACCACTCATACTTATTACTCCTGTTTCACTCATACAGATACTCGTCCGTATCTTGTATATACCACTCAAATCCCCTTAGATTCGACACTCGTCCGTGTTCTTTGTTAAACAGTTGATACTCGTCTGTATCATCATCTCAGAAACATGCGTCAAGCGTTTGTTTCTACCTGATACTCGTCCGTATCATAGTCTTAAGGATGCTCGTCCGCATCTTTAATCCATACACGTGTCAAACACTTATGTCTTCTTGAATTTAGACACTCGTCTGTATCTACTATTCCCCAGAAGAGTCCCCACAGAATCAATACTCGTCCGTGTTCTTTGTTAACTAGTTGATACCCGTCCGTATCATCATCTCCGAACACGTGTCAGCATTTGTTTCTACCTGATACCCGTCCGTATCATAGTCTTAAGGATGCTCGTCCGCATATTTAATCTATACACCGTACCCAAACACTGATACCTCTCATTCCTTGGATATAGACACTCGTCCGTGTTTACTTGTCCCAGCAAATCCCAGTGAACTACTTCCTTTCTATCTGACATTCGTCCTATGTCATGATACCCGTTTGGCAGCCGTACCCTGCCAGGTGATCGTCCTTCACCTTTTTGATGATCGTCCTTCATCACCCCCGGTGGAGTCTCTATTTCATTAGAACCCCTTCCTATCCGACATTCGTCCTATGCGTGATATTTTTAGCAGTCGTCCCCTGCTAGGTGATCGTCCTTCACCTCCTGATGATCGTCCTTCATCATTTTATCCGATGGTCGTCCCCATCGTTGATCTTGTTATCTGACATTCGTCCTATGTCATGATAAACCCTGAAAGCATCCGTCCCCTGCTAGGTGATCGTCCTTCACCTCCTGATGATCCTCCTTCATCATGCTTATCTGATGGCCGTCCCCATCGTCGACTCTTCCTATCCGGCATTCGTCCTATGTCACGATACTTTTGGCAACCGTACCTTTCCAGGTGATCGTCCTTCACCGTTAGATGACCGTCCCTCATCTTATCCCCAACAGAGCAGCCGTCCCCTGCTAGGTGATCGTCCTTCACCTTTGATGACCGTACCTCATCATCCGTTTCATTTACCTATAATCCCCAGAGAATCTTATAGCTTTACCTGATGGCCGTCCCCATCATAATCTCTTATATCCCCAGCTTGTCGGCCGTCCCCGTCATTGCTTTATTTCCTGCATTTTCCCCAGCATGTCGGCCGTCCCCGTCATTGCCCTTTCCCCAGCAGTCATCCTCTGCTCGATGGTCGTCCTCCGTCGCCCGCACTTTATAATATACTTTATTTTCTTTTACAATCTATATCCCTTTTCTTCTTCATTCTGTGAGTGCAAATTTTGGACTGTCTTTGGTATTCAACCACAAGTTATCTTGTTTGCCTGTTAAGCCGTCGCTTACATCCTGCACAGCTAACTCATGCTTGAATAGGGGCAGCTGTAAACACCCCAAATTTGCCCTCACCCTTTCACACCATGGCTTTTGATCTTTTCATATGCATAATTCAATCATAGCATCTCATACCACATTTTTGATTCACTGCATTGATTCTAAGTCATCTGCATCTAGGGTTTGTGATCTGAGCAATCCAAGAGCCACTTGAGCCTTTCCAAAGGTCATCAATCACTTCAAAGGGGTCCATGTATGTTCTAGCATCATATTACATCCTCTCAAAGTCAAGAAAGTCAAAGGATCACAAGAACTGAGAAAGGCATGGAAGCAGAGCCAGGTTTAACTGCACAGATGACCTAGAATTAGGGTTTTGGTTTCAAAGGCCATAACTCCAAATTTTTTGGTAATTCTTGTTTCTATTGGTCTCAATATGGTATAGGGATCATGCATATCAATTTTCATGAAGAAATTCCATGGGGAAGGCATCTAACCAAGAGTTGACTTCTTGAGCAAGTCAGTGTAAAATCAAGGCATCTGAGGCCCCCAATGACCCAACCAAAGGGTGTTCTTCATCATTTTGAATGTGTATGATCTTTATTTGATCATAAAAGATGTTGTAAGCTCACAAATTTGAATAATTTCAAGCCATTTGCAAAGTTACCTTTTTGGGAAAATGACTTGTAGTGGAAACTTGCCATTTTGGGAAAGTTTTTCAACCCTTGCTTTTTGATTCAAAAATGTTTCAAATGGGAAAACTTTGGTCATGAAAGTTGTAGAATGGATCATTCCCTTTTCAAAAAGTACAAGAACTCATTCTAATTCATTTTGAATCAAAAGTTATGGCTTGTCAAAGTTGGACAAAATCACATAATTTCAAGTTATGTACCAAAGAGGCAAAGTTGCAAAACCCCTTGCCAAGGTAAAATGAGACCTCAAAGTGACTTCTAATCTTTGTACAAACATAAACCAATGCCTAAAAGTCAGAATGCACCAAAGGTTTGCCCATTTTCATGACTTGTGGATCAAGAAATCACAAAAGGGCCAAGATTGGACAAAGTTGCAAAACATCATACAAACCCTAATCCACTTGCTGCATTGCTTCTAATCCATTTCCATGGTTCTCCCTAAACTCAGCTGAGCCAAGCCATGCCCCTATCACAGCCTCACACTTGCCCATACTGTCGCTCCCGGGATTTTCATCCTAGTACAAACGCGAAAGTGGCGCGGAAAAGGTAGAGTCGCCAGCCAGACATTTTTATCCCGAATGAATGGGAAAGGTAATGTTGCACAAACCTAAGGAAGAAGGAAAGGACAAGGCCTTGCGAACCAAAGATCTGAGTTTGGGAGTCGGTTACGACCTGGGAAGGTATTAGCACCCCAGATCGTCCGTCGTACCCGACGGGATCCACGCTTGCTTGCTTGTTTCAAAGGGTGAGAAGAAAAATTGCTGCTGAATAAAACCGCTAACTGGAATGGAAATGAGAAATGAGAAAGGGAACTGAAAATGAAAACTAAACTAAAGAATGGGGAAAATGTAGGGAAAATAAAGAATGTGCTCGAACGGGCCCTACCCCGCTGCCTACGTACCTCATCGGGATAATTAGGATCAGAGTCGACGTAGTTCGCCTAACCTAGGCGGGAACTATTTGTTTGTGTTTTTTTTACAGCTGAAACTGCGTATGTCTATGCTCAGGTGTTGCAGGCTCATCTGGTACGAGTGCGTTTACCGTCTTGCATGCGAGACAAGTCGTCGCGAGTTCGCGTTGTGAGTGAATGAGATGAGAAAAGAAGTTCCCGCAGGATAGTCGTTTATTGCTTGTTTTTGTCTTTTTAAAAGAAGTGTTTTGAATTTGTTTGTGAACGGTCTTGTACTAAGACCTATCCATCACGGGAAGTATTTACACCTCGCCCCGAAACAGGACGCGTATAAACACTCCGCAACAAAGTCTCGTGTCGTACAAGATTGTCCGGTTTTTATTAAGTGTTTTATTACTTTTCTTTTTGAGATGAGAAAGAAAGACTCAAGTTGATACAAGGAAAAATCTAATGGGAACTAAGACACACCCTATTTTTTGTTTATTTATTTACAAGTGATCCTAATGGTTAGTGATGTTTTCTATTCCTAATGGAAACTTAAAACTACTAGAATTCAACTTACTTCTTAATGAAGCTAAGTTGATTCTAAAAACAAAGGGGGAAACCTATTAAAGTTGTGAAATCAAATGAAGCAAAAAATGAAATTAAACATAAGGAATAAAATTCTAAAAGGGATTCAATGACATGAATAAAAAAATAGTCTATTTTATTTATTCTACTTCTACATGGAAATGAATTTTAAGCCTAAGTTCTAAATCTAAGCTAATCCTAATACTCATTCTAAAAAATCAAATTAAACTAAACCTAAGTCTAATATTAAATTCTATGACTAAAATTAATCTAGACTATTATTATTTTTTGTATTGAACTATATTATATTTTCCTAATAGCCTAAACTAATGGGAATTATGCCTAACTAAGCTTAAACTAATATTCTAAAAAAATACTAAAACTTCTAGAAAAATTGTGAAACTTAAACTATAGGGTCCTAACACTATATAAAATATGGTATTAAGAGGGATCCTAAAAAATGTTATTTTTTCTATGCCTAATAATTATTTAATTCCAGCTAAGAATTAACCACTAAATCCTAAAGATTATTCCATTAAAACCTAAGATAAAAGGTCCTAAAAATTCCATAAAAAATATCCTAAGAACTATTATGAGTCCTCTAATTACAGAAAAAAGAATGGCTTAAAAAAGTTACTGGAAACTACTTAAATAAAATGAACAAAATTCAGCACAAATAAAAAAAATTCAACATGAAGCTAATTACAAGAATAATTCATAATTAATTCAAAAATAATCAAATTTCAGAAAATAAAAATGTTATAAATTTCTAAATTCAACTATTAAGCTACTTAATTTTTTTGGGAATTTTCTAATTATTTAATATTTTTTTATGAATTTACTTCTAACTTATATTAACTTAAAATAAAAATCCTAAAGAAATGATGCAGGGGGTGTTTTCAGTTATTTTTCTGGGTATTATTTTCCATGGGCCTAACAGAGGGAGTGTGAAGAGCAATGGACCTGAGCCCATTTTCGTTAGCACCAGGGAGGTGCTGGAAGCAGCTCTTTATGGTTGTTTTTCTAATGGGCCTGGAAGCAGGGGTGTTGATAACAATATTTATTAATTAACCATATTTTTTAAACATATTTTAGGAATTAAACATATTTTTTTAATTAACTTAAAAATGAAATGGACTAATCTTAAGATAATATTTTTCCTAAAACCTTAGCTTAAGATTATTTTTTATTGAATTATTTCTAATAATCTTGTGAATTAAACCTTAATCTAATAACAATATATTTTTTTTATAAATTTTTAATCTTAGAAAATGAATTAAATTCTAAACTTATTATTATAAACTAAATAATACTCTTATGATAAATGCTTCTAAATAATAGTCTTATGATAAATGCTTCTAAATAATAATCTTATGATAAAGGCTTCTAAATAATAGTCTTATGATAAATGCTTCTAAATAATAGTCTTATGATAAATGCTTCTAAATAATAATCTTATGATAAATGCTTCTAAATAATAGTCTTAATTTAAGTTCTAATAGTCTTGATTTAAGCAAAAATGAAGTAAACTAATCCTATTATAATTTTTTTTCCAAAATCTTAATTAAAGAAAAAAAGAATTAAACTACACTTAATATTTTCTAACAATCTTAATTTAAAGAAAATGAGAGAAAATACTTACTAATATGTTTTCTAAAAAAAACTTAATTAAACTATAGTCTTATTAAAAATGAATTAAACTTTTAATCTAAAATATGAATTAAACTCTTAATCTTAGAAAATGAATTTAATTCTAAACTTATAATTATATCAATTAAGCTAATATTTTAACTTAAGAAAAAGAATTAACCTAACTTATGATTAAAATTTCCTAAAATCTTAATTTAAACTAATGAATTAACTAATCTTATAATAATGTTCAAATTAAAATCTTAATTTAAGAAAAATGAAATAAACTAAAGTTTTATTATAACATTTCTTTTATAAATCCCTAAGTTAGAAAAATGAATAAAAATCTAAAAATCTTCTAAAATCTTAACTTAAAAAAAAAATTAAACTAAAGTTTAGATTATACCATTTAAATATTCTAATTTAACTTATCAAAATATTTTCCTAAAAAAACTTAATTTAGGATAATGAATTAACTAATCTCCTTATAATGTTTTTTCTAAAAATCTTAATTCAAGAAAAAGAATTAAACCAAATCCTATTATGAAATTTAATCTAACCTTAGCTTAGGAGAATGAATTAATATTTTCAAAAAAATCTTGGTTTAAACTAATGAATTAACTAATCTTATAAAAAAAAAGATTAAATTCTAATTAATGGATTAAATTCTAATTCTGTAAAAATATTTAATTAAAAAAACTGAATAAAAAAAAAATTAAATCTTAATCTTAATAATATTACTTTTGTAAAGTTCTTAATTATCTTGATAACATCTTAATTTAAGCTAACGAAATAACTAATCCTATTATAATGAACTAACTAGTAATATTGATAAATGAATTAAATTATAAAACTGTTAAATAAATTAAGTCTTTAATCTAAAAAAAATGAATTAACATAATAATCTTATTATAATTTTTCTCCTAAAATTCGAATTAAACTACAGCTTATTATAATATTTAATCTAAAATCTGAATTAAACTAATCTTAAAAACTGAATTAACTAATAATCTTATTACAAAATTAATTAAAATCATTAAAATATGACCTAATTACAAAATACAAATAAAATCCCAAGTTGAAGAAGGAACCCTAGTTCCTCTTCTCAGCCTCTTCACAGCGCCGCAAACCCCCCCTTCTTCATCTTCTTCGTCTCGCCGAACTTCCTCACCGATCGGACCACCCTTTGTCTTCTCCACAAACCTATTCTAATTTCCTCCACTTCGCCGATTGAAACCACAACTCCTTCGCCTTCTCCGTCGTAAGCTATCCCTAGCCACCATCTTTCACAAATTCAACAAATACAAACCTAAGAAGCGATAATCTCACCGGAATATCAAGGCCTTCGCCGGCACAAATTCGGCTTCACAATTACCATTTATGCTTTCTAATCATTCTAACCAGACACCCACTCATTCTCCCAGTAACGCAATCGAAAGAGGGAAAAACTAAATGACGTCAAGAACAACAACAATACAACAGCTATCTCCTACAATGGAAGGATGAATTCGTACCTTGACGCGTAACGGCTGTGCAAGCGTAACTTCGACGAAAACCAGAAAAATCCCGTCAGGTAATATTCAATATCTTGTTTGCCTCAATGATTCCACGAATTTTCCTCCTATTTCGCGATCTCAAATTTGTTTCGGAATCGTGTACCGTGACCTAATCTTTCGTGCTTCGTGATGATCTGTGCAGGTTCTTGTTGTCTCTCGCGGATTTGACGTTGAACCGATACGATATTGGCTGCAGGGGGTGAGTTGCTGTGATTGCAACGTTATAGTCGTGGCTGAGTTATTGATCAGAACTGGTGGATTCTCATCCCTGTGTCGATATTCTTGCAGGTTCTTTACATTGGTGATGAAGGAGATACCGGTGCCTTAGGGAGATTGATGCAGGGCGATCGTAGATTGCTTGAAGCTGGCTTGTGATGGAGGGAGTTATGGAGAAAGGTATTGGAAGAGAGAAGAGAAGAATGGTGATGAATGCTGGAACAGAGTTCAAGAGAGCTTGAAGTGAATTGAAAAGTTGTGGAAGAAACTAATGAAGAGCAATGCTTCCGATCTTATAGCAGCTAATCTTCTGGATTCTTCTGGAAGACTTTCAGGTGAATTCTAGAATCTTCTGGTAACTAGTTTGTTATTTTTCTGTTAGATTTGGTTAAAAGTTGGTTAGGACTAGTTATTTTCGGTTGTGATAACCTCTTTTGCTTTTCGAAATAATTTCTGTTCTTGCTGCTGGAAACTGGTTAGGGGTAAACAAAAAGATTTAGAAACCTGAGTTCTGTTGGGCCTCTTCTACTAACTTTCTTCCGTTATTTCTGTTAAGGTGTTATTGGTTAATTCAGTTAGTTTGTTATGGATGAATTGTATTAGGGATCCTATTATAAGTTAATTGTTGATTTCATATTGAATTTCCGTTAGCATTTTGTGGTTTTCCTTTTATTGGCTGTACTGATTTGATCATAACATCACCTGCTTTCCTTTTCTTTTCTTCTTTTTTTTTTGTTAAACTTTCCTCTGAATTTCTATCACACTTGTAATATCTTTGCGTTGTCGTTTGTCTTTACAAAATCCTGCTATGAACTGTGTGTTATTGATGTTGCTGCAGAAGACGTTTCTTTTCTGAACTGAGCTCGGTATGATATGCAGGTTGATACATTTTCTTCAAGGAGACCTGAAAATGGTTGCTGGGGGGCGTACACGGTGACGGTCGATTGAAGATGTGATTAACAAAACTGAAAGTTACTGAGCTGAAGGAAAACTGGCTACAGCAGCAGATTGTTTAGAAGAAAGTATCAGGGACACCCAAGCTGAAGAAATTGTTGCGGGTTGTGTGAAGCAAGCAGACACAGAGCTATTTCGGAGCAGGCTATAGTTTTCTTTCAATCCTATGCTGATTCCATTATCCTTGCATAATCATCAAACTTTTAATATTTACAAGACTCTTGGTTTAGTACTTAAATTGTAGAGATTACTTGGTTCCACTTAGGATGCCGACGAGATTCTCTTTGACCCGCAAGTAGAGAAGTTAGCCTTACTTTCATACCACCTAGAATCTGTTAATCCTGTGATGTCCATGTAATTCCAATGACTCTGTATATTTTCCTTCCTCATGAATAATTACATTGTTGAATTGCTTAGAATGAGAATTTCAATAGTATGAGCGATTTGAACAAGGTAGAACCTCAAATGCCTACTAGTGCTCTCTTAGGCTGTGATAATTACATTAAAAAAATAAATGTTAACATATGTTATTGGATGTTGTTGAACTTTGTTACGGTTTCGGCTTTTTTCTATTGGGAGTAGGCCCTTTTTTTGAGATTTTGTGTTCTTAAAAGCAACAGATTCAGCAACATAAATGCCTTGCTCTGCGGAAAGCATCCCTTTAGGTGTATGAAAGATCTGGATATCATTTTCTGAAAGTGTATCATGAGAAAACCGCTCGGGAAGATTTAGCAAATGCTTCTCAAACTCAGTATATGTATCTCCAGGGATTATAGTCATCAAGTTGGACAGTGATGATATTGCTGCTTCTTGTTCTATAGAATTAGCACTTCTCAAACCCATTGGTCCCAGTAAGACCTGTACAAAGTTTACCACATTAGCAGAAACAATATCAATTACATCAAAGCCATGTGCTTGCAGACACTTAGAGACCCTCTTCCACACTGCGTCTCTTTTTGCACTACCAACTACACATGGGTGATGTGCGCAAAGGATTATTCTGACAAATGAATCAGGAGCAACTTTCATGGCTGAAGATGACATAATTCAGTAGTGCCTTTACCAAAACCTCAACAGATGGAATGAATGGAACTTGAGGGTCCAAAGAAATATGAATATCACTTATTCTTAAAGCTGAAAGTTTCTCTTCAACCAAATAAAGATACTTTGAAAATTCAGAGAAGAAACAATGGAACTAGATAAAAAAAATGAGTTTTAAATGGAGTAAGGCCAATGGGCTTGATGCATCAAAAGGAACATCACCTGATGTAGGTGAAACAAATCTAACCAACATGAAGATTCATGATTTGTCTATTTTATTATGTATTACAATGAGTTTGAAATTGTGACAAAAATAATGGATGTGGTTTGGGAAATCTAAATGGACTTAGGATTAGAATGGTTTTCAAATATAGGATTTGGTCAATGAATTTGAACGCGAGCATGAACAATTGGGCTAAGAGCCAATTAGGACGAAACATCACATGGGCTCGAATGGTCCAACAAGGTAGAATTAGGTTTTATCTTTTGAAATGGACATGAAATTGGCATAAGTGAGAATTAAGAAAGGTGACAACAAAAACTTAGAACAAATTCTAATCAAACTTTGACCATTGGCCTATGGTTGTAAAAATGAGAAAATAAATGGGTGACGATTATGCCTATTGAAAAGAATAGAGATTATTAAAGGAAGAGTATATGAGGGCAAACGGATATGGACAACAATAAGTGGAAAGATGAATAAAACGAAAAATGGAAATAAAAGTGAAACGAAATAATCGGGAATGGTTTATGAAAATGAGAACAAAGCAATGAATGGGTATGACATCTCAATCTTAACCCTAGGTCCATTTTGAATTCTTTCCACAAGTCTACAAACACAGTCATTTCTGAGCCACCGAATAATTTTCTAGATAAATTGCACCCCCTTTGAATCGTCTGAACTTTAAATATGCATTGTTTAAGAAACCGTCCAGTGGCCCAAAACATATCTTGCAGTTGCAAACATCTTTTGATAGTTTGGCCCTAATTAGGTCAAACTCCCATCTGAATCGAAACATAATTGAACAACCGCATCCAGAATAAAATCATAGTCCAGTGAATATTCTCTGTTGTTTCAACCTCTGGCAGATGCAGAAATCCTAATTTCCCTGGGTCCTGATCACATGCCTTATGAACCTATGAAATGCACTGTTATGAAATGCAAATGAACACGGAGCATAAGCCCTTAGAGAGAATAAATATGAGGGCAAATTTTGAGGTATTACACATACCTCAAGTACACCTAACTTGGACTTTTTGCAAAAATACCCATACCAATCAAGCTAGGCCACACCAACTCCTCTGACCTATCCAAGGGTGATAAGTGGACCAAAAGAGACTGAACACAACACACAACACAAGCGGAAACCTCAGATTGCCATAGTTATAAAAAATTCTCCAACTTGCAAAACCTTTCGAATCTCTCAGCTCACTCAACCAATCTTCAAACCAACTTCACCATTGATCTCAAAGTGACTCACTGACCACAAACCAACCATTGAAACAGCCAAAAACACCCCATAAACCAAACACGATTTCTGACCAGTTGGCTTGCAAACTCCCAAATCAGCCAAAAGAAATTCCTTCCAAGCATCAAAACTTCATCAGGAGTTCAAGGGGAGTAGTTTGCACAAAGAGAGAGGGCCTAAAAGTCCCAAACTGAGAAAGCTCAAGCTCAGGTACCTCCTTGAAACTTTTTTCCAGAACTTGTTTCTTTAGTTATAGAATGGTAGAGTAGGTTCCACTGATCACTCTGAGCTTTATACTTTCGAAAATGGTTGAGGATTGAGTCTGTATGATTGTTCTGAAAGTTTTGACATTTTTAATCTTTCCTTCGAATCTTGTGTTTGAGCAAAAATAAATTCATTTTGAGTGTAGATTCATGTTTAGGAGAGTGAGGGGAGTTGATCTGGAGCTTTAGAGCTCCAGAAATAACGTAGGGAAGAAGTTGGCAACTTTCAGGTGAGGGAGTCACCGGAGAAGACGACCGGAGCTCTTCTCCGGTGACCTGAAAGTGTTTAAGTGTCTTAATTAGGTTTAGGGTTCAGTTTGAATATAGGCCTTAGATTTGGTTGACTTCCATTGACCCGCGCGCAAACAAATGGTCCAGATTCATCACTTAAGCCCTAATCCACGTCATTAATCTAATTAATTAAGTTTTTAATTTAATCTGGCCAGTTTGAATGACAGCCGTTGGATGACGCGCCAGTCAATTCCCTCCTTTCCCATTTAAATGTCAGCCCTCAGATTTGCATACTTTCCATTATTTTCATTTTTTATTCATTTTCCTTTCATTTTATTTATACGAATTATTAAAAATAGCTAAAATAATTTAAAAATTATGAAAATTTTTGTAAAGGGTTTCATGAATTTTCAGAACACAAAAATATTTTTATTTTTATTTTTTGCATTAAAAATTATTTTTAAATCATTTAAATGTTTATTTTTAATTAATTAATGAAAATTAATTAATTAAAAATACATTTAGGTATTTAAAAAATCACAAAAAATTCACATTGCATTTAGAAACATTTAGAAACATTGTACAACTCTCAAACCAAATTTCTTTTTTGTTCTTGATGCCTTTTGATTATTTTCATTGGATTTAATTTCATTTTTAGGCAATATTTTTGTGCAAACTTCAAAAATTTCCTTCTGCCTAACCATTGAGAGTTGGGTGATGATTCTTTTGGCATTGCATCTTGCATAGCATGTAGTTTATAGGATAAATTTGATTTAAATTGATCTTGCATTTTCAATTTGGTTTGCATTTTTCTTGACAAGGTACCTTAAAACCCTAGCAATCTTAGGAAATTCATAACTTTCATTAGGTTAAGAGTTGGATCCTCTCCTTTGGGCAGTGAGTTTGTATAGGTTTAGGGTATCTTTGATTGCATTTTCAAATTTTTATCATGTCATTTGCTTCTGGTTTTGGATTTTTGCTTTGCATGATGCATGTAACCCTAATTTGTGCCTTTCCTTTGCATCCATCTTTCATTTGCTTGCATTCAAGAACTTGTCATGACATTTTGTGCATCTACATGATTCATAATACATCTTAGGACATATTAGAATCATGTTTGATCATTGCATCTTTCATTTACCATGTTGTATGTCCATTACATTTCATAACTTTTCATGTACATTCATGGTTCAATGCATGCCTCATTTGCATCCTTATGCTTGTTTGATCATTCCCATGCCTTGCCTCATGTTTGTATCATCTCTTAGCATCATTAACTTCATGTTCTTGCTCCTGGTTTTGGTTTGCATCATCACATTTCATCTCATTTGCATTGCATTTCATTTCTTATGCTAACATTTCATGTGGTAAGTTGTTTGAGAAGTGAATTTGCCTTCACTTCTCATAATCTCTTTTCATCTCTTTCATAATTCCTTTGCTGCATTTTGTATGTGTATTAGAGTGAGCTTGCTCATTCATGTTCATCTCATACTTTCTTTCTTCAAGCAACTTGTCTTCTTAAGTGAAGCAAGTTGTTTTGCTTCTCTTTGCTTCCTACTCCTTTCATCTGCTTCCTTCCTGGTGGTTTCTCTGAAGATCTTCTTGCAAACATCATTAACCCTAGGATCTCCAAGCATGATAACAATTAGGGTTTTGATTATTCCCCCATTTAGATTTTACCTTTGTGTCATCTTTGAGTCTTCTTTTCTCATCTCATAATCAAGGACTAAACCCTAAAGGTTTTAAGGCTTTGTGATTAAGTTTATGCCTGCATCCTTCTATTAGGATGGAGTGTATAACTTCAATCCTAAGTGTTAAACCCTTAATGTGTTTAAATCCTTTAATCAATTCACTTAATAACCATCAAGACATTAAGCTTGTAACTTGGGCCTTGCATTAGGGTTCTAATTCTTCCTTAATTGGTTAAGAAGGACTAACCCTAGTGTTAATGGACAAGTCCCCCTCAAGTTGTCTGACAAATCATAAAAATCACTTCTTCATCTTACCATCAACTAAAATCCACTTTAATAAAGGATCTGTTTTGTCATGAGGTTAATCCCTAATCATGGATTAAGTTGAGGAGTCTTTCTCAGCTTAAATGTTCTCATCTATTATCCTTCTATTAGGATGATGTAATGAGTCCATTAAATCCTTGATTATGGCTTAAACTCATTACTTAACACTAAACAAAAAACTCCAAAAACATCTAAATAATCACAAGTAGGTTAATGATCTTAATCCTACATCAGGGTGATTAAGTGTGAGATGCTGACTTCACACTTAAGGTATTCTCATTACCCCTAATCAGAGGGAAGATGTGATGAGTTTACTAACCCTTGGTTTAGGCTTAAGCTCATCAACTTATGACAAACACCAAAAGCAATAATAGACTGAAAACACAAAAACAAACAATAATCGTCTCCTCCGGGATTCTTTTCTCACCTCATTCACTCACAAACGAGAACTTGCTTCTTCCGTCTAATGCAAGACAGTTTGCACCTGAGCCAGACAGGTCATACACTTGAGCATAGACAAGTAAGCAGTTCACAAGTCAATTTATCTTTCAGTCTCTTTGGGTCGAACTACGGTGTTCTGACTTCCTCATTGCACGAGAGGATACGTAGGCATAACTTAACGGTTATCGAACAAAAGTCTCTGTATATTCCCCCTCTTCCAGCATCATTCATTTAGCCTCATAGTCTTGAGCTTTGCACTCCTATCCTTACACTGACACTTCTCTTATACACTTCACATTTATTTTACACTGACACTTGCATTCTTTCCAGCTTTGATGCACAAATTGCACTGACACTACCCCTTTAAAACACAAATCTTTCAAGCGTGGATCCCGTCGAGTACGACGGACAATCTGGGTGCTAATACCTTCCCAGGTTGTAACCAACCCCCTTTCTCAGTCTCTCTGGTTCGCAACCGTCTTATCCACATCTTTTCTAGGTCTATGCAACATTACCTTTCCTCCGGGATAAAAATGCCTAGCTGGCGACTCTTTTTTCCTGAGTTCACCCTTTGTGTGTTCTCTCCTCTTCGCCGACCGTTCGCGTCTGTACCCCATTTGACTTAGCCTCATTTGGTGGGAGCGACACATCTGAATTAGTCTGCTCTTAACACCATCTTCTAGTTCAGCCCCTATCTTGACCTCTTTCCTGTTTTCTTCAGTTCCCAGATTCACAACTTCGGTTGGCTCTTCATGTGGCTGTATAGCTTTCTCTTCTTATTGTAATAACCTAGCAAGCTCTACAGGTACTTCACAATCTTCCTCCTTTCCATCTTCAGCTTGATAGATCGGATTCTCAAAATTATAATTGGCAATAGTAGAACTGTTATCAACAGGATCCAAAGTGGATGAGGATCTGTATTTTAGTGATGTGGGTGTGTATAAGAACACATAGCTGATAAACAAAAATAAAAATAAAAGAAAGACAAGGAGCACAATATTTACAAAAACGAAACGTCCATTGATTTTTATTGAATGAAGTATGCAAATGAAATGACATCCCGAAACAAGCATACCATTGTGCCCCGGGTAAGACACAAGGCTTAAAAGTTTAATTGTTTTAAAATTACAAACTTAGAATAAAAACACAGTAATAGTATTTACTCCTGACTAAAGGAGATAGGAATAACGTCTTCGGTTTTCCAATTGTTGAGCCTATCACCCATGGTAGGAAAGATCCAATCATCCAGGTTGTAGTCTTCACTATAGTCACCCACAACATTGATTTGATCTCTTATGACCCCTTGATTAGTGATACGAACAGCATGAGCACGACGAACAACCTTCTGGGATTCTGCAGTGAAACCTAAACCAAATTTGTCAGACTTATAAGGGATGTCAGGAAGCTGACCCCAAATAGTACAACCACCTTCTTCAACCACAGCTCTAGCATCTTTGAGGGAGGCCATTGTAGGAGGTACTCTGGTAACCACATGAACTCTTTTAATAACAGGGGGAGCTTCAGTAGCAGGAACGACCCAAGGAACTACCTCAAATGTCTGGCAAGGAGTCTCAACATATTCACCCTCCACCTCAACATATTTAAAAGTATTCACATGACTGACCATGTATTCTTCTTCACCATAAACAGTGACAATCTTTCCTTTCACCGGATATTTCAACTTCTGATGTAAAGTGGAAGTCACAGCACCTGCCTCATGGATCCAGGGGCGCCCAAGAAAACAGGAGTACGTAGGACGAATATCCATTACATAGAAAGTAGAGTCAAAGACTTGAGAGCCTACTTTGATCGGGAGATCTACTTCTCCATGTACCACTCTTCTTGAGCCATCAAAAGCCCTCACCACTACATCACTTGGTCTTAACACAACATCTTCAGGACTGAGCTTGTCCAGGACCTCTTTGAGGAGTACATTTAATGAAGAACCATTGTACACCAGTACATGAGACAAGGTAGTGCCCCTACATTCAATGGAGATATGCAAAGCTCTGTTATGGTTTCTCTTGGCAGGAGTCAAGTCAGCATCAGAAAAGCCTAACCCATTATCATAAGTCAGATGTGCAACACAATTCTCAAATTGATCCACAGAAATCTCATTTGGCACATGAGCAGTCTTCAAGAACTTGATTAAGGCTTTAGCATGAGCCTTAGAACACAACAACAAAGATAACATGGAGATTTTGGAGGGAGTATGCCCCAACTGGTCAACAATATCATAATCACTCTTGCGAATGATTTTCAGCACTTCTTCCATCTGTTTAGAGAGATTTTCAGCAGTCGGTGCCTCGGCTTGCACAGGTTCAACCACAAGACCTTTTCCCCGAACATCAGTACTGGGCTCAGAAGTGGAGGTAGTAGTTGGGGTAACTGCACTTTTGGAGGTAGCCTGAGGAGAGAAAATTCTTCCACTTCTGGTGATCTTACTAGATCCAACAATATTATCAACATCAAGGTTATCATCGGTAACAGGTGCATCATTCAGAGGTTCTTGCTTGACACCATGGATGTAAACATCAAAACCGTAATTCCAGGGTATAGCTTTATCAGAAGTATAAGGAACAGGTCCAGGAGTGGTAATAATCATGGGAGCCACTCTAGCTTCAGCAACAGTCTTCACAGGGCCTTCAGCAGTAATCCTGACAGGATCCTTAAAGGTGATCCTGAAAGGGCCTTTGGAGGTCATCTTCACTGGCACTTTATCAACCATAGCTGCATCTTCAAGCTTCGTACTTCGAGTCAGATGTTCACACATACTTTCCACAGAAGGTGTCCTCTCAAACAATATAGTGTAATTGTCCATGAGGCGTTGAATACCATCTTTCAACTTCCAGCAGCTATAGGGTTTATAGGCACAATAAAAACAGTCTTCATTACAACCTGGAAAGAAACCAGCCTGCACCAGCTTCTTCTTGATAATGGATAAGGGAGTAGTCATATCTGCTACTGAGGAAACATAGGGAACCTCATCAACAACATTAATAGTCTTCTCATGGTTGGGCATAGGAGAAGTGATCACATTTGGAGTCCCAGGAGGGTCAAATTCAATCTCCCCAGCTTCAATCATGTCTTGAATCTTGTTTTTCAACACCCAGCAGTTGTTGGTATCATGTCCCGGACTATTCGAATGATACGCACATCGTGCATTAGGATTTTATCGAGGAGAGGAAGTATTAGGATTCTGAGGAGGGTCCTTTAAAGTAATGAGTTCCCCTTTCAACATGTGTTGCAAGGCTTGGGCCAGTGACATGTTGATCTTGTGAATTGTCTTCTAGGCTTCTGTTGATTGTTTTGTGGTAGCTCTGGTGCTGCAGGAGTAGGATTGAAAATGTGAACTGCTCCCACAGATTGGTGACTCCTATTACGACTATGTTGACCATACACAACATTAGACTCCTTCTTTCCACTAGGGGGCTTCTTAGCAGTGCTTGATGAAGAGGCACCCACCTGTATCTTACCACTTCTTATACCACTCTCCACACGTTCTCCAGTCATTATCAGTTTGGTGAAACCAGATGATGAACTTCCAATGAGGTGACTATAGAAAGGACCATTCAACGTACTCATAAACATATCTACTAACTCCCTGTCAGTCAGAGGAGGTTGAACTCTGCCAGCCAGGTCTCTCCATTTTTGGGCATACTCCTTGAAACTCTCCTTAGCACCCATTGACATGCTTTGGAGCTGCATGCGAGTAGGTGCTTAATCAACATTATATTGGTATTTCCTGTAGAAGGCCTCAGCAAGATCATTCCAATCACGAATATTAACACTCTCCAGTTGGTAATACCATTCCAATTGAGATCCAGACAAGCTCTCTTGGAAGAAATGAATCCATAACTTCTTATCAGCAGTATGTGGTTGAATCCTCCGAACATAGGATCTCAGATGCAACTTAGGACATGAGACACCATCATACACCACAAAAACAGGAACCTTGAAGCCAATAGGTATAACCACTCCAGAAACTAAACTCAGATCTTCAAAATCAAGCCCAGAATATTTTTGTAGCTCTATAGAGTTCATTCTGTCTACCAGCATCTTGTACTTCTCCTCACCAGCAGGATCATGATAATAATTTGCTTCAGAATCAGAATCTCCCACAGTATCATGGAGACTACCTCCCTCTTTCTCAGAATTTTCATACTCAGAATCCTCAATTTGTTCCTTTGTCTTGATAGGACCTCTGAATCTTCTTCCCAGATTGATAAGGCCTCCTGATCTTCTAGTTTTCTTCTTCTTCTTAGCCAGCAGTGTCTTCAACTCATCTTGTCCCTTGGACAAGTTCAGAATCAACTCTTGGAATTGTGCATTCTGAGCCTGGAGATCTTTGATAGTCTGTTCAAGAGCCATTTCTGCTGAAATAAACAGCGAGAAGATAAGATACCTGTTCATAATAAACCTGTGATGCAATGATATGGTATGTAAATGTGTATGCAATGTTTTCAAGGACCGCAGGATTTAAATTTGTTTAAACAATCAGAAAATAAACTTTTATTAGTAAACAATAAACTTGTTTGCCTCTTGGGCTTACAACAAAAATGAAATGAATACAAAAATGGGGTTTTAAGTCTCCCATGGACGTTTCCTCTTTGTGTTGAGGTATGAGTTGAGATTCCGCTCCTCGTGAAGTTGTTTTGTTAGCTCCAGGTTTCTTTCTTGACTTGCTTTGTAATGATTCTCAAAAGTATCTCTTTGCTCCTTCAACTGGATCCAGGACCTTTGTAACTCCTCCATGTCAGTGGGCATGTTTGGATGAAGAATGATATAAGAAGTATCTCCTTCAGCAACAGGCTCCATGGTAACTGGTAGGATGGCATGATATGGCATCATAAGAGTCTGAGCACGTGCTCGTACCCATATGAGATAAGGTTCCATAGGAATAGTGTACTTTGGTTCCAGAATCTTGTTGTCAACCTTGTTCACTTTACCCCATGCTCGTATAAACCTTTGATGGTAACTTTGCAGACCGTTATCGTAGTCGAACATAATACCCTGAATAAGCATGTCATGAGGACCATCACTCCGAGCATAACCAAACGGACGTAGAGCTAAGGAAGGATTGTAGGTAATGCCCCCTCTTATGCCAAGGAGTGGCACATTAGGGAACTCCCCACAACGGTCAATGATAGTAACATTCTCCATAGATCTAGCACACCAATGAATATCTGAATGAGAAAGTGACATAATCCTCTTGGACCACCTGAACCCTTGTTCATTCTTCATCACTGATCGAGGAAGGTGAGAAATAAACCACCTAGACAATAGAGGTATACAACACATCAGAGTTCCTCGTGCCTTCGTAGTACGGGTATGAAGAGAGTGTAAGATGTCTTTAAGTAATGTAGGAACTGGATTGCGAGTCAGAAATATGTTGATGGCGTGTACGTCTATGAACTGGTCTGGATTGGGGAACAACACTAAGCCATAGATCAATAGGGCTAAGATCTCCTCAAAGTCATCATAACTCATAGCCTCCAGGAACACTTGAGCTTTCTCCATCAATACCATGGCAAGAATACCCTTAACTCCACTTCTTGTTTCTAGAACAATGTCTGATTTCTTCAAATGTAGGGCTGTAGCAATGACTTCAGGTCTAGGCTCTTTCTCCAAGCCTGTGAAGGGT
Organism: Lathyrus aphaca; assembly: GCA_963966055.1. Classification (NCBI taxonomy): domain Eukaryota; kingdom Viridiplantae; phylum Streptophyta; class Magnoliopsida; order Fabales; family Fabaceae; genus Lathyrus; species Lathyrus aphaca. The sequence continues at coordinate 277,785,490 of OZ014523.1, forward strand.
TTATGATCAAGGATAGGTATACCCAAAAGCTTGGAGAACTCTTCCATTGTAGGAACCAGCTGATAGTCGGGGAATGTGAAGCAATGATGTTTAAGATCAAAGAACTGAAACATAACACTCATCATGTCTTCATTGAACCCTGAAGTAACTAGATCTAGTAGGTGACCATGCCTCTTGATGAATTGGGAGTTTTCAGAAACCTGAGAGACCAATTCCTTAAGATTAGGAGGTATCCCTACAAAGTTGATCCAGATAGTATTCCTACGAGTAGAAGCCATGACCTGCAACAAAGAACAAAGATAAATCCTTTGGTCCTTGAAATGGTTAGTGAAAATGCTATGCTTATGATGCATGATGATGTTATGATGTTATGATCAATCACAAACATGTGGCACACACAAACAAGTCACACAATAGCCCTAGGTTTGAAGGCTTGCATGAGGTTTAAAGGTAAATACCCTCCCCTGAACTTTAGATGGTTCATCCTGTCCTATAAAGTAACCAGGTTCTAAGGGATCTCAATATCATTGATCCTTCACAAGGGTGGTTGTTCAGTAGGCAACTTACTTGCCAACCAAAACCTTCCAAGTTTAGGATCTCAATGAGTGTAGCATCGAGTATCAACCAACTTCAGTCTTCACCAAAGCCGGTTATCTCACTACTTTTCTAAAGGCCAAGATGGGATGACTAAGGTTCTAAAAGTTAGTTAGTGTATTAACAACATATGGCAGCCTCATATTATCCTCAACTTGCTTAAGGAACATAAGCACCAACCAAGAAGTCACACTAACTATGGCCACCAGATCAACCATATCGGTATACGCCGTACAGTTTCCTTGGTCTATTGCCATTTACCTAAGGTACACTAGATCCGGGTTAGGATCTTTCACACATAAGAGCCCCACAAGTAATATAAAGCAAACAAAGCAAACAATTTAAAGTGATTTAATTCCTAAGGGTACCCCTCTTTTATTAAGTCCCCAACAGAGTCGCCAGTTCTGTAACACGGTGGGAGAACTGACTTTAGTCAAATGTTGCGGATATCAAGAGTCGCCACCGACTTTTATTTTATCCAAAAGGAAAGGACATAAAAGAACAGGAAAGACCTTAAAAAGCTTTTGAGTTCGGGGGGTAGGTTATACAAAGGGAAGGTGTTAGCACCCTTTATATCCATGGTTATCCATGGGCTCTTAGTTACTTAGCTCACTTTAAATTGTTTTGAGAAAGGTGTAGTGTGTGATTAAAAATTTTCTACGTACTTTATAATGATCCTCGTGTGGATGTATATAAAGACTTTGTTTTGAAAATTTGTTTGAAATGTGAAGTGTAAAAAGTATTTTGAAAAGGTGAGCAAGTAATTAAGAGGAACCTACCCTATATCAAATCCTTATTGTTCTTATATGTTCTTTCAATGGTAAGACTAGCCCTATTATTAAGGAATAGGTAGTCATTACATTGGATGTAAGAAGGGACATGTATAGGGACAATCTGATTATAGGCAACTGCAAGGTGTCTTTAGCAATACGTAGGGACTTATCATCTTTTATTCGAAGGGACAAGATCATTTATCATAGGCAACCTCGAAGGGACTTGATCTTTTAAACTGAAGGGACTTGATGATATTTATGCAGGGACTTTGCTTAAGACACCTTACTTGACCTTAGAGATAGACAACATGAGAGGTAACCCTAGAAAGTGCAAGATGGCGATCAAAGATCGACTTACGTGTGTGAGTGTTTATGTTCAAATATTTATCTTATTTAATTAGTTATTCTAAGTCAATTTTAATCACAAACATGTTATGCACACCCTAGGATTACTAACCATACACAGTTAATATATTTACAATAAAAATAAAGCAAGAATGTAAACCTAAACTATTACAAAGCTTTGGGATAGTTACAATATAATCGAGAAATATAAATAATGATAAATAAACAATAATTTAAATGGTTAGTAATAATGAAATAATAATAATAATAAAAGGGGTTAGCAAAAATATAAAGAAAAATAACAATTTAAGAGAAAATATTATTTTTTAAGTTAAATAAATATTTAGAGAAATTTTTAGAAGAAAATAGAACAATTATGATAATAATAAACAAATACTAATTATTTACATAAAAAAATGATTAATTATTTAATTATAGTTTAGAACAAAAATTAGTTAAGTTAAATGTTAAAGTTAATAAAAATTAGGGTTAATAAAAAAATTAGGGTTTTGAAAAAATTAGGGTTTATATTTTATTTAAAAAAAATTAGGGTTAGAAAAAAAATTAGGGTTTTACTTATTAATTTATAAAATAAATCAATTTATTTACAAAATATATATATATATATATTTAATAATATGAACATATAATAAAATAAATATGGATAATTTGATTTTTTGAAAAAAATAACTTGAATTAAAAAAAATATAAGTTTTTATGTAAAAGAAAATAATATATGCATTTATTTTATAAATTATTATTTAAATAATTAATTGAATTAAATAAAAAAAATAGTGGAAAAAAAACATACCTAGGGCTGGGATTCGAACCCAGGCCCTAGGCTTTACATTCAAAAGACCACCAACATCACCACCAGGCCAAGCATGCGTTGGTGTTAGCATCAGGAGTCTAATTTGTTTTATTGTTAATCTGCAAAAAATCCAGAAAAATAAAACAAAACAAAATGGCCTGGGGGGATTCGAACCCAGGACCATCAATATCACATACACGCACACAAAGCAACTGAGCTATTACTGCGCATTCAACATACAACCAATAAAAAAACATTATATTTTAAAATAACTTTTTGAATTGAACTTTGGCGCCATCTGAACTTCATCTTCCCCAATTTTCCTGCGAAAATTCCTGCGTTTTCTCTTACGAATTCACTTGCGGGTTCTTCCAAGTTTATGACCTGCGAATCTCAAACAGCAAGCAAATGGTACAATCTCATCAAATTGATTAGGTCAATGAAATCCTTAAGATTCATAAAATCTATCCACGTTCTTTAAATTCATTTATATTTGGTTTCTTGGGAAACCCTAATTCGAAGCTTGGAACCCTAACAATGGTGTTCTCACGGTTTGGCCATGAAACTCTAATTAAATTGTCCAGAAACGTTCCTGAGCTTATCACAAACACAAAACAATCATCAAACATAATTTATAATGCACAAACAATAGAAAACGAAAAATTCATAAAAGTGTGATAACATTGATTCGGTTTATGCTTATGGTAATGCTTTTGATGCTGTAAATGATCCAGAATCCTTCAATGATCACCTATAAACGTATTGCAACCTTTGAAACGCCTTGAAATTGTCTCTATCCAAGAATCCGAATGTGAGTTTTTTGGTGAATTTTTGAAATTTGATTCTTGTCTTAGAAGCTGCCAATTTCGTCCCTCAGCATTGTGATGTCTTCATGTATATGTAGTGAGTGTAATTAGGTCAAAAAATCACATCCCCCTTTGGACTTTTGGGTAACTTGAGATTGAAGAAAGATATGCTTCAAAATATTGAAAAAAATTGATATCTTCTTACTATTTTTGGTTGATCTGATCTTTCATGATCTCAATCATCTTTAATTGACCTTTAAGAATTTCTAGAATGAAAATCATATCAAATATTGAAACTTTTATATTTTATTTTGATTTAAAATGATTTTTAATGTATAAAATCATAATAAATAAAATAAAATAAATAAAAATTTGAATAAATGATTTTTAATTCGTGAATGATGTCATGGTAGTGATTGGGTCATAAAAATGCAAGCCCATTTGGAGAAATTTGGTTCTAAGGTCCCATTTGCTTCATAAACCTCTCAAAACTTTCCCAACTTTGAAAAGGCACAAATCCCTCAATTTTAAGGATATTAAGGTGTTCTTGGACATTTTGGAAAGCTTAGAGAGTCCTCTAACCAACTTATTTGGTTTCATGTCAATATCCTTTACCAATCTCAAGTTATGCCCTTTGGAAGATGTTGACTTTTTGTTGACTTTTAAAATGACCTATAATGTCTTAGCTCATACCTTCCAAATGAAGCATTTTTGGGCTTGGCTTGTGAGACACAAAGTTGTAGAGAATTCAATTTCCTTCAAAATGAGCTTTGGTTAGGAAATTTTTGATGAAGCATGTGAAAGTTATGGCTGGTCAAAGTTCAGTTGTCTTTTCCTGTGAAAACCCTAATTTAGAAACTCTTGATTCTTGATGATCTGAAATCTCCTTGATGAATCATGATCATCCCTTGATTAAATGATGAATTTTACTTCATATAAATGATGTTGGCAAAAAATCATGAAGTTTGACTTTGGTTTGACCACAGTTGACCTCAGTTTGACTTTTTAACTACTTTGACTGATATTTGCACATCTGATCATCTGACTGAGCAAACTTTTTGGGAAAGCCTTGAAACTTGACATAGGGATTCTTAAATAAATATAGGATGCTATGAATCTCACTTGAAGCCTTGGAAGTCCATTTAGCCTAATGAAATCCAAAACCCTATTTTAGGATGCATTGTCTGAGGGAATTGTCAAACTTTCTGACTAATTGTGAACCTTGTGAACCTCTTGAGATACCTTGTGAATCTTGTGAACCTTGTGAACCTCTTTGGACACCTTGGTATACAATGTCTTGTCTAGGTGAGGGCAAATTTTGGGGTGCAACACCACTAAACCCCAATGAATGACAAGAGACTCAATTACATCAAACTACAACCATGGAGATTGAGAGACTTGCACCCGACTAAAGAATAATGACTCATAATCGGCACTTTTTTAAAGAAAATAAACAAAAGTGCAAAAAGGCACAAACACAACTTGAATGAGTTTGGTTCTTTTTATTTTTTGAATTAAAGTCTAGATTTTTAGATTTATTGATTTTAAAAGAAAAGAAAATAGTAAAATCCACTTGACAAAAGCCAAGGTTTTGTTTATTAAATAAGTGATGATTTTGGAAAACAATAATCCTTTGAAAAAAGAGAGAAGATTTTGAAAATTAAAGAAGGGGTGGAGATGAAGGGACTATCCTAAAAAAAAAAGAAAATAAGGAGATAAAGGAAGAAAAATATAACCAAACTTGATGATACTTCCAATTATGAGCACAAGAGTTCCATCCTTATAAGCTAGAAAATGGCCAAATAAAGGCAAGTACCAACTTCATGAATATCAAAGCAAAGGAAAGGTGTCCTAAAATATAAGTCCAAGACTTCATTCCAATGCCAAAGATAGTAATCAATAGTCCAAAGATTAAGATCACAAGTTTTTTAGTGATTTAATCCTTTATTAATATTTTTATGTCCAAATGGACAAAAGAAAAATCAACACAACAAAAAATAAGAGCAAGAAATATAAACATGATAATTGATGAATAAAGCATAATAAAGTATAATAAAATAAAAGTAATAAAGGTGCAAGAAATTAAATGTTAGTAGTATAAGCAATTAAAATGTAAGAATATAAAATATTAGTAATAGTAATAGTATAATAATATTTACATGATAATGGTATGGTGAACTTAATCAACCACAACCAAAAGAGTAACCAAAAAGAAAGGCAATCGGATCCGCTTAGTATCTTACACTATAGCGATTAATCAAGGCAAACCGAATCAAATTCAATGAAATTTGAAAGGCGATTGGGAGACCCAAAGCACCTATGCATCAAACATTCACAAGTCTTGATTCTTAATGCAATATGATCAAACGCTTTGGGATTACGCGACCAACAAGAGGTCCGGTCCATGAAAGTGCAAGTATCCAATTAGATTTTTATTCCGAATTTGGGACATATTTAGGTCTAAGTTAAGTAATCGTCGAGTAATTTACGAAGTAATTACCCTACAAATGAGGCCGACCACCACCAATTAAGGTGAACAATGTTAGTGCTAATGCATGTGAGATAAACGATATGTAAATCGCTTTCGGAACGCAATACCGCATAAAACTAAAGACGAATACCAAATTGAGTCACTCTTATGGTATTCTTCCATCTTTAAGGTCAATCACTCCTCTTGGTGGATTCAATCATGAAAATGTATCACTAATGCAAAGTACCTTAAATGAATTGAATAATTCACTTAAAGGTAGTTTTGAATTAATGACCATTAACTACTCTAATCTACACTCAAAGTGCATTGAAATTAAAGAGAAATCACTCCCAAAAGTGCTCCCCATGGTAAAAATAAAAAGGAGGAAGAAGAAGAAGAAAGAGGAACCAAAAAGGAGCTTAAAATAAGCCAAAAAACAACTTCTGACTTGTGTTAACCGGTTAACCAAAATGCACTGGAAATGGTTAACCGGTTAACGCAGCCAGTTTTCAAAACCTGCGCCATTTTACAGTGGTTAACCGGTTAACCAAAATACACTGAAAATGATTAACCGGTTAACATTGAACCAGTAGCAGAAAAAATGCTGAAATTCAGCATGATCCATTTTCAAAACCTTTTTTAAAACACTTGATGATCATAATCTGAATTTGCACGAATTTTAAAACCAAAATATAGTGAAATCCCTGCAATCAAACAAAAAATTAAGATCCAAAGGATCTAGAATCAAAGGCACCAAAGATCTACATCTTGAATGTTGATGATGAAGATGGGTTTATGGAAAGAGTGGTGATTAGTGAGGGTTTATGGTAGGAAATGATCAAAGTGATGTAGAGAATTCAGAGGGAAATAGATCTAGAATATTCCAAATGAGATCAATGATCCAAAGGTGCTGAACTTGAATGAAAAATTCAAATTTCGCACTAGTTAACCGGTTAACCAAAATACAATGGAAATGGTTAACCGGTTAACCAAGCATAAATTTGAATTTTTTGTTCAAACATGATTGCTTGATTGTTGTGGCCCGATTCTTTTGTACGTCGAAGAAGGCATGGAAATAAACACATGAACCTTGGAATTCCTTGAATGAATCAATTAATTTGGGAAATCCTTGATCAGATAAATTTGAATTACTTGCGGATCAACTTTGACTTTTGTCTGTGAAATTTTATTCGAGCTACAAGACTGTTGTTTTTGGCATTTTCAATGGTTCCTCTTCCTGAAAATGTTAGTGAAAGGAAACAAAATATTTTTGGATTTTAATTAATGGTTAGTAAACATAAATAAATTAAAGGCAACAGTGATCCCCTGTGAGACATAAACCTGGGAAGAACCGAGCAACCAATGCGATCTTGTTTGTATGCAAGATGTAGATGAAATGCAGAGAAAACTTAGGGCAAAAATTAGGGTGTTACAGATATGAGACTACTTTTTTATTCCATTTGTTTCTAATAATTTCTATTTAATCAATTTATTTTTATTTGGGCCGATGATATAATAAATGGTTTATGATTACTCGAATTTGTATCGATTATTTAATGTCGTTTTCGATTGTTTAACATGTTAATTTATGAATTTTGGACGATATTACGCGAGAATTATGTTTGTTTTGTAGATATTTGATCAAATATGACTATTGGAGGCAAAATTATAAAAGGAAGCTTATTGGACAAGAAACGTGGGAAAACAGAAGGAAAAGAGCAAGAAAAATGCATTTCTGCATAATTCACTGTCAGACGCCCGTCTCATAAGTGAGATGCCCGTTTGGGCTTCAAGACGACCAACTCCAATTTAAGTTGACCGTCTCACCTCCATGATGCTCGTCTCAATTCTGAAACGCTCGTCTCAAACTTCAATCAAATAACCTATTTACGAAACATAATTCAAATGCAGAGGGAGCCGTTACGAGGATTATTTGCATTCAACATATGATTTCTCTCCAGCCTAATCAATCAAGTCTATGCAACTCAGTTCAAATCCCAATCAAAGTCCAAGCCTACAATTTCTCAACAAAACCTAAGCCACTACCTATAAATAGAAGCCACTACAATTTTGCAGAGGGGGAGCTTCGTTCAAGTCCAATTTTCTGCCGTTTCCTTTCGTTCGAAGTTCGCAAGTTCATTTTTCAGTATTCGTTTTTATTTTCCTTTAACCGACCCCTAGTGATATTTTCCATCATTAGGAAACTATCACCATTTTAATTGTTTCCAGCCACTTAATTATTGTTTACTTTTCAAGGTTTCGGAAGTTTGGTTGATCAAGAACATTGCAACCAGGTTTCTAATTTTTAATGTTTTATTGTTTATTTATCATCGCCTTTATTTATATTATGAATTATTTCTCCTTCTACCTTTCTTTGTTCTTATTTAATATGTCTGGCTAAAATGTTAATCAATATGTAGCTGTCTAACCGGAACGAATTTGATAGAATTAGGCTATTGCTTTAAATTAAGTTATTTTCCGGTTTTGATTTCTTGTTTTAATTAACTTTCGTTACGAGAGTAAGAGAGTATAAATGATTAGGATTAAGAACATGGGAGTGTGAGATCATAATCAGATAGTTAAGAGAGTATAAAAGATTAGGATTAAGAACATGGGAGTGTGAGATCATAATCAGATAGCTGAAATCATACATTTGTTTTAAATACATCGGAAGCGCTTTAAAACCAATTAGAACCTTTAGGTTTCCAAAAAATATTTCTAACTTGAATTGACACAGCGAGAGCGGTCAATTGAACTTAGGAGTATATTAATAGGCAAGACCACGAGAGTGTGAGTCAACGACTTTTAAACCGAGAGTTTCTACGAAGAGATAACTTAACAACCGTTAATAAGCTGAACCTCTATTGAATTCGCGAAGGAGAATCAATTACGTACCGATATCATTACCATTAATTTAAATTAATTAATTCTTCACCTTTTAAAACCAAAAAACATCGCTCACCTTAGCTAAACATAGTAGCACCCAACTACACTAGGTTGATTATCGAGTTTCTGTGGGATCGATATCTTTTATTACTACGTGATAGACTATGCACTTGCAGTTAGTAACTGTCAGACTCAGAAAGTCGTCACCAAGTTTTTGGCGCCGTTGTCGAGGACTTAGATTTAGTCAATAGTGCATTAAGTTTTTGCGCCGTCTATGCTAAGGCAAAATATTTAGCTATCCTTTGTTGATTGTATGCCCAATACTCGCTCCTGAGGCGAAGACTTAGAACCCCTGATCAACGAAGTAGAACGTTGCATAAGTTCGAGACGCTGAACCGAACCCAACGAAACCCTTATTCCTGAAATTATTATATCAGAACTAGTTGAAGAACCAAACATGGACGAAAATGGAGCACCGCGTTCACTCAAGTCTTATGCGACTCCAAACCAACAAGAATCGCACAATATTATTGTCGCACCAGCCATAACCCGAAATGATTTTGAAATTAAACCTTCACTGCTGCAAGCTGTACAATAGAATCAATTTTCTGGAAATCCGACAGACGATCCAAATGAACACCTGACGAAGTTTGTACAATACGCAGATACCGTGAAAGAAAATGTTGTAACCCAAGACGCAATCGGACTAAGAATCTTTCCGTTCTCTTTAAGAGATGGAGCTTAGGCTTGGTTACAGTTATTACCATCTAAATCTGTCACGACATGGGAAAAACTGAAGAAAGTTTTCTTATCTCGTTATTTCCCGCCAAGCAAGACAACTATGTTGAGAGCTCAAATTAACGAATTTCAACAGAAAGGTGCTGAATCACTTTACAAAGCGTGGGAAAGGTACAAGGACCTGTTAAGATTATGTCCACACTATGGGTTTGAAAAAGTGGTAACCATCATAACCTTTTATAATGGACTTCTATACAACACTAGGATGACAATAGATGTTGCCGCGAGCGATGCTCTTATGGATAAGCATTAAGAAGAAGCCTATAACCTCATTGAAAACATGGCTCAGAACCACTGCCAATAGGGAGGAGAAAGAACACCTGTAGAGAAGAACCAGACTAAAGGAGGAATGTATGAAGTGAGCATTTTCGATCACATAAATGCCAAGATGGATGCCATAGTTTAGAAAATCGATAACTTGACCATAACACCACCAGCCATCGTGGCTGCCATAACTCCAAATTGCGAGATTTGTGGAATCCCAGGACACACATCACCCGAATGTCAATTACTTGCAGGACTAGCCACAGATCAGGTGAACTATGCTCAAGGAAACCCTTATTCTAATACTTACAACCCATGATGGAAAAATCATCCAAATTTCTCTTACAAGAATAACAACGCCTTGTATGCACCTAATCAAGCACCAGCTGAACCACTTGGATATCAGAAAGTTGATGCATCCAATCCAAATGTTCCTAGAAAATCAAACCTCGAACTGATAATGGAAAACTTCATTGCTGCTCAAGCTCAAACAAACAAGGATTTCCTAAATTAAAACATCCATACTAGTGAACAAATAAATCAATTGGTGACAAAGGTAGATGCTTTAGCTATTCATAACAAGATGCTAGAAACCCAAATTTCTCAAGTATACGAACAACAAGCATCCACTGCTGCCCCAGGTGGAAATTTTCCTGGACAACCACAATCAAATCCTAAGAGTTATGTGAATGCAGTCATACTAAGGAGCGGAAAATAGTTGTACTGACCTACCGATCTTGTTCGCAGTTGATTTTGCGAACAACCTCTGGTTTCTAATTTATGTTAAATTGGTTTACTTGCAGGATCAACCATACAAATCCCAAGACATAAGCGTAAAGTTTGTCGAAAAAATATAACTTTAATACTCTTTGTGATTTCACTTTTGTTAGGTTTTTTTATGTATGATTCTTATGGTTAAGTACAAGGGTAAAATTATTGGCGAAAACTTAAAGAAAGTAGATCCTGACAATGCGTAAGGTAAATTGCAAAGTAAAGTTCTTAAAGGAAACTTAAAAGTATAGAGAATTTGACAATGCAGAAATTTAAATGGAGAAGAACAAGTAAATGACTTGCAAATGTAAATGAATGTTAAATAACTTAGAATTTTATTAAACTGGATAAAGTAAATTGGTGTTGCACACATACATTTTCCAGAACAAGACTATTTTCTCACACACAGGTACTTTGAGTATTTTTATAGGAAATTTATGCAAGATTTTCACACACACATTCTGACAGGAAACTACTCTATTTAAACATGAATAAAATAACAGTCAACTAACAGACAAATCCTACAAATACGCCACTTGGCCTTCGGCATGTCATGTTTCCACCAAATGCTTCCACATGTCCTTCTGCCAAACGTGCCAACTTTTGAAATTTGAATGTTTTCTCCTACGTCGAAATGATGCATCTCTTCAAAGTTGTCGAATTTGTCGAAACGAGACTAACGCTGTCGAAATGTCGAAAATGACATTGTTGATTGATCTTGTCGAAAATATGCCTTCTTCATCTGCCGAAAGTGTAATAAAACAAAATCTTCACTTGCTTGGTCAAAATTGATCCTTGAAATGTCTTCCCCTTTTTTATTCGAAATATATCATTTTAATCTTCATTTCATGGCGTCGAAAATCCTTGTCTACAAATTGCCCCCCAGCAAAGAGTTTTCGACTAATCCCTAGAGAAAGATCATTTGTTGTCGATGAATCTTTTCGAAGCCATGTTGTCTTTATCACTTTTATCATTTCCAAGGCTTGACATTTCAAATCCCTAAAAGCTCATCATTGCGCTTTTCTCAAAACGTCAACCTCAGCCCACGTTTCTGACATCATCCCCATCATTTCCTAAAAGCTAGGAGGTCATAGGTGTTTCAACTGCCTTCAACATACTCTTTCCACAAATATTTTGCCACGTGGTCCATGATCTTCAGCCAAAACTCAACCGTTTCAGTCTTCTTTCTTTATAAATAGACATTCATCATCTTCTTCAAACTTTTTCACGCATTTCTCGTCCTCTTCATTCTCAAACAAAAGAAAACCCTTTTTTTTAAACTGCAAAGACCTCTCTTCACAATAATGGCTTCTTCCAAACCTTCCAACAACAATAAAACTTCAACTTCACTTCCATACGCTCACAGATTGACTGGACCCAACATCATCAGAAATCAACAATACATCACAAAACCTCCTAATGAGAAAGAGAATGCAAGCATATTCAAGTCCCAAGTATTAATTCCAATTCTTGTTTTCTAGTGCTTTCCATGCAATATTAGGTCCTCTCCCTAACCCAGACACAAACCCAGATAGGCTGAGAGAATGTTTTCCTTCTTATCAGTGCCTTAAACCCATAAGTGTTGGGGTTAGGCCTAAACTTTATGCAGAAAACCCTAAGGAAATAGAGCCAAGTACTGATGTAGAACTAAACCTATGTTATTTACATAACTCTAGGATGTTTAGAGCCTGCCCTAGGTCGAAAGATCTTTCAGACTATATAGTTTGGTTAAGTAAGGTTGAAAAAATCAAGGAACCATTCTGGAAAGAAATAGGAATTTTCGACCTGATTCAGATGTCGAAAGTAGGACTTAACATTTCCCCCAACATGTTACTGGCTTCCTTCTATTTTTGGGATAACATATACAATACTTTCCAACTTCCTTGTGGAATGGTCACCCCTACCCTCTTCGACATAGCTGCCATTGCTGAACTAAGTCCTTTAGGAGAAAATTTCGACCCTACTATTATGAACCAAGATACTATAAAGTTCGACACCAACAAAGCCTCCTACTCTGTGTTTACATACCACTACCATGTCAAGACCACTACAGAAGTCTCTGACAAAGAGCATATAACCTTTCTGACTTTATGGCTATCGAGGTTCATCTTTTGTTCTCGATCTCTCCAGGTAGCCAAACATTTTATCACTATGGCTAATCAACACCACCAAGGAATAAAATGATGCCTAAGAGAAATGATTTTGGAAAACATTTATGAATCGCTAAGTGAGAGCGTAAGCTTCCTGAAGACTGTGAAAGAGAAAGGCAACCTTAGCGTGTCAGGGCCAATTTGGCTTTTGCAGTTGTTGCTCAATGCCACTTTTGAAGCCTCTTTCCCTGTCAAGAATGACATAAACGAATATAAAGTGAAGGATAGGGTTGTCGAATGGCCTCTCCTGGTACAACTGACCCCAACTGAGGAAGGGATTAACCTTCGCCAATCTTTCACCAGTTATATCATGATGTTCGCCAAAAGATACAACTTCAACCCCTCTATGGTACCTTTTGAAAATAGGACAATTGGACCTAAATGGTTTACCAAACAACCTCCCTTTGAGATGCAGTAGGATGAAAACGAATTTCTCGATGTTTCGGAATCATTTCTGATTCATAGGCTTCTCCCTTCTCAACATAACGTCACAAAAAAATTGCGTTGATTGTTGTTGTACCCCGAAATTTTCCCTCCCACAATCAAGACAATCTGTCTCAAGACTTCTAAATTATCATAAGGTCCTCAAGACTCCCAATTGATCAAGAAGTGTGGAAGTTTCCCCAGACAATGCCTCCTCCTAAGCAAAGTGTCCAAAACTAGGGTTTTGAGTTTCCTCAGGTTAAAATGACTTTCAAGGATTCAAGTGAGCTTCATAACATCCCACATGTATTCAAAAACCCCATGTCAAATTTCAAGGCTTTCCCAATAAGTTTGACCAGTCAGATGATCAGATATGCAAAAATCAGTCAAAGAAGTTAAAAAGTCAAACTGAGGTCAACTATGGTCAAATCAAAGTCAAACTTCAAGATTTTTTGCCAACATCAAGTTTATGAAGTAAAATTCATCATTTGATCAAGGGTTGATCATGATTCATCAAGGAGGTTTCAGATCATCAAGAATCAGGAGTTTCTAAATTAGGGTTTTCTAAGGAAAAGTCAACTGAACTTTGACCAGCCATAACTTTCACATGCTTCATCAAAAATTTCACATACAAAGATAATTTTGAATGAAATTTAATTCTCTAAAACTTTGTGTCTCACAAGCCAAGCCTAAAAATGCTTCATTTGGAAGGTATGAGCTAAAACATTACAGGTCATTTCAAAAGTCAACAAAATGTCAACATCTTCCAAAGAGCATAATTTGAAAATGGTAAAAGATATGGACATGATACCAAAGAGGTTTGTTATAGGACTCTTTAATCTTTCCAAAATGTCCAATAACACCTTCATAGCCTTAAAATTGAAGGATTTATGCCTTGTCAAAGTTGGGAGATTTTCAAGGGGTGTATGAAGAAAATAAGGGCTTAAATTCAATTTTTCCAAATATTTTAAAACCCAATCTTCATGATAACATCAAGCACGACCCAATTCAAGCATTTTCTGGTTTTTATAATTTATTTATTATTTATTTGAACTTTATTATTTAAAATTCATTTTAAATCAAAATAAAATATAAAAAGTTAATATTTAGATCAAATATTGGTTTGGGAATGAATCTAATATCATTTAAGACTGATTGAAAGGTTCCAATTTCGTGCAAGACCAATTTAGAAAGGCATCATTTGATTTTTTCCACATTTATGGTTATGGTTTCCTTCACACTCAAGTTATCAAAAAGCCCACAAAACCACATGTTTTTTTGACCTAATTTCATTTACTATAAGTTAAAGACATAACCCAATACACAAGGGGATGATTTGCAGTCTCCAAGAACCAAGAACAAAGTCAAAATATTCAAAGAAAAGTCACATTCGAATTTTGAGCTAGATGCCTTTTCAAGATCAAACAAAGGTTGCAAATCATTCCTAGAAGGTCACATAACGTTTTTGGATCACCAAAACATCCATTATCGCATCCAAACATGCTAACCGAATCATCACATTCTTGACTTTTTGAGTTTTTCGATTTCATTAATCCATGCAATATAAATTAATTGTATGCATTGATGCTTGCTTATTAACATACCTGAATGTTTTTATGTGCTTGAATTGAATTTTTGTTGCAAAATCAAGGAGATGCCATTGTTAGGGTTTTAAACTCGAGTTTGGGATCTTAGGATTTAGGGCATATAAATGGATTCTAAAGACATGGTTATAACGTATAAACCATGGGTAATTGATCTGGGTTGACTATTTTTATCATTGCTATGGTTTACATGAGGTTTCAAAAACCTAGGTTTTCTGTAAGAATGTGTGCGCAGGAAAATTCGCAGGAGATTTCGCATGAAATTCCGCAGGTAAGAGGAAGAAGACGAAGTTGTTTGGCGCAGACTAAAAATTTGAATTTGTGTTTATTTTATTATGTTTTGTTTTCATATTGTTTCACAAAGGCAGCAACAGCCCAGTGGTATAAATGCACGCGTATATGGCTTAGGTCCTGGGTTCGAGTCTGGCCGAAGCAATTTGTTTTTATTACTAATTTGTTTTAACAAGTTTAATATATTATGAAATGTTGTGAGACTATAACACCATGCGCTGATAGCTCAGATGGTTGGCATGCTTGTTGTGGGAGCTGGGAGTCCAGGGTTCGACCCCAGGCTCTAGCAGGTGAGTTTTCTACCCTTTTTTTTTTTACAATTTTTATATATTTTATTATCATTATTATTATTATATCAAATTAATATTAATTAAAACTTTTTAAACAAATAAAAACTTAATTATTTTCTATATATAATTATAACTCAAATTTTATTTTTTGTATATAATATTATTCTAAAATATTTTTGTAAATAAATATTAACTATTTTAATTATTTATTTAAACACTTATATGATTTTTGTAAATATCTAATTAAATTTCTTATTTTCATAACTAAATTGTATAACTATTTTTCTATAATCTTTTTCTATTTTAAAATTCTAAATTTTGTATATAATTAAATCTTAATATAATTTCACTCAAAATATTTTCATAATAACTTCAATTTTCTTACTAATTTCTTTATACCTATTTTTTCAAAACCCTAATTTCTTTATACTTATTTCTTTCCAAACCTTATTTTCTTATTATAATTAATTATACTTATTTTCTTAATAAATTCTAATTAACCCTTAAATAAATTTATAATTTCTTTATTATTATTGCTTTGCTAATTTATACTTATATTTTTATTATTGCTTTATTTATTTACTGCTTTATGATAATTATGTTGTATCTCTCCTAAAGCCTTGTAATAGCTTGTACATTTTTTCTCGTCTTTATTTTCTTTATAAATTAACTGTATGGTTAGTAAATAGGGCGTGAAAACCTGTTTGTTAATAGTTTGACTTAGAAAACCTAATTAAACAAGATAAATACCTGAAAATAACACTCACACACGTAAGTCGATCTTTGATCGCCATCTGCACTTCCTAGAGTACTCCTCTTGGTTGCCTTAAAATAAGTGGTCAAGTCCCTCGAATATAGGGGTGTTTAAGCAAAGTCCCTATAAAAATAAATCATCATGGTCCCTTTAAAGATTTCAAAAGATCAAGTCCCTTCGAGGTTGCCTACGATAACGATCTTGTCCCATTCGGTAAATATGATGATAGTCCCTCCAGAAAATTGCTAAAGACACCCCTATCTATTGCCTTCTATGACCATACGATGACCCTACGATTGTCCCTTAATAAAATCCAAAGTAATGACTACCTATTCCTTAATAATAGGGATAGTCTTACTCTTGAAGGAACATAAAAGAACTTGAATGACTTAGCTTAGGGTAGGTACCTCATAGTTACTTGATCACACTTTAAAACTACTTTTCACACATCACTTTTCTTAAACATTTTTCAAAATAAGGCTTTGTATACATTCATACGAGGATCATTACAAAGTACTTAGAAATATTTCTAAATACACACACTTCATCTTTTCAAAAACAATTAAAGTGAGCTAAGTAACTAAGAGCCCATGGATAACCATGGATATAAAGGGTGCTAACACCTTCCCTTTATATAACCTACCCCCCGAACCCAAGTCTTTTCAAAACGGTATTTCCTGTTCTTTTATGTCCCTTCCTTTATGGATAAAATAAAAGTCGGTGGCGACTCTTGCTATCCACAACATGAATAAAAAGTCAGTTCTCCCACCGTGTTACAGAACTGGTGACTCTGCTGGGGAGTTACTAAGTAAAATAGGGGTACCCTTAGGAATTAGATCACTTAAATCGTTTGTCTTGTTTGCTTTATATTTATCTGTTGGGCTTATGTGTGAAAGATCCTAACCCAGATCTAGTGTTCCCTAGGTAAATGGCAATAGACCAAGGAAACTGTATGGTGTATGTAACACGGTGGGAGAACTGACTTTAGTTATGTTGCGGATAGCAAGAGTCGCCACCGACTTTTATTTTATCCAAAGGAAAGGCATAAAAGAACAGGAAAGACCTTTTAAAAGATTTTTTTGGGTCCGGGGGGTAGGTTATGTAAAGGGAAGGTGTTAGCACCCTTTACATCCATGGTTATCCATGGGCTCTTAGTTACTTAGCTCACTTTAAATTGTTTTTGAAATGTGAAGTGTGTGAATAAAAATTTTCATAAGAGTTTGATAATGATCCATGTACGGATGCGTAAAAAACTTGTGTTTGAAAATTGTTTGAAATTGTGAAATGTTTGAAATTTGTTTTGAAATAGTGAGCAAGTAACTATGAGGAACCTACCCTAAAGTTTAAGTCTTTCTGTTCTTTATCCTTTAAATGGTAAGACTATCCCTATTATTAAGGAATAGGTAGTCATTACCTTGGATGTGTGGGACAAGTAAAAGGGACATCTGTTTAATGAAGGCAACTGTAGGGTGTATTAAGCATTTAGGAGGGACTGTCATCATTATTCGAAAGGGACAAGATCTTTATGAAGGCAACCATTTAAGGGACTTGATCTTTGATTATGAAGGGACTAGATGACTTTTTTTTAAGGGACTTTGCTTTATACACCCCACTTGACCTTATGAATAGGCAACATTGAGAGGCAACCCTAGAAAGTGAGATGGCGATCAAAGATCGGCTTACGTGTGTGAGTGTTTAATTTTATATTTATCTTATAATTTAAATGAACTAAATTCAATTTTTAAATACAAATAGTTTTCACTCCCTATTTACTAACCATAGCATAAAATTAAATAATTTAACATTATAAAAATATTTACACCAAGGAGCAATTACAACAATGATAAATAAACAATTTAAATAAATAAAGCAAAATATATAATAATAAAAATTGGGTTAGTGAAATAATAATAATAAAAATAATACCAAATTTAATGGGGTTAGTAATAATAATAATAATAAATCACAATATATATAAATAGGGTTAGTAATAATAAAATAGATATGAAAATAAATAGCATTAATGATAAAATAAATAAGAATATTAGCATAATAATTAAAAGATCAAATTTTTATGAACAATTATTATTTAAGATTAAGAAGAAAATATAAACAATTAATTATCATAAATGCTATAAAAATTAGGTTAATTATAAACATATTATGAAAATAAATTATATTAGATTAACAAATTTTAATTATTTTTTAAACATATATTAAAAATTATTTACATGCAAGAATTAAATTATGAACACATTATAGAATATATATAGATATTATGAAAATAGGATTAATTATAATTGAATAACCATATAATTATATTCACAAAAATTAAATTATCAATTTTTAACTATAAAAATTATGCAAAAATAAACAATTTATGTCATATTTACATATTATAAAAATAAATTAATTTTTAAACATATCTACATACAAAAAATTTAAATTATAAACAATTTATAGAATTTAATTATAATTAACAAAATTTTAATATTAAGCATATTTATATATAAGATTATAAACAATTTATATAATATATACATATGATGAAGGTTTATATATAAAAAATAAATTAAAGATTTAAAAGAAAATTATGGATTAAAAAAAATTAGGATTAACTTAATTATTTACAAATTAGAATTATTTTTAAATTATATGATAAAATAAAATAACATTTATATGATAATAATAAATAAAAAAAGTTATTAGAATTAATAAAGATGAATTAGGGTTTATGAAGATTTTAGAAAAAAAATTAGGTTTACAACTTAATTATTTACTAATTTTAATTAAGAAAAATAATAATAATAATTAAACAAAGAAAAATAAAGAGAGAAAGAAAAAAGAAGGGAGGCCTGGTTTTGAACCCAGGACCTCCCAATACCTGGAAGAAGACATTGCCACTGGGCTGCGCACGCAGCTGGTGATATGGAACCACTAAACATCCATCATGGTTTAAAGCAAGTGAAATAATTGAGAAAAGAAAAAAAAATGCTGAGGGCTGGACTCGAACCCACGCCCTGATGACTATAACCATCAACACTTCACCAACTGAGTCAAGCGCCTTATCTGTGAATACACTAACAAACATATATTATAAAAATAAGTCAAATTTTGAATTCTGATTTTGCGCCACAGCTGCTTCATCTTCAACCTCCTGACTTGCAAAATTACCTACGAATTTTGTTGCCACTTTTCCTGCGAATTTTCCTGCACTTGAAACCTGCCAATCTCATATCATCATGAATATGCAACCATTCATCAAATTAAACACATGGTTATGATCACCACACTTTACACAGTTCATTTATGTCCTTAAAATTAATTTATATGGTCTAAATCAAAGAACCCTAATTATGGTTCAAGAACCCTAACAATGGCCATTTTCGGTTCATGGCCTTATCCTTCAATTTCTTTGTCCAGAAAGCATTTATACATCATCACTAACACAAATATATAGTTAGAATTCATTATCATTGCATAAATAATCCAAATCGAAAAAAAATAAAAGTATGAACAATATGGATTCGGGTTGTGGGTATGAGCATGAGTTGAATGCGTTTGAGGGTTGGGATAGACTCAATGATGTCCAAAGATCATCCCTATGTCTTCAAAATACCTTTTTCTGCCCTTTAAAGATGAATCCGAATTTGAATATTTTGATGAACTTTTGAAGTTTGAATGTGTTGTTTGAGGCTGCAAATTCGTGTGCTTTTGATTGCTAAATGTTCTATATATATGAATGAATGAATTAGGTCAAAAACATTGCTTAAGACTTTGGATTTTTTGGTAGTTTGAGATTGAAAAAGATTGGCCTTTAACACTTGAATATTCTTGATACAAGCTTGCTATTTTGGGATGATTTTCATAACTCTTGTATCAATTAGATCAAAATATCATTTATGACATTCTAGAAGCAAGATAATTTTAAATCTTCACTATTTCTTATTTTATTTGAATTTAAAATGATTTTTAATATAAAAAATCATAATAAATAAAAATAAAATAATGAAAATAATGAAAATATTAAGTTAATTTCGTGCAAGATGTCTTGGTGTGGATTGGGTCATCATATGGCAAGCCCATTTAGAAAAAATTAGTTTTAAACCTCCATTTTCTTCATAAACCAACCAAAAATTTCCCAACTTTGCAAGGGCACACATCCTTCAATTTTAATGCTATGAGGGCGTTCTTGGACATTTTGGAAAGCTTGAAGAGTCCTCTAACCAACCCCACTGGTTTCATGTCCATATCATTTACCAATCTCAAGTTATGCCCTTTTGAAGTTGTTGACTTTTTGTTGACTTTCAAAAGGACCTATAATGTCTTAGCTCATACCTTCCAAATGAAGCATTTTTGGGCTTGGCTTGTGAGACACAAAGTTGTATAGAATTCAATTTCCTTCAAAATGAGCTTTGGATGGAGACTTGGTGATGAAACATGTGAAAGTTATGGCTGGTCAAAGTTCAGTTGACTTTTACTGAGAAAACCCTAATTTAGAAATTCCTGATTCTTGATGATCTGAAATCTCCTTGATGAATCATGATCAACCCTTGATAAAATGATGAATTTTACTTCATATACTTGATGTTGGAAAAAAATCATGAAGTTTGACTTTGGTTTGACCACAGTTGACCTCAGTTTGACTTTTTAACTACTTTGACTGATTTTGACTTATCTGATCCTCTAGCTGAGCAAACCTTTGAGAAAAGTCTTGAAACTTGTCATGGGGGTTCTTACACACATATAAGATGTTATGAAGCTCACTTGAAGTCTTGGAAGTTCATTTTGCCTGATTAAAGTCAAAACCCTAGTTTTGGATACACTGCTTAGGAGGTGCATTGTCTGAGGGAATTGTCAACTCTTCTGACCAATTGTGAACTTTGTGAACCTTATGAACCATCATAAAATGTCTGGTGAACCTCATGGGAGGTATTGTGAACCTTGTGAACCTTGTGAACATCATAAAGTATCTTGTAGACTTCATGAACCTCATGAAAGGTCTTGTAAGCATTGTGAATCTTGTGAACCTTGTGAACCTCATAAAGTAACTTGTAGACTTCATGAACCTCATGAAAGGTCTTGTAAGCATTGTGAATCTTGTGAACCTTGTGAACCTTCTTAGCACACAAAGTCTTGTATTGTGAGGGCAAATTTTGGGGTGCAACAGCTGCCCCTGTTCAATTTTCTGAAACCTGAGGGGTTAGATTGGTATGTTTGCCAGTCGTGACCTGGAAGGTTGAAGGGGATTGAACACAAAAGCCCAAAAATTTGCACTCACCAGTGCGTAGAGTAATACATATGGCTAGTTGAATACGCTTGAGTGGGCTTAAAGATGCCACTTGGAGAGAAATGGAGATGGGCTTAGAGATGCCATCTAAAGAACTGGATGTGATGATAGCTTTGTGTTGATACTGGATCTCAGTACTAGGTCTTCGTATAGGTCGTCTCTGAATCGTTTATAATTTGAATTTGTTGAATAGACCAGTAGAAATAAATCTTCGTGACAATTATCTCTTCTAGAAATATCCTAGATTAGGGAATGGATCTTCTTACAGACCGTTTGCCTACTCTCCGAGGAAATAGATTAAATCTTCTGAAAATATCTTGAACCAGGGAATAGATCTTTGTACAGACCGTTTGCCTGCTATTCAAGGGCCAAAAGAACGTCAGGATTTGTTCTTCTGAAAAAGTCTTGAATAAGGGGCCAAAAGAGCGTCAGGATTTGCTCTTAAGGGTCAAAAGAACGTCAGGATTTGTTCTTCTGAAAAAGTCTTGAACAAGGGGCCAAAAGAGCGTCAGGATTTGCTCTTAAGGTTCAAAAGAACGTCAGGATTTGTTCTTCTGAAAAAATCTTGAACAAGGGGCCAAAAGAGCGTCAGGATTTGCTCTTAAGGGTCAAAAGAACGTCAGGATTTGTTCTTCTGAAAAAGTCTTGAACAAGGGGCCAAAAGAGCGTCAGGATTTGCTCTTAAGGTTCAAAAGAACGTCAGGATTTGTTCTTCTGAAAAAATCTTGAACAAGGGGCCAAAAGAGCGTCAGGATTTGCTCTTAAGGTTCAAAAGAACGTCAGGATTTGTTCTTCTGAAAGATGTCTTGAATCAGGGAATGGATCTTTTTACAGACCATTTGCCTGCTATTCGAGGACACCTTGAATGATGTATAGATCATTTCTGACCCGTTGTAAGTTGTTGATGTTGTTTTATCTGTATATAACTATCCTGCAAGGAGAATGTTAGTTTATGCAATATGTATGCATGCATAGTATGATGCACCTAAGTAAATCTATTATGCATTATGTATATGTATGTTATGATATGATGTAAATGATGTATGTATGAATCATGCAGCCTGAAGCGTCTGGATATCTTTGTATAACAACTGCTGGCTAGGGAAAATAAATCCCGATTCGTTGCTGAAGAAAATGAAGAACTTGTTTCTGTCTTGTTTGATAATATAGTATTCATAACCTCCCGTCTTCGTTCGTCATACTTCTATTGAAGGAATAAGTTCCTGAATATCCCGACTGAGGATAAAAGAGATGGACATAAACTCAAGGGGAGATGTAACTTGAAGCATAAATTTTCCATACTAGGGATTTGTAGTTATCTTGTAGGGATGAACCGGCGAAGCTTCGTTGAATTCCTACCTTCGTTCGTCCTTAGTAAATACTATTAATGCATTTTATGCATTTCTGGTAAACATCAATCATATTCAAAAACATACATACATTCAAACACATCCAATGGACGTTTTTCGCTTATGTAAAAGAGGAAAAGTAATCCTGAATACAGAGGGAAAAGTAAAGTTGAACTCGAAAACAGAATTGTTTCAACTTTGAGAGTGTATAACCAATTGGATTTAGAGCTCCTGAGATTCTTAAATTTCCTAAATACCTTCCCAGAAATCCTCATAGCTGGATCTGAAGACATGATACTGACACCATCTGATACTACTGGCATAGACAATTAATTTCCACAATGGCTTCTGCTGAGAATCCAATATCAAGGTAATACAATGAGAGGAACGTGTCTTCAAATTGTGATGGACCATATGCGCTCCGGGTATTAGATTTGAAAAGAAAGCATTGCCCCTTGGTTGAGGTTGAATTATCCCATAATGGAAGTATCTGAATGTAGTTACCTCAAGAGAAATAAGCAGAATGCCCCACAATAATATGCCCCTGACATCATGAACTTTATAATGTTACCCTTGGTAATTCAAATATATGAGGAGAGCAGCCCCTGGCTATTAAGCATTGTTGAATCTGGACCTGATTGCCCCGAATGAATTGAACAGTAAGTTTGTATGCCCCTTGATTGGGAAACAGTGACTATGCCCCTGGCATTATAAACTCTGTAATGTTACCCTTGGTAATTTAGATAGATGAGGAGATCTGCCCCTGGCTACTTAAACATAATTGAATCCTGTCCTGATTGCCCCAAATGAGTTAGGAAGTATCATGGTCTGCCCCCTTGATTGGGAGATAATGACTATGCCCCTTTGTATACATGGACTTTGATCCAGGAAGCAACTTTGTTTATCGGAAGGACTTTGGTTTATTGAACATTCATCCTGTAAGTTTCTCTGTTTATCAAACACTCAGGTATATGCAAACAAATATATTCAAAAATGCAATGCTTATGTCTGTCTTGAAGTTTTGAAAAAGAGTTATTTTAGAAAAATAGTTTTTGTGAAAACTGTGATATTAACTCAAGTTTTATAATAAGCCCTAAAGGAGTCAGGATACCTTTTTGTAGCAGTACGCTTTCGAACTAACCATGCTTCAGTTAGGACTTTTAAAGGGTTGTAACGTGGCCTGGTTCATGGTTTAAGAAACAAAGGATAAAGGCTCAAATTTATTTGTACCCAGCCCAATCTCCATGATGTTCTTCAGTCCTATGCTCAGTTAACTTATGCATTGAGGCTCAAAGGAGTTTGGAATTGTAACACTGACATTTGTGATGGTTCAGAAACCAAATATTTATTTGAACATTCAGTCATCTTTCTTTGTTGAGGATTCATAGTGACCTCTTTTTTCTTTTGACTTTGTTATCCCTTCTTTTTGCCTGAACTGTTTGTTTCAAAATTACAGTCAGCGGAATTTCTCAATTTTTTTTTACTAAGTCTCCTTCATAGGTTTTGACTTAGTGGGTTTTTCTTTTGCTGGATATTAACTGTCAGGTTTAATGATTACAGAGAACCATCGTTAGTTGTGTACAACACAAATAATTGGCATATTTGAGTTAACCGAGTAACTACCCTGCCCCAGGTTATGAATAAGGGTTTTAATTTGTGCGATAATAAAAACTCCTACTTCATAGGCTCAAAAGGGTTGACTAGGGATTAACTTCCTTATATCTCCACTGTTTAGGAATTGAAACAATGTCTGTACATCGTCAGCATAGTCTGTTCAAAAGCATACTGCCGAATATTATGGTATTGTTTTCGTCATCCTCCCTCTATAGGCTTATAGCTTTATCAAGAGTTAAATATCACAAAATAGAAATATGAAGCATAGTTCAAAATATAGTGAAACGAATGGATTAATTCAAGACAAACATATGCAATGCATTAATGAAAACAAAAGTTTAACATAATAGTAAGTGTTTAAACAAACAAAAGAAATTACAAATGAAAATTCAAATGTTCTCAAAGCCTCTTCCTCTAAACCTGTCACTCCAGTTATCTGGAAACTTTGATGCTTGATGGACGGTAGAAGAACTTAACCTGGCCTTCTGGAGTAACCTCGAGTATTCCTTCGTCGATTAGGTCTTGAATCTTATTCTTCAATGCCTAACAGTTATTAGTGTCATGTCCAGGACAGTCGGAGTGATACATACACCTTGCCTTGGGATTATAGCGAGGAGAAGAGGTGTTAGGATTTTTAGGAGAATTTTCCAAGGAAATCAACTTCATCTCCAACAGGCATTGCAAAACTTGTGACATTGGTGTGCTGAATCGGATGAACTGTCTTCTACATTCCTTGTATAGAAGTGGATTAACCTTACAAGGCCTTCTTTCTTCCATTGAAGGATGGTCAGTAGTAGCCTGTCTCTTTCCTTCTCTTATCCTTACTTTCCTTTCAGCCAAGTCAGCTTGTTTCAACGGAGGTTGACTGATGATTAGATTCCCAACTCCGTTATGCCGAAGCTTATTGACAAAGCTTCTCATCTCTTCTTGCCCCTGGGCCAAACTCTGGATAAGAGCCATTTGACCATTCATTTGGATCCTCATCTCTGCCATCTCAGCTTGTAGTTGTTTCAGCTGATCATCCTTGTTGTCCTCAGGATTCTTCTTCTTCATGTCCTTAGAGAGGAGTGCTTTCAACTCTTCTTGCCCCTTGGACAAATTCAGAATCACTTCTTGAAACTGAGCATTCTGAGCTTGAAGATCTTTGACAGATTGTTCGAGAGCCATTTCTGCTGAAATAAACAGCGAGAAGATAAGATACATGTTCATAAGAAACCTGTGATGCAATGACATAGTATGTAAATGCATATGCAATGTTTCCAAGGACCGCAGGATTTAAATTTGTTTAAACAACCAGAAAGTAAACTTTTATTAGTAATCAATAAACTTGTTTGCCATTTGGCTTATAATCAAAAATGAAATGAATACAGATATGGGGTTTTAAGTCTCCCATGGACGTTTCCTCTTTGTGTTGAGGTATGAGTTGAGATTTCGCTCCTCGTGAAGTTGTTTTGTTAGCTCCAGGATTCTTTCTTGACTTGCTTTGTAATGGGTCTCAAAAGTATCTCTTTGCTCTTTCAACTGGATCCAGGACCTCTGTAACTCTTCCATGTCAGTGGGCATGTCTGAATGAATAATGATATAAGAAGTATCTCCTTCAGCAACAGGTTCCATGGTAACTGGCAGGATAGCAGGATATGGCATCATAAGAGTCTGAGCACGAGATCGCACCCATCTGAGATAAGGTTCCATAGGAATAGTGTACTTGGGTTCCAGAGTCTTGCTGTCAACCTTGTTCACTTTACCCCATGCTCGTATAAACCTTTGATGATAACCTTGCAGATCGTTGTCGTAGTCGAACACAATACCCTGAATCAACATGTCATGAGGACCATCACTCCGAGCGTAACCAAACTGACGTAAAGCTAAGGAAGGGTTGTAAGTAATGCCTCCTCTTATGCCAAGGAGTGACATATTAGGAAACTCCCCACAACGGTCAATGATAGTAACATTCTCCATAGATCTATAACACCAATGAATATCTGAATGTGAAAGTGACATAATTCTCTTAGATCACCTGAACCCTTGTTCATTTTTCATCACTGATCGAGGAAGGTGAGAAATAAACCACCTAGACAATAAAGGTATGCAGCACATTAGAGTTCCTCTTGCCTTCGTAGTACGGGTATGAAGAGAGTGTAAGATGTCTCCAAGTAATGTAGGCACTGGATTATGAGTCAGAAATATGTTGATGGCGTGTACGTCTATGAACTGGTCTGGATTGGGGAACAACACTAAGCCATAAATCAATAGGGCTAAGATCTCCTCAAAAGCATCACAACTCATAGCCTTCAGGAACACTTGAGCTTTCTCCATCAATACCTTAGCAAGAATACCATTAACTCCACTCCTTGTTTCTAGGACAATGTCTGATTTCTTCAAATGTAGGGCTGCAACAATGACTTCAGGTTTAGGCTCTTTTTCCAAGCCTGTGAAAGGTCTCTGATCAAGTATAGGTATATCCAGATGTTTGGAGAACTCTTCCATTGTAGGAACCAGCTGATAGTCGGGGAATGTGAAACAGTGATGTTTAGGATCAAAGAACTGAAACAGAACACTCATCATGTCTTCATTGAACCCTGAAGTGACTAGATCCAATAGGTGACCATGCCTCTTGATGAACTGGGAGTTTTCAGAAACCTGAGAGACCAATTCTTTAAGCTTAGGAGGTATTCCTACAAAGTTGATCCTGATAGTATTCCTACGAGCAGAAGCCATGACGTGCAACAAAGAACAAAGATAAATCCTTTGGTCCTTGAAACGGTTAGTGAAAATGCTATGCTTATGATGCATGATGATGTTATGATGTTATGCTCAATCACAAACATGTGGCACACACAAACAAGTCACACAATAGCCCTAGGTTTGAAGGCTTGCATGAGGTTTAAAGGTGAGTACCCTCCCCTGAAGTTTAGTTGGTTCATCCTGTCCTATAAAGTAACCAGGTTCTAAGGGATCTCAATATCATTGATCCTTCAAAAGGGTGGTTGTTCAGTAGGCAACTTACTTGCCAACCAAAACCCTCCAAGTTTAGAATCTCAATGAGTGTAGCATCGAGTATCAACCAACTTCAGTCTTCACCAAAGCCTGTTATCTCACTACTTTTCTAAAGGCCAAGATTAGATAACTAGGGTTCTAAAAGTTAGTTAGTGTATTGACAACATATGGCAGCCTCATATTATCCTCAACTTGACTTAAGGAACATAAGCACCAACCAAGAAGTCACACTAACTATGGCCACCAGATCAACCATATCGGTATACGCCGTACAGTTTCCTTGGTCTATTGCCATTTACCTAAGGTACACTAGATCCGGGTTAGGATCTTTCACACATAAGAGCACCCAACAGATAAGTATAAAGCAAACAAGGCAAATAATTTTTAAGTGATCTAATTCCTAAGGGTACCCCTCCTTTATTAAATCCTCAGCAGAGTCGCCAGTTCTGTAACACGGTGGGAGAACTGACTTTAGTTATGTTGCGGATAGCAAGAGTCGCCACCGACTTTTATTTTATCCAAAGGAAAGGCATAAAAGAACAGGAAAGACCTTTTAAAAGATTTTTTTGGGTCCGGGGGGTAGGTTATGTAAAGGGAAGGTGTTAGCACCCTTTACATCCATGGTTATCCATGGGCTCTTAGTTACTTAGCTCACTTTAAATTGTTTTTGAAATGTGAAGTGTGTGAATAAAAATTTTCATAAGAGTTTGATAATGATCCATGTACGGATGCGTAAAAAACTTGTGTTTGAAAATTGTTTGAAATTGTGAAATGTTTGAAATTTGTTTTGAAATAGTGAGCAAGTAACTATGAGGAACCTACCCTAAAGTTTAAGTCTTTCTGTTCTTTATCCTTTAAATGGTAAGATTATCCCTATTATTAAGGAATAGGTAGTCATTACCTTGGATGTGTGGGACAAGTAAAAGGGACATCTGTTTAATGAAGGCAACTGTAGGGTGTATTAAGCATTTAGGAGGGACTGTCATCATTATTCGAAAGGGACAAGATCTTTATGAAGGCAACCATTTAAGGGACTTGATCTTTGATTATGAAGGGACTAGATGACTTTTTTTTAAGGGACTTTGCTTTATACACCCCACTTGACCTTATGAATAGGAAACATTGAGAGGCAACCCTAGAAAGTGAGATGGCGATCAAAGATCGGCTTACGTGTGTGAGTGTTTAATTTTATATTTATCTTATAATTTAAATGAACTAAATTCAATTTTTAAATACAAATAGTTTTCACTCCCTATTTACTAACCATAGCATAAAATTAAATAATTTAACATTATAAAAATATTTACACCAAGGAGCAATTACAACAATGATAAATAAACAATTTAAATAAATAAAGCAAAATATATAATAATAAAAATTGGGTTAGTGAAATAATAATAATAAAAATAATACCAAATTTAATGGGGTTAGTAATAATAATAATAATAAATCACAATATATATAAATAGGGTTAGTAATAATAAAATAGATATGAAAATAAATAGCATTAATGATAAAATAAATAAGAATATTAGCATAATAATTAAAAGATCAAATTTTTATGAACAATTATTATTTAAGATTAAGAAGAAAATATAAACAATTAATTATCATAAATGCTATAAAAATTAGGTTAATTATAAACATATTATGAAAATAAATTATATTAGATTAACAAATTTTAATTATTTTTTAAACATATATTAAAAATTATTTACATGCAAGAATTAAATTATGAACACATTATAGAATATATATAGATATTATGAAAATAGGATTAATTATAATTGAATAACCATATAATTATATTCACAAAAATTAAATTATCAATTTTTAACTATAAAAATTATGCAAAAATAAACAATTTATGTCATATTTACATATTATAAAAATAAATTAATTTGTAAACATATCTACATACAAAAATTTTAAATTATAAACAATTTATAGAATTTAATTATAATTAACAAAATTTTAATATTAAGCATATTTATATATAAGATTATAAACAATTTATATAATATATACATATGATGAAGGTTTATATATAAAAAATAAATTAAAGATTTAAAAGAAAATTATGGATTAAAAAAAAATTAGGATTAACTTAATTATTTACAAATTAGAATTATTTTTAAATTATATGATAAAATAAAATAACATTTATATGATAATAATAAATAAAAAAAGTTATTAGAATTAATAAAGATGAATTAGGGTTTATGAAGATTTTAGAAAAAAAATTAGGTTTACAACTTAATTATTTACTAATTTTAATTAAGAAAAAAAATAATAATAATTAAACAAAGAAAAATAAAGAGAGAAAGAAAAAAGAAGGGAGGCCTGGTTTTGAACCCAGGACCTCCCAATACCTGGAAGAAGACATTGCCACTGGGCTGCGCACGCAGCTGGTGATATGGAACCACCAAACATCCATCATGTTGTAAAGCAAGTGAAATAATTGAGAAAAGAAAAAAAATGCTGAGGGCTGGACTCGAACCCACACCCTGATGACTATAACCATCAACACTTCACCAACTGAGCCAAGCGCCTTATCTGTGAATACACTAACAAACATATATTATAAAAATAAGTCAAATTTTGAATTCTGATTTCGCGCCACAGCTGCTTCATCTTCAACCTCCTGACTTGCGAAATTACCTACGAATTTTGTTGCCACTTTTCCTGCGAATTTTCCTGCACTTGAAACCTGCCAATCTCATATCATCATGAATATGCAACCATTCATCAAATTAAACACATGGTTATGATCACCACACTTTACACAGTTCATTTATGTCCTTAAAATTAATTTATATGGTCTAAATCAAAGAACCCTAATTATGGTTCAAGAACCCTAACAATGGCCATTTTCGGTTCATGGCCTTATCCTTCAATTTCTTTGTCCAGAAAGCATCTATACATCATCACTAACACAAATATATAGTTAGAATTCATTATCATTGCATAAATAATCCAAATCGAAAAAAAATAAAAGTATGAACAATATGGATTCGGGTTGTGGGTATGAGCATGAGTTGAATGCGTTTGAGGGTTGGGATAGACTCAATGATGTCCAAAGATCATCCCTATGTCTTCAAAATAACTTTTTCTGCCCTTTAAAGATGAATCCGAATTTGAATATTTTGATGAACTTTTGAAGTTTGAATGTGTTGTTTGAGGCTGCAAATTCGTGTGCTTTTGATTGCTAAATGTTCTATATATATGAATGAATGAATTAGGTCAAAAACATTGCTTAAGACTTTGGATTTTTTGGTAGTTTGAGATTGAAAAAGATTGGCCTTTAACACTTGAATATTCTTGATACAAGCTTGCTATTTTGGGATGATTTTCATAACTCTTGTATCAATTAGATCAAAATATCATTTATGACATTCTAGAAGCAAGATAATTTTAAATCTTCACTATTTCTTATTTTATTTGAATTTAAAATGATTTTTAATATAAAAAATCATAATAAATAAAAATAAAATAATGAAAATAATGAAAATATTAAGTTAATTTCGTGCAAGATGTCTTGGTGTGGATTGGGTCATCATATGGCAAGCCCATTTAGAAAAAATTAGTTTTAAACCTCCATTTTCTTCATAAACCAACCAAAAATTTCCCAACTTTGCAAGGGCACACATCCTTCAATTTTAATGCTATGAGAGTGTTCTTGGACATTTTGGAAAGCTTGAAGAGTCCTCTAACCAACCCCACTGGTTTCATGTCCATATCATTTACCAATCTCAAGTTATGCCCTTTTGAAGTTGTTGACTTTTTGTTGACTTTCAAAAGGACCTATAATGTCTTAGCTCATACCTTCCAAATGAAGCATTTTTGGGCTTGGCTTGTGAGACACAAAGTTGTAGAGAATTCAATTTCCTTCAAAATGAGCTTTGGATGGAGACTTGGTGATGAAGCATGTGAAAGTTATGGCTGGTCAAAGTTCAGTTGACTTTTACTGAGAAAACCCTAATTTAGAAATTCCTGATTCTTGATGATCTGAAATCTCCTTGATGAATCATGATCAACCCTTGATAAAATGATGAATTTTACTTCATATACTTGATGTTGGCAAAAAATCATGAAGTTTGACTTTGGTTTGACCACAGTTGACCTCAGTTTGACTTTTTAACTACTTTGACTGATTTTGACTTATCTGATCCTCTAGCTGAGCAAACCTTTGAGAAAAGTCTTGAAACTTGTCATGGGGGTTCTTACACACATATAAGATGTTATGAAGCTCACTTGAAGTCTTGGAAGTTCATTTTGCCTGATTAAAGTCAAAACCCTAGTTTTGGATACACTGCTTAGGAGGTGCATTGTCTGAGGGAATTGTCAACTCTTCTGACCAATTGTGAACTTTGTGAACCTTATGAACCATCATAAAATGTCTGGTGAACCTCATGGGAGGTATTGTGAACCTTGTGAACCTTGTGAACATCATAAAGTATCTTGTAGACTTCATGAACCTCATGAAAGGTCTTGTAAGCATTGTGAATCTTGTGAACCTTGTGAACCTCATAAAGTAACTTGTAGACTTCATGAACCTCATGAAAGGTCTTGTAAGCATTGTGAATCTTGTGAACCTTGTGAACCTTCTTAGCACACAAAGTCTTGTATTGTGAGGGCAAATTTTGGGGTGCAACAGTGTATACCAATATGGTTGATCTGGTGGCCATAGTTAGCGTGACTTCTTGGTTGGGGCTTATGTTCCTTAAGTAAGTTAAGGATAATATGGGGCTGCCATATGTTGTCAATACACTAACTGACTATTAGAACCCTAGTTATCCCATCTTGGCCTTTAGAAAGTAGTGAGATAGCCGACTTTGGTGAAGACTGAAGTTGGTTGATACTCGATACAACGCTCATTGAAATCCTAAACTTGAAGGGTTTTGGTTGGCAAGTAAGTTTCCTACTGAACAACCACCCTTGGGAAGGATCAGTGATATTGAGATCCCTTAGAACCTGGTTACTTTTTGTAGTACAGGATGAACCAACTAAACTTCAGGGGAGGGTACTTACCTTTAAACCTCATGCAAGCCTTCAAACCTAGGGCTATTGTGTGACTTGTTTGTGTGTGCCACATGTTTGTAATTGAGCATAACATCATAACATCATCATGACATCATAAGCATAGCATTTTCACTAACCATTTCAAGGACCAAAGGATTTATCTTAGTTCTTTGTTGCAGGTCATGGCTTCTACTCATAGGAATACAATCCGGATCAGCTTTGTAGGGATACCTTCTAAGCTTAAGGAATTGGTCTCTCAAGTTTCTAAAAACTCCCAATTCATTAAGAGACATGGGAATCTGCGGGATCTGGTCATTTCAGGGTTCAATGAAGACATGATGAGTGTCTTATTTCAGTTCTTTGATCCTAAACATCATTGCTTCACATTCCACGACTATCAACTGGTTCCTACAATGGAAGAGTTCTCCAAACTACTGGGTATACCTATCCTTGATCAAAGACCCTTCACATGCTTAGAAAAGGAGCCTAAAACTGCAGCCCTACATCTGAAGAAATCAGACATTGTCCTAGAAACGAGAAGCGGAGTTAAGGGCATTCTTGCTAAGGTATTGATGGAGAAAGCTCAAGTGTTCTTAAAGGCTATGAGTTATGATGCTTTTGAGGAGATCCTAGACCTATTGATCTATGGGTTAGTGTTGTTCCCTAATCCATACCGGTTCATAGACGTACATGTCATCAACATATTTTTGACTCGCAATCCAGTGCCTACATTACTTGGAGATATCTTACATTCTATTCACACTCGTACTACAAAAGCGAGAGGAACTCTAATATGTTGCATGCCTCTACTATCTAGGTGGTTTATTTCTCACCTTCCTCGATCGTGATGAAGAATGAACAAGGGTTAAGGTGGTCTAAGATGATTATGTCACTTTCTCATTCAAATATTCATTGGTGCTCTCGATCTATGGAGAATGTTACTATCATTGATCGTTGTGGGGAGTTCCCTAATGTGCCACTCGTTGGCATAAGAGGGGGAATTACCTACAACCCTTATTTAGATCTACGCCAGTTTGGTTATGCTCGGAGTAATGATCCTCATGACATGCTTATTCAGGGTATTGTGTTCGACTACGACAACAATCTTTAGGGTTACCGTCAAAGGTTTATGCGAGCTTGGAACAAGGTAAATAGGATTGATAGCAAGACTTTGGAGCCAAAGTATTCTATTCCTATGGAGCCTTATCTCAGATGGGTGCGATCTCGTGCTCAAACTCTTATGATGCCATATCCTGCTGTTCTACCAATCACTATGGAGCCTGTTGATGAAGGAGATGTTCCTTATACCATCCTTCATCCAGACATGCCCACTGATTTGGAAGAATTGCAGAAGTCTTGGATTCAATTGAAGGAGCAAAGGGATACTTTTGAGACTCATTTCAGAGCTGGTCAAGAAAGAATTCAGGAGCTAACAAGGCAACTTCACGAGGAGAGGAACCTCAACTCCTACCTCAACACAAAGAGGAAGCGTCCATGGGAGACTTAAAACCCCATATGTTTTCCTTTGTCTTTATTTATGAGCGTTATCTTATTCTGTAAGTCCAAGGGGCAATATTACTTCAAGTTTACTAATAAAAGTTTTGTTTTCTTTTGTTTAAACAAATTTAAATCCCGCGGTCCTTGAAAACATTTGCATATGCATCTACATACCATATCATTGCATGACATGTTTCCATAGTAGGTTTCTCAATCTTCTCGCTGTTTATTTCAGCAGAAATGACACTCGAACAATCTGTCAAAGATCTCCAAGCTCAGAATGATCAGTTTCGAGAAGTGATCCTGAATTTGTCCAAGGGGCAAGAAGAGTTGAAAGCACTCTTCTCTAAAAATCATAAAGATAACAAGAATGGTCAGTTGGAACAATTGCAATCTGAGATGGAAGAAATGAGGATCTAGATGAATGGCCAGGTGGCTCTTATCCAAAGTTTAGCTCAGGGGCAAGAAGAGCTGAGAACCTTTGTCCACAAACTTCAAAGTAATGGAGTCGGGAATCTAATCGTCAGTCAACCTCCGATAAAATAAGCTGACTTGGTCGAAAAGAAGATAAGGATAAGAGAAGGAAAGAGACAGGCTACCACTGATTGTTCTTCAGTTGAAGAAAAAAGACCTTGTAAGATTAATCCACTTCAACACAAGGAATATAAAAGACAATTTATCAAATTCAGCACTCCAATGTCGCAAACTTTGCAATGCTTGTTGGAGATGAAGCTAGTTTCCTTGGAAAATCCTCCTCAAAATCCTAATACTTCCTCTTCTCGTTATAATCCCAAGGCAAGGTGTATGTATCACTCCAACTGTCCCGGCCACGATACTAATAGTTGTTGGGCATTGAAGAATAGGATTCAAGACCTGATTGACGAAGGAATCCACGAGGTTATGCCAGAAGGCCAGATTGAGTTCTTCTATCGCCCATCAAACATCAAAGCGCCCAGACATCTGGATTAACTAGTTTAGAGGGAGAGACTTTGAGAACAGTTGAATTTTCATTTGTAATTTCTTTTGTTTGTTTAAACACTTACTATTATGTCATACTTTTGTTTTCATTAATGCATCACATATGCTTGTCTTGAATTAACCATTCGTTTCACTATATTTTGAACTATGCTTCATATTTCTATTTTGTGATATTTAACTCCTGATAAATTTATAAGCCTGTAGAGGGAGGATGACGAAAACAATACCATAATCCTACACAGTATGCTTTTGAATAGACTATGCTAACGATGTACAGGCATTGTTTCAATTCCTAAATAGTGGAGATATAAGGAAGTTAATCCCTAGTCAACACTTTTTGAGCCTATGAAGTAGGAGTTTTCATTTTCACGCAAATTAAAAACCCTTATTCATAACCTGGGGAAGGGTAGTTACTCGGTTAACTCAACTATGCCAATTGTCTGTGTTGTACACAACTAATGATGGTTCCATGTAATCACTAAAAGTCTGCAAGCCAATATCTAGCAAAAGAAAATCTCACTAAGTCAAAACCTATGAAGGAGACTTAGTAAAAATTGAGATGTCCCGATGACTGTAATCTTGAAACAAACAGTTCAGGCAAAAGGAAGGGATAATAAAGTCAAAAGAAAAAAAAGAGGTCATTATGAATCCTCAACAAAGAAAGATGACTGAATGTTCAAATAAATTTTTGGTTTTTGAACCATCACAAATGACAGTGTTACAATTCTAAATTCCTTTGAAGCTTCAATGCATAAGTTAACCGAACATAGAACTGAAGAACATCATGGAGATTGGGTTGGGTACGAATAAAATTTGAGCCTTTATCCTTTGTTTCTTAAACCGTGAACCAGGCCACGTTATAACCCTTTAAAAGTCCTAACTTAAGCATGGTTAGTTTGAAAGCATATTGCCACAAAAAGGTATCCTGACTCCTTTAGGGCTTATTATAAAACTTGAGTTAATATCACAGTTTTCATAAAAATTGTTTTTCTAAAATAACTCTTTTTCAAAACTTCAAGACAGACATAAGCATTGCATTTTTTAATATATTTGTTTGAATATAACTGAGTGTTTGACACACAGAGGAGCTTACAGGATGAATGTTCAATAAACCAGAGTCCTTCCAACAGACAAAGTTGCTTTCTGGATCAAAGCCAATGTATACAAGGAGCATAGTCATTATTTCCCAATCATTAGGGCATACCAAGTTACTTCCCAATTTATTTGGGGCAATCAGGTCAAGATTCAGCTATGTTTAAGTAGCCAGGGGAAGATTTCCTCATCTATCTGAATTACCAAGGGTAACAATACAGAGTTCATGATGCCAGGAGCATATTATTGTGGGGCATTCTGTTTGTGGTAGCTCTTTTCAGATACTTCCGTTATGGGACAATTCATCCTCAACTAAGGGGTAATGCTCTCTTTCCAAATCTAATACCCGGAGCGTATATGGTCCATCACAATTTGAAGGCACGTTCCTCTCATTGTATTACCTTGATATTGGATTCTCCGCAGAAGCCATTGTGGAAATTAACTGTCTATGCTAGTAGTATCAGATGGTGTCAGTATCATGTCTTCGGATCCAACAATGAGAATTTCTGGGAAATTATTCAGGAAAGTTAAGAACCTTAGAAGCTCTAAATCCAATTGGTTATACACTCTCAAAGTTGAAATGATTCTATTTTCGAGTTCAGCTTTACTTTTCCCTCTTTATTCAGGTTTACTTTTCCCCTTTTACTAAAGCGAGAAACGTCCGTTGGTTATGTTTGAATGTATATATGCCTGTGAATATGATTGATGTTTACCAGAAATGCATAAAATACAATAATAGCGTTTACTAAGAACGAACGGAGGTAGGAATTCAAAGAATCTTTGCTGGTTCATCCCCACATATTAATCTTTACGGATATCTTTACGGAATACTTCAAGTAATATCTTATACTTCCAACTCTACGAAGTCTCCAAACAGTTTCATATCTTCCGAAGAGTTGATACTTAACCGAATAAGTCTCCCGGATCTATGTCCATCTCTTTTATCCTCAGTCAGGATATTCAGGAACTTAATCCTTCAATAAGAAGTACGAAGAACGAAAAACAGGAGGTTCTAAGTACAATGTTCTTAAACAAGACGGGAACGAAGTCTTCATACTCCTCAGCAACGAACCAGGATTTATTTTCCCCAGCCAGCAGTTGTTCTACGAAGCTACTTATACGCTTCAGCTACATAATTCATACATATATCATACCATATTATACGCATTCTCATAAAATATTATCTTGCAGAATGTTATATATATATATATATATATATATATATATATATATATATATATATATATATATATATATCATTATATCATTATATTTGCACCGAACTAACCTTGTTTTTCAGGTTAATTCTCCAGCAAACGAACTTCATCAACAATTTACCTTGGGCCGTCGTTTATTCTTCCCAAAGGTTATCTTGTTACATCGGGCCATTGTTTATTATTCCCGAAGGTTATCTCATTATTTTGGGTCGTCGTTTATTCTTCCCAAAAGCTATTTTGAGACGTCAATTATTCTTCTCAAAAGCCATTTTGTTACCTCGGGCCGTCGTTTATTCTTCCTGAAGGTTATCTCATTTTGGGCCGTCGTTTATTCTTCCCAAAAGCCATATTGATATATTGGGTCGTCGTTTATTCTTCCCAAATGTTATCTTGTCGTTTATTCTTCCCAAAGGTTATCTCATTTTTGGTCGTCGTTTATTCTTCCCAAAAGCTATATTGATACCTTGGGCCATCGTTTATTCTTCCCAAAGGTTATCTTGTTACCTCGGGCCGTCGTTTATTCTTCCCGAAGGTAATCTCATTTTTTGGGCCGTCGTTTATTCTTCCCAAAAAGTTATCTTCATATTTGGGATTGCTTCCCTCTAAAGGAAACATATTTGAAGACTTTTTCTCCGAATGGCATCTTTAAGCCCATTCAAGCATCACAACTAATCAACAGTATCATCATACGCATCGGCGAGTGCAAATTTTTGGGCTTTTGTGTTCAATCCTCTTCAACCTTCAAGTCACGAATGGCGTACATGCCAATCTAACTCCTCAGATTTCAGAAAATTGAATAGGGGCGGCTGTTGTACCCCAAAATTTTCCCTCTCACAATCAAGACAATCTCTCTCAAGACTTCTAAATGATTATAAGGTCCTCAAGACTCCCAATTGATCAAGAAGTGTGGAAGTTTCCCCAGATAATGCCTCCTCCTAAGCAAAGTGTCCAAAACTAGGGTTTTGAGTTTCCTCAGGTTAAAATGACTTTCAAGGATTCAAGTGAGCTTCATAACATCCCACATGTATTCAAAAATCCCCATGTCAAGTTTCAAGACTTTCCCAATAAGTTTGACCAGTCAGATGATCAGATATGCAAAAATCGGTCAAAGTAGTTAAAAAGTCAAACCGAGGTCAACTGTGGTCAAATCAAAGTAAAACTTCATGATTTTTTGCCAACATCAATTTTATGAAGTAAAATTCATCATTTGATCAAGGGGTGATTATGATTCATCAAGGAGGTTTCAGATCATCAAGAATCAGGAGTTTCTAAATTATGGTTTTCTAAGGAAAAGTCAATTGAACTTTGACCAGCCATAACTTTCACATGCTTCATCAAACATTTCCCATCCAAATCTCATTTAGAAGGAAATTGAATTCTCTACAACTTCGTGTCTCATAAGCCAAGCCTAAAAATGCTTCATTTGGAAGGTATGAGCTAAAACATTACAGGTCATTTCAAAAGTCAACAAAAAGTCAACATTTTCCAAAGAGCATAATTTGAAAATGGTAAAATATATGGACATGAGACCAAAGTGGTTTGTTAGAGGACTCATTAAGCTTTCCAAAATTTCCAAGAACACCTTCATAGCCTTAAAATTGAAGGATTTGTTCCTTGTCAAAGTTGGAAGATTTTCAAGGGGTGTATGAAGAAAATAAGGGCTTAAATCCAATTTTTCCAAATGGGCCTATCATTTTGCAACCCAATCTTCATGATAACATCAAGCACGACCCAATTCAAGCATTTTCTGATTTTTATAATTTATTTGAATTTTATTCTTTAAAATTCATTTTAAATCAAAATAAAATATAAAAAGTGAATATTTAGATCAAATATTTGTTTGGGAATGAATCTAATATCATTTAAGACTGATTGAAAGTTTCCAATTTCGTGCAAGACCAATTTAGAAAGGTATCATTTGATTTTTTCCACATTTATGGTCATGGTTTCCTTCACACTCAAGTTATCAAAAAGCCCACAAAACCACATGTTTTTTTGACCTAATTCCATTTACTATAAGTTAAAGACATAACCCAATACACAATGGGACGATTTGCAGCCTCCAAGAACCAAGAACAAAGTCAAAATTTTCAAAGAAAAGTCACATTCGGATTTTGAGCTAGAGGCCTTTTCAAGATCAAACAAAGGATGCAAATCATTCATGGAAGGTCACATAACATTTTTGGATCACCAAAACATCCATTATCGCATCCAAACATTCTACCCGAATCATCACATTCTTGACTTTTTGAATTTTTCGATTTCATTAATCCACGCAATATAAATTATTTTTATGCATTGATGCTTGCTTATTAACATACCTGGAATGTTTTTATGTGCTTGAATTGAATTTTTGTTGCAGAATCAAGGAGATGCCATTGTTAGGGTTTTAAATTCGAGTTTGGGATCTTAGGATTTAGGGCATATAAATGGATTCTAAAGACATGGTTATAACGTATAAACCCTGGGTAATTGATCTGGGTTGACTATTTTTATCATTGTTATGGTTTACATGAGGTTTCAAAAACCTAGGTTTTCTGTAAGAATGTGTGCGTAGGAAAATTCGCAGGAGATTTCGCATGAAATTCCGCAGGTAAGAGGAAGAAGACGAAGTTGTTTGGCGCGGACTGAAAATTTGAATTTGTGTTTATTTTATTATGTTTTGTTTTCATATTGTTTCACAAAGGCTGCAACAGCCCAGTGGTAAGGATGCGTGCGTATATGGCTTGGGTCTCGGGTTCGAGTCTGTCCGAAGCAATTTTTTTTTATTACTAATTTGTTTTAATAGGTTTAATATATTATGAAATGTTGTGAGACTATAACACCATGCGCTGATAGCTCAGATGATTGGCATGCTTGTTGTGGGAGCTGGGAGTCATGGGTTCGACCCCAGGCTCCAACAGGTGAGTTTTCTACCTTTTTTTTATTTTTAATTTTTTACAATTTTATATATTTTATTATCATTATTATTATTATATCAAATTAATATTAATTAAAACTTTTTAAACAAATAAAAACTTAATTATTTTCTATATATAATTATAACTCAAATTTTATTTTTTGTATATAATATTATTCTAAAATATTTTTGTAAATAAATATTAACTATTTTAATTATTTATTTAAACACTTATATGATTTTTGTAAATATCTAATTAAATTTCTTATTTTCATAGCTAAATTGTGTAACTATTTTTTTATAATCTTTTTCTATTTTAAAATTCTAAATTTTGTATATAATTAAATCTTAATATAATTTTACTCAAAATATTTTCATAATAACTTCAATTTTCTTACTAATTTCTTTATACCTATTTTTTCAAAACCCTAATTTCTTTATACTTATTTCTTTTCAAACCTTATTTTCTTATTATAATTAATTATACTTATTTTCTTAATAAATTCTAATTAACCCTTAAATAAATTTTTAATTTCTTTATTATTATTGCTTTGCTAATTTATACTTATATTATTATTATTGCTTTATTTATTTACTGCTTTATGATAATTATGTTGTATCTCTCCCAAAGCCTTGTAATAGCTTGTACATTTCTTTTCTCGTCTTTATTTTCTTTATAAATTAATTGTATGGTTAGTAAATAGGGCGTGAAAACCTGTTTGTGAATAGTTTGACTTAGAAAACCTAATTAAACAAGATAAATACCTGAAAATAACACTCACACACGTAAGTCGATCTTTGATCGCCATCTGCACTTCCTAGAGTACTCCTCTTGGTTGCATTAAAATAAATGGTCAAGTCCCTCGAATATAGGGGTGTTTAAGCAAAGTCCATATAAGAATAAATCATCATGGTCCCTTTAAAGATTTCAAAAGATAAAGTCCCTTCGAGGTTGCCTACGATAATGATCTTGTCCCATTCGGTAAATATGATGATAGTCCCTCCAGAAAATTGCTAAAGACACCCCTATCTGTTGCCTTCTATGACCATACGATGACCCTACGATTGTCCCTTAATAAAATCCAAAGTAATGACTACCTATTCCTTAATAATAGAGATAGTATTACTCTTGAAGGAACATAAAAGAACTTGAATGACTTAGCTTAGGATAGGTACCTCATAGTTACTTGCTCACACTTTAAAACTACTTTTCACACATCATTTTTCTTAAACATTTTTCAAAACAAGGCTTTGTATACATCCATACGAGGATCATTACAAAATACTTGGAAACATTTCTAAATACACACACTTCATCTTTTCAAAAACAATTAAAGTGAGCTAAGTAACTAAGAGCCCATGGATAACCATTGATATAAAGGGTGCTAACACCTTCCCTTTATATAACCTAGCCCCCGAACCCAAGTCTTTTCAAAACGGTCTTTCATGTTCTTTTATGTCCCTTCCTTTATGGATAAAATAAAAGTCGGTGGCGACTCTTGTTATCTGCAACATGACTAAAAAGTCAGTTCTCTCATTGTGTTACAATTGTCTATCAAACTAACCTCGTTGATCAATAGTTCGGACTTGTGCAATCGAAACCCAAATGCATCTTTCCCAAAAAGGGCTCTATCATCTTTCAAAACTCCTATCATACTAAAGAACATAGCAAAGAGTTGGCGAAGAAATTTTTTGACGAATCTCTTGACATTTTCCCAGTGGTCTTTCGACCCTACTGCCTTTGCACTCATGAGTTCGACGTCTTGTGGAAGGAATATTATCTCACAAAATTCTATGACGTAGCAACTTTCACTACTCATCTGACAAACGCCTTTAATCTTGTGCAGGACGAGATGAAAAAAGGTAAAGAAAGGCACATCAAAGAGATACATAAATTTCAAAAATATTTTGAAACTATCTATAGATCGAAGGAACTTAGTCGGACCATAAGCGAAGCAAAAGTCACTTTAAAACACAAGTTGACAGAAAGATTGGAAAAGTTGAAATTGCCTTCATATGTTTGACCAGAACAACGATATGAATTGGCTTTCAACCTTTATCCACCAAGGTTTCCCCCTACCTTATGCTGACTTTGGCGTGGCATTAAGCCCTCCATTTCCATATTGGTTCGTTTGTGGGGATTCTTTGAAAATTCTTCAACAACAATCCAAAAATCCTGTTGAGCGAGTGGTTCCCACTAAGTTCACTTTGGATAATTTTAGAGGACACCTTCATGTTGGAATAGAACACGTTCGCGTGGAAATTCCCATTCTTGAAGGTGTTTAACTAACACTTTTTTTTATTATTTCGACATTCTAACTTTGTATATTTCTTGTATTCATTTCTGACTTTGTTTTATTTTCTTAGCCACAAAAATTCCGCCCAAGGAAGTTGATGTCGAAAGCACAACTGATAAGATGGAAGAAGACCCACCAGTTACTATAAAAAATACTGCAACAAAGGTATAATCCCTTTCTCTCTGCTTAGCCTATTTTTTCTTTCAATGCTAAATCATCTTTTATTTCTATGTCCAGAGAGGTCGAAAACCCCCACCTGCCCCCAAAAGGAAACAACAAGAAGAAAAGGTTTCTAGTGAAGAATCTGGTGATGAATCACCAGAACCAATTCAACCTCAGAAAAAGAAGAAGGTCAGAAAGGCTTCCCCTCAAAAATCCAAAGTCAAACCGCCCAAAGAAACTCCCCCACACAGTCCAGCTGTGAAATTGCAAGTAAAAGATGCAGAGAGTGGGAACTGTAGTTTTCACACCGAGATTCCTCAAGTAATTATTTTTCGATTGTTTACCTTTACTGCTTATTACATTTTCTTTTTTAATTTTGGGTTATTTGCAGATAAACCTAGACAACACACCTCAAAATAAAAATACATCAACAAAACAAGATGATTCAATTCACCAAGCTGCCAGCCCACCACCTCTTTCTCCAAAGAATTTGATGAAAGAACCAGAAATGGAGAAGGAACAATCTCCCGATTCTCCTCAATATTCTGATAACCAATCTCCTCCTCCTCCAAAATCAAACACAGCCCAGAAAAGTGATGACCTGAATGTTGACGTTGAGGTCGAAGATGAGGATGATAAACAAGGAGAAACTGGTGGCGAGGATGGCAAGTCGAAACAAAAAAATGCTAGCTTAAACCAGGGACAAAGCAGTAAACCAAATCCTGACTTACTGAAAGGAGGCCCACCATCAGCTGGTTCTACAAGTTACTCTCATGAATAGCTTGAAAATCTCAAAGTGCAGAAGCCTTTGGAGTATATAAAAGTTATGCTCAGCACTCGTTACAATTTTCAAGATTCTTCTCAAAGTATTTCGACTACTTTAGGAGCAACTTCCAGTGCGCACTCTCTTGATGCCATAATGGCTGAGATCAAGGAAAAAATCCTTGATGTGGATTTGTTCCAGATTTTAGAGGAAAAATCAACCGCCTGCTTTGACTTGAAGAGAATCTTAAAGCAGGTAAATGTCCTGGAATCCCCTGCTAAAGTGAGCAGTTTTGTAATGGACCTGACTACCCTGATCGACTTGGCAAGTGTTGACCTGAACCGTCTAAAAGGTTTTTCCAAACAAATCTCTAATAAATCTGAGACCCAACTTGCTGAATGGGATGTTGCAGCTGCTTCAACCAATAAAGTCTCTGAGTTACAACTATCTGAAACTTACACCAATGAATTTGGCAAATGCGATGGCAACATCCAAAAGTGGAAGAAAAAGATAGCCACCCTTAACAAGAATGTGAAGTCAAGCTTCTTCATGGTCAACACTTGTTTTGATGAAGACACATCTCTTAGTTTCAATATGATAAGAAGGCAAATATGATTTTCCAGATTAAAGCATCATGTTCAAGACTTAGATTTTGAGAAGATGTTTCATGAAGGTATATTAACAATTATACACAAACATTAAAGTCTTAGATGCTCAATCAAGAACTAACATCATTGCATAAATTTTCTTAACTTTGGCATGTTTCAAATTTATATTTTTCAAAGTTAAGGATATGTAAATCGATTTACATTTATATGCAATCGATTTACATATGCTATTTTAAAGCATTTTTCACTTTTTAACTAGGTGCAATCGGTTTACATCTTGATGCAATCGATTGCATGCTGCAAAATTTTGAAAAATTGGTTAACGTTGGCACGTGCAATCGATTTGCATTATAGTGCAATCGATTGCAACCTATACAGATTTGAAAAATCATTATTTTTCATAACACCTCTTCATATATCTTTTCAT
Source organism: Lathyrus aphaca (assembly GCA_963966055.1). Classification (NCBI taxonomy): domain Eukaryota; kingdom Viridiplantae; phylum Streptophyta; class Magnoliopsida; order Fabales; family Fabaceae; genus Lathyrus; species Lathyrus aphaca. Next base: position 277,829,732 of record OZ014523.1, read on the forward strand.
GGAACCTTTTCATGATTGTAGCGGTAAAATCATGAGTGTAAGCTATTGATTAACGTCACTCAATATACACAGAGTCGCCACCGCACTTTTATTTATTTCCAAATGGAAAAAGGAAAATGAATGAACAAAACCTTAATGAATCTCACAAGCTAAAAAGCTAAAAGAATCAAACAGAGAATGGGTACGAGGATTGGTTACAAATTGGGAAGGTTTTAAGTACCCGACTTGTTCGTGGTACTCCACGGGAACCCTTTGAAATGTTTACTGCATTTTTAGTCTGAAATGGTTTGCTTGAAAAAAAGATTGAGGAGATGAGAAGAAGAATGTTTTTTAAGATTTTGGTGTTTGAAGAGACGAACGTCTCATGCCTACGTACCCACAAAGTGCAATGCGAGATCAAAACCCCGTAGTTCGTGGTACAAATTGTGAAAAGGCAGATGAGTTGAATTGATTTTAAAATGTAAAGATAAGTCGTCATCCTTTAGCGAATAATTCCGCTAGAAAGGATGAATCATATCTAAACATAAAAAATGGTTAAAAGGAAAACGTGCACGAGGGCACAAAAACAATTGAATGAGTTTGAAAGTTTTTAAGTTTTTGAGAAAGAAAGTTTCGATATGCTTATGTAGTTTAGCATTTATTTAAAGAAATGAAATGAAAAGGTAAAAGCGCATGACCGAAGTCAAGGTTTAATTGAGAAAATGTTTGAAGTTAGAAAGCAAAGAAAGTTTTGAAAATAGGAAGGAGATTTGAAAATTGAAGAAGATGGGAAGAGATGAAGGGACTATCCTAAGACTTGAAAATAAAAGCTAAGGAAGAAATGATCAAACCATATGGCAAGCATCTTTGAAACAATTGGATTTCCATCTTCATGAATAAGTGAATTTAACCGGAACCAAAATCTTCAATCCATAACAATTGAGCAAAGGAATGATCCTAGAATCTAAATCCAAAACTCCAAGTCTCAAGCTAAGGATAGTAACCATAGTCCGAAATTGAATGTCACCAATTTTTTAGATGTTTAATCCTTTATTAATATTTTCGTGTCCAAATGGACAAATGAAAAAATAACAAGCAACAATAATATATACAATAAGCAATATGATGAATGAATATAGAAGCATAATAAGAGAGGTAAGGAACAAGAGATTGAAATAAAAGAGGATAAGGTGCGAGAGATTAAATTTAAATGTTAGTATACAATATTTACATAACAAGTGGTATGATGAACTTAATCAAGCACAACCACGAAAAAATAACAAAATCGAGGCAACCGGATCCAAGTGGATCATAATCCGAATCGGGACAACTGTAGGTCTATGTTAAGCAATCGCCGAGTAATTTACGGAGTAATTACCCTACAAATGAGGCCGGCCACCACTAATTAAAGTGGAAACTATTCGTGTTAAAACATGTTAGAGAAACGATATTATGGATCGTTCTCCGAAAACATGCCACACTAAAAGAAAGAGAATGGTCTAATCTTAATCGAGATTATCGTTGAATTTCTCGAAAAGCAACCTATCACGATCTCAAAGTATGGAGAATGATCCAAATGATCATTCATCCATAGATTTGAAATAATGAAGATTAAACCGATCGGAAATCAACAATCACGAATCGGAAGATTGTCATCGACCAAAATTAAAAAAAAAGATGAAGAATAATGGATCCAAAAATAGATCCATAAGAAGAAATCAAAACATTTTTTAAATCATTTTCTAAACTCTTTCTAAAAATCTTTCTAAGAAAATCTTTTCTAAACATCTCTTTTTTTTTAAAAATCTTTTCCTAAAATATTTCTAAAATGTATTCTAAAATCTTTTCTAAAATATATAATTTCTAAAAACACTTAATTCTAATATATTCTAAAAAAACTTTTTCTAAAACAAACAAAATCCTAAACTCTTTTATATTAACAAAAACAATTAAAAAAAGAAAATAAAGAAAATAGAAAGAAATAAAAGGGGAAGGGATAAAGCTGCGGGTCATGGATCAGCAGGTTATGGATACGGATAGCAAAACCAAACCAGGGGTCCAACATCCATTTTTAAAAACAAAATAACAAAATAGATTATTATAAAAAATGAAAAGAAAACAACACAACAAAGCTCATGTTCTTCTTCTCCATAAACGCCAGCGGTCCTCACCTTCAAAAAGAAAAGAAGAAAAATCCGCCGGAGACAATGCTTTCTCTTCACCGAAGAACAAAGATCAACAAAGCTTCTTCTTCTATTTGCGATTCTCGCAAACTCTCTTCTCTCTCGGCTTCTCTCTCTTTCAATTTTTGATTTAGGTTTTCAACTGATTTGGGAATGGAGATGTGTTTAGGGATTTTGAAGTTTTGGGGGATTTTGAGATTGATTGGTTTTTTGAATTTGACAGAAATTTTAGGGGCTATTGAAGCTTAACATTTGAATAGAAATGGGGCTGAATTTATAGGTGAATTGAGTGAAATTTGGAAGTCGTTTTGAATTGGATGAGATGCGTTTTGAGAGGTCATGGAAGTCTCGTGCTCACTGCGTTTCAGGTTGGGATAATTTGCGTTTTGATGCTGAGTTTGTGACGTGCGTTTTGATTTTAAGCTTGCTGCGTTTTGGTTGATGATGTTTGCGTGTTCTTGCGTTTTATGGCTAGCTGTTGTACGTTTTGTTGTTGTGAATTTCAGGTGTGTGTTCTCGTGCTTAACGCGTGACGGATTGGTGTTTTTGTTGTTTGCTTGTTTCGGTGAAGGCTGGCTTGAGCTGAGAGATTTGAGCCTGCGGCTTGCGGTTTGGGTGTGTGCGAGAAAGCGTTGGCTGGCTGCGGATTGACTTGTGGGCCTGCTGGCTGCGGGATAGCTTCAGCTTTGGTGTTGTGAGCTGATGTTTGAGATGTTTGGGTGTGCGGCGTACGCGTGAAAGTATGCTTGGAGCTGGCTTGATGCGTGCGGGAAAGGGCCTAGCTGCTTGCTTTGCTTGTTGTGGAGCGTACGGATACGGCTGGGCAAGTTGAGGTATTGGCTTTGGTGTAAAATGCTTAGGCTTGTGGATTGGTGGGCCAGACATGATGATAGGAGGCTAAAGTTGGGCAAGTGTGAAGTCATGAGGTTGGGATCTGTGTGCGGCAAGATGTGGGCAAGTGTGGGCCAAAGACTTGGCAAAAAACAAAGTGATATATTGAAATGTTTTGGACTCTATTTTTTTTAATTAATATTTGAATAGAAATTGTGTGGGTTAAAAAAAATGAAATTGGTTGTTAAAAACAAAATTAATGAAAAAAACTTGATTTATTTGGATAGAAATGTGAGGTACTAAAAATATTGGATAATGGATAAAAATAAAAATAAATGATTTAATGTGAGGATAAAATTGAAATATGAATGGAAAAAATAAATTGAATATAAGAAATGGATTAAAAATGAACGAGAGAAATGGGATGTCAAAAAATCGAAATATACATGGATATGGATAGAAATGGATAAGAAAAGTCTTTACGAATGAATAAAAAATGGATATTATTTGGATGATGTGATTTGGTAAAAAATCGAAAATAAAGGATAATGAAAAGTGGTCATAAAAAATGGTATACGGATGGATAAATGGTTTAATCGGAAAGAAAATAGATAATGGATGGAATTTGGTTTTCAAGCCCACAACAAATCTCGATTATTCTTACACAAGCCTCTGATGAAAGTGAACACAGCCAACACAGAACAACTTGCCACTTAAGCCACAAACACTTGCAATCTGTCTGAACATTGTCCTGATAACTTGAATTCATACTGAGGAAAATAAATCCTCAAATGAACCACTGATGAACTGATGAATCCTCAATCAAGACAAACTGAACCAAACTTCTCACAATCCACCGCTCGATAAACCAGAGAATTTTCGCACACAACACTATCTGATAACTAATGACTTCGCACATAACACAGTCCTGAACTTTGAATACGCACTATCTGAGAAACATACCACTGGCACCCACGACTTGCAGTCGAAACAATCTTTTGATAGTTTGACCAAAATTAGGTCAAACGTCCATCTGAATCGAATTGTGACTGAACAAACGCATTTAGATTGGAAACACAGCCCTGTCCTTGAAATCCTGCAACACAGAGAAGAAGAAGAAGAGGCAACTGCAGCATATTTTTTGATATTTTGGGTTAGAAGTCAGTAAAATATGAACAAATAACAGAGATTAAACATGGTGACCCTCTGCAACGCAAAGACCTGCACCTGAAAAAGATACATGAACCAGTGCGTGATCTTGTTTGTATGCAAATGCAGATGAGTTGCGAAAAATCTTAGGTCAAAAATTAGGGTCTGACAGATGCCCCTATTTAAGTTTCTTCAATCCAGAGATAATGAAGATTGACATCTTCGTTTCGAAAAGATGGAAGATACTTAAATATCAAAAAACCCAATTTTTGATCCTAAGATGCCAAAAACTGGAATGACATGAAATGAACGATGTGAAATGAACAATATGAAATGATATGAAGATGATATGGAAATGATATGAAGCAATGAAAATGTTATGAGAAAAATATGAAATGCAGAGAAAATATGTGACAGCAATATGAAATAATATGAGAAAAATATGAGATGATATGAAATGTATCTGGAACCGAATGAAATGCAGAGAAGTCCGTGAGGGACAAGACGACACATGAAAAAGAATAAACGCTGGGGATAAGGAGCATAAGACTCCGACGGGAAAAACAACATGGTAGAGACCAACATATGGCTCAACCGAGGTGAAAATGTCCAAGAATGGCAATTGGACAGAAAACATCACAACATTCAGGAATGGCACTAAATGAAGTGAGACAAGTCCCGACAAAGCACATCAAAAGCATCCAAGGATGACATTGTTGATTTTGATAGAGATATCCGAGAATGGCATCGGAGAAAGGGTAATCACAACATCTGAGAATAGCAATCAGATAAAATGAATCATAACATTCAGGAACAACACTGAATGAAATGGGAAATATTCGGGAAAGCACATCAACTCAATGATGATTCCAACATGGAAATCCGAGAATAGCAATCGGAAGGCAAGTGATCACAACATCTGAGAATGGTAATCAGATGAAATGCAAAGCACAACATTCAGGAACAGAACTGAATGAAATGGAAAAAGGGCCCGGACAGTACATAAAATCAATGATGACTTCACTATGGACATCCGAGAATAGCAATCGAAAGGAATGATCACAACATCTGAGAATGGCAATCAGATAAAAATGTGAATCACAACATTCAGGAACAAAACTGAATGAGATAGAAAAAAAGGTCCGGGACAGTACATCAAATCAATGATGACTTCACTATGGACATCCGAGAATGGCAATCGGAAGGAATGATCACAACATCTGAGAACAGCAATCAGATAAAATGTGAATCACAACATTCAGGAACAGAACTGAATGAGATGGAAAAAGGTCCCGAACAGTACATCAAATCAATGATGACTTCACTATGGACATCCGAGAATGGCAATCGGAAGGAAATGATCACAACATCTGAGAATGGCAACCAGATAAAATGTGAATCACAACATTCAGGAACAGAACTGAATGAGATGGAAAAAAAAGGTTCGGGACAGTACATCACATCAATGATGACTTCACAATGGACATCCGAGAATGGAAATCGGAAGGAAATGATCACAACATCTGAGAATGGCAATCAGATAAAATGTGAATCACAACATTCAGGAACAGAACTGAATGAGATGGAAAAAGGTTCGGGACAGTACATCAAGTCAATGATGACTTCACTATGGACATCCGAGAATGGCAATCGGATAAAAGGGTGTAATATCTGAGAGAAACAACAAGTATATGAAGAAAAGAAATTCTGGAGAGACAGACAAATGCCAAGTAAGTTAGACTTTGACCAAAAGGTAAGAAGTTGAAAACAACAAGACTTCAAGAAAATGCATATGAGGACTAAAACACTCAGTATGCAGACATTTACAAAAATGGGGCTTAAACCACATAATGAGGACTAAAACACTCAACTATGCAAACATACACTAGACTGGGGAATAACACACCCAAAGAGAAAACGCATAATGAGGAATAACACACTCAAATATGCAAACTTTTCAAAAACGGGGAATAACACACCCAAGGACATAATATGAGAAAAATGATGACAACCAGTTTAGACTCTTAGATGAGTGGAAAGATGAAAGACTGATTCCTCAACACAGAAATCACTGCCATTCTGCTCGGAAATTAGAAATGCTACTGCTGCCCAAATCTCTGTCACACCAACTGTATCAATTTGAAAATCTTTTGAGAGAAGTCATGCAAAGCTGCTTGGGAATTCTTGAAGAGAAATTGCTCCAAGTTCAATGATTGATGAAAGTAAACGGATAATGGATTCAGTTCTTGACTACTGCTAGAGAAAATACTCAAATCTTTGAAGTAACTGTTGAGAGAATAAACTGATCATTGCTTCAGCTCTTGAAATGAATGTTGAGAAAATAAACTGATCATAGCTTCAGTTCTTGAGAAAATAACCCAACATGTAACTTGCAGAGAATCTTCTGACTAACCAAATATGAGAATAACTTGCATTGAGCAACAACTCTTGAAACAAAAGGAACTGAGAAAGATTTGCCTCTTGGTAGGATCACTGACCAAGTTTCTAAACTGTTTGAAAATTCTTTGATGAAGAAAGTTTATTTGCAAATAAAAATGTTTGTACAAACTTGGTAATTTTAATGCAAAGTTCAATTCAAAGTTTGAAATCAAGAATTATTTTTGGAATGAAATTTATTGATGTAAAGTAAATGAAAACAATGTCAAAACACGGCGGTTGAGACAAAATTAAAGATAAAGCAAAGGTAAGAAAACAAATGATTGGCAACGAACTTGGGAGTCAGTTTACGCAACCTCGTTGTAGTATGCTTTTCAAAAGAAACCTGGATTCAATTAGGACTTTTGAAGGTTGTAACGTGGTCTGGTTCACAGTTTATGAAACAAAGGATATAGGCTCAAAGTTATTTGTACCCAACCCAACTTCGTGATGAACTCCAGTCAGTCCTACATTCAATTAATTCAGCCTATGCATTCAAGTTCCAAGAATTTCTGGGATTGCACAGATGAAAATGGTTCATAAGCCAAAGGATTTTGAGATGACAGTCACATCTTTCCTTTTCTAGTGAGGACTTTGGTCAACTCAACTTGCTTTTGCTGAGGATTTTGATGACCTCTTGACAAATCTTTCTTTTTATTATCCCTAACTTTTGCATGAACTGTGTCATTTGATCTTACAGCCAGCGGGATGCCCCAGTTTTTTGCCTAAGTCTCCTTCATAGGTTTTGACTTACCGGGCTTTAATTTTTTTTCCACTAATTTTTTTATATCATTTTTTTTTGAAAGATAATGACTGCGTGGCATAATGATTATGATGAACCATCATTGGCTTTTGAATTGAGAAACATCTTCAACACTTCTTTGATGTGTGTGAAGGAAAACTTTGAGATTGCAACCTTTATTTGAAAGGTGTCTTGAATGATTTTCTTGTACTTGAATGCACATTTGAATTAATTGAGAACTACCCATCCCCGGGTTAAAATTAAGGTTTTTTTCGAATAGAAAGAAACTTCAACTTCAAGGCTCAAAGAGGTTGACAAAGGATTAACTTCCTTATTTCTCCAGTGTTTAGGATTTGAAACAATGCATGTATATCATCAACTAAGTCTCAATTGAAAGCATACCAACAACAATTATGGGTATCTCGTTTTCATCATCCTCCCTCCAATCATTGTAAATCTTTGAGAAAAGATAAATGAACTTGAAATGTAAAGCATAAAGATGCAAATAGTAAATGAAATTGAATCAAAACAAAGCAATGCTCATTTCATTAAAATCAACATGAAAGTACAAACAAGCTTAAAAGCAAACAACTTGATATGATTGAAGAAAATTGCAAACATAAAGAAACAATGGCCTAGTGATCAATCAACAACAAGGATGAGCTGTCCCGCCTGATATTCTGGCCTTGAAGAAAATTTGACAATTGAAGTCTTCTTGAAGATTCACTTCCTATGATTCGGAAAAGGATTGTTGACAACATTAGGATTTGTATCCTCAAAAGTAATCGTCCCATTTCTGACAAGCTCTTTTACTTTAGCCTTCAATGCAAAACAGTGTTCTAAGTCATGACCAGTTCCACCTTGATGAAACTCACAACGGAGATCTGCTCTAAAACCAACCGGAAGAGGATTTGGAACAGGAGGCGCAGGCCTAGTAGTAATCCAACCATTCTGGACCAAGTAAGGATACAACTCAGCATAATTCATCGGAATAGGATCAAAGTTTGGCCTGCTCCTGGCATTACGATTCTGGTTCTGGCCAACATTCCTTTGAATAGATGGACCATTGATCATTGGAGCAACTGCAGTCGGGTATGATTGTTCATGGTGTTGTTGTCTGCGACGAGTTATTCCAACAACACTTGCTTCACCAGCAAAAACATTGACTTTAGGCATGACGATCCTCTGAGGTTGAGTTTCCCTAATGATCAAAGCCTGTAGCATCTCCATGATCTGACTCACATCGCTTTTCAACTCATCAAGGTCTTCCCTAACTTTCTTGTTGTGTTGGGCTTGACTTTCCATTCTCAATCTAATAGCTCTCAATCTATTAGCAGCTCTAGTACCGTATCTGTGGTGAGGAGTTAGCTTGACGGATCAACAGACAACTGAGGAAAGAAACAACCGGGTTGAGTTCCCACACAACTCGGATAAACGCAAGAATATGCGAGGATGCAATGATATGCAATGTTCACTTCCACTTTCAGAAAAACAACTCGATTATTGCAAACATGGTCAACATCGAGAATACTGTCATGAAAAATCTTGACAAAAAGAGCATTTACTTTTTTCAAACATTTGCAATAATCGGAATTGTCTTCCTTGAAAAATGATTATGATGATGATCATGATGCATATGTAGATGCAACAAACACAAACAAGATCACGCAAAGCACACAGGTTCAAAGGTTTGAATCACGAGCATGGAGTCCTGGTAACAGAACACCAACCCAAACAGGTATGTACTAAGGTTTGTCTTCATTGTACCTGCAAAAAACCAGAAGGGTGCTAACAGAGGTTCCCGGAGTTAACAACCATCTTTAGAATATCATCGGTACGTTGGATTACTCCCCAACCGATAACATTCTTAAAATAGACCTCGTCCGAGTGTAGTATCGCGTGACAAACACCTTAAGTTTACACTCAGATAGTTTCCGCACTACGTTCCTAAATTGGCTTAGATTGGTTAAGGGTTCTACGGTCCTCAGTATGTTCAGCTCAAGGTCGGAAAATAATGCCACGTACGATTACTCGTCATGACATTGATAGTCCAAGAGAGCCTAACCGAGTGGAGATTATCAAATTGATATTGCTTTGGACTACTCCATCGCATATCGCTTCGAATATCGCCGTCCTATCATAAGTTCCAATTCAGATCCGGGTTAGAATCTATCTCACAGAGGATCACCAAAACCAAAACTGAACAACCAAGTAACAAGCAAATCAAACTAAAACAGTAAACAAATCAAAGTAGGCCGAATCCACTTAGAGATTGACTCCCCAGCAGAGTCGCCACTTTTCTGTAGCGGTAAAATCATGAGTGTAAGCTATTGATTAACTTCACTCAATATACACAGAGTCGCCACCGCACTTTTATTTATTTCCAAATGGGTACGGGGATTGGTTACAAATCGGGAAGGTTTTAAGCACCCGACTTGTCCGTGGTACTCCACAGGAACCCTTTGAAATGTTTACTGCATTTTTAGTCTGAAATGGTTTGCTTGAAAAAAAGATTGAGGAGATGAGAAGAAGAATGTTTTTTAAGATTTTGGTGTTTGAAGAGACGAACGTCTCATGCCTACGTACCCACAAAGTGCAATGCGAGATCAAAACCCCGTAGTTCGTGGTACAAATTGTGAAAAGGCAAATGAGTTGAATTGATTTTAAAATGTAAAGATAAGTCGTCATCCTTTAGCGAATAATTCCGCTAGAAAGGATGAATCATATCTAAACATAAAAAATGGTTAAAAGGAAAACGTGCACGAGGGCACAAAAACAATTGAATGAGTTTGAAAGTTTTTAAGTTTTTGAGAAAGAAAGTTTCGATATGCTTATGTAGTTTAGCATTTATTTAAAGAAATGAAATGAAAAGGTAAAAGCGCATGACCGAAGTCAAGGTTTAATTGAGAAAATGTTTGAAGTTAGAAAACAAAGAAAGTTTTGAAAATAGGAAGGAGATTTGAAAATTGAAGAAGATGGGAAGAGATGAAGGGACTATCCTAAGACTTGAAAATAAAAGCTAAGGAAGAAATGATCAAACCATATGGCAAGCATCTTTGAAACAATTGGATTTCCATCTTCATGAATAAGTGAATTTAACCGGAACCAAAATCTTCAATCCATAACAATTGAGCAAAGGAATGATCCTAGAATCTAAATCCAAAACTCCAAGTCTCAAGCTAAGGATAGTAACCATAGTCCGAAATTGAATGTCACCAATTTTTTAGATGTTTAATCCTTTATTAATATTTTCGTGTCCAAATGGACAAATGAAAAATAACAAGCAACCATAATATATACAATAAGCAATATGATGAATGAATATAGAAGCATAATAAGAGAGGTAAGGAACAAGAGATTGAAATAAAAGAGGATAAGGTGCGAGAGATTAAATTTAAATGTTAGTATACAATATTTACATAACAAGTGGTATGATGAACTTAATCAAGCACAACCACGAAAAAATAACAAAATCAAGGCAACCGGATCCAAGTGGATCATAATCCGAATCGGGACAACTGTAGGTCTATGTTAAGCAATCGCCGAGTAATTTACGGAGTAATTACCCTACAAATGAGGCCGGCCACCACTAATTAAAGTGGAAACTATTCGTGTTAAAACATGTTAGAGAAACGATATTATGGATCGTTCTCCGAAAACATGCCACACTAAAAGAAAGAGAATGGTCTAATCTTAATCGAGATTATCGTTGAATTTCTCGAAAAGCAACCTATCACGATCTCAAAGTATGGAAAATGATCCAAATGATCATTCATCCATAGATTTGAAATAATGAAGATTAAACCGATCGGAAATCAACAATCACGAATCGGAAGATTGTCATCGACCAAAATAAAAAAAAAGATGAAGAATAATGGATCCAAAAATAGATCCATAAGAAGAAATCAAAACATTTTTTAAATCATTTTCTAAACTCTTTCTAAAATTCTTTCTAAGAAAATCTTTTCTAAACATCTCTTTTTTTTTTTTAAATCTTTTCCTAAAATATTTCTAAAATGTATTCTAAAATCTTTTCTAAAATATATAATTTCTAAAAACACTTATTACTAATATATTCTAAAAAAACTTTTTCTAAAACAAACAAAATCCTAAACTCTTTTATATTAACAAAAACAATTAAAAAAAGAAAATAAAGAAAATAGAAAGAAATAAAAGGGGAAGGGATAAAGCTGCGGGTCATGGATCAGCAGGTTATGGATACTGATAGCAAAACCAAACCAGGGGTCCAACATCCATTTTTAAAAACAAAATAACAAAATAAATTATTATAAAAAATGAAAAGAAAACAACACAACAGAGCTCATGTTCTTCTTCTCCATAAACGCCAGCGGTCCTCACCTTCAAAAAGAAAAGAAGAAAAATCTGCCGGAGACAATGCTTTCTCTTCACCGAAGAACAAAGATCAACAAAGCTTCTTCTTCTATTTGTGATTCTCGCAAACTCTCTTCTCTCTCGGCTTCTCTCTCTTTCAATTTTTGATTTAGGTTTTCAACTGATTTGGGAATGGAGATGTGTTTAGGGATTTTGAAGTTTTGGGGGATTTTGAGATTGATTGGTTTTTTGAATTTGACAGAAATTTTAGGGGCAATTGAAGCTTAACATTTGAAGAGAAATGGGGCTGAATTTATAGGTGAATTGAGTGAAATTTGGAAGTCGTTTTGAATTGGATGAGATGCGTTTTGAGAGGTGTCACTCCCACTAAATGAAGCCGGGTCAAATAGGGTACAGACGCGAACGGTCGGTGAAAGGGACAATGAGAACACACAGCAGTGAACCCACTGGAGATGAAAAGAGTCGACAGCTAGGCATTTTTATCCCGGAGGAAGGGTAATGTTGCATAGACCTAGAAAGATATGGACAAGGCGGTTGCGAACCAGAGAGACTGAGAAAGGGGGTTGGTTACAACCTGGGAAGGTATTAGCACCCAGATTGTCCGTCGTACTCGACGGGATCCACGCTTAAAAGATTTGTGTTTTAAAGGGGTAGTGTCTGTGCAATTTGTGTATAAAAGAGCTGGAAAAAGATGTACAGGTGTCAGTGTAAAAGAAATGTGAAGTGAAGTATGAGAGTGTCAGTGTAAGAACAGGAATGAAATGCTCAAGATAATGAGGCTTAAAGAATGATGCTGGAAGAGGGGGAATATACAGAGACTTTTGTTCGATAACTGTTAAGTTATGCCTACGTATCCTCTCGTGCAATGAGGAAGTCAGAACACCGTAGTTCGACCCAAAGAGACTGAAATATAAATTGACTTGTGAACTGCTTGCTTGCCTATGCTCAAGTGTATGACCTGTCTGGCTCAGGTGCTAATTGTCTTGCATTAGACGGAAGAAGCAAGTTCTCGTTTATGAGTGAAGGTGATGAGAAAAGAATCCCGGAGGAGACGATTATTGTTTGTTTTTGTGTTTTCAGTCTTTTATTGCTTTTGAAAGTTTGTCATAAGTTAATGAGCTTAAGCCTAAACCAATGGGTTAGTAAACTCATCACATCCTCCCTCTGATTAGGGGTAATGAGAATACCTTAAGTGTGAAGTCAGCTTCTCCCACTTAATCACCATGGAGTAGGATTAAGATCATTAACCTACTTGTTGATTATTTAGATGTTTTTGTTGTTTTTGTTTAGTGTTAAGGAATGAGGTTAAGCCATAATCAGGGATTAAACAGACTCATTACACCATCCTAATAGAAGGATAATAGATGAGAATGTTTAAGCTGAGGAAAGCTCCTCAACTTAATCCATGATTAGGGATTAAACTCATGACAAAACAAGCCTTTGATTAAGTGGATTTTACTTAATGGTATGATGATGAAGTGATTTTTTAGGGTTTGTAAGACAACTTGAGGGGGACTTGTCCATTAACATTAGGGTTAGTCCTTCTTAACCAATTAAGGAAGAATTAGAACCCTAATGCAAGGCCCAAGTTACAAGTGTGATGTCTTGATGATTATTAGATGGATTTATTAAAGGAGTTAAACACATTAAGGGTTTAACACTTAGGATTAAAGTTATACACTCCATCCTAATAGAAGGATGCAGGCATAAGCTTAATCACAAAGCCTTAAAGCCTTTAGGGTTTAGTCCCTGATTATGAGATGAGAAGAGAAGACTCAAGAGAGACACAAAGGTAAAACTAAGAGGGGAGACTAATCAAAACCCTAATCATTGTCATGCTTGGTTGTTCCTAAGGTTTGTGAGGTTTACAAGAGCAATCTTCAATGGAACCACCAGGAAGCAGATGAAAGGATCAGGAGAAGCAAAGTAACTTGCTTCATTCAAGAAGTCAAGTCACTTGAAGAAAGAAAGTAAGAAGAAAAAGAATGAGCAAGCTCAATCTCAAACACATACAAGAATGCAGCAAGGATGCATAAAAGAGATGAAGAGAAGTTATGAGAAGTGAAGGCAAATTCACTTCTCAAGATAGCTTACCACCTGAAAAGTTAGTGAAAGAGATGCAATGCAATGCAAAATGAAATGAAATGACATGATGAGAAACAAAACCAGAAGCACATACATGATGTTAATGATGCTATGAGATGCTACAAACATGAGGCAACACATGGAAATGATCATGCAAGCTTATGGATGCAAATGGAGCAAGTTAAGAGACATGAACATACATGAAAAGTTATGAAATGCAAATGGCATAAAACATGGCAAATGCAAAATGCAATGATCAAACATGCTTTCAATATGTCTTATGATGTTAAATGAATCACATGGAGGCATAACATGTCATGGCAAGTCAAGGTATGAATGCAAATGCAAGATGGATGCATATGGAAACCCAAATTAGGGTTTATCATCAAAGCATCAAACACAAACCAAAATCAGAAGCAAACATCAAGATAAAAAATTGAAAATGTATTCAAAGGATCCCTAATCCTATACTAACTCACTGCCCAAAGGAGAGGTTTCAACTCTTAACCTAATTCAAGTTATGATTTTTCTAAGTTTTCTAGGGTTTTAGGGTTCCTTAACAAGAAAAATGCCAAACAAAATGGAAAATGAAAGATCAAACCATGGCCATTTAATCTCACCAACTACATGATATGCTAAACACAATGCAAAAAGAATCAAAGTCCAACTCTTTAGGGTTAGGCAGAAATGATTTTTGGAAGTTTGGATCAAAATAATGCATCAAAATGATTTTAATTCCATGAAAAATTCTCAAAATGCATCAAGATCAAAAAAGAAATTTGGTTTGAAGGTTGGACAATGTTTCTAAATGTTTTTAAAGGTTTCATGAATTTTTTGGTGATTTTTAAATACCTAAAAGTATTTTTAATTAATTAATTCTCATTAATTAATTAAAAAGAAACTTTTAAATATTTAGAAATACTTTTTTTAATGCTAAAAATAAAAATAAAAATATTTTTGTGTTCTGAAATTAAATAATAACTAGTATAAAAAATTTCAGAATTTTTGAATAAGTTTTACTATTTTTAAATAAATGGACAAATAAAATGGAATAAAATGCAAAATAAAATGGATTTATGGAGAAGTCAACGCATCCAATGGCCTGTATTTGAATAAAAAAAGAGGGAATTGACGCGCGCGAGATTGGAAGGCCAGAATTCATTCTGTGGAATTCAAAATTAATCCCAATTAATTAATTCAAATAATCAGGATTAGGGTTTATTGAGAGATCTGGGCCATTGGTTCGCGCGGGAGTCAACTAAAGTCATCCAGATCAAGGGTCCAAATTCAAACTTGCATTAATTACGCTGGTTAACCCTAATCTTTTTCAGGTGGCCGGAGAAGACCTCCGGTCGTCTTCTCCGGTGGGAACCCCACCTGAAAATTTCTAGAATCTTCAAAACGCAACTAAAATGAAATCTAAACAAACAGAAATCCTTCCCATGCTTCACTGAATCAAAACCCTAACATAAACATCATTTATATTGCATCAATCACATGAATCGAAACAAAAGAAATTTTAGGGCAAAACTTTCAGAACACGATTAAACTCTTATTTCTTCACCATTTTCAAAACCAAAGACATCAGAGCAATCAGTGAATCATGAAGAACAACTTAAGAACTTAAAAATCCATTTTTGGAAAAAATGTTCTTGAGCTACCTGAGTTTTGAAGCTTTCAACCTTGCAGCTTTCTGACCTCTCCTCTTGATGCAAACCAATACTTTTGGTCCCCTGATGATGCCTGGATGCTTAGAAGGAGTTTGTGCTGGCTGGTTTGAGAGTTTGAACAGGTTCTGCTCAAGCTCAGGTGAGAATCGTGTTTATGATTCAATGGCTTTCAGGCTGTTTTGAGTGTTGGTTTGTGTTCAGTGGAGCATGGTGAGATGATTGGTGAAGTTTGTTTGTGTGTTTGTGGCCTGTGGAGGGTGTTTCGAAGGAAGATGCAAGTTGGAGAGAGTTTGTGAATGCTGAGTTCTAGTGTGCTTCAGGCTTGCCTCTTGTGTGGTTTGGCTTGCATTTTCTTTGTATAAAAAAATGTCATTGGTCAGAAGATGTGACCTGCCCTTTTGTGATAGGTATGGGTGTTTTTGCAAATTGTCAACTTTGTGTAAGAAGGGCATGGGCTACTTTGCTAGCTTGGTACAAGGGCTGTGGGCTGCGCAGCATGGTGAGGGGAAAGGCTAGGGTGGTTCAGCATCCAAGGCAGCAAGTGGATGAGAAGTGATCATGAGCTTTTGCAACTTGACTTTGCTTTTGCTTTTCATGGAAATGTCTTGTTCCAAAGGCCAAACAAATGAGAAACCCTTGGCCCATTCTGATTTTTAGGTCACATGTGATGTTTGTGTAATGGTTTGACATCAACTAGAAGTCACAAATTGCCTTGGTACAAAGTTTTGCAAGTTTCCCATTTGGTGCATATCTTGAAATTTAGTGATTTTTGCCAACTTTGATGCACCATAACTTTTGATCCAAAATGAATTAGGTCATGTTCTTGTACTCTTTGAAAAGGGAAAGATCTATTCTACAACTTTCATGACCAAAGTTTTTCCATTTGAAGCATTTTTGGATCAAAAAGTAAGGGTTGAAAAAGTGCTTAAAATGACAAATTCCTTAAAAGTCAAACTTACCCCAAAAAGTCAACTTTGCAAAAACTTGTAATTCTTGAATTTTGTGAACTTCAACCTTCTTCCATGATCAAATAAAGATCAAATACACTCAAAATGATGAAGATCACCCCTTGGTTGGATCATTGGGGGCCTCAGATGCCCTAATTTTGCACTGACTTGTCCAGAAAGTCAACTCTTGATCTGATGACTTCCCCATGGAATTTCTTCATGAAAATTGATATGCACACTCCCTATACCATATAGAGACCAATAGAAACAAGAATGACCAAAAAATTGAAGTTATGGCCTCTGAAACCAAAACCCTAATTTCAAGTCATCTGTGCAGTCAAGCCTAGCTCTGCTTCTATACCAATCTCAGTTCTTGTGATTCTTTGGGCATTCTTGACTTTGAGAGGATATAATATGATACTTGAACACATATGGATCCCTTTGAAGTGATTGTTGACCTTTGGAGTGGCTCAAGAAGCTCTTGGATTGCTCAGATCACAAACCCTAGATGCAGATGACTTTGAATCTATGCAGTGAATCAAAATTGTGGTATGAGATCTTATGATTGTGTTTATGCATATGGATAATCACAAGCCATGGTGTGAATGGGTGAGGGCAAATTTGGGGTGTTTACAGCTTCCCCTATTCAAACATGAGTTAGCTGTGCAGGATGTAAGCAACGGCTTAACAGGCAAACAAGATAACTTGTGGTTGAATACCAAAGACAGTCCAAAATTTGCACTCACAGAATGAAGAAGAAAAGGGATATAGATTGTAAAAGAAAATAAAGTATATTGTAAAGCGTGGGAGACGGAGGACGACCGCCGAGCAGAGGACGACTGCTGAGTAAAGAGCAATGGCGGGGACGGCCGACATGCTAAAAAGTGCGGAAAATAAAGCAATGACGGGGACGACCGACATGCTGGGGATAAAAGGTATTATGATGGGGACGGCCACCAAGTAAAGCTGTAAGATCTTCAAGGGATTAATGAAACATGACGAGGACGTCCGTCAAGTTTATAAAGTAAAGTAACCAACGATGGGGACGGCCATCGGGCTAAACTTGAAAGGAAAAAGGGACCACGACGGGGACGGCCATCGGGTTAAAGAATAAATGAAATGAATAGATGATGAGGTACGGTCATCAAAGGTGAAGGACGATCACCTAGCAGGGGACGGCTGCTCTGTTGGGTTAAGACGAGGGACGGTCATCTGAGGTGGAGGACGACCACCTGGCAGGGTACGGCTGCCGAAAATATCGCGACATAGGACGAATGCCGGATAAAAGGTCAACGATGGGGACGGCCATTGGACGAGCATGATGGAGGACGACCATCAAGAGGTGGAGGACGACCACCTAGCAGGGGACGGCTGCTCTCAAGGTTTATCATAACGTAGGACGAACGCCAGATAACCAAAATCAACAATGGGGACGGCCATTGGATAAAGTGATGAAGGACGATCATCAAGAGGTGGAGGACGACCACCTAGCAGGGGACGACTGCTAAATATCACGACATAGGACGAATGTCGGATAGAAAATCAACGATGGGGACGGCCATCGGATGAGCATGATGGAGGACGACCATCAAGAGGTGGAGGACGACCACCTAGCAGGGTACGGCTGCTCTCAGGGTTTATCATGACACAGGACGAGTGTCAGATAAAAGGAAAATTTGCTTTGTCGGTGATTTACTGGGGAATAGTAAACACGGACGAGTGTTTATATCCAAGAAAGAAAGGTATAAGTGTTTAGACGTTTGTGTATAGATTAAATATGCGGACGAGCATCCCTAAGACTATGATACGGACGAGTATCGGGTAGAAACGAATACTGATACGTGTTCAGAGATGATGATACGGACGAGTATCAACTGGTTAACAAAGAACACGAACGAGTGTTGAATCTGAGGGGACTCTTCTGGGGAATAGTAGACACAGGCGGGTGTCTATATCCAAGGAGACGTAAGTGTTTGAAACAGTGTATGGATTAAAGATGCGGACGAGCATCCTTAAGACTATGATACGGACGAGTATCATGTAGAAACAAACGCTTGACGCATGTTCTGAGATGATGATACGGACGAGTACCAACTGGTTAACAAAGAACATGGACCAATGTCGAATCTGTGGGGATATAAATGGTGTATATAAGATACAGACGAGTATTTGTATAAGTATGAATGGTGTATCGATGAGTGTTTAACCTGCTGGGGAGAGTGACACGGACGAGTGTCAAAAGGAGTATAGTATAAACAAGTATCTGATGTACAAAGTGTTTATGTTACTGTACTGGGGAAAATGACACGGACGAATGTCAAGGAAATTATATAAGTATATGCGAGTGCAAAGAGGACGTCTTTGGCTTTCTGCTGGGGATATGACACGGACGGGTGTCAAAAGGTATCTGTAAAGCGGGTGGTCTTGTTTGTAAAGAGTGTTCGGGCGACTTTACTGGGGGATGGTGACACGGACGGGTGTCAAAGGGAGTATATACTGGTGTTTGTGTGCAAGGCAACTGTGTTTGCTGGGGAATCTCCGCTGGGGAATTTTTGTGTATTGCTGATGGATTCCAAATATTCACAAGTGTTTGATTCAACAACATGGCTTATGATTATGCTATATGTTTGATTTTTGCCGTAATGGTCCGTATTAGACGGAATGCTATGCTTTGTGGGTGAATATGATGCAGATGCCATGACTATGCAAAGATACCGATTCGGGACCCGGATCCCGATGCTGCGAAGATCTTTGGTTGACCTATTTGAAATAGACATCCCAGCTGGGGGTGAGATCATTGGTAGATCTGATGAGATGTATTTGCTTGGGGAGATAAGTCATTGATAGACCCATCTTTGGTAATGAGGGGACCCAGCTGGGGTTTGTAGAAGCTTTCTTCACTCTGTTGTGATTCCCTCGCGTGCGGCTCTTCTGAATAGAGGCTGAGACTCTGTAGGGGGATGGCTTCCCTGGTTTTTGTACTTGGCTGAGGAGGAAGAATGATTGGCACCTCGGCTGGGAGAAGTAACAAGTGGCAACTCAGCTGGGGAGAAAACACTTTGAGTGCTAAGGCTGAGTGTTGATTTGCCAACTTGCTGGGATGCAGCTTTCATGCCCCATGTTGCATTTTTAGATACCTGCAATCCTGCAAAGATAGAGAAACGCACAAGTGATCCTGAGGTATCCCTTACTGGATTCCGTCATAGGAGTTTGGACACTTCTGAGAGTAAGTATATTCCCTGCAAGCATGTGTTTTTATTTTTTGAAGAAAAACATCTGTACTTATGCAATCAGTTCTTAAGAGACATCAGACATTCTTTGCAAATAAAAATGTACTGGACGAAACATGACTGAAAAATCTGATTTTATTAATTTATGCGCCCTGAATTGGCGAGATACAGTCAAAGAAACAAATCTCCTAAAATGAGGAGATTGTTATAAATTGGGAAACAAAATGGTGGCAATGTTGATGACGCTTTTAAAGGAGCTTCCTCTTTCGCTATGACTCGTATGACTTTTGACGTTCTTCTCGTCTTGCTTTCTGGAGAAGGCTGATTCTGATTGAAGCTTGATCCTTTCGAAGCTTAACAAGTTGTGAGTGCTACAGATGAATTCAGAGTGCAATTGTTCGCTCATTCCCTTATTTTGCATGGATCGCCCTTTCGGGTTTTCAATCCATCGGGATACCCATTTTTGCCTGAGTTGTCCAATGCGGCTTTTCAACTCAGCGGGTGTACATTTTTTTTTATATATTTCCCTTATTTTTGCCCAAGTCTTTTATTCTGTTTTTGACTTGCCGGGATGCCCTATTTTTGCCTGGACTTACATTCTGTTTTTATGTCCAGCGGGTCATTTTTTATGCGAAGTATTTTTTAACTGCATCTGAATTCACAGGGGATGGGAAGTCTTCACCATCCATGGTGCTAAGCATCACTGCTCCACCAGAGAAAACTTTCTTTACCACGAATGGTCCTTCATAGTTTGGAGTCCACTTGCCCCTGTGGTCTGTATGAGGAGGGAGGATCCTCTTCAGCACAAGATCTCCCACTTGGTACTCTCGGTGCCTGACTTTCTGATCGAAGGCTCTCTTCATTCTTTTCTGATATAGCTGCCCATGACAGATTTCAGCCAATCTTTTCTCTTCAATCAGACTCAATTGCTCATATCGGGATCGAACCCATTCTGCTTCATTCAGCTTAACATCCATCAGTACCCGTAGAGAAGGTAATTCAACTTCAACCGGTAGGACTGCTTCCATACCATACACAAGCTGATACGGTGTTGCCCCAGTGGATGTTCTGATTGACGTGCGGTACCCATGCAAGGCAAATGGTAGCATTTCATGCCAATCTTTGTACGTAACTACCATCTTCTGCACAATCTTCTTGATATTCTTATTAGCTGCCTCAACAGCGCCGTTCATCTTTGGCCTGTAAGGGGAAGAATTGTGGTGTTGAATTTTAAAGTCCCGGCACAATTCAGCCATCATTTTGTTGTTTAGATTGGAACCATTATCAGTAATGATTCGCTCGGGTACTCCATATCGACATATGATATCTCTCTTCAGAAATCGGGCTACCACTTGCCTTGTAACATTTGCATATGAGGCTGCTTCAACCCACTTGGTGAAATAATCAATGGCGACCAGGATGAATCTGTGGCCATTTGAAGCAGTCGGTTCAATCTTGCCAATCATATCAATGCCCCACATAGCAAAGGGCCATGGTGAAGACATTATGTTCAAAGGATTGGGAGGCACGTGCACCTTATCTGCATAGATCTGGCATTTGTGGCACTTTCTGGCATAAGCACAACAGTCTGCATCCATTGTGATCCAGTAATAACCTGATCTTAACAGTTTCTTAGCCATTGCATGTCCTCCGGCATGAGTACCAAAGGATCCTTCGTGCACTTCATGCATCAACAAGTCCGCTTCTGCCCTATCGACGCATCTGAGGAGTACCATATCAAAGTTTCTCTTGTACAGGGAACCATCAGTGTTCAGAAAGAAACTACCAGCAAGCCTTCTCAAAGTCTTCTTATCATTGGAAGATGCCCCAGGTGGGTATGTTTGATCCTCCAAGAAACACTTAATGTCATGGAACCAAGGCTTATCATCTTTGACAATGTCTGCTGCGAATACGTATGCTGGTCTGTTAAGTCTGGATACTGAAATTTGAGGTACGAAGTTGGCAGCTTGAACTTTGATCATGGATGAAATGGTAGCCAGAGCATCTGCAAACTGATTCTCGTCCCGAGGGATATACTCAAGTTTGACCGTTGTAAAGAAGGTCAATAACCTCCTTGTATAATCCCTGAAAGGTATCAGATGATATTGGTGGGTGTACCATTTGCCGTTGGTTTGATTGACTACCAGAGCTGAATCTCCGAACACAGTTAAAGTCTTGATCCTGCGGTCAATGGCTTCCTCAAGACCCATAATGCAAGCTTCGTATTCAGCTTCGTTGTTAGTGCAGTTGAAAGTGAGTTTTGCCGAGAAAGGCATGTGAACCCCCTTAGGTGTAATGAGTACTGCACCAACACCACGACCATTCATATTAACAGCCCCATCAAACATCATAGTCCATTCTTCTTCCGGGTCAGGCCCTTCAGTGTGAACAGGCTCTTCATGATCTTTTGCTTTTATGAACATGATGTCTTCATCAGGGAAGTCAAATCTCATAGGCTGGTAATCATCAATAGGTTGCTCAGCAAGATATTCAGACAATACACTGCCCTTGATGGCTTTCTGAGATGTGTATTGGATGTCATATTCTGTAAGAATCATTTGCCATCTTGCAACCCGTCCGGTAAGAGCTGGCTTCTCAAATATGTACTTAACTGGGTCAATTTTTGAGATCAATAAGGTAGTGTGGGTCAACATATACTGTCTCAGTCGGCGAGCAGCCCACGCTAAAGCACAACAAGTTTTCTCGAGCAGTGAATAATGTTGTTCACAGTCGGTAAACTTTTTGCTCAGGTAGTAAATTGCATACTCTTTTCGACCAGACTCGTCATGATGGCCCAGCACACACCCCATTGACTCTTCTAATACTGTTAAGTACATTATCAGAGGTCTTCCTTCAACTGGAGGCATAAGGATTGGTGGTTCTTGCAAGTACTCCTTGATCTTGTCAAAAGCCTTCTGGAAGTCTTCATTCCACCTGACCGTTTGTTCCTTTCTCAGTAATTTGAACAGAGGCTCACAGGTTGCTGTAAGGTGAGATATGAACCTCGAAATGTAGTTCAATCTACCTAAGAATCCCCGAACCTCTTTCTCAGTTTTCGGTGCAGGCATCTCTTGAATAGCTTTGACTTTATCAGGGTCAACTTCAATCCCTTTCTCGCTTACAATAAAACCCAGCAGCTTACCAGATCGCACCCCAAATGTGCATTTGTTGGGGTTCAACTTCAGTTGGTACTTTCTCAGACGCTTGAACAGCTTTAACAGATTCACCAGGTGATCTTCTTCAGTAAGGGACTTGGCAATCATGTCATCCACGTAACATTCTATTTCTTTATGGATCATATCGTGGAATAATGTCACCATAGCCCGTTGATACGTCGCAACGACATTCTTCAGTCCAAATGGCATTACCTTGTAACAGAACGTGCCCCAGGGTGTGATGAATGTTGTCTTCTCCATGTCTTCAGGTGACATTTTAATCTGATTGTATCCTGAAAATCCGTCCATGAAGGAAAATACCGAGAACTGAGCCGTATTATCCACCAATACATCGATGTGAGGTAATGGGAAGTCATCTTTCGGGCTGGCTCTGTTCAGATCCCGGTAGTCAACACACATTCTTACTTTGCCGTCTTTCTTAGGCACAGGTACTATATTAGCAACCCACGGTGGATAGCTAGTTACAGCAAGGAAACCGGCGTCCCATTGCTTTTGTACCTCTTCTTTGATCTTCATTGCCATGTCTGGGCGAGTACGGCGCAGTTTCTGTTTAACTGGCGGGCATTCTTCTCTTAAAGGTAGCTTGTGTACAACAATGTCGGTGTCCAACCCTGGCATATCTTGATAAGACCAAGCAAACACGTCCACATACTCTTGAAGCAGGTCAATCAGTTGTCTCTTCACTGAGTCTTGTAGGCAGGCCCCGATTTTAACTTCTTTCACGTCTTCATCTGTACCAAGATTAATCGTTTCAACCTCCTCCTAATGAGGAGTGATGACCTTCTCCTCTTGTCTCAACAACCTGGCTAGCTCTTCAGGAAGCTCATATTCTTCTTCAACCCCTTCATCAGCTTGATTGATCGGATTGTCAAAGTCATACGAAGTCATAGCCGTGCTGTTGTCGGTGCTGTCTGGAAGGCACTCTCTGCAAGGGTTCAGTTTGTTCATTTTAGTGATTGATTTTAATCTTGTTTAGAAAAGTGAAATAAAGTTGTCATTTTGAAAACATCGCCATTTATTTTTTTTGTACAAAAAGAAAAATGGAAAAACAGTGAGCGGAAAAAAGACTCATTTGCAAAAAGATGTCTGATATTTCATTGATTAATCTTGTTGCACAAAAAGTACAGATGGCCCGATTACAAAATGAGTCTTGTCATCTTGGGCAAGATGCAAGACTTTGATGCATGCTATAAAAATACAGGAAATAATAATTACTCTGCACGAGTAACTCTTATAATTTCCTGGGAAGACCAGTTTGAGATACTGCTCCCCGGGATCTTTGGACGTATCCAATTCTCTAGATTGCGTTCTTCTTCCAACTCGTCTTCCAAATTGTTGATAGCATCAGGGGTGAGCATCCCCCCACTGACAAAGTCGGGCTTCTCAGCAGCCTCTGCTTGACTTTGTTGAGTTGGTCTGTAACCCAACCCAAATTTGTCCTTCTTTTCCTCCACAGATAAAACCTTGCCCCAGCCTTGGGCAGTTCCTTCTTCAACAACCTGCCGGGCTTGTTGATAAGATGCCATGGAGATTCCGGGCACAACAGATGTTTCATTTACGTTCAGGGCCTCAAACCCTTGACTCATCGTTTCATGGATCTCCCCATCCATCTCAATATATTTGTAGGTAGCCAGGTGGCTAACAAAAATATCTTCCTCTCCACAGATAGTAACGACTTGACCCTCCCACTCGAATTTTAACTTCTGGTGAAGGGTTGAGGTCACGGCGCCAGCGGCGTGAATCCATGGCCTACCCAATAAACAGCTGTAGGCGGGCTGTATATCCATCACGTAGAAGGTCGTTTTGAAAGTTTGTGGGCCAATCGTTATAGGCAACTCAATTTCTCCCAGAACCGATCTCTTAGAACCATCAAAGGCTCTCACCACCAGGTTGCTGGGGCGTAATGCCAATCCTTCATACTCTAGCTTCACAAGGGCCTTTTTAGGTAAGACATTGAGGGATGATCCTGTGTCTACCAGCACATGGGAAAGGACTGCACCTTTACATTCCATGGTGATGTGCAGGGCCTTGTTATGATTGCGGCCTTCCGTAGTCAAATCAGTGTTGGTGAACCCTAGTCCATTGCTAGCAGTAACATTTCCAACTACAGCTTCCAACTGATTGACGGTGATCTCTTCAGGCACGTAAGCTGCGTGCAAGACTTTGAGTAGTGCGTTCCGATGAGCTTCGGAGCACATGAGCAATGATAGAATAGAGATCTTGGATGGCGTCTGGTGAAGCTGGTCCACTATTTTGTAATCACTCTTCTTGATGATTCTCATAAACTCATCAACTTCTTGATCAAAGGGTGTTTTCAAAGCTTCCTTAACAGCTTGATCTTCCTGCACCAGGCTCTTCCCTTTTGCCTTGGCAGCGGCTTCTGCTTCGGCAGTGGGTCTTTGAATTTGTGGAGCAAAGAGACGTCCGCTTCGAGTGAAGCCTCCGCCTCCTCCCACATTGTCTATTTGTGGTGCAGGTGTTGATGATTCAAGAGTGATTTTCTGTCCTCCGCAGTATAGATCAGAGCCGTAATGCCAGGGGATGGCATTACTGCTTTCATAAGGTACTGGCCCAGGCACTGTGATAGTGACTGGACTGATTGCAGCTGCAGAAGGGACCATGATGGTTTGTGGATCATAGTATATTGTGACTGGTGCTCTGATGGGAGTAGCACTTTGTGAGTTGTAGGCAGAATCAATTTCAGGATCATAATAAATTGTAACGGTTGAGACATCTCCATGGTTTGCTGCTGATGTTGTAGGAGACATTGTTGGAAGGATGGGTGTTGTTGTTGTAGGAGCCTCAAAATGAAGTGGTGCTGAAGTTGTAGAAGGAATGTTTGTTGATATCTGGTCAGTTGAAATAACAGATGAAACATTTGTTGATGAAGCTGAAGAGTTGTCGGGAACAATGGTTGTTGCAGTTGTAGGAGATACTGGAATTGTTGCTGACGAGATTGCTGGATTTGTTGGAATTGATGTTGTAATTTGAAGCAGGCCACTCTGGATGAGACCATCTATGCCATCCCTCAAGTTATCACAACCATTCACTGAAATGTTGCAGTAAGCACACCCTAGCTCACATCCCGGGAACATTTGACATTCGAGGAGTTGGGCCTTAATCTCTACCAACGGTGTCCGAATCTGACCCACACTGGTTATTAAATAAGACGGCTTGTCTTCTTCAATAGCATTGATTCTGGGACCTCCGTGGTGTGGCATAGGGTTTTTGTTAACATTTGGTGGTGGTGCAAAGTTTAGAGCCTTATAGTCTACCAGGTCTTGTACCTTCATGTGCAAAGCTCTACACTTCTCTGTACTATGGCCAGGTGCATTTGAATGAAAAGCACATCTGGCGTTGGAGTCATAGTTCCTGGGTAGACTATTAGGATCTGGAGGTGCCAACGTCCTTAGCTCAACTAGGTTGAGTTTCAGGAGTTGTGGCAATAATGTTGCATAGGGCATAGGGATCGGATCGATCACCCTATTGGCCTGAGAAGGTCTCTGTTGGAATGGTCTTTGCTGATTGTTGTTGTTGGTGTTGCTGTAGTTTCTCTGAGGAGGATACTGAGTTTGTTGCTGGTACTGAGGTTGTTGCTGATAATTTTGTTGCGGTGGTTGATAAGTTGGTTGTGGATGAGCTGGAGCGGGAATGGTGACTGCTGCCACAGACCTATGAACATATTGGGGCCTGCCCCTGTTGGTGTGGATAGCATTGGTCTCACCAGTTCTTCTTGGGCCCACAAAAGGCTTCCTTGTATTGCTGGATGAGCTAGCACCGTTGTCAGAAATCTTTCCCATCTTTAACAAGCTCTCAATTCTTTCCCCAGCTATGACAACATCTGCAAAGCTGGTTGAAGAGAAGGCAGCTAGCCTGTCAATGTACGTTCCTTGGAGGGTGTTCATAAACATATCTGCCATCTCCCTCTCCGACATAGGTGGCTGAACAGCAGCAGCCAATTGCCTCCATCTCTGGGCATACTCTCGGAAACTTTCTCTTGACGACTGTGACATTCCCATTAGGAGGGTCCTGTTGGGTGCCATATCCAAATTATACTGGTATTGTCTAATGAAGGCTTCTGCCAAATCCTTCCAACACCTGACGGTTGCTCTGGTCAGATGAGAGTACCATTCTCTTGAAGCTCCCGTCAAGCTATCCTCAAAATAAAACATCCATAGCTTCTCGTCCATGGTATAAGCCTTCAACCTCCCCAGAAAGGATTGTAAGTGGGTCCGCGGGCAGGAAGTCCCGTTGTACTTTTCAAAACAAGGAGGCTTAAACTTATGGGGAATCCTGACCCCGTCTACCAAGCCCATGTCCATAACATCAAAACCCAAAGAGTTTTGAGACTCCAAGGATCTTAATTTCTCAGCTATCTCATCCAGCCTTCTGTCATAAGCTTCCTCCCCAGCTCCCATCACTGTGAACTGATCTTCCTGGGGGTCTTCTTGCAGCACTCTACCTGCAGTGGCAGTTCCTTGCACATTTGTAGGAATGTTGATCTCTGGATGAAGGTGGGGTCCAAATACAGGGGGATTGACATGAGGTTGGACCCTCTCATTGTTGCTTGTCCCAGCAGTCCCTAGATGGGGATCTTCCTGATTCTGCCTTTCTACCATGGCTCTCAACCTCTCCTGACTCTGAGCCATATTGTTCATCACCTCCATAAATTGTGTCATCTGATTCCTCATTTCTAGCCTTTCACTGGCCATTTGATTTCTGACCTCTGTAAGGTCCTGCTGTACCTGGTCCATTTGTATACCCGGAAGATTGTTGCGGGTTGGATATCTATGTGGACGGTTGAGTGGGAACACACGTTGTCGAGCAATAGTTCCTGACATCACAACAGAGTTAGTAACAAATAATCAAAAACCTACAAAACAAGGTAAAAGGTTAGTATGCAATGCAGTTATGCTTATTTGTTTCCAAGGTATCCGGCTTGGCACTTGGTTTTGACCCTTCCAGGCCTTTGAAGGAGATGCTGTTGATGTTGCTTCGAAGAATTTAGATAAAACAAACTGGTACATATATTACAAAAAGTAAGTGATACATAGTTTGTTTCTTTTTACAATACAAGCCCTCTGAGGGGTCAAAATACATCATAAGAAAATAAAAGTACATAAAATGAAAGCAACAACAAGCAAACAAAATCAAACACCAAGACCAAACTCATCCTCTTGAACTTCCTTGAGAAGTGCCTCAGTCACAGGATCAGCTGGACGCTCTGTAAGGTTCCTGATAAGGAGATTCCTGGTAGTAACAGTTGCAGCTAGTTTCTTGTGTTGACTCTGGTCCTTTGACCTCTTCACACCAGCTCTAATCTTCAGCTCTGAGATCTCCCTCTGGGCTGCTGCCAGGGCTTCCTGTTGCTCTTTTGCACTAGCTTCCAACTGCTCAATCTTATCCTGAGTCCTCTTATCTTCCAGAGTACGAGCTTCGGTGATTCTGACCCACCTAGCCTGGCTCTCCTTCAGATACAAATCAGTCCTGGCCTTCTGGAACTGAGCTTCCTTGCAGGCATTCTTCAAGATCTGTTCTCCAGCTCTAGACTTCTTGATGTAATCTTCAGACTTCTCAATCCTAGCCAGATGCTCTATCTTCAATTTCTCCAACCTTTCAATATCCAACCTACCATCACTCCTCTCCCAGAGGGTCTTCTGTAGAGCCTGAGTCAACTTCTCATTTCTCTCTTTCAATTTCTCAAACTCCTCTAAGCTAACAGTGATAGGAGGTGGTGTTGCGGAAGGTCCAGGCATATCTTCAACAATGAAGGGCATTCCTGTAATTTGAGCTCTGGTATGGGACCACTCATAGTACTGGGCTGATGCCACATTGTTGCACTTCCCCAGAATGGTTACCCCCTTAGTCTGCACATTGTCCCAGGCCCAGGCCGCTTGCCTGACAACAACCAGATTAGGCTTGATTTCACAATAGAGGGTCTCAGTCAGATCCTGTGCCCTAGGAGGATGGACTAATGCATAGCCCAATTGTCTTTTGAATAGCAGAGGGTTATAATTGATGCACCCTTTCACTCCAATCAGAGGCACATTGGGAAATTGCCCACAACTTGTAATGATGTCTCTGCCCTTAGTACTCTGAGTACACCATCTGATATCATCTGAGGTTAGAGCAACAAGCCTCCTAGCCCAGTTCTTCTGCTGATGAGGGTTTAAGAATGCATCAGTCTTTGGCAGATGCTTGAGCAGCCAAGTATGGAACAAAGGAGCACAACATCTCACTAATCTTCCCCTTTGCTTTTCATTCCTTTGATGAACAGAGTAGTAAAGGTCTCCCAGTAAGGTGGGTATTGGGTTTCTTAGGATGAAAAGATGGATTGCACTCTTGCTAACAAACCTAGGCTCATCTGCAAAAAGTATGACCCCATATATGCTAAGGGCCAACAGAGCACAGACTGCCTTCCACTCCCCCAGGGAGGCCTTCAGACTAGCCTGAGAAGTCAAGAAATCCAGATGAAAACCTGAGATTCCAGCTTTAGATGTCAAATTCTGCCCAATCAGAACTGGCTCTAGATGTAATGCTCTTGCTATCTCCTCATTACTTGGGAAAGCCATCTCAGGGTTGAAGGGGATTCCACCCCTGATGGGTACACCAACCAATGATGAATATTCCTCCAACAAGGGTCCTAACTGAAAATTCTGAAATGTGAAGCACCTCAAAGGGGGATCATAGAACTGCAGGCAAGTATGTATCAAACTCCTCTGTGAAGGGTCCAAATCCATAACCACCTCAAGGATTCCTCCATAATGTTCTCTAAAAAGTGGTATATGGTCTGGAGTAATCAGGGTCTGAATCCTCCTGATGCTAGCTAGCTCAGGTTCAAAGAAGTGATAGGAGATATTACTCTTCTTAGGTGCCATGTTGATGAAGAATAGGTGTTGATGATGATGACTGAGGACAACACTGAAGATGGGCCACTGATAGGCTGAGACTGAGGATGCAAGTAACTGAAGCAGGTGGCTGATAGCTGAAGCAAGTGTTGATGAAGATAGGTCTAAGCTGATGATGGGGTCAAAACCAAGCCAAAATGATAGGATGGATACCCTGAAAAACAAATAAACACATGTTAAAATGATGCAATGAGGATGTATGCAAATGATATGCAAGGGTTTGTGACTGAGCTGGATCTGATCAAGTGCCAAGTATGTTCAAGAAATCCAGATGGAGGTTTATAAGTCCAGTAACCAAGGTGGGGGACTCAAATAAAGAGCTACATGTCCAGGGTTTTAGAATCACAAGAACTGTTCCAAAATGGAGTACTCTTATTCAAACAAAGTAACAGGGTATGCTGAGGTCAAGGGTACCTGCAAACCTGTAAACAGCCCAACCCCCTCACAGGTGGTGTTCTAAAACAAGGATCCTCAGACTCGGATCAGTTATGAGAAGTGTAAACACTTCTAACCCAGAGGTACAGCGTTTACAATAACCATAAAAGATCCTCCTCTAATTCACCTCAGTTTCTGAAGGTCAATACTAAAGGTCATCCAGACTTAGCAGGCTTCCCAGATAGCCCTAGTATTGCAGAAAATCCGCAACACAGAGTTCTCAAGAAGAAACCCATATCTGAACCGTGTTTCATATTCCCGCACCAGACCGAGATGGAATGGGAAAGAATATGAACCACTCTAGCCTAGGTGTCACTCAGGTCCCAGGTATAGGACCTTAACTCTCAATAGAACCCCACCCACCAAAGTAAACAAACAGATCCAGCCAGCACAGTATGACAGTATGATATATGCAAAACTATAAAGAAAGCAATAAAATAGCTGTACATAAGAAAAAATAAAACAAATACACAAACACAAATAGCACATAACACCCCAGTAAACACAAATCAAACAAGCGCTAGGAGGAACCCACAAAAAGAACCAGAAGCCCTGGTTGCAGTATAAGGGTCCCCAGCAGAGTCGCCAAGCTGTCGCTCCCACTAAATGAAGCCGGGTCAAATAGGGTACAGACGCGAACGGTCGGCGAAAGGGACAATGAGAACACACAGCAGTGAACTCACTGGAGATGAAAAGAGTCGCCAGCTAGGCATTTTTATCCCGGAGGAAGGGTAATGCTGCATAGACCTAGAAAGATATGGACAAGGCGGTTGCGAACCAGAGAGACTGAGAAAGGGGGTTGGTTACAACCTAGGAAGGTATTAGCACCCAGATTGTCCGTCGTACTCGACGGGATCCACGCTTAAAAGATTTGTGTTTTAAAGGGGTAGTGTCTGTGAAATTTGTGTATAAAAAAGCTGGAAAAAGATGTACAGGTGTCAGTGTAAAAGAAATGTGAAGTGAAGTATGAGAGTGTCAGTGTAAGAACAGGAATGAAATGCTCAAGATAATGAGGCTTAAAGAATGATGCTGGAAGAGGGGGAATATACAGAGACTTTTGTTCGATAACTGTTAAGTTATGCCTACGTATCCTCTCGTGCAATGAGGAAGTCAGAACACCGTAGTTCGACCCAAAGAGACTGAAAGATAAATTGACTTGTGAACTGCTTGCTTGCCTATGCTCAAGTGTATGACCTGTCTGGCTCAGGTGCTAACTGTCTTGCATTAGACGGAAGAAGCAAGTTCTCGTTTATGAGTGAAGGTGATGAGAAAAGAATCCCGGAGGAGACGATTATTGTTTGTTTTTGTGTTTTCAGTCTTTTATTGCTTTTGAAAGTTTGTCATAAGTTAATGAGCTTAAGCCTAAACCAATGGGTTAGTAAACTCATCACATCCTCCCTCTGATTAGGGGTAATGAGAATACCTTAAGTGTGAAGTCAGCTTCTCCCACTTAATCACCATGGAGTAGGATTAAGATCATTAACCTACTTGTTGATTATTTAGATGTTTTTGTTGTTTTTGTTTAGTGTTAAGGAATGAGGTTAAGCCATAATCAGGGATTAAACAGACTCATTACACCATCCTAATAGAAGGATAATAGATGAGAATGTTTAAGCTGAGGAAAGCTCCTCAACTTAATCCATGATTAGGGATTAAACTCATGACAAAACAAGCCTTTGATTAAGTGGATTTTACTTAATGGTATGATGATGAAGTGATTTTTTAGGGTTTGTAAGACAACTTGAGGGGGACTTGTCCATTAACATTAGGGTTAGTCCTTCTTAACCAATTAAGGAAGAATTAGAACCCTAATGCAAGGCCCAAGTTACAAGTGTGATGTCTTGATGATTATTAGATGGATTGATTAAAGGAGTTAAACACATTAAGGGTTTAACACTTAGGATTAAAGTTATACACTCCATCCTAATAGAAGGATGCAGGCATAAGCTTAATCACAAAGCCTTAAAGCCTTTAGGGTTTAGTCCCTGATTATGAGATGAGAAGAGAAGACTCAAGAGAGACACAAAGGTAAAACTAAGAGGGGAGACTAATCAAAACCCTAATCATTGTCATGCTTGGTTGTTCCTAAGGTTTGTGAGGTTTACAAGAGCAATCTTCAATGGAACCACCAGGAAGCAGATGAAAGGATCAGGAGAAGCAAAGTAACTTGCTTCATTCAAGAAGTCAAGTCACTTGAAGAAAGAAAGTAAGAAGAAAAAGAATGAGCAAGCTCAATCTCAAACACATACAAGAATGCAGCAAGGATGCATAAAAGAGATGAAGAGAAGTTATGAGAAGTGAAGGCAAATTCACTTCTCAAGATAGCTTACCACCTGAAAAGTTAGTGAAAGAGATGCAATGCAATGCAAAATGAAATGAAATGACATGATGAGAAACAAAACCAGAAGCACATACATGATGTTAATGATGCTATGAGATGCTACAAACATGAGGCAACACATGGAAATGATCATGCAAGCTTATGGATGCAAATGGAGCAAGTTAAGAGACATGAACATACATGAAAAGTTATGAAATGCAAATGGCATACAACATGGCAAATTCAAAATGCAATGATCAAACATGCTTTCAATATGTCTTATGATGTTAAATTAATCACATGGAGGCATAACATGTCATGGCAAGTCAAGGTATGAATGCAAATGCAAGATGGATGCATATGGAAACCCAAATTAGGGTTTATCATCAAAGCATCAAACACAAACCAAAATCAGAAGCAAACATCAAGATAAAAAATTGAAAATGTATTCAAAGGATCCCTAATCCTATACTAACTCACTGCCCAAAGGAGAGGTTTCAACTCTTAACCTAATTCAAGTTATGATTTTTCTAAGTTTTCTAGGGTTTTAGGGTTCCTTAACAAGAAAAATGCCAAACAAAATGGAAAATGAAAGATCAAACCATGGCCATTTAATCTCACCAACTACATGATATGCTAAACACAATGCAAAAAGAATCAAAGTCCAACTCTTTAGGGTTAGGCAGAAATGATTTTTGGAAGTTTGGATCAAAATAATGCATCAAAATGATTTTAATTCCATGAAAAATTCTCAAAATGCATCAAGATCAAAAAATAAATTTGGTTTGAAGGTTGGACAATGTTTCTAAATGTTTTTAAAGGTTTCATGAATTTTTTGGTGATTTTTAAATACCTAAAAGTATTTTTAATTAATTAATTCTCATTAATTAATTAAAAAGAAAATTTTAAATATTTAGAAATACTTTTTTTAATGCTAAAAATAAAAATAAAAATATTTTTGTGTTCTGAAATTAAATAATAACTAGTATAAAAAATTTCAGAATTTTTGAATAAGTTTTACTATTTTTAAATAAATGGACAAATAAAATGGAATAAAATGCAAAATAAAATGGATTTATGGAGAAGTCAACGCATCCAATGGCCTGTATTTGAATAAAAAGAGAGGGAATTGATGCGCGCGAGATTGGAAGGCCAGGATTCATTCTGGGGAATTCAAAATTAATCCCAATTAATTAATTCAAATAATCAGGATTAGGGTTTAATGAGAGATCTGGGCCATTGGTTCGCGCGGGAGTCAACTAAAGTCATCCAGATCAAGGGTCCAAATTCAAACTTGCATTAATTACGCTGGTTAACCCTAATCTTTTTCAGGTGGCCGGAGAAGACCTCCGGTCGTCTTCTCCGGTGGGAACCCCACCTGAAAATTTCTAGAATCTTCAAAACGCAACTAAAATGAAATCTAAACAAACAGAAATCCTTCCCATGCTTCACTGAATCAAAACCCTAACATAAACATCATTTATATTGCATCAATCACATGAATCGAAACAAAAGAAATTTTAGGGCAAAACTTTCAGAACACGATTAAACTCTTATTCTTCACCATTTTCAAAACCAAAGACATCAGAGCAATCAGTGAATCATGAAGAACAACTTAAGAACTTAAAAATCCATTTCTGGAAAAAATGTTCTTGAGCTACCTGAGTTTTGAAGCTTTCAACCTTGCAGCTTTCTGACCTCTCCTCTTGATGCAAACCAATCCTTTTGGTCCCCTGATGATGCCTGGATGCTTAGAAGGAGTTTGTGCTGGCTGGTTTGAGAGTTTGAACAGGTTCTGCTCAAGCTCAGGTGAGAATCGTGTTTATGATTCAATGGCTTTCAGGCTGTTTTGAGTGTTGGTTTGTGTTCAGTGGAGCATGGTGATATGATTGGTGAAGTTTGTTTGTGTGTTTGTGGCCTGTGGAGGGTGTTTCGAAGGAAGATGCAAGTTGGAGAGAGTTTGTGAATGCTGAGTTCTAGTGTGCTTCAGGCTTGCCTCTTGTGTGGTTTGGCTTGCATTTTCTTTGTATAAAAAAATGTCATTGGTCAGAAGATGTGACCTGCCCTTTTGTGATAGGTATGGGTGTTTTTGCAAATTGTCAACTTTGTGTAAGAAGGGCATGGGCTACTTTGCTAGCTTGGTACAAGGGCTGTGGGCTGCGCAGCATGGTGAGGGGAAAGGCTAGGGTGGTTCAGCATCCAAGGCAGCAAGTGGATGAGAAGTGATCATGAGCTTTTGCAACTTGACTTTGCTTTTGCTTTTCATGGAAATGTCTTGTTCCAAAGGCCAAACAAATGAGAAACCCTTGGCCCATTCTGATTTTTAGGTCACATGTGATGTTTGTGTAATGGTTTGACATCAACTAGAAGTCACAAATTGCCTTGGTACAAAGTTTTGCAAGTTTCCCATTTGGTGCATATCTTGAAATTTAGTGATTTTTGCCAACTTTGATGCACCATAACTTTTGATCCAAAATGAATTAGGTCATGTTCTTGTACTTTTTGAAAAGGGAAAGATCTATTCTACAACTTTCATGACCAAAGTTTTTCCATTTGAAGCATTTTTGGATCAAAAAGTAAGGGTTGAAAAAGTGCTTAAAATGACAAATT
Organism: Lathyrus aphaca; assembly: GCA_963966055.1. Taxonomy (NCBI): domain Eukaryota; kingdom Viridiplantae; phylum Streptophyta; class Magnoliopsida; order Fabales; family Fabaceae; genus Lathyrus; species Lathyrus aphaca. Next base: position 277,864,786 of record OZ014523.1, read on the forward strand.
CCTTAAAAGTCAAACTTACCCCAAAAAGTCAACTTTGCAAAAACTTGTAATTCTTGAATTTTGTGAACTTCAACCTTCTTCCATGATCAAATAAAGATCAAATACACTCAAAATGATGAAGATCACCCCTTGGTTGGATCATTGGGGGCCTCAGATGCCCTAATTTTGCACTGACTTGTCCAGAAAGTCAACTCTTGATCAGATGACTTCCCCATGGAATTTCTTCATGAAAATTGATATGCACACTCACTATACCATATAGAGACCAATAGAAAAAAGAATGACCAAAAAATTTGAAGTTATGGCCTCTGAAACCAAAACCCTAATTTCAAGTCATCTGTGCAGTCAAGCCTAGCTCTGCTTCTATACCAATCCCAGTTCTTGTGATTCTTTGGGCATTCTTGACTTTGAGATGATATAATATGATAATTGAACACATATGGATCCCTTTGAAGTGATTTTTGACCTTTGAGTGGCTCAAGAAGCTCTTGGATTGCTCAGATCACAAACCCTAGATGCAAATGACTTTGAATCTATGCAGTGAATCAAAATTGTGGTATGAGATCTTATGATTGTGTTTATGCATATGGATAATCACAAGCCATGGTGTGAATGGGTGAGGGCAAATTTGGGGTATTTACAAGAGGTCATGGAAGTCTCGTGCTCACTGCGTTTCAGATTGGGATAATTTGCGTTTTGATGCTGAGTTTGTGACGTGCGTTTTGATTTTAAGCTTGCTGCGTTTTGGTTGATGATGTTTGCGTGTTCTTGCGTTTTATAGCTAGCTGCTATGCGTTTTGTTGTTGTGAATTTCAGGTGTGCGTTCTCGTGCTTAACGCGTGACGGATTGGTGTTTTTGTTGTTTGCTTGTTTCGGTGAAGGCTGGCTTGAGCTGAGAGATTTGAGCCTGCGGCTTGCGGTTTGGGTGTGTGCGAGAAAGCGTTGGCTGGCTGCGGATTGACTTGTGGGCCTGCTGGCTGCGGGATAGCTTCAGCTTTGGTGTTGTGAGCTGATGTTTGAGATGTTTGGGTGTGCGGCGTACGCGTGAAAGCATGCTTGGAGCTGGGTTGATGCGTGCGGGAAAGGGCCTAGCTGCTTGCTTTGCTTGTTGTGCAGCGTACGGATACGGCTGGGCAAGTTGAGGTATTGGCTTTGGTGTAAAATGCTTAGGCTTGTGGATTGGTGGGCCAGACATGATGATAGGAGGTTAAAGCTGGGCAAGTGTGAAGTCATGAGGCTGGGATCTGTGTGCGGCAAGATGTGGGCAAGTGTGGGCCAAAGACTTGGCAAAAAACAAAGTGATATATTGAAATGTTTTGGACTCTATTTTTTTTAATTAATATTTGAATAGAAATTGTGTGGGTTAAAAAAAATGAAATTGGTTGTTAAAAACAAAATTAATGAAAAAAACTTGATTTATTTGGATAGAAATGTAAGGTACTAAAAATATTGGATAATGGATAAAAAAAAAATGATTTAATGTGAGGATAAAATTGAAATATGAATGGAAAAAATAAATTGAATATAAGAAATGGATTAAAAATGAACGAGAGAAATGGGATGTCAAAAAAACGAAATATACATGGATATGGATAGAAATGGATAAGAAAAGTCTTTACAAATGAATAAAAAATGGATATATGGATACTATTTGGATGATGTGATTTGGTAAAAAATCGAAAATAAAGGATAATGAAAAGTGGTCATAAAAAAGGGTATACGGATGGATAAATGGTTTAATCAGAAAAAAAATGGATAATGGATGGAATTTGGTTTTCAAGCCCACAACAAATCTCGATTATTCTTACACAAGCCTCTGATGAAAGTGAACACAGCCAACACATAACAACTTGCCACTTAAGCCACAAACACTTGCAATCTGTCTGAACATTGTCCTGATAACTTGAATTCATACTGAGGAAAATAAATCCTCAAATGAACCACTGATGAACTGATGAATCCTCAATCAAGACAAACTGAACCAAACTTCTCACAATCCACCGCTCGATAAACCAGAGAATTTTCGCACACAACACTGTCTGATAACTAATGACTTCGCACATAACACAGTCCTGAACTTTGAATATGCACTGTCTGAGAAACAGACCACTGGCACCCACGACTTGTAGTCGAAACAATCTTTTGATAGTTTGACCAAAATTAGGTCAAATGTCCATCTGAATCGAATTGTGACCGAACAAACGCATTTAGATTGGAAACACAGCCCTGTCCTTGAAATCCTGCAACACAGAGAAGAAGAAGAGGCAACTGCAGCATATTTTTTGATATTTTGGGTTAGACGTCAGTAAAATATGAACAAATAACAGAGATTAAACATGGTGACCCTCTGCAACGCAAAGACCTGCACCTGAAAAAGATACATGAACCAGTGCGTGATCTTGTTTGTATGCAAATGCAGATGAGATACGAAAAATCTTAGGTCAAAAATTAGGGTCTGACAATGATGCATTGGCATTTGTTCATGAAATTCTTACTATTATTACATTGTTTCATAAGGGTGTTATGTGCATATAAATTCTAAACTTTTTCAAATCATTTAACACCTTTTTCAAAAATATTTTCATAGTAAAAAATTCACAAAAACTCTTAAACTTTTAACAAGAATTTTTCTGCATTACTTCATATCATATAATCAAAAAATTCTTGAGCTATCTAATACTTTATGTCATTGTGAATTATTGTTGGTGAAAGAGAAGATCAATTGTTATATTGATAAAGAATCAAAGCTTCAACTTTCTATCATATAAAAATTCAGAATTATTGTTTTTCTTGTTATCTGGATTGTGGATACAAGAAGTCTTTTATTGAGAGGATTGTTCTCAATAAGACATAGTGGAAAATTCCAAGAGGATTGATCTTGGTGAGTATAGTTTAGTGACTTGTATAGAAAGACTAGGAAGAGTCTTGTATTGTCCAAAACTATAGTAAATTCTCTTTCGTGTTGAAAGGGGACTGGAGTACTCTCGGATTGTGAGGGGAACCACTATATATCGCCGTGTCCATTTTACTTTTCTGCTTTACCACTTTTTAACTTAGAACAATAATCAAAATTATTCAACCATCGATAAAACTCCGGAAAAATATCTAAGAACCTAATTCACCCCCCTCTTAGGCGCACTCTTATACTTACAATTGGCATCATAGCAAGTTATAGGTAACTTGTTCCTAGTAATCCAGCATGGCTTCCGCAAGCACACATCTGGTTTTCTAAATGAGAAGAAGACAATCAACATACTCCAAAGCGCTTTTAGTATGGATGAGTTTTTTTGCATATCTCAATGTAAATCGGCAAAGGAAATTTGGGACACCTTGGTAGAAAGACATGAAGGAACCACTGAAGTGAAGAGATCGAGGCTAAACACACTAAGTCAAGAATATGAGATGTTTCGCATGCAGCCCGGTGAATCTATAGCTGCATTAAAAAAGAGATTCATTCATCTTACAAACCATTTGATTGCTCTTGGAAAAACATTTACAAATGATGAACTCAATCTCAAAGTCCTAAGATCCTTAACAAGAGAATGGCAACCGAAGGTGACCGCTATTTAGGAAAAGAAGAGTCTCTCAACGATGACATCCGCGTCTCTATTTGACAAACTTCAAGAACATGAATTGGAACTTGGAAGGCTCGAGAAGCACGAAAGTCAAGAAAATAAGTCCAAAGGGATTGCCTTGAAGGTTGATACAAAAGATGACAAAGATGACGAGACCTCCGAAGATGAGAATTTTATGCTTCTTGGAAAGAAGCTTGGTAAGTTCTTTAATAAAAATAAAAATTCCTCTTATGCTAAAAAGAATATACATTTCAAGAAAAAGGAAACACCCACATCGATACAAGATGTCACATAAAGCCGGATTTCCCGAAACTTGCAAAGAAAGGAGGATTCAAAGGCAAGAAGGAATTCAAGAACAAGAAGGCTTATATTGCTTGGGACGATAATGAGATAAGTTCCTTGTCGGAATCGGAAAGCGATGAATGTGCGAATATGGCTCTAATTGCTTCACATCACTCCGGTGAAGAAAACGATGAGGTGAGCAGCAACTTTTCTATTTATGATAATGATGCACAAGATGTAATAGATGAACTCTTAAAAGAATGCAAGACTTTGTATAAAAGTATTTCATCCCAAAAGAAACGAATTTCATCTTTAGAAGAAAATAATATTGCTTTAGAAAAATATATTGAAAGTGAAAAGCAAAAGTTGATGAATGAAAAACAAAGTCTTGTATGTAAAAATTGTGAGTCTTTATCTTTCCAAATTGTTCAACTTAAAAGAGTTTTATAAAGATATGAAAAAGATAAAATTGGCTTGGAGGAAATTCTTAGGAACCAAAGGTATCCTAATGATAAAAGTGGATTAGGATATTCTAAGTTTTCCAAACCAAGCACAAATGAGACTATTTTTGTTAAAGCAAGTGAACAAGTTGTTAAAGAAAAGGCAAACAATTCTAAAAGTGTGCATCAAAGTCATAGAAAGAAAAGAATTGTTAAGAAAAAAGGTTATGTTCCTAGATATAGAAGTCATTTTCAACCTACTTGTTTTTATTGTGGAACTAAAGGACACACACCAAATGCTTGCAATGTGCACAACATTGGCGTTGATAAAGGGCATTATGCGTGGGTTGAAAAGGGTACTAACTATCAAGGATCCAAAGCAATTTAGGTACCTAACAATACTTGATCCTTGTTTTGTAGGTATGCTTGAAAACAACTTCGAATCAATGGTATCTTGATAGCGGTTGTTCAAAGCATATGACGGGTGACATCAACAAATTTTCAAATCTATCTTTAAAGGCCAAAGGATATGTTACTTTAGGTGATGATAATAAAGGAAAGATCCTTGGAGTAGGATCTGTTGGTGCATCTCCATTTACAATCATTGAAGACGTTCTTTATGTTGAAGGCCTTAAACACAACCTACTTAGCATAAGTCAATTGTGTGACAAAGGGTTCTAATCAACTTCACTAAGGATGAATGTTTGATAGAACATGAAGTCACCCACAACATTTTTCTAAAAGGTAAAAGAATAAACAATATTTTTATGATTTCTTTTGATGACCCTTCCTTGAAGGTAAAATGCCTTTTGGCAAACAACAACGAGGCGTGGCTATGGCATAAAAGGTTCGCTCACATTCACATGGAGCACTTAAACAAATTGATAAAGCATGACCTAGTTGTTGGTTTACCAAAGATAAAGTTCATCAAGGATAAGCTTTGTGACGCATGTCAAAAGGGAAAGCAAACCAAGAAAACTTTCAAAGCCAAGAATGTGGTATCCACATCAAGACCACTTCAATTGTTGCATATGGATCTCTTCGGTCCATCAAGAACAAAAAGCTTCAGAGGTAATCTTTACGCTTTAGTTATTGTTGATGATTTTTCTCGATATACATGGACATTGTTCTTAGTGCAGAAAAGTGATGCTTTCAAAGCATTCAAGAAGTATGCAAAGCAAATACAAAATGAGAAGTCACTCACTATAGCCTCCATTAGAAGCGATCATGGTGGAGAATTCCAAAATTCATCCTTTGAAGAATTTTGTGAAGAGCATGGAATTTCTCATAACCTTTCCGCACCAAGACTCCTCAACAAAACGGTGTCGTAGAAAGGAAGAATAGGGAATTGGTGGAGCTTTCTAGAACAATGCTTAGCGACTCAAATCTTCCTAAGTATTTTTGGGCGGATGCGGTAATCATAGCTTGTTTCATAGGCAACCGTGTCAACATTCGACAAATTCTCAAGAAGACTCCGTATGAATTATTCAAGGGTAGGAAAGCGAACATATCATTCTTTCACATATTTGGATGCAAGTGTTTCGTTCTCAACAACGACAAGTACAATCTCGTTAAGTTTGATGAGAAGTCCGACGAAGGTATATTCCTTGGTTATTCCCTCTCTATTAAAGCTTTTAGAATATTTAATAAAAGAACTCTTACTATTGAAGAATCCATTCATGTTTCGTTTGATGAGACTAACCCCTCGAAAGAGGATAATATTATTGTTGATGATGATGATATAGTAGATACGCAACAACAACAAAAGGAGATTCCAAATGTTCAACCAATACCACAAGAAGATGACTCACCAATCATTGAAGAACATAATGATCTTCCGAAGGAATGGAGAACTCATAGAGATCACCCGATAGATAAAGTTATTGGTGATATTAGCCAAGGCGTCGCAACTCGACTAAATCTCAAGGATGCTTGTCTCAACATGGCTTTTGTGTCTCAAATCGAACAAACCAAAATTGATGAAGCCTTAGACGACGATCAATGGATAGTAGCAATGCAAGAAGAACTTAACCAATTCAAAAGGAATCAAGTTTGGAGTCTTGTACCAAGACTGGACAACAAGCACATCATAGGAACAAGATGGGTGTTCAAGAACAAACTTGACGAGAACAGAATCATAGTTCGTAACAAAGCAAGATTGGTCCCACAAGGCTACAACCAAGAAGAAGGAATCGACTTTGATGAAACGTTCGCTCCGTGTCGCTCCCCTGGATTTCCATCCTGGTACAAACGCGAAAGTGGCGCAGAAAGAGGTTAGAGTCGCAAGCCAGGCATTTTTATCCCGAAGGAACGGGAATGGTAATGCTGCACAAACCAGAAGAAAAGAAGAGGAAGTACAGGGGTCCTGCGAACCAAAGAGAATGAGTTCGGGAGTCGGTTACGACCTAGGAAGGTATTAGAACCTCAGATCGTCCGCCGTACCCGACGGGATCCACGCTTGCAAGGAAAATTGTTTCAAAGGGTGAAGAAATGAAAGCTGCTGCGAAGAAAAGGAACTGAACTGGATAAAACAAAAGAAAAGGGAACTGAAAAAGAAATGAAAAGGAAAAATGTAGGAAAAAAAGATTGTGCTCGAACGGGCCCTACCCCGTGGCCTACGTACCTCATCTGGACAATGAGGATCAGAGTCGTCGTAGTTCCCCTAACTAGGGGTGGAAAGGATTGCTTGTGTATTAAGGCTTGAACTGCCTATGTCAATGCTCAGGTGTTGCAGGCTCGGACGACGAGTGAGTAACCATCTTGCAAAGTGACAAGTAGTGACAAATTCGCGGACGGAGCGAAGGAGATGAGAAAAGAATTCCCGAAGGAGAGACGCTTATTGTTGTTCGTGTTTTTTAGAAGCTTTTTATAAGTGTGTCACAAGGAAGTGAACTCAAGCTCTTTTCCACGGAATGTGTACTTGCCACTACATTCCAAGATGGAATAATAGAACAAGCACACTCAAGTAAGGAGAATATCCCCAAAACCTGATTCCAGAGATTAAGGCTTAGGCTCACTAACTCATTGAATTTATTAAGTGTTTTGTATTTTTGATGAAGAAGTCTTTTTTATGATTTTTCTTGATGAAGATGGTATCCTAATCAGACTTGTGCATCATGATGAACAAGCTTGTACCATCCCAAGATGGGAAAACTACAAGTGTTTCATGGAATAAGGCTATTGTACAGGAGACCACTTCAATCCTTATTAAGTGTCTTTTATGATTTTGTTTTGAGATGAGAAGAGAAGAGAAACAAAAGGATCTTAAAGGTAAAAGTCTAATGGGGGACTAACCAATCCTAATGTTATCATGCAAAGGTGGTCCTAAGGTTAGTGTGGTTTGCTATCCTAATGAAGGAAGAGATAAGAAAAGAAAGAGAAGAAAGAAGAAGAGAAAAAGGAGGAAGTAAGGCCCAAGCCCCGACAATCATAAGTAAGAGAATAACATGAGGAAAAGAGAAGAGATAAGACTTGGAGATGTGGGAATCACATCCACACCTCTCACTTACCAAAGCCCCTGAAACGGTTAGTAGCATAAGAATAAATGCAACACAAAATGGGCATAAAATCAAACCAAAGCAATACAACTAGAAGTGGAATCTCAATTACAAATGCCAAATGCAAATACACAACATAAGGATGAGAAAGGGACTATATAATTCAACATGAAGCATTATGGATCATCATGACAAAACAAAGCAAACATGAGATAACACAAAGCAAACTATACAAAACAACATCACAAACTTCAAGACCAGAACCCTAACATGTCAAGAATGTGCCTAAGGATCATATGAGATGAAGAAAAGAAACATACAAACTCAAGTATTAACATCATTAGAAGCAAAAGGAGTGAGGTGAACATGTACAAAAGTGAATGAACTTCAAAAGTAAACAAACACAAAAAATTTCAAAGTACAAACATCAACTCAAGACCAGAGAGGTATCAACATCCTAAATGGGCTCTAAACAACCTAAGGGAGTTGCCACAAGTACCCTTCTAACCTAAGGATTAAACATATGACCAAAAAAGATGCAAAAGAAGACAAGCAAAGGAACAAAATTCAAATCAAATCAAACATACATTCAAAAATTCCACAAACTTGCACAAAGACTCCTCAAACATACAATATTGACATGCCAAAAGGAGAGAATCAAAATCAGCATCTAAACAAGTCAAGTATGGGCTCAAACATGGATTAGGGTTAGAAGACTTCATGCACAAGTTAAAGACCAAAACCAATTAAGCTAACTTCTAACACTCAGGAGAAAAATCATCAATAAACTACATCCCAATGTGAATCCAGAGCAAAAAGAATCAATTCAAAACTCCAATTAGTGATCAAGATAGAAATTGCACAAGACAGCATGCTTTAAAAGTGAAATAAAAACAATTAATAAAAGAGAAAATTAATTCCAGCGTGGAAAATAAAAATAAATCGAAAATGAAAATGCCAAAAATTAAAGAAAACTCAAAAGATCATACATGATTTTTTTTGGAATTTTTATGAACTTATTTCTATTTTAAAAAATTAAGAATCAAACTAAAAACAAAAATAAAATAATAAAAGAATTAAAAGAGGACAGGGGGGCAGACATCAATTAATTTCAGTTCAATATAACCTGGGCCCAAACAGCGGGGTGCATTCAGCAAATGGCCTTAGGCCCACCCGAAACTTCCAAAACACTTATTAATAAACCATAATTATTACTTGTTATAATTATTTGTTTAACAAAAATGACACAAAAATTATGTAACTTAAAATCAATCAGTCAACTTAGGGTTTAGTCACTACAAGACAAAAACTCACCACAGCCACTCAAAACTCACCACCTCATCGTCTCTTACCTCCCGCTCATGAAGAATTCAAAAGAAACGCAGAAAACAGAACAACAATCCGCATCATCAACACCAATTCAGATCAGCATAACTCCTTCAACTCTTAATGAAAATCAAAAAAGCAAAAACCAAAAATGGAATCTGAAACAAGAGGAACACAAATATGCCAATAGTTTTCACAAACAAGCATCACAGAGAACATATCGATTGAAACAAGTTCAAGCATGAAAACCGAAATATATAATTTAAGACTTGCACAAGCTTCATTCTACTTCAGTTAACTTATATCAACCATTTGTAAGTCAAAACAAACAAAATTAAGGTCAAATCGAAGCAAAATAGATCTGAAACTCAAACCTGAGATTAAATTTTCTTGAAGAATTTGAGAAAACCAGAGGTGTTGAGAGCCTCCTTGAGCTTCCTTGAATCTTCTTTGAGTCAAATAAAGGCTTGATGAGCAAGGATGTGAAGAAATATGAACGATCCGAAGATGATGTTGAATCCTCAACTCCACTGCAAAGTTCAACTGATAATGATGATGAAAGTGTAGTGATGTTGATGATGATACCAATGGATCGAAGGAATCAATGAATGAAGAATTTCAGAATTCAGAATTATCTTCAAAGAATGTGAGAATCTGCAGAGAGAGAGAGTGAAGTTTCTGTGTGTTTTTCAGTGTAGAATGAAGCTCTCCCCTTACTGAATTCGTGAGTGAAGATTAATATAGCTAGAGGTGTGTGATGGAAGTGTGAAGGGTGGCTGCATCAATTCTGTTATTCCACGAAATGCAGTGCAGTACTCATGCTTTTTTCCTTCCCCATTTGTTTTCAAATTCGATTACATGTGGTGAGATGTGTGGTAATAATGGCGAGGCTTCACAGATGTTTATATGATATTTGTTGATGAAGAAAGGTGATGATCAGATGGTGATTTGGTGTGGTGTATGGAGTGCATGGGAACCTTTATTTCACGTGAACTTTTCCTTTCCCTTGGTGCTACGCATGATGAGCCAATTGGTAAAATCCTGATTTTGAGTGGCAATGAGAGCAAGCGAGTGATACAAATGTATATTGCTGATTCTTCTCACCCATGTGATGTCCAAGTGCCATTATTTCTTTGCCACAATTATACTACAAATCGAAACACATACATACAAGTGACACCCACATCCATTTGGTCATGTGGACACATACTAATGCCCTATTGAAAAAAGTGTGAGAAAAAAATAATAAAAATTATGGAAAAATATAAAAGAAAAAGGTGGACCAATGTGATGTTGCCAAAATACCTCTAAAACCCTAAAATACACCAAACCTTCAAAAAATCATAACTTGAATTCTAAAAATGCTATGAGAGCATTCTACGACTTTTCAGAAAGGGAAAATCGTGCTCTACAACTTTCATGTTCACCGGAAAATCATTCGGAGCTTTTTCGCACATGAAAAAATAGCTTGAAGTTCAGGGACAAATAATTTCCAAAAATGGAAACTTCTAAATTTCCAAATTTAGAAACTTTTTGCATACTCCCGATTTTTGACATTTAAGCTCAACTGTATTATTCCTTGACATGATATGACCTCAAAAATGATAATCCTGATAAAAAAACTCTGAAATCTTCATGTTGACTTTTTTGACTGCAAAGTTGACTTTCTTGCTTCACCTTCAAGTAATTGGACCAAATCTTGACTTCTTCAATGAATTTTTGCCTCAAACTTCATATATAAGCCATGCAGACCAAATGAGAGCCTTTGACCACAAGAATTTGTCAAAGCTAAGAAAATATGAGGATCTGGCCCAAAACCCTAATCAGGATTTCCCCCACACATGAGAAAACTGCATTTTTGAACTTCTGATGAAATTTCTCTCTTCTGAACTTTTGAGGATGACCTTATGTTTATTCAAGACATGAGAAAACCTTATGAGCTTCTTGCAATGCTTGTAATGCCTCAAATCCACCAACAATTGATCATATGCCTAATGCTAGAACATGAGAATGTTATGCTTTACTTTTCCATGCAAAGATGCCAAAGATATGCTATGCTTATGATGATTATGATATGATGATGATGCTTAAAAAGAAGAGGGCAAATTTGGGGTGTTACACTCCGGTAGCAAGGTTAGAAGCAATTAGATTATTAATTGCTTACGCTTGTTCAATGAATTTTCAGTTGTACCAGATGGATGTCAAAAGCGCTTTCCTGAATGGCTACATAAATGAAGAAGTCTATGTCAAACAACCTCTGGGTTTTGAAGACTTCAAGAATCCCTCTCATGTCTACAAGTTGAAGAAGGCTCTTTATGGCTTAAAGCAAACACCAAGAGCATGGTATGATCGCCTTAGCAACTTCCTATGTGAGAAGGGTTTTACAAAAGGAAAGGTTGACAAGACGTTGTTCATAAAGAAGTTCAAAGGTAACACCTTATTGGTTCAAGTCTATGTCGACGACATCATCTTCAGTTCAACAAACAAAGATCTTTGAGAAGAATTTTCACTTATGATGCAAGGAGAATTTGAAATGTCCATGATGGGAAAAATGAACTATTTTCTTGGACTACAAATCAAGCAAACAAAGGATGGCATCTTCATCAACCAATCCAATTATTGCAAGGAACTATTAAAAAGATTCGATATGGATAGTTGCAAGGTGATGTCCACTCCTATGGGATCTGGAACGTACGTTGATCAAGATGAATCCGGCACTTCAATTGATATCACAAAGTATCGAGGTATGATCGGTTCATTATTATATTTGACGGCAAGACGTCCTGACATTATGTTTAGTGTATGTCTGTGTGCACGCTTTCAAGAAAATCCGAAGGAATCGCATCTCACCGTCGTAAAAAGGATTATGAAGTATCTCAAAGGAATAACGAATGTCGGAATATGGTATCCAAAAGGTAGTACATGTTCTTTAATTGGTTTTCTGACGGTGATTATGCAGGATGTAAGACCGATAGAAAAAGCACAAGTGGAACCTGTCATATTCTCGGGAATGCACTAGTATCATGGGAATGCAAGAAGCAAGCTTGTGTCGCACTTAGCACGGCTGAAGCGGAATACATTTCAGCTGGCAGTTGTTGTGCACAAATTTTGTGGCTTAAGCAGCAACTTCTTGACTATGGCGTAGATCTCGGTTGCATTCCTCTTCGATGTGACAACACAAGTGCCATCAACATCACAAAGACGAGTACCAGAGATCCAACACAGACGAGCAATTGGAGTAGCAATACAACCGAGTACTAGAGTGATTATCCAATTAACACATAAGGATATAAGCTAACACAGACGAATGTGAGGGATGACACAGACGAGTATCCAAACAATGCAAACGAGTTTCAAACAGATAACGAACACAGACGAGTGCTGGAAAAGGCAGACGAGCCACAAGCAAATGTCAAACACAGACAAGTGTCAAGTACCAAAAGGAAGTTACACACAGACGAGTGCTGGGAAGTGCAAACGAGCAACAACAATTACAACCATGGGCGACTGCTAGGGAAAGCAAACGAGCAATAACAAAGTGTGAACACAGACGAGTGTTGAGGAATGCAGACGAGCAACAAACAGATAACAAATACAGAAGAGCACTGGGGGATGCATACGAGCAAAAGAAAATATCAAACACAGACAAGTGCTGGGAGGTGCATACGAGCATCAAACAAACATCAAACACAGACGAGTGCTGGGAGGTGCATACGAGCATCAAATAAACATCAAACATAGACGAGTGCTGGGAGGTGCATACGAGCATCAAATAAACATCAAACACAGACGAGTGCTGGGAGGTGCATACGAGCATCAAATAACAACTGCCTGACTAGCAACAAACATCACAACTCTGCAGGAGAGAAACAGATCACGAGGCTTTGACAATGCCTAAATCTGACTGGGGATACTTCAATGATGGTTGTATACTAATCCTGAAACTCTGCTGGAAATGACTATCTTCCAACACGGCTGGGGAGATGCTTGGTCAAACATCCTTTTCCAGAAAAAGAGGTCTTGACAGTTACAAACTCTGTGGGGAATTGGGCCTCCCACTGCCTGCTGGGCATACTCCACTTATGAAAAGAGAAGCTGCTTGGGGCTTCCACCTGCCTTAACTCAGCTGGGGAAAACTCTGTTTGGGAGAATGTGACGTCATCCTGCAAAACCTGCAACAACAGAATACACATATGTGCCCCGGGGAATTGCGTGGTATGATAGGTTCATCCATCGTCACCCGACACTCAAAGAGGGTTTTAAATGTTTTCGTGCAATGTCATTTTTCTTTCAAAAACAAACACCATGTTTTAAATGCAATGTTATTATTTTTGCCAAAAATTCAGGACATTTTTGCAAACAAAAGTAAACACAACACAGCTTTTTGACTGAATATTCTTTTATTTAAAGGCCTCTGAATAGACAAAGTTTTTTTTACATCAGGAAGCAACCACCTGGAAAGAGGTAGTTACCATAAAATTGAGAAAATAAACTATCCTAATGGCAATGGGCACGGCATCCCAATGAGTTTCCTTCTTGCTATGACCAGCATGTCTTCAAAACTATCCATTCTTGCCTTTGCTTTCTGAGAAGATGAGGGGACTGATTCCTATCCTTTTGATATTGTCAGGTTGAACGAAACAAGGATTTTGTTCAGATAACCCGGATCGCAGTTGTTCGATTATTCCCTTGTTTTGCGTGGATCGCCCTTTCGGGTTTTCAATCTAACGGGATACCCTTTTTTGCCTGAGCTGTCCGATGTGGCTTTTCAACTCAGCGGGTGTACATTTTTTATTATTTATTTTCACTAACTTTTGCCCGAGCTTTTTATTATATTTTTAGCTCGCCAGGATGCCCTTTTCTTGCCTGGACTTTAATTCTGTTTTTGTGTCCAGCGGGTCTTTTTATGCGAAGTATTTTTTAACTGCGTCCGATTTGACAGGGGATTGGAAATCTTCTCCATCCATAGTAGTGAGCATCAGTGCTCCTCCCGAGAAAACTTTCTTCACTATGAATGGTCCTTCGTAGTTTGGGGTCCACTTGCCCCTGTGATCTGAACCTGGAGGAACGATCCTCTTGAGCACAAGCTCTCCTACTTGATACTCCCGAGTACGTACTTGTTGGTCGAATGCTCGCTTCATTCTTCTCTGATAAAGCTGACCATGACAGATAGCCGCTAATCTCTTTTCCTTAATTAGACATAACTGATTGTATCGAGCACGTACCCACTCAGCCTCCTCAAGCTTCACATCCATCATCACACGCAATGAATGAATTTCTACCACGACAGGTAAGACTGCCTCCATGCCATATACCAATGAGAAAGGAGTTGCCCCGGTTGACATCCTGACTGACGTTCGGTACCCATGCAGCGCAAATGGTAGCATCTCATGCCAATCCTTGTAAGTGACAACCATCTTTTGCACAATCTTCTTAATATTCTTATTTGCCACCTCTACCCCACCATTCATCTTTGGTCGGTAAGGAGAAGAATTGTAATGCTGAATTTGGAAGTCCCGACACAATTCTGCCATCATCTTATTGTTCAAATTAAAATCATTGTCAGTGATGATTCGCTCGGGTACTCTGTATCTGCAAATGATATCCCTTTTCAAAAATCTAGCTACCACTTGACGAGTGACATTGGCGTAGGATGCTGCTTCAACCCACTTAGTGAAGTATCGATCGCAACCAAAATGAAACGATGACCGTTTGAAGCCGTAGTTTCTATTTTCCCGATCATGTCAATGCCCCACATAGAAAAGGGCCAAGGAGATGACATGACGTTGAGCGGGCTGGGAGGAACATGCACCTTGTCTGCATAAATCTGGAACTTGTGGCATTTACGGGCGTACGAACAACAATATGCATCCATTGTTAGCCAATAGTACCCCGGCCTCAACAACTTCTTAGCCATTGCGTGTTCTCCTGCATGAGTACCGAAAGATCCCTCGTGGACTTCTTGCATTAACAGGCTTGCTTCGTGTCTATCCACGCATCTGAGCAAGACCATGTCAAAGTTCCTCTTATACAAAACCCCGTCTGTATTCAAGAAGAAACCAACAACAAGTTGTCTTAAGGTCTTCTTGTCGTTGGATGATGCCCCAGCTGGGTATTCTTGTTTTTCTAGGAAGAGCTTGATATCAGAGTACCAAGGTTTCTCGTCAAACACTACATCTACAGAGAAAGCATAAGTTGGTGCGGCAAGCCAGGAAATGTCAATCTTGGGCACATAGTTCCAACACAAGACTTTGATGGATGAAGAAAGAGTAGCCAATGCATCGGCAAATTGATTCTCATCTTATGGTATATACTGAAGCTTAACCGTTATGAAGAACGTCAACAGTCTTCTAGCATAATCCCTATAAGGCATTAAGTGTTCTTGATGTGTATACCACTTGCCGGTAATCTGATTGATAACGAGGGCTGAATCTTCGAATATATCGAGGGTCTTAATTCGAAGATTAATAGCCTCCTCTATTCCCATTATGCACGCCTCGTATTCCGCTTCATTGTTGGTGCAGCCAAAAGTAATTCTGGCAGCGAAGGGAAAGTGAACACCTTCAGGAGTGATAAGAACAACACCAACTCCACGTCCGTTGATATTAACTGCCCCATCAAACATCAACTTCCATCTGGATTCAAGGTCTGGCCCCTCCTCCGGAAGTGGTTCCTCGCAGTCTTTTGCTTTGAGGTACATGATGTCCTCATCAGGGAAATCAAATTTCATTGGCTGATAGTCATCTTCAAGAGGTTGTTGTGCAAGGTAATCTGACAATACACTTCCCTTGATGGCTTTCTGGGAAGTATATTGTATATCATACTCTGTCAAGATCATCTGCCATCTTGCAACCCTTCCGGTTAACGCTGGTTTCTTGAAGATGTACTTGACAGGATCCATTTTGGAAATTAGCAGTGTGGTATGGGTCAACATATAGTGTCTCAGTCGGCGAGCAGCCCATACCAAAGCACATCAAGTTTTCTCGAGCAGTGAGTAACGGGATTCACAGTCGGTAAAATTTTTGCTAAGGTAGTAAATAGCATACTCTTTTCGACCAGACTCGTCATGTTGGCCTAGAACACACCCCATTAACCCTTCTAGCACAGTCAAGTACATGATAAATGGCCATCCTGGAACTGGAGGCATTAGAACCGGAGGTGTCTGCAAATATTCTTTTATCTTTTCAAAGGCTCTTTGACAGTCCTCATTCCACCTGACCGTTTGCTCTTTTCTCAACAATTTGAATATTGGCTCACACGTGGTAGTTAGATGAGATATGAACCGTGAAATGTAGTTCAATCTCCCTAAAAACCCGCACACTTCTTTTTCTGTTTTCGGTGCAGGCATATCTTGTATTGCTTTTACTTTTGCAGGATCCACCTCAATTCCTTTCTGGCTAACAATGAAACCCAGCAATTTTCCGGAACGCACTCCGAAAGTACATTTGTTTGGATTCAACCTCATCTTATACTTTATCAGTCTATCAAACAGCTTCTTGAGATTGACCAAATGCTCTTCTTCGTCCCGAGACTTGGCAATCATGTCGTCCACATAGCATTCAATCTCTTTGTGTATCATGTCGTGGAACAATGTGACCATAGTCCGCTGATACGTTGCCCCAGCGTTCTTCAATCCAAAGGGCATAACCTTGTAACAGAATGTACCCCACGGGGTAATGAACGTTGTTTTCTCCATGTCTTCCGGTGCCATCTTAATCTGATTATACCCGTAGAAGCCATCCATGAAAGAAAATACCGAGAATTGAACGGTGTTATCTACCAGCACATCAATGTGTGGTAATGGAAAATCATCCTTTGGACTTGCTCTATTTAGATCCCGATAATCAATGCACATCCGAACTTTGCCGTCTTTCTTTGGTACAGGCACAATGTTAGCTACCCAAGGTGGATAACTAGTTACGGCAAGGAATCCGGCATCCCAATGCTTCTGAACTTCCTCCTTGATCTTCATTGCCATATCAGGACGAGTTCTTCTCAGCTTTTGTTTCACAGGAGGACAATCTTCTCTTAGTGGCAGCTTATGCACAACAATGTCAGTATCTAGCCCTGGCATATTTTGATACGACCAGGCAAAGATATCCACATATTCACGTAGCATACCAATCAACTCTTTCTTTACCTCGGCCTGCAGACTGGCCCCAATCTTTATCTCTTTCTTTACCTCTTCAGTCCCGATGTTGATGATCTCTATCTCTTCCTGATGAGGCTGAATGACCCTTTCCTCTTGTTTCAACAACCTGACCAATTCTTCGGGGAGTTCACAGTCTTCCTCAACCCCTTCATCAGCTTGGTAAATAGGATTGTCGAAGTCATGCATGGTCATAGCAGGAACGTTATCACTAGAATCCGGATGATCAACACTGCACAGATGATGTGCTTATTTCAGAATCTGTTTTTTTCAAAAGAGACGCAAACACAAAAACAAAAGGAAAAACACATTGCCATTTTATTTTTTGTTGTGAAAAATTTAAAACGAAAGAAAGAGAACACAATTTGCTTGAAAAATGTCCTTTATTTCATGGAAAAATATAAATGCATTAAAAGCATGGTGGCCCTACAAATGGATCCGTGCACCTTGGGCAGAGTGCAGGATTGACATGCAGCATGATAAAAAGGAAACAAGTAAATTACTTTGGTTGCCAGGTAACTTGAACGAAATCCTCGACAGACCAGTTCTTGAGCTCCTCCCCAGGTGCACATGGGTGAATCCAACTATCCTAGTCGCAGTCATTGTCCCCTTCTTCACTTGTTGCACAGATGTTGTTACGATCAAGCATTCCGACGCTTGTGAAAGTTATGGCTTTACCACCCTGAGGCCAGTTGGACCCACCAGGCTGGTAACCCAGACCAAACTTGTCATCTTTCTTCTCTAATTCCAGCAACTTGCCCCAGCCTTGGGCACTTCCAGATTGAACCACTTCTTTGGCTTATTTGTAGGAGTAGATGGACGTCTCTTCTTTCTCATTGTTCCTCTCTGCCGGAGCCAAAATACTAACATTAACCGCTTCAAAGGCCTAACACAACGTTTCATGAATCTCTCCGTCCATCTCCACGTACTTGAAAGTTGACAGGTGACTCACAAAGATATCTTCTTCTCCACACACAGTGATCACCTGACCATCAACCATGTACTTCAGCTTCTGATGCAACGTGGATGTCACTGCGCCTACATCATGGATCTAGGGACGTCCTAGCAAGCAACTATACGCAGGTTGAATATCCATGACATAGAACGTGCTCTTGAACACTTGAGATCCTATCTTCACCGGTAGCTCAACTTCCCCGAACACAGACCTTCGGGACCCATCAAAGGCTTTAACAATTAAATCACTGGGTCGCAAAACAATGCCATCAACATTCAGCTTCATCAAGGCCTTCTTAGGGAGCACATTGAGAGAAGAGCGTGTATCAACTAAGACATGCGACAGGACAACACCCTTACACTCCATGGTAATATGCAGTGCTTTGTTGTGATTGCGGCCTTCTGAAGTAAGATCTCTATCCGTGAAGCCCAACCCATGGCTGGCATTCACACTGCCTACTACAGCCTCCAATTGATTAACAGTTATCTCCTGTGGAACATATGCCATCTGCAACACTTTCAGCAGAGCCTCCCTATGAGCTTGAGAACACATCAACAAAGACAGAATTGATATCTTGGACGGAGTCTGATTCAACTTTTCGACCACTTTATAGTCATTCTTCTTTATTATCCTCATAAACTCCTCAACCTCTATTTCAAAAGTGCCTGGCCCGGCAGCAGGAGTTGTCATTTCTTCGGTCGCTATCTGCTTCCCTTTAGCCTTTGCAACAACTTCAGCTTCAGGATCTCCTCTGAGAGCTTGAGGAGCAAAGAGATGTCCGCTTCTCGTAAAACCACCAACTCCTCCGACATTCACCACAGTCGGGTCAATTGTTACTGCCTTACTCTCCACCTTCTGCCCTTCCCTATACACATCTGAGCCATAATGTCACGGGATGGCTTTATCATCAGCATAAGGTACTGGTCCTGGAACAGTGATGGTAACAGGACTAACCTCTGGAACATATATAGTCACAGGCTCCCTCCGGGCAGGTACTTCAGCTGGATCAAAGTAAATTGTTATGGTAGACACACAATCACTTCTATCATCCCCCTTATCAAACTGCAACGACCCCTTATCAATCATATATTGCAACCCCACCTTCAAGTCTTCACAGCCATTCACTGAACTCAAACACTTTTCACAATCAGAACCACACCCCGGAAATACATGTCTTTTCAACAGTCTGTCTTTCACCACCAGCAATGGAGTCTTCACCTTTTCCACATTCAGAATCAAGCTTAACTTCTCACCACCGTCAACAGCATTTATCCTTGCCCCTCCATGGTTTGGAATAGGGTTTGATGTAACATTAGGCGGCGGCGCGAAGTTAATCGCCTTTGAATCGATCAAGTCTTGAACTTTATGCTGTAGTGCCCTGCACTTCTCAGTTGAGTGCTCGGGTGCTCCTGAATGGAACACGCATCTTGCGTTAGCATCATACCCCACTGGAAGCTCTCCAGGTGGAGGTGGTGCTAGTGTCCTCAATTGTACCAAGTTCAGGTCTAACAACCTCTGCAACAGTGCCGTGTACGTCATTGGAATGGCTTCAAGCACCCTATTAGCTGGACGAGCTTGTCTCGGTTGATAAGGTCTTTGTTGATAATTGTTACGCGGTGGCTATTGCTATTGTTGCTGTTGTGGGGGTTGAGTTTGTTGCATAGGGCTTGATGGAATAGTAACAGCTGCAATTTGCTTATATGATCTTCTATATCCTTGGCCCCGTCCTCGGTCGTACACATCATTATTTTCACCTTCTCTTCTTCTCGGAGGTCCATTAAAAGCTTTTCTTACACCGCTCGAGCTACCCGCACCGGTGTCCTGAATCTTCCCCATCTTTAACAGAGTTTCAACCCTCTCTCCTGCTATCACAATATCATTGAACTTTGTTGCTGAACAAGATGCCAACCTCTCGTTAAACACCCCCTGTAGTGTTCCCATGAACATATTAGCCATCTCATTTTCCAGCAAGGGAGGTTGTACTCTGGAAGCCAGTTGACGCCACCTCTGAGCGTACTCCTTGAACCCCTCTTTAGCATTTTGAGACATGGTCTGCAGCTGAGTACGATTTGGAGCCATGTCCAAATTGTACTGATATTGCTTCACGAATGCCTCTGCTAGATCCTTCCAGCTTCGAATGTTAACCCTGCTCAGCTTCATATACCACTCCAAGGAGGCCCCCACCAGGCTATCCTGGAAGTAGTACATCCATAGCTTCTCGTCATCGGTATGGGCATCAATTCTTCCTACAAAGGACTGGAGGTGAGTCTTCAGGCAAGCCGCGCCGTTGTACTTCTCGAAAGTAGGAACCTTGAACTTGTAGGGGATTCTAACCCCTGGCACCAAGCCCAAGTCAGTAATATCAAACCCCAGGGAGCTCTGAGATTGAATGGCATGGATCTGCTCAGCCATTTCTTCAAACTTTCTATTCATTTCAGCCCTTTGGCCTTCCGCCTCGTCCAACAAAGTAAACTGTTCATCTTGACCATCCATTTGTACGTTGTTCAGTCAATCATTGATAATGGTGATCCCTGGTTGTGCCACGGGGATTTCAACTTGACGGGCGCCAGCACCATTGCGATTACCTCCATCAGCAGTCCCATTGTTCCTGGTCTAATTATTTTCCACCATCTCGCGCAAGCGTTCCTGAGTCTGACCCATCCCTACCATAAGGGTCATGAAATTGTCCATTCTCAATCTCAAGTCAGCTAAATCTGCCTACATCTGATCCATGACTCTTTCCCTGTTTACTCTTGTGGGATATCTGTGTACAGTTGGTTGTTCTCGAACCTTCCTGGGAGCTATAGTGCCTGAAAGGACATAAACGTTAGAAACTGATGAACTACCTGCAAAACAAACAAATATGTTATATGCATGCAATGTAACTATTCATGTTTCCAATTTTAGGCATTTATATGCCCCAGTTCTGGTATTTGCTCCAGATAGCCACTTTGAGCATTAATTTTCAAACTCTCTCCTTTTGAAGAATGTTCAAATCTCAGCAGTCTCAGACAAACAAGCTTTGCGCACTCAGAAATGATAACTGGAATTTAACATTGCATAACATGGATAACCCACTGACGGCCAAAGTTAGAGCACAAACAAAATCCCCAGAGGGTTACAAGTCAATACATGAATGAAGAAAAATAAAGCAAGACTCCTACAACAAGCCTGTAGGTAATTTGAACAACAATAAATAAAATCTACACTAAAGACTCAGGTTCTTCTTCTGCAACTATCACCTCTGTCCAGTTCTTCTTCACACCTGCTCTCAGCTTGAGCTCTTCAATCTCTTTCAATGCCTCCTCCAAGGCCCTCTGGCTCTGTGCCAACTGTTGAGTCTTTTCTCTTCGTATTTTGTGAACTTGTTCTACTTCTTCTTTCTTGAAGGCCATCTGTACTTCGAAAAACTCTTCCTTTTCTTTATACTTCTTCTGCTCCTGTTCCCTTTGGCCTTGCAACCAAACAATGGACTGGCGAGATTTTTTAAGAGTATTCAAAGTCTTCTTACGCTCTGCTTCTCTTTTTGATTCCATTAGACCCAATCTCTGAAAGTGAGCTTCTCTTCCGGCAAACTCCTTTTCCTTAGCTCCTAAAGAGACCTGCATCTTTTGTATCCTTTCTTCTGCTTCATGCTTAGCACGATTGGCAAGGTGGTACAAGTTAACCATTTCGGCATTCTCTATTCGGACCTCGTGCAACTGAGATTCCAATTTCTTATATTCTTCCAAAGGAACAGTATTATGACATGGCACCTCTTTGGGATACAATGGAGCTTCCACTGAAAATGGCATGAGCACCTCCTCTACACGTTTCTGCAACCATGTAGCAAAAGGAGGATATGTCTTGGGATCTACCCTTCCAAAATCCTTCTTTCCTTTCTTCACCCTGTGAGCCCAAGCCTGAGATGCCTGTATGACCAACTCTTTGTTTCCCCCCACAAAAAAGTACAAAGACTCAGCAAACTCTTCCATACCTTGTGGATCCCTCAGAGGATAGCCAAATTGCTTCCTGGATAAGACTGGATGGTAACTGATCACACCCTTTCTTCCTAGCAAAGGCACATTAGCAAATCTTCCACAACTAACCAGTAACTCCTTACCCAACAAATCCCTGTCATAACCCCAAGCTATATCCTCAAAAGTTAGTCCCATTAGCCTCCTGGACCACCTTCATTCATCTCTCATCTCCTTGAAAAGGCCTGACTTTGGCAACTGCCTAGCGAACCAATCAGCAAATAATGAAGCACAACATCCCACTGGTCCACCTCTGCCTTTCTCATTCCAGTAGTGAACACTATAGTAAAAATCTCCCAACAAGGTTGGCACAGGGTTACCTTTAGCAAAAATGCAGATCACCTCCAAGCTTACAAACTCCTTTTCTCCTGGGAAAAGACTAGATCCATATACCATCAAGGCTACCACAACACCAAAATCTCCCCACTTACTCTCTTTGGCATACTCTTCAGCCTCTGGTATAAGCACATCCCAAGGAAGTCCTCTGCCCTCACTGTCCTTCAAAGCTTTCTTGACCTTAGCAACTGGTATACGACAGACTCTGGCCATGTCTTCTTCCTTGAGAACCACCTCTGACCCATAATAAGGCAAAGTATCTCTGACAGGAACACCCAAAATGCTAGAAATCTCCTCCAAGGTAGGAGCCAAGATATAATCTGGAAATACAAAACACCGCAGCAAAGGATCATAGAACTGAAGCAAAGTGTGCAAGCTATCCTTCTGGTCTGCAGTATGTTTATCCATGTACTTCAAAATTTGACCATACCTCTTTCTGAAATTCCCTAAAACTTGGTCATTCATCAGCCCTGCTAATCTCTGAACACTCTTGACTTCTGGTTGGAGAAAAGTGTAATGAACATTCTTCTTTCTTGTAATTTTCTTAACTTCTGCCATCTGGAGAGCTTACAATTACCAGAACTGGGTACAACAACCTGAAAAATGGAAACACAAATAGTTAATGCAAGTATGATGCAATGCAAATGCAATGCAGGCATATGATCAATCTGGGACCATCTGGATACTGAATATTAGGTATTAGGACCCTCTGAATTACTGAAAACCAAGATTCTCTGAGCCATAACCAACTGATAGAAACCCTCAGAACCAAGAGATCAAGAAATCCATAACCATAAGGACCAAATCATAACAGAGACCAATACTGATAATGAGGATATGTAAAGGCCAAGGGTTCCTGCAAACCTGTAAACCCCTCCCAATCTCACTGGTGTGCTCCGGGTCAGACATCACAGACTCTCAAAGCCGAATAACAATAATACTTTCACCATTTCCAAGAAATGGCTCATGACCAAATCAGGGAATCAGTTTGGCATTATATACTACGCAGGGAGGCCTCAGCTGAGTCCGGGAAAACAAGGTCATCCTATGTGAGTTCCAGGTGGGCCCTCGGGTGCGAATGGGTTTGCCACACAATGTGGTCTGCCACTGTCACCACTAGAGAGGGATGTTTCCACAAGGTTCTTAATGATCGGTCCCCAGCTGCACATAACTATCAAAGTTATGAAATGAAAGAGGAAGATCCCCAAATCAAGACATTTCCAAGACAGTCGCAAATCTAGGCGTGGAACTCACTGCTACCCCCATGACAAGATCTCATGAGGCCAAAGTGGAACCACTCTAAGTCCTAAGGTGCACTCGAGCCTTGGTAATGAGCTCAACTCACAGTAACAGTATCACCCAAGTCCCACCAAACAGAAAAAAATCCAGTCCAGACAGTCCAGTATAATATATGATGCAGGAAATAAATACTGAAAACTGTAAATAAAACTGTAAATGAAATTGTAAATAAACAAAAATAAAATAAACACGCAACAGCAAACAATCAACACACAAAGAAACAGAAACACGCAAGCGCTAGGAGAGACTCTCAAGGGAACCAGAGATTCTGGTTAGGAAGTCCCCAGCAGAGTCGCCAGCTGTCGCTCCCCTGGATTTCCATTCTGGTACAAACGCGAAAGTGGCACAGAAAGAGGTTAGAGTCGCCAGCCAGGATTTTTTATCCCGAAGGAACGGGAATGGTAATGCTGCATAAACCAGAAGAAAAGAAGAGGAAGGACACGGGTCTTGCGAACCAAAGAGACTGAGTTCGGGAGTCGGTTACGACCTGGGAAGGTATTAGCACCCTAGATCGTCCGCCGTACCCGACGGGATCCACGCTTGCAAAGAAAACTGTTTCAAAGGGTGAAGAAATGAAAGTTGCTGCGAAGAAAAGGAACTGAACTGGATAAAACAAAAGAAAAGGGAACTAAAAAAGAAATGAAAAGGAAAAATGTAGGGAAAATAAAGATTGTGCTCGAACGGGCCCTACCCCGCTGCCTACGTACCTCATCTGGACAATGAGGATCAGAGTCGCCGTAGTTCCCCTAACTAGGGGTGGAAAGGATTGCTTGTGTATTAAGGCTTGAACTTCCTATGTCAATGCTCAGGTGTTGCAGGCTCAGACGACGAGTGAGTAACCGTCTTGCAAAGTGACAAGTAGTGACAAGTTCGCGGACGGAGCGAAGGAGATGAGAAAATAATTCCCGAAGGAGAGACGCTTATGGTTTCTTCGTGTTTTTTAGAAGCTTTTTATAAGTGTGTCACAAGGAAGTGAACTCAAGCTCTTTTCTACGGAATGTGTACTTGCCACTACATTCCAAGATGGAATAATAGAACAAGCACACTCAAATAAGGAGAAGATCCCCAAAACTTGATTCCAGAGATTAGGGCTTAGGCTCACTAACTCATTGAATTTATTAAGTGTTTTGTATTTTTGATGAAGAAGTCTTTTTTATGATTTTTCTTGATGAAGATGGTATCCTGATCAGACTTGTGCATCATGATGAACAAGTTTGTACCATCCCAAGATGGGAAAACTACAAGTATTTCATGGAATAAGGCTATTGTACAGGAGACCACTTCAATCCTTATTAAGTGTCTTTTATGATTTTGTTTTGAGATGAGAAGAAAAGAGACACAAAAGGATCTTAAAGGTAAAAGTCTAATGGGGGACTAACCAATCCTAATGTTATCATGCAAAGGTGGTCCTAAGGTTAGTGTGGTTTGCTATCCTAATGAAGGAAGAGATAAGAAAAGAAAGAGAAGAAAGAAGAAGAGAAGAAGGAGGAAGTAAGGCCTAAGCCCCAACAATCACAAGTAAGAGAATAACATGAGGAAAAGAGAAGAGATAAGACTTGGAGATCTGGGAATCACATCCACACCTCTCACTTACCAAAGCCCCTGAAACGGTTAGTAGCATAAGAATGAATGCAACACAAAATGGGCATAAAATCAAACCAAAGCAATACAACCAGAAGTGGAATCTCAATTACAAATGCCAAATGCAAATACACAACATAAGAATGAGAAAGGGACTATATAATTCAACTTGAAGCATTATGGATCATCATGACAAAACAAAGCAAACATGAGATAACACAAAGCAAACTAGAAAAAACAACATCACAAACTTCAAGACCAGAACCCTAACATGTCAAGAATGTGCCTAAGGATCATATGAGATGAAGAAAAGAAACATACAAACTCAAGTATTAACATCATGAGAAGCAAAGAAGCAAAAGGAGTGAGGTGAACATGTACAAAAGTGAATGAACTTCAAAAGTAAACAAACACAAAAAATTTCAAAATACAAACATCAACTCAAGACCATAGAGGTATCAACATCCTAAATAGGCTCTAAACAACCTAAGGGAGTTGGCACAAGTGCCCTTCTAACCTAAGGATTAAACATATGACCAAAAAAGATGCAAAAGAAGACAAGCAAAGGAACAAAATTCAAATCAAATCAAACATACATTAAAAAATTCCACAAACTTGCACAAAGACTCCTCAAACATACAATATTGACATGCCAAAAGGAGAGAATCAAAATTAGCATCTAAACAAGTCAAGTATGGGCTCAAACATGGATTAGGGTTAGAAGACTTCATGCACAAGTTAAAGACCAAAACCAATTAAGCAAACTTCTAAAAATCAGGAGAAAAATCATCAATAAACTACATCCCAATGTGAATCCAGAGCAAAAAGAATCAATTCAAAACTCCAATTAGTGATCAAGATAGAAATTGCACATGACAACATGCTTTAAAAGTGAAATAAAAATAATTAATAAAAGAGAAAATTAATTCCAGCGTGGCAAATAAAAATAAATGGAAAATGAAAATGCTAAAAATTAAAGAAAACTCAAAAGATCATACATGAATTTGTTTGAAATTTTTATGAACTTATTTCTATTTTAAAAAATTAAGAATCAAACTGAAAACAAAAATAAAATAATAAAAGAATTAAAAGAGGACAGGGGTGCAGACAACAATTAATTTCAGTTCAATATAACCCGGGCCCAAACAGCGGGGTGCATTCAGCAAATGGCCTTAGGCCCACCCGAAACTTCCAAAACACTTATTAATAAACCAGAATTATTACTTGTTATAATTATTTGCTTAACAAAAATGACACAAAAATTATGTAACTTAAAATCAATCGGTCAACTTAGGGTTTAGTCACTATAAGACAAAAACGCACCACAGCCACTCAAAACTCACCACCTCATCGTCTCCTACCTCCCGCTCATGAAGAATTCAAAAGAAACGCAGAAAACAGAACAACAATCCGCATCATCAACACCACTTCAGATCAGCATAACTCCTTCAACTCTTAATGAAAATCAAAAAAGCAAAAACCAAAAATGGAGTCCGAAACAAGAGGAGCACGAATATGCCAATTGTTTTCACAAACAAGCATCACAGAGAACAGATCGATCGAAACAAGTTCAAGCATGAAAACTGAAATCTATAACTTAAGACGTGCATATGCTTCATTCTACTTCAGTTAACTTATATCAACCATTTGTAAGTCAAAACAAACAAAATTAAGGCCAAATCGAAGCAAAACAGATCTGAAACTCAAACCTGAGATTAAACTTTCTTGAAGAATTTGAGAAAACCAGAGGTGTTGAGAGCCTCCTTGAGCTTCCTTGAATCTTCTTTGAGCTAAATAAAGGCTTGATGAATAAGGATGTGAAGAAATATGAACGATCCAAAGATGATGTTGAATCCTCAACTCCACTGCAAAGTTCAACTGATAATGATGATGAAAGTGTAGTGATGTTGATGATGATACCAATGTGTCGCTCCCGACAAATGAAACAGGGTCATATGAAGGTACAGACGCGAACGGTCGGCGAGGGGAACAGTGAGAACACACAGCCGTGAACTCACTGGAGAAGAATAGAGTCGCCAGCTAGGCATTTTTATCCCGGAGGAAAGGTAATGCTGCATAGACCTAGAAAAAATATGGATAAGACAGTTTGCGAACCAGAGAGACTGAGAAAGGGGGTTGGTTACAACCTGGGAAGGTATTAGCACCCAGACTGTCCGCCGTACTCGACGGGATCCACGCTTAAAAGATTTGTGTTTTAAAGGGGTAGTGTTAGTGCAATTTGTGTGTCAAAGAGCTGGAAAAGGATGTACAGGTGTCAGTGTAAGAAGTGAAGGGTATAAATGTACAGTGTCAGTGTAAGAACAAAGATGAGATGCTCATGATAATGAGGCTAAAGAATGAAGCTGGAAAGAGGGGGAATATACAGAGACTTTTTTTCGATAACTGTTAAGTTATGCCTACGTATCCTCTTGTGCAATGAGGAAGTCAGAACACCGTAGTTCGACCCAAAGAGACTGAAAGATGAATTGACTTGTGAACTGCTTGCTTGTCAATGCTCAAGTGTATGACCTGTCTGGCTCAGGTGCTTACTGTCTTGCATTAGACGGAAGAAGCAAGTTCTCGATTGTGAATGAAGATGATGAGAAGAGAATCCCGGAGGAGACGATTATTGTTTGTTTTTGAGTTTTCGGTCTTTTATTGCTTTTTGGATTTTTGTCATAAGAAAATGAGCTTAAGCCTAAACCAATGGATTTAGTAAACTCATCACATCTTCCCTCTGATTAGGGGTAATGAGAGTACCTTAAGTGTGAAGTCAGATTCTCACACTTAATCACCTTTGATGTAGGATTAAGATCATTAACCTACTTGTGATTATTTAGATGTTTTTGTGATTTTGTTTAGTGTTGAGTAATGAGGTTAAGCCATAATCAAGGATTAAACAGACTCATTACACCATCCTAAAAGAAGGATAATAGATGAGAATGTTTAAGCTGAGGAAGACTCCTCAACTTAATCCATGATTAGGGATTAAACCCATGACAAAACAAACCTTTATTAAGTGGATTTTATTTAGATTAATGGTATGATGATGAAGTGTTTTTTATGATTTGTAAGACAACTTGAGGGGGACTTGTCCATTAACACTAGGGTTAGTCCTTCTTAACCAATTAAGGAAGAATTAGAACCCTAATGCAAGGCCCAAGTTACAAGTGATGTCTTGATGATTATTAGATGAATTGGTTAAGAGATTTAAACACCTTAAGGGTTCAAGACTTAGGATTAAAGCTATACACTCCATCCTAAGAGAAGGATGCAGGCATAAGCTTAATCACAAAGTCTTAAAGCCTTTAGGGTTTAGTCCCTGATTATGAGGTGAGAAGAGGAGACTCAAAGAGAGACACAAAGGTAAAACTATGAGGGGAGACTAATCAAAACCCTAATTCATTGTCATGCTTGGATGATCCTAAGGTTTGTGAGGTTTGCAAGAACAATCTTCAGAGGAACCACCAGGAAGCAGATGAACAGGATCAAGAGAAGCAAAATGACTTGCTTCATTCAAGAAGTCAAGTCACTTGAAGCAAGAAAGTGGGAAGAAGAAGAATGAGCAAGCTCAAACTCAAGCACATATAAAAATGCAGCAATGGATGCAAGAGAGATGAAAAGAAAAGGTATGAGAAGTGAAGGCAAATCCACTTCTCAAGTTTACTTACCACCTGCAATGTTAGAAAGAAAATGCAATGCAATGCAAGATGAGATGAAATGATATGATGCTAAGCAAAACCAGAAGCATGTTGATGATGATTATGATGTTATGAGGTGCTGCAAACATGAGACAAGGCATGGAGATGTTCATACAAGATTATGAATGCAAATGGTACAAGCTTAGAAGCATGGATACACATGAAAAGTTATGAATCATACAAGACAAATGACATGGCAAATATGCAATGCAATGATCAAAGATGCTTTATACATGTCTTAAGATGTCAAATGAATCATAAGAATGCACAAAATGCAAAGACAAGTCATGTTATGCAAGGGAATGCAAGGAGGATGCAAGAGAGAGCCCAAACTAGGGTTCATGGATCAAACATCAAACAAAAACCCAAAACAGAAGCAAACCCTAAGATAAAAAATGGAAAATGGCACCCAAAGAAACCCTAGGCCTATGATGAACCACTGCCCAAAGGGGAGCTCTCAACTCTCAACCAAACTCAAGATATGAATTTTCTAAGTTATTAGGGTTTTTTAGGGTTCTTAACAAAAGAAATGCCAAACAATTTGAAAATGCAAGAACAATTCATGGCCTTTTTACCCTAGAAACTACATGCCAAACACAAGACAAAGCAAAAAGAATCAATGTCTCAACCTTCACCAATAGGCAGAAATGAATTTTTGAATCCATGATCAAAATAATGCATAAAAAATGATTTAATTCAATGAAAAATTCTTAAAATGCATCAAGATCAAAAAAGAAATTTGGTTTGAAGGTTGGACAATGTTTCTAAATGTCTTAGAACATTTCATGAATTTTTTTGTAATTTTTAAATACCTAAAAGTATTTTTAATTAATTAATTCTCATTAATCAATTAAAAATAATCTTTTAAATATTTAAAAATACTTTTTTAAATGATAAAAATAAAATAAAAATGTTTTTGGGTCATAAAAATTATTAAAACTTTAAGGAAAAAGTTTCATAATTTTTATGAATTTTTTGCTATTTTAAAATAATTATGCAAGTTAAATGAAATAAAAATGAATAAAAACCAAATAAAATAGGAAGTAATCAGGATGGATGGATGAGATTGATTCTGAGTTCAAATGTGTTGACTGCGCGCGTGATCTTGTGGTTCAGATTCAAACTAGGTTAATCTTAATTAATTAAATAAATTAAACCTAATTAAAACTAATGACAAGATCCAGGCCTTCCATTCACGCGCGGGAAACAGGATCTAAAGGCCCAGGTTCAAAGTTGGTGCCCTAACCCTAATTAGTGATTAATGACTTTCAGGCTGCCGGAGAAGACTTCCGGTCGTCTTCTCCGGCCAGCCCTCACCTGAGAAACCTCAAAACCTCTCAAAACGTAACAAAAACAAAATCTATGAATTGGGAAATGATCTCCAGCCTCTCACGAATCAAACCCCTCTCTCAAAACAAATTTATATTTCCTAAACAAGCTGAATCGAAGAGAAGAAGTTCTAGGTCACGCAAGCTTCAGAAACAAATTAAATGCTCATTTCAAAACCATTTTCAAAACCAAGAACATCAGGATGATCAGCAAGACATGAAGAACAAGTTTGTAACAAGAAAAATGATTTCTGGAAAAATTATTTTCGAGCTACCTGAGATTTGGAGCTTTCAACTTGAGGACTTTCTGGCCACCTCTCTTTGTGCAAACCACTCCACTTGATCCCCCAAAGATGTTTGAGTGCTCAAAATGAGTTTGTGCTGGCTGGATAATGAGTTTCGAAAGCTTCTGCTCAAGCTTGATCAGAAATGGCAATGGAGGTTCTTGCTCTTTCAGGTCATTGTGAATGATGGTTTGAGGTCCAAATGATGTATGGAGAAGCTTTGCAAGGTTTGTTTGGCTGTTTGTAAGCTGTGGTGAGAGTTTCGAAGAGAAATGCAGACTGAGGGTGAGCAATGGCTATGGGGTGTTCTGGCTATATCAGGCTTGTGTTCTTGGTGCTGGGTGATCTATGAAGTAGGGTGAGTTGAATGGAGGAAAAGGTTTGAGTGTTTGCAGGCTGTATAGAGAAATTCGAAGGCTTATGCAAAATGGAAGGTTTTTGTGTATGTGGTGAATGAGTTGGTTTCAGCCTTGCTTCTTCTTATGTTTTGCTTGCAAATTGTCCACATGACTCTCTCTCATTGGTCAGTTGATTTGACATGTGCTTTATGGATAGGTGAGGCAACTTTTGCAATTTGTCAACTCTTGTGTAAGAGAAAGTATGGTGAGGTGCTAGCTTGGTACAAGGCATGGGCTATGCGCAGCAAGATGAGGGGGAAATGTCAGCTTGGTCCAGCATTCAAGGCAGCAAGTTGGTGAAGCATGATCATGAGTTTTGCAACTTGGTTACTTTATGGATTTTCATGAAAAATGCCTTGTTACATGAACTAAGCACATGTGATCTCTTGGTTCAATTCTGATTTTATGACTTAGAGAAATGTTTGTGTACTGGTTTGAGAGGAATTAGAAGTCACATAATGCATTTGTTCATGACTTTGCAAAATTTCACACTTGGTGCATACCTTGAAAAACAATGATTTTTGCCAACTTTGCATTGCCATAACTTTTGGTCTAAGAAGAGTTTGATCATGTTCTTGTACTTTTTGAAAAGGGAAAGATGAGATCTACAACTTTCATGACCAAAGTTTTTTCATTTGAAGCATTTTTGGATCAAAAATCATGGCTTGAAAAATGACCTAAAATGGTGCATTCTTGAAAAGTCAACTATGCCCAAAAAGTCAACATTTGCAAAAACCCTAAATTCTTGATTTCTATGAACTTCAACCTTCTTCCATGATCAAATAAAGATCATATACACTCAAAATGATGAAGATCACCCATTGGTTGGGTCATTGGGGGCCTCAGATGCCCTGATTTTGCACTGACTTGTCTGGAAAGTCAACCCTCGATCAGATGACTTCCCCATGGAAATTCTTCATGAAAATTGATATGTATACTCCCTATACCATATAGAGATCAATGAAAACAAGAATGACCAAAAAAATTAGGGTTATGGCCTCTGAAACCAAAACCCTAATTTTCAGTCAACTGTGCAGTCAAACCTGGCTCTGCATCCACTCAAACCCTAGCTCTTGTGATTCCTCTGCATTTTTGACTTTGAGAAGATGGAATATGATATAAGAACACACATGGACCCCTTTGAGTTGATTGGTGGCCTTTGGAATGCCTCAAGAAGCTTTGAGGTTGCTCAGATCGCAAACCCTAGGTGCAGATGCCTTAGAAACTATCCAGTGAATCAAAAATGAGATATGAGATGATATGTTGGTGTTTATGCATATGAGAATGATCACAAGCCATGGTGTGAATGAGTGAGGGCAAATTTGGGGTGTTTACAGCTGCCCCTATTCAAACATGAGTTAGCTGTGCAGGGTGTAAGCGACGGCTTAACAGGCAAACAAGATAACTTGTGGTTGAATATCAAAGACAGTCCAAAATTTGCACTCACAGAATGAAGAAGAAAAGGGATATAGATTGTAAAGGCAAAATAAAGTATATTGTAAAGTGTGGGCGACGGAGGACGACCGTCGAGCAGAGGAAGACTGCTGGGTAAGGAGCAATGACGGGGACGGCCGACATGCTGGGGAAAGTGTATGAAAATAAAGCAATGACGGGGACGGCCGACATGCTGGGGATAAAAGGTAAAGCTAAGACGGGGACGGCCGACTAGCTGGGGAAAGAAAAGAAATTATGATGGGGACGGCCATCAAGATAAAGTTATAAAATTCTCTGAGGATTAATGAAACGTGACGGGGACGGCCATCAAGTTCATAAAGCAAAGTAACCGACGATGGGGACGGCCATCGGGTTAAAAGGAAAAGGGACCACGACGGGGACGGCCATCGGGTTAAAGAATAAATGAAATAAACAGATGATGGGGTACGACCATCAAAGGTGAAGGACGATCACCTAGCAGGGGACGGCTGCTCTGTTGGGAATAAAAGAAATATGATGGGGACGGCCATCAAAGGTGGAGGACGACCACCTGGCAGGGTACGGCTGCCGAAAATATCAACGATGGGGACGGCCATCGGATAGAAAAGGTCAACGATGGGGACGGCCATCGGACGAGAAAGATGGAGGACGACCATCAAGAAGTGGAGGACGACCACTCAGCAGGGGACGGCTGCTCTCGGGGTTTATCATAACACAGGACGAGTGTTAGATAACCAAAATCAACAATGGGGACGACCATTGGATAAAGTGATGAAGGACGATCATCAAGAGGTGGAGGACGACCACCTAGCAGGGGACGGCTGCTAAATATCAACGATGGGGACGGCCATCGGATGAGCATGATGGAGGACGACCATCAAGAAGTGGAGGACGACCACTTAGCAGGGTACGGCTGCTCTCAAAGGTATCATAACACAGGACGAGTGTTAGATAAAAAGAAAATTGTTTTGTTGGCGATCTACTGGGGAGATAGTAAACACGGACGAGCGTTTACATCCGAGAAGCAAAAGGTATAAGTGTTTGGTATTGTGTATAGATTAAAGATGCGGACGAGCATCCTTAAGACTATGATACGGACGAGTATCATGTAGAAACAAGCTGACACATGTTCAGAGATGATGGTACGGACAAGTATCAACTGGTTAACAAAGAACACGGACGAGTGTTGCATCTGAAAGGATTCTTCTGGGGAATAATAGACACGGACGAGTATCTATATTCAAGAAGACATAAGTGTTTGACACAGTGTATGGATTAATGATGCGGACGAGCATCCTTAAGACTATGATACGGACGAGTACCATGTAGAAACAAACACTAGACGCAATGTTCTGAGATGATGGTACGGACGAGTACCAACTGGTTAACAGAGAACAAGGACTACTGTCGAATCTGTGGGGTTATGAGTGATGATGTATACAAGATACGGACGAGTATCTGTATAAGCGTACCATGAGTAGTGAGTATTGTATTGTATAGATGAGTGTTTATCTGCTGGGGAGAGTGACAAGGACGAGTGTCAAAAGGAGAAGGGTGTAATATGAACAAGTATCTGATATACAAAGTCTAGGCGACTGCGCTGGGGTTATGACACGGACAGGTGCCAAGAAGGTGTATATAAGTGTATGTGAGTGCAAAGAGGACCTCTTTGGCTTTCTGCTGGGATATGACACAGACGGGTGTCAGGACGTATCTGTAATGAGGGTGATTTGTTTGTAAAGAGTGTTCTGGCGACTTTACTGGGGAAAGATGACACGGACGGGTGCCAAAAGGTGTATATACTGGTGTTTGATTTGTGAGGCAGCTGCTTTTGCCGGGGACTCTGGTGGGGATTTCTGTACAGTGATGATGAACGGTTTGTTATTCACAGGTGTTCTATTCACAACATGACTTATGATTATGCTATGCATTTGATTTTTTTGCCGTAATGCTCCGTATTAGACGGAATGCTACGCTCTGGGGGATAGTATGATGCAAATGCCATGATTATGCAAAGGGGCACGGATCCGGGATTCGGATCCCATCACTGCGAAGATCTCCGGTTGATCTGCTTGAAATGGACCTCCCAGCTGGGGATGAGATCACTGGTAGATCTAATGATGTATCTGCTCGGGGATATATGTCACTGGTTGACATAACCTTGTAAATGAGAGACCCAACTGGGGTTTGTAGAAGCTTTCCGTACTCTGTTGTGACTTCTTCATGCGTTGCTCTTCTGGATAGAGGCTGAAGATTCTGTGGGGATATGATCCCCTGACTTCTGTATTCTGTTGAGGAAGAATGGCAACTCGGCTGGGGAAGTGTGAGAGGCAACTCAGCTGGGGATAGAACATTTCAGATGCTGAGATTGAGTGCATGTCGATTTGGCAACTTTGCTGGGGAAGTGGGGAGCTACTCAGCTGGGGATAGGGCATCTCGGATGCTGATATCTTTTGTTGATTTGCCAGCTTGCTGGGATGTACCTTGCATGCCCCAAGTTGCGTTCTGGATACCTGCAATCCTGCAAAGATAAGGAAACGTACAAAAGGTCCCGAGGTATCCCTTACTGGACTCCGTCATAGGAGTTAAGTACTTTCGAGAGTAAGTATATTCCCTGTAAGCATGTGCTTTTATTTTTTAGAGAAAGGCATCTGTACTTATGCAATTGTATTTTCAGAGATATCAGACAATTCTTTGCAAAACATAAATGTAAAAAACGAAACATGACTGAAAATCTGATTTTATTAATTCATGTGCCCTGAATTGGCAAGATACAGTCAAAGAAACATATCTCCTGAAATGAGGAGATTGTTACAAATTGAGAAACAAAGTGTTGGCGATGCTGACGACGCTTTCAAGGAGCTTCCTCTTCTGCTATGACTCGTATGACCATGACGTTCTTCTCGTCTTGCTTTCTGGAGGGAGTTGATTCTGATTGAAGCTTGATCCTTTGGAGCTTACCAAGTTGTAGATGATACAGACGAACTCAGAATGCAGTTGTTCGCTTATTCCCTTATTTTGCATGGATCGCCCTTTCGGGTTTTCAATCCATCGGGATACCCATTTTTGCCTGAGCTGTCCAATGCGGCTTTTCAACTCAGCGGGTGTACATTTTTCATTTATTTCCCTTATTTTTGCCCGAGTCTTTTATTCTGTTTTTGACTCGCCGGGATGCCCTATTTTTGCCTGGACTTACATTCTGTTTTTATGTCCAGCGGGTCATTTTATGCGAAGTATTTTTTAACTGCATCTGAATTTACAGGGGATGGGAAATCCTCACCATCCATGGTGCTGAGCATCAGTGCTCCACCAGAGAAAACTTTCTTAACAACGAATGGTCCTTCATAATTCGGAGTCCATTTGCCCCTGTGGTCTGTATGAGGAGGGAGGATTCTTTTCAGCACAAGATCTCCCACTTGGTACTCTCGGTGCCTGACTTTCTGATCGAAGGCCTTCTTCATTCTCTTCTGATATAACTGTCCATGGCAGATTGCAGCCAATCTTTTCTCTTCGATCAGACTCAGTTGTTCGTATCGGGACCGAACCCATTCTGCTTCACTCAGTTTAACATCCATTAACACCCGCAGAGAGGGTAGTTCAACTTCAACAGGTAGGACTGCTTCCATACCATATACAAGTTGATACGGTGTTGCCCCAGTGGATGTTCTGATTGATGTGCGGTACCCATGCAGGGCAAACGGTAGCATTTCATGCCAGTCCTTGTATGTGATTACCATCTTCTGTACAATCTTCTTAATATTCTTATTTGCTGCCTCAACAGCGCCGTTCATCTTTGGCCTGTAAGGAGAAGAATTGTGATGTTGGATCTTGAAGTCCCGGCACAGCTCTGCCATCATTTTGTTGTTTAGATTGGAACCATTATCAGTAATGATTCGCTCGGGCACTCCATACCGACAGATGATATCTCTTTTCAGAAATCTGGCTACCACTTGCCTAGTAACGCTTGCATATGAGGCTGCTTCAACCCACTTGGTGAAATAGTCAATGGCGACCAGGATGAATCTGTGGCCGTTTGAAGCAGTTGGCTCAATCTTGCCAATCATGTCAATGCCCCACATAGCAAAGGGCCAGGGTGAAGACATGATGTTCAAAGGATTGGGAGGCATATGCACCTTATCTGCGTAGATCTGGCATTTATGGCATTTTCTGGCGTAAGCACAACAGTCTGCATCCATCGTGATCCAGTAATAGCCTGATCTTAACAACTTCTTAGCCATGGCATGCCCTCCAGCATGGGTACCAAAAGATCCTTCGTGCACTTCATGCATCAGCAAATCTGCTTCCGTCTTGTCAACACATCTGAGGAGTACCATGTCAAAGTTCCTTTTGTATAAAGATCCATCAGTGTTCAGAAAGAAACTACCTGCAAGCCTTCTCAAGGTCTTCTTATCATTGGAAGATGCCCCAGGTGGGTATGTTTGATCCTCCAAGAAGCACTTAATGTCATGGAACCAAGGCTTATCATCTTTTACAACATCTGCTGCAAATACATATGCTGGTCTATCAAGTCTAGACACTGAAATCTGAGGTATAACGTTAGCGGCTTGAACTTTGATCATGGATGAAATGGTAGCAAGAGCATCTGCAAACTGATTCTCGTCCCGAGGGATATACTCAAGCTTGACTGTTGTAAAGAAAGTCAATAACCTCCTTGTATAATCCCTGTAAGGTATCAGATGATCTTGGTGGGTGTACCATTTTCCGTTGGTTTGATTGACTACCAAAGCTGAATCCCCGAATACGGTCAATGTCTTGATCCTGAGGTCAATGGCTTCCTCAAGACCCATAATGCAAGCTTCGTATTCAGCTTCGTTGTTAGTGCAATTGAAAGTGAGTTTTGCCGAGAAAGGCATGTGAACTCCTTTAGGTGTAATGAGTACTGCACCAACACCGCGACCATTCATGTTAACAGCCCCGTCAAACATCATAGTCCATTCTTCTTCCGGGTCGGGCCCTTCAGTGTGAATAGGCTCTTCATGATCTTTTGCTTTAATGAACATGATGTCTTCATCAGGGAAGTCAAACCTCATAGGTTGGTAGTCATCAATGGGTTGCTCAGCAAGATATTCAGATAGTACACTGCCCTTGATGGCTTTCTGAGATGTGTACTGTATGTCGTATTCTGTGAGAATCATCTGCCATCTTGCAACCCGTCCGGTAAGAGCTGGCTTCTCAAATATGTACTTGACTGGATCCATTTTTGAGATTAATAAGGTAGTGTGGGTCAACATATACTGTCTCAGTCGGCGAGCAGCCCACGCTAAAGCACAGCAAGTTTTCTCGAGCAGTGAATAACGCTGTTCACAGTCGGTAAACTTTTTGCTTAGGTAGTATATTGCATACTCTTTTCGACCAGACTCGTCATGCTGACCTAGTACACACCCCATTGACTCTTCTAATACTGTCAAGTACATGATCAGAGGTCTTCCTTCAACTGGCGGCATGAGAATTGGAGGTTCTTGTAAATACTCCTTGATCTTGTCAAAAGCCTTCTGGCAATCTTCGTTCCACCTGACCGTCTGTTCCTTTCTTAACAACTTGAACAAGGGTTCGCAGGTAGCCGTAAGGTGAGAGATGAACCTCGAGATGTAATTCAATCTACCTAAGAACCCTCGAACTTCCTTCTCTGTCTTTGGTGCAGGCATCTCTTGGATGGCTTTGACTTTATCTGGGTCAACTTCAATCCCTTTCTCACTCACAATAAAGCCCAGCAGCTTACCGGATCGCACCCCGAATGTGCATTTGTTGGGGTTCAACTTCAGTTGGTACTTTCTCAGACGCTTGAACAACTTGAGTAGATTCACCAGATGATCTTCTTCAGTAAGGGACTTGGCAATCATATCATCCACATAACATTCTATTTCTTTGTGGATCATATCGTGGAATAATGTCACCATAGCCTGTTGGTATGTTGCACCAGCATTCTTCAGTCCGAATGGCATCACTTTGTAACAGAACGTGCCCCAAGGTGTGATGAATGTTGTCTTCTCCATGTCTTCAGGTGACATCTTGATCTGATTATATCCTGAAAATCCATCCATGAAGGAGAATACCGAGAACTGAGCCGTATTATCCACCAATACATCAATGTGAGGTAATGGGAAGTCATCCTTCGGGCTGGCTCTGTTCAGATCCCGGTAATCAACACACATTCTTACTTTGCCGTCTTTCTTAGGCACAGGTACTATATTAGCAACCCACGGCGGGTAGCTAGTTACAGCAAGGAACCCGGCGTCCCATTGCTTTTGTACCTCTTCCTTGATTTTCATAGCCATGTCTGGGCGAGTTCGGCGCAGCTTCTGTTTGACTGGAGGGCATTCTTCTCTCAAAGGCAGCTTGTGCACAACAATGTCGGTATCCAACCCTGGCATATCTTGATACGACCAAGCAAACACATCAACATACTCTTGAAGCAGATCTATCAGTTGCCTCTTCACTGAGTCTTGCAGGCAGGCCCCGATTTTAACTTCTTTCACGTCTTCGTCTGTACCAAGATTAATCACTTCAACCTCCTCCTGGTGAGGGGTAATAACCTTTTCCTCTTGTCTCAACAACCTGGCTAGCTCTTCAGGAAGCTCATATTCTTCATCAACCCCTTCATCAGCTTGATTGATTGGATTGTCAAAGTCATACGATGTCATAGCCGTGCTGTTGTCGGTGCTGTCTGGAAGGCACTCTCTGCAAGGGTTGAATTGGTTCATTTTAGTGATTGATTTTAATCTTGCTTTAGAAAAAAGTGAAATGAAGTTATCATTTTGAAAACACCGCCATTTATTTTTGTACAAAAAGAAAAATGGAAAAACAGTGAGCAGAAAAGAAAAAGACTCGTTTGCAAAAAGATGTCTGATATTTCATTAATTTAATCTTGTTTGCACAAAAGTACAGATGGCCCTGGTTACAAAATGAGTCTTGTCATCTTGGGTAAGATGCAAGACTTTGATGCATGCTATAAAAAAAATACAGGAAATAATAATTACTCTGCATGAGTAACTCTTATAATTTCCTGGGAA
This sequence comes from Lathyrus aphaca, assembly GCA_963966055.1. Lineage (NCBI taxonomy): Eukaryota > Viridiplantae > Streptophyta > Magnoliopsida > Fabales > Fabaceae > Lathyrus > Lathyrus aphaca. The sequence continues at coordinate 277,904,418 of OZ014523.1, forward strand.
GACCAGTTCGAGACACTGCTCCCCGGGATCTTCGGACGAATCCAATTCTCCAGATTGCGCTCCTCTTCCAGCTCGTCTTCCAGACAGTTGATAGCATCGGGGGTGAGCATCCCCCCACTGACAAAACCTGGCTCTGCAGTAGCCTTTGCTTGATGTTGAGTTGGTTTGTAACCCAACCCAAACTTGTCCTTCTTCTCTTCCACAGCTAAGACCTTGCCCCAGCCTAGGGCAGTTCCTTCCTCAACAACCTTCCGGGCTTGTTGGTAAGATGACATTGGAGTACCAGATACAGCAGATGCTTCATTGACATTCAAGGCTTCAAAACCTTGGCTCATTGTTTCATGGATCTCTCCATCCATTTCAATGTACTTGTAGGTTGCCAGGTGGCTGACAAAAATGTCCTCCTCTCCACAGATTGTGACAACTTGGCCTTCCCACTCAAATTTTAACTTTTGGTGAAGGGTAGACGTTATTGCGCCGGCGGCGTGAATCCAGGGTCTACCCAACAAACAGCTGTAGGCGGGCTGAATGTCCATCACATAAAAGATAGTTTTAAAAGTCTGTGGGCCAATTGTCACGGGCAGCTCAATCTCTCCCAGAACCGATCTCTTCGAACCATCAAAGGCTCTTACTACCAGGTTGCTGGGTCTCAATGCCAATCCATCATATTCTAACTTCACCAGAGCCTTCTTCGGTAAGACATTCAGGGAAGAACCTGTGTCCACCAGCACATGAGAAAGGACAGCTCCTTTGCATTCCATGGTTATGTGCAAGGCTTTGTTGTGGTTGCGGCCATCCGCTGTCAAGTCAGAATTGGTAAACCCTAGCCCATTGCTAGCAGTAACATTACCAACCACGGTTTCCAATTGGTTGACAGTAATCTCCTCAGGCACGTAAGCTGCGTGCAGGACTTTAAGTAGTGCATTCCGATGGGCTTCGGAGCACATAAGCAGTGAGAGGATGGAGATTTTGGATGGCGTCTGGTGAAGCTGATCCACAACTTTATAATCACTCTTTTTGATGATCCGCATAAACTCATCAACTTCCTGATCAAATGGAGTCTTCAGGGCTTCTTTGGCAGCTGGATCTTCCTGCACCGGGCCTTTACCCTTTGCTTTGGCAGCAGCTTCTGCTTCGGCTGTAGGTCTTTGAACTTGTGAAGCAAAGAGACGTCCGCTTCGAGTGAAGCCTCTGCCTCCCCCCACATTATCTATTTGTGGTGCAGGTGCTATTGTTTCAAGAGTGATTCTTTTCCCTTCACAGTACACGTCAGAGCCATAGTGCCAAGGGATGGCCCTATTGCTTTCATATGGTACTGGTCCAGGCACCGTGACAGTGACCGGACTGATTGCTGCTGCTGAAGGGACTGTTATTGTTTGTGGATCATAAAAGATTGTAACTGGTGCTCTGGCGGGAGCAGCACCTTCTGAATGGTAGGCAGAATTATTTTCAGGATCGTAGAATATGGTGACGGTAGAGACATCTTCATGATTGATTGCTGGTGTTGTAGGAGGTACTGTTGGAAGGACTGTTGTTGTTGCTGACGGAGATTCGAAATGGAATGAAGCTGAAGTTGTAGCAGGAGGAACTGTTGAAAACTGATCATTTGGGAGGACAGATGAAGTACTGGTTGATGTTGCTGGTGAGTGGTCGGGAACAATAGTTGCTGCATTTGTAGGAGGTTCTGAAACCGTTGTTGATATAGTTGCCGGATTTGTCGGAAATGATGTAGTGATCTGTAGTAGGCCATTCTAAATAAGGCTGTCAATGCCATTCCTCAGGTCCTCGCACCCATTCCATGAAATATTGCAATAGGGACACCCTAGTTCACACCCCGGAAATATTTGGTTTTCGCGGAGTTGAGCTTTGATTTCCACCAATGGTGTCCTGATCTGATCCACACTGGTTATTAAATAAGACAGTTGGTCTTCTTCAATAGCATTAATTCGGGGACCACCATGGTTTGGCATAGGGTTTTTATTGACATTGGGCGGAGGTGCAAAATTCAGAGCCTTGGAGTCCACCAAGTCTTGTACCTTCATATGCAGAGCCCTGCATTTTTCTGTACTGTGACCAGGTGCGTTCGAGTGAAAAGCACACCTAGCATTGGAGTCATAGTTCCTTGGTAGACTGTTGGGATCCGGAGGTGCCAACGTTCTTAGCTCGACTAGGTTGAGTTTCAGAAGTTGTGGCAGCAAGGCAGCATACGGCATTGGGATCGGGTCGATCACTCGGTTAGCTTGGGATGGTCTTTGTTGGAATGGCCTTTGTTGATTGTTGTTGTTGGAATTGTTGTTGAAGTTCCTTGGAGGATACTGATTCTGCTGATACTGAGGTTGTTGTTGGAAGTTTTGTTGAGGAGGTTGATAGACTGGCTGTGGATGAATTGGAGCAGGGATAGTAACTGCTGCTATTGACCTCTGAGCATATTGGGGCCTACCCCTGTTGGTGTGGACGGCATTGGTCTCGCCAGTTCTTCTCGGGCCTGCAAAAGGCTTTCTTGTACTACTGGACGAGCTTGCACCATTGTCTGAGATCTTTCCCATTTTCAACAGGCTTTCAATTCTCTCCCCAGCTATGACAACATCTGCGAAGCTAGTAGATGAGAAAGCAGCTAGCCTATCAATATAGGTTCCCTGAAGAGTGTTCATAAACATGTCTGCCATTTCTCTCTCAGACATAGGTGGCTGGACAGCAGCAGCAAGCTGTCTCCATCTTTGAGCATATTCTCTGAAGCTCTCCCTAGATGACTGTGACATTCCCATTAGGAGGGTCCTGTTGGGTGCCATATCTAGATTATACTGATACTGTCTGATGAAGGCCTCTGCCAGGTCCTTCCAGCACCTTATAGTTGCTCTTGTCAGATGGGAATACCATTCCCTAGAAGCTCCAGTCAAGCTATCTTCGAAGTAAAACATCCAAAGTTTCTCATCCATTGTATAGGCTTTCAGCCTTCCCAGAAATGATTGCAAATGAGTCCGGGGGCATGAAGTCCCATTATACTTTTCGAAGCAAGGAGGCTTGAACTTATGGGGGATCCTGACCCCTTCTACCAAACCCATGTCCATAACGTCGAAACCCAAAGAATTTTGAGATTCTAAGGACCTCAACTTCTCAGCTATCTCTTCCAATCGTCTATCATATGTTTCCTCTCCGGCTCCCATTACTGTATACTGGTCCTCCTGAGGATCTTCTTGAAGTACTCTGGCTGCTGTGGCTGTCCCTTGAATGTTGACTGGGATGTTGGCCTCTGGATGGAGATGGGGTCCAAAAACTGGGGGATTGACATGAGGTTGGACCCTCTCGTTGTTACTTGTGCCAGCAGTTCCCACATGGGGCTCCTCTTGATTCCTTCCTTCTACCAAAACTCTGAGCCTCTCCTGGCTTTGAGCTAAATTGTTCATCACTTCCATGAATTGTGTTATCTGAGTTCTCATCTCCAACCTTTCGTTGGCCATCTGGTTTCTGACCTCCGTAAGGTCCTGCTGCATCTGATCCATCTGAATTCCCGGAAGGTTGTTTCTAGTTGGGTACCTGTGAGGCCTGTTGAGAGGAAATACCCGGCGGCGAGCAATAATTCCTGAACATCACAACAGAGGTTAGCAACAACAAAACAAAAACCTACAAAACAAACAAAAGGGTTAGCATGCAATGCAGTTATGCTTATTTGTTCTCAAGGTATCCGGCTTGGCCTTCAGTTTTGACCCTTCCAGACCCCTGAAGATGCTGCTGTTGAAGTGAACTTGGATGGAAACCAACACAAATATATTACAAAGGTGAAATAATACAACTTGTTCAACACAAGCCCTCAAAGGGGTCAAAATACATCACAAAAAGCAAAAGTACATGGAAAAGGAACAACAACAAGCAAATGATCAAACTCCAAGGCCAAACTCATCCTCACGAACTTCCTTAAGAAGTGCTTCGGTCACAGGATCAGCCGGATGCTCCGTGAGACTTCTGATGAGAAGGTTTCTTGTTGCAACAGCTGCAGTCAACTTCCTGCTCTGACTTTGGTCCTTAGACCTCTTTACTCCTGCTTTGATTTTCAGCTCTGATATTTCCTCCTGGGCTGCTGCCAGGGCTTTTTCCATCTGCTCCATCTTGTCTTGAGCTCTCTTGTCTTCTAGAGTACGAGCCTCAGTGATCCGGACCCACCTGGCCTGACTCTCTTTCAAATACAAGTCTGTCCTTGCTCTCTGGAACTGGGCTTCTTTACAAGCATTCTTCAGAATCTGTTCACCAGCTTTGGACTTGTTGATATAATCTCCAGACTTCTCAATTTTAGTCAAGTGTTCCACTTTCAATTTCTCCAATCTCTCAATCTCCCTTACACCTTCACTCCTCTCCCGGAGGGTCTTCTGCAAAGCCTGGGTTAGCTTCTCATTTCTTTCCTTCAAGCTCTCAAACTCCTCCAAACTGATAGTGGCAGGGGGTGGTGCTGAAGATGACTCAGGCATGTCTCCTATGGTAAAGGGCATTCCAGAGAATTGGGCCCTAGCATGGGACCACTCATAATATTGGACTGATGCCACATTATTGCACTTCCCCAGAATGGTGATTCCCTTGGTTTGAACATGATCCCAGGCCCAAGCAGCCTGCCTAACAGTTGCCAGACTAATCTTGTTCTCACAGTAGAGGGTCTCAACCAAATCCTGTACCCTAGGAGTGTGGACCAGTGCATAGCCCAATTGTCTCCTGAACAGCAGAGGGTCGTAGTTGATACTTCCCTTAACTCCTATCAAAGGCACATTGGGAAAGTGCCCACAGCTGGTGATCATATCTCTTCCTTTGGTGCTCTGAGTACACCATCTGATGTCTGCTGAAGTGAGAGTAGTGAGCCTCTTAGCCCAGTTGCTTTGCTGATGAGGATTTAGAAATGCATTTGTCCTGGGTAGATGCTTAAGAAGCCAAGCATGGAATAATGGAGCACAACACCTCACTAGCCTGCCTCTCTGCTTCTCATTCCTCTGATGCACTGAGTAATAGAGATCACCCAATAAAGTTGGCACTGGGTTCTTCAGGATGAACAAGTGGATTGCATTCTTGCTAATGAATCGAGGCTCATCTGCAAACAACACAATTCCATATACACTTAAGGCCAACAGAGCACAGACAGCTTTCCACTCCCCCAGGGAGGCCTTCAGACTAGCTTGAGAAATCAGGAAGTCAAGATGAAAACCAGGGATTCCAGCTTTAGAGGTCATATGCTGTTCAATCAAAACAGGCTCCAGATACAAAGCTTTTGCTACCTCTCCATTGCTGGGAAAGACCATTTCAGGGTTAAAAGGGATTTCCCTCTTGATAGGCAAACCAATCAAAGATGAGTATTCTTCTAATAGGGGCCCCAACTGAAAGTCTTGAAAGGTGAAACATCTCAATGGAGGATCATAAAACTGAATGCAGGTGTGGATCAGGCTCCTCTGTGAAGGGTCCAGATCCATAACCATGTCCAGTATATCTCCATAACTCTCCCTGAACAAGGGTATGTGATCTGGAGTGATCAGGGTTTGGATCCTCCTGATGTCTGATAAGTCTGGTTGGAAGAAATGATAAGTGATGTTGCTTTTCTTTGGAGCCATGATGCTGAGGACTGAGTAGGATAAGTGCTGATGAAGATGCTGAGGAGTGGGCCACTGGCTGGCTAGTGCTAATAACTGAAGTATATGGCTGACAAACTGATGCAAGTGCTGGTGGAGATAGGTCAAAACTGCAGATGGGGTCAAAACCAAAACCAGATGAAAAATGGATACCCTGAAACACAAATAAGCAAATGTTAATATGATGCAATGAGTATGTATGCAAATGAAATGCAAGGGTTTGTGACTGAGCTGGATCTGATTAACTGCCTTGATATAGATCCATGTGTGTTCAAGAAATCCAGATGGAGGTCTATAAATCCAGTAACCAGGGCGGGGGACTCAAATAAAGAGCCACAAGTCCAGGGTTTCAGAATCACAAGAACTGTCCAACATGGAGTATTCTTAACAAAGTCAAAGTAACAGGGTATTCTGAGGTCAAGGTACCTGCAAACCTGTAAACAGCCCAACCCCCTCACAGGTGATGATCTAGAACAAGGATCCTCAGACTTGGATCAGTTATGAGAAGTGTAAACACTTCTAACCCGGAGGTACAGTGTTTACAATAACCATAACAATTCCTCCTCTAATTCACCTCAGTTTCTGAAGGTCAATACTAAAAGGTCATCCAGACTTAGCAGGCTTCCCAGATAGCCCTAGCATTGCAGGAAATCCGCAACACAGAGTTCTCAAGAAGAAACCCATATCTGAACCGTGTTTCATATTCCCGCACCAGACCGAAATGGAATGGGAAAGAATATGATTCACTCTAGCCTAGGTGTCACTCAGGTCCCAGGTATAGGACCTTAACTCTCAATGAAACACCCACCCACCAAAACAAGAAACCAGATCCAGCCAGCAATAATGACAGTATGATATATATAAATGCAATAAAGAAAGCAGTAAAGCAACTGTACATAAAGCAATAAACAAAACAGATATACAAGCACAGACAAGCACATAACACCCCAGTAAACACAAATCAATCAAGCGCTAGGAGGAACCCACAAAAAGAACCAGAAGCCCTGGTTGCAGTATAAGGGTCCCCAGCAGAGTCGCCAAGCTGTCGCTCCCGACAAATGAAACAGGGTCATATGAAGGTACAGACGCGAACGGTCGGCGAGGGGAACAGTGAGAACACACAGCCGTGAACTCACTGGAGAAGAATAGAGTCGCCAGCTAGGCATTTTTATCCCGGAGGAAAGGTAATGCTGCATAGACCTAGAAAAAAGATGGATAAGACGGTTTGCGAACCAGAGAGACTGAGAAAGGGGGTTGGTTACAACCTGGGAAGGTATTAGCACCCAGACTGTCCGCCGTACTCGACGGGATCCACGCTTAAAAGATTTGTGTTTTAAAGGGGTAGTGTCAGTGCAATTTGTGTGTCAAAGAGCTGGAAAAGGATGTACAGGTGTCAGTGTAAGAAGTGAAGGGTATAAATGTACAGTGTCAGTGTAAGAACAAAGATGAGATGCTCATGATAATGAGGCTAAAGAATGAAGCTGGAAAGAGGGGGAATATACAGAGACTTTTGTTCGATAACTGTTAAGTTATGCCTACGTATCCTCTCGTGCAATGAGGAAGTCAGAACACCGTAGTTCGACCCAAAGAGACTGAAAGATGAATTGACTTGTGAACTGCTTGCTTGTCAATGCTCAAGTGTATGACCTGTCTGGCTCAGGTGCTTACTGTCTTGCATTAGACGGAAGAAGCAAGTTCTCGATTGTGAATGAAGATGATGAGAAGAGAATCCCGGAGGAGACGATTATTGTTTGTTTTTGAGTTTTCGGTCTTTTATTGCTTTTTGGATTTTTGTCATAAGAAAATGAGCTTAAGCCTAAACCAATGGATTTAGTAAACTCATCACATCTTCCCTCTGATTAGGGGTAATGAGAGTACCTTAAGTGTGAAGTCAGATTCTCACACTTAATCACCTTTGATGTAGGATTAAGATCATTAACCTACTTGTGATTATTTAGATGTTTTTGTGATTTTGTTTAGTGTTGAGTAATGAGGTTAAGCCATAATCAAGGATTAAACAGACTCATTACACCATCCTAAAAGAAGGATAATAGATGAGAATGTTTAAGCTGAGGAAGACTCCTCAACTTAATCCATGATTAGGGATTAAACCCATGACAAAACAAACCTTTATTAAGTGGATTTTATTTAGATTAATGGTATGATGATGAAGTGTTTTTTATGATTTGTAAGACAACTTGAGGGGGACTTGTCCATTAACACTAGGGTTAGTCCTTCTTAACCAATTAAGGAAGAATTAGAACCCTAATGCAAGGCCCAAGTTACAAGTGATGTCTTGATGATTATTAGATGAATTGATTAAGAGATTTAAACACCTTAAGGGTTCAAGACTTAGGATTAAAGCTATACACTCCATCCTAAGAGAAGGATGCAGGCATAAGCTTAATCACAAAGTCTTAAAGCCTTTAGGGTTTAGTCCCTGATTATGAGGTGAGAAGAGGAGACTCAAAGAGAGACACAAAGGTAAAACTATGAGGGGAGACTAATCAAAACCCTAATTCATTGTCATGCTTGGATGATCCTAAGGTTTGTGAGGTTTGCAAGAACAATCTTCAGAGGAACCACCAGGAAGCAGATGAACAGGATCAAGAGAAGCAAAATGACTTGCTTCATTCAAGAAGTCAAGTCACTTGAAGCAAGAAAGTGGGAAGAAGAAGAATGAGCAAGCTCAAACTCAAGCACATATAAAAATGCAGCAATGGATGCAAGAGAGATGAAAAGAAAAGGTATGAGAAGTGAAGGCAAATCCACTTCTCAAGTTTACTTACCACCTGCAATGTTAGAAAGAAAATGCAATGCAATGCAAGATGAGATGAAATGATATGATGCTAAGCAAAACCAGAAGCATGTTGATGATGATTATGATGTTATGAGGTGCTGCAAACATGAGACAAGGCATGGAGATGTTCATACAAGATTATGAATGCAAATGGTACAAGCTTAGAAGCATGGATACACATGAAAAGTTATGAATCATACAAGACAAATGACATGGCAAATATGCAATGCAATGATCAAAGATGCTTTATACATGTCTTAAGATGTCAAATGAATCATAAGAATGCACAAAATGCAAAGACAAGTCATGTTATGCAAGGGAATGCAAGGAGGATGCAAGAGAGAGCCCAAACTAGGGTTCATGGATCAAACATCAAACAAAAACCCAAAACAGAAGCAAACCCTAAGATAAAAAATGGAAAATGGCACCCAAAGAAACCCTAGGCCTATGATGAACCACTGCCCAAAGGGGAGCTCTCAACTCTCAACCAAACTCAAGATATGAATTTTCTAAGTTATTAGGGTTTTTTAGGGTTCTTAACAAAAGAAATGCCAAACAATTTGAAAATGCAAGAACAATTCATGGCCTTTTTACCCTAGAAACTACATGCCAAACACAAGACAAAGCAAAAAGAATCAATGTCTCAACCTTCACCAATAGGCAGAAATGAATTTTTGAATCCATGATCAAAATAATGCATAAAAAATGATTTAATTCAATGAAAAATTCTTAAAATGCATCAAGATCAAAAAAGAAATTTGGTTTGAAGGTTGGACAATGTTTCTAAATGTCTTAGAACATTTCATGAATTTTTTTGTAATTTTTAAATACCTAAAAGTATTTTTAATTAATTAATTCTCATTAATCAATTAAAAATAATCTTTTAAATATTTAAAAATACTTTTTTAAATGATAAAAATAAAATAAAAATGTTTTTGGGTCATAAAAATTATTAAAACTTTAAGGAAAAAGTTTCATAATTTTTATGAATTTTTTGCTATTTTAAAATAATTATGCAAGTTAAATGAAATAAAAATGAATAAAAACCAAATAAAATAGGAAGTAATCAGGATGGATGGATGAGATTGATTCTGAGTTCAAATGTGTTGACTGCGCGCGTGATCTTGTGGTTCAGATTCAAACTAGGTTAATCTTAATTAATTAAATAAATTAAACCTAATTAAAACTAATGACAAGATCCAGGCCTTCCATTCACGCGCGGGAAACAGGATCTAAAGGCCCAGGTTCAAAGTTGGTGCCCTAACCCTAATTAGTGATTAATGACTTTCAGGCTGCCGGAGAAGACTTTCGGTCGTCTTCTCCGGCCAGCCCTCACCTGAGAAACCTCAAAACCTCTCAAAACGTAACAAAAACAAAATCTATGAATTGGGAAATGATCTCCAGCCTCTCACGAATCAAACCCCTCTCTCAAAACAAATTTATATTTCCTAAACAAGCTGAATCGAAGAGAAGAAGTTCTAGGTCACGCAAGCTTCAGAAACAAATTAAATGCTCATTTCAAAACCATTTTCAAAACCAAGAACATCAGGATGATCAGCAAGACATGAAGAACAAGTTTGTAACAAGAAAAATGATTTCTGGAAAAATTATTTTCGAGCTACCTGAGATTTGGAGCTTTCAACTTGAGGACTTTCTGGCCACCTCTCTTTGTGCAAACCACTCCACTTGATCCCCCAAAGATGTTTGAGTGCTCAAAATGAGTTTGTGCTGGCTGGATAATGAGTTTCGAAAGCTTCTGCTCAAGCTTGATCAGAAATGGCAATGGAGGTTCTTGCTCTTTCAGGTCATTGTGAATGATGGTTTGAGGTCCAAATGATGTATGGAGAAGCTTTGCAAGGTTTGTTTGGCTGTTTGTAAGCTGTGGTGAGAGTTTCGAAGAGAAATGCAGACTGAGGGTGAGCAATGGCTATGGGGTGTTCTGGCTATATCAGGCTTGTGTTCTTGGTGCTGGGTGATCTATGAAGTAGGGTGAGTTGAATGGAGGAAAAGGTTTGAGTGTTTGCAGGCTGTATAGAGAAATTCGAAGGCTTATGCAAAATGGAAGGTTTTTGTGTATGTGGTGAATGAGTTGGTTTCAGCCTTGCTTCTTCTTATGTTTTGCTTGCAAATTGTCCACATGACTCTCTCTCATTGGTCAGTTGATTTGACATGTGCTTTATGGATAGGTGAGGCAACTTTTGCAATTTGTCAACTCTTGTGTAAGAGAAAGTATGGTGAGGTGCTAGCTTGGTACAAGGCATGGGCTATGCGCAGCAAGATGAGGGGGAAATGTCAGCTTGGTCCAGCATTCAAGGCAGCAAGTTGGTGAAGCATGATCATGAGTTTTGCAACTTGGTTACTTTATGGATTTTCATGAAAAATGCCTTGTTACATGAACTAAGCACATGTGATCTCTTGGTTCAATTCTGATTTTATGACTTAGAGAAATGTTTGTGTACTGGTTTGAGAGGAATTAGAAGTCACATAATGCATTTGTTCATGACTTTGCAAAATTTCACACTTGGTGCATACCTTGAAAAACAATGATTTTTGCCAACTTTGCATTGCCATAACTTTTGGTCTAAGAAGAGTTTGATCATGTTCTTGTACTTTTTGAAAAGGGAAAGATGAGATCTACAACTTTCATGACCAAAGTTTTTTCATTTGAAGCATTTTTGGATCAAAAATCATGGCTTGAAAAATGACCTAAAATGGTGCATTCTTGAAAAGTCAACTATGCCCAAAAAGTCAACATTTGCAAAAACCCTAAATTCTTGATTTCTATGAACTTCAACCTTCTTCCATGATCAAATAAAGATCATATACACTCAAAATGATGAAGATCACCCATTGGTTGGGTCATTGGGGGCCTCAGATGCCCTGATTTTGCACTGACTTGTCTGGAAAGTCAACCCTCGATCAGATGACTTCCCCATGGAAATTCTTCATGAAAATTGATATGTATACTCCCTATACCATATAGAGATCAATGAAAACAAGAATGACCAAAAAAATTAGGGTTATGGCCTCTGAAACCAAAACCCTAATTTTCAGTCAACTGTGCAGTCAAACCTGGCTCTGCATCCACTCAAACCCTAGCTCTTGTGATTCCTCTGCATTTTTGACTTTGAGAAGATGGAATATGATATAAGAACACACATGGACCCCTTTGAGTTGATTGGTGGCCTTTGGAATGCCTCAAGAAGCTTTGAGGTTGCTCAGATCGCAAACCCTAGGTGCAGATGCCTTAGAAACTATCCAGTGAATCAAAAATGAGATATGAGATGATATGTTGGTGTTTATGCATATGAGAATGATCACAAGCCATGGTGTGAATGAGTGAGGGCAAATTTGGGGTGTTTACACAATGGATCAAAGGAATCAATGAATGAAGAATTTCAGATTTTAGAATTCTCTTCAAAGAATGTGAGAATTTGCAGAGAGAGAGAGAGAGTGAAGTTGCTGTGTGTTTTTCGTGTAGAATGAAGCTCTCCCCTTACTGAATTCGTGAGTGAAGATTAATATATCTAGGGGTGTGGAAGTGTGAAGGGTGGCTGCATCAATTCTGTTATTCCACGAAATGCAGTGCAGTACTCATGCTCTTTTCCTTCCCCATTTGTTTTCAAATTCGATCACATGTGGTGAGATGTGTGGTAATAATGGGGAGGCTTCATAGATGTTTATATGATATTTGTTGATGAAGAAAGGTGATGATCAGATGGTGATTTGGTGTGGTGTATGGAGTGCATGGGAACCTTTATTTCACGTGAACTTTTCCTTTCCCTTGGTGCAACGCATGATGAGCCAATTGGTAAAAGCCTGATTTTGAGTGGCAATGTGAACAAGCGAGTGATACCAATGTATATTGTTGATTCTTCTCACCCATGTGATGTCCAAGTGCCATTATTTCTTTGCCACACTTATACTACAAATCGAAACACATACATACAAGTGACACCCACATCCATTTGGTCATGTGAACACATACTAATGCCCTATTGAAAAAAGTGTGAGAAAAAAATAATAAAAATTATGGAAAAATATAAAAGAAAAAGGTGGACCAATGGGATGTTGCCAAAATACCTCTAAAACCCTAAAATACACCAAAACTTCAAAAAATCATAACTTGAGTTCTAAAAATGCTATGAGAGCGTTCTACGACTTTTCAGAAAGGGAAAATCGTGCTCTACAACTTTCGTGTTCACCAGAAAATCATTCGGAGCTTTTTCGTACATGAAAAAATAGCTTGAAGTTCAGGGACAAATAATTTCCAAAAATGGAAACTTCTAAATTTCCAAATTTAGAAACTTTTTGCATACTCCCGATTTTTGACATTTAAGCTCAACTGTATTATTCCTTGACATGATATGACCTCAAAAATGATAATCCTGATAAAAAAACTCTGAAATCTTCATGTTGACTTTTTTGACTGCAAAGTTGACTTTCTTGCTTCACCTTCAAGTAACTGGACCAAATCTTGACTTCTTCAATGAATTTTTGCCTCAAACTTCATATATAAGCCATGCAGACCAAATGAGAGCCTTTGACCACAAGAATTGGTCAAAGCTAAGAAAATATGAGGATCTGGCCCAAAACCCTAATCAGGATTTCCCCCACACATGAGAAAACTGCATTTTTGAACTTCTGATGAAATTTCTCTCTTCTGAACTTTTGAGGATGACCTTATGTTTATTCAAGACATGAGAAAACCTTATGAGCTTCTTGCAATGCTTGTAATGCCTCAAATCCACCAACAATTGATCATATGCCTAATGCTAGAACATGAGAATGTTATGCTTTACTTTTCCATGCAAAGATGCCAAAGATATGCTATGCTTATGATGATTATGATATGATGATGATGCTTAAAAAGAAGAGGGCAAATTTGGGGTGTTACACTCCGGTAGCAAGGTTAGAAGCAATTAGATTATTACTTGCTTACGCTTGTTCAATGAATTTTCAGTTGTACCAGATGGATGTCAAAATCGCTTTCCTGAATGGCTACATAAATGAAGAAGTCTATGTCAAACAACCTCTGGGTTTTGAAGACTTCAAGAATCCCTCTCATGTCTACAAGTTGAAAAAGGCTCTTTATGGCTTAAAGCAAACACCAAGAGCATGGTATGATCGCCTTAGCAACTTCCAATGTGAGAAGGGTTTTACAAAAGGAAAGGTTGACAAGACGTTGTTCATAAAGAAGTTCAAAGGTAACACCTTATTGGTTCAAGTCTATGTCGACGACATCATCTTCGGTTCAACAAACAAAGATCTTTGAGAAGAATTTTCACTTATGATGCAAGGAGAATTTGAAATGTCCATGATGGAAAAAATGAACTATTTTCTTGGACTACAAATCAAGCAAACAAAGGATGGCATCTTCATCAACCAATCCAATTATTGCAAGGAACTATTAAAAATATTCGATATGGATAGTTGCAAGGTGATGTCCACTCCTATGGGATCCGGAACGTACGTTGATCAAGATGAATCCGGCACTTCAATTGATATCACAAAGTATCGAGGTATGATCGATTCATTATTATATTTGACGGCAAGCCGTCCTGACATTATGTTTAGTGTATGTCTGTGTGCACGCTTTCAAGCAAATCCGAAGGAATCACATCTCACCGTCGTAAAAAGGATTATGAAGTATCTCAAAGGAATAACAAATGTCGGACTATGGTATCCAAAAGGTAGTACATGTTCTTTAATTGGTTTTCTGACGGTGATTATGCAGGATGTAAGACTGATAGAAAAAGCACAAGTGGCACCTGTCATATTCTCGGGAATGCACTAGTATCATGGGAATGGAAGAAGCAAGCTTGTGTCACACTTAGCACGGCCGAAGCGGAATACATTTCAGCTGGCAGTTGTTGTGCACAAATTTTGTGGCTTAAGCAGCAACTTTTTGACTATGGCGTAGATCTTGGTTGCATTCCTCTTCGATGTGACAACACAAGTGCCATCAACATCACAAAGAACCTGGTCATGCATTCAAGAACAAAGCACATATACATTCGGCACCATTTCCTTCGTGATCACGTACTTAACGGAGACGTAGATGTTACCTTCGTGGATACGCATAATCAATTAGCAGACATTTTCACAAAGCCGCTCGCAAGAGAACCTTTTTACAAGATTAGAAGAGAACTTGGAATCTTAGATGAAAAGGATATATAGATCATCCATTAACAAAGGTGCACAACATTCATTCTTCTCTTGTTTAAGCAAAATATTTCAATATGTTTCTGCTTCTACTCCCTTCTTATATGTGCCATATATGTTCATGATTCATTAAATATGTATAAGTTATGTTTTAAAACGTTTAATTTTCATTTTCAGCAAGTATTTTGATGTTGCAATCGATTTCAACATTATTGCAATCGATTGCAGTATATAATTTTTATGTATTTTTTCAAAACTGGGAATAGTGCAATCGATTGCAATATGATGCAAATCGATTGCAATCTGGAGAAAATGGTTTTTTTAACGTATTTTTTATATGGTGCAATCGATTGCATGTTGATGCAAATCGATTGCAGACTGGAACTTTTTGAAATTTTTTTATTTTTTTTCTTATTCCTTCATACTTGCATTGATTCATTGTCTTATAACTTATTACCCAATCAATTAAAATCACTTCTCAACCAACATGGATCTTTCTTAAAATGTTTTAATATTCTTTGTTTGAATGTTCTCTTTATGTAGTGTTTAAATGTTTTATGGTTGTAATGTCAAATGTATGAACTTATCATGTTTTCTTTATGATGTAAAATTCTGCACTTATGTTATGTATGTACTTCAAGTTTTTAATCTATGATACATTACTTCTAGTATCATTGTTTCTTGTATATGGCTTATCATTATTTTCACCCATCTTTCCCTTCTTTTTGATAATGTAAAAGGGGGAGAAAGGTGTTATGCTTGTATATTTCCTTGTATTCAATTTTTTAAAGGTACAAAGCCCACTTCACATACAAAGGGGGAGATATACATATTAGGGGGAGAAGTATTCCGGAAATTTCAAAGCATCTAATAAGATTGTTTGTCATCATCAAAAAGGGGGAGATGTGAAGTCAAGCTTCTCCATGGTCAACACTTGTTTTGATGAAGACACATCTCTTAGTTTCAATATGATAAGAAGGAAAAGATGATTTTCAAGATTAAAGCATCATGTTCAAGACTTAGATTTCGAGAAGATGTTTCATGAAGGTATATTAACAATTATACACAAACATTAAAGTCTTAGATGCTCAATCAAGAACTAACATCATTGCATAAATTTTTCTTAACCTTGGCATGTTTCAAATTTGCATTTTTCAAAGTTAAGGATATGTAAATCGATTTACATTTATATGCAATTGATTTACATATGCTATTTTAAAGCATTTTCACTTTTTAACTAGGTGCAATCAATTTACATCTTGATGCAATCGATTGCATGCTGCAAAATTTTGAAAAATTGGTTAATGTTGGCATGTGCAATCGATTTTCATTATAGTGCAATCGATTGCAACCTGTACAGATTTGAAAAATCATTATTTTTCATAACACCTCTTCATATATCTTTTCATGGAACCTTTTCATGATGCATTGGCATTTGTTCATGAAATTCTTACTGTTATTACATTGTTTCATAAGGGTGTTATGTGCATATAAATTCTAAACTTTTTCAAATCATTTAACACCTCTTTCAAAAATATTTTCATTGTAAAAAATTCACAAAAACTCTTAAACTTTTAACAAGAATTTTTCTGCATTACTTCATATCATATAATCAGAAAATTCTTGAGCTATCTAATACTTTATGTCATTGTGAATTATTGTTGGTGAAAGAGAAGATCAATTGTTATATTGATAAAGAATCAAAGCTTCAACTTTCTATCTTATAAAAATTCAGAATTATTGTTTTTCTTGTTATCCGGATTGTGGATACAAGAAGTCTTTTATTGAGAGGATTGTTCTCAATAAGACATAGTGGAAAATTCCAAGAGGATTGATCTTGGTGAGTATAGTTTAGTGACTTGTATAGAAAGACTAGGAAGAGTCTTGTATTGTCCAAAACTATAGTAAATTCTCTTTCACGTTGAAAGGGGAGTGGAGTACTCTCGGATTGTGAGGGGAACCACTATATATCGCCGTGTCCATTTTACTTTTCCGCTTTACCACTTTTTAACTTAGAACAATAATCAAAATTATTCAACCATCGATAAAACTCCAAAAAAATATCTAAGAACCTAATTCACCCCCCCCCCCCTCTTAGGCGCACTCTTATACTTACAAAGAAGATTTCTTAAGATGAGAGGCATAAGGAATCCCTTCGACAACCTAATCATAAAGATATTGAAGAAGAATTGAAGGTGGCGTTCATCATGCCGAAAGGGCCTAGAAACTCACCCAGGAGATTGAAAACCTTTCGACCAACAAAGTTTTTTGCGATCATTGACTCGAAATTCAAAAGAAGAAATTTGAAGAATTGAAGAAGTCTTTTGTTAACATTAAATTGTAATAGGGATAATCTGATGTATTAGTTTTCTTTAATGTTTATTTGGAGTTTGTTTTTTAGTGACTTTTAATGCCATTTATTTGGTAAAGTACAATCTTATATGCAATTTTATTCTTCGGTTATCTTAACTTCTTGCAATATTGGTTTATAATTTTTCAAGTACTTTCCATTTATCTTTAATATGCTTTCATCCTTTCCTATTTCTTCGATTTCGTATGCGTCGTTCAAAAAGATTTTTAAAACCTGGAAAGGTCCTTCCCACTTAGGATTCCATTTTCCCATTAGTTTATATTTTCAATCCATAGGAAAAATTACCTTCCACACTAGGTCACCAACTAAAAGAGTTTTACATTTTACTTGTAATAAAACTTTTTGACTCTTTCTTTTTGCCTTTTTACCAAATCCAGCGCATGCAATCTTTCTTCGTCTAAATCAACTAACTCATCCATCATCATATTCCAATATACGTCTGATGGGATTTCATGATGTCTCTGAATTCGAATTGATTGTAAGTAGATTTCGACTGGTAAGGCTGCGTCATGACCATAAGTCAGCCTAAATGTAGTAGAATTTATGGCTTCTTTAGAAGACGTTCGACAAGCACACAAAGCATGCTATAAGGTCTTATGCCAATTCCTGGGTTTTTTACCCATATGTTTTTTTATCAAATTAATCACAACTTTATTAGCTGCTTCAACTTGTCCATTCGCTTGGGCATAATAAGACGTCGAAGTAAGGAGTTTAAATCCTACTTCCTTTGTAAATGTTTGCATATTCTTTCCAGTGAACACAAATCCTTGATCTGTAGTTATTGTTTCTGGAATTCCAAATCTATAAATTATATGTCGTCAAATAAATTCGATGACTCCTTATTGATCTACATTCACCAATGGTATAGCTTCAATCCACTTAGTGAAATAATCTATTCCGACTAGAATGTACTTTTGCCCTTTTGAAGAAGCTGGTTGAATTTCGCCAATTAAGTCCAAAGTTCATCCTCTGAAATGGCAAGGCTTTACAATCAAATGTAACTCGCTTGCAGGAACGTGTGGTATGCCTAGGGGTGGCAAAACGGACCCGGTCCATTGGGCATGCCCGTTTTGCCCGCACTTTAGTGCGAGGTGGGCCAAGGGTTTAGGCCCTCACCCTCAAAAGTGTCTGCCCCTCCCCACCCCGTTTACGTCACGGGCTTTTGCAGGCATGCACGTTTACTTAAATATTTTCATTTTTAGGCTTAAAAATTGCAATGCCCGTGGGCT
This sequence comes from Lathyrus aphaca, assembly GCA_963966055.1. Lineage (NCBI taxonomy): Eukaryota > Viridiplantae > Streptophyta > Magnoliopsida > Fabales > Fabaceae > Lathyrus > Lathyrus aphaca. The sequence goes on from OZ014523.1 coordinate 277,922,583, forward strand.
TTCCCCATCCCGCCCTCACTTTTTTGCAGGGAGGGCTTAGGTTTTAGGCCAGCAACCTAAATTTGACTGCCCCGCCCCATTTTCTTGCGGGATTTTACGGGGCGGATCTAAACGGGGCGGGTGTAACACCCCAAATTTGCCCTCTTAATTTTAAGCATCATATCACATCATATTCATCATGAATATATCATTGTCTTAGCATCATATCATGGAAAGATGAGGCATAACATCCTTCATGTCCTAGCATCAAGCATATGGTCATCTGTGGAGGTCCTTGAAGTATTTAAAGCCATGACAAGGGTCCCAATGAGTTTGTACAAGTCCTAGGGTGAGTCTATATCACATTTACAAGATCAAGTCCCTTGGAAAAAGCTTATAAGATTGCATGATCATCAAAAGTCTCAGGACAAGGCAAAGCTCCTATACAAGGCACCCAAATTAGGGTTTGTGATTCAAGCACCATAATCTCACAACTTTTGCCATTTCATTTGGGAAAAGTCTTCTATATGATAAGATGATCCTAGGTGTCAATTTTCATGAGAAAATTCCATGTGGAAGTCAGTCAATGCCTCAGTTGCTTGTAGATGAAGGAAAAAGTCAAATGTGCCCTTAAAAAGTCAACTGTGCAATTTCAAGGGGTCTAACCCAATTTTTTTGGCCAAGAGGGGTCCTTACAATGTTATAAGATGTTTGGAATTCCTAAAGTACAAGAATCATGGAGATTTGAAGGGTTTTGCAAAAATGGTACAAAGTTGGTTTATGGAATTTTCCAAATTTGGCAACTTTTGCCCTAATTTTCAAATGGCCTTAACATGATCAAAAATTCTTCAAATGGACCAAATTCAAACATGAAAGTTGAAGATTAAGGGCTCCCATTTTCAAAAAGTACAAGTACATTTTCATAGGATTCCAAGATCTCCCTATAGCATCTTCGAAAATTCCTTGATTCTAGGGCAAAAATTCACTTTTCATGAAGGCACCAAATGCAAAATGCTTCAAACTTGTTTTGTATGACTTGGTTTTGGTTCTAATTTATTTAAAACTCAAAATACATCACATTATGACCAATTTTCTCCAAATAATGGTTCATTTTCGTGCACAATGAGAAGGTTGCTTACAAAGAGGGTATTTTGCAAAAGTCATGAAATAAGTGTGAGGGCTTGATCTAAGGGCCATGATTGATTGGATTTGAATCAAGGGTGGTAAATGCCTTGCCCATGTGCTGAGAGGCCCAAGAGAGAATGAGCATAGAATGCTTATCTCACATGTTGCAAATTATGCAAATTCACCAAAATCACATGATTCACTCGTGCATTTCACCTCATTCTTTCAGCAAGGCTTTGTGATCACACATAAAAACAATTAGGGTTTCATCAAGCCTCAGATCTCTCTCATTCTCTCATTCACAAACTTCATGCAACTTTGAATTTTCTCTCATTCATCTTCATCCAAGCAAGCAAACTCAAAACAAATTGTGGATCTAGGATCTAGGCAAGCTCAGGATCATTAAACACTCCCTCATTGAAGCTTATTCTCAAGTGTGGCCAGCTTGCCATTGCAAGACAACTTGCTTTGAAACCTTAGATGCATTTATTTTGCATCTAGGGAGTAAGGGGAGTGATTTGCACGCATTGCTTGGTTTTCTAGCTCACTGAATCAGGATCTACACTTCAGGTATGACTCAAAATCTCATGATCTAAAAATGGAATTAATGTGGTGTTTTGTGTTCTTTGATGTTTGTTGAGCATGATGCAACTTTTAGATTTGAATTTGGTGCATCATAGTGGGAGAAATCTTGATTTCAGTTTTGAAGGTCATTTATGTTTTGCTTCGATTCACTCAATTCTTTGAGATTTAGGTGTTTTTGAGGTCATATTTGATTTCAGGGATGTTGTTTTAGTTGATCTGGGCAGTTTTTTTTTTCCATTAATTTGTTGGTTTAAGGTTCTGGTATGGTTTCCGGTGCCGGAGTCCTAGCTCCGGTCACCGGAAAATGGCTTGTGTTCATCTTAGGGTTTATAGGAAGAAGATACCCAACAGCCGTAGGATCTCCTCATCCTAGCGTCCTCATGCTGCCACGTTGCCCTAGCTCTCCCGTCTCATATGTTTGTTTTCTTATATTCCATTTAATAATTTGTGTTTTGCAGCACACCTTTGTTATCGTACACCAACCAATCACCATCCACATTATGGCCAGCTCAATTAATGAAGGCTCCTACACGTGCGTTAGATCAATCCAACAGATCCTGTATTTTTCCATTTATTTTCACAAATTCACACCATAAACACCATGAGCCTGCGCCAGTTCTGGGCCCTCAGCTTGGCTATTTGCACCCCACCACCTTCAGCCCATTTGATTTTCAACATATAACCCTTGCTACATACACCTCCTCACCAATTCCTTTTAATTTCTTTTTTTTCTTTTATTTTCTTTATTTCAGTTTCAATTTCAATTTATTAAAAATAGTTCTAGTCATATAAAAAATCCCAAAAAAATCATGAACATTATTTTAAGTCTCTATTATTTTCTCATATTTTTATTTTATTTTTTTTCCATTGTCACGTGTCTGAATTAAATCATCCTTTCACTTAACTTCTTTTTAAGTCCATTTTGACCACACTTCCTTGTCCATTTTCCATACCCTTCAATATTTTGAGTTTTGATCCCATTCTTTTTGATCTGGATTCTTAAGACATTGTCCTTTTCATGTGATTTTTCTCTTGATTTTTAGGAACTTATTTCTTGAGTTTTGATCCTGTGACTTGTGATGTAAGTTTGTAACCCTATCTTGTGTTCTTGCCCCCTCTTGACCTTGTTTGCTTCTGAATCTTTTCAAATCCTTTTGGCCCATTGTTAAATTATGTTTGAAGATCATTTGGTTTCAATTGTGGAATTTTTAGATGCTTGGTTGATTTGTTGTGGATTTTATCTTGAACCTTGTCCCATTTTGCTTCTTTTGGACCTTTAGCCCTCATATAAGCCAAGAAGGGAACTTGTGCCAACTTCTTCTTCTCATTTGGGGTTCCTTTGGGGTGTGGGTACCTTCCAGGTCTTAGCATAGGGTTTGAGTCTTAGGATTTTTTGTGTTTGCTTCTTCTTTAAGCCATTTATTTCCTTAAGTGCTTTCACTTCATCTCATTGTTTCTTTTGCTCCCATTTGGTAATTGTTTGGTCTTGTACCTCTTTTCTCTTCATCTTGTTGGCTTCTTAAGCCCTTCTCCATCTTGCTTTGGTTCTGATCTTGAGCATTGAGTCCATGTCTTGTGCATTTTGCTTTGCATATTTCATAAGTGTGCATTTGTTTTTTACATGTGTTCATGTTGCATCCTTTTGATTTGTAAGCGTCACTCATCATCCCTTTAAGTTGAATTTGCATTATGCATTTGTTCATATCATGTCACTTCTGATTGTGTGATGTTAGCATGTTATCTTGCTCTTTTTTTTTCACTTGTATGCATACTAACCTTGCAAGGGCTAGGGTAAGTGTGAGGTGTGGGAATTGAGTTCCACATCTCCAGTTCTCATCTCTTCCTCTTATGTTTATCTTGAGCTAACCATTTGTTTGTTGGGCTTAGGCCTTTCTCATCTCTTCTTCTATCTTCTTCTTCTCTTCTTCTTTCCTTCTTCATTAGGATAAAAACCTCATTAACCCTTAGAACATCCATGCATGTTAACACTTAGGATTATTTAGTTCCCCTTTAGAATTTTGCCTTTGAGATCCTTTGGTGCTTTCTCTTCTCACCTTCAAACTCAATTCTAATTCACTTAATAAATGTTGAGTGCTTTCATGTGACATGAGACTTTGCTATGAGATACTTGCACGCGTTCCGTTTCGGGGCGAGGTGTGAGTCATCACTCGTGGTGGATAGGTCTTAGCATAAGTACCTCACAAAGAAAAGCTAAAAAACAGTTCTTAACCATAAAACCACAAAAATACTTAATAATGGTAATAGGCCAGTATGATTAAGCCTTCACTTGTGGGACTAGCTTTGGGGATTTCCTCCATAGATAGGTGTGCCTCTTGCGCATTCCATTTCGGGATGATGTGAGATGTACACATCCCATTGAGTAAGACTTAGGTACACTTACCTATGCAAACTTGCAATCATAAAAGCTTCATAAAAAACACAAACAAACAATAAGCGTCTTTCCTTCGGGAATTCTTTCCTCATCTCCTTCACTCCGTACGCGAACTTGCTCCTACTTGTCACTTTGCAAGACGGTTACGCACTCGTCGTCCGAGTCTGCAACACCTGAGCAATGACATAGGCAGTTCAAGCCTTAATTCACAAGCAATTTCCTTTTAGTACCCCTAGTTAGGGGAACTACGGCGTCTCTGATCCTCATTGTCCTAATGAGGTACGTAGGCAGCGGGGTAGGGCCCGTTCATGCACAATCTTTATTTTCCCTACATTTTTCTCTTTGTCTCTTATTCAGATCTTTTCTCAATTTCTTTCCCAGTTCATTTCATTCTTTTTGCTGTAGTTTTCATCCTCTCACCCTTTGAAACAGTTTCTTTTGCAAGCGTGGATCTCGTCGGGTACGGCGGACGATCTGGGTGCTAATACCTTCCCAGGTCGTAACCGACTCCCAAACTCAGTCTCTTTGGTTCGTAGGACCTGTGTCCTTCCTCTTCTTTCTTCTGGTTTGTGCAGCATTACCATTCCCTTTCTTCGGGATAAAAATGTCTGGCTGGCGACTCTATTCTTTTCCGCGCCACTTTCGCGTTTGTACCAGGATGGAAATCCGGGGAGCGACAGCTGGCGACTCTGCTGGGGACCGAACCCAGAATCTCTGGTTCCCCTGTGAGTCTCTCCTAGCGCTTGTGTGTTTCTGTTTCATTGGGTGATGTTTGTTTGTTGTGGCTTGTTGTATTTTATTGTTGTTTATTTACAACTTTATTTACAGCTTTATTTACAGTTTTCAGTATTTATTTTCCGCATCATGTATATCATATTGGACTGTCTGGACTGGTTTTCTGTTTGGTGGGCTCGGGTGATACTGTTTCTGAGAGATAAGTGATGCGTGTTTTTCGTAAGTGTACGAACACGTCAGAGTAATATAAAAGATTGTCGAATCCACAGAGACCAAGTGTCAATCTATCGTACCTGTTGTTATGGTGTGTATCTAAGGCAACTAAATATAGGGGTTTTAAGAAGGGTGCAATGGTAAATAAAATGATAATTTTAAACAATAAACAAAGACGGGCTCGAATGTAATTCACGTAATCAATGATAATCCAGTACTTGTTAATGGAACTACTTATGGGCAATGTTTTCTCCTTTGAAAAGAACTAATTTAACAGGAACTGTCGCTTTCGCGTATTCAGAACCGAGTTGTACTCTCTAATCAACCCCTCCTATTGTCACGGATAAAAAGGTGCGTACTGCGTTAGAGTAGTAAACCTATTTTTAAGAAATATAGTATCTTAACAAAGTTGAAAAGTATTTTAACCTGAACTTCTTAGCAAAAAGAGGTTCTTACGAACCAGACTCTAAACTTCCTAACGCGTCCGAAAATCATTTTAAAATCTCTTTTCTTTTTAATCTAAAAACTCCTAATGAACTAGACAAAGCGCTTTTGGCTGTTTTTGAAATAGTTAAAAACAATTAGAATGAAAGATAAAATAGCCCTTAGGTGTTTCCACGAACAATTATACGGATTACTGGTTTAATTACGATCCTTACATCCTAACCTTTATGGAATTAGTTAGACATGATAAAGTAAAGGTTCTTTTTATAATTTTTCATAAAAGTAAAGTAGTGTGAGTGCGAGAAATAAAGTAATTTAGTGCGAGTGCGGAAAATAAAGTAATTTAGTGCGAGTGCGGAAAATAAATGAATTTAGTGCGAGTGTGGATAATAAACGAAAGTAAAGCGAGTGCGGGAAATAAATAAAATAAAGTGCGAGTGCGGATAATAAATGAAAGTAAAGCGGTGCGGGAAATAAATAAAAGTAAAGCAATGCGGAAAAGTAAAATACGAACTGGAATTAAAATGGCGGCAGGATTAACTTCCTCCAGAGTGCTCCAAAACTCGATCACACAGACAGATTACAGACTCGATCACTCGATTGCAGAAACACCCCGATATGGAATGGTAACTGCTTTAAAACTGATATATGCCTAGAGAAATCTAAGTTTGGATGAAGAAAAACGAAAAACTAAAGTCCTATTTATAGGAGAACTAAATGCGGGAAATGACCAGGATGCCCCTCCACTAAAAAGTGGAGGGAACTGAACTTTTGCCTTGTGGCGCCCGCCACAGGCCTATGGCGCCCGCCATAGTACTAATAGGGAATGGAAGAGTGGGGATCGAGGGTCTTGGCAGTTGTGGAGTGGTCTTGAGACGTGGCCACGTCATGGCTAACCCCATGGCGCCCGCCACGGTGGGTGCCGTAAGTGCAAAACGCTGAATTTCTAGGTTTTCGTCCGTTTCCACTCCTTTTTCGCTCCTTTTCTCGATTCAAGCCCCGATTACAATAAAAACCTGAAAACAAAGGAAAACAAAGTAATAACATAACAAAATAACAATAAAAGCTAAGAATGCATGCGAAATCGGAGTCAGAAATACGGTGAAATTTAGTGTGATCAAATTCTCCCACACTTAAACCTTTGCTTGTCCTCAAGCAAACATTAAAGTTCAAGAAAATATGGTGTCAACACGTGTCTTTGGGCTAAAGGGCTTCTAAGTTCAAGTCAGGATGCAGTGACAGGTACTAACTAAGTGAACCAAGGGTACCATAGTAACACAAACACAAACTTCAATCCTATATTAACCACTCCATATCATCCCACAATACCTAGGCCTATCTTCTCATCTTTTTGTGTCCTTTTCATTCAGGCGCAATCACATTAAGCCCGTTATCCATACATGCTTCATAGTAGAGTGACCGATTAGTGATTCTGATCCATAACATAAGGTTTCTGGCACATAAGCATGTGTAAACCTGTTTTATTTGACCTAATTGTAAGTTGCGGGGGATCGGATCGTAATCCGCCCTACCAAGTTCAGTGCCAGATACCTCTGAACCAACTAACAATAGGTGACTTGCAATTTTTTTCTTTTTGTGGCAAAAAATTTTTTCTTCTCTTTTTTTCGGTTTAAATGACTTTGTGAGGGTCACCTATACCAGAGTTTGCCTTTTTTTTCTTTTTATTAGCACTGGATCATTCACTTATGTTCATCTGCCCCCTACGTAGAGCATGCTTAGGCCGGAGCTGACTGCTAAAATAAACTACTTAGGACAAATTTTTAAATGATAATAAAGGCCATGGTGGTGGGGTTTAGGAGTGATTCCTATATTCAAGAGGTCTATGGTGCTAAAATGGTGCCGATGTTTCAAAAAGTTGACCTAAGTCACCACATCCTAATCTAAACCTGTCTCAAAGCCCAAAAAACATATGAAGCAACATTATTTTCTTTTTAAAATTTTTCTGGTAAGGCTAAGGAAATGGGAAAAAATGAAGATGAACTAAAAATACACTATATTGGTGAGTCGTCAGACTCATGCATTGTCTAAGGAAAATAAATTACTGAAAAGGGAAATAACTGAAAGGAAATAATTAACTGAAAAGGGAAATGACAGAAAGCAATAAAATCCCCTCCCACACTTAAATCGAACATTGTCCCCAATGTTTTGAAATAAGATAAGGGGGGTAACCTGAAAAAGACTACTGAGGAGGAGCACTGGTGCCCTCGCCATCCTGCTGTGATGGTCTGGAACGACGGGATCTACTACGATGCTGGTCCCTCTGGTCGAGTCGTGCCGATAAGGCAGCCTGAGCACTCCGGACCTCTCGAAGGTTACCTAAGATGGAACCCTGAGTGGCCTCTACAAGCTGGTAGTGCCGGTTGTTGAACTCTCTCTGACGGTTCTGCTCTAATGAGATATCGTTCAAGGTACGACAAACGTTGCTATAAGCACGATCCGAAACCAATCGCGATTGTTGCATGAAGCTCATGTTGTCCGTCAGTTGTTGTGAAATAGTAGAGAGAAGGCCATCGCGCCTTTCTTCTCTAGCTGTCATATCACGCCACATCTCCTCGGTGACATAGAATCCAGGAGCAGCACCTGCAACAGGGTTAGAGGAAGATGGTGCGGTGTGTGACTGTGAAGGACGACGGGGGGACATGTGAGGGATGGGAGACTGCTCTCTCCGATCATACTTTTCATCAGTGTCATGTGCCTCCCCATCGGGAATATTAGGAGGAAGTGGACCCAAAAGACGTGGAGCATTAAGATCATAGGTCCAGTTCCTTTCATCACGTACATCAGTACGTCTACTGCATGGTAAAGCAACAGATGGGATAGCTACCCCATGAACCATCAACTCATAACCACCTTCTCTCCTCGTTCGGCACAATTTCATGTCTTTTAGAAATTTTAAATTAATTGTGCGAGGAGGTAGTGGTTCAAGTGTAGCTATCTCATCGTTCAGGCCAAGAGCCCGAGCAATAGACGTAACAAGCCTTCCAAAAATAATCGGTCCTGTTTTATTAGTAAGTAAAGCCATGTGTGCAAGCATAAACGGGACCGGATTGATATGGGTACTAATGAGGCATCCTTGCAAAAATAGGAGTTCTCTAGCATTCACCTTGTTTGGACTCTCCCGGCCAAAAATAGTACATGCCAAAAGATATCTGAAAACTCTTATGGTCGGGTTGTGAATGGTCGACGTAAGTATCCCTTCAAAAGAATTAATTGAAATACTTGAAAGCCTTTGCCAGAAGGTAAATACCTCGGCCGACCATTCCGCATCCAAAGGTGCCTCACAAATAGCACCTTCCCTATGAGGGATTCCTAACAAGCCTGCTAGCCCGTTGGTACTGAATTCATATTCAATTCCAAACAGTCTAAAAATAACAGTACCGACAGTGCTAGCAGTGTTAGGACTGACAGTGTATATCAAAGAACTCAAAAACTCAATTGTCAGTCTCTCATAGGTAGGTTCCTGATTAACGAAAATATTATGCAAGCCTAGAAATTCTAATAAATTAAAAACACTATGATAAATACCCAAAGCATATAGACAGTTATCGTCGACGTACCTAGTCGAGAGAATTTCTCGACTCTGAAGCCTCTGAATAATTTTCCGTTGCCTATCACCCGGTCTTCCATCACGAAGAAGAAATCCATTGAACTCCATTGTTGATTGCTCCTTAGGAAGTGAAAATGGTAGAAAAATGGTTTATGAGAGGAATGATAAAGTTTTGATTTTTATGGTTTGTGGTGGATGAAAATGAAAATGGATTTTGGATATGTTTTATGGATGGAGGGTATTTTGGAAATGGGGGAGCTTTAATGGGGTTCAAGGAGGTTTTTGAAAGTTGCAAAAATGGGTTTTTGGAGAAGAAAGGTATGAAAATGGTGGAAAATGAAGTTCAGCCCCGAAATAGGGGTGAACGCCATGGTGCCCGCCATGGGCTTGTGGCGCCCGCCACAAGGCTATTTCCTGGGCCTTGGATTTTTTAAATCCTCCTTTTGGGCCTTCCTTGCACCTTTGGTCTTCGGGGGGGTCTGGATAGCGTTTTCTTCTTCTTTTCAAGGCATGAGGCTTGCATATTTTTTTATGAAGACAAAAATGAAAATATTTTTGTCTTATATTTTTTTTTCTTTGCACGACAAAAATAAAATAATTAAAAATCAAAAAGAAAAAGAAAAAATCGACATTAGTGCATAATATGTATATATAGGATGAATTCAAAGTACAAGAAAATATAAAAGATGCAATAATATGAGATATGTCTGGAGATGCGAGAAATAAAATAAAGCGTATAAAAGGAAATTAAATACTAGGGTAGCATCGTCAGTGTAGAATGAGTCATGTGGTAGGCTTCTTCTCCTGGCTTGATCCACGAATCTCAGCTATCTCCCTCCGAAGCTCTTCAATCTCCTGATATAGAGCATCGGCCTCTGAGGCATGAGTGAGATCAGAAACCTGAATCTGTAATTCCAAGTCCGCTACTTCCTGCTTGAGCAGGGCAGTCTCCTTACGGAGCTCATAAATCAGTGTTTGTAGGTCAGGCGGCTGCAGAGACATATTGTTAGACATAACAGTGATTCGGGGAGTAAGAGGTGTAGGAGTGTTGCACCCCAAAATTTGCCCTCACAATACAAGACTTTGTGTGCTAAGAGGTTCACAAGGTTCACAAGACCTTTCATGAGGTTCATGAAGTTTACAAGACACTTTATGAGGTTCACAAGGTTCACAAGACCTTTCATGAGGTTCATGAAGTTTACAAGACACTTTATGAGGTTCACAAGGTTCACAAGACCTTTCATGAGGTTCACAAGGTTCACAAGACATCTTATGAGGTTCACAAGGTTCACAAAGTTCATCATGGGTCAGAAGATTTGACAATTCCCTCAGACAATGCATCCTCCTAAGCAGTGCATTCAAAACTAGGGTTTTGACTTTAATCAGGCTAAATGGACTTCCAAGACTTCAAGTGAGCTTCATAACATCTTATATATGTCTAATAATCCCTATGACAAATTTCAGAACTTTTCTCAAAGGTTTGCTCAGTCAGATGATCAGATAAGTCAAAATCAGTCAAAGCAGGTAAAAAGTCAAACTGAGGTCAACTGTGGTCAAACCAAAGTCAAACTTCATGATTTTTTGCCAACATCAAGTATATGAATTAAAATTCATCATTTGATCAAGGGTTGATCATGATTCATCAAGGAGATTTCAGATCATCAAGAATCAGGGGTGTCTAAATTAGGGTTTCTTTAGGAAAAGTCAACTGAACTTTGACCAGCCATAACATTCACATGCTTCATCAAATTTTTTCCATTCAAAGCTCATTTTGAAGGAAATTGAATTCTCTACAACTTTGTGTCTCACAAGCCAAGCCCAAAAATGCTTCATTTGGAAGGTAGGAGCTAAGACATTAGGTCCTTTTGAAAGTCAACAAAAAGTCAACAACTTCAAAAGGGCATAACTTGAGAATGGTAAATGATATGGACATGAAACCAATGGGGTTTGTTAGAGGACTCTTCAAGATTTCCAAAATGTCCAAAATCACCCTCATAGCATTAAAATTGAAGGATGTGTGCCCTTGCAAAGTTGGGAAATTTTTGGGTGGTTTATGAAGAAAATAGGGTCTTAAAACCAAATTTTTCTAAATGGGCTGAACTTTTTGTGACCCAAAGTGTTCCATGACATCATGCACGAAATTTATTTGATATTTTCATAATTTTATTTTATTTAATTTATTTATTATGATTTTTTATATTAAAAATCATTTTAAATTTAAATAAAATATCAAATGTGAAAATTTAAAATATATTTTTGTTCTAGAAGGTCATTATTATGATTTGGATTGAATTGATTCACAATTGATGAAGATTGGCTTGAAATAGAAAGGTCTCATTCACAAATATTTGAAATTTAAGTTCTAATCTTTTTCAATCTCCAAAATCAAAAAAAATCCATACAATGATCCAATCTTTCTGACCTAATTCATTTACTATAAGTATATGAAGAGAACACAATGCATAGGGACGGATTTCACAGCCTCAAAGAGTAAGTTTTCACATTCAAAAAACTCACCAAAATTCAAATTCGGATTCCATCATTCAAGCCCTTTCAAGACAATTTGAAGGTTGCAACTTGTTCCTGGGAATTCATAGAGTGATTTTGGATCATAACATTGCATCTTCATGACCTAAATCGCACAAACCGAATGCATCCCTTTCACATTTTGAAATTTTTCGATTTGATTGATTCATGTATTAATATTGAAAACTAATCATATATTTGTGTTTGTTGTGATGTTTAGAAGCTTTTTGCATAGGTTAATTGAATTATTATGGACTGTGTTGAAGATTGCCATTATTAGGGTTTGAAGGTTCAAAATGGGAACCATACATTTAAGACCTTAAAATCAATTCTAAAACCATGGCTGTGATGTATGGACTTTGTATAATTGATCTGGATTATTAATTTTGGTTTTCATGATGGTTTGCATGATTTTTCGAAAAACACAGGTTTAGGGTTTTGAAAATTCGCAGGAAATTGCCCAGGAAGATTCGCAGGAAAAAACGCAGGTCTGGAGGAGGAAGAAGACCCCTGGCGCGAATTCCAGAATTCAAATGTTTTTTTTTATTATTATTTATGTTTGTTTTGTATTACACAGCGTGCGTGTTGGCCTGATGGTTGGAAGCTTGCTCTTATGAGGGTTAGGTCCTTGGTTCGAATCCTGGGCTCAGCAACTTTTTTCTTATTTTTTCAGTTAATCATCAAACTTAATATATTATTTATTGTTGTGGTTTAAACATCAGTTGCGCCCTCCCGGCTTGATGGTAAGTGTGCTTGCGTATTGTGTGAAGGTCCTGGGTTCGAATCCCTCCCCAGGCCTTTTTGTGTTATTTGTTTTGTTTTTTTCATGATTTTTCCAGGTTAAACAACAAAACCAAATGGATTGCTCTCCCTATCACCTGCGTGCGCATGGCCCAGTGGTTGGTGTGCTGGTCTTGAGGTTTGAAAGCTTAGGGACTGGGTTCAAATCCCAGCCCAGGTAAGTTTTGCTTTTTCATTTGTTTTCTGATTTTCTTATTTAATTAATTTATATTATAGTTAAACAAATTTAAATAATAAAAAAAAATAGAATGTATATATTATTATTTTCTTATTTACAATTTAAACTCATTTTATTTTACAATTAAATCTCATTAGAAAAATTATTTATTTTTGTATATTATTAATTAATCCTAATTTATTTTTCTAAACATGTAACCCTAATATTTTCTAAAACCCTAAAATATTTTTTAAAACCTAATTATTTTTTATAAACCCTAATTATAAATATTAATTTATTTGTTAATTATAACTTTTAATAAACTTTAATTATATGTATATATTTTATAATTTGTTTATAATTATTATTTAATTTTTGTATGTAAACAATTTTTAATATATGCTTAAAAATAATTAAAATTAGCTAATTTAATTTTGTAAATATAATTTATTTTCATAATATGTTTATAATTAACCTAATTTTTATAATATGTATATAATTTAAAACTTTATAATAATTAGTATAATATGAATTATTTATGTTTTCTTCTTAATCTTAAAAATAATTGTTTAAGAAAAATGGAACTTTTAATTATTATGCAAATATTCTTGTTTATTTTATTATTAATTTTATTTATTTTCATATGATATTTATCTTATTATTACTAACCCCATTTATATATATTGTGATTTATTATTATTATTGCTACTAACCCAATTATTTATTTTGCTTATTCATTTAATTTGTTAATTATTATTATTATGTAATTGTCTCCTTTATGTAATATTTTAATAGTAATGTTTAATATTTATTTTAAATGCTATGGTTAGTAAAATAGGGAGTGAAACATGTTTGTATTTTAAAATTAATTTAGATCATTAATTTAAAAGATAAAAATTTAAAATTGTACACTCACACACGTAAGTCGATCTTTGATCGCCATCTCACTTTCTAGGGTTACCTCTCATGTTGCCTAAACAAAAGGTCAAGTAGGGTGTATAAAGCAAAGTCCCTCATTTCACATCATCTAGATCAAGTCCCTTCGAATGTTGCCTTCGTAATGATCTTGTCCCTTTCGAATAAAGATGATAAGTCCCTTCGAATTGCTTATACACCCCACAATTGCCTAAATAACAGATGTCCCTTCACTTGTCCCTCACATCCAAGGTAATGACTACCTATTCCTTAATAATAGGGATAGTCTTACCATTTGAAGGATTCAAGAACAGAAAAGACTTAAACTTAGGGTATGTTCCTCTTAGATACTTGCTCACTCTTCAAAACATTTCAAACACTTCATACATTTCAAACAATTTTCAAAACAAAGGTTTTATATACATCCGTACATGGATCATTATAAAACACTTAAGAAAATTTATATTCACACACTTCACATTTCAAAAACATTTTAAAGTGAGCTAAGTAACTAAGAGCCCATGGATAACCATGGATGTAAAGGGTGCTAACACCTTCCCTTTACATAACCTACCCCCCGGACCCAAAAATCTTTTAAAAGGTCTTTCCTGTTCTTTTATGCCTTTCCTTTTGGATAAAATAAAAGTCGGTGGCGACTCTTGCTATCCGCAACATAACTAAAGTCAGTTCTCCCGCCGTGTTACAGAACTGGCGACTCTGCTGGGGACTTAATATTAAAGAGGGGTACCCTTAGGAATTAGATCACTTTAAAATTGTTTGCCTTGTTTGCTTTATACTTATCTGTTGGGGTGCTCTTATGTGTGAAAGATCCTAACCCGGATCTAGTGTACCTTAGGTAAATGGCAATAGACCAAGGAAACTGTACGGCGTATACCGATATGGTTGATCTGGTGGCCATAGTTAGTGTGTGTAAACACCCCAAATTTGCCCTCACCCATTCACATCATGGCTTGTGATCATTCTCATATTCATAAACACAATCATATCATCTCACATCTCATTTTTGATTCACTGGATAGTTTCTAAGGCATCTGCACCTAGGGTTTGTGGTCTGAGCAATCCCAAAGCATCTTGAGCTATTCCAAAGGCCACCAATCAACTCAAAGAGGTCCATGTGTGTTCTTATATCATATTTCATCTCCTCAAAGTCAAAAGTGCAGAGGAATCACAAGAGCTAGGGTTTGAGTGGATGCAGAGCCAGGATGAACTGCACAGTTGACTGAAAATTAGGGTTTTGGTTTCAGAGGCCATAACTCCAATTTTTTTGGTCATTCTTGTTTCCATTGGTCTCTATATGGTATAGGGAGTATGCATATCAATTTTCATGAAGAAATTCCATGGGGAAGTCATCTGATCAAGAGTTGACTTTTCAGACAAGTCAGTGCAAAATCAGGGCATCTGAGGCCCCAATGACCCAACCAATGGTTGATCTTCATCATTTTGAGTGTATATGGTCTTTATTTGATCATGGAAGGAGATTGAAGTTCATAGAAATCAAGAATTTAGGGTTTTTGCAAATGTTGACTTTTTGGACATAGTTGACTTTTCAAGAGTGCATCATTTTATGTCATTTTTCAAGCCTTGATTCATGATCCAAAAATGCTTCAAATGGAAAAACATTGGTCATGAAAGTTGTAGATCTCATCTTTCCCTTTTCAAAAAGTACAAGAACATGATCAAACTCTTCTTGGATCAAAAGTTATGGCAATGCAAAGTTGGCAAAAATCATTGTTTTTCAAGTTATGCACCAAATGGAAATCTTGCAAAGTCTTGAACCAAAGCCAAATGCAGCCTCTAATCCACTTTAAACCAGCATGTGAACATTCTCTAAGTTACAAAAATCAAAATTTGACCTAGTTTGCCCATGGTTTGGTTTGGGTAACAAGGCATTCACATGTGAACCAAAAGCTAGCCAACTTGCAAAACACTCATGATCACTTCCTACAACTTGGTGCATTGGCTGCTGAGCTTTGCTAGGCCTCTCCCTCACCTTTGCTGCGCCAGCCATGCCTTGTACTTGCCTAGACCTTGCCCATGCCCTATCTTACACAAAGTTGACCTTTTATGCAAAAGCAAACTTACCTATCACAGCTGCACAAGTCACATCCTCTGGCCACTTGGATTAAAATATGTTATCAATTTGCAAGCAAAAACACTCAAGAGGCAAGGCTGAAACACACACATTCATCACATTCACAAAAACACTCCTAACTGCAGCTTGCTTCGAATCCTTTAACACAGCCATCAAACACTAAAAACTTTCTTCATCATTCAACTCCACACACTTCATAGACCATCCAGCACCCAAAGCCCAAGCCTGAAACAGCCAAGAAACCCCATTGCCATTTCTCACTTCAGTTTGCAAAAACTTTCGAATCTTCCATCCTAGCTTACAAACACACAAACCAACACCACAGATCTTCTCTACACATTGTATGGACCTCAAACAACCCATCACCATGACCTGAAAGTGCCAAAATCACCATAGCCATTGTTGACTGAGCTTGAAGCAGTTCCATTCGAATCTCCTTCTCCAGCCAACACAAACTCATTTTGAGCATTCAAGCATCTTTGGGGGATCAAGTGGAGTGGTTTGCACAAAGAGAGGTGGCCAGAAAGTTCCTAAACTGAAAGCTTCAAATCTCAGGTAACCTGAAATTAATTTTTCCAGAAGTGACTTTTATTGTTACAAACTTGTTCTTCATGCTTGCCTGATCATTCTGGTACCTTTGGTTTCGAAAATGGTGTTGATTTGAGTGTTTAATTCGTGACTGAAGCTTGCGTGACCTAGAACTTTCCCTCTTCGATTCAGCTTGTTTAGGTAATATAAATTTGTTTTAGGTTAGGGGTTTGATTCGTGAGGAGGAGAGGAACATTTCTCTGGTCTTAGATTTCATTTATGTTACGTTTTTAGGAAGTTTGAGGATTCTCAGGTGAGGGCTGGCCGGAGAAGACGACCGGAAGTCTTCTCCGGCAGCCTGAAAGTGATTAGGGTTAAGTGTAATTAATTAGGGCAAAGTTCAAACGTGGACCATTGGATCATCTTTCCCGCGCGCGTGTGTGTGGTTTGGATTGCATCATTAATTCATAATCAGGTTTAATTAAATTAATTAATTAAGTTTTAGAAGTTTGAATCTAGGCCTTTCATTCTGGCGCGCAGTCAATGCCTTTGAACTCAGGAGCAATCTCATCCATCCATCCTGTTTACTTTTATTTTAATTCCTTTTTAATTCATTTTCTTTCATTTATTTTGCACAATTAATTTAAAATAGGTAAAAATTCATAAAAATTATGAAACTTTTTCCTTAAGGTTTTATTAATTTTTATGACACAAAAATATTTTTATTTTATTTTTTATCATTAAAAAAGTATCTTTAAATATTTAAAGGATTATTTTTAATTGATTAATGGGAATTAATTAATTAAAAATACTTTTAGGTATTTAAAAATTACAAAAAAATTCATGAAATGTTCTAAGACATTTAGAAACATTGTCCAACCTTCAAACCAAATTTCTTTTTTGATCTTGATGCATTTTAAGAATTTTTCATGGAATTAAATCATTTTTTATGCATTATTTTGATCACAAGTTTAAAAATTCATTTCTGCCTATTGGTGAAGGTTGAGACATTGATTCTTCTTGCATTGTTTTCCATTTTGCATGTATTTTCAAGGATAAAAAGGCCATGATTTGATCTTGCATTTCTTAATTGATTGGCATTTCTTTTGTCAAGAACCCTAAAAAACCCTAATAACTTGCAAAAATCATGTCTTGAGTTTGATTGAGAGTTGAGAGCTCCCCTTTGGGCAGTGGTTCATTATAGGTCTAGGGTTTCTTTAAGTGCCATTTTCCATTTTTACTTTAGGGTTTTGCTTCTGTTTTTGGTTTGTGTTTGATGTTTGATCCATAAACCCTAATTTGGGCTTTCATTTGCATCCCTCTTGTATTTCCTTGCATAACATGACTTGCCATTGCATTTTGTGCAGTCTCATGATTCATTTGACATCTTAAAACATGTATAAAGCATCTTTGATCATTGCATTGCATATTTGCCATGTCATTTGTCTTGTATGATTCATAACTTTTCATGCTTGTTCATGCTCCTGAGCTTGCATCATTTGCATTCATAATCTTGTATGAACATCCCCATTGTCTTGCCTCATGTTTGCAGCACCTCATAACACCATAATCATCATCAACATGCTTTTGGTTTTGCTTAGCATCATATCATTTCATCTCATCTTGCATTACATTGCATTTCTTTCTAACATTTCAGGTGGTAAGTAAACTTGAGAAGTGGATTTGCCTTCACTTCTCATAACTTTTCTTTTCATCTCTCTTGCATCCATTGCTGCATTCTTGTATGTGTTTGAGTTTGAGCTTGCTCATTCTTCTTCATCCCACTTTCTTTCTTCAAGTGACTTGACTTCTTGAATGAAGCAAGTCACTTTGCTTCTCTTAATCCTGTTCATCTGCTTCCTGGTGGCTCCTCTGAAGATTGTTCTTGCAAACCTCACAAACCTTAGGACCAACCAAGCATGACAATGAATTAGGGTTTTGATTAGTCCCCCCATAGCTTTACTTTTGTGTCTCTCTTTGAGTCTTCTCTTCTCACCTCATAATCAGGGACTAAACCCTAAAGGCTTTAAGACTTTGTGACTAAGCTTATGCCTGCATCCTTCTCTTAGGATGGAGTGTATAACTTTAATCCTAAGTCTTGAACCCTTTATGTGTTTAAATCTCTTAATCAATCCATCTAATAATCATCAAGACATCACTTGTAACTTGGGCCTTGCATTAGGGTTCTAATTCTTCCTTAAGTGGTTAAGAAGGACTAACCCTAGTGTTAATGGACAAGTCCCCCCTCAAGTTGTCTTACAAACAATAAAATTCACTTCATCATCATATCATTAATCTAAATAAAATTCACTTAATAAAGGCTTGTTTTGTCATGGGCTTAATCCCTAATCATGGATTAAGTTGAGGAGTTTTCCTCAACTTAAACATTCTCATCTATTATCCTTCTTTTAGGATGGTGTAATGAGTCTGTTTAATCTTTGATTATGGCTTAACCTCATTACTCAACACTAAACAAAAATCCCAAAAGCATCTAAATAATCACAAGTAGGTTAATGATCTTAATCCTACACCAAAGGTGATTAAGTGTGAGAATCTGACTTCACACTTAAGGTATTCTCATTACCCCTAATCAGAGGGAAGATGTGATGAGTTTACTAAATCCATTGGTGTAGGCTTAAGCTCATTTTCTTATGACAAAAATCCAAAAAGGAATAAAAGACTAAAAACTCAAAAACAAACAATAATCGTCTCCTCCGGGATTCTTTTCTCATCACCTTCACTCATAAACGAGAACTCGCTTCTTCCGTCTAATGCAAGACAGTAAGCACCTGAGCCAGACAGGTCATACACTTGAGCATTGACAAGCAAGCAGTTCATCAAGTCAATTCACCTTTCAGTCTCTTTGGGTCGAACTACGGTGTTCTGACTTCCTCATTGCACGAGAGGATACGTAGGCATAACTTAACAGTTATCGAACAAAAGTCTCTGTCCATTCCCCCTCTTTCCAGCTTCATTCTTTAGCCTCATTATCATGAGCATCTCATCTTTGTTCCTACACTGACACTGTATATATCACATTTCACACTTCTTTTACACTGACACCTGTACATATTGCTTTCCAGTTATTTTATACACAAATTGCACTGACACTACCCCTTTAAAACACAAATCTCTTAAGCGTGGATCCCGTCGAGTACGGCGGACAATCTGGGTGCTAACACCTTCCCAGGTTGTAACCAACCCCCTTTCTCAGTCTCTCTGGTTCGCAACCGTCTTATCCGTATCTTTCTAGGTCTATGCAGCATTACCTTTCCTCCGGGATAAAAATGCCTAGCTGGCGACTCTATTCATTCTCCAATGAGTTCACGGCTGTGTGTTCTCATTGTCCCTCTCGCCGACCGTTCGCGTTTGTACCTTCATATGACCCCCGGTGTCACTTGTCGGGAGCGACAGCTTGGCGACTCTGCTGGGGACCCTTGTACTGCAACCAGGGCTTCTGGTTCTTTTTGTGGGTTCCTCCTAGCGCTTGTTTGATTTGCGTTTACTGGGGTGTTATGTGCTTATCTGTGCTTGTATATTCATCTTTGTTTATTTGCTTTATGTACAGTTACCTTACTGTTTTCTTTACTGTATTTATATATCATATTGTCATTATTGCTGGCTGGATCTGTTGTTTGCCTTGGTGGGTGGGTGATTCATTGAGAGTTAAGGTCCTATACCTGGGACCTGAGTGACACCTAGGCTAGAGTGAATCATATTCTTTCCCATTCCATTTCGGTCTGGTGCGGGAATATGAAACACGGTTCAGATATGGGTTTCTTCTTGAGAACTCTGTGTTGCAGATTTCCTGCAATGCTAGGGCTATCTGGGAAGCCTGCTAAGTCTGGATGACCTTTTAGTATTGACCTTCAGAAACTGAGGTGAATTAGAGGAGGAATTGTTATGGTTATTGTAAACACTGTACCTCCGGGTTAGAAGTGTTTACACTTCTCATAACTGATCCAAGTCTGAGGATCCTTGTTCTAGATCACCACCTGTGAGGGGGTTGGGCTGTTTACAGGTTTGCAGGTACCTTGACCTCAGAATACCCTGTTACTTTGACTTTGTTAAGAGTACTCCATGTTGGATAGTTCTTGTGATTCTGAACCCTGGACATGTGGCTCTTTATTTGAGTCCCCCTACCCTGGTTACTGGATTTATAGACCTCCATCTGGAATTCTTGAACACACATGGATCTATACCAAGGCAGTTAATCAGATCCAGCTCAGTCACAAACCCTTGCATTTCATTTTGCATACATACTCATTGCATCATATTAACATGTGCTTATTTGTGTTTCAGGGTATCCATTTCTCATCTGGTTTTGGTTTTGACCCCATCTGCAGTTTTGACCTATCTCCACCAGCACTTGCTTCAGTTTGTCAGCCATACTTCAGTTACTTGCACTAGCCAGCCAGTAGCCCACTCCTCAGCATCTTCATCAGCACTCTACTCAGTCCTCAGCATCATGGCTCCAAAGAAAAGCAACATCACCTATCATTTCTTCCAACCAGACTTATCCGACATCAGGAGGATCCAAACCCTGATCACTCCAGATCACCTACCTTTGTTCAGGGAGCATTATGGGAATATACTTGACTTGGTCATGGATCTGGACCCATCCCAGAGGAGTTTGATCCACACCTGCATTCAGTTTTATGACCCCCCATTGAGATGTTTCACCTTTCAAGACTTCCAGTTGGGTCCTCTTTTGGAAGAATACTCATATTTGGTTGGTTTGCCTATCAGGAGGGAAATCCCTTTCAACCCTGAAATGGTCTTTCCTAGCAATGGAGAGATAGCAAAAGCTTTGCACCTGGAACCTGTATTGATTGAACAACACTTGACCTCTAAAGCTGGGATCCCTGGATTTCATCTGGACTTCCTGATTTCTCAAGCTAGTTTGAAGGCCTCCTTGGGGGAATGGAAGGCTGTTTGTGCTCTATTGGCCTTAAGTGTATATGGAATTGTGTTGTTTGCAGATGAGCCTCGATTCATTAGCAAGAATGCAATCCACTTGTTCATCCTGAAGAACCCAGTGCCAACTTTACTGGGTGATCTCTATTACTCAGTCCATCAGAGGAATGAGAAGCAGAGGGGAAGACTAGTGAGGATTTGTGCACCATTATTCCATGATTGGCTCCTCAGGCATCTACCCAGGACAGATGCATTTCTCAATCCTCATCAGCAAAGCAACTGGGCTAAGAGACTCACTACTCTCACTTCAGCAGACATCAGATGGTGTACTCAAAGCACCAAGGGCAGAGATATCATTACAAGCTGTGGGCACTTTCCCAATGTGCCTTTAATAGGGGTCAAGGGAAGTATCAATTACAACCCTCTGCTGTTCAGGAGGCAATTAGGCTATGCACTGGTCCATACTCCTAGGGCACAAGATTTGGTGGAGACCCTCTATTGTGAGAACAAGATTAGTCTGGCAACTGTTAGGCAGGCTGCCTGGGCCTGGGATCATGTTCAGACTAAGGGAATCACCATTCTGGGTAAGTGCAATAATGTGGCATCAGTCCAGTATTATGAGTGGTCCCATGCTAGGGCCCAATTCTCTGGAATGCCCTTTACCATAGAAGACATGCCTGAGTCACCTTCAGCACCACCCCCTGCCACTATCAGTTTGGAAGAGTTTGAAAGCTTGAAGGAAAGAAATGAGAAGTTAACCCAGGCTTTGCAGAAGACTCTCCGGGAGAGGAGTGAAGGTGTGAGGGAGATTAAGAGATTGGAGAAATTGAGGGTAGAACACTTGACCAAGATTGAAAAGTCTGGAGATTATATCAACAAGTCCAAAGCTGGTGAACAGATTCTGAAGAATGCTTGTAAGGAAGCCCAGTTCCAAAAAGCAAGAACAGACTTGTATTTGAAAGAGAGTCAGGCCAGATGGGTCCGAATCACTGAGGCCCGTACTCTAGAAGACAAGAGAGCTCAAGACAAGATGGAGCAGATAGAAAAAGCCCTGGCAGCAGCCCAGGAGGAAATATCAGAGCTGAAAATCAAAGCAGGATTGAAGAGGTCTAAGGACCAAAGTCAGAGCAGGAAGTTGGCTGCAGCTGTTGCAACAAGAAACCTTCTCATCAGAAGTCTCACGGAGCATCCGGCTGATCCTGTGACCGAAGCGCTTCTCAAGGAAGTTCGGGAGGATGAGTTTGGCCTTGGAGTTTGATCATTTGCTTGTTGTTGTTCCTTTTCCATGTACTTTTGCTTTTTGTGATGTGTTTTGGCCCCTTTGAGGGTTTGTGTTGTAAAATGAACAAGTTGTATTATTTCACCTTTGTAATATATTTGTGTTGGTTTCTATCTGGGTTCACTTCAAAAGCAACTTCAGCAGCATCATCTTCAAGGGTCTGGAAGGGTCAAAACTGAAGGCCAAACCGGATACCTTGAGAGCAAATAAGCATAACTGCATTGCATGCTAACCCTTTTTCTGTTTTGTAGGTTTTGTTTTATTGTTACTAACCTCTGTTGTGAATCTCAGGAATTATTGCTCGCCGCCGGGTATTTCCTCTCAACAGGCCACACAGGTACCCAACTAGAAACAACCTTCCGGGAATCCAGATGGATCAGATGCAACAAGACCTTACGGAGGTCAGAAACCAGATGGCCAACGAAAGGTTGGAGATGAGAACCCAGATAACGCAGTTCATGGAAGTGATGAACAACTTAGCTCAAAGCCAGGAGAGGCTCAGAGCTTTGGTAGAAGGGAGGAACCAAGATGAACCTCATGTGGGGACTGCAGGCACCAGTAACAATGAAAGGGTGCAACCACACGTTAACCCCCCTGTGTTTGGTCCACATCTACATCCTGAGACCAATATTCCTGTAAACATTCAAGGGACAGCTACTGCAGCCAGAGTACTTCAAGAAGATCCTCAGGAGGACCAATTTACAGTAATGGGTGCTGGAGAGGAAACTTATGACAGGAGATTGGAAGAAATAGCTGAGAAGTTAAGGTCCTTAGAATCTCAAAATTCTTTGGGGTTCGACGTCATGAACATGGGTTTGGTAGAAGGGGTCAGGATCCCCCACAAGTTCAAACCTCCTTGTTTCGAAAAGTATAATGGGACTTCATGCCCCCGGACTCATTTGCAGTCATTTCTGGGAAGGCTGAAGGCCTATACAATGGACGAGAAATTGTGGATGTTCTATTTTGAAGATAGTTTGACTAGAGCATCGAGGGAGTGGTATTCCCATTTGACAAGGGCAACTGTAAGATGCTGGAAGGACCTGGCAGAGGCCTTCATCAGACAGTATCAGTATAATCTGGATATGGCACCCAATAGGACCCTCCTAATGGGGATGTCACAATCATCAAGAGAGAGCTTCAGAGAATATGCTCAAAGATGGAGACAGCTTGCTGCTGCTGTCCAGCCACCTATGTCCGAAAGAGAAATGGCTGATATGTTCATGAATACCCTTCAGGGAACCTATATTGATAGGCTAGCTGCCTTCTCCTCCACCAGCTTCGCAGATGTTGTCATAGCCGGGGAGAGAATTGAAAGCCTATTGAAAATGGGTAAAATTTCTGATAATGGTGCTAGTTCGTCCAGTGGTACGAGAAAGCCTTTTGCAGGCCCAAGAAGAACTGGCGAGACCAATGCCATTCACACTAACAGGGGTAGGCCCCAATATGCTCAGAGATCAATAGCAGCAGTTACTATCCCTGCTCCAGCTCATCCCCAGCCAGTCTATCAACCCCCGCAACAAAACTTCCAACAACAACCTCATTATCATCAGAGTCAGTATCCTCCAAGGAACTTCAACAACAACTCCAACAACAACAATCAACAGAGGTCATTCCAACAAAGGCCATCTCAAGCTAACAGAGTGATCGACCCGATCCCAATGCCGTATGCTGCCTTGCTGCCACAACTTCTGAAACTCAACCTGGTTGAGCTAAGAACGTTGGCACCTCCGGATCCCAACAGTCTACCAAGAAACTATGACTCCAATGCTAGGTGTGCTTTTCACTCGAACGCACCTGGTCACAGTACAGAAAAATGCAGAGCTCTGCATATGAAGGTACAAGACTTGGTAGACTCCAAGGCTCTGAATTTTGCACCTCCGCCCAATGTCAATAAAAACCCAATGCCAAACCATGGTGGTCCCCGAATTAATGCTATTGAAGAAGACCAACCGTCTTATTTGATAACTAGTGTGGATCAGATCAGGACACCATTGGTGGAAATCAAAGCTCAACTCCGCGAAAACCAAATATTTCCGGGGTGTGAACTAGGGTGTCCCTATTGCAATATTTCATGGAATGGGTGTGAGGACCTGAGGAATGGCATTGACAGTCTTATTCAGAGTGGCCTGCTACAGATCACTACGTCATTTCCGACAAATCCGGCAACTTCATCAGCAACGGTTTCAGAACCTCCTACAACTGCAGCAACTAATGTTCCCGACAATTCATCAGCACCATCAGCAAATACTTCACCTGTCCTCCCAAATGATCAGTTTTCAACAGTTCCTTCTGCTACAACTTCAGCTTCATTCCATTTCGACTCTCCATCAACAACAACAACAGTCCTTCCAACAATACCTCCTACAACACCAGCAATCAATCATGAAGATGTCTCTACTGTTACCATATTCTACGATCCTGAAAATAATTCCGCCTACCATTCAGAAGGTGCTGCTCCCGTTAGAGCACCAGTTACAATCTTTTATGATCCACAAACAATTATAGCCCCTTCAGCAGCAGCAATCAGTCCAGTCACTGTCACGGTGCCGGGACCAGTACCATATGAAAGCAATAGGGCCATCCCTTGGCACTATGGCTCTGACGTGTACTGTGAAGGGAAAAGAATCACTCTTGAAACATCAACACCTGCACCACAAGTAGATAATGTGGGGGGAGGCGGAGGCTTCACTCGAAGCGGACGTCTCTTTGCTTCACAAGTTCAAAGACCTACAGCCGAAGCAGAAGCTGCTGCCAAGGCAAAAGGAAAAGGCCTGGTGCGGGAAGATCCAGCTGCTAAAGAAACCCTGAAGACTCCATTTGATCAGGAAGTTGATGAGTTTATGCGAATCATCAAAAAGAGTGATTATAAAGTGGTGGATCAACTTCACCAGACGCCATCCAAAATCTCCATCCTCTCACTGCTTATGTGCTCCGAAGCCCATCGGAATGCACTACTTAAAGTTTTGCACGCAGCTTACGTGCCTGAGGAGATTACTGTCAACCAATTGGAAACCGTGGTTGGAAATGTTACTGCTAGCAATGGGCTAGGGTTTACCAATTCTGACTTGACAGCGGATGGCCGTAATCACAACAAAGCCTTGCACATAACCCTGGAATGCAAAGGAGCTGTCCTTTCTCATGTGCTGGTGGACACAGGTTCTTCCCTGAATGTCTTACCAAAGAAGGCTCTGGTGAAGTTAGAATATGATGGATTGGCATTGAGACCCAGCAACCTGGTGGTGCGAGCCTTTGATGGTTCGAAGAGATCGGTTCTGGGAGAGATTGAGCTGCCTGTGACAATTGGCCCACAGACCTTTAAAACTATCTTTTATGTGATGGACATTCAGCCCGCCTACAGCTGTTTGTTGGGTAGACCCTGGATTCACGCCGCCGGCGCAATAACGTCTACCCTTCACCAAAAGTTAAAATTTGAGTGGGAAGGTCAAGTTGTCACAATCTGTGGAGAGGAGGACATTTTTGTCAGCCACCTGGCAACCTACAAGTACATTGAAATGGATGGAGAAATCCATGAAACAATGAGCCAAGGTTTTGAGGCCTTGAACGTCAATGAAGCATCTGCTGTATCTGGTACTCCAATGTCATCTTACCAACAAGCCCGGAAGGTTGTTGAAGAAGGAATTGCCCAAGGCTGGGGCAAGGTCTTGGCTGTGGAGGAGAAGAAGGACAAGTTTGGGTTGGGTTACAAACCAACTCAACATCAAGCAAAGGCTGCTGCAGAGCCTGGTTTTGTCAGTGGGGGGATGCTTACCCCCGATGCTATCAACTGTTTGGAAGACGAGCTGGAAGAGGAGCGCAATCTGGAGAATTGGATTCGTCCGAAGATCCCGGGGAGCAGTGTCTCGAACTGGTCTTCCCAGGAAATTATAAGAGTTACTCATGCAGAGTAATTATTATTTCCTGTATTTTTTATAGCATGCATCCAAGTCTTGCATCTTGCCCAAGATGACAAGACTCATTTTGTAACCAGGGCCATCTGTACTTTTGTGCAAACAAGATTAAATTAATGAAATATCAGACGTCTTTTTGCAAACGAGTCTTTTTCTTTTATGCTCACTGTTTTTTCCATTTTTCTTTTTGTACAAAAATAAATGGCGGTGTTTTCAAAATGATAACTTCATTTCACTTTTTCTAAAGCAAGATTAAAATCAATCACTAAAATGAACCAACTTAACCCTTGCAGAGAGTGCCTTCTTGACAGCACCGACAACAGCACGGCTATGACATCGTATGACTTTGACAATCCAATCAATCAAGCTGATGAAGGGGTCGATGAAGAATATGAGCTTCCTGAAGAGCTAGCCAGGTTGTTGAGACAAGAGGAAAAGGTCATTACTCCTCATCAGGAGGAGATTGAAGTGATTAATCTTTGTACGGAAGAAAATGTGAAAGAAGTTAAAATCGGGGCCTGCCTGCAAGGCTCAGTGAAGGGACAACTGATAGATCTGCTTCAAGAGTATGTTGATGTGTTTGCTTGGTCGTATCAAGATATGCCAGGGTTGGATACCGACATTGTTGTGCACAAGCTGCCTTTGAGGGAAGAATGCCCGCCAGTTAAACAGAAGTTGCGCCGGACTCGCCCAGACATGGCTATGAAAATCAAGGAAGAGGTGCAAAAGCAATGGGACGCCGGGTTCCTTGCTGTGACTAGCTACCCGCCGTGGGTTGCTAATATTGTGCCTGTACCTAAGAAGGATGGCAAAGTAAGAATGTGTGTTGACTACCGGGATCTGAACAGAGCCAGCCCGAAAGATGACTTCCCATTACCTCACATTGATGTATTGGTGGATAACACGGCTCAGTTCTCGGTATTCTCCTTCATGGATGGATTTTCAGGATATAATCAGATCAAGATGTCACCTGAAGACATGGAGAAGACAACATTCATCACACCCTGGGGCACGTTCTGCTACAAAGTGATGCCATTCGGACTGAAGAATGCTGGTGCAACATACCAACGGGCTATGGTGACATTATTCCACGATATGATCCACAAAGAAATAGAATGTTATGTGGATGATATGATCGCCAAGTCCCTTACAGAGGAAGATCATCTGGTGAATCTGCTCAAATTATTCAAGCGTCTGAGGAAGTACCAATTGAAGCTGAACCCCAACAAATGCACATTCGGGGTGCGATCCGGTAAGCTGCTGGGCTTTATTGTAAGCGAGAAAGGGATTGAAGTTGACCCAGATAAAGTCAAAGCTATTCAAGAAATGCCTGCGCCGAGAACTGAGAAAGAAGTTCGAGGGTTTTTAGGTCGATTGAACTACATTTCAAGGTTCATATCTCACCTTACAGCAACCTGTGAGCCCTTGTTCAAGCTGCTAAGAAAGGAACAAACGGTCAGGTGGAATGAAGATTGCCAGAAGGCTTTTGACAAGATCAAGGAGTATTTACAAGAACCTCCGATCCTTATGCCTCCAGTTGAAGGAAGACCTCTGATTATGTACTTGACAGTATTAGAAGAGTCGATGGGGTGTGTGCTGGGCCAGCATGACGAGTCTGGTCGAAAAGAGTATGCAATATACTACCTAAGCAAAAAGTTTACCGACTGTGAACAGCGTTATTCACTGCTCGAGAAAACTTGCTGTGCTTTAGCGTGGGCTGCTCGCCGACTGAGACAGTATATGTTGACCCACACTACCTTATTAATCTCAAAAATGGATCCAGTCAAGTACATATTTGAGAAGCCAGCTCTTACCGGACGGGTTGCAAGATGGCAGATGATTCTCACAGAATACGACATACAGTACACATCTCAGAAAGCCATCAAAGGCAGTGTACTATCTGAATATCTTGCTGAGCAACCCATTGATGACTACCAGCCTATGAGATTTGACTTCCCTGATGAAGACATCATGTTCATTAAAGTAAAAGATCGCGAAGAGCCTGTTCACACTGAAGGGCCTGACCCGGAGGAAGAATGGACTATGATGTTTGACGGGGCTGTTAACATGAATGGTCGTGGTGTTGGTGCAGTACTCATTACACCTAAAGGAGTTCACATGCCTTTCTCGGCAAAACTCACTTTCAACTGCACTAACAACGAAGCTGAATACGAAGCTTGCATTATGGGTCTTGAGGAAGCCATTGACCTCAGGATCAAAACATTGACCGTATTCGGAGATTCAGCTTTGGTAGTCAATCAAACCAACGGGAAATGGTACACCCACCAAGATCATCTGATACCTTACAGGGATTATACAAGGAGGTTATTGACTTTCTTCACAACGGTCAAGCTTGAGTATATCCCTCGCGACGAGAATCAGTTTGCAGATGCTCTTGCTACCATTTCATCTATGATCAAAGTTCAAACGGCTAACTTTGTACCCCAGATTTCAGTGTCTAGACTTGACAGACCAGCATATGTATTCGCAGCGGATTTTGTAAAAGATGATAAGCCTTGGTTCCATGACATTAAGTGCTTCTTGGAGGATCAAACATACCCACCTGGGGCATCTTCCAGTGATAAGAAGACTTTGAGAAGGCTCGCTGGTAGTTTCTTCCTGAATGCTGATGGGTCTTTATACAAGAGGAACTTTGACATGGTACTCCTCAGATGTGTTGACAAGACGGAAGCAGATTTGCTGATGCATGAAGTGCACGAAGGCTCTTTTGGTACCCATGCAGGAGGGCATGCCATGGCTAAGAAATTGCTAAGATCAGGCTATTACTGGATCACAATGGATGCAGACTGTTGTGCTTATGCCAGAAAATGCCACAAATGCCAGATCTATGCAGATAAGGTGCATGTGCCTCCCAATCCTCTGAACATAATGTCTTCACCGTGGCCCTTTGCCATGTGGGGCATTGATATGATTGGCAAGATTGAGCCAACTGCTTCAAATGGTCACAGATTTATCCTGGTCGCCATCGACTATTTCACCAAGTGGGTTGAAGCAGCCTCATATGCAAAATGTTACAAGACAAGTGGTAGCCCGATTTCTGAAGAGAGATATCATCTGTCGGTATGGAGTGCCCGAGCGAATCATTACTGATAATGGTTCCAATCTAAACAACAAAATGATGGCAGAGCTGTGCCGGGACTTCAAGATCCAACATCACAATTCTTCTCCTTACAGACCAAAGATGAACGGCGCTGTTGAGGCAGCAAATAAGAATATCAAGAAGATTGTGCAGAAGATGGTAATCACTTACAAAGACTGGCATGAAATGCTACCGTTTGCTTTGCATGGGTATCGCACATCAATCAGAACGTCCACTGGGGCAACACCGTATCAGCTTGTATATGGTATGGAAGCAGTCCTACCTGTTGAAGTTGAACTACCCTCGTTACGGGTATTAATGGATGTTAAACTAAGTGAAGCAGAATGGGTTCGGTCCCGATTCGAACAACTGAGTCTGATCGAAGAGAAAAGATTGGCTGCAATATGTCACGGGCAGTTATATCAGAAGAGAATGAAGAAAGCCTTCGATCAGAAAGTCAGGCACCGAGAGTACCAAGTAGGGGATCTTGTGCTGAAAAGAATCCTCCCTCCTCATACAGACCACAGGGGAAAATGGACTCCAAATTATGAAGGACCATTCGTTGTAAAGAAAGTTTTCTCCGGTGGAGCACTGATGCTCAGCACCATGGATGGTGAAGATTTCCCCTCCCCTGTGAATTCAGATGCAGTTAAAAAATACTTCGCATAAAACGACCCGCTGGACATAAAAACAGAATGTAAGTCCAGGCAAAAATAGGGCATCCCGGCGAGTCAAAAACAGAATAAAAGACTCGGGCAAAAGTAAGGGAAAATGAAAAAATGTACACCCGCTGAGTTGAAAAGCCGCATTGGACAGCTCAGGCAAAAATGGGTATCCCGATGGATTGAAAACCCGAAAGGGCGATCCATGCAAAACAAGGGAATAAGCGAACAATTGCATTCTGAATTCGTCTGTATCACCTACAACTTGGTAAGCTTCCGAAGGATCAAGCTTCAATCAGAATCAACTCTCTCCAGAAAGCAAGACGAGAAGAACGTCATTGTCATACGAGTCATAGCAGAAGGGGAAGCTCCTTGAAAGCGTCGTCAACACCGCCAGCACTTTATTTCTCAATTCGTAACAAACTCCTCATTTCGGGAGATATGTTTCTTTGACTGTATCTTGCCAATTCAGGGCACATGAATTAATAAAATCAGATTTTCAGTCATGTTTCGTCTTTTACATTTACGTTTTGCAAGGAGTTGTCTGATATCTCTAAAAATACAATTGCATAAGTACAGATGCCTTTCTCTAAAATAAAAACACATGCTTACAGGGAATGTGATTATTCTCGAAAGTACTTAACTCCTATGACGGAATCCAGTAAGGGATACCTCGGGACCTTTTGTACGTTCCATTATCTTTGCAGGATTGCAGGTATCCAGAACGCAACCTGGGGCATGCAGGTTACGTCTCAGCAAGTAGGCGAATCATTATCAACTCGGTCTATCTTCCACATGGCACTGGAGGATGCCCATTTCCCCAGCGGAGCTGCCAAATCAGCATACACTCAATCTCAGCATCCGAGATGCTCTTTCCCCAGCTGAGTTGCTCCCCATTGCTTTCCCCAGCTGAGTTGCCTCTCACAATTCCCCAGCCGAGTTGCCTTGTCATCCTCAGTTGAATACAGAAGACAGGAAATCATCTCCCCACAGAGTTCCAGCCTCTATCCAGAAGAGCAACGCATGAAGAGATCACAACAGAGTGAAGAAAGCTTCTACAAACCCCAGCTGGGTCCCGTATTATCAAAGTTATGTCGACCAGTGACATATATCCCCGAGCAGATACACCATTGGATCTACCGGTGATCTCATACCCAGCTGGGACGTCCACTTCAAGCAGATCGTCCAGAGATCTTCGCGGCAACGGGATCCGAATCCCGTATCGGCGCCTCTTTGCATAATCATGGCATCCGCATCATATTCACCCCCCAGAGCGTAGCATTCCGTCTAATACGGAGCATTACGGCAAAAATCAAATGCATAGCATAATCATAAGTCAGGTTGTGAATTAAACGCTTGTGAATACAGATTACTTTCCCCCAAAATCCCCATCAGAATCCCAGCAAAAGCAGTTGCCCCACAATTACAGACACCAGTATATACACCTCTTGGCACCCGTCCGTGTCATCTTTCCCCAGTAAAGTCGCCTGAACACCCTTTACAAACAAATCACCCTCATTACAGATACATCCTGACACCCGTCCGTGTCATATCCCAGCAGAAAGCCAAAGGCATCCTCTTTGCACTCACATATACTTATATACACCCTTTTTGACACCCGTCCATGTCATATCCCCAGCGCAGTCGCGTACACCTTCATCACCCATACACTTGTTAATATCATACTTTTCTCTCCTGACACTCGTCCGTGTCACTATCCCCAGCAGATAAACACTCATCTATACAATACAATACTCACTACTCATGGTACGCTTATACAGATACTCGTCCGTATCTTGTATGCATCATCACTCACACCCCCCCCACAGATTCGGCAGTAGTCCTTGTTCTTTGTTAACCAGTTGATACCCGTCCGTATCATCATCTCTGAACATGTGTCAGTTCGTTTCTACATGATACTCGTCCGTATCATAGTCCTAAGGATGCTCGTCCGCATCTTTAATCTATACACAATACCAAACACTTATACCTTTTGTTTCTTGGATGTAAATGCTCGTCCGTGTTTACTTTATCCCCAGTAGATCACCAACAAATTTCCTTTTTATCTAACACTCGTCCTGTGTTATGATACCTTTGAGAGCAGCCGTACCCTGCTGAGTGGTCGTCCTCCACTTCTTGATGGTCGTCCTCCATCATGCTCATCCGATGGCCGTCCCCATCGTTGTTTTTAGCAGCCGTCCCCTGCTAGGTGGTCGTCCTCCACCTTTTGATGATCGTCCTTCATCACTTTATCCAATGGCCGTCCCCATTGTTGATTTTGGTTATCTGGCATTCGTCCTATGTCATGAGAAACCTCGAGAGCAGCCGTCCCCTGCTGAGTGGTCGTCCTCCACTTCTTGATGGTCGTCCTCCATCTTGCTCGTCCGATGGCCGTCCCCATCGTTATCCTTTTCTATCCGATGGCCGTCCCCATCGTTGATATTTTCGGCAGCCGTACCCTGCCAGGTGGTCGTCCTCCACCTTTGATGGCCGTCCCCATCATATTTCTTTCATACCCAACAGAGCAGCCGTCCCCTGCTAGGTGATCGTCCTTCACCTTTGATGGCCGTACCCCATCATCTGTTTATTTCATTCATTCTTTAACCCGGCGGCCGTCCCCGTCGTGGTCCCTTTTCTTTTTTAGCCCGATGGCCGTCTCCATCGTTGGTTACTTTACCTTTATGAACTTGATGGCCGTCCCCGTCATGTTTCATTAATCCTCAGAATTTTGCAGTTTTATCTTGATGGCCGTCCCCATCATGACATTTTATTTTCCCCAGCTAGTCGGCCGTCCCCGTCTTAGCTTTACCTTTTAT
The DNA here is from genome assembly GCA_963966055.1 of Lathyrus aphaca. Lineage (NCBI taxonomy): Eukaryota > Viridiplantae > Streptophyta > Magnoliopsida > Fabales > Fabaceae > Lathyrus > Lathyrus aphaca. The sequence goes on from OZ014523.1 coordinate 277,955,346, forward strand.
CCCCAGCATGTCGGCCGTCCCCGTCATTGCTTTATACACTTTACCAGCATGTCGGCCGTCCCCGTCATCGCTTTGCTTCACATACCTCTTTACCCAGCAGTCGTCCTCTGCTCGACGGTTGTCCTCCGTCGCCCATACTTTACAATATACTTTATTTTTCTTTTACAATCTATATCCCTTTTCTTCTTCATTCTGTGAGTGCAAATTTTGGACTGTCTTTGGTATTCAACCACAAGTTATCTTGTTTGCCTATTAAGCCATAGCTTACATCCTGCACAGCTAACTCATGTTTGAATAGGGGCAGCTGTAAACACCCCAAATTTGCCCTCACCCATTCACATCATGGCTTGTGATCATTCTCATATGCATAAACACAATCATATCATCTCACATCTCATTTTTGATTCACTGGATAGTTTCTAAGGCATCTGCACCTAGGGTTTGTGGTCTGAGCAATCCCAAAGCATCTTGAGCTATTCCAAAGGCCACCAATCAACTCAAAGAGGTCCATGTGTGTTCTTATATCATATTTCATCTCCTCAAAGTCAAAAGTGCAGAGGAATCACAAGAGCTAGGGTTTGAGTGGATGCAGAGCCAGGATGAACTGCACAGTTGACTGAAAATTAGGGTTTTGGTTTCAGAGGCCATAACTCCAATTTTTTTGGTCATTCTTGTTTCCATTGGTCTCTATATGGTATAGGGAGTATGCATATCAATTTTCATGAAGAAATTCCATGGGGAAGTCATCTGATCAAGAGTTGACTTTTCAGACAAGTCAGTGCAAAATCAGGGCATCTGAGGCCCCAATGACCCAACCAATGGTTGATCTTCATCATTTTGAGTGTATATGGTCTTTATTTGATCATGGAAGGAGATTGAAGTTCATAGAAATCAAGAATTTAGGGTTTTTGCAAATGTTGACTTTTTGGACATAGTTGACTTTTCAAGAGTGCATCATTTTATGTCATTTTTCAAGCCTTGATTCATGATCCAAAAATGCTTCAAATGGAAAAACTTTGGTCATGAAAGTTGTAGATCTCATCTTTCCCTTTTCAAAAAGTACAAGAACATGATCAAACTCTTCTTGGATCAAAAGTTATGGCAATGCAAAGTTGGCAAAAATCATTGTTTTTCAAGTTATGCACCAAATGGAAATCTTGCAAAGTCTTGAACCAAAGCCAAATGCAGCCTCTAATCCACTTTAAACCAGCATGTGAACATTCTCTAAGTTACAAAAATCAAAATTTGACCTAGTTTGCCCATGGTTTGGTTTGGGTAACAAGGCATTCACATGTGAACCAAAAGCTAGCCAACTTGCAAAACACTCATGATCACTTCCTACAACTTGGTGCATTGGCTGCTGAGCTTTGCTAGGCCTCTCCCTCACCTTTGCTGCGCCAACCATGCCTTGTACTTGCCTAGACCTTGCCCATGCCCTATCTTACACAAAGTTGACCTTTTATGCAAAAGCAAACTTACCTATCACAGCTGCACAAGTCACATCCTCTGGCCACTTGGATTAAAATATGTTATCAATTTGCAAGCAAAAACACTCAAGAGGCAAGGCTGAAACACACACATTCATCACATTCACAAAAACACTCCTAACTGCAGCTTGCTTCGAATCCTTTAACACAGCCATCAAACACTAAAAACTTTCTTCATCATTCAACTCCACACACTTCATAGACCATCCAGCACCCAAAGCCCAAGCCTGAAACAGCCAAGAAACCCCATTGCCATTTCTCACTTCAGTTTGCAAAAACTTTCGAATCTTCCATCCTAGCTTACAAACACACAAACCAACACCACAGATCTTCTCTACACATTGTATGGACCTCAAACAACCCATCACCATGACCTGAAAGTGCCAAAATCACCATAGCCATTGTTGACTGAGCTTGAAGCAGTTCCATTCGAATCTCCTTCTCCAGCCAACACAAACTCATTTTGAGCATTCAAGCATCTTTGGGGGATCAAGTGGAGTGGTTTGCACAAAGAGAGGTGGCCAGAAAGTTCCTAAACTGAAAGCTTCAAATCTCAGGTAACCTGAAATTAATTTTTCCAGAAGTGACTTTTATTGTTACAAACTTGTTCTTCATGCTTGCCTGATCATTCTGGTACCTTTGGTTTCGAAAATGGTGTTGATTTGAGTGTTTAATTCGTGACTGAAGCTTGCGTGACCTAGAACTTTCCCTCTTCGATTCAGCTTGTTTAGGTAATATAAATTTGTTTTAGGTTAGGGGTTTGATTCGTGAGGAGGAGAGGAACATTTCTCTGGTCTTAGATTTCATTTATGTTACGTTTTTAGGAAGTTTGAGGATTCTCAGGTGAGGGATGGCCGGAGAAGACGACCGGAAGTCTTCTCCGGCAGCCTGAAAGTGATTAGGGTTAAGTGTAATTAATTAGGGCAAAGTTCAAACGTGGACCATTGGATCATCTTTCCCGCGCGCGTGTGTGTGGTCTGGATTGCATCATTAATTCATAATCAGGTTTAATTAAATTAATTAATTAAGTTTTAGAAGTTTGAATCTAGGCCTTTCATTCTGGCGCGCAGTCAATGCCTTTGAACTCAGGAGCAATCTCATCCATCCATCCTGTTTACTTTTATTTTAATTCCTTTTTAATTCATTTTCTTTCATTTATTTTGCACAATTAATTTAAAATAGGTAAAAATTCATAAAAATTATGAAACTTTTTCCTTAAGGTTTTATTAATTTTTATGACACAAAAATATTTTTATTTTATTTTTTATCATTAAAAAAGTATCTTTAAATATTTAAAGGATTATTTTTAATTGATTAATGGGAATTAATTAATTAAAAATACTTTTAGGTATTTAAAAATTACAAAAAAATTCATGAAATGTTCTAAGACATTTAGAAACATTGTCCAACCTTCAAACCAAATTTCTTTTTTGATCTTGATGCATTTTAAGAATTTTTCATGGAATTAAATCATTTTTTATGCATTATTTTGATCACAAGTTTAAAAATTCATTTCTGCCTATTGGTGAAGGTTGAGACATTGATTCTTCTTGCATTGTTTTCCATTTTGCATGTATTTTCAAGGATAAAAAGGCCATGATTTGATCTTGCATTTCTTAATTGATTGGCATTTCTTTTGTCAAGAACCCTAAAAAACCCTAATAACTTGCAAAAATCATGTCTTGAGTTTGATTGAGAGTTGAGAGCTCCCCTTTGGGCAGTGGTTCATTATAGGTCTAGGGTTTCTTTAAGTGCCATTTTCCATTTTTACTTTAGGGTTTTGCTTCTATTTTTGGTTTGTGTTTGATGTTTGATCCATAAACCCTAATTTGGGCTTTCATTTGCATCCCTCTTGTATTTCCTTGCATAACATGACTTGCCATTGCATTTTGTGCAGTCTCATGATTCATTTGACATCTTAAAACATGTATAAAGCATCTTTGATCATTGCATTGCATATTTGCCATGTCATTTGTCTTGTATGATTCATAACTTTTCATGCTTGTTCATGCTCCTGAGCTTGCATCATTTGCATTCATAATCTTGTATGAACATCCCCATTGTCTTGCCTCATGTTTGCAGCACCTCATAACACCATAATCATCATCAACATGCTTTTGGTTTTGCTTAGCATCATATCATTTCATCTCATCTTGCATTACATTGCATTTCTTTCTAACATTTCAGGTGGTAAGTAAACTTGAGAAGTGGATTTGCCTTCACTTCTCATAACTTTTCTTTTCATCTCTCTTGCATCCATTGCTGCATTCTTGTATGTGTTTGAGTTTGAGCTTGCTCATTCTTCTTCATCCCACTTTCTTTCTTCAAGTGACTTGACTTCTTGAATGAAGCAAGTCACTTTGCTTCTCTTAATCCTGTTCATCTGCTTCCTGGTGGCTCCTCTGAAGATTGTTCTTGCAAACCTCACAAACCTTAGGACCAACCAAGCATGACAATGAATTAGGGTTTTGATTAGTCCCCCCATAGCTTTACTTTTGTGTCTCTCTTTGAGTCTTCTCTTCTCACCTCATAATCAGGGACTAAACCCTAAAGGCTTTAAGACTTTGTGACTAAGCTTATGCCTGCATCCTTCTCTTAGGATGGAGTGTATAACTTTAATCCTAAGTCTTGAACCCTTTATGTGTTTAAATCTCTTAATCAATCCATCTAATAATCATCAAGACATCACTTGTAACTTGGGCCTTGCATTAGGGTTCTAATTCTTCCTTAAGTGGTTAAGAAGGACTAACCCTAGTGTTAATGGACAAGTCCCCCCTCAAGTTGTCTTACAAACAATAAAATTCACTTCATCATCATATCATTAATCTAAATAAAATTCACTTAATAAAGGCTTGTTTTGTCATGGGCTTAATCCCTAATCATGGATTAAGTTGAGGAGTTTTCCTCAACTTAAACATTCTCATCTATTATCCTTCTTTTAGGATGGTGTAATGAGTCTGTTTAATCTTTGATTATGGCTTAACCTCATTCTTCAACACTAAACAAAAATCCCAAAAGCATCTAAATAATCACAAGTAGGTTAATGATCTTAATCCTACACCAAAGGTGATTAAGTGTGAGAATCTGACTTCACACTTAAGGTATTCTCATTACCCCTAATCAGAGGGAAGATGTGATGAGTTTACTAAATCCATTGGTGTAGGCTTAAGCTCATTTTCTTATGACAAAAATCCAAAAAGGAATAAAAGACTGAAAACTCAAAAACAAACAATAATCGTCTCCTCCGGGATTCTTTTCTCATCACCTTCACTCATAAACGAGAACTCGCTTCTTCCGTCTAATGCAAGACAGTAAGCACCTGAGCCAGACAGGTCATACACTTGAGCATTGACAAGCAAGCAGTTCATCAAGTCAATTCACCTTTCAGTCTCTTTGGGTCGAACTACGGTGTTCTGACTTCCTCATTGCACGAGAGGATACGTAGGCATAACTTAACAGTTATCGAACAAAAGTCTCTGTCCATTCCCCCTCTTTCCAGCTTCATTCTTTAGCCTCATTATCATGAGCATCTCATCTTTGTTCCTACACTGACACTGTATATATCACATTTCACACTTCTTTTACACTGACACCTGTACATATTGCTTTCCAGTTATTTTATACACAAATTGCACTGACACTACCCCTTTAAAACACAAATCTCTTAAGCGTGGATCCCGTCGAGTACGGCGGACAATCTGGGTGCTAACACCTTCCCAGGTTGTAACCAACCCCCTTTCTCAGTCTCTCTGGTTCGCAACCGTCTTATCCGTATCTTTCTAGGTCTATGCAGCATTACCTTTCCTCCGGGATAAAAATGCCTAGCTGGCGACTCTATTCATTCTCCAGTGAGTTCACGGCTGTGTGTTCTCATTGTCCCTCTCGTCGACCGTTCGCGTTTGTACCTTCATATGACCCCCGGTGTCACTTGTCGGGAGCGACAGTGTGACTTCTTGGTTGGTGCTTATGTTCCTTAAGTCAAGTTGAGGATAATATGAGGCTGCCATATGTTGTCAATGCACTAACTAACTTTTAGAACCCTTGTTATCCCATCTTGGCCTTTAGAAAGTAGTGAGATAGCCGGCTTTGGTAAAGACTGAAGTTGGTTAATACTCGATACTACACTCATTGAGATCCTAAACTTGGAGGGTTTTGGTTGGCAAGTAAGTTGCCTACTGAACAACCACCCTTGTGAAGGATCAATGATATTGAGATCCCTTAGAACCTGGTTACTTTATAGGACAGGATGAACCATCTAAACTTCAGGGTATGGTACTTACCTTTAAACCTCATGCAAGCTTTCAAACCTAGGGCTATGGTGTGACTTGTTTGTGTGTGCCACATGTTTGTGATTGAGCATAACATCATGACATCATCATGCATCATAAGCATAGCATTTTCACTAACCATTTCAAGAACCAAAGGATTTATCTTTGTTCTTTGTTGCAGGTCATGGCTTCTACTCATAGAAACACTATCAGGATCAACTTTGTAGGGATACCTGCTAAGCTTAAAGAGTTAGTCTCTCAAGTTTCTGAAAGCTCTCAGTTCATCAAGAGACATGGTCACCTACTGGATCTAGTCACCTCAGGGTTCAATGAAGACATGATGAGTGTCCTGTTTCAGTTCTTTGATCCTAAGCACCATTGCTTCACATTCCCCGACTACCAGCTGGTTCCTACAATGGAAGAATTCTCTAAACTTCTGGGTATACCTGTACTTGATCAGAAACCATTCTCAGGCTTGGAAAAAGAGCCTAAACCTGAGATTATTGCTTCAGCTCTACATCTGAAGAAGTCTGACATTGTTCTAGAAACGAGAAGCGGAGTTAAGGGTATTCTTGCTAAGGTATTAATAGATAAAGCTCAAGTGTTCTTGAAGGCTATGAGCTACGATGCTTTTGAGGAGATCTTAGCCTTGTTAATTTATGGTTTAGTGTTGTTTCCCAATCCTGATCAGTTCATAGACATTCATGCCATCAACATATTCCTGAGTCACAATCCAGTGCCTACGTTGCTTGGAGACATCCTACATTCTCTTCATACCCGTACTACAAAGGCACGAGGAACTCTGATGTGTTGCATACCTTTGCTATCTAGGTGGTTTATTTCTCACCTTCCTCGATCAGTAATGAAGAATGAACAAGGGTTCAGGTGGTCCAAGAGGATTATGTCACTCTCTCATTCAGATATTCGTTGGTGCTCCAGATCTATGGAGAATGTCATTATCATTGACCATTGTGGGGAGTTTCCTAATGTGCCACTTCTAGGCATAAGAGGAGGCATTACTTATAACCCTTCCTTAGCTTTACGACAGTTTGGTTACGCTCGGAGTAATGGTCCACATGACATGTTGATTCAGGGTATTGTGTTTGACTACGACAACGATCTTCAAGGTTACCGTCAGAGATTCATACGAGCATGGGGAAAAGCGAACAAGGTTGACAGCAAGACTCTGGATCCCAAGTACCATATTCCTATGGAAGCTTACCTCAGATGGGTGCGATCTCGTGCTCAGACTCTCATGATGCCATATCCTGCCATCCTGCCAGTTACTATGGAGCCTGTTGCTGAAGGAGATACTTCTTATACCATCCTTCACCCAGACATGCCTACTGACATGGAAGATTTACAGAGGTCCTGGATCCAGTTGAAGGAGCAAAGGGATACTTTCGAGGCTCATTACAAAGCAAGCCAAGAAAGAATCCTGGAACTAACAAAGCAACTTCACGAGGAACAGAATCTCAACTCATACTTCAACACAAAGAGGAAACGTCCATGGGAGACTTAAAACCCCATCTCTTGTATTTATTTCATTTCGTTTTCTGTAAGCCCAAGGGGCAAAGCAAATTTATTACTAATAAAAGTTTACCTTCTTGTTTGTTTAAGCAAATTTAAATCCTGCGGTTCTTGAAAACATTGCATACGCATCAATACATCATATTATTGCATCACAGGTTTATTGTGCACAGGTTTCTCATCTTCTCGCTGTTTATTTGAAGCAATGGCTCTTGAGCAAACAGTTAAGGATCTCCAGGCACAAAATGCACAGTTCCAAGAGCTGATCCTGAACTTGTCCAAGGGGCAGGATGAATTGAAGACACTGTTGGCCAAGAAGACTAAGAAGACTAGAAGGTCAGGTGGCCTGATCAACATGCGAAGAAGGTTCAGAGGTCCTGTCAAGACCAAAGAACAGGTTGAAGATTATGAGTCTGAAGAGTCTGAGAAAGAGGGAGGCAGTCTCCATAACACAATGGGGGACTCTGATTCTGAAGCTAACTACTATCATGAGCCTAATGAAGATAAGTTCAAGATGCTGGTGGATAGAATGGATGCTATGGAATTGCAAAAGTCTTCTGGGCTGGATTTTGAAGACCTGAGTTTGATATCTGGGGTAGTCATACCCATTGGTTTCAAGGTTCCTAATTTTGTTGTTTATGATGGTGTCTCTTGTCCCAAGCTGCATCTGAGGTCTTATGTCCGGAGGATCCAACCCCATACTGCTGATAAGAAGTTGTGGATCCATTTCTTCCAAGAGAGCTTATCTGGAGCTCAATTGGAATGGTACTATCAATTGGAAAGTGTCAACATCCGTGATTGGAATGATCTTGCTGAAGCCTTCTATAAGCAATATCAATACAATGCTGATTTAGCCCCTACTCGCATGCAACTACAAAGCATGTCCATGGGTGCTAAAGAAAGTTTCAAGGAGTATGCCCAGAAGTGGAGAGATTTGGCTGGAAGAGTACAACCCCCTTTAACTGATAGGGAGTTGGTTGATATGTTCATGTGTACGTTGAATGGTCCCTTTTACAGTCATCTTATTGGGAGCTCATCATCTGGCTTCACTGAGTTGATAATGACTGGAGAACGCGTAGAAAGTGGTATAAGGAGTGGCAAGATTCAAGTGGGTGCTTCTTCATCAGGTGCTGCAAAGAAGCCTCCCAGTGGGAAGAAAGAGTCAAATGCTGTTTATGGTCAACCTGATCGTAATAGGAGGCATCAGTCTGTGAGTGCAGTTCATATTTCCAATCCAACTCCTGCAACAACAGAGCCACCACAGGGAAATCAACAGAGGGCTAGAAGGCAGTTCACTAAGATCAACATGTCAATGGCCCAAGCCTTGCAACACTTGTTGAAGGATGAACTTATCACTCTGAAAGATCCTCCTCAGAATCCTAATGTTACCTCTCCTAGGTATAATCCTAATGCACGATGTGCATATCATTCGAATTGTCAGGGACATGATACCAATAGTTGATGGGTATTAAAGAACAAAATTCAAGATATGATTGATGCTGGAGAGATTGAGTTTGACCCTCCGGGTACTCCAAATGTGATTACTGCTCCCATGCCAAATCATGAGAAGACTGTCAATGCCATTGATGAAGATTCACATATTTCTTCAGTTGCAGAGTTGACTACACCATTGTCTGTTATCAAGAAGAAGTTAGTACAAGCTAGGTTCTTTCCGGGTTGTCGTGAAGATTGTGTCTATTGTGCTTATAAGCCGGATAGTTGCTGGAGGGTGAAGGACGGAATTCAACGCCTCATGAATAATTATACCATAGTGTTTGAGAGGACACCACCTTCTGTGGAGAGTATGGTTGATCATATAACTAAAGGTGCGAAGATTGAAGAGGTAGATATGGTTGATAAAGTGCCGGTAATGATTACTTCCAAGGGTCCTGTCAAGATTACTCATAAGGGTCCAATTAAAATTACTGCTGAAGGCCCTGTGAAGATTATTGCTGAAGCTAGAGTGGCTCCTATGATTATTACCACTCCTGGTCCTATTCCGTACACTTCTAATAAAGCTGTGCCTTGGCATTATCGGTCTGATGTTTATATCCATGGTGTTAAGCAGGAACCCTTAGCTGATGAAAACATTGATGTTGATAATATTTCTGGATCTAGTAAGATCACACGAAGCGGAAGAGTTTTCTCTCCCCCAGTTACCTCAAAGAATGCAGTTACTCCAGCTACTACCTCCACCACTGATGTTCGGGGCAAAGGTCCTGTTATTGAACCTATACCAACTGATGTGCCAGCTGCTGATGATCTCTCCAAGCAGATGGAAGAAGTATTGAAAATCATTCTCAAGAGTGATTATGATATTGTTGATCAATTGGGGCATACTCCTTCCAAGATTTCTATGTTGTCTTTATTGTTGTGTTCTGAGGCTCATGCCAAAGCCCTGATTAAATTTCTGAAGACTGCTCATGTACCCAATGAGATTTTTGTAGACCAGTTTGAAAATTGTGTTGCACACTTGACCTATGATAATGGGTTAGGTTTCTCCGATGCTGATTTGACTCCTGCTAAGAGGGATCATAATAGGGCTCTACATATCTCTATTGAATGCAGGGGCACTACCCTGTCACATGTGCTAATAGACAATGGTTCCTCGCTGAATGTGTTGCCCAAAGAAGTCCTGAATAAGCTTAGTCCTGAAGATGCTGTGTTGAAGCCCAGTAATATAGTGGTGAAGGCTTTTGATGGCTCGAGAAGAGTGGTGCATGGAGAAATTGATCTCCCAATCAAAGTTGGTTCTCAGGTTTTCAATGCTACCTTTTATGTAATGGATATTCGACCGTCGTATTCTTGTTTGCTTGGGCGTCCCTGGATCCATGGGGCAGGTGCCGTAACCTCTACATTACATCAAAAGTTGAGGTATCCAGTAGAGGGGAAGGTTGTTACTGTCTACGGAGAGGAAGGATATATGATTAGCCATGTGAACACCTTTAAGTATCTAGAAGTGGAAGGTGAATACATTGAAACTCCGTGTCAGACGTTTGAAGTGGTTCCTTGGATTGTTAATGATTATGAAGCTCCTCCTGTTGTCAAGAAAGTTCCTATGGTCACCAGAGTACCTCCTACAATGGCCTCCCTTAAAGATGCTAGAGCTGTGGTGGATGAAGGTGGTTGTACTATTTGGGGTCAGCTTCCTGATATTCCATACAAGTCTGACAAATTTGGTTTGGGTTTCACTGTAGAGTCCCATAAGACTATTCGTCATGCTCGCACTGTTCGTATCACCAATCAGGGGATTATGAAAGATCAGATTAATGTTGTGAGTGACTATGATGAAGACTACAACTTAGATGGTTGGATTTTTCCTACTGTGGGTGCTGGGCTCAATAACTGGAAGGCTGAAGATGTTATTCCTATCTCCTTTAGTCAGGAGTAAATACTATTACTGTGTTGTTACTTTTTAAGTTTGTAATTTCTTGAAAAATTGAACTCCTAAGCCTTGTGCCTTACCCGGGGCACAATGGTGTGCTTGTTACGGGATGTCATTTCATTTGCATACTTCATTCAATAAAAATCAGTGGACGTTTCGTTTTCGTAAATATTGTGTTCCTTGTCTTTCTTTTCTTTTATTTTTGTTTTATCAGCTATGTGTTCTTACACACACCCACATCACTAAAATACAGATCCTCATCCTCTCTGGATCCTGTTGATAACAGTTCTACTATTGCCAATTATAATTTCGAGAATCCGATCTATCAAGCTGAAGACGGAAATGAGGATGATTGTGAAGTACCTGTAGAGCTTGCTAGGTTATTACAACAAGAAGAGAAAGCTATACAGCCACATGAAGAGCCAGTCGAAGTTGTGAATCTGGGAACTGAAGAAAACAGGAAAGAAGTCAAGATAGGGGCTGATTTAGAGGACAGTGTCAAAAGCAGATTGATTCAGATGCTACATGACTATGTGGAGATCTTTGCTTGGTCCTACGAAGATATGCCAGGGCTAGATACAGACATTGTTGTTCACCGTTTACCAGTGAAAGAAGATTGTCGTCCAAAGAAACAGAAGGTTCGTCGCATGCGTCCTGAAATGTCAGAGAAGATTAAAGTAGAGGTAATGAAACAGTTTGATGCAGGGTTCTTAGCTGTGACTTCTTATCCTCAGTGGGTTGCAAATGTGGTACCGGTACCTAAGAAATATGGCAAGGTACGTATGTGTGTAGACTACAGAGATTTGAACAAGGACAGCCCCAAAGATGACTTTCCACTTCCTCATATTGATGTTCTGGTAGACAACACTGCTCAGCACAAAGTATTCTCTTTCATGGATGGTTTCTCTGGTTACAATCAAATCAAGATGGCACCTGAAGATATGGAGAAGAAAACATTTGTTACGCAGTGGGGCACTTTTTGCTATAAGGTGATGCCATTTGGTTTAAAGAATGCAGGGGCAACATATCAACGTGCTATGGTGGCTTTATTTCATGATATGATTCATCATGAGATAGAGGTGTATGTGGATGATATGATAGCTAGGTCCCAGAATGAAGAGCAACATCTTGATCATCTGCATAAGTTATTTGAGAGGTTGAAGAAATACAAGTTGGGATTGAACCCAAATAAGTGTACTTTTGGAGTTAGATCTGGTAAGCTCCTGGGTTTCATTGTCAGTGGAAAAGGTATTGAAGTGGATCCTGCAAAAGTGAAAGCTATACGAGAAATGCCAGCTCCCCGTACTGAGAAGGAGGTTAGAGGTTTCTTGGGATGATTGAATTATATTGCAAGATTTATTTCCCAATTAACTGCCATCTGTGATCCAATCTTCAAGTTATTGAAGAAAGATCAGATGATGGAGTGGAATGATGAGTGCCAGACAGCCTTTGATGAAATCAAGAAGTATCTGCTAGAACCACCAATCTTGATGCCACCAGTTGATGGAAGACCCTTGATTATGTACTTAACAGTGTTAGATAATTCAATGGGGTGTGTCTTGGGGCAACATGACGAGTCTGGTCGAAAAGAGCAGGCAATATACTACCTTAGCAAAAAGTTTACCGACTGTGAAACAAGATACTCACTGCTCGAGAAAACTTGCCGCGGTTTGGCATGGGCTGCTCGCCGACTAAGACAGTATATGTTGACTCATACTACCTTATTGATTTCAAAGATGGATCCAATCAAGTACATATTCGAGAAACCTGCTCTCTCCGGAAGAATAACAAGATGGCAAATGATCTTAACAGAATATGATATACAGTATACTACTCAGAAGGCCATTAAAGGAAGTGTTGTAGCTGATCATTTGGCTCATCAAGCAGTGGATGATTATCAGTCAATGAGTTTTGAGTTCCCTGATGAAGATATTATGATTATTACCAAAGAACCTGGACAATATGACGAACCTGAACAAGGATCCCGATGGACTATGGTTTTTGATGGAGCTTCTAATGCACTTGGTAATGGTGTTGGTGTTGTGATCAGTTCCCCTGAAGGTTGTCATACCCCAATTACTGCCAGACTTTGTTTCTATTGTACTAATAATATGGCTGAGTATGAGGCATGTATCCTGGGTATCAAAGCTGCCATTAATATGAAGATTCAGTTCCTAGACGTGTATGGAGATTTAGCCCTGGTAGTAAGTCAGATTAAAGGAGATTGGGATACCAAGCATGATAATCTCATTCCTTACAGAGATCATTAACCTACTTGTATTTATTTATATGTTTTTGGTATTTTTGTTTAGTGTTAAGTAATGAGTTTAAGCCATAATCAGGGATTTAATGGACTCATTACACCATCCTAATAGAAGGATAATAGATGAGAGCATTTAAGCTGAGAAAGATTCCTCAACTTAATCCATGATTAGGGATTAATCTCATGACAAAACAAGCCTTTATTAAATGGATTTTATTTAATGATAAGATGAAGAAGTGAGTTTTATGGTTTGTAAGACAACTTGAGGGGGACTTGTCCATTAACACTAGGGTTAGTCCTTCTTACCCAATTAAGGAAGAATTAGAACCCTAATGCAAGGCCCAAGTTACAAGCTTGATGTCCTAGTGATTATTAAATGGATTGATTAAAGGAATTAAACACATTAAGGGTTTAACACTTAGGATTAAATTTATACACTCCATCCTAATAGAAGGATACAGGCATAATCCTAATCACTAAGTCTTAAAGCCTTAAGGGTTTAGTCCTTGATTAAGAGATGAGAAGAGAAGACTCAAAGAGACTCAAAGGTAAAAAACTAATGGGGAACTAATCAAACCCTAATTGTTATCATGCTTGGTTATTCCTAGGGTTTATGAGGCTTGCAAAAGATCTTCAGGAGAGAAGCCACCAGGAAAGAAGCAGATGAAAGGAGAAAGAAACAGAGAGAAGCAAGACAACTTGCTTCACTTAAGAAGACAAGTTGTTTGAAGAAAGAAAGTAAGAGGTGAACATGAATGAGCAAGCTCACTCTAAAGCAAAGTTAAAATGCAGCAATGATGCAAGATAGATGAGAAGAGATTGTGAGAAGTGAAGGCAAATTCACTTCTCAAAACAACTTACCACCTGAAAAGTTAGCAAAAGGAATGCAGTGCAATGCAAATGAGATGAAATGTCATGATGCAAACCAAAGTCAGAAGCAATTACATGATGTTAATGATGCTAAGAGATGATGCAAACACATGACAAGAGATGAGAATGATCAAACAAGCATAAGGATGCAAATGAGGTATGCTTTGAACCATGAAAGTACATGAAAAGTTATGAGATGCAATGGACATATGACATGGAAAAGGAATGATGCAATGATCAATCATGGTTCTAATATGTCCTAAGATGTATTATGAATCATGTGGATGCACAAAATGTCATGGCAAGTCATGGTATGCAAGCAAATGGAAGATGGATGCAAGGGAAGGCACAAATTAGGGTTACATGCATCATGCAAAGCAAAAGTCCAAAACCAGAAGCAAATGACATGATAAAAATTTGAAAATGCAATCAAAGATACCCTAAACCTATACAAGCTTACTGCCCAAAGGAGAGGATCTAACTCTTAACCTAGTGTAAGTTATGAATTTCCTAAGATTACTAGGGTTTTGGGGTGCCTCATCAAGAAAAATACTAAACAAAATGAAAATGCAAGATCAAATCAAACCAAATTTATCCTATAAACTACATGATATGAAGAGTGCAATGCAAAAAGAATCATCATCCAACTCTCAATGGTTAGGCAGAATGAAAATTTTAAAGATTGAACCAAAATATTGCCTTAAAATGAAATTAATTCCAATGAAAATGATCAAAAGGCATCAAGAACAAAAAAGAAATTTGGTTTGAGAGTTGGATAATGTTTCTAAATGCAAAGTGAATTTTTTGGTGATTTTTAAATACCTAAATGCATTTTTAATTAATTAATTTCCATTAATTAATTAAAATATACATTTAAATATTTTAAAAATACTTTTTATGTGCAAAAAATAAAATAAAAATCATTTTCTGATTAAGAAAAATATTTGAAACAAAAATGCAAAGGGAAATATTTTTAGGATTTTTCTAACTATTTTAAAATAAATATGAAAGATAAATGAAATTAAATGAAATAAAAAATATAATAAATGGAAGTATGCAGAGGGAAGGGCCAGGATTGATTCTGGGGAAGGGGGGTTTGACTGCGCGCCAGATCCTGTGGCTGGAATTCAAACTGAGTCAATTAATTTAAACTGGATTAATTAAACTAATTAAATAAGATTAGGGTTTAAGTGATGGATCTGAGCCATTCGTTTGCGCGCGGGTCAATGCAAGTCAACTGGATCTACGGCCTATATTCAAACCAAGCCCTAATCGTAATTAAAGACCTAATGACATTCAGGTCACCGGAGAAGAGCTCCGGTCGTCTTCTCCGGTGACATCCTTCCCTGAAATTTTCAATCTCACTCTCTAAGTCATTTCTGGACCTCTAAAGCTCCAGATCACTTCCTCTCATCTCCCTAAGCTCATCCCTGCCCTCAAATGGAATTTATTTCTCACCATTAACAAGATTTGAAGCAAGGTTCAAAAATGGCAGAAATTTCAGTCAGATCATACACACTCATTTCTTCATCATTTTCAAAAATAAAAAGTTCATTGAACTCAGGGGATCAAACTTAACCATTTAGTAACTTAAAACAAAGCTTCTGGAAAAATGAATTTCAGTGGCTACCTGAGTTGAAGCTTTCAATCCAGGAGCTTCGTGACCAGTTCCTTGCTTCCAATCAACTCTACTGACCTCCCTCAAGTGTTTGCAAAGCCTGTTTGGAGTTTATTTTGGCTAGCTTGTGAGATTGATTGAGTTATGTTCAGAGAGGGGAAGAAATCGTGTTTTGATTTCAGGGGGTTTCAAGGCAAGGTGAAGGGTCAGGGATGATCAGTGAAGTGTTTTGAGATGGATGGTGGAAGAAATTTGAGGAATGGATGGCTGAGTTGAGAGATTCGATAGAAAATGCAAAGGGAGAGGTTTTTGTGAGCTATGGCTTCTGGGGTGTTTCAGGCTTGTGTGTCTGTTGTGTTGAGTCCCTTTTGGTCCACTTATCACACTTGAATGGGTCAGAGAAGTTGGTGTGGCATTGTGGGATTGGTATGGGTGTTTTTGCATAGAGTCCAAGTTAGGTGTACTTGAGGTATGGGCAAGTGTGAGGTTGTGATAGGGGCATGGTTTGGCTCAGCTGAGATCATGGAATTCTTGTGGGCTAGACTTTGTGAGCTGTAACAAGTAGAGGCATGGCTTCATGAGCTTTTGCAAGTTGGTACATCTTTGGCCCCTTTGGAAATTCATGAAGTTCAAGGCACTAAACTGCATAATTCTTGGGCCAATTCTGATTTTTAGAAGTCACATGAGCATGTTTTGAAGAGTTTGTGCACATTTGAAGTCTTTAAAATGCTTGATCATACCATTTTGCAAAATGCCTCTTTGGTACAAAACTTGAATTTATGTGATATTTCCCAACTTTGACAAGCCATAACTTTTGATTCAAAATGAATTAGGACAAATTCTTGTACTTTTTGAAAAGGGAATGATCCATTCTTCAACTTTCATGACCAAAGTTTTCTCAGTTGAGGCATTTTTGAATCAAAAAGAAAGGGTTGAAAAACTTTCCCAAAATGGCAAGTTTTCATTACAAGTCATTTTCCCAAAATGGCAACTTTGCAAATGGCTTGAAATTATTCAATTTTGTGAACTTCTAACATCTTCTATGATCAAATAAAGATCATACACATTCAAAATGATGAGGAACACTCTTTGGTTGGGTCATTGGGGGCCTCAGATGCCCTGATTTTACATTGACTTGCTCAAGAAGTCAACTCTTGATCAGATGCCTTCCCCATGGAATTTCTTCATGAAAATTGATATGCATGATCCCTATGACATATAGAGACCAATAGAAATAAGAATGACCAAAATTTTTGGAGTTATGGCCTTTGAAACCAAAACCCTAATTCTAGGTCATCTGTGTAGTTAAACCTGGCTCTGCTTCCATGCCAATCTCAGTTCTTGTGATTCTTCGACTTCCTTGACTTTGTGAGGATATAATATGATGTTTGAACACACATGGACCCCTTTGAAGTGATTGATGACCTTTGGAGTGGCTCAAGTGGCTCTTGGATTGCTCAGATCATAAACCCTAGATGCAGATGACTTTGAAATAATGCAGTGAAGCAAATATGCAATATGAGATGATGTGATTGAATCTATGCAAATGAAAAGAATCACAAGCCATGGTGTGAATGGGTGAGGGCAAATTTGGGGTGTTTACACATGGTAGACCAATAGTAACCTGCTCTCAATATCTTCTTTGCCATAGTATGACCACTAGAATGAGTGCCAAAGATCCCATCATGCATGTCTTCCATAATCTCGGTTGCTTCCTTCTTATCCACACAACGAAGTAAAGTTGAGTAATGATTATGCTTGTACAAAATTCCATTACTCAAAAAGAACTTAGCAGAAAACCTCCTCAGAAACTTCTTATCTTTAACAGATGCCCCTTCAGGGAACTCCTGAGCTTCAAGATATCTTTTCACTTCATAGAACCAAGGCTTATCCTATGCTTCTTCAGTGTCAATCTCATTGCAGTATGAAGGCTTCTCAAATCTATCAATAGTAATCTTGGGAGCTTCATCATCCCAGTTGATCTCAAACATGGATGCCATGGTGGTTAAGGCATCTGCCAACTTATTTTCTCTTCGGGGAATGTGTCCAAAGGTAATCTCTTTGAAATGTGGGATCAAAGACAACACATGTTCTCTGTAAGGAATGAGATTATCATGCTTGGTATCCCAATCTCCTTTGATCTGACTTACTACCAGGGTTGAATCTCCATACACGTCCAGGAACTGAATCTTCATATCAATGGCAGCTTTGATACCCAGGATACATGCCTCATACTCAGCCATGTTATTGGTACAATAGAAACAAAGTCTGGTAGTAATCAGGGTATGACAACCTTCAGGTGAACTGATCACAACACCAACACCATTACCAAGTGCATTAGATTCTCCATCAAAAACCATAGTCCATCGGGATCCTTGTTCAGGTCCGTCATATTTTCCCGGTTCTTTGGTAATAATCATAATGTCTTCATCGGGGAACTCAAAACTCATTGACTGGTAATCATCCACTGCTTGATGAGCCAAATGATAAGCTACAATACTTCCTTTAATGGGCTTCTGAGTAGTATACTGTACATCATATTCTGTTAAGATCATCTGCCATCTTGCTATTCGTCCGGAGAGAGCAGGTTTCTCGAATATGTACTTGATTGGATCCATCTTCGAAATCAATAAGGTAGTATGAGTCAACATATATTGTCTTAGTCGGCGAGCAGCCCATGCCAAAGCGCAGCAAGTTTTCTCGAGCAGTGAGTGTCGCTCCTCGGATTTCCGTCCTGGTACAAACGCGAAAGTGGCGCGGAAAAAGAATAGAGTCGCCAGCCAGGCATTTTTATCCCGAAGGAACGGGAATGGTAATGCTGCACAAACCAGAAGAAAGAAAGAGGAAGGACACAGGTCCTACGAACCAAAGAGACTGAGTTCGGGAGTCGGTTACGACCTGGGAAGGTATTAGCACCCAGATCGTCCGCCGTACCCGACGGGATCCACGCTTGCAAAGAATACTGTTTCAAAGGGTGAGGGTATGAAAACTGCAGCAAAAGAAAAGAAAATGAACTGGAAATAAACTGAGAAAAGGATTGAAATAAGAAAACAAAGAGAAAAATGTAGGGAAAATAAAGATTGTGCTCGAACGGGCCCTACCCCGCTGCCTACGTACCTCATCAGGATAATGAGGATCAGAGACGCCGTAGTTCCCCTAACTAGGGATAACAAAGGAAAATTGCTTGTGAATTAAAGTTTGAACTGCCTATGCCATTGCTCAGGTGTTGCAGACTCGGACGACGAGTGCGTAACCGTCTTGCAAAGTGACAAGTAGGAGCATGTTCGCGTACGGAGCGAATGAGGTGAGAAAAGAATTCCCGAAGGAAAGACGCTTATTGTTTGTTTGGTGTTTTTTATAAAGCTTTTATGAGTGAAGGTTTGCATAGGTGAGTGTGCCTAAGTATTACTCAATGGGATGTGTACATCTCACATCATCCCGAAATGGAATGCGCAAGAGGCACACCTATCTATGGAGGAAATCCCCAAAGCTAGTCCCGCAAGTGAAGGCTTAAGCACATTGGCCTATTACCATTATTAAGTGTTTTTGTGGTTTTGGTTAAGAAGTGTCTTTTAACTTTTTTCTTTGTGAGGTACTCATGTTAAGACCTATCTACCACGAGTGATGACTCACACCTCGCCCCGAAATGGAACGCGTGCAAGCATCTCATAGCAAAGTCTCATGTCACATGAAAGCACTCAACCTTTATTAAGTGAATTGGAATTAAGTTTGAAGATGAGAAGAGAAAGAGAACCAAAGGAGCAAAAAGGAAAAAAAACTAGGGGGAAGTTTCTATCCTAAGTTAGCATGCATGGAGTTCCTAGGGTTTGTGAGGTCTTTCTAACCTAAAAAGGATCTCAAGAGAAGAAGAAGAAGATAAAAGGAGAGATGAGAAAGGCCTAAGCCCAACAAGAAGATGTTAGTCCATATAAACAAAATGAGAAAAGATGAGAAATGGAGATGTGGAACTCAATTCCCACATCTCAAACTTACCATAGCCCCTGCAAGGTTAGTGTAACAACATAAAATCAAGGCATGAACCAACAAGCCAGAAGCTACACAAGCATATAGGCATGGAAAATAGTTCACAAGATGATAAGCAAAGCAACACAAGATCATATTGAGATGAGTGGAAGTGAAACAAGTACAATGAAAGCATGCTTAACACTTAAAGAAACAAAGCCCATAAAAGAGACCCAACACCAAGACTCAAAGAGATTCAAACCCTATCCTAAGACCAGGAGCAACCATAAACCAGTAAAGGACCCCAAAAGATGAAGAGAAGTTGGCACAAGTGCCCTTCTAAACTTAAAAGAGACTAGAAGACTCAAAGGATGCAAAACAAGGCAAGGTGAGGAAGAAAATACCCAAGAAAAAGGTCCAAGCACTTAAAAATTCTACCCAACCAGAAAAGTACTCTCCAAACACAAAGAAATGAGAATCCAAAAGGGTTTGCAAAAATAAAGTACCAAACTAGGTCAATGAAGCTCAAAGATGCAAGGTATCACCATTTAGGGTTTTGAAAATTAAGGCACAAGTAACTCAAGCAAAGTCCAGCAAGGAAATTTGTGAAAAATCCAAGATAAATCATGAAGATAGTAGAGTGTCTTAGGATTTGAATGCAAAAAGAATGGGGTTCATAGCTTAAAGGATGAGAAAAATAGAAATTGGACAAGGCAGATTGGTCTATGTGAGTCCACAAGAAAGCAATGCTCAAATGTTGAATTTATTTGGCCACGTGGGGTGAAAATAAAAATCTGGAAAAATTATGATAAAAAACTAGATGAATCAAGGAGTGCATATGAATTTTTTTGGATTTTTTAGAGTTAAGGAAGTATTTAAAATGGATCAAAAGCAAATAAAATAAAATTGGTAAAGAGAAAGAATAAAAATAAAGCAAATGGGCCAAGGGGGTGCAAGAAGTAACACGCTAGTAAAGAAAACTACATGGGCCGCGCATGGGGGGTGCAGATAGCACTGGGGGGCTGCTGCACCTTCTTCTTCATGAGAAAAACCCTAAACCCTCACCACCATTAATGAACAAACCCTAACCCTAACCTTATCCACATGAAAAATCAAAACAAGCCGCGGCAAGCCATGAAACTCTCCAGAATACATAATCTAACATCACTAAACACAAATACATGCTTGGATTGGATTAAAACTCAAAGAAACTCAAGATATGAATGAAAATAAAATTGTCCATGAAATTTTAAATCACCATAACTTTGTAAATACTCAACCATTTCACAAACTACAAAGAGCATTGTAACCAGCACAACATGAGGATTCCAAAACACCCAACCAAACACATTTCTATGAGATTCGAAATTTGAGCATACCTGAGGTGGTGTTCAAAATTTGAAGTCAAGAATGGTATAAAATGATGGCAAATGATCTCCTTATCCCTTTAGATGCAAAATAAATGCATCTAAGGCTTTGCAAACTTGTAAATCCAGCAATGTGATTCCTTGTGCTTCAAAGCTTCTCAAATGGCCACTTGAACAAACTTCACTATAAATCTAGATCCATGGGTGCTTAAGTGATCCTTGAGATGAGAGGAGTATGAATGTGGTCTTGGATTGAAGAAAGTTTGCCTAGATCAAAAGTTATGGCACAAAATGCAAATGTGCACAAGAAATGAGAAATGGATGATTCTTGAAGAATAATCCAAACAAATGGTATGGAAATGATCTATGAGTGATGAGGATTAAGAATCCAGCAAGAGTTTTGTGAATGGATTCTTGTAGCAAGAGTTTGTGGAGAATGAGCAATTTTGCATAAAAGATGAGAATGAGAGAATGAGTGTGTATTCTGGCTGCCTCTAACCCTAATTCTGATTGTTATGGAATATATATGGCAATGCAAAAGGGTTAGAACAAGTGCACGTGAGAGAGAGCTGATTTTTGTTAAAATGCAATTTTAGCCCAAGTGTGCCATAAGCATGCCAAGCTCATGATTTGCTGGCCTCTCTTGCATGTGCATTCACCATCCCACCCATGATTCCCAGCAAACAATTCCAGCCCTTGGATGTAAGCTATCACACAATTGTCATGCCTTATGCAAATTCAAGTGTAAAATGCAAGTTTTATGGAACTTTTTCATGTGTACGAATTTTGCCACTTTTCTTTGAGCCAAATGACCTAAATGAGATGCATTTTGATTGTGTAAACTTACTTTGGACATAGCATAGCAAACTATCCACTTTTGAGCCTTTGTGCAAATGGCTTGGCCTTGAAATTTTGAAATTTGCCCTAGAATGCTCAAATTTTCGAGGGACCTATAGTAAAATCTAGGAATCTCCAGAAAATGCTCTTGTACTTTTTAAAAATTGCAGCCCTTACTTTCCAACTTTCATGTTTACCTTTGATCCATTTGAAGATTTTTTGATCAAGTTAAGGCCTTGTGAAGTTTTAGGTCAAAATGGCCAAAAATAGTAACTTTTCCATAACCAACTTTGTGCACTTTTGCCAAAACCCCTTAAACCACCAAAATTCTTGTACTTTGAGATCACCAAACATCTTATAACATTGAATAGACCTCATTTGGCCAAAAAAGTTGGGTTGGACCCTTTGGAATGGCACAGTTGACTTTTTCTGGGCCCAGTTGACTTTCTGCTTCATCTGCAAGTAACTGAGGCAAAGACTGACTTCCACTTGGAATTTTTCCATGAAAATTGACATGTAGGAACCTCTTATCATATAGAAGACAGTTCCCAAAAGAGTTGGCCAAAATTATGAGGTTAAGGCCCTTGAAACCAAAACCCTAATTTGGTTGCACTACTTAGGAGCCTTGCATTGTCTTGAAACTTGTGATGACTAAGCAATCTTCTGAGTTTTTGCAAGTGAACGTGGCCTTGCCAAAAGAGTCTAGACTCATCATAGGCCTCTCACAAATCCATTGGAACCCTTGTCTTGGCTTAAATGGCCTTCAACACCTCCCCAGATGGCCATATGCCTCATGCTTGTCATGCTTTATTTTTCTATGCTATAATGCTATATATGATATGTTTATGATGCAAATGGTGTATTATGATGCTTAAAATGAAGAGGGCAAATTTGGGGTTCTACAGCTGCCCCTATTCAAGCAACTGTTGATCTGAAAAGGACGATTGCTTCCGCTTTCGACCGTTCAAGATAAACTGTGGTTGAATACCCAAGAAAAACGGAAATTTGCGCTCTGATGCAGGAAACAAGAAATGGGAAATAAACCCAATCCAATGACATTGCCACTGAGCTGAGAGATGAGCTGACGAGCTCTTTCCAACGAAACCAAAGGTTCTGATGAAACATGAGACGGACGAGTGTAAACACCCCAAATTTGCCCTCACCCATTCACACCATGGCTTGTGATCATCTCATATGCATAAACACAATCATATCATCTCATATCTCATTTTTGATTCACTGCATAGATTCTAAGTCATCTGCATCTAGGGTTTGTGATCTGAGCAATCCCAGAGCTTCTTGAGCCACTCCAAATGTCAACAATCACTTCAAAGGGGCCCATGTGTGTTCTTATATCATGTTACATCCTCTCAAAGTCAAAAGTGCAAAAGAATCACAAGAACTGGGATTGGTATGGATGCAGAGCCAGGTTTGACTGCACAGTTGACCTAAAATTAGGGTTTTGGTTTCAGAGGCCATAACTCCAATTTTTTTGGTCATTCTTGTTTCCATTGGTCTCTATATGGTATAGGGAGTATGCATATCAATTTTCATGAAGAAATTCTATGGGGAAGTCATCTGATCAAGGGTTGACTTTCTGGACAAGTCAGTGCAAAATCAGGGCATCTGAGGCCCCCAATGACCCAACCAAGGGGTGATCTTCATCATTTTGAGTGTATTTGGTCTTTATTTGATCATGGAAGAAGTTAGAAGTTCACAAAATTCAAGAATTTGAAGTTTTTGCAAAGTTGACTTTTTAGGGCATAGTTGACTTTTCAAGAATATGTCATTTTAGGTCATTTTTCAAGCCTTGCTTTTTGATCCAAAAATGCTTCAAATGGAAAAACTTTGGTCATGAAAGTTGTAGAATACATTTTTCCCTTTTCAAAAAGTACAAGAACATGACCTAATTCATTTTGGATCAAAAGTTATGGTTTGACAAAGTTGGCAAAAATCACTAATTTTCAAGTTATGCACTAAAAGGAAAATTTGCAAAATCATGAACCAAGGCAAATTGTAACTTCTAATTGTCATCAAACCATTACACAAGCATCATGCAACTCTTAAAAATCAGATTTGAACCAAGTTTCTCATGTTTTATGGCTTGTTGGACAAGGAAATCACATGTGAACCAAGGATGAAACCACTTGCAAAAACTATCATCACATCTCACCAACTTGATGCATTGGTTGCTGAACCTTCCTAGCATCCCATACACATCATGCTGCGCCAGCCCTAGCCTTTGTACCAAGCTAGAACCAAGCCCATGCCTCTCTTACAAAAAAGTTGACTTTTGGCAAAAGCAAACATCCCAATCACAGCAGGCCATGTCACATCCTCTGGCCACTTGGAATTGTTTATACTATCCTTTGGCAAGCAAAACATAAGAGGGAGCCAGGCTGAAACACTCCATAGCACCACATACACCAACTCACTCCATTTTGCATTTCTCTTCGAAACTCTCTGCCCAGCTCACAAACATTCAAACTACTTCCACACATCAACTCACCATGCCTCATTGAGTAGAAACCAACAAAGAACCAGGCCTGAAACAAGCCATAACATCACTTCACCATTTTCACCCCAAGCTGCAGTTTCCTTCGAAACACCTTCCACAGCTCACAAACATCAAAACAAACTCCACAAACCTTCTCCACTCATCATCTGGACCACAAACAACCCTTCACCATTGCCAGAAACAGCCTGCATCACCATTGCCATTTTCAACTGAGCTTGAGCAGAAGTTGTTCAAACTCTTCATCTGGCCAGCATAAATTTCTCCCAAGCATTCAAGCATCATCAAGAGGTCATAAGGGGTGGATTTCACAAAGAGGGAAGGTCAGAAAGTAGCTGGAGTGAAAGCTTCGAATCTCAGGTAGCTCAAGAACTTTTTTTCCAGAAATGGATTTTTAAGCTCTAAACTTGTTCTATATGTCTTCCTGATCATGAATATGCTTTTAGTTTCGAAAATGGTGATGAAATGAGGATGTATTTGCTTCCTGAAACTTTCCTGCCCTAGTTTTTGTTTGCTTCGATTCGGCCATTTCATGAATGATAAATTTGTTTTGAGTGGGGGTTTTGAATCGTGAGCTTGTGGGAATCTTTTCTGTGTTTTTAGAATTCATTTTAGATGCGTATGGAGTGAGTTTAGGTTTTGGGGTGGACGGAGAAGATGACCGGAACACTGTTCCGGTCATCTGAGTGTGTTTAACGGCGAGATTAGGGCATAAGCATTGATTAGCTGAGTTTAAATTCTGGCCGTGAGATCTGGCGCCAAGTCAACTCCCGCGCGTGTAACTTTGAATCTGGTCCCTAGGATTAGCTGACTTCTCATTAATTCATTTAAAATTCATTTTTATTTCATTTCTTTTCATTTGTTTTGCATAATTTATTTAAAATAGCAAAATTGTTTTAAAAATTATGAAACTTTTTCTTAAAAGTTCTATTAATTTTTAAGACCCAAAAATATTTTCATTTTATTTTTTATCATTAAAAAAAGTATTTTTAAATATTTAAAAGATTATTTTTAATTGATTAATGAGAATTAATTTATTAAAAATACTTTTAGGTATTTAAAAATCACCAAAAAATTCATGAAATGCTCTAAGACATTTAGAAACATTGTCCAACCTTCAAACCAAATTTATTTTTTGATCTTGATGCATTTTGAGAATTTTTCATTGACTTAAAATCATTTTTATGCATTAATTTGATCCAAAGTTTAAAAAATCATTTCTGCCTATCCATGAGGAGTTGGACATTGATTATTTTTGCATTGCATTGTGTTTAGCATGTAGTTTTTGAGATAAAAAGGCCATGATTTGATCTTTCATTTTCAAATTGTTTGACATTTCTTTTGTTTAGAAACCCTAAAAAACCTAGAATCTTGTAAAAATCATAACTTGAGATGGGTTAAGAGTTGAGATTTTTCCTTTGGGCATTGGTTTAGTATGGGATTAGGGGTCCTTTGTGTGGCATTTTCCATTTTTTATCTTAGGGTTTGCTTCTGGTTTTGGTTTGTGTTTGATGTTTGATTCACAAACCCTAATTTGGGCTTCCATATGCATCCACCTTGCATTCTCTTGCATAACATGACTTGCCATGACATTCCATGCTTCCATGTGATTCATTTGACATCATAAGACATATAGAAAGCATGTTTGATCATTGCATCATGTATTTGCCATGTTGTATGTCATGTGCACTTCATAACTTTTCATGTTTGTTCATGCTTCTTAGCTTGCCCCATTTGCATTCATAAGTTTGTATGATCATCCACATGTTTTGTTTCTGGTTTGTAGCATCTCATAACATCATAAGCATCATGTACATGCTTCTGTTTTTGTTTATCATCATGTCATTCCATCCCATTTGGCATTGCATTGCATTTTTTTCTAACCTTTCAGGTGGTAAGTGACTTTGAGGAGTGAATTTGCCTTCACTTCTCATAACTTCTCTTCATCTCTTTTATGCATCCTTGCTGCATTTTTGTATGTGTTTGAGATTGAGCTTGCTCATTCTTCTTCTTCTCACTTTCTTTCTTCAAGTGACTTGACTTCTTGAATGAAGCAAGTTACTTTGCTTCTCCTGATCCTTTCATCTGCTTCCTGGTGGTTCCTTTGAAGACTTCTCTTGTAAACATCACAAACCTTAGGAACAACCATGCATGACAATGATTAGGGTTTTGATTAGTCCCCCACTTAGTTTTACCTTTGTGTCTCTTTGAGTCCTCTCTTCTCACCTCATAATCAGGGACTAAACCCTAAAGGCTTTAAGGCTTTGTGATTAAGATTATGCCTGCATCCTTCTATTAGGATGGAGTGTATAACTTTAATCCTAAGTGTTAAACCCTTAATGTGTTTAAATCTCTTAATCAATTCACTTAATAATCATCAAGACATCACACTTGTAACTTGGGCCTTGCATTAGGGTTCTAATTCTTCCTTAATTGGTTAAGAAGGACTAACCCTAGTGTTAATGGACAAGTCCCCCTCAAGTTGTCTCACAAATCATAAAATTCACTTCATCATCTTATCATTAAATAAAATCCACTTAATAAAGGCTTGTTTTGTCATGAGTTTAATCCCTAATCATGGATTAAGTTGAGGAGCTTTCCTCAGCTTAAACATTCTCATCTATTATCCTTCTATTAGGATGGTGTAATGAGTCTGTTTAATCCCTGATTATGGCTTAATCTCATTACTTAACACTAAACAAAAACAACAAAAACATCTAATTAATCATAAGTAGGTTAATGATCTTAATCCTACACCAAAGGTGATTAAGTGTGAGAATCTGACTTCACACTTAAGGTACTCTCCTTACCCCTAATCAGAGGGAAGATGTGATGAGTTTACTAAATCCATTGGTTTAGATTTAAGCTCATTAACTTATGACAAAATCCAAAAACAATAAAAGACTGAAAACTCAAAAACAAACAATAATCGTCTCCTCCGGGATTCTTTTCTCATCTCATTCACTCACAAACGAGAACTCGCTTCTTCCGTCTAATGCAAGACAGTTTGCATTTGTGCCAGACAGATCATACACTTGAGCATAGACAAGTAAGCAGTTCACAAGTCAATTCATCTTTCAGTCTCTTTGGGTCGAACTACGGTGTTCTGACTTCCTCATTGCACGAGAGGATACGTAGGCATAACTTAACAGTTATCGAACAAAAAGTCTCTGTATATTCCCCCTCTTTCCAGCTTCATTCTTTTAGCCTCATTATCTTGAGCATATTCTCATCTCTACACTGACACATCATTTATACACTTTGCATTCCTTACACTGACACCTGTACATCCTTTTCCAGCTATTGTATACACAAATTGCACTGACACTACCCCTTTAAAACACAAATCTTTTAAGCGTGGATCCCGTCGAGTACGACGGACAATCTGGGTGCTAATACCTTCCCAGGTTGTAACCAACCCCCTTTCTCAGTCTCTCTGGTTCGCAAACCGTCTTATCCATCTCTTTCTAGGCCTATGCAGCATTGCCTTTCCTCCGGGATAAAAATGCCCAGCTGGCGACTCTATTCATCTCCAGTGAGTTCACTGCTGTGTGTTCTCATTGTCCGTTTCGTCGATCGTTCGCGCTTGTACCGGGATGTAAATCTTTGGGAGCGACAGCTTGGCGACTCTGCTGGGGAACCTTATACTGCAACCAGGGCTTCTGGTTCTTTTTGTGGGTTCCTCCTAGCGTTTGATTGATTTGTGTTTACTGGGGTGTTATGTGTTTATTTGTGTTTATATTTGTATTTATTTTTGCTTTATGTACAGCTGTTTATTTGCTTTCTTTACTGCTTTATATATATCATACTGTCATGCTGTCTGGCTGGATCTGGTTTTACTTTGGTGGGTGGGGTTCTATTGAGAGTTAAGGTCCTATACCTGGGACCTGAGTGACACCTAGGCTAGAGTGAATCATATTCTTTCCCATTCCATCTCGGTCTGGTGCGGGAATATGAAACACGGTTCAGATATGGGTTTCTTCTTGAGAACTCTGTGTTGCAGATTTCCTGCAATGCTAGGGCTATCTGGGAAGCCTGCTAAATCTGGATGACCTTTTAGCATTGACCTTCAGAAACTGAGGTGAATTAGAGGAGGAACTTTTATGGTTATTGTGAACACTGTACCTCCGGGTTGGAAGTGTTTACACTTCTCATAACTGATCCAAGTCTGAGGATCCTTGTTTTAGAACATCACCTGTGAGGGGGTTGGGCTGTTTACAGGTTTGCAGGTACCTTGACCTCAGAATACCCTGTTACTTTGTTTGTTTAAGAGTACTTCATTTTGGAACAGTTCTTGTGATTCTAAACCCTGGACATGTGGCTCTTTATTTGAGTCCTCCACCTTGGTTACTGGATTTATAGACCTCCATCTGGTATTCTTGAGTATGTCTTGGACTTATATCAGAGCTCTTGATCAGATCCAGCTCAGTCACAGACCCTTGCATATCATTTGCATACATACTCATTGCATCATATTGACATGTGCTTATTTGTGTTTCAGGGTATCCATCTTCATTTGGTTCTGGTTTTGACCCCATCTTCAGCATTGACCCATCTTCATCAGCATCTGCTTCAGCTATCACCTGCACCAGCCAATCAGTGGCCCATTCTTCAGTGTTATTATCAGCTCCTATCTCTACTCAGTCTCAGCATCATGGCTCCTAAAAAGAGCAACATCACCTATCACTTCTTCCAGCCAGAGCTATCTGACATCAGGAGGATTCAAACCCTGATCACTCCAGATCACATACCATTGTTCAGGGAACACTATGGGGATATACTTGATATGGTTATGGATCTAGACCCTTCACAGAGAAGCCTGATCCACACTTGCATTCAGTTTTATGATCCCCCACTGAGATGCTTCACTTTTCAAGACTTTCAGTTGGGCCCTCTATTAGAAGAATACTCATCATTGGTTGGTATGCCTATCAGGGGTGGAATCCCTTTCAACCCTGAGATGGTCTTTCCTGGTAATGGAGAAGTAGCAAAGGCTTTGCATCTGGAACCTGTCCTGATTGAACAGCATATGACTTCTAAAGCTGGAATCCCTGGTTTTCATTTGGATTTCTTGATCTCTCAAGCTACCCTGAAAGCTTCTTTAGGAGAGTGGAAAGTTGTCTGTGCTTTATTGGCTTTGAGCATATATGGAATTGTGTTGTTTGCAGATGAGCCTCGATTCATTAGCAAGAATGCAATCCATCTGTTCATCTTGAAGAACCCAGTGCCCACTTTATTGGGGGATCTCTATTATTCAGTGCATCAGAGGAATGAAAAGCAGAGGGGAAGATTAGTGAGGTGTTGTGCTCCATTGTTCCATACTTGGCTTCTCAGGCATCTACCCAGGACAGATGCATTTTTGAACCCTCATCAGCAGAGTAACTGGGCTAAGAGACTCACTGCTCTGACTTCAGCAGATATCAGATGGTGCACTCAGAGCACCAAGGGCAGGGATATCATCACCAGCTGTGGGCATTTTCCCAATGTGCCTTTAATAGGAGTTAAGGGTAGTATCAATTACAACCCTCTGCTGTTTAGAAGACAACTGGGCTATGCACTGGTCCACTCTCCTAAGGCACAGGACTTGGTTGAGACTCTTTATTGTGAGAACAAGATTAATTTGGCTATTGTTAGACAGGCTGTCTGGGCTTGGGATCATGTTCAAACCAAGGGAATAACCATTTTGGGGAAGTGCAGCAATGTAGCATCAGCACAATATTATGAATGGTCCCGTGCCAGGGCTCAATTCTCTGGAATGCCCTTTACTATAGAAGATATGCCTGAGTCATCTTCAGCACCACCCCCTGCCACTATCAGTTTGGAGGAGTATGAGAGCTTGAAGGAAAGAAATGAGAAGTTAACCCAGGCTTTGCAGAAGACCCTCCGGGAGAGGAGTGAGGGTAGGATGGAGATTGAAAGGTTGGAGAAGTTGAGAGTGGAGCATTTGGTTAAGATTGAGAAGTCTGGAGATTATATCAAAAAGTCTAAAACTGGAGAACAAATTCTGAAGAATGCTTGCAAAGAAGCCCAGTTCCAGAGAGCAAGGACAGACTTGTATCTGAAGGAGAGTCAAGCTCGGTGGGTCAGGATCACCGAGGCTCGTACTCTGGAAGACAAGAGAGTTCAAGACAAGATGGAGCAACTGGAAGCTAGTGCAAAAGAACAGCAAGAAGCCCTGGCAGCAGCCCAGAGGGAGATATCAGAGCTGAAGATCAAAGCAGGAGTGAAGAGGTCAAAGGACCAAAGCCAGCACAGGAAGCTAACAGCAGCTGTTACGACCCGGAATCTCCTCATCAGGAATCTCACGGAGCGTCCGGCTGATCCTGTGACCGAAGCACTTCTCAGGGAAGTTCGTGAGGATGAGTTTGGTCTGGGTGTTTGACCATTTGTTTGTTGTTGCTTTCATTCCATGTACTTTTATTTTCCTGTAATGTATTTTGACCCCTCCGAGGGCTTGTAGTTGTAAGACAAACTATGTACCATTTGCTTTTGTAATATATGTATTAGTTTGTTCCATCCGAGTTTACTTCGAGAGCAGCATCAACAGCATCTTCAAGGGTCTGGAAGGGTCGAAACTGAATGCCAAGCCGGATACCTTGAAAACAAATAAGCATACTGCATTGCATGCTAACCCTTTTGTTTGTTTTGTAGGTTTTTGTTTTATTGTTGCTAACTCTGTTGTGATGTTCAGGAACTATTGCTCGGCGCCGAGTATTTCCCCTCAACCGTCCGCACCGTTATCCGACCCGTAACAATCTTCCGGGCATTCAAATGGATCAGATGCAGCAGGACCTTACTGAGGTCAGAAGTCAAATGGCAAACGAAAGGCTAGAAATGAGGAATCAAATGACGCAGTTTATGGAAGTAATGAACAACATGGCTCAGAGCCAGGAAAGATTGAGGGCCATGGTGGAAAGGCAGAATCAAGAAGATCCACATATAGGGACTGCCGGCACCAGCAACAATGAAAGGGTCCAACCTCATGCCAATCCTCCTGTATTTGGACCACATCTCCATCCTGAGGTCAATATTCCTGCAAATGTTCAAGGGACTGCCACTGCAGCCAGGGTACTTCAAGAAGACCCCCAAGAGGACCAGTTTACGGTAATGGGTGCTGGGGAAGAGGCTTATGATAGAAGGTTGGATGAGATAGCTGAGAAGTTGAGGTCCTTAGAGTCTCAAAACTCTTTGGGATTCGACGTCATGGACATGGGCTTGGTAGACGGGGTCAGGATTCCCCATAAGTTCAAGCCTCCTTGTTTTGAAAAATACAACGGGACTTCATGCCCCCGGACTCATTTACAATCGTTTCTGGGAAGGCTGAAGGCCTATACTATGGATGAGAAGCTCTGGATGTTCTATTTCGAAGACAGCTTGACAGGAGCGTCAAGAGAATGGTATTCTCACTTGACAAGGGCAACTATTAGATGCTGGAAGGACCTGGCAGAGGCCTTCATCAGACAGTATCAGTACAACTTAGATATGGCACCCAACAGGACTCTCCTAATGGGAATGTCACAGTCGTCAAGGGAAAGTTTCCGAGAATATGCCCAGAGATGGAGGCAATTGGCTGCTGCTGTTCAACCACCTATGTCTGAAAGGGAAATGGCAGACATGTTTATGAACACCCTTCAGGGGACATATATTGACAGGCTGGCTGCTTTCTCTTCAACCAGCTTTGCAGATGTTGTCATAGCTGGGGAGAGAATTGAAAGCCTATTGAAGATGGGAAAGATCTCAGACAACGGTGCAAGCTCGTCCAGTAGTACGAAAAAGCCTTTTGCAGGCCCGAGAAGAACTGGCGAGACCAATGCCATCCACACCAACAGGGGCAGGCCCCAATATGTTCACAGATCAGTGTCAGCAGTCACCATTCCCGCTCCAGCTCATCCTCAACCAGTTTATCAACCTCCGCAACAGAACTATCAGCAACAACCTCAGTACCATCAACAGAATCAGTATCCTCCGAGAAATTACAACAACAGCAACACCAACAACAATAATAGCCAGCAAAGGCCATTCCAGCAGAGGCCTTCTCAAGCCAACAGGGTAATCGATCCGATCCCTATGCCATATGCTACACTGCTGCCACAACTCCTGAAACTCAACCTAGTTGAGCTAAGGACGTTGGCACCTCCGGATCCCAACAGTCTACCCAGGAACTATGACTCCAACGCTAGGTGTGCTTTTCATTCCAACGCACCTGGCCACAGTACAGAAAAGTGCAGAGCTCTGCACATGAAGGTACAAGACCTGGTAGACTCGAAAGCTCTGAATTTCGCACCACCACCCAATGTCAATAAGAACCCCATGCCAAATCACGGTGGTCCCAGAATTAACGCTATTGAAGAAGACAAACCGTCTTATTTGATAACCAGTGTGGGTCAGATCCGGACACCGTTGGTAGAAATTAAGGCTCAGCTCCTCGAATGTCAAATGTTCCCGGGGTGCGAGTTAGGGTGTGCTTACTGCAATATTTCAGTCAATGGGTGCGATAATCTGAGGAATGGCATAGACGGTCTCATTCAGAGTGGCCAACTCCAGATCACCACATCATTTCCAACAAATCCAACAATCTCAACAGCAACAACTCTAGAACCTCCTACAACTGCAGCAACCATTGTTCCTGACAATTCTTCGGCTTCATCAACAAGTACTTCATCTATCATCTCAACTGATCAGTTATCAACGAATTTTTCTTCTACGACTCCAGCACCACTCCATTTTGAAACTCCTACAACAACAACATCCATCCTTCCACCAATGTCTCCTACAACACCAGCAACAAATCATGAAGATGTCTCAACTGTCACAATATTCTATGATCCTGAAAACAACTCTGCCTACAACTCAGAAGGTGTTGCTCCCATCAGAGCACCAGTTACAATTTATTACGATCCAAAGACTATCACAATTCCTTCCACAGCTGCAATCAGTCCAGTCACTATCACGGTGCCTGGACCAATACCTTATGAAAGCAGCAATGCCATCCCGTGGCATTACGGCTCTGACCTGTACTGTGAAGGACAAAGAATCACTTTTGAATTATCAACCCCTGCACCACAAATTGACAATGTGGGAGGAGGCGGAGGCTTCACTCGAAGCGGACGTCTTTTCGCTCCACAAATTCAAAGACCCACTGCCGAAGCAGAAGCTGCTGCCAAGGCAAAAGGAAAAAGCTTGGTGCAGGAAGAGAAGACCGTTAAAGAAGCCTTGAAGACACCCTTTGACCAAGAGGTTGATGAGTTCATGCGAATCATCAAAAAGAGTGATTATAAAATAGTGGATCAGCTTCATCAGACGCCTTCCAAGATCTCAATCCTATCATTGCTTATGTGCTCCAAAGCCCATCGGAATGCACTACTCAAAGTCTTGCACGCAGCTTACGTGCCCGAAGAGATCACTGTCAATCAGCTGGAAGCTGTAGTTGGAAATGTTAATGCTAGTCACGGACTAGGGTTCACCAATACTGATTTGACAACGGAAGGCCGCAACCATAACAAAGCCTTGCACATAACCATGGAATGCAAAGGTGTTGTCCTTTCTCATGTGCTGGTAGACACAGGGTCATCCCTCAATGTCTTACCAAAGAAGGCCCTGGTGAAGCTAGAATACGACGGATTGGCGTTGAGACCCAGCAACCTGGTGGTGAGGGCCTTTGATGGCTCAAAGAGATCGGTTCTGGGAGAGATTGAATTGCCCATAACGATTGGCCCGCAGACCTTTAAAACGACCTTCTACGTGATGGATATACAGCCTGCCTACAGCTGTCTATTGGGTAGGCCATGGATTCACGCCGCTGGCGCCGTGACCTCTACCCTTCACCAGAAGTTAAAATATGAGTGGGAGGGTCAAATCGTTACAATCTGTGGAGAAGAGGATATTTTTGTCAGCCACCTGGCTACCTATAAGTATATTGAGATGGATGGGGAGATCCATGAAACAATGAGCCAGGGTTTTGAAGCCTTGAACGTGAATGAAACATCTGCTGTGCCTGGTACTTCAATATCATCATACCAACAAGCCCGGAAGGTTGTTGAGGGAGGAAACGCCCAAGGCTGGGGCAAATTGTTATCGGTGGAGAAGAAAGAAGACAGATTTGGGTTGGGTTACAAACCAACTCAACAAGATCAAGCAGCGGCTGCGAAAGAGCCCAACTTTGTGAGTGGGGGGATGCTCACCCCTGATGCTGTCAACTGTCTGGAAGACGAGCTGGAAGAAGAACGCAACCTGGAAAGCTGGATTCGTCCAAAGGTCCCGGGGAGCAGTATCTCAAACTGGTCTTCCCAGGAGATTATAAGAGTTACTCATGCAGAGTAATTATTATTTCCTGTATTTTTATAGCATGCATCAAAGTCTTGCATCTTGCCCAAGATGACAAGACTCATTTTGTAATCGGGCCATCTGTACTTTTTGTGCAAACAAGATTAATCAATGAAATATCAGACATCTTTTTGCAAATGAGTCTTTTTACTTTCCGCTCACTGTTTTTTTTTTCATTTTTCTTTTTGTACAAAAAATAAATGGCAGTGTTTTCAAAATGACAACTTTATTTCACTTTTCTAAAATAAGATTAAAATCAAATCACTAAAATGAACAAACTGAACCCTTGCAGAGTGTGCCTTCCTGACAGCACCGACAACAGCACGGCTATGACTTCGTATGACTTTGACAATCCAATCAATCAAGCCGATGAAGGGGTTGAAGAAGAATATGAGCTCCCTGAAGAGCTAGCCAGGTTGTTAAGACAAGAGGAAAAGGTTATTACTCCTCACCAGGAGGAGGTTGAAGTGATTAATCTTGGTACAGATGAAGACGTGAAAGAGGTTAAAATCGGGGCCTGCCTGCAAGACTCAGTGAAGAAACAACTGATTGACCTGCTTCAAGAGTATGTGGACGTGTTTGCTTGGTCTTATCAAGATATGCCAGGGTTGGATACCGACATCGTTGTGCACAAGCTGCCTTTGAGAGAAGAATGTCCACCAGTCAAACAGAAGCTGCGCCGTACTCGCCCAGACATGGCAATGAAAATCAAGGAGGAGGTACAAAAGCAATGGGACGCCGGGTTCCTTGCTGTGACTAGCTATCCACCATGGGTTGCTAACATAGTACCTGTGCCTAAGAAAGACGGCAAAGTTAGGATGTGTGTTGACTACCGGGATCTGAACAGAGCCAGCCCAAAAGATGACTTCCCATTACCTCACATTGATGTATTGGTGGATAATACGGCTCAGTTCTCGGTATTCTCCTTCATGGATGGATTTTCAGGATACAATCAAATCAAAATGTCACCTGAAGACATGGAGAAGACAACTTTCATCACACCCTGGGGCATGTTCTGTTACAAGGTGATGCCATTTGGGCTCAAGAATGCCGGTGCAACATATCAACAGGCTATGGTGACATTATTCCACGATATGATCCATAAGGAAATCGAGTGTTATGTGGATGACATGATTGCCAAGTCCCTTACAGAGGAAGATCACCTGGTGAATCTACTGAAGTTATTCAAGCGTCTGAGGAAGTACCAATTGAAGCTGAACCCCAACAAGTGCACGTTCGGGGTACGATCTGGTAAGCTGCTGGGCTTTATTGTAAGTGAGAAAGGGATTGAAGTTGACCCTGATAAAGTCAAAGCCATCCAAGAGATGCCTGCACCGAAAACTGAGAAAGAAGTTCGAGGGTTCTTAGGTCGATTGAACTACATTTCACGGTTCATATCTCACCTCACAGCAACCTGTGAACCCTTGTTCAAGCTGTTGAGAAAAGAACAAACGGTCAGGTGGAATGAAGACTGCCAAAGGGCTTTTGACAAGATCAAGGAGTACTTACAAGAACCTCCAATCCTTATGCCTCCAGTTGAAGGAAGACCTCTGATAATGTACTTGACAGTATTAGAAGAGTCAATGGGGTGTGTGCTGGGCCAACATGACGAGTCTGGTCGAAAAGAGTATGCAATATACTACCTAAGCAAAAAGTTTACCGACTGTGAACAACGTTATTCACTGCTCGAGAAAACTTGTTGTGCTTTAGCGTGGGCTGCTCGCCGACTGAGACAGTATATGTTGACCCACACTACTTTATTGATCTCAAAAATGGACCCAGTTAAGTACATATTTGAGAAGCCAGCTCTTACCGGACGGGTTGCAAGATGGCAAATGATCCTTACAGAGTATGACATCCAATACACTTCTCAGAAAGCCATCAAGGGCAGTGTTTTGTCTGAATATCTTGCTGAGCAACCCATTGATGATTACCAGCCTATGAGGTTTGACTTCCCTGATGAAGACATCATGTTCATAAAAGCGAAAGATCATGAAGAGCCTATTCACACTGAAGGGCCTGACCCGGAAGAAGAATGGACTATGATGTTTGATGGGGCTGTTAACATGAATGGTCGTGGTGTTGGTGCAGTACTCATTACACCCAAAGGAGTTCACATGCCTTTCTCGGAAAAACTCACTTTCAACTGCACTAACAACGAAGCTGAATACGAAGCTTGCATTATGGGTCTTGAGGAAGCCATTGACCTCAGGATCAAGGCATTAACTGTATTCGGAGATTCAGCTCTGGTAATCAATCAGACCAACGGAAAATGGTATACACACCAGGATCATCTAATACCTTACAGGGATTATACAAGAAGGTTATTGACTTTCTTCACAACAGTCAAGCTTGAGTATATCCCTCGGGACGAGAATCAGTTTGCAGATGCCCTGGCTACCATTTCATCCATGATCAAAGTTCAGGCTGCCAACTTTGTACCTCAGATTTCAGTGTCCAGACTCGACAGACCAGCATATGTGTTCGCAGCAGATGTTGTTAAAGATGATAAGCCTTGGTTCCATGACATTAAATGCTTCTTGGAGGATCAAACATACCCACCTGGGGCATCTTCCAATGATAAGAAGACTTTGAGAAGGCTTGCTGGTGGTTTCTTTCTGAACGCTGATGGATCTTTATACAAAAGGAACTTTGATATGGTACTCCTCAGATGTGTTGATAAGACAGAAGCAGACTTGTTGATGCATGAAGTGCACGAGGGATCCTTTGGTACCCATGCTGGAGGGCATGCCATGGCTAAGAAGTTGCTAAGGTCAGGTTATTACTGGATCACAATGGATGCCGACTGTTGTGTTTATGCCAGGAAATGCCACAAATGCCAGATTTATGCGGATAAGGTGCATGTGCCTCCCAATCCTTTGAACATCATGTCTTCACCATGGCCCTTTGCCATGTGGGGCATTGATATGATTGGCAAGATTGAGCCAACTGCTTCGAACAGCCACAGATTCATCCTGGTCGCCATTGATTATTTCACCAAGTGGGTCGAAGCAGCCTCATATGCAAATGTCACAAGGCAAGTGGTAGCCAGGTTTCTGAAAAGAGACATCATCTGTCGGTATGGAGTGCCCGAGCGAATCATTACTGATAATGGTTCCAATCTAAACAACAAAATGATGGCAGAGCTGTGCCGGGACTTCAAAATTCAATATCACAATTCTTCTCCTTACAGGCCAAAGATGAACGGCGCTGTTGAGGCCGCAAATAAGAACATCAAGAAGATTGTGCAGAAGATGGTAGTCACTTACAAAGACTGGCATGAAATGCTACCATTTGCCTTGCATGGGTACCGCGCGTCAATCAGAACATCCACTGGGGCAACACCGTATCAGCTTGTATATGGTATGGAAGCAGTCCTACCGGTTGAAGTTGAATTACCCTCTCTACGGGTACTGATGGATGTTAAACTGAGTGAAGCAGAATGGGTTCGGGCCCGATACGAACAACTGAGTCTGATTGAAGAGAAAAGGTTGGCTGCAATCTGTCATGGGCAGTTATATCAGAAAAGAATGAAGAAAGCCTTCGATCAGAAAGTCAGGCACCGAGAGTACCAAGTAGGAGATCTTGTGCTGAAGAGAATCCTCCCTCCTCATACAGACCACAGGGGCAAATGGACTCCAAATTATGAAGGACCATTCGTGGTAAAGAAAGTTTTCTCTGGTGGAGCACTGATGCTCAGCACCATGGATGGTGAAGATTTCCCGTCCCCTGTGAATTCAGATGCAGTTAAAAAATACTTCGCATAAAAATGACCCGCTGGACATAAAAACAGAATGTAAGTCCAGGCAAAAATAGGGCATCCCGGCGAGTCAAAAACAGAATAAAAGACTCGGGCAAAAAATAAGGGAAAATAAATGAAAAAATGTACACCCGCTGAGTTGAAAAGCCGCATTGGACAGCTCAGGCAAAAATGGGTATCCCGATGGATTGAAAACCCGAAAGGGCGATCCATGCAAAATAAGGGAATAAGCGAACAACTGCATTCTGAATTCGTCTGTATCACCTGCAACTTGGTAAGCTTCGAAAGGATCAAGCTTCAATCAGAATCAACATTCTTCAGAAAGCAAGATGAAAAGAACGTCAAAAGTCATACAGGTCATAGTGAAGAGGAAGCTCCTCAAAGCGTCATCAACACTGCCAACATTTTGTTTCTCAATTTGTAACGATCTCCTCATTTCAGGGGATTTGTTTCTTTGACTGTATCTCGCCAATTCAGGGCATATGAATTAATAAAATCCGATTTTCAGTCATGTCTCGTTTTGTACATTTTATTTGCAAAAAATGTCTGATGTCTTAAAAGAAGAAACTGATTGCATAAGAATACAGGTGTTTACCTTCAAATAAAACACGTGCTTGCAGGAAATATACTTACTCTCAGAAGTATCTAAACTCCTATGACGGAATCCAGTAAAGGATACCTCGGGATTATCTTGTGCGTTTCTCTATCTTTTTCAGGATTGCAGGTATCCAGAACGCAACTTGGGGCATGAAAACTTTATCCCGGCAAGCTGGCAAACCCACACTTAATTTTAGCACCCAAAGTGCTCTTTCCCCAGCTGAGTTGCCTTTCATGACTCCCCCCAGCTGAGTTGGCCACTTATTACTCACCCCCATCAGAGTTGTCAGGTATCACAGAAGATGCCCATATCCCCGGCTGAGTCAGGAATCTACTTCAGCAGAATTTCTAGGGAGGTCTTTCAGTGATTCCTCTCTTTCTCCCCAGCCGAGCTGCCATCTCGCCCTCGGCCGAGCACAAAAGTCAGAAAGCTATCTCCCCACAGAATTCCAGCCTCTATCCAGAAGAGCAGCGCAAAGGAGATCACAACAGAGTAAAGAAGGCTTCTACAAACCCCAGCTGGGTCTCTCATTTATAAGGATAGGTCTATCAATGACCCGTATCCCCAAACAGATACATCTCCTCAGATCTACCAATGATCTCATCCCCAGCTGGGATGTCTACTTCAAACAGATCAATCGAAGATTTTTGCAGCAACGGGACCCGGACCCCAGTTTGGTATCTTTGCACAATCATAGCATTTGCATCATATTCACCCACAAAGCGTAGCATTCCGTCTAGTACGGAGCATTACGGCAAAAATCCAACACATAGCATAATCATAAGCCATGTTTTGAATCAGCACTTGTGACCAGTAACCATTCATCGGAATGCAGAATACTTTCCCCCAGAGTCCCCACCAGAGTCCCAGCAAAAGCAGCTGCCTCACAATCCACATACGCCAGTATATACTCATTGTGACACCCGTCCGTGCCACCTTTCCCCAGTAAAGTCGCCTGAACACTCCTTGCAAACAACACCACCCGTATCACAGCTACTTCCTGACACCCGTCCGTGTCCTCACCAGTAGAAAGCCAAAGACATCCTCTTTGCACTCACATATACCTATATACACTTTCTTGACACCCGTCCATGTCGTACCCCCCAGCACAGTCACCTACACTTTGTACATCAGATATTTGGTCATATTATACTTTTTTCTCTTGACACTCGTCCGTGTCACTCTCCCCAGCAGATAAACACTCATCTACATATACTCATACTACTCATACCTATACAGATACTCGTCCGTATCTTGTATATACTCATATATCCCCACAGATTCGACACTAGTCCTTGTTCTTTGTTAACTCGTTGGTACTCGTCCGTACCATCATCTCAGAACATGCGTCAAGCGTTTGTTTCTACATGATACTCGTCCGTATCATAGTCTTAAGGATGCTCGTCCGCATCTTTAATCCGTACACCGTGTCAAACACTGTTGTCT
Organism: Lathyrus aphaca; assembly: GCA_963966055.1. NCBI lineage: Eukaryota > Viridiplantae > Streptophyta > Magnoliopsida > Fabales > Fabaceae > Lathyrus > Lathyrus aphaca. The sequence goes on from OZ014523.1 coordinate 277,995,576, forward strand.
TCTTGAATATAGATACCCGCCTGTGGCTACTATTCCCCAGAAGAGTCCTCTCAGATTCAACGCTCGTCCGAGTTCTCTGTTAGCCAGTTGGTACTCGTCCGTATCATCATCTTTGAACACGCGTCAGTATTTGTTTCTACCCGATACTCGTCCGTATCATAGGGATGCTCGTCCGCATCTTTAATCTATACACAATACCAAACACTTATACCTTTTGTTTCTTGGATGTAAACACTCGTCCATGTTTACTATTCCCCAGTAGATCGCCAACAAAGCAAATTTTCCTTTTTATCTGACACTCGTCCTGTGTCATGATAAACCTGAGAGCAGCCGTACCCTGCTAGGTGGTCGTCCTCCACCTCTTGATGGTCGTCTTCCATCATGCTCATCCGATGGCCGTCCCCATCGTTGATTTTTAGCAGCCGTCTCCTGCTAGGTGGTCGTCCTCCACCTCTTGATGATTGTCCTTCATCATTTTATCCAATGGCCGTCCCCATTGTTGATTTTGGTTATCTGACACTCGTCCTGTGTTATGATAAACCCTGAGAGCAGCCGTCCCCTGCTAGGTGGTCGTCCTCCACCTCTTGATGGTCGTCCTCCATCATGCTCGTCCGATGGCCGTCCCCATCGTTGACCTTTTATCCGATGGCCGTCCCCATCGTTGATATTTTCGGCAGCCGTACCCTGCCAGGTGGTCGTCCTCCACCTTTGATGGCCGTCCCCATCATATTTCTTTTATCCCCCAACAGAGCAGCCGTCCCCTGCTAGGTGATCGTCCTTCACCTTTGATGGCCGTCCCCATCATCTGTTTATTCTTTAACCCGATGGCCGTCCCTGTCGTGGTCCCTTTTCCTTTTCTTCTAGCCCGATGGCCGTCCCCATCGTTGGTTACCTTGCCTTATGAACTTGATGGCCGTCCCCGTCATGATTTCTTTTTTCCAGCTAGTCGGTCGTCCCCGTCTTGGCTTTACCTCATATCCCCAGCATGTCGGCCGTCCCCGTCATTGTTGTACTTCACGCACTTTCCTCAGCATGTCGGCCGTCCCCGTCATTGCTCTTTACCCAGCAGTCATCCTCTGCTCGACGGTCGTCCTTCGTCGCCTACACTTTACATTATACTTTATTTTCTCTTACAATCTATATCCCTTTTCTTCTTCATTCTGTGAGTGCAAATTTTGGACTGTCTTTGGTATTCAACCACAAGTTATCTTGTTTGCCTGTTAAGCCGTCGCTTACAACCTGCACAGCTAACTCATGTTTGAATAGGGGCAGCTGTAAACACCCCAAATTTGCCCTCACCCATTCACACCATGGCTTGTGATCATCTCATATGCATAAACACAATCATATCATCTCATATCTCATTTTTGATTCACTGCATAGATTCTAAGTCATCTGCATCTAGGGTTTGTGATCTGAGCAATCCCAGAGCTTCTTGAGCCACTCCAAATGTCAACAATCACTTCAAAGGGGCCCATGTGTGTTCTTATATCATGTTACATCCTCTCAAAGTCAAAAGTGCAAAAGAATCACAAGAACTGGGATTGGTATGGATGCAGAGCCAGGTTTGACTGCACAGTTGACCTAAAATTAGGGTTTTGGTTTCAGAGGCCATAACTCCAATTTTTTTGGTCATTCTTGTTTCCATTGGTCTCTATATGGTATAGGGAGTATGCATATCAATTTTCATGAAGAAATTCTATGGGGAAGTCATCTGATCAAGGGTTGACTTTCTGGACAAGTCAGTGCAAAATCAGGGCATCTGAGGCCCCCAATGACCCAACCAAGGGGTGATCTTCATCATTTTGAGTGTATTTGGTCTTTATTTGATCATGGAAGAAGTTAGAAGTTCACAAAATTCAAGAATTTGAAGTTTTTGCAAAGTTGACTTTTTAGGGCATAGTTGACTTTTCAAGAATATGTCATTTTAGGTCATTTTTCAAGCCTTGCTTTTTGATCCAAAAATGCTTCAAATGGAAAAACTTTGGTCATGAAAGTTGTAGAATACATTTTTCCCTTTTCAAAAAGTACAAGAACATGACCTAATTCATTTTGGATCAAAAGTTATGGTTTGACAAAGTTGGCAAAAATCACTAATTTTCAAGTTATGCACTAAAAGGAAAATTTGCAAAATCATGAACCAAGGCAAATTGTAACTTCTAATTGTCATCAAACCATTACACAAGCATCATGCAACTCTTAAAAATCAGATTTGAACCAAGTTTCTCATGTTTTATGGCTTGTTGGACAAGGAAATCACATGTGAACCAAGGATGAAACCACTTGCAAAAACTATCATCACATCTCACCAACTTGATGCATTGGTTGCTGAACCTTCCTAGCATCCCATACACATCATGCTGCGCCAGCCCTAGCCTTTGTACCAAGCTAGAACCAAGCCCATGCCTCTCTTACAAAAAAGTTGACTTTTGGCAAAAGCAAACATCCCAATCACAGCAGGCCATGTCACATCCTCTGGCCACTTGGAATTGTTTATACTATCCTTTGGCAAGCAAAACATAAGAGGGAGCCAGGCTGAAACACTCCATAGCACCACATACACCAACTCACTCCATTTTGCATTTCTCTTCGAAACTCTCTGCCCAGCTCACAAACATTCAAACTACTTCCACACATCAACTCACCATGCCTCATTGAGTAGAAACCAACAAAGAACCAGGCCTGAAACAAGCCATGACATCACTTCACCATTTTCACCCCAAGCTGCAGTTTCCTTCGAAACACCTTCCACAGCTCACAAACATCAAAACAAACTCCACAAACCTTCTCCACTCATCATCTGGACCACAAACAACCCTTCACCATTGCCAGAAACAGCCTGCATCACCATTGCCATTTTCAACTGAGCTTGAGCAGAAGTTGTTCAAACTCTTCATCTGGCCAGCATAAATTTCTCCCAAGCATTCAAGCATCATCAAGAGGTCATAAGGGGTGGATTTAACAAAGAGGGAAGGTCAGAAAGTAGCTGGAGTGAAAGCTTCGAATCTCAGGTAGCTCAAGAACTTTTTTTCCAGAAATGGATTTTTAAGCTCTAAACTTGTTCTATATGTCTTCCTGATCATGAATATGCTTTTAGTTTCGAAAATGGTGATGAAATGAGGATGTATTTGCTTCCTGAAACTTTCCTGCCCTAGTTTTTGTTTGCTTCGATTCGGCCATTTCATGAATGATAAATTTGTTTTGAGTGGGGGTTTTGAATCGTGAGCTTGTGGGAATCTTTTCTGTGTTTTTAGAATTCATTTTAGATGCGTATGGAGTGAGTTTAGGTTTTGGGGTGGACGGAGAAGATGACCGGAACACTGTTCCGGTCATCTGAGTGTGTTTAACGGCGAGATTAGGGCATAAGCATTGATTAGCTGAGTTTAAATTCTGGCCGTGAGATCTGGCGCCAAGTCAACTCCCGCGCGTGTAACTTTGAATCTGGTCCCTAGGATTAGCTGACTTCTCATTAATTCATTTAAAATTCATTTTTATTTCATTTCTTTTCATTTGTTTTGCATAATTTATTTAAAATAGCAAAATTGTTTTAAAAATTATGAAACTTTTTCTTAAAAGTTCTATTAATTTTTAAGACCCAAAAATATTTTCATTTTATTTTTTATCATTAAAAAAAGTATTTTTAAATATTTAAAAGATTATTTTTAATTGATTAATGAGAATTAATTTATTAAAAATACTTTTAGGTATTTAAAAATCACCAAAAAATTCATGAAATGCTCTAAGACATTTAGAAACATTGTCCAACCTTCAAACCAAATTTATTTTTTGATCTTGATGCATTTTGAGAATTTTTCATTGACTTAAAATCATTTTTATGCATTAATTTGATCCAAAGTTTAAAAAATCATTTCTGCCTATCCATGAGGAGTTGGACATTGATTCTTTTTGCATTGCATTGTGTTTAGCATGTAGTTTTTGAGATAAAAAGGCCATGATTTGATCTTTCATTTTCAAATTGTTTGACATTTCTTTTGTTTAGAAACCCTAAAAAACCTAGAATCTTGTAAAAATCATAACTTGAGATGGGTTAAGAGTTGAGATTTCTCCTTTGGGCATTGGTTTAGTATGGGATTAGGGGTCCTTTGTGTGGCATTTTCCATTTTTTATCTTAGGGTTTGCTTCTGGTTTTGGTTTGTGTTTGATGTTTGATTCACAAACCCTAATTTGGGCTTCCATATGCATCCACCTTGCATTCTCTTGCATAACATGACTTGCCATGACATTACATGCTTCCATGTGATTCATTTGACATCATAAGACATATAGAAAGCATGTTTGATCATTGCATCATGTATTTGCCATGTTGTATGTCATGTGCACTTCATAACTTTTCATGTTTGTTCATGTTTCTTAGCTTGCCCCATTTGCATTCATAAGTTTGTATGATCATCCACATGTTTTGTTTCTGGTTTGTAGCATCTCATAACATCATAAGCATCATGTACATGCTTCTGTTTTTGTTTATCATCATGTCATTCCATCCCATTTGGCATTGCATTGCATTTTTTTCTAACCTTTCAGGTGGTAAGTGACTTTGAGGAGTGAATTTGCCTTCACTTCTCATAACTTCTCTTCATCTCTTTTATGCATCCTTGCTGCATTTTTGTATGTGTTTGAGATTGAGCTTGCTCATTCTTCTTCTTCTCACTTTCTTTCTTCAAGTGACTTGACTTCTTGAATGAAGCAAGTTACTTTGCTTCTCCTGATCCTTTCATCTGCTTCCTGGTGGTTCCTTTGAAGACTTCTCTTGTAAACATCACAAACCTTAGGAACAACCATGCATGACAATGATTAGGGTTTTGATTAGTCCCCCACTTAGTTTTACCTTTGTGTCTCTTTGAGTCCTCTCTTCTCACCTCATAATCAGGGACTAAACCCTAAAGGCTTTAAGGCTTTGTGATTAAGATTATGCCTGCATCCTTCTATTAGGATGGAGTGTATAACTTTAATCCTAAGTGTTAAACCCTTAATGTGTTTAAATCTCTTAATCAATTCACTTAATAATCATCAAGACATCACACTTGTAACTTGGGCCTTGCATTAGGGTTCTAATTCTTCCTTAATTGGTTAAGAAGGACTAACCCTAGTGTTAATGGACAAGTCCCCCTCAAGTTGTCTCACAAATCATAAAATTCACTTCATCATCTTATCATTAAATAAAATCCACTTAATAAAGGCTTGTTTTGTCATGAGTTTAATCCCTAATCATGGATTAAGTTGAGGAGCTTTCCTCAGCTTAAACATTCTCATCTATTATCCTTCTATTAGGATGGTGTAATGAGTCTGTTTAATCCCTGATTATGGATTAATCTCATTACTTAACACTAAACAAAAACAACAAAAACATCTAATTAATCATAAGTAGGTTAATGATCTTAATCCTACACCAAAGGAGATTAAGTGTGAGAATCTGACTTCACACTTAAGGTACTCTCCTTACCCCTAATCAGAGGGAAGATGTGATGAGTTTACTAAATCCATTGGTTTAGATTTAAGCTCATTAACTTATGACAAAATCCAAAAACAATAAAAGACTGAAAACTCAAAAACAAACAATAATCGTCTCCTCCGGGATTCTTTTCTCATCTCATTCACTCACAAACGAGAACTCGCTTCTTCCGTCTAATGCAAGACAGTTTGCATCTGTGCCAGACAGATCATACACTTGAGCATAGACAAGTAAGCAGTTCACAAGTCAATTCATCTTTCAGTCTCTTTGGGTCGAACTACGGTGTTCTGACTTCCTCATTGCACGAGAGGATACGTAGGCATAACTTAACAGTTATCGAACAAAAAGTCTCTGTATATTCCCCCTCTTTCCAGCTTCATTCTTTTAGCCTCATTATCTTGAGCATATTCTCATCTCTACACTGACACATCATTTATACACTTTGCATTCCTTACACTGACACCTGTACATCCTTTTCCAGCTATTGTATACACAAATTGCACTGACACTACCCCTTTAAAACACAAATCTTTTAAGCGTGGATCCCGTCGAGTACGACGGACAATCTGGGTGCTAATACCTTCCCAGGTTGTAACCAACCCCCTTTCTCAGTCTCTCTGGTTCGCAAACCGTCTTATCCATCTCTTTCTAGGCCTATGCAGCATTGCCTTTCCTCCGGGATAAAAATGCCCAGCTGGCGACTCTATTCATCTCCAGTGAGTTCACTGCTGTGTGTTCTCATTGTCCGTTTCGCCGATCGTTCGCGCTTGTACCGGGATGTAAATCTTTGGGAGCGACAACGAGTCTTCGAATGACCTGTGACGCCAAGTGCAGAGAGCGGACGAGCCCTTGAGAATCTTCAAAGTAACCTGAGATAGACGAATCTCCTTCACCAATCCTTACGCAGATAAGTGGAATAAGACGGACGAGTCTTCTTCGGATAACCCTTATGCAGGTTCCGGGAATGCATATAAGTCTGTGGGATAGACATGCAACTAGGATGGACAAATCCTCTTCACGAATCCTTACGCAGATAAGTGGAATAAGACGGATGAGAGTTCTTCGGATAACCCTTACGCAGGTTCCGGGAATGCATATAAGTCTGTGGGATAGACATGCAACTAGGATGGACGAATCCTCTTCACGAATCCTTACGCAGATAAGTGGAATAAGACGGACGAGTCTTCTTCGGATAACCCTTACGCAGGTTCCGGAAATGGTTTTGACGTTTTAATCCCACCGTCAGGATTTTCAACCTCTTCACGAATCCTTACGCAGATAAGTGGAATAAGACGGACGAGTCTTCTTCGGATAACCCTTACGCAGGTTCCGGGAATTGTTTTGACGTCTTGATCCCACCGTCAGGATTTTCAACCTCTTCAATGCGGACGAGCATTGGAATGATCATCAAAGAAACACAGACGAGTGTCATAAGTCGACGATACGGACGAGTATCGGACGATGATCCAAGAAACACGGACGAGTGCTTCTGATATTGATACGGACGAGTATCAGCTTATTCCAGACGATCTTCAAAAGAAAATACCAAACACGGACGAGTGTCGGGGCATGCAGACGAGCACTAGATAAGTAGCAGACACGGACGAGTGTCGAAGGATGCGAGCGAGCAATCTTCAAAGGGGTAACAAGCACGTACGAGTGCTAAGAGATGCGGTCGAGCATCAAATAAAGATGCAAGTACGGACGAGTACTGGCGACTTTCTTGGGGATATGCCTCAAATAAATAGGAATCGAAAAATGCACGGACGAGTGCTGCAGGTATGCGGTCGAGCATCAAATAAAGATGCGAGTACGGACGAGTACTGGCAACTTCACTGGGGAAAAACTTCAAAGAACTAATAAGCACGGACGAGTGCCGAGAGCTGCGGACGGTCATCAAATAAAGATGTTAGCACGGCCGAGTGCTGAGGAATACCTCAAATAAAGAGGAATCTGTTGAGGAAAAGGCACGGACGAGTGTTGAAAGAGGATGAGCATCAAATAAAGATGCGAGCACAGACGAGTGCTAGTAGACATAAACTCTACTGGGGAAAGTGCACAAACGAGTGCCAAAAGGTGCTAATTCTTCTGGAGACTGCGGATGAGCAAACTGAATCATCAGATAAATGTCTAAGAGTGCGAACGAACACTGAAGAAGTATCAACACCGACAAAGGCTGATCGTGTCGGGGAAGTAAACAATTCCACTATGGCTGGGGAATGAAGTCCTGGCGACCTGTGGGAGAAGATTTCGGCAACCTGCTGGGGACTCAAAGCTTTTAACTCTGATGGAAACGAAGTGTTGGCAACCTGATGCTTGCCGGAGAAGCTTTCACTAGAAGAAAGACGACTCTGCGTGAGGTATACTTCGTTTAACTGCTTTGAACATCTGCTTAGGATCTGATCATCCTGCTCTGGCTCCACTGGGGAGAATTTCTTCTTGCTCTGCTAGGGAAATCCCTTGGGAATGAGAATCCCGATGACTCTGTGGGGAAATGAAGTTACCTGCCACTCTGCTGAGCAAGGAGAACTTCTAGCGATTCCGTTGTAGATAATAAACTTCTGATAACTCCACTGAGGATGGGAGACTTCTACTAACTCCTGTTGGGGATTGACCCGACCTCCGGGGAGTGCAGGTGTTCAGATACCTGCTGAAAATAAGTCGCTTGTAAACAGGCGCTCTGTCGGGAAAATACCTCTACTTGGAGAACAACCCTCTGCTGCTTGGGGATACGGTGATAACCTGCAAATCCTACAATAACAGAATACACACATATGCACAAAGATTGGTACGGCCTGATCTATTCATCTGCCGTCACCTGACACTCAAAGCGATGTTAAGTGTCTCTGCAATGTCATTTTTATCAGTTTGAAAAGCAACATGTTTCGCATGCAATGTTATTTATCAAAAATTCAGGACATTTTTGTAAACAAAATAAACATAACACGGTGTTTGACTGAATATTCTTTTTATTGATTGGCCTCTGAAATAGGCAAAAAATTTACATCAGGAAGTAACCACCTGGAAAGAGGTAGCTACTGTAAAATTGAGAAAAGAAACTATCTTAATGGCAATGGCACGGCATTCCAAAGAGTTTCCTTCCTGCTATGACTGGCATATCCTCAAGACTTTCCGTTCCGTCTTCGGCCTTCTGAAGAGAATGAGGGGGGCTGATCTATACCCTTCTGATATGGTCAAGTTGTTTGAAGCGGTGACGTGGTTCAGATAAACCGAAGCGCAGTTGTTCGCTTATTCCCTGATTTTGCGTGGATCGCCCTTTCGGGTTTTCAATCCACCGGGCTACCCTTTTTTGCCTGAGTTGTCCGATGTGGCTTTTCAACTCAGCGGGTGTACATTTTTTTTAAATTTTTCCCTAATTTTTGCCCGAGCTTTTATTCTGTTTTTAGCTCGCCGGGATGCCCTTTTTTTTGCCTGGACTATAATTCTGTTTTTGTGTCCAGCGGGTCTTTTATGCGAAGTATTTTTTAACTGCGTCCGAGTTAACAGGGTATTGGAAGTCTTCGCCATCCATAGTGGTGAGCATCAGTGCTCCTCCTGAGAATACTTTCTTCACTATGAATGGTCCTTCATAATTTGGGGTCCACTTGCCCCTGTGATCTGAACTGGGAGGAATGATCCTCTTGAGTACAAGCTCGCCTACTTGGTACTCCCGAGTACGTACTCGCTGATCGAAGGCTCGCTTCATTCTCCTTTGATAAAGCTGGCTATGACAGATAGCTGCTAATCTCTTTTCTTCAATTAGGCATAGTTGATCGTATCGAGCACGTACCCACTCAGCCTCATCAAGCTTGACATCCATCAGCACCCGCAGTGAAGGGATTTCCACTTCAACAGGCAAGACTGCCTCCATGCCGTAGACTAAAGAGAAGGGGGTTGCCCCAGTTGACGTCCTGACTGACGTTCGGTACCCATGTAAGGCAAACGGTAGTATCTCATGTCAATCCTTGTAGGTGATAACCATTTTCTGTACAATCCTCTTGATATTCTTGTTAGCTGCCTCTACCGCACCATTCATCTTTGGTCGGTAAGGAGAGGAATTGCGATGCTGGATTTTGAAGTCCCGGCACAGTTCTGCCATCATCTTGTTGTTCAGATTAGAACCATTATCAGTAATGATTCGCTCGGGCACTCCATATCTGCATATGATATCTCTTTTCAGGAATTTTGCTACCACCTGGCGAGTAACATTGGCATAAGATGCTGCTTCAACCCACTTAGTAAAATAGTCAATAGCAACCAGGATGAATCTGTGGCCGTTTGAAGCCGTTGGTTCAATCTTGCCAATCATATCAATGCCCCACATGGCAAAGGGCCAGGGTGAAGACATCACATTCAGAGGATTTAGAGGCACATGCACTTTATCCGCATAAATCTGGCATTTATGACATTTTCTGGCATAGGCACAACAGTCTACATCCATTGTGATCCAGTAGTAGCCTGATCTTAGAAACTTTTTAGCCATTGCATGCCCTCCAGCATGGGTACCAAAGGATCCTTCGTGCACCTCGTGCATCAGCAAGTCTGCTTCTGACCTATCAACGCATCTGAGAAGTATCATATCAAAATTTCTCTTATACAGGGAACCATCAGTGTTCAGGAAGAAACTACCAGCTAGCCTTCTTAATGTCTTCTTATCATTGGAAGATGCCCCAGGTGGGTATGTTTGATCCTCCAAGAAGCATTTGATGTCATGGTACCAGGGCTTATCATCTTTGACAATGTCTGCTGAGCACACATATGCTGGCCTGTCAAGTCTGGATACTTCAATTCGGGGCACAAAGTTGGCAGCTTGCACTTTGATCATGGATGAAATGGTAGCCAGAGCATCTGCAAACTGATTTTCGTCTCGAGGGATATACTCAAGCTTGACTGTTGTGAAGAAAGCCAACAACCTCCTTGTGTAGTCCCGATAAGGTATCAGATGATCTTGGTGCGTGTACCATTTGCCATTGGTTTGATTAATTACCAGAGCTGAATCCCCGAATACAGTCAAAGTCTTGATCCTGAGGTCAATGGCTTCCTCAAGACCCATAATACAAGCTTCGTATTCAGCTTCGTTGTTAGTGCAGTTAAAGGTGAGTTTTGCCGAGAAAGGCATGTGAACTCCCTTAGGCGTAATGAGTACTGCACCAACGCCACGACCGTTCATATTAACAACCCCATCAAACATCATAGTCCATTCTTCTGCTGGGTCAGGCCCTTCAGTGTGAACAGGCTCTTCATGATCTTTTGCTTTTATGAACATGATGTCTTCATCAGGGAAGTCAAATCTCATAGGCTGGTAATCATCAATGGGCTGCTCAGCTAGATAATCCGACAATACACTGCCTTTGATAGCTTTTTGGGATGTGTACTGAATGTCATATTCTGTGAGAATCATTTGCCATCTTGCAACCCGTCCGGTAAGTGCTGGCTTCTCAAAAATGTATTTAACCGGGTCCATCTTTGAGATCAATAAGGTGGTGTGGGTTAACATATACTGCCTCAGTCGGCGAGCAGCCCACGCTAAAGCACAGCAAGTTTTCTCGAGCAGTGAATAACGTTGTTCACAGTCGGTAAACTTTTTGCTTAGGTAGTATATTGCATACTCTTTTCGACCAGACTCGTCATGCTGGCCCAACACACACCCCATTGACTCTTCTAAAACCGTCAAGTACATGATCAGAGGTCTTCCCTCAACTGGGGGCATAAGGATCGGAGGCTCCTGTAAGTATTCCTTGATTTTGTCAAAAGACCTCTGGCAGTCTTCGTTCCACCTGACCGTTTGTTCTTTTCTTAATAGCTTGAATAAGGGCTCGCAGGTTGCTGTAAGATGAGATATGAACCTTGAAATGTAGTTCAATCTACCTAGGAACCCTCGAACTTCTTTCTCAGTTTTTGGTGCAGGTATTTCTTGAATGGCTTTAACTTTGTCAGGGTCAACTTCAAACCCTTTCTCACTTACAATAAATCCCAGCAGCTTACCAGATCGTACCCCGAATGTGCATTTGTTGGGGTTTAGCCTCAATTGGTACTTCCTCAGACGTTTGAATAACTTCAACAGATTTACCAGGTGGTCTTCTTCTGTGAGGGACCTGGCAATCATGTCATCCACATAACATTCAATTTCTTTATGGATCAGGTCATGGAATAATGTTACCATAGCCCGTTGATAAGTAGCACCAGCATTCTTCAGGCCGAATGGCATCACCTTATAACAGAATGTGCCCTAGGGTGTGATGAAAGTTGTCTTCTCCATGTCTTCAGGTGACATTTTGATCTGATTGTATCCTGAAAATCCATCCATGAAGGAGAACACCGAGAACTGAGCCTTATTGTCGACCAATACATCAATGTGAGGTAAAGGGAAATCATCTTTCGGGCTAGCTCTGTTCAGGTCCCGGTAATCTACACACATCCTCACCATGCCATCTTTCTTTGGCACTGGAATGATGTTAGCTACCCAAGGTGGGTAACTAGTCACAGCAAGGAACCCAGCGTCCCACTGTTTCTGTACCTCCTCTTTGATCTTCATCGCCATGTCAGGGCGAGTTCTTCTCAGTTTTTGCTTAACAGGAGGACAGTCTTCTTTTAACGGTAGTCGATGCACAACTATGTCTGTATCCAACCCTGGCATGTCCTGATATGACCAGGCAAAGATGTCAACATATTCACGCAACATTTCAATCAACCCCTTCTTAACTTTAGTCTGCAGGCTGGCACCTATCTTGATTTCCTTCTTAACCTCTTCTGTGCCGATGTTGATAACCTCGATTTCCTCCTAATGAGGCTGAATAACTCTTTCCTCTTGCTTCAACAACCTGACCAGTTCTTCAGGGAGTTCATAATCTTCCTCAACCTCTTCATCATCTTGGTAGATTGGATTGTCGAAGTTATGCTCAGTCATAGCAGGAGAGTTGTCAATGGAATCCGGTTGATCGACACTGCACAAGTGATGTGCTCATTCAGAATCTTCTTAGAGAAAACGCACACCAAAAACAAGAAAGAAAAACACATTGCCATTTTCTTTATTTGTGCAAAAAAATTAAAATTGAAAGAAAAGGAACGATCTGATTGAAAAATGTCCTTTATTTATGACATATAAATGCTTTCAAAACATGGAGGCCCATACAATGGATCCTTGTACCTTGGGCAGAGTACAAGATTTGACATGCAGTATGTAGAAAAATGACAAATAAATAATTACTTTGTGATCCAGGTGACTTCGACGATGTCTTCCGTAGACCAATTGGGCAGCTCCTCTCCCGGTGCACACGGGCGGATCCAATTATCCAGATCGCACTTGCTATCTCCGTCTTCACTGGTAGCACATATATGGTTGCGGTCCATCAACCCAGCACTAGTAAAGGTAATGGTCTTGTTCTCTGATGAACGGACGAGCCCATCAGGCTGATACCCAAGCCCAAATTTGTCTTCCTTCTTTTCCAGCTCCAGTAATCTGCCCCAGCCTTGGGCACTGCCTGATTGCACAACCTCCTTGGCCTGCTTGTAGGAGGTAATAGACATACCTTCTTTATCTTCAGCCCTACTCAGAGGAGACAAGGAACTAACGTTCACTGCTTCGAATGCCTGACACAGGGTTTCATGAATTTCACCATCCATCTCCACATATTTGAATGTAGATAGATGGCTCACAAATATGTCCTCTTCACCGCACACAGTCACAACTTGACCATCCGCTACATACTTGAGCTTCTGGTGCAAGATTGACGTCACAGCCCCTGCGGCATGAATCCAGGGTCGACCAAGCAGACAGCTATAAGCAGGTTGGATGTCCATCACGTAGAACGTGCTCTTAAACACTTGCGACCCAACTTTGATTGGCAACTCAACCTCTCCAAAGACAGACCTCCGAGAACCGTCGAAAGCCTTCACCACCAAATCACTTGGCCTCAAAACAACCCCTTCCACATTGAGTTTCATTAACGCCTTCTTCGGCAAGACATTAAGAGATGACCCAGTATCAACCAGGACATGGGACAGCACAACCCCTTTGCATTCAATTGTGATGTGGAGAGCCTTGTTATGATTCCTCCCTTCAGGAGTAAGGTCCCTATCAGTAAAGCCCAGACCATGGCTCGCATTTACACTTCCCACCACAGCTTCTAACTGATTCACGGTAATCTCCTGAGGAACATACGCCATCTGCAACACCTTCAGAAGGGCTTCTCTATGAGTTGGTGAGCACATCAGCAGCGACAAGATAGAGATTTTGGAGGGAGTTTGATTTAGATGCTCGACTACCTTGTAGTCGCTCCTCTTAATAATCCTCATGAACTCCTCCATTTCCTTCTAGAAAGTGCTTTGACCAGTAGCGGGAGTGGCATTATCGTCAGTTTCTATTTGCTTCCCTTTGGCTTTAGCAGAAGCCTCAGCATCAGTGTCTCCTCTCAAAGTCTGGGGAGCGAATAAGCGACCACTCCTCGTGAAACCTCCACTTCCCCCAACATTCACCACAGCTGGGTCCATGGTTACTGCCCTATCTTCCACTTTCTGTCCTCCGACATACACTTCTGATCCGTAATGCCACGGAATAGCCTTCTCATCTGAATACGGAATAGGCCCAGGCACCGTGATGGTGACAGGACTTACTTCCGGGACATAAATAGTAACCGGCTCTCTTTGCGCTGGCATTTCAGCAGGATCATAGTATATGGTCACCGTTGACACTTCATCATTCCTCTTATCAGCCCTGTCGAACTGTAACAGCCCATCATCCATTAGTCTCTGTAAACCAGTCTTCAATCTGTCACAACCATTCTTCGACTCAACACAGTCTTCGCAATCAAGCCCACAACCCGGGAAAACCTGACCCTTCAACAATCTCTCCTTGACCAGCAACAAGGAGGTCTTCACTTCTTCAACCCTCTCCACCAAGTTCAACCTATCCTCCATCTCAATAGCATTAACCCTGGCTCCCCCATGATTAGGGATAGGGTTATTCGTGACATTCGAAGGCGGTGCAAAATTGATTGCTTTGGAGTCGATCAATTCCTGAACTTTATAGTGCAAAGCCCTGCACTTCTCCGTTGAGTGCCCGGGTGCCTCAGAATGGAAAGCACATCGAACATTGGCGTCGTAACCTAGAGGAAGAGTTCCAGTAGGTGGAGCCAAGGTCCTCAGTTGAATTAAGTTCAATTCCAACAATCTCTGGAGTAAAGCTGTGTAAGTCATTGGGATCACATCAAAAACCCTATCAGCTTGGCGTGGCTGCCTCTGTTGATACGGTCTCTGTTGATAGTTGCGCTGCTGTTGTTGCTGAGGCTGTTGTAGAGCCTGTTGAACTGGTTGAATTGGTGTAGTGGGAATTGTGACTGCAGCTATCTGATTGTATTCTCGTCTATAACCTCTGCCTCTGCCTCGGCCATATACTGCGTTAGCTTCTCCTTCTCTTCTTCTAGGAGGTCCACCAAAGGTTTTCCTTGCTCCCCCAGAGCTACCAGCAGTATTAGGGTCTTGAATCTTCCCCGTCTTTAACAGAGTCTCAACTCTCTCTCCATTAATCACTATATCATTGAACTTGGTGACCGAGCTAGATGCCAACCTCTCTAGAAAAACACCTTGGAGAGTGCCCATAAATATGTCGGCCATTTCATCCTCTAAGAGAGGTGGTTGCACCCTGGCAGCTAGCTGGCGCCACCTCTGGGCATATTCTTTGAAACTTTCTTTCGCCGCCTGAGCCATGTGCTACAACTGCATGCGTTTCGGAGCCATGTCCATGTTATATTGATACTGCCTCACAAAGGCTTCAGCTAAATCCTTCCAACTCTTGATATTGACCCTATTGATCTTCATGTACCATTCAAGAGAAGCTCCCACCAAGTTATCCTGAAAATAATACATCCAAAGTTTCTCATCATCTGTATGAGCAGCAATTCTCCCGACAAATGATTGCAAATGGGTCTTCGGGCAAGTAGTGCCATCATACTTTTCAAAGGTTGGAACTTTGAACTTATACGGGATCCTGACCCCAGGAACCAATCCCAAGTCGGTTATGTCAAATCCCAAAGAGCTTTGGGACTGAATAGCTTTGATTTGCTCAGCCATCTCTTCGAACCTCTTGTTCAACTCTGCTCCTTGACCTTCAGCTTCATCAAGTAGAGTGAACTGGTCGTCATGATTGTCCATCTGAATGTTGTGCAACCCATCGTTGATTATTGTCACTCCTGGCTGTGTAACAGGAGGTTCAACCTGACGTGCACCCGCACCGGTATGATTGTCAGCAGTAGCAGCAGCCGCAGTGTTCCTGTTCTGATTCTCAACCATCTCCCGCAGACGCTCTTGGTTCTGCCCCATGCTGGCCATTAGTGTCATAAAATTATCCATCCTTTGTCTCAGATCTGTCAAGTCTGCTTGTAGCTGGTCCATGACTCGTTCTTTGTTAATCTTGGTTGGATATCTATGTACTGTTGGTTGTCCCCGAACTTTACGAGGAGCTATAGTGCCTGAGGTCACAAAACACGTTAGTAACTGAGACAACACCTGCAAAACAAACAAACAGGTTATATGCAATGCAATGTAACTGTTCATGTTCCCAGTCTTAAGCATTTGGCATGCCCCAGTTCTGGCATCTATCTCAGACAATCACTTTCAGTGCTTAGCTTTCAAACTTTCTCTTTGATAAGTGTTCAGACATTAGTAGTATCCAGAAAAACGAGTCTTGCGCATTCAAAATGGTAATTTGCACATTAATACTGAACGTGAACAAACCACTGTAGGCTAAAAGTCAGAATACAACTAGAAATATTCCCCGCAGGGTTACATGGCAGTACATAAAGACAAAAGAAATAAAAGCAAGACTCCTACAACAAGCCTGTAGGTAGCCTGAACAATAAACAACTAAGCCAAGGACCCAGGATCTGCCACCTCTGCCCTGCTCTTCTTGACACCCGCTCTCAGCTTGAGCTCTTCGATCTCTTTCCTTGCTTCCTCCAGAGCTAATTGGCTTTGGGCTAGCTGTTGGGTCTTCTCCCTCCGGATGGCATGGACTTGCTCCACTTCCTCCTTCTTGAAAGCCATCTGAACTTCAAAGAACTCTTCCTTCTCTTTGAATTTCTTTTGCTCTTCATCTCTTTGGCCTTGCAGCCAAACAATGGACTGACGAGCACTTTTGAGAGTCTTTGAAGTCTCCTTGCGCTTAGCTTCTCTTTGAGCTTCCATCATACCCAATCTGTGGAAGTGGGCTTCTCTACCGGCAAAATCCTTCTCTTTGTCTTCTAGAGAGGCTTGGAGCTTCTGCAGCTTGTCTTCAGCTTCCTTCTTGGCTCTATTGGCCTGGTGGTATAGGCTTACCATCTCAATATTCTCTACTCTGACCTCATGCAGCTGAGCTTCTAGCTTCTTGTACTCCTCCAAGGAAACCGTACTGCTCTGACTTGGTACCTCTCGGGGATAAAGTGGAGCCTCGACTGAAAAAGGCATGAGAACTGACTCGATATGTCTTTGCAACCATTCAACATATGGTGGATATGTCTTGGGATCAACTCGGCCGGAGTCTTTCTTCCCCTTTTTTATCCTGTGAGCCCAGGATTGGACTGCTTGTTGCACTAACTCTCTGTTTCCATCAGCAGGAAAGTACAAAGATTCAGCAAACACTTCCATCTGAGGAGGATCTTTCAAAGGGTAGCCAAACTGCTTTCTGGATAATGTTGGGTAGTAACTGATGACACCTTTCCTTCCCAGCAAAGGTACTCCAGCAAACCTTCCGCAACTAACCATCAACTCCTTTCCTAGCAAATCCCTGTCATAACCCCAAGCAATGTCTTCTTCAGTCAATCCCATTAGTCTTCTGGACCATCTTCATTCGTCTCGTATATCCTTAAAGGCACCTGACTTAGGCAACTGTCTAGCAAACCATTCGGCAAACAAAGGAGCACAGCAGACCACTGGACCCCCTCTACCTTTCTCGTTTCTGTAATGGACACTGAAATAAAAGTCTCCCAATAAGGTAGGCACTGGATTGCCTTTTGCAAAGATTGAGATCACCTATAAGCTGACAAACTCTTTCTCCCCAGGAAACAGGCTAGACCCATATACCATCAATGCAAGCAAAGCTCCAAAGTCATTCCACTTAGCCTCCGTAGCATACTTCTCAGCCTCTGGGATAAGCACACTCCAGGATAGACCTCTGCCTTCACTCTCTTGCAGAGCCTTTCTGACTGAAACAACTGGCAACCTACAAACCTTGGCTATGTCTTCATCTCTGAGCACAACCTCTAACCCGTAGAACGAAAATGTCTCTCTGATCGGAACACTCAGCATGCTGGAGATCTCTTCCAATGTCGGAGCTAAGATGTAACTTGGAAAAATAAAGCAACGCAGCAGGGGATCATAAAATTGCAACAAGGTATGCAAGCTGTCCTTTTGGTCTACAGTGGGCTTGTCCACAAACTTCAGTATCTGGCCATATCTTTTCTTGAAAGTACCTAAGACTTGATCGTTCATCAAACCTGGTAACCTCTGAATACTTTTAACTTCTGGCTGAAGAAAGGTATAATGCACATTCTTTTTTCTCGGATCTCTTCTGATTTCTGCCATGGAGATAAGAATACCAGAACTGGGAACAGATGTGAGCAATGACCTGAAAAATGGGAAACATAAATAGTTAATGCAAAGAATGATGCAAATGTAATGCAATGCAAGCATATGACCAACTGGGACCATCTGAACTGGAACACTGACAAGGGCCCCTCTGAATAACTGTCAAACCCAAAAAAATTCACTGAGTCACACCCTCTGATTATCACAACTCTCTGATAGAAGATCACAGTATCAAGAAATCCAGAATTCCAGAACCATAACTCCGGAACCATAGAATCATGGAACCATGGATCATAATCACAGGACCAAAGATCATAACAAGAACCACTGAACAGATGAGTGTATGTTGAGGTCATGGGTTCCTGCACACCTGTAAACAACCCCCAAATCTCACGGGTAAAAGGCTCCGGGTCAGACATCACGGACTCTCAAAGCCACATAGCAATAATACTGTCACCATCTCCGAGAAATGGTTCATGACCAAATCAGGGAATCGGTTTGGCATTATATACTACGCAGGGAGGCCTCAGCTGAGTCCGGGAAACAAGGTCATCCTATGTGATCCCCAAGTGGGCCCTCGGATGCGAATGGGTTTGCCACAAAATGTGGGCTGCCACTGTCATCACTAAAGAGGGATGTTTCCACAAGGTTCTCAATGATCGGTCCCCAGCTGCACATAACTGTCAGGGTTATATAATGAGAGAGGAAGATCCCCAAATCAATACATTTCCAAGACAATCGCAACCTGGGTGTGGAACTCACTACTACCCCCATGACAAGATCTCATGAGGCCAAAGTGGAACCACTCTAAGGCCTATGGTGCACTCGAGCCGGGTACTTGGCTCATATCTCTCAAGAATAAGTAACACCCATCCCACCAAACAGAAAACCAGTCCAGACAGTCCAGTATATACATGATGCAGTAAATAAAGACTGAAAACTGTAAATAAAGCTGTAAATAAAGCTATAAATAAATAACAATAAAATACAACAAGCCACAGCAAACAAACATCACCCAATGAAACAGAAACACACAAGCGCTAGGAGAGACTCATAGGGGAACCAGAGATCTCTGGTGTGCAATCCCCACCAGAGTCGCCAAGCTGTCGCTCCCCGGATTTCCATCCTGGTACAAACGCGAAAGTGGCGCGGAAAAAGAATAGAGTCGCCAGCCAGGCATTTTTATCCCGAAGGAACGGGAATGGTAATGCTGCACAAACCATAAGAAAGAAAGAGGAAGGACACAGGTCCTACGAACCAAAGAGACTGAGTTCGGGAGTCAGTTACGACCTGGGAAGGTATTAGCACCCAGATCGTCCGCCGTACCCGACGGGATCCACGCTTGCAAAGAATACTGTTTCAAAGGGTGAGGGTATGAAAACTGCAGCAAAAGAAAAGAAAATGAACTGGAAATAAACTGAGAAAAGGATTGAAATAAGAAAACAAAGAGAAAAATGTAGGGAAAATAAAGATTGTGCTCGAACGGGCCCTACCCCGCTGCCTACGTACCTCATCAGGATAATGAGGATCAGAGACGCCGTAGTTCCCCTAACTAGGGGTAACAAAGGAAAATTGCTTGTGAATTAAAGTTTGAACTGCCTATGCCATTGCTCAGGTGTTGCAGACTCGGACGACGAGTGCGTAACCGTCTTGCAAAGTGACAAGTAGGAGCAAGTTCGCGTACGGAGCGAATAAGGTGAGAAAAGAATTCCCGAAGGAAAGACGCTTATTGTTTGTTTGGTGTTTTTATAAAGCTTTTATGAGTGAAGGTTTGCATAGGTGAGTGTACCTAAGTATTACTCAATGGGATGTGTACATCTCACATCATCCCGAAATGGAATGCGCAAGAGGCACACCTATCTATGGAGGAAATCCCCAAAGCTAGTCCCACAAGTGAAGGCTTAAGCACACTGGCCTATTACCATTATTAAGTGTTTTTGTGGTTTTGGTTAAGAAGTGTCTTTTAACTTTTTTCTTTGTGAGGTACTCATGCTAAGACCTATCTACCACGAGTGATGACTCACACCTCGCCCCGAAATGGAACGCGTGCAAGCATCTCATAGAAAAGTCTCATGTCACACGAAAGCACTCAACCTTTATTAAGTGAATTGGAATTAAGTTTGAAGATGAGAAGAGAAAGAGAACCAAAGGAGCAAAAAGGAAAAAAAAACTAGGGGGAAGTTTCTATCCTAAGTTAGCATGCATGGAGTTCCTAGGGTTTGTGAGGTCTTTCTAACCTAAAAAGGATCTCAAGAGAAGAAGAAGAAGATAAAAGGAGAGATGAGAAAGGCCTAAGCCCAACAAGAAGATGTTAGTCCATATAAACAAAATGAGAAAAGATGAGAAATGGAGATGTGGAACTCAATTCCCACATCTCAAACTTACCATAGCCCCTGCAAGGTTAGTGTAACAACATAAAATCAAGGCATGAACCAACAAGCCAGAAGCTACACAAGCATATAGGCAAGGCAAATAGTTCACAAGATGATAAGCAAAGCAACACAAGATCATATTGAGATGAGTGGAAGTGAAACAAGTGCAATGAAAGCATGCTTAACACTTAAAGAAACAAAGCCCATAAAAGAGACCCAACACCAAGACTCAAAGAGATTCAAACCCTATCCTAAGACCAGGAGCAACCATAAACCAGTAAAGGACCCCAAAAGATGAAGAGAAGTTGGCACAAGTGCCCTTCTAAACTTAAAAGAGACTAGAAGACTCAAAGGATGCAAAACAAGGCAAGGTGAGGAAGAAAATACCCAAGAAAAAGCTCCAAGCACTTAAAAATTCTACCCAACCAGCAAAGTACTCTCCAAACACAAAGAAATGAGAATCCAAAAGGGTTTGCAAAAATACAGTACCAAACTAGGTCAATGAAGCTCAAAGATGCAAGGTATCACCATTTAGGGTTTTGAAAATTAAGGCACAAGTAACTCAAGCAAAGTCCAGCAAGGAAATTTGTGAAAAATCCAAGATAAATCATGAAGATAGTAGAGTGTCTTAGGATTTGAATGCAAAAGAATGGGGTTCATAGCTTAAAGGATGAGAAAAATAGAAATTGGACAAGGCAGATTGGTCTATGTGAGTCCACAAGAAAGCAATGCTCAAATGTTGAATTTATTTGGCCACGTGGGGTGAAAATAAAAATCTGGAAAAATTATGATAAAAAACTAGATGTATCAAGGAGTGCATATGAATTTTTATGGATTTTTTAGAGTTAAGGAAGTATTTAAAATGGATCAAAAGCAAATGAAGTAAAATTGGTAAAGAGAAAGAATAAAAATAAAGCAAATGGGCCAAGGGGGTGCAAGAAGTAACACGCTAGTTAAGAAAACTACATGGGCCGCGCATGGGGGGGTGCAGATAGCGCTGGGGGGCTGCTGCACCTTCTTCTTCATGAGAAAAACCCTAAACCCTCACCACCATTAATGAACAAACCCTAACCCTAACCTTATCCACATGAAAAATCAAAACAAGCCGCGGCAAGCCATGAAACTCTCCAGAATACATAATCTAACATCACTAAACACAAATACATGCTTGGATTGGATTAAAACTCAAAGAAACTCAAGATATGAATGAAAATAAAATTGTCCATGAAACTTTAAATCACCATAACTTTGTAAATACGCAACCATTTCACAAACTACAAAGAGCATTGTAACCAGCACAACATGAGGATTCCAAAACACCCAACCAAACACATTTCTATGAGATTCGAAATTTGAGCATACCTGAGGTGGTGTTCAAAATTTGAAGTCAAGAATGGTATAAAATGATAGCAAATGATCTCCTTATCCCTTTAGATGCAAAATAAATGCATCTAAGGCTTTGCAAACTTGTAAATCCAGCAATGTGCTTCCTTGTGCTTCAAAGCTTCTCAAATGGCCACTTGAACAAACTTCACTATAAATCTAGATCCATGGGTGCTTAATGATCCTTGACATGAGAGGAGTATGAATGTGGTCTTGGATTGAAGAAAGCTTGCCTAGATCAAAAGTTATGGCACAAAATGCAAATGTGCACAAGAAATGAAAAATGGATGATTCTTGAAGAATAATCCAAACAAATGGTATGGAAATGATCTATGAGTGATGAGGATTAAGAATCCAGCAAGAGTTTTGTGAATGGATTCTTGTAGCAAGAGTTTGTGGAGAATGAGCAATTTTGCATAAAAGATGAGAATGAGAGAATGAGTGTGTATTCTGGCTGCCTCTAACCCTAATTCTGATTGTTATGGAATATATATGGCAATGCAAAAGGGTTAGAACAAGTGCACGTGAGAGAGAGCTGATTTTTGTGAAAATGCAATTTTGGCCCAAGTGTGCCATAAGCATGCCAAGCTCATGATTTGATGGCCTCTCTTGCATGTGCATTCACCATCCCACCCATGATTCCCAGCAAACAATTCCAGCCCTTGGATGTAAGCTATCACACAATTGTCATGCCTTATGCAAATTCAAGTGTAAAATGCAAGTTTTATGGAACTTTTTCATGTGCACGAATTTTGCCACTTTTCTTTGAGACAAATGACCTAAATGAGATGCATTTTGATTGTGTAAACTTACTTTGGACATAGCATAGCAAACTATCCACTTTTGAGCCTTTGTGCAAATGGCTTGGCCTTGAAATTTTGAAATTTGCCCTAGAATGCTCAAATTTTCGAGGGACCTATAGGAAAATCTAGGAATCTCCAGAAAATTATCTTGTACTTTTTAAAAATGGCAGCCCTTACTCTCCAACTTTCATGTTTACCTTTGGTCCATTTGAAGATTTTTTGATAAAGTTAAGGCTTTGTGAAGTTTTAGGTCAAAATGGCCAAAAATAGTAACTTTTCCATAACCAACTTTGTGCACTTTTGCCAAAACCCCTCAAACCACCAAAGTTCTTGTACTTTGAGCTCACCAAACATCTTATAACATTGAATAGACCTCATTTGGCCAAAAAAGTTGGGTTGGACCCTTTGGAATGGCACAGTTGACTTTTTCTGGGCCCAGTTGACTTTCTGCTTCATCTGCAAGTAACTGAGGCAAAGACTGACTTCCACTTGGAATTTTTCCATGAAAATTGACATGTAGAAACCTCTTATCATATAGAAGACAATTACCAAAATAGTTGGCCAAAATTATGAGGTTAAGGCCCTTGAAACCAAAACCCTAATTTGGTTGCACTGCTTAGGAGCCTTGCATTGTCTTGAAACTTGTGATGACTAAGCAATCTTTTGAGCTTTTGCAAGTGAACTTGGCCTTTACAAAAGAGTCTAGACTCATCATAGGCCTCTAACAAATCCATTGGAACCCTTGTCTTGGCTTAAATGGCCTTCAACACCTCCCCAGATGGCCATATGCCTCATGCTAGGGCTTGATGCTTGTCATGCTTTATTTTTCTATGCTATAATGCTATATATGATATGTTTATGATGCAAATGGTGTATTATGATGCTTAAAATGAAGAGGGCAAATTTGGGGTTCTACAGTGAGTATCTTGTTTCGCAGTCGGTAAACTTTTTGCTAAGGTAGTATATTGCTTGCTCTTTTCGACCAGACTCGTCATGTTGCCCCAACACACACCCCATTGAGTTGTCTAACACTGTTAGGTACATAATCAAGGGTCTTCCATCAACTGGTGGCATCAAAATTGGAGGTTCTAGCAGATATTCTTGATTTCATCAAATGCTGTCTAGCACTCATCATTCCACTCCATTACCTGATCTTTCTTTAACAACTTGAAGATTGGCTCACAGGTAGCAGTTAATTGGGAAATAAATCTTGCAATGTAATTCAATCATCCCAAGAAACCTCTAACTTCCTTCTCAGTACGGGGAGCTGGCATCTCTTGTATAGCTTTCACTTTTGCAGGATCTACTTCAATACCTTTTCCACTGACAATGAAACCCAGGAGTTTACCAGACCTAACTCCAAAAGTACACTTGTTTGGGTTCAATCTCAACTTGTATTTCTTCAATCTCTCAAACAACTTATGCAGATGATCAAGATGTTGTTCTTCATTCTGAGACCTGGCTATCATATCATCCACATATACTTCTATCTCATGATGTATCATATCGTGAAACAAAGCCACCATAGCACGCTGATATGTTGCCCCTGCATTCTTCAAACCAAATGGCATCACTTTATAACAAAAAGTGCCCCACTGTGTAACAAATGTTGTCTTCTCCATATCTTCAGGTGCCATCTTGATTTGATTGTAACTAGAGAAACCATCCATGAAAGAGAATATTTTATGCTGAGCAGTCTTGTCTACCAGAACATCAATATGAGGAAGTGGAAAGTCATCTTTGGGGCTGGCCTTGTTCAAATCCCTGTAGTCTACACACATACGTACCTTACCATCTTTCTTAGGTACCGGTACCACATTTGTAATCCATTGAGGATAAGAAGTCACAGCTAAGAACCCTGCATCAAACTGTTTCATTACCTCTGCCTTAATCTTCTCTGACATCTCAGGACGCATGCGACGAACCTTCTGCTTCTTTGGACGACAATCTTCTTTCACTGGTAAACGGTGAACCACAATGTCTGTATCCAACCCTGGCATATCTTTATAGGACCAAGCAAAGATCTCCACATAATCATGTAACATCTGAATTAACCTGCTCTTGACACTATCCTCTAATTCAGCCCCTATCTTGACTTCTTTCCTGTCTTCATCAGTTCCCAGATTCACAACTTCGATTGGCTCTTCATGTGGCTGTATAGCTTTCTCTTCTTGTTGTAACAACCTAGCAAGCTCTACAGGTACCTCATAATCGTCCTCATTTCCATCTTCAGCTTGATAGATTGGATTCTCGAAATTATAATTGGCAATAGTAGAACTGTTATCAACAGGATCCAGAGTGGATGAGGATCTGCATTTTAGTGATGTGGGTGTGTGTAAGAACACATAGCTGATAAAACAAAAATAAAAGAAAAGAAAGACAAGGAACACAATATTTACGAAAACGAAACGTCCATTGATTTTTATTGAATGAAGTATGCAAATGGAATGACATCCCGTAACAAGCACACCATTGTGCCCCGGGTAAGGCACAAGGCTTAAGAGTTTAATTGTTCAAAAATTACAAACTTTAAAAGTAACAACATAGTAATAGTATTTACTCCTGACTAAAGGAGATAGGAATAACATCTTCAGCTTTCCAATTATTGAGCCCAGCACCCACAGTAGGAAAAATCCAAGCATCCAGGTTATAATCTTCATCATAGTCACCCACAGCATTGATCTGATCTTTCATAATCCCCTGATTGGTGATACGAACAGCACGAGCACGACGAACAACCTTCTGGGACTCTTCATCCACCACAGCTCTAGCATCTTTAAGGGAAGCCATTGTAGGAGGTACTCTGGTGACCACAGGAACTTTCTTGACAACGGGAGGAGCTTCATAATTATTAACAACCCAAGGAACTACTTCAAACGTCTGGCATGGAGTTTCAACATATTCACCTTCCACTTCAAGATATTTAAATGTGTTCACATGGCTAATCATATATCCTTATTCTCCGTAAACAGTAACAACCTTTCCCTCTACTGGATATCTCAGCTTCTGATGTAAAGTAGAAGTTACAACACCTGCCTCATGGATCCAGGGACGTCCAAGCAAACAAGAATACAACGGACGAATATCCATTACATAAAAAGTAGCATTGAAGACTTGAGAACCTACTTTTATTGGGAGATCAATATCTCCGTGCACCACCCTTCTTGAGCCATCAAAGGCCTTCACCACTATATTACTGGGTCTCAACACAGCATCTTCAGGACTAAGCTTATTCAGAACTTCTTTGGGCAACACATTCAGCGAAGAACCATTGTCTATTAATACGTGTGACAGGGTAGTGCCCCTACATTCAATAGAGATATGTAGAGCCCTGTTATGATCCCTCTTGGCAGGAGTCAAATCAGCATCGGAGAAACCTAACCCATTATCATAGGTCAAGTGTGCAACACAATTTTCAAACTGGTCTACAGAAATCTCATTTGGTACGTGAGCAATCTTCAAAAATTTAATCAAGGCCTTGTCATGAGCCTCAGAACACAACAACAAAGACAACATAGAAATCTTGGAAGGAGTATGCCCCAATTGATCAACAATGTCATAATCACTCTTGCGAATGATCTTCAGTACTTCTTCCATCTGTTTAGAAAGATCATCAGTAGCTGGTACATCATTTTGTATAGGTTCAATAACAGGACCTTTGCCCCGAGCATCAGTAGTGGAAGCAGTAGCTGGAGTAACTGTATTCTTGGAGGTAATCGGAGGAGAGAAAATTCTTCCACTTCGTGTGATCTTACTAGATCCAGCAATATTGTCAACATCCAGATTTTCACCAACAACAGGTGTATCAGCTAAGGATTCCTGCTTAACACCATGGATATAAACATCGGACCCATAATGCCAAG
Source organism: Lathyrus aphaca (assembly GCA_963966055.1). NCBI lineage: Eukaryota > Viridiplantae > Streptophyta > Magnoliopsida > Fabales > Fabaceae > Lathyrus > Lathyrus aphaca. The sequence goes on from OZ014523.1 coordinate 278,022,028, forward strand.
GCACCGCTTTATCAGAAGTATATGGAATAGGAATCGGAGTGGTAATGATCATAGGAGCCACTCTAGCTTCAGCAACAATCTTCATAGGGCCTTCAGCAGTAATTTTAATTGGACCCTTACGAGTGATTTTTACAGGACCCTTGGAAGTAATCCTTACTGGCACTTTATCAACCATATCCACCTCTTCAACCTTCGCACCTTTAGTTATATGTTCAACCATACTCTCCACAGAAGCTGGTGTCCTCTCAAACAATATTGTGTAATTGTCCATGAGGCGTTGAATTCCGTCCTTCAATCTCCAGCAACTATCCAGCCTATAAGCACAATATAAACAATCTTCATGACAACTTGGAAAGAATACAGCTTGTACCAACTTCTTCTTGATAACAGATAATGGTGTAGTCACGTCTGCAACTGAGGAAATATGTGAAGCTTCATCAATGGCATTAACAGTCTTTTCATGATTTGGCATGGGAGCAGTAATCACATTTGGAGTACCCGGAGGGTCAAACTCAATCTCTCCCGCATCAATCATATCCTGAATCTTATTCTTCAATACCCAGCAACTATTGGTATCATGTCCCTGACAATTTGAATGATATGCACATTGTGCATTAGGATTGTACCTGGGAGAGGTAACATTGGGATTCTGAGGAGGGTCCCTCAAAGTGATGAGTTCACCCTTCAACAAGTGTTGCAAGGCTTGGGCCAGTGACATGTTGAGCTTGGTGAACTGCCTTCTAGGCCTCTGTTGATTGCCCTGTGGTAGCTCTGGGGTTGCAGGAGTTGGATTGGAGATATGAACTGCACTCACTGACTGATGCCTCCTATTACGATCAGGTTGACCATAAATATCATTTGACTCTTTCTTCCCACTAGGAGGCTTCTTTGCAGTACTTGATGAAGAAGCACCCACTTGGATCTTGCCACTTCTTATACCACTTTCTACGCGCTCTCCTGTCATTATCAACTCAGTGAAGCCAGATGACGAGCTTCCAATGAGATGACTATAAAAAGGACCATTCAACGTACACATGAACATATCCACTAACTCCCGGTCAGTTAGAGGGGGTTGTACACTTCCAGCCAAATCTCTCCACTTCTGAGCATACTCCTTGAAGTTTTCTTTAGCACCCATAGACATGCTTTGTAGTTGCATGCGAGTAGGGGCTAGATCAGCATTGTATTGATATTGCTTATAAAAGGCTTCAGCAAGATCATTCCAATCACGGATGTTGACACTCTCTAACTGATAGTACCATTCCAATTGAGCTCCAGACAAGCTTTCTTGGAAGAAATGGATCCATAACTTTTTATCAGCAGTATGGGGTTGGATCCTCCGGACATAGGACCTCAGATGCAACTTGGGACAAGAGACACCATCATACACTACAAAAGCAGGAACTTTGAACCCAATGGGTATAACCACCCTAGATATCAAACTCAGGTCTTCAAAATCCAGCCCAAAAGACTTTTGCAATTCCATAGCATCCATTCTATCCACCAGCATCTTGAACTTATCTTCATTAGGCTCATGATAGTAATTAGCTTCAGAATCAGAGTCCCTCATAGTGTTGTGGAGACTGCCTCCCTCTTTCTCAGACTCTTCAGACTCATAATCTTTAACCTGTTCTTTGGTCTTGACAGAACCTCTGAACCTTCTTCCCATGTTGATTAGGCCTCCTGATCTTCTAGTCTTCTTGGTCTTTTTGGCCAGCAGTGTCTTCAATTCATCCTGCCCCTTGGACAAGTTCAGGATCAGTTCTTGGAACTGTGCATTTTGTGCCTGGAGATTTTTAACTGTTTGTTCAAGAGCCATTGCTGAAATAAACAGCGAGAAGATAAGAAACCTGTGCACAATAAACATGTGATGCAATGATATGGTGTATAAATGCGTATGCAATGTTTTCAAGGACCGCAGGATTTAAATTTGCTTAAACAATCAAGAAAGTAAACTTTTATTAGTAATAAATTTGTTTGCCCCTTGGGCTTACAATAAAAAGTACAAAAGATGGGGTTTTAAGTCTCCCATGGACGTTTCCTCTTTGTGTTGAGGTATGAGTTGAGATTCCGCTCCTCGTGAAGTTGCTTTGTTAGCTCCAGGATTCTTTCTTGACTTGCTTTGTAGGTGACCATGTCTCTTACAAAGTTGGTTCTGATAGTATTCCTACGAGCAGAAGCCATGACCTACAGCAAAGAACAAAGATAAATCCTTTGGTCCTTGAAATGGTTAGTGAAAATGCTATGCTTATGATGCATGATGATGCTATGATGTTATGCTCAATCACAAACATGTGGCACACACAAACAAGTCACACCATAGCCCTAGGTTTAAAGGCTTGCATGAGGTTAAAAGGTAAGTACCCTCCCCTGAAGTTTAGTTGGTTCATCCTGTCCTACAAAAGTAACCAGGTTCTAAGGGATCTCAATATCATTGATCCTTCACAAGGGTGGTTGTTCAATAGGCAACTTACTTGCCAACCAAAACCCTCCAAGTTTAGGATCTCAATGAGTGTAGTATCGAGTATCAACCAACTTCAGTCTGCACCAAAGCCGGTTATCTCACTACTTTTCTAAAGGCCAATATGGGATAACTAGGGTTCTAAAAGTTAGTTAGTGTATTGACAACATATGGCAGCCTCATATTATCCTCAACTTGACTTAAGGAACATAAGCACCAACCAAGAAGTCACACTAACTATGGCCCCCAGATCAACCATATCGGTATACGCCGTACAGTTTCCTTGGTCTATTGCCATTTACCTAAGGTACACTAGATCCGGGTTAGGATCTTTCACACATAAGAGCACCCAACAAGTAAAGTATAAAGCAAACAAGGCAAACAATTTTAAAGTGATCTAATTCCTAAGGGTACCCCTCTTTTATTAAATCCCCAGCAGAGTCGCCAGTTCTGTAACACGGTGGGAGAACTGACTTTAGTTAAATGTTGCGGATAGCAAGAGTCGCCACCGACTTTTATTTTATCCAAAGGAAAGGGCATAAAAGAACAGGAAAGACCTTAAAAGATTTTTGAGTTCGGGGGGTAGGTTATGTAAAGGGAAGGTGTTAGCACCCTTTACATCCATGGTTATCCATGGGCTCTTAGTTACTTAGCTCACTTTAAAATGTTTTTGAAATGTGTAGTGTGTGTTTAGAAATTTTCTGAAGTACTTTATAATGATCCATGTACGGATATATATAAAGCCTTTGTTTTGAAAATTGCTTGAAAAATGTGAAGTGTTTGAAATGTTTTTGAAAAGTGAGCAAGTACATAAGAGGAACCTACCCTAAGTTAAGTCTTTTCTGTTCTTAAATATCCTTTAAATGGTAAGACTATCCCTATTATTAAGGAATAGGTAGTCATTACCTTGGATGTATGAGGGACAAATGAAGGGACAACTGTTATTTAGGCAACTGTAAGGTGTATAAGCAATTCGAAGGGACTTATCATCTTTATTCGAAAGGGACAAGATCATTACGAAGGCAACCATGAAGGGACTTGTTCTTATAATCTTTTTAAGGGACTAGATGATATGGGACAAAGGGACTTTGCTTTACACCTTACTTGACCTTTTTCTTTAGGCAACGTGAGAGGTATCCTTAAGGAAGTGAGATGGCGATCCAAGATCGACTTACGTGTGTGAGTGCACCAATTCAAATATTTATCTTGAGATTTAATGATCTAATTTCAATTTTAAATACAAACATGTTTTACACTCCCTATTTTACTAACCATAGCAATTAAAAAATAAATAAAAATAATACTACAACTATTACATAGTGGATACAATTACAAAATAATTAAAATAAGCAAATAAATAAATAATGAAATGGATTAGTAATAATAAACAAAAATAAATAAATATAAGAGGGTTAGTAATAAAATAAATATGTATAAAATGGTTAGTATAATAATATAGAAATAAATTAAAAGTGAACAATTAAATAAATAAATATATTTTTTAAGATTTTTTTTTAATAAAAGAAATAAATAATGAATATTATATACTAATAAAATATGATTAATTATTTAATTTTATAAAAATATTTGATTATAAGCATACAAAATAATAAATTAAATTCATAAAATAAAATTAGGTTTTTTAATTATTTAGAAAAAAAATAGGGTTTACTATTTAATTAAATTATTTAAACAACTTATAAAAAATAAACAAATAAATTAATATTTACAATGTAATTAAGGTTCATAAAAAGAAAATTAGGGTTTATCAAAATAAATTAGGGTTTATGAATTTAGAAAATAGAATTAGGGTTTTTTTTATAAAAAATTAAGGTTAATTTATTAATTAAATTATTTACAAATAAAATCTATGTACAAATTATAAAATAAATATGCATGATTAAAATTTACAAATAAATAAATTAAGATTTATAAGATAATTAAGGTTTATAAAAGAAAATTAGGGTTATAGTTTAATTACCAATTAAAATTAATTATAATTTAAAAAAACAATAATAATAAAAACAAAAATAAAATAGAAGAAAGAAAAAAAAAAGGGAGGCCTGGTTTTGATCCCAGGACCTCCCCAATACCTGAAGAGAATCCCAGCCACTGGGCCAACGTGCGCGTTGGTGATAGCAACCAGCATAACTTTGTTTTATTCCATTCCTGCAAAACAAAAGAAATTGAAGCAAAAATTGTTCCAGACTGGATTCGAACCCTGGACTCTAGCTTCACACACAAGCATCAAAACCAACTGAGCCACGCGCTCATTATGAAACATAATCAGAAACAAAACATAATATTTTAAATTATATTTTTGAATTAATTTTCGCACGCAGCCAACTTCATCTTCTTCCCTGAATTCGCAGGTTTTCCTGCGATTTTTCATACGAACTTTGCTGCGATTTTTCCTGCGTACTAACCCCTGCAATTCTCAAACACCACAAAAACAGTAAAATTTCCTTAAATTGATAAGTGAAACATGATCCTCACATTCTATACAATCAAACCATGTCTTTTGAATTCATTTATATTCAGTGAATCATGAAACCCCAAATTCGAAGGTGAAACCCTAACTATGGCACTTCCTTGTTCCTGCACTTAAGCTTCAATCAAATGGTCCAGAAACATTCTAAACATCCAAAAAAACAATAATATAAGATCAAACCATGTTTATAATGCATAAATATTTGAAATCGAAAATTAAGAAAAATCGAAAGAAACGAATTCGGTTTAATCAATTCAGGATGCTTTGAATGCAATGAATGGTTGGGATTGCATCAGTGATGTTCAAAGAACATGTTTGAACCTTTAGAATGCTTTGAGAGAGCCTCTAAGTAGGAATCCGAATTGAGATTTTTTTGATGAATTTTGAAAATTTGGAACTGGTTCTTGAGGCAGCAAATTCGTGTGCCTTGCTTGTGATCAGTTCCTTGTATATATGTGAACTGAATTAGGTCAAAAAATTGGGTTGTCCTTTGGATATTTTGATCATGGAAGATTGAAAAAGATCATGCTTTAAAATTCAAATATTCTTGAATATAACATTGCTATTTTGGGTCAATCATCATAATTTTCATATCAATCTGATCCAACTAATGTTTATGACTTTCTAGAAGTAATATCTCATCCAAATATTTGATTTATATATTTTATTTTGATTTAATTTGCTTTTTAATGAATAAAATTCAAATAAATACTAAATAAAAAATAAAAATCATGAAAATGCTTGGATTGGGTCGTGTGGGATGATATCTCAAGGATTGGGTTGCACAATAGTAGGCCAATTTGGAAAAAATTGATTCTAAGACCCCTTTTGTTCAATATTCTTCTCAAAAATTTCCCAACTTTGCAAGGACACAAATCCTTAAATTTTAAGGATATGAGGGTGTTCTTGGACATTTTGGAAAGCTTAAAGAGTCCTCTAACCAACCCCATTGGTTTCATGTCCATATCTTTTACCATTCTCAAGTTATGCCCTTTTGAAGTTGTTGACTTTTTGTTGACTTTCAAAAGGACCTATAATGTCTTAGCTCATACCTTCCAAATGAAGCTTTTTTGGGCTTGGCTTGTGATACACAAAGTTGTAGAGAATTCAATTTCCTTCAAAATAAGCTTTGGATGGGAAAAATTTGATGAAGCATGTGAAAGTTATGGCTGGTCAAAGTTCAGTTGACTTTTCCTGTGAAAACCCTAATTTAGAAACTCCTGATTCTTGATGATCTGAAATCTCCTTGATGAATCATGATCAAACCTTGATAAAATGATGAATTTTACTTCATATAATTGATGTTGGCAAAAAATCATGAAGTTTGACTTTGGTTTGACCACAGTTGACCTCAGTTTGACTTTTTAACTGCTTTGACTGATTTTGACCTATCTGATCATCTGACTGAGCAAACCTTTGGGAAAAGTCTTGAAACTTGTCATGGGGGTTCTTAAACACATATGAGATGTTATGAAGCTCAATTGAAGTCTTGGAAGTCCATTTAGCCTGATTAAAGTCAAAACCCTTGTTTTGGATGCACTGCTTAGGAGGATGCATTGTCTGAGGGAATTGTCACATCTTCTAACTAATTGTGAACTTTGTGAACCTCATGAGATGTTTTGTGAACCTTGTGAACCTTGGTACACAAAGTCTTGTCTTGTGAGGGCAAATTTTGGGGTGCAACACTTATGCACAACGATGTCGGTATCCAACCCTGGCATATCTTGATATGACCAAGCAAAGATATCCACATACTCTCGCAGCATACTGATCAGCTCTTTCTTGACTTCGGCCTGCATACTGGCCCCAATCTTGATCTCTTTCTTCACATCTTCCGTGCCGATGTTGATGATCTCAATTTCTTCCTGATGAGGCTGAATAACCCGCTCCTCTTGTTTCAACAATCTGACCAATTCTCCAGGGAGTTCACAGTCTTCCTCAACCCCTTCATCAGCTTGGTAGACAGGATTGTCAAAGTCATGCGTGGTCATAGCAGGAACGTTATCATTGGAATCCGGATGATCAACACTTCACAGACGATGTGCTTATTTCAGAGTCTGCTTATTTTGAAAAAGAGACGCAAACACAAAAACAAAAAGGAAAAACACATTTCCATTTTTATATTTTTGTGAAAAATTTTAAACAAAGAGAGAGAACACAATTTGTCTGAAAATGTCCTTTTATTTCAAGGTAAAATAAGATGCATACAAAACATGGTGGCCCAATATAATGGATCCTAGCATCTTGGGCAGAATGTTGGATTTGACAATGCAGTATGATAAGAAAGAAAAAAAATGAATTACTCTGAGTGCCAGGTAACTTGGACAATGTCTTCAGCAGACCAGTTCTTCAGCTCCTCTCCGGGCGCACACGGATGAATCCAGTTGTCCCAGTCACCATTATTGTCTCCATCTTGGCTTGTCACACAGATCTGGTTGCGGTCGAGCATTCCAGCGCTTGTAAAGGTGATAGCCTTACCACTTGGAGTAGATCCACCAGGCTGATAACCCAAACCAAAATTGTCGTCTTTCTTCTCCAATTCCAGCAATTTGCCCCAGCCTTAGGCGCTACCTGACTGAACAACCTCCTTTGCCTGCTTGTAGGAATGGATGGAGGTACCTTCTTTCTCACTGCTTTTCTCTACCGGAGTCAAGATGCCGACGTTAACTGCTTCAAAGGATTGACATAGAGTCTCATGGATCTCTCCATCCATCTCCGCATACTTGAACGTTGATAAGTGGCTCACGAAGATGTCTTCTTCTCCACACACTGTGATTACCTGGCCGTCAACCACATATTTGAGCTTCTGATGCAGAGTGGAGGTTACAGCTCCAGCAGCATGAATCCATGGGCGTCCCAACAAGCAGTTTTATGCGGGCTGAATGTCCATGACGTAGAAGATACTTTTGAATACTTGAGAGCCAATTTTCACGGGCAACTCAACTTCTTCAAAAACTGACCTTCTCGACCCATCAAAATCTTTGACAATCAAATCACTTGGTCTTAGGACGATGCCATCAACATTGAGCTTCGTTAATGCTTTCTTCGGAAGTACATTAAGAGAAGAGCATGTGTCAACAAGAACATGTGACAACACAGCACCCTTGCACTCCATAGTGATATGTAGTGCTTTGTTATGGTTTCGGCCCTCTGACGTGAGTTCTCTGTCTGTAAAGCCCAGCCCGTGGCTTGCATTAACACTGCCCACTACAGCTTCAAGTTGATTGACAGTGATTTCTTGAGGAACATAGGCCATTTGCAGCACTTTCAACAAGCCTCTCTGTGTGCAGGAGAACACATCAGCAAGGAGAGAATGGATATCTTGGAAGGTGTCTGGTTCAACTGCTCGATCACCTTATAATCACTCTTTTTAATGATCCGCATAAATTCCTCGACCTCTTTCTCAAACGTACCCTGTCTAGCAACAGGAGTTGTTGATTCATCAGTCACAGCTTGCTTTCCTTTAGCCTTAGCCGAAGCCTCAGCCTCAGGATCCCCTCTCAGAACTGGGGGAGCAAATAGACGACCACTTCTTGTGAAACCTCCAACACCTCCGACGTTCACTACAGTCGGGTCAATAGCAACAGACTTGCTTTCAACTTTCTGTCCAGCCACGTACACATCTGAGCCGTAATGCCATGGAATGGCTTTATCGTCTGTATAAGGAACAGGTCCAGGCACGGTGATAGTCACAGGACTAACTTCAGGAGCATAAATGGTAACAGGCTCTCTTCTGGCAGGCATCTCAGCTTCATCATAGAAAATGGTTATTGTGGACACATCATCAGCTTCATTACCAACTTTGTTAAACTGCAAAAATCCTTCATCAATCAAACTCTGTAATACCATCTTCAGGTCTTCACACCCATTCTCTGAATTTAAACATTTCTCGCAATCAGAACTGCACCCTGGAAACACTTGACCATTCATCAACCTTTCTTTCACTACCAATAACGGAGTCTTCACTTCTTCTATACTCAGCATCAGAGTTAACTTCTCACCACTCTCGACAGCATGGATTCTAGCCCCTCCATGATTCGGAATAGGGTTCGAAGTAACATTTGGCGGTGGTGTGAAGTTAATCGCCTTGGAGTATATCAGATCTTGAACCTTATGTTGTAGCGCCCTGCACTTCTCAGTTGAGTGCCCGGGTGCCCCTGAGTGGAAAGCGCATCTTGCATTGACATCGTACCCCCACTGGAAGCTCTCCAGGAGGTGGTGGTGCCAAAGTTCTCAATTGAATCAGATTCAGGTCCAGCAATCTTGGTAGCAAAGCAGCGTACGTCATGGGGATGGACTCAAGCACCCTATTAGCGGGGCGAGTTTGCCTTGGCTGATAAGGTCTATGCTGATAGTTGTTACGTTGCGGCTGCTTTTGTTGCTGCTGTTCTTGAGGTGGTGCCTGCTGCACTGGGGTTAAAGGAATTGTGACTGTTGCCACATGCTCATAAGGTCTTCTATATCCTCGGCCCCGTCCTCGGCCAAACACAGCATTTGTCTCACCCTCCCTTCTCCTAGGAGGTCCACTGAAAGCTTTTCTTGCTCCATTCGAGCTGCTTGCACTTGTATCTTGGATCTTTCCCATCTTCAACAAGGTCTCAACCCTCTCTCCAGCAATTACTATGTCGTTGAATTTGGTGGCAGAACTGGACGCTAATCTTTCAAGAAACACACCTTGCAACGTCCCCATAAACATGTCAGCCATCTCATTCTCAAGCAGGGGTGGTTGCACTCTGGCAGCAAGCTGACGCCACCTTTGAGCATATTCTTTGAAACCCTCCTTAGCAGTCTGAGACATGTGTTGCAATTGAGTGCGATTTGGAGCCATGTCCAAATTATACTGATATTGTCTCACAAAAGCTTCTGCCAGGTCTTTCCAGCTCTTAATGTTGACTCTGCTTAACTTCATATACCATTCCAGGGAGGCCCCGACCAGGCTGTCCTGGAAATAGTACATCCAGAGTTTTTCATCATCAGTGTGAGCAGCAATCCTTCCTACGAAGGACTGAAGATGAGTCTTTGGGCATGCAGTGCCATTGTATTTCTCAAAAGTTGGTACCTTGAACTTGTAAGGGATTCTAACCCCTGGAACCAAGCCCAAGTCTGTAATGTCAAATCCCAAAGAGCTCTGGGATTGAATAGCCTTGATTTGTTTTGCCATTTCCTCAAACTTCCTGTTCATCTCAGCCCCCTGACCTTCAGCTTCGTCCAGCAGAGTGAACTGTTCGTCCTGGTTATCCATTTGCACATTATTCAGCCCATCATTGATTATAGTAACCCCTGGTTGTGTTACAGGGATTTCCATTTGACGTGCGCCCGCACCGTTACGATTATCAGCAGCAGTGTTGTTCCTGGCTTGATTCTCAACCAATTCCCGCAGACGCTCTTGATTCTGACCCATGCCTGCCATTAGAGTCATAAAGTTGTCCATCCTTAGCCTCAAATCAGCTAAGTCAGCTTGCATCTGATCCATGATTCTCTCTCGGTTGACCTTTGTTGGATATCTGTGTGCGACTGGCTGTTCTCGAACTTTTCTGGGAGCTATAATGCCTGAAACACAAGAAACATTAGAAACTGAAGCACTACCTGCAAAACAAACAAACACGTCATATGCAATGCAATGTAACTGCTCATGTTCCCAAGTTTAAGCATTTGCATGCCCCAGTTCTGGCATCTACTCCAGATAGTCACTTTGAGGATTAACTTTCAAGCTTTCTCTTTGAAGAGTGTTCAGACATTAGCAGTATCAGACCAACGAGTCTTGCACATTCAGAAAAGATAATTTTGCACATTAACACTGTATCATGGACAAACCACTGCCGGCCAAAAGTCAGAGCACAAACAGAAATATTCCCCGAAGGGTTACAAGCCATTACATGAATAAAACAAAACAAAAATAAGCAAGACTCCTACAACAGGTCTGTAGGTAGTCTGAAAAGATAAACTAAACTAAGGACCCAGGCTCTGCCACCTCTACTTTTCTCTTCTTGACACCCGCTCTCAACTTGAGCTCTTCAATCTCTTTCCTTGCTTCCTCCAGGGCTAACTGGCTTTGGGCTAACTGCTGAGTCTTTTCCCTCCGGATGGTGTGGACCTGCTCCACCTCTTCCTTCTTATAGGCCATTTGCACTTCAAAGAACTCTTCTTTCTCTTTAAACTTCTTCTGCTTTTCCTCCCTTTGGCCTTGCAACCAAACAATGGATTGTCGAGCTTCCTTGAGAGTCTTCAAAGTCTTTTTGCGTTCAGCTTCTCTCTTTGCTTCCATCAGACCCAACCTGTGAAAGTGAGCTTCCCTTCCATCAAAGTCTTTCTCTTTATCTTCCAAGGAGGCTTGGATCTTATGCAGCTTACCTTCTGCTTCATTCTTGGCCCTGTTGGCAAGATGGTACAGGCTTACCATTTCAACATTCTCCACTCTAACTTCATGCAGCTGAGCTTCCAATTTCTTGTACTCTTCAAGGGAAACAGTATTACTATGGCTTGGAACTTCTCTGGGATAAAGGGGAGCTTCTACTGAGAAAGGCATGAGGACTTCTTCTACATGTTTTTGCAACCATGCAGCAAAAGGTGGATACGTCTTGGGATCAACTCTGCCAAAGTCTTTCTTACCCTTCCTTATCCTGTGAGCCAAAGCTTGGGAAGCTTGTAGAACCAACTCCTTGTTTCCTTCCACAGGAAAATACAAAGACTCAGCAAACTCTTCCATCTGTGGTGGATCTTTCAAAGGGTAGCCAAATTGTTTCCTGGCTAGTTTTGGATAATAACTGATGACACCCTTCCTTCCCAGCAAAGGTACCCCAGCAAACCTTCCACAACTGACCATCAATTCTTTCCCTAGCAGATCTATGTCATATCCCCAGGCAATATCTTCAGCAGTTAGCCCCATCAACCTTCTTGACCATCTCCACTCATCCCTCATCTCCTTGAAGGCACCTGATTTTGGCAGTTGTCTGGAAAACCACTCAGCAAACAAAGAAGCACAACAGACTACTGGTGCACCCCTACCCTTCTCATTCCTGTAATGCACACTGTAATAGAAGTCACCCAAAATAGTAGGCACAAGATTGCCTTTTGCAAAGATATATATCACCTCCAAGCTTACAAATTCTTTCTCTCCAGGGAACAAACTGGACCCATACACCATCAAAGCAAGCACAACACCAAAGTCACCCCAACTACCCTCTTTAGCATACTTCTCTGCCTCTGGGATGAGCACACTCCAAGGGAGTCCTTTGCCTTCACTATCCTTCAGAGCCTTCTTGACTGTAGCAGCTGGCAGACGAAAAACTTTGGCTATGTCCTCTTCTTTAAGCACCACTTCAGACCCATAGAATGGCAATGTCTCTCTGACTGGAACATTCAGCATGCTGGCAATCTCTTCCAATGTACGAGCTAAGATGTAACCTGGAAACACAAAGCAACGCAACAGAGGATCATAAAACTGCAACAAGGTATGCAAACTATCCTTTTGGTCTGCAGTGGGCTTGTCCACAAACTTCAATATCTGGCCATATCTTTTCCTGAAGTTACCCAAGACTTGGTCATTCATCAGACCTGCTAACTTCTGAACACTTCTAACTTCAGGCTGAAGAAAAGTATAGTGAACATTCTTTTTCCTTGTAACTCTTCTGATTTCTGCCATCTGGAGATAAGATTTACCAGAACTGGGAGCTGAGTATGAACAATGACCTGAAAAATGGAAACATAAACAGTTAATGCAAGAATGATGCAAATGCAAATGCAATGCAGGCATATGATCAACTCGGACCATCTGGATACTGAATCACTGAACACAAGGACCCTCTGAATACTGGCAAACCAAAAGTCCTCTGAATCGTAACTCTCTGATAGAAATAAACACCACTCTCTGATAGAAGATCTCAGAACCACAATACCAAGAAAACCAGTACCAAGAAAACCAGGACACAAGAACCATAGAACCATAGGACTAGAAATCATAATAAGGACCACTGATAATGAGGATATGTAGAGGCCAGGGGTTCCTGTAAACCCCTCCCAATCTCACTGGCAGGCTCCTGGTCAGACATCACGGACTCTCAAAGCCGAATAGCAATAATACTTTCACCATCTCCGAGAAATGGCTCGTGACCAAATCGGGGAATCGGTTTGGCATTATATACTACGCAGGGAGGCCTCAGCTGAGTCCGGGAAACAAGTTCATCCTATGTAAGTCCCAGGTGGGCCCTCGGATGCGAATGGGTTTGCCACACAATGTGGTATGCCACTGTCATCACTACAAAGGGATGTTTCCACAAGGTTCTCAATGATCAGTCCCCAGCTGCACATAACTGTCAAGGTTATGAAATGAGAGAGGAAGATCCCCAAATCAAAACATTTCCAAGACGGTCGCAAATCTGGGCGTGGAACTCACTACTACCCCCATGACAAGATCTCATGAGGCCAAAGTGGAACTACTCTAAGTCCTAAGGTGCACTCGAGCCATGGTAATGAGCTCGTCTCTCAGAAACAGTAACACCCATCCCACCAAACAGAAAATCCAGTCCAGACAGTCCAATAATAATATGATGCATAAAATAAATACTGAAAACTGTAAATAAAGCTGTAAATAAAGCTGTAAATAAACAACAATAAAATATAACAAGCCACCACAAACAAACATCACCCAAAGAAACAGAAACAAACAAGCGCTAGGAGAGACTCACAGGGGAACCAGAGATTCTGGGTTCGGTCCCCAGCAGAGTCGCCAGCTATCGCTCCCCGGATTTCCATCCTGGTACAAACACGAAAGTGGCGCGGAAACGAATAGAGTCGCCAGCCAGGCATTTTTATCCCGAAGGAACGGGAATGGTAATGCTGCACAAACCAGAAGAAAGAAGAGGAAGGATACGGGTCCTACGAACCAAAGAGACTGAGTTTAGGAGTCGGTTACGACCTGGGAAGGTATTAGCACCCAGATCGTCCGCCGTACCCGACGGGATCCACGCTTGCAAAGAAAATGTTTCAAAGGGTGAGGGTATGAAAGTTGCTGCAAAAGAAAATGAATGAACTGGAAAAGAAACTGAGAAAGAAACTGGAAAAGAAAACAAGGAGAAAAATGTAGGGAAAATAAAGATTGTGCTCGAACGGGCCCTACCCCGCTGCCTACGTACCTCATCAGGACAATGAGGATCAGAGACGCCGTAGTTCCCCTAACTAGGGATGGCAAGGAAATTGCTTGTGAATTAAAGCTTGAACTACCTATGCCATTGCTCAGGTGTTGCAGACTCAGACGACGAGTGTGTAACCGTCTTGCAAAGTGACAAGTAGGAGCAAGTTCGCGTACGGAGCGAATGAGATGAGAAAAGAATTCCCGAAGGAAAGACGCTTATTATTTGTTTGTGTTTTTTAGAAGCTTTTTATGAGTGTGTCGCAAGGAATTGAACTCAAGCTCTTTTCCGTGGAATGTGCACTTGTCACTACATTCAAAGATGGAATAATAGAACAAGCACACTCAAGTAAGGAGAAGATCCCCAAAACTTGAACCCAAAGATTAGGGCCTAAGCTCACTAACTCATTAACTTATTAAGTGTTTTTGGTATTTACAGTGAAGAAGTGTTTTTTATGCTTTTCTTAGTGAAGAAGATACCTTGATCAGACTTGTGCATCACAAGGTAAGCTTGTACTATCCCAAGATGGGAAGACTACAAGTACCTCATGGAATAAGGCTATTGCTCAAGGTATTACTTCAAACTTTATTAAGATGTTTTTTATGGTTATGAGATGAGAAGAGAAGAAGAACCAAAAGGATCACAAAGGCAAAAGTCTAATGGGGGACTAAAGAATCCTAAGTGTTATCATGCATGGATATCCTAAGGTTAGTGTGGTTTTCTATCCTAAAGAAGAAAGAAAGAAGAAGAGAAGAAGAAGAAGGAGGGGATCAGAAAGGCCTAAGCCCAACAACAAAAGGTTAGCACAATAAAGAAATAATAAGGAGAAGAGAAGAGATTTGGAGATGTGGAACTCACTTCCACACCTCTCACTTACCATAGCCCCTGCAAGGTTAGCAACATGCAAACAAGTGAAACAAGATGAACAAGATGACATGCCAACATCATACAAACAGAAGTGAAGTCATATATACAACTGCTCAATGCAATGCAAGTTACAAGAATGAAGGAAGAAGCATGCAAGTCAAGTATGAAGCATAATGAATCACATGACAAACAAATGCAAACTTAATGAAGATGCAAGGCAAAAATGCACAAACATGGACTCAAGGCACACAACCAGAACCAAAACAAGTTGAATAAAGGCTTAAGAAGCAAGGGAGATGAAGAGAAGAGCCACACAAGATCAAACAATCACAAAATGGGGTGAAAGAAGTGAGGAGATGAAATGAATACACTTAAGAAAAGATGAACTCAAAAGGTAAGCAAAACACAACAATTTTCAAGACACAAACCCTAACCTAAGACCATAATGGAACCCATGCCCCAAAGAGATCCAAAATGAGAAGAAGAAGTTGGCTCAAGTGCCCTTCTAAGCTTATAGGAGAGCTAATGATCACAAAGAAGCAAAATGGGACAAGGTACAAAGCAAAATTCAAATTAAATCAACAAAGCATCTAAAAATTCCACAACTTAAAACAAATGATCCTTAAACATGATATAACAATGAGCCAAAAGGATTGGGAGAAATTCAGAAGCTAGATAGGTCAAGAGAAGGCAAGAACATGAACTAGGGTTACAAACTTCCTTCACAAGTCAAAGGACCAAGACACAATTAAAAAAATTCTAAAAAACAGGAGAAAAATCACACACAAATTACATCATCTTAGGAATCCATAGCAAAAAGAACCATCACAAAACTCAAAATAATGAACTCTATGGAAAATGGACAAGACAGATTGCATCAAAAGGACTTAAAAATGAATTAATTGAAATGAAGAATTAATTGACACGTGGAAAATAGGAATAAATGGAAAATAAAAATAAAGAAAATTAGAAAAAACTCAAATGAAGACTCATGAATTAATTTGGAATTTTTGGGTGATTGGAAGTATTTTTAATAATTGGAAATCAAAATGAAATAAAGAAATTAAATAAAAAAGAAATAAAAATGAGAGAAATGAGGTGGGGTGAGAATTGCAGGGAATTTGCGTTCAAATGCAATGGGCCTGGAACAAAGTGGGGTGCGAAAAGCAACATGAAGCCCACCCAGAATGCGCTGGAATATAAAACAATATGGTGGAAATCAGAGAAAAATAAGGAAAATAAAAGAGTCAATGGATTAATCTGACGCATGCTGTGTCTCCTTCATTAAATGACGTGGAGGATGTATTGGTTGAGAGGCTAAGACGCATAGTTGTTATGGTGGAATGAGAAGCACAATGCATTAAAACAGAATTATAAAATCACATGGATGAGAGGGTGGGTTCATGGAAACGTGGCGTGATCTAGGACGTAGAGAGGAGAGATCTAAGGGCTGGGAGGTCTTCTTCTTCCTCACAAACCCTAACAGCATAAACGCAGATTCCGGTGACCGGAGCTAGGGCTCCGGCACCGGAAATCATAACAGATGAACAAAATAACATTAAAATAAACAAGACACTCCACATTGGGTAAATGAGGGATGCTGATCACGAAAATGACATTGAAAATTTCATTAGACCAAAGAATCCTATGGATCGAGCAAAATCAGAAGTGACCATGAAACTTTGAAATCAAATACCCCACTTTACAATGCACTATTTTCGAAACCAAAACTTACAGAATGATCAGTGTACATCAAAGATTAATATACACACCAACATTTTCATTTCCAGAGGTGAAGATTTGGAAGCTTACCTGAGTTGCAGATCTTGAAACAATGTGCTAGAAGACCAGATGATGGATGAAAATCACTCCCACTTCACTCTAGATGCAAAATAAATGCACCTAAAGCCTTGAAGATGGCTAGATCTGAAGTTTTGCCAGCACCTGCCCTGAAATGGCAAGGTTGTTGATCTTGAGAGATTGCTTGAATGATGATGATATTAATGATCCTGAGCTTGCACTAATCAAGGATCTACAATTTGTTTTCTGATTGAGCAAGTGTGTGATGAGATATGAGAGAAAATGCAATTTGTGCAAGAAGTTTGAAATGAGAGAATGAGAGAGAGTTGTGTGATTCTGAAACCCTAGCTTGTTATATATCACCTCGTGAGCAAATGCTGAGAAAATGAAAGAGTTTGCACGTGTGAATGGAGAGAATTTGTGATTCTTGCAAATTTTGCAAATTTGTGTGAGAGCATGAACTCCTCATGATTTCCTTGGCCTTCAGCCCCATGTGCAATCCAAATCCAACCCTTAATCATAATCCAAAAGATATTGGCCCTTAGATCAAAGTTATCACATTTTTCTCATGAATGTGCAAAAAATCCACTTATGAAGCAACTTTCTTGCCTTGCACGAATTTTTGAGTTTCTTTGGAGCAAAGTGGTCTATTTGCAATGAATTTTAACTTTGTAAACTAATTTGATCCATACCAAGCCTTGAAATGAAGTTTTGAGACATTTTGCTCTTGGTGCATGCATGAATTTTCACATTTGCCCTAATTTAAGTGAAATTTTCAAGGGGCCTATAGAACAAACCATGAATCCCATGAAAAAGTACTTGTACTTTTTGAAAATGGGATACCTTAATATCCAACTTTCATGTTTGACTTGGGTCCATTTGAAGAATTTTTGATCATGTTAAGCTCACTTGAATTTTAGGGCAAAAGTTGCCAAAAATGGAATTTTCCAAAAACCAACTTTGCACCATTTTTGCAAAAACCCTCAAATCTTCATGATTCTTGAAATTTGAGCTTTCCAAACCTCTTATTACATTTTAAGGACACCCCTTGGCTAGAAAAAGTGGATTGGACCCCTTGAAATCACACAGTTGACTTTTTAAAGGCACAGTTGACCAATTACTTCATTTGCAAGCAATTGAAGAATTTCCTGACTTCCACATGGAATTTTCTCATGAAAATTGGTACCTAGGATACTCTTGACATATAAAAGACTTTGCCCAAATGAAATGGCCAAAGTTGTGAGGTTTTGATGCTTGAATCTCAAACCCTAGTTTAGGACCAATGCTTAGGAGCTTTGCCCTATCCTGGAATCTCTGATGATCATATAATCTTATGAGCTTTTGTAAATGGACTTGAGCTTGTAAATGCAACATAGACCCATCATAGGACTTGTACAAAGCCATTGGACCCCTTGTCATAGCTTGAAATGCTTCAAGAACCTCCACAGATGATCATATGCCTAATGATAGGTCATGAAGAATGTTATGCCTCATCTTTCCATGCTAGGATGCTAAGAATATGATATGTTCATGATGAATATGATGTGATATGATGCTTAAAATGAAGAGGGCAAATTTGGGGTATTACAAAATGCAGATCATGCAGTATAACATCTGCGACTTGCGTATAAACATCATCACATTGAGATATGGATATAGATCAATTTGACCATTTGAGAGAAGCATTAGAGTCCCTCTGAAACAATCGTGGCTAATTTTCAATATCAACACTCATCAAAAAATTTCTTGCATTAATTGTCTCACACCCTTGACGCTCGTCAGGATTCCTAGACGAGCGTCACGAAGTCCAGAACCCCGTAACGGTCATCTGTAACGGTCCTGAAACCGTTGAAACCACACTCTTTCCCACCTCCAACATTCTGATTTTCCACCACCCCTATAAATAGCCATTTTCCACTTTCTCACAACAATTCCAACTACTCCTCTCCGTAGCAATTTCTAGCATTTTTAGCACCCATTTTCTATTTCTGTTTCTATATATATTTGCAGTAGTAGTTACATTCTGTATCACACCCATTTTCTTTACAAATCAGCCTTTCTATTTTTCATCTTCATCTCTTTCATTTTCAAACTTTCCAAAACCACGGCATCTCAAACACCCATAAACATTCCTCCACGTGAAGGTGTTGCCGGAGAACTCCAATGCACATGTTTCATCGAATACCATGATATGACTGTAGAAGTAACGTGTTACATTGACGAGGATTGCCTGAACCAACTTGGGCTCCTCAACAGTGTCAACTATTTGCTTGCTAAAACCGGACTCACGATGTTGTGCAAGAGCAACAATCCAACATACGCCACAATCACTATGGAATTCTTGAGTTCCTACGAGTACAACACTCCTACCGACACAACAAAGTATCTGGTAGGAAATGCTACGTTCCGCCTTTTCGGAATGAAGTATTCCGTTACCCCGGAACAATTCAGCTAATGGTTCAGTTTCCAGCAGGGCGATGGTGTGCACCTAACCCTTCCAAGAGATGCAAAATGGTAAGCCGAAGCTTTCCAGCTTTGGGAAGAGTTATCAGGAGAGCGAAGCTTGGCGTGGGATGAGTTATACGCCACTCATATCCATAACCCCACCATCAGCTACTTTCAGAGGGTGTTGTTCAACATAGTTTTTGGAAGGAACAACAACCAAAAAGTGAATCAAAGAGAGTTGTTCTTAATAATATGTGCCTTTTTCAACATCCCTGTGAACCCTATGGCCTTCATCCTTCACAACATCGAGAGTACCTGCAAAAAGAGGGAAAATCCCTTTTTGTTTTGGCGGGATGAACACCGACATCGCCATTAAGCTCGATTTAGGTGAACATCTTAGTCATCTGCTATCAACTCCAGCCTTGTACCTCGATATGGAGTACTACAAGAATATCCACCTCATCAGGTAAATGAGGGATAAAAGGTATAACTTAGTTGTGAAAAACCGGGTTATCTGAAGCATCATCCTACCAAGCCACTCCCGCACAAATATGAAGATCAGAGGCAACTAGCACTATGATCTCGACGCCCCTTCACAAGGCGCGGCTGCACCAGAAAAGCAATAAGATGCAGGGATAGATGAGATGCAGCAGTCCATGGATGAGGAGGAAGCTGCTTAAACACAAGCCACTGATTTCGCCAGCACCAATGTAACACCCTAAAACTACCCGACGGAAAATCATAAATCAGAGTTTTCAAAAATTCGACAATAATATATGATGCTACATTTTTCAACTATAAGAACAACTTCATTGATTTTCATACATCAAGGATACATAACACTATCAATTAGGATGAAACCATAATGTCAACTCTTATTCAATTCTTAGAAATACACCAACTTTTACAAATAAGCAGCGGATTCACAAATATTCAACTTTGCATCAGTTAACAACTTATTCAACCTAACAACTTAGTAATAGCATATTTTTCTCCGAAACAACTTAATATAGCAACAAAACAACTAAGCGTCCCTCCCCCGAGTGTTATGCATCAGACTATCAACTGACTCGAACTATAGAAGATAACAATCTTCCTTCAAGCTAACATGCACGTTGCCCCATAAGGACAACATTCAACATAAGGGGTGAGTTACGATAATTATAAGCAGTATATAAAAAACAATACAATAAATAAGGATCATAAATAAAACAACACTTCACAACTTAAACCAAACATCAACATAAACAACTCAACGAAAATGCAACTTTAATGCGACTCGACTAATTATGCATGTGGTACCATCGGAGTAAAACTCCCAACTTAATTAATTTCCAGGTTATCGAGGAATCAAGGAATAAGACTTCAACTTTCAACTTAAATCGCCAATCCAGGCCAACATGGTGTAAGCAACGGCTCCGACAAATGCAAATGACTTAAATGGCATACACGACTTTACAACTCAGACAACGTAACAACAAGAGCAACACGAAAACGTTTACAACATAATCAACTTATATTCAACTTTGGCTTATTAGGCCTACAACATATAAACTTATATTCAACTCTGGCTTATCAGGCCTACAACATATCAACTTATATTCAACTTTGGCTTATCAGGCCTACAACATATCAACTTAAGAAATTTCCGTAACCGGAACAACTTATCAACTCATTTGTACCTGTAGCAACACTTTACAACATAATTTCCAACAAAACAACTCATTAAAATCAACTATAATATTACCCGACTTACCCCAACGAATTTCATTAAAATCCGAGCAACTCCATTTTCCCCCTAATTCGGCTAAACCGACTAACCGGTATTGTTTTCTAACTTTATGCGATTAACATAATTTCCTTACAACACTTGCATTTCCTATGTTCTGTTACAAATCATTTGTCATAGAAGATAGGCTGCTACTATTGTTTCTGTCAAATTCCTAATCTGTAACTTTCTACTAAACCACATAATACATGGTTGTTTTACAAACTATTTTCTTTTACTGTTCGTACTTAATGTAAATTAAATACAAATCTGTAGTACCAATTATATTTCATACTAAATCTGCTAAATCATAATTTGACTTAAATTAAATTCCACAAAGATTACTTAGATTATTTATAATTGGATTATTTATAAGTTAATTAAGAAAAGTATATTAATTAAAAGTGAAACTCCCCCCCCCCCCCCCAAATGACAAGGTGGCCTGCGCCACCCTTGTCTCTCAAATTCATGGCCTGCACCATGCCTTTAGCTATGGCCTGCGCCATAGTCTCTTAAGGCACCTATGGCATGCGCCGTGCTAAGATAATGGCCACCTGGCCTTTCATGGCCTGCTCCATGGACCTAGGAAAGTGGGCATGGCTTGCACCATGCCACCTCATGGCCTCCACCATGTCCCACTCACACAACCTGCACCACATCCCACAATTTAAACTACTACCGGTCCTGTTCTTCATCCCCAAATCAACATATTTTTAGAAATATTTTTCAACATGATATTCCCAGAAACCATCAACATAGTTAATACAAGTTATAATCAACCAAATTTAATATCACCCAATCAATTTCCTTAGGCATATTCATCACAACAAAAGCAACAGATCAATTTTAACAACACATATTTCACAACCTAACTACATGAATAAAACTCAAATCAAAGTATCAAAATACATACCCGATTATAAGAATCAAACCCACCCTTACCTTAATCGGTGTCCGCTTTGAATCTCCGATCGACTTTCCGATTGGGCTTCCGACGACGACTTCTCGTAACCGCTTTCTCCACTTTTCCTCATTCTCCAATTTCTTCGTTCCTCTTTTTCCAACTTCCACTTTCCACTCCTACTGATATTTTTCTTATTTTTCTTATGAATAAATCCTTTTTATTAAAATCAACTAAATCTTGTAATTACCAATGGGCCTAAATACAACACCCCCTTAATTGCTATTTCGAACACGGTTTCAAGCCCACTAATTAATCCACTACAACAACTATAATATTAACTCCGATAATATTTCTACGGCTTCCGACTTATTTTTCCGACTTAACGACTTAATTAACCATAACACCAAAATTTAATTTAATAATTCACTACTCAATTATTTTCTCCAGACCTAATTAGATTATCTTCCGATTATTAACCAAATGATCCAAATGACCTGATCGACATATCCAACAATAAACGAAAATAATTCATATCGTCTTCCACAACTTATATCAACTTAATTAATTAAATTCGACTTAAACCAACATATAATTATCAGCATAATATTCCGATATTTTGAAAATCAAGTTAAATCAACGTGACTTAACACAACATACCACAATTATATTTAATTAAATAATTAATTAAATAAACGGGCGTTACAACTCTCTTCTACTTAGAATATTTTCGTCCTCGAAAATTTATCCGATTCAACTACTCCAAATACTTAATCCATTCGACTAATCAATTCTCATCTCAAAAGGCAACCTACGTATAATACGAACAATAATTCACAACTTCGATGGCAACAACAACATGAAGAAAAAAATCCCTCAAATAATACGCTTGACAACCACCAACATAACATAACGAGTAACCAACTTACGACTTAGAACACGTCAGCACAAGAACACCCAACTTAAACACAACATCAACTCACTCAAATATCAACATCTTAACTCATTCACATAAGAACAACATCGCCATATTCACCAAAATCGCCATATCAACAAAGCCTCCGAATTAATCCTTTGGAAATTTTATTCCAGCAGGTATTCTAACTCTCGTAGTTACAGAATAGTTCCAATTTAGATCCACGAGATAACGCCTCTGAACGTTCAACGCAATTACAACTGCGACTACTTCCAAATCCTTGGATAAATATACTTATACTTCCCAATTATCCTCAACATAAATACAACTTTACTATCTTTTAACAACACGTCCTTCGAAAATCATCTTAAACGTGCAACATCATTACAACAACATATGGTAAATGGTCCAACGAATCTCCACAAGACAACTTATACTATGCGCTTCCAACTAATTCAACATAGCAAATCCTTGATTCTTACTCATATCGACACAACTCTTCATAAATTCTTATCGGAATCGACACAACTAAACGACTCTTCTTATTCCAATCAAAACTGCGCTTTTAATAAACCAACTGATAATTTAACTTCGTCTAATACTTTGCAACTTAAATTTTGTCCGACATTCTTGTCAAATCCTCGTTTTACATTTCCACTGACTTTCCTTTCTAATCATTTCAAGAAAGCTTCAAGTATCAAGCTACTTAATTCATCACTAAACAACATTCCCATCCTTCAGAGTTCAACTATAAATTTTCATATTACAATTCAATCCAAGCGCAACTTCATACTATCATCTTTAAATCCAACTAATACCCTCATATAAAAACCTACATTGACAAAAAAAATAGTACTCAAGCACTCGACTTGACTCCAACCAGTTCAACGTACATACCATACTAGTTGGCATGACACATCTATCCATCCATTATAATTTTGTCTACTATCAACAATAGATTAAGGGTGATCAGTTCCTCAATTTGTCAATAGACGTCCGGTAACCATAACAGTGGTATAAATCATCATTAACCAACGCCATAGCGTACTTCAGCTTGTGCCCAAAGTCCGTAAGCATACCGCTTTGCCAACTCTCTACGGCTTATCAACTCCTTCTTAACATCCTTAATTCCAACATCATCAACGATACAAAATATCCAAAAATCCATTACACATTCTCTTATGTACACACATAGTACCACACGACTTTCAATATCCCTCTAACACTAGAATCACTACAACAAGTATCATTCCAAGCGGTTTTTTCTAATTACAACTTCCAATCAAGTTACAATTCTTAACAACACTAATCAGACATCCATCTTCTTTTCGACATTACCATCATCTAAAATCGACACTTTTAATCGTCCCTACTCGACATAAATTGCATCTATACCCATTCACAGATACTTTCACATTCCTTCTATTACCAACATTTTATTTCTATCAACATTTCATACTCGTATTCATCTCTCCAAAAATTTTGGTAATAAACGCTCAACTTTGAACACAATTTTCTCTTCCAACAAAAACCTCCAACTCACAAAATTATATTCCAAAATGAAGAGAATTTCGTGCAGATTCCAGAACTTCAAGAATCGCTTAAATCTACTCACGAGTAAATCCGACACACATGGTACCACACAATTTTCAATATCCCTCTAACACCGAAATCACTACAACAAGTACCATCCCAAGCGGTTTGCTCTAATTACAACTTTCAATCAAGTTACAATTCTTAACAACACTAATCAAACATCCATCTTCTTTTCGACATTACCATCATCTAACATCGATACTTTTAATGGTCCCTACTCAACATAAATTGCATCTCTACCCGTTCACCGATATTTTTGCATTCCTTATGTTACCAACATTTTATTTCTATCAACATTCCACACTCGTATTCATCTCTCCAAATATTTCGGTAATAAACGCTCAACTTCGAACACAATTTTCTCTTCCAACAAAAACCTCAAACTCACAGAATTATATTCCAAAATGAAGAGAATTTCGTGCAGATTCCAGAACTTCAAGAATTGCTTAAATCCGACTCACAAGTAAAACGTTATCCTTCTTACAATGGGACTGGTCAACAATTCCCGTATGCAGAAATTTCCAAAATTCAGCAGCAGACCCCACTATTAAAATGCGCTTATCTCCCTCATCATAAACCTCCCGAATGCAAATCTTATATGCAAAATGTAATTTTGTAAGCTTTCCAAAAAGTCCAGAACCGCTTCAACCTAAATCACGGTTAAAAAGTTATGCCACTTATCGTGACAACTGCTCCAAGATTGCAAAACCAGAATTTTTTGAGATTTGATGAATATAAATTCCACCTCTCTCCACATTTTTCCCAAGTTCTACCAAAAATCTCACTCTACATCCAACTTTGAAATCACTAGACTTTAATCCAACTACACTCAAGGTATAACAATCTACTGACTTGATCCTTCAACTTAATTCATCAACTTGTCTTTTTATTTGGAATAAATCCTTCTTTCTTAAACAATCTCCATCCATAAATCCACTCACTTCTCAACCCGACCGATATGAATTCATGAATCCATGCTCTTGTCGGTCCGCAACAACATCTCTTCAACAACCTTGCGCTTCTGCAATTAACATCAATCTTGAACCAACTTCGACATTCCATCAACGGCTCGGGAGTCAAACTTCTTCCCCACTTAATTCCAAACCAACACCTGCAGACATCGACTAGAAACTAACAACAAGTACCGACAATGTTTCACACACATGTCGCGTACTAAGGAATTAACAACATTAGACAATACTGACTGGACAAACCGACCTTGTAACACCCCATTTCTATACCCCCAAATAATCAATTAAACCATTTAGGCACATATTAAAAATTTCATTAGAGTATATTTGAAACATGGTATAAAAGAGGCATGTAACATCAATAGTGAAATTAAAACATACAACACCTGCTCATTAAGAGATATGCAAAAAACAGGGTAACTTGCAACTGAAGGATTTCATCCTTACACCCGTATTCGAAAGATTCAAATAACAGCGGAAACTAACATAACAACTTCAAACTTATATACTTATCATAAATATATCAACAAGTTTGATTCACCAAATATTTCATGTTTACATAAAACATTCATCACCAAAATACTTGTACATAATGTATCACAAAAGGCATCAAGTCGACCCTAGCTACCCGATGTTACATATCAGAGCCGACCGACCAAAAGAAATGAAGATACGCTTCACCAAAAAGACCTCCAGCAACCTACTCTGTAATGCCTCATAGAGCATCATAAAACAACAGAAGGGTGAGAAACATTATCATAATAATATTGCATATAATTATATATCTCAACATATAACATACACATAAAACACGTTCCCACCACAAATCATTTCTCATCACCCATATACATCGCAATGTATGTATGTATGTATATATATATATATATATATATATATATATATATATATATATATATATATATATATATATATATATATATATATATATTCACACTAGCACATTCATTATGCACAATTCATATAAACATATATCCATTCATGTTTATTCACACCTATACACTACAAGGTATATTCACACATATATACTATAAGGTATATTCACACACACACACACACACACACACACACACACACATATATATATATATATATATATATATATATATATATATACTTATATCCACACATACATATATACTCAAGCATGTTTATCATCAATACATGCTTTCATCTCCATATAAACATATATATTCATGTTTATTTCACCAATTCACAATTCAGATGATAAATGCAAATCATAGAGACCGACACACGACTCTATGCAGATGCAAATGCGGTACCAACTCAATCATCATCAAGTTCACTCAGGAACTAATTGGAACCATCACTTGTTACATAAAGTAACTCCCCGTCGGGCATATGATGTTCACCCATTGCTCACACCCCACATGGGCACACAATGTTTATGGATTGCTCACACTTCACATGGGCACACAATCCAATTGCTCACACCCCACACGAGCACACAATCAATGTGAATAAATCTCCCATTGCTCACACCCCACACGGGCACACAATGTTTATGGATTGCTCACACCCCATACGGGCACACAATCTGATCGCTCACACCCCACATGGGCACACGATTATGTTGTAGTCATTTCTCACACTCCACATGAGAACACGATGCTACAACGGATTCATAAAGAATCCCACAACACAAGAATGAATACATTATGCTTCACATGAAAAATGACACACAACATTCTTGAAAATGCATACATATTCACAATAATATCATGCATTCATCTCATACAACCACAAACAATTCATGCACATTCGAATCAATCTCACCAAACGGCAACAAATCTTCGTAATCAATCATGCATCCCTATTCACTCAAGCAAATGCATCTAATTGCCAAACGGCCACCATACCATTATCAAACCCACAATTCCATAATTAACTCATTTACGTTTTATCGGAAAATTCGGGTGAAAGTCGGCTAAAAATTACATTTCTTAGCATCATTAGTTTTTACGCGTTTCTAGCTTCGAATCAATATAAAGAACGCCTAAAATGGATAACCGAAACTAAAGTTATGAATTAAAACATAAAAATTCTCAACAAACCCTCCAGGCTCGCTGAGCGCCCATCTCGCTCGCTGAGCGAGAAAATCTCTGGAAGAGCTCGCTGAGCGACAACAGTGATTCCAGAATTTCTCAACTGCGCAACAGTCATCTCTAACCACCAAAAACTCAACCAACACTCCCATAAACATGATCAATAACATGTATCTAACATCATACTTCGATTTTAACAACTTCTAACCGATTAATCTACCATTTCACACAATCTCATCAAAAACCCTAACTTTACATATTCTCTAAACTCCACCAAAATCAAAACCCAATTACTCTCACACATACATAATCACATACAAGATTAAGATAACAATGTTTATCACCCTTACCCGATTATTCTGATTCCTAGGAGCAATCTTAAAGAATCCAAGATTTTCCCTCTTTTCTCTTCTTTTCTCTTTTATTCCTTTTCTTTCTCCTCTTTTTCTTTCTATCTCTTTTCTTTCTATTCTTTCCACTCTTATATCTTTTTCTTTCTATCTTTCTATTTTTCTCTCTTACTAACTATTTCTACACTTAACTCATTTTTCTTCTCTTTTTCCACCAAATATCATTATCTCACAAAATAATAATTCTACACAAATTCTAATTCATCACTAATTAGTAAATGTCTAAAATACCCTCCAATCTAATTTTACCCGAAAGTTCACAAAACGGTAAAATCACATATCATACCAACATATCACATTAACACATCAACATATCATATTATCATGTCAATTTCACAAATAAAATAATTATCACTCAAATAAAATAAAAGACTCAACAAAATTGGGAAATATCGAATCAGTGTGTTACAGACCTGCTCTGATACCACTAATGTAACACCCCAAAACTACCCAACGGAAAATTATAAATCAGAGTTTTCAAAAATTCAACAACAATACAGGATGCTACATTTTTCAACTATAAAAACAACTTCATTGATTTTCATATATCAAGGATACATAACACTATCAATTAGGATGAAACCATAATGTCGACTCTTATTCAATTCTTAGAAATACAACAACTTTTACAAATAGGCAGCGGATTCACAAATATTCAACTTTGCATCAGTTAACAACTTGTTCAACCTAACAACTTAGTAATAACATATTTTTCTATGAAACAACTTAACTCAACAACAACTTAATATAGCAATAAAACAACTAAGCGTTCATCCCCCGAGTGTTACTTATCAGAGCATCGACCGAATCAAACTATTGAAGATAACAATCTTTCTTCAAGCTAACTTGCACGTTGCACCATAAGGACAACATTCAACAGAAGGGGTGGGTTACAATAATTATAAGTAGTATATGAAAAACAATACAATGAATAAGGATCATAAACAAAACACCACTTCACAACTTCAACCAAACATCAACATAAACAACTCAATGAAAATGCAACTTTAATGCAACTCGACTAATTATGCATGTGGTACCATCAATGTAAAACTCCCAATTTAATTAATTGTCAGGTTATCAAGGCATCAAGGCACAAGCCTTCAACTTTTAACTTAAATCGCCAATCCAGGCCAACGTGGTGTGAGCAACGGCTCCGACAAATGCAAATGACTTAAATGGCATACACGACTTTACAACTCAGACAACATAACAACAAGACCAACACAACAATGTTTACAACATAATAAACTTATATTAAAATTTGGCTTATCAGGCCTACAACATATCAACTTATATTCAACTTTGGCTTATCAAGCCTATAACATATCAACTTATAACATTTTCGTAACCAGAACAACTTATCAACTCAGTTGTACTTGTAGCAACACTTTACAACATAATTTCCAACAAAACAACTCATTAAAATCAACTATAAAATTACCCGACTTACCCTGACGAATTTCATTAAAATCTGAGCAACTCCATTTTTCGCCTAATTCGGCTAAACCGACTAACCGGTATTGTTTTCTAACTTTATGCGATTAACACAATTTCCTTACAACACTTGGATTTCCTATGTTCTGTTACAAATCATCTTTCATAGAAGATAGGCTGCTACTATTGTTTCTGTTAAATACCTAATCTGCAACTTTCTGCTAAACCACATAATACAGGGCTATTTTACAAACTGTTTTCTTTTATTGTCCGTGCTATATGTAAATTAAATACAAATTTGTAGTACCAATTATATTTCATACTAAGTCTGCTAAATCATAATTTGACTTAAATTAAATTCCACAAAGATTACTTAGATTATTTATAATTGGATTATTTATAAGTTAATTAAGAAAAGCATATTAATTAAAAGTGAAACCCCCCCCCAAATGACAGGGTGGCCTGCGCCACCCTTGTCTCTCCAAATGCATGGCTTGCTCCATGCCTTTAGCTATGGCCTGTGCCATAGTCTCCTAAGGAACCTAATTCCTGTGCCATGTGTCGCTCCCACCAAATGACACCTAAGGTCAGAAGGGGTACAGACGCGAACGGTCGGCGAAAGGAGAGAGAGAACACACAAGGGTGAACTCAGAAGACAAGAGTCGCCAGCTAGGCATTTTTATCCCGAAGGAAAGGTAATGCTGCATAGACCTAGAAAAGATATGGATAAGACGGTTGCGAACCAGAGAGACTGAGAAAGGGGGTTGGTTACAACCTGGGAAGGTATTAGCACCCAGATTGTCCGCCGTAATCGACGGGATCCACGCTTGAAAGATTTGTGTTTTAAAGGGGTAGTGTTAGTGCAATTTGTGTATCAAAGCTGGAAAGAATGCAAGTGTCAGTGTAAAAGAAATGTGAAGTGTATAAGAGAAGTGTCAGTGTAAGAATAAGAGTGAAATGCTCAAGAATATGAGGCTTAAAGAATGATGCTGGGAGGAGGGGAAATATACAGAGACTTTTGTTCGATAACTGTTAAGTTATGCCTACGTATCCTCTCATGCAATGAGGAAGTCAGAACACCGTAGTTCGACCCAAAGAGACTGAAAGGTAAATTGACTTGTGAACTGCTTGCTTGCCTATGCTCAAGTGTATGACCTGTCTAGCTCAGGTGCAAACTGTCTTGCATTAGACGGAAGAAGCAAGTTCTCGGTTATGAGTGAATGAGATGAGAAAAGAATCCCGGAGGAGACGATTATTGTTTGTTTTTGTGTTTTCAGTCTTTTATTGCTTTTTGAAGTTTGCCATAAATTAATGAGTTTAAGCCTAAACCAATGGGTTAGTAAACTCATCACATCCTCCCTCTGATTAGGGGTAATGAGAATACCTTAAGTGTGAAGTAGACACCTCACACTTAATCACCATGATGTAGGATTAAGATCATTAACCTACTTGTGATTATTTAGATTTTTTTGGTGTTTTTGTTTAGTGTTAAGTAATGAGTTTAAGCCATAATCAGGGATTTAATGGACTCATTACACCATCCTAATAGAAGGATAATAGATGAGAACATTTAAGCTGAGGAAGACTCCTCAACTTAATCCATGATTAGGGATTAACCTCATGACAAAGCAAAGCCTTTATTAAAGTGGATTTTAGTTAATGGTAAGATTAAGAAATGGATTTTAGAGTTTGTAAGACAACTTGAGGGGGACTTGTCCATTAACTCTAGGGTTAGTCCTTCTTAACCAATTAAGGAAGAATTAGAACCCTAATGCAAGGCCCAAGTTACAAGCTTGATGTCTTAGTGATTATTAGGTGAATTGATTAAAGGATTTAAATACATTAAGGGTTTAACACTTAGGATTAAAGTTATACACTCCATCCTAATAGAAGGATGCAGGCATAAGCTTAATCACAAAGCCTTAAAGCCTTTAGGGTTTAGTCCCTGATTATGAGATGAGAAGAGAAGACTCAAAGATGACACAAAGGTAAAATCTAAATGGGGGGACTAATCAAACCCTAATTATTATCATGCTTGGTTATCCCTAGGGTTTATGAGGCTTAAGAAAGAGATCTTCAAAGAGCCACCAAGGAGAGAAGCAGATGAAAGGAGGAAGAAGCAAAGAGAAGCAAAACAACTTGCTTCACTTAAGAAGACAAGTTGCTTAGAGAAAGAAAGTAAGAGATGAACATGAATGAGCAAGCTCACTCAAATGCACAAGATAAATGCAGCAAAGATGCAAGAGAGATAAGAAGAGATTGTGAGAAGTGAAGGCAAATTCACTTCTCAAAACAACTTACCACCTGAAAAGTTAGCAAAAGAAATGAAATGCCATGCAAATGAGATGAAATGTCATGATGCAAACCAAAGTCAGAAGCATAAACATGATTTCAATGATGCTAAGAGATGATGCAAACACATTACAAGAGATGAGAATGATCATACAAGCATAAGGATGCAAATGAGGCATGCTTTGTACCATAAAGATTCATGAATGTTTATGAGATGAAATGGACATATAACATGGCAAAGAAATGATGCAATGATCAAATATGATTCTAACATGTCCTAAGGTGTATTATGGATCATGTGGATGTACAAAATGTCAAGGCAAGTCATTGGATGCAAGCAAATGAGAGAAGGATGCAAGGGAAGGCACAAATTAGGGTTACATGCATCATGCAAAGCAAAAATCCAAAACCAGAAGCAAATGACATGATAAAAATTTGAAAATGCAATCAAAGATACCCTAAACCTATACAAGCTCACTGCCCAAAGGAGAGGATCCAACTCTTAACCTAGTGTAAGTTATGAATTTCCTAAGATTGCTAGGGTTTTGGGGTACCTCATCAAGAAAAATACCAAACAAATGGAAAATGCAAGACCAAGTCAAACCAAATTTACCCTATAAACTACATGCTATGAAGAGTGCAATGCAAGAAGAATCATCCTCCAACTCTCAATGGTTAGGCAGAATGAAAATTTTAAAGATTGAACCAAAATATTGCCTTAAAATGAAATTAATTCCAATGAAAATGATCAAAAGGCATCAAGAACAAAAAAGAAATTTGGTTTGAGAGTTGGACAATGTTTCTAAATGCAATGTGAATTTTTTTGGGATTTTTAAATACCTAAATGTATTTTTAATTAATTAATTCTCATTAACTAATTAAAAATAAACATTTAAATGATTTAAAAATAATTTTCAATGCAAAAAATAAAAATAAAAATATTTTTGGGTTTTAAAAATTAATGAAATCTTTGACAAAAATTTTCATAATTTTTAAATGATTTTTGCTATTTTTAATAATTCGTATAAATAAAATGAAAAGAAAATGAATTTAAAATGAAAATAATGGAAAGTAATCCAAAAGGAGGGCCAGGATTTGATCTGGGTTTGGACTGGTTGACTGCGCGCCAGATCCAAAGGCCCAGATTCAAATCTGGTTAATTTTGTTTTATAAATTAATTAAACAGGATTTAAATAATTAATTGGAGATTAGGACTTTAATGAGACATCCAGACCATTCATTCACGCGCGGGAAAGCACATCTAAGGGTCCATATTCAAAACTCCTAATTAATTACACTTAACCCTAATTAAACTCAGGCGACCGGAGATAAGCTCCGGTCGTCTTCTCCGGCTGCCTCTCTCACCAGAACCACCCAAAACGCATCCCCAAGACCCCCAAAACTCCAGAATCAATCCCTCAACAATGGGTAACAAGAATCCATGGCCAAAAACAATTTATATTGACTACACAGTCAGAATCGAAGAAAACAAAATCTAGGGCACAAGTTTCAGGTCAACACCAAATGCTCATTTCTGGCTCATTTTCGAAAATAAATAGATCCCCATGATCAAGGCAACACATAGAACAATATTCTAACAAGAAATCAGAGTTCTGGAAATTTGTTCATCATGTTACCTGAAGTTGAGCTTTCAATCCAGGAGCTTTCTGCCTGCCTCTTTGCTTCAAAATGGCCCTAATGATCCTCTGGATGAAGCTTTGAAGCTTGGTTGGTGTTTAGAGTGACTGATTTGTGAGTTTGAAAAGGTTCTGTTCAGAGAGGGGAAGAAATCGTGTTTTGATTTCAGGGGGTTTCAGGGCAAGGTGAAGGGTCAGGGATGATCAGTGTAACATGCTGAGAGATTCTATGAAGTTTGTTTTTGGTGTTTGTGTCTTGTGTAATGAGTTTTGAAGGAAAGTGCATAAGAGGTGAAAACTTGGAACTATGGCTTGGGGGATGTTTCAGGCTTGTGTGTGTGTTGTGTTGAGTCCCTTTTGGTCCACTTATCACATTTGGATGGGTCAGAGAAGTTGGTGTGGCACAGGCTGATTGGTATGGGTGTTTTTGCATAAAGTCCAAGTTAGGTGTACTTTAGGTATGGGCAAGTGTGAGGTTGTGATAGGGGCATGGTTGGGCTCAGCTGAGATCATGGAGTTCTTGTGGACCAGATTTTATGAGCTGTAACAAGTAGAGGCATGGCTTCATGAGGTTTTGCAAGTTGGTACATCTTTGGCCCCTTTGGAAATTCATGAAGTTCAAGGCACCAAAATGCATAATTCTTGGGCCAATTCTGATTTTTAGAAGTCACATGAGCATGTTGTGAAGAGTTTGTGCACATTTAAAGTCTTTAAAATGCTTGATCATACCATTTTGCAAAATGCCTCTTTGGTACAAAACTTGAATTTATGTGATTTTTCCCAACTTTGACAAGCCATAACTTTTGATTCAAAATGAATTAGGACAAGTTCTTGTACTTTTTGAAAAGGGAATGATCCATTCTCCAACTTTCATGACCAAAGTTTTCTCATTTGAGGCATTTTTGAATCAAAAAGAAAGGGTTGAAAAACTTTCCCAAAATGGCAAGTTTTCATTACAAGTCATTTTCCCAAAATGGCAACTTTACAAATGGCTTGAAATTCTTCAATTTTGTGAACTTCTAACATCTTCTATGATCAAATAAAGATCATACACATTCAAAATGATGAGGAACACCCTTTGGTTGGGTCATTGGGGGCCTCAGATGCCCTGATTTTACATTGACTTGCTCAAGAAGTCAACCCTTGATCAGATGCCTTCCTCATGGAGTTTCTTCATGAAAATTGGTATGCATGATCCTCATAACATATAGAGACCAATAGAAACAAGAATGACCAAAAAAATTTGGAGTTATGGCCTTTGAAACCAAAACCCTAATTCTAGGTCATCTGTGCAGTTAAACCTGGCTCTGCTTCCATGCTTTCCTCAGTTCTTGTGATTCTTTGACTTCTTGACTCTTGAGAGGGTATAATATGATGCTTGAACATACATGGACCCCTTTGAAGTGATTGATGACCTTTGGAGTGGCTCAAATGGCTCAGGGATGGCTCAGATCACAAACCCTAGATGCAGATGACTTAGAAGCAATGTAGTGAAGCAAATATGCAATATGAGATGCTATGATTGAACTTATGCATATGGAAAGATCACAAGCCATGGTGTGAATGGGTGAGGGCAAATTTGGGGTGTTTACAGCTGCCCCTATTCAAACATGAGTTAGCTGTGCAGGATGTAAGCAACGGCTTATCAGGCAAACAAGATAACTTGTGGTTGAATACCAAAGACAGTCCAAAATTTGCACTCACAGAATGAAGAAGAAAAGGGATATAGATTGTAAAAGGAAAATAAAGTATATTATAAAGTGCGGGCGACGGAGGACGACCGTCGAGCAGAGGACGACTGCTGGGAAGGAAGCAATGATGGGGACGACCGACAAGATGGGGATATGAGAGATCATGATGGGGACGGCCATCAAATAAAGATGTAAGACTCTCTGGGGGAACATAGGTAAATGATGGGGACGACCATCAAGCTCAAGGCATAAATGAAATAAATGATGAGGTACGGTCATCAAAGTTGAAGGACGATCACCTAGTAGGGGACGGCTGCTCTGTTGGGGATAAGATGAGGGACGGTCATCTAAGGTGAAGGACGATCACCCGGCAGGGTATGGTTGCCAAAAGTATCACGACATAGGACGAATGCCGGATAGAAAAAGTCGACGATGGGGACGGCCATCGGATAAACATGATGAAGGACGATCATCAAGAGGTGAAGGACGATCACCTAGCAGGGTACGGCTGCTCTCGGGGTTTATCATGACATAGGACGAATGTCAGATAACAAGATCAACGATAGGGACGGCCATCGGATAAAATGATGAAGGACGATCATCAGGAGGTGAAGGACGATCACCTAGCAGGGGACGGCTGCTAAAAAAATCACGACATAGGACGAATGTCGGATAGGAAGGGGTTCTAATGAATAGAGACTCCACTGGGGGTGATGAAGGACGATCATCAAGAAGGTGAAGGACGATCACCTGGCAGGGTACGGCTGCCGAAAGGTATCATGACATAGGACGAATGTCAGATAAAAAGGGGATAGTTTATCGAGATTTGTTGGGAATTCTTCTGGGGAACAATAGACACAGTCAAGTGTCTAAGTTCAAGAAAGTATAAGTGTTTGACATGGTGTATAGATTAAAGATGCGGACGAGCATCCTTAAGACTATGATACGGACGAGTATCAGTAGAAACAAACGCCTGACGCGTGTTCAGAGATGATGATACGGACGAGTACCAACTAGTTAACAAAGAACACTGACGAGTGTTGATTCTGAGGGGATTTAAGTGGTATATACAAGATACGGACGAGTATCGGTATGAGTAAAGAGCATGAGTAACAAGTATGAGTAAGACACCGACGAGTGTTTAACTTGCCGGGGAGAGTGCGACACGGACGAGTGTCGGAGAAAGTGTATTATAAACAAGTGTACGATTCCCACAGTGTTTAGGTAATTATGTTGGGGGTGGTGACATGGACGAGTGTCAAGGAATTTTGTATATATATGTATCTGTTTAGTGAGTGCAAAAGGGACGCTTTGGCTTTCTGCTGGGGATGTGACACAGACGAGTGTCGATAAGTATCTGTAATATATAAGTGTCTGTTTGTAAGGGATGCTCGGGCGATTTTGCTGGGGAATGATGACACGGATGGGTGCCAAAAGGAGTGTGTATCTGTAAGGGAAATGCTTTTGCTCTCTGGTGGGGAATTGGGAAATATTCTGTATATTGCTGATGGATTGCCAGTATTTACAAGTGTTCAGTTTGACTCATGGATTGTGATTATGCAATATGTTTGATTTTTTCCGTAATGCTCCGTATTAGACGGAATGCTACGCTCTGTGGGGAAAATATGATGTGAATGCTATGATTATGCGAAGATACCGATCCGGGATTCGGATCCCGCCGCTGTGGAGATCTCTGGCTGATCTGCTTGAAGTGGATTTCCCAGCTGGGGGTAAGATCATTGGTAGATCTGACATATATGACTCTGCTTTGGGGAACTAGATCACTGATAGATCTTTCTCGGTAATGAGGGACCCAGCTGGGGTTTGTAGAAGCTTTCGTCACTCTTGTTGTGAGATTTTCAAGCATTGCTTCTCTGGATAGAGGCTGAAACTCTGGGGAGATGGTTCCCTGTCTTTGCACCGGGCTGAGGAGGAATGGTGACTGGCAATTCAGCTGGGAGAAGGCACCTCCGGTGCCAATCGGGTGATGTGCTGATGAAAAAGTGATCTGGCAGCCTGCTGGGGAGAAGCTTCCATGCCCCATGTTGTGCTTTGAATACCTGCAATCCTGAAGACAGAGAAGCGCACGAGTACCCCGAGGTATCCTCTACTGGATTCCATCATAGGAGTTTAGACACTCCCGGGAGTAAGTATATTTCCTGTAAGCATGTAATTTCAGGAAAGACGCACCTGTATTTATGTGATCGACAAATTAATGACATCGGACATTTTTGCAAATAAAAGAGTACAAGACAGTGTGTGACTAAAAAATCTGATTTTATTAATTCATGTGCCCTGAATTGGCAACATACAGTCAAGGAAACAAATCCCCTAAAATGAGGAGATTGTTACAAATTGAGAAATCGAAAGATTGTTGGCAATGTTGATGACGCTTCAAGGAGCTTCCCCTTTTTGCTATGACTCGTATGACTTTTGACATTCTTCTCGTCTTGCTTTCTGAAGAAGGTTGATTCTGACTGATGCTCGAACCTTTCGGAGCTTTCCATATTGTAAGTGATACAGATGAATTCAGAATGCAGTTGTTCGCTTATTCCCTTATTTTGCGTGGATCGCCCTTTCGGGTTTTCAATCCACCGGGATACCCATTTTTTCCTGAGTTGTCCAATGTGGCTTTTCAACTCAGCGGGTGTACACACATTTTTTTTATTTTTTTTCCCTTACTTTTGCCCGAGTCTTTTATTCTGTTTTTGACTCGCCGGGATGCCCTATTTTTGCCTGGACTTACATTCTGTTTTTATGTCCAGCGGGTCATTTTTATGCGAAGTATTTTTTAACTGCATCTGAATTCACAGGGGACAGGAAGTCTTCACCATCCATAGTACTGAGCATCAGTGCTCCACCGGAGAAAACTTTCTTTACTACGAATGGCCCTTCGTAATTCGGAGTCCACTTGCCCCTGTGGTCTGTATGAGGAGGGAGGAGTCTTTTCAGCACAAGATCTCCCACTTGGTACTCTCGGAGTCTGACTTTCTGATCGAAGGCTTTCTTCATTCTTTTCTGATACAGCTGCCCATGACAAATGGCAGCCAGCCTCTTCTCTTCAATCAGATTCAGTTATTCGTATCGGGACCGGACCCATTTGTTCGCAGTGATTTCTGGCGAACAACCTCTGGTTAACCAATTTCTCAGAAAACTGGGTTACTTGCAGGACCAACCAAACAAGTCCTAGGACACATGTGCAATTATTCTGTCGAACTACTCTTAGTATTTGTGATTAATTTATGGTTTGTTCTGTTAATAATGTCAAAGTATTCAATACCTTGAGTTTAAAATTGAAATAAATGAAGTTTTAAACAAAAGCAAGAAAAGTGTCGAAAGTTGTAACTTGCAGAAAAGTAAATAAAGCTTGAAAATGAAATAAACTTGATGAACGAACTGATAATTTAAATGACTTAAAGGATAAATGGTGTTCAAACGTACATGGTTCCAAATATCAAACTCATTTTCTCTCACACTGGGTACTTAGAGTATTTACAGGAATTTTTGTATAAGTTTTCACACACCCTTTCTAAACACAAACTATTCTATTTATATACAAACAAACTAACTGCCTAGAACGGAAAAATCATAAATAAATGACAAGTGTCAGCCTGCATGCAACTTCTTTTCCTGAACCTTCCATGTGTCCAACTGTCAAAGGTTGCAACTTTTAAATTTGAATTCTCTCTTTTGGTGACGAAACCTTGCACCCCTTAATCTGTCGAAGTCTTAAAGAAGAAACAACCCTTTCAGCATCTGCCAAATAATGCTTTTGTCAAAAACTCTTCTCTGTCGAAATGTCGAAAAAGACACCCTTATCTTGACAAATGCCTAGATACAAACAATTTTCTAAAACTTGTCTTGCCAGAACATCACTTATCCTTCTGTCGAAATATTGGAGCTTTTAACTTTGTCAACATTTCTTGAACTTCTTCACTATCATTATTCTTTCACAGAAATGGCTTCAAGTTCCAAATCCCAATATGTCGAAATTATGAGCTTACAAATTGCCCCCCAGCAAAGATGTTTTCGACTAGTTCTGGAGAAATATCTTTTGCTGTCGAAATGACCTTTGACATCCTGTCAGTCTCATTTATTATAAAGTGACTTTGTTGAGTCCCAAGAAAACACCATGATTTCCACTTTCTGAAAAACGTCACGTCTAGCCCACGTTTACACAATATTCCATGACCCTATATTTTAGCTAAATCATGGCTCCCTACCAACCGTCACTTTCAATCACCGCCAATGGATCAAACGCATGTTCCCATTATTCCAACTGAAAAGTCTTTTCATTTCTCTTTTTATCATTATTATTATTTTTTTTATCTTCTCATCTTCTATAAATACCACCTTCAAAAACCTTTTTTCTTTTTTACATCCTCAAAACTCTTCTTCCCCCTAACGTAGAAAACTCCATTAAAAACCCCTTTTAAAAGCTTTCTGCTCCTCCAGCTCTTCATCCTCTCACATCAATGGCTCCTCCAAAAACTGTTGCTGACCGTAGTGCCAAGAAGACAAAGAAAACAGCTGACCTTCCTCCTGCTCATACACTATCTGGACCCATGCAAGTGCAGCAACAACAATACATTCCAGAACCCCCAAATGAAAGGGAGAAAGCAAGCATCTACAGATCTCAGGTAATGATTCCTATCTCAGTTTCTGGAGTTCACCATGCCATGCTAGGTCCCATTTTTGACCCTAATGCTGACCCCAATCGCTTGAAAGACTTTTATCCCTGCTACTCTGCTTCCAAACCAATAGCTGCTAGTAAGAACCCTAGGCCTGTCGAAACAACATCTAAAAAACCTGAAATTCCCATAGCTTCGACAAAAATAGATCTGTCTTATTTGAACCAAACTAGGATTTTTAGGAGTCCTCCCCTGACCAAAGATCCTTCCGACTACTTAGCTTGGCTCACTAGTCGAAAGGGTCAAAGAAAAATTCTGGAAGAAAACTGGCATCTACGACCTGATCCAACTGTCGAAGGAAGGTCCACGCTATTGTCAAAACATGCTGCTGGCCTCTTTATACTTCTGGGATAGTACCTTCAACACTTTCCACCTACCCTGTGGTATGGTTACTCCTACCCTATTCGACATAGCAGCCATCACTGGCCTCAGTCCTTTAGGAGAAATTTTCAACCCTGAACACTTAAATAAGGACCCCATAGGCTTCGACACCAAGCATGCTGGATATTCCGTCTTTATCGCCCATCACCAAGGCAAAGATAATGAGGAAGTATCTGACAGAGAGCATATTGCTTTTCTTACTCTATGGTTACCTAAATTCATCTTCTGCACTAGGTCACTCCAGGTTGCCAGGAGTTATATCATCATGGCCAATCAACTTCATAATGGAGTTGCATTTTGCCTGAGTGAATTGCTTCTGGCGAACCTCTACGAATCCCTGAGTGAGAGTGTGAGTAACTTAAAAACCCTCAAGGACAAAGGAAATATCAGTCTCACAGGCCCCTTCTGGCTCCTACAGTTATGGTTAAACGCAACCTTCGAAGCCTGCATCCCTGTCAAGATGTCAGTTGATGAAGAAGAGGTGAAAGAAAGGCGCGTCGAATGGCCTAGGTTAGTCCAACTAACACCTACTGATGACAACATAGGTATTCGACAAGCATTCACCAGTTACATAATGATGTTCACCAAACGTTATAAGTTCACTCCTTCCATGGCACCATTTGCCAACAGAAATGTGGGTCCCAGATGGTTCACAAGGCAACTCCCAGTGGAAAACCAGAAAGAAGAAGACTCTTATATATCCATTTGGGAGGCTTTCCTTATGCCAAGGCACCTTTTCTCCCACCACAGTCTCAACAACACTAAAGTGTCTCTCATTGTCTACCAACCCAACCTGGTGGCTAGACAATTTGGGCTAATACAGACGAAGACGAAACCCATTTATCACAAGAAAGGCTCTATTCTGTTCTACAACTCATTTCAAAATTTTGAAAGAAGTCTAGAATTGTACAACAAATTCTTCGACGCATCTCTGGAAGTTTACCCTACCATCTTTCGACCAAGCTTCCTATGTACTGAAGACTTCGACGTTTGGTGGAAGGAGTGTTATATTAACAAATTCTTTGATGTAGCAACTTTCACCACTCTCCTGACAAACGCTTTTACTTTTGTGCAGGATAAGAAGAAGAAAGGTACAGATAAGCATATAAAAGAAATTCAAAATTTTCAAAAGTATTTTGAAACTATTTACAGGCCCAGTGATCTTCGTCAAACCATAGGCGAAGCAGCAGTAACTTTAAAACAGAAGTTTACAGAAAAATTGGATAGGTTGGGGGTGCCTTCGTATATTCCACCACATGCACGTTACAATTTTGCATTCACCTCTTTTCCTCCAAAATTCCCTCCACTCCCTTCTGTCGAATTTGGTGTGGCTTTGTGCCCTCCATTTCCAGATTGGTTTGTGTGTGGATCTCATTTAAAACTGCTTCGCGAGTCCAGCAAGAAACTTGCCGAACGTGTGGTTCCGACGAAGTATTACTTGGGCAACTTCACTGGGCACCTTCATATTGGGATAGAACATGTTAGTGTGGAAGAACCCATTCTTGAAGGTGTCGAAGAAATTACATTCCTCCTCTTATCTCTAACTCCTTTTATTTTTATATCAATGTTCACACAATTCTTTCTCTTTCAGCTGTTAGAATTGTCAAGAAAACTACTGGCGAAGGAACCTCCTCCAAGACAGTCGAAAAATCGCCCATAACTGCCAAAAAGGTTTCGACAAATAACAACGCCTCCTTTTTCCTTATTTATGCATCTCAATATTCCTTCATACTGAATACCTCTTCTTTTTGCATACTACAGGTAACTCGCACACCAGCCAAGAAAAGAAAACAAGAAGAAAAGGAGATGAGTGTCGAAGAGTCTGAGGATGAATCTCCTGAACCTCAACCTCTGAAAAGAAACAAAGGAATGAAAGTAAAAACAGTGGCTTCCCAAAGATCCATAGTTCACAGACGAACTCCTCCTGCCAGTCCAACCAACAAAATCCCCTCAAAAAGTGAAAAAAGTGGGGACTCAAGCATTCACACTGAGATCCCTCAGGTATTTATTTTCGACTGACAATATTCCTAGTCTTGACTGCATATATTCTTATCTTAAACTTCCCTTTTATGCTCTCTTCAGGTTGTTATTGATGTCGAAGAAACTTCTAAAGTCCAAGAAGAAGTTATTCCTTCTGACTCTGAGAAGACTTTGGCTG
The DNA here is from genome assembly GCA_963966055.1 of Lathyrus aphaca. NCBI lineage: Eukaryota > Viridiplantae > Streptophyta > Magnoliopsida > Fabales > Fabaceae > Lathyrus > Lathyrus aphaca. Next base: position 278,064,153 of record OZ014523.1, read on the forward strand.
AAAGGCTTCAAGAAGAATCCGCCCCAGACGCAGGTGTCTATGGACCTCAAACTTTCAACGAATTCGACATCAGTGACTCTGAGTCTTCTGGCAATATTTCTCCCCTTCGCCCAGACTTTACTGTGGAGGAAAAGACAGCTCCAGACCAGGATGCACAAGCTCAAGGGCAAAATGACACCACAGAAGCTGACAAAGAAATCGTCGAAGAAGAAGTTGATTTGTCGAATCAACCAGAAACAAACTTGAACCCTGGGGGAAGTGCCCAAACTGTTCCCACTCCACCAGAAGTACCTACAGAAACTCCTTTGGATACTGGTTCAACAAGCCTGTCACATGAGGAGATTGAAAGCTTGAAAGTAAGAAAGCCTTTGGAATATTTAAAAGCTTTACTCAACTCCAGGTACAACTTCCAAGATTCTTCCCACAGCGGTTCGACAGCTTCAGGGGCTACTTCTGACATTCAACCCATCAGTGTCATCATGGATGAGATTAAGGTAAAAATCCTTGGGGTGGACCTGTTTGAGACTCTGGCTGAAAATCCTTCTGCACAGTATGACTTAAAGAAACTCCTGAAACGAGCCAATCTGCTGGAGGCTTCGACTGAAGAAAGTCGTCTGGTGATGGATCTAATGTCAATGATTGATTCTGTGAGTGCTGACTTGGTTCGTCAAAAGGAATTTTCTCAGAACATCACAGCCAAATCTGAAGAACAAGTCTCAGAATGGAATATCGTAGCTTCTTCGACAGACAAAATTTCAGAGCAGAACAAACTTTCTGAAGAATACACCAAAGCTGCTGCTGAGTGTGAAAAGAACATTCAGGCTTATCAGGCTCAGATTGCTGAACTTCAAAAGAAAATCCTCCAAGAGAAGGAACGCCAGGCCACCCTCCAACAGCCCAACCAAGAGGAAATCGACAGTGAACTTCAAAAAGGTCTCCAACATGCAGAATCAGCCCAACAACTTCACATGGAGATTGACGAACTGACTGTCAATAAGAGTCTCTGCGAGCGTCGAATTCAGCTTCAAAAGAAAAAATTCGACGAACTCAAAGCCACCTTCCTTCAACAGTAGTCTGTAATAGAAATTAGGAAATTTTATTGTTTTAATAATTTATTGCAATTTCATATGTAATGTTATTTTACGCCATCTGTTTGGCGAAGACAAGTTTTTTATTTGCAATTTCATTCTGTTCCTATTTTTATTTCTTGCAATGTTGGTTTATACTTCTTCAAGTACTTGCCATTTATTTTCAACACTCTCCTGTCTTTTTCTATTTCTTCGACTTCATATGCACCATTTGAAAAAACTCTTAAAATTTTGAAAGGTCCTTCCCATTTAGGGGACCATTTTCCCATCAATCTATCTTTCTTTTCCATGGGCAAAATTACTTTCCAAACTAAATCATCTACTAAAAAGGCTTTAAATTTTACTTTCTTATTGTAAAACTTTTCGACTCTTTCTTTCTGCCTTTTCATTAATTCTAAAGCACGTAACCTTTCTTCATCTAAATCAACTAACTCATCCATCATCATACTCCAATAAATTTCAGATGGAATCTCATGATGCCTTTGAATTCGTATTGACTGTAAACAGATTTCGACTGGCAACACTGCATCATGTCCGTAGGTTAATTTAAATGGGGTAGAATTAGTTGCCTCCTTAGGAGACGTTCGACAAGCCCAAAGGATTTGATCCAGAGTCTTGTGCCAATTTCTAGGTTTTTTACCCACGTGCTTCTTTATCAGATTTATCACTACTTTGTTGGCTGCTTCGACCTGACCATTTGCTTGGGCATAATAAGGTGTCGAAGTTAGCAACTTAAAACCTGTCTCTTTTGCAAATGCCTGCATATTTCTTCCAGTAAACACAGATCCTTGATCAGTGGTTATAGTCTCTGGTATTCCAAATCTATACATTATATGTTTCTGGATGAAGTCTATGACTGCTTCCTGATCTACATTCGTCAATGGTATGGCTTCAATCCACTTAGTGAAGTAGTCTACCCCAACTAAAATGTACTTCTGCCCTTTCGAAGAGGCTGGTCGAATCTCACCAATCAAATCTAAAGCCCAACCTCTGAATGGCCAAGGCTTTATAATGGAATGTAACTCATTTGCTGGCACATGAGGTATGCCTGCATGAATTTGACATTCTTGACATCCCTTCGCAAATTCGACACAATCTTTCAACATTGTTGGCCAATACATCCCTTGTCGAAATAGTAACCATTTCATCTTGTGCCCTGCCTGGTGTGCACCACATGCACCACTATGTACATTCGACAAAGCTATATAAGCTTCAGTCTTTCCTAGGCATTTTAGTAGAACTCCCTCTGCAGTCTTTTTAAACAATTCATTTCCAAAGAGCACATAACTTATAGCTCTATACTTTATCTTTCTTTCGACTGTCTGGTTTGGATTTTGTAAATAATCTTTGATAGGTTTTCTCCAATCTCCTACCCCTGGATCATCTACATTAAAAATTTCAAAGTTTTCTTCATCACCATATCCCAGTCTTATAGTCTCCAAATCAGATGGGGACAGTCTAGTGGATAAAACTTTTCCTCTTACTTCGACAACTTTCATCAGGTTTTCCTTCGACACTTTATAGCCTGAGGCCAGTTGAGCCAAGTCATTTGCTTCCTGATTTTCTAATCTAGGAATGTGTCTAAAGACTACACTGTCGAATCTCTTGAGGAGTCTGTTGGCTATCACAAAATACATGATCAAATTTTCTTTGACACATTTGTACTCTTTTGTCAGTTGTTTTATCACCAACTCAGAGTCACCCATTATTTCGACCTCTGTTGCCCCCAATTCCAACAAAATTTCAAGTCCAGCAATTAAAGCTTCGTATTCTGCCTCATTATTTGAACAAAACCCTTCTATTTTGTACTTGAACTTTGTTGGAATTTTATTGGGAGAAATGATTAATACCCCAACACCTGTTCCATTTTTGTGACTGGAACCATCAAAATATAACCTCCAAGGTTTTCTTTCGACATATTTTATTTCATCTCCAAGTATGGAGTGATCAGCTATAAAGTCAGCCACCACTTGTCCTTTGACAGCTTTTAGAGGCATATATTTTAAAGAATACTCAGTCAAAGCCAAAGCCCATTTTCCAATTCGACTATGTAGAATAGATTTAGACAACATGTGTTTTATTACGTCGAAATGAGAAGACACATATACATCAATGGGTTTTATATAATGCTTTAACTTTGTACAAGAGAAATATACACATAAACATAATTTCTCTATCATACTATATCTAGTTTCAGCATCATTTAAGACTCTGCTGAGATAATAGATGGCTCTTTCGACGCCATGTTCATCTTCTGTACAAAGCATGCTTCCTAATGTTCTGTCAGATGCTGATATGTAGAGCCTCATGCTTCTTTTTCGACAAGGAGATATTAAGACTGGAGGACTTGCCAGATACTTCTTGATCTTGTCGAAGGCGTCTTGCTGTTCTTGCCCCCAAGTGAAGCCCTCCTTCTTTAGTCGAAGTAGAGGTGAAAAGGCCTGTGTTTTTCCATTAAGGTTGGAGATAAACCTTCTGAGAAAGTTGATTTTCCCTAGTAGAGACTGCAATTCCTTCTTTGTCGATGGCGCTTTCGCTTCCATTATGGCTTTGGCTTTGTTTTCATTAATTTCAATCCCTTTCTTGTGGACCACAAAGCCTAAGAAGTCACCTGCCTGCACACCAAAAGCACATTTAAGGGGATTCATTTTCAAACCAAACTTCCTCATCCTTTCAAAGGACTGTCAAAGATGGTTAATATGGTCTGAGCCTGAGGTAGATTTAATCACAATATCATCTATATAAATTTGCATGAATGTTTCAATGAAATCCTGAAAAATAGAATTCATGGCCCTTTGGTAAGTAGCTCCAGCATTTTTCAAACCAAAGGGCATGACTACCCACTCATATGTTCCTATTGCCCCTGGACAACGAAAAGCTGTTTTTGGAACGTCTTCTTCAGCAATGAAAATCTGGTTATAACCAGAATAGCCATCAAGCATAGTTAAATACTCATGGCCTGCTGCAGAATCTACTAGCATTTCTTCTACTGGCATAGGATATTCATCCTTAAGGGTAGCTGAGTTTAGATCTCTAAAATCAATGCATACCCTTAGTTTGCCATTTTTCTTAATCACAGGAACAATATTAGCAATCCATTCGACATACCTTGTTGTACGGATGAATTTGCATTTTAGAAGCCTTTTGACTTCTTCTTTGATTTTCGACAGAATTTCAGGTGCAAAGCGTCTGGGAGTCTGCTTTATTGGCTTTTTCCCTTCCAGTATTGGCAACTTCAATTCGACCAAATTTCTGTCTAAACCAGGCATTTCGTCATAATCCCATGCGAAGCAGTCTTTAAACTCATTCAACAGTTGGATTATTTCGACTCTGAGTTGAGGATTCATCTTGGCACTGATGTAAGTTGGCCTTTTTTCTGCCCCCAGTCCCAGATTAACCTCTTCCAAAGGATCTTGTGCCACCATTTTCATATTGGTTTGGGCTGGATCTTTTTCAAACCCCAAGGGTTCGTCATCGTAAATGGCATCAAGTCTTTGACTCTTCCATTCGCCACCAGAATCTTCTTCTAAACTCTGCTTTGTACGTTGTTCCTCAATATTTTCTTGAGGATGTTGTTCTTCGACAACTTGTGTGTTGGCTTCGACAGCCATGTTTCTTACCTCAGCCTCAAGGGCCGCTTTGAGTTGTTTTTCGGCTATATAAGCCGAAATCTTTTCTATAGTTGATGCTTCAGTCATTTTCACTGAACTCACTCCCCCACCCAGTTGGATTGACATGGGCAGTTCCCCAAGTGTAATTTGTCTCTCCAATTACTTCTTTATCCCACTGGAAGCCATGCGTAGGGTTGAGGTACATGGAACAATAGGCGTTATCGGAGGCCGTTAGGTCGAAACCAGCAGGATTGCATGGTGCTATATGTGCCAGGTTCTTGTCGAAGTTACGACTGGTGACATTGTTCACATCAACTGTGAAGTAACTTTGATCTGCTTCTATGTTTTCGACAATCCCATCTGGCCTCCAGATTGCTATCCTTTGATGCATGGAGGATGGCACAGCCCCAATCCCATGGATCCATTCTCTTCCCAACAGCAAGTTGTAATTTGCCTTTGATGCTATCACCACAAACATTGTAGGTCTGGTAATGGACCCTACAGTCAAGTTCAGTTGTATTACCCCCAGTGTTGTCCCTACCTTACCTTCATAGTTGGACAACACCATGTTGTGAGGCTTAGTGTTGGAGTCATCTTTTCCAATCCTCTTTATCATATAATGAGGAATTAAATTCACAGTTGCTCCTCCATCTATCAGAATTTTGTTGACGCCCACGTTTTCTACCTTTCCTTTTATGAAAAGAGGCTTTAAGTGAGCCTTCATTGCATCATCTGGCTTTTCGAAGAAGGCATTTTGCTCTTCGACACATCCATTATTCATTATGTAGTAGCATACAAGCTTAAGGCATATGCTGTCATCTGCCATGTCATCCTCTTCGTCTTCGACTTCCATTATCCTGTCATAGTCTCTGGGCAACACAGAAACCACATTGCAGGTTACGTCGAAGGACGCATCAGACTCTGAACTGAAGTTATCTGTAACTTCTTTGTCCACTGGCATTTTGTTGTTTATTTTCTGCATTTCTGTGGTGTCATCAGATCCATTCTTCTGAGGGGGTTCTTCTTTTGCCAGAGGTCTCCCCTTGCTTGTAGTCTGCACATACTTGCTTGATTCAGCTCCCTTCTGCCCAACCCTTTTGTGTTCTACAGTTTCCTTTTCAATTTTCTTCTGCCTTTGGAATCTTCTCCATTGGGACCTGGACATAGGATTCTTCCCTTTGTAGTTTTTAGAGACGTACTTTGGCCTTGCCTCCTTTTTTACTTCCATTGAGGCACCCCTGTTCACTTCAAAACTCTTCCATCTCTTCTGACCTTGGGCATCCTTTATAGGTTGAACCCATCTGTCGTCATTTGGTCTGTTGAATGGTTTATAAGTGTTGAAACATCTTTCTCCCACTCCTTGGATGTGATGCTCCCTTCTTCTTGGGTCGAATCTTTCGTTTCTGGTTGGTGGGACTGTTCCCAGTTTCTTTTCCTCTGGGTCTTTTCTGCTGCTTCTAAGTCATCAGCTGCTTTCCTGTCGAACACAGCACTGCATCTTGGGCAAAGCATAACTTCTGCGTTCTTCCTTTGACACCTCTGGATGAATTCGACAAGAATTTCGTTTTCTTCTGGGTAAACCAGCTTCTGATGTTTCTCTTGACATTTCTTTCCCTTGTTGGTGTCTGGTCCTACCTTCTGAGTGATTTCCACCATATGAATCCCAGCATTCTGTTCAGTTGTGATTTTCAATTTGTTCATTTTTTCGACTAGCATCATTTCCTCCGGGATATTCTCTTTTGACTGATTTACACTGCCTTTTGGGTGTAAACCCTTATAGATGTATTTGCAGCAGTGTGCAACACCTTCGACAGAATGTTCTTCAGTTTTGATGGTACTACTGTTTTTTGGTTCGACAGTAAGGGCATTGTCATCAGTCCCTGTTGTTTTGATCTTATCTTGGATAAGGCCCTCAGTGGCCTCTTTTTGGACAATGAGGGTTTTGTTATCCTCTTCTTCATTATTATTTTTTAAAGAATCTCCCCATCCTGTGGGTTTGATTTTGTTGATATCCGTTTTGGAGCTTGGTGGTGCTGAATATTTCACCATGAAGTCGAACTTCCCATTTGACTCTCCTAAAGTGTCCCAGATCACCCCCTGCTCAGCATCTCTTTCATAGTTTTTCTTGTCTAAGCTTCTGCCCACCTTGACTGTATTTCTCTCTTCGAAACCTTCAGTAGTTTCAATGGCATTCTCCCTGTCAAAGTCTTCAGGAGTTTTGACTTCTTCTTCCTCAGCCTGGTCTGCAAGGTCATTAGCCCCCTCCACCACATTTACATGGGTGTCGAAGCCCTCAGCAGCCTCTATCATGTTGAAGTTGGTGTCGAAACCTTCAGTGGCTCCTACTATCTCAAAGCTTTCCTCAAACATGACTTCCAATTCGACCATATTCACCATTTCAGGTTCAGCATAATTGGCTTCCACCACTTGCATGGGATTTGAGTCAATTCTCATCTGTTGCTTAGCTTTGTCTCCAAACTTCAGCCTTCCATTTTGGATTGCATTCTGGACCAGATCCCTGAAAAGGTAACATTGAGAAGTTTTATGACCCAAAATATTATGGTATTTGCAAAAACCTCTCTTTTTCTGTTGGTCTACAGGAGGCTCCTTAGTGCCTGCTGGTTTTATTAACTGACCATCTTTGACTAATAAATCAAAAATTTCATCACATTTGGTGATGTCGAATGTATAGGTTCTTTTAGGGAACCTGTCATTCTTTTCCACTTCGACTGGATTTTTTCCATTCGACGGGGCTAAAACTTTGCAGGAATATGGAGGGCCTTGTTTTAGTTCTGCCAGATCAATTTCTTGCTGGTCAAAAATGACTGATTCATTTTCGTCATAATCATCTTCTTGAACTATACCCACATAGGCCACTCTTTCCTTCTTGTTTTTATTTGATCTAAATTTTTCATTTTTTAGTCTTTCTATTTGCCTTACTCTATCCGCTAGTTGTGCCATGTCTCTCAAGTACTGGGTATCTAGTTTTTTCCTTATGGAATAATCCAGACCCCCTGCAGCCATTTCGACTAGTTCTTGTTCCGGCACTTGTGTAAAGCATCTGGCTTTTAATAATCTAAACCTATTCAAATAATCATCTATAGGTTCAGAGAATTTTCTTTTGACACTTGCCAACTCTTTCAAACTTATCTTGGTTTGTCCCATATAGAATTGTTCATGGAACAATCTTTCTAATTGGGCCCATGTGAATATTGAAGTTGCAGGAAGAGAAGTAAACCAAGTGAAAGCATTTTTTGTCAAAGAACTTAGGAAATATTTCATCCTTAAGTTCTCATTATTAGCAATCTCTCCTGCCTCTATCAAATAACGCGCTACGTGTTCTATGGTGGACTCACTAGTATCCCCTGAGAATTTGGTGAATTTGGGGACTTTCCACCTTGGTGGTAATTCTTGTTGTAAGACAAATTCAGACAAGGGGGAAGTATAACTAGGCCTTTGTAATCCTATGTTTACTCCATTTTGCGTCATTATTCTCTCAACCATGGTGGCAATATTATTTTCGACAGGCAGGTTATTGTAACGCATTCTCTGCTGTAATATTTCATCAACATTTTGGTCTCTTTGGACTATTATTCTTCTTGGTTCCTGTCGAATGGGCTCCTCTGCATTAGGTTGTTCAACTATCACCTCTTGGCCCCTAGGATTTTCATGAGGGTTTCCTAATGGCCTTTGGTTTATAGTAAGTTCCTCTTCGACAGGCCTATTGGCAGGATTTTGATTCAATTGCATTCTTTGCTGTGCTTGAGGGACTCCAAAAAAGTCAGCAATGCGTGCCATCTGTTCTGCCAATATTTGGTTTGTTTGGGTAGTATTTTGTATTAAATGATTGAACACCTCTCCCATTTGTTGTGTCAATGCCTGCACCATATCATGATTGCTTTCATCCATCTGTTGATGAATTACTTGTGCAGAATGGTTTGTCATAGTGGGCATATGGAAACCTGGTGGAACTTGATTCATTCTATTTCCATTTCCACCATATCCTGATCCCTGCAATGGTGATGACATTTGAACCTTAGCATCAGAGAATAATGGTGACGAATTATGTAGGCTTGCCATCATTGAAGTTGGCATTCCATATGGTTTTTCCCTCCCAGTCAAGGGCTGATAATAATTCAGATATGGCCTGAAGGTATTTCCTCCAGGGGGAGGGGTTCCAAAGGGTCTGGCGTGTCCCATGGTGGAAGAACTAGGCGCATTCTGGGACCCTGAACCCGTTGGTATTGAATCCCCTAATGGAGGCCTAATCTGTTCTAAAACAGGGCCAGAAACTGGTATTGCTCCTGACGAAGGGATGGGATTGGAAACTGGAATGGTTTCGTCAGGATTGTTTGAAGCATTTGGCAAGTTAGCCATCCTTCTTCCTCTTGTTCTCTTTGGTCTCTCTACGTCGGTTACGGCTAGTTTACCGCTTCTAAGAATCATACAACGTAGCAAGGAACAATTTGTCTAAGAAAGTTCTCTATTAGGTTTTATTAACTGCACAGTCCCACCAGGTGTGCCAATTTGTTCGCAGTGATTTCTGGCGAACAACCTCTGGTTAACCAATTTCTCAAAAAACTGGGTTACTTGCAGGACCAACCAAACAAGTCCTAGGACACATGTGCAATTATTCTGTCGAACTACTCTTAGTATTTGTGATTAATTTATGGTTTGTTCTATTAATAATGTCAAAGTATTCAATACCTTGAGTTTAAAATTGAAATAAATGAAGTTTTAAACAAAAGCAAGAAAAGTGTCGAAAGTTGTAACTTGCAGAAAAGTAAATAAAGCTTGAAAATGAAATAAACTTGATGAACGAACTGATAATTTAAATGACTTAAAGGATAAATGGTGTTCAAACGTACATGGTTCCAAATATCAAACTCATTTTCTCTCACACTGGGTACTTAGAGTATTTACAGGAATTTTTGTATAAGTTTTCACACACCCTTTCTAAACACAAACTATTCTATTTATATACAAACAAACTAACTGCCTAGAACGGAAAAATCATAAATAAATGACAAGTGTCAGCCTGCATGCAACTTCTTTTCCTGAACCTTCCATGTGTCCAACTGTCAAAGGTTGCAACTTTTAAATTTGAATTCTCTCTTTTGGTGACGAAACCTTGCACCCCTTCATCTGTCGAAGTCTTAAAGAAGAAACAACCCTTTCAGCATCTGCCAAATAATGCTTTTGTCAAAAACTCTTCTCTGTCGAAATGTCGAAAAAGACACCCTTATCTTGACAAATGCCCAGCTACAAACAATTTTCTAAAACTTGTCTTGCCAGAACATCACTTATCCTTCTGTCGAAATATTGGAGCTTTTAACTTTGTCAACATTTCTTGAACTTCTTCATTATCATTATTCTTTCACAGAAATGGCTTCAAGTTCCAAATCCCAATATGTCGAAATTATGAGCTTACACCATTCTGCTTCATTTAGTTTAACATCCATCAACACCCGAAGGGAGGGTAATTCAACTTCAACAGGTAGGACTACCTCCATACCATACACCAGCTGATACGGTGTTGCCCCAGTGGATGTTCTGATTGACGTTCGGTACCCATGCAAGGCAAATGGCAGCATTTCATGCCAGTCTTTGTAGGTGACCACCATCTTCTGCACAATCTTCTTGATATTCTTGTTAGCTGCCTCAACAGCGCCATTCATCTTTGGCCTGTAAGGAGAAGAATTGTGGTGTTGGATCTTGAAGTCCCGGCACAGTTCTGCCATCATTTTGTTGTTTAAATTGGAACCATTATCAGTAATGATCCGCTCGGGCACTCCATACCGACAGATGATGTCCCTCTTCAGAAATCGGGCTACCACTTGTCTTGTAACATTTGCATAAGAAGCTTCTTCGACCCACTTGGTGAAATAGTCAATGGCAACCAGGATGAATTTGTGGCCATTTGAAGCAGTCGGTTCAATCTTGCCAATCATGTCAATGCCCCACATAGCAAAGGGCCAGGGTGAAGACATCACATTCAAAGGATTGGGAGGTACATGCACTTTATCCGCATAGATTTGGCATTTATGGCATTTTCTGGCATAGGCACAACAGTCTGCATCCATTGTGATCCAGTAATAGCCTGATCTTAACAACTTTTTAGCCATGGCATGCCCTCCTGCATGGGTACCGAAGGATCCTTCGTGCACCTCGCGCATCAACAAGTCTGCTTCTGTTCTATCAACGCATCTGAGGAGTACCATATCAAAGTTTCTCTTGTACAGGGAACCGTCAGTATTCAGTAAGAAACTACCAGCCAGCCTTCTCAATGTCTTCTTGTCATTGCAAGATGCCCCAGGTGGGTATGTTTGATCCTCCAAGAAGCATTTAATATCATGGAACCAAGGCTTATCATCTTTGGTAATATCTGCTGCAAATACATACGCTGGTCTGTCGAGTCTGGATACTGAGATCTGAGGCACAAAGTTGGCAGCTTGAACTTTGATCATGGATGAAATGGTAGCCAGAGCGTCTGCAAACTGATTTTCATCCCGAGGGATATATTCAAGCTTGACCGTTGTGAAGAAAGTCAATAACCTTCTTGTATAATCCCTGTAAGGTATTAGATGATCTTGGTGGGTGTACCATTTGCCGTTAGTCTGATTGATTACCAGAGCTGAATCTTCGAACACAGTCAAAGTCTTGATCCTGAGGTTAATGGCTTCCTCAAGACCCATAATACAAGCTTCGTATTCAGCTTCGTTGTTAGTGCAGTTAAAAGTGAGTTTTGCCGAGAAGGGCATGTGAACCCCCTTAGGTGTAATGAGTACCGCACCAACACCACGACCATTCATATTAACAGCCCCATCAAACATCATAGTCCATTCTTCCTCTGGGTCAGGCCCTTCGGTGTGAACAGGCTCTTCATGATCTTTTGCTTTTATGAACATGATGTCTTCATCAGGGAAGTCAAATCTCATAGGCTGGTAATCATCAATAGGTTGCTCAGCAAGATAATCAGACAATACACTGCCTTTGATGGCTTTTTGAGATGTGTACTGAATGTCGTATTCTGTGAGGATCATTTGCCACCTTGCAACCCGTCCGGTAAGTGCTGGCTTCTCAAAAATGTACTTAACTGGATCCATTTTTGAAATCAACAAGGTAGTGTGGGTCAACATATACTGCCTTAGTCGGCGAGCAGCCCACGCTAAAGCACAGCAAGTTTTCTCGAGCAGTGAATAACGTTGTTCACAGTCGGTAAACTTTTTGCTTAGGTAGTATATTGCATACTCTTTTCGACCAGACTTGTCATGCTGGCCCAGCACACACCCCATTGACTCTTCTAATACTGTCAAGTACATTATCAGAGGTCTTCCTTCAACTGGATGCATAAGGATTGGAGGCTCTTGTAAGTATTCCTTGATTTTGTCAAAAGCCCTCTGGCAGTCTTTGTTCCACCTGACCGTTTGTTCTTTTCTTAACAGCTTGAACAAAGGCTCACAGGTTGCGGTAAGGTGAGATATGAACCTTGAAATGTAGTTCAATCTACCTAGAAACCCCCGAACTTCTTTTTCTGATTTTGGTGCAGGCATTTCTTGAATGGCATTGACTTTATCCGGGTCAACTTCAATCCCTTTATCGCTTATAATAAATCCCAGCAGCTTACCGGATCGCACCCCGAATGTGCATTTGTTGGGGTTCAACTTCAATTGGTACTTCCTCAGACGCTTGAATAGCTTTAACAGATTTACCAGGTGGTCTCCTTCTGTAAGGGACTTGGCAATCATGTCATCTACATAACACTCAATTTCTTTATGGATCATGTCGTGGAACAATGTTACCATAGCCCGTTGATAAGTTGCACCTGCATTCTTCAGTCTGAATGGCATCACCTTATAACAGAACGTGCCCCAGGGTGTGATGAAAGTTGTCTTCTCCATATCTTCAGGTGACATTTTGATCTGATTGTATCCTGAAAATCCATCCATGAAGGAGAACACCGAGAACTGAGCCGTATTATCAACCAATACATCAATGTGAGGTAAAGGGAAATCATCTTTCGGGCTGGCTCTATTCAGATCCCGATAGTCTACACACATCCTCACCTTGCCGTATTTCTTAGGCACAGGTACAATGTTAGCAACCCACGGTGGGTAACTAGTCACAGCAAGGAAACCAGCATCCCACTGCTTTTGTACCTCTTCTTTGATCTTCATTGCCATATCTGGGCGAGTACGACGCGGTTTCTGTTTTACCGGTGGGCAGTCTTCTTTTAAAGGCAGCTTGTGCATGACAATATCGGTGTCCAACCCTGGCATATCCTGATAGGACCAATCAAAGACATCCACATACTCCCGAAGCATATCGATCAGTTGCTCCTTTACTGAATCTTGTAAGCAGGCCCCGATCTTAACTTCTTTTACATCCTCTTCCGTACCAAGATTAACTGTTTCAATCTCCTCCTGATGAGGAGTGATAACCTTCTCCTCTTGCCTTAACAGCCTGGCTAGCTCTTCAGGAAGCTCATAATCTTCTTCAACCCCTTCATCGGCTTGATTGATTGGATTGTCAAAGTCATACGAAGCCATAGCTGTGTTGTTGTCGGTGCAGTCTGAAAGGCATTCTCTGCAAGGGTTTAGATTGTTCATTTTAGTGATCGGTTTTAATCTTGTTTAGAAAAAGTGAAAAGAAGTTATCATTTTGGAAAACATTGCCATTTTATTTTTGTACAAAAAGAAAAATGGAAAACAGTGAGCGGAAAAGAAAAAGACTCATTTGCAAAAGACGTCCAATATTCATTGATTGATCTGTTTGCACAAAATTACAAGATGGCCCGATTACAAAATGAGTCTTGACATCTTGGGCAAGATGCAAGACTTGATGCATGCTTAAAAATACAGGAAATAATAATTACTCTGCAGGAGTAACCCTTATAATTTCCTAGGAAGACCAGTTTGAGACATGGCTCCCCGGGGTCCTTGGACGTATCCAGCTCTCCAGGTTGCACTCATCTTCCGACTCATCTTCCAAGTTGTTCACAGCATCCGGGGTGAGCATTCCCCCGCTAACAAAATTGGGCTTCTTGGCAGCCTCTGATTGATCTTGTTGAGTTGGTTTGTAACCCAACCCAAATCTGTCTTCCTTCTTTTCCACGGGCAGCAACTTGCCCCAGCCTTGGGCAGTACCCTCTTCAACAACCTTCTTGGCTTGCTGATAAGACGTCATGGAGGTTCCCAGTACAGCAGATGCCTCATTAATGTTCAGGGCCTCAAATCCCTGGCTCATACTTTCATGGATTTCTCCATCCATCTCTATGTACTTGTACGTAGCCAGATGACTAACAAAGATGTCTTCTTCCCCACAGATGGTGATGATTTGGCCATCCCACTCGAATTTCAGCTTCTGGTGAAGGGTAGACGTAACAGCGCCAGCGGCATGGATCCAAGGTCTACCCAACAAATGGTTGTAGGCCGGCTGAATGTCCATCACATAGAAGGTAATCTTAAAAGTCTGCGGGCCAATCATCACAGGCAGATCAATCTCCCCAAGCACTGACCTTTTAGAGCCATCAAATGCTCTCACCACCAAATTACTCGGACGCAATGCCAACCCATCATATTCCAGCTTCACTAAGGCTTTCTTTGGTAGAACATTGAGTGACGACCCAGTGTCCACCAGTACATGAGATAGAACATCACCCTTGCATTCTAGAGTGATGTGTAAAGCCTTGTTGTGGTTACGTCCCTCAGTTGTTAAGTCAACATTGGTAAAACCCAGTCCATGACTGGTATTGACATTTGCTACCACAGTTTCTAGTTGATTAACAGTGATCTCCTCTGGCACGTATGCTGCATGCAGGACTTTCAGTAATGCATTCCTGTGAGCTTCAGAACACATCAACAGGGATAATATGGAGATCTTTGAGGGAGTTTGGTGAAGCTGGTCCACCACCTTGTAGTCACTTCTCTTTATGATTCTCATAAACTCGTCTACATCCTGTTCAAAAGATGTCTTCTGAGTTTCTTTGACAGTCGGCTCTTCAGATACCACACTCTTTCCTTTTTCTTTGGCAGCAGCTTCTGCTTCGGCATTAGGTCTTTGTGTTTTTGAGGCAAAAAGGCGTCCGCTTCTGGTGAAGCCTCCGCCTCCCCCAACATTACCAATTTGTGGAGAAGAGGTTGAAGAATCCAAAGTGATTTTCTCCCCGTTGCAGTAGAGGTCAGAGCCATAATGCCAAGGTATGGCATTACTGCTTTCATATGGAACTGGTCCAGGCACCGTAATAGTAACTGGACTGACCGCAGCAGAGGAGGATACTGAAATGGTGTGCGGATCGTAGTAAATGGTGACTGGTGACCTGGCAGGAGGTGCCACTGTTTGTTGTTGAAAGTTGTTGTTTGGAGGAACATTTGATGGATCATAGTAGATGGTGACTGCGGAGATATCTTCATTAATTTCTGTTGATGTTGTAGAAGATTCGGCCGGATAAATGGATGCTGACGTTGTAGAAGAAAGGGTTGTTGACATTTGATTCGTTGAAGTGATGGGTGGAGCCATTGTTGATGATATTGATGAATCGGTTGGAATGATTGTTGCTGCTGTTGTAGGAGAATCTGGAATCGTTGTTAAAGGAATTGCTGGATTTGCAGGCGCCGTTGTTGAGATCTGAAGTATACCGCTCTTGATAAGACCATTTATGCCGCTTCTCAAGTTATCACACCCATTGACTGCAATGTTGCAATACCCACAACCGAGCTCACACCCGGGGAACATCTGGTACTCTAGAAGCTGAGCTTTAATTTCGACCAGAGGTGTCCGAATCTGTCCAACACTGGTTATCAAGAAAGATGGCTTGTCTTCCTCAATGGCATTAATTCCTGGCCCTCCATGATTGGGCATGGGATTCTTGTTGACATTTGGAGGGGGTGCAAAGTTGAGGGCTTAAGAATCCACCAGATCTTGCACTTTCATTTGTAAAGCCCTGCATTTCTCAGTATTGTGGCCAGGTGCATTGGAGTGAAAAGCACACCTGGCATTGCCATCGTAATTCCTTGGAAGATTGGAAGGATCTGGTGGTGCCAATATCCTTAACTCAACCAAGTTGAGCTTCAGAAGTTGTGGCAATAAGGCAGCATAAGGCATAGGGATAGGGTCAATCACCCTATTGGCCTGTGACGGTCTTTGCTGAAAAGGTCTTTGTTGTTGATTGTTGTTGTTGTTGTAGGTTCTCTGTGGCGGGTACTGAACTTGTTGTTGATAATGTGGTTGCTGTTGTGGTTGATATGCTGGTTGCTGAGGGATCGGAGCTAGAATAGTGACAGCTGCCACTGATCTATGAACATACTGTCGTCTGCCCCTGTTGGCATGAATAGCATTTGTCTCGCCAGTTCTTCTAGGCCCCACAAAAGGCTTCCTGGGATTACTGGACGAACTTGCACCGTTATCAGAAATCTTACCCATCTTCAAAAGGCTTTCAATCCTTTCCCCAGCTATAACTACGTCAGCAAAGCTGGTGGAAGAAAAGGCAGCTAGCCTATCAATATATGTCCCTTGCAGAGTATTCATGAACATGTCGGCCATTTCTCTTTCCGACATGGGTGGTTGGACAGCAGCAGCAAGCTGTCTCCACCTCTGGGCATATTTCCTGAAGCTTTCTCTGGAGGATTGAGACATTCCCATCAGGAGGGTCCTGTTAGGGGCCATGTCCAGATTATATTGGTACTGCCTGATGAAAGCTTCAGCTAGGTCCTTCCAGCATCTGATAGTAGCTCTGGTTAAATGTGAGTACCACTCTCTTGAAGCTCCAGTCAAGCTATCTTCAAAATAGAACATCCATAGTTTCTCATCCATTGTGTATGCTTTAAGTCTCCCCAGGAAGAACTGTAAGTGAGTTCGTGGACAGGAAGTTCCATTGTACTTCTCGAAGCACGGGGGTTTAAACTTGTGGGGAATCCTTACCCCATCCACTAACCCCATATCCATTACATCGAAGCCTAGGGAATTTTGAGACTCCAGAGATCTCAACTTCTCAGCAATTTCATCAAGCCTCCTATCATAAACTTCATCCCCAGCTCCCATTACAGTAAATTGCTCTTCTTGGGGGTCTTCTTGCAAGATCCTTCCCCCAATAGTATTTCCTTGCACATTACCCGAGATGTTGACTTCCGGATGTAGATGAGGCCCAAATACTGGTGGATTAACATGAGGCTGACCCCTTTCATTGTTACTTGTTCCTCCACTTCCCAGATGGGGTTCTTCTGGAGTTTGTCTTTCTACCAATGCCCTCAACCTTTCTTGACTTTGGGCCAAGCCATTCATTACTTCCATGAATTGAGTCATTTGGTTTCTCATCTCCAGCCTTTCATTAGCCATCTGAGTTCTGACCTCTATCAGATCTTGTTGTACTTGATCCATTTGGATACCAGGAAGGTTGTTGCGAGTAGGATACCGGTGCGGATGGTTGAGAGGGAACACCCGGCGGCGAGCAATAATTCCTGAACCACAACAGAGTTAGTAACAAACAAACCAAAAACAAAAACCTACAAAACAAAACAAAAGTTAGTATGCAATGCAGTATGCTTATTTGTTTCCAGGGTATCCGACTTGGTACTTGGTTTTGACCTTTCCAGACCCTGAGGAAGATGCTTTGATGTTGTAAAGGAAAACCCCGCGATGGAGACAAACTAAAATATATTACAAATACTTGAACAAATACATAGTTTGTTTTTTACAACACATGCCCTTAAAGGGTCAAAATACAACACAAAAAATGAAAAATACATCAAATGAAAGCAACCACAATCAAATAGGTCAGACATCAAGTCCAAACTCATCCTCCTTAACCTCCTTCAGAAGTGCCTCCGTTACTGGACCAGCTGGATGCTCTGTGATGTTCCTGATGAGGAGGTTTCTGGTGGCAATGGCAGTGGTCAGCTTCTTGTGCCTGTCTTGGTCCTTTGACCTCTTCAAACCAGCCTTAAGCTTCAATTCTGAAATCTCCTTCTGGGCTGCCAGCAAAGCTTCCTGTTGTTTCTTTTCATTGGCCTCCAACTGCTCAATCCTGGCCTGAGTTTTCTGATCTTCTTGTGTCCGGGCTTCAGTGATCCTGACCCACCTAGCTTGACTTTCTTGCAGATAGAGATCAGTCCTAGCCTTCTGAAACTGGGCCTCTTTGCAGGCATTCTTCAATATTTGCTCCCCAACTCTTGCTTTCTTGATGTAGTCTTCTGTTTTCTCAATCTTAGCCAGATGCTCTACCTTAAGCTTCTCCAACCTCTCAATGTCCAGACGACCATCACTCCTCTCCCAGAGGATCTTCTTCAGAGCTTGAGACAGATTCTCATTCCTTTCCTTTAGCTTCTCAAATTCTTCCAGGCTGACAGTGGCTGGTGGCTATACTGTGGATGGTCCAGGTATATCCTCAATGGTGAAAGGCATCCCAGAAATCTGAGTTCTAGCATGAGACCATTCATGATACTGAGCTGAAGCCACATTATTGCACCTCCCAAGAATGGCCATCCCTTTGGTCTGGATGTTGTCCCAAGCCCAAGATGCTTGTCTGACAACAGCTAGATTAGGCTTTATCTTACAATACAGGGTTTCAGCTAAATCTTGCACTCTAGGAGGATGGACCAAAGCATAGCCCAATTGCCTCTTAAACAGCAAAGGATTGTAGTTGATGCAACCCTTCACTCCTATCAGAGGTACGTTGGGGTATTGCCCACAGCTAGTGATTATATCCTTGCCCTTGGTGCTCTGGGTGCACCATCTGATGTCATCTGAAGTCAGAGCAATAAGTCTTTTAGCCCAATTCTTCTGTTGGTGAGGGTTCAGGAAGGCATCAGTCCTGGGTAAGTGTTTGAGCAGCCAGGTGTGAAATAGAGGAGCACAGCATCTTACCAACTTTCCTCTTTGCTTCTCATTCCTCTGATGAATGGAATAATAGAAATCTCCCAGCAAGGTGGATACTGGGTTCCTCAGAAGGAAAAGATGAATGGCATTCCTGCTGACAAACTTGGGCTCATCTGCAAATAGTATAACCCCATATATACTGAGGGCTAATAATGCACAAACTGCCCTCCACTCTCCCAAGGAGGCCTTTAGGATGGCCTGAGAAGTCAGAAAGTCTAAGTGAAAACCGGGGATCCCAGCCTTTGTTGTCATGCTCTGCTCAATCAAACTAGGCTCCAGGTATAGACAGGCACTCCAATCAATGATGAAAATTCCTCCAACAGAGGTCCTAGCTGAAAGTCTGAAAATGTGAAACATCTCAAAGGAGGGTCATAAAACTGTAAGCATGTGTGGATCATACTCCTCTGAGAAGGGTCTAGATCCATAACCATATCAAGGATGCCTCCATAATGCTCTCTGAATAATGGGATGTGGTCTGGAGTGATAAGTGACTGGACCTGCCTGATACCAGTCAGCACAGGCTCAAAGAAATGGTATGAAATGTTGCTTTTCCTGGGAGGAACCATAACTGCTGATGAAGA
This sequence comes from Lathyrus aphaca, assembly GCA_963966055.1. Taxonomy (NCBI): domain Eukaryota; kingdom Viridiplantae; phylum Streptophyta; class Magnoliopsida; order Fabales; family Fabaceae; genus Lathyrus; species Lathyrus aphaca. The sequence goes on from OZ014523.1 coordinate 278,083,305, forward strand.
CCTGAAGACAAGTGTTGATGAAGATCAAGACTGGTACTGGAGATGGGCCACTGATAGGCTGATGCTGGTGATGATGAAGATGACTGAAGCAAACAACTGAAGAGAATAGCTGAAGCAGATAGCTGATGAAACAGAGGTCTATGCAGATGAAGGGGTCAAAACCAAGCCAGACATAATGTGGATACCCTGAAAGACAAATAAACAAATGTTAAATGATGCAATGATGATGTATGCAAATGATATGCAAGGGTTTGTGATCAAGCTGGATCTGACTATCTGTCTTGATATAAAGTTCATGTATGTTCAAGAAGTCCAGATGGAGGTTCAGAAATCCAGTAACCAAGGTGGGGGACTCAAATAAAGAGTCACATGTCCAAGGTTAATCACAAGAACTGTCCAAAATGAGGTACTCTTAAACCAAATAAGTAGCAAGGTATGATGTGGCCAAGGGTACCTGCAAACCTGTAAACAACCTAACCCCCTCACAGGTGGTGTTCTAGAACAAGGATCCTCAGACTTGGATCAGTTATGAGAAGTGTAAACACTTCTAACCCGGAGGTGCAGTGTTTACAATAACCATAAAAGATCCTCCTCTAATTCACCTCAGTTTCTGAAAGTCATAACAAAGGTCATCCAGACTTAGCAGGCTTCCCAGATAGCCCTAGCACTACAGGAAATCTGTAGCACAGAGTTCTCAAGAAGAAACTCACATCTGAACCGTGTTTCATATTCCCGCACCAGAACGAAATGGAATGGGAAAGAACATGAACCACTCTAGCCTAGGTGTCACTCAGGTCCCAGGTATAGGACCTTAAACTCTCAGTGAAACCCCACCCACCAAGACAGAAGACCAGATCCAGCAATGATAATGACAGTATGAAACATAAAAAGCTGTAAAGAAAGCAATAAATAACTGTACATAAAGCAGTAAATAAAGCAACTATATAAACACAATTATCACATAACACCCCAGGCTCACTGAGCGCCCATCTCGCTCGCTGAGCGAGAAAATCTCTGGAAGAGCTCTCTGAGCGACAACAGTGGTTCCAGAATTTCTCAACTGCGCAACAGTCATCTCTAACCACCAAAAACTCAACCAACACTCCCATAAACATGATCAATAACATGTATCTAACATCATACTTCGATTTTAACAACTTCTAACCGATTAATCTACCATTTCACACAATCTCATCAAAAACCCTAACTTTACATATTCTCTAAACTCCACCAAAATCAAAACCCAATCACTCTCACACATACATAATCACATACAAGATTAAGATAACAATGTTTATCACCCTTACCCGATTATTCTGATTCCTAGGAGCAATCTTAAGGAATCCAAGATTTTCCCTCTTTTCTCTTCTTTTCTCTTTTATTCCTTTTCTTTCTCCTCTTTTTCTTTCTATCTCTTTTCTTTCTATTCTTTCCACTCTTATATCTTTTTCTTTCTATCTTTCTATTTTTCTCTCTTACTAACTATTTCTACACTTAACTCATTTTTCTTCTCTTTTTCCACCAAATATCATTTTCTCACAAAATAATAATTCTACACAAATTCTAATTCATCACTAATTAGTAAATGTCTAAAATACCCTCCAATCTAATTTTACCTGAAAGTTCACAAAACGGTAAAATCACATATCATACCAACATATCACATTAACACATCAACATATCATATTATCATATCAATTTCACAGATAAAATAATTATCACTCAAATAAAATAAAAGACTCAACAAAATTGGGAAATATCGAATCAGTGTGTTACAGACCTGCTCTGATACCACTAATGTAACACCCCAAAACTACCCAACGGAAAATTATAAATCAGAGTTTTCAAAAATTCGACAACAATACAGGATGCTACATTTTTAAACTATAAAAACAACTTCATTGATTTTCATATATCAAGGATACATAACACTATCAATTAGGATGAAACCATAATGTCGACTCTTATTCAATTCTTAGAAATACAACAACTTTTACAAATAGGCAGCGGATTCACAAATATTCAACTTTGCATCAGTTAACAACTTGTTCAACCTAACAAATTAGTAATAACATATTTTTCTATGAAACAACTTAACTCAACAACAACTTAATATAGCAATAAAACAACTAAGCGTTCATCCCCCGAGTGTTACTTATCAGAGCATCGACCGAATCAAACTATTGAAGATAACAATCTTTCTTCAAGCTAACCTACACATTGCACCATAAGGACAACATTCAACAGAAGGGGTGGGTTACGATAATTATAAGTAGTATATGAAAAACAATACAATGAATAAGGATCATAAACAAAACACCACTTCACAACTTCAACCAAACATCAACATAAACAACTCAATGAAAATGCAACTTTAATGCAACTCGACTAATTATGCATGTGGTACCATCAATGTAAAACTCCCAACTTAATTAATTGTCAGGTTATCAAGGCATCAAGGCACAAGCCTTCAACTTTTAACTTAAATCGCCAATCCAGGCCAACGTGGTGTGAGCAACGGCTCCGACAAATGCAAATGACTTAAATGGCATACACGACTTTACAACTCAGACAACATAACAACAAGAGCAACACGACAATGTTTACAACATAATAAACTTATATTCAAATTTGGCTTATCAGGCCTACAACATATCAACTTATATTCAACTTTGGCTTATCAAGCCTATAACATATCAACTTAAGACATTTTCATAACCAGAACAACTTATCAACTCAGTTGTACTTGTAGCAACACTTTACAACATAATTTCCAACAAAACAACTCATTAAAATCAACTATAAAATTACCCGACTTACCCTGACGAATTTCATTAAAATCTGAGCAACTTCATTTTTCGCCTAATTCGGCTAAACTGACTAACCGGTATTGTTTTCTAACTTTATGCAATTAACACAATTTCCTTACAACACTTGGATTTCCTATGTTCTGTTACAAATCATCTTTCATAGAAGATAGGCTGCTACTATTGTTTCTGTTAAATACCTAATCTGCAACTTTCTGCTAAACCACATAATACAGGGCTATTTTACAAACTGTTTTCTTTTATTGTTCGTGCTATATGTAAATTAAATACAAATTTGTAGTACCAATTATATTTCATACTAAGTCTGCTAAATCATAATTTGACTTAAATTAAATTCCACAAAGATTACTTAGATTATTTATAATTGGATTATTTATAAGTTAATTAAGAAAAGCATATTAATTAAAAGTGAAACCCCCCCAAATGACAGGGTGGCCTGCGCCACCCTTGTCTCTCCAAATTCATGGCTTGCTCCATGCCTTTATCTATGGCATGTGCCATAGTCTCCTAAGGAACCTAATTCATGTGCCATGTGTCACTCCCACCAAATGACACCTAAGGTCAGAAGGGGTACAGACGCGAACGGTCGGCGAAAGGAGAGAGAGAACACACAAGAGTGAACTCAGAAGACAAGAGTCGCCAGCTAGGCATTTTTATCCCGAAGGAAAGGTAATGTTGCATAGACCTAGAAAAGATATGGATAAGACGGTTGCGAACCAGAGAGACTGAGAAAGGGGGTTGGTTACAACCTGGGAAGGTATTAGCACCCAGATTGTCCGCCGTACTCGACGGGATCCACGCTTGAAAGATTTGTGTTTTAAAGGGGTAGTGTCAGTGCAATTTGTGTATCAAAGCTGGAAAGAATGCAAGTGTCAGTGTAAGAGAAATGTGAAGTGTATAAGAGAAGTGTCAGTGTAAGAATAAGAGTGAAATGCTCAAGAATATGAGGCTTAAAGAATGATGCTGGGAGGAGGGGAAATATACAGAGACTTTTGTTCGATAACTGTTAAGTTATGCCTACGTATCCTCTCGTGCAATGAGGAAGTCAGAACACCGTAGTTCGACCCAAAGAGACTGAAAGGTAAATTGACTTGTGAACTTCTTGCTTGCCTATGCTCAAGTGTATGAACTGTCTGGCTCAGGTGCAAACTGTCTTGCATTAGACGGAAGAAGCAAGTTCTCGGTTATGAGTGAATGAGATGAGAAAAGAATCCCGGAGGAGACGATTATTGTTTGTTTTTGTGTTTTCAGTCTTTTATTGCTTTTTGAAGTTTGCCATAAATTAATGAGTTTAAGCCTAAACCAATGGGTTAGTAAACTCATCACATCCTCCCTCTGATTAGGGGTAATGAGAATACCTTAAGTGTGAAGTAGACACCTCACACTTAATCACCATGATGTAGGATTAAGATCATTAACCTACTTGTGATTATTTAGATGTTTTTGGTGTTTTTGTTTAGTGTTAAGTAATGAGTTTAAGCCATAATCAGGGATTTAATGGACTCATTACACCATCCTAATAGAAGGATAATAGATGAGAACATTTAAGCTGAGGAAGACTCCTCAACTTAATCCATGATTAGGGATTAACCTCATGACAAAGCAAAGCCTTTATTAAAGTGGATTTTAGTTAATGGTAAGATTAAGAAATGGATTTTAGAGTTTGTAAGACAACTTGAGGGGGACTTGTCCATTAACTCTAGGGTTAGTCCTTCTTAACCAATTAAGGAAGAATTAGAACCCTAATGCAAGGCCCAAGTTACAAGCTTGATGTCTTAGTGATTATTAGGTGAATTGATTAAAGGATTTAAACACATTAAGGGTTTAACACTTAGGATTAAAGTTATACACTCCATCCTAATAGAAGGATGCATGCATAAGCTTAATCACAAAGCCTTAAAGCCTTTAGGGTTTAGTCCCTGATTATGAGATGAGAAGAGAAGACTCAAAGATGACACAAAGGTAAAATCTAAATGGGGGACTAATCAAACCCTAATTATTATCATGCTTGGTTGTCCCTAGGGTTTATGAGGCTTAAGAAAGAGATCTTCAAAGAGCCACCAAGGAGAGAAGCAGATGAAAGGAGGAAGAAGCAAAGAGAAGCAAAACAACTTGCTTCACTTAAGAAGACAAGTTGCTTAGAGAAAGAAAGTAAGAGATGAACATGAATGAGCAAGCTCACTCAAATGCATAAGATAAATGCAGCAAAGATGCAAGAGAGATAAGAAGAGATTGTGAGAAGTGAAGGCAAATTCACTTCTCAAAACAACTTACCACCTGAAAAGTTAGCAAAAGAAATGAAATGCCATGCAAATGAGATGAAATGTCATGATGCAAACCAAAGTCAGAAGCATAAACATGATTTCAATGATGCTAAGAGATGATGCAAACACATGACAAGAGATGAGAATGATCATACAAGCATAAGGATGCAAATGAGGCATGTTTTGTACCATAAAGATTCATGAATGTTTATGAGATGAAATGGACATATAACATGGCAAAGGAATTATGCAATGATCAAATATGATTCTAACATGTCCTAAGGTGTATTATGGATCATGTGGATGCACAAAATGTCAAGGCAAGTCATTGGATGCAAGCAAATGAGAGAAGGATGCAAGGGAAGGCACAAATTAGGGTTACATGCATCATGCAAAGCAAAAATCCAAAACCAGAAGCAAATGACATGATAAAAATTTGAAAATGCAATCAAAATACCCTAAACCTATACAAGCTCACTGCCCAAAGGAGAGGATCCAACTCTTAACCTAGTGTAAGTTATGAATTTCCTAAGATTGTTAGGGTTTTGGGGTACCTCATCAAGAAAAATACCAAACAAATTGAAAATGCGAGACCAAGTCAAACCAAATTTACCCTATAAACTACATGCTATGAAGAGTGCAATGCAAGAAGAATCATCCTCCAACTCTCAATGGTTAGGCAGAATGAAAATTTTAAAGATTGAACCAAAATATTGTCTTAAAATGAAATTAATTCCAATGAAAATGATCAAAAGGCATCAAGAACAAAAAATAAATTTGGTTTGAGAGTTGGACAATGTTTCTAAATGTTTCTAAATGCAATGTGAATTTTTTTGGGATTTTTAAATACCTAAATGTATTTTTAATTAATTAATTTTCATTAACTAATTAAAAATAAACATTTAAATGATTTAAAAATAATTTTCAATGCAAAAAATAAAAATAAAAATATTTTTGGGTTTTAAAAATTAATGAAATCTTTGACAAAAATTTTCATAATTTTTAAATGATTTTTGCTATTTTTAATAATTCGTATAAATAAAATGAAAAGAAAATGAATTTAAAATGAAAATAATGGAAAGAAATCCAAAAGGAGGGCCAGGATTTGATCTGGGTTTGGACTGGTTGACTGCGCGCCAGATCCAAAGGCCCAGATTCAAATCTGGTTAAATTTGTTTTATAAATTAATTAAACAGGATTTAAATAATTAATTGGAGATTAGGACTTTAATGAGACATCCAGGCCATTCATTCACGCGCGGGAAAGCACATCTAAGGGTCCATATTCAAAACTCCTAATTAATTACACTTAACCCTAATTAAACTCAGGCGACCGGAGATAAGCTCCGATCGTCTTCTCCGGCTGCCTCTCTCACCAGAACCACCCAAAACGCATCCCTAAGACCCCCAAAACTCCAGAATCAATCCCTCAACAATGGGTAACAAGAATCCATGGCCAAAAAAAAATTATATTGAATACACAGTGAGAATCGAAGAAAACAAAATCTAGGGCACAAGTTTCAGGTCAACACCAAATGCTCATTTCTGGCTCATTTTCAAAAATAAATAGATCCCCATGATCAGGGCAACACATAGAACAATATTCTAACAAGAAATCAGAGTTCTGGAAAATTTGTTCATCATGTTACCTGAAGTTGAGCTTTCAATCCAGGAGCTTTCTGCCTGCCTCTTTGCTTCAAAATGGCCCCAATGATCCTCTGGATGAAGCTTTGAAGCTTGGTTGGTGTTTAGAGTGACTGATTTGTGAGTTTGAAGAGGTTCTGTTCAGAGAGGGGAAGAAATCGTGTTTTGATTTCAGGGGGTTTCAGGGCAAGGTGAAGGGTCAGGGATGATCAGTGTAACATGCTGAGAGATTCTATGAAGTTTGTTTTTGGTGTTTGTGTCTTGTGTAATGAGTTTTGAAGGAAAGTGCATAAGAGGTGAAAACTTGGAACTATGGCTTGGGGGATGTTTCAGGCTTGTGTGTGTGTTGTGTTGAGTCCCTTTTGGTCCACTTATCACATTTGGATGGGTCAGAGAAGTTAGTGTGGCACAGGCTGATTGGTATGGGTGTTTTTGCATAAAGTCCAAGTTAGGTGTACTTGAGGTATGGGAAAGTGTAAGGTTGTGATAGGGGCATGGTTGGGCTCAGCTGAGATCATGGAGTTCTTGTGGACCAGATTTTATGAGCTGTAACAAGTAGAGGCATGGCTTCATGAGTTTTTGCAAGTTGGTACATCTTTGGCCCCTTTGGAAATTCATGAAGTTCAAGGCACCAAAATGCATAATTCTTGGGCCAATTATGATTTTTAGAAGTCACATGAGCATGTTGTGAAGAGTTTGTGCACATTTGAAGTCTTTAAAATGCTTGATCATACCATTTTGCAAAATGCCTCTTTGGTACAAAACTTGAATTTATGTGATTTTTCCCAACTTTGACAAGCCATAACTTTTGATTCAAAATGAATTAGGACAAGTTCTTGTACTTTTTGAAAAGGGAATGATCCATTCTCCAACTTTCATGACCAAAGTTTTCTCATTTGAGGCATTTTTGAATCAAAAAGAAAGGGTTGAAAAACTTTCCCAAAATGGCAAGTTTTCATTACAAGTCATTTTCCCAAAATGGCAACTTTGCAAATGGCTTGAAATTCTTCAATTTTATGAACTTCTAACATCTTCTATGATCAAATAAAGATCATACACATTCAAAATGATGAGGAACACCCTTTGGTTGGGTCATTGGGGGCCTCAGATGCCCTGATTTTACATTGACTTGCTCAAGAAGTCAACCCTTGATCAGATGCCTTCCTCATGGAGTTTCTTCATGAAAATTGGTATGCATGATCCTCATAACATATAGAGACCAATAGAAACAAGAATGACCAAAAAAATTTGGAGTTATGGCCTTTGAAACCAAAACCCTAATTCTAGGTCATCTGTGCAGTTAAACCTGGCTCTGCTTCCATGCTTTCCTCAGTTCTTGTGATTCTTTGACTTCTTGACTCTTGAGAGGGTATAATATGATGCTTGAACATACATGGACCCCTTTGAAGTGATTGATGACCTTTGGAGTGGCTCAAATGGCTCAGGGATGGCTCAGATCACAAACCCTAGATGCAGATGACTTAGAAGCAATGTAGTGAAGCAAATATGCAATATGAGATGCTATGATTGAACTTATGCATATGGAAAGATCACAAGCCATGGTGTGAATGGGTGAGGGAAAATTTGGGGTGTTTACACCATGCTAAACTAATGGCCACCTGGCCTTTCATGGCCTGCGCCATGGACCTAAGAGAATGGGCATGGCATGCGCCATGTCCCACTCACACAACCTGCATCATATCCCACAATTTAAACTACTACCGGTCCTGTTCTTCGTCCCCAAATCAACATATTTTCAGAAATATTTTTCAACACGATATTTACAACAACCATCAACATAGTTAATACAAGTTATAATCAACCAATTTTAATATCAGTCAATCAATTTCCTTAGGCATATTCATCACAACAAAAGCAACAAATCAATTTTAACAACACATATTTCACAACCTAACTACCCGAATAAATCCCAAATCAAAGTATCGAAATTCATACCCGATTATAAGAATCAAACCCACCCTTACCTTAATCAGTGGTTGCTTCGAATCTCCGATCGACTGTCCGATTGGGCTTCCGACGACGACTTCTCGTAACCACTTTCTCCACTTTTCCTCGTTCTCCAATTTCTTCGTTCCTCTTTTTCCAACTTCCACTTTCCACTTCTACTGATATTTTTCTTATTTTTATTATGAATAAATCCTTTTTATTAAAATCAACTAAATCTTACAAATACCAATGAGCCTAACTATAACACCCCCTTAATTGTTATTTCGAACACGGTTTCAAGCCCACTAATTAATCAACTACAACAACTATAATATTAACTCCGATAATATTTCTACGGCTTCCTACTTATTTTTCCGACTTAACGACTTAATTCACCACAACACCAAAATTTAATTTAATAATTCACTATTTAATTATTTTCTCCAGACTTAATTAAATTATCTTCAGATTATTGACCAAATGGTCCAAATGACCCGATCGACATATCCAACAATAAACGAAAATACTTCATATCATCTTCCACAACTTATATCAACTTAATTAATTAAATTTGACTTAAACCAACATATGATTATCAATATAATATTCCGATATTTTGGAAATCAAGTTAAATCAATGTGACTTAACACAACATACAACAATTATATTTAATTAAATAATTAATTAAATAAACGGGCGTTACAACCAGCACCTCCATTAGACGTCGGCGTAGGAATCAACAACCTACGTCTATGGATGACATCATGGCGGCGATCGTTCAGAGAAACGAGCTACATCAGAGGCACTACACGGAGATGACATAAAGTATGGGAAGAATGGATCTTGAGCAGACAACACAAGGAAGAAGAATCACTGCTAATACAGAAGCATTAGGTGGTTTAACAAGTCAGGTTCAGGCGCTACATGGCTATATCCATCATCTGGGTATACCGGATCATATAGCAATATATGGGTAGAGAGCCGTGAGAGGCAGAGCCAGAGGAAGAGGACATAGGTCACCACAATAGTAGTATTCTAGTTTCTAGTTTTTATTATTTTTGTTGTTTTATTTTATTTCATAGTGTACCTATATCTCGCAACATTGAGGACAATGTCCGAGATAATGTGGGAGAAGGGTATTAGATTTCCCTTTTCATTGTATGAAACATTATTAAATTAATGGAAATATTTAGTTCTTAAATTTTCTCCAGTATTTTTAGCCATACCAAAAATTTTATTCCTTTAGAATGCTTGTAGAAGCACGCCTTCAACCTCGAAGATTTTGATGAAGACAACACGACTGTCATGCGCTTCATATTTGCAAAAAGTCAAATAGCTCTCAAACATGATCTAGCAACAAGCATCGGCATTGTGATCAAGCTTCTTTTGCTCATTCCGTTTATTTCAAGCTTGGACGCAAAACGTTGAGGTACATCAAAACCCTTTACAAATTGATGTACAAGTGTTCAATAAATTATTTCACATGTTATCATATTGCATATATTTTTTGAAAGGTTTTTAAAATGGATTAACACTTTTAAAATTAAGATTTTTTCTGTTTTTAACAGTGTTAACCGGTTAACCATTTGGTTAACCGGTTAACGGCTCCAAATTTCAAAAGATAGTGTTAACGTTGCTATGCGTTAACCGGTTAACACTGAAGATTTTTGAAAAATTATTTTCTTTGAAATTCAAAATATAACTCTTTATTATACCTCTTCAAAATATATTTTGTTTCATAATTTCTCACACCTTTTTGAAAGGGTGTTTTAAGATTTATATATTCTGAATTTTTTAAAATTTAAAAACACCTCCTAGATTTTTTTATAAAAAATCATTCAATCAAAATCACTTCTTTTGACATATATTTTCAAACTTCAAAAGTGTTCATATTGTGATTCATAATTTTTCATACTCATCATTGAACACTTGTATTGATATTTATAAAGTGAATTTTGATCAAAGGAGAAGATCAACTTAGATCGATATCAAACATTGTACTACTCTAAAAAATTACAAAGAATTAAAATAGATTTTCTATTGTGACTTGTGATCCAAGATTGTTGGACTCAAGGGATAGTGATTGCAAGAGGATTGTTCTTGCACACTAGATTGTTTAGTTGTTTAGAAAGTAGGCCTCACCGATTGAATGTGCGATAGGTTGTACATTTCTAAAAACTAGTGAAAATCTCTTTCGTGTTGGAAAAAGGACTGGATGTACCTTCGGATTGTGAAGGGAACCAGGATAATTTGTCGTGTCTCTTTTACTTTCTTGCTTTATAGTTTTCATCCCATAAACAAGTAAAAGAAATCCATCCATCAACGAAAATAATCGAGAAAAATTTATAAATCCTAATTCACCCCCCTCTTAGGCGTACTTTGAAACTACAATTGGCATTAGAGCAGGTTTAGGTAACCCGTTCCTACAAGATCCTGTATGGCTTCCGCAAACTCGAATCCTGTTTTCAAAGATGGTGGAAGTAGCAACAAGCCTCCACTTTTCTCCGACGAATACTTTGATTTTTGGAAAATCAGAATGAAAGCACATCTTGAAGCCCAAGGAGAAGGTCCTCATAATCCTGTTAACGTGATCAATGGTGTGGGAACCGCAAAATTAAAAAATAATTATGATGAAGATGATAGGAAGAAGATCCTGAATGAGAAGAAGGCAATCAACATACTCCAAAGCGCTCTCAGTATGGACGAGTTCTTCCGCGTATCACAATGTAAATCGGCAAAGGAGATTTGGGATACCTTGGTAGAAACGCATGAAGGAACAACATAAGTAAAAAGATCAAGGCTTAATACTTTGAGTCAAAAATATGAAATGTTCCGTATGCAGCTCGGGGAATCTATTGTTGCCTTACAAAAAAGATTCGTTCATCTAATAAATCACTTGATTGCTCTAGGGAAGACCTTCACCAACGACGATCTCAACTTGAAAGTCCTAAGATACTTGACAAGGGAATAGCAACCGAAAGTGACCGCTATTTCGGAAAAGAAGAGTCTCTCAACAATGACATCCGTATCTCTATTTGGAAAACTTCAAGAGCACGAATTGGAACTTGGAAGTCTCGAGAAGCACGAAATTCAAGAGAAAAAGTCCAAGAGAATTTCCTTGAAGATTGACACGAAGGATGACAAAGATGACGAGACTTCCGAAGATGAGAACTTCATGCTTCTTGTTAAGAAGCTTGGTAAGTTTTTTAACAAAAATAAAAATTCCTCTTTTCCTAAAAAGAATAAACATTTCAGGAAGAAGGATGCCTCCACATCGATTCAAGAAGTCACATGTTATGAATGTGGGAATCAAGGTCACATAAAGCCAGATTGTCCAAGACTTGCAAAGAAAGGAGGACTCAAAGGCAAGAAGGATTTCAAGAATAAAAAGGCTTATGTTGCTTGGGATGATAATGAAGTTAGTTCCTCATCGGAATCGGAAAGCAATGAATATGCAAATATGGCTCTAATGGCTTCACATCACTCCGATGAAGAAAATGACGAGGTTAGTAGCAACTTTTCAATTTATGAAAATGATGCACAAGAAGTCATAGATGAACTTATAAAAGAATGCAAGACTTTGTATAAAAACATTTCATCCCAAAAGAAACGAATACTATCTTTAAAAGAACAAAATACATCTTTTGGAAAGTACATTGAAAATGAAAAACAAAAATTGATGGATGAAAAACAAAGCCTTGTATGCAAAAATTGTGAGTCATTATCTTTTCAAATTGTTCAACTTAAAAGAGTCTTAGAAAGATATGAAAAAGGTCAAATTGGCTTGGAGGAAATTCTTAGGCACCAAAGATATCCTAATGACAAAAGTGGTTTAGGATATTCTAAGTTTTCCAAACCAAGCACAAGTGAAACCGTTTTCGTAAAAGCTAGTGAACAAATTGTTAAAGAAAAGACAAACAATTCTAAAACTATGCATCAAAGTCATAAAAAGAAAAGAATCATTAAGAAACAAAAATATGTTCCTAGATATAAAAGTCAATTTCAACCTACTTGTTTTTATTGTGGAATCAAAGGCCATACACCTAATGCTTGCTATGTGCGCAACATTGGTGTTGCTAAAGGGAATTATGTGTGGGTTGAAAAGGGTATTAAATACCAAGGACCCAAAGCAATTTGGGTACCTAACAATACTTGACTTTGTTTTGTAGGTATGCTTAAAGACAACTTCTACTCAATGGTATCTTGATAGCGGTTGTTCAAAGCATATGACGGGCGATATCAATAAATTTTCAAGTCTATCACTTAAGGCCAAATGATACGTTACGTACGGTGATGATAATAACGGAAAGATTCTTGGAGTTGGAACCATTGGTGCATCTCCTCATACAATCATCGAAGACGTCCTTTATGTGGAAGTCCTTAAACACAACCTTCTTAGCATAAGTCAATTGTGTGACAAAGGGTTCCGAATCAACTTCATAAAGGAGGAATGCTTGATAGAAAATTAAGTCACCCATGACCTCTTGCTAAAAGGTAAAATATTTAATAACATTTTCATGATTTCTTTTGATGACTCTTCCTTGAAGGTAAAGTGCTTAATGGCAAACAACAACGAGGCATGGCTTTGGCATAAAAGGTTTGCTCACATTCACATGGAGCATTTAAACAAGTTAATAAAGCATGACCTAGTTGTTGGTCTTTCGAAGATAAAGTTCATCAAGGACAAGTTATGTGATGCTTGCCAAAAAGGGAAGCAAACCAAAACATCCTTCAAGACCAAGAAAGTGATATCTACTTCAAGACCACTACAATTGTTACATATGGATCTTTTCGGTCCATCAAGAACAAAAAGCTTCGGAGGTAACGTTTATGATTTAGTTGTTGTTGATAATTTCTCTCGATACACATGGACATTGTTTTTAGTGTAGAAAAGTGATGCCTTCAAAGCATTCAAGAAGTATGCCAAGTAAACTCAAAACGAGAAGTCACTCTCAATAGTCTCCATTAGAAGCGGCCATGGTGGAGAATTCCAAAACTCATCATTTGAAGATTTCTGTGAAGAGCATGGAATCTCTCACAACTTTTCCGCACCAAGGACTCCTCAACAAAACGGTGTCGTAGAAAGGAAGAATAGGGCATTAGTGGAACTTGCAAGGACAATGCTTAGCGACTCAAATCTTCCTAAATATTTTTGGGCGGATGCGGTTAGCACGGCTTGTTTTGTGAGCAACCGTGTCAATATTCGACCAATTCTCAAGAAGACTCCGTATGAGTTGTTCAAGGGTAGGAAACCAAACATATATTTTTCCACATATTCAGATGCAAATGATTCGTTCTCAACAACGGCAAGGAAAATCTTGGTAAGTTTGATGAGAAGTCCGACGAAGGTATATTTCTTGGTTATTCTCTCTCAAGTAGAGCTTTTAGAATTTTGAATAAACGAACACTTACTATTGAAGAATCTATTCATGTTTCGTTTGATGAGACTAACCCCTCGAAAGAGGATAATATTATTGTGGATGATGATGATGATGTAGTAGATATATCGTAACAACAAAAGGAGACATCAAAAGACCAAGCAATATCACAAGAAGATGACTCACCAATTATTGAAGAACATCAAGATCTTTTGAAAGAATGGAGAACTCATAGAGATCACCTAATAGATAAAGTTATTGGTGATATTAGCCAAGGCGTTGCAACTCGACTAAATCTCAAGGATGCTTGTCTCAACATGGCGTTCGTATCTCAAATTGAACCAACCAAAATCGATGAAGCCTTAGGCGACGATCAATAGATAATAGCTATGCAAGAAGAACTTAACCAATTCGAAAGGAATCAAGTTTGGACTCTTGTACCAAGACCGGACAGCAAACACATCATAGGAACAAGATGGGTGTTCAAGAACAAACTTGACGAAAATGGAATCATAGTTCGTAACAAAGCAAGATTGGTCGCATAAGGCTACAACCAAGAAGAAGGAATTGACTTTGATGAAACATTTGCTCTGGTAGTAAGGTTAGAAGCAATTAGATTATTAATTGCTTACGCTTGTTCCATGAATTTCAGTTATACCAGATGGATGTCAAAAGCGCTTTCCTAAATGGTTACATCAATGAAGAAGTCTATGTCAAACAACCTCCGGGCTTTGAAGACTTCAAGAATCCCTCTCATGTCTACAAGTTGAAGTAGCTCTTTATGGCTTAAAGCAAGCACCAAGGGCATGGTATGTCCGTCTTAGCAACTTCCTATGTGAGAAGGGTTTTACAAAAGGAAAGGTTGACAAGACTTTGTTCATCAAGAATTTCAAGGGCAACACCTTACTAGTTCAAGTCTATGTTGACGACATCATCTTCGGATCAACAAACAAAGACCTTTGCAAAGAATTATCTCTTATGATGCAAGGTGAATTCGAGATGTCCATGATGGGAATGATGAACTACTTCCTTGGATTACAAATCAAGCAAACAAAGGATGGCATCTTCATCAACCAATCCAAGTACTGCAAGGAACTGTTGAAAAGATTCGATATGGACAGTTGCAAAGTAATGTCTACTCCAATGGGATCCGGAACATACGTTGATCAAGATCTATCCGGCATTTCAATTGATATTAGAAAGTATTGAGGTATGATCGGTTCACTATTATATTTGACGGCAAGTCGTCCTGACATTATGTTTAGTGTTTGTTTGTGTGCCCGATTTCAAGCTAATCCGAAGGAATCACATCTCACCGCCGTGAAGAGGATCATGGAGTATCTCAAAGGAACGACGCACATCGGATTATGGTATCCAAAAGGTAGCACATGTTCTTTAATTGGATATTCTGACGCTGATTATGCAGGATGTAATACCGATAAAAAGAGTATAAGTGGTACTTGTCACATTCTCGGGAATGCACTAGTGTCGTGGGCATGTAAGAAGCAAGCATGCGTTGCACTTAGCACGGCCGAAGCGGAGTACATCGCAGCAGGAAGTTGTTGTGCCCAAATCTTGTGGCTTAAACAACAACTCCTCGATTTCGGTATAGACCTTGGTTGTATCCCTCTCCGATGTGACAACACAAGTGCCATCAATATCACGAAGAACCTGGTCATGCATTCAAGAACAAAGCATATAGATATCCGGCATCACTTCCTTCGAGATCATGTTCTAAACGGAGATGTCGATGTTACGTTTGTGGATACACACAATCAACTTGCCGATATATTCACTAAACCATTGACTAAGGAGCAATTTTTCAAGATTCGACGAGAACTTGGTATTCTCAATGAAGGTGACATATAACCCTATCTTTAAAATTGCTTGTTGAATATTTTTGCTGCATAATATGTGTTTCTTGTTCACTTTGTGTTACAAAAGGCTAGCACTCATTTTTCGTCGTTTTTGATCTTTCACTCTTTCGGTTATCCGAAAAACATCATTTTTAAAATATTTTTTGATCAAAAGTTGCGTTATGATATTTGCTAACATTTTGTAAAAAAAATTCGTCAAAAATATTTCCCAACATAGCCCCAACCATGCTGCTGTCCTTTTAAAAAATTTTGAAATTTTTTGCCCGTTAACCGGTTAACGCATCCCAGACAGCAGTCCTGGGTCACGTGTTGGACATGTTTTTGCTTGTTTTGTTTTTTCTTCTTTTATGTACTTTTTCATATGTTTGGTTGTGAGTCATATGTTTTTTAATACCTCTTTCAAACTCCTCATAAGCTATTCACTCCCTTTGACTCACCATTAAACTCCACTACCTCATTTTCACTCTCTCTTCTCCAAAACCATAACCACCCCATTAATACACCATTAAAACCCACTCCACTAAAACTCTTTTATAAACTCTACATACACTCAAACCCTAATCCGAAAATACATCCACACAACCTAAACCCTAAGCTTCAACTTCTCTTCAATGGCTCCAAGAAAAGGAAAGGCTCCTGTGTCAGCATCAAAATCCAGCAGTGAAGAGGAAATGGCCATGGAATCAACCAAGAAGTGGAGAATGGATTTTCGTGTCCGGGTTCGACATCTTCTTAAGGGTAAGTATGTGAATCTGAAATCCTTTGAAACTTTTAAGTTTCCGGCATTGTTAGAATATCAGAGGATGCTAGACTTTATTGCTGATAATGGAAAAGTATATCCGAATTTGGTAAAATCCTTTATGAACAACATGTCTCTTAACTGTGATGATAAGGATAAACACCAACTGTTTGCTATTGTAAGGAACTGTGAAATTGGAGTTGACCTAGGTACTCTTGCTGCTTCATTGTCTATCCCATATTCGGGTATTTTCCTCTATAAAGGGGTAAACCATGATGAAGGAAAATGGGCCAACTATGACAAAATGGAATACTATTATCAGATTTGTCGGTTTCCAAAGGCAGCCGTGGTATCCGGCCAACGTACCTTCCGGGTATTATGTTATGCTAAGAACTTATCTGTGCATGATCGGATGCTACACTACTATTATCAGATTAATGATTTGGAAATGCAAGTCCTATTTGCTGTCAAGAACAAGATTAAGGTGAACTGGCTTCCTACTATGATGTATCATCTGAAGCAACAACTTTCTCTCAAGACAAGATTACCCTATGGCTGCCTCATTTCAAGAATCCTGGAAATTACCGATATGGAAATCGGTAGAGAGCCTTTTATCGCTATGACTACTACGCCTAATGAGATTAATGGAGTCACTATCATAAAAAACACCAACATAATCCAAAGCAACGATGGGACCTACAAGTATGACGATGGATCCTCCACCTCCACCTCCATCCCAACTATTCCCGAAACCGGCATCATAAATGAATTCCTCTACTCAACCATCATGACAAACCATCATGACAAACCACCATGAAACCATGCGTGCCTTTAAAAGACTTCGGAACTTAGTCTTAAGCTCCCGAAACCCACCGAATTTGTTGATGAGGATGAGGACAGTAGCGAAGAGGAGGAAATAGATGATGAGGATGTATCGGAAGAGGAATGATGACCTTGTTTTCTTGCTGTTTTTTACCATGCTTTAAATCTAGTTTATGTAATTTTGTTTCAAACATAAGTCCTATGTTTATTAGGCAATTTTGGTTTCCATGTTCTAAGCTTTTCCACTTTATGCTAGTACTCTTGTTGGCTATGTTAAAGTTATGCTTATGCTTCTATGTGTGTTTTGCTTGCATGTCTTACTTGATGCATATTCCTATTCAATGCCTGTATGATGTTTTTCTTTTCATATCAATGCTTGTTGGTCTATTCCTTTTTGCTAATGCCAAAGGGGGAGAAGACTTTGTTTCTCTAATGCCTCTCGATGCAGAATTTCTTTTGCTACTGCCGCTATTATTTAGGGGGAGTTGCTATCTTTAGGGGGAGGATCGTCTTAGAGAAACGTCGATCAAGATCTCGCACATTTTTGGTTGTCATCATAAAAAAGGGGGATAATGTAGAAGCACACCTTCAACCTCGAAGATTTTGATGAATACAACACGACTGTCATGCGCTTCATATTTGCAAAAAGTAAAAGAGCTCTCAAACATGATCTAGCAACAAGCATCGGTATTGTGATCAAGCTTATTTTGCTCATTCCGTTTATTTCAAGCTTGGACGCAAAACGTTGAGGTACATCAAAAACCTTTACAAATTGATGTACAAGTGTTCAATAAATTATTTCACATGTTATCATATTGCATATATTTTTTGAAAGGTTTTTAAAATGGATTAACACTTTTAAAATTAAGATTTTTTCTGTTTTTAACAGTGTTAACTGGTTAACCATTTGGTTAACCGGTTAACGGCTCCAAATTTCAAAAGACAGTGTTAACGTTGCTATGCGTTAACCGGTTAACCATTTGGTTAACCGGTTAACACTGAAGATTTTTGAAAAATTATTTTCTTTGAAATTCAAAATATACCTCTTTATTATACCTCTTTAAATTATATTTTGTTTCATAATTTCTCACACCTTTTTGAAAGGGTGTTTTAAGATTTATATATTCTGAATTTTTTAAAATTCAAAAACACCTCCTAGAATTTTTTATAAAAAATCATTCAATCAAAATCACTTCTTTTGACATATATTTTCAAACTTCAAAAGTGTTCATATTGTGATTCATAATTTTTCATACTCATCATTGAACACTTGTATTGATATTTATAAAGTGAATTTTGATCAAAGGAGAAGATCAACTTAGATCGATATCAAACATTGTACTACTCTAAAAAATTACAAAGAATTAAAATAGATTTTCTATTGTGACTTGTGATCCAAGATTGTTGGACTCAAGGGATAGTGATTGCAAGAGGATTGTTCTTGCACACTAGATTGTTTAGTTGTTTAGAAAGTAGGCCTCACCGATTGAAGGTGCGATAGGTTGTACATTTCTAAAAACTAGTGAAAATCTCTTTCGTGTTGGAAAGAGGACTGGATGTACCTTCGGATTGTGAAGGGAACCAGGATAATTTGCCGTGTCTCTTTTACTTTCTCGCTTTATAGTTTTCATCCCATAAAGAAGTAAAAGAAATCCATCCATCAACGAAAATAATCGAGAAAATTTTATAACTCCTAATTCACCCCCCTCTTAGGCGTACTTTGAAACTACAATGCTTTAACATACTCTACGAGTAGATAGGTTGATAAGCTTTGTTAGAAAACTGAGAAAAGACTTAACAAAATTGATACAGTCTTGACACCTTAGACCCTTAGATATGCGATATCGGTTTGGATACCTGTTATACCGAAATATGAAGCTTTAGTTATAAATTAGCCCCGAGTAGTTTATATTAGCAGTCAACATCGTCTGAAGTACAAGCTACGTGGAAAGCCGATGCAAATAAGTGATTGATCGCAAATATGCCAAAAAGAAGAAAAAAAAGAAAAAATCTTAAGAATATGCAAGCCATTGGTAAAACAATCAAGTTGCACAAGAGGCAAAGAAAAAGACTGATGTTAGTTGGTTTAGAGGAATCTGGTTATGAACTCGGTAGGGAGGATTACTATTCGATCCCCCACAACTTGCACTCAGTATGTTAAAGGGTTACCACACTTGTGTACCAGACCCCATATGAAAAAAGGATAAAACTCACTAACAGGTTACTCCACTATGCGCGTGTAAAGGTAACGGGCTTAATGTGATTGCGTCAGAATGAAACCGGGTGAAACAGAGATAAGAGTATTAGGATGAGCTATAATAGCATGATTCAGATTGGTTTATATATGGGGTTTATGAACATTGTTTGTTTTAGTGTCACTAGTGTATCTTTAGTGTTTGAGTACTATTAGTTCATTTGGCATAAAGCCGCACAACCACATATGGATAAGTAATGTGTTTCGTGTCTGCATATAAAGGATATTTTTCAAAACATATTTGATTGTTTGCTTGAGGACAAACAAAGATTCAAGTCCGGGGGAGTTTGATAACTCAAATTTGTATCGATTATTTAGTATAGTTTCCGATCATTTAACTTGTTAATTTATACATTTTGAACGATTTTACGCGAGTTTTGTGTTTGTTTTGCAGGTATTCGATTAAACTTGAATTTTGGAAGCAAATGGTGAAAACGAGACTTATTGGACAAGAAATGAAGCAAAACAGAAGGAGAAAATGAAGTTTCTGTATTTTTACTATGGGACGACCGTCACAGATGAGTGACGACCGTCACCAACCCAAGATGACCGTCCCAAGTTTAAGTCGACCGTCACAAGAATTTTTTTTCCAGAAACCTATATTACGTATCAGAAGTCAAAACAAAAAGAGTCGTTGTTCATCTTTTTCTCATTCAACAGAGAAGTTTTCTCCACCCTATTCAAACTTAGTCCAACTTCATCAGTAAAGGTCCAAGCTAAATCCATTCCGTCAAATTCTCAACAAACCAAAGCTTAAAAGCTATAAATAGAAGCTACTTCCAAGTCCAAAGGGAACTTCACTTTTTTACCGAATTGCTGCCAAATTTTTGTTTGAAGCTAAGATTTATTTCCATCACTGTTTCTATTTTTCCATTACCAAACCAAAGTGATAGTTTCCATCATCAGGAAACTATCACTCTTTATTTCTTTCTAGCCACAACATAATTGTTTTAGTTTTTAGTTTTCTTCAAGTTTGGTTGATCAAGAACATTGCAACCAGGTTTCTTTTTTTAATGTTTTATTGTTTAATTATTATGCCATTTATTATTATGCAATTCTTCTTCTTTTACCTTTCTTCGTTTTTATTTAATATGTCCGGCTAAACCGTTAATTCGTATGTAATTGTCTAACCGAAACGAATTCGATAGAAATAGGCTAATATCTTAAATTAAGTTGCTTTTCGGTTTTGATTTCTTAATATAAACAACTTTCGTTACGAGAGTAAGAAAGTATAAAAAATTAGGATTAAAACCACGAGAGTGTGAGATCGTAATCGGATAGCTGAAATCGGACATTGTTTTAAATACAGTGGAAACACTTTAAAATCAATTAGAACCTTTAGGTTTCCAAAAAGTATTTCAAACTTGAATTGACACAACGGGAGCGCTCAATTGAAGTTAGGAGTATAGTAATAGGTAAGACCACGAGAGTGTGAGTTAACGACTTTTAAACCGACAGTTTCTACAGAGAAATAACTTAACAAACCTTAATAAGTCGACCCTCTATTGAATTCGCGAAGGAGAATCAATTACATACTGATATTCTTATTATTAATTTACTTAATTACTTTCTCGCCTTTTAAAACTAAAAATATCACTCGCCTTAGCTAAACATATTAACACCCGATAGCGCAATGTTGATTATCGAGTCTCGGTGAGATTAATATCTTTTATTACTACGCGATTAGGCTGTATACTTGCTGTTAGAATCTTTAGACTCGGAAAGTCGCGATCATTTTAATTCCAAGATCATTGTGATTTGGGGGTTTTGCACACACCATTGTTTCATAAATTCAGCCGAGTGAAGAGGCCTGAAGGTCGAAGAGATTGTTCAACCATATCACGGTAATTGTAGGATTGTGAAGAAAGGTGTGAGTTCACTCGTATCGATTCAAAGCGGTCATGCTCGAAGTTTGAAGAATAAAAAATTCTTGCAAGAAGGGAGCAACAATCGGAGGTTTGTTCGACACGCGTGAAGGACTTGATTCTTCTTGAATCAAGGGACAAAGAGAAACATAGCTACAACAACAATTAGGATTGGTTTGTCGTTTCTAATTTTTCTTTGTAAAAACATTGCAATTTTAATATATATATATATATATATATATATATATATATATATATATATATATATATATATATATATATCCCAATTCGATTTTTGAATTGGGGGCAGAGTTACCCTTAGCGAGGACGATAGGGTATCTGCCTAAACAAATCCGTGTGTTCTTCGTTTTTCTGTATTCGTTATATTTTTCGCACAACTTGAAATAGTGTAACATTGAAAATTCTGTTTTGCAAATCTTGGTGCACTTCAAGTGTTTGTGAAATTGTTGCTATCAAATTTGATAGTAATTTTAGAAAAATTCTACACTATAAATATTTGCAAAACATACTTGGTGTGGTGTGCCCACCAAGTGTTTGACAAAATTCAAAACACACTATTTCATTGTCCTTGTGCCATATTCATTTCTCTTAATATTATTGGAAATAATTAAATCAATTGTGTTAAATTTAAGTGATTAATTTGTGAGCTATTGATTCATTCATCTTTAATATCTCATTTGGTTTGACATCCGATCACTGGTGACTTAATAAAATTTAGATATGGATTTTTCGGGGAGCTTTCACAAACTATTTTTAAATATATTTTAAAAGTTAGAAATTTTTTAAAGGGATCTATTCAACCTCCCTCTAAATCCATACAATCCTCTAACAGAAAAAAAAAAAAAATAGAAAAATGATAACTTCAATTTAAGGATTGCTAAGAGTGGATGTTCTTCATCCTCTCCTTCATGATTTAAAACATTTCATATATACATTGTTAATAAACATAATTAAATTCATGTAATAATTAATAATATTCTAATTGCCAACCATATATAAATTGTTACACATTCTTTTGTACAATTAATCTCTCGAATTATTCTAAGCAAAATGAAAACCCAAAAAAAAGAAAAATTCTTTACCTCCGTTTAATGTCTTTCATTATTTCAATAAGTTCTTTGTCTCAATGATAATACAACTTCTCTGATGCTACAATATTTTGTTTCATTGCTAATAAAATCAGTTTGAAATTCTATGAGAATACTTATGCATGATACTTGTTGCAAGAATGCTGATCCAAACTTCAAATTTTGTTTAATGGACAAAATTATTCAGTGAAGTGTTCGATGTTCATGTGATTGAAGAACCTTTTTCAAGTTCTTTGTATGACGGTCTTAAATAATGATGCTGGTTGAGTCGATGAAAAATTTATATTCAAATTATAGAAATATGTTTAGTTTTTTTACATTATTACGCGAGTAAATAACGAGTAATTATTAGGAGTATGTGTAAAAAAAAGAACTAGTAATTATTATGGATGTAAAACGGATTTGTTTGTAATAAATATTTTGCAGGAATAAAAAAGAAATTTGATATTAAACACCGAAGCAGAAGAAACCGATTTGAGCCTTGAAAGTTGAAATTCAAACAAAAAGCGTCCCTACATCCAAACCCTTAATTTGAGGCGCAGACTATCATGGCGTCAGAGAACGCTTCTCGATCGGGTTCTGCTGCAGATTCCTACGTAGGGAGCTTGATAAGCTTGACCTCCAAGAGTGAGATTAGATACGAAGGAATTCTCTACAACATCAACACCGAAGAATCCAGTATTGGCCTCACAAACGGTATTCGTTTATCCTTTCTATGTTTTCTTCTATTTCAGCTCTATTTCCTTACCTTCATATCAGATCTTCAACTTTGAATTTTGAATTCAGTCTCAACATTTTTATTTTTAACTTTATTTTCTACTCATCGTGTGTTTACTTAATTTGATTCCATGCCATACATATAGGTACGGAATTTTTGTGATGAATTTTTTATTCATAACAAAATTTCAATAGCATCATCTGTGTTACTTGTTTGATTTTTCACCCATGTATGGCATGTCCGGAATTTGAATTTTATTTGTCGAAGTGTATTATCTGTTGCCTATCATTTGAGCTCTTCTTCACCTATCTCTTATTGGTTATTGGGGTGCTAGAACTGTGCTTCATTTTTCTTCTTCTTTTTTTTTTTGTTTGTTACTTGCTATGCAATTGTGGATGTCAGATTAATGAAAGCCCGTAACCTCGGCAATAAATGAAAGCATCAAATACCAAACTCAAAATTTGAAGAAGCCCTCAACGCATTAATTAGCTTATCAAATGCAACACTAAAAGAAGCTAAATTTAGATACTTCAAAGATGACATGGGTCAATTCAATCAAAGAAAAAAAAATGACATGGGTCAATGATAGTTCTCTAATTATTAAAGACTGGAGACATATTTTTCTCTTTTATGTTTGGATATTTTGTCTTAATGAGAGAGTTCTAATGAGAATTTGAATATCTATTTCTATTTCTATGAAAAGAATCTATAATTGCAACAGATTTATTATAAACACAAGAGGATATAGAGTTTAAACTTGTTTCCTTCTATTGTTAGTGATTAAATATTTTGAATTCTGAAAATATCATCCAAATAGGAATCAATGGCTCATTCAATTAAATGGTATGTCCTGCGTTAGAATATAGGTTTCAGATGTGGGACATGTGTTTCTTTTGAGGTTGATGAAGATTTGTATCAGAGCCCGTACTTGATTTGGGTGTTGGGGAAGCAAATTGGTGAAGCAATGTTATCAAATATCGGCCATGGCAGCACTATGGCAGATATACATGGCGGATTTTGGGCTCACTGCAATGGTAAATAGAGGCCAATATTGCGGATTTTCCGCCATAATCTGCTGTAACATAGCCGCAAAGCGGCCAATGTGGCAGGATTTTGGCTCTCCGCCATGGACGGCCACCGACAACATTGCACTGTATATCACATTCTAATTCTAATGTATGGGGAATGACACTCACATCAAAAGTATGGGGTTTTAATGTAAAGTTTTTGTAACCTTGATTTCTCCCACCAGTATAACTTTTGGCATGTGATTCCTATATCATTCCTTAGTTTAGGTCTTAAATTCCATCCATTATTTTCAGTTTCATAGCCTCTCATTCCATATATCCAAACAAACTTCAGTTGATTTTTAGTGATGTTGTGTACTTATTGTGTTTCTCCTAGTTCCATTGTTTTCATTTTAAGGTTTATATTGGTTAAAATTGAAAACCATAACTTTTGAAAACAAGAACCTCTAGAAACTTTGTGCAAGATATAAAGGCCTTGCTTTTGGATTACATTCCAATTCAAGATTTTCTTGTAACCTTCTGGATTATTGCAGCGTTCATAACATTTTGGTGGTGTGATACTTTTGTTTTTGTGTGGCAGTGCGGTCTTTTGGAACAGAAGGAAGGAAAAAGGATGGTCCACAAATTCCTCCTGGTGACAAGGTTTATGAGTATATACTTTTCCGTGGGACTGACATCAAGGTATAATGGATAGGATATATACACACGCCTTTTGTAAATAGTTAATGTTCCTGCTCCTGATTTCCGTTAATCACTTGAATCAATAGCATTAACTTCTATGACTTTACAATTTATTTTGATAAAAACACATTTATAGTATAATCTGACTCATTTAATTTAACCATATATAGGAGGGGAAACTTTAGAAGGTTGATCTAGTTTTTCATTCACTTGCTGCTGTTTAAGTCCCTTTATTACACAATAAAGGTTTTGTTTAGATGTCACTGCACTGACATATTGGACAACTTATGTCCATGTTATGTATGTATTAAATGAACCGAGACATATGCAACAACTTTTTTTTTCTGCAGGATTTACAGGTTAAATCTTCTCCACCTGTCCATCCTTCTCCACAAGTCAACAGTGACCCAGCTATTATTCAGGTTACTGAGAAATTGTCTTGATAAGTCAAATTCATTTAATGTCATGCTCATTATATGAAATTTTATTTGCAGTCTCATTATTCTCACCAAATCACCACATCTACAAGTTTACCTTCTGGTGTAAGTGGGTCTTTCGCTGATCTCAATTCTCATACTCCACAACTCGGACTTCCTGGGTCAAGTTTTCAAGGTCCCTTACCTTTGTATCAACCTGGAGGGAGCATAGGGTCATGGGGGGCTTCTCCACCTGCTCCAAATGCAAATGGTGGCGGGCTTGCTATGCCAATGTATTGGCAAGGATATTATGGTGCCCCCCCAAATGGACTTCCTCATTTACACCAACAATCCTTGCTTCGACCACCACCTGGTTTATCAATGCCTTCATCAATGCAGCAGCCTATGCAGTATCCCAATTTTAGTCTCTCTTTACCGACTGTATCTTCTAATTTACCGGAACTGCCATCATCTTTGCTACCTCTGAGTACAAGTACACCTAGTGTAACATCTGCTTCTTTAGCTCTATCAAATTTTCCTCCAGCACCTTCTGTCTTGTCTCCTGCACCTTCTGCTCTGACTCCTGATCCTTCTGCTACACTAGCTTCTGAAGTTTTTCCTGTTTCAGTGACTAGCAAGTCACCAATTGTTTCAACTTCAACAGTAGCACTAGCTGCTAGCTTACCATCCATGACTCCATCAATTAATTCTGGTCTAGATATAAATGCTTTAGTGCAACCAATCTCCAGCAAAACTAGTGTTGTTTCGAATTCAAGTTTGCCATATCAAACTGTATCCCATTTTTCTCCTGCAGTTGTTGGATCATCAAATTCCATCCGTACAGAGACACCAGCCCCTACTCTGGTAACCCCGGGTCAATTACTGCAGTCTGGACCAACTATAGTTTCTTCTGCTCAGCCTTCACGAACACCGCACAAGGATGTTGAAGTTGTTCAAGTATTATCCACATCATCTCCTGAGCAATCTCTGACAATTTCTACTGAAACTAAACCACCAATACTGCCATTGCCAGTGACTTCTGGGCCCAGTCACAGGGTATCCTTCTACTCTTTTTCTATCAGTTTCACGCACACACACCTCATCACGGAAGCAAGTGTGCACCATTTTCAAAGTTCTACATTTTTCAGTTACATAGGTTAAGACAATTGAAAGATAGATAAATAAATAAATAGAAGCATTGTTTGTCACTTGGATATGGTTCTTGTGATGTTAGGTACAGTTGGGCATGCCTTAGGTTTTTTCCTCTTTCTCCGTGTTTCATTTATCTCCTTATCCAATAAGTTTTCTGTTTTTACTTTAATTTTTCCAAGTTTGGTCTTTTCAAATAATTTTTTTTTCTTTCGTTATACTCTTGATTTTATGTATTTTTTCTTTCATGCAATATTGTCATGCTTATTTTAATTGATTTCTTTTTGGTGTTTCTTTTGTTGAGAATTTAACTGATTTGGTATGGTTTATATCTATTTTAATTTTATTTGGCAACTACCATAGATATATTATGATGATGAGCCTCTCTCAATTTGATTTGATTTTGATATTCTCAAATAAATATAGCACCATATCACTAATACACCTAAACCGCACAAGAATGGATATTTTATTCCATCAACTTTATCACCATCTATTGTTTTGATTGAGATAGTCATTTGACATTTGATTGCACTTTTTAAAGTCTGGCAGAGGTCCTATGCAAACTCATCATCATGGATATAGTTATAGAGGACGTGGAAGAGGAAGAGGAACTGTGGTAATTTCTGTTTACTGTTTCATTTAATACTTACATATTTTGGATGGCTTTGTACCCTTTGAAATTGAAAACTTAGCTGAAGATATTGAGTTTTAAAATTATTATTGAGTTTCAGATTATGAGTCTTTTAACTTTGTTATAAATATCAAATATACGTTTGAAATAGGGTTATTTTGAATAATTCTTTGACGATTAATACTAGATAAATAAACCTTCCCGAAGGATTTTGATAGGTTTGTTATTGTTAGTTAAAATGTTAAGGGCGGTTGGGGTAGTTCAACTGGTATATGTTAGTTGAATTAAATGAGTGTAAATTGTTGGTTTAAGATTCAATCCCTGACGACAACATTTATTTATATGTCAAGGTTGGACACGAGTTAAAAAAAAAAGGTAAAGTTATTAAGTATGAAGTTAGATAGTAAATCTACAACTGGGTGGATATTTACATTAGCTGGTGATGCAAGTCGGATATCGAGTGTTGGAGATCATAAATTTACAACTGAGTGGATATTTACATTAGTTGGAGGTGCGATTTCTTGGAAGAGTAAGAAACAAACATGTATTACTCTTTCGACCATGAAATCGGAGTTTGAGGCTCTTACTTCCGCTGGTCAAGAAGCATAATGGTTGAGTGACCATCGGTTGAAAGTCCCATTGGCTAAAGAAAATGTTTCAAAAGTGTTGATACATTGTGATAGTCAAGCCACCCTAGCAAGAGCATTCAGTGAAATATACAATGGAAAGTCTAGGTATATTGGTCTTAGACATACTTTCGTGAGAAAATTCATTAAAGATGAAAACATTTTACTCACCTCTATACAAACGAGTTATAATTTGGCTGATCCATTTACTAAGCCCCTGGCCAGAGACTTCGTAAGAACAACCTCGAGAGGCATGGGGTTGAAACTCCTTGAGTAAGAGTTCTGACAACGACGACAACCCAATCTTACGTTAATAGAAAATTAACCTAAAGATCCAATGGATAACAAGTCATTGATTTGGATGTTTGTCAAACATCGAACATTTCGTGATAATGTTGACCTTTAAAATGAGGATTGAGTTGTTATTTAAACTCTTAATGAGGTTCAATACTGAGGGTATGTGTCTCGTGGAAAATGATATAATATGAACTTCACTTATGTGAATTTTGAGACGGTGCCGTCTCAAAGTGAGAGTTGGAGTCTCATGAAAAATTCATGAAAAGGAAAAACACATGGCCATGAATAATGCTAGGCGAGAGATGTAAGCGAAGAACCATTAAAAAGTGTGTAAGTTAATGTTGGTGTAATCGCAGGGGATAAAGGTTCAAAGCATTGTTACCTAACATTCCGATTAGACTTTGTGTTATCCTTACTAAGGTTAAGTTCAAATCGAAAGATACTTAACTGTATTAACATTCTCTGTTTCTCTTTTTTGGAATTGGTGTTGTCATTATTAGAACAAGTGGAGGATTGTTGTAAACATTAAATGTCGATGGGTGTCTTACAAAATGACAAGAAAAGTGGAAAAGAAGCAACATTTCGTGAAGTGTTGTTGCGGAATGAAAGTAGGCAATGCTGAGAAACAATGTAACTTTTGGTTAAAATGTGTTGTTTCATCAAGGGTCGCAACCTTGTGAAACAACACATACTTGACCTATAAATACCTCATTCCGGAATTCAGAAAACACATTACAAATCGAATATCCTCTTGTACAAAATTCCAAACACTTTTTGCTATATAATCAAATTTTCGTCGGTCTTACGCAAATTCGATATAAGGCTGAATGATCCTGAGTATTCTTGCGGTCTGACTCTAAGACATACAAGAGAGTGTTTGAAATACTTTTAAAGAAAGTGACATCATTCACGATTCAGTCTTGGTTCCATTCAATTTTATCAATTTTTCTAACAGAAACTAGTCAGAAAGCCATCAAATAAAGAATAAAAAAATCAGGTATAAATTTTCGTAGAAAAATGTTTTAAAAGCGAGTCACAGAGTAGCAGATACACCCGGCGGGAAAAATAACCAAATGACCGAATACCGAAAAAAATTGCAACAACCAAACTTTTACCTATTTTGCGGAGACAATAAACTACATAAACCAAAAAAAAAAACCTTTAAAAAACCCCTTAAATGTGGGATCCGTACATTGGAAAAGGTCCTAACTGAACTCAGAAGAAAAGAAAAGATGAGTCTGGACCTATGGCTTCGAAAACTGGTGGCTGTAGCCTGTAAGGCGGCTTGTGGTTCACACTTTATGTGGTGGCAGCGTGTGACGTATGTGGGAGATCGGCGGCTTCCAGTACTTGTTGTGGGGTGCGGGTCTTTAGAAACAGAAGTGTCTCCGGCAGCAGGCCTCTCATTTCTCCGTGCCAGACGAAGGCGCCCTCGGTCACCCGGAGAATAAAATAAAAATAATAAATTAGACAACTAGGTCTAGGATTACAAAAAGATGCGAACTTGAATACGATTTTATATATATATATATATATATATATATATATATATATATATATATATATATATATATATATATATATATATATATATATATATATATATATATTTGTATCGAAAAGGTTGAAACAACTTTTTATATACATGGAATATAATCCTAATAGAATGCAATCCTATCATAACTCGAAAAGATATTAACAAATCATACTAAAATAAATATTACCATCTTAACATTTTCAAAGTTTGATAACAAATTAAGGCCTTAACACACATTCTTCTTCATGTAGAAAAATGGCCTCACAACACACTGTTCCAATCATATAGTGTAAATATCAGACACATCAACTTTTTATAAACAAATTTTGTTTAAAATGGTGACGATGTACACTTTTATAGACTAAAATAATTAACTTGTTACATAAAAAGCTTAAATGCCTTACTTACAAACGTCTAACTTAGAAGACCATGTATTTGTCTTTTTATTTATATTGATATCTATGATTTTGAGCCCATTAAAACTTTGATTAAATGCTTTGCAGGGTTTTCGCCCAGTCACAAAATTCACTGAGGATTTTGATTTCATGGCAATGAATGAGAAGTTCAAAAAGGATGAAGTCTGGGGTCACCTTGGTAAAAGCAACAAGTGTATCTCAAAAGATAAAGACGGGGAAGAAAATGCTTTTGATGAGGATTACAGTCTAGATGAAGATAATGACGACTTATCTAATGTAGAGGTTAAGGTAATGATATCTTCTGTGCAACTTGATGTGCATTCAGTTATATTATACAACTGTAAGTATTTTTGTTAGATTTTGTGTTCTGACTATGTTTTATGCAGCCTATTTATAACAAGGATGATTTCTTTGACTCGCTCTCTTCGAGTGTGCTTGATAATGCTTCGCAGAATGGAAGAACTAGATATTCTGAACAAATTAAAATTGATACAGAGGTAATTTCTGTCTTTCATAGATTCATATTTCTGGACATGATTCAATTCATTTGCTCATTCTGTGGTGCAGACATTTGGTGTTTTTTCGAGGTATCGTGGTGGCCAGAGAGGCCGTGGTGGACGTAATCGAGGTGGTTATTATGGAAGAGGAGGAGGTTATGGCTATTCTGGAAGAGGAAGGGGACATGGCATGCCCCATCGCAGTTCTTAGGTTTCAGTTAGGTTTTATCATGTCTTAGTGGTGGAGAACAAGAACTGAGGCAGCTTCTCATTGAAGAGTTGGAGGCCATGCTACTTTGTTGTAATTGATGTATCATTTTCATAAAATAAGTTTGACATTATATTTTATCATGGATTAGTAGTCATGACTTAACTCTAACAAATTTTAAACTTTGTGCAGTAGTCAACCTTGTAAGTTCTCAAAGACTACCGATCATACTACCTTGTCAACAGTACATTGCTGACCAATATATTGATACCATTAGTAATTTACATTCTTTCAAGCATTTAATAAACTATGATTTAATGTCCATGTAAGATAATTAAATCACATCGGGCCGAATAATTTGAGTATTTGATGTTCAATTAAATAGGGGACATATTAAATAAGGAGTTTTATTACAAAGATGAGAGAGAAAGAAGAGAAAAAAAAGGATTCTCTCATCTTTCACAATTTCTTTGTGTATTTAGTGTTCAATTCAACTATCGGTTAATAAATTTAACAACAATATTATGTATAAATTATAAAATACAAAATTAAGATTTCTTATATATGGTATTCAAAAATATATAGTGATATACATATTAAACATCGTACTTCACCTCTAATAAGTTTTTGATTGTAACTTACTCATTCCTACAATAATGTGAGTAATTATATTAAACATTATTCAATGTATGAAAAAATAAAAATCAAATGATGAGTCTATATTAATATATAAAAAATAAAAAAATTGGCATTAAAATGACCGGTATACAACTGGTATCTCACATATACATTCACATCTATTCATGTATCAACATGTAGACTATTTCTCGTTTATAAATGCGTTGAATCTGTGTGTCAATTTATAAAAAGTATTTATATTTTATTCCTGCTTATAAAAATAATTTTATCAATAGTTGAATTTTTTTCCACTTATAAAAATATTTTTAATTTATTTTTCTTTATAGAAAATGATTGTAACTTATTTTTGTTTATAAAAAGTAATTGTATCCACATGTAAACTTTTTTTTGTTTATCAGTTTCTTATAAAGATGTGTCCATTTATAAAAATATTTGTAACTTATTTTGCAGTCCATAAATATTCACATAGTCTCAAATATCTATTAATATTATTAATATTATGTACCAACTTTTAAGTATTGATGCATATTTATAAAAAAATCATACAACATCATACAACCGTTTATAACTGGAATTTTATAAAACAATAGCAAAACAAAGATATAAAAGAAGGACATTAAAATAATCAGTTTACCGCTGGTATCTCATAGACACGTTCATATCTATCCGTATATCAACATTTTTATTTTTATTTTATCATTTATTTATAATTTATTCCCGTTTATAAAAATAATTTTATCAATAGTTGAATTTTTCTCGTTTATTAAAACATTTTAATTTATTTCCGTTTATAAAAAATGATTGTAACTTATTCTTATTTATAAAAAATAATTGTATCGACAGATACACTTTTTCCCTTTTATCAGTTTCTTATAAACGTGTGTCCATTTACAAAAATATTAGTAACTTTTTCCTGTTCAAAATCGTATAGCTTTTTCTTAAAATACTTTTGAATGCTATTTAAAAGATATCGATATTATTTGGTTTATTTTCATTAGTTAAATTTAATTGAATTTTAATGGATAAATAACATATTGAAAATATTTTAATTGAATTAATTGGTAAATTAACTCCTGATATAGTATTTTAAGAAAGAATTTAATTGGTATACACCGACAGTGTAAAACAGTTTTATAATATCATTTAATTGTAACCGTTAAATTTTAATTACAATTTGACTTTGATTTTAATTATTTAAAAAATAATCTTTTTGAGTGGTTGTGATGCACTGACTGTGTAAAAAATTTTACACTGACAGTATATAACAATTAATCTCTTTAAAAAATATTAATAAAAATCAGACGATTTTTATTAATATTTCTTTAAAAATACGCGATTTTTATTAATATTTCAAAAAATACATGATTTTTAATAATTTTTTTGTAACAAAATATTATTTATCTTAAAATAATATTTGCTTTCAATTTTAAACAAATCACAATCTTGCGTATAAAACTATATTATATTCTATTGTTCTTATTAATATTTCATGGAAATATATAATTTTTTAATATGTATTAATAAGAAACTTATTATTAAAATTAATTTGTTTAAAAATGCTAGAAAATTTTATTAGTTTCATTTTTCATTTTATATATTTAACTTCAAGCTAATCATTACTCAATTTTTCGCTTTCATTTTTCTATAGTTTTGATATGATTTTGAATTCTATTTAAAAAACCTATCAATTTTACAATGAATTTTAATTTGTATATAGTCCTGAGAGAGTGCATTTATGAGGAATAATATATATATATATATATATATATATATATATATATATATATATATATATATATATATATATATATATATATATATATATATATATATATATATATATATATATATATATATTATGTATTGGGCCTCCAGGACATAGTTGGGCTCAGGCCCAACTCTCCTTAGGACCAAAGCCCAATCACGTCGGGCAGACGCATGTAATAGTCAGTCATAAGCAATTGTCATGGGCATCCCACGACTTGACCGGAGGGACCAGCAGCGCAGTAGATCCCGTCGTTCCAGACCATCACAGCAGGACGGCGAGGGCACTAGTGCTCCTCCGCAGTAGTTTTTCAGGTTACCCTCCTTACCTTATTTCGAAACATTGGGGACAATGTTCGATTTAAGTGTGGGAGGGGATTTTATTGCTTTATGTCATTTCCCTTTCAGTTATTTCCCTTTTCAGTAAGTTATTTAGTTTAATTTTCTTAGATAATGCATGAGTCTGACGAGTAACCAGTATAGTGTATTTTTAGTACATCCTCATTTTTCCCATTTCCTTAGCCTTACCAGAAAAATTTTAAAAAAGAAAACAATGTTGTTTCGCATGTTTTTTGGGCTTTGAGACAGGTTTAGATTAGGATGTGGTGACTTAGGTCAACTTTTTGAAACATCAGTACCATTTTAGCACCATAGACCTCTTGAATATAAGAATCACTCCTAAACCCCACACCATGGCCTTTATTATCATTCAAAAAATTGTCCTAAGTAGTTTATTCTAGCAGTCAGCTCCGGCCTAAGCCTGCTCTACGTAGGGGGGCGATGAACATAAGTGAATGTTCCAGTGCTAATAAAAAAAAAGACAAACTTTGGGATAGGTGACCCTCACAAAGTCATTTAAACCGAAAAAAGAAGAAAAAAAAATTTCCCACAAAAAGAAAAAAATTGCAGTCACCTATTGTTAGTTGGTTCAGAGGTATCTGGCACTGAACTTGGTAGGGCGGATTACGATCCGATCCCCCGCAGCTATATTTAGGCGAAATAAAAACAGGTTTACACATGCTTATGTGCCAGAAACCTTATGTTATGGATATGAATCACTAACCGGTCACTCTACTATGAAGCATGTACGGATAACGGGCTTAATGTGATTGCGCCTGAATGAAAAGGACCCAAAAAGATGAGAAGATAGGCCTAGGTATTGTGGGATGACATGGAGTGGTTAATATAGGATTGAAGTTTGTGTTTGTGTTATTATGGTACCCTTGGTTCACTTAGTTAGTACCTGTCACTGCATCCTGACTTGAACTTAGAAGCCCTTTAGCCCAAAAACACGTGTTGACACCATTTTTTTTCTTGAGCTTTAATGTTTGCTTGAGGACAAGCAAAGGTCTAAGTGTGGGAGAATTTGATCACACTAAAATTCACCGTATTTCTGACTCCGATTTCGCATGCATTCTTAGCTTTTATTGTTATTTTGTTATGTTATTACTTTGTTTTTCTTTGTTTTCAGGTTTTCTTTGTAATCGGGGCCTAAATCGAGAAAAGGAGCGAAAAAGGAGTGGAAACGGACGAAAACCTAGAAATTCAGCGTTTTACACTTACGACATCCACCGTGGCGGGCGCCATGGGGTCTGCCATGACGTGGCCACGTCTCAAGACCACTCCACAACTGCCAAGACCCACGATCCCCACTCTTTCATTCCCCATTAGTCCTATGGTGGGCGCCATGGCCTTGTGGCAGGCGCCACAAGGCAAAAACAGTTCCCTCCACTTTTTAGTGGAGGGGGCATCCTGGTTTTTTCCTGCTTTTTGTTTTCCTATAAATATGACCTTAGATTTTCGTTTTTCTTCATCCAAACTTAGAATCTCTTAGGCATATATCAGTTTTAAAGCAGTTATCATTCCACATCGGGGTGTTACTGCAATCGAGTGATCAAGTCTGTATACGTCTGTGTGATCGAGTTTTGGAGCACTCTGGGAGGAAGTTAATCCTGCCGCCATTTTAATTCCAGTTCGTATTTTATTTTTCCGCATTGATTTACTTTTATTTATTTTCCGCATTGCTTTACTTTCGTTTATTTTCCCGCACTCGCTTTACTTTATTTATTTCTCGCACTCGCACTACTTTCGTTTATTTTCTGCACTCGCTTTAAATACCTTTATTTCCCGCACTCGCACTAATTTTATTTACTTTCCGCACTCGCACTACTTTTATTTACTTTCCTCACTCGCACTAAATTACTTTTATGAAAAATTATAAAAAGAACTTTTACTTTACCATTTCTAACTAAATCTATAAAGGTTAGAATGTAAGGATCGTAATTAAACCAGTAATCCGTACAATTGTTCGTGGAAACACTTAAGGGCTATTTTATCTTTCAATTTAAGTAATTGTTTTTAACTATTTCAAAAACAGCCAAAAGAGTTTTGTCTAGTTCATTAGGAGTTTTTAGATTAAAAAGAAAAGAGATTTTAAAACGATTTTCGGACGCGTTATAAAGTTTAGAGTTTGGTTCGTGAGAACCTCTTTTTGCTAAGAAATCCAGGTTAAAATATTTTTCAACTTAGTTAAGATACTATATTTCTTAAAAATAGGTTTACTACTCTAACGCAGTACGCACCTTTTTATCCGTGACAGTAGGAGGGGTTAATTAGAGAGTACAACTCGATTCTGAATACGCGAAAGCGACAGTTCCTGTTAAATTAGTTTTTTCCAAAGGAGAAAACATTGCCCATAAGTAGTTCCATTAGCAAGTACCGGATTATCTATTGATTATGTGAATTACATTCGAGCCTGTCTTTATTAATTGTTTAAAATTACCGTTTTATTTACCATTGCTCACTCCTTAAAACCATTATATTCAGTTGCCTTAGATACACACCATAACAACAGGTACGATAGATTGACACTTGGTCTCTGTGGATTCGACAATCTTTTATATTACTCTGACGTGTTCGTACACTTGCGGAAAACACGCATCAGTATTTTCCTTCTGGCCGAGGCTGTAAAGTACTTCAATAAATTCTTTTGAAGGAATACTTGCGTCGACCATTCATAACCCAACCATAAGAGTTTTCAGATATCTTTTGGCATGTACTATTTTTGGCCGGGAGAGTCCAAATAAGGTAAACGCTAGAGAACTCCTATTTTTGCAAGGATGCCTCACTAGTACCCATATCAATTCGGTCCCGTTTATGCTTGCACACATGGCTTTACTTACTAATAAAACAGGACCGATTATTTTTGGAGGACTTGTTACGTCTATTGCTCGGGCTCTTGACCTGAACAATGAGATAACTACACTTGAACCACTTCCTCCTCGAACAATTAATTTAAAATTTCTAAAAGACATGAAATTATGCCGAACAAGGAGAGAAGGTGGTTATGAGTTGATGGTTCATGGGGTAGCTATCCCATCTGTTGCTTTACCTTGCAGTAGACGTACTGATGTACGTAATGAAAGGAACTGAACCTATGATCTGAATGCTCCACCTGTTTTGGGTCCACTTCCTCCTAATATTCCTGATGGGGAGGCACATGACACTGATGAAGAATATGATCGGATAGAGCAGTCTCCCATACCTCACATGTCCCCCCATCGTCCTTCACAGTCACACACCGCACCATCTTCCTCTAACCCTGTTACAGGTGCTGCTCCTGGATTCTATGTCACTGAGGAGATGTGGCGTGATATAACGGCTAGAGAAGAAAAGTGAGACAACCTTCTCTCTACTATTTCACAACAACTGACGGACAACATGAGCTTCATGCAACAATCGCGATTGGTTTCGGATCGTGCTTACAGCAACGTTTGTTGTACCTTGAACGATATCACATCAGAGCAGGCCCGTCAGCGAGAAGTCAACCGCCGACACTACCAGCTTATGGAGGCCACTCAGGGTTCCATCCTAGGTAACCTTCGAGAGGTCCGGGGTGCCCAGGCTGCCTTATCGGCACGACTTGACCGGAGGGACCAACAGCGCAGTAGATCCCGTCGTTCCCGACCATCACAGCAGGACGGCGAGGGCACCAGTGCTCCTCCGCAGTAGTTTTTCAAGTTACCCTCCTTATCTTATTTCGAAACATTGGGGACAATGTTCGATTTAAGTGTGGGAGGGGATTTTATTGCTTTCTGTCATTTCCCTTTTTAGTTATTTATTTGCTTTCAGTTATTTCCATTTCCAGTAAGTTATTTAGTTTAATTTTCTTAGATAATGCATGAGTCTGACAAGTCTCCAGTATAGTCTATTTTTAGTACATCCTCATTTTTCCCATTTCCTTAGCCTTACAAAAAAAAATTTAAAAAGAAAACAATGTTGTTTCACATGTTTTTTGGGCTTTGAGACAGGTTTGGATTAGGATGTGGTGACTTAGGTCAACTTTTTGAAACATCAGTACCATTTTGGCACCATAGACCTCTTGAATATAGGAATCACTCCTAAACCCCACACAATGGTCTTTATTATCATTCAAAAAAATTGTCCTAAGTAGTTTATTCTAGCAGTCATCTCTGGCCTAAGCATGCTCTACGTAGGGGGCCGATGAACATAAGTGAATGATCCAGTGCTAATAAAAAAGAAAAAGGCAAACTCTGGGATAGGTGACCCTCACAAAGTCATTTAAACCGAAAAAAGAGAAGAAAAAAAATTGCCACAAAAAGAAAAAAATTGCAGTCACCTATTGTTAGTTGGTTCAGAGGTATCTGACACTGAACTTGGTAGGGCGGATTACGATTCGATTCCCCGCAACTACAATTAGGTCAAATAAAACAGGTTTACACATGCTTATGTGCCAGAAACCTTATGTTATGGATCAAAATCACTAACCGGTCACTCTACTATGAAGCATGTACGGATAACGAGCTTAATGTGATTACGCCTGAATGAAAAGGACCCAAAAAGATGAGAAGATAGGCCTAGGTATTGTGGGATGACATGGGGTGGTTAATATAGGATTGAAGTTTGTGTTTGTGTTATTATGGTACCCTTGGTTCACTTAGTTAGTACCTGTCACTGCATCCTGACTTGAACTTAGAAGCCCTTTAGCCCAAATCACGTGTCGACACCATTTTTTCTTCTTGAGCTTTAATGTTTGCTTGAGGACAAGCAAAGGTCTAAGTGTGGGAGAATTTGATAACACTAAAATTCACCGTATTTCTGACTCCGATTTCGCGTGCATTCTTAGCTTTTATTGCTATTTTGTTATGTTATTACTTTGTTTTTCTTTGTTTTCAGGTTTTCTTTGTAATCGGGGCCTAAATCGAGAAAAGGAGCGAAAAAGGAGTGGAAACGGACGAAAACCAAGAAATTCAGCGTTTTACACTTACGACATCCACTATGGCGGGCGCCATGGGGTCTTCCATGACGTGGCCACGTCTCAAGACCACTCCACAACTGCCAAGACCCACGATCCCCACTCTTTCATCCCACATTAGTCTCATGGCGGGCGCCATGGCCTTGTGGCGGGCATCACAAGGCAAAAACGTTTCCCTCCACTTTTTAGTGGAGGTGGCATCCTGGTCTTTTCCTGCTTTTTGTTTTCCTATAAATAGGACCTTAGATTTTCATTTTTATTCATCCAAACTTAGAATCTCTTAGGCATATATCAGTTTTAAAGCAGTTATCATTCCACATCGGGGTGTTACTGCAATCGAGTGATCGAGTCTGTATACATCTGTGTGATCGAGTTTTGGAGCACTCTGGGAGGAAGTTAATCCTGCCGTCATTTTAATTCCAGTTCGTATTTTACTTTTCTGCATTGCTTTACTTTTATTTATTTCTCGCACTGCTTTACTTTATTTATTTCCCGCACTCGCTTTACTTTTATTTATTTCCCGCACTCGCTTTACTTTATTTATTTCTCGCACTCGCTTTAAATACCTTTATTTCTCGCACTCGCACTACTTTTATTTACTTTCCGCACTCTGTAACACGGTGGGAGAACTGACTTTAGTTAAATGTTGCGGATAGCAAGAGTCGCCACCGACTTTTATTTTATCCAAAGGAAAGGGTATAAAAGAACAGGAAAGACCTTAAAAGATTTTTGAGTTCGGGGGGTAGTGTTGCACCCCAAAATTTGCCCTCACAATATAAGACTTTGTGTGCTAAGAGGTTCACAAGGTTCACAAGATTCATAAGACACCTTATGAGGTTCACAAGGTTCACAAGACCTCCTATGAGGTTCATGAAGTTTATAAGACCTCCCACAAGGTTCACAAGGTTCAAAAGACCTCCCATGAGGTTCATGAAGTTTACAAGACCTCCTAAGAGGTTCACAAGGTTCACAAAGTTCACAAATAGTCAGAAAGTTTGACAATTCCCTCAGACAATGCATCCTCCTAAGCAGTGCATCCAAAACTAGGGTTTGGACTTTAATCAGGCTAAATGGACTTCCAAGACTTCAAGTGAGCTTCATAACATCTTATATATGTTTAATAATCCCCATGACAAATTTCAGAACTTTTCTCAAAGGTTTGCTCAGTCAGATGATTAGATAAGTCAAATCAGTCAAAGCAGT
This sequence comes from Lathyrus aphaca, assembly GCA_963966055.1. Lineage (NCBI taxonomy): Eukaryota > Viridiplantae > Streptophyta > Magnoliopsida > Fabales > Fabaceae > Lathyrus > Lathyrus aphaca. The sequence continues at coordinate 278,123,119 of OZ014523.1, forward strand.
TAAAAAGTCAAACTAAGGTCAACTGTGGTCAAACCAAAGTCAAACTTCATGATTTTTTTTCCAACATCAAGTATATGAAGTAAAATTCATTATTTGATCAAGGGTTGATCATGATTCATCAAGGAGATTTCAGATCATCAAGAATCAGGGGTTTCTAAATTAGGGTTTCCTTAGGAAAAGTCAACTGAACTTTGACCAGCCATAACTTTCACATGCTTCATCACATTTTTTCCATCCAAAGCTCATTTTGAAGGAAATTGAATTCTCTACAACTTTGTGTCTCACAAGCCAAGCCTAAAAATGCTTCATTTGGAAGGTATGAGCTAAGACATTATAGGTCCTTTTGAAAGTCAACAAAAAGTCAACAACTTCAAAAGGGCATAACTTGAGAAGGGTAAATGATATGGACATGAAACCAATTGGGTTGGTTAGAGGACTCTTCAAGATTTCCAAAATGTCCAAGATCACCCTCATTGCGTTAAAATTGAAGGATTTGTGCCCTTGCAAAGTTGGGAAATTTTTGAGAAGAATATTGAACAAATGGGGGCTTAAAACCAAATTTTTCCAAATGGGCTTGCCATGTGATGATCCAATCCATACAAATACTTCAAGCACGACCCAAAGAAAAAAAGTTCTGATTTTTTATTATTTATTTATTATTTATTTTGATTTTATCCATTAAAAATCAAATTAAATCTAAATAAAATATGAAAACTCAATATTTGAATGTGATTCTTCTTCTAGAAAGTTTTAATAACCATTCAAAGCTGATTGATCTAATCCAATTTCGTGCTAGCTTGATTTGGTAATGTTAGATAAGATATTTTTCAATATTTGGAAGGAGATTTCTTCATCATCAAGGTACTCAAAAAGCCCATAGAACCCACAAGTATTTTGACCTAATTTGATTCATTATATATACACAAAGAGAACACAAGCATGGGGGACGAATTTCACAGCTTCAAGAACACTTTGCCAACTTCACAAAATTCTTCAAAAAACTCCAATTCGGTTTCCCATTTAGAAGCAATTTCAAAGCTTTTTGAAGGTGGCATTGGCTTCTCTGATCACTACTGATTGTATAACAATAGTCATTTGCATCTCTAACATCATAAAACACTCTAACCGAATCAATATTTATTCAAATTTTCAAATTTTCGATTGCGATTATTCATGATGTTTTGTTTGTTTTTGGTTGATTAATTTTGTTTGTGTGATGATGTAGAAGCTTTCTGGACAGTTTAATTCGAGTTTCATGGACTAGAATGAATTCCACCATTGTTAGGGTTTTCGGCCTCCTTTAGGGTTTTGCTATCGAGCCAACATAAATTAATTCTAAAGCCATGGATCAATGCCAATTCACCTCTGGATCATATTTGTATAATTAATTTGATGAAATTTTGCAGTTTTGATGGTGGATAAAATTCGTAGGTTTTGCTACAAGTTTGAATTCGCAGGAAAACTGGTAGTAAAATTCGCAGCTAAATCCCCAGGTCTGGAGGAAGAAGAAGAAGCCAACGCGCGCTTTCTGGATTTTAAATTTTGTTTTAATATTTTATTGAATTGTCTGTAATTTATTTCACAAATGTGTGGTTGGTTCAGTTGGTTATTGTGCGTGTATGTTATGTGGATGGTCCTGGGTTCGAATCCCCCAGGCCATTTTGTTTTTTTTTGTTTTTCTGGATTTTTTGCAGGTTAACGACAAAAGAAATTAGACTCCTGATTCTAACGCCAGCGCGCGCTTGGCCTGGTGGTGATGCTGTTGGTCTTGTGGATGTAAACCCTAGGGCCTGGGTTCGAATCCCAGCCCAGGTAAGTTCCTTTTTTCTTTTCCTCCATTATTTTCTTTTGTTTGTTTATTATTATTATTATTTTTACATTAAAATTAATTTTAATTAAACTATAACCCTAGTTTTATTTTAATTCTTAATTTACTTATTTATAAATTTCAATTAGGTATATTTAATTCATAATTTGTATTTTTTATATGTAAATAATTTAATTAATAAATTAACCCTAATTTAATAAAATTAATCTTAATAATATTTTCTAAAACCCTAAAATATTTTCATAAAACCTAATTATTTCTATAAACCCTAATTGTAAATATTAGTTTATTTGTTTATTTTAATTTCATAATTCTTGTTTATATTTTAATTAATAAGTAAATCCTAATGTATTTTTCTGAAATAATCAAACCCTAATTTTCTTTTCAATTTAATTATAACTTTTAATTTATTTATTTGTAAACTTTAATTATGTACTTTTTTTATAGTTTGCTTATAATTATTATTTAATTCTTGTATGTAAATAATTCTAGATTATGCTTAAAATAATTAAAACTCTTAATTTAATTTTGTAAATATAATTTATTTTCATAATATGTTTATAATTAACCTAATTTTTATAACATGTATATAATTTAAAACTTCATAATAATTGGTATAATATGAATTGTTTATATTTTCTCCTTAATCTTAAATAATAATTGTTTATAAAAAATTGAACTTTTAATTATTATGCTAATATTCTTATTTATTTTATTATTAATGCTATTTATTTTCATATGATGTTTATTTTATTATTACTAACCCCGTATATATATTGTGATTTATTATTATTTTTACTAACCCAATTATTTATTATTACTTATTTTGCTTATTTATTTAATTTGATTTAATTATTATTATTATGTAATTGTCTCCTTTATGTAATATTTTAGTAGTAATGTTTAATATTTATTTTTAAATGCTATGGTTAGTAAAATAGGGAGTGAAACATGTTTGTATTTAAAAATTGAATTTAGATCATTAATTTAAAAGATAAATATTTAAAATTGTACACTCACACACGTAAGTCGATCTTTGATCGCCATCTCACTTCCTTAAGGATACCTCTCATGTTGCCTAAAACAAAAGGTCAAGTAGGGTGTATAAAGCAAAGTCCCTCATTTCACATCATCTAGTCCTTAAACAGATAAAAAGATCAAGTCCCTTCGAATGTTGCCTTCGTAATGATCTTGTCCCTTTCGAATAAAGATGATAAGTCCCTTCGAATTGCTTATACACCCCACAGTTGCCTAAATAAACAGATGTCCCTTCACTTGCCCCAAACATCCAAGGTAATGACTACCTATTCCTTAATAATAGGGATAGTCTTACCATTTAAAGGATTCAAGAACAGAAAAGACTTAAACTTAGGGTAGGTTCCTCTTAGATACTTGCTCACTCTTCAAAACATTTCAAACACTTCACATTTTTCAAACAATTTTCAAAACAAAGGTTTTATATACATCCGTACATGGATTATTATAAAATACTTAAGAAAATTTTTATTCACACACTTCACATTTCAAAAACATTTTAAAGTGAGCTAAGTAACTAAGAGTCCATGGATAACCATGGATGTAAAGGGTGCTAACACCTTCCCTTTACATAACCTACCCCCCGAACCCAAAAATCTTTTAAGGTCTTTCCTGTTCTTTTATGCCCTTTCCTTTGGATAAAATAAAAGTCGGTGGCGACTCTTGCTATCCGCAACATAACTAAAGTCAGTTCTCCCACCGTGTTACAGAACTGGCGACTCTGCTGGGGATTAATAAAAGAGGGGTACCCTTAGGAATTAGATCACTTTAAAATTGTTTGCTTTGTTTGCTTTATACTTATCTGTTGGGGTACTCTTATGTGTGAAAGATCCTAACCCGGATCTAGTGTACCTTAGGTAAATGGCAATAGACCAAGGAAACTGTACGGCGTATACCGATATGGTTGATCTGGTGGCCATAGTTAGTGTGACTTCTTGGTTGGTGCTTATGTTCCTTAAGTCAAGTTGAGGATAATATGAGGTTGCCATATGTTGTCAATACACTAACTGACTTTTAGAACCCTAGTTATCCCATCTTGGCCTTTAGAAAGTAGTGAGATAGCCGGCTTTGGTGAAGACTGAAGTTGGTTGATACTCGATACTACACTCATTGAGATCCTAAACTTGGAGGGTTTTGGTTGGCAAGTAAGTTGCCTACTGAACAACCACCCTTGTGAAGGATCAATGATATTGAGATCCCTTAGAACCTGGTTACTTTTGTAGGACAGGATGACCCAACTAACTTCAGGGGAGGGTATTTACCTTTAAACCTCATGCAAGCCTTTAAACCTAGGGCTATTGTGTGACTTGTTTGTGTGTGCCACATGTTTATGATTGAACATAACACCATGACATCATCATGCATCATAAGCATAGCATTTTCACTAACCATTTCAAGGACCAAAGGATTTATATTTGTTCTTTGTTGCAGGTCATGGCTTCTGCTCGTAGGAACACTATCAGGATCAACTTTGTAGGCATACCTCCTAAGCTTAAGGAGTTGGTTTCTCAAGTGTCTGAAAACTCTCAGTTCATCAAGAGACATGGTCACCTACTGGATCTAGTCACTTCAGGGTTCAATGAAGACATGATGAGTGTCCTGTTTCAGTTCTTTGATCCTAAGCACCATTGCTTCACATTCCCCGACTATCAGCTGGTTCCTACAATGGAAGAGTTCTCTAAACTTCTGGGTATACCTGTTCTTGATCAGAAACCATTCACAGGCTTGGAAAAAGAGCCTAAACCTGAGGCCATTGCTGCAGCTCTACATCTGAAGAAGTCAGACATTGTTCTAGAAACGAGAAGCGGAGTTAAGGGTATTCTTGCTAAGGTGTTGATAGAGAAGGCTCAAGTGTTCTTGAAGGCTATGAGCTATGATGCTTTTGAGGAAATCTTAGCCTTGTTGATTTATGGCTTAGTGTTGTTCCCCAATCCAGATCAGTTCATAGACGTTCATGCCATCAATATATTCCTAAGTCACAATCCAGTGCCTACATTGCTTGGAGACATACTGCACTCTCTTCATACTCGTACTACAAAGGCACGAGGAACTCTGATGTGTTGCATACCTTTGCTATCTAGGTGGTTTATTTCTCACCTTCCTCGCTCAGTGATGAAGAATGAACAAGGGTTCAGGTGGTCTAAGAGGATTATGTCACTCTCTCATTCAGATATCCATTGGTGCTCCAGATCTATGGAGGTTGTCACTATCATTGACCGTTGTGGGGAGTTTCCTAATGTGCCACTTCTAGGCATAAGAGGAGGCATTACTTACAACCCTTCCTTAGCTTTACGACAGTTTGGTTACGCTTGGAGTGATGGTCCACATGACATGTTGATTCAGGGTATTGTGTTTGATTACGACAACGACCTGCAAGGTTACCGTCAGAGGTTCATACGAGCATGGGGAAAAGTGAACAAGGTTGACAGCAAGACTCTGGAGCCTAAGTACACTATTCCTATGGAAGCTTACCTCAGATGGGTGCGATCTCGTGCTCAGACTCTCATGATGCCATATCCAGCTATCCTGCCAGTTACCATGGAACCTGTTGCTGAAGGAGATACTTCTTATACCATCCTTCACCCAGACATGCCTAATGACATGGAAGATTTACAGAGATCTTGGATCCAGTTGAAGGAGCAAAGGGATACCTTCGAGGCTCATTACAAAACAAGCCAAGAAAGAATCCTGGAACTAACAAAGCAACTTCACGAGGAGCGGAATCTCAACTCATACCTCAACACAAAGAGGAAGCGTCCATGGGAGACTTAAAACCCCATCTTTTGTATTTATTTCATTTCATTTTGTAAGCCCAAGGGGCAAACAAATTTATTACTAATAAAAGTTTACCTTCTTGTTTGTTTAAGCAAATTTAAATCATGCGGTCCTTGAAAACATTGCATATGCATCTATACATCATATCATTGCATCACAGGTTTATTGTGTACAGGTATCTTATCTTCTCGCTGTTTATTTCAGCAGAAATGGATCTTGAACAGACAGTCAAAGATCTCCAGGCTCAGAATGCCCGATTCCAAGAGCTGATTCTGAACTTGTCCAAGGGACAAGATGAGTTGAAGACACTGCTGGCTAAGAAGAAGAGTCCTGAGGACAACAAGGATGGTCAGTTGGAACAATTGCAAGCTGAGATAACAGAAATGAGGATCCATATGAATGGCCAGGTGGCTCTTATCCAAAGTTTAGCTCAGGGGCAAGGAGAGTTGAGAACCTTTGTCCAAAAACTTCAAAGTAATGGAGTCAGGAATCTAATTGTCAATCAACCTCCGTTAAAACAAGCTGATTTGGTTGAAAGGAAGATGAGGATAAAAGAAGGTAAGAAACCGATTACCACTGATTGTTCTTCAGTTGAAGAAAAAAGGCATGGTAAAGTTAATCCACCTCAACACAAGGGATGTAGAAGACAGTTTATCAAATTCAGCACTCCAATGTCACAAGTTCTGCAATGCTTGTTGGAGATGAAACTAATTTCCTTGAAAAATCCTCCTCAAAATCCTAAAACTTCCTCTCCTCGCTATAATCCCAAGGCAAGGTGTGGGTATCACTCCAACTGTCCTGGACATAATACTAATAGTTGTTGGACATTGAAGAAGAAGATTCAAGATCTAATTGATGAAGGAATCCTAGAGGTTACTCCAGAAGGTCAAGTTGAGTTCTACCATCGTCCATCAAACACTGAAGCTGCAAGACAAGTTGCCCAAGGTAGCAAGAAAGGAAGCCTACCTATTCCTGTTGAGATACGGGGCACCTTGGGACATCCAAGTGGAAAATTTGATTTCATGGTGAAGTATACTGCTCCTCAAAGTTCACAGATTGCAATTGAAGACATTCAGCCAACTGGATGGGACAACATTTGAATTTTCATTTGTAATTTCTTTTATTTTGTTTAAACACTTACTATTATGTTAAACTTTTGTGTTTCATTAATGCATTGCATATGTTTGTCTTGAATTAATCCATTCGTTTCACTATATTTTGAATTATGATTCATATTTTTATCTTGTGATATTTAACTCCTGATAAAGCTATAAGCCTGTAGAGGGAGGATGACGAAAACAATACCATAATATTAGGCAGTATGCTTTTGAACAGACTATGCTGACGATGTACAGGCATTGTTTCAATTCCTAAATAGTGGAGATATAAGGAAGTTAATCCCTAGTCAACCCTTTTGAGCCTATGAAGTAGGAGTTTTTATTCTCGCACAAATTAAAACCCTTATTCATAACCTGGGGCAAGGTAGTTACTCGGTTAACTCAAATATGCCAATTATCTGTGTTGTACACAACTAATGATGGTTCTCTGTAATCATTAAACCTGGCAGTCAATATCTAGTAAAAAAAAAGCTCACTAAGTCAAAACCTATGAAGGAGACTTAATAATAAAATTAAGACATCCCGCTGACTGTAACCTTAAAATAAACAGTTCAGGCAAAAAGAAGGGATAACAAAGTCAAAAGAAAAAAGACGTCACTATGAATCCTCAACAAAGAAAGATGACTGGATGTTCAAATAAATTTTTGGTTTTTGAACCATCACAAATGTCAGTGTTACAATTCCAAACTCCTTTGAGCCTTAATGCATAAGTTAACTGAGCATAGGACTGAAGAACATCATGGAGATTGGGTTGGGTACAAATAAAATTTGAGCCTTTATCCTTTGTTTCTTAAACCGTGAACCAGACCACGTTACAACCCTTTAAAAGTCCTAACTGAAGCATGGTTAGTTCGAAAGCGTACTGCTACAAAAAGGTATCCTGACTCCTTTAGGGCTTATCATAAAACTTGAGTTGATATCACAGTGTTCACAAAAAAAAATGTTTTTTAAATAACTCTTTTCAAAACTTCAAGACAGACATAAGCATTGCATTTTTTGAATATATTTGTTTGCATATACCTAAGTGTTTGATAAACAGAGAAACTTACAGGATGAATGTTCAAAGTCCTTTCCTAAACAAAGTTGCTTCCTGGATCAAAGCCTATGTATACAAAGGGGCATAGTCATTGTCTCCCAATCAAGGGGGCAGGCCATGATACTTCCTAACTCATTTGGGGCAATCAGGACAGGATTCAATTATTTTTAGGTATCCAGGGGCAGATCTCCACATCTGTCTAAATTACCAAGGGTAACATTACAAAGTTCATAATGCCAGGGGCATAGTCACTGTTTCCCAATCAAGGGGCATACGAACTTACTGTTCAATTCATTCGGGGCAATCAGGTCCAGATTCAACAATGCTTGATAGCCAGGGGCAGCTCTCCTCATATATTTGAATTTCATGAAGTCAAGGGCATATTATTGTGAGGCATTCTGCTTATTTCTCTTGAGGTAACTATATTCAGATACTTCCATTTATGGGACAATTCATCTTCAACCAAGGGGCAATGCTTTCTTTTCAAATCTAATACCCGGAGCGTATATGGTCCATCACAATTTGAAGATACATTCCTCTCATTATATTACCTTGATTTTGGGTTCTCATCAGGAGCTATTGTGGGAATTAATTGTCTATGTCGGTAGTATCAGATGGTGTCAGTATCATATCTTCAGATCCAGCCATGAGGATTTCTGGGAAGGTATTCAGGAAAGTTAAGAATATAAGGAGCTCTAAATCCAATTGATTTTACACTCTCGAAATTGAAACGATTCTGTTTTCAAGTTCAGCTTTACTTTTCCCTCTGAATCCAGATTTACTTTTACCCTATAAGCGAAACGTCCATTGGTTGTGTTTGAATGTATGTATGTTTTTGAATATGATTGATGTTTACCAGAAATGCATAAATGCTTAATATGATTGATGTTTACCAGAAATGCATAAAAATGCAGTAATAGTATTTACTATGGACGAGCGAAGGAAGGATTTCAACGAAGCTTCGCCGGTTCATCCCCACTATACAGCTACAAAACCCCCAGTAGGGCAAGTCTATCTTCATAAATACTTCAAGTCACATCTCCCCTGGAATTTATATCCATCTCTTTTATCCTCATACGGATAGTCGGGAATTTATTCTTCCAATAGGAGTACGACGAACGAAGACGGGAGGTTATGGATACCTTACTATTAAACGAAGACGGAAGGTTATATATACTATATTATCAAACAAGACGGGAATGAGTTCCTCATATTCTCCAGCAATAAATCGGGATTTATTTTCCCTGGCCAGCAGTTGTTATACGAAGATATCCAGGCGCTTCAAGCTGCATGATACATACATACATCATTTACATCATACCACAACATACATATACATAAATACATAATACATTACTTAAGTGCATCATATTATACATGCATACATAATGCATAAACTAATATTATCATACGAAATGTTATAATCTTGTTTTTCAGGTTAATTCTCCAGCAGACAAACTTCATCAACAACTTGTGACCTTGGGCCGTTGTTTATCTTCCCAAAGGTTACATCATTATACCTCAGGACGTTGTTTATCCTCCTGAAAGCTATCATTACCTCAGGACGTTGTTTATCCTCCTGAAAGCATATCATTTCCTCAGGACGTTGTTTATCCTCCTGAAAGCATACCATTTCCTCAGGACGTTGGTTATCCTCCTGAAAGCATATCATGACCTTGGGCCGTTGTTTATCTTCCCAAAGGTTACATCATTATACCTCAGGACGTTGTTTATCCTCCTGAAAGCATACCATTTCCTCAGGACGTTGGTTATCCTCCTGAAAGCATATCATGACCTTGGGCCGTTGTTTATCTTCCCAAAGGTTACATCATTATACCTCAGGACGTTTTTTATCCTCCTGAAAGCATATCATTTCCTCAGGACGTTGTTTATCCTCCTGAAAGCATACCATTTCCTCAGGACGTTGGTTATCCTCCTGAAAGCATATCATGACCATGGGCCGTTGTTTATCTTCCCAAAGGTTACATCATTATACCTCAGGACGTTGTTTATCCTCCTGAAAGCTATCATTACCTCAGGACGTTGTTTATCCTCCTGAAAGCATATCATGACTCTGGGCCGTTGTTTATCTTCCCAAAGGTTATTTCACTATGCTGGGACGTTGTTTATACTTCCTAAAAAGCTATATCTTCATATTTTGGACTGCTTTATCCTCCAAGAGATATATTTGAAGAACTTTTCTCCAAGTGGCATCTTTAAGCCCACTCAAAGCATATACAACAAGTCATCAGTATCAATCTATGCACCGGTGAGTGCAAATTTTTGGGCTTTTGTGTTCAATCCCCTTCAACCTTCCAGGTCACGACTGGTAAATATACCAATCTAACCCCTCAGGTTTCAGAAAGTTGAACAGGGGCAGCTGTTGCACCCCAAAATTTGTCCTCACAATACAAGACTTTGTGTGCTAAGAGGTTCACAAGGTTCACAAGATTCACAAGACACCTTATGAGGTTCACAAGGTTCACAAGACCTCCTATGAGGTTCATGAAGTTTATAAGACCTCCCACAAGGTTCACAAGGTTCACAAGACGTCCCATGAGTTTCATGAAGTTTACAAGACCTCCTAAGAGGTTCACAAGGTTCACAAAGTTCACAAATAGTCAGAAAGTTTGACAATTCCCTCAGACAATGCATCCTCCTAAGCAGTGCATCCAAAACTAGGGTTTGGACTTTAATCAGGCTAAATGGACTTCCAAGACTTCAAGTGAGCTTCATAACATCTTATATATGTTTAATAATCCCCATGACAAATTTCAGAACTTTTCTCAAAGGTTTGCTCAGTCAGATGATTAGATAAGTCAAATCAGTCAAAGCAGTTAAAAAGTCAAAATGAGGTCAACTGTGGTCAAACCAAAGTCAAACTTCATGATTTTTTTGCCAACATCAATTATATGAAGTAAAATTCATCATTTGATCAAGGGTTGATCATGATTCATCAAGGAGATTTCAGATCATCAAGAATCAGGGGTTTCTAAATTAGGGTTTCCTCAGGAAAAGTCAACTGAACTTTGACCAGCCATAACTTTCACATGCTTCATCAAATTTTTTCCATCCAAAGCTCATTTTGAAGGAAATTTAATTCTCTACAACTTTGTGTCTCACAAGCCAAGCCTAAAAATGTTTCATTTGGAAGGTATGAGCTAAGACATTATAGGTCCTTTTGAAAGTCAACAAAAAGTCAACAACTTCAAAAGGGCATAACTTGAGAAGGGTAAATGATATGGACATGAAACCAATGGGGTTGGTTAGAGGACTCTTCAAGATTTCCAAAATGTCCAAGATCACCCTCATAGCATTAAAATTGAAGGATTTGTGCCCTTGCAAAGTTGGGAAATTTTTGAGAAGAATATTGAACAAATGGGGGCTTAAAACCAAATTTTTCCAAATGGGCTTGCCATGTGATGATCCAATCCATACAAATACTTCAAGCACGACCCAAAGCAACAAAGTTCTGATTTTTTATTATTTATTTATTATTTATTTTGATTTTATCCATTAAAAATCAAATTAAATCTAAATAAAATATGAAAACTCAATATTTGAATGTGATTCTTCTTCTAGAAAGTTTTAATAACCATTCAAAGCTGATTGATCTAATCCAATTTCGTGCTAGCTTGATTTGGCAATGTTAGATAAGATATTTTTCAATATTTGGAAGGAGATTTCTTCATCATCAAGGTACTCAAAAAGCCCATAGAACCCACAAGTATTTTGACCTAATTTGATTCATTATATATACACAAAGAGAACACAAGCATGGGGGACGAATTTCACAGCTTCAAGAACACTTTGCCAACTTCACAAAATTCTTCAAAAAACTCCAATTCGGTTTCCCATTTAGAAGCAATTTCAAAGCTTTTTGAAGGTGGCATTGGCTTCTCTGATCACTACTGATTGTATAACAATAGTCATTTGCATCTCTAACATCATAAAACACTCTAACCGAATCAATATTTATTCAAATTTTCAAATTTTCGATTGTGATTATTCATGATGTTTTGTTTGTTTTTGGTTGATTAATTTTGTTTGTGTGATGATGTAGAAGCTTTCTGGACAGTTTAATTCGAGTTTCATGGACTAGAATGAATTCCACCATTGTTAGGGTTTTCGGCCTCCTTTAGGGTTTTGCTATCGAGCCAACATAAATTAATTCTAAAGCCATGGATCAATGCCAATTCACCTCTGGATCATATCTGTATAATTAATTTGATGAAATTTTGCAGTTTTGATGGTGGATAAAATTCGTAGGTTTTGCTACAAGTTTGAATTCGCAGGAAAACTGGTAGTAAAATTCGCAGCTAAATCCCCAAGTCTGGAGGAAGAAGAAGAAGCCAGCGCGCGCTTTCTGGATTTTAAATTTTGTTTTAATATTTTATTGAATTGTCTGTAATTTATTTCACAAATGTGTGGTTGGTTCAGTTGGTTATTATGCGTGTATGTTATGTGGATGGTCCTGGGTTCGAATCCCCCAGGCCATTTTGTTTTGTTTTGTTTTTCTGGATTTTTTGCAGGTTAACAACAAAAGGAATTAGACTCCTGATTCTAACGCCAGCGCGCGCTTGGCCTGGTGGTGATGCTGTTGGTCTTGTGGATGTAAACCCTAGGGCCTGGGTTCGAATCCCAGCCCAGGTAAGTTCCTTTTTTCTTTTCCTCCATTATTTTCTTTTGTTTGTTTATTATTATTATTATTATTAATTAAAATTAATTTTAATTAAACTATAACCCTAGTTTTATTTTAATTCTTAATTTACTTATTTATAAATTTCAATTAGGTATATTTAATTCATAATTTGTATTTTTTATATGTAAATAATTTAATTAATAAATTAACCCTAATTTAATAAAATTAATCTTAATAATATTTTCTAAAACCCTAAAATATTTTCATAAAACCTAATTATTTCTATAAACCCTAATTGTAAATATTAGTTTATTTGTTTATTTTAATTTCATAATTCTTGTTTATATTTTAATTAATAAGTAAATCCTAATGTATTTTTCTGAAATAATCAAACCCTAATTTTCTTTTCAATTTAATTATAACTTTTAATTTATTTATTTGTAAACTTTAATTATGTACTTTTTTTATAGTTTGCTTATAATTATTATTTAATTCTTGTATGTAAATAATTCTAGATTATGCTTAAAATAATTAAAACTCTTAATTTAATTTTGTAAATATAATTTATTTTCATAATATGTTTATAATTAACCTAATTTTTATAACATGTATATAATTTAAAACTTCATAATAATTGGTATAATATGAATTGTTTATATTTTCTCCTTAATCTTAAATAATAATTGTTTATAAAAAATTGAACTTTTAATTATTATGCTAATATTCTTATTTATTTTATTATTAATGCTATTTATTTTCATATGATGTTTATTTTATTATTACTAACCCCGTATATATATATATATATATATATATTGTGATTTATTATTATTTTTACTAACCCAATTATTTATTATTACTTATTTTGCTTATTTATTTAATTTGATTTAATTATTATTATTATTATGTAATTGTCTCCTTTATGTAATATTTTAGTAGTAATGTTTAATATTTATTTTTAAATGCTATGGTTAGTAAAATAGGGAGTGAAACATGTTTGTATTTAAAAATTGAATTTAGATCATTAATTTAAAAGATAAATATTTAAAATTGTACACTCACACACGTAAGTCGATCTTTGATCGTCATCTCACTTCCTTAAGGATACCTCTCATGTTGCCTAAAACAAAAGGTCAAGTAGGGTGTATAAAGCAAAGTCCCTCATTTCACATCATCTAGTCCCTAAACAGATAAAAAGATCAAGTCCCTTCGAATGTTGCCTTCGTAATGATCTTGTCCCTTTCGAATAAAGATGATAAGTCCCTTCGAATTGCTTATACACCCCACAGTTGCCTAAATAAACAGATGTCCCTTCACTTGCCCCACACATCCAAGGTAATGACTACCTATTCCTTAATAATAGGGATAGTCTTACCATTTAAAGGATTCAAGAACAGAAAAGACTTAAACTTAGGGTAGGTTCCTCTTAGATACTTGCTCACTCTTCAAAACATTTCAAACACTTCACATTTTTCAAACAATTTTCAAAACAAAGGTTTTATATACATCCGTACATGGATTATTATAAAATACTTAAGAAAATTTTTATTCACACACTTCACATTTCAAAAACATTTTAAAGTGAGCTAAGTAACTAAGAGCCCATGGATAACCATGGATGTAAAGGGTGCTAACACCTTCCCTTTACATAACCTACCCCCCGAACCCAAAAATCTTTTAAGGTCTTTCCTGTTCTTTTATGCCCTTTCCTTTGGATAAAATAAAAGTCGGTGGCGACTCTTGCTATCCGAAACATAACTAAAGTCAGTTCTCCCACCGTGTTACAGGTAGGTTATGTAAAGGGAAGGTGTTAGCACCCTTTACATCCATGGTTATCCATGGGCTCTTAGTTACTTAGCTCACTTTAAATTGTTTTGAGAAGTGTAGTGTGTGTTTAGAAATTTTCTTAATTACTTTATAATGATCCATGTACGGATATATATAAAGCCTTTGTTTTGAAAATTGCTTGAAAATGTGAAGTGTTTTTGAAATGTTTGAAAAGGTGAGCAAGTACATAAGAGGAACCTACCTTAAGTTAAATCTTTTATGTTCTTAAATAGCCTTTAAGTGGTAAGACTATCCCTATTATTAAGGAATATGTAGTCATTACCTTGGATGTGTGAGGGACAAATGAAGGGACAACTCTGATTAGGCAACTGTAAGGTGTATTTAGCAATTCGAAAGGACTTATCATCTTTATTCGAAAGGGACAAGATCATTTACGAAGGCAACCATGAAGGGACTTGATCTTATTATCTTTTAAGGGACTAGATGATATAAATAAATGAAGGGACTTTGCTTTATACACCTTACTTGACCTTTTTCTTTAGGCAACATGAGAGGTATCCTTAAGAATGTGAGATGGTGATCCAAGATCGACTTACGTGTGTGCGTGTACAAATTCAAGTATTTATCTTACAAATTAGTGATCTAAATTCAATTTTAAATACAAACATGTTTACACTCCCTATTTTATTAACCATGACAATTAAAAATAAATAATAAGAAATTCTACAACTATTACATAATGTGTACAATTACATTATAATAATAAAATAACTGAAATAAATAAGCATATAATAAATAAATAGGTTAGTAATAATAAACAAAAATAAATATAAGAAAAAGAAGTTAGCATAATAATATAATAATAAATTAAAAGTTCAAATTTAAATAAATAATTATTTTTTTAGAATTTTTAAGAAAAAGAAATAAATAATAATAATTATATACTAATAAATATGATTAATAGTTTTAATAATTTAATTATATATATACATATAAAAAATATTTGTTAATTATAACTATACCAGCATAACAAAAAATAAGGAATTAAAATCATAAAGAAAATTAGGGTTTTGAATTTGTTTAGAAAAATAAATTAGGGTTTATAAATATAATTAGGGTTTTAAAAGAAAATAATTAGAATTTTTAATATACAAAATTATCATATTTTTTAAAATAGAAAATGGATTAATTTCTTTAGAGAATAAATTAAAAGTTTTCTTAAAAAAAACAATACAAATATTATACATATATACATTTACATATAATGATTTAAACAAATAATTAGAATTAATTATAAAACATAAATAGTAAAACAAAATAATTAAAAAAATGGATTTTAAAACTTACCTGGGGCAGGGATCGAACCCATGCCCTAGGCTTTGCCACTCTTAGACGTACAGGGTTACCACTGGGCTGCATGCGCGCTGGTGAACGTAATCCCAACAACAATCCTTTTGTTGTCTAACCTGCAAAAATCATGAAAAAAAACAAAATAACACAAAATGACCTGATGGGAATCGAACCCAGGCCAAAGAGTTTTTACACGCACGCATCCACCATCTGAGCCACCAACACATTCGTGAAATAAACTACCAACAATTTAATAAAATATTAAAACAAATTTTAAAAATCCAGAAAGCGCGCGCTGGACTTCATCTTCTTCATTATACCTGCGAAATTTCCTAGGCTTTCTCCTACGAATTTTCCTGCAAACTTTCAAAACCAGAATCCTATGTTTTTTTGAACATCAATCAAATCGCAACATCAATTCAAATTAACAACCCAGATCAATTATACAAGGATCATAGGTCACAGCCATGTGCTTAGATTTCATTTAAATGTCCTAAAGCCTAAGATCCCAAATTCGAGCTTCAAACCCTAGTAATGGCATCTCCTGGATTCTGCAACAAAAACTCAATTCAAGTATACAAAAACATTCCAGAGACATCAATAAATAAGAATCAGTGCACAAAAGTCATTTATATTAGTTGAATTAATGAAATCGAAAAACTCAAAAACTCAAGAATGTGATGATTCGGTTTCAATGAATTATGATGTTTTGAATGATGAGAATGATTGGGATAGCTTCAGTGATGTTCCAGGAACCTATTACGACCTTTAGAATGTCTTGATATATCCTCTATTGCAAAATCCGAATGTGACTTTCTTAACACTTTTTGAGAGTCTGAATGAGGTGTTCTTGGCTGCAAAATTCCTGCCTCTTGCTTGTGTTATGTTCTATACTTATAGATGAACAGAATTAGGTCAAAAAAAGTGATTGTCTTTTGGGCTTTTTGGATACCTTGATGATGAAGAAATCTCCTTCCAAATTTTGCCAAAAATCAAATCTTTTCATGCTCTAAAGAGTGTGCACGAATTTGGACAATATATACTCATGTTAAATGGGTTTGATGATTTTCTAGAAGAAGAATCATATTTAAATATTGATTTTTTGATTTTATTTTGATTTAATATGTATTTAAATGAATAAAATTCAAATAAATATGAAATAAAAAATAAAAAATCAGAAAATAGGTGGGTTGGGTCGTGCTTGGTGTTTTTGTAAAGATGGGATGGCAATTTGGTGGGCTCATTTAGCAAAAATTTGATTTAAGGCCTTATTTGCTTCATAAACTTCCCAAAAATTTCCCAACTTTGCAAGGGCACAAATCCTTCAATTTTAATGCTATGAGGGTGTTCTTGAACATTTTGGAAAGCTTAAAGAGTCCTCTAACCAACCTCTTTAGTATCATGTCCATATCTTTTTCCATTCTCAAGTTATGCTCTTTTGAAGTTGTTGACTTTTTGTTGACTTTTAAAAGGACCTATAATGTCTTAGCTCATACCTTCCAAATGAAGCATTTTTGGGCTTGGCTTGTGAGACACAAAGTTGTAGAGAATTCAATTTCCTTTAAAATGAGTTTTGGATGGAAAATTTTTGATGAAGCATGTGAAAGTTATGGCTGGTCAAAGTTTAGTTGACTTTTCCTGTGAAAACCCTAATTTAGAAACTCCTGATTCTTGATGATCTGAAATCTCCTTGATGAATCATGATCAACCCTTGATCAAATGATGAAATTCACTTCAAATACTTGATTTTGGCAAAAAATCATGAAGTTTGACTTTGGTTTGACCACAGTTGACCTTAGTTTGACTTTTTAACTGCTTTGACTGATTTTAGCCTATCTGATCATCTGACTGAGCAAATCTTTTGGGAAAGTCTTGAAACTTGACATGAGGATTCTTGAACACATATAGGATGCTATGAAGCTCACTTGAAGTCTTGGAAGTCCATTTAGCCTGATTAAAGTCAAAACCCTAGTTTAGGATGCAGTGCTTAGGAGGATGCATTGTCTGAGGGAATTGTCAAACTTTTTTGATTAATTGTGAACTTTGTGAACCTTGTGAACCTCATGAGATGTCTTGTGAACCTTGTGAATCTCATGAGATGTCTTGTGAACCTTGTGAACCTTGTGAGCCTCTTAGTACACAATGTCTTGTCTTGTGGAGGGCAAATTTTGGGGTGCAACAGCTGCCCCTGTTCAATTTTCTGAAACCTGAGGGGTTAGATTGGTATATGTGCCAGTCGTGACCTGGAAGGTTGAAGGGGATTGAACACAAAAGCCCAAAAATTTGCACTCACCAGTGCATAGAGTAATACTGATGATTAGTTGTATATGCTTGAGTGGGCTTAAAGATGCCACTTGGAAAAATTGGAGATGGGCTTAGAGATGCCATCAGGATGACCTGGAGATTGGCTTAGAGATGCCATCTGAAATATTTGGATGTGATGATGTTCTGTATGTTGATACTGGATATCAGTACTAGGTCTTTGTATAGGCCGTCTCTGAATCGTTTATGCAACATGATTTGTGTTGTTGAATGGACCAGTAGGAATAAATCTTATGATGATTATCTCTTCTGGATATATCTTGGATTACAGACTGTTTGCCTATTCTCCTAGGTCAAAAGAACGTCAGGATTAGTTCTTCTGAAAAATATCTTGAACCAGGGAATGGATCTTTTTACAGACCGTTTGCCTGCTATTCAAGGGACCAAAAGAACGTCAGGATTTGTTCTTAAGGGTCAAAAGAACGTCAGGATTTGTTCTTCTGAATAATGTCTTGAACCAGGGAATGAATCTTTTTACAGACCGTTTGCCTGCTATTCAAGGGCCAAAAGAACGTCAGGATTTGTTCTTAAGGGTCAAAAGAACGTCAGTATTTGTTCTTCTGAATAATGTCTTGAACCAGGGAATGGATCTTTTTACAGACCGTTTTCCTGCTATTCAAGGGGCCGAAAGAACGTCAGGATTTGTTCTTAAGGGTCAAAAGAACGTCAGTATTTGTTCTTCTGAATAATGTCTTGAACCAGGGAATGAATCTTTTTACAGACCGTTTGCCTGCTATTGAAGGACATCTTGAGCATATGTATGGATCATTTCTGACCTGTTGTAAGTTGTTGATATTGTTTTACTAGCATATAACTATCCTGCAAGGAGAATGTTAGTTTATGCAATATGTATGCATACATAGTATTGTAAACACCCCAAATTTGCCCTCACCCATTCACACCATGGCTTGTGATCATTTCATATGCATAAACTCAATCATAGCATCTCATACCACATTTTTGATTCACTGCATTGGTTCAAAGTCATCTGCATCTAGGGTTTGTGATCTGAGCAATCCAAGAGCTTCTTGAGCCACCCCAAAGGTCATCAATCACTTCAAAGGGGTCCATGTATGCTCGAGAATCATATTATATCCCTTCCAAGTCAAAAATGTCAAAGAATCACAAGAACTGAGAATGGCATGGAAGCAGAGTCAGGTTTAACTGCACAGATGACCTAAAATTAGGGTTTTGGTTTCAAAGGCCATAACTCCAAATTTTTTTGTCATTCTTGTTTCTATTGGTCTCTATATGGTATAGGGAGTATGCATATCAATTTTCATGAAGAAATTCCATGGGGAAGTCATCTGATCAAGAGTTGACTTTTCAAGCAAGTCAGTGCAAAATCAGGGCATCTGAGGCCCCCAATGACCCAACCAAAGGGTGTTCTTCATCATTTTGATGGTATATGATCTTTATTTGATCATGGAAGATGTTAGAATTTCACAAATTTGAAGAATTTCAAGTCTTTTGCAAAGTTGACTTTTTGGGAAAGTTTGACTTTTAATGAAATTGCCATTTTAGGCAACTTTTTCAACCTTTACTTTTTGATCAAAAAAAGCTTCAAATGGAAAAACTTTGGTCATGAAAGTTGTAGAATGGATCATTCCCTTTTCAAAAAGTACAAGAACATGACCTAATTCATTTTTGATCAAAAGTTATGGCTTGTCAAAGTTGGCTAAAATCACAAAATTTGAAGTTTTCTACCAAAGAGGCATTTTGCAAAATGACTTGATCAAGTGTTCTAAAGCTACCAAATGGACTTCTAAGCTTCACAACATGATCACATGACCTCTAAAATTCAGAATGGGCCAAAGAACTTTACATTTCCATGCCTTGAACTTCATGAATTTCCAAAGGGGCCAAATCTTGTGAAAATTGCAAAACATATCATAAACTTTATGCAACTTGCTGAATCATCTCAAATCAAGTTCCATGGTTCTCCCTAAACTCAACTGAACTCAACCATGCTCCTGTCCTAGCCTGCCACTTGCCCATACCTCAAAGTACAACTTGCTTGACTTTTTGCAAATCACCCCATACCAATCAGCATAGCCCACACCAACTCCACAGACCTATCACAACTTGATATGTGGACTTTATGCAAGCCATAACACACAAGAACACAGCCTAAGACTTCAACATTCACAAGTTCCAAGTTTATGCTCCAACTTGCATTTTCATACGAAACACTCAGTACAAGCCACAAACACACAAACCAACTTCACCAATCAACAAAACATACTTCCCTGATCACAAAGCACCCATCACCATTGTCTTAAACCCCCAGAATCAGAAATACGATTCTCACCCCACCTTGAGCAGAACCTCTGCCATCTTCCAAACCAGCCACCATAAACTTCTTCTAAGCATCAGGACTTCATCAGGGGCCTAAGAGGAGTGGTTTGCGCAAAGAGAGAGGGTCAGAAAGTTGCAAACTGAGAAAGCTCAAAGCTCAGGTATACCAAGAACTTTTTTTCCAGAAATGAATTTTTAAGTTTCTAATTTGTTCCTCATGCTTTGCTGATCACTCTGATGTTCTTAGTTTTGAAAATGGTTGAGAAGTAAGCATTTAATCTTGTTCTGAAACTTTTATGACCTAAAAATGTTTTGTTTCGATTCAGCTGATTGATGAGTGAAAATTGAGATTTGAGTGGGGGTTTTGATTTAGTTTGGCATGGGGATGATTCCTGGGTGTTTAGTTTTCATTTTCATGAGGTTTAGAGGATTTTAGAAATTTTCAGGTGAGAATCCCACCGGAGAAGACGACCGGAAGTCTTCTCCGGCCACCTGAAAATAATTAGGGCTAATCCCTGTAATTAATGAGAGTTTGAATTCTGAGCGTTGGATGAGCTGACTTGGTCAATTCCCGCGTGCGTTCAATGGCCTGGATCCACTCACTTAGCCCTAATCCACGTCATTATCTTAATTAATTCAGTTTAATTAATTAAAATAGGATTTAACTCAGTTTGAATTTCAGCCTTTGGATTGCGCGCGCAGTCAACAAACCCTTTCCCAGATTCAATCCTGGCTCTCCATTGCGCATACTTTCTTTTTATTTCATTTTTAATTCATTTCTTTTGTTTTATTTTGTACATTTATTTAAAAATAGCAAAACAATTTTAAAAATTCTGAAAATTTTTGTACAAACTTTTATTAATTTTCAGAAACCAAAAACATTTTTATTTTTATTTTTTGCATTAAAAAATATTTTTAAATCATTTAAAAGTTTATTTTTAATTAATTAATGAGAATTAATTAATTAAAAATACTTTTAGGTATTTAAAAATCACCAAAAAATTCATGAAACATTTAAAATCATTTAGAAACATTGTCCAACCCTCAAACCAAATTTCTTTTTTGATCTTAATGCATTTTGATAATTTTCCATGGAATTAATTCAATTTCAAAGCACTATTTTGATCCAATATTCAAAAATTCATTTCTGCCTAACCATTGAGAGTTGGACTTTGATTCTTTTTGCATTGTGTCTTGCATAAAATTTAGTTTGTGAGATTAAATTGGCATGGTTTGGTCTTTCATTTTCCATTTGTTTGACATTTTTCTTGTCAAAGTACCCTAAAACCCTAGAAATCTTAGGAAATTCATAACTTTCACTAGGTTAAGAATTGGATCCCCTCCTTTGGGCAGTGAGTTTGTATAGGTTTAGGGTTCCTTTGAGTGCATTTTCAATTTTTTATCTTGATGTTTGCTTCTGGTTTTGGTTTTTGTTTTGTGCATTGATCATAAACCCTAATTTGGGCTGCCTTTTGCATCCATCTTGCATTTGCTTGCATACCATGACTTGCCATAGCATTTTGTGCATCTATTTGATTCATTGGACATCTTAAGACATATTAGAAGCATGTTTGATCATTGCATCTTTCATTTGCCATGTTGTATGTCATTTGCATTTCATAACTTTTCATGTATGTTCATGGTTCTAAGCATGTTTCTCTTGCATCCATATGTTTGTATGATCATCCCCATGCTTTGTTTCATGTTTGCATCATCTCATAACATCATTATCATCATACACATGCTTCTGATTTTGGTTTACAACATGCCATTTCATTTCATTTTGCATTGCATTGCATTTCTTTCATTAACTTTTCAGGTGGTAAGTCACTTTGAGAAGTGAATTTGCCTTCACTTATCACAATTTCTTTTCATCTCTCTTATGCATCATTGCTGCATTTTACTTTGTGTTTAATATTGAGCTTGCTCATTCTTCTTCTTCTTACATTCTTTCTTCAAGTGACTTGTCTTCTTAAATGAAGCAAGTTGCTTTGCTTCTCTTTGATCCTTTCATCTGCTTCCTGGTGGTTCCATTGAAGATCTTTCTTGTTAACCTCACAAACCTTAGGAACAACCAAGCATGACAATGATTAGGGTTTTGATTAGTCTCCCCTCTTAGTTTTACCTTTGTGTCTCTTTGAGTCCTCTTTTTCTCATCTCGTAATCAGGGACTAAACCCTAAAGGCTTTAAGGCTTTGTGATTAAGCTAATGCCTGCATCCTTCTATTAGGATGGAGTGTATAACTTTAATCCTAAGTGTTAAACCCTTAATGTGTTTAAATCCTTTAATCAATTCACTTAATAACCATCAAGACATCAAATTTGTAACTTGGGCCTTGCACTAGGGTTCTAATTCTTCCTTAACTGGTTAAGAAGGACTAACCCTAGTGTTAATGGACAAGTCCCCCTCAAGTTGTCTTACAAACCCTAAAAATCACTTCATCATCTTACCATTAACTAAAATCCACTTAATAAAGGCTTTGTTTTGTCATGAGTTTAATCCCTAATCATGGATTAAGTTGAGGAGCTTTCCTCAGCTTACACATTCTCATCTATTATCCTTCTATTAGGATGGTGTAATGAGTCTGTTTAATCCCTGATTATGGCTTAACCTCATTACTCAACACTAAACAAAAACACCAAAAACATCTAAATAATCACAAGTAGGTTAATGATCTTAATCCTACACCAAAGGTGATTAAGTGTGAGAAGCTGACTTCACACTTAAGGTATTCTCATTACCCCTAATCAGAGGGAAGATGTGATGAGTTTGCTAAACCCATTGGTCTAAGCTTAAGCTCATTAACTTATGACAAACTTCAAAAGCAATAAAAGACTGAAAACTCAAAAAACAAACAATAATCGTCTCCTCCGGGATTCTTTTCTCATCTCATTCACTCATAAACGAGAACTTGCTTCTTCCGTCTAATGCATGACAGTTTGCATCTGTGCCAGACAGATCATACACTTGAGCATAGGCAAGTAAGCAGTTCATAAGTCAATTCATCTTTTAGTCTCTTTGGGTCGAACTACGGTGTTCTGACTTCCTCATTGCACGAGAGGATACGTAGGCATAACTTAACTGTTATCGAACAAAAGTCTCTGTATATTCCCCCTTCTTTCAGTATCATTCTTTAAGCCTCGTAGTCTTGAGCATTTCACCCTTGTCCTTACACTGACACTGTATATATTACACTTCACCTCCTTTACACTGACACCTGTACATCCTTTTCCAGCTCTTTTGCACACAAAATTGCACTGACATTACCCCTTTAAAACACAAATCTTTTAAGCGTGGATCCCGTCGAGTACGGCGGACAATCTGGGTGCTAATACCTTCCCAGGTTGTAACCAACCCCCTTTCTCAGTCTCTCTGGTTCGCAACCGTCTTATCCATCTCTTTCTAGGTCTATGCAGCATTGCCTTTCCTCCGGGATAAAAATGCCTAGCTGGCGACTCTTTTCATTCCCTGTGAGTTCACTCCTGTGTGTTCTCACCCCATCCTTTTCGCCGACCGTTCGCGTCTGTACCCCATTTGACCCGGCTTCATCTGGTGGGAGCGACAGCTTGGCGACTCTGCTGGGGACCCTTATACTGTAACCAGGGCTTCTGGTTCTTTTTGTGGGTTCCTCCTAGCGCTTGATTGCTTTGTGTTTACTGGGGTGTTATGTGCTATTTGTGCTTGTATATTTGTTTTGTTTTTACTTTATGTACAGTTGTTTTACTGCCTTCTTTACAGCTTTGCATATATCATATTGTCATACTGTGCTGGCTGGATCTGGTTTGTTGCTTTGGTGGGTGGGGTTCTATTGAGAGTTAAGGTCCTATACCTGGGACCTGAGTGACACCTAGGCTAGAGTGGTTCATGTTCTTTCCCATTCCATTTCGGTCTGGTGCGGGAATATGAAACACGGTTCAGATATGGGTTTCTTCTTGAGAACTCTGTGCTACAGATTTCCTGTAGTGCTAGAGCTACCTGGGAAGCCTGCTAAGTCTGGATGACCTTTTAGTATTGACCTTCAGAAACTGAGGTGAATTAGAGGAGGATCTTTTATGGTTATTGTAAACACTGTACCTCCGGGTTAGAAGTGTTTACACTTCTCATAACTGATCCAAGTCTGAGGATCCTTGTCTTAGAACACCACCTGTGAGGGGGTTGGGCTGTTTACAGGTTTGCAGGTACCCTTGACCTCAGCATACCCTGTTACTTTGTTTTGTTTAAGAGTACTCCATTTTGGGACAGTTCTTGTGATTTTTAACCCTGGACATGTGACTCTTTATTTGAGTCCCCCACCTTGGTTACTGGACTTATGAACCTTCATCTGGATTTCTTGAACCATACATGGACTTATATCAAGGCAGTTAATCAGATCCATCTTGATCACAAACCCTTGCATATCATTTGCATACATCATCATTGCATCATTTTAACATTTGCTTATTTGTTTTTCAGGGTGTCCATACTATATTTTGGCTTGGTTTTGACCCCTTCATCTGCATAATAAGGGATCCCTTTGAAGTGGTTGTTGACCTTTGAAGTGATTGTTGACCTTTGAGAGGATATAATATGATACTAATAAATATGATTAATAGTTTTAATAATTTAATTATATATATACATATAAAAAATATTTGTTAATTATAACTATACAAGCATAACAAAAAATAAGGAATTAAAAGCATAAAGAAAATTAGGGTTTTGAATTTGTTTAGAAAAATAAATTAGGGTTTATAAATATAATTAGGGTTTTAAAAGAAAATAATTAGAATTTTTAATATACAAAATTATCATATTTTTTAAAATAGAAAATGGATTAATTTCTTTAGAGAATAAATTAAAAGTTTTCTTAAAAAAACAATACAAATATTATACATATATACATTTACATATAATGATTTAAACAAATATTTAGAATTAATTATAAAACATGAAGATTACACATAATATTCCACATACTCACCTTTGAAGATTACACATAACTTCATGTTCAAATCCATTTCTCTCAAGGGTCTCGTTCCTTAAATGATCCAATTTACATGTTTAACTTGAGAACATTCACCTCTCACTCTTACCTGGAAGGGTAACTTAAAATCTATATCTCTGAGTATGACTTAACTGCACACATCTGATATTACTCTTACGGAGTCCATAACTTGATGTTAAGAATTAACGATACTAAAACTGACCAGTCATTCATCTCTTATCCACATAATAATTCAGGTACCAAAACGTTTCTTGGAAGATCAACACTTTATGAGTCTCTTATAACTTCTCAATTTAGGTCCTTAGTAGTTGCAACGACAACACACCAAAAATTTCATATCATTTACTGTCTACCAATCATGATCAAAAGGAAGTCCATCACTTTATCCTCTGATACTTCAAACATAAGCCAAAACGAACTTACAGTTCAGAAAGTACGATTCTCTAAAGTCCTCCACAAAAGTCATGCGTCAATCGATTACCTATTTGAGGCTAAACGGTCGAACACGACTAAACTTGTTCCTCTTGTTAACAAACAATCCAACTCAAGATTATCAATCCAGTCCACACTAACTTGCAAATTGATTCTCACTCGCGGTTTCTAAACATGTGTAACAATCGCCCACCATTCACAACTCAAGGTAACACAGAACGGGGCACAACACACAACTTACATACTCCAACAAGCGATGAAGTAGAATTACCATTCTGTTATGGTAACATCACGAATACTCAACGAAATAGTTCGATTCCACTCGTGCAATGACGCTAGTAGAAAAACGACGACGGTACCAAAAAGGGTTTTAGCCATAAGCTAACACTTGGTTCGTCTGTAAGCAAAATCCAACACGCAATCCTTATTGGGTAAAACAAAACAATGAATATCTCATGTCTAATATACAACTTTGTCCTCTCTCTTCAATTCCTTGGCGAGAACTAAAAACAACAACATTCTTAATCCCACTAGAGATAAATTCCAAATATAATTCGATCATTCACAAATCACAGAAGCTTTCCCTTAAACTTGAAAGCTGAGGTAATGCACTCCTCTGAAGAACCTTACTATCTCTACTTACATATTAACCTGGGTTCCCTTACCCTCTACTAATCATCGCATAAGATGTCTCCACAACTTTCCATCGATACCAAGAACGCTTCGATCGGGCACTTCAGCCATAATGTATGAATCTTAGAAAAATCAAAATTTTAAAACTTAACAGCGGTAACCGGTTAATACCAGGAGGGTAACTGGTTACTTAGCCTAAAACTGAACATCCAATACCTAAAAGAGATTTAGAATACAACTCAGTAACCGGTTACTACCCAGGGGGTAACCGATTACTTCAAACGCATAAGCAAAAATTCTGATTTTCATTGCTACCAAAACCTCCATAACTCATTCCAATCGCAACCAAGAGTTATAACGGTTATCAACAGATAATTCCATACATATAGTAATCATACCACCAGGTTCCTAATGGGCGACCCATCATTGTTTACACTTCCTTAACTTTAGTTTTAACAACGTCTTCAAAACTCCATTTTTCATTCGTCCAAAAATACATTTCGTTATCACCTTCTCATATCGTACTGCTAATATCGTTCCGTACCGTGTCCACTTCACGCTCTGCGGTAATCCTCTTATACCTAAACATAATTCATCTTACTAGAGTTCTCCCGAATCCAATGTGCTTACTCCAACACTTAACACAACATCATCTGGTTCATACCAATTACACCTCATGTTACTACATAAAGCTTATTCTTTCTCCGACACTATACCTTATACCATTCCTTGGGTAATTCAACACTTCTGAATTGATCCCTTACTAAATATATAATACCCTAATGCTTTACTCTAAACCTTGTCTCCTCGGTCATAACCGAATACACAACCACAATCTTCTACCCATTCGTTTGGGGTATACTTGTTTCACTTTAAACGTGTAATCACATCCTTGTGTTCCTCTTCACGCTTCACTACAACTTTAGGTTCTCAAAAGAAATGAATATTATTAACTTGTAACTTCTATCCATCCGTGAGGTATTATCCGAATACATTCCCCGAAGTACGCTCGCTTATCCAAGATGCCACCCTGACCTTAGAACTGAAACACTAACAATTAACTCACTCTCGAACCTTACGTCACACGATTCACAACACATCTTCTCTTTTCGTGGAATGAGATTTCTCAAGGTTCTTGTCCATACCAGTGGCCAATACTGATCCACCAGGGACTTTACGTATTCCTTAATACACTGACCATTCATCCTGTAGATATTTGCACCCTTCAGATTCTATCCATTCCAAAGGATTTCTTGAACAACACACTTCTCTACAACTCCATGTTACAGGAAGTACAATTCTTAAGAAGACTCCAACTGAGCTGACCAAAGCTCCCCCTGCTAACAACTATTGGCTTGAGCCTACTCTCACAGCACAAGTTACGACAACACTTCAGAGTCCTTATGGTCGCACAACCACGATTCTACCTATCACATACATATCATTAGGTTGATCAGGCCCAATACTATATAGTATGATATTAAGAACCATGATGGCAAGACACACTTAAGAGGCATGAAAGATTTACTTATGATGTTTCAAGGCTAAGTCGAGGATATAACCTGCTCTGATACCAACTATAACGCCCATATAATATATATCTAAAATAATATCATACAAGTGTTATTTTTGGTACTGACATTATTATAAGTGCCTAATAGCATAATTCACATTCTTGACCAATACTAAAAACAATACAAACTATGGTGCAAGACATGGAAATTATACTAAAACAAAAATGCTAAGATCAATACAATATCCATTATTATATAAAGATAAAATACACAACAGAATCTAAATCTATGCATCTCTTGAAACATCCCGAGCATAGCTCCAATTGTAAATCAAACCAGCAAAAGAAACCTGAAAAGCAACAATATCAGTGGGGTGAGATAACAACATCTCAGTGGGTTCCCTATCTTAGAGTTCTCTCGGCTCTAAGGGTTCAATCTAAGCATTACTCAAGTCGGGGGAAAAACTAGACTTCGAGTTTGCATAATAACTAGAGACAAAAGGTAAAATAAAAATGGAGCACACAAAGTGCTTTAAGGCATCTTTCCCCGGCCAACCACGCAGGGCAATACAGCGCGGGTAACTCAATCCTTAACGTGTACATAACTTTCCCCTCCCAGCCACACCAGTGGCAAACAAGCATGGGTCACTCATTATCTACCAAAGGTACTTTCCCCGCCCAGCCACCCCAGGGCACTAAAGCACAGGTCATGGTACCTTACCACAAAGTAACTTTCTCTGGCCATCCCACACACGGAGATCTTGACACGGGTCACTCGTTACTTATCCTAATGGATACTTTCCCCGCCCAGCCACACCAGGGCACTCCAACACGAGTCACGATCATCCATTAAGGGAAATCGAATCAACAGATTAATTATGTCTCCCCGGTCGTCCCGCCTCATGGGACCTCTACACGAGCTAAACATAATTAAATTAGGATTATAACGCGATGAGAACACGACCTTCATCCATTCACAACCACTTAATACGAGGATACTATTCGAGTATCGACACATAAGCATTGTCATGTCTCTAATCAGTTTTGTATCAACCTAGGACAATCCTAACTACCTCACAAGTTATTTCTTTTTATTCTCACAAGCTCACAAATTCCCTAATTAACATAATTATGGTTAATCGAAAAATTCGGCTCAAAATAATATTTCTCGGTCTCAAAAGATAGAACATATTATTAGCTTCAAAACGATATAAAGAATACATAAATCAGATAAAGGATGAAGAATTTAAGAAACTTTAAAAGAGGAATCAAAATTAATATTTTTAATCGGCATAAAACAAATAATTATTTTCCACTTCAAAAGTAATATTTTCCTCTACCATTGGATATTATGCTGTCTTAGCTTTCCAACGATATAAAGTTTGCCTCAATAGGATACCCGAGTAAAAAGTTATGAATTTTCTAAGAAATGTCATTTTTCAGAACACAACAGGGGTAACCGGTTACTAGCAGAAGGGTAACCGATTACCAGTGTAAAATTCGCCCAAAAACTCAATTTGGGTAACCGGTTACTACCCATAGGGTAACTGGTTACCATTGCACCAGAAGCTGAAAAACCCTATTTTCTCATCATAAAACTCATTCCTAAGATTATGGATCATCCAAGCAACCATATTAGGTTTAATATACATGTATCCCGACTATTCTACCCGATTAATTCAGCATTTTATCTGTTAGATTTCATGATTAAGCAATTTTATCAAATCTAACCTAAACTCTAAAATATCAAAACTCTTAAAAGAAAAGTTTCTAACTAGAACCCACCTCTAACCATGAAGAGGAGTTTGATGAAGATGAAAATTGATGAAGAATGGTGATGATCCAAACTTCTTCCTCTTTTAGGGTTTCCATTTTTCCTCTTCTCCATTTTCTCCATTTTTCTTATTTCTTTTCATTTCTTTCTTTTCATTTCTTTCTTTTCTTTTCTTTTCTTTTCTTTTCTTACTCACTTACTAACTTTCTTCTTTTCTTTTCTTATTAAACACTTCTTTCTCTCTTATAACAAATAACAAAATATCTATCAGTTAGTAACACTAACTGGTCCGAATTGAGAGTATCCAAAAATATCTCAGAGTCAACTACATAATAAAGTCTCTGAGTCAGATAATATTAATTAATCAATTTAAGTTCATCGGTTCTTCTAATTATTTTAATTGAAAACTCTCAGAGAACACCATAATCTTATTAATATTTAATTAATATTATCTAGAATATTTAATTAAATACGGGGTATTACAAATATCTATATACATTACAAATTATGAATTTCAAAATTTTCAATTCATAGGATATTATAACAGGAATAAGGAGTATATTCCTGTAACATGCATCAGAATATTAGTTTTTGAAACTTATCATATGCGTGCATAAAACCAAACTGGAAATAACTAAGTAATTTCAAATTTGAATTTGAATTATAAAATAAAACCGCAATTCTGTTATTTACTAAATCAACTTCATATATCTATGAAAGAACAAGTGAATTGTTGAATTAATCAAATCAACAATTTTGTTATTTACAATATATAATGTGTATTATTTTCATTCTCCAGAAAGCTTTAACTTCTAGCACCAAAAAAGTTAGATATATCTTTTACAAAAACATTATGCTTAACATCTTTCCTTCCCAAATACAATTTTTTGACATATTTTCAGCCTATAAATAAATGTTTTGGCTTTTGAGTTAAGACTTTTAATTGAAATATTCAAAAGTATAAAGAAATGCAATTTGAAACTCACCCATATTTTCATGGGAACAAATTGGTTTTAGATATTCTCAAGTTGTTGCTCAACTCACCCATATCCTACTATTATTTGCCACATTCAAACCTTATATATGTCTGACTTCCATTCCCTCCCCTTATTCACAATTTCTATATTCAAAACGTAAAATACATCAACAATAATTTCAAACCATAATGATCAAAATGCTTCAGATCCATACCTTTTAACCTTGAACCAGTGTAATCATAGAAAATACCAATGACAAATCCATGAATACGAATAAAGAAAGTGAAAACCTCAAAAACTAAAAATAAATCATGTAACCCATTCTTACAACACCAACAATCTTAGGTCAAAACAAAACAATGCCAACAATCTTACAATTTTTAGTATTGATCAATACCTTTCATCGATATTTTACCGTAAATATCCTCTTCACTGTAAAATTGTCGAAAATGTCGCCGCCATCTTCCCTCATTCCTGCAACACCAACAATCTTAGATCAAAACAAAATAACATAAACCCTAAAAACCTTTGATTTCTCTAGTTTTGTAAATCGTTCCAAAAAATAATTATTTAAAAAAGAAAGAAAGAGAAGAAAGAAGGATAGAAGGATATAGGCAATGGAAGAGAGAAGTCGAAGAAAGAGGAGGAAAAAAGATAAAGTAGAATGATAAACATCCTTGTGGAAGAATGAGAGAGAAAATATATTATCTTAAAAGAAAGAGAGCGAAGATGCTGAATGGAACTCTAAAAAGATAGAATTGGGAAATAAAAACCGTACTTTTCAATTGGATCTCACACGTTTTCAACAAAAAAAACAAACAAACTAATGAATTAAACAAAAGACAAAACATATTAAAACATTCCTAATTTGACCAACTAAAATGATTGTAAAACAAACTTAATTCAATAAAATAAATTTTAAACCACATTTAACCCTATTTTGGTGACATGACAAAATTTTAGGTTGAGACAAAGATGAATTTTTCGGAACATATAATTTTTTTATATCATAGATTTGAAAGTTAACTTCAGCATGGAAAAGAAACACAAAATTAGTTTATATGTGTTCGGAGTTTAAGTTAGTTTAGATTATTTTTTACTAAGAAGTATGGGTGAGCACTAACAAAGAGAAAGTAGCAATCTGTTGTAACCTTGGACGAGTCAGCCGAGTTTGATTTTCCGCATACATTCCCCAAAGAATTACTAACTACCTAGTGTAGCCATTTTCAAAGAAGCTTTTCTCTCAACTCTACAATTCATCCTCATTGGTGTCAGGCATCGGCGCTGGCACAGTGGGCAAGTACTTATTGCGTCATAATCTTCGCCGTTTTTTCTCAACCCAAACCCTAATTTTGAGAGAATAATGTGGCCTGCTACTGTTACTTCTTTCCCTAACCCTTCCTTCTTCCTATTCCTTCCCTCTAACAACAAACCCTCTCTTTTTCATCCCACTCCACGCCGCCTCCACCTCTCCCGCTCTTCTCCCGATTTCAACGGTTGGGCCCTCCTCGATACACCCGCCCGCCCCGCATCTTCCAACCAAGGTTTATCATCGTCCGCCCTAGTAACTGTCGGAACTTCCCTCGCTCTCATGCTTGCCTGTTTCTCCTTATCCAGAAAAGGTTCGTCGTTTATGTTTCAGCTTAAGCCTCTACAATTGCCGCTGTTCAACATTTAATTTGCTGTGCGTTTATTTAGGTTTCAATATTCAATTTACAAGCCCGTTGCAAGGAATGTGGAGTACAGTTGCTAATACTCGCGTTGATCCAGACAAAGCTGTGGAGTTTTCCGAATCTAACGAGACCACCATAGAAGCTGTTATGGAAACGGGTATACACCACATTTCTTGTGATTGTGTTCATTTTTTATATTTAATTTTACTTTACTCGTAGCTTAGAGTAAATACTCTTTCTTAATTCCCGTCTGAATATGTGGATAGGTGTCCAAATGGTTCCTGCAATCAAGGAAATTTTTGTATGGAACTCCTAAAACTAGGCTTATACTAATCATTATCATTTTAAAAATGGCACCTCCAACATTTTTTTAATGTTAAGAAAGGTGACCAATGTTGTGGTTTTACCCTTAAATTTGGTCCTTGACATATGAGATCACATGTGTTGCATCAGGCGACAAATTAATATCTTAGGTAGCAAAAACTTAAAACTTAACAGGCTCAGCTATGCGCACCTTTCACTGACTCAAATTGAAGCAAAGACAAAAATGAGTGTATACTCTAGTTTTTTTATTATTAATATTATTATTATTTTTACATTCAATTATTAAACTACTATTACTGATGGCTAGACTTTGATATTCATTGAGAAAGGACTAGATAGAATTGAGAGAGAATCTAAAACTGAATTCTGTTCTTAATCACAATCTAAATTTGGCAACATGTTATATAGAGTTAGGATTGTAACTAACTATTGAGTTGATGTTTCAATTTCAATTGCATAGCTAATTGATCATAGCAAAATTAGTTAGATAATATGAAGAGCTGGCTAATGTCAATCTTCCTAAACCAACTAATAGCATACTAACATTATATTCCTAATAGCCCCCTTCAAATATAGCGTGGTTGACCAAGTGACAACTTGTCAAACCCTCTGAGTTTGTCCCTCAGGAAACTAAAACTGGCTGAAGACAAATGCTTGTTAGAATGTCTGCCCATTGAGCAGGGATGTCCGGGATTATTAGGCTTTTGTTAATGACTTTTTTCTTACAATAAATGTTAAGCTCCATATGTTTTGTTTCTGAGTAATGAAAATGGTTGAGCTTGAGATACTATCACAATAGATTTGAGGAGCTTTGATTTTGATCTTTATCTTTTGAAGTAGATATTTCAACTATATAATTTCAGCAGAGATTTACGTTAGGCGTATTCAACTTCAGCACTAGACCATACTACCAATGTTTGTTTCTTAGCCCACCAAGAGACTAGGTTAGGCTCTAGATAGATATACATGCCCCTGATGTTGATCTCCCGTCATCGGGGTATAAAGCCTATTCAACATCGTAGAACCTAGTTATGGATTAGGGCTGTTCCAAGTTTGAAGACTTAATAAGCAGACCATAGCCTATGGTGCCTTGGAGATACCTCAAAATCCTCTTTACTGCTTTCTAGTGATCTTTTAGAGGTGAAGCCAAAAATTGACAGACTGCTGTATTCACAGGGTAAGAGATCTTAGGTTTGGCTATGTGAAGATGTAACCAATGTCAATCTTCCTACACCAACTGAAAGCTAACTGCATATTCCTAATACTGACTACTAACTTTGGCTGTTTATTACGATACTGTATATGGGCCTAAGTCCAATAAAGGGGCTGATAGGGAAGTTGAGGAAAAATTGCTTATGTGGCTGTTAGTTGAGATCAGAAACTGTATATATGGGGAGGGAACATAGAAAGGGAATCATTCCACTCATTTTTCAGTTAGTTCCACATAGGTTTGCTGGAGAGAGCATTATCTCTTCTCTTCAATAAAGCTACATCTCATTTTCCATCAATATTGCTACAATATTTCAAAATGTGGAAGAGAAAATAAGGTCATAGATGCCATTTTTATAATAAAAAGTGATCTTATGAGGTAATAAAAAAAGTGATCTTATGTTAACATTTTACGTGGGACCTATAAAATTTAGTGGGACCCATAAAATTTAGTGGGACCCATTTGAATTTCAATCAATCAGAATGTGTTGGGTGGAGTGTGTTAGAGAGTAGCACCCCTCTAAAAATAATATTTCTGAAACTAAACATGCTAAGATTAGATGTTTTTGGTCAAAAAAGTAAACATATTGGTAAACAATAAATGCTAACTTTTTATAAAAGCGTTATAGTTTTGATACCTTAACCACTGTCCTTAATCTTTTGCTTATCATTTTCCTTCATGTTTTAAGAATTATCAGGATCTAATCATTGCCCTTGAATACTCATTGTTTTGCTATTTTTTTGGTCTAAATTTAAGATATTTTTCATTGCTTCAATAGTTTGATATTTTCTTTTTAAGTTTAAGGTTGAATATCTGCTTTCTGTCTGTGTTGTATTTTTCTCGAAATGTCTTCATATTTTTCTTACTCTCCATATCAGAAGCTACTCTAAAGCCAGGACGAGTTACAATACCCGTTTCAGTGGATTCCACCCAAGAAGAAGCATTGTCAGTCTTAAAGAAGTTGAAGGTTTGATTTCATCATAGTATAATTGAATAATAATATAATAATAATAATAATAATAATAATAATAATAATAATAATAATAATAATTATACAAATATTGTTAGTCTATTCTTTTGTTATAATTTTGGTTTTGCTGCTGCATATCTATTTAGTTGATTTATGTATTCCAGAAGTAAAGATAAAGCAAGCAAGAGAAATGTTCATTTGGATAGTATGCACTATTTTTGTAATTTTATCCTCTCAGCTTGGCTGTATTCCACGATGGTGCACTCAAACTATGTGCTA
Source organism: Lathyrus aphaca (assembly GCA_963966055.1). Taxonomy (NCBI): domain Eukaryota; kingdom Viridiplantae; phylum Streptophyta; class Magnoliopsida; order Fabales; family Fabaceae; genus Lathyrus; species Lathyrus aphaca. Next base: position 278,158,081 of record OZ014523.1, read on the forward strand.
TTTTATGGACTCGGGTGGAATTGTAGGCTTGAAATTATGGTTTCTGCTGATTTATCTAGATAATTGAAGATGATGTGGAAGCTAATGAATTGTGCACCAGAAGAGAATTTGCTCGATGGCTTGTTAAATTAAATTCGTCTTTGGAGAGGTTAGTTCCTGTGCATCATGCATGTAACTTCTTTTTCAGGAATTGATTTAGAGCTCAAACATGTAGGTTTGCGTGGCTTCCATTAAAAATGGGTTTCTTTGTCTTCCAGAAATCCAAAACACAGGATTGCTCCAATTGTATCTCTGTCTGGCTCTATAGTTACTGCATTTGATGATATCAATGTTGATGATCCAGATTTTCAATCAATTCAAGGTAAAAAAGTTATGAAACTTAACTCGAACCAAAAATCAAGTTTCTTACCTGCAGAGATTTGAATGATTTATAATTTTGTCAATTCCACGCTAAAGTCTTGGCAGAAGCCGGTATGGTCCATAGCAAATTATCTTGGAAGAATAGTTCTAATGGTCGTGGATCTGACTGTAAAGAAGATATACATTTTTTTCCTGATAGGTAAATTTGTATTCCATCACTCTTATACACTTCCAAGTCAAATTACGTTGTACTAAATGGAAGATATGTCAACTGCAGATTCATTTCACGACAAGATCTAATGGAATGGAGAACTCAGGTTGAGTATGGATTTTTCTCTGGGATAATTGACCAGGTAAGCTGTTTTAAAAAGACAAGTATTTAGGGAATTTTTTAAATATGCATGATGAAAATCTTCGCTTGTCTGTCATCTCTTAAAACCTGACTTTTTTACAGTCCAGATATCAATTGAAAAAGCAGGTTATATGGATGTGAAAGAGATAACTTCTGCAGGAGTTTATTTGGACATGTTGGCTGGAGATAGTAGTATACTTAGAAAAGTTTTTGGTAAGTCTCTTAGGCTTTTTCTCTATGCTTTGATGTTTCTTTTTCTCTCACTAACAATAACAGTTGATTAACTTATATGCATCAAATTTCTTTCAACTATTATTCCTGGAAAGCATGGTCGTTGTCTTCGAATGGAAGCACTGCGGGGTCATTGTCTTCGAATGGCAGCAGTGTGGTGCTATCTATGCATGGCATCGTTTTTTATAGCGCATGGCTGTCATTTCTAGGACATATATGGCGGTTTTAGCGGCCATGGCAGAAACAATGACAAAATAACCATAAAACATGAAACAAGAGGGCACAAAGCCTATTCATTAACTTGACAATAAGATTTGACATGATAATATTAGAGTGTAGGGGTAACACGTAAAAATGGTGGAAAATAGGCTTAGGTGCTTTGGACATGTAGAGAGAAGATCTGTAGATTCTGTTGTAAGAAGAGTAGATCAGATAGAGAGAGGAGTCGAACAACTAGAGATAGAGGAGGACCCAAAAAATGGTGGAAAATAGGCTTAGGTGCTTTGGACATGTAGAGAGAAGATCTGTAGATTCTGTTGTAAGAAGAGTAGATCAGATAGATAGAGAGAGGAGTCAAACAACTAGAGATAGAGGAGGACCTAGAAAAACTATAAGAGAAAATAATTAAATAAGATCTCAAGATTAACGAATTAAATAGAAACATGGTCTTGGGTAGAATATTATGGAGGAATTAAATAGAGATAAGGTTTGATTGTTGTTGTTGATTGGGGAACTGACTATGGTTTTATACACAACTCACACTGCATAATACATATCTTAGAGAGGCTAGACACCAACTTTTGTAGTCTTGGAAGGTTAGGTTGACCCTGACTTTGGCATATATGGCAATGAATGAGGGGATTCATTACAAGCAAACTCAAGGTGTGGCGGAGAGTTGGTATAAGTCATGATACTCATCTGGTACTAATCGTCTATCTTGAACTTGGTTCTAGCAACATATTCCCTCCGTTCCAAATTGGGCAATGGAAAAGTTATTATTAATTTAGTGACACTAAATAGTTAGGCCCAATATAAAACCTAATAGACATTTTACAGCTGTCCCCAAGGGAATTTGAATTTGAACTGACCCCTGTGGTTACAATGCTAGAATCTTACTAGTTACCATTGAGCTAGAACCTCATGGACAAAATGTATTTGGTAGACAGATTTAAATTTTTCCTTTTTATTTGTCTTCTTCAAATTTCAATGCAATAGTAACTATTGTTTTGTCAATTTTACTCGTAACTATGTATATCATATGAAACAAATAGGTTTAATGAGATACTAAATAGTTAAGGATATTAAAGGAAAATAACGATTTTATCAAAAGCAACAAAGTTTATTGGTTTTCTTGGTATTTGTAAATACTTAAACTATATCTAAAAAAGAATGGAAGGAGTAACAATGTCTTTAGTTAAGGTAGTCAAACTATTATTATTAGATTGTGTTAACTGATTAATAGAAAATAACTCAAGGAACATGAAAGATAAAATTGACTGATACTAAAAGTAGGGGATGGACCGTCCCAGTTCCTGGTTTGATTTTGAGCACCATTACCTAGAGTTACAATATGCAAAAAATTAGATGTAGCAAAAAAGTGGAAAAGATAAAAGAGCCTTATACCTGAGATATATCTGACACGTCAATAAATAATCTATAGACCAAGAAAAGGGGATTGACAGGCAAGAAAATGAATTACCAGTTTGTGCACTCAAATCAGTAGATCCGTAGGAGTGATAATGCTCAAACCACTAGAGAAAATCTTCATAATAATTGAGGCTTGAGGAGGTTCCATAATATGAGGAGTTCCATATTGAGTACACTAACTCTGAACTACTCCCTCCGTCTCAAAATAAAATTCTTTTAAGGTTGTTGCACATAAATTAAGAAAAGTAATGATTGAATAACTAAATATAACAATTTTATAAAATTGTTCTTAATTACTATTGACTGTCATAAAGGTATAGTATGATGTAATAGTTTGAAAGTAGTGTAGACAATATTTATTAGGGATAAAGTTGGTAAAAATTAATTAATGTTGCATTGAAAACGTAAAAAGATTTTTATTTTGGGACAAATTTCTTTGCCTAAAAAGACTTATTTTAAGACAGAGGGAGTCTATTTTTCGGTGTAGAGTTTCATATGGAGTAGCTTGAACCATATTTATAGGCTATGTATTTTCACCCACGATCAATAGTATGTCCAAAATCATGTCCAAATTGATAGCAATGCTAACACTTGAGAAGAGGCTTAGAAGTTAGTGCTGCATGCTTCTCTCGGAGAGCAGACTTGATTGTTCCTCCGAGATACAAGAGAAACAAGATCCCCCAGATTATGAGCAGCTTGGTATTGGATTTTGATGGAACCTGAACAAGGGCAGTAAAAGCCATGGACATTGTTGAAGCAAGACTGCCTTACTGTTTGATCACAAGTGGTTGAGTCTTTTTTCTTCTTTTCTGTAAAGATGTTTATGGCAGGACATAGGAGCTCATCAAAATCATGGAATGCAACTTGAAGCCCTACCAAAATATGCAGAAATAATGGAATGCAACATAGGAGCTTCTTAGGTACACTGGCACTTATCAAGTCATCACACCCTTCATAGAGATGTTGTGTATGATTAGTATATAGAACCTTATCCTGATTCCAAATAGACTAGCTTGTCGGATGTGGACAAAAAACAGGATTGATACTTGATTCAAGAAAGAAGAGAAGACTTGATACTTGATAAGAAAGAAGAGAAGACTTGATGTCACAGTAGAACTGTGCACATCAATTTTTTTATCGTCGTTCACAATAAATAGTATCCACAATTTTAGCTTTACTAAGGTGGTCCTTGGCCATTAACCAATAACTTGTTATCAAAAGTCAAGGTAATGTAATTGGCACTTCTTCCTGAATGAAATATAAGCAAAAGTGGTATGTGAAAAGTTGATGTATTTAATTAAAAATCAAGATACATCAACTATTTCACACTATTCACCGGTACTATTTCACACTGTTCACCGGATCCGCTGTTTTGCACTGTTTACCGTACCCCACTGTTTTGCACTGTTTACTGTACCCCACTGTTTTGCACTGTTTACTGTACCCCACTGTTTTGCACTGTTCGAGCCAGCTCAGTCCGCGGTATTTTTGCGCACTGTTCCCGCTACTGTGGTACTGTTTGAGATACTGTTCATCCGCTGTTAGAACAGCCGCACATCTTCATCGACTTCTCAATCTCGCACTTTTTTGTGGTTTTTTTAATTGCATTTATTTCTAAATTTTTTCAATGGCTGAGAGTAAAGATGAAACAAATGCATACAAGTCTGAATCAGACTTATCTATCATTCCTCAGGTTTACAAGTTGAATGGAAATAATTATTTAGAGTGGTCTCAACTCGTGAAAACAATGGAAAATCAAAACACCTTACAGATGCACCTTCCAAAGAGAAAGATCCCAAATTTGACAAGTGGGATACAAAAGATTCTGCGATCATTGCATGATTATGGGCTTCAATGACTCCAGAAATTAGTGACACTTGTATGTTCCTAAATACGGCAAAAGTGATTTGGAAAGCATTAGAAGAAACTTATTCTAAAGCCAAAGATGTTGCCCAAATATATGATGTGAAAGTGAAACACTAGGAACTAAACAAGGCAACAAAACAATTACAGGATACGCTAATCATCTCAAAGTCATGTGGATGGAGTTAGACCACTAGAGTTATCAAAACCGAAGGTAACTAAACAAGGCAACAAAACAATTACAGGACACTTGGAACTAAACAAGGCAACAAAACAATTACAGGATACGCTAATCATCTCAAAGTCATGTGGATGGAGTTAGACCACTAGAGTTATCAAAACCGAAGGTACAACAGATGCATCAAAACTTAGGGAGTACATTGAGCAAGATAGTGTCTACAACTTTCTGGTAGGGCTCAACTCTGACTTTGACCATGTAGTACAAATTCTTGGCAAAGAAAAAGTATCGAACATTAATGATGTAATGTCTATAGTGAGGAGTGAAGAAAGTAGAAGGGAATTAATGTTGACACCACCATATATGGAAAGCTCAACAATGCTAATTGAGAAGAGTTCAACTATGTTAGTTGATCACAAGAAATTGGGAGAAACCTATGTCGAGAAGAAGGGCGAAGGGGTGTGGTGTACTTAACAAGCCTCGTCATACTCGAGAAAAATGTTAGAAATTGATTGGCCGGCCTCCTAATAGAGAGTGGGGACAAAAAAGAGGCTTATCCAGAAATGGAGGAAATACACCCATGGCTGGAAGCGGAGGAAATGCACCCATGGCTGGAAATACTTGTGGACACTCTAGAAGGAGGGGTGCACCTTAACCTAAGTGAAGTAGAAAATGTGAGGTCTCTCTTCAGGAAGTTGGTGAAACTCTCCATTTTCGTTTGGACTTAATGCCTCAAATATACCCTTTAAAGAATATCGGGTATTAGATTCTGGAGCCACTGACCACATGAAACCCTTACCTAAACACTTCGACACCTTGCCCCAATAACAAAGATATCCACTGTAGATGGCACCCTTATAACTTTAGCAGGTGAAAGAACAATTAAACTTAATTCATCCATGACTCTTAACAACGTCCTTCATATCCCAAAATTGTCTATTAGCCTAATTTCCATGCATAAACTTACAAAAGACCTATCATGTAATGTTATTTTCTGTAACGACTCTTGTGTTTTTCAGGACAAGAATTCGGGGAGGACGATTGGAAGTGTTAGAGAATGAAATGGTCTTTACTACTTGGAAAACAAAGATTCAAGCCCATATTTTGTCAGAATCAATAAAGACCAATATGGAGAAGGTTCTCTTATTCCATTGTCGCCTGGGTCATCTTTCGTTTAGAGTCAGTCATTAAGCAGTTATTTTCTGTTTTATTTAAAACATTAGATGTTGAGAGTCTTCATTGCTAGGTGTGTGAGTTTGCTAAACACAAACGTGTTCCTTTCTCCATTGGTAATAAAATGAGTACTTTTCCGTTTTATCTAGTTCATACAAATGTGTGGGGTCCATCTAATATTTCAAATATTTCAGGTGCCCGTTGGTTTATCACCTTTATTGATGATTTTACTCGGGTTACTTGGGTCTACTTACTTAAACAAAAATTTGTAGTTAGTCATGTGGTTCCTCAATTTCTCTCCATGGTCAAAAATCAATTTGGTATGGGTATTAAGAGGATTCGGTCTGATAATGTCAAGAATTATTTTAATCATAATCTTAATTCTGTGTCAAAATGAAGGTATCATTCATGAGTCTTCATGTGTTAAAACACCCCAACAAAATGAATTTGCTGAAAGAAAAAATGCGCATTTGTTAGACCAAACACGTGCTATGATATTTCAAAATAAAGTTCCAAAGAAATATTGGGGCGAGGCAGTTTTAACTGCATCATATCTCATAAATCGTTTGCCTTCTACTATCCTTGCATCCAAAACTCCTATTATCCTCGTTCTATCCTAATGTGTCTCTCTAGTAACCTCACTCCTAGGACATTTGGGTGTACATCGTTTGTCTATATTCATAGTGATGGTAAAGGGAAACTTGATCCTAGAGCCTTAAAGTGTGTCTTTATAGGATATTCTTTCATGAACAAGAAAGTTATTTTGTTTAAACACATCTTCAGGGGGAGAATGTAAATAAGGAAGACAAGTCCCTTATACTTTCTGGCCTTATTCTTGGAACTGAATCTGATTTTGAAAAAGATGAAACTGATGTAAGATATGGGACGAATTTAGTATATATAAGAAGGAAGACCATTCCCGAATCTACTCATATCCAAGAGTCTGACCCGACATTACATGCTGTAAATTTTAACTCTAGTGATTCCACTTCTGAATTTTCTCATTGATAGAAACCAAAATCCCATTAAACTCCACCACCACTACCATCACACTATCAAGATTTACATCTTCCAATTGCCCTTAGTAAAGATACTAGAAACTGTACCAAACAACCACTTTACCCTCTATCCAACTACCTAAATTTTGAACATGTTTCACCTATCCATAAAGCCTTACAAATTTGAACACTATAAAACTACCGACCTCTCTATCTAAGGCATTGTCTGACAGGAAATGGAAACAAGCCATGGATTTGGAGATAGACGCATTGGAAAAGAACAATACTTGGGAATTGATTTCTTTACCAAATGGAAAGAAACCTGTAGGGTACAAGTGGGTATACACTATTAAATACAAGGCGAATGGATCGATTGAGAGGTACAAGGTAAGGTTGACAGCTAAAGGATTCACTCAAATCTATGGAGTAGATTATTCAGAGATATTTGCTCCAGTTGTAAAAATGAATACAATTAAGGTGATATTATCTTTAGCAGCTAATTGTAATTGGAACTTAAACCAATTCGATGTGAAGAATGCATTCCTTCATGGTGAACTTGAATAATAAATCTACATGGATGTACCTCCTGGGTTCCGTGAACATCCTACCACCAACACCGTGTGCAAGTTAAAAAAATCTTTATATGGCTTAAAGCAATTGCCATGAGCATGGTTAGGAAGATTCAATAAAGTTATGATAGGTTTGGACTACTAACAAATCAAGGAGATCATACCTCATTTATCAGACATTCTGAAATAGGGGGAGTAACTGTGTTATTGGTATATCTGGATTATATTATAGTCACAAATAATGATGAGGAAGGACAACAATTGTTGGATATACACTTAGCCAAAAAATTTGAGATTAAATCCTTGGGAAAATTGAAATACTTTTTGGGAATTGAAGTTGCCCACTCTAAGAAAGGATTTTTCATATCTCAAAAGAAATACATTACTGATCTTCTGCAGGAAACTGGCTAGACAACATGCTAGCCTGCAAATACCCTAGTTGATCCAAATGTAAAGTTGGGAAATGCGGAAGAAGATATTGCGGTTGATAAGGAAATGTATCAGAGATTAGTCGGAAAACTTATATACCTCTCACATACTAGACCTGATGTTGCTTTTGCTGTTAGCTTAATAAGTCAATTCATACACCGACCAAAGGAGATTCACTTACAAGCTGTGCTCCAAATTGTACAATATTTGAAAGGAACACCGGGTAGAGGAATTTTTGTTTGAAAGAAATGGGAGTGTAGGTCTTGAAGCATATACCGATGCCGACTATGCAGGGTCAATTGTGGATAGGAAATCAACTACAAGTTATTGCACTTTCCTAGGTGGAAATCTTGTGACTTAGAAAAGTAAGAAACAAAATGTAGTATCGAGATCTAGTGCTGAAGCAGAGTTCAGGACAATGGCACAAGGGATATGTGAACTAATATGTCTGAAATCAATCTTAGAAGATCTGAGGATAAAGTGCAATGAATCGATGAGACTTTATTGTGATAATAAGTTGACTATCAACATAGCTCATAACCCAGTGCAACATGGCAGAACCAAACATATTGAAGTTGATAGACACTTAATTAAAGAAAAATTAGACAGTGGCTTTAATTGCACTCCATATGTGTCCTCCTAACTCCTAATGCAACCTTGTAGATCTTCTAACAAATGGGCTAAGCAACAATAACTTTGAAGAAATTGTTTCCAAGTTGGGAATTGTTGATATTTGTAAATATATATATTGTTAAGAATATTTGTATATAGAATAGTTCCATATCGACTCTATCATGTAATTAGTTGTAATCTCTTTAGATAATAATGTCTCCGTAGTGCTTTTAAAAATACACGGTTTAATCTAAATGTCTCTTAGTCTCGCTTATTTCAACATGGTATCTAGAGCCTGTTAAGAGACAATTCTTTCTTCGCCGTGCTTTACCCGGTTGATCCACTGTCTTCCGGTGGATTTTCTTTTTTTTTGCAAACTGTGTTATCACTCCGTTTTGCCTCTCACTTTTCAAAATTCTCCGGTAACCTCTCTGCTGCCACTGTCGCCGTTACTGTTCCGACAAACTTCCAGTGACGTTACGAAAATTGACCCCACCATCCGACTCGTTGCCCTCCGATCCAGCTGTCGCACTTTTTCTCTCCGTCAGAAACTCACGCACACGTCCACCCGCGCCTCCGTTGCCCCGCCGGGCAAGTTGCCTCTCTCCACCCGGTCTAAATCCGGCCTCAGTTTTACTTTCCGATCGCGTGATATTTTCTCTCTTCAGATACTCATGGCTACTCCTCTGAAATTTATGCCAAACTACGATGATTTCCTCAGGTGGTATCAGAATTATCAAAACTCAAATTCCACTGCTACGGTAGCACACACGGGTAATTCATCTGTTTGCAACTCTCAATCATCTTCTCTTAGACCTTTGGTCCTTGATTCTGGTGCGTCTGATCATGTTGCCAGTAATAAAAATCTTTTCTCTTCCCTCTCTACCTCTGATTTCTTACCTACTATAACTTCTGCCAATGGTTCTCAAACCCAATCCGAAGGGATTGGTACTGTTCAAATTCTACCTTCTCTCTATTACTTCTGTCCTTTATGTTCCGATTGTCCATTTAATTTACTTTTAGTCAGTTGTTTAACTCGTTCTCTTGATTGTAGTGTCACCTTCACTAACAATAATGTTATCCTGTAGGATCGGAGTTCGGGACGGACGATTGGCGTCAGATGTGAGTCTCGAGGCCTTTATTACCTCTCAGTGTCATCTCAGACATGCTCAGTCAAAGATTCTCCACTCACTATCCATGCCCAGTTAGGTCATCCCAGTCTTTCCAAATTACATAAGTTGGTGCCAAGTTTATCGAAGGTATCTAATTTACAATGTGAGTCGTGTCAGTTAGGGAAACACACTTGTAGTCAATTTCCCAATCGAGTTAATAAACGAGCTTCCTCCCCTTTTGCTTTAGTTCATACCGATGTTTGGGGTCCCTCGCATATTGTCTCTACTCTTGAATATAGATATTTTGTCACCTTTATTGATGATTTTTCACGATGCACATGGTTATTTTTAATGAAAAATAAATTTGAATTATTTTCTATTTTTGAACAATTTTATCGAGAAGAACTCATTCGGTGTGTCTATCCGTAGCTTAAGTGACAATGCCCATGAATATTTATCCCACCAATTTCAAAATTTTATGTCACAGTGGTATTCTCCATCAAACATCTTGCCCTCACACACCTCAACAAAACGGGATAACCGAACGTAAAAATCGACATCTCTGTCCTTAATAATAAAATCCCTCATTCAATCCTTTTTTCCAATTCCCCACTTCACCCAATTCCTCCCAGAGTCTTTGGGACCACATGTTTTGTACACAATCTCTCTCTTGGTCTTGATAAACTATCAGCTCGATCTCTAAAGTGTGTCTTTTTTGGTTATCATCGATCACAAAAAGGTTATCGTTGTTATTCACACGCTCTACAACGATACCTCATATCAGCCGATGTTACCTTCTTCGAGTTTGTTCTATATTTCAAGTTCAGCCAAACAACTTCGGAACCCCTTCCGGAAAGTATTCCCACACCTCTTCCGGAAGTCCCATATGCCATTGTCCCTGATCATTCTAGGGAACCTAGCCCACTAAATACCCTTATAGTTGACCCCCCACTTCTTGCCCACTTCAAACATATCAACGTCGTCAACCAACGTCTGTCGTACTTGTCGTTGGCTTTATACAGTGAAGGTTGGTCCAGATGGTAAAATTGATTGATTTAAAGCTCGCTTGGTAGTCAAAGGATACACTCAGATTTTTGGGTTGGATTATAGTGATACCTTCTCACCTGTAGCCAAGATGGCATTTGTTAGACTTCTTCTAGCCATTGCAGCCATTCGACATTGGTCTCTTCATCAACTTGACATTAAAAATACTTTTTTACATGATGATCTTGAAGAGGAAGTATATATGGAGCTACCACTTGGGTTTGTTGCTCAGGGGGAGTCATTGAATATGGTGTGTAGGCTACACAAGTCTCTTTATGGTCTTAAGCAATCTCCGAGAGCTTGGTTCGGCAGATTCAGCGCTGTAGTCCAACAATTTGGTATGGTCTGTAGTGAAGCTTACCATTCTGTTTTTTATCGTCACCCAGTCCATGGGTGTATTTATCTTATTGTGTATGTAGATGATATTGTCATAACTGGTAGTGATCAACAGAGAATAGTCCAGTTAAGACATCTCTCGAATCAATTTCAGACAAAAGATCTTGGTAAACTCCGTTATTTCTTAGGTATTGAGGTAGTCCAATCTAAAGATGGTTTGGTGATTTCTCAGCGGAAATATGCTATGGATATTTTGGAAGAAACAAGTTTGTTGAATGCTAAACCTGCTGATACTCCTATAGATCCAAGTGTCAAATTACTACCCAATCAGGGGGAGCCTCTATCTGACTCCGGAAGATATAGGAGATTGGTTGGAAAGTTGAATTATCTCACAGTCACTCGTCCGGACATTTCTTTTGCAGTCAGTGTGGTAAGCCAGTTCTTAAATTCTCCTTTTTAGGAACACATGGATGTTGTTATCCGGATTCTGAGATACATCAAATGTGCTCCAGGAAAAGGTCTAGTGTATGAAGATAAATGACATATTCGGATAGTTGGATATTCCGATGCTGATTGGGCAGGATCACCAATTGATAGACGATCCACTTCTGGGTATTGTGTTCTTGTTGGAGGAAACCTTATATCCTGGAAAAGTAAGAAACAAAATGTTGTTGCAAGATCAAGCGCCGAGGTAGAGTATAGGGCCATGACATTGGCAACATGTGAACTTGTTTGGTTAAAGCAATTGCTCAAGGAACTTCAAATTGAAGAAGCAAAACCAATGATTCTTATTTGTGATAATCAAGCTGCATTGCACATTCCTTCAAATCCAGTCTTCCATGAGAGGACCAAACATATTGAGATAAATTGTCACTTTGTCAGAGAGAAGATCGAGTCAGGTGACATCGTTACAAGCTTTGTCAACTCTAACGATCAATTGGCAGACATGTTTACAAAATCCCTACGAAGCCCTAAAACTAATTATATATGTAACAAGCTTGGTGCATTTGACTTATATGCTAAAGCTTGAGGGAGAGTGTTGATATTTGTAAATATATAGTGTTAAGAATATTTTTATATAGAATAGTCCCACATCGACTATATCATGTAATTAGTTGTAATCTCTCTCTATATAATAATGTCAGCGTAGTGCTTTTAAAAACATACAGTTTAATCTAAATGTCTCTTAGTATCGCTTATTTCAACAAGAATGATAGATATATAATTAATTAGTTTGTTATTTTTATTAGTAATTTACGTTTGAGTCTTTTAGTAAGGCCCATTAGCTCAGAATACTCTATTTAAAGAGATTAACACTTGTATATTCTTAATCATAATATATAAAATTATTCAACATTGATAGAACGTTACCGGTTCTGTGAACACCTTCGTTTCTATGAATGCCGCCGAGTCCGTGTACATTGCCGCTGAATGCCATTGGCTGTGAGTGTTGTTATTAAATACCTCCGTTTCCGTGACCACTGCTGCTGACCATTGTGTCTGTGAGAGTTGTTGAATGCCTCTGGTTCCGTGAACACTGCCACTGAACGCCATTGTTTTTGTGAGTTCCGCCATTGTTATTGAATGCCTCTGGCACAGGGCCTTGCCCCCACAGAGAGTTGTTGCTCTCCATTCTATCAAACTCAGCAAATTTCTGGGTATCTCAACTTACTCCCAACCACCCACTTGAGCAGCACAGCTGTATCAGAATTGGGTAAAACAATTCTCTCTCTCTCTCTCTCTCTCTAAGTGAGCTGCCGGTGCAGAAGAGGAATAATTCCTCCTCCTCACTGTTCGGGTATACACCCTCCAGGTATTAGAATGTTCTTGGGGCCCAACATCATTTTCCAAGGGCCCAACAGAAATCAATTTTTTGAACACTCCTAGTGAACAGTGTCCACCGTGTATAGACTATTCAAGGGTACCTCTATTAGGCTATAGATACCATGATGTTTACGAGAACAATGGTATAATATGGTGAAAACATGTCTTATTTCCAAAATAATGTCAGCTTTATGTAGTCTCAACTCAAGCAATAAATACAAAATAAATATAAGAGATAGTTTACATATTAGGGAATACTTATACGAATATTTTCAACTATATCAACGTTGAATAATGTCCAGCAGTGTGAGTATAATCAAATGAAATACAATACAAATGAACTACACATTTTCAGCACCCATTTTATGCTTTTATCATGGTCTGTAAACTGGGTTAATGAATGAAGTAGTGCTTGTTGTATATTTCATCTTTTAGGTTAGGGTTATCACTAAGTATCTAGGAGCTTTTGTTTTACAGGACAGAGTAAGCGCTTTCAGCCAAGCAAACCTTCAACAAAAGCACAAGCAGCTGTGGCTCTGACAAGCGGCAGAATGAATGAAGCAATATCTGCAGAAATATCAAGATTAGAAGCTGAGGGTTCTGCCAGGCAAGATGTGGCAAAAGAGATCAGATCTGAGCTGCTTAGCCGAGGAGACATACAGAAGTTTTGGGATGAAAAGCTTAGTGAAGAGAAAAATCACGGTTCTGATATAGAGAGGCTTTACCTTGAGGCAGTCAACAATTTGGTGGAAGAGAAGTTCAATCAAGAAAAGATAAATGCTGAATTTTTAAAAGAACAGGCAGCGATGGATTGTCAGAAGCAAATGATGCTTAGTTTGAAAAAAGAAGTTGATGAGATATCAGTTAAGCTCGCCTTGGAGCGAGTCATATATGTAGATGAAAAGAAAGCTCTACAGAAGTTACTCAGAGATTTAGAGTTAAATCGTGAAGAAATTCTTGACACCAAATCCACATTGGAAGCTGAGAAAGAAGCTCTTCAGATGCTTAGGTAATTTATGACTTGTGCTTATTTTTGTCCTTATTTACAGTCCAGTCGAGTATCCATTCAGTTACTATTTTGATTTATGCTTCCAAATTCCAATTTCACAGTTGCTAGGCTTGTAAAGCCTATGTAGTGGGAGCGTTTGGAGTTGGTATTTTGATTTGGTGTCCAAAGTTTACATTGCTATGATAACTGACTGAGGCACCAAATAATTTTTAGTAGAAACTTGTAGAATTTTGCATGATCATGTCTTATATAAAGGGAATTCCACTTGTAGGAACTTGTTTTCCAGGAAGTTAGCAACACTATTCTTTTCTTTTTCCTACAATGACAAAATATTGTTTCACTATTTCCTAAATATAAATAAATTGTCTCACTGTGCTACATTGGTCAATTGACGCTATTAGTCTATTCTAAAAGTCAAGTTTTTAATAATAAAATCCTGCATACTATGCACATATTTCCATTCACAATCATATCTTATATCTGCAATTAATCCTGTCGAGGCTTGCATGTCTGAGAAGTTAACACATTTATCTTTTACCATAACAATACCAAAGCGTTTTCTGAGGTCAACTACATGTGTGAATTTATATGCCAATATATATTTTATTTCCAAAGCCAAATTTTCAACAACAATTTAGCACAAGTTTTTTCAATTACTTCTATGAAAGGTTTCTTTGGTTCTACTTAGTGCATAACTGCATGAGTTGTTTGCTTCAGTAGCAACCGTGTAAATGTATTTTTAGTTGGCTAGTCTCAGAATGTTGAATGTTGCAGAACTTGGGTGGAGGATGAAGCTAGAAGAAGCCAAGCTCGTGCTGCTGTTCTTTCAGAGGTAGGACGCAGATGGAAAGCTTGAACGTAATGGGATGACCATGCTTGAATGTAGTCAGTCATATCCTATAAATGTAAATTGTTATATTATTGTTTACCATACATATAAAATCTTTCGGCTATCATGCTGTTTGGTATGGTCTTTCTATGAGAAAGGTAACGGATTGAGGCTAATGGTAGCCTCAACCTTCGTTTTTGTATACATCCTTCCTAGTAATAGAATCGTGGAAAACACACGGTGATGTTTGAATTTTGGATTTTATACCTTTGAGTAAAGGTAATAATCAAACAATATATGGTAAGACACATTTTAAAAGAGGATTTCTTAATACAATTTATACCTATAAGTTTCTTAGTCATCTTGCAAAATTATTTTTTTACCTTTTATTTTCATATATGCATATCCAGATGTACCATTTTTTAAATAAAAATATTGATTTATTTTAGATGTGTATAGCAGGAATGTTTTCTGATGTGCAAATCCGAAACAATTTCATATAACTCTGTGTTAGAGCCTCTCTCTCCCTCACTTTTCACATTTCAAACTCACAAATTCTCATTTCTATAAATCCCAACTTTTTTCACTTGAGTTCGGTGCAGAGCAACTTCAATAACGATCAAGACACTCCAAATCCTTTGTATATCAATTTATCGGTAAGTTTTTGAATTTTGGAGTTACAGAGTTATTTGTGAGTAATTGATTTAGAGTAGACATTTTAGTATAGAAATTGTTAGGTAGTATTATGTCCTAAATTTTGACCCTAAGATGTGTACCTCATCAGGAGAAATCCCCTGACCAAAGGACCGTGTTAGATTGGTCAGTATCCCTGCAATGAATCAGGAATCCTGGGTCCCTCAGAATTGATGGAGAGTCATTCAAAGATTGTACAAAAATTTCAGTGATCTGGGGCTCGAGTCATCAGTATCACCAATTAGGGTTTCAGTCAACTGAGCCTTTCAAATGAAATTTTTCACGGGAAATGGAGACAGCCTCCATATGTCATCAAGAAAGGTTGACATGACTTTGACAAAGCCATCTACAAGTTCAAGAGAAGCAGAGATCAAAGATTTCAAGATTAGGGTTTCACAATGCTCAAATTAGGGTTTTTGACTAATCGGGAAACCCAAATTCAAAATTTTCCTCTGGACAAGAGCCAATACCATAGGAAATGGTTTAAATACCTCATATACATCATGGAAGTCCATTCATAAGGTCAAAATACCTCAGAGGATGTGCAGTAGAAAAATCAGAAAACTAGGGGTATCTAGTGTAATTTCCATCTTGACAAAAAGTTAAAGTTTGACTTTTTAACCCAAAATGATCCTCATGACCTATATTACAAGAATATATGGTCCATCAATGCATTTGATCACAAAAAATCAGAAATTTGGAGATAACTTGTAAAAGGGGCAACCTTTGAAACTTAGAAATTTTTTTAAGTTATAAGAAAAAAGCGATTAAGTACCCTACTTCCAAGCATCAGATTTTGGTGAACCAAAACTCAAATGAAAGATCTTACCACAAACTACAAATGATTCAACTACACAAAACCCCAATTCATTATGAATTTTAAGTTGAAGATTGATCAAAATCAAGAAAAAACTGAATTTCAACACTTTGACAAAATCTGCCTAAGTATAAAATCATTTCAAACATCAAAATTTGGAGGCATTTTTCACATAGTTCCAAGTTGATCCAGGTCCTTGTGAAAACACCAATGTTGTTGCAAATGTTGTCAACAATTCAAAGAATCAACTAGGATGAAAAGATCTTGCTTGTGCGTGAAGAAATCATGGATCAAAGTGGCCTTGACAAACTGTTTTTTCAAAAACATATTTTCTCAAAACTTGGAATTCTGATTTTTGTGAGTCAGGATAAAATCAAGTGATCTTAAGCATCTTAACAATCACTACAAACCTGATCAAACCTACAAATTCATGATTGCTCCAAGGAATTCCCATAAATGACATTTTTGAATTTCAACACATGCTTTTTGATCCAATGGTCACAATGCTCCAAAATGGCATATTCTTGGATCTGTTGATCAACAAGCAATAGGTGTCCACAATCCAAGCTCAAAACTATCAAGGAATGTGAATTAGCCTGCTGCATAGCTAAGCCATTTGGGAATCTCATAATTTCAACATTTAAGAGATTTTATGGCAAGTAATGATCAACAATGCTGAACTTATCTCTTCAAGACTTAAGGGCTAAACAATCTCAACACGTTTGTCTATAAATAGAGACCTCATTTGATCATAAAAATTACACCAAAAAGCCTATGATTTCTAAGCTTTCTCTCCTTCACTCCTAAAAACTCAAGTTGATATTTTGAGTAAACACCATCGTTGAGTTTGAGCCACAACAAGTTCAAACCAATTGCTCAAACACATCACATATGATGTATCTGAGGTGTTCAAACTCTTGAACCAACCCATAAACACCTCCAACCCAAAATCACTCTTCAAAACCTAAAAAAGGCATTGTTTCTGCAACTTGAAGATCAATACTTGATCCAGCCACATGCAATCAAGTCTAAAGGTTTAAACACACTCCATACCATCCAAGGAAGCTGTTCAGATCATCACAAGTCATCTGTAACACCTCCAGATCAAAATCATCTCAGCTAGTTCAGGTAAGCCTCAAACTTGGCAATCTCTCAATCAATGCATATTTTCTCGCACTATTTTTTTACCATGTGTTTGTAATCATATTCTAAGTAATCTCTCAATCAATGATTCTTTTTTCATTAATTTTAAAAAATATTTAAATATTTTATTCCATGAAAAAATCATCAAAAAATATATTTTATATTTTCATAAAGAATTAATTTTATTTATTTTTTAACATTTAAAATCATTTCTTTCACTTGAATTTTCAAACATAAATGATATTCAAGCAATCCCATGGATAAAATATAAATTTTCAAACATTGATCCAAGGTTTCAACTTGTTTTTCACTTATGTTTGAAATTTATCAAAGTTTTTAAATATTTAAAATATTCAAAATTAGGGTTTTAATTTAATCACCCTCAAATTGATTTTTATCACACTTTTGGGAATCTATTAGAGTGTAAGGCCCACCCCTTTTTTGAAAAATGAACCATTAGGGTGCATCTGATCCATTTTTAAAAACTTGGCACTATCGCCTTTTTCACCGCATTGAATTTTCATATGTGAATATCTTTCTGCGAATTTCTTTACACATAACATTCTTTTTAATTTAAGTGAATTGTGAAAATGTGTCATGGTGAATCCTTTGTGTTTATGATCCATTTATCTGTTTTAAACTTTCTCAAGCCTGTTTTAAAACCCCGCCAGACTTCCGTATAAGTCCTGAATCCTCCAGCTATTTTCTCAAACAGTTTTCAATTTCCTAAACAGAGATTTTGAGAGACTTGTTTACAAGTTGTAACACTCCATTTATACCCAAAACTTAATTATTAAATCATAGTATACAAATTCCAACAACACAAATGGGACGATACATTTTCAACTTTAAAACAAGATTTAACACAAATTAGTATTTAAAACAACATACTTCATTACTACGCAGCGAATTCATAAAATTCAACTTTATTAGATCACAACTTGTGTTCAACATCAAAACAACACTTATTTAATAAAACAACTTTAAAATTCAGCATCTATAATACTATTCAACATCGGCATAAAATATGCGTTATCCCCCGAGTGCTACGTATCAGAGTGACAACACCGACTCGAATCTACTAAGGTATTCATCTCTATCTCTAGATTACCTGCACGTTACCAACATATGGAAACTTTCAAACATAAGGGGTGAGATATCGAAAGATATAAACAGGAGTATGATAATCAATACATTAGACTAGAATCATAAAATTTCACCACTATCCAACAACAACAAAACAACAATCAACATAATACGTATAATATGCAACTCAAATGCGACATCAACTATGCGTATGCATGTGGTACCATTGGAGCAGAACTCCCAACTTAGAAAGTGCCAGTTTATCGAGGCAACAACAAGTCATAAGCCTTCAACTTCAACTTATAATTCTTTGCCAATCCAGACCAAAGTGGTTGAACATTAGCTCCAACTTGAAAAAAATGAAATGTATGAAATGCGAATCAACTCCAATATCAGAACAACAATAATAATAATTGTATAGCAACACAATAACAATATACTATCCCAATGCCGCAACAACAACATACTACAATAACTTAACAACAAATACCTACTATCGTAACTTATCGACAACAACAAATCAACATTGGTCATAGGCCTACAACTCGACAACAACAACGATTCAACATTGACCATAGGCCTACAACTTAACAACAACGATTCAACACTGGCCATAGGCCTACAACTTAACAACAACAACAACGATTCAACATTGGCCATAGGCCTACAACTTAACAACAATTATGCATCAACTGCAACAACTTAAATCAACACTGGTCATCAGGCCTACAACTTAAATATGCCCATAAATTGGGACAAATTAACTTATTCAACAGTACATATAATTCCATGTATTCAACTAGATTCCAACAAAATAATCCAACCAAAATCACCTACTAGTGTATACGAACTACCCCGACCAATTTCGACTAATTTCGGAAAATTAATTCCTTACGCTTAATCCTGCTTATTCAATTACATCAGCACTGTTTTACACCCTGTCATTACTACAACAAGTTTCACTGATTATACTAAATGTCAACTTACTGTTACATACACTTTCTGTCATCAACTTCAATTCTGATACAATATGCTGATATCTGCTAATTTCTGGTTTTCTGCTACAATCTCACTACTGCTACTACTGTATCATTTTTATTCGTCTACTTAATACTACTTATTAATTAATCACTAATTGCATCACGTATATAACCATTAATTAATTCATTAACTATTTCAGTTCTTCACTTATGCCAATAACTAAACTAAACTAGTTAAATAGATAACACATACACATGATGCATAATAAAGTGGTCCCCACCATTATCTTAGTGGCTTGCGCCACCTTCATTGCTCCACCAAGTGGCTTGCTCCACCTTTTGTACACATGTGTGACCACTCCCCATGTGGCGTGCGCCACCCTCCTTCGTGGCCCCGTCACAGAATTTTTTCCAGTTTCCTTCCCATTTTCAGTTTTCTTCCATTTTTCCATAATTCCGTTTCAATATTATTTTCGACTATGTAATACACCTTAATTCAACTAAATTACTCAATTCTAGTTTCAGATTCACTAAAAATCATTTACTACCGCAACGATTCTCTAATATAAACCAACATCATATAAATTTTCCACACAACACTAACAAATCATCACCACAAATCAACATAGTAGAAAATTATAAAATCCCACTCCTATATACCAATTATCGTATTCTCGGTTTTAAAATTCGAACCCCATCCTTACCTTGGATTAAAGGTAGCTCAAATTTCCGATTGAATCTGAAACTTGGCTTTCCGACGACAACTTCTTGTACTCTCTCTCTTATCCAACCCTTGTGCCTCCAAACTTGGTTTCCAATACTTGCTATATATATGTAACCTAACTTTTTTTTATGTTGTTTACTTCATAAATCCATTAACTCATTCCAATAACTTAATAACTGTTCTGGACTGGGCCTCTAAGACATTATTAGATTTAAGCCCAATCCTGTCGGGCAGAGGCCCAATCAGTCGGGCAAGGGACCCAATTAGTCAGGCAACCTCGCGGGTAATTATTTGGACATTCAGGCAGAGCCCACGATCCACCGAACTCGTGCTAGGGGTCTGCTTCTCCCCCACGTGAACCACGTCACTCAACTGCCCACCATTATTTCCTAAAATACAGGGACAATTGGACCAAGGAAAAGATCACGTGCTAGGTCTTACACGCTCCTACGCGTACCTTGACAGTTCTTCCTTGGGCCTAGCTAATCCAACTGAAGAAAGGACCTTGGCCCAACGCTGGGGGCACATATAAATACCCCTTTTCACTAAAGGGTTAGGTATTCTAAACTTATCACTAACTACCATTTTCTCTATACCTATACTCACTTAAGCATCAGAGTGCCTTGTAGGTACACCCCCATCTTCTCTCTCAACCATTGCGTTCACAGCCTAACACCTGGAAGGCCCTTCTGATCAGGTAAGATCAGTGGTGCCGTCTGTGGGAAACTAGCTCTCCCCTTCTTCCACTTCAGAAGATCAAAGCTCATCCACTCTTCGCCCTTCCAGCATGGCCGGTGAACACGATGACAACCACACTCTGGATCTTGTCGACTACACCAATGAGGACAACCTGATCGTCACCCATGAATCTGGCGTGTGGGGTGGGCAACCCTCCACCCCATCACCTGAGCTCGAGGACAATGGCATCCATCAACCTCAACAAGCAACCGCTTTCCAGCCCATACCGGTGACAGTCGAAGGAGACCCCACCATGATAGTCATGATGCACACTTTGAATCAGACCAACTTCCTGCTCACTCAACAACACGAGAGGATAATATCACTGGAGACCGAGCGTCAAACTGGACATCCCCAACGAGAGCAGGGACCTCAACCCGAGAAGCGCCAACTAGAGGCGACCAAGAAGCGGGGACGTTCGACCCCTCATCGAGGGCGACATTTCCCCGAGCCAAAGAAGAATAGGCCCAGGGGCATCCTGAATGAGCGGACGACCAACCAAGAAGTCCTCCTCGGCGAGATCAAAGTTCGAGGTACGAAGGCTACTCCCCATTGAGGAGTGATGAAGATGACCCCCACTGCCCTCTTTCACGGGATATTATGGAGGCACTACTCCCGAAGGGCATGGAAAACTCCCCGAAACTGACGCCCTATGATGGGACGATTGACCCAGATGATCATGTCAACAACATCAACACTATGCTCAACTATCGCAACGACATCACCGGGAACGTCAAGTGCAGATTATTCTCGACAACCCTCAGGAAAGGGGCCATGGCGTGGTACAAAATCCTGGTACCAGAATCCATCACGTCCTGGAGGAGCATGACGTTGGCGTTCACACGACATTTCACCGCCTCCCAACGCCACCCCTAGACCAAAGTGAACCTTGAGGCCATTATACAAGGGAAGAACGAAACGTTGCGCTCGTACATCAAACGGTTCTACCAAGAGGCCTCCGAGGTGGATACGACTGATTACATGAAAAAGTATCTCCTCGAGAAATGACTCCTTCCTGGGAGCTAACTCAGAAGAGCAGTCGTGATAGAACCTCCTCGCACCCTTGACGAGCTTCTTCACAAAGCCCAAGCGTACATCCGGTACGAGGAGAAACAAGTCGCTAACAATGCCCGGAGAAACCGTGGTCACGATGACGCCAAAAGCCCAAAAAATGAAGATTACACTGTTCTCCGACACACGAGGGACAAAAGGAGAGACGATAAGCCTCGCGAGGTCCACGAAGGAAGAGGACCTGCGGGGCGATTCTCCGAATACACATTGTTGACCGCTCCCAACGAGCACATCCTTGCCAAGTGAATCAACTCTGAGTTCAAACAGGGCAGGGAAAGGTTCCCCAAACCTACATCACCCAGGCCCCACACTGACAAGTCCAAATACTATCGTTTCCATAGGAGCCATGGGAATGTGACCGAAGATTGTGTCCATCTCAAGGACGCGATCAAAATTCTGATAAAAAAATGTCACCTCAAACAATACGTAAAGAGAAGCGAGACTCCTCGGCGCAAGGAACAATCCACGAAACGAAATCGATAAGACTCCCCGGACAACGAATCTCCCTTCCAAGTGGCGATGTGCATATCACGGCCTGAAGACTTCCACCTCCCCGATGTCAACATGGGAGGACGACTTACTGCACACAGCCCATGGGAGGATTTCCCCACCACCTTGGTCATCTCTAGAGGAGGGGTAAACAACGAGAACACCGCCATTTCTGTGAAGCGGAAGTTCGACGAGCTTTTGTTGATCGCGCTTGAACAGTTGGCAACCCTAACAAAATCTCGGGGAAGATCCAACCCGATATCATTTTTCTTGAAGAGATGCCCGGGGGTCACCTAATTCGAGCATCCCCTGCTGATAAGGGCCAAAATGGCGCGCTTTGATGTACGACGTATCCTGGTCGACCAAGGCAGCTCTGTGGACATTATGTACGTCTATCTATTCAAGACTCTCAAGTTGGACAAAACAAACCTGACCCCCTACGTTTGGTCCGACCTCCAAGGATTTAATGGGGCTACCACAAGACCATGGCGGTACGTGGAGCTCTTCGTCACGTTCGGAGAGCAGGAAACGACCAGAGAAGTCAAAGTCCAATTCCTGGTAATAGAGTGCCCCTCCTTCTACAACTGCATCCTTGGCCGACCCACTCTGGCCGAGATGACAACAGTCCCGTCTACCGTCCACTTGAAAATGAAGTACTACACCAAGCTGGGTCGCGTGGTCACGATCCACGGGGACATCGAGGTTGCCCGAAGATGCTATGATGCTGCAATCAAAGGACAATCCATAATCAACACCTCCAAGAACGAAAAGAAGCCCAGAGTCGAAGAGCAACCACCCTCCCCGCGGGTCATTTCCATCGACCTTGACAGTCGACTCGACAAAGAAGATGCTGAAACATAGATCCCCGTTAACAGGCAGGTTCCAGATGGAGAGTTCGAGTTTATTCCTCTAGGGTACGACCCCGACAGAACTGTGAAGATAGGTACCGGGCTACCGTTAGCTACAAGGGAACAACTTGCAACTTGTCTTAAGGAGAATGCAAACCTGTTCACGTGGAGCGCTGCTGAGATGCCCGAGCTCAACCCTGAGGTCGCTTGTCACCAGTTAGCTTTATATTCGGCCATCAAGACCGTAGCACAGCGTATACGCAAGCAGTCTCCCGAGAAAGCGAAGGATGTTGAGCGAGCTGTGAAAGACCTCTTAGAGGAGAATTTTATTTCTGAAACCCAATACACAACCTGACTCTCTAATGTAGTTCTTGTTAAGAAAAATAATGGAAAATGGCGAATGTGTGTTGATTATACTGATCTCAATAGGGCATCTTCCAAATATGCTTTTCCCTTTCCTAATATAGATAAACTGGTCGACAATTCTGCATGTTTTAAACTCCTGTCTTTTATGGACGCATATAGTGGATGTAATCAAATCCCTATGTCAGACACAGACAAGAGGCACACGACCTTCATGACCCCGACCGACAATTACTATTACAATGTAATTCCCTTCGGGATGAAGAACGCCGGGGCCACATACCAACACATGATGAACAAAGTCTTATGAGGAGAGATCGGGGACATGCTCGAGGTATATATGGACAACATAATCGTAAAGTCGTACGTTGAAGTCGACCATGCCCACCATCTCTGGAAGGTATTCGAACAGGCGAGGAAATGCAAAATAAGGTTCAACCCTGAAAAATGAACCTTCGGCGTCCGGGAAGGGAAATTCCTCGGCTTCTACCTCATTGAATGAGGGATCGAAGCCAACCCCGAAAAATTTCGAGCATTTTTGGAATTCCCGACCCTAGACTCGAAGAAGTCCATTCATTATCTTAATGGCATGCTCGCCTCCTTATCCTGTTTCGTCGCCAAGTCAGCACAACACGCCCTTCTTTTCTTCAAACTATTACGTAAGGAGGGCACCTTCGAATGGAATGAAGAGTGTGATCAAGCATTGCTCCACCTAAAAAGGGAACTCTCTGAACCACCGGTCCTGTCACGACCACTGGAAAAAGAAAATTTATACCTATACCTGTCCGTTGTGACCGAGGCGGTCAGTGCCGTCCTCATCCGTGAAACTACTGATGGGCAGAAACCTATCTACTTCACGAGCAAAGCCCTCCAGACCCCCGAACTGAGATATCAACATATCGACAAAGTCGCTTTGGCCCTAATAAATGCGGCGAGGATACTACAACATTATTTCCTTGCCCATACGATTAAGGTCCGAACAAATCAACCCGTCAAACAACTCCTCGGTCGAACAAATATGGCCGGCAGAATGCTGAAATGGTCCCTGGAACTATTGGAGTTTAACATCCAGTATGAAAGCAGGAAGGCTTTGAAGGTACAAGTATTGGCCGATTCGTCGCCGAGATGACACATAACCCGATACCGAATAGTGGTGCCCATAAGTGGACGATCTTTGTCGACGATGCATCTAGCTCGACTGGGAGTGGTGCAGGCATCATCCTCGAGAACAAAGACGACATTTTAATCAAAGTATCTCTAGCATTGGCCTTCCCGACTTCGAACAACCAGGCCGAATACGAAGCGTTCCTCGCGGGATTACGATTGGCCAAAGTTCTGGGGGAGAAGTAAAAATATCTACAGACTCTCAACTCGTGGCATCCCAGGTGAGAGGAGAATACCAGGCTAAAAACGACAATCTCATCGAATATCTAGCTCTCGTGAATTACAAACTATAGAAGTTGGACGCCTGGGAAGTCCAACACGTTACCCGCGAACATAATACACGAGCAGACGTCCTGTCCAAACTGGAGATCACACAAAAGAAGGGTGGGAACAAATCCATAATCCAAGAGATCCTTCCTCGACCAAGCATCGAGAAATCACCTCCTCCGCTAGAAGTAAACGCTATTGGCAACACCCACTACTGGATGACCCCCCATCCATAACTACCTCACAAAGGACGAACTTCCAGCTGACCCCAAGGAGGCATCCACAACTAAAAGAAGGGCATGTTCTTACGTCCTCCTTAAGGGAAAACTCTATCGACGAGGCTTTTCCATCCCGCTACTCAAATGTGTCAAAGAGGAAAAGGTCCCCGACATCCTAGAAGAAATTCATAGAGGGATTAACACTCAACACCTCGGCGGGAGGTCGCTGGAACGTAAAGCTTTGTGGGCGGGATACTACTGGTAGAAAATGAAATACGACACCAAGGAACATATCAAGAGGCGTGACAAGTGACAAAGACACGTGGACATGCACCTCTCCCCCCTAACGAGCTAAAGACACTATCTTCCTCATGGCTCTTTACCTGGTGGGGAATGGATATCGTCGGTCCATTTGTGACCGGCTCCTACCAGAATAAATATCTCATCGTGGGGGTGGACTACTTTACCAAATGGATCGAAGCCGAAGCCCTGGCCAAGATCACCGCGTAGAACATACTCCGTTTCTTCAAAAGAAATATTCTCGCCCGCTTCGGCATACCTCAAGTCCTCATTACCGACAACGAGACACAATTCACAGACATAATATTTCAAGATTTCGTTGCCAAATTAGGCACAAAATAACACTTCACGTCCGTCGAACACCCTCAAACTAACAATCAAACAGAGGAAGCTAACAGGGTAATCCTACAAGGATGAAAACGCAGGCTCGGTGAAGCAAAGAAAGTGTGGGTCGAGGGGCTGCACAATGTCCTTTGGGCATATTACAAGACCCCACATTCCACGACCGGGGAGACTCTATCCAGGCTGACCTACGGGACCGAAGCGGTCATCCCAGTAGAAATACGGGAGCAACGAGACGAACGGAAGCGCCCCTCGACGAGGAGCTGAACAACGAAGCTTTGCGAGTAGAACTAGACCTCGTTAAAGAAATTTGTTCTGAGGCAGCCCTGCGGGAAACTTCACTTAAACATAAATTAGCTTTGCGCCACGACGCGAAAGTTATAAAGAGAGAATTCCAATTGGACATCCTGGTCCTCAGATGAAACCAGAAGAACCCACGAAAAGGAAAGTTAGCCACGAACTGGGAAGGCCCGTACCGTGTTCGAGATAAAACGGACAACGAGGCTTATTACCTCGAGAATTTACAAGGAGAAGAACTTGCTCGACCATAGAATGCTGAAAAACTCAAGCAATACTACATCTAAATAGCTTGTGAAGGCATGGAAGGTACGACCATGGCACTTCATAACCGAACAAAAGGAAGGACAACTGCCCAGAAGGGCAAGCATAACCTTCCTCGGCGTTGGAAATTTCAAACAAACTTCAACGTCGCAGTACCATGTCGGTAGGGCACCGAACTCACGATGGGAAGGCCCAAGCCCCGAGACTAGGGCCTCGACCGCGACCCTCGTCCTGATTTGCGGCAGACATAAAACCCGCCACCTTGTCGGTTCCCTAAACCTCGAGCCTATACGGTCGAGCAAACAAGTTCACATAAGATCATCTAAGTTAAACAAACTTAACAAAGTAAATGTCAAAATAAAAGCAAACTTGACAAAATCTGGTATTATAAACCTGTCAAAAAACTGACCGGTACAGTACATACAAAAACAACACAAGTGGCGCACAGGCCATATAGACAAAAGTAAAATGGCTCGCAGGCCTGAAAACACAAAACTAAGGCACACCGGCCAAACCTAATCTTCGACATGCTCATCTTCATCATCTTCTCCTTCATCCTCTCCTTCGCCGGTGAAGGGATAAACGATCTCCCCATTAGTCACAGCGTAATTGAAAGCCGTCCCGTCGGTCACGAGCCCTGGGTTGATGATCTTGAGTTGGTCGGTGGCATTGTCAAAGCCCTCTTTGAAGACCCCGATAACGTCCTTCTCAAGGCCCCTGATCCGAGCAATCAGGTAAAGCCGGTTCTTCAGGGCCAACTCTTCACCAGTCTCATATTCCCCAGGGAGAGCCATCTTCTCCAACACCTCGACCCTTGCACGGAGACGACCATTCTCCGCCTTAGCCCCTGTAAACTCTGCCTCCTTCTCCTTCAACTTCTTATTCTCCTGAGTCAAGGTGTCACACTCACGCTTCAACTCGTCCAACTCAGTCTTCAACCCTTATTGAAGCGTGTATTCCTCCTTATAATTCAGCAAGTTTTGGGAGAGCAGGTTCCGTTCAGCGGTGACGACCCAAAGTGCCTCCTTAGTGCCCCTTAATGCGGACAACGGGTAGGAGTTGTCGGACATGACCATAGCCGTCTCCATGACCCTGATCACTGCAGAGATGTCCTATGCAAGGTTGACATGTCTGCTCGCTGCCTCCTGATCAAGGATGGCCTTGGTCTCGGCGGACAACACCGCGAAAGAACCTTCCGAGCTGAAGGCTTCTCGCTCTGAGTAACATGGAGGTAAGAGGTAGGCCCATTGACCTACAAGAAGACCTCTGGACGCAACATTACCATCTAGACAGGGATGTTTTGGGCGGGGAGAATCATCCAGCAAGATAGTATCAGCTGACATAAGTGTCATAGGCGGAGTCTCTGGTCGGGATGAATGTGGAGCCGGGCTGGCGCTCCCGGAACCGTTGGCCTCTTGTTAGGTGGCCACCTGGTGAACGCGGCCCTTGCTCTTTTTCTTTGATTTTTTTTTTTTTGGGGGGGGGGGGGGGGGCTCCATCCTGGCTGCCCAACTTCAGTGCTCGCTCCCGTAGTGTAGGAATTTCTCCTGCAAAATAAAAGAAGTATGCAAGACTGTCGATCCCAGGATTTTCATCCTAGTACAAACGCGAAAGTGGCGCGGAAAAGGTAGAGTCGTCAGCCAGGCATTTTTATCCCGAAAGAACGGGAAATATAATGCTGCACAAACCTGAGGAAGAAGGAAATGACAAGGTCCTGCGAACCAAAGATCTGGGTTCGGGAGTCGGTTACGACCTGGGAAGGTATTAGCACCCCAGACCGTCCTCCGTACCCGACGGGATCCACGCATGCTTGTTTGTTTCAAAGGGTGAGAAATAACTGCTGCTGAACAAATGAACTGCTAAATGGAATGGGAATGGAAATGAGAAAGGAACTGAAAAAGAACAAAAAGAAAGAATGGGGAAAATGTAGGGAAAATAAATAATGTGCTCGAACGGGCCATACCCCGCTGCCTACGTACCTCATCAGGAAAATGAGGATCAGAGTCGACGTAGTTTGCCTAACTAAGGCGGGAACTATTTGTTTGTGTTTTTTATACAGGAACTGCGTATGTCTATGCTCAGGTGTTGCAGGCTCGTCTGGTACGAGTGCGTTTACTATCTTGCATGTGAGATAAGTCGTCGCAAGTTCGCGTTGAGAATGAATGAGATGAAAAGAGAAGTTCCCGCAGGATAGTCGCTTATTGTTCGTTGTTTGCTTTTTAAGAGTTTTGCATGAATTTGGCACAAGGAAGTGAATTCAAACTCTTTTCTACAGAATGTGTACTTGCTACTACATTCCAAGATGGAATAATAGAACAAGCACACCAAGCAAGTAGAATTTATCCAAGACTTGTTTCCGAGGATTAGGGTTTAAGTTCACTAGCTTGTTGAACTTATTACATGTTTTTGTAGCTTGTGTAAAGAAGTATCTTTTAAATTTTTCTTTGTGAAACAACCCCTTGATGAGACTTGTACATCTGGCTAGACAAGCTTACACTATTCCAGGATGGAATGAATGTAAATGCCCCATGGAATAAGGCTATACACAAGGGATCCTTTCATGCATTTATTAAGTCTTTTTATATTTTGTTTGAAAATGAGAAAGAAGACTCAAATCGAAAAAGGACAAAAACTAAGGGGGACTAAGACACAACCCTAAGTTATTTATCAAAATGGCGGTCCTATGGTTAGTGAGGTTTTTCTAATCCTAAAGAGAAAAAAGAAAAGAGAGAAGAAAAAGGATGCAACTTACTTCCTAAGGAAGATCAGTTGGTCCTAACAAAGGGGAATCCTACCAATCACAAATATGGAAGTAAAAAGTGAATTAAATGCATAAAGAAAATGCATAAAAATAAAATTAAAGGAATAGGTGTAAGGAAACATACCTTTCCCTCCCTACAAAACAAAGATTAGTGTGCATTTTTATTAGAAATAATAAGGCAAACCCACACCAATTAAATCCTAATAACTCTAGGACTCTATCTAAACTCTATCTTAATTCTAGAGGAACTAAAAAATGCTAAAACAAAAATTCAGCACCTACTGCAGCCTCTAATACACAAACAACTATGAAATGCAGCACACAAAGCAAACATCATACTACAACTATCAAACAACTTAAAAGTAGGTGTAAAAAGTCATATACAACATGCAAACATAACAAATCACATGTATTTTACACCACCTATATTAACAAACATCTATGAAAACATGGGACAAATTTGATCATTTTTATTTATGTGCACAAAGTGAATGATAAACAACACATCAACACCAATTAACATGGATCTACATACACCACAAAATGAACTCAAACATGTGAATTTATTTACATCATTTATTTGGTTAAAAGGAACAATGATCAACAAGAACAACCACACTTTTTCATCTTGCACAAATGAGCATTTAACATGATATTGAACAAGTATCACTACAAGCATCAATTATTTCACATATATTGCATAAAAATCAGAATTGAACTCATGTTAAGATATGATCAATTAAGCACAAGAAACTTGCATGAACATGTGAAGTATTTAATCACTTTTGGCAAAAAATCAATCATGGCATTTAATTACTTTATCAATCAAGCAAGCAATGACAATAATCATGAAGCACATATTGAATTTAAGCAAGCACTTAACATGTGAAACAAATGATTAAAGTGTAGCAAAACACATCAAGAATCAATTATATCAAATTTACACATTTAACACAAAACATGGAAAAGTGAACGGAATCATGTCGAAACGACTCGAAACTAATGAATCGGCTACTAGAAATAGACCCAAAAATTCCCTAAAGTCAATACCTAAACATACATGAACCTTAGAAGCACTAGGAAGCAAGATTGAGCAAGAAAATAAGCTAAAAATTCCAAAACTAACAGCGTTAACCGGTTAACCAAACGGTTAAACCGTTAACGGACCCCAGACAACACTAAATTTGGCCAAAAACGCATGCGTTAACCGGTTAACCAAATCGTTAACCGGTTAACGCTGAACAGAAAGTGAAAAAAGCTTTTGAAATAAGTGCTTTTGGCCACAATCTTCCTTCTAAACATCCCTAACACCCACCTAATCACGCTAACACGAAATTCTACTCAATTAGGGCTTATTAACACATGCTAGAATCTATAACAAGCTACAACCTAACTTCTAATCCATTAAAATCCACATATCGCAAGCAAAACGTAACGAAAAAATAATCAACCACAAGCAATAGGAAAAACACTTAAACAATGCCAAAATGGCGAGATGGAGAGAATAAATTAAAGCTAGCATGGTTTAGATTACCAACCTACAAAGCAGAGAAATGCTTCGGTAAATGTTGTGAGAATCGGAGCTTGATCGAAGAGAAAACCAAGAAAACCAAGAAAACCGCGAATCCGCAAAATAAATGCGTTCTTGATGCTTGAGCCTTCTTGCACTTCCGATAAGTCGAAATCCTCGCAAAAATCAGTAGCTTCTTCTTCTACAATCCATAATTCAATGGAAGTTGGAGACTAAGCTTTAAGATCTTCAAGTTTCAATGTGAAACTTGAAGAGCTTCTTCAAAAAAGCTTTGGTGAAAAGGGAAATGGAGGAAAGGTGAGAGAGAAAAAGTGATTCTAGAAATTGTGAGAGAGTGAAAAATTGGGAACCTTTTGCATTGAAGTGATTAATGATTATATAGGGGCTAGGCTTGGAGCTAGGTTTGGGAATGGAGTTAGGTTTAGGAATGGAGTTAGGTTTGTAGTTAGTTAGGGTTAGGGCTGGAGAAGGAATATTCCTTGGAATACTCTAGAAGGTTGTGGAACATGGTAGAAGTATCCAAAGGAAATGAAGTGGAAAAACAAGAGGGAAAGAATGAAAGGAAATCTGAAAGGATAGTGGAAAGAAAAATGGAGGGAAAGGTGAAATTAACCACTTTTCAAATGATTGTTTTCTTGATTTTTTATGATTCCTCCATCATTTCTTGACCAAATTTGAACCATAGGATCCTTGTAACCCTAATTTCATGATTTTGATCTTAAAAGTCAGGAGTCGACCTTTTTTACCTAACTCGGTTGCCTTTTCCCCGATTCCTCGATTTTCAGTCACCTGGCCATTTGAACCTCTTCCAAAATGATTTTGAGGACGAAATTTGAACCCTAGGCACTTGACATCATATATAAGACAAAGGAATCCACTTTGAATCAAAATTTCATGGGGAAGCCCAGTAGAAGTGAAACCCTAATTTGGCCTTTTTCATCAAGAGATGTTGCACTGCTTGCCTTCTCTGATTAAATCAAATCTTTCCATGGCTTGTAGCTTCAAAGGAAGACTTGTAGGATGTTGTGAACCCTTTGCATAAGGTTGAGAAGCTTTGTGGCCCTTTGATTGTCTTTGTAATGCCTTTAGTTGCTCCAATCATTGATCACATACCTATGCCTCAGCTATGCTACACATGATGCAATATTTTTGATTATTTTATGAACCTATGCTATGCAAAATGTTGGGTAAATGAGAGGGGAAATTTTGAGGTATTACAGCTGCCCCTATTCAGTCATCTGCAGGCCTGAACGAATAATTGCAAGAGCTTTTAGACGTTCAAGGTATGGAGTGATTAAATACTCGAATAAAACCTAGAAATTTGAACTCGGTGGATAGTAGAAATGCCATCTACCTTTTATTTTTATTTTTGTTTTTTTTTGTTTTTTTTTGTTTTTTTTTGTTTTGACCTCTGAATAGGTAGCGGGAATAGAACAAGGTGGAAGGGGATCGTTGTTCATAAACGAGAGCCCAAGCAAACAGAACCGTTGTACAAAACAATAACCTGCGACGCGACTGCTGAGCGAATCAAGCCACGAAATGGGAGTCTGTTGTACAAAACAGGGCTTTGAACGAGATCATTGTACAAAACGGAACTCAGAGATGTGACTGCTAAGCGAATCAAGCCACAGAAAAAAACAACGCGACTGCTGAGCGAATCAAGCCACATAAATGGAGCCTGTTGTACAAAACAGGGCTTGGAACGAGACCATTGTATAAAATAGAACTCGAAGATGTGAGTGCTGAGCGAATCAAGCCACAAAGAAAACACGTGACTGCTGAGCGAATCAAGCCATAAAATGGGAGCCTGTTGTACAAAACAGGGCTTGGAACGAGACCATTGGACAAAACGGAACTCGAAGATGTGACTGCTGAGCGAATCAAACCACGAAAAAGGAAGGGCATGTTGTACAAAACAAGGCTTTGAACGAGACCATTGTACAAAACGGAACTCGAAGATGTGACTGCTGAGCGAATCAAGCCACAAAGAAAACACGCGACTGCTAAGCGAATCAAGCCACAAAATGGGAGCCTGTTGTACAAAACAGGACTTGGAACGAGACCATTATACAAAACGAAACTCGAAGATGTGATTGCTGAGCGAATCAAGCCACAAATGAAAACACGCGACTGCTGAACGAATCTACCCACAAAATGGGAGCCTGTTGTACAAATCAGGGCTTGGACGCAACATCAACCGATTTGCGACTCAAATAAGATCAACCGATCTATCATGGAGATGGTATCAACCGATCCATAACTAGGAAAGCGAGAATGTAATATCATCTGATTTACAGTTCGAAGAGAAGTGATATCAACCGATTCACAACTCAAAATAAAATCAACCGATCTAAATAGGAAATGGTATCAACCGATCCATAACCCGGAAAACGAGAACGTAATATCATCCGATTTACGGCTCAAAGAGAAGTAATATCAACCAATTCACAAATCAAATAAGATCAACCGATCTAACTTGTAGATGGTATCAACCGATCCATAACCAGGAAATGCGAGAATGTAATATCATCCGATTTACAGCTTGAAGAGAAGTGATATCAACCGATTCACAACTCAAATAAGATCAACCGGTCCAACCAGGAAATGGTATCAACCGATCCATAGCCCGGAAAACGAGAACGTAATATCATCCGATTTACGACTCGAAGAGAAGTAATATCAACCGATTTACAACTCAAATAAGATCAACCGATCCAACCAGGAAATGGTATCAACCGATCCATAACCCGGAAAAGGAGAACGTAATATCATCCGATTGACGGCTCGAAGAGAAGTAATATCAACCGATTTACAACTCAAATAAGATCAACCGATCTAACTAGGAAATGGTATCAACCGATCCATAATCATCGTACTGAGACGAGTCCAAAAAGAACGGGATCATTGTACTTAAATGATAACCTGACATGAAACCGTTGTACTGAAACGGGGACACGAAAAAATGAGACTGTTGTACTGAAACAAGACCCAAAAGACGAGACTATTCTACTTAAATGGAGACTCAAAAGGAACGGGATCGTTGTACTTAAACGAGAGCCCGAGACGTGACCGTTGTACTTAAACAGAGACGCAAAAAATGAGATTGTTGTACTGAAACAAGACTCAACTGGGGATAACAAACAAGACTTGGTAGAAATAACCACATTGGGAAATGAAGTTGCATCTTGTGGGGAATACTTCAGTCTGATTGTAGATGTAATGTTTCGGGCGTTTGTGCAAGGTACCACAACTTGCTTATGCTTCGTATGCATATGTTTGAATTTTTCTATGGCATAATGCTCCATAATAATGGAAATTCTACGCTTTGGAGGATGCAAATGTAATGATGATTACTAAATGCAAATGCAAATGCCAAGGGGTCTCCTAATGAGGAGATAACAAGTATCCCAGGTGGCTTGACTGGGGAAATGATGATCACTGCATTGATCTGGTTAGTCCTTGGGAGGAAAAAACAACTCTGCAGGGAATGTTGTTAATGATACGCCGGCTCTGAACTGCTGCCACTGCCAAAAATAAATTGGACTTTTAGATTGGAACGCCAAGACCCTGCTGGAGATGGACCATTCTTGACCTATGATGGGGACATGAAGACACTTCTGACTTGGCTGGGAACCAGATGTATGATACTGCTGACGTAGAAAATTGCTGGGGAGGACAAACGCTCCTTGCACTACTGGGGATGCCCCTGTATTGAAGGGAAGTCTCGGCTTGGGGAGGAAATCAACCTTCTTTTGCCTTGCTGAGAGAGTTTTCAACTTCCACCTCTATTGGGGATGATGGAGGATGTTAATGATAAAGCTTCCTGCTGAAGATAAGAGTTTAAGTTGTCCCTTGCTGGGGACGAGAGGTGGAGAGTGTCCCATGTTGGGAATGAGAGATGTAAGGCATCCCATGCTGGGTATGAGAGACGATGATACCCTTCTGCTCAAGAAGTACCTTTCCCTTTGCTGCACTACTGGAGAAGGGATTGTCTAATGAGACTTGCTAAGGAATTTTGATCAATGAAGCCTACTGATGAAACAACTCTTGAAGTACTGTGGTGACAATGGCTTTGCTTCCAGCCCATGGGTTGATCCAACTAATCATGAGTGAACAATGGTCCTTTGCAATTTTCAACTCGCCTCAGATTAAGGTCCATCAGAAGAAAATGTCTCAAGAGGATTTTACAGAAAACATGACATACGAAATGCCTCAGTGTCTTCAAACTCTTGGAGAGATTCGTCGGATCTGTAAATAACTGGCCCAACCTGCAGGGTCTGTGAAAGAATTTACCTCGCAAGGATTCATGAAATACCTCATATCACTATGAGATATTCTGCCACAGTATATTAAACTCTAGATAGGCGCCTCTGATTAATTGTCTTTGAGAGAAAGTAACTTATAATGCTCTTGGAGTGGCCTGCCCCAGTACGAGCCTTGAAGTGATCACCTCTGACTGACTGTGCTTTGAATAAAATATCCATACTACATACTCCTGGAGAGATTTGAATCTCGAAGTGATTGCCCCAGTTTGGCTGAAATTTGCATGCATGCCTCAGACTAGTGGCTCTTTGAGAAATTTGAATCTCGAAGTGATTGCCCCAACTTGGCTGAATTTTGAAGAGATTGCTCGATGTGATTGCCCCAGATTAGTTGGCTCTTACCACAACTGTTGGGAAAGTCCCCACTCAATGGAGTTTCTTGGGAAAGTGCATCTTCATATGCTGGTCCTTCGGAAGTTTCAGACTTCTCAATTTTGGCAAGATTAAGCTTCTGGACTGAGGTTCCATACGTGAACTTTATGATGCCAAACAAATGTATGTAAGTAGAAAATGTTTATTTTGAGAATGAAAATTCTAATGCAACACACATGTTAATCTTGAAGTTTTACTGTAAAAGATGTCGCAAACCATTGTGAGTGAATCACTAGTTAAATACGACATTGGTTTTTGATAGAAGAAAACATGCACATGCAACACCAACAAAGAACTTTTAGCACAACTCATAGGAGTCAGGAACGTGGTCTCGTGGTAGTACGCTCTCAAAATAACCCTGTTTCAGTTAGGACTTTTGAGGGTTGTATCGTGGCCTAGTTCACGGTTATAAAAAACAAAGGATATAGGCTCTAAGTTTGTCTGTGCCCACCCATCTTCGTGATGTTCTCCATTCCTATGTTCAGCTAGCTTTCCCAAGCATTCAGCTCTCAAAAAGGGTTTTGTGATGGTTGAGGAACCAATGACACTAACGGTTTCAAGCACCGATCAGGTTGTCGTTTGGAGCCAGTCACCCCTTTGTCTTTTGTATCTGTATCACACGACCTTGTTCTTGTTTAAGAATCTTTCTTGTGTAATCCTTTTCATTTTTCTCTTTTGCATTCTTTTGCTTATCCCTAACTTTTGCCAGGACTGATTCATGTGAATCTTTGATTGTGAAGTCCAGCGAGATGCCCTAATTTTTGCCTAAGTCGCTTGTTTTCAAGTTTCGACTTAGCGGGTTTTTTTCGTTTCTTTTTTCAATTCTCTTTGTTTTGAACAAATTGTGTGACACTGTTTGTCTTGATTGCTTTGCGAGGGTCATAACTATCTCACTTCTTGGTTGTTTAAGGGATAACCCTTGTGGTTTCTGGTCTTTGGACCTCTTGATTGGGATAACCATTGTGGTTTCCGGTCATTGGACCTCTTGATTTGGTACAACGAAAGGTAATGGATCCTCATATGTGCACTCCTTTTTGAAATTTGAACGCTCGGTCAAACTAACTGACGCCTACCCTGCCCCTGGGTTACATGCAAGGGTTTTTTCATGCGAAAAGAAAACTCCTACTTCAAGGCTCAAATGGGTTGGCGAGGGTCTATCTCCCTTATATCTCCGGTGTTTAGGATTTGAAACAATGCATGTACATCGTCAACATGGTCTTTCTCAAAATCACACAATTAGAGTTTTTGCGTTTTCATTTCGTCATCCTCCCTCACAGAGTTTAAGCACAACAGTTGGTATTGCAATGAACATACACAAAATCATGAGTGAATACAAATGGATTACTTCAAGAAAAACATGTGCGTTATATTATGATTAACATTCAAAAAACAAATAAGTTTCATGCATGAATACAAATTTTTAAACAAACAACAGAAACTACAAATGAAAATGCAGTAAAGAAGCTGAACATTGCCGTCATTGAGGAGACTTGACTCCGTCTGGACTTATTGCTTCTGAAGATGCCCTTGCAAACTGGGAGGTCCATTTGATGAGACTTCAATATGTGAGCAGAATTTCTGGCATGATGACCTTTGAGTCGATCAAATTTTGCACCTTGAGTGGTACTTGCATCTAGCCTTCACATCATTGTGGCCATTGTTGAGGAGGTTTGACTCCGTCTGGATTTATTGCTCTCGGAGACTTTCAACAGTCAGTAGTCTGGATATTCATTCCATTACTGATTTGGTGCCATATTTCCACTTTTTCCTGGCTTGAACACAATAGTATTGGAATCCATCAAATTCGTGAACTTGTATTTACTTCTTCCCCTGAAAGACTTGCGATCTCCAATTTGATGGTTAGGTGCCCCAAAATGGTAATCATACTTGGCATTGAAACCCCCAAGGAAGGTTTGTCGGAGATGATCCTGATGCGATTAGCTTAACCAATTTGAATCTGAGAAAATGAGGAAACTTGTTGCGCGTACGACCTCAGAATATGATCAAACTACTTCTCAAGTTGTTCTGGCCTTTACCCATATGCTTTGGTCCTAGGACTCTCTTGGGAAACTGAGGTTGGATGCTGACAACGACATCTGGAGGGAAGAGGTTGATAAAGTTAATAAATAAGGTTGCTCACAAAGATCTTGTATGATATCCTGCCTACGTATCTCCATTGACCAATGAATAATCAGAGCAGAGTAGTTCCCCTCACTAGGGATGAAAATAGATTCGTTTCATTGACACGACATTCATGATTACCAAGCTCATCTGAGTCTTCATCTGGTTGACTTCCTATTTCAGCAGTTTCTGATTCTGAAATAAAGCTTGTACCTTTTCCTGAATTGCCCCAGATGGGTCTTCATTCGGTTACCTCCTCCTGGAGTGGTTCCAAATCCATACCATGAAGATGGTGATTCAAGTTGACCATTGTGAAGAGAAACCAAATCAAGATAGCAATATGTCTCTGAACACCTATCATGAATGCAAGGATGTATGCAAATGCCGTGTTCAGTTATTTATGAGGAATCTATCTGCTTTGATTCAAGTTTTTACACAGGAAAAGTCTAATGGCATGATTCAAACATGTGATCCTCGGAAATAACTGAACATGTATGCTGGAATGATATGATGTTATATATGCAACAGGCATGTGATCAATGGTCTAATGCTGGTGCCAGTGTTGAGCAATGAGTCAAATGTTTGAATAGAACCATAATAGCAGTACCATCTATGTGTAGAACCCCATAACTGAGAACCCAATAAATGTAGAACTGGATCACATAATAGAACAGTCACCGATGGTGTTGAAGTTGAACAACGAGCCAAGTGTCTGTGGAGAGTCATAATAACAGTCACAATATCAAGGTCACAATGGTAATCACAATAACAATTTCTCTGAATAGAAATCCCGGATCTCAGAATCAAAGGACCATGTACAACCAGATCATATCGCAAAACAACACTGGAAAAGCGGGTATGTTGAAGTTTATGGTTCCTGCAAACCTGTAAACCCTCCCATCTCACGGGTGTGCTACTCGGGTCAACATCATGGATTCTCAAAGCCGAATAGCAATAATACGTTCACCATTTCTGAGAAATGGCTCATGACCAAATCAGGGAATCAGTTTGGTATTATGTACTACTCAGGGAGGTCTCAGCTGAGTCCAAGGAAACAAACATCCCTCATAAGTCCTCAACTTCAAGCACTGAATCGAGAAACAATAGCATATTCATCCCGAAGGGTAAAATACTATCGTCATACGATCAGTTTGCCTTAACTGGGTTCCTATGAGAGAATCAGGCCATCCTATGCGAGTTCCCAGTGGGCCCTCGGATGCGAGTGGGTTTGCCAACAAATGTGGTCTGCCACTGTCATCACTGGAGAGGGATGTTTCCACAAAGGTTCTCAATGATCGGTCCCTTGATTGCACATAACTATCAAGGTAGCGTATTTCCCCAGAAAGATTATGGCGTCAATACATTTCCGAGAAGGTCGCAAGTCAAGGTGTGGAACTCACTACTACCAACATAGCAAGATGCCATGAAGCCAAAGTGGAACCACTCTAAGTCCTAGGGTGCACTCGATCCCCGGTTACGAGCTCATCTCACAGTAACCCCATCCCACAGAAAAAATGAAAGCCAAACAGTCCAACATATGATTTATGTGAAAATAAATACTGAAAGTATCAAATAAAGCTGTAAAATAAACTGTAAACAAAAACAGTAAATAAGCATAACAACACACACATATAAACACCCAAAGAAAGCAAAAACAAACAGGCGCTAGGATTGACTCTACAATGGAAACCAGAGATTCTGGGTTCGATCCCCAGCAGAGTCGCCAGTTGTCGCTCCCGGGATTTTCATCCTAGTACAAACGCGAAAGTGGCGTGGAAAAGGTAGAGTCGCCAGCCAAGCATTTTTATCCCGAAAGAACGGGAAAGGTAATGGTGCACAAACCTGAGGAAGAAGGAAAGGACAAGGTCATGCGAACCAAAGATCTGGGTTCGGGAGTCGGTTACGACCTGGGAAGGTATTAGCACCCCAGACCGTCCGCCGTACCCGACGGGATCCACGCTTGCTTGTTTGTTTCAAAGGGTGAGAAATAACTTCTGCTAAACAAATGAACTGCTAAATGGAATGGGAATGGAAATGAGAAAGGAACTGAAAAAGAACAAAAAGAAAGAATGGGGAAAATGTAGGGAAAATAAAGAATGTGCTCGAACGGGCCCTACCCCGCTGCCTACGTACCTCATCGGGAAAATGAGGATCAGAGTCGACGTAGTTTGCCTAACTAAGGCGGGAACTATTTGTTTGTGTTTTTTATACTGGAACTGCGTATGTCTATGCTCAGGTGTTGCGGGATCGTCTGGTACTTGTGCGTTTACTTTCTTGCATGTGAGACAAGTCATCGCAAGTTTGCGTTGAGAATGAATGAGATGAGAAGAGAAGTTCCCGCAGGATAGTCGCTTATTGTTCGTTGTTTGCTTTTTAAGAGTTTTGCATGAATTTGGCACAAGGAAGTGAATTCAAACTCTTTTCCATGGAATGTGTACTTGCTACTACATTCCAAGATGGAATAACAGAACAAGCACACCAAGCAAGGAGAATTTATCCAAGACTTGTTTCCAAGGATTAGGGTTTAAGTTCACTAGCTTGTTGAACTTATTACATGTTTTTGTAGCTTGTGTAAAGAAGTATCTTTTAAATTTTTCTTTGTAAAACAACCCCTTGATGAAACTTGTACATCATGCTAGACAAGATTATACTATTCCAAGATGGAATGAATGTAAATACCCCATGGAATAAGGCTATACACAAGGGATCCTTTCATGCATTTATTAAGTCTTTTTAGATTTTGTTTGAAAATGAGAAAGAAGACTCAAATCGAAAAAGGACAAAAACTAAGGGGGACTAAGACACAACCATAAGTTATTTATTAAAAGGGTGGTCCTATGGTTAGTGAGGTTTTTCTAATCCTAAAGAGAAAAAGGAAAAGAGAGAATAAAAAGGATGCAACTTACTTCCTAAGGAAGATCAGTTGGTCCTAACAAAGGGGAATCCTACCAATCACAAATATAGAAGTAAAAAGTGAATTAAATGCATAAAGGAAATGCATAAAAATAAAATAAAAGGATAAGGTGTAAGGAAACATACCTTTTCCTCCCTACAAAACAAAGATTAGTGTGCATTTTTATTAGAAATTATAAGACAAACCCACACCAATTAAATCCTAATAACTCTAGGACTCTATCTAAACTCTATCTTAATTCTAGAGGAACTAAAAAATGCTAAAACAAAAATTCAGCACCTACTGCAGCCTCTAATACACAAACAACTATGAAATGCAGCACACAAAGCAAACAACATACTACAACTATCAAACAATATAAAAGTAGGTGTAAAAAGTCATATACAACATGCAAACATAACAAACCACATGTATTTTACAACACCTATATTAACAAACAACTATGAAAACATGGGACAAATTTGATCATTTTTATTTATGTGCACAAAGTGAATGATAAATAACACATCAATACCAATTAACATGGATCTACATACACCACAAAATGAACTCAAACATGTGAATTTATTTACATCATTTATTTGGTTAAAAGGAACAATGATCAACAAGAACAACCACACTTTTTCATGGTGCACAAATGAGCATTTATCATGATATTGAACAAGTATCACTATAAGCATCAATTATTTCACATGTATTGTATAAAAATCAGAATTGAACTCATGTTAAGATATGATCAATTAAGCACAAGAAACATGCATGAACATGTGAAGTATTTAATCACTTTTGGAAAAAAATCAATCATGGCATTTAATCACTTTATCAATCAAGCAAGCAATGACAATAATCATGAAGCACATATTGAATTTAAGCAAGCACTTAACATGTGAAACAAATGATTAAAGTGTAGCAAAACACATCAAGAATCAATTATATCAAATTTACACATTTAACACAAAACATGGAAAAGTGAACGGAATCATGTCGAAACGACTCGAAACTAATGAATCGGCTACTGGAAATAGACCCAAAAATCCCCTAAAATTAATACCTAAACATACATGAACCTTAGAAGCATTAGGAAGCAAGATTGAGCAAGAAACTAAGCTAAAAATCCCAAAACTAACAGCGTTAACCGGTTAACCAAACAGTTATCCCGTTAACGGACCCCAGACAACACTATATTTGGCCAAAAACGCATGCGTTAACCGGTTAACCAAACCGTTAACCGGTTAATGCTGAACAGAAAGTGAAAAAAGCTTTTGAAATAAGTGCTTTTGGCCACAATCTTCCTTCTAAACATCCCTAACACCCACCTAATCATGCTAACACGAATTTCTACTCAATTAGGGCTTATTAACACATGTTAGAATCTATAACAAGCTACAACCTAACTTCTAATCCTTTAAAATCCACATATCGCAAGCAAAACGTAACGAAAACATAATCAACCACAAGTAATACGAAAATCACTTAAAGAATGCCAAAATGGCGAGATGGAGAGAATAACTTAAAGCTAGCATGGTTTAGATTACCAACCTACTGAGCGGAGAAGTGCTTCGGTAAATGTTGTGAGAATCGGAGCTTGAACGAAGAGAAAACCAAGAAAACCGCGAATCCGCAAAATAAATGCGTTCTTGATGCTTGAGCCTTCTTGCACTTTCGATAAGTCGAAATCCTCAAAAAAATCAATAGCTTCTTCTTCTACAATCCACAATTCAATGGAAGTTGGAGGCTAAGCTTTAAGATCTTCAAGTTTCAATGTGAAACTTGAAGAGCTTCTTCAAAAAAGCTTTGGTGAAAAGGAAAATGGAGGAAAGGTGAGAGAGAAAAAGTGATTCTAGAAATTGTGAGAGAGTGAAAAATTGGGAACCTTTTGCATTGAAGTGATTAATGATTATATATGGGCTAGGCTTGGAGCTAGGTTTGGGAATTGAGTTAAGTTTAGGAATGAGTTAAGTTTGTAGTTAGTTAGGGTTAGGGTTGGAGAAGGAATATTCCTTGGAATATTCCTTGGAATACTCTAGAAGGTTGAGGAACATGGTAGAAGCATCCAAAGGAAATTGAGTGGAATTGGAGTGGAAAAACAAGAGGGAAAGAATGAAAGGAAATGTGGAAGGAAAGTGGAAAGAAAAGTGGAGGGAAAGGTGAAATTAACCACTTTTCAAATGATTTTTTTTCTTGATTTTTTATGATTCCTCCATCATTTCTTGACCAAATTTGAACCATAGGATCCTTGTAACCCTAATTTCATGATTTTGATCTTAAAAGTCAGGAGTCGACCTTTTTTACCTAACTCGGTTGCCTTTTCCCCGATTCCTCGATTTTCAGTCATCTGGCCAGTTGAACCTCTTCCAAAATGATTTTGTGGACGAAATTTGAACCCTGGGTACTTGACATCATATATAAGACAAAGGAATCCACTTTGAATCAAAAATTCATGGGGAAGCCCAGTAGAAGTGAAACCCTAATTTGGCCTTTTTCATCAGGAGATGTTGCACTACTTGCCTTCTTCTATTAAACCAAATCTTTCCATGGCTTGTGGCTTCAAATGAAGACTTGTAGGATGTTGTGAACCCTTTGCACAAGGTTGATAAGCTTTGTGGACCTTTGATTGCCTTTGTAATGCCTTTAGTTTCTCCAATCATTGATCACATACCTATGCCTCAGCTATGCTACACATGATGCAATGTTTTTGATTATTTTATGAACCTATGCTATGCAAAATGTTGGGGAAATGAGAAGGAAAATTTTGAGGTATTACAGTTGCCCATATTTAATCATCTGCAGGCCTGAATGAATAATTGCAAGAGCTTTTAGACGTTCAAGGTATGGAGTGATTGAATACTCGAAGAAAACCTGGAAATTTGAACTCGGTGGATAGTAGAAAAGCAATCTGCCTTTTTTTTTGTTTTTTTTTGTTTTGACC
Organism: Lathyrus aphaca; assembly: GCA_963966055.1. Taxonomy (NCBI): domain Eukaryota; kingdom Viridiplantae; phylum Streptophyta; class Magnoliopsida; order Fabales; family Fabaceae; genus Lathyrus; species Lathyrus aphaca. The sequence continues at coordinate 278,201,401 of OZ014523.1, forward strand.
TATGAATAGGTAGCGGGAATAGAACAAGGTGGAACAAGATCGTTGTTCATAAACGAGAGCCCAGGCAAACAGGACCGTTGTAAAAAACGATAACATGCGACGCGACTGCTGAGCGAATCAAGCCACGGAATGGGAGCCTGTTGTACAAAATAGGGCTTTGAATGAGACCATTGTACAAAACGGAACTCGGAGATGTGACTGCTGAGCGAATCAAGCCACAAAGAAAAACAACACGACTGCTGAGCGAATCATGCCACGGAAAAGGAGCCTGTTGTACAATACAGGGCTTCGAACGAGACCATTGTACAAAACGGAACTCGAAGATGTGACTGCTGAGCGAATCAAGCCACAAAGAAAACACGCGACTGCTGAGCGAATCAAGCCAAAAAATGGGAGCCTGTTGTACAAAACAGGGCTTGGAACGAGACCATTGTACAAAACGGAACTCAAAGATGTGACTGCTGAGCGAATCAAGCCACGGAAAAAGAAGGGCCTGTTGTACAAAACATGGCTTTGAACGAGACCATTGTACAAAACGGAACTCGAAGATGTGACTACTGAGCGAATCAAGCCACAAAGAAAACACGCGACTGCTGAGCAAATCAAGCCACGGAATGGGAGCCTGTTGTACAAAACAGGGCTTGGAACGAGACCATTGTACAAAACGAAACTCGAAGATGTGACTGCTGAGCGAATCAAGCCACAAAGAAAACATGCGACTGCTGAGCGAATCAAGCCACGAAATGGGAGCCTGTTGTACAAAAACAGGGCTTGGACGCAACATCAACCAATTTGCGACTCAAATAAGATCAACCGATCTATCATGGAGATGGTATCAACCGATCCATAACCAGGAAAGCGAGAATGTAATATCATCCGATTTACAGCTCGAAGAGTAGTGATATCAACCGATTCACATCTCAAAATAAAATCAACCGATCTAAACAGGAAATGGTATCAACCGATACATAACCCGAAAAACGAGAACGTAATATCATCCGATTTACAGCTCGAAGAGAATTAATATCAACCGATTCACAACTCAAATAAGATCAACCGATCTAACATGGAGATGGTATCAACCGATCCATAACCAGGAAATGCGAGAATGTAATATCATCCGATTTACAGCTCGAAGAGAAGTGATATCAACCGATTCACAACTCAAATAAGATCAATCGATCCATCCAGGAAATGGTATCAACCGATCCATAACCCGGAAAACGAGAACGTAATATCATCCGATTTACGGCTCGAAGAGAAGTAATATCAACCGATTTACAACTCAAATAAGATAAACCGATCCAACCAGGAAATGGTATCAACCGATCCATAACCCGGAAAACGAGAACGTAATATCATCCGATTAATGGCTCGAAGAGAAGTAATATCAACCGATTTACAACTCAAATAAGATCAACCGATCTAACTAGGAAATGGTATCAACCGATCCACAATCATCGTACTGAGACGAGACCAAAAAGAACGGGACCATTCTACTTAAATGATAACCTGAAATGAAACCGTTGTACTGAAACGGTGATGCAAAAAAATGAGACTGTTGTACTGAAACAAGACCCAAAAGACGAAACTATTGTACTTAAATGGAGACTCGAAAGGATCAGGATCGTTGTACTTAAAAATGAGCCCGAGACGTGACCGTTGTACTTAAACAGAGACGCAAAAAATGAGATTGTTGTACTGAAACAATACACAACTGGGGATATCAAACAAGACTTGGTAGAAATAACCACAGTGGGACATGAAGTTGCATTTTGTGGGGAATAATTCAGTCTAATTGGAGATGTAACATTTCGGGCGTTTGTGCAAGGTACCACAACTGGCTTATGCTTCGTAGGCATATGTTTGAATTTTTCTATGGCATAATGCTCCATAATAATGGAAATGCTACGCTTTGGAGGATGCAAATGTAATGATGATTACTAAATGCAAATGCAAATGCCAAGGGGTTTCCTGATGAGGAGATAACAAGTATCCTAGGTGGCTTGACTGGGGAAATGATGATCACTGCATTGATCTGGTTAGTCCTTGTGAGGAAAAAATAACTCTTCAGGGAATGTTGTTAATGATACGTCGACTCTGAACTGCCGCCACTGCCTAAGATAAATTGGACTTTGAGATTGGAACGCTAAGACCCTGTTGGAGATGGACCCTTCTTGAACTCTGATGGGGACATGAAGACACTTCTGACTTAGCTGGGAACCAGATGTATGATACTGCTGAAGTAGCAAATTGCTGGGGAGGACAAACACTCCTTGCACTGATGGGGATGCCCCTGTATTGAAGGGAAGTCTCGGCTTGGGGAGGACATCAACCTTCTGTTGCCTTGCTGAGAGAGATTTCAACTTCCACCCCAACTGGGGATGATGAAGGATGTCAATGATAAAGCTTCCTGCTGAAGATAAGAGTTTAAGTTGTCCCTCGCTGGGGACGAGAGGTGTAGAGTGTCCCATGTTGGGAATGAGAGATGTAATACGTCCCATGCTAGGTATGAGAGACGATGATACCCTTCTGCTCAAGAAGTACTATTCCCTTTGCTGCACTGCTGGAGAAAGGATTGTCTAATGGAGTTAGGTTTAAGAATGTAGTTAGGTTTGTAGTTAGTTAGGGTTAGGGTTGGAGAAGGAATATTCCTTGGAATATTCCTTGGAATACTCTAGAAGGTTGTGGAACATGGTAGAAGCATCCAAAGGAAATGGAATGGAATTGAAGTGGAAAAACAAGAGGGAAAGAATGAAAGGAAATGTGGAAGGAAAGTAGAAAGAAAAGTGGAGGGAAAGGTGAAATTAACCACTTTTCAAATGATTTTTTTCTTGATTTTTTTATGATTCCTCCATCATTTCTTGACCAAATTTGAACCATAATGTCCTTGTAACCCTAATTTCATGATTTTGATCTTAAAAGTCAGAAGTTGACCTTTTTTACCTAACTCGGTTGCCTTTTCCCCGATTCCTCGATTTTTAGTCATCTGGCCAGTTGAACATCTTCCAAAATGATTTTGTGGACGAAATTTGAACCCTAGGCACTTGACATCATATATAAGACAAAGGAATCCACTTTGAATCAAAAATTCATGGGGAAGCCCAGTAGAAGTGAAACCCTAATTTGGCCTTTTTCATCAGGAGATGTTGCACTGCTTGCCTTCTCTGATTAAACCAAATCTTTCCATGTCTTGTGGCTTCAAATGAAGACTTGTAGGATGTTGTGAACCCTTTTTACAAGGTTGAGAAGCTTTGTGGCCCTTTGATTGTCTTTGTAATGCCTTTAGTTGCTCCAATCATTGATCACATACCTATGCCTCAGCTATGCTACACATGATGCAATATTTTTGATTATTTTATGAACCTATGCTATGAAAAATGTTGGGGAAATGAGAGGGCATATTTTGAGGTATTAGAGCTTCCCCTATTTAATCATCTGCAGGCCTGAACGAATAATTGCAAGAGCTTTTAGATGTTCAAGGTATGGAGTGATTGAATACTCGAATAAAACCGGGAAATTTGAACTCGGTGGATAGTAGAAATGCCATCTGCCTTTTATTTTTATTTTTTTTTGTTTTGTTTTTTTTTGTTTTGACCTCTGAATAGGTAGCGGGAATAGAACAAGGTGGAACGAGATCGTTGTTCATAAACGAGAGCCCAGGAAAACATGACCGTTGTACCAAACGATAACCTGCGACGCGACTGCTGAGCGAATCAAGCCACGGAATGGGATCCTGTTGTACAAAACAGGGCTATGAACGAGACCATTGTACAAAATGAAACTCGGAGATGTGACTGCTGAGCAAACCAAGCCACAAAGAAAACAACGCGACTGCTGAGCGAATCAAGCCACGAAAATGGAGCCTGTTGTACAAAACAGGGCTTGGAACGAGACCATTGTACAAAACGAAACTCGAAGATGTGACTGCTGAGCGAATCAAGCCACAAAGAAAACTCGCGGCTGCTGAGCGAATCAAGCAACAAAATGGGAGCCTGTTGTACAAAACAGGGCTTGGAACGAGACCATTGTATAAAATGGAACTCGAAGATGTGACTGCTAAGCGAATTAAGCCACAAAAAAGGAAGGGCATGTTGTACAAAACATGGCCTTGAATGAGACCATTGTACAAAACGGAACTCGAAGATGTGACTACTGAGCGAATCAAGCCACAAAGAAAACACGCGACTGCTGAGCGAATCAAGCCACAAAATGGGAGCCTGTTGTACAAAACAGGGCTTGGAACGAGACCATTGTATAAAACGGAACTCGAAGATGTGACAGCTGATCGAATCAAGCCAAAAAGAAATCACGCGACTGCTAAGCGAATCAAGCCACGAAATGGGAGCCTGTTGTACAAAACAGGGCTTGGACGCAACATTAACCGATTTGTGACTCAAATAAGACAACCGATCTATCATGGAGATGGTATCGACCGATCCATAACCAGGAAAGCAAGAATGTAATATCATCCGATTTACAGCTCGAAGAGACGTGATATCAACCGATTCATAACTCAAAATAAAATCAACCGATCTAAACAGGAAATCGTATCAAACGATCCATAACCCGGAAAACGAGAACGTAATATTATCCGATTTACGGCTCGAAGAGAAGTAATATCAACCGATTCACAACTCAAATAAGATCAACCGATCTAACATGGAGATGGTATCAACCGATCCAAAACCAGGAAATGCGAGAATGTAATATCATCCAATTTACAGCTCAAAGAGAAGTGATATCAACCGATTCACAACTCAAATAAGATCAACCGATCCAACCAGGAAATGGTATCAACCGACCCATAACCCGAAAAACGAGAACGTAATATCATACGATTTACGACTCGAAGAGAAGTAATATCAACCGATTTACAACTCAAATAAGATAAACCGATCCAACCAGGAAATGCTATCAACCGATCCATAACCTGGAAAATGAGAACGTAATATCATCCGATTGACGACTCGAAGAGAAGTAATATCAACCGATTTACAACTCAAATAAGATCAATCGATCTAACTAGGAAATGCTATCAACCGATCCATAATCATCGTACTGAGACGAGACCAAAAAGAACGAGATCATTGTACTTAAATGATAACCTGACATGAAACCGTTGTACTGAAACGGGGACCCGAAAAAATGAGACTTTTGTACTGAAACAAGACCCAAAAGACGAAAGTATTGTACTTAAATGGAGACTCGAAAGGAACAAGATCGTTGTACTTAAACGAGAGCCCGAGATGTGACCGTTGTACTTAAACAGAGACGCAAAAAATGAGATTGTTGTACTGAAACAAGACAAAACTGGGGATAACAAACAAGACTTGGTAGAAATAACCACACTGGGAAATGAAGTTGCATTTTGTGGGGAATACTTCAGTCTGATTGGAGATGTAACATTTCAGACGTTTGTGCAAGGTACCACAACTGGCTTATGCTTCATATGTATATGTTTGAATTTTTCTATGGCGTAATGCTCCATAATAATGGAAATGCTACGCTTTAGAGGATGCAAATGTAATGATGATTACTAAATGCAAATGCAAATGCCAAGGGGTCTCTTGATGAGGAGATAACAAGTATCCCAGGTGGCTTGACTGGGGAAATGATGATCACTGCATTTATCTGGTTAGTCCTTGTGAGGAAAAAATAACTCTGCAGGGAATGTTGTTAATGATACGCAGGCTCTGAACTGCCGCCACTGCCAAAAATAAATTGGACTTTGAGATTGGAACGCAAAGACCCTGTTGGAGATGGACCCTTCTTGAACTCTGATGGGGACATGAAAACACTTCTGACTTAGTTGGGAACCAGATGTATGATACTGCGGAAGTAGCAAATTGCTGGGGAGGATAAACACTCCTTGCACTACTGGGGATGCCCTTGTATTGAAGGGAAGTCTCGGCTTGGGGAGGACATCAACCTTCTGTTGCCTTGCTGAGAGAGATTTCAACTTCCACCTCTACTGGGGATGATGGAGGATGTCAATGATAAAGCTTCCTGCTGAATATAAGAGTTTAAGTTGTCCCTCGCTGGGGACGAGAGGTGTAGAGTGTCTCATGTTGGGAATGAGAGATGTAAGGCGTCCCATGCTGGGTATGAGAGACGATGATACCCTTCTTCTCAAGAAGTACCCATCCCTTTGCTGCACTGCTGGAGAAGGGATTGTCTAATGGAGTTAGGTTTAAGAATGTAGTTAGGTTTGTAGTTAGTTAGGGTTAGGGTTGGAGAAGGAATATTCTTTGGAATATTCCTTGGAATACTCTAGAAGGTTGTGGAACATGGTAGAAGCATCCAAAGGAAATGGAGTGGAATTGAAGTGGAAAAACAAGAGGTAAAGAATGAAAGGAAATGTGGAAGGAAAGTGGAAAGAAAAATGGAGGGAAAGGTGAAATTAACCACTTTTCAAATGATTTTTTTCTTGATTTTTTATGATTCCTCCATCATTTATTGAACAAATTTGAACCATAGGATCCTTGTAACCCTAATTTCATGATTTTGATCTTAAAAGTCAGGAGTCGAGCTTTTTTACCTAACTCGGTTGCCTTTTCCCCGATTCCTCGATTTTCAGTCATTTGGCCAGTTGAACCTCTTCCAAAATGATTTTGTGGACGAAATTTGAATCCCAGGAACTTGACATCATATATAAGATAAAGGAATCCATTTTGAATCAAAACTTCATGGGGAAGCTCATTAGAAGTGAAACCCTAATTTGGCCTTTTTCATCAAGAGATGTTGTACTGCTTGGCTTCTCTGATTAAACCAAATCTTTCCATGGCTTGTGGTTTCAAATGAAGACTTGTAGGATATTGTGAACCCTTTTCACAAGGTTGAGAAGCTTTGTGGCCCTTTGATTGCCTTTGTAATGCCTTCAGTTGCTCCAATCATTGATCACATACCTATGCCTAAGCTATGATACACATGATGCAATATTTTTGATTATTTTATGAGCCTATGCTATGCAAAATGTTGGGGAAATGAGAGGGATAATTTTGAGGTATTACAGCTGCCCGTATTTAATCATCTGCAGGCCTGAACGGATAATTGCAAGAGCTTTTAGACATTCAAGGTATGGAGTGATTGAATACTCGAATAAAACCTGGATTTTAAACTCGGTGGATAGTAGAAATGCCATCTGCCTTTTGTTTTTTTTTTTTTTTTTAATTTTGACCTCTGAATAGGTAGCGGGAATAGAACAAGGTGTAACGAGTTCGTTGTTCATAAACGAGAGCCCAGGAAAACAGGACCGTTGTACAAAATGATAACTTGTGACGCGCCTACTGAGCGAATCAAGCCACAAAATGGGAGCCTGTTGTACAAAACAGGGCTTTAAACGAGACCATTGTACAAAACGGAACTCGGAGATGTGACAGTTGAGCGAATAAAGCCCCAAAGAAAAACAACACGACTGCTGAGTGAATCAAGCCACAGAAATGGAGCCTGTTGTACAAAACAGGGCTTGGAATGAAACCATTGTACAAAACGGAACTCGAAGATGTGACTGCTGAGCGAATCAAGCCACAAAGAAAACACGCGACTGCTGAGAGAATCAAGCCACAAAATGGGATCCTGTTGTACAACACAGGGCTTGGAACGAGACCATTGTACAAAATGAAACTCGAAGATGTGACTCCTGAGCGAATCAAGCCAAGGAAAAGGAATGGCCTGTTGTACAAAACATGGCTTTGAACGAGACCATTGTACAAAACGGAACTCGAAGATGTGACTACTGAGCGAATCAAGCCACAAAGAAAACACGCGACTGCTGAGTGAATCAAGCCACAGAATGGGAGCCTGTTGTACAAAACAGGGCTTGGAACGAGAACATTGTACAAAACGGAACTCGAAGATGTGACAGCTGAGCGAATAGCGCCACAAAGAAATCACGCGACTGCTGAGCGAATCAAGCCACGAAATGGGAGCCTGTTGTAAAAAACAGGGCTTGGACGCAACATCAACCGATTTGCGACTCAAATAAGATCAACCGATCAATCATGGAGATGGTATCAACCGATCCATAACTAGGAAAGCGATAATGTAAAATCATCCGATTTACAACTCGAAGAGAAGTGATATCAACCGATTCACAACTCAAAATAAAATCAACCGATCTAAATAGGAAATGGTATCAACCGATCCATAACCCAGAAAACGAGAACGTAATATCATCCGATTTACGGCTCGAAGAGAAGTAATATCAACCGATTCACAACTCAAATAAGATCAACCGATCTAACATGGAGATGGTATCAACCGATCCATAACCAGGAAATGCGAGAATGTAATATCATCTGATTTACAGCTCGAAGAGAAGTGATATCAACCGATTCACAACTCAAATAAGATCAACCGATCCAATCAGGAAATGGTATCAACCGATCCATAACTCGGAAAACGAGAACGTAATATCATCTGATTTACGACTCGAAGAGAAGTAATATCAACCGATTTACAACTCAAATAAGATAAACTGATCCAACCAGGAAATGGTATCAACCGATCCATATCCCGGTGTAAACACCCCAAATTTTCCCTCACCCATTCACACCATGGCTTGTGATCTTTTCATATGCATAAGTTCAATCATAGCATCTCATACCACATTTTTAATACACTACATTGTTTCTAAGTCATCTGCATCTAGGGTTTGTGATCTGAGCCATCCCTGTGCCATTTGAGCCACTTCAAAGGTCTACAATCACTTCAAAGGGGTCCATGTATGTTAAAACATCATATTATATCCTCACAAGGTCAAGGAAGTCAAAGAATCACAAGAACTGAGAAAGGCATGGAAGCAGAGCCAGGTTTAACTGCACAGATGACCTAGAATTAGGGTTTTGGTTTCAAAGGCCATAACTCCAAATTTTTTGGTCATTCTTGTTTCTATTGGTCTCTATATGGTATAGGGATCATGCATATCAATTTTCATGAAGAAATTCCATAAGGAAGGCATCTGATCAAGAGTTGACTTCTTGAGCAAGTCAGTGTAAAATCAGGGCATCTGAGGCCCCCAATGACCCAACCAAAGGGTGTTCTTCATCATTTTGAATGTGTATGATCTTTATATGATCATAGAAGATGTTAGAAGTTCACAAAATTGAAGAATTTCAAGCCATTTGCAAAGTTGCCTTTTTGGGAAAATGACTTGTAATGGAAACTTGCCATTTTGGGAAAGTTTTTCAACCCTTTATTTTTGATTCAAAAATGCTTCAAATGAGAAAACTTTGGTCATGAAAGTTGTAGAATGGATCATTCCCTTTTCAAAAAGTACAAGAACTCATTCTAATTCATTTTGGATCAAAAGTTATGGCTTGTCAAAGTTGAGGAAAATCACATAATTTCAAGTTTTGCACCAAAGAGGCAAAGTTGCAAAATATCTTGCCAAGGCAAATTGTAACTTCAAATGGACTTATAATCCTTGCACAAACATAAACCAATGCCTAAAAGTCAGAATGCATCAAGGATTTGTCCATTTTCATGACTTATGCTTCAAGAAATCACAAAAGGGCAAAAGGATCACAAAGTTGCAAAACATCTCACAAACCCTAATCCACTTGCTAATTGGCCTCAAGACTGATTCCATGACTCTCCTCAATCCTTGCTGCGTAGGACACCCCTTTGTCCTTGGCCTGCCATTGACCCATACCTCTCTTACACCTAGACTTGACTTTTTGCAAAAAGACCCATACCAATCAAGCTAGGCCACACCAACTCCTCTGACCTATCCAAGTGTGATACATGTACCAAATGGGACTCAACACAACACACACACAAGCCTGATCTCTCTCATAAGCCATAGTTCACAAAAATCCTCCATCTTTCATTTTCTATCGAATCCCTTAACTCAGCCACCCATTCCTCAAATTTCTTCCACCATCCATCTCAAAACACTCCACTGATCATCCCTGACCCTTCACCTTGCCTTGAAACCCCTAAAACTAAAACACGATTTCCCCCCCTCTCTGAACAGAACTCCATCAATCCCACAAACCAGCCAAAATAAACTCCAAACAAGCTTTGCAAACACTTGAGGGAGGTCAGTAGAGTTGATTGGAAGCAAGGAATTGGTCAAAAAGCTCCTGGATTGAAAGCTTCAACTCAGGTAGCCACTGAAATTCATTTTTCCAGAAGCTTTGTTTTAAGTTACTAAATGGTTAAGTTTGATCCCCTGAGTTCAATGAACTTTTTATTTTTGAAAATGATGAAGAAATGAGTGTGTATGGTCTGACTGAAATTTCTGCCATTTTTGAATCTTGCTTCGAAACTGTTTCATGGTGAGAAATAAATTCCATTTGAGGGCAGTGATGAGTTTAGGGAGGTGAGAGGAAGTGATCTGGAGCTTTAGAGCTCCAGAAATGACCAGGAGAGTGAGTTTGAGATTTCTCAGGGAGGGTGTCACCGGAGAAGACGACCAGAGCTCTTCTCCGGTGACCTGAAAGTAATTAGGGTTTGATAATTAGGGTTAGCCAGGTTTAAATGTGGGGCGTTGGATCTGGGCTTCCCGCGCGTGTTGGATTGCCAGGATGTTTTCACTTAGCCCTAATTGTGCTTAATTAAGTTAATTAATTAGGTTTAACTCAGTTTGAATTCCAGCCACAGGATCTGGCGCGTAGTCAACAAATCATTTCCCAGATTCAATCTCAGCCTTCCCTTGCGTTTACTTCTGTTTTATTTAATTTTTAATTCATATTTTTTTATTTGTTTTACATATTTTATTTAAAATAGCAGAAATCATTTAAAAATTATGAAAATTTTTGTCAAAGTTTTCATTAATTTTTAAAACCCAAAAATATTTTTATTTTTATTTTTTGCATTAAAAATCATTTTTAAATCATTTAAATGTTTATTTTTAATTAGTTAATGAAAATTAATTAATTAAAAATACATTAGGGTATTTAAAAAATCCCAAAAAAATTCACATTGCATTTAGAAACATTTAGAAACATTATCCAACTCTCAAACCAAATTTCTTTTTTGTTCTTGATGCCTTTTGATCATTTTCATTGGAATTAAATTCATTTTAAGGCAATATTTTGGTTTAAACTTTGAAAAATCCATTATGCCTAACCATTGAGGGTTGGATGATGATTCTTCTTGCATTGAATCCTCTATAGCATGTAGTTCATAGGATAAATTTGGTTTGATTTGATCTTGCATTTTCAATTTGTTTAGCATTTTTCTTGATAAGGTACCTTAAAACCCTAGTAATCTTAGGAAATTCATAACTTACACTAGGTTAAGAGTTGGATCCCCTCCTTTGGGAAGTGAACTTGTATAGGTTTAGGGTATCTTTTATTGCATTTTCAATTTTTTATCATGTCATTTGCTCCTGGTTTTGGATTTTTGCATTGCATGATGCATGTAACCCTAATTTGTGCCTTCCTTTGCATCCATCTTTCATTTTCTTGCATCCAATGACTTGCCATGATATTTTGTGCATCCACATGATTCATAATACATCTTAGGACATATTAGAATCATGTTTGATCATTGCATCATTCCTTTGCCATGTTATATGTCCATTGCATTTCATAACTTTTCATGTGTATACATGGTTCAAAGCATGCTTCATTTGCATCCATGTCCTTGTATGATCATTCTCATGTCTTGCCTCATGTTTGCATCATCTCTTAGCATCATTAACATCATGTAATTGCTTCTGACTTTGGTTTGCATCATGACATTTCATCTCATTTGCATTGCATTTCATTTCTTCTGGCTAACTTTTCAGGTGGTAAGTTGTTTTGAGAAGTGAATTTGCCTTCACTTCTCACAATCTCTTCTCATCTCTCTTGCATCTTTGCTGCATTTTATCTTGTGTATTGGTTTGAGCTTGCTCATTCATGTTCATCGTACTTTCTTTCTTCAAGCAACTTGTCTTCTTAAATGAAGCAAGTTGTCTTGCTTCTCTCTGCTTCCTTCTCCTTTCATCTGCTTCCTTCCTGGTGGTTTCTCTGAAGATCTTCTTGCAAACCTCATTAACCCTAGGAATAACAAAGCATGATAACAATTAGGGTTTGATTAGTCCCCCATTTAGTTTTTTACCTTTGTGTCATCTTTGAGTCTTCTCTTCTCATCCCATAATCAAGGACTAAACCCTAAAGGTTTTAAGGCTTTGTGATTAAGCTTATGCCTGCATCCTTCTATTAGGATGGAGTGTATAACTTTAATCCTAAGTGTTAAACCCTTAATGTGTTTAAATCCTTTAATCAATTCACCTAATAATCATCAAGACATCAAGCTTGTAACTTGGGCCTTGCATTAGGGTTCTAATTCTTCCTTAATTGGTTAAGAAGGACTAACCCTAGTGTTAATGGACAAGTCTCCCTCAAGTTGTCTTACAAACCTAAAAATCACTTCTTAACCTTATCATTAACTAAAATACATTTAATAAAGGCTTTGTTTTGTCATGAGGTTAATCCCTAATCATGGATTAAGTTGAGGAGTCTTTCTCAGCTTAAATGTTCTCATTTATTATCCTTCTATTAGGATGGTGTAATGAGTCCATTAAATCCTTGATTATGGCTTAAACTCATTACTTAACACTAAACAAAAACACCAAAAACATCTAAATAATCACAAGTAGGTTAATGATCTTAATCCTACATCATGGTGATTAAGTGTGAGGTGTTTACTTCATGCTTAAGGTATTCTCATTACCCCTAATCAGAGGGAGGATGTGATGAGTTTACTAACCCATTGGTTTAGGATTAAGCTCATTAACTTATGACAAACTTTCAAAAGCAATAAAAGATCGACAACACAAAAACAAACAATAATCGTCTCCTCCGGGATTCTTTTCTTACCTCATTCACTCACAAACGAGAACTTGCTTCTTCCGTCTAATACAAGACAGTTTGCACCTGAGCCAGACAGGTCATACACTTGAGCATAGGAAAGTAAGCAGTTCATCAGTCAATTTGTCTTTCAGTCTCTTTGAGTCGAACTACGGTGTTCTGACTTCCTCATTGCACGAGAGGATACGTAGGCATAACTTAACAGTTATCGAACAAAAGTCTCTGTATATTCCCCCTTTTTCCAGCAATATTCTTTAAGCCTCATAGTCATGAGCATTTCATTCTTGTTCTTACACTGACACTTCACTTATACACTTCACACTTCTTTTACACTGACACTTGCATTCTTTCCAGCTTTGATGCACAAATAGCACTTACACTACCCCTTTAAAACACAAATCTTTTAAGCGTGGATCCCGTCGAGTACGGCGGACGATATGGGTGCTAATACCTTCTCAGGTTGTAACCAACCCCCTTTCTTAGTCTCTCGAGTTCGCAACCGTCTTATCCATCTTTTCCTAGGTTTATGCAGCATTACCTTTCCTTCGGGATAAAAATGCCTAGCTGGCGACTCTTTTCATTCATTTCTCTTTTCGCCGACCGTTCGCGTCTGTATCCCTTCTGACCTGGGTGTCATTTGGTGGGAGCGACACCCGGAAAACGAGAACATAATATCATCCGATTGACGACTCGAAGAGAAGTAATATCAACCGATTTACAACTCAAATAAGATCAACCGATCTAATTAGGAAATGGTATCAACCGATCCATAATCATCGTACTGAGACGAGACCAAAAAGAACGGGATCATTGTACTTAAATGATAACCTGACATGAAACCGTTGTACTGAAACGGGGACGTGAAAAAATGAGACTGTTGTACTAAAACAAGACCCAAAAGATGAAACTATTGTTCATAAATGGAGACTCGAAAGGAACGGGATCGTTGTACTTAAACGAGAGCCCGAGATGTGACCGTTGTACTTAAACAGAGACGCAAAAAATGAGATTGTTGTACTGAAACAAGACACAACTGGGGATAACAAACAAGACTTGGTAGAAATAACCACACTGGGAAATGAAGTTGCATTTTGTGGGGAATACTTCAGTCTGATTGGAGATGTAACATTTCAGACGTTTGTACAAGGTACCACAACTGGCTTATGCTTCGTATGCATATGTTTGAATTTTCTATGGTGTAATGATCACTAATAATGGAAATGCTATGCTTTGGAGGATGCAAATGTAATGATGATTACTAAATGAAAATGCAAATGCCAAGGGGTCTCTTGATGAGGAGATAACAAGTATCCCAGGTGGCTTGACTGGGGAAATGATGATCACTGCATTTATCTGGTTAGTCCTTGTGAGGAAAAAATAACTCTGCAGGGAATGTTGTTAATGGTACGCAGGCTCTGAACTGCCGCCACTGCCAAAAATAAATTGGACTTTGAGATTGGAACACAAAGACCCTGTTGGAGATGGACCCTTCTTGAACTCTGATGGGGACATGAAGACACTTCTGACTTAGCTGGGAACCAGATGTATGATACTACGGAAGTAGCTAATTGCTGGGGAGGACAAACACTCCTTGCACTGCTGGGGATGCCCCTGTATTGAAGGGAAGTCTCGGCTTGGGGAGGACATCAACCTTCTGTTGCATTGCTGAGAGATATTTCAACTTCCACCTCTACTGGGGATGATGGAGGATGTCAATGATAAAGCTTCCTGCTGAAGATAAGAGTTTAAGTTGTACCTCGCTGGGGACGAGAGGTGTAGAGTGTCTCATGTTGGGAATGAGAGATGTAAGGCGCCCCATGCTGGGTATGAGAGACGATGATACCCTTCTTCTCAAGAAGTACCCTTCCCTTTGCTGCACTGCTGGAGAAGGTATTGTCTAATGGAGTTAGGTTTAAGAATGTAGTTAGGTTTGAAGTTAGTTAGGGTTAGGGTTGGAGAAGGAATATTCTTTGGAATATTCCTTGGAATACTCTAGAAGGTTGTGGAACATGGTAGAAGCATCCAAAGGAAATGGAGTGGAATTGAAGTGGAAAAACAAGAGGGAAAGAATGAAAGGAAATGTGGAAAGAAAAGAGGAGGGAAAGGTGAAATTAACCACTTTTCAAATGATTTTTTCTTGATTTTTTATTATTCCTCCATCATTTCTTGACCAAATTTGAACCATAGGGTCCTTGTAACCCTAATTTCATGATTTTGATATTAAAAGTCAAGAGTCGACCTTTTTTACCTAACTCGGTTGCCTTTTCCCCGATTCCTCGATTTTCAGTCATCTGGCCAGTTGAACCTCTTCCAAAATGATTTTGTGGATGAAATTTGAATCCTAGGCACTTGACATCATATATAAGACAAAGGAATCCACTTTGAATCAAAACTTCATGGGGAAGCCCAGTAGAAGTGAAACCCTAATTTGGCCTTTTTCATCAGGAGACGTTGCACTGCTTGCCTTCTCTGATTAAACCAAATCTTTCCATGGCTTGTGGCTTCAAATAAATACTTGTAGGATGTTGTGAACCCTTTTCACAAGGTTGAGAAGCTTTGTGGCCCTTTGATTGCCTTTGTAATTCCTTCAGTTTCTCCAATCATTGATCACATACCTATGCCTCAGCTATGCTACACATGAGGCAATGTTTTTGATTATTTTATGAACCTATGCTATGCAAAATGTTGGGGAAATGAGAGGGTAAATTTTGAGGTATTACAGCTGCCTGTATTTAATCATCTGCAGGCCTAAACGAATAATTGCAAGAGCTTTTAGACGTTCAAGGTATGTAGTGATTGAATACTCGAATAAAACCTGGAAATTTAAACTCGGTGGATAGTAGAAATGCCATCTGCCTTTTATTTTTATTTATTTTTGTTTTGTTTTTTTGTTTTGACCTCTGAATAGGTAGCGGGAATAGAACAAGGTGTAACGAGATCGTTGTTCATAAACGAGAGCCTAGGAAAACAAGACCGTTGTACAAAACAATAACCTGCGACACGCCTACTGAGCGAATCAAGCCAAAGAATGGGAGCCTGTTGTACAAAACAGGGCTTTGAACGAGACCATTGTACAAAACGGAACTCGGAGATGTGACTGCTGAGCGAATCAAGCCACAAAGAAAAACAACACGACTGCTGAGCGAATCAAGCCACGGAAATGGAGCCTGTTGTACAAAACATGGCTTGGAACGAGACCATTGTACAAAACGGAACTCGAAGATGTGACCGCTGAACGAATCAAGCCACAAAGAAAACACGCGATTGCTGAGAGAATCAAGCCACAAAATGGGATCCTGTTGTACAACACAGGGCTTGGAACGAGACCATTGTACAAAATGAAACTCGAAGATGTGATTGCTGAGCGAATCAAGCCAAGGAAAAGGAAGGGCCTGTTGTACAAAACATGGCTTTGAACGAGACCATTGTACAAAATGGAACTTGAAGATGTGACTACTGAGCGAATCAAGCCACAAAGAAAACACGCGACTGCTGAGCGAATCAAGCCACGAAATGGGAGCCTGTTGTACAATACAAGGCTTGGAACGAGACCATTGTACAAAACGGAACTCGAAGATGTGACTGCTGAGCGAATCAAGCCACAAAGAAATCACGCGACTGCTGAGCGAATCAAGCCACGAAATGGGAACCTGTTGTAAAAAACAGGGCTTGGACGCAACATCAACCGATTTGTGACTCAAATAAGATCAACCGATCTATC
The DNA here is from genome assembly GCA_963966055.1 of Lathyrus aphaca. Taxonomy (NCBI): domain Eukaryota; kingdom Viridiplantae; phylum Streptophyta; class Magnoliopsida; order Fabales; family Fabaceae; genus Lathyrus; species Lathyrus aphaca. The sequence continues at coordinate 278,217,928 of OZ014523.1, forward strand.
ATGGAGATGGTATCAACCGATCCATAACCAGGAAAGCGAGAATGTAAAATCATCCGATTTACAGCTCGAAGAGAAGTGATATCAACCGATTCATAAGTCAAAATAAAATCAACCGATCTAAACAGGAAATGGTATTAACTGATCCATAACCCGGAAAACGAGAACATAATTTCATCTGATTTACGGCTCGAAGAGAAGTAATATCAACCGATTCACAACTCAAATAAGATCAACCGATCCATAACCAGGAAATGCGAGAATGTAGTATCATCTGATTTACAGCTCGAAGAGAAGTGATATTAACCGATTCACAAATCAAATAAGATCAACCGATCCAACCAGGAAATGGTATCAACCGATCCATAACCCGGAAAACGAGAACGTAATATCATCCGATTTACGGCTCGAAGAGAAGTAATATCAACCGATTTACAACTCAAATAAGATAAACCGATCCAACCAGGAAATAGTATCAACCGATCCATAACCCGGAAAACAAGAACGTAATATCATCCAATTGACGACTCGAAGAGAAGTAATATCAACCGATTTACAACTCAAATAAGATCAACCTATCTAACTAGGAAATGGCATCAACCGATCCATATTCATCGTATTGAGACGAGACCAAAAAGAACGGGATCATTGTACTTAAATGATAACCTGACATGAAACCGTTGTACTGAAACGGGGACGTGAAAAAATAACACTGTTGTACTGAAACAAGACCCAAAAGACGAAACTATTGTACTTAAATGGAGACTTGAAAGGAACGGGATCGTTGTACTTAAATGAGAGCCCGAGATGTGACCGTTGTACTTAAACAGAGACGCACAAAATGAGATTGTTGTACTGAAACAAGACACAACTGGGGATAACATACAAGACTTGGTAGAAATAACCACACTGGGAAATGAAGTTGCATTTTGTGGGGAATACTTCAGTCTGATTGGAGATGTAACATTTCAGACGTTTGTGCAAGGTACCACAACTGGCTTATGCTTCGTATGCATATGTTTGAATTTTTCTATGGCGTAATGCTCCATAATAATGGAAATGCTACGCTTTGGAGGATGCAAATGTAATGATGATTACTAAATGCAAATGCAAATGCCAAGGGGTCTCTTGATGAGAAGATAACAAGAATCCCAGGTGGCTTGACTGGGGAAATGATGATCACTGCATTTATCTGGTTAGTCCTTGTGAGGAAAAAATAACTCTGCAGGGAATGTTGTTAATGATACGCAGGCTCTGAACTGCCGCCACTGCCAAAAATATATTGGACTTTGAGATTGGAACGCAAAGACCCTGTTGGAGATGGACCCTTCTTGAACTCTGATGGGGACATGAAGACACTTCTGACTTAGCTGGGAACCAGATGTATGATACTGCGGAAGTAGCAAATTACTGGGGGGGGGGAGAAACACTCCTTGCACTGCTGGGGATGCCCCTGTATTGAAGGGAAGTCTCGGCTTGGTGAGGACATCAACCTTCTGTTGCCTTGCTGAGAGAGATTTCAACTTCCACCTCTACTGGGGATGATGGAGGATGTTAATGATAAAGCTTCCTGCTGAAGATAAGAGTTTAAGTTGTCCCTCGCTGGGGACGAGAGGTGTAGAGTGTCTCATGTTGGGAATGAGAGATGTAAGGCATCCCATGCTGGGTATGAGAGACGATGATACCCTTCTTCTCAAGAAGTACCCATCCCTTTGCTGCACTGCCGGAGAAGGGATTGTCTAATGGAGTTAGGTTTAAGAATGTAGTTAGGTTTGTAGTTAGTTAGGGTTAGGGTTGGAGAAGGAATATTCTTTGGAATATTCCTTGGAATACTCTAAAAGGTTGTGGAACATGGTAGAAGCATCCAAAGGAAATGGAGTGGAATTGAAGTGGAAAAACAAGAGGGAAAGAATGAAAGGAAATGTGGAAGGAAAGTGGAAAGAAAAGTGGAGGGAAAGGTGAAATTAACCACTTTTCAAATGATTTGTTTCTTGATTTTTTATGATTCCTCCATCATTTCTTGACCAAATTTGAACCATAGGGTCCTTGTAACCCTAATTTCATGATTTTGATCTTAAAAGTCAGGAGTCAACCTTTTTTACCTAACTCGGTTGCCTTTTCCCCGATTCCTCGAGTTTCAGTCATCTGGCCAGTTGAACCTCTTCCAAAATGATTTTGTGGACGAAATTTGAATCCTAGGCACTTGATATCATATATAAGACAAAGGAATCCACTTTGAATCAAAACTTCATGGGGAAGCCCAGTAGAAGTGAAACCCTAATTTGGCCTTTTTCATCAGGAGATGTTGCACTGCTTGCCTTCTATGATTAAACCAAATCTTTCCATGGCTTGTGGCTTCAAATGAAGACTTGTAGGATGTTGTGAACCCTTTTCACAAGGTTGAGAAGCTTTGTGGCCCTTTGATTGCCTTTGTAATGCCTTCAGTTGCTCCAATCATTGATCATATACCTATGCCTCAGCTACGCTTCACATGATGCAATGTTTTTGATTATTTTATGAACCTATGCTATGCAAAATGTTGGGGAAATGAGAGGGCAAATTTTGAGGTATTACAGCTGCCCGTATTTAATCATCTGCAGGCCTGAACGAATAATTGCAAGAGCTTTTAGACGTTCAAGGTATGGTGTGATTGAATACTCGAATAAAACTTGGAAATTTGAACTCGGTGGATAGTAGAAATGCCATCTGCCTTTTATTTTTATTTTTTTTGTTTTGTTTTTTTGTTTTGACCTCTGAATAGGTAGCGGGAATAAAACAAGGTGGAACGAGATTGTTGTTCATAAACGAGAGCCCAGGAAAACAGGACCGTTGTACAAAACGATAACCTGCGACGCGCCTACTGAGCGAATCAAGCCACAGAATGGGAGCTTGTTGTACAAAACAGGGCTTTGAACGAGACCATTGTACAAAACAGAACTCGGAGATGTGACTGCTGAGCGAATCAAGCCACAAAGAAAAACAACACGACTGCTGAGCGAATCAAGCCACGGAAATGGAGCCTGTTGTACAAAACAGGGCTTGGAACGAGACCATTGTACAAAACGGAACTCGAAGATGTGACTGCTGAGCGAATCAAGCCACAAAGAAAACACACGACTGCTGAGAGAATCAAGCCACAAAATGGGATCCTGATGTACAACACAGGGCTTGGAATGAGACCATTGTACAAAACGAAACTCAAAGATGTGACTGCTGAGCGAATCAAGCCGAGGAAAAGGAAGGGCCTGTTGTACAAAACATGGCTTTGAACGAGACCATTGTACAAAACGGAACTCGAAGATGTGACTACTGAGCGAATCAAGCCACAAAGAAAACACGCGACTGCTGAGCGAATCAAGCCATGAAATGGGAGCCTGTTGTACAAAACAAGGCTTGGAACGAGACCATTGTATAAAACAGAACTCGAAGATGTGACTGCTGAGCCAATCAAGCCACAAAGAAATCACGCGACTGCTGAGCGAATCAAGCCACGAAATGGGAACCTGTTGTAAAAAACAGGGCTTGGACGCAACATCAACCGATTTGCGACTCAAATAAGATCAACCGATCTATCATGGAGATGGTATCAACCGATCCATAACCAGGAAAGCGAGAATGTAAAATCATCCGATTTACAGCTCGAAGAGAAGTGATATCAACCGATTCATAACTCAAAATAAAATCAACCGATCTAAACAGGAAATGGTATTAACTGATCCATAACCCGGAAAACGAGAACATAATTTCATCTGATTTACGGCTCGAAGAGAAGTAATATCAACCGATTCACAACTCAAATAAGATCAACCGATCCATAACCAGGAAATGCGAGAATGTAGTATCATCTGATTTACATCTCGAAGAGAAGTGATATTAACCGATTCACAACTCAAATAAGATCAACCGATCCAACCAGGAAATGGTATCAACCGATCCATAACCCAGAAAACGAGAACGTAATATCATCCGATTTACGGCTCGAAGAGAAGTAATATCAACTGATTTACAACTCAAATAAGATAAACCGATCCAACCAGGAAATAGTATCAATCGATCCATAACCCGGAAAACAAGAATGTAATATCATCCAATTGACGACTCGAAGAGAAGTAATATCAACCGATTTACAACTCAAATAAGATCAACCTATCTAACTAGGAAATGGCATCAACCGATCCATATTCATCGTACTGAGACGAGACCAAAAAGAACGGGATCATTGTACTTAAATGATAACCTGACATGAAACCGTTGTACTGAAACGGGGACGTGAAAAAATAACACTGTTGTACTGAAACAAGACCCAAAAGACGAAACTATTGTACTTAAATGGAGACTTGAAAGGAACGGGATCGTTGTACTTAAATGAGAGCCCGAGATGTGACCGTTGTACTTAAACAGAGACGCACAAAATGAGATTGTTGTACTGAAACAAGACACAACTGGGGATAACATACAAGACTTGGTAGAAATAACCACACTGGGAAATGAAGTTGCATTTTGTGGGGAATACTTCAGTCTGATTGGAGATGTAACATTTCAGACGTTTGTGCAAGGTACCACAACTGGCTTATGCTTCGTATGCATATGTTTGAATTTTTCTATGGCGTAATGCTCCATAATAATGGAAATGCTACGCTTTGGAGGATGCAAATGTAATGATGATTACTAAATGCAAATGCAAATGCCAAGGGGTCTCTTGATGAGAAGATAACAAGAATCCCAGGTGGCTTGACTGGGGAAATGATGATCACTGCATTTATCTGGTTAGTCCTTGTGAGGAAAAAATAACTCTGCAGGGAATGTTGTTAATGATACGCAGGCTCTGAACTGCCGCCACTGCCAAAAATATATTGGACTTTGAGATTGGAACGCAAAGACCCTGTTGGAGATGGACCCTTCTTGAACTCTGATGGGGACATGAAGACACTTCTGACTTAGCTGGGAACCAGATGTATGATACTGCGGAAGTAGCAAATTACTGGGGGGGGGGGAGAAACACTCCTTGCACTGCTGGGGATGCCCCTGTATTGAAGGGAAGTCTCGGCTTGGTGAGGACATCAACCTTCTGTTGCCTTGCTGAGAGAGATTTCAACTTCCACCTCTACTGGGGATGATGGAGGATGTTAATGATAAAGCTTCCTGCTGAAGATAAGAGTTTAAGTTGTCCCTCGCTGGGGACGAGAGGTGTAGAGTGTCTCATGTTGGGAATGAGAGATGTAAGGCATCCCATGCTGGGTATGAGAGACGATGATACCCTTCTTCTCAAGAAGTACCCATCCCTTTGCTGCACTGCCGGAGAAGGGATTGTCTAATGGAGTTAGGTTTAAGAATGTAGTTAGGTTTGTAGTTAGTTAGGGTTAGGGTTGGAGAAGGAATATTCTTTGGAATATTCCTTGGAATACTCTAGAAGGTTGTGGAACATGGTAGAAGCATCCAAAGGAAATGGAGTGGAATTGAAGTGGAAAAACAAGAGGGAAAGAATGAAAGGAAATGTGGAAGGAAAGTGGAAAGAAAAGTGGAGGGAAAGGTGAAATTAACCACTTTTCAAATGATTTGTTTCTTGATTTTTTATGATTCCTCCATCATTTCTTGACCAAATTTGAACCATAGGGTCCTTGTAACCCTAATTTCATGATTTTGATCTTAAAAGTCAGGAGTCAACCTTTTTTACCTAACTCGGTTGCCTTTTCCCCGATTCCTCGAGTTTCAGTCATCTGGCCAGTTGAACCTCTTCCAAAATGATTTTGTGGACGAAATTTGAATCCTAGGCACTTGATATCATATATAAGACAAAGGAATCCACTTTGAATCAAAACTTCATGGGGAAGCCCAGTAGAAGTGAAACCCTAATTTGGCCTTTTTCATCAGGAGATGTTGCACTGCTTGCCTTCTATGATTAAACCAAATCTTTCCATGGCTTGTGGCTTCAAATGAAGACTTGTAGGATGTTGTGAACCCTTTTCACAAGGTTGAGAAGCTTTGTGGCCCTTTGATTGCCTTTGTAATGCCTTCAGTTGCTCCAATCATTGATCATATACCTATGCCTCAGCTACGCTTCACATGATGCAATGTTTTTGATTATTTTATGAACCTATGCTATGCAAAATGTTGGGGAAATGAGAGGGCAAATTTTGAGGTATTACAGCTGCCCGTATTTAATCATCTGCAGGCCTGAACGAATAATTGCAAGAGCTTTTAGACGTTCAAGGTATGGTGTGATTGAATACTCGAATAAAACTTGGAAATTTGAACTCGGTGGATAGTAGAAATGCCATCTGCCTTTTATTTTTATTTTTTTTGTTTTGTTTTTTTGTTTTGACCTCTGAATAGGTAGCGGGAATAAAACAAGGTGGAACGAGATTGTTGTTCATAAACGAGAGCCCAGGAAAACAGGACCGTTGTACAAAACGATAACCTGCGACGCGCCTACTGAGCGAATCAAGCCACAGAATGGGAGCTTGTTGTACAAAACAGGGCTTTGAACGAGACCATTGTACAAAACAGAACTCGGAGATGTGACTGCTGAGCGAATCAAGCCACAAAGAAAAACAACACGACTGCTGAGCGAATCAAGCCACGGAAATGGAGCCTGTTGTACAAAACAGGGCTTGGAACGAGACCATTGTACAAAACGGAACTCGAAGATGTGACTGCTGAGCGAATCAAGCCACAAAGAAAACACACGACTGCTGAGAGAATCAAGCCACAAAATGGGATCCTGATGTACAACACAGGGCTTGGAATGAGACCATTGTACAAAACGAAACTCAAAGATGTGACTGCTGAGCGAATCAAGCCGAGGAAAAGGAAGGGCCTGTTGTACAAAACATGGCTTTGAACGAGACCATTGTACAAAACGGAACTCGAAGATGTGACTACTGAGCGAATCAAGCCACAAAGAAAACACGCGACTGCTGAGCGAATCAAGCCATGAAATGGGAGCCTGTTGTACAAAACAAGGCTTGGAACGAGACCATTGTATAAAACAGAACTCGAAGATGTGACTGCTGAGCCAATCAAGCCACAAAGAAATCACGCGACTGCTGAGCGAATCAAGCCACGAAATGGGAACCTGTTGTAAAAAACAGGGCTTGGACGCAACATCAACCGATTTGCGACTCAAATAAGATCAACCGATCTATCATGGAGATGGTATCAACCGATCCATAACCAGGAAAGCGAGAATGTAAAATCATCCGATTTACAGCTCGAAGAGAAGTGATATCAACCGATTCATAACTCAAAATAAAATCAACCGATCTAAACAGGAAATGGTATTAACTGATCCATAACCCGGAAAACGAGAACATAATTTCATCTGATTTACGGCTCGAAGAGAAGTAATATCAACCGATTCACAACTCAAATAAGATCAACCGATCCATAACCAGGAAATGCGAGAATGTAGTATCATCTGATTTACATCTCGAAGAGAAGTGATATTAACCGATTCACAACTCAAATAAGATCAACCGATCCAACCAGGAAATGGTATCAACCGATCCATAACCCAGAAAACGAGAACGTAATATCATCCGATTTACGGCTCGAAGAGAAGTAATATCAACTGATTTACAACTCAAATAAGATAAACCGATCCAACCAGGAAATAGTATCAATCGATCCATAACCCGGAAAACAAGAATGTAATATCATCCAATTGACGACTCGAAGAGAAGTAATATCAACCGATTTACAACTCAAATAAGATCAACCTATCTAACTAGGAAATGGCATCAACCGATCCATATTCATCGTACTGAGACGAGACCAAAAAGAACGGGATCATTGTACTTAAATGATAACCTGACATGAAACCGTTTTACTGAAACGGGGACGTGAAAAAATAACACTGTTGTACTGAAACAAGACCCAAAAGACGAAACTATTGTACTTAAATGGAGACTTGAAAGGAACGGGATCGTTGTACTTAAATGAGAGCCCGAGATGTGACCGTTGTACTTAAACAGAGACGCACAAAATGAGATTGTTGTACTGAAACAAGACACAACTGGGGATAACATACAAGACTTGGTAGAAATAACCACACTGGGAAATGAAGTTGCATTTTGTGGGGAATACTTCAGTCTGATTGGAGATGTAACATTTCAGACGTTTGTGCAAGGTACCACAACTGGCTTATGCTTCGTATGCATATGTTTGAATTTTTCTATGGCGTAATGCTCCATAATAATGGAAATGCTACGCTTTGGAGGATGCAAATGTAATGATGATTACTAAATGCAAATGCAAATGCCAAGGGGTCTCTTGATGAGAAGATAACAAGAATCCCAGGTGGCTTGACTGGGGAAATGATGATCACTGCATTTATCTGGTTAGTCCTTGTGAGGAAAAAATAACTCTGCAGGGAATGTTGTTAATGATACGCAGGCTCTGAACTGCCGCCACTGCCAAAAATATATTGGACTTTGAGATTGGAACGCAAAGACCCTGTTGGAGATGGACCCTTCTTGAACTCTGATGGGGACATGAAGACACTTCTGACTTAGCTGGGAACCAGATGTATGATACTGCGGAAGTAGCAAATTACTGGGGGGGGGGGAGAAACACTCCTTGCACTGCTGGGGATGCCCCTGTATTGAAGGGAAGTCTCGGCTTGGTGAGGACATCAACCTTCTGTTGCCTTGCTGAGAGAGATTTCAACTTCCACCTCTACTGGGGATGATGGAGGATGTTAATGATAAAGCTTCCTGCTGAAGATAAGAGTTTAAGTTGTCCCTCGCTGGGGACGAGAGGTGTAGAGTGTCTCATGTTGGGAATGAGAGATGTAAGGCATCCCATGCTGGGTATGAGAGACGATGATACCCTTCTTCTCAAGAAGTACCCATCCCTTTGCTGCACTGCCGGAGAAGGGATTGTCTAATGGAGTTAGGTTTAAGAATGTAGTTAGGTTTGTAGTTAGTTAGGGTTAGGGTTGGAGAAGGAATATTCTTTGGAATATTCCTTGGAATACTCTAGAAGGTTGTGGAACATGGTAGAAGCATCCAAAGGAAATGGAGTGGAATTGAAGTGGAAAAACAAGAGGGAAAGAATGAAAGGAAATGTGGAAGGAAAGTGGAAAGAAAAGTGGAGGGAAAGGTGAAATTAACCACTTTTCAAATGATTTGTTTCTTGATTTTTTATGATTCCTCCATCATTTCTTGACCAAATTTGAACCATAGGGTCCTTGTAACCCTAATTTCATGATTTTGATCTTAAAAGTCAGGAGTCAACCTTTTTTACCTAACTCGGTTGCCTTTTCCCCGATTCCTCGAGTTTCAGTCATCTGGCCAGTTGAACCTCTTCCAAAATGATTTTGTGGACGAAATTTGAATCCTAGGCACTTGATATCATATATAAGACAAAGGAATCCACTTTGAATCAAAACTTCATGGGGAAGCCCAGTAGAAGTGAAACCCTAATTTGGCCTTTTTCATCAGGAGATGTTGCACTGCTTGCCTTCTATGATTAAACCAAATCTTTCCATGGCTTGTGGCTTCAAATGAAGACTTGTAGGATGTTGTGAACCCTTTTCACAAGGTTGAGAAGCTTTGTGGCCCTTTGATTGCCTTTGTAATGCCTTCAGTTGCTCCAATCATTGATCATATACCTATGCCTCAGCTACGCTTCACATGATGCAATGTTTTTGATTATTTTATGAACCTATGCTATGCAAAATGTTGGGGAAATGAGAGGGCAAATTTTGAGGTATTACAGCTGCCCGTATTTAATCATCTGCAGGCCTGAACGAATAATTGCAAGAGCTTTTAGACGTTCAAGGTATGGTGTGATTGAATACTCGAATAAAACCTGGAAATTTGAACTCGGTGGATAGTAGAAATGCCATCTGCCTTTTATTTTTATTTTTTTTGTTTTGTTTTTTTGTTTTGACCTCTGAATAGGTAGCGGGAATAAAACAAGGTGGAACGAGATTGTTGTTCATAAACGAGAGCCCAGGAAAACAGGACCGTTGTACAAAACGATAACCTGCGACGCGCCTACTGAGCGAATCAAGCCACAGAATGGGAGCCTGTTGTACAAAACAGGGCTTTGAACGAGACCATTGTACAAAACAAAACTCGGAGATGTGACTGCTGAGCGAATCAAGCCACAAAGAAAAACAACACGACTGCTGAGCGAATCAAGCCACGGAAATGGAGCCTGTTGTACAAAACAGGGCTTGGAACGAGACCATTGTACAAAACGGAACTCGAAGATGTGACTGCTGAGCGAATCAAGCCACAAAGAAAACACACGACTGCTGAGAGAATCAAGCCACAAAATGGGATCCTGATGTACAACACAGGGCTTGGAATGAGACCATTGTACAAAACGAAACTCAAAGATGTGACTGCTGAGCGAATCAAGCCGAGGAAAAGGAAGGGCCTGTTGTACAAAACATGGCTTTGAACGAGACCATTGTACAAAACGGAACTCGAAGATGTGACTACTGAGCGAATCAAGCCACAAAGAAAACACGCGACTGCTGAGCGAATCAAGCCACGAAATGGGAGCCTGTTGTACAAAACAAGGCTTGGAACGAGACCATTGTATAAAACGGAACTCGAAGATGTGACTGCTGAGCCAATCAAGCCACAAAGAAATCACGCGACTGCTGAGCGAATCAAGCCACAAAATGGGAGCCTGTTGTACAAAACAGGGCTTGGACGCAACATCAACCGATTTGCGACTCAAATAAGATCAACCGATCTATCATGGAGATGGTATCAACCGATCCATAACCAGGAAAGCGAGAATGTAAAATCATTCGATTTACAGCTCGAAGAGAAGTGATATCAACCGATTCATAACTCAAAATAAAATCAACCGATCTAAACAGGAAATGGTATCAACCAATCCATAACCCAGAAAACGAGAACGTAATATCATCCGATTTACGGCTCGAAGAGAAGAAATATCAACCGATTCACAACTCAAATAAGATCAACCGATCTAATATGGAGATGGTATCAACCGATCCATAACCAGGAAATGCGAGAATGTAATATCATCCGATTTACAGCTCGAAGAGAAGTGATATCAACCGATTCACAACTCAAATAAGATCAACCGATCCAACCAGGAAATGGTATCAACCGATCAATAACCCGGAAAATGAGAACGTAATATCATCCGATTTACGGCTCGAAGAGAAGTAATATCAACCGATTTACAACTCAAATAAGATAAACCGATCCAACCAGGAAATGGTATCAACCGATCCATAACCCGGAAAACGAGAACGTAATATCATCCGATTGACGACTCGAAGAGAAGTAATATCAACCGATTTACAACTCAAATAAGATCAACCGATCTAACTAGGAAATGGTATCAACCGATCCATAATCATCGTACTGAGACGAGACCAAAAAGAACGGGATCATTGTACTTAAATGATAACCTGACATGAAACCGTTGTACTTAAAAGTCAGGAGTCGGCCTTTTTTACCTAACTTGGTTGCCTTTTCCCCGATTCCTCGATTTTCAGTCATCTGGCCAGTTGAACCTCTTCTAAAATGATTTTGTGGACGAAATTTGAACCCTAGGCACTTGACATCATATATAAGACAAAGGAATCCACTTTGAATCAAAACTTCATGGGGAAGCCCAGTAGAAGTGTGTAACACGGTGGGAGAACTGACTTTAGTTAAATGTTGCGGATAGCAAGAGTCGCCACTGTCGTACCCCGAAAAATACGACCTTACGCGATCCGAATGGACGGGAGCCGCTCGCTGGACGGACTGAAGAGTCGCCACCTAATTCTATTTATTCCCGAAGAGGGAAAGGGAAGATATAGATACAACCCGGGAGGAAAAGGATGAGGACAAAGGTCAACGGAACCATTGCCTGGGTTCGGGAGTCGGTTATGCAGGGGGAAGGTATTAGCACCCCCTACATCCATCGTACTCGATGGGAACCATCTAAGTTATCGCGCTCGAAAGGATGTCTATGCTTAAACGAATTGCTTGCTAGAGGGAAATGAGTTGAATTATAAGTTAGATTGAACCTAGGTGCTCGGCAAGGATGGAGATCCTCGTGCCTACGTACTCCCGTGTGCAATGGGAAAGTCAGAGCCTCGTAGTTCGGCCTACTAAGGGTAATGGTTGTTTGATTTTATTACCTTTCGTTGATGAAAGGGTTTAGGAGTTGAAATGCACTAAAGACTATGGATAGTTTATTTCGCCCAACAGGACGAGTGTCCTGCGTCGAAATAATCAGAGCGAGTAACGAAAGCTCGTTATCCCCCTTTCTACCGCTTAAGGCTCGTGGCGTACAAATCTTCTCGTATTATTAAAGTGTTTTATTTCCTAAGACCGCTTGACGTTGGATCAAGGGTTTGGATCTAATCGGAACATTTTGTTTTTTTTGAGGTTTAAAGGGTAAGTGCAAATGGAGGTTGTTTTTGTGGTTTTGTTTGCGAGGCACAATGCGCTCGGCTCGCAAAGATAGGTGGATCCTAATAAACGAAAAGAATAATAAAGTGCGAGTGTGCAAATGCAATCGCTTGGCGTTGGACCAAGGATTCAGAAATAAAATGCGAGAAACAAAAGTGCGTACAAATTAATGGGAGAGGGATACAAAATAAATACAGGGGATTGCGAGAAATAAAGGGTATCATTGTATTTTGCCCAAGAGGAAGCGTGTGTGCAGTGTGTTTGAACTATTTGAAGGCGTTCAACCTGTTTAATCGGGACGCAACTATTTGAAGGCGTTGGACCTTTTTTTGAGCGCAACTATTCGAAGGCGTTGGACCTTTTTGGGACGCGACGAAATTTTGTTCGTTTACTGCCTTAGAATCGGTTCAAAATGGGAACCATTCTATAAGGAGTCGAATCGTAATTTGAAATGCGAAAAAATAAATAAATTAAATGAATTGAATTGCTAGAAAAAATAAAATAATGAATATAAATAATAAATGAATTAAATAATAACAAGAATAATAAAATGAATTAAATTAAAATACATGTTTTTTTTGTCGGAATGATAAAATGAAAAATTAAATACAAAGGGGGGGGGGGCCTCATATTGACCAAAAATCACCGATTAGAATCGGGCGATAAATTGGCCGTTTAGTATATCATTGGCCCATTAAAAATAATAGAAAAATAATCTAATACATATAGATAAAAAATTTACCAAACTATAACCTAACAATGTTTACTGAAATATAATCCTATAAACCTTACTAACTCTATGAAACTTAAATATTATATATATAAAAAGTAAATAATAATAGATATAAAATAAATAAAACAACAGAATAAGGGTGCCATGCTGTGTGGTTCGGTGACGTGTGATAGAGGTCTGGTGGGCTTAGCTCATCAATCAATAAAAATAATCTATGTAAAAAAAATGAAGTATGGTGTAATGTGATATTTCAGTGTGTTGAAAAAGAAACAGACATTGGGTTTGTAGAGTTTTAAAACAAAAACAATATCAACAACAAATAAACATTAAAAAAAAAAGCAACTACAAATTCAATAAAGGGTAACGTGTGATGGAGGGTGTGGTGTTGGAAACAGACCCAACCAAAGGTACCTAAGAAAATCCAAGAATCATAATTAAATAAATATATTAAAATAAAGTCTAAAACAATTGTTTAAAATAAATAGAAAACAGAGGAGTTACGGTGAAGAAAATCTCAGAACAAAACTCAGAACCCAACCTGTTCAGCTATTGACCTCAAATCCCTCTCTCAAGCAAACGCCAACAAAACTCACAGAAAATAACTTGCGATGATAGCTCTCGGTTCCCTTCGATCTGTGCGTTCGTCTTCTCAAACTTGATTTCGGCGGATTTGTGTGTTTGCGTTGCGGTTACCGAAAGGGATGATGGCGGCGGAGTGATTCTCGCGGTGGTTTTGGGTGGTTATGTGTTGCGATTTGGGTGTTTCGGTGAAGGAGATGAAGTGATGGTTTGGCTGGTGTTGATGCTTTCGTTTTAGGGTTTTTCTTCTGAGTTTGGTATTTTGGATTATGATGGCAGTGGTGGTTGTTAGGGTTTCACGGTTTCGTTTGACGGCAAGGGTTTGACGGCGAGGTGGAAAGTTCGGCTTTGTGAAGAACAGTGGTATTGTGGGTTGTTGCAGAAAGGTGATGATGAAGGTTCGAAGAAGGAGATTTAGGATGATTTTTTGTGCTTGTTTGGTTCGATTGAAGGGAGGTAAAATGGTTGAAGAGAAGTAAAATGAGGGGAATTGTTTTGCTGTTGCTTGAAAGGGATGCAGAGAAGAGTTAATGGAAGAAAATGGTTTCTTTTGTGTGATTCTGTATTTAGGGCTTTGGTGTTACGACGGAAAATTTGTGGATTCGGTGGTTTCTGAGATGGTGCGGATTCAAGGCTTCTGTGTTTGGTGTTTTTTGAATGTTAATGGTGGTTCTGTATGATTGAGTTCGTCGGAATAAAAACTTGCGGTGCGTTTGTGAATGATTATTCGAAAAGGTTGAGAAAAGAGTGATGGTGAGTGATTTTGAGAGGTTGAAGGAGGTGAGTTTGTTAATGGTGGTTTTGTGTTTGTATGATTCTGAAGGAAGATGAGAAAAAAGAGAAAAAAAGAAACAATGGTGTCTTGTTTTGTTAATTGTTCTATGAATTTCTACAGGTATAGGATTTGCTATGGTTCTGAGTTTTGATTTTGATTGATATGTATGAAAATTTTTTGGGTTTGAGATTGATTATCTGGTTTTGTTTTGAATGAGATGCAGGCTGCGCTTTGAAAAAAAAATGGAATTGGAAGAAAATTTTTGCAGATCTTTTTTAGATTATCTCAGCCCCCTTTAAAAGAAAGGACAGAATTGCTTAAATAGTAGAAAAATCAGGAGGGCATAAAGGAGAATTGGAATAAAAAAAAGGATAAAAAAAAAATGAGCAGATTCTTTTGTATAAGATGCTGTGAAAAAGTTTGTTGTAGTGCTTGTTTAGTGGAATGGTGGAATGAATTTGTAATTCCGGAATGAATTTGTAGTGCGTAGGCGAGGGGAATCTGTGTAACAGAATTGTTGTGTGAAAAATGTGAGTGGGGTTGTACCAAAATGGTGTGTGTATTGTGGCTGTCATGTGGGACCTGGTGAGGAACGAGTGTAATTGTTATTTGTTCTGCTTGATTAAGAAAAAGATGCTGCTGAAATGTGTTACTGATTACTTTAATAAAATTCTAGCTTTGATAATAATAATAAAAATAAATAACATTTATAATAATAATAGTAATATTAAAAATAATAAAAATAGTAATAATAACAATAATAAAAACTATAATAAATTAGAATAATGATAATAATAATAATAATCTTAATGAAAATTTTTATGACTTTAGGCTTTAAGAAAAAGAATATAATGGGTTTTATGATTTTTAATTAAAAATGAGAATGAATTTCTAATAAATGAGAAATAGAGAAATAGAAGCATCGAGAATATGGACTCTTAATCGGAATGTGGTTTAAAAGATGTGAAATGGAATATGTAATAAAATGAAAAAAGGATTTTTGTTATAGAATTTGGTGATAAATAAAGAAATGTGATAAAAATGGTTAATAAAAATCGCAAAAATAAAAATAAAGTAGTACATATTTTGATTTGATTTTTTTGGAATATTGTTAGACGGAAAAAATAAAATAGTGCGGGTAGGACAAATTTGGGGTATGACAGATGCCCCTATCGAATTGGCTTAGACCGAGTAAGATGAACCGGCTCGCGTTCAGTCTTTCAAGGTATAAGATAATTAGATCTTAATAGACCCCAAATTTGTCCGATAAAAGAATATGTGCAGTAAATCTATGGTTAAACTTGGAAAATGAAGGCGATACGAAACAGAAACAAGTTGACAGAAAATTGAATAATCGCTTATCACCGCAAGGATGATAATGCAAACTCGGCAATCGATGCTAGGTCGTTGCTGAGTAACAGAAAATAAAATAAAATAATCGATGCAAGGATGATAATGCGACCCCAGCATTCGAAACTAGGTCGATACTGAGTAACAGAAAATTTAAATAAAATAATCGCTTACCACCGCAAGGATGATAATGCGAACTCGGCACCCGATGCTAGGTCGATGCTGAGTAACAAAAAATAAAATAAAATAATCGCTTACCACCGCAAGGATGATAATGCGAACTCGGCACTCGATGCTAGGTCGATGCTGAGTAACAGAAAATAAAATAAAATAATCGCTTACCACCACAAGGATGATAATGCGACTCCAACATTCGATGCTAGGTCGATGCTGAGCAACAGAAAATTTAAATAAACTGGAAGAGAAATATCCAACGGGGATGCCCACGGAATAACACCTTAGGAGAATCTTTGATCGACCCTGGATCCTGACTTCCGCTGGGGGAAGTCCTGGAATCTTGGATTGATCCTGGATCTTGAATTATGCACGTATGTTTGATTGTTTTGAAATGGTATTCCATAGCGATGGAGATACGATGCAAATGCTTATGCACTGAAATGTAGGTTGAAACTGTTGGGGAAAATAAAAAGGGTCTGTTTTTGTTGAGGTATGCATATGATGCCCATGTTGTGCATGATTGATGTAAATGATGCTTATGACTACATATGATGCACAATGATGCATATGAGCGGTTGGAATGAAAGGTGCCAGTTTGGTGGACTTTTGGTTTGGTAGTTGCCAATAGGGATTGGACTTTGGGTGGGTGGAGGGCTTGATTCCCGACACTCGATCTTTGACGATGTATGATCAGAAGATGGACCTGAAAGCTCCAAGTTCGATTATCTGCGGGTGAGCGAAGCGACTTAATTGACACATGAAGACTGATTTTGCTTTGAACGAATGCCAACGTCCAGCAAGGACTGCCTGTTCAGCTGGGGAGAAGAGAGAGGAAGACTCACTCCTGGTTTGCTTGCCCCTGCCTGCAGGGTATTTGAAATAAATCTGGTGGGGAAGCTTTGACAATGGCCATGGCATGACTTGCCTCGGAGTCTAGATTTGATAAGCGTCTGCCCCTGATTGAGCTGTTGGAAGATAGATTGCCCCTGATTGGGTCACTGGAGATGATTTGCCCCTGATTGAGCTGGTTTTGAAATAAATTGTCCCTGATTGGGCTGTTAAGAATGATTTGCCCCTGATTGGGCTGCTGAAGTAGTCTTGATTCATGCTGGCATCAATGAAGTTCAAATTTCTCTTTTGATTGCCCCTTGTTGGGATTGTACTGATGTCAAGTACTGAATTGCAATTAAATTATTCATACACAAATGGTAGTGTTAATGTAAAGTTCATGTAAGTTTTGAAAAAGTCAATTTTATTTGAATGATGTTGGAAGTGTAACGAATGGACCGTTAGCCCAAATGAGGTGCTGTTTTAGAAAGTGCGTAAAATATGCAGCAAGAATAATGTGCAATCGAGTTTGAAGATTAGCAAATATATGGGAGTCATATTACGCAACCTTGTTGGTAGCATGCTTTCAGAATAAACCGCGCCTCAATTAGGACTTTTGAGGGTTGTAACGTGGTCTGGTTAATGGTTTGAGAAACAAAGGATATAAGGCTCAAAGTTTGATTTGTACCCACCCCTTCTTCGTGATGTTCTCCAGTCCTATGTTCAGTTAACTCTGCATATGCATTTGTTTTGACTTTGCAAGAGTGAATAGGAAGCTTTGATGTTCGCTTGAAAATGACAGTCATCTCACTTTGCTGGTGACCCTTTGATTCTTGATTTGGGTGATCACTGATATTTGTTTTGCTTTTGCTGAGGATTTGAGTTCCTCTTTTTGACTTGTTTTTTTTTCCGACTAAGTCTCCCTTCGGGTGCTCAACTTAGTGGCTTTTTTTTTTTTGCTTGAATATTGTGACTGCCAAGTCATTTGTTGATGGTCCCCTGACGGGATGTCTCATCTTGCGATTCGAAGGTGTAGTCAGGTTAACTGAACAACTACCCTGCCCCGGGTTAAATGTAAGGGTTGTATCCGAAAGAAACTCCTACTTCTAGGTTCGAAGTGGTTGACTAGGGATTAACTCCTTATATCTCCAGTGTTTGAGGATTTGAAAGAATGCCTGTACATCATTGACGAGGTTTTATCTGAAAGTATACCGCAACAGTTATGGGTATTTCGTTTTCATCATCCTCCCTCAAATATTTGCTAAAGTGAAATGATGGAAATAATTTTGTGATTTTGTGATAAATGATAAATATGAGCGAATGCGAATAAATTAATTCAAAACATGCATAAACATAACATTAACATAACCAAGAACAGATAACAATGTTCAAAGCAAATAGTATTTAAACAAACATTACAAAACAACAGGAATGCAGAAATCATAAATGGCACTGGCTGCCTTGATTTGAGGAATTGAACTTCTCTTGATTGAATGCTTCAAAGTTTGAGACTACTCAGCTTGGTCTTCAACAAACTCTTCAGACGTCTTCACTTGTTGGCACCGTGTGACGGCATTGGATTGTTCTGGACATTTGGATTTCTCGGAGTGAAGGTGAGATCCTTAGAGTCGATTAAATCTTGGACTTTGTGCTTGAATAACCTGCAGTTGTCAATTGTGTGACCTGGAGCACCCTTGTGATACTCACAGCGAGCATTGGCATCATAATTTAGAGCGTTACCAGTTTGAGGTGGCATGTCCTTCAACACAAGAGTTCCTTTTGCCATCAGTCCGTTAAAGATTTCTCCATACGTCATAGGCAAGGGATCAAAGGTTATTTCAGGCCTTCTTTGTTGATATGGTGGACGCTGCTGAGGAGCGCGTTGTTGTTGTTGACCAGGCCGTGGTTGATAAGCATGTTGCTAGTATGGATTGGACGCATACTGCGCAGCTGCAACCATTGGACGTGGTTGATGAGCCATCTGAGGCGGAAATAAAGCTTGAAAGGCCTGCTGATAAGGCATTGGAGGAACTGGCTGATATGGCATAGGAGCATATTGCGCAGCAGCAACATAAGGGTACTGATAGTAGGGAACTGGTGCAGGTGCACTCTGTTGAAAATTCCCATTTGTGGCAGAAATGGAATTTGTGTCGCCCTTTTTATACCCGTTGAAAGGTTTCTTGGCTCCAGATTGGCTGCTAGAACCCCCTTGGATCTTTCCGCTTTTCAGACCCTCTTCAATTCTTTCTCCTACCATCACCATGTCAGAAAATCCAGAAGATACACTGCTGATCAGCTTCTCGTAGTATTGCCCCTGTAGGGTACCCATGAAGATGTCGACCAACTAACGGTCAACCAATGGAGGATGCACTCTGGCGGCTAGCTCTCTCCAGCGTTGGGCGTACTCCTTAAAGGATTCGCTTTCCTTTTGTGACATACTCTGAAGTTGAGTACGGTTAGGAGCAAGGTCAGTGTTGTACTTGTATTGCTTTTTGAATACATCAGATAGATCAAGCCAAGTACGAACATTGTTGCGTTCGAGCTGCATGTACCATTCTAGAGACGCTCCAGACAGGCTGTCTTGGAAGCAATGGATCATGAGTTTATCGTCTTTGGCATGAGCGGCCATTTTTCTGCAATACATCCTCAAATGAAGCTCAGGACAACTGAGGCCTTTGTATTTTTCAAACTCCGGCAGTTTGAACTTAGTAGGGATCACAACATCTGGAACTAAGCACATGTCTGAGGCACTCAGAGAAGTTGAGTTGTGTCCTTCCATGATTCGGAGTTTTTCAGCTAACTCGCGGCACATCTTCATAGCTTCAGATTCTTGAACAGCATGAGGATTGGTGATTGGAACAGCACTATGCATCTCATACTCAACTTGATGATTTTCTTCAGTTTGAGGAAACTGGACTTGAGTTAGAACTGGTTGAGCTTGAGGAATAGCACCAACAGTAACACCAGAAGCAGGTATTGGTTGGGAAGTGACCTCTTCAACAGCAGGAGTGAATCCTGGAGGCAAACCGTAGACCAAAGGATTTGGAACTGGAACTGAAGGCATTTCTCGTGAGGTAGATCCTTGCACTTGAGCATTGTTCATTGCGGCAGCAGTTTCGCGACGTTCTTCCATTCTTGCCAAAGATTGCAAAGTCTCATAAATCTGGTCAATCTTGTTCTTGACCGAGTCAATCTCTTCTCTCATAGCAGCTTGCTCTTCTTGAATCACGTCCATCAGTCTTCTGGTGTTGGCTCGAGTTAGGTACGGTCGTCTAGCTCGATACGGGCGTCGGGAAACCAGTTTGATTCACTGAAGATGAAGGAACATGCAATGAGTTTTCGGTTTTGGAATGAAATGCAAGATGAATAAATGATGCAAATGAGATGATATGCAATGTCAGAATCCAGGATCACAAGATCAGGTCTCATGGGTCCAAGGTACAGATGGAGGATACTCTGATCAGGAGCTCACTGGGCAGACTCTAACGTTTTAGGGATCCCAAAGTTATCAATTCATATGGCTGTTCATCACACACGCCATAAGCATGACAGTTGATTGACTCCGCCATATGAATCTATTTTGGGTGAGATCTTCGTATCGACAACCCACGAGAGCAAATTTTCTCGGGAGTCCATACTACGTGATCATCGACACAAGGTTTAAACAAAGTCTTGGAGTTAATGGAACTTTCTCAACTGTTTGATGCACGTGTCAATTTCATACATTCTTGACAGTCAATCAACTCCATTGAGTAAGTCTATTCCAAGTGAGGTTTTCGTATCGAGCCACGCGAGGGCGAACCCTGGTGCCCCATACTACGCAACCATCAACAGATGTTTTAACCAAAAGGTTCTAAAGGTCCTCAGAGTCGACGACTTTAATGAAAACAATTGAGCACACACGCCAAGAGCTTGACGGTTGTCAGTATTTCCATTAAAATCTACTCCGAGTGAGGTTTTCGTATCGACAACCCACGAGAGAGGTTCTCTCGGGAGCCCATACTACACAACCTCGCTAACTTATGTTTGTACTCGAAAGCCCGGGTATAGAGCTTTTCCCTCAAGTTTCTTTTGCAAAGTATCGATCCAAAATAATACCAAGGAGCCACAAGATATATAAAATGGAATGCGATAAAGAAAGCGATAAAAAAAACAAGCAAGGCATAAAAGCAAACATTCAAACAAGCGCGGGAAACTTAGACTAGGCTTGACTCGCATAGGGGTGAACCAGTCCCCAGCAGAGTCGCCAGCTGTCATACCCCGAAAAATACGACCTTACGCGATCCGAATGGACGGGAGCCGCGCGCTGGTCGGACTGAAGAGTCGCCACCTAATTCTATTTATTCCCGAAGAGGGAAAGGGAAGATATAGATACAACCCGGGAGGAAAAGGATGAGGACAAAGGTCAACGGAACCATTGCCTGGGTTCGGGAGTCGGTTATGCAGGGGGAAGGTATTAGCACCCCCTACATCCATCGTACTCGATGGGAACCATCTAAGTTATCGCGCTCGAAAGGATGTCTATGCTTAAACGAATTGCTTGCTAGAGGGAAATGAGTTGAATTATAAGTTAGATTGAACCTAGGTGCTCGGCAAGGATGGAGATCCTCGTGCCTACGTACTCCCGTGTGCAATGGGAAAGTCAGAGCCTCGTAGTTCGGCCTACTAAGGGTAATGGTTGTTTGATTTTATTACCTTTCGTTGATGAAAGGGTTTAGGAGTTGAAATGCACTAAAGACTATGGATAGTTTATTTCGCCCAACAGGACGAGTGTCCTGCGTCGAAATAATTAGAGCGAGTAACGAAAGCTCGTTATCCCCCTTTCTACCGCTTAAGGCTCGTGGCGTACAAATCTTCTCGTATTATTAAAGTGTTTTATTTCCTAAGACCGCTTGACGTTGGATCAAGGGTTTGGATCTAATCGGAACATTTTGGTTTTTTTGAGGTTTAAAGGGTAAGTGCAAATGGAGGTTGTTTTTGTGGTTTTGTTTGCGAGGCACAATGCGCTCGGCTCGCAAAGATAGGTGGATCCTAATAAACGAAAAGAATAATAAAGTGCGAGTGTGCAAATGCAATCGCTTGGCGTTGGACCAAGGATTCAGAAATAAAATGCGAGAAACAAAAGTGCGTACAAATTAATGGGAGAGGGATACAAAATAAATACAGGGGATTGCGAGAAATAAAGGGTATCATTGTATTTTGCCCAAGAGGAAGCGTGTGTGCAGTGTGTTTGAACTATTTGAAGGCGTTCAACCTGTTTAATCGGGACGCAACTATTTGAAGGCGTTGGACCTTTTTTTGAGCGCAACTATTCGAAGGCGTTGGACCTTTTTGGGACGCGACGAAATTTTGTTCGTTTACTGCCTTAGAATCGGTTCAAAATGGGAACCATTCTATAAGGAGTCGAATCGTAATTTGAAATGCGAAAAAATAAATAAATTAAATGAATTGAATTGCTAGAAAAAATAAAATAATGAATATAAATAATAAATGAATTAAATAATATCAAGAATAATAAAATGAATTAAATTAAAATACATGTTTTTTTGTCGGAATGATAAAATGAAAAATTAAATACAAAGGGGGGGGCCTCATATTGACCAAAAATCACCGATTAGAATCGGGCGATAAATTGGCCGTTTAGTATATCATTGGCCCATTAAAAATAATAGAAAAATAATCTAATACATATAGATAAAAAATTTACCAAACTATAACCTAACAATGTTTACTGAAATATAATCCTATAAACCTTACTAACTCTATGAAACTTTAATATTATATATATAAAAAGTAAATAATAATAGATATAAAATAAATAAAACAACAGAATAAGGGTGCCATGCTGTGTGGTTCGGTGACGTGTGATAGAGGTCTGGTGGGCTTAGCTCATCAATCAATAAAAATAATCTATGTAAAAAAAATGAAGTATGGTGTAATGTGATATTTCAGTGTGTTGAAAAAGAAACAGACATTGGGTTTGTAGAGTTTTAAAACAAAAACAATATCAACAACAAATAAACATTAAAAAAAAAGCAACTACAAATTCAATAAAGGGTAACGTGTGATGGAGGGTGTGGTGTTGGAAACAGACCCAACCAAAGGTACCTAAGAAAATCCAAGAATCATAATTAAATAAATATATTAAAATAAAGTCTAAAACAATTGTTTAAAATAAATAGAAAACAGAGGAGTTACGGTGAAGAAAATCTCAGAACAAAACTCAGAACCCAACCTGTTCAGCTATTGACCTCGAATCCCTCTCTCAAGCAAACGCCAACAAAACTCACAGAAAATAACTTGCGATGATAGCTCTCGGTTCCCTTCGATCTGTGCGTTCGTCTTCTCAAACTTGATTTCGGCGGATTTGTGTGTTTGCGTTGCGGTTACCGAAAAGGATGATGGCGGCGGAGTGATTCTCGCGGTGGTTTTGGGTGGTTATGTGTTGCGATTTGGGTGTTTCGGTGAAGGAGATGAAGTGATGGTTTGGCTGGTGTTGATGCTTTCGTTTTAGGGTTTTTCTTCTGAGTTTGGTATTTTGGATTATGATGGCAGTGGTGGTTGTTAGGGTTTCACGGTTTCGTTTGACGGCAAGGGTTTGACGGCGAGGTGGAAAGTTCGGCTTTGTGAAGAACAGTGGTATTGTGGGTTGTTGCAGAAAGGTGATGATGAAGGTTCGAAGAAGGAGATTTAGGATGATTTTTTGTGCTTGTTTGGTTCGATTGAAGGGAGGTAGAATGGTTGAAGAGAAGTAAAATGAGGGGAATTGTTTTGCTGTTGCTTGAAAGGGATGCAGAGAAGAGTTAATGGAAGAAAATGGTTTCTTTTGTGTGATTCTGTATTTAGGGCTTTGGTGTTACGACGGAAAATTTGTGGATTCGGTGGTTTCTGAGATGGTGCGGATTCAAGGCTTCTGTGTTTGGTGTTTTTTGAATGTTAATGGTGGTTCTGTATGATTGAGTTCGTCGGAATAAAAACTTCCGGTGCGTTTGTGAATGATTATTCGAAAAGGTTGAGAAAAGAGTGATGGTGAGTGATTTTGAGAGGTTGAAGGAGGTGAGTTTGTTAATGGTGGTTTTGTGTTTGTATGATTTTGAAGGAAGATGAGAAAAAAGAGAAAAAAAGAAACAATGGTGTCTTGTTTTGTTAATTGTTCTATGAATTTCTACAGGTATAGGATTTGCTATGGTTCTGAGTTTTGATTTTGATTGATATGTATGAAAATTTTTTGGGTTTGAGATTGATTATCTGGTTTTGTTTTGAATGAGATGCAGGCTGCGCTTTGAAAAAAAAATGGAATTGGAAGAAAATTTTTGCAGATCTTTTTTAGATTATCTCAGCCCCCTTTAAAAGAAAGGACAAAATTGCTTAAATAGTAGAAAAATCAGGAGGGCATAAAGGAGAATTGGAATAAAAAAAAGGATAAAAAAAATGAGCAGATTCTTTTGTATAAGATGCTGTGAAAAAGTTTGTTGTAGTGCTTGTTTAGTGGAATGGTGGAATGAATTTGTAATTCCGGAATGAATTTGTAGTGCGTAGGCGAGGGGAATCTGTGTAACAGAATTGTTGTGTGAAAAATGTGAGTGGGGTTGTACCAAAATGGTGTGTGTATTGTGGCTGTCATGTGGGACCTGGTGAGGAACGAGTGTAATTGTTATTTGTTCTGCTTGATTAAGAAAAAGATGCTGCTGAAATGTGTTACTGATTACTTTAATAAAATTCTAGCTTTGATAATAATAATAAAAATAAATAACATTTATAATAATAATAGTAATATTAAAAATAATAAAAATAGTAATAATAACAATAATAAAAACTATAATAAATTAGAATAATGATAATAATAATAATAATCTTAATGAAAATTTTTATGACTTTAGGCTTTAAGAAAAAGAATATAATGGGTTTTATGATTTTTAATTAAAAATGAGAATGAATTTCTAATAAATGAGAAATAGAGAAATAGAAGCATCGAGAATATGGACTCTTAATCGGAATGTGGTTTAAAAGATGTGAAATGGAATATGTAATAAAATGAAAAAAGGATTTTTGTTATAGAATTTGGTGATAAATAAAGAAATGTGATAAAAATGGTTAATAAAAATCGCAAAAATAAAAATAAAGTAGTACATATTTTGATTTGATTTTTTTGGAATATTGTTAGACGGAAAAAATAAAATAGTGCGGGTAGGACAAATTTGGGGTATGACAGATGCCCCTATCGAATTGGCTTAGACCGAGTAAGATGAACCGGCTCGCGTTCAGTCTTTCAAGGTATAAGATAATTAGATCTTAATAGACCCCAAATTTGTCCGATAAAAGAATATGTGCAGTAAATCTATGGTTAAACTTGGAAAATGAAGGCGATACGAAACAGAAACAAGTTGACAGAAAATTGAATAATCGCTTATCACCGCAAGGATGATAATGCAAACTCGGCAATCGATGCTAGGTCGTTGCTGAGTAACAGAAAATAAAATAAAATAATCGATGCAAGGATGATAATGCGACCCCAGCATTCGAAACTAGGTCGATACTGAGTAACAGAAAATTTAAATAAAATAATCGCTTACCACCGCAAGGATGATAATGCGAACTCGGCACCCGATGCTAGGTCGATGCTGAGTAACAAAAAATAAAATAAAATAATCGCTTACCACCGCAAGGATGATAATGCGAACTCGGCACTCGATGCTAGGTCGATGCTGAGTAACAGAAAATAAAATAAAATAATCGCTTACCACCACAAGGATGATAATGCGACTCCAACATTCGATGCTAGTACTTAAGAGGAACTTACCCTAAATTGAATCTTTTTTGTTCTTAAATGTTCTTTCAATGGTAAGACTATCCCTATTATTAAGGAATAAGTAGTCATTACCTTGGATATTGTATGGGACATATGAAGGGTCATCTGTGATTAGGCAACTGTAAGGTGTCTTAGCAATTCGAAGGGACTTATCATCTTTTATTCGAAAGGGACAAGATCATTCACGAATGCCACCTCGAAGGGACTTGATCTTATGATATTGAAAGGGACTAGATAATTTATTCATGAGAAGGGACTTTGCTTTTTAGACACCTTACTTGACCATTTGGTTTAGGCAACATGAGAGGTAACCCTTAAGGAAGTGAGATAGCGATCCAAGATCGAGTTACGTGTGTGCGTGTACAAATTCATATATTTATCTTATAATTAGTAATCTAAATTGATTTTAAAAGCAAACATGTTTTCACTCCCTAATTTACTAACCATAGCAATTTATAAAATAAATAAATAAACGACAAAATACTACAACTATTACATGGCTTATACAATTACATTACAATAAAAGCAAATTAAATAATAATTATATAATAAACAATTAAAATAAAATGGTTAGTGATAAAACAATAATAAGAAGAAGAAAAGGTTAGTACAAAAAATATAAAATATATACATGATAATTAAAATTAAACAAACATTTTTTTATAATTTTTTGATATGAAAATAAAACAATAAAGATAAATTTATTTACAAAATAGATATGATTAATGATTTAATTTAGAATTATTTATTAAGTATAATTAAACAAGAATAATTAAAATGAGAAATTAAAGTTTTAAAAGAAAATTAGGGTTTTGAGTAATTAGAAAATAAATTAGGGTTTTAAAAATATTAGGGTTTACAATTTTAATTTACAATACTAATTTAATAATTAAATAAATATATACATATTAATAAATATTACTAAAAACATATAAAGAAATAAATATATTAATTGAATTTGTTTGAGAAAATAATATAAATTTTAAAAGAAGATGAAATTTAATTAGAAAATAATTTAGATATTTTTTATAGAACTTATTTTAATTGTTTTAAAGAATAAAGATTTAATAAAAATAAACAAAACAAAAAAAAACCAAAAAAACAGGACCTGGGATTTGAACCCAGGTCCTTTACCTGGATAAACAAGGGCATGACCACTGGGCTAGCGCGCGCTGGCTGATAATACTCCACCTCCATTTGGTTTTGTTCTTATCCTGGAAAATATAACAAATTAAACAAAAATAATGCATTTTGGCTGGTTTCGAACCCAGGCCCTTCAGTCCATCAAACTTACACCAAAACCAACTGAGCTACGTGCTCGCTTGTGACATATAACCAGAACAAAACAATAAAATATTATGCTTTAAATTTGAATTTTCTTTGCGCGCCAAGACTTCATCTTCAACCTCTGGCACTGCAAAATTTCCTGCGAATTTATCCATGAACTTTCCTGCGAAATTTCAAATGGCAGCAAATCCTACGAAACTCAAACATCATCATTCAAGCAAAATTTTGTCAAATTAAATACACAAACACAATCCAGAGGTCATTTAATATTGATCCATGGTCTTAGAATTTATTTATACTCATTAAACCATGAAACCCTAAATTGAAAGCCAAGAACCCTAAAATGGCATTATTCGATTCGGCCACGATTTCTTCAATTGAACTGCCCAGAATTCATCACAAACCTTCATTGAATACAAATCACTAAACAAAATCCATTAATAACATGTAAATAATCATAAACGAAAAAATCAAAATATGATGAAAAGATGAATTCGGATTATGCGAATGGAGGTGTTTTAGATGTTGTTTATGATCCAAATATGTTCAATGAACATCATAGAACATATTGCAATGCTCAAAACTCATTGAAACCCTCTCTACCTTGGAATCCGAATATGAGTTTATGAAATGATTTTGTGAAGTTTGAAGGTGACTTTGGAGGCTGCCAATTCGTGATCCCTAGGTTGCTAAATGTTCTATATATATGAGTGAATGAATTAGGTCAAAAACTTTAGCAATTTGATGGATATTTGATCTTTGGGAGATTGAAAAAGATAAGCTTTTAAATTTTGAATATTCTTGATCTCACATTGCTATTTTAGGATGATCTTCATAATTCTTGTATCAATCAAGTTTAAATATATTTTAAGACTTTCTAGAAACCAAATCAATTTAAATCTCCATTATTTTATATTTTATTTGAATTTAAAATGACTTTTAATATAAAAAATCATAATAAATAAAAATAAAATGAATAAAATTATGAAAATATTAATTTAATTTCGTGCATGATGTCATGGAACTAATTGGATCACAAAAAAGCAAGCCCATTTGAAGAATTATGGTTTTAAGACCCCATTTACTTCATAAACCTCTAAAAAATTTCCCAACTTTGCAAGGGCACAAATGCTTCAATTTTAATGCTATGAAGGTGTTCTTGGACATTTTGGAAAGCTTAAAGAGTCCTCTAACCAACCTCTTTGGTCTCATGTCCCTATCATTTACCATTCTCAAGTTATGCTCTTTTGAAGTTGTTGACTTTTTGTTGACTTTTAAAAGGACCTATAATGTCTTAGCTCATAACTTCCAAATGAAGCATTTTTGGGCTTGGCTGTTGATACACAAAGTTGTAGATAATTCAATTTCCTTCAAAATGAGATTTGGATGGAAAATTTTTGATGAAGCATGTGAAAGTTATGGCTGGTCAAAGTTCAGTTGACTTTTCCTGTGAAAACCCTAATTTAGAAACTCCTGATTCTTGATGATCTGAAACTTCCTTGATGAATCATGATCAAACCTTGATCAAATGATGAATTTTACTTCATATACTTGATGTTGGCAAAAAATCATGAAGGTTGACTTTGGTTTGACCACAGTTGACCTCAGTTTGACTTTTTAACTGCTTTGACTGATTTTAACCTATCTGATCATCTGACTGAGCAAATCTTTTAGGAAAGTCTTGAAACTTGACATGGGGATTCTTGAACACATATAAGATGCTATGAAGCTCACTTGAAGTCTTGGAAGTCCATTTAGCCTGATAAAAGTCAAAACCCTAGTTTAGGATGCATTGCTTAGGGGGATGCATTGTCTGAGGGAATTGTCAAATTTGTCAACCAATTGTGAACTTTGTGAACCCTGTGAACCTCATGAGATGTCTTGTGAACCTTGTGAACCTTGTGAGCCTCTTAGTACACAATGACTTGTCTTGTGGAGGGCAAATTTTGGGGTGCAACAGCTGCCCCTGTTCAATTTTCTGAAACCTGAGGGGTTAGATTGGTATATGTGCCAGTCGTGACTTGGAAGGTTGAAGGGGATTGAACACAAAAGCCCAAAAATTTGCACTCGTCGGTGCGTAAAGTAACACTGATGATTAGTTGTATATGCCTGAGTGGGCTTAAAGATGCCACTTGGAAGAACTGGAGATGGGCTTAGAGATGCCATCTAAAATATCAGGATGTGATGATAGCTTTATGTTGATACTGGATATCAGTACTAGGTCTTCGTATAGGCCGTCTCTGAATCGTTTATGCGACATAGTTTGAATTACTGAATAGACCAGTAGAAATAAATCTTCGTAATGATTATCTCTTCTGGAAATATCTTGGATTAGGGAATGGATCTTTGTATAGACCGTTTGCCTACTCTCCAAGGTCAAAACAACGTCAGGATTAGTTCTTCTGAATAATATCTTGAACCAGGGAATGGATCTTTGTATAGACCGTTTTCCTGCTATTCAAGGGCCAAAAGAACGTCAGGATTAGTTCTTCTGAAAAATATCTTGAACCAGGGAATGGATCTTTGTACAGATCGTTTGCCTGCTATTCAAGGGCCAAAAGAACGTCAGGATTTGTTCTTCTGAAAAATATCTTGAACCAGGGAATGGATCTTTGTAGCGATCATTTGCCTGCTATTCAAGGGCCAAAAGAACGTCAGGATTAGTTCTTCTGAAAAATATCTTGAACCAGGGAATGGATCTTTGTACAGATCGTTTGCCTGCTATTCAAGGCCAGATAGATGAAATCTTCTGGAAATATCCTGGATTAGGGAATGGATCTTTTTACAGACCGTTTGCCTACTCTCCGAGGACATCTTGAGTAATGTATGGATCATTTTTGACCTGTTGTGAATTGTTGATATTGATTTATCTGCATATAACTTTCCTGCAAGGAGAATGTTAGTTTATGCAATATGTATGCATGCATAGTATGATGCACCTAAGTAAATGTATTATGCTTGTATGCTATGATATGATGTAAATGATGTATGTATGAATTATACAGCCTGAAGCATCTGAATATCTTTGTATAACAACTGCTGGCTAGGGAAAATAAATCCCGATTCGTTGCTGAAGAATATGAGGAACTCGTTCCCGTTTTGTTTGATAGTATAGTATTTATAACCTCCCGTCTTCGTTCGTCGTTCCATTATTGAAGGAATAAGTTCCTGAGTATCTGGGGGTTTGTAGCTGTCTCGTGGGGATGAACTGGCGAAGATTCGTTGAATTCCTTCCCTCGTTCGTCCTTAGTAAATACTATTACTGCATTTTCATGCATTTCTGGTAAACATCAATCATATTCAAGCATTTATGCATTTCTGGTAAACATCAATCATATTCAAAAGCATACATACATTCAAACACAACCAATGGACGTTTCGCTTATGTAAATAGGGTAAAAGTAAATCTGGATTCAAAGATGAAATTTTATTTATATCACAAAGTGACCTATACATAGGCAAGTTTGTACAAGGAGACAGAAATCCTAGTAAGAGGAATTTGTCATAATTTTTTTTTACAAAACAAAGAAAATCAGCTATGTGGGAAATAATCCTATTGAGTTTCAATTCTACTATTGCCATTATCTTCAAGTATCTCATCCTCTGCTGTTGAGACGGAAACGATTGGATTGAGCTTTATCTGTTCGAGCTTGAATTAAGTAGCACAACTGGTTGGAGTTTACATGGGTGATCCAAACGAGACATAGTCATACGCTTTAATCCCTAACTTTTGCCTGGATTGCCCTTTCGGGTTTTCAATCCACCGGGATACCCTTTTTTGCCCAAGCCGCCTTTTCAGGTTTTTGACTTGCCGGGTGTACACATTTTTTTAAATATATATATCCCTAATTTTTGCCCGAACCCTTTTGGTTCGCCGGGATGCCCTTATTTTTTCCTAGGCTAGTCAACCTAGCGGGTCTCTTTTTATGCGTAGTAATTTTTAACTATGTCTGCGTTTACAGGCTGTGGGAAGTCTTCACCATCCATAGTAGTAAGCATCATGGCACCTACTGAGAATACTGTTTTGACTACAAATGGTCCTTCATATGTAGGAGTCCACTTGCCCCTAGGATCACCCTGTGGTAATATGATACGCTTGATTACCAAGTCACCAACCTGATATACCTTTGGCTTAACCTTCTTATTAAAAGCTCTGATCATCCGTTTCTGGTACATCTGGCCATGACAAACTGCTGCTAACCTCTTCTCATCAATCAAATTTATCTGGTCAAGTCGAGCCTGAATCCACTCATCTTCATCCAAGCCTGCATCCTTCATGATTCTTAAGGAGGGGATCTGAACTTCAATGGGCAGAACTGCTTCCATACTATAGACTAAGGAGAATGGGGTTGCCCCTGTTGAAGTACGTATTGTAGTACGATAACCATGAAGAGCAAATGGTAACATCTCATGCCAATTCTTATAAGTAAAAGTCATCTTCTGTAGAATCTTCTTAATGTTCTTGTTAGCAGCTTCCACTGTTCCATTCATCTTTGGACGATACGGAGAAGAGTTGTGATGCTTAATCTTGAACTGCGTGCAGAGATCAGTAATCATAGTGTTGTTCAGATTAGTGCCATTGTCAGTAATAATCCTTTCAGGGATGCCATACCTACATATGAGATTACTCTTAATGAATCGGGCCACCACATTCTTAGTAACAGATGCAAATGAAGCTGCCTCTACCCACTTCGTAAGTTAGTCAATAGCAACCAAGATGAAACGATGCCCATTAGAAGCAGTAGGATTGATCTCACCAATCATATCAATGCCCCACATGGCAAAAGGCCAAGGAGCAGTCAACACATTCAATGGTGATGGAGGTATATGTACTTTATCAGCATAGATTTGACACTTTTGACATGTTTTGGAATGTTGATAGCAGTCAACTTCCATGGTAGACCAATAGTAACCTGCTCTCAATATCTTCTTTGCCATGGTGTGACCACTAGAATGAGTGCCAAATATCCCATCATACATGTCTTCCATAATCTCAGTTGCTTCATTCTTATCCACACAACGAAGCAAAGTTGAATCATGATTGCGCTTGTACAAAATTCCATTACTTAAGAAGAACTTAGCAGAAAACCTCCTCAGAAACTTCTTGTCTTTGACAGATGCCCCTTCAGGGAACTCCTGAGTTTTAAGATATCTTTTCACTTCATAGAACCAAGGCTTCTCCTCTGCTTCTTCAGTGTCAATCTCATTGCAGTATGCAGGCTTCTCAAATCTATCAATAGTAATCTTGGGAGCTTCATCATCCCAGCTAATTTCAAACATGGATGCCATGGTGGCTAATGCGTCTGCCAACTGATTTTCTCTTAGTGGAATATGTGCAAAGGTAATCTCTTCAAAAAATGGGATCAAAGACAACACATGTTCTCTGTAAGGAATGAGATTATCATGCTTGGTATCCCAATCTCCTTTAATCTGACTTACTACCAGGGCTGAATCTCCATATACATCTAGGAACTGAATCTTCATATCAATGGCAGCTTTGATGCCCAGGATACATGTTTCATACTCAGCCATGTTATTGGTACAATAGAAACAAAGTCTCGCAGTAATCGGGGTATGAAAACCTTCAGGGGAACTGATCACAACACCAACACCATTACCAAGTGCATTAGAAGCTCCATCAAAAACCATAGTCCATCGGGATCCTTGTTCAGGTCCGTCATATTGTCCAGGTTCTTTAGTAATAATCATAATATCTTCATCATGGAACTCAAAACTCATTGACTGGTAATCATCCACTGCTTGATGAGCCAAATGATCAGCTACAACACTTCCTTTAATGGCCTTTTGAGTAGTATACTGTATATCATATTCTGTCAAGATCATTTTCCATCTTGCTATTCGTCCGGAGAGAGCAGGTTTCTCGAATATGTACTTGATTGGATCCATCTTCGAAATCAATAAGGTAGTATGAGTCAACATATACTGTCTTAGTCGGCGAGCAGCCCATGCCAAAGCGCAGCAAGTTTTCTCGAGCAGTGAGTATCTTGTTTCACAGTCGGTAAACTTTTTTCTAAGGTAATATATTGCTTTCTCTTTTCGACCAGACTCGTCATGTTGTCCCAACACACACCCCATTGAGTTGTCTAATATTGTTAAGTACATAATCAAAGGTCTTCCATCAACTGGTGGCATCAAAATGGGAGGTTCTAGGAGATATTTCTTAATTTCATCAAAGGCAGTCTGGCACTCATCATTCCACTCCATTACCTGATATTTCTTCAACAATTTGAAGATTGGCTCACAGGTAGCAGTTAATTGGGAAATAAATCTTGCAATGTAATTCAATCGTCCCAAGAAACCTCTAACTTCCTTCTCATTATGGGGAGCTGGCATCTCTTGTATAGCTTTCACTTTTGCAAGGTCTACTTCAATACCTTTTCCAATGACAATGAAACCCAGGAGTTTACCGGACCTAACTCCAAAAGTACACTTGTTTGGGTTCAATCTCAACTTGTATTTGTTCAACCTTTCAAACAATTTATGCAGATGATCAAGGTGTTGCTCTTCATTCTGGGACCTGGCTATCATATCATCCACATATACCTCTATCTCATGGTGGATCATATCATGAAACAAAGCCACCATAGCACGTTGATATGTTGCCCCAGCGTTCTTCAAACCAAATGGCATCACTTTATAGAAAAAGGTGCCCCACTGTGTAACAAATGTAGTCTTCTCCATATCTTCAGGTGCCATCTTGATTTGATTGTAACCAGAGAAACCATCCATGAAAGAGAATACCTTATGCTGAGCAGTGTTGTCTACCAGAACATCAACATGAGGAAGTGGAAAGTCATCTTTAGGGCTGGCCTTGTTCAAATCCTTGTATTCTACACACATACGTACTTTACCATCTTTCTTAGGCACTGGTACCACATTTTCAACCCACTGAGGATAAGAAGTCACAGCTAAGAACCTTGCATCAAACTGTTTCATCACCTCTGCTTTAATCTTCTCTGACATTTCAGGACGCATGTGACGAACCTTCCGCTTCTTTGGACGACAATCTTCTTTTACCGGTAAATGGTGAACCACAATGTCTGTATCCAACCCTTGCATATCTTCATAGGACCAAGCAAAGATCTCCACATAATCATGCAACATCTGAATCAATCTGCTCTTAACACTATCCTCTAGTTCAGCCCCTATCTTGACTTCTTTCCTGTTCTCTTCAGTTCCCAAATTCACAACTTCGATTGGCTCTTCATGTGGCTGTATAGCTTTCTCTTCTTGTTGTAATAACCTAGCAAGCTCTGCAGGTACTTCACAATCGTCCTCATTTCCATCTTCAGCTTGATAGATCGGATTCTCGAAATTATAATTGGCAATAGTAGAACTGTTATCAACAGGATCCAGAGTGGATGAGGATCTGCATTTTAGTGATGTGGGTGTGTGTAAGAACACATAGCTGATAAAAATAAAATAAAATAAATGAAATACAAGGAACACAATATTTATGAAAACGAAACGTCCACTGATTTTTATTGAATGAAGTATGCAAATGAAATGACATCCCGAAACAAGCATACCATTGTGCCCCGGGTAAGGCACAAGGCTTAAGAGTTCAATTGTTCAAAAGTTACAAACTTAAAAATAACAACACAGTAATAGTATTTACTCCTGACTAAAGGAGATAGGAATAACATCTTCAGCCTTCCAATTATTGAGCCCGTCACCCACAGTAGGAAAAATCCAAGCATCCAGGTTGTAGTCTTCATCATAGTCACCCACAGCATTGATCTGATCTTTCATAATCCCTTGATTGGTGATACGAACAACACGAGCACGACGAACATCCTTCTGGGACTCTGTAGTGAAACCCAAACCAAACTTGTCAGACTTGTAAGGAATGTCAGGAAGCTGACCCCAAATAGTACAACCACCTTCATCAACCACAACTCTAGCATCTTTGAGGGAGGCCAATGTAGGAGGTACTCTGGTAACCACAGGAACTCTTTTAACAACTAGAGGAGCTTC
The DNA here is from genome assembly GCA_963966055.1 of Lathyrus aphaca. NCBI lineage: Eukaryota > Viridiplantae > Streptophyta > Magnoliopsida > Fabales > Fabaceae > Lathyrus > Lathyrus aphaca. The sequence goes on from OZ014523.1 coordinate 278,252,862, forward strand.
AGCAGTAGGAATAACCCAAGGAACTACTTCAAACGTCTGGCAAGGAGTTTCAACATATTCACCTTCCACTTCCAGATACTTAAATGTATTCACATGACTGACTATATATTCTTCCTCTCCGTAAACAGTAACAACCTTTCCCTTTACTGGATATCTCAGCTTCTGATGTAAAGTAGAGGTCACAACACTTGCCCCATGGATCCAGGGGCGCCCAAGCAAACAAGAGTACGAAGGACGAATATCCATTACATAGAAGGTTGAATTGAAGATCTGAGAACCTACTTTGATTGGGAGATCTATTTCTCCATGAACCACTCTTCTCGAACCATTAAAGGCCTTCACCACTATATTACTTGGTCTTAACACATAATCTTCAGGACTAAGCTTGTTCAGCACCTCTTTGGGCTGCACATTCAGTGAAGAACCATTGTCTATCAACACATGAGACAGGGTAGTGCCCCTACACTTAATAGAGATATGTAAAGCTCTATTATGATTTCTCTTGGCAGGAGTCAAATCAGCATCGGAAAAGCCTAACCCATTATCATAAGTCAGGTGTGCAACACAATTTTCAAACTGATCTACAGAAATCTCATTTGGTGCATGAGAAATCTTCAAAATTTAATCAAGGCTTTGGCATGAGCTTCAGAACACAACAATAAGAATAACATGGAAATCTTGGAGGGAGTATGCCCCAATTGATCAACAATATCATAATCACTCTTACAAATGATCTTTAGTACCTCTTCCATATACTTAGAAAGATCATCAACAGTTGGTGCATCAGCTTGCACAGGTTCAATAACAGGACCTTTGCCCCGAGCATCAGCAGTGGAGGTAGTAGTTGGAGTAACTATATTCTTGGAGGTAGCCGGAGGAGAGAAAATTCTTCCACTTCTTGTGATCTTACTAGATCCAACAATATTATCAACAACAAGGTTTTCATCAGCAACAGGTGTATCAGCTAAGGGTTCCTGCTTAACACCATGAATATAAACATCGGAACCATAATGCCAAGGCACAGCTTTATCAGAAGTATACGGAATAGGACCAGGAGTGGTAATAATCATAGGAGCCACTCTAGCTTCAGCAACAGTCCTCACAGGGCCTTCAGCAGTAATCTTAATTGGACCCTTATGAGTAATCTTGATAGGGCCCTTGGAAGTAATTTTTACTGGCACTTTATCAACCATATCCACCTCTTCAACCTTCGCACCTTGAGTTATATGTTCAACCATACTCTCCACAGAAGGTGTCCTCTCAAACAATATGGTGTAATTGTCCATGATACGTTGAATTCCTTCTTTCAACTTCCAGCAGCTATCCGGTTTATAAGCACAATAGAAACAATCTTCATTACAACCTGGAAAGAACCCAGCTTGTACCAACTTCTTCTTAATAACAGACAATGGTGTAGTCACATCTGCAACTGAGGAAATATGTGAAACTTCATCAATGGCATTAACAGTCTTTTCATGGTTTGGAATGGGAGCAGTAATCACATTTGGAGTACCCAGAGGGTCAAACTCAATCTCTCCAGCATCAATCATATCCTGAATCTTATTCTTCAATATCCAGCAATTATTGGTATCATGTCCCTGACAATTAGAATGATATGTACACCGTGCATTAGGATTATACCTAGGAGAGGTAACATTAGGATTCTGAGGAGGGTCCTTCAAAGTAATGAGTTCACCCTTCAACAAGTGTTGCAAGGCTTGGGCCAGTGACATGTTGATCTTGGTGAACTGTCTTCTAGGCCTCTGCTGATTGCCCTGTGGTGGCTCTGGTGCTGTAGGAGTAGGATTGGAGATATGGACTCCACTCACAGATTGGTGACTCCTATTACGACCAGGTTGGCCATAAACAACATTTGACTCTTTCTTCCCACTAGGGGGATTCTTTGCAGTACTTGATGAAGAAGCACCCACCTGTATTTTGCAACTCCTTATACCACTTTCCACACGCTCTCCAGTCATTATCAACTCAGTGAAGCCAGATGATGAGCTTCCAATGAGATGACTATAGAAAGGACCATTCAACGTACTCATGAACATATCCACTAACTCCCTGTCAGTCAGAGGAGGTTGTACTCTTCCAGCCAAGTATCTCCACTTCTGGGCATACTCCTTGAAATTCTCTTTAGTACCCATTGACATGCTTTGTAGTTGCATGCGGGTTGGGGCTAAATCAGCATTGTATTGATATTTCCTATAGAAGGCCTCAGCAAGATCATTCCAATCACGGATGTTGACACTCTCCAATTGATAGTACCATTCCAATTGAGCTCCAGACAAGCTCTCTTGGAAGAAATGGATCCACAGCTTCTTATCAGCAGTATGAGGTTGGATCCTCCGGACATAGGACCTCAGATGCAGCTTGGGACACGAAACACCATCATATACTACAAAAGTAGGAACCTTGAAACCAATGGGTATAACCACTCCAGATATCAAACTCAGGTCTTCAAAATCCAGCCCAGAAGACTTTTGTAATTCCATAGCATCCATTCTATCCACCAGCATCTTGAACTTATCTTCATTAGGATCATGATAGTAATTTGCTTCAGAATCAGAATCCCCCATAGTATTATGGAGACTGCCTCTCTCTTTCTCAGACTCTTCAGACTCATAATCTTCAACCTGTTCCTTGGTCTTGACAGGACCTCTGAACCTTCTTCACATATTGATAAGGCCTCCTGACCTTCTAGTCTTCTTAGTCTTCTTGGCCAACAGTGTCTTCAATTCATCCTGCCCCTTGGACAAGTTCAGGATCAACTCTTGGAATTGTGCATTCTGTGCCTGGAGATCTTTGACTGTTTGTTCAAGAGCCATTGCTGCATAAAAAATGAAATGAATACAAAAGATGGGGTTTTAAGTCTCCCATGGACGTTTCCTCTTTGTGTTGAGGTATGAGTTGAGATTCCGCTCCTCGTGAAGTTGTTTTGCTAGCTCCAGGATTCTTTCTTGACTTGCTTTGTAATAAGTCTCAAAAGTATCCCTTTGCTCCTTCAACTGGATCCAGGACCTTTGTAAGTCTTCCATGTCAGTGGAGATGTCTGGGTGAAGGATGGTATAAGAAGTATCCCCTTCAGCAACAGGCTCCATAGTAACTGGCAGGATGGCAGGATATGGCATCATAAGAGTCTGAGCACGAGATCGCACCCATCTGAGATAAGCTTCCATAGGAATAGTGTACTTAGGCTCCAGAGTCTTGCTGTTAACCTTGTTCACTTTTCCCCATGCTCGTATGAACCTTTGACGGTAACCTTGAAGATTGTTGTCGTAGTTGAACACAATACCCTGAATAAGCATGTCATGAGGACCATCACTCCGAGCGTAACCAAACTGACATAGAGCTAAAGAAAGATTGTAGGTAATGCCCCCTGTTATGCCTAGAAGTGGCACATTAGGGAATTCCCCACAACGGTCAATGATAGTAACATTCTCCATAGATCTAGAGCACCAATGAATATCTGAATGGGAGAGTGATATGATTCTCTTGGACCATCTGAACCCTTGTTCATTCTTCATCACTGATCGAGGAAGGTGAGAAATAAACCACCTAGATAGCAAAGGTATACAGCACATCAGAGTTCCTCGTGCCTTCATAGTACGAGTGTGAAGAGAGTGCAAGATGTCTCCAAGTAATATAGGCACTGGATTGTGACTCAGAAATATGTTGATGGCGTGCACGTGTATGAACTGGTCTGGATTGGGGAACAACACTAAGCCATAAATCAATAAATCTAAGATCTCCTCAAAAGCATCATAGCTCATAGCCTTCAAGAACACTTGAGCCTTCTCTATCAACACCTTAGCAAGAATACCCTTAACTCCACTCCTTGTTTCTAGGACAGTGTCTGATTTCTTCAAATGTAGAGCTGCAGCAATGATTTCAGGTTTAGGCTCTTTTTCCAAGCCTGTGAAGGGTTTCTGATCAAGGATATGTATACCCAGAAGTTTGGAGAACTCTTCCATTGTAGGAACCAGCTGATAGTCGGGGAACGTGAAACAATGATGTTTAGGATCAAAGAACTGAAACAGAACACTCTTCATGTCTTCATTGAACCCTAAAGTAACTAGATCCAATAGATGACCATGCCTCTTGATAAACTGGGAGTTTTCAGAAACTTGAGAGACCAATTCTTTAAGCTTAGAAGGTATTCCTACAAAGTTGATCCGGATAGTATTCCTACGAGCAGAAGCCATGACCTGCAACAAAGAACAAAGATAAATCCTTTGGTCCTTGAAATGGTTAGTGAAAATTCTATGCTTATGATGCATGATGATGCTATGATGTTATGCTCAATCACAAACATGTGGCACACACAAACAAGTCACACAATAGCCCTAGGTTTGAAGGCTTGCATGAGGTTTAAAGGTAAGTACCCTCCCCTGAAGTTAGTTGGTTCATCCTGTCCTACAAAAGTAACCGGGTTCTAAGGGATCTCAATATCATTGATCCTTCACAAGGGTGGTTGCTCAGTAGGCAACTTACTTGCCAACCAAAACCCTCCAAGTTTAGGATCTCAATGAGCGTAGTATCGAGTATCAACCAACTTCAGTCTGCACCAAAGCCGGTTATCTCACTACTTTTCTAAAGGCCAAGATGGGATAACTAGGGTTCTAAAAGTTAGTTAGTGTATTGACAACATATGGCAGCCTCATATTATCCTCAACTTGACTTAAGGAACATAAGCACCAACCAAGAAGTCATACTAACTATGGCCACCAGATCAACCATATCGGTATACGCCGTACAATTTCCTTGGTCTATTGCCATTTACCTAAGGTACACTAGATCCGGGTTAGGATCTTTCACACATAAGAGCACCCAGCAGATAAGTATAAAGCAAACAAGGCAAACAATTTTAAAGTGATCTAATTCCTAAGGGTACCCCTCTTTTATTAAATCCCCAGCAGAGTCGTCAGTTCTGTAACACGGTGGGAGAACTGACTTTAGTTAAATGTTGCGGATAGCAAGAGTCGCCACCGACTTTTATTTTATCCAAAGGAAAGGGTATAAAAGAATAGGAAAGACCTTAAAAGATTTTTGAGTTCGGGGGGTAGGTTATGTAAAGGGAAGGTGTTAGCACCCTTTACATCCATGGTTATCCATGGGCTCTTAGTTACTTAGCTCACTTTAAATTGTTTTGAGAAGTGTAGTGTGTGATTAAAATTTTTCTTAAGTACTTTATAATGATCCATGTACGGATATATATAAAGACTTTGTTTTTGAAAATTGTTTGAAAATGTGAAGTGTTTATGAAATGTTTTTGAATGAGTGAGCAAGTACTTAAGAAGAACCTACCCTAAATTGAATCTTTTATGTTCTTAAATGTTCTTTCAATGGTAAGACTATCCCTATTATTAAGGAATAGGTAGTCATTACCTTGGATATTGTATGGGACATATGAAGGGTCATCTGTGATTAGGCAACTGTAAGGTGTCTTAGCAATTCGAAGGGACTTATCATCTTTTATTCGAAAGGGACAAGATCATTCACGAATGCAACCTCGAAGGGACTTGATCTTATGATATTGAAAGGGACTAGATGATTTATTCATGAGAAGGGACTTTGCTTTTTAGACACCTTACTTGACCATTTGGTTTAGGCAACATGAGAGGTAACCCTTAAGGAAGTGAGATGGCGATCCAAGATCGACTTACGTGTGTGCGTGTACAAATTCATATATTTATCTTATAATTAGTAATCTAAATTGATTTTAAAAGCAAACATGTTTTCACTCCCTAATTTACTAACCATAGCAATTTATAAAATAAATAAATAAACGACAAAATACTACAACTATTACATGGCTTATACAGTTACATTAGAATAAAAGCAAATTAAATAATAATTATATAATAAACAATTAAAATAAAATGGTTAGTGATAAAACAATAATAATAAGAAGAAAAGGTTAGTACAAAAAATATAAAATATATACATGATAATTAAAATTAAACAAACATTTTTTTATAATTTTTTGATATGAAAATAAAACAATAAAGATAAATTTATTTACAAAATAGATATGATTAATGATTTAATTTAGAATTATTTATTAAGTATAATTAAACAAGAATAATTAAAATGAGAAATTAAAGTTTTAAAAGAAAATTAGGGTTTTGAGTAATTAGAAAATAAATTAGGGTTTTAAAAATATTAGGGTTTACAATTTTAATTTACAATACTAATTTAATAATTAAATAAATATATACATATTAATAAATATTACTAAAAACATATAAAGAAATAAATATATTAATTGAATTTGTTTGAGAAAATAATATAAATTTTAAAAGAAGATGAAATTTAATTAGAAAATAATTTAGATATTTTTTATAGAACTTATTTTAATTGTTTTAAAGAATAAAGATTTAATAAAAATAAACAAAACAAAAAAAAACCAAAAAAACAGGACCTGGGATTTGAACCCAGGTCCTTTACCTGGATAAACAAGGGCATGACCACTGGGCTAGCGCGCGCTGGCTGATAATACTCCACCTCCATTTAGTTTTGTTCTTATCCTGGAAAATAAAACAAATAAAACAAAAAAAAATGCATTTTGGCTGGTTTCGAACCCAGGCCCTTCAGTCCATCAAGCATACACCAAAACCAACTGAGCTACGCCCTCGCTTGTGACATATAACCAGAACAAAACAATAAAATATTATGCTTTAAATTTGAATTTTCTTTGTGCGCCAAGACTTCATCTTCAACCTCTTGCACTGCAAAATTTCCTGCGAATTTATCCATGAACTTTCCTGCGAAATTTCAAATGGCAGCAAATCCTACGAAACTCAAACATCATCATTCAAGCAAAATTTTGTCAAATTAAATACACAAACACAATCCAGAGGTCATTTAATATTGATCCATGGTCTTAGAATTTATTTATACTCATTAAACCATGAAACCCTAAATTGAAAGCCAAGAACCCTAAAATGACATTATTCGATTCGGCCACGGTTTCTTCAATTGAACTGCCCAGAATTCATCACAAACCTTCATTGAATACAAATCACTAAACAAAATCCATTAATAACATGTAAATAATCATAAACGAAAAAAAATCAAAATATGATGAAAAGATGAATTCGGATTATGCGAATGGAGGTGTTTTAGATGTTGTTTATGATCCAAATATGTTCAATGAACATCATAGAACATATTGCAATGCTCAAAACTCATTGAAACCCTCTCTACCTTGGAATCCGAATATGAGTTTTTGAAGTGATTTTGTGAAGTTTGAAGGTGACTTTGGAGGCTGCCAATTCGTGATCCCTAGGTTGCTAAATGTTCTATATATATGAGTGAATGAATTAGGTCAAAAACTTTAGCAATTTGATGGATATTTGATCTTTGGGAGATTGAAAAAGATAAGCTTTTAAATTTTGAATATTCTTGATCTCACATTTCTATTTTAGGATGATCTTCATAATTCTTGTATCAATCAAGTCTAAATATATTTTAAGACTTTCTAGAAACCAAATCAATTTAAATCTCCATTATTTTATATTTTATTTGAATTTAAAATGACTTTTAATATAAAAAATCATAATAAATAAAAATAAAATGAATAAAATTATGAAAATATTAATTTAATTTCGTGCATGATGTCATGGAACTAATTGGATCACAAAAAAGCAAGCCCATTTGAAGAATTATGGTTTTAAGACCCCATTTACTTCATAAACCTCTCAAACATTTTCCAACTTTGCAAGGGAACAAATCCTTACATTTTAATGCTATGAAGGTGTTCTTGGACATTTTGGAAAGCTTAAAGAGTCCTCTAACCAACCTCTTTGGTCTCATGTCCATATCTTTTACCATTCTCAAGTTATGCTCTTTTGAAGTTGTTGACTTTTTGTTGACTTTTAAAAGGACCTATAATGTCTTAGCTCATACCTTCCAAAATGAAGCATTTTTGGGCTTGGCTTGTGAGACACAAAGTTGTAGAGAATTCAATTTCTTTCAAAATGAGCTTTGGATGGAAAATTTTTGATGAAGCATGTGAAAGTTATGTCTGGTCAAAGTTCAGTTGACTTTTCCTATGAAAACCCTAATTTAGTAACTCCTGATTCTTGATGATCTGAAACTTCCTTGATGAATAATGATCAAACCTTGATCAAATGATGAATTTTACTTCATATACTTGATGTTGGCAAAAAATCATGAAGTTTGACTTTGGTTTGACCACAGTTGACCTCAGTTTGACTTTTTAACTGCTTTGACTGATTTTAACCTATCTGATCATCTGACTGAGCAAATCTTTTAGGAAAGTCTTGAAACTTGACATGGGGATTCTTGAACACATATAAGATGCTATGAATCTCACTTGAAGTCTTGGAAGTCCATTTAGCCTGATAAAAGTCAAAACCCTAGTTTAGGATGCATTGCTTAGGGGGATGCATTGTCTGAGGGAATTGTCAAATTTGTCAACCAATTGTGAACTTTGTGAACCCTGTGAACCTCATGAGATGTCTTGTGAACCTTGTGAACCTTGTGAGCCTCTTAGTACACAATGACTTGTCTTTTGGAGGGCAAATTTTGGGGTGCAACAAAGTGAAACCCTAATTTGGCCTTTTTCATCAGGAGATGTTGCACTGCTTGCCTTCTCTGATTAAACCAAATCTTTCCATGGCTTGTGGCTTCAAATGAAGACTTGTAGGATGTTGTGAAACCTTTTCACAAGGTTGAGAAGCTTTGTGGCCCTTTGATTGCCTTTGCAATGCCTTCAGTTTCTCCAATCATTGATCACATACCTATGCCTCAGCTATGCTACACATGATGCAATGTTTTGGATTATTTTATGAACCTATGCTATGCAAAATGTTGGGGAAATGAGAGGGCTAATTTTGAGGTATTACAAAGACAAGTTAAATAATGAAAGGCAAGAGAGTTGAGGAGATACCACCTAACAATCTTATAGCTTCCTCATCTGAATGACAGTCAAACACGAATTTTGTGTTAATAAGTCGAGGTTTTAAAATGGGCAACCCGTCATCACCCAATATCGATCTATCTTGTCGATCTACCCAGGTCGTAGGACTAAAGCTCCGGACACAGGCCACCAATTTTTTATAGGCCAGCTTGTCCTCGGCACCTAAGTGCTTGTGTTTTACCCTGTAGTGGCTGGTTGACAAATCAAAATGATCCAGCTGCCACCTAAGGGGGATCTTCGACAGCAGCTGTTCCTCTCCATTGGCATTCCACCTCAGAAAATATAGACTATTAAGGGAAAAGTGGGTAATAGGATTCACCGTGTACCACCTATCCTTGATGTTTCAGGCGTAGTCAACGCATGTCTTGAATAGCCTCGACGACTTCTTAAAATAAACCCAGCTATGTCACCTGTCACCGCTCGACCGTTGCAGGTGGAAAATGCGGAAGAAGAGGGGCATGATGCAACCTATCCTGAGGTACAGGCACACCAACTTTGTTAGAAAAAGATTTTGATTCTACTTCTCTTATATAGTTTTGATGATAACAATATTTTATAAGAACAAATTAAAGTACTAAATTTTTCTATATGTGCAGAATAGAAGTTCTCAGGAAAATGATGTTTCTAAGGTTGATCAACATCTTTTAAATAGTACTCAAGCCAAGCGCACCTTCTATAGAAGATTTGATGATAGAAAGAAGTTCTCACCAAATAAGCTCTCATTGTTGCCCAATTTCAGACACACTCTGATGGGCATTTATGATATTCTGATTCTCATAATAAAGGATAATTAAGAGGGAATCAAGAATAACGACTGGGAACATAATCTTTATTTTTGGAAGGACTTTATGGCTATTTACATTCATCCAAATATGGCATTAGATGTTCCCAACAGATCTCCTATTCAAACGCCTATATAGAGGAGATATCTTGAAGAAATTGAAGCTTTTACACCAAATAAGCTCTCATTGCTGCCCAATTTCAGACACACTCTGATGGGCATTTATGATATCTGATGCTCGTAATAAAGGATAATTAAGAGGGAATCAAGAATAACGGCTGGGAACATAATCTTTATTTTTGGAAGGACTTTATGGCTATTTACATTCATCCAAATATGGCATCAGATGTTCCCAACGGATCTCCTATTCAAACGCCTATATAAAGGAGATATCTTGAAGAAATTGAAGCTTTTACACACACACACACACGCCTAAACTCTAATCAATTTCTTACTTTGTGCTTAAGTTCTGTAAAAACTATCACCTAGTGATAATAGCTTTCTGAAGCATTATTAGTTACAACATTTTGTAAACTCTTTGTGATTTCCTTTAGTGACTAGTGTAGTCAGTAGACTCAAGAAGACTTTGACTATAGGTCTTAGTGATTGTATTAATAGTTTTTGAATAGTGGATTAAGACCTCATTGAGAGAGGAAAAATCACCTTGGCGGGGGGACTGGATGTAGTTTGAGTTCAAACGAACCAGGATAAATCAAAGTGTTTTTTATAGTCATTTTTTTATAAAACCCAATTCCAACCCCCTTTCCCTGTGTTTTTCGCTCCTTCAATTAGTATCAGAGCTCTAGGTTCTGAGATATACACTTAACCGTGTCGGTAGAAGATACAGAAAACAAACACAATGGCAGATTCAGTCAACAACAACAATTATTATCAAAATGACAAGATCAACGGAAAACCTCCAGTGTTCAATGGCGACAACTTTCACTACTGGAAGGTGTCGCTCCCAGGATTTTCATCCTAGTACAAACGCGAAAGTGGCGCGGAAAAGGTAGAGTCACCAGCCAGGAATTTTTATCCCGAATGAATGGGAAAGGTAATGCTGCACAAACCTGAGGAAGAAGGAAAGGACGAGGTCTTGCGAACCAAAGATCTGGGTTCGGGAGTCGGTTACGACCTGGGAAGGTATTAGCACCCCAGACCGTCCTCCGTACCCGACGGGATCCACGCTTTCTTGTCTGTTTCAAATGGTGAGAAATAAGATGCGACTGAACAAAGAAAATGGGGAAATGTAGGGAAAATAAAGAATGTGCTCGCACGGGCCCTACCCCGCTGCCTATATACCTCATCAAGAAAATGAGGATCAGAGTCGACGTGGTTCACCTAACTAAGGCGGGAACTATTTGTTTGTGTTTCATAGTTGGAACTGCGTATGTCTATGCTTAGGTGTTGCAGGCTCGTCTGATACGAGTGCGCTTACCGTCTTGCATGCGAGACAAATCGTCGCAAGTTTGCGTTTAGAGTGAGTGAGATGAGAAGAGAATTCCCGCAGGAAAGTCGTTTATTATTGGTTGTTTGCTTTTTAAGATTTTTGTATGAATTTGGCACAAGGAAGTGAATTCAAACTCTTTTCCATGGAATGTGTACTTGATACTACATTACAAGTTGGAATAATAGAACAAGCACACCAAGAAATGAGAATTTATCCAAGACTTGTTTCCAAGGATTAGGGTCCAAGTTCACTAGCTTGTTGAACTTATTACATGTTTTTGTAGCTTTTTGATGAAGAAGTACCTTTTAGATTTTCTTTGTGAACATAATCTCTTAATCAGACTTGTACATCATGCTCGACAAGCCCAAACTATTCCAATATGGAATGAATGTAAGTGCCCCATGGAATAAGGCTATAGACAAGAGATTCTTTCATGCATTTATTAAGTATTTTTTATTTTGTTTGAAGATGAGAGAAGAAGACTCAAAAGGCAAAAGGTCAAAGCTAATGGGAGACTAAGACACAACCCTAAGTTATCTTATTATGTACAAAAGGCGATCCTATGGTTTGTGAGGTAATCTAAACCTAAGGAAAAGAAAAGCAAGTTAGAATTCAACTTACTTCCTAAGGAAGTTAAGTTGAATCTAAAGCACAAAAGGGAACCCTATGAACAAAACAACAAGTGCTAAGGTAAATGCAATAACACGTATAAGAGATAAGAATGAAGAATGATTACCTCATCTTACCCCCTACAAAACAAATGTTAGCATGATGAAGTAATTTGAATAAGTATAACATGGCAAACTTCAAGTAAGAACTCACACTAGCCTAAGAAAGGGGTTAGTGAACTTCTAAGGCTAATACCTAAGTCTAAGGTATCCGATGAGGTAACACACTTCAAAAGTCAGTAGCTACATCATATTAAACATATCTAAAGGATTAAGTGAGTTAAAGTCAAACTATGCCCTAAAATGTTACTAAACCCTAATGAAACCTAAGGATGGAGTTAAAAGGGAAACCTAAGTGTTTAGCATACCAAAATCTCCTAAAATCAAAGGTAAGTGAAAAATCCAGAACTTAACACTATAGGTGTAAACACCCCAAATTTTCCCTCACTAAATTCACACCATGGCTTGTGATCTTTTCATTTGCATAAATTCAATCATATCATATCATGTTGCATTTTTTGCTTCACTGCATTGGTTCAAGTTCATCTGCATCTAGGGTTTGTGATCTGGGCAATCCAAGATTCATCTGAGCCACTCCAAAGGTCTTCAATCATATCAAGAGGGTCCATGTATGTTCAAGCATCATATTATATCCTCCCAAGATCAAGGAAATCAGAAAATCACAAGAACTAAGAAAGGCATGGAAGCAGAGCCAAGCTTAACTGCACGGATGACCTAAAATTAGGGTTTTGGTTTCAGAGGCCATAACTCCAAATTTTTTAGTCATTCTTGTTTCTATTGGTATCTATATGTTATAAGGATCCTACACACCAATTTTCATGAAGAAATTCAATGGGGAAGGCATCTGATCAATAGATGACTTCTTGAGCAAGTTAGTGCAAAATCAGGGCATCTGAGGCCCCCATATATCCAACCAAAGGGTCTTATCCATCATTTTAGGTGTATATGATCTTTATTTGATCTTAGAAGAGTTTATAAGTTCACAAAATTGTAGAATTTCAAGCCATTTGCAAAGATGCCATTTTGGGAAAGTGACTTGTAATGCAAAATTGCCATTTTGGGAAAGTTTTTCAACCTCCTCTTTTTGATTCAAAAATGCTTCAAATGAAAAATTCTTGGTCATGAAAGTTGTATATTGAATCATTCCCTTTTCAAAAAGTACAAGAACTTGATCTAATTCATCATAGAACTCAAGTTACGGCCTTGCAAAGTTGGGAAAATCACTAAATTTCATTTATGCACCAAAGAGAGAAACTTGCAAAAACTCATTCCAAGGAAAAATGTGACCTCTAATTGACTTCTAAGCATTTCACAAACATGATACATGACCTAAAATTCAGAATGGCCCAAGGAATCACTCATTTTCATGCCTTGATCATCAAGTATTTCAAAAGGGACCAAAACTTCATGAATTTACAAAATGACACAAATCTTGATATCCACTTGTGCCAGCTCCTTAAATCAGTTTCCATGGACCTCCCTAAATCCAGCTAACTCGAGCCATGCCTCACAACCATCCTGCCATGAGCCCATACCTCAAAGGACAACTTTCTTGACTTTATGCAATTTGAGCCATACCAATCATCATAGACCACCAACAACTCTGACCTATCAAGACTTGATACATGGACCAAAAGCAACTAAACACACACAACAAGCAAGGTTGAATCCTCCCATAACTCAGCATACACCAAAACTCCCTCTTATGCATTTTTCTTTGAAACTCAGCACACAAGCTTCAAACATCAAAACAAACTCCATATAACAACTGACCATCAACCTCTGATCATTTCCCACCCATCACCTTGCCTTGAAAACCCCCATATCAAAAACACGATTTCTCTCCCCCTTTGAACTGAACTGCATCAATCTCACAAACCAGCCACAAGAAACTCCAACCAAGCATCAAAGTTTCTTCAGGGAGATCATTGGAGGGGTTTTGAAGCCAAGGAGCTGCCCGAAAGCTCTAGGGTTGAAAGCTCCATCTCAGGTAGCTCTCTCAAACTTTTTTTCCAGAAATCTTTTTTTAAGTTATAGAATTGTTCCTTATGATCCCCTGATTACTCTGAGCTTTGTAGTTTTGAAAATGGTGAAGAAATGAGCATGAACCGAATCTCTGAAATTTTTGACCTAAAAAGAGATTGATTCGATTCATGCTTGTTTCTGAAAATAAATGAATTTCATGCCTGGATTCTTGTTCCTTGATGTTTGTTGAGTGATTCTGGAACTTTAGGGGGCTTGGGGTGAGGTTTTGAGGGAGATAGCATTTTTCAGGGGAGGGTGTGGCCGGAGAAGATGACCGGAGGTCATTTCCGGCCACCTGAAAGTAATTAATTAGGTTAATTAGGTTTAGGGCATAGTTTAAACCTGGACCCTTGGATTTGAGTTTGGCGCGTGTTCTGGATGGCCAGGATTGTGTCATTAGTTTTAATCTTAGGATTAATAATTAATTAAATCAGATTAATGAAGTTTGAATGAGGGCCGTCCAGATGCGCGCCCAGTCAACATGTTTTAAATCCAGAATGCATCTCAGCCTTCCATCCAGCATACTTCTCATTTTAATTAATTTTATTTCATTTTTTCTCATTTAATTTCTACGAATTTTAAAAAATAGTAAAACATATCAAAAAATTCTGAAAATTTTTATTCAAGCTTTTATTAATTTTCAGAACCCAAAAATATTTTTATTTTTATTTTTTGCATTAAAAAATATTTTTAAATCATTTAAATGATTATTTTTAATTAGTTAATGAGAATTAATTAATTAAAAATACATTTAGGTATTTAAAAATCCCAAAAAAAATCAGGGAACATTTTCAAACATTTACAAACATTTACAAACTCACAACACAAATTTATTTTTGGTTCTGATCGTACTTTGGCAATTTTCATTTGAATTAGGGTTCTTTAATTTGAATATTTTTAACCCTAACTTCAAAAATTCATAACTTTTGATCCAAGTTGAATTTGTGAATGGTTCTTTTTGCATTGTGTTATGAATTCTTTCAAGCATCTAAAAACATTTTTGTTTCATTTTTATAATGCATTTTAAATTTGTTTGGCATATTCCCTTTAGGATCACCCTTAAAACCCTAGAAATTTAGGAAAATCATAAGTCCTTTAGGGTTTAGCTTCTGACCTTCCCCTTTGGGCAGTGAACTTGTATAGGTTTAGGGTCCCTTTGATTCCATTTTCAATTTTTTATCTCATGCTTTGCTTCTGATTTTGAATTTTGCATCTCATGTTGTACATAAACCCTAATTTGCATCTTCATTTGCATTCATCTTGCATAAGCTTGCATACATGAACTTGCCATGACATTTTGTGCATCCAAATGACATATAAGACATTTTAGGACATGTTGAAATCATGTTTGATCATTGCGTCATCCATTTGCCATGCTTTTGCTTTCATTTGATGTCATATGCATTCATGAACTTTCATACCTCTTACATGTCTCATTTGCATTCTCATCCCTTGTATGATCATCCTCATCCCTTGACATGCTTTCATACCATCTCATAGCATCATTTGCATCATGATTGTGCTTCTGACTTTGGCTTTCATCTTTGCATTTCATTTCACTTTCATGTCATGTCATTTTTCTTTGCTAACTTTTCAGGTGGTAAGTGTTTGAGAAGTGAATTTGCCTTCACTTCTCATAACCTCTTCTCATCTCTTTTATGCATTCATTGCTGAATTTTACTTGTGGATTAGAGTGAGCTTTCTCATTCATGCTCCTTCCTAACCTTCTTTCTTCAAGCAACTTATCTTCTTAAGTGAAGTAAGTTGTCTTGCTTCTTCTTGCTTCTCTTCCTTCATCCTGCTTCTTCCATGGTGGCTTTTCCTTGAGAACTTCTTGCAAGTCTCATAAACCCTAGGAACACCCAAGCATGATCACAATTAGGGTTTTATTAGTCCCCAATTAGTTTTACCTTTGTGTCATCTTTGAGTCTTCTCCTCTCATCTCTTAATCAAGGACTAAACCTTCAAGGTTTTAAGGCTATGTGATTAGGGTTATGCCTGCATCCTTCTATTAGGATGGAGTGTATAACTTTAATCCTAAGTGATAAACCCTTAATGTGTTTAAATCCTTTATTCAATTCACCTAACAATCATCAAGACATCAAGCTTGTAACTTGGGCCTTGCATTAGGGTTCTAATTCTTCCTTAATTGGTTAAGAAGGACTAACCCTAGTGTTAATGGACAAGTCCCCCTCAATTTGTCTTACAAACCATACAATTCATTTCTTAATCTTATCATTAACTAAAATCCACTCTAATAAAGACTTTGTTTTGTCATGAGGTTAATCCCTAAATCATGGATTAAGTTGAGGAGCCTTCCTCAGCTTAAATGTGCTCATCTATTATCCTTCTATTAGGATAGTGTAATGGGTCCATTAAATCCTTGATTATGGCTTAAACTCATTACTTAACACTAAACAAAAGCTCCAAAAACATCTAAATAATTGCAAGTAGGTTAATGATCTTAATCCTACATCATGGTGATTAAGTGTGAGGTGCTTACTTCATACTTAAGGTATTCTCATTACCCCTAATCAGAGGGAGGATGTGATGAGTTTAATAAACCCTTGGTTTAGGCTTAAGCTCATTTTCTTATGACAAATTCCAAAAGCAATAAAAGATTAAAAACACAAAAAAAAAACAATAATCGTCTCCTCCGGGATTCTTTTCTCATCATCTTCATTCACAAACAAGAACTTGCTTCTCCCGTCTAATGCAAGAGAGTTTGCACCTGAGCCAGACAGATCATACACTTGAGCATAGACAAGTAAGCAGTTCATCAGTCAATTTACCTTTCAGTCTCTTTGAGTCGAACTACGGTGTTCTGACTTCCTCATTGCACGAGAGGATACGTAGGCATAACTTAATTGTTATCAAACAAAAGTCTCTGTCCACTCCCCCCTCTTCCAGCATTATTCTTTAAGCCTCATTGTCTTGAGCATTGCACTCTTTCCTTGCACTGACACTTCTTTTATTCACTTCACATTTCTTTTGCACTGACACTTGCATTCTTTTCCAGCTTTTGCACACAGAATAACACTGACACTACCCATTTAAAACACAAATCTTTTGAGCGTGGATCCCGTCGAGTACGGCGGACGATCTGGGTGCTAATACCTTCCCAGGTTGTAACCAACCCCCTTTCTCAGTTTCTCTGGTTCGCAACCGTCTTATCCATCCTTTCCCAGGTTTATGCAGCATTACCTTTCCCTCGGGATAAAAATGCCTAGCTGGTGACTCTTTTCAGTTCACCCTTGTGTGTTCCTCTCTCGCTGACCGTTCGCGTCTGTACCCTATTTGACCCTTCCTCATTTAGTGGGAGCGACAGCTTGGCGACTCTGCTGGGGACCCTTATATTGCAACCAGGGCTTCTGGTTCTTTTTGTGGGTTCCTCCTAGCGCTTGTTTGATTTGTGTTTACCGGGGTGTTATGTGCTATGTGTGTTTATTTATTTTGCTTTATTTATTGCTTTATGTACAACTTTATTTATTGCTTTCTTACAGTTTTGCATATTTCATACTGTCATTTGCTGGATCTCGTTTGCTGTCTTGGTGGGTGGGGTTCCATTAAGAGTTTAAGGTCCTATACCTGGGACCTGAGTGACACCTAGGCTAGAGTGGTTCATATTCTTTCCCATTCCATTTCGGTCTGGTGCGGGAATATGAAACACGGTTCAGATGTGGGTTTCTTCTTGAGAACTCTGTGCTACAGATTTCCTGTAGTGCTAGGGCTATCTGGGAAGCCTGCCAAGTCTGGATGACCTTTATTATGACCTTCAGAAGCTGAGGTGAATTAGAGGAGGATCTTTTATGGTTATTGTAAACACTGTACCTCTGGGTTAGAAGTGTTTACACTTCTCATAACTGATCCAAGTCTGAGGATCCTTGTTCTAGAACATTACATGTGAGGGGGTTGGGTTGTTTACAGGTTTGCAGGAACCCTTGGCCACATCATACCCTGTTACTATATTGTTTAAGAGTACCTCATTTTGGACAGTTCTTGTGATTAACCCTGGACATGTGACTCTTTATTTGAGTCCTCCACCCTGGTTACTGGATTTCTGAACCTCCATCTGGACTTTTGAACATACATGGGCCTTATATCAAGACAGATAATCGGATCCAACTTGATCACAAACCCTTGCATATCATTTGCATACCTCATCATTGCATCATTTAACATTTGTTTATTTGCTTTTCAGGGTATCCACCTCATTGTATCTTGGTTTTGGTTTTGACCCCTTCTTCTGCATAGACTTCTGCCTCAGCTGTCTTCTTCAGCATCTGCTTCAGTTATCTCCATCACCACCAGCATCAACATGTCAGAGATTTATTTCCAGCCTTAGTCTGTGATCTTCATCAGCACTCATCTTCAGCTCCT
This sequence comes from Lathyrus aphaca, assembly GCA_963966055.1. NCBI lineage: Eukaryota > Viridiplantae > Streptophyta > Magnoliopsida > Fabales > Fabaceae > Lathyrus > Lathyrus aphaca. Next base: position 278,271,140 of record OZ014523.1, read on the forward strand.
TCAGCAGCACTCATGACTACTCCCAGGAAGAGCAACATCTCCTACCACTTTTTTGAGCCTTTGTTGACTGGTATTAGGAAGGTCCAGTCGCTCATCACATCTGACCACATCCCACTGTTTAGAGAGCACTATGGGGGTATCTTGGATATGGTTATGGACCTTTATCCTTCTCAGAGAAGCATGATCCACACATGCTTGCAGTTTTATGACCCTCCATTGAGATGTTTCACCTTTCCAGACTTTCAGTTAGGGCCTCTGCTGGAAGAGTTTTCTTTATTGATTGGAGTACCCATGAGAGGAGCAATCCCTTTCAACCCAGAGATGACTGCTCCTAGGAATGAAGAGATAGCAAGGGCATTGTGCTTGGAGCCTGCCCTTATTGAGAAAAGTATGACAACAAAAGCTGGGATTCCTGGTTTGCATTTGAACATCTTGATTTCTCAGGCCATCCTGAAGGCTTCATTGGGAGAGTGGAGGGCAGTCTGTGCACTGTTAGCCCTCAGCATATATGGGGCTATATTGTTTGCAGATGAGCCTAAATTTGTGAGTTAGAATGCCATCCATTTGTTTCTTCTAAGGAACCCAATACCTACACTTCTAGGAGACTTTTACTACTCCATTCATTAGAGGAATGAGAAACAGAGGGGGAAGTTGGTTAGATGTTGTGCTCCTTTGTTTTACTCATGGCTGCTCAGACACCTGCCTAAATCAGATGCCTTCTTAAACCCACATCAGTAGAAGAATTGGGCCAAAAGGTTCATTGCCTTGACTTCAGATGATATCAGATGGTGCACCCAGAGCACCAAAGGCAAGGACATTATCACCAGCTGTGGACAGTACCCTAATGTGCCTCTGATAGGAGTAAAGGGTTGCATAAACTACAACCCTTTACTGTTTAAGAGACAATTGGGCTATGCCTTGGTTCACTCTCCCAGAGGACAGGATTTAGCTGAAATCCTGTATTGTGAAGTGCAACCTAATTCAACTGTTGTCAGGCAAGCATCCTGGGCTTGGGACAACATCCAAACAAAAGGGACAACCATTCTTGGAAGATGTAACAATGTTGCTTCAGCTCAGTTCTATGATTGGTCTGGTACTAGAGCTCAGATCACCAGGATGCCTTTAACCCTGGAAGACATACCTGGACCATCTACAGTACAACCTGCAACAACAGTTAGCCTGGAGGAATTTGAAAAGTTGAAGGAAAGGAGTGAGCAGCTATCTCAAGCCTTGAAGAAGACTCTTTGGGAAAGGAGTGATGGTCGCATGGACATTGAGAGATTGGAAAAGCTCAGGGTTGAGCATCTGGCCAAAATTGAAAAGACAGAGGACTACATAAGGAAAGCAAGGGCTGTGGAACAAATATTGAAGAATGCCTACAAGGAGGCCAAGATTCAGAAAGCTAGGGCTGAGCATTATCTGCAAGATAGCCAGGCTAGGTGGGTCAGGATCACCGAAGCCCGTACACAAGAAGACCAGAAGACTCAAGCCAAGATTGATCAGCTGGAAGCCAATGAGAAGAAGCAGCAGAAGGCTTTGTCGGCTGCTCAGAAGGAGATTTCAGAATTGAAGCTCAGAGCAGGATTGAAGAGATCAAAAGAAGCTGACTACTGCTATTGCTACCAGGAACCTCCTCATTAGGACCATTACAGAGCACCCAGCAGGTCCACTGACTGAGGCACTCCTGTCAGGGAAGATGAGTTTGGATTGGATGTCTGATTCTTCTTTGCTTGTTGTTCTTTCCTTTTGATGTACTTTTCCTTTTATTGTATTTTGACCCTACAGGGGCATGTATTGTAAAACAGATTATGTATGCTTCATCATTTGTAATATATTTTAGTTTGTTTTCATTTGGGCTTTCTCTCAACAACATCAAGCATCTTCCTCGAGGTATGGAAAGGTCAAAACCAAGAATCAAACCGGATACCTTGGAAAACAAATAAGCATACTGCATTGCATACTGACTTTTTCTTTGTTTTGTAGGTTTTGATTATTATTATGTCTAACTTTGTTGCCATCTCAGGAAACATTGCTCGTCGCCGAGTGTTCCCTGTCAACCGCACGCACCGGTAACCGACTCGTAACAACCTTCCCGGCATTCAAATGGAGCAAGTACAAAAGGACCTGACTGAGGTCAGAAATCAGATGGCCAATGAGAGAGTAGAGATGAGAAATCAGATGTCTCAGTTTATGGCTGTCATGACTGGCTTAGCCCAGAGTCAAGAAATGTTAAGAGAGCTGGTGGAAAGGCAAACTCCTGAGAAGCCTCATCTTGGAACAGGAGGAACCAGCAATAATGAACGGGGCCAGCCTCGTATTGACCCACCGAAGTATGGACCTCATCTGAATCTAGAAGTTAACATCCCGAGGAATGTTCAAGGTAATACTGTTGGGGGCAGAATCCTACAAGAGGATCCCCAAGAAGAAAAGTTTACTGTTATAGGGGCTGGACATGAGGTATATGATAGAAGATTGGATGAAATAGCCGAAAAGTTAAGATCTTTGGAATCTCAGAATTCTCTGGGTTTTGACGTGATGGATATGGGACTAGTAGATGGGGTGAGAATTCCCCAATAATTCAAACCCCTATGCTTTGAGAAGTATAATGGTACCTCCTGTCCTCGCACTCATCTGCAATCTTTCTTGAGTAGGCTCAAGGCTTATACCATGGATGAAAAGTTATGGATGTTCTACTTTGAGGACAGTCTGACTAGAGCTTCAAGAGAATTGTATTCGCATTTGACTAGGGCCACCATAAGATGTTGGAAGGACTTGGCCGAGGCTTTCATCCGGCAATATCAGTACAACCTGGACATGGCTCCCAATAGAACTCTTCTAATGGGCATGTCTCAGTCTTCTAGAGAAAGCTTTCGGGATTATGCTCAGAGATGGAGACAACTTGCTGCTGCTGTCCAACCACCTATGTCAGAAAGGGAAATGGCTGACATGTTCATGAACACATTGCAAGGGACTTATATTGATAGACTCGCTGCTTTCCTCCTCTACCAGTTTTTCTGATATGGTCATAGCTGGTGAGAGAATTGAAAGTCTTTTGAAGATGGGAAAAATCTCCGACAACGGTGCAAGTTCCTCCGGCAATCCCAGAAAACCTTTTGCAGGACCCCGAAGGGCGGGTGAAACCAATTCTATTCATGCAAGCAGGGGCAGGCCCCAATATTCTCACCGGTCAGTAGCAGGTGTTACCATCCCAACTCCAGTTCCACAACAACCATTGTATCCTCAACAACAACAACAACCTCACTATCAGCAACCATCTCATTTCCTGCAACAGAGAACCTACAACAACAACAATAGCAACCAACAGCAACGTCCCTTCCAACAGAGACCATATCAGGCAAGTAGGGTGATTGACCCTATCCCCATGCCTTATGCTGATTTATTGCCACAACTCCTGAAGCTCAACCTGGTTAAGTTAAGGACGTTGGCACCACCAGATCCTCTCAATCTCCCTAAGAATTATGATGTCAACGCCAGGTGTGCATTTCACTCCAACGCACCTGGTCACAATACTGAGAAGTGAAAAGCATTACAGATGAAGGTTCAGGATTTGGTTGATTCTAAAGCCCTCATCTTCGCACCTCCTCCGAACGTCAACATAAATCCTATGCCTAATCATGGTGGGCCTAGGATTAATGCCATTGAGGAGGACCAACCATCTATATTGATTGATAATGTTACTGTTGCACCCCAAAATTTGCCCTCCTCAAGACAAGACATTGTGTATTAAGAGGTTCACAAGGTTCACAAGACATCTCATGAGGTTCACAAGGTTCACAATTGATTGACAAGTTTGACAATTCCCTCAGACAATGCATCCTCCTAAGCAATGCATCCTAAACTAGGGTTTTGACTTTCATCAGGCTAAATGGACTTCCAAGACTTCAAGTGAGCTTCATAGCATCTTATATGTGTTCAAGAATCCCCATGTCAAGTTTCAAGACTTTCCCAAAATATTTGCTCAGTCAGATGATCAGATAGGTTAAAATCAGTCAAAGCAGTTAAAAAGTCAAACTGAGGTCAACTGTGGTCAAACCAAAGTCAAACTTCATGATTTTTTGCCAACATCAATTATATGAAGCAAAATTCATCATTTGATCAAGGGTTGATCATGATTCATCAAGGAGATTGCAGATCATCAAGAATCAGGAGTTTCTAAATTAGGGTTTTTATAGGAAAAGTCAACTGAACTTTGACCAGCCATAAATTTCACATGCTTCATCAAATTTTTTCCATCCAAAGCTCATTTTTAAGGAAATTGAATTATCTACAACTTTGTGTCTCACAAGCCAAGCCCAAAAATGCTTCATTTGGAAGGTATGAGCTAAGACATTATAGGTCATTTTAAAAGTCAACAAAAAGTCAACAACTTCCAAAGAGCATAACTTGAGAATGGTAAAAGATATGGACATGAGACCAAAGAGGTTGGTTAGAGGACTCTTTAAGCTTTCCAAAATGTCCAAGAACACCTTTATAGCATTAAAATTGAAGGATTTGTGCCCTTGCAAAGTTGGGAAATTTTTGAGAGGTTTATGAAGCAAATAGGGTCTTAAAACCATAATTCACCAAATGGGCTTGCTTTTTTGTGATCCAAATACTTCCATGACACCATGCACGAAATAAAATTTATTTATGCATAATTTTATTCATTTTATTTTTATTTATTATGATTTTTTATGTTAAAAATCATTTTAAATTAAAATAAAATATAAAATAATGGATATTTGATTTGATTTGGTTTCTAGAAAGTCTTAAGACTTATTTAGACTTGATTGATACAAAAATAATGAAGTTTATACCAAAATAGCAAGGCTAGATCAAGGATATTCAAAATTTAAGAACAAATCTTTTTCAATCTCTATGGATCAAAAAGTTCAAAGGATGGACCAAACTCTTGACCTAATTTCATTCACTTGTATATAAACAACATAAAGATCAACCCTAGACACGAATTCACAGCCTCCAACACCTTGTTCAAACTTCACAAAATCATTCAAAAACTCAAATTCGGTTTCACTATTACAAGGAATTTAAAGGTATTTTAAGAACATAGGAAGGATCCTTAGACATCACTGAATCGATCCCAACCTTCAAAAGCACCTGAAACTTGCTCATATGCCATAACCGAATGCATCTTCATGTTCATATTATATGTTTTCTATTTCATATATTCATGTAACATAAATTGTTTTTGACCATTGATACTTGTTTGTGAAGGTATTTGGAATGTTTCTGTATGCTTGGATTGAATTTTTATTACAGATTAAGGGATCCACCATGGCTAGGGTTTCGGCCCCTCGTTTGGGGCTTCATGATAAACCAAATATAAATAATTTTTAAGAACATAAGACGATTGTATGAGTTCTGAGGATTATATTTCACTAATCAATTTGAAGAAATTTCACTGTTTTATTGATGTTTGAAATTCGTAGGTTCTGAACATGATGAACTTCGCAGAAAAAAACGCAGCTAAACTCATAGTTATTTTCGCAGGAAATTTGAGGAAGACGAAGCTGTCTGGCGCCAAAATCCAGTTTAAAAAATTGATTTAAAATATTATGTTTTTTTGGTAGATATATGTTGAATGTGTTGTAGTGGCTCAGTGGTTAGTGTGCGCGTTTAACATATAGATGGTCCTGGGTTCAAATCCTCCCCAGGCCATTTTGCTTTGTTTTGTTTTTTTGAGAATTTTCACAGGATTACAACAAAACCAACTTGGAGTGGATTGCTATCAGCTGCGTGCAGTGGCCCAGTTGGTTATGCTTCTGATTATCCAGGTAAAGGACCTGGGTTCAAATCCCAGGTCCTGTTTTTTTTTGTTTTTGTTTCATTTATTTTTGTTATTTCTTTATTTTATTCTTTAAATAAGTTAAAATAATTTCTAAAAAATATCTAAATCATTTTTAATAAAACTTTATTTTCTTTTAAAATTTATATTATTTTCTTAAAACCTAAATTAGTATATTTATTTCATTATATGTTTTTTAATATATTTATAAATATGTATATATGTATTTTTGTATATAATTGCATTAATTATATTTAAATTAATTTCTAACCCTAATATTTTTATATATATAATTAAAACCCTAATTTTCTCTAACCCTAATCCTAACCCTAGTTCTTATTTTATTTAAATCTTAAAATTAATTAAATTTTCCTAATATCCAATTAAATAATTAATCATAGTTTATTTTGTAAATAAATTAGTATATCTTTATTATTTTATTTTCATCTCAAAAAATTCTTTAAAATTGTTTATTAAAATCTAAAAATACTTAATTGAATTATATGTCTATTTTGTATATTATTACTAACCTTTTCTTCTTATAATTATTTCATCACTAACCTTTTATTTAATTGTTTAATTTGTTTTTATTATAATGTAACTGTAAAAGCGTTGTAATAGTTGTAGTTTTATCGTTTATTTATTTATAAATATTCTTGTTTTGGTTAGTAAGTATAGGGAGTGATAACCTATTTGCTTTAAAATTAACTTAGATCACTAATTATAAGATAAATATTTGAATTTATACACGCACACACGTAAGTCGATCTTTGATCGCCATCTCACTTCCTTAAGGATTATCCCTCATGTTGCCTAAACCAAGAGGTCAAGTAAGGTGTCTAAAAGCAAGGTCCCTTCTCCTGAAATATCATCAAGTCCCTTTATGATTATAAGATCAAGTCCCTTCGAGGTTGCCTTCGTAAATGATCTTGTCCCTTTCGAATAGAAGATGATAAGTCCCTTCGAATTGCTAAGACACCTTACATTTGCCTAAACACAAATGACCTTTCACATGTCCCTTATAACATCCAAGGTAATGACTACCTATTCCTTAATAATAGGGATAGTCTTACCATTGAAAGAACATATAAGAACAGTAAAGACTTAATATAGGGTATGTTCCTCTTAAGTACTTGCTCACCTTTTCAAAACACTCTTTTACACTTCACATTTCAAACAAATTTTCAAAACAAAGTCTTTATATATATCCGTACAAGGATCATTATAAAGTACTTAAGAAAATTTTTAATCACACACTACACTTCTCAAAACAGTTTAAAGTGAGCTAAGTAACTAAGAGCCCATGGATAACCATGGATGTAAAAGGTTCTAACACCTTCCCTTTACATAACCTACCCCCCCCCCCCCGAACCCAAAAATCTTTTAAGGTCTTTCCTGTTCTTTTATGCCCTTTCCTTTGGATAAAATAAAAGTCGGTGGCGACTCTTGCTATCCGCAACATTTAACTAAAGTCAGTTCTCCCACCGTGTTACAGTTACACAGATTCAAACACCACTGGCTGAAGTCAAAGTTCAACTTTTAAGATGCCAAGTGTTCCCGGGCTGTGGGGCCTGCTGTGAATTGTGTAAGACAGCTAGTAATGGTTGTGAGAAGCTAAGGATTGGCATAGATGGCCTTATCCAAGATGGAATCTTGCAAATTACTTCAACAGCTCCTGCAGCAACTCTTGTCTCCACAACAATGGAATCTCCTACAACATCAACAAACATTCCTTCAGCAACAACAGATTCTCCTACAACAGCAACAACAATCATTCGTACTGATTCATCAACATCACCAACAATTACTCCGTCCATCACTTCAACAAGTTAAAATTCAATAACTGTTTCTTCTACAACATCAGCATCCATTTCATTGACAGAATCTTCTACAACGCCAACAAAAATTAATGAAGATGTCTCAACAGTTACAATCTACTACGACCCATCAAATGTTCCTCCCAGCAGCAATTTCCAACAACAAATTGTGGCACCTCCTGCCAGATCTCCGGTCACTATCTACTATGATCCGCACACCATTACAGTACCTTTCTCCGCAGCAATCAGCCCAGTCACCATTACGGTACCTGGGCCTGTTCCTTATGAAAGCAGTAATGCCATACCTTGGCACTACGGCTCTGATCTTTACTGCAATGGGGAGAAAATCACTCTGGATTCATCAACCTCTTCACCACAAATTGATAATGTTGGGGGAGGCGGAGGCTTCACCAGAAGTTGCTGCCAAGGTAAAAGGAAAGAGTGTGGTATCTGAAGAACCAACTGCCAAAGACACTCAGAAGAATCTTTTGAACAAGATGTAGACGAGTTCATGAGAATCATAAAAAGGAGTGATTACAAGGTGGTGGACCAGCTTCACCAAACACCCTCCAAAATCTCCATATTATCACTGTTGATGTGTTCCGAGGCTCACAAGAATGCATTATTGAAAGTCCTGCACACATCATACGTGCCGGAGGAGATTACTGTTAATCAGTTAGAAACTGTGTTTGCAAATGTCAACACCAGTCATGGACTGGGCTTTACAAGCACTGATTTAACAACGGAGAGGCGCAACCACAACAAGGCTTTGCATATCACCTTGGAATGCAAGGGTGCTGTATTGTCTCATGTACTGGTAGACACTGGGTCGTCACTAAATGTTCTACCAAAGAAAGCCTTAGTGAAGCTGGAGTATGATGGCTTGGCATTGCGTCCGAGTAATTTGGTAGTGAGAGCGTTTGATGGCTCTAAAAGATCAGTGCTTGGGGAGATTGATCTGCCTGTGTTGATTGGCCCGCAGACCTTCAAAACTACCTTCTTTGTGATGGACATACAGCCGACCTACAACTGTCTGTTGGGTAGACCCTGGATCCATGCCGCTGGCGCTGTTACGTCTACCCTTCACCGGAAGTTAAAATTCGAGTGGGAAGGCCAAATCATCACCATTTGTGGGGAGGAGGACATCTTTGTTAGCCAGCTGGCTACATATAAGTACATAGAAATGGATGGGGAGATCCATGAGAACATGAGTCAGGGGTTTGAAGCCCTTAATATTAATGAAGCATCTGATGTATCTGGGACTTCCATCACGTCATATCAACAGGCCCGAAAGGTTGTTGAGGAGGGTACCGCCCAAGGCTGGGGCAAGCTGCTGCCAGTTGAAAAGAAAGAAGACCGATTCAGGTTGGGTTACAGACCAACTCGACAAGATCAACCTGAGGCTGCAACAGAGCCCAAGTTTGTCAGCGGGGGATGCTCACCCCGGATGCTGTGAATAGTTTGGAAGATGAGTCAGAAGACGAGCGCAACCTGGAAAGTTGGATACGTCCAAGGATCCCGGGGAACCATGTCTCAAACTGGTCTTCCCAGGAAATTATAAGAGTTACTCCGGCAGAGTAATTATTATTTCCTGTCTTTAAGCATGCATCAAGTCCTGCATCTTACCCAAGATGTCAGGGCTCATTTTGTAATCGGGCCATCTTGTATTTTGTGCAAACGATCAATTAATGAATATCAGGACATCTTTTGCAAATGAATCTTTTCTTTTCCGCTCACTGTTTTTCATTTTTCATTTTTTTGTACAAAAATAAAATGGCAATGTTTTCAGAATAATAACTTCATTTTAACTTTTTCTAAACAAGATAAAACTGATCACTAAAATGAACAAATCTAAACCCTTGCAGAGAGTGCCCTCCAGACTGCACCGACAACAACACTGCTATGACTTCATATGACTTTGGCAATCCGATTAATCAAGCCGATGAAGGGGTTGAAGAAGATTATAAGCTACCTGAAGAATTATACAGGTTGTTAAGACAAGAGGAGAAAGTTATCACTCCTCATCAGGAGGAGGTTGAGACGATTAATCTTGGTACAAAAGAAGACTTGAAAGAAGTGAAGATCGGGGACCGTCTGCCAGATTCGGTAAAAGAACAACTTATTGATATACTCCGGGAGTATGTAGATGTTTTTGCCTGGTCTTATCAGGATATGCCAGGTCTGGATACCGACATTGTTATGCACAAGCTGCCTCTAAAGGAAGATTGTCCACCAGTAAAACAGAAGTTGCGCCGTACTCGCCCAGATATGGCAATGAAGATAAAAGAAGAGGTACAAAAACAGTGGGACGCCGGTTTCCTTGTTGTAACTAGCTATCCGCCGTGGGTTGCTAACATCGTACATGTGCATAAGAAAGATGGTAAAGTACAGATGTGTGTGGATTACCGGGATCTGAACAGAGCCAGCCCGAAAGATGACTTCCCTTTATCTCACATTAATGTATTGGTCGACAATACGACTCAGTTCTCGTTGTTCTCCTTCATGGATGGATTTTCAGGATATAATCAGATCAAGATGTCACCTGAAGACATGAAGAAGACAACTTTCATCACACCCTGGGGCACATTCTGTTATAAGGTAATGCCATTCGGACTGAAGAATGTTGGTGCCACTTATCAACAGGCTATGGTAACATTATTCCATGACATGATCCATAAAGAAATCGAATGTTATGTGGATGACATGATTGCCAAACCCCTCACAGAAGAAGACCACCTGGTGAATCTGTTGAAACTATTCAAGCGTCTGAGGAAGTAGCAATTGAAGCTAAACCCTAACAAATGCACATTCGGGGTGCGGTCCGGTAAGCTGCTGGGATTTATTGTAAGTGAGAAAGGGATTGAAGTTGACCCTGACAAAGTCAAAGCCATTCAAGAAATGCCTGCACCAAAAACTGAAAAAGAAGTTCGGGGGTTCCTAGGTAGATTGAACTACATTTCGCGATTCATATCTCACCTTACAGCAACCTGTGAACCTTTGTTCAAATTGTTAAGGAAAGAACAAACGATCAGGTGGAATGAAGACTGCCAGAGGGCTTTTGACAAAATCAAGAAATACTTACAAGAGCCTCCAATCCTTATGCCTCCAGTTGAAGGAAGACCTTTAATAATGTACTTGACAGTATTTGAAGAGTCAATGGGGTGTGTGATGGGCCAACATGACGAGTCTGGTCGAAAAGAGTATGCAATATACTACCTAAGCAAAAAGTTTAATGACTGTGAACAACGTTATTCACTGCTCGAGAAAACTTGTTGTGCTTTAGCGTGGGCTGCTCGCCGACTAAGGCAGTATATGTTGACCCACACTACCTTATTGATCTCAAAGATGGATCCAGTCAAGTACATATTTGAGAAGCCAACACTTACCGGACGGGTTGCAAGATGGCAAATGATTCTCACAAAATTTGACATTCAGTACACATCTCAAAAAGCCATCAAAGGCAGTGTATTGTCTGATTATCTTGCTGAGCAACCCATTGATGATTACCAGCCTATGAGATTTGACTTCCCTGATGAAGACATCATGTTCATAAAAGCAAAAGATCATGAAGAGCCTATTCACACCGAAGGTCCTGACCCCGAAGAAGAATGGACAATGATGTTTGATGGGGCTGTTAATATGAATGGTCGTGGTGTTGGTGCAATACTCATTACACCTAAGGGAGTCCACATGCCTTTCTCGGCAAAACTCACCTTTAACTGCACTAACAACGAAGCTGAATACGAAGCTTGTATTATGGGTCTTGAGGAAGCCATTGACCTCAGGATCAAGACTTTAACTGTATTCAGAGATTCAGCTCTGGTAATCAATCAAACCAATGGCAAATGGTACACTCACCAGGAGCATCTGATACCTTACCGGGATTATACAAGGAGGTTACTCACATTCTTCACAACAGTCAAGCTTGAGTATATCCCTCGAGATGAAAACCAGTTTGCAGATGCTCTGGCTACCATTTTATCCATGATCAAAGTTCAAGCTGCCAACTTTGTGCCTCAGATTTCAGTATCCAGACTTGACAGACCAGCATATGTATTCTCAGCAGACCTTGCTAAAGATGATAAGCCTTGGTTCTATGACATCAAATACTTCTTAGAGGATCAAACATACCCACCTGGGGCATCTTCCAATGACAAAAAGACATTAAGAAGGCTAGCTGGTAGTTTCTTCCTGAATACTGATGGTTCCTTGTACAAGAGAAACTTTGATATGGTACTTCTCAGATGTGTTGATAAAATAGAGGCAGACTTGTTGATGCACGAGGTGCACGAAGGATCTTTCGGTACCCATGCTGGAGGACATGCAATGGCTAAGAAATTGTTAAGATCAGGCTACTACTGGATCACAATGGATGCCGACTGTTGTGCTTATGCCAGGAAGTGTCATAAATGCCAGATTTATGCAGATAAAGTACATGTACCTCCCAATCCTTTGAATGTGATGTCTTCACCTTGGCCCTTTACCATGTAGGGCATTGATATGATTGGCAAGATTGAACCGACTACTTCAAATGGCCACAGATTCATCCTGGTAGCCATTGACTATTTTACCAAGTGGGTTGAAGCAGCTTCATATGCAAATGTCACCAGGAAAGTGGTAGCCCGATTCCTGAAGAGAGACATCATCTGTCGGTATGGAGTGCCCGAGCGAATCATTACTGATAACAAGAATATAAAGAAGATTGTGCAAAAGATGGTGGTCACCTACAAAGACTGGCATGAAATGTTACCATTTGCCTTGCATGGGTACCGTACCTCAATCAGAACATCCACTAGGGAAACACCGTATCAGCTTGTGTATGGCATGGAGGCAGTCCTACCTGTTGAAGTTGAATTACCCTCCTTGCGGGTACTAATGGATGTTAAGCTAAATGAAGCAGAATGGGTCCGATCCCGGTACGAACAATTGAATCTGATTGAAGAGAAGAGATTGGCTGCAATTTGTCATGGACAGTTATATAATAAGAGAATGAATAAAGCCTTCGATCATAAAATCAGGCTTCGGGAATACCAAGTAGGAGATCTTGTACTGAAAAGACTCCTTCCTCCTCATACAGACCATAGGGGCAAGTGGACTCCGAATTACTATGGTCCATTCATAGTGAAGAAAGTTTTCTCTGGAGGAGCACTAATGCTCACTACTATGGATGGTGAAGATTTCTTATCCCTTGTGAATTCAGATGCAGTTAAAAAATACTTCGCATAAAATGACCCGCTGGACATAAAAACAAAATATAAGTCCAGGAAAAAATAGTGCATCCCAGCGAGTCAAAAACAGAATAAAGGACTCGGGAAAAAATAATGGAAAAAAAAAAGTACACCCGCTGAGTTGAAAAGCCACATTGGACAGCTCAGGCAAAAATGGGTATCCCGGTGGATTGAAAACCCGAAAGGGCGATCCACGCAAAATAAGGGAATAAGCGAACAACTGCATTCTGAATTCGTCTGTATCACTTACAACATGGCAAGCTTCGAAAGGTTCGAGCATCGGTCAGAATCGGCCTTCTTCAGAAAGCAAGATGAGAAGAACGTCAATGTCATACAAGTCATAGCAAAAGGGAAGCACACTGAAGCGTCTTCAACATTGCCAACACCTTTTTGTTTCTCAATTCGTAACAATCTCCTCATTTCAGGGGATCTATTTCTTTGAGTGTACTTGCCAATTCAGGGCACACCAATTAATAAAATCAGATTTTCAGTCATATTTCGTCTCGTACATTTTATTTTCATTTGCAAAAATGTCCGATGTCCTTGAAATATTGATTGAACAAATGCAGATGCATCTTCTCTAAATTACATGCCTACAGGAAATATATTTGCTCTCGGGAGTGTCTAAACTCCTATGACGGAATCCAGTGAGGAATAACTCGGGATACTTGTACGTTTCTTTTGTCATAACAGGATTGCAGGTATTCAAAGCGCAACATAGGGGCATGAAAGCTCCTCCCCATCAGAACATCATCAAAAGGCCCCTTTTCCCAGCTAAGTTCATCATCCTCAGCAGGCTCCCCATAGAAATCACTAGGAGGATCGTTCAGTGATCGTTCCTCCCCAGCCAAGTGCAAAGACAGGGAACCATCTCCCCGCAAAGCTCCAGCCTCTATCCTGAAGAGCAATGTCTGAAGATCTCACAACAAAGTGACGAAAGCTTCCACAGACCCCAGCTGGGCTCCTCACTACCAAGATAGGTCTATCAGTGACCTATTTCCCCAAGCAGAGTCATATATATCAGATCTACCAATGATCTCATCCCCAGCTGGGATATTCTTTCAAGACAAATCAATCGGAGGTCTTCACAGCAACGGGATTCGGATCCCGGATCGGTATCTTTACATAATCATGGCATCCGCATCATAAATCACCTCAGAGCGTAGCATTCCGTCTAATACGGAGCATTACGGCAAGAATTAAACATATTGCATAATCACAAGTCATGTTTTGAATCAAACACCTGTATATACCAACATCCCGTCAGCAATGTATATATAGACTCACAGAAATAGCAGAAAGCCAAAGCATCCCTTTGCACTTCTAAAAATACATATACATGATCCTTTTGGCACTCGTCCGTGTCATTTTCCCCAGTAAAGTCGCCAGAACATTCTCCACAAACAGATATCTATACACCCTTTTGGCACTCGTCTGTGTCACTTTCCCCAACATGGTTACTTAAACACTCATTGTAAATCAAACACTTGTTTATAATACACTTCTTCTGACACCCTTCCGTATCATCTTATCCCCACAGATCTTCAGAATGTTTTTACACTCATGAGTTTATAACTTATACACTTCCTCTTATGATACTCGTCTGTATCATACTCTCCCCAGCAAAATGATACACTCATCTATGTCTCATTCATGCTTATTTTTCACTCATACAGATAATCGTCCGTATCTTGTATACACCGCTTATCTTTCTCAGATTCAACACTCGTCCGTGTCCTTTGTTAACCAGTTGATACTCGTCCGTATCATCATCTCTGAACACGCGTCAGCGTTTGTTTCTACTGATACTCGTCCGTATCATCGTCTTAAGGATGCTCGTCCGCATCGTTAATCTATACACAATGTCAAACACTTATACCTTTCATTTCTTGAATGTAGACACTCGTCCGTGTTTACCATTCCTCAGTAGAACGACTTTTCTCCTATCTGACATTCGTCCTATGTCATGATACTTCCGGCAGCCGTACCCTGCCAGGTGACCGTCCCTCACTTTTTGATGATCGTCCTTCATCATTCCACCAGCGGAGTCTCCATTATTGGAACCCTTTCCTATCCGGCATTCGTCCTATGTCGTGATATTTTAGCAGTCGTCCCCTGCTAGTTGATTTTCCTTCACCTCTTGATGATCGTCCTTCATCATTTTATCCGATAGCTGTCCCCATTGTTGATTTCGTTATCTGACATTCGTCCTATGTCATGATAAACCGAAGAGCAGCCGTACCCTGCTAGGTGATCGTCCTTCACCTCTTGATGATCATCCTTCATCATGCTTATCCGATGGCCGTCCCCATCGTCGACTCTTTCTATCCGGCATTCTTCCTATGTCGTGATGCTTTCGGCAGCCGTAACCTGCCAGGTAGTCGTCCCTCATCCTTATCCCCAACAGAGCAGCCATCCCCTGCTAGGTGATCGTCCTTCACCAATGATGACCGTACCTCATCATTTATTTCATCTATGTTTTGACCTGATGGTCGTCCCCATCATTAAATTTACCTTTGATCCTCAGAGAATCTTTGTTTGATGGTCGTCCCCATCATGATCTCTTTATTTCCCCAGCATGTTGGCCGTACCCGTCGCCGCTTTATCCCCAACAGTCGTCCTCTTCTCGATGGTCGTCCTCCATTGCCCGCATTTTTATAATCATACTATACTTTCTTTTACAATCTATATCCCTTTTCTTCTTCACCCAGTGAGTGCAAATTTTGGACTGTCTTTGGTATTCAACCACAAGTTATCTTGTTTTCCTGTTAAGCCGTCACTTACATCCTGCACAGCTAACTCATGCTTGAATAGGGGCAGTTGTAAACACCCCAAATTTGCCCTCACTAAGTTCATACCATGGCTTGTGATCTTTTCATTTGCATAAATTCAATCATATCATATTATGTTGCATTTTTGCTTCACTGCATTGGTTCAAGTTCATCTGCATCTAGGGTTTGTGATCTGGGCAATCCAAGATTCATCTGAGCCACTTCAAAGGTCTTCAATCATCTCAAGAGGGTACATGTATGTTCAAGCATCATATTATATCCTCCCAAGATCAAGGAAATCAGAAAATCACAAGAACTGAGAAAGGCATGGAAGCAGAGCCAAGCTTAACTGCACAGATGACCTAAAATTAGGGTTTTGGTTTCAGAGGCCATAACTCCAAATTGTTTGGTCATTCTTGTTTCTATTGGTCTCTATATGTTATAAGAATCCTACACACCAATTTTGATGAAGAAATTCAATGGGGAAGGCATCTGATCAATAAATGACTTCTTGAGAAAGTCAGTGCAAAATCAGGGCATCTGAGGCCCCCATATATCCAACCAAAGGGTCTTCTCCATCATTTTAGGTGTATATGATCTTTATTTGATCTTAGAAGAGTTTAGAAGTTCACAAAATTGAAGAATTTCAAGCCATTTGCAAAGTTGCCATTTTGGGAAAGTGACTTGTAATGCAAAATTGCCATTTTGGGAAAGTTTTTCAACCTCCTCTTTTTGATTCAAAAATGCTTCAAATGAAAAATTCTTGGTCATGAAAGTTGTAGATTGAATCATACCCTTTTCAAAAAGTACAAGAACTTGATCTAATTCATCATAGAACTCAAGTTATGGCCTTGTAAAGCTGGGAAAAATCCCTAAATTTCATTTATGCACCAAAGAGGGAAACTTGCAAAAACTCATACCAAGGAAAAATGTGACCTCTAATTGACTTCTAAGCATTACACAAACATGATACATGACCTAAAATTCAGAATGGCCCAAGGAATCACTCATTTTCATGCCTTGATCATCAAGTATTTCAAAAGGGACCAAAACTTCATGAATTTGCAAAATGACACAAATCTTGACATCCACTTGTGCCAGCTTCTCAAATCAGTTTCCATGGACCTCCCTAAAGCCAGCTGACTCGAGCCATGCCTCACAACCAGCCTGCCATGAGCCCATACCTCAAAGGACAACTTTCTTGACTTTATGCAATTTGAGCCATACCAATCAGCATAGGCCACCAACAACTCTCTGACCTATCAAGACTTGATACATGGACCAAAAGCAACTAAACACACACAACAAGCAAGGCTGAATCCTCCCATAACTCAACATACACCAAAAATCCCTCTTATACATTTTTCTTCGAAACTCAGCACACAAGCTTCAAACATCAAAACAAACTCCATAAAACAACTCACCATCAACCTCTGATCATTTCCCACCCATCACCTTGCCTTGAAAACCCCCATATAAAAAACACGGTTTCTCTCCCCCTTTGAACTGAACTGCATCAATCTCACAAACCAACCACAAGAAACTCCAACCAAGCATCAAAGTTTCTTCAGGGAGATCATTGGAGGGGTTTTGAAGTCAAGGAGCTTCCCGAAAGCTCTAGGGTTGAAACCTCCATCTCAGGTAGCTCTCTCAAACTTTTTTTCCAGAAATCTTTTTTTAAGTTATAGAATTGTTCCTTATGATCCCCTGATTACTCTGAGCTTTGTAGTTTTGAAAATGGTGAAGAAATGAGCATGAACCGAATCTCTGAAATTTTTGGCCTAAAAAGAGATTGATTCGATTCATGCTTGTTTCTGAAAATAAATGAATTTCATGTCTGGATTCTTGTTCCTTGATGTTTGTTGAGTGATTTTGGAGCTTTAGGGGGCTTGGGGTGAGGTTATGAGGGAGATAGCATTTTTCAGGGGAGGGTGTGGCCGGAGAAGATGACCGGAGGTCATTTCCGGCCACCTGAAAGTAATTAATTAGGTTAATTAGGTTTAGGGCATAGTTTAAACCTGGACCCTTGGATTTGAGTTTGGCGCGTGTTCTGGATGGCCAGGATTGTGTCATTAGTTTTAATCTTAGGATTAATAATTAATTAAATCAGATTAATGAAGTTTGAATGAGGGTCGTCCAGATGTGCGCCCAGTCAACATGTTTTAAACCCAGAATGCATCTCAGCCTTCCATCCAGCATACTTCTCATTTTAATTAATTTTATTTCATTTTTTCTCATTTAATTTCTACGAATTTTAAAAAATAGTAAAACATATCAAAATATTCTGAAAATTTTTATTCAAGGTTTTATTAATTTTCAGAACCCAAAAATATTTTTATTTTTATTTTTTGCATTAAAAAATATTTTTAAATCATTTAAATGATTATTTTTAATTAGTTAATGAGAATTAATTAATTAAAAATACATTTAGGTATTTAAAAATCCCAAAAATATTCAGGGAACATTTTCAAACATTTAGAAACATTTACAAACTCACAACACAAATTTCTTTTTGGTTTTGATCATACTTTGGCAATTTTCATTTGAATTAGGGTTCTTTAATTTGAATAATTCTAACCCTAACTTCAAAAATTCATAACTTTTGATCCAAGTTGAGTTTGTGAATGGTTCTTTTTGCATTGTGTTATGAATTCTTTCAAGAATCTAAAAACATTTTTGTTTTATTTTTATAATTCATTTTCAATTTGTTTGGCATTTTCCCTTTAGGATCACCCTTAAAACCCTAGAAATTTAGGAAAATCATAAGTCCTTTAGGGTTTAGCTTCTGACCTTCCCCTTTGGGCAGTGAACTTGTATAGATTTAGGGTCCCTTTGATTACATTTTCAATTTTTTATCTCATGCTTTGCTTCTGATTTTGAATTTTGCATCTCATGTTGTACATAAACCCTAATTTGCATCTTCATTTGCATTCATCTTGCATAAGCTTGCATACATGAACTTGCCATGACATTTTGTGCATCCACATGACATATAAGACATTTTAGGACATGTTGAAATCATGTTTGATCATTGCATCATCCATTTTCCATGCTTTTGCTTTCATTTGATGTCATATGCATTCATGAACTTTCATGTCTCATTTGCATTCTCATCCCTTGTATGATCATCCTCATCCCTTGACATGCTTTCATACCATCTCATAGCATCATTTGTATCATGATTGTGCTTCTGACTTTGGCTTTCATCTTTGCATTTCATTTCATTTTCATGTCATGTCATTTCTCTTTGCTAACTTTTCAGGTGCTAATTGTTTGAGAAGTGAATTTGCCTTCACTTCTCATAACCTCTTCTCATCTCTTTTATGCATTCATTGCCGCATTTTACTTGTGGATTAGAGTGAGCTTGCTCATTCATGCTCATTCCTCACCTTCTTTCTTCAAGAAACTTATCTTCTTAAGTGAAGTAAGTTGTCTTGCTTCTTCTTGCTTCTCTTCCTTCATCCTGCTTCTTCCATGGTGGATTTTCCTTGAGAACTTCTTGCAAGTCTCATAAACCCTAGGAACACCCAAGCATGATCACAATTAGGGTTTGATTAGTCCCCAATTAGTTTTACCTTTGTGTCATCTTTGAGTCTTCTCCTCTCATCTCTTAATCAAGGACTAAACCTTCAAGGTTTTAAGGCTTTGTGATTATGGTTATGCCTGCATCCTTCTATTAGGATGGAGTGTATAAATTTAATCCTAAGTGTTAAACCCTTAATGTTTTTAAATACTTTAATCAATTCACCTAACAATCATCAAGACATCAAGCTTGTAACTTGGGCCTTGCATTAGGGTTCTAATTCTTCCTTAATTGGTTAAGAAGGACTAACCCTAGTGTTAATGGACAAGTCCCCCTCAAGTTGTCTTACAAACCATAAAATTCATTTCTTAATCTTATCATTAACTAAAATCCACTCTAATAAAGACTTTGTTTTGTCATGAGGTTAATCCCTAAATCATGGATTAAGTTGAGGAGCCTTCCTCAGCTTAAATGTGCTCATCTATTATCCTTCTATTAGGATAGTGTAATGGGTCCATTAAATCCTTGATTATGGCTTAAAATCATTACTTAACACTAAAAAAAACTCCAAAAACATCTAAATAATTGCAAGTAGGTTAATGATCGTAATCCTACATCATGGTGATTAAGTGTGAGGTGCTTACTTCATACTTAAGGTATTCTCATTACCCCTAATCAGAGGGAGGATGTGATAAGTTTACTAAACCCTTGGTTTAGGCTTAAGCTCATTTTCTTATGACAAATTCCAAAAGCAATAAAAGATTAAAAACACAAAAACAAACAATAATCGTCTCCTCCGGGATTCTTTTCTCATCATCTTCATTCACAAACGAGAACTTGCTTCTCCCGTCTAATGCAAGACAGTTTTCACCTGAGCCAGATAGGTCATACACTTGAGCATAGACAAGTAAGCAGTTCATCAATCAATTTATCTTTCAGTCTCTTTGAGTTGAACTACGGTGTTCTGACTTCCTCATTGCACGAGAGGATACGTAGGCATAACTTAATTGTTATCGAACAAAAGTCTCTGTCCACTCCCCCCTCTTCCAGTATTATTCTTTAAGCCTCGTTGTCTTGAGCATTGCACTCTTTCCTTGCACTGACACTTATTTTATTCACTTCACATTTCTTTTTCACTGACACTTGCATTCTTTTCTAGCTTTTGCACACAGAATAACATTGACACTACCCCTTTAAAACACAAATCTTTTGAGCGTGGATCCCGTCGAGTACGGCGGACGATCTGGGTGCTAATACCTTCCCAGGTTGTAACCAACCCCCTTTCTCAGTTTCTCTGGTTCGCAACCGTCTTATCCATCCTTTCCCAAGTTTATGCAGCATTACCTTTCCCTCGGGATAAAAATGCCTAGCTGGCGACTCTTTTCAGTTCACCCTTGTGTGTTCCTCTCTCGCCGACCGTTCGCGTCTGTACCCTATTTGACCCTGCCTCATTTAGTGGGAGCGACAATAGGGAAGTGAAGGATGAGGTTAGTTCAATTGAGAAAGAAGAGATTCAAGTTAAATATGTTCACACATTAGATTGAAAGGTGAAGGAATGCATATAGAAACATGTTTTTAAAGGTGAAACAAAAGACTTAGAACAAAAAATCAAAAATGACCAAAGGGACTTGACCTCCCCATACAAAAACCAGAGGCTTGACAAAAAGTTAGAATGGAAATTAGATTTGGAAAATATTCACAAATGAAGTGGTAAGAGGCATCCTAAAGCTAGGTGTCCAAATTAGGGTTTTTAAGGTCTTTTAGATGACAAATGAACATATGGAAGTGATCACAAAACAATTATGATACACAAAACAAAGACATAATGAAGTTAGCTCATGTACAAATGCAATTTGAGATGGCTAAGATGGAAGGAAGAAGTGAAATTAGGTTAAAATGGGACATAGGTGACTTAAGACTCAAGGAACCCTAAAAATCAAAGGTGAAGACCTAAGGATTGTAATTAACACTTAATGACATCCCCTAAGACCTATGATACTCAAAATTAAGACCTCAAGGTAATGGCATAAATGCCTTATTCTAATGGGACCAAAGGAGGTGAAAGAAATGAACAAAAATGTGACTTATGAACTAAGCAACTTGGAAATATACCAAATGCTCATGAAAAATTATGAAACTTGACACTTGAATACAAAATCCAGAGGGTGACTTATATCCAAATAATCTCACAAAAATTCTTATTTTTGAATGGTCAAATGAAGTGTAGAAGTGGATTAGGGTTTTTGTGCATACATGTGAAAGGAAGGGACCAAAGCATGACTTATAGTGACCTAAAAATCAAAATGAAAATATTTTGGAGAAATTTAATGAGTCCTATGACTAATACAAAAAGAATGAATCATTTATCTTTTATGGTTTGGGAGAAAGAAAATGGACAAAATGATTGGTCAAAAATGGAGAAAATAGGAAATTAATTCATTGGGAAATAAATCCTGACTAAAAAATAAAAGAAAAATGAGAATTTTTTTTATGGAAAATTAGGAAAAAATATAAGGGCATGAAGTGATTGAATACTCGAATAGGACCTGAAGTGATTGAATACTCGAATAGGACCTGTAAATTTGTACTATGTGGGAAATAAAATATGTTGGGAAGAATGCCATCCTCAAATGACGAATCACAAAAGATCCTCGGATATAACACGAAACCTTCCTCGAATGGAGACACAATGGTATACCGGCCTCAGTTGATAACCAAAAACACAAAGACTGACCTCAAACAGACTTTGCAAAAGAGACAAACTGACCTCAATCAATAAGCTCAAAATGGTCTATCATGCTCGAATGATAGCCACAATAACAAGACCAACCTCAGAAGTAATTGAAGAAGAGAATTCTATCCTCGAATGACAACTCACAAGAGATCCTCGAATCTAACAAAAAACCATCCTCGAATGGAGACGTAATGGTATACCGGCCTCAGTCGATAACCAAAAACACAAAGACTGATCCCAGACAGACTTTGCAAAAGAGACAAACTGACCTCAATCAATAAGCTCAAAATGGTCTATCATCCTCGAATGATAGCCACAACAACAAGACCAACCTCAGAAGGACTTGAAGAATAGAATATCATCCTCGAATGACAACTCACAAAAGATCCTCGGATCTAACACGAAACCATCCTCGAATGGAGACGCGATGGTATACCGGCCTCAGTCGATAACCAAAAACAACAAAGACTGATCTCAGACAGACTTTGCAAAAGAGACAAACTGACCTCAATCAATAAGCTCAAAATGGTCTACCATCCTCGAATGATAGCCACAACAACAAGACCAACCTCAGAAGGACTTGAAGAAGAGAATGCCATCCTCGAATGACAACTCACAAAAGATCCTCGTATCTAACACGAAACCATCCTCGAATGGAGATGCAATGGTATACCGGCCTCAGTCGATAACCAAAAACATAATGGAAATAGGACAAGATGGAATAGGATCGTTGTACATAAACGAGAGCCCAGGCAAACAGGATCGTTGTACAAAACGAGAACCTGCGAGGCGACTATTGTACCTAACAAGACGCGGAATAGATGACAAACAATGACTTGGAAAGACAATAATGCTTGGGAAATGGTATTGGTATTCTCTGTGGGGAGAACTTCAAGTTGAGAAGATGTTACGGGTTTTATGTAATATACCTGAAACTGGCCCATGCTGGCATGCACATGTTTGGTTTTATGGCGTAATGCTCCATGACAATGGAAATTCTACGCTTTGGAGGATTCAAATGTAATGATGACTACTAAATGCAAAGAGATCTCCTGATAAGGAGGCTGCATGTATCCCAGGTGGCTTTACTGGGGAGAAACAGTGATCACTGCATTGATCTGGTTAATCTTCATGAGGAGAAAATAACTCTGTGGGGGGACGTTGTTAATGATACACCAGCTCTGAACTGCCGCCATTGCCAAAAATAAATTGGACTTTGAGATAGGAGAGCCAAGACTCTGCTGGAGATGGACTTTTCCTGTTAGGTACGCTACCCATTAAGCTCCGCTAGGGAAGTGAAAAACCTTCTGACTTGGATGGGAACCAGAGGTATGGAACTGTTGACGAAGAAACCTGTTGAGGAGGAAAGACACTTCTTGTACTGCTGTGGATTGCCCCTGTATTGAAGGGAAGTCTCTGCTTAGGGAGGACACCTGCATTCTATCATTACTGCTGGGTAGGAATTTCAACTTTCACCTCTACTGGGGATAACGGGAGACACATGGGAAGACACCTGTTCTTGTTCAAGAATATTGTTGAGATATTCCTCCTGGAAGTTCACTTTAGCTCTACTAGCAACGCCTGTACCTGCACCTGCACCTGCGTAAACACAATTGATAGTGCCTACAACATGGAGATTTAGTTTGGACCTGTATGCCCCAGGCTTATGGTATGAATCACCATCCCGGACACTTAACACTTTTTAGAGTTGTATTAGATGTTTATGTCCTCCTGCATGAGTTAGAAAGCATTCGAATTTTCACAACACAATAATAAATCACAATTTGCTGGACGTTTTTGCAATCAATCAATGTTAGATGAAAAATAAAAACAAAAGCAAATAGTCACAAGTTGACTGAAATTGAATTTTATTGATTTGGAAAACGGCCATGAATAAGTATTACACCAGGAAGCAATTCTCTAGAAAGAGGAAATCTCCCAAAAGGAAAATAAACTATCCTATTGGTAATGTGAAAAATGAATCTCATCGAGTTTTGACTCGGCTATGACTTGTATATCTTCAAGACTATCCGCTTGCTCTGCCCCTTGAGAAAGGTGATTGGACTGGTCTTCAACCCTTGGAATAACCTTAGTTGCAGATGGAATACGAATTTTTCAAATCGCAGTCGTTCATGTTACTCCCTCTTTTACGTGGATCGCCCTTTCGGGTTTTCAATCCATCGGGATACCCTTTTTTGCCTGAGCTGTCCGATGTGGCTTTTCAACTCAGCGGGTGTACATTTTTTCAATATTTCCCTAATTTTTGCCCGAGCCTTTTATTCTGTTTTTGGCTCGCCGGGATGCCCATTTTTTACTGGATCTTTATTCTGTTTTTATCCAGCAGGTCTTTTTACACGAAGTATTTTCTTACTGCGTCTGCGTTGACAGGGGAATGGAAGTCTTCTCCATCCTTGGTTGTTAGCATCAAGGCTCTGCCTGAGAAGACCTTTTTAACCACGAAGGGTCCTTCATAATTGGGTGTCCACTTGCCCCTGTGATCGATGAGAGGAGGGAGAATCCTTTTCAGCACCAGGTCGTCTGGTATGTACCGTTGAGGCCGTACTTTCTTGTCAAAAGCCTGTTTCATCCGCCGTTGATACAACTGTCCATGTCATACAACTGTTCGGAGTTTCTCTTTAATGAGGCTCAGTTGATTATACCTGGACCGAAGCCATTCAACTTCATCTAGCTTAACGTCCATCATTAACCTCAACAAGGGGATCTCAACTTCGACTGGTAGGACTCCTCCATACCATACACCAATGAGAACGGGGTTGCCCCTGTTGAGGTACGCACAGACGTTCAGTACCCATGTAGCGCGAACTGTAGCATCTCATGCTAATCTTTATATGTCACAACCATCTTCTGCACAATTTTCTTGATGTTCTTATTGGACGCCTCGACAGCACCATTCATCTTCGGGTGATATGGCGAAGAGTTGTGATGCTCTATTTTGAAATCCTGACATAAGTCAGCCATCATCTTGTTGTTGAGGTTAGAACCATTATCAGTAATGATTATTTCGGGAATTCCATACCGGCAAATAATATATCTTTTGATAAATCGGGCTACCACTTGCTTTGTAACATTGGCATAAGATGCCGTTTCGACCCACTTTATGAAATAGTCTATAGAAACCAGGATGAAGCGGTGATCGTTGGAAGCTTTTGGCTCAATCTTGCCAATCATATCAATGCCCCACTTGGCGAACGTCCAAGGTGAAGATATAACACTCAATGGACTTGGAGGTACATGGACCTTATCAGCATAGATCTGGCACTTGTGGCATTTGCGGGAATATTTACAACAATCGGATTCCATGGTGATCCAATAATTTCTCGATCTCAACAGTTTCTTTTCCATAGCATGTCCTCCAGCGTGGGTACCAAAGGAGCCTTCATGAACTTCTTGCATCAACAAGCCTGCTTCGTGTCTATCCACACATCTGAGCAGAACGATGTCGAAATTTCGCTTGTATAGCACATCATCTTGATTAAAAAAGAATCCACCTGCTAGCCTTCTGAGAGTCTTCCTGTCTTTACTGGATGCCCCAGCTGGATACTCTTGAGACTTCAAGAATATTTTGATATCATGATACCAAGGTTTGTTATCTTCACCATTGTCAACTGCAAAGACATAAGCAGGTCTTTCAAGACGAGAGACCATGATTCAAGGCACATAAGTTTCTTGACAAACTTTAATCATGGATGATAGAGTTGCTAGAGCATCAGTGAACTGATTTTCATCTCGTGGAACATAACTCAGCTTGACCTTGGTGAAGAAAGTTAGCAATCTCCTAGTATAATCCCTGTAAGGAACCAGGTGAGGTTGATGAACTAACCATTTTCCATTGACTTGGTTCACCACCAGAGCAGAATCTCTGAAGATCTCGAGGTTCTTGATTCGCAAGTTAATTGCCTCCTCAACCCCCATGATGCAAGCTTCATACTCTGCTTCGTTTTTGGTACATTCTAAAGTCAACCGAGCAGCGAAAGGCATATGGAAACCCTCTGGTGAGACGATGACAACACCTACTCCGCTTCCGTTTACATTCACAGCTCCGTCAAACAATACCTTGTGATGATTGTCCCTCATCATGTTTATCTGATGGTCGTCCCCATCGTTGATCCTCTTATCCGACATTCGTCCTATGTCGTGATACTTTCGGCAGCTGTCCCCTGTTAGGTGATCATCCTTCACCTTTGGATGACCGTCCCTCATCTTGTCCCCAGTGGAATCCCCATTGTTGGAACTTTCTATCCAGCATTCGTCCTATGTCGCGATATCTTTTTTGCAGTCGTCCCCTGCTAGGTGATCGTCCTTCACCTTTTGATGACTGTCCCTCATCATTTATCTGATGGTCGTCCTCATTGTTGATCCTTTTATCTGACATTCGTCCTATGTCGAGATAATCCCCAACAGAGCAGTCATACCCTGCTAGATGATCGTCCTTCACCTTTTGACGATCGTCCTTCATCATGCTTATTCGATGTCCGTCCCCATCGTTGATCTTTTCTATCCGGCATTCGTCCTATGTCGTGATGTTTTTAGCAGCCGTCCCCTGCTAGGTGATCGTCCTTCACCTTTTGATGACCGTCCCTCATCATTATTTCATTTATTCTTTCACCTGATGGTTGTCCCCGTCGCGGTTTATTTACCCTTTAACCTGATGGTCGTCCCAGTCAGTGCTTTCCTCAATTCTTTAATCCCCATAGAATTTTATTTCTTTACCCGATGGTCGTCCCCATCGTGGTCTTTTCCTTTATCCTGATGATCGTCCTTCATCAGTTTACCCGACGGCCGTCCCCGTCGCGGTCTCTTCATTTCCCAACATGATGGTCATCCCCATCATTGCTTTACTTACCGTTTTTCATCCCCAGCAGTCGTCCTCTGCTCGATGGTCTTCCTCCATCGCTTTCATTTGATACTCATACTATACTTTCTATTACAATTTATATCCCTTTTCTTCTTCTCCCCAGTGAGTGCAAATTTTGGACTGTCTTCGTATTCAACCACAAGTTATCTTGTTTGTCTGTTAAGCCAGGCGCTTACACCTTGCACATCTAACTCATGCTTGAATAGGGGCAGCTGTAAACACCCTAAATTTTCCCTCACTTTTTCTCACACCATGACTTATGATCTTTCATATTGCATTTGCATAAGCATATCATCTCACATTGCATATCTGTTTCACTGCATAAGTTGCACAATTAGGGTTTGTGATCAGGAGAATCCAAAGAAGTGATATGAGCCATCTCAAAGGCCTTGAAGCTTGCCAAGAGGGTCCATGTGTGTTCTATGGTCATAATATGCTCCCCAGGGTTCTTAAAAGTCAAGAAATCACAAAGCATTGCAAAGGCATGGAAGCAGACTGAGCAGTTTCTACACAGATGACCTAAAATTATGGTTTTGGGTTTGAGGCCCTAATCTCACATATTTTGGTCATTATGGATTCCATTGGTCTTAATATGTTATAAGGAGCATGTGTACCAAATTAAATGAAGAAATTCACTGTGGAAGGCATCTGATCAACTGGTAACTTATTGTGCAAGAAAAGTCAGAATCAGGGCATCTGAGGCCACCATCAATGGTACCAAAGGGTCATCTTCATCATTTTGAGGTTCTATGATCTTTATTTGATCTTAGAAGTGGTTAGAAGTTCACAAGATTGAATAATTTCAAGCCATTTGCAAACTTTCCATTTTTGGACATGACTTGTAATGAAAACTTTCCATTTTGGGAAAGATTTTCAACCTCCTCTTTCTTGATCAAAAAGGCTTCAAATGAAAAATCCTTAAACACGAAAGTTGTAGACTGGATCTTCCCATTTTCAAAAATTACAAGAACTCCTCTTGATTCATCCTAGAACTCAAGATATGATGTTTCAAAGTTGAGAAAAATCTTATAATTTTCAAGTATGTGCCAAAGAGGGAATTTTGCATAATCAAGTTTCAAGACTTCTAATGACCTCTAATCCACCTCTAAGCATCATAACATGATAATGTAACATTGCTTGACCAAAATCATGCCTTGGATCACAAGTTTCTATGAGCTATTTTCACAAAAATCTCAAAGAGGGTAAAATGCAAAATCCATGCTATCACATGAATCAAGCCATCCAGTTCACAAAATCTGATCTAAGGGACCTCCTTGAAGTTAGCTGAGGCAGGACAAGCCTTGAAAACACCTCTGACCACAGCCATGCTCATGGTACACCAACATTGACTTTTTTTGCAAAATCACCCATACCAATCACACTATGCCACCACCAACTCTCTGGCCAATCAACATACTTTATGCAAACCTCAAGCAACTCATTTCACACAACATTGAAGCCTGAAACATCTCATAAGCTCAGATTTCCAAAAACTTGCAAAAAACTTCAAGTCTTCGAATATCACTGCCTAGCCACTCAAACTCACTCATTCTTTCACCATTCACCTCAAAATCATCCATAGAACACAAAGCACCCTCCATTTTTCCCTAAAAGCCACTCTAGCAAAAATATGATTTCTGCCAAACCAGAAATGTATCTCACAAACCAAGCCATTTAAACTTGTTCTAAGCCTTTCAGAAGCTTCAGGGAGTCCATTGGGGTTGATTTGCATCAAAGAAAGGGTCAGAAAGCTCAAAACTGCAAAGCTTCATCTCAGGTATCATCCAAGAACAAATTTTCCAGAACTCTCTTTTCTTGTTATAATATGATTCTACATGTTTCCCTGATTACCATGATGTGATTATTTTTGAAAATAGTTGAAAAATGGCCATGTATTGATGATCTGAAAGTTTAACCCTAAAACTTGTTTGTTTTGATTCAGTATGTTGATGTAAAATAAATGTGTTTTGCTTGTTGATTTTTGTTCTATGATGATTGGAGTGTGATTTTGGGCAGTATTTGTGAGCTTGAGTGGCTTATAGGAGAAGTTTAGTTTTTAGTTCGCCGGAGAAGACGACCGGAGCTTGTCTCCGGTCGCCTGAGTGTCATTAGGGTTAATTTAGGATTAATTAGCCAGTTTGAATTCTGACCCTAGGATCTTTGCTTAACACGCATATGGATGGTCCAGATCACTCATTAAAACCCTAATCTTTAATTAATTAGTTTAATTAAGTTTAATTAATCAGATTAATTTGTGACCCTTAGATCACGCACCAAGTGTAATTTCAAACCTGAGCCATTAGGTCACCATACTCAAAGTTAAGCAGACTCTCCATCTGGACCACTCATCCACGCAACTTCAAATCCTGGCCATTGATTTTGCATACTTTTTCATTTTTCTTTTTACTTTTCATATTTCTTTTCATATATTTATTAAAAATAGAAAAAACATTTATAAAAATCTCATTTTCTGCATTTTTATTTAAAATATTTTTCTAAACTCAAAAACATATTTATTTTTAATTTTTGCATTAAAAATGTATTTTTAAATCATTTAAATGTTTTATTTAATTAATTAAAAATACATTTAGGTATCTAAAAATCACAAAAAACATCATGAAGCATTTTTAGACATTTAGAACAATTTACAAACTCACCATACAAATTTCTTTTTAGGTTTGATCATGTTTTCACAATTTTCTTTGAATTAGGGTTCATAAATTCACATTTTTCTAACCCTAACTTGAAAAAATCATTTCTGATCAACCATGATGAGTTTAAATTTGGTTCTTTTTGCATTGTTTCATACTTTGCATCTACTATCTAGGTTATTTAACTCATAATTTTTCATTGCATTTTCAAATTGTTTAGCATTTTTCATGAAGAATCACCCAAAAACCCTAGTTAACTTAGAAAATTCATAACTTCCTTTAGGTTTAGCTTCTGACCTCCACCTTTGGGGAGTGTTCTTGTGTGTGTTTAGGGTTTTTTTGAGTTCATTTTCAAATTTTTATCATGATGTATGCTTCTGTTTTGGTCATGTGCATCTCATACATTCATAAAACCCTAATTTTCTATGTTCATTTGCATTCATCTTTGCATATCATCATCATATGGACTTGCCATGACATTCCATGTTCTTGTATGCCATCTTAGACATCTTAAGACATGTTAGAACATTTCTTGATCATTTCTTCATTCATTTGGTATGCTTTTCATTCATTACATTTCATGAACATCCATGTGTTTTCAAGCTCCTAACATGCTTCTGTTTGCATCTCATCCTTTGTATGATCATTCACATGCATCATTTATGAATTTGCATCATCTAATAGCATATTTTCATAACATATTCACTTCTGGTCTTTGTCATTACACCTTCATTTTGCTTTATTTCCTTTTGGTTTGCATCTTATGCATTCACACTAACATTTCTGGGGCTTATGGTAAGTTGTTTGGGATGTGGATTTGCCTTCACATCCCACCTCTTCTCATATCTTCATTTGCATATTCTATTTGTCTTTGAAGTGAACTTTCTTCACTTGTGCTCCCTTGCTCTTATCTCTTTCTTTTAGGTTACTTATCTTCTCCAGGAAGTAAGTAACCTATTCTCCTTTCTCTTCTCTTTTCATTTGCTTCTTCTTCCTTAGTGACCTCCTGAAGATCTTCTCTTTAAGCCTCACAAACCATAGGAACATCCAAGCATGATAACTTTAGGGTTGTACATAGTCTCCCCTAGTCTTTTACCTTTGAGTCTCCTTGAGTCTCTCTTCTCATCTCATGATCAGAGGCTAAACACTTAAAGCTTTAGGACTTTGAATTAGGGTTATGCCTGCATCCTTATCTTAGGATGGAGTGTATAACTTTAATCCTTAGTGTTAAACCTTTAATTTGTTTACACCTCTTAATCAAAACACCTAATAATGATTAAGACTTATGCTTATAACTTGGGCCTTATATTAGGGTTACATCTCTTCCTTTTGGTTAAGAGGGACTAACCCTAGTGTTTAATGGACAAGTCCCCCTCAAGCTAGTCTTACAAACATAAAAATCATTTCTTAATGTCACCTTTAATTAAAATCCACTTTAATAAAGGCTTGTTATATAATGATTTTAATCCCTAACCATGGATTAAGTTGAGGTATCTTCTTCAGCTTAAGTGTTCTCATCTATCATCCTTCTCTTAGGATGGTGTAATTAGTTCACTAATCCCTGATTAGAGATTAAACTCATTACTTCACACTAAACAAAAAACCAAAAAAACACTTAATAATTACCAAAGTAGGTTAATATCTTAATCCTATATCATCATGGTAATTAAGTTGAGATCTTCATCTCATGCTTAAGTAGGCTCATTATTCCTAATCAGGGAGGATATAATGAGTTTACAACCCTTGATTTAGGCTTAAGCTCATTATCTTATGCAAAACACCAAAAATAATAAAAAACTGAAAACACAAAAACAAACAGTAAACGTCTCCTCCGGGATTCTTTTCTCATCACACTCATTCTGAAAACAAGAACTCGTTTCTTCCGTCTAATGCTAGACAGTTAGCACTCGAGCTAGACGAGTCACACACTTGAGCATAGACAAGTAAGCAGTTCACAACAAAATCTTTCAGTCTCTTTGATTCGAACTACGGTGTTCTGACTTCCTCATTGCACGAGAGGATACGTAGGCATAACTTAACGATTATCGAACAAAAGTCTCTGTGTCTTCCCCGTCTTTCATCTTTCTTTTCTAAGCCTCAGTTCTTGAGCACTCACCTCTCTTTTTGCATTGACACTCTGTACATCCTTTCCTCCCTAGCTTTTTATGCACATTCAGCACATACACTACCCCTTTTAAACACAATAAAGTAAGCGTGGATCCCGTCGAGTACGACAGACGATTTGGGTGCTAATACCTTCTCAGGTCGTAACCAACCCCCTTTCTCAGTTTCTCTGGTTTGCAACCGTCTTATCCATACCCTTCCAGGTTTATGCAACATTACCTTTCCTTCGGGATAAAAATGCCTAGCTGGCGACTTTATTCAACCTCAACCCCTAACATCGCCGACCGTCCGCGTCTGCTCCGGGACGAGAGTCCAGGGAGCGACACTCATCTCACAGTAACCCCATCCCACAGAAAAAAATGAAACCATTACAGTCCAATATATGATGCATGGAAAATAAATACTGAAAGCAGTAAATAAAGCTGTAAAGTAAACTGTAAACAAAATAGAAAATAAAAAAAATAATACACACCTATAAGAACCCTAGGAAACAAAAACAAATATGCGCTAGGATTGACTCTTCGAGGGAAACCAGAGATTTTGGTTCAATCCCCAGCAGAGTCGCCAGCTGTCGCTCCCGGGATTTTCATCCTAGTACAAACGCAAAAGTGGCGCAGAAAAGGTAGAGTCACCAGCCAGGCATTTTTATCCCGAAGGAACGGGAAAGGTAATGCTGCACAAACCTAAGGAAGAAGGAAAGGACAAGGTCCTACGAACCAAAGATCTGGGTTCGAGAGTCGGTAACGACCTGGGAAGGTATTAGCACCCCAGACTGTCCGCCGTACCCGACGGGATCCACGCTTGTTTGTTTGTTTCAAAGGGTGAGAAAAATATAACTGCTGCTGAAGAAATGAACTGCTAACTGGAATGGGAATGAGAATGAGAAAGAGAATTGGAGAGAAAATGGAAAGAAAGGGGGAAATGTAGGGAAAATAAAGAATGTGCTCGAACGGGCCCTACCCCGCTACCTACGTATCTCATCGGGAAAATGAGGATCAGAGTCGACGTAGTTTGCCTAACCAGGCGGGAACTTTGTTTGTACTTTTTATGGTTGGAACTGCGTATGTCTATGCTCAAGTGTTGCAGGCTTGTCTGGTACGAGTGCGTTTACCGTCTTGCACGCGAGACAAGTTGTCGCAAGTTCGCGTTGAGAATGAATGAGATGAGAAAGAGAAGTTCCCACAGGAAAGTCGCTTATTGTGTTGTTTGCTTTTTAAGAGTTTTGTATGAATTTGGCACAAGGAAGTGAATTCAAACTCTTTTCCATGGAATGTGTACTTACTACTACATTCAAATATGGAATTATAGAACAAGCACACCCAACAAGGAGAATTTATCCAAGACTGGTTTCCAAGGATTAGGGTTTAAGTTCACTAGCTTATTGAACTTTATTAAGTGTTTTTGTAGCTTTTATGAAAAAGTATCTTTTAGATTTTTCTTTGTGAAATAACCCCTTGATAAGACTTGTACATCATGCTAGACAAGCCTACACCACTCCAATATGGAATGAATGCAAGTGCCCCATGGAATAAGGCTATACACAAGGGATCATTTCATACATTTATTAAGTCTTTTTGGATTTTGTTTGAAGAGGAGAAGAGAAAGACTCAAAAGGAAAAGGTCAAAGCTAATGGGGGACTAAGACACAACCCTAAGTTATCATTATGTACAAAAGTGTGGCCCTATGGTTAATGAGGTATTCTAACCTAAGAAGAAGAAAGAGCATGTTAGAATTCAACTTACTTCCTAAGGAAGTTGAGTTGAAATCTAAAGAATGAAAGGGAGCCCTATGAACAAAGCACCAATGTGCTAAGGAAAAAGAAATAAATTCATAAGGGAATAAGAATGAAGTGATTGCCTCATATTCCCCCCTACAAAACAAATATTAGTATGATGGAGAAAAATGAATAATCATAGCATGGCAAAACTTCCAAACAACTCACACTATCTAATGAGGATGTTAGTGAACTCCTAAGGCAAATAACTAAGCCTAAGGAAACCTATAAGATAACAAAATTAAAAAGTTAGTAGCTAAACTCAACTTAAGTATTCTAAAGCTATAAGAGTGAACAATTTCAAACTATGTCCTAAAAGGAAGCTAAACCCTAATAGGAGTTAAAGTGAAGTTACATGAAGAAACCTAAATGATTAAGTATACTAAAATTGTATGAACCCTAAGGTGAATAGAAAATCCAGAGGCTAACACTCAATGAAAGTACCCTATGATGTCACTCTAAAAGGGGATGAAGAGATCCAAGTGAAAGAGATCCAAACATTATGTGTAATGGTGTGAGAATGATAAGAAATGCATATAAAACTTCAAAGGAAAGGAAAAGACTTAGAATGCAACTCAAACATGACCAAGAGAATTTGGATTCCCATACAAAAACCAGGGGCTTGATGAAGTTTTAGAATGGAATTAGAACTCACAAATGAATTACGAGTAAGGTGATATGGAAGAATTGTGATTAAGGGCACCAAAATGTTAAGCATGAAGCATTAAGAAGGCATATGACACTAAATGAAGCCTAAGGACTCATGAATTGAAAGGAACACTTGAAAATGTGTATAAAACACTTATGAAGTGTATGACAAAGATTTAACAATCATGGCATAGTTACAAAGTTGGTTTTGAGGGGCTAAGATGAAAGATGAAGAAGAATTAGGGCAAAAGGAGGCAATGATGACTTATGACTTAAGAAAAATCCTAAAATCAAAAGACAAAGATCCAATGAGGGTGCTCTACTCTTAAGGACCTCTAATATGACCTAAAATACTCAGAACCAAGACCTTAGAACAATGGCATGAATGCCTTCCTCAAATGGATTGAAGAAGTCTTCTAAAAGGGACCAAAAATGACTTAGGGCTTAAGTAACTTGAGAAAAAAATATCAAATGACTTAGAAAAATTATGAAATTTAATATTGGACATCATAATCCAGAGAATGACTTGTGTACAAAAACTCTCATGAAAAATCCTAATTTTGAATGGTCAAAGGAACACTAGAATGCTATTAGGGTTTATTGGGACCTATGTGAAAGAATGGACTCAAAAGGACCTAAACATGACCTATAAATCCAGAGAAAAATGTTTTGAATAAGTATGATGAACATCAAGAGAATTCAAAAAGGATGGGGTCTTTAACATTTTTGGTTTAAGAGAACAATAATATACAAAATGATTGGTTCAAAATGGAGAAATTGTGAAACAATTAAAAGGGGAATTAATTATGACTTCAAAAATGAATAAACATAAAATCTAAAAATATGGAAAATTAAAGAAAAATGAGAAGAATGCTCAAGAATTTATTTGGAATTTTTTGATGCAATTTGGTATTTTTAATAATATGAAACGAAATTGGAATAAAAATGAAAAAAGAAAAGAAAAGAAATAAATTGTATGGGCATGTGGGGTGAGAAAATCAATAAAATGAACTAAACTGGGCTTGAGCATGCACGCTGGGGGGTGTGAGTAGAACCTGAGGCCCAATCCCAAAGGCTCTGGGTCCATGGTGATATGGTGTACCTTAGGTCAACCTATTGACTCCATGAGGACTCTCTGATTGATCCTACGTCTCACAATGATCCTCATAAAAATGAATTATCCAGTAAAAGAGAAAGACCCATGGCATGGACTTAGGGATGCACACACACAATTACTCAGGAACCCTAACCCTAACACGTGAAGGGTACATGTTTCATTGATATGCTGGCATCATCAGGAACGCGGGATTAAAAAGATCCAAGGGCTGGGACTTAAAGCTGGCTAACAATTAGGGTTACTATTCAGGTGACCGGAAGTGACCTCCGGTCATCTTCTCCGGTCACCTATGGCCTAGGGTTTCTTAAATTCTCCATGAAAATGAATTTTACAACCACCATTGCACTCGCCTCTCATCACTGGTTAACAATCTATCATTATTTTTAACTTAGGGTTCTTGAAATGTACAAATCGAATGAAACAAAAACCAGCCTGAAAACTGCATCTACACACATAATGTGTCTATCAACTAGCCAGATATCAAAGTGCTTCTAACAAGCTTTAAACAACAAGAATCAAGAAAAAAGAGAAGAAATCGTGCAATTGAGATTCAAGATGAACCTGGAAATGCAGTGGTTCAGATGTTGAAGAAAACCAGAGAGTAGATTCCTATTATGCTCCTTGCTTGATCTTGATGTTCAACTGAGTGAAATACACCACCACACCACTTGAATCTTCACTAAATTGATGAGAATGCAGAAGTTGTTGATGCTCTTGTTCTTGATCATTCAAACTAAATCAGCCATGAATAATGATCCAGAGATGATAGTAGTGATGGATTGATGAAGAAAGCAAAGTAACAGATGAAGATCACTATGAAATCTAATAAGATGCAGGAATATGCAGAACCAATATCTTGGAGATTCAAGCTGGATCATTCATGGATCTTGAGCACAATGTGATAATGGTGATGAACCGAGGAAGAACAAGATTGAATTGATGAAGATAAAGCTGGATTGAATCAATGATCAATGCAATTTCTTCCCCAAAAACCAGAACCAAATCAGAGAGAATTTGATGGAGATTTGTGCAAATGAGAGTGGTGAGTGCAATTTAGTTATGATAAGCTTCTTATATGCATGGTTAAACTCTAACTAACTCAATTAACAATTAGAACTGTGGTTGAGTTAAGTTAGATGTGAGGTAAGCAAATTGAAGGTGTTTGGTGCAATGACAATGCAACTTAAGTTAAGTTACTCGAATCTGATCATGTGTGATGGAGGATATGTCCATTATGGTGAGGGTTAGTGATGTATGATGAAGCTGATCATTGCAGCATGTGTACAAGGAATGAGGCTTCTTTGAAATGCTTCTCATGTACTTGAATTTTCACTAATGTGCATGGAAGCTAACATG
Source organism: Lathyrus aphaca (assembly GCA_963966055.1). Lineage (NCBI taxonomy): Eukaryota > Viridiplantae > Streptophyta > Magnoliopsida > Fabales > Fabaceae > Lathyrus > Lathyrus aphaca. The sequence goes on from OZ014523.1 coordinate 278,307,566, forward strand.
TATGGACATGTATAAGATAATTGGGACCTCTAAGCATGAGCCATAAGACCAAAACAAGATGGAATTATGCCTGCAAACCTGACTAAACTGAATCACCTCATGTTGCAATGCCTTAGCTCACAAGAAACACAGTTTGAAGTATTGGACTTCCATGGGTGATATCTTCAAGCTCAAGCTACCAATCCACATAATGTTTATGCTTAATTTGAAGAAGATGATGTGTATAACAAGTTTGGAGTTCAAATTAATGTCAACCAATGCCTCTAAGATGATGTAAAATGCCATGGAATGTAAGCATGCTAAACTGAGTTATGGGCGTGTCCAACATGCACCATGCTTGGCCTTGGGCTAAGGCAAGATTTGCTGCAAGATGAACCCTTACTTGAGCCCTTATATCTCTCAATCCTTTGGTCAAATAAAAAAACCTTAAACATCAAAGTTGTAGAGGACAAAATTATAAACAACTTTGATGTTCAAGAGTAATTCATTTGAAGTATCTTTAATGGTATAATTGGCCTTGACATTCAATCCCACAATCTGTTTGATAGAATGTCTTGCCTGGCGCGCACGCAGGGGGCCAGGCATGCCTTGGTTTGCCTTGATTTGCATTAACTTTGGATGATCATATCTCACTCAATTTTGATCTTATGAAAGAGTTCCTCCTATGGGTTTGAAGCTCAAGATGACCTCTTTAATTGGCTCAAAGTAGAATTTTGATAGCCCTCATATTTTGGGAGAAGGCCTCTCTCAAAGATGCTGCAAAAATGGCCAAAACTTGCCATTTTTGGAAACCCTAATTTTCCAAAAATGGTAAGTTTTGGTTTTCTTGATTTCTCTTGATTCCTCCATCATTTCTTGATCAAAATTGATACATAGGATTCTTGTAACCCTAATTTCATGATACTGATCTCAAAAAGTCAGGAGTTGACATTTTCCTCAGCATGGTTGACTTTTCCCCAAATCCCTGATTTTCAGTCATCTGGCCAATTGAACCCCTCCCAAAATGAATTTGTGGATGAAATTTGAACCCTAGGCACTTGACATCATATACAAGACAATGGAATCCACTTTGAATCAAAACTTCATTGAGAAGCCCAGTAGAAGTGAAACCCTAATTTGGCCTTTTTCATCAGGAAATGTTGCACTGCTTGCCTTCTCTGATCAATTCAAATCTTTCCAAGGCTTGTGGATTAAAATGAAGAATTGTAGGATGTTGTGAACCCTTTACACAATGTTGATAAGCTTTGTGTCCATTTGATTGCCTTTTTATAGCCTTCAATTGCTCCAATCAATGATCACATACCTATGCCTTAGCTATACTACACATGATGCAATGTTGTTAGTTATTTCATGAACTTATGTATGCAAAATGCTATGCAAAATGTTGGGGAAATGAGAGGGAAAATTTTGAGGTATTACACCTTACAAATCTTACCTCCAGCAAATGGGTGATCTCCAGTATCCCCAGTAGAGTTCAAGAAGGGACCTTCCCCGACTAAGTCAAAGTAGGGTAATCCCCAGCAGAACTTCATGGTCAGTTGAATTGTTCTCATCTCCAGGCAGAGTCATCATTCACAGTGGGTTATTCCCAGCAAGCAGCTGAATGCTTAACTCCCTACAGTTAGAATTATCAGAATTCTCTCCTCAGTAAGATTTTGACCAAGCGTCTTCCAGCCAAGTCGAAAGATGGTCATTCCCCACGGAGTTTCATGATTGGGATTCACTCATCATAGAAGTATTCCCCAGAGAAGTCACCAATTTATTTTTGGCCAGTGTGATAATTGGATGCAGACAGTTACTCAAATTTCTCAACCAAAGTCAAGTTTTGTCAGAATATCGTGATGTCATTTCCTCAACAAAATGTTAGTCAGAGCATTCTCATTCCCCAGCGGAGTTACAAACGGTATTCTCTCCCCTGCATAAGTAGTCTCCTATGTGACTTTACCTTCTCAGCATTTCAAGGCCCACATCTTCGTGGCAGCCCAGTGGTCATCTGGTTCATCATAAAAGACACTTGTTTGAATCGTAAATCCTATGATGTTACGAGCTTATATCCCGGAGTATGGATCTTTGGATACCATTTCCTGGTGTATTTCAGTTGATTGTCAACACTTTTGCAAGGCCCACGTCCATGGAAGGCTAGTAATCATCTGGTTCATTATAAAAGACATTGTTACGGGTTACTATTCAGGGCATCAGGGTCTCCAAGCAGGGTTTCTTTGGTTGGGTTTATCTCGAATGTCTGATAGCCGATGCTCTCATCCTTTTCAAAATAACAATTGATTGAATAGGGGAATCTGTAACACCCCAAAATTTTCCCTCTCTTTTTCATAGCATTTAGCATATCATCTCGCATACATAACATTGAATCTTTGCATAACATAGATCATGGCAGTGACTTCACTTCAGATGTCGTAGTTTGGTTATATTTCAGTTCAAATGGAAGTTTGACCTAATCTTGGTCAAACTATCGAGGGATTGCTTCAACTGCAAGTTATTTGTGCCAATGGTTTATTTCTCAGGCAGCGCGTCCAAAGTCAAATTGTGGTGTGTGGAATTCTTCAATTTATCAAGTAGTGGTTCGTGTGAGGTTTATTTCAGAAATCGGGCTTATCATTATCAGAGGTCGTCGATTTAGATTGTATTTCATTTGTGGATTTATTCTCTCAATTTCTTATTCAGACGAATTCAAAATGATTCAGGAGTTATTTTGTCAGAGGAGGATTTAATTTGAATGATTGTTCATTTTAGTTGCGATTTGTCTGGTGATAGCTGTGTTTATTTAGGTAATGGCTTTTGTGGAAAGTTGGAGTTTGGTTTTGGACTCATCTATTCCTTAAGTCGAGTTTTCATCATCCACTTGTTCACCATTTATATTATCCATTTTTCAACCAATTCCATTTTCTCTTGTTCAAATAAATTCATTTTTATTCAGAATATCCAAATATATCCATGAGAAAATCAAATCCAATTAGATTTCTTTCAATCACCATCCTGAATTCTATTTTTTTTACAAAATCTACAACCAAATCCATTCACTACTACCCAACCCATTTAGAGAACACAAAAAAAAGTGAATACAAGTTGATGATAAACACGGCTTCAGTTATTCATTCATGGCCCACATACTCCAAGACTTCACGACAACCTTTTCACACCAAGCAATACGCAAAAGCATCACGTTGCACGCACTCGGCCTCACTACGTATGCATAGAGCATACATTGGACGTGAATCAAAACGCGGTGAAAAAGGTAAAAACGCAGAAACTCATAACCAAAATACAGAATCAATGAAAATTCAGAAATGAGATTCAATTCCAGAATGAGAAGAAAAGACTCAATAACCAAAACAAATTTTCTTCATCCTCACCAATAACCCAAACTGAGTTCACTCCTTCTTCATCAACACAATAACCGAATTTCATATTCTTCATCACTTTGAGAATCATAACCAAATCACTTTTCATCATCACAATTTCAGATAAAAAATAATCAAAAACTTCATCTTTATCACATTGAAGCCAACACAAAAATTTGTATCAATCTTGAGCATCAACAAAACTGAGTTCATCACCTTTCTTCACCGAAAGAAAACAATCTTGAATCTCCAACAAAAATCAATCGAATCTACATCTTCATCCTTCTCAGTCAAACCGAATCAGCAACATCCTCTTCATTCATCAATCAAAATCATCATCATTCATCAATCAGAATCATCATCATCACTCGGTATCGATCACGGATTTGTCGTCTTCATCGCACCTCCTCATTGTGTAAAATCGATCATCATCGCTCTTCCACTTGCAGTGATTTTCATTAACATTCATCATCATTGTTCCTTCAACGCGAATCACGATTCGATACTCATCTTCAAGCATGCATCATAGATCATCGTTGGTTCTTGAACATCAAATAACAACATAGATTTAGAGCGTTTAAAGACGAGGAGTGATCGAGTCAAAGGAGGACGAACTCACTGATAAGTTTTCTTCGTTGTTCAGATGAGTCCTGATCTCGTTGTATTAGACGTTGGATTATATATCGTGTTTTTTTGATTTCTAGATTCTGAATGTTTTGTTTTGTTCCATTTGTGTGAGTATTGCGTTTGAGAAAGTAACTTCGGATTCGTGATGAGGGAGTGATTTTAGGCTAGGGTTCGTTTGGCCGGTTTGGTGTTTGGAGACGAACGGGGAATATGGATGGTGAAAGTTAGGTAGGAAGGGAAAAGAAGGTAAACAACGGAGGGTTAGAAGGTTGAAGAAGAAGTGAAGAGCAACTTATGTCGAAGAGACCGTGAGAATAAAGAGATAAAGATTGAAGAAGAAGAAGAAGTGAAGAGAAGCTTATGTCGAAGAGACCGTGTTTGTTCTTTCATTTGTTTTCATTTTAAGAGATAAAGATTAGAGCATAAAGAGATATAAAAGGATGCTGATAGGATAAGATAATGGAGCCTTTTATGATTCCCGTCCATACCGACGGTGACACTTGTCACTGTCGGTAGAACCCCATCATCCTAATCTCGTGCGTATTGATGCATCATAACCATCCCACTCCCTCGCTTCATTAGCCGTCAAATGCGTTTACCATGGATGACTTTTGAATCAACGTTCCAGATGAAGTCAACAAGGTTGACCGCGTACCACCATGCTCCTTCGGGCCTTGGTGAGTTTAGGTCTTCCTTCTCCTACTGTTCGCACCCCTCTTGCAAGCCCATTTCCTTGTTTTAACTAACCTATTGTTATTGCTGCACCCCTCCTCCCTTTTCTTTTCTTTTTATTTTATTTTACACACTAGTTTCATTTTTAATTCATAAAAAATATAACAAACCCTTATAAAATTCCACAAAAATTATTTTAGTATCTTAACACATTTTAGAATCTTTCCATGTTTCTATTTTATAATTTCATTGTTTTTTTTACTTTTATTTCGAATTTTCCTTTGATTTCCTTTTCAATTGATTTCCACATTAATACCTTAGTTTTTGGAATATTTTTAGATTCATTTTATCAATAATTTTAGAAGGCATTTTGCGCATTTTTCTTAATTGTTCTTAAGTGACTTTGTGTGACCATTTGATGGAGTTTAATTGTGAATTTTTTAGAGCCATTTTGATGCAATGTTTGCTTCTTGTTTGTGACTTTAGGAACCTAATTTGCTCATTTTCTCATGAACATTGATATTTGTTTGATGCCTTGCTTCTTAAGTAACTTTTCGTACTTCTTTTCTTCCTTCGTCTAACATAGTTTGAGGAAGGCATTTATGCCATCCTATTAGGTTTGCTTGGTAGATGTTATAGGCAACCTCTAGGGTTTTGGTTTTGACTTTGTGATTGTGATATGGTTTGTGACCATCATCTTTGGTTTGTGTATTGTTTGCATCTTCTTATCTTTACCTTATGCTTATGTGGTTGACTAACCTTTGTTTTGTAGGTTTTTTTTGGCAAGTAATGTGTGTGGGAGGGTATCCCACTGTAGCGGTAAAATCATGAGTGTAAGCTATTAGTTAACTTAACTCAAAGAAAACAGAGTCGCCACCACACGTTTATTTTATTCCAAATGGAAAAGGAAAAATGAGTGAATAAATCCTAATGAATCTAAAAGCAAAAATCTAAAAGAATCAAGCAGAGAACGGGCAAGGGGATTGGTTACAAATCGGGAAGGTTTTACACACCCAAAATATTTGTGGTACTCAACGGGATCCCTTTGAAATATTTATTGCTTTTGGTTTGAAAAAGTTTTGTTTAAAAGGGATTGAAGAGTAGAGAAAAGAAATGTTTTTTAAAGATTTTTGTGTTTGAAGAGACGTTTGTCTCATGCCTACGTACCCATGACGTGCAATGTGAGATCAAAACATTGTAGTTCGTGGTACAAATAGTGAAAAGTTAATATGTTGGATTGATTTTAAAATGTAAAGATAAGTCGTCATTCTTTAGCGAATAACTCCCCTAAAAAGAATGAATCATATCTAAACATATGAAAATGGTTAAAAAGAAAAGTGCACGAGGGCAGAAACACAATTGAACGAGTTTTGCATTTTTTAAAGTATTTTGAAAAAAAAAGTTTTGATATGCTTATGTGGTTTATCATTTATTAAGAAATGAAATCGAAAAAAGTAAAACCGCTTGACCTAAGTCAAGGTTTGATTATGAAAGCGATTTGAAGTTTGAAAACAAAGAAGGTTTTTGAAATAGGGAGAAGCTTGGAAAATTTAAGAAGTGGGGAGAGATAAAGGGACTATCCTAAGACTTAAAGTAAAAGTTAAAGGAAGGACGATCAAACCGTATGACGAACATTCTTCGAAGCGATAGGATTTCATCTTCATAAACAAGTGAAACAAATCGGGCTAAATTCTCCCATCCATAATAGCTCAAGCAAAGGGCAAGATCCTAAAATCTAAGTCCAAAGCTAAGGATAGTGGCCATAGTCCAAAATTAAAGTCACAAGTTTTTAGATGTTTAATCCTTTATTAATATTTGTGTCCAAATGGACAAAGGAAAAAGTACAAGAATATCAATATAAACATAAACAATATGATGAATGATATAGTATAATAAAAGCATAATAAAAGAGATAAGGAGCAAGAGATTAAAATAAAGAGGATAAGATGCGAGAATGAATTAAAATGTTAGTATATTAATAGTATAATAATATTTACATAATAATGGTATGGTGAACTTAATCATCCACAACAAAAAAAAAAGTAACTAAAATCGAAAGGCAACCGGATCCGCTTAGTATCTTACACTATAGTGATCAATCAAGGCAAATAAGATCGAATTCAATGAAATTTGAAAGGAGATTGGGAGACCCAAAGCCCCTATGCATCAAACCTCATAAGTCTCGATTCTTAATGCAAATTGATCAACCACTTTGGGATTACGCAACCAACAAGAGTTCCGGTCCATGAAAGTGGAAGTATGCAATTGGATTTTTATTCCGAATTCGGGACAAATTTAGGTCTATGTTAAGCAATCGCCGAGTAATTTACGAAGTAATTACACTACAAATGTGGCCTGCCAACACCAATTATGGTGAACGATATTTGTGCTAATACATGTTAGAGAGATGATATAATGGATCATCCTCCGAAAACATGTCGCACGAAAAGAAAAAGTGGTAACGGTCTAATCTTATTCGAGATTTCACATTGATTTATCAAATGCAACCTATCACGATCCTAAAGTATGGAGAATGATCCAAATGATCATTGATCCATAGATTTTAAATAACGAAGATTAAACATCTTCGAGAATCAATAATCGTTGAATTAGAGATCTCATCAACCAAAAGAAAAATAAGATGAAAGAAAGAAATATGGAGCTAATATAAAATCCATAAAAAAAAGTAATTATAATATTATTTAAAGGTTTTATAAAATGGAACCAAATCAAAGTATTAGAAAAGATTATTAAAAAAATGAAATCAGTAAATAATTGTTAAAAAAAAAGAAACTAAAAATTGAAATAAAGAAAAATAAAAAATGAATGAAGCCTAGGAGGGAGTATGTGCATGAGGTGAGGGTGGTGAATAGTAGATCCAGATAGGCCTATCAATCACTAAAGCCCAAAACACATTTTATAAACATTCTCTTTTAAACAATTGGAAAAAAACAAATAAAAGAACAAACGAAACAAAATCGTCTTCTTCTTCAAACGCATTGCGGTACTGTAGCTCGGCGGTGGGGAAAAAATGAAGCTTCGCCATATTTGAGCGGCGGAGCTCGAAACATAATGGGAAAGGATCGAAAAGCAGTGCTCTACTCAAATATGTCTTTGATTTCGAACAAAACTCAGCCACAAATTTGAATCGAGACCACGAGATTTACGTCGAAAAAGCTTCAATACCTTTAATTCAGGTGAAATTCAAATTGAATCCTGTTCTCCTCTTCTCTTCTCTTATTGGTATATTGTTGTTGTGGAATTTGATCGTTGTTGAAGGTGAGTTTATGAAGCTTTGTTCTGATTTTGACAGGGTAGTGAGAAGCTCTCAAAGCTTTGTTCTGATTTTCGCAGGGATTTTATGGCTTTCAAAGCTCTTTTGTTATAAGAATTGAAGAGAGTGAAGTTGTATTTATAGAAGAATGAGGTGAATTTTGAAGGCTGAAATTGTGATGTCGTTTAGAAAATATTCGTACGTTTCAGTCTCACAAAAAAATCTTGTGTTTTGCTGAATTTATTCGTGTATATTGTGTGCGTTTCATCTATCAGCTTTGTGCATTTTGATGTTAAGCATATGTGTTTCGATTCTCATGGCAAAGACGTGCTTCTGCTTGCATTTTGTGCTTCTTACTGCATTTTGAGTTGATTTTCGTTGCGTTTTAGTCAGTGTTACTCGTGCAAATCCGGTTAGGATGTATTGGAATGTATCATCGGCTTGTGTCATGAAGTTGAATATGAGTCACGTGTTCTATGGCTTAGCTGAAGCTGAATTTAAGATTTACATGAGTTCCTATGTGAAAAAAAAGGGCAAGCTAGTTATGTGGCTGATGTTGGGCCGATTTACAACTTGTTTCTCTATAAATTTTTGTATAAAAACTAAAAAAAGTGGGCTTTGATGATTTTTTTTGTACTGATTTTTTTGGCAAAAAGAAAATGGAATTAATGGAAATTGAAACTAAATTGGAATAATTGGATAAATTGTTTGGATAGAAATGGATAAAAAAATGATAATTGAAAATGGTTATATGGAATGATTTAAACGGAAGAAAAAAAATGGATAATGGATAGGAAAACTTAATTTGAGTCCATAGTCAATCTCGATTTTTTCTCACAAGCCACTTGATTAAAGCTAATCATGAATCACTGAATAACCTGAAACTTGCCACTTAAGCCATAGCCACTTGAATCGTCTGAAACTTGTCCTGATTATTTGAATTCATGTTGAGGAAAATAAATCCACAGATGAACCACTGATGAACTAATGAATCTCAACACACCACAACTTGAACTTTGAACACACATTATCTGAGAAATAGCCACTGACACAAACAACTTACAGTTGAAGCAATCTTTTGATAGTTTGACCAAGATTAGCTCAAATGTCTATCTGAATCGAATCATAACTGAACAACCACATAAGAATTGAAAACTCTACCTTGTCTTTGAAACCCTTCACACAGAGAGAAGAAGAAGAAGCATGGAACATATTTTTGGTATTTTGGTTAGAGGTTAGTAAATATAAACAAATAAAAGCAAGTAAAAGCATGGTGATCCCCTGTGAGGCATAGACCTGCAACTGAGGAGGATAAATGAACCAATGCGTGATCTTGTTTGTATGTAAGATGCAGATGAATTGCGAAAAATATTAGGGTCAAAAATTAGGGTATGACAGATGCCCCTATTTAAGTTTCTTCGATCCATATATATATGAAGATTGACATCTTCATTTCGATAAGATGGAAGATACTTAAATATCAAAAAACCCAATTTTTGGCCCTAAGAGGCCATGAAACTGGAATGAAATGAAATGAAACAAACTGAAACGATATGAAATGATATGAGAATGATATATGAAAACAAATGAAATGTTATAAAAAAATATGAAATGCAGAGAAATCTGTAAGGAACAAAACGACACATGAAATAGAATAAACGTTGGGATAAGGAGCATGAAACTCCGACGGGGAAAAGCAACATGCTAGAGACCACCACATGGCTCAGCTGATGAGAAAATATCCAAGAATGGAAATTGGACATAAGGATAAAAAATGTCGCTCCCTGGATTTTCATCCTAGTACAAACGCGAAAGTGGCGCGGAAAAGGTAGAGTCGCCAGCCATGCATTTTTATCCCGAAGGAGCGGGAAAGGTAATGCTGCACAAACCTGAGGAAGAAGGAAAGGACAAGGTCCTGCGAACCAAAGATCTGGGTTCAGGAGTCGGTTACGACCTGGGAAGGTATTAGCACCCCAAATCGTCTGCCGTACCCGACGGGATCCACGCTTGTTTGTTTGTTTCAAAGGGTGAGAAAATACGAGTGCTGCTGACTGGAATAGGAATGTGAAATTGAACTAGAAAAAGAGAACGAAGATAAAGAATGAGGAAAATGTAGGGAACATAAAGAATGTGCTCGAACGGGTCCTACCCCGCTGCCTACGTACCTCATCGGGAAAATGAGGATCAGAGTCGACGTAGTTCGCCTAACCAGGCGGGAACTTTGTTTGTATTTTTTATGCACTAAAACTACGTATGTCTATGCTCAGGTGTTGCAGGCTCGTCTGGTACGAGTGCGTTTATCGTCTTGCATGCAAGACAAGTCGTCGCAAGTTCGTGTTCATAATGAATGAGATGAGAAAAAGAAGTTCTCGCAGGATAGGCGCTTATTATTTTGTTGTTTGCTTTTTAAGATGGAATAATAGAACAAGTACACCAAGCAAGGAGAACTTATCCAAGACTTGTTTCCACAGATTAGGGTCTAAGTTCACTAGCTTGTTGAACTTAATTACATGTTTTTGTGGCTTTTGTGAAGAAATGTCTTTTAGATTTTTCTTTGTGAAATAACCCCTTGAAGAGACTTGTATATCATGCTAGACAAGCCTACACCACTCCAAGATGGAATGAATGCAAGTGCCTCATGGAATAAGGCTATACACAAGGGATCCTTTCATGCATTTATTAAGTCTTTTTGACTTTTCGTTTGAAGATGAGAGAAGAAGACTCAAATTGCAAAAGGGAAAAACTATGGGGGACTATGACACAACCCTAAGTTATTTATTGTGTACAAGAGTGTGGTCCTATGGTTAATTAGGTATTCTAAACCTAAGGAATAGAAAAACGAGTTAGAGTTCAACTTACTTCCTAAGGAAGTCAAGTTGAATCTAAAGAACAAAAGGGAAGCCTATGAACAAAGCACCAAGTGCTAAGGCAAACACAATCAAAATGCATAAGATATAGGAATTAAGTGAGGCTTACCTCAATCTTCCCCCTACAAAAAAAAGTTAGCATGACAATGCATATTGAAAGTAAAATCAAAGCATAAAAGCGATTAAGTACCATAAACGTCCTAGAATGGAACTAGGGTTCAAAGTAAGACCTAAGTCTAAAGGTGAAGGTACCTATAGGTTATATGACTTATAAAGTCAGTAGCTACATGCTATAGATCCTTAAGGATGCTAGGATACCTCACAAGATCAAACTACATCAAACTATGTACAAAATGTTCACCTAAGTTCACCTAAATGCAAGTTAGGGTTCAAGGATGGAGTATGAATGCGTATGGCTTACAAGCATGCATTAATACATTAAATGAGTATCAAAGTCAGTAGTGGATGCTTATGAATGTGGATGAATGAATATACAATCATGGATGCAATAACTTAAGCATGTGGAGCAAAGGGATGGAGATGTGAGGACAAATGAACAAACATCACATAAGATCGCAAATGATGCAAGTTAAGGATGAATGGCATATGGATATGCATGAGAGGATTATGGGTCAGTAGCACACAAGATATGAAATGCAATTAGAATGCATGGTTTAGCATTTATGGTTCCCACATAATTCATGTTAACAATTAGAGGAGAAGAGAAATGAGTTTAGGTTAAAATTAGTTCACATAAGAATGCACTTAGGAACACAAAAACAAACCAAATGAGTATGGTTCAAAAATTGACCTATAACTGGAATTAAAGACTTAAAAGTGACCTATAATTAACTCCTATAAGTTACCAAAAATTATCTCAAGCAAATGGCATGAATGCCTTTCTAATATTTAGGTTATGGAGCAAATAAGCATATAAATTACCCTATGATCTAGTGTAACACGGTGGGAGAACTGACTTTCTATAAATGTTGCGGATAACAAGAGTCGCCACCGAATTTTATTTTATCCAAGTGGAAAGGACATAAAAGAACATGAAAGACCTATTTTTAAAAGACTTGGGTTCGGGGGGTAGGTTATATAAAGGGAAGGTGTTAGCACCTTTATATCCATGGTTATCCATCCATCTGTTTCTTCTGAAGAACCCAATACCTACATTGCTAGGAGATTTCTACTATTCCATCCATCAGAGGAATGAGAAACAAAGGGGGAAGTTGGTAAGATGTTGTGCTCCTTTGTTTTACACCTAGCTGCTCAGGCACCTGCCTAAATCAAATGCTTTCTTGAACCCCCACCAGCAGAAGAATTGGGCTAAGAGGTTCATTGCCCTGACTTCAGATGATATTAGATGGTGCACCCAGAGCACCAAAGGCAAGGACATTATCACCAGCTGTGGACAATACCCAAATGTGCCTCTAATAGGAGTAAAGGGTTGCATCAATTACAATCCTTTGCTGTTTAAGAGACAATTGGGTTATGCCTTGGTCCACCCTCCCAGAGGACAGGATTTAGCTGAGACCCTATATTGTGAAATGCAACCTAATTTAGCTGTTTTCAGACAGGCATCCTGGGCTTGGGATAACATCCAGACAAAAGGGATAGTTATTCTTGGAAGATGTAATAATGTTGCTTCAACTCAGTATACAGACTGGTCCCGCACTAGAGCTCAAATTACCAGAATGCCTTTCACCTTGGAAGGCATACCTGGACCATCCTCAGTACAACCTGCAGCAACAGTTAGCCTGGAGGAATTTGAAAAGTTGAAGGAAAGGAATGAGAAGCTATCTCAAGCCTTGAAGAAGACTCTTTGGGAAAGGAGTGATGGTTGTCTAGACATTTAGAGATTGGAGAAGCTCAGGGTTGAACACCTTGCCAAAATTGAGAGGACAAAAGATTACATAAGGAAAGCAAGGGCTGGGGAACAGATATTGAAGAATGCCTGTAAAGAGGCCAAGATTCAGAAAGCTAGGGCTGAGCACTATCTGCAAGAGAATCAGGCTAGGTGGGTCAGGATCACCGAAGCCCGTACACAAGAAGACCAGAAGACTCAAGCCAAGATTGAACAGCTAGAGGCCAATGAGAAGAAGCAGCAGGAAGCTTTGGTTGCAGCTCAGAAGGAGATATCAGAGTTGAAGCTCAGGGCAGGATTAAAGAGATCCAAAGACCAGGACAGGCATAAGAAGCTGACTACTGCCATTGCCACCAGGAACCTCCTCATTAGGACCATTACAGAGCACCCAGCTAGTCCAGTAACTGAGGCACTCCTGAAGGAGGTCAGAGAGGATGAGTTTGGACTGAATGTCTGACCCTTTGCTTGTTGTTTGTTTCCACTTGATGTACTTTTTCTCTTTTGCTGTACTTTGACCCTCAATGGGAATGTATTGTAAAATACACTATGTATTGTTCATCATTTGTAATATATTTTAGTTTTTTTTTCATTTGGGCTTTTCTCTCAACAACATCAAGCATCTTCCTCGAGGTCTGAAAAGGTCAAAACCAAGAACCAAACCGGATACCTTGGAAAACAAATAAACATATTGCATTGCATACTAACTTTGTTTTTGTTTTATAGGTTTTGTTATGATTACTGTTTCTAACCTTGTTGTGATCTCAGGAAACATTGCTCGTCGCCGAGTGTTCCCTGTCAACCGCACGCACCGGTACCCGACTCGTAACAACCTTCACGGCATTCAAATGGAACAAGTACAGCAGGACCTGACTGAGGTCAGAAATCAAATGGCCAATGAGAGAGTGGAGATGAGGAATCATATGTCTCAGTTCATGGCAGTGATGACTGGCTTAGCCCAGAGCCAAGAAAGGTTAAGAGAGCTGGTGGAAAGACAAACTCCTGAAGAGCCTCATCCGGAAACAGGGGGAACTAGTAACAATGAACGGGGTCAGCCTCGTATTGACCCACCGGAATATGGACCCCATCTGAATCCAGAAGTCAACATCCCGAGGAATGTTCAAGGTAATACTGCTGGGGGCAGAATCCTGCAGGAGGATCCCCAAGAAGAACAATTTACTGTCATAGGAGCTGGAGATGAGGTATATGATAGAAGATTGGACGAGATTGCTGAAAAGTTAAGATCTTTGGAATCTCATAATTCTTTGGGCTTCGATGTGATGGACATGGGCTTATTAGATGGGGTGAGAATTCCCCACAAATTCAAACCCCCATGCTTTGAGAAGTATAATGGTACCTCCTGTCCTCGCACTCATCTGAAATCTTTCTTGGGTAGGCTCAAGGACTATACTATGGATGAAAAGTTATGGATGTTCTACTTCGAGGACAGTCTGACTGGAGCTTCGAGAGAATGGTATTCGCACCTGACTAGAGCCACCATAAGATGTTGGAAGGATTTATCTGAGGCCTTCATCCGGCAATATCAGTACAACCTGGACATGGCTCCCAATAGAACTCTTCTAATGGGCATGTCTCAGTCTTACAGAGAGAGCTTCCGGGATTATGCTCAAAGATGGAGACAACTTGCTGCTGTTGTCCAACCACACATGTCAGAAAGGGAAATGGCTGACATGTTCATGAACACATTGCAAGGGACTTATATTGATAGACTGGCTGCTTTCTCCTCCACCAGTTTTGCTGATGTGGTCATAGCTGGTGAGAGGATTGAAAGTCTCTTGAAGATGGGAAAAATCTCCGACAGTGGTGCGAGTTCCTCCAGCAATCCTAGAAAACCTTTTGCAGGACCCCGAAGGGCAGGTGAAACAAATTTCATTCATGCAAGCCGGGGCAGGCCTCAATATGCTCACCGGTCAGTAGCAGTTGTTACCATCCCAACTCCAATTCCACAACAACCATTGTATCCTTAACAACAATAACCTCGGTATCAACAACAAGCTCATTATCCACAACAAAGGTCGTATAACAACAACAACGGTAATCAACAACAACGTCCTTTCCAACAGAGGCCATCACAAGCGAACAGGGTAATTGACCCAATCCCAATGCCGTATGTTGCACTCTTGCCACAACTCCTAAAGCTCAACCTAGTTGAGTTAAGGACGTTGTCTCCTCTAGATCCTCTTAATCTGCCAAAGAACTATGATGCAAGTGCTAGGTGTGCATTCCACTCAAATGCACCGGGGCATAATACTGAAAAATGCAGGGCCCTACAGATGAAAGTCCAGGATTTGGTGGACTCAAAAGCTCTCAACTTTACGCCTCCTCCGAACGTCACAAGAAATCCAATGCCTAGTCACAACGGGCCTAGGATTAATGCTATTGAGGAGGGCAAACCATCCACATTAATTAACAGTGTTGCACAAATCCGAACATCCTTGGTTGAAATCAAAGCTCAGCTGTTAGAATGCCAAGTGTTCCCCGGGTGTGAGCTCGGCTGTGGATATTGCAATATTGCCATTAATGGATGTGAGAGACTGAGAAACGACATAGATGGCCTCATTAGAGATGGCACTCTTCAGATTACAATAACAGCAACTACAACTCCAACATTTCCTTCATCAACAATCACATATACTCCTACAACATCAGCAACCCTTGTTCCAACAGATTCTGCTACAACTCCAACAATTACTCAATCAATCATTTCAACGGGTACGAGTTCAGTCACAATTCCTTCTACAACGACAACACCCATTACTCCATCAGTTCCTGCTACAACTTCAACACCCGTCCAGTCAACAGTACCGTCTACAACATCAGCAACAGTTAATGAAAGCGTCTCAATGGTTACGATATACTACAATCCCGCAAATGTTCCTTCCAACAACTCACAACAAAATGTTGCTCCTGTCAGAGCTCTAGTTACCATATATTATGATCCAAACACCATTGTGGTCCCTTCTGCAGCTGCTATCAGTCCGGTCACTATCATAGTGCCTGGCCAGTTCCTTACGAAAGCAATAATGCCATCCCTTGGCATTATGGCTCAGATCTATACTGCGAGGGGCAGAAAATCACTTTAGAGTCATCAACTTCTTCACCTCAGATAGAAAATGTGGGGGGAGGCGGAGGCTTCACTAGAAGCGGACGTCTCTTTGCCTCGCAAATACCAAGACCCATTGCTGAAGCAGAAGTTGCTGCTAAGGCAAAAGGGAAGAGCATGGTACAAGAAGAATCGGATGCAAAAGAAACTTTGAAGACTCCTTTTGATCAAGAGGTTGATGAATTCATGCGGATCATCAAGAAAAGTGATTATAAGGTGGTGCACCAGCCTCACCAAACACCTTCCAAGATCTCCATACTATCATTGCTGATGTTCTCCGAGGCTCATCGGAACGCACTATTAAAAGTCCTGCACGCAGCTTATGTGCCGGAGGAGATTACTGTCAATCAGTTAGAGGCTGTGGTTGGAAATGTCAATGTTAGTCATGGACTAGGATTTACCAACGCTGATCTGACAACGGAAGGTCACAATCACAACAAGGCTTTGCACATTACCTTGGAGTGTATGGGTGCAGTTCTTTCTCACGTATTGGTGGACACTGGGTCGTCACTCAATGTTCTACCAAAGAAAGCCTTAGTGAAGCTGGAACATGATGGATTGGCACTACACCCAAGAAATTTGGTAGTGAGAGCCTTTGACGGTTCTAAAAGATCAGTTCTGGGAGAGATAGAGTTGCCAATAATGATTGGCCCACAGGTTTTCAAAACGACCTTCTTTGTGATGGATATATAGCCTGCCTACAGTTGTCTATTGGGTAGACCATGGATACTGTAACACGGTGGGAGAACTGACTTTAAGTTTTGTTGCGGATAGCAAGAGTCGCCACCGACTTTTATTTTATCCAAAGGAAAGGTTATAAAAGAACAGGAAAGACCTTAAGAGAATGTTTTGGGTCCGGGGGGTAGGTTATGAAAAGGGAAGGTGTTAGCACCCTTTTCATCCATGGTTATCCATGGGCTCTTAGGTACTTAAGCTCACTTTAAATTGTTTTTGAAAATGTAGTGTGTGAATAGAAAAATTTTCAGAATAGTTTAATAATAATCCATGTACGGATGTGTAAAAAAACTTGTTTGAAAATTTGTTTGAAATTGTTAAGTTTGAAATTTTTTTGAAGTGAGCAAGTACATAAGAGGAACCTACCCTAATGTTTAAAGTTTTTCTTGTTCTTTTTCCTTTCCTTGGTAAGACTATCCCTACTATTAAGGAGTAGGTAGTCATTACCTTGGATGTTAAGGGACATGTGAGGGACAATCTGGTTATGAAGGCAACTGTGGGGTGTAATAAGCATACGGGAGGGACTATCATCATTTATTCGAAGGGACTCGATTCGTATAGGCAACCATGAGGGACTTGATGATTTTTCTTTTAGGGACTTGCTTTATACACCCCACTTGACCATTATTCGTAGGCAACTTGAGGGATAACCTTAGAAATGTGAGACGGCGATTTAAAAATCGACTTACGTGTGTGTGAGTGTTTATTTTAATTATCTTATGATTAAAATTATCTAAATTTATTTTAATATAACATACATGTTTTACACTCCCTAATTACTAACCAAAAATAATTAAATAATTACAAATTTTACATCCAAGAAACAATTACAAAATTATAATAATAAGCAAAATAATTAAATAGCAAAAATAAATAAAATATAAATAAATAAGCAATAAACAATAATAAAGAAAAATAGGGGGTTAGTGATAAATAATAATATTAAATAATAAGCAAAATAAAATAAGAGAGGTTAGTGAATAATAAAAATTAATTGAAATAATAATAACATATAAAATTAATAAAGCAAAATAAATTATATGATTAGTGATAACAATAATAAACAAAACTTAAATCAAAATATAAGAATAAGAGGTTAACTATTTAATATAAACAATTATATAGAAAAACATAACCAAACAATTATTTTTTAATTTACAAATTATTAAATTATTATTTTTTTAAAATATATTATAATTATAAAATTTAATTATTATAAACATATATTAACATTTTATTTTTTTAAACAATATATACATGTTATAAAAAAAATAAATTTTAAATAAACAATAATCATATTTACAAAAAAAATTTTAAGAATTATAATGAATATATAATAATTATATTAAGAAAATAAATTTAGTTAGAAGAAAATAGAAATAAATTAGGTTTTTTTTTTAAAAAAAATTAATTAGGGTTTGCTTTCTTTTAGAAAATATTTTAGAGATTAAAATACATAATATATACAGATTTTATAATATAGAATATAATAAAATACTTTTAATTTATTTTATGTAAAATAATAACTAATTAGAAAAAAAAAGAAAATGGGAGAAAGAAAAACCTGATGGGGCTGGGGTTTGAACCCAGTCCCCTATGCTTGCATCCAAGAGATCACACCACTGGGCCATTCATGCGCAGGCAATAGATGAGAGAGTGAGATTTGTTTTGTTCCTTGCTTGCAAAAATCCAAAAAATGAAGAAATAAAAAGGCCTGGGGTGGGAGTTGAACCCAGGACTTTGGGATATTCACGCGCATGCTTGACCGCCTGGGTGGGAGAGCCCTTCTGGTCATGGATTTGCAACAACACATAATATATTCTATTTGCTTATACCTGGAAAAAATAAGAAAAAAATATATATGGCCTGGATTCGAACCCAAGCCAATCACCCAAACACACAGCCACCTTACCACTGGGACACAAGCGTGCTTGTGATAAACAAACCAAACGCAATTAATAAAATATTTTTAACAATATTTGAAATTTCCAACGCGCGGCAAACTTCATCTTCAACCTCCTGAGCTGCGAATTTTCTTACGAAAATTCTTGCAAAATTTCCTGCGAAAAACCATTCCCAGCAAAACCTACGAATATCAACAAGCAACAAAACTGTACAATTTTGCAAAATTAAAACCAGAATCATGATCCAAACATTCACACAATTAGTTCTATGTTTTTAGAATTGATTTATGTTCACTAAATCAAAAGTCCCTAAACCTAGGTCAAAACCCTAACTATGGCATCTTGTGAATTAGCCACGGTTTCTTTGGTTTTCCTGTCCAGAAACAAGCTATACAACATCATAAACAACATTAGTTAATCAAAATCCATTCAAATGTAGTGAATCATTGGAATCGAAAAATTGTTTTCAAGTATGAACAATGCTTCGGGTTCATCATATGTGCATGAATTGGATGCATTTGAGGATTGCTTTCGACTCAATGATGACTAAGGAAGCTAGCCATGTCCTTGTTTTACCTTGTAGAGCCTTGAATCTCCAAATCCGAATTTCACTTTTTGAAGGATTTTTGTGTTTTTGAACTTACCTTGAAGCTGCTGGATTTCGTGAATGAGTGTTAGGTTTGTGTTATGTATATATATGTGAGTCATTCTAGGTCAAAACATTGATTAGTTGTGTGCAAGATTGGATTCAAAAAGATTGAAAAAGATGGTGTTGTAAAAGTCAAATATTTGCTCTTGAATGCTTGCTATTTTGGGATAAATTATATGATTCTTTTCTCTTTTAACTTCAATCACCCTTTAAGACTTTCTAGAATCAATCACAAAAATATATCTTCATTTTTAATATTTTATTTAAATTTAAAATGATTTTAAATATAATAAATCATAATAAATTAATTAAATAAAATAAAAAATATGAAAATATTATGGAAATTTCGTGCATGATGTTATTGTATGGGTTGGGTCACAATTTGGCCAGCCCATTTGGAGAAAATTGCTTTTAGGCCCCCATTTTCAATATAAACCATCACAAAATTGCCCAACTTTGCAAGAGCACATCTACCTCAATTTTAAAGGTATGAGGGTGTTCTTGGACTTTTTGGAAAGCTTGAAGAGTCCTTTAAACAACCCCATTGGTTTCAGGTCCATATCATTTACCAATCTCAAGTTATGCCCTTTTGAAGTTGTTGACTTTTTGTTGACTTTTGAAATGACCTATAATGTCTTAGATCATATCTTTCAAATGAAGCATTTTTGGGCTTAACTTTCAACATAAAAGTTGTAGAGAATTCAATTTCCTTCAAAATGAGCTTTGGATGGAGACTTGGTGATGAAGTATGTGAAAGTTATGCCTGGTCAAAGTTCAGTTGACTTTTACTGAGGAAACCCTAATTTAGAAACTCCTGATTATTGATGATCTGGAATCTCCTTGATGAATCATGATCAACCCTTGATCAAATGATGAATTTTACTTCATATACTTGATGTTGGCAAAAAATCATGAAGTTTGACTTTGGTTTGACCACAGTTGACCTCAGTTTGACTTTTTAACTGCATTGACTGATTTTGACTTATCTGATCATCTGACTGAGCAAACTTTTGAGAAAAGTCTTGAAACTTGTCATGGGGTTTTTTATACACATATAAGATGTTATGAAGCTTACTTGAGGTATTGGAAATCCATTTAGCCTGATTAAAGTCAAAACCCTAGTTTTGGATGCACTGCTTAGGAGGTGCATTGTCTGAGGGAATTGTCAACTTCTTTGACCAATTGTGAACTTTGTGAACCTTGTGAACCATCATAAGATGTCTTGTGAACCTCATGGGAGGTATTGTGAAGCTTGTGAACCTTGTGAACCTCATGAAGTGGCTTTGTAGACCTTATGAACCTCAGGAAAGCTCTGTAATCCTTATGAAACTTGTGAACCTTGTGAACCTTCAAGAAGTAACTTGTAGACTTCATGAACTTCAAGAAAGGCATTGAAAGCATTATGGAACTTGTGAACCTTGTGAACCTTCTTAGCACACAAAGTCTTGTATTGTGAGGGCAAATTTTGGGGTGCAACAGCTGCCCCTGTTCAATTTTCTGAAACCTGAGGGGTTAGATTGGTATATTTGCCAGTCGTGACCTGGAAGGTTGAAGGGGATTGAACACAAAAGCCCAAAAATTTGCACTCACCAGTGCATAGAGTGATATTGATGGTTGGTTGAATATGATTGAGTGGGCTTAAAGATGCCACTAGGGGAAAGTTCTTCAGATATATAATGAGAGCTGTCAGGAGTTTGGAGCAGTCCTGAAGTATGCTTTCAGGATACTGGAGTAATACTGATGTAACAGCATGTCTTCATGAGGATAGAGCAATCAATAATGATAACCCTAAAGCAGTCTTGAAGTAGTAAATCTGACCTCAGGAGGATAGAGCAATCAATAGCTCTAAAGCAGTCTTGAAGTGATAATATGACCTCAGGAGGATAGAGCAATCAATAGCTCTAAAGCAGTCTTGAAGTAATAATTTCAGGAGGATAGAGCCATTAATAATGATAACTCTAAAGCAGTCTTGAAATAATAATGTGATGTGTCTTCAGGAGGATAGAGCAACCAATAGCTCTAAAGCAGTCTTGAAGTAGTAATGTGATATATCTTCAGGAGGATAGAGCAATGAATAGCTCTAAAGCAGTCTTGAAGTAGTAATATGATTTCAGGAGGATAGAGCAATGAATAGCTCTAAAGCAGTCTTAAAATAATAAAATGGCTTCAGGAGGATAGAGCAATCAATAGCTCTAAAGCAGTCTTGAAGTGATGATTTCAGGAGGATAAAGTAACCCTGAGGTTACAATAAAGCAGTCCCAAAGATCAGTTGTTTGTTGTATAATTAACCTGAAAACAAGGTAGCGTTCTGTATAATAACATTAGTTTATGCTTGATGTATGCATGTATGATATGATGCACTTAGGTAATGTACTATATGTGTATGCTATGGTATGATATAAATGATGTATGTATGATATGATACAGCCGAAAGCGTCTGGATAACAACTGCTGGCCAGGGAAAATAATTCCTGATTCATTGCTGAAGAATATATAACCCTCCGTCTGCTGGGGATAACAGAGTATAGATAACCTCCCGTTGTTGGGGATGGTAAGGTATATATAACCTCCCGTTTTTGGGGATGGTAAGGTATATATAACCTCCCGTTTTCGTTTGATAGTAGGATAAGTATAACATCCCGTCTTCGTTCGTTGTACCCTTATTGGAAAGTAATTTCCCATACATCCGTATGAGGATAAAAGAGATGGATATAAATTCCGGGGGAGATAAGACTTTATGAAGATGGATTCGTCCCACTGAGAGTTTGTAACTGTCTTGTAAAGGTGAACCGGTGAAGCTTCGTTGAAATCCTTCCCTCGTTCGTCCTTAGTAAATACTATTACTGCATTTTCATGCATTTCTGGTAAACATCAATCATATTAAAAACATACATGCATTTCTGGTAAACATCAATCATATTCAAAAGCATACATACATTCAAACACAACCAATGGACGTTTCGCTTATGTAAATAGGGTAAAAGTAAATCTGGATTCAAAAGATGGAATTTATTTATATCAAAAAGTGGCCCATACACGGGTAAGTTTGTACAAGGAGACATAAACCCTAGTAAGAGGATTTTGCCATAAAGTTTTTATAAAACAAGGAAAATCAGCTATGTGGGAAATAATCTTATTGAGTTTCAATTCTACTATTGCCACTCAAGTATCTCATCTTCTTGCTGTTGAGACGGAAATGATTGAATTGAGCTTTATCTGTTCGAGCTTGAATAAGTAGTACAACTGGTTACAGTTTCATGGGTGATCCAAACGAGACATAGTCATACGCTTTAATCCCTAACTTTTGCCTGGATTGCCCTTTCAGGTTTTCAATCCACCGGGATACCCTTTTTTGCCCAAGCCGCCTTTTCAGGTTTTCGACTTGCCGGGTGTACATCTTTTTATATATATCCCTAATTTTTGCCCAAACCCTTTTGGTTTTCCGGGATGCCCTTATTTTTGCCTAGGCCTGTCAACCTAGCGGGTTTCTTTTCATGCGTAGTATTTTTTAACTATGTCTGCGTTTACAGGCTGTGGGAAGTCTTCACCATCCATTGTAGTCAATATCATGGCACCTCCTGAGAATACTGTCTTGACTACAAATGGTCCTTCATATGTTGGAGTCCACTTGCCCCTAGGATCACCTTGTGGTAATATGATACGCTTGATTACCAAGTCACCAGCCTGATATACCTTTGGCTTAACCTTCTTGTTAAAAGCTTTGATCATTCGCTTCTGATACATCTGGCCATGACAAACTGCTGCTAACCTCTTCTCATCAATCAAATTTATCTGGTCAAGTCGGGTCTGAATCCACTCATCTTCATTCAATCCTGCATCCTTCATAATTCTCAAGGAGGGGATCTGAACTTCAATGGGCAGAACTGCTTCCATACCATAGACTAAGGAGAATGGGGTTGCCCCTGTTGAAGTACGTATTGTAGTACGATAACCATGAAGAGCAAATGGTAACATCTCATGCCAATCCTTGTAAGTAACAGTCATCTTCTGTACTATCTTCTTAATGTTCTTATTAGCAGCTTCAACTGCCCCATTCATCTTTGGACGATACGGAGAAGAGTTATGATGCTTAATCTTGAACTGCGTGCAGAGATCAGTGATCATAGTGTTGTTCAGATTAGAGCCATTGTCAGTGATAATCCTTTCAGGGATGCCATACCTACATATGAGATTATTCTTAATGAACCGAGCCACGACATTCTTAGTCACAGATGCAAATGAAGCTGCCTCTACCCACTTTGTAAAGTAATCAATAGCAACCAGGATGAAACGATGCCCATTAGAAGCAGTAGGCTTAATCTCACCAATCATATCAATGCCCCACATGGCAAAAGGCCAAGGAGCAGTCAGCACATTCAATGGTGATGGAGGTACATGTACTTTATCAGCATAGATTTGACATTTATGACACGTTCTGGAGTGTTGATAGCAATCAGCTTCCATGGTAGACCAGTAGTAACCTGCTCTCAATATTTTCTTTGCCATAGTATGGCCACTAGAATGAGTGCCAAAGGTCCCATCATGCATCTCTTCCATAATTTCTGTAGCTTCCTTCTTATCCACACAACGAAGCATAGTTGAATCATGATTGCGTTTATACAGAATGCCATTACTCAGAAAGAACTTAGCAGAAAACCTTCTCAGAAACTTCCTATCTTTGACAGATGCCCCTTCAGGGAACTCCTGAGCTTCAAGATATCTTTTCACTTCATAGAACCAAGGCTTCTCCTTTGCACCTTCTGTATCAATCTCATTGCAGTATGCAGGCTTTTCAAATCTATCAATAGTAATCTTGGGAGCTTCATCATCCCAACTAATCTCAAACATAGATGCCATGGTGGCCAAAGCATCTGCCAATTGATTTTCTCTCCGTGGAATGTGCTCAAAGGTAATCTCTTTGAAATGTGGAATCAAAGACAACACATGTTCTCTGTAAGGAATGAGATTATCATGCTTGGTATCCCAATCTCCTTTAATCTGACTCACTACCAGGGCTGAATCTCCATACACATCAAGGAACTGAATCTTCATATCAATAGCAGCTTTAATACCCAGGATACATGCCTCATATTCAGCCATGTTATTGGTACAATGGAAACAAAGTCTAGCAGTAATCGGGGTATGACAACCTTCAGGGGAACTAATCACAACACCAACACCATTACCAAGTGCATTAGAGGCACCATCAAAAACCATAGTCCATCGGGATCCTTGTTCAGGTCCGTCATATTGTCCAGGTTCTTTGGTAATAATCATAATGTCTTCATCAGGGAACTCAAAATTCATTGACTGGTAATCATCCACTGCTTGATGAGCCAAATGATCAGCAACAACACTTCCCTTAATGGCCTTCTGAGTAGTATACTGTATGTCATATTCTGTCAAGATCATTTGCCATCTTGCAATTCTTCCGGAGAGAGCAGGTTTCTCAAATATATACTTGATTGGATCCATCTTCGAAATCAATAAGGTAGTATGGGTCAACATATACTGTCTTAGTCGGCGAGCAGCCCATGCCAAAGCGCAGCAAGTTTTCTCGAGCAGTGAGTATCTTGTTTCACAGTCGGTAAACTTTTTGCTAAGGTAGTATATTGCCTGCTCTTTTCGACCAGACTCGTCATGTTGCCCCAACACACACCCCATTGAGTTGTCTAACACTGTTAAGTACATAATCAAAGGTCTTCCATCAACTGGTGGCATCAAAATTGGTGGCTCTAGCAGATATCTCTTGATTTCATCGAAGGCAATTTGGCACTCATCATTCCATTCCATCACCTGATCTTTCTTCAACAACTTGAAGATTGGCTCACAGATGGTTGTTAATTGGGAAATAAATCTTGCAATGTAGTTCAATCGTCCCAAGAAACCTCTAACCTCCTTCTCAGTACGGGGAGCTGGCATCTCTCGTATAGCTTTCACTTTCGCAGGATCCACTTCAATACCTTTTCCACTGACAATGAAACCCAGGAGCTTTCCAGATCTAACTCCAAAAGTGCACTTGTTTGGGTTCAATCTCAACTTGTATTTCTTCAACCTCTCAAACAACTTGTGCAGATGATCAAGATGCTGTTCTTCATTCTGAGACCTGGCTATCATATCATCTACATATACCTTTATCTCATGATGAATCATATCATGAAACAAAGCCACCATAGCACGCTGATATGTTGCCCCTGCATTCTTCAAACCAAATGGAATTACCTTATAGCAAAAGGTGCCCCACTGTGTCACAAATGTTGTCTTCTCCATATCTTCAGGTGCCATCTTAATTTGATTGTAACCAGAGAAACCATCCATAAAAGAGAATACCTTATGCTGAGCAGTGTTGTCTACCAGAATATCAATATGAGGGAGTGGAAAGTCATCTTTAGGGCTAGCCTTGTTCAAATCTCTGTAGTCTACACACATACGTACCTTACCATCTTTCTTAGGAACTGGTACTACATTTGCAACCCACTGAGGATAAGAAGTCACTGCTAAGAACCCTGCATTGAACTGTTTCATTACCTCTGCCTTGATCTTTTCTGACATTTCAGGACGCATACGACGAACCTTCTGCTTCTTTGGACGACAATCTTCTTTTACTGGTAAACGGTGAACCACAATGTCTGTATCCAACCCTGGCATATCTTCATAAGACCAAGCAAAGATCTCCACATAGTCACGTAACATCTGAATCAACCTGTTCTTGACACTGTCCTCTAAATCAGCCCCTATCTTGACCTCTTTTCTGTTTTCTTCAGTTCCCAGATTCACAACTTCGACTGGCTCTTCATGTGGCTGTATAGCTTTCTCTTCTTGTTGTAACAACCTAGCAAGCTCTACAGGTATTTCACAATCGTCCTCATTTCCGTCTTCAGTTTGATAGATCGGATTCTCGAAATCATAATTGGCAATAGTAGAACTGTTATCAACAGGATCCAGAGTGGATGAGGATCTGCATTTTAGTGATGTGGGTGTGTGTAAGAACACATAGCTGATAAAACAAAAATAAAAGAAAAGAAAGACAAGGAACACAATATTTACTAAAACGAAACGTCCACTGATTTTATTGAATGAAGTATGCAAATGGAATGACAGCCCGTAACAAGCACACCATTGTACCCCGGGTAAGGCACATGGCTTGAAAGTTTTATTGTTCAATAAATTACAAATTTAAAAGCAACAACACAGTAATAGTATTTACTCCTGACTAAAGGAGATAGGGATAACATCTTCAGCTTTCCAATTATTGAGTCCAGCACCCACAGTAGGAAAAATCCATGCATCCAAGTTGTAGTCTTTATCTTGATCTCCCACAGCATTGATAACCCCTTGATTAGTGATACGAGCAGCACGGGCACGACGAACAGCCTTCTGGGACTCTGCAGTGAAACCCAAACCAAACTTGTCAGACTTGTATGGAATATCAGGAAGTTGACCCCAAATAGTACAACCACCTTCATCCACCACAGCTCTAGCATCATTGAGGGAGGCCATTGCCATTGTTGGAGGTTTTCTGGTGACCACAGGAACTTTCTTCACAGCAGGAGGAACTACACAATCATTAACAACCCAGGGAACCACTTCAAATGACTGACACGGAGTTTCAATGTATTCACCTTCCACTTCCAGATACTTGAAAGTGTTTACATGGCTGACAAAGTATTCTTCTTCTCCATAGACAGTAACAATTTTTCCATTCACCGGATATCTCAACTTTTGGTGCAATGTAGAGGTCACAGCACCTGCCCCATGGATCCAGGGACGACCAAGCAGACAAGAATATGAAGGACGAATATCCATCACATAAAATGTAGCAGTAAACACCTGAGAACCAACTTGAATTGGAAGATCAATTTCCCCATGCACTACTCTTCTGGAACCATCAAAAGCCTTTACCACAATATTACTGGGCTTCAGCACAGCATCTTCAGGACTCAGCTTGTTCAGGACTTCCTTAGGCAACACATTCAAAGAGGAACCATTGTCTATCAGCACATGAGACAGGGTAGTGCCCCTGCATTCAATTGAAATATGCAAGGCCCTGTTATGATCCCTCTTGGCAGGGGTCAAATCAGCATCAGAAAATCCTAACCCATTGTCGTAGGTCAGGTGGGCAACACAATTCTCAAATTGGTCAACAGAAATTGCACTGGGTACATGAGCCATCTTCAGAAACTTGATCAATGACTTGGCATGAGCCTCAGAACATAATAATAGGGAGAGCATGGAAATCTTTGAGGGAGTATGCCCCAACTGATCAACAATGTCATAATCACTCTTGCGAATGATTTTCAATACTTCTTCCATCTGCTTAGAGAGATCATCAGCAGCTGGCACATCAGTAGATACAGACTCAATAACAGGACTCTTGCCCCGAGCATCAGTGGTGGAAGTAGCAGCAGGAGTAACTGCACTCTTAGAAGCAACTGGAGGAGAGAAGACTCTTCCACTACGAGTGATCTTGCTAGATCCAGCAATATTATCAATGTCAACAGGCACATCAGGTGAAGGCTCCTGCTTAACACCATGGATGTAAACATCAGACCCATAGTGCCAAGGCACAGCTTTGTCAGATGTATAAGGAATAGGACCAGGAGTGGTAATGATCAGAGGAGCCACTCTGGCTTCAGCAACAATTTTCACGGGACCTTCAGCAGTAATCTTGATTGGGCCCTGATGAGTGATTTTAATGGGACCCTTTGAAGTGATTTTCATCGGTACTTTGTCAACCATATCAACCTCTTCAATCTTCTTACCCTGAGTCAGATGATCCACCATACCTTCTACAGATGCTGGTCTTCTTTCAAACACTATAGTATACTTATCCATGAGACGTTGAATTCCATCTCTCAAAATGAAGCAACTATCCGGCTTATAGGTACAATACAGACAATCTTCACGACAACCTGGAAAGATCCCAGCTTGTACTAACCTCTTTTTGATAACAGACAATGGTGTGCTCAACTCCATAACTGAATAGACATGTAGATCTTCCTCAGTGTCTTCATCAATGGCATTGACAGTCTTCTCGTGATTTGGCAGTGGTGCTGTAATCACATTTGGTGGATCAAATTCAATTTCTCCAGCATCAATCATATCTTGAATTTTGTTCTTCAAGACCCAGCAATTATTAGTATCATGTCCTGGACAGTTTGAATGATATGCACATCGTGCATTGGGATTGTACTTGTGAGAGGTAACATTGGGATTCTGAGGAGCCTCCCTCAGGGTAATAAGTTCAGCCTTCAACAAGTGTTGCAATGCCTGAGCCATTGACATGTTGATCTTCGTGAACTGTCTTCTAGCCCTCTGTTGGTTGCCTTGAGGCTGCTCTGTTGTTGCAGGAGTTGGATTTGAAATATGAACTGCACTGACAGACTGATGCCTTCTGTTACGATCAGGTTGACCATAAACAGCATTGGATTCTTTCTTCCCAGTGGGAGACTTCTTTGCAGCACCTGATGAAGAAGTGCCCACTTGGATCTTACCACTCTTGATACCATTCTCTACCCGCTCTCCTGTCATGATCAACTCAGTGAAGCCAGATGATGAGCTTCCAATGAGATGACTGTAAAACGGACCATTCAGCGTACACATGAACATATCAACCAGTTCCCTGTCAGTCAGAGGGGGTTGAACTCTTCCAGCTAAATCTCTCCATTTCTGAGCATATTCCTTAAAACTTTCTTTGGCACCCATAGACATGCTCTGAAGCTGCATGCGAGTGGGGGCTAAGTCAGCATTGTATTGGTACTGCTTATAGAAAGCTTCAGCAAGATCATTCCAGTCTCTGATGTTGACACTCTCCAACTGATAATACCACTCCAACTGAGCTCCAGATAAGCTCTCTTGAAAAAAGTGGATCCACAACTTCTTGTCAGCAGTGTGGGGTTGGATCCTTCTGACATAAGACCTCAAATGCAGCTTGGGACAGGAGACCCCATCATAAACAACAAAGGTAGGAACCTTGAAACCAATGGGTATCACAACCCCAGATATCAAACTCAAATCCTCAAAATCCAGCCCAGATGACTTCTGCAACTCCATAGCATCCATCCTATCCACCAGCATCTTGAATTTGTCTTCATTAGGCTCATGGTAGTAGTTAGCCTCAGAATCAGAGTCCCCCATAGTATTGTGGAGACTGCCTCTCTCTTTCTCAGATTCTTCAGATTCATAGTCTTCAACCTCTTCCTTGGTCTTGACAGGACCTTTGAACCTTCTTCCCATGTTGAGCAACCCAGCAGACCTTCTAGTCTTCTTAGTCTTCTTGGCCAGCAGTGCCTTCAAATCATCTTGCCCCTTGGACAGGTTCAAGATCAGCTCTTGGAACTGTGCATTCTGTGCCTGAAGATCCTTAACTGATTGTTCAAGAGACATTGCTGAAATAAACAGCGAGAAGATGAGAAACCTGTGCACAATTATAAACCTGTGATGCAATGAAATGATATGTGAATGCATATGCAATGTTTTCAAGGACCGCAAGATTTAAATTTGCTTAAACAAACAAGAAAGTAAAATTTTATTAGTAATAACTTGTTTTGCCTTTTAGGCTTACAAAAATGAAAATGAAATAAGTACAAAAGATGGGGTTTTAAGTCTCCCATGGACGTTTCCTCTTTGTATTGAGGTATGAGTTGAGGTTTCGTTCCTCATGAAGTTGCTTTGTTAACTCTAGGATCCTTGCTTGGCTTGCTTTGTAATGAGCCTCGAAAGTATCCCTTTGCTCCTTCAGTTGGATCCATGATCTCTGCAAATCTTCCATATCAGTAGGCATGTCTGGGTGAAGGATGGTATAAGCAGTGTCTCCTTCAGCAACAGGTTCCATGGTAACTGGTAGGACGGCAGGATATGGCATCATAAGTGTCTGAGCACGAGATCGTACCCATCTGAGATAAGCCTCCATAGGAATAGTGTACTTAGGTTCCAGTGTCTTGCTGTCAATCCTGTTTACCTTTCCCCAAGCTCGTATGAATCTCTGACGGTAACCCTGAAGATCGTTGTCGTAGTCAAATACAATGCCCTGAATCAACATGTCATGTGGACCATCACTCCGGGCGTAACCAAACTGTCGTAAAGCTAGAGAGGGGTTGTAGGTGATGCCTCCTCTTATGCCTAGAAGTGGCACATTAGGAAACTCCCCACAACGGTCAATGATGGTGACATTCTCCATAGATCTGGAGCACCAATGGATATCTGAGTGAGAAAGTGACATGATCCTCTTGGACCATCTGAACCCTTGCTCATTCTTCATTACTGAGCGAGGAAGGTGAGAAATAAACCACCTGGATAGTAAAGGTATGCAGCACATCAAAGTTCCTCTTGCCCTTGTAGTACGGGTGTAAAGAGAATGCAGGATGTCTCCAAGCAATGTAGGCACTGGATTGTGACTCAGGAATATGTTGATGGCATGAACGTCTATGAACTGATCTGGATTGGGGAACAATACTAAGCCATATATCAGCAAGGCTAAGACCTCCTCAAAAGCATCATAGCTCATGGCCTTCAAGAATATCTGAGCTTTATCCATTAATACCTTAGCAAGAATACCCTTGACTCCACTTCTCGTTTCTAGAACAATGTCAGACTTCTTCAGATGTAGGGCTGCAGCAATAACCTCTGGTTTGGGCTCCTTCTCCAAGCCTGTGAAGGGTCTTTGATCAATAACAGGTATACCCAGAAGCTTAGAGAACTCCTCCATGGTAGGGACTAACTGATAGTCGGGGAATGTGAAACAGTGATGTTTAGGATCAAAGAACTGAAATAGAACACTCATCATGTCTTCATTGAACCCTGAAGTGACTAGATCCAATAGGTGACCATGTCTCTTGATGAACTGGGAATGATCAGACACTTGAGAAACCAACTCTTTAAGCTTGGCAGGTATGCCCACAAAGTTGATCCTGATGGTGTTTCTACGAGCAGAAGCCATGACCTGCAACAAAGAACAAAGATAAATCCCTTGGTCCTTGAAATGGTTAGGGAAAATGATATGCTCATGATGCATGATGATGTCATGATGTTATGTTCAATCACAAACATGTGGCACACACAAGCAAGTCACACAATTGCCCTAGGTTTAAAGGCTTGCATGAGGTTCAAAGGTAAATACCCTCCCCTGAAGTTAGATGGTTCATCCTGTCCTACAAAGTAACCGGGTTCTAAGGGATCTCAATATCATTGATCCTTCACAAGGGTGGTTGATCAGAAGGCAACTTACTTGCCAACCAAAACCCTCCAAGTTTAAGATCTCAATGAGCGTAGTATCGAGTGTCAACCAACTTCAGTCTGCACCAAAGCCGGTTACCTCACTACTTTCTAAAGGCCAAGATGAGTTAACTAGGGTTCTAAAAGTTAATTAGTGCATTGACAACATATGGCAGCCTCAATATTATCCTCAACTTGACTTAAGGAATATAAGCACCAACCAAGAAGTCGCACTAACTATGGCCACCAGATCAACCGTATCGATATACGTCGTACAGTTTCCTTGGTCTATTGCCATTTACCTAAGGTACACTAGATCCGGGTTAGGATCTTTCACACATAAGAGCACCCCAACAAGATAACATAAATCAAACAAGGCAAACAATTCAAAGTGATCTTAATTCCTAAGGGTACCCCTCTTAAAAATAGGTCCCCAGCAGAGTCGCCAGTTCTGTAACACGGTGGGAGAACTGACTTTAAGTTTTGTTGCGGATAGCAAGAGTCGCCACCGACTTTTATTTTATCCAAAGGAAAGGTTATAAAAGAACAGGAAAGACCTTAAGAGAATGTTTTGGGTCCGGGGGGTAGGTTATGAAAAGGGAAGGTGTTAGCACCCTTTTCATCCATGGTTATCCATGGGCTCTTAGGTACTTAAGCTCACTTTAAATTGTTTTTGAAAATGTAGTGTGTGAATAGAAAAATTTTCAGAATAGTTTAATAATAATCCATGTACGGATGTGTAAAAAAACTTGTTTGAAAATTTGTTTGAAATTGTTAAGTTTGAAAATTTTTTGAAGTGAGCAAGTACATAAGAGGAACCTACCCTAATGTTTAAAGTTTTTCTTGTTCTTTTTCCTTTCCTTGGTAAGACTATCCCTACTATTAAGGAGTAGGTAGTCATTACCTTGGATGTTAAGGGACATGTGAGGGACAATCTGGTTATGAAGGCAACTGTGGGGTGTAATAAGCATACGGGAGGGACTATCATCATTTATTCGAAGGGACTCGATTCGTATAGGCAACCATGAGGGACTTGATGATTTTTCTTTTAGGGACTTGCTTTATACACCCCACTTGACCATTATTCGTAGGCAACTTGAGGGATAACCTTAGAAATGTGAGACGGCGATTTAAAAATCGACTTACGTGTGTGTGAGTGTTTATTTTAATTATCTTATGATTAAAATTATCTAAATTTATTTTAATATAACATACATGTTTTACACTCCCTAATTACTAACCAAAAATAATTAAATAATTACAAATTTTACATCCAAGAAACAATTACAAAATTATAATAATAAGCAAAATAATTAAATAGCAAAAATAAATAAAATATAAATAAATAAGCAATAAACAATAATAAAGAAAAATAGGGGGTTAGTGATAAATAATAATATTAAATAATAAGCAAAATAAAATAAGAGAGGTTAGTGAATAATAAAAATTAATTGAAATAATAATAACATATAAAATTAATAAAGCAAAATAAATTATATGATTAGTGATAACAATAATAAACAAAACTTAAATCAAAATATAAGAATAAGAGGTTAACTATTTAATATAAACAATTATATAGAAAAACATAACCAAACAATTATTTTTTAATTTACAAATTATTAAATTATTATTTTTTTAAAATATATTATAATTATAAAATTTAATTATTATAAACATATATTAACATTTTATTTTTTTAAACAATATATACATGTTATAAAAAAAATAAATTTTAAATAAACAATAATCATATTTACAAAAAAATTTTTAAGAATTATAATGAATATATAATAATTATATTAAGAAAATAAATTTAGTTAGAAGAAAATAGAAATAAATTAGGTTTTTTTTTTTAAAAAAAATTAATTAGGGTTTGCTTTCTTTTAGAAAATATTTTAGAGATTAAAATACATAATATATACAGATTTTATAATATAGAATATAATAAAATACTTTTAATTTATTTTATGTAAAATAATAACTAATTAGAAAAAAAAAAGAAAATGGGAGAAAGAAAAACCTGATGGGGCTGGGGTTTGAACCCAGTCCCCTATGCTTGCATCCAAGAGATCACACCACTGGGCCATTCATGCGCAGGCAATAGATGAGAGAGTGAGATTTGTTTTGTTCCTTGCTTGCAAAAATCCAAAAAATGAAGAAATAAAAAGGCCTGGGGTGGGAGTTGAACCCAGGACCTTTGGGATATTCACGCGCATGCTTGACCGCCTGGCTGGGAGAGCCCTTCTGGTCATGGATTGGCAACAACACATAATATATTCTATTTGCTTATACCTGGAAAAAATAAGAAAAAAAAATATATGGCCTGGATTCGAACCCAAGCCAATCACCCAAACACACAGCCACCTTACCACTGGGACACAAGCGTGCTTGTGATAAACAAACCAAACGCAATTAATAAAATATTTTTAACAATATTTGAAATTTCCAACGCGCGGCAAACTTCATCTTCAACCTCCTGAGCTGCGAATTTTCTTACGAAAATTCTTGCAAAATTTCCTGCGAAAAACCATTCCCAGCAAAACCTACGAATATCAACAAGCAACAAAACTGTACAATTTTGCAAAATTAAAACCAGAATCATGATCCAAACGTTCACACAATTAGTTCTATGTTTTTAGAATTGATTTATGTTCACTAAATCAAAAGTCCCTAAACCTAGGTCAAAACCCTAACTATGGCATCTTGTGAATTAGCCACGGTTTCTTTGGTTTTCCTGTCCAGAAACAAGCTATACAACATCATAAACAACATTAGTTAATCAAAATCCATTCAAATGCAGTGAATCATTGGAATCGAAAAATTGTTTTCAAGTATGAACAATGCTTCGGGTTCATCATATGTGCATGAATTGGATGCATTTGAGGATTGCTTTCGACTCAATGATGACTAAGGAAGCTAGCCATGTCCTTGTTTTACCTTGTAGAGCCTTGAATCTCCAAATCCGAATTTCACTTTTTGAAGGATTTTTGTGTTTTTGAACTTACCTTGAAGCTGCTGGATTTCGTGAATGAGTGTTAGGTTTGTGTTATGTATATATATGTGAGTCATTCTAGGTCAAAACATTGATTAGTTGTGTGCAAGATTGGATTCAAAAAGATTGAAAAAGATGGTGTTGTAAAAGTCAAATATTTGCTCTTGAATGCTTGCTATTTTGGGATAAATTATATGATTCTTTTCTCTTTTAACTTCAATCACCCTTTAAGACTTTCTAGAATCAATCACAAAAATATATCTTCATTTTTAATATTTTATTTAAATTTAAAATGATTTTAAATATAATAAATCATAATAAATTAATTAAATAAAATAAAAAATATGAAAATATTATGGAAATTTCGTGCATGATGTTATTGTATGGGTTGGGTCACAATTTGGCCAGCCCATTTGGAGAAAATTGCTTTTAGGCCCCCATTTTCAATATAAACCATCACAAAATTGCCCAACTTTGCAAGAGCACATCTCCCTCAATTTAAAAGGTATGAGGGTGTTCTTGGACTTTTTGGAAAGCTTGAAGAGTCCTTTAAACAACCCCATTGGTTTCAGGTCCATATCATTTACCAATCTCAAGTTATGCCCTTTTGAAGTTGTTGACTTTTTGTTGACTTTTGAAATGACCTATAATGTCTTAGATCATATCTTTCAAATGAAGCATTTTTGGGATTAACTTTCAACATCAAAGTTGTAGAGAATTCAATTTCCTTCAAAATGAGCTTTGGATGGAGACTTGGTGATGAAGTATGTGAAAGTTATGCCTGGTCAAAGTTCAGTTGACTTTTACTAAGGAAACCCTAATTTAGAAACTCCTGATTATTGATGATCTGGAATCTCATTGATGAATCATGATAAACCCTTGATCAAATGATGAATTTTACTTCATATACTTGATGTTGGCAAAAAATCATGAAGTTTGACTTTGGTTTGACCACAGTTGACCTCAGTTTGACTTTTTAACTGCATTGACTGATTTTGACTTATCTGATCATCTGACTGAGCAAACTTTTGAGAAAAGTCTTGAAACTTGTCATGGGGGTTTTTATACACATATAAGATGTTATGAAGCTTACTTGAGGTATTGGAAATCCATTTAGCCTGATTAAAGTCAAAACCCTAGTTTTGGATGCACTGCTTAGGAGGTGCATTGTCTGAGGGAATTGTCAACTTCTTTGACCAATTGTGAACTTTGTGAACCTTGTGAACCATCATAAGATGTCTTGTGAACATCATGGGAGGTATTGTGAAGCTTGTGAACCTTGTGAACCTCATGAAGTGGCTTTTTAGACCTTATGAACCTCAGGAAAGCTCTGTAATCCTTATGAAACTTGTGAACCTTGTGAACCTTCAAGAAGTAACTTGTAGACTTCATGAACTTCAAGAAAGGCATTGAAAGCATTATGGAACTTGTGAACCTTGTGAACCTTCTTAGCACACAAAGTCTTGTATTGTGAGGGCAAATTTTGGGGTGCAACAGATACACGTAGCTGGCGCCGTGACGTCAACCCTTCACCAGAAGTTAAAATTCGAGTGGGAAGGCCAAGTCATTACCATTTGTGGGGAGGAGGATATCTTCGTTAGTCAGCTGGCTACTTTCAAATACATTGAAATGGATGGGGAGATCCATGAGACCATGAGTCAAGGGTTTGAAGCCCTTAATATCAATGAAACGTCTGCTGTGCTTGGGACTTCCATCACATCATATCAACAGGCCCGGAAGGTTGTTGAAGAGGGTATCGCTCAAGGCTGGGGCAAGCTGCTGCTAGTTGAGAAGAAAGAAGACCGATTCAGGTTGGGTTACAGACCAACTCGACAAGATCAACCAGGGGCTACAACGGAGCCCAAGTTTGTCAGCGGGGGGATGCTCACCCCGGATGCTGTGAATAGTTTGGAAGATGAGTCATAAGACGAGCGCAACCTGGAAAGCTGGATACGTCCAAGGATCCCGGGGAGCCATGTCTCAAACTGGTCTTCCCAGGAAATTATAAGAGTTACTCCTGCAGAGTAATTATTATTTCCTATCTTTAAGCATGCATCAAGTCCTGCATCTTGCCCAAGATGTCAGGGCTCATTTTGTAATCGGGCCATCTTGTATTTTGTGCAAACGATCAATTAATGAATATCAGGACATCTTTTGCAAATGAGTCTTTTCTTTTCCGCTCACTGTTTTTCATTCTTTATTTTTTGTACAAAAATAAAATGGCAATGTTTTTTCAAAATAAATAACTTCATTTTCACTTTTTTCTAAAACAAGATAAAACTGATCACTAAAATGAATAAATCTAAACCCTTGCAGAGAGTGCCCTCCAGACTGCACCGACAACAACACTGCTATGGCTTCGTATGAATTTGACAATCCGATTAATCAAGCCGATGAAGGGATTGAAGAAGATTACGAGCTACCTGAAGAGCTAGCCAGGTTGTTAAGACAAGAGGAGAAGGTTATCACTCCTCATCAGGAGGAGGTTGAGACGGTTAATCTTGGTACCGAAGAAGATTTAAAAGAAGTTAAAATCGGGGCCCGTCTGTAAGATTCAGTAAAAGAGCAACTTATTGACATGCTTCGGGAATATGTGAATGTTTTTGTTTGGTCTTATCAGGATATGCCAGGGTTGGACACCGACATTGTTATGCACAAGCTGCCTCTGAAAGAAGACTGTCCGCCAGTAAAACAGAAGTTACGCCGTACTCGCCCAGATATGGCAATGAAGATAAAAGAAGAGGTACAAAAACAGTGGGACGCCGGTTTCCTTGCTGTAACTAGTTACCCGCCGCGGGTTGCTAACATTGTACCTGTGCCTAAGAAAGATGGAAAACTGAGGATGTGTGTGGATTACCGGGATCTGAACAGAGCCAGCCCGAAAGATGACTTCCCTTTACCTCACATTGATGTATTGGTCGATAATACGGCTCAGTTCTCGGTGTTCTCCTTCATGGATGGATTTTCAGGATACAATCAGATCAAAATGTCACCTGAAGACATGGAGAAGACAACTTTCATCACACCCTAGGGCACATTCTGTTATAAGGTAATGCCATTCGGACTAAAGAATGCTGGTGCCACTTATCAACGGGCTATGGTAACATTATTCCATGACATGATCCATAAAGAAATTGAATGTTATGTGGATGACATGATTGCCAAGTCCCTTACAGAAGAATACCACCTGGTGAATTTGTTGAAGCTATTCAAGCGTCTGAGGAAGTACCAATTAAAGTTAAACCCCAACAAATGCACATTCGGGGTGCGATCCGGTAAGCTGCTGGGATTTATTGTAAGTGAAAAGGGGATTGAAGTTGACCCTGACAAAGTCAAAGCCATTCAAGAGATGCCTGCACCAAAGACTGAAAAAGAAGTTCGGGGGTTCTTAGGTAGATTGAACTACATTTCAAGGTTCATATCTCACCTTACAGCAACCTGTGAGCCTTTATTCAAGCTGTTGAGAAAAGAACAAACGGTCAGGTGGAATGAAGACTTCCAAAAGGCTTTTGACAAAATCAAGGAATACTTACAAGAGCCTCTGATCCTTATGCCTCCAGTTGAAGGAAGACCTCTAATCATGTACTTGACAGTATTAGAAGAGTCAATGGGGTGTGTGCTGGGCCAGCATGACGAGTCTAGTCGAAAAGAGTATGCAATATACTACCTAAGAAAAAAGTTTACCGACCGTGAACAACGTTATTCACTGCTCGAGAAAACTTGTTTTGCTTTAGCGTGGGCTGCTCGCCGACTAAGGCAGTATATGTTGACCCACACTATCTTGTTGATCTCAAAGATGGACCCAGTCAAGTACATTTTTGAGAAGCCAGCACTTACCGGACGGGTTGCAAGATGGAAAATGATTCTCACAGAATATGACATTCAGTACACGTCTCAAAAAGCCATCAAAGGAAGTGTATTGTCTGACTATCTAGCTGAGCAACCCATTGATGATTACCAGCCTATGAGATTTGACTTCCCTGATGAAGACATCATGTTCATAAAAGCAAAAGATCATGAAGAGCCTATTCACACTGAAGGGCCTGACCCAGAAGAAGAATGGACTATGATGTTTGATGGGGCTGTTAATATTAATGGTCGTGGTGTTGGTGCAGTGCTCATTACACCTAAGGGAGTTCACATGCCTTTCTCGGCAAAACTCACTTTTAACTGCACTAACAACGAAGCTGAATACGAAGCTTGTATTATGGGTCTTGAGGAAGCCATTGACCTCAGGATCAAGACTTTAATTGTATTCGGAGATTCAACTCTGGTAATCAATCAAACCAACGGCAAATGGTATACTCACCAAGAGCATCTGATTCCTTACCGGGATTATACAAGGAGGTTACTTACATTCTTCACAACAGTCAGACTTGAGTATATCCCTGGAGATGAAAATCAGTTTGCAGATGCTTTGGATACCATTTCATCCATGATCAAAGTTCAAGTTGCCAACTTTGTGCCTCGGATTTCAGTATCCAGACTTGACAGACCAGCATATGTATTCGCAGCAGACCTTGCTAAAGATGATAAGCCTTGGTTCCATGACATCAAATGCTTCTTAGAGGATCAAACATACCCACCTGGGGCATCATCCAATGACAAGAAGACATTAAGAAGGCTGGCTGGTAGTTTCTTCCTGAATGCTGATGGTTCCTTGTACAAGAGAAACTTTGATTTGGTACTTCTCAGATGTATTGATAAAGCAGAAGCAGACTTGCTGATGCACGAGGTGCACGAAGGATCTTTTGGTACCCATACTATAGGGCATTCAAATGCTAAAAAGTTGTTAAGATCAGGCTACTACTGGATCACAATGGATGCAGACTGTTGTGCTTATGCCAGGAAATGTCATAAATGCCAGATTTATGTAGATAAAGTGCATGTGCCTCCGAATCCTCTGAATGTGATGTCTTCACCTTGGCCCTTTGCCATGTGGGGCATTGATATGATTGGGAAGATTGAACTGACTGCTTCAAATGGCCACAGATTCATCCTGGTAGCCATTGACTATTTTACCAAGTGGGTTGAAGCAGCTTCCTATGCAAATGTCACCAAGCAAGTGGTAGCCCGATTCCTGAAGAGAGACATCATCTGTCGGTATGGAGTGCCCGAGTGAATCATTACTGATAATGGTTCCAACTTAAACAACAAAATGATGGCAGAACTGTGTCGGGACTTCAAGATCCAACACCATAATTCTTCTCCTTACAGGCCAAAGATGAATGGCGATGTAGAGGCAGCTAACAAGAATATCAAGAAGATTGTGCAGAAAATGGTGGTCACCTACAAAGACTGGCATGAAATGCTACCATTTGCCTTGCATGGGTACCGTACATCAATCAGAACATCCACTGGGGAAACACCGTATCAGCTTGTGTATGGTATGGAAGCAGTCCTACCGGTTGAAGTTGAATTACCCTCCATGCGGATACTGATGGATGTCAAATTGAATGAAGCAGAATGGGTCCGATCCCGATACGAACAACTAAGTCTGATCGAAGAGAAGAGATTAGCTGCAATCTGTTATGGGAAGTTATATCAGAAGAGAATGAAGAAAGCCTTCGATCAGAAAGTCAGGCTTCGAGAATACCAAGTAGGAGATCTTGTGCTGAAAAGACTTCTTCCTCCTCATACAGACCACAGGGGCAAGTGGACTCCGAATTACGATGGTTCGTTCATAGTGAAGAAAGTATTCTCTGGTGGAGAACTGATGCTCAACACTATGGATGGTGAAGACTTCCTATCCCTTGTGAATTCAGATGTAGTTAAAAAATACTTCGCATAAAATGACTCGCTGGACATAAAAACAGAATGTAAGTCCAGGCAAAAATAGGGCATCCCGGCGAGTCAAAAACAGAATAAAAGACTCGGGAAAAAATAAGGGAAAATAAAAAAAAAATGTACACCCGCTGAGTTGAAAAGCCACATTGGACAGCTCAGGCAAAAATGGGTATCCCGGTGGATTGAAAACCCGAAAGGGCGATCCACGCAAAATTAGGGAATAAGCGAACAACTGCATTCTGAATTCGTCTGTATCACTCACAACATGGCAAACTTCGAAAGGTTAAAGCATCGGTCAAAATCAACCTTCTTCAGAAAGCAAGACGAGAAGAGTGTCAAGTGTCATACGGGTCATAGCAAATGAAAAAACACTGAAGCGTCATCAACATTGCCAGTATCTTTTTGTTTCTCAATTTGTAACAATCTCCTCATTTCAGGGGATCTGTTTCTTTGACTGTACTTGCCAATTCAGGGCATGCAAATTAATAAAATCAGATTTTCAGTCATATTTCGTCTCGTACATTTTATTTTCATTTGCAAAAATGTCCGATGCCCTTAAAATATTGATTGCATAAATACAGATGCGTCTTTTCTAAATTACATGCTTACAGGAAATATATTTGCTCCCGGGAGCGTCTAAATTCCTATGATAGAATCCAGTAAGGGATACCTCAGGGTACTTGTGCATTTCTTTGTCTTAACAGGATTGCAGGTATTCAACGCACAGCATGGGGCATGAAAGCTTCTCCCCAGCAACATTGCCAGATCATTATGTCCTCAGCACCTCTTCCAGACAATATCTGGAATGTTTTCCCCAGCGAAGTTTCCAAAGCATTCTTCCCCAGCATCTTCTTCAAAGCAGCATCGGGAGGGGGCTCATTCCCCAGATAAGTTTATCATCCTCAGCAGAATCCCCACGGAAATCACTAGGAAGATCGTTCAGTGATTGTTCCTCCCCAGCCAAGTGCAAAGACAGGGAACCATTTCCCCGCAGAGTTTCAACCTCTATCCAGAAGAACAATGTCTAAAGATCTCACAACAAAATGACGAAAGCTACCACAGACCCCAGCTGGGCTCCTCATCAATAAGATAGGTTTATCAGTGACTTGTTTCCCCAAGCAGTCATACACCTTATCAGATCTACCAATGATCTATTCCCCCAGCTGGGATGTCTTTTCAAGCAGATCAGTCAGAAATCTCTACAGCAACGGGATCTGGATCCCGGATTGGTATCTTTGCATAAACATAGCATTTGCATCATATTTCCCCCAGAGCGTAGCATTTCGTCTAATATGGAGCATT
This sequence comes from Lathyrus aphaca, assembly GCA_963966055.1. Taxonomy (NCBI): domain Eukaryota; kingdom Viridiplantae; phylum Streptophyta; class Magnoliopsida; order Fabales; family Fabaceae; genus Lathyrus; species Lathyrus aphaca. The sequence goes on from OZ014523.1 coordinate 278,348,938, forward strand.
ACGGCAAAAATCAAACATATTGCATAATCACAAGCCATGTTTTGAATCAGTCACATGTGAATACTGACATTCCATCAACATTATACAGAATACCTCTCAAATCCCCCGGCAGAATGTCAAAGCATCTTCTTTGCAATTCCCAAGATACAAATACATGCTCCTTTTGACACCCGTCCGTGTCATCTTTCCCCAGAAAGTCACCATAATATTTTCTACAAGCAGATACTTATACATAACAAGATACCTCCTGACACTCTTCTGTGTCATATTCCCAGCAGAAAGCCAAAGCGTCCCCTTTGCACTCATTAATACATATTAATACACTCTCCTGACACTCGTCCGTGTCACCTATCCCCAGCATAGTTGCCCAAACAATTGTTTATAATACACTTCTTTCGACACCCGTCTGTGTCATCTTATCTTCACAAGTCGTCAAACACCTTTTATACTTATAAGTTCATAACTTATACACTTCCTCTTATGATACTCATCTGCATCATACTCTCCCCAACAAGTTGAGCACTCGTCTGTGTCTCACTCATACTTTTTTACTCATACAGATACTCATCTGTATCTTGCATACACACCTTTTTTCCCCTCAGAGTCGACACTCGTCCGTGTTCTTTGTTAAACCAGTTGATACTCGTCTGTATCACCATCTCTGAACATGTGTCAGCATTGTTTCTACCGATACTCGTCTGTATCGTAGTCTTAAGGATGCTCCTCCGCATTTTTAATCTATACACAGCGTCAAACACTTATACCTTTTCTTTCTTGAATTTAGACACTCGTCTGTGTCTACCATTCCCCAGAAGAGTTCCCAGCAAATCCCTGTAGCACCCCAAATTTGCCCTCTTCTTGTTTAGCATCGTTATCATATCATAATCATCATGAGCATACCATATCCTTATCATTTTGCATAGAAAAATAAAGCATAACACTCACATGTTCCAGCATAAGGCATATGATCGGTCATCTGGGAAAATCTGAATCTGCAAGTCAAAATCAAGAGCATGGTGATCTGGCAAGAATCTCACAGGATCATTTTGCACAAGCCTGGTATCATTTTCAGAGCCCTAGAAAGAGAAGATGGATCAAAATTTGCTTGAAACGGTTGGTGCAGGTCTATTTTTGAAGGTTCCCACCAAAGGGAGGGAAATTCAAATTTTTCATGCGTTAACCGGTTAACGCATATGGTTAACCGGTTAACAGCTGCGAAATTTGAATTTCCAGCAGCAATTTCAGCATGTGTGTTTTGGCTTCATTTTCCAATTTTCTGATTTTTATTCATTTGAATTAATTTGAATTTGGGAGAAGGATCTAGAGCATTTATCCAAGCCTAATCCCATTGCTACATCCTAATCACAATACCCAAACCATAATTTTGGATCCCAAACCAAAATTTTGGGCCCCAAACCTAAACCATATTTATTCCATTTCACTCCAAACCAAGGGCTCTCACTCATTTTTTCACCCTCATTTCTGAATTTTCATTCCTCTCACTCACAATTCTCTCACTTTTCTCTCCCAATTTTCCAAATCACTCAAAGTTCCTCTTTGAAGATCACACAACCTTGCCTTGAGGTGTGTAGATCTTGGAACTAAACCTCCATTCATAGCTTCTTTGCATCTTTTTGCTGGTTTTATTGGAGATTCAGATCTGGTTTGAGATCTAGAAGTGCTTTTGGATCCAAAATTCTGCATCAAGAGCTTGTTCTTGCATTTATTTTGCATGGAGTGTGGAGCTTAGCATCGGATCTTCAAAGTTTTGCGCGAGATCTACTGTTTTCAGCTCAATCAACAATTACCAAAGCATACCTCAGCTTTGTAGGTTGGTTAATTTCAGATCTAGCTCTGTTTTTAGCTCATTTGCATGCTTGTGCTTTAGATCCGCCATGTGTTTGTGTATTTGATTGTGTTGCACGAATTGATTGTTTGATTTGTATCCGGATCCGAATGTTATTTGTTCATGAGCTTAATGATATGGATTAATGTGAATTGATCTAATTTTCCATGTGTAATTGATTGCTGGTCTGGTGCAAGCTTATTTGGATAAGCTGTTTTGAGTTGCTGTTTTCTGCAGGATTTGTTGCTGTTTTATCAGTGTTAACCGGTTAACGTATATGGTTAACCGGTTAACACACCTGTTTCATGCGTATTTTGTGCAGGTTTGAGCTGGTTAACCGGTTAACGCATTTGGTTAACCGGTTAACACTGAAGCAGAATGGCTTTTTAGTGTTGTTTTGAGCTTGTTTGATCCCTTTGCTTGTTCTAATTGCCTTGGATCATTGCATGATCATTAAGCATGAGATTTTAGGGTGATTTGCTTGCTGGTTGATGTATGCTTTCATGTTTTCGACGCGTAAGTCGTGTATTTGCAATGCTTGGCATGTTGTTTGTTTGTTGTTTACAAGAACCTTTGAGCATGATTAATTCCATGATTGTGTTGGTCAATTTGCTGGATTTTTGCTAACATTTCAGGGGCTCATGGTAAGAGAAGTGTGGATGTTTATCCACATTTCAACTTTTCATCTTTCCTCTTTTGCTTTGTTTTTTCTTTGTGGTGTTTGATGTGCTTTGTGCCATCATGTGTTTCTCTTTCCCCTTTCTAGTTTCCTCTTCTCTTTTTCTATCTTCTTCCTTCTTCATTAGGGTAGAAACCTCACTAACTCTTAGGACTTCCATGCATGTGAATACTTAGGATTATTTTAGTCCCCCTTTAGAATTTTTCCTTTGAGATCTTTTGGTTCTTCTTCTCTTCTCATCTCATAACTCTTAAAAAGAAAACACTTTAATAAATGTGAAGTGATGCATTGATCCATAGCCTTATTCCATGAGGTATGCTTGTAGTCTTCCCATCTTGGGATAGTACATGTTTACCTTGTGATGCACAAGTCTGATCAAGGTATCTTCTTCATAAAGAAAAGCATAAAAAACACTTCTTCATGTAAATAACCAAAAAACACTTAATAATTAAGCAAGTTAGTGAGCCTAAGCCCTAATCTTTGGGTTCAAGTTTTGGGGATCTTCTCCTTACTTGAGTGTGCTTGTTCTATTATTCCATCTTGGAATGTAGTGACAAGTGCACATTCCATTGGTGAGAGTTTGAGTTCACTTCCTTGTGACACACTCATAAAAGCTTCTAAAAAACACAAAACAAACAATAAGCGTCTTTCCTTCGGGAATTCTTTTCTCATCTCCTTCGCTCCGTACGCGAACTTGCTCCTACTTGTCATTTTGCAAGACGGTTACGCACTCGTCGTCCGAGTCTGCAACACCTGAGCAATGGCATAGGCAGTTCAAGTCTTAATTCACAAGCAATTTCCTTTTAGTACCCCTAGTTAGGGGAACTACGGCGTCTCTGATCCTCATTATCCTGATGAGGTACGTAGGCAGCGGGGTAGGGCCCGTTCGAGCACAATCTTTATTTTCCCTACATTTTTCCTTTTGCTTTCTTATTCAGTTCTTTTCCAGTCCCAGTTTCTTTTCACTTTCATTTCTTTTGCTGCAGCTTTCATGCCCTCACCCTTTGAAACAGTTTCTTCTGCAAGCGTGGATCCCGTCGGGTACGGCGGACGATCTGGGTGCTAATACCTTCCCAGGTCGTAACCGACTCCCGAGCTCAGTCTCTTTGGTTCGCAGGACCTGTGTCCTTCCTCTTTTTTTTCTTCTGGTTTGTGCAGCATTACCGTTCCCTTTCTTCGGGATAAAAATGCCTGGCTGGCGACTCTACCTTTTTCCGCGCCACTTTCGCGTTTGTACCAGGATGGAAATCCCGGGAGCGACAGCTGGCGACTTCACTGGGGACTGCGCACCAGAGATCTCTGGTTCCCCTGTGAGTCTCTCCTAGCGCTTGTGTGTTGCTGCTTCATTGGGTGATGTTTGTTTGATGTGGCTTGTTGTATTATATTGCTGTTTGTTTATTGCTTTATTTACAGCTTTATTTACAGCTTTATTTACAGTTTTCAGTATTTATTTTCTGCATCATATATCATACTGGACTGTCTGGACTGGTTTCCTTTGGTGGGATGGGAGTTACTGGTTCTTGAGAGATATGAGCCAAGTACCCGGCTCGAGTGCACCATAGGACTTAGAGTGGTTCCACTTTGGCCTCATGAGATCTTGTCATGGGGGTAGTAGTGAGTTCCACACCCAGGTTGCGATTGTCTTGGAAATGTCTTGATTTGGGGATCTTCCTCTCTCATTACATAACCCTGACAGTTATGTGCAGCTGGGGACCGATCATTGAGAACCTTTGTGGAAACAACCTTCTCCAGTGGTGACAGTGGCAGACTACATTTTGTGGCAAACCCATTCGCACCCGAGGGTCCACTGGGAACTCGCATAGGATGGCCTGGTTCTCTTATAAGAACTCAGTTAAAGCATCTGGTCATATGACATTAGTACTGTATCCTACGGGCTGAATGTACTATTGTTTCTTGATTTCAGCGCTTGAAGCTAGGGACTTATAAGGGATGCTTGCTTTTCCCGGACTCAGCTGAGGCCTCCCTGCATAGTACATAATGCCTAACCGATTCCCTGATTTGGTCATGAGCCATTTCTCGGAGATGGTGACAGTATTATTGCTATGTGGCTTTGAGAGTCCGTGATGTCTGACCCGGAGCCTTTTACCCGTGAGATTGGGGGGTGTGTACAGGTGTGCAGGAACCCATGACCTCAACATACACTCATCTGTTCAGTTATGATCCTTGGTCCTGTGATTATGATCTGTGGTTCTATTGACTCCATGGTTCCGAAGTTATGGTCCTGGAATTCTGGATTTCTTGATACCGTGATTCTGAGATCTTCTATCAGAGGGTTGTGATTATCAGAGGGTGTGACTCAGTGAACTGTTGAGTTTGCCAGTTGTTCCGAGGGGCCCTTGTCAGTGTGCCAGTTCAGATGGTCCCCGTTGGTCATATGCTTGCATTGCATTACATTTGCATCATTCTTTGCATTAACTGTTTATGTTTCCCATTTTTCAGGTCATTAATCACATCTGTTCCCGGTTCTGGTATTCTTATCTCCATGGCAGAAATTAAAAGCGATCCGAGAAAAAAGAATGTGCATTACACCTTTCTTCAGCCGGAAGTCAAAAGTGTTCAGAGGTTAGCAGGTCTGATGAATGATCAAGTCTTAGGAAATTTCAAGAAAAGATATGGCCAGATACTGAAGTTTGTGGACAAGCCTACTACAGACCAAAAGGACAGCTTGCATACCTTGTTGCAATTTTATGATCCCCTGCTGCGTTGTTTTATTCTTCCAGGTTACATCTTAGCTCCGACATTGGAAGAGATCTCCAGCATGCTGAGTATCCCGATCAGAGAGACATTGCCGTTCTACGGGTCAGAGGTTGTGCTCAGAGATGAAGACATAGCCAAGGTTTGTAGGTTGCCAGTTGCTTCAGTCAGAAAGGCTTTGCAAGAGAGTAAAGGCAGAGGTCTACCATGGAGTGTGCTTATTCCAGAGGCTGAGAAGTATGCTACAGAAGCTAAGTGGAATGACTTTGGAGCTTTGCTCGCATTGATGGTATATGGGTCTAGCTTGTTTCCCGGAGAGAAAGAGTTTGTCAGCTTAGAAGTGATCTCAATCTTCGCAAAAGGCAATCCGGTGCCTACTTTATCGGGTGACTTTTATTTTAGTGTCCATTACAGAAACGAGAAAGGTAGAGGTGGTCCAGTGGTCTGCTGTGCTCCTTTGTTTGCTGAATGGTTCGCTAGACAGTTGCCTAAATCAGGTGCCTTCAAGGATATACGAGACGAATGGAGATGGTCCAGAAGACTGATGGGACTGACTGAAGAAGACATTGCTTGGGGTTATGACAGGGATTTGCTAGGAAAAGAGGTGATGGTTAGCTGCGGAAGGTTTGCTGGAGTACCTTTGCTGGGAAGGAAAGGTGTCATCAGTTACTACCCGACATTAGCCAGAAGGCAGTTTGGCTACCCTTTGAAGGATCCTCCTCAGATGGAAATGTTTGCTGAATCTTTGTATTTTCCTGTTGATGGAAACAGAGAGCTAGTCCAACAAGCAGTTCAATCCTGGGATCACAGGAAAAGGAAAGGGAAGAAAGACTTCGGCCGAGTTGATCCCAAGACATATCCACCATATGCTGAATGGTTGCAAAGACATATTGAATCAGTTCTCATGCCTTTTTCAGTCGAAGCTCCACTTTATCCTCAAGAGGTACCAGGTCCGAGCAGTACGGTTTCCTTGGAGGAGTACAAGAAGCTAGAAGCTCAGCTGCATGCGGTCAGAGTAGAGAATGTTGAGATGGTAAGCTTATACCACCAGGCCAATGGAGCCAAGAAGGAAGCTGAAGATAAACTGCAAAAGCTCCAGTCCTCTTTGGAAAACAAAGAGAAGGATTTTGCTGGAAGAGAAGCCCATTTCCACCGATTGGGTATGATGGAAGCGCAAAGAGAAGCCAAGCACAAGGAGACTTTAAAGACTCTCAGGAGTGCTCGACAGTCCATTGTTTGGCTGAAAGGCCAAAGGGAGGAAGAGCAAAAGAAATTCAAAGAGAAGGAAGAGTTCTTTGAAGTTCAGATGGCTTTTAAGAAGGAGGAAGTGGAGCAAGCCCACGCCATCCGGAGGGAGAGGACCCAACAGCTAGTCCAAAGCCAATTAGCTCTGGAGGAAGCCAGGAAAGAGATTGAAGAGCTCAAGCTGAGAGCAGGCGTCAAGAAGAGCAGGGGCAGAGGTGGCAGAGTCGGGGTCCTTAGCTTAGTTTATTTTTCAGACTACCTACAGGCTTGTTGTAGGGGTTTTGCTTTCATTTCCTTTGTCTTTATGTACTGATTTGTAACCCTTCGGGGAATATTCTTGGATGTATTCTGACTTTTAGCCTATAGTGGTTTGTCCATGTTCAGTATTAATGTGCAAGTTATCGTTTTGAATGTGCAAGACTCGTTTGTCTGGATACTACTAACGTCTGAACACTTATCAAAGAGAAAGTTCGAAAGCTAAACCCTGAAAGTGATTGCCGAGATAGATACCAGAACTGGGGCATGCCAAATGCTTAAAATTGGGAACATGAACAGTTACATTGCATTGCATATAACCTGTTTGTCTGTTTTGCAGGTGTTGCATCAATTACTAACGTATTTTGTGTTTCAGGCACTATAGCTCCTCGAAAAGTTCGAGAACAACCGGCAGTGCACAGATACCCAACCAAGATTAACAGAGAGCGGGCCATGGATCAAATGCAGGCAGATTTGGCAGACCTAAGGCAGAGAATGGATAACTTCATGACGTTAATGACCGGCATGGGGCAAAATCAAGAACGGCTGCGAGAGTTGGTTGAAAATCAGAACCGGAACGCTGCTGCTGCTGCTAATGCTGATAATCATACCGGTGCGGGCGCACGTCAGGGTGGACCTCATGTTATACAACCAGGGGCGACCGTAGTCAATGATGGGATGCATAACATTCATGTGGACCACCAGGAGGACCAGTTCACTTTACTTGATGAGACCGAGGGTCAAGGGGTCGAAATGAACAAGAGATTCGAAGAGATGGCCGAGCAAATCAAGGCTATTCAGTCCCAGAGTTCTTTGGGATTCGATATAACAGACTTGGGTTTGGTTCCGGGAGTCAGAATCCCGTACAAATTCAAAGTTCCTACTTTCGAGAAGTATAACGGCACTACTTGCCCAAAGACCCATCTGCAATCATATGTGGGAAGAATCGCCGCTCATACAGACGATGAAAAGCTATGGATGTATTACTTTCAGGACAGCTTGGTGGGAGCTTCCCTGGAGTGGTACATGAAGCTCAGCAGGGTCAATGTTAAGAGCTGGAAGGATCTCGCTGAGGCCTTCGTGAAGCAATACCAATATAACATGGACATGGCTCCAAATCGCACCCAGTTGCAACATATGGCTCAGACAGCAAAAGAAGGCTTTAAAGAATACGCCCAGAGGTGGCGTCAGCTAGCTGCTAGGGTGCAGCCACCCTTGTTAGAGAATGAGATGGCCGATATGTTTATGGGTACCCTCCAGGGGGTATTTCTTGAGAGATTGGCATCAAGTTCTGCTACAAAGTTCAACGATATTGTCATTGCGGGAGAAAGGGTCGAAACGCTGTTGAAAATGGGGAAGATACAAGACCCAGGTGCTAGTAGCTCAAATGGAGCGAGGAAAGCTTTTAGCGGACCTCCAAGAAGGCGAGAAGGAGAGGCCAATGCTGTATTCGGCCGAAGCCAGGGCCGTGGTTACAGAAGACCTTATGAACATGTGGCTGCTGTCACTATTCCTGCAGCTCCCGTACAACAGATGCCACCTCCACCACAACAACAACAACAACCTAGAGCCAACTACCAGCAAAGGCCCTATCAGCCGAGGCAGGCTCGTCCTGCTAACAGGGTGATTGAAGCTATTCCGATGACATATGCTGCCTTGTTGCCGAGACTACTAGACTTGAACCTTATTCAATTAAGGACTTTGGCACCACCACCTCCTGGAGAGCTTCCAGCTGGTTATGATATCAACGCGCGATGCGCTTTTCATTCAGGGGCACCCGGGCACTCAACCGAGAAGTGCAGGGCGCTACATCACAAAGTTCAAGATCTCGTAGATTCAAAGGCAATCAACTTTGCGCCACCACCGAATATCAACTCGAACCCTATACCTAATCATGGAGGGGCAAGAGTTAATGCTGTTGAGCGTGATGACAAGTTGAGTTTGGTACTGAGAATTGATGAAGTCAAGACGCCGTTGAAGGTGGTGAAAGAGAGACTGTTGAAAGGTCAAGTATTTCCTGGTTGTTCTCTCGATTGTGAAGACTGTATAAGTGTTGTGAATGGCTGCGAGAAATTGAAGACGGGTTTGCAAGAGTTGATTGATGTTGGGTCCCTACAATTTAGCAAGATTAGTAATGAAAAGGCTGATGATGTGTCAACCATTACTATCTTCTACAATGAGGCTGACATGCCCGTTCGACAAGAGCCTGTTACCGTTTACGCTCCTCAGATTAGTCCTGTGACTATAACTGTACCTGGGCCAATGCCGTATAATGATGATAGAGCCATTCCGTGGCATTATGGTTCCGATGTCTATGTGGCGGGACAGAAGATGGAAAGTAGACCTGTTGCTGACTTGACCATTGAAAATGTGGGAGGTGTTGGGGGATTTACTCGAAGTGGCCGTTTATTTGCTCCCCCTGCATTGAGAAAGGATCCCGAGGCCGAAGCTTCGTCCAAAGACAAAGGGAAGCAGATTGCGAATGATGAGTCAGATACTCCTGTGGCTGGGCAGGGGACATTTGAAAAGGAGGTAGAGGAGTTCATGAAGATCATCAAAAGGAGTGACTATAAGGTGGTTGATCAACTGAACCAGACGCCTTCAAAGATTTCTATTTTGTCACTGTTGATGTGCTCTCCCGCGCACCGGGAAGCCTTGCTGAAAGTACTTCAAATGGCCTATGTTCCTCAAGAAATCACTGTTAATCAACTCGAAGCTGTTGTTGGAAGTGTTAATGCCAGCCATGGTTTAGGCTTCACTGACCGAGACCTTACTTCGGAGGGAAGGAATCACAATAAAGCACTGCATATCACGATGGAATGCAAGGGCGCTGTTTTGTCTCATGTTCTTGTGGACACAGGCTCTTCCTTGAATGTGCTCCCGAAGAAGGCGTTGATGAAGCTTAACATTGATGGGGTTATTCTGACGCCGAGTGATCTAGTGGTTAAAGCTTTCGATGGTTCAAGAAGATCCGTTTTCGGAGAGGTTGAGTTGCCTGTCAAGATAGGCTCTCAAGTCTTCAAGAGTGTCTTCTATGTCATGGACATCCAGCCTGCGTATAGTTGCTTGTTGGGCAGACCGTGGATACACGCAGCTGGAGCCGTCACTTCAACCCTGCACCAAAAGCTTAAATATGTGGTGGATGGCCAGGTCATCACAGTTTGCGGGGAAGAAGATATTCTCGTCAGCCATTTGTCGACATTTAAATATGTAGAAATGGACGGGGAAATTCACGAGACTTTGTGCCAAGCTTTTGAGGCAGATGTCAGTATCCTGACTCCGGTGAAGAAAAACAACGAAGGCACGTCAATTCATTCCTACCGGGAAGCAAAAGAGGCCGTCCAATCAGGCAATGCCCAGGGCTGGGGCAAGCTACTGGAGGTGGAAAAGAAGGGTGATAAATTCGGCTTAGGGTATCAACCTGGGGGGTCTACTCGGAGTGGTAAAGCTATCTCATTCACAAGTGCTGGGTCGATTGACCGCGATCAAATCTGTATGGCAAGCCAAGACGGGGATAGTGGCAGAGACTGGGACAACAATTGGATCCGCCCGTGTGCACCCGGCGAGGAGCTAGGAAATTGGTCCGCGGAAGATATTGTCCAAGTTACCTGGCTCTCAAAGTAATTGTTTTGTTTCCTTTTATTAGCATACTGCATTGTCAAATCCAGCATTCTGCCCAAGATGTTTGGATCCATTGTACTGGGCCACCATGTTTTGTATTGCATCGTTATTTTTGCCATGAAATAAAAGGACATTTTCAGACAAATTGTGCTCTCTTTCTTTGTTTTTAAACTTTTTCACAAAAAACAATATAAAAATGGCAATGTGTTTTTTCATTTTTTGCTTTGTGTTAGCGTCTCTTTTCAAAATAAGCAGATTCTGAATAAGCACATCATTTGTGCAGTATTGATCATCCGGATTCCACGGATAACGTTCCTGCTATGACTATGCATGACTTTGATAATCCAGTCTACCAAGCTGATGAAGGGGTTGAGGAAGATTGTGACCTACCTGAAGAGTTGGTCAGATTGTTAAAACAAGAGGAACGAGTTATTCAGCCTCATCAAGAGGAGATTGAGACCATCAACATTGGCAGTGAAGATGCAAAGAAAGAAATCAAGATAGGAGCCAATCTGCAGGCCGACGTCAAACAAAAGCTGATCAGTATGCTGAGAGAGTATGTAGATATCTTTGCTTGGTCATATCAAGATATGCCAGGGTTGGATACCGACATCGTGATGCATAAGCTACCTCTGAGAGAAGATTGTCCTCCTGTGAAGCAAAAGTTGAGAAGAACTCTCCCGGATATGGCGATGAAGATTAAAGAGGAGGTGCAGAAACAGTGGGATGCCGGGTTCCTTGCCGTGACTAGTTACCCACCTTGGGTAGCTAACATCGTACCAGTGCCTAAAAAGGACGGCAAGGTCCGGATGTGCGTTGACTATCGAGATTTGAACAGAGCAAGCCCAAAGGATGATTTTCCGTTGCCACACATCGACGTGTTGGTCGACAGTACTGCTCAATTCTCAGTATTCTCCTTCATGGATGGATTCTCCGGTTATAATCAGATAAAAATGGTGCCGGAGGACATGGAGAAGACAACGTTCATTACCCCGTGGGGAACATTCTGCTACAAGGTCATGCCTTTCGGTTTGAAGAACGCTGGGGCAACTTATCAGCGGGCGATGGTCACGTTGTTCCATGACATGATCCACAAGGAGATCGAATGTTATGTGGATGATATGATTGCAAAGTCCAAAGACGAAGAGGAGCATTTGGTTAATTTGAAGAAGTTGTTTGATAGATTGATCAAGTATAAATTGAGGTTGAATCCGAACAAGTGCACTTTCGGAGTGCGTTCTGGAAAATTGCTGGGTTTCATTGTAAGTCAAAGAGGAATTGAGGTAGATCCTGCTAAAGTGAAAGCTATTCAAGATATGCCTGCACCAAAGACAGAAAAAGAAGTGCGCGGGTTCTTAGGTAGATTGAACTACATTTCTCGGTTCATATCTCACCTAACTGCCACGTGCGAACCGATATTCAAGCTGCTAAGAAAAGAGCAAACAGTCAGGTGGAATGATGATTGCCAAAGAGCTTTCGACAAAATAAAGGAATATTTGCAGGAACCTCCAATTCTGATGCCTCCAGTGGAAGGAAGACCGTTAATCATGTACTTGACCATGCTTGAAGGGTCGATGGGGTGTGTGCTTGGCCAACATGACGAGTCTGGTCGAAAAGAGTACGCCATTTATTACCTCAGCAAAAAGTTTACCGACTGTGAATCCCGATACTCACTGCTCGAGAAAACTTGCTGCGCTTTGGTATGGGCTGCTCGCCGACTGAGGCAGTACATGTTGACCCATACTACACTTCTCATTTCCAAGATGGATCCTGTCAAGTACATCTTTGAGAAACCAGCATTGACCGGAAGGGTTGCTAGATGGCAGATGATTTTAACTGAATACGACATCCAGTACACTTCTCAGAAAGCCATCAAAGGAAGTGTATTGTCGGAATACCTTGCTCAGCAACCTCTTGAGGATGACTATCAGCCGATGAGATTTGATTTCCCTGATGAGGACATCATGTGCCTCAAAACAAACGATTATGAGGAACCACTTCCGGAGGAGGGGCCTGACCCTGAATCCAAATGGAAGTTGATGTTTGATGGGGCCGTCAATATCAATGGTCGTGGAGTTGGTGCTGTACTTATTACTCCTGAAGGTGTCCACTTACCCTTCGCTGCCAGAATTACTTTTGGCTGCACCAACAATGAAGCGGAATACGAGGCGTGTATAATGGGAATAGAGGAGGCAATTGATCTTCGGATCAAGAACCTCGATATATTCGGAGATTCAGCCCTCGTCATTAACCAAATTACCGGCAAATGGTATACACATCAAGAGCATCTAGTTCCGTACAGGGATTATGCTAGAAAACTGTTGACATTCTTCATGACAGTTGAGCTCAAATACATACCACGTGATGAAAATCAATTTGCCGATGCTTTGGCCACTCTCTCTTCGTCGATTAAAGTCATGTGTTGGAACTTTGTGCCCAGAATTGACATCTCCAGGCTTGACTCTCCAGCTTATGCTTTCTCTGTAGACGCTGTGCCTGATGAGAAACCTTGGTATTTTGATATCAAGTTATTCCTGGAGAAGCAAGAATACCCAACAGGGGCATCGTCCAAAGACAAAAAGACCTTGAGACGACTTGCTGCTAGTTTCTTCTTGAACACAGACGGGGTTTTGTACAAGAGGAACTTCGACATGGTCTTGCTCAAATGCGTGGATAGACACGAAGCAAGCCTGTTGATGCAGGAAGTCCATGAAGGATCTTTTGGTACCCATGCAGGAGGGCATGCTATGGCAAAGAAACTGCTGAGATCAGGGTATTACTGGATGACAATGGATGCAGACTGTTGTTCATTCGCTCGTAAATGCCACAAGTGCCAAATATATGCAGATAAAGTGCATGTTCCTCCAAATCCGCTCAACGTCATGTCATCTCCTTGGCCTTTCTCTATGTGGGGCATTGACATGATCGGGAAGATTGAACCGACTGCTTCGAACGGTCATCGCTTCATCCTGGTCGCGATTGATTACTTTACCAAGTGGGTAGAAGCAGCGTCTTATGCCAATGTCACTCGTCAAGTGGTGGCAAGATTCCTGAAAAGAGATATCATATGCAGATATGGAGTACCCGAAAGGATCATTACTGATAATGGTTCTAATCTCAACAACAAGATGATGGCAGACTTATGTCGGGACTTCAAAATACAGCATCACAATTCTTCTCCTTACCGACCAAAGATGAATGGTGTGGTAGAGGCAGCTAACAAGAATATCAAGAAGATTGTGCAGAAAATGGTTGTCACCTACAAGGATTGGCATGAGATGTTACCGTTTGCTTTGCATGGGTACCGAACGTCGGTCAGGACATCAACAGGGGCAACTCCTTTCTCTCTAGTGTATGGCATGGAAGCAGTCCTGCCTGTTGAAGTAGAGATTCCTTCACTGCGTGTGATGATGGACGTCAAACTGGATGAGGCTGAATGGGTGCGTGCTCGTTACAACCAGCTATGTCTAATTGAGGAAAAGAGATTAGCGGCTATCTGTCATGGTCAGCTTTATCAGAGGAGAATGAAGCGGGCATTCGATCAACGAGTACGTACTCGAGAGTATCAAGTGGGAGAGCTTGTATTGAAGAGGATCGTTCCTCCAGGTTCAGATAACAGGGGCAAGTGGACCCCAAACTACGAAGGACCATTCATAGTGAAGAAAGTATTCTCAGGAGGGGCACTGATGCTCACCACTATGGATGGAGAAGACTTCCCATCCCCTGTTAACTCGGACGCAGTTAAAAAATACTTCGCATAAAGAGACCCGCTGGACACAAAAACAGAATGTAAGTCCAGGCAAGAAAAGGGCATCCCGGCGAGCTAAAAACAGAATAAAAAGCTCGGGCAAAAATTAGGGAAAATAAACAAAAAAAATGTACACCCGCTGAGTTGAAAAGCCACATTGGACAGCTCAGGCAAAAAAGGGTATCCCGGTGGATTGAAAACCCGAGAGGGCGATCCACGCAAAATAAGGGAATAAGCGAACAACTGTGATCCAAGTTATCTGAACCACGTCATCGTTTCGTACGGTTTGACAATATCGGAAAGATAGGAAACAGTCCCCTTGTCTTCTCAGAAAGCCAAAGCAGAATGGAGAGTCTTGAAGACATGCAGGTCATAGCAGAAATGGAATTCCTTGGAATGCCGTGTACATTGCCATTAGGATAGTTTCTTTTCTCAATTTTTATAGTGGCTACCTCTTTCCAGGTGGTTGCTTCCTGATGTAAATCTTTGCCTATTTAGAGGCCATTCAATAAAAATAATATTCAGTCAAAAAGCTGTGTGTGTTTATTTTTGTTTGCAAAATGTCCTGAATTGTTGGCAAAAATAGCATTGCATCTAAACATGGTGATAATCTTGAAAAGAAAACTGACATGCAGGGAAACTGTAACCCTCTTTGAGTGTCGGGTGATAATGGATGAACAGATCACGCCATGCAAATCCCCGGGACACACGTGTGTTTTCTGTTGTTGCAGGTTGCAGGATGGCGTCACATCAAGCAATTTACTCTCCCCCAGTAGAGTATCTCCCCAAGCAGAGATTTTTCTTCTCCAGCAGGTAGCTGAAAGCCTGACTTGTCTAAATAGATATTTTCCTCCAACTAAGTCTTGGCAGCAGCCCAAGCAGGTTCTTCTTCCCAAGTGAAGTAGTAGTCCATTCTTCTCCAGCGGAGTGTGCCTAGCAAGTACCTGAGAGCATGTCATCATCAGAGGTGGAATTAACAGTATTTTATCATCAGCAAGAGTCCTTCCCAGTAGGCGTGATTGAGGGCCTGATATCCCCTCAGAGTCTTGAATCATCGGATGCTCTCCCCAGCCAGAGTATTTGCCCAGGAAGCTTCCCCAGCCAAGTCTGAAGATGATCTGTCCCCCCACAGAGTTCATATTTGATTTTCACCTCCGTCCGTGAAATATTCCCCAGCAGATTTGCCCTATTGTTGGTTTATATGGTGATGCGGCCAGGTATTCATCACCTCAGTCGGAGATGGGTAGTCAGACCTCTAGACTTATCTTCCCCTGCAGAGTTGTGACTCTCGGTGGCCAATCAGGCATTCGTTTATTGCTCGTCTGCAATCTTCAACACTCGTATGTGTTATCCCTAAGCAAGTTTCCCCAGCGAGGACATATCACTGCTTTATGGCTTCTCGACTGCATCTTTCAACACTCGTCTGTGTTAGCTCTGTGTTGCTGTTTGCTCGTCTGCAATTTTCGGCATTCGTCTGTGTTTTGAAGTGATTACCTTATTATTGCTCGTCTGCAATTTCCAACACTCGTCTGTGTCATGATGCCTCCGTTGTTGCTCGTCCGCAACTCCTCAACACTCGTCTGTGTTCTGAGATGATATTTGCTGTTGCTCGTCTGCAACCTTCCAACACTCGTCTGTGTTTGGTATTGGATCCTTCGCTGCACTCGTCTGTGCCTTGATATGTATTCTCTGTTGTTGCTCGTCTGCAACTGTCCAGCACTCGTCTGTGTGTGTTTGAAGCTCGTCTGCTTTTATCCCCCAGAAGTCGTTTGTGTTCTGAAGCTCGTCTGCTTTGCCTGGATACTCGTCTGTATCATCCTCAGCACTCGTCTGTGCTAGCTTGCTCCTGAATGTGAAGATTTGCTGTTTACCCTGATATCTCTGTGACTACTTCAAATGCTCGTCTGTGTTTGAATTTCTGGTATTCGTCTATACCAGTGGCTGATACTCGTCTGTATCATCGCCTGAAGCACTCGTCTGTGTTTCTCAGATCATCGTCCGATACTCGTCTGTATCTTTGACTATTAGCACTCGTCTGTGTTCTCTTGATGATCATCCAATACTCGTATGTATTGAAGAGGTTTAAAATCCTGACAGTGGGAATTAAATGTCGAAATGGTTACCGGGCCTGGCGTAACAGGTAAATCCGAGGGAGGCTCGTCCGTCTCAAGCACCAATTATTATGGTTGCTGCACCTGGCGTAACAGGTTTGCTCAGAAGACTCGTCTGTCTTATGCCATATATCCGCGGATAATATATGAAGAAGGTTCGTCTACCTTGATTGCATGTCTATCCCACAGACTTATATGCATTCCCGGAGCCTGCGTAAGGGTTATCCGAAGAAGACTCGTCCGTCTTATTCCACTTATTTGCGTAAGGATTAGTGAAGGAGATTCGTCCATCTCAGGTTACTTTGAAGATCCTTAAGGGCTCGTCCGCTCTCTGTACATGGCGTCACAGGTCATGCGAAGACTCGTCTGTCAGCATGATAGTATTTCAGATATCAGTTTCAGCTTGGAAGAAGCTCGTCTGTTTTTTCTCTCCTTCTTATCCCCAGAGCGTCATCTGGTTGGGTTTATTTCCCAGTGTTGCATTCTTCGTCAGAGTGCAAATTTCAGGTCTTCTTGGTATTCAATCACAGTTTATCTCGAATGTCTGATAGCCGTTGCTCTCATCCTTTTCAGATTAACAGTTGATTGAATAGGGGCAGCTGTAGCACCCCAAATTTGCCCTCTTCTTGTTTAGCATCGTTATCATATCATAATCATCATGAGCATACCATATCCTTATCATTTTGCATAGAAAAATAAAGCATAACACTCACATGTTCCAGCATAAGGCATATGATCGGTCATCTGGGAAAATCTGAATCTGCAAGTCAAAATCAAGAGCATGGTGATCTGGCAAGAATCTCACAGGATCATTTTGCACAAGCCTGGTATCATTTTCAGAGCCCTAGAAAGAGAAGATGGATCAAAATTTGCTTGAAACGGTTGGTGCAGGTCTATTTTTGAAGGTTCCCACCAAAGGGAGGGAAATTCAAATTTTTCATGCGTTAACCGGTTAACGCATATGGTTAACCGGTTAACAGCTGCGAAATTTGAATTTCCAGCAGCAATTTCAGCATGTGTGTTTTGGCTTCATTTTCCAATTTTCTGATTTTTATTCATTTGAATTAATTTGAATTTGGGAGAAGGATCTAGAGCATTTATCCAAGCCTAATCCCATTGCTACATCCTAATCACAATACCCAAACCATAATTTTGGATCCCAAACCAAAATTTTGGGCCCCAAACCTAAACCATATTTATTCCATTTCACTCCAAACCAAGGGCTCTCACTCATTTTTTCACCCTCATTTCTGAATTTTCATTCCTCTCACTCACAATTCTCTCACTTTTCTCTCCCAATTTTCCAAATCACTCAAAGTTCCTCTTTGAAGATCACACAACCTTGCCTTGAGGTGTGTAGATCTTGGAACTAAACCTCCATTCATAGCTTCTTTGCATCTTTTTGCTGGTTTTATTGGAGATTCAGATCTGGTTTGAGATCTAGAAGTGCTTTTGGATCCAAAATTCTGCATCAAGAGCTTGTTCTTGCATTTATTTTGCATGGAGTGTGGAGCTTAGCATCGGATCTTCAAAGTTTTGCGCGAGATCTACTGTTTTCAGCTCAATCAACAATTACCAAAGCATACCTCAGCTTTGTAGGTTGGTTAATTTCAGATCTAGCTCTGTTTTTAGCTCATTTGCATGCTTGTGCTTTAGATCCGCCATGTGTTTGTGTATTTGATTGTGTTGCACGAATTGATTGTTTGATTTGTATCCGGATCCGAATGTTATTTGTTCATGAGCTTAATGATATGGATTAATGTGAATTGATCTAATTTTCCATGTGTAATTGATTGCTGGTCTGGTGCAAGCTTATTTGGATAAGCTGTTTTGAGTTGCTGTTTTCTGCAGGATTTGTTGCTGTTTTATCAGTGTTAACCGGTTAACGTATATGGTTAACCGGTTAACACACCTGTTTCATGCGTATTTTGTGCAGGTTTGAGCTGGTTAACCGGTTAACGCATTTGGTTAACCGGTTAACACTGAAGCAGAATGGCTTTTTAGTGTTGTTTTGAGCTTGTTTGATCCCTTTGCTTGTTCTAATTGCCTTGGATCATTGCATGATCATTAAGCATGAGATTTTAGGGTGATTTGCTTGCTGGTTGATGTATGCTTTCATGTTTTCGACGCGTAAGTCGTGTATTTGCAATGCTTGGCATGTTGTTTGTTTGTTGTTTACAAGAACCTTTGAGCATGATTAATTCCATGATTGTGTTGGTCAATTTGCTGGATTTTTGCTAACATTTCAGGGGCTCATGGTAAGAGAAGTGTGGATGTTTATCCACATTTCAACTTTTCATCTTTCCTCTTTTGCTTTGTTTTTTCTTTGTGGTGTTTGATGTGCTTTGTGCCATCATGTGTTTCTCTTTCCCCTTTCTAGTTTCCTCTTCTCTTTTTCTATCTTCTTCCTTCTTCATTAGGGTAGAAACCTCACTAACTCTTAGGACTTCCATGCATGTGAATACTTAGGATTATTTTAGTCCCCCTTTAGAATTTTTCCTTTGAGATCTTTTGGTTCTTCTTCTCTTCTCATCTCATAACTCTTAAAAAGAAAACACTTTAATAAATGTGAAGTGATGCATTGATCCATAGCCTTATTCCATGAGGTATGCTTGTAGTCTTCCCATCTTGGGATAGTACATGTTTACCTTGTGATGCACAAGTCTGATCAAGGTATCTTCTTCATAAAGAAAAGCATAAAAAACACTTCTTCATGTAAATAACCAAAAAACACTTAATAATTAAGCAAGTTAGTGAGCCTAAGCCCTAATCTTTGGGTTCAAGTTTTGGGGATCTTCTCCTTACTTGAGTGTGCTTGTTCTATTATTCCATCTTGGAATGTAGTGACAAGTGCACATTCCATTGGTGAGAGTTTGAGTTCACTTCCTTGTGACACACTCATAAAAGCTTCTAAAAAACACAAAACAAACAATAAGCGTCTTTCCTTCGGGAATTCTTTTCTCATCTCCTTCGCTCCGTACGCGAACTTGCTCCTACTTGTCATTTTGCAAGACGGTTACGCACTCGTCGTCCGAGTCTGCAACACCTGAGCAATGGCATAGGCAGTTCAAGTCTTAATTCACAAGCAATTTCCTTTTAGTACCCCTAGTTAGGGGAACTACGGCGTCTCTGATCCTCATTATCCTGATGAGGTACGTAGGCAGCGGGGTAGGGCCCGTTCGAGCACAATCTTTATTTTCCCTACATTTTTCCTTTTGCTTTCTTATTCAGTTCTTTTCCAGTCCCAGTTTCTTTTCACTTTCATTTCTTTTGCTGCAGCTTTCATGCCCTCACCCTTTGAAACAGTTTCTTCTGCAAGCGTGGATCCCGTCGGGTACGGCGGACGATCTGGGTGCTAATACCTTCCCAGGTCGTAACCGACTCCCGAGCTCAGTCTCTTTGGTTCGCAGGACCTGTGTCCTTCCTCTTTTTTTTCTTCTGGTTTGTGCAGCATTACCGTTCCCTTTCTTCGGGATAAAAATGCCTGGCTGGCGACTCTACCTTTTTCCGCGCCACTTTCGCGTTTGTACCAGGATGGAAATCCCGGGAGCGACAATCCCCAGTAAACATTATTTCACTTTTATCTAACATTCGTCCTATGTCATGTTACATCCGACAGCCGTACCCTGCCAGGTGATCGTCCTTCACCTTCTGATGATCGTCCTTCATCATTTCCCTAGCGGAGCCTCCATTATTAGAACCCTTTTCTATCCGACATTCGTCCTATGTCGTGATATTTTTAGCAGTCGTCCCCTGCTAGGTGATCGTCCTTCACCCTTTTGATGATCGTCCTTCATCATTTTATCCGATGGCCGCCCCCATCGTTGATCTTGTTATCTGACATTCGTCCTATGTCATGATAAATCCCGAGAGAAGCCGTACCCTGCTAGGTGATCGTCCTTCACCTCTTGATGATCGTCCTTTATCATGCTACTCCGATGGCCGTCCCCATCGTCGACTCTTTCTATCCGACATTCGTCCTATGTCGTGATACTTTTGGCAACCGTACCTTGCCAGGTGATCGTCCTTCACCTTAGATGACCGTCCCTCATCTTATCCCCAACAGAGCAGTCGTCCCCTACTAGGTGATCGTCCTTCACCTCTGATGACCGTCCCTCATCATTTATTTCTTCAACCTGATGGACATCCCCATCATTGCCTTTACCCTTAATCCCCAGAGAGTCTTATTTCTTTTCCTGATGGCCGTCCCCATCATAATCCTTTATTTCCCCAGCATGTCGGTCGTCCCCGTCATTGCTTACCCCCAGCAGTCGTCCTCTGCTCGGCGGTCGTCCTCCGTCGCTCGCACTTTATAATCATACTTTATTTTCCTTTTACAATCTATATCCCTTTTCTTCTTCATACCCAGTGAGTGCAAATTTTGGATTGTCTTTGGTATTCAACCACAAGTTATCTTGTTTGCCTGATAAGCCGTCGCTTACATCCTACACAGCTAACTCATGATTGAAAAGGGGCAGCTGTAAACACCCCAAATTTTCCCTCACTCATTTCACCATGGCTTGTGATTCTTTCATTTTCATAAGTTCAATCATATCATCTCATATTGCATTTTTGCTTCACTGCATTGGTTCAAAGTCATCTGCATCTAGGGTTTGTGATCTGAGCAATCCCTGAGCCATCTGAGCCACTCCAAAGGTTTTTAATCATCTCAAGAGGGTCCATGTATGTTCAAGCATCATGTTGTATCCTCCCAAGATCAAGAAAGTCAGAAAATCACAAGAACTGAGAAAGGCATGGAAGCAGAGCCAAGCTTAACTGCACAGATGACCTAAAATTAGGGTTTTGGTTTCAGAGGCCATAACTCCAAATTTATTTGGTCATTCTTGTTTCTATTGGTCTCTATATGATATAAGGATCATGCATACCAATTTTCATGAAGAAATTCAATGGGGAAGGCATCTGATCAATAAATGACTTCTTGAACAAGTCAATGCAAAATCAGGGCATCTGAGGCCGCCAATCATCCAACCAAAGGGTCTTCTCCATCATTTTGGGTGTATATGATCTTTATTTGATCTTGGAAGAAGTTAGAAGTTCACAAAATTGAAGAATTTCAAGCCATTTGCAAAGTTGCCATTTTGGGAAAGTGACTTATAATGCAAACTTGCCATTTTGGGAAAGTTTTTCAACCTCCTCTTTTTGATTCAAAAATGCTTAAAATGAAAAATTATTGGTCATGAAAGTTGTAGATTGGATCATTCCCTTTTCAAAAAGTACAAGAACTTGATCTAATTCATCATAAAACTCAAGTTATGGCCTTGCAAAGTTGGGAAAAATCACAAAATTTCACTATTGTACCAAAGAGGGAAACTTGCAAAAACTCATGTGAAACCAATTTGTGACCTCAAAGTGACTTCTAACCATTACACAAACATCATACATGACCTATAATTCAGAATTGCCCAAAGAATTCTCAAGTTTCATGCCTTGATCATCAAGATTTCTCAAAGGGGCCAAAACTTCACACAATTGCAAAACACCCCATAACTTTATTCCCACATGCTGAATTGCCTCAAGAATGAATTTGTGGACTTCCTTGAAGTTAGCTGCACATGGACATGCCCAAAGGCCAGCAGCATTCTTACCCATACCTTAAGTACAAGAAATCTTGACTTTTTGCAACTTGCCCATACCAATCAGCTGCAGCCACCACCCACTCTCAGGCCTATCACAACTTGTTATGTGGACAAAATGCAGATCATAACACACAACATTGCAGCCTAACACTTCAGATTTCTCAGCATACACAAAATCACTCCAACTTGCAAGAGCTTTCGAAACTCATAGCTCAGCCAACAAATCTCCAAACTTTTTCCACCATTCAACTCCACATTCATCACTGATCATTTACCACCATTCATTTTGCCTTGAAATACCCCATATCAAAAACACGATTTTCACATTCCTTAACCTAAGCTTCAGCCAACTTCACATAGAGGCCATATAAACTTCAACCAAGCATTGCAAACTCTTCAGAGGGATCATTGGGGTTGATTTGAGGCAAAGAACTGGCCAGAAAGCTCCAGGGTTGAAAGCTTCACTTCAGGTAGCCATGGAATTTATTATTCCATAACTCTTGTTTTAAGTTTCTAAATGCTTAAGCTTGCTTCACTGATCATACTACACCTTTTGGTTTTGAAAATGATTCAGTTTTGAGCATATATGAAGCTTCTGAAATTTCTGAAAGATTTTTCGTTTTGCTTCGAATCTCATTGTTCATGTGAAATAAATGTTGTTTGATGGTTGAATCTTGTTTAGAATAGGGTGGGGTTCATTTCTGGAGAGTTTAGTGGTTTAATTTCACGATTTGAGTGAGTTAGCTAGTTTGAGTGGCCGGAGAAGATGACCGGAACACTGTTCTGGTCACCTGAAAGTAATTAGGGTTTGTAATTAGGGTTAGCTGAGTTTAAATGTGGGACGTTGGATCTAGGCTTCCTGCGCGTGTTGAAGGATCAGGATGGTTTCACTTAACCCTAGTTGTGATTAATTAATTTAATTAATTAGGTTTAGTTTTAAAATGCCAGTTTGAACCTAGGCCGTTGGATTACGCGCGTAGTCTTTCCCTCCACCCCCAGGTTTGAATCCTGACCACCAGATGCGTTGACTTCACATTTAATTTGATTTTATTTTCATTTTATTTGCTTTACTTTGTTCATTTTATTTAAAATAGTAAAATGCATTCAAAAATTTTCATTTTTTGCATCACGACTTTAAATATTTTTCTCATTCTGAAAATAATTTTTATTTTATTTTTTGCATAAAATTTATATTTTTAAAATATTTAAATGTTTATTTTAATTAATTAATGGAAATTAATTAATTAAAATACCATTTAAGTTTCTAAAAATCACCAAAAAAATCACATTGCATCTTGACACATTTAGAGACATTATCAAACCATTCATACAAATTTCTTTTTGGTCCTTGATCCATTTTGACATTTTCTTTGGATTTAGGGTTCTTAAAAATCAATATTTTTGACCCTAACTTAGAAAAATCTTTTCTGCCTAACTATGAAGAGTTTGATAATGGTTCTTTTTGCATTGCATTCCACATATCACTTAGTTTCTAGGATAAAATTGGCATGAATTTATCTTTCATTTTTGATTTGTTTTGCATTTTTCTTTGTGAGGTACCTTAAAACCCTAGAAACTTAGGAAAATTATAGCTCCCTTAGGGTTAAGAGTTAGGTCTCCTCCTTTGGGAAGTGAACTTGTATAGGTTTAGGGTACCTTTTATCCCATTTTCAATTTTTTATCATGTCATTTGCTTCTGATTTTGAATTGTTGCATTGCATCTTGTACATAAACCCTAATTTTTTTTGTCTTCATTTGCATTCATCCTTCATATGCTTGCATACATGAACTTGCCATGACATTTTGGGCATCCACATGACATATAAGACATCTTAGGACACATTGAAATCATGTTTGGTCATTGCATCATCCATTTGCCATGTTATGCATCCATTGCATTTCATAAGTTTTATGAACTTTCATGCTTCTTTTCATGTCTCATTTGCATCTTCATTACTTGTATGATCATCCTCATCTCTTGACATGCTTTCATACCATCTCATAGCATCATTTTCATTATGAATATGCTTCTAACTTTGGCTTTCATCTTTGCATTTCATCTCATTTTCATTTCATTTCATTTCTTGTTGCTAACTTTTCAGGTGGTAAGTGTTTGAGAAGTGAATTTGCCTTCACTTCTCATAATCTCTTCTCATCTCTTTTATGCATCATTGCTGCATTTTAATTTTGTATTAGAGTGAGATTGCTCATTCATGTTCCCTTCTCACTTTCTTTCTTCAAGCAACTTATCTTCTTAAGTGAAGTAAGTTGTCTTGCTTCCTTCTTGCTTCTTTTCTTTCCATCTTCCTTCCTCCTTGGTGGCTCTTCTTGAAGATCTACTTGCAAGCTTCATAAACCCTAGGAACATCCAAGCATGATCATAATTAGGGTTTGATTAGTCCCCCATTAGTTTCTACCTTTGTGTCATCTTTGTGTCTTCTTTTCTCATCTCTTAATCAATGACTAAACCTTAAAGGTTTTAAGGCTTTGTGATTAAGATTATGCCTGCATCCTTCTATTAGGATGGAGTGTATAACTTTAATCCTAAGTATTGAACCCTTAATGTGTTTAAATCCTTTAATCAATTCACTTAATAATCACTAAGACATCAAGCTTGTAACTTGGGCCTTGCATTATGGTTCTAATTCTTCCTTAATTGGTTAAGAAGGACTAACCCTAGTGTTAATGGACAAGTCCCCCTCAAGTTGTCTTACAAACCATAAAATCCACTTCTTAATCTTACCATTAACTAAAATCCATTTAATAAAGGTTTTGTTTTGTCATGAGGTTAATCCCTAATCATGGATTAAGTTGAGGTATCTTCCTCAGTTTAAATGTTCTCATCTATCATCCTTCTATTAGGATTGTGTAATGAGTCCATTAAATATTTGATTATGGCTTAAAATCATTACTTAACACTAAACAAAAACTCCAAAAACATCTAAATAATTGCAAATAGGTTAATGATCTTAATCCTACATCATGGTGATTAAGTGTGAGGTGTTTACTTCATACTTAAGGTATTCTCATTACCCCTAATCAGAGGGAAGATGTGATGAGTTTACTAACCCTTGGTTTAGGTTTAAGCTCATTTTCTTATGTCAAACCCAAAAGCAATAAAAGATTGAAAACTCAAAAACAAATAATAATCGTCTCCTTCGGGATTCTTTTCTCATCACCTTCACTCACAAACGAGAACTCGCTTCTTCCGTCTAATGCAAGACAGTTTGCACCTGAGCCAGACAGGTCATACACTTGAGCATAGACAAGCAAGCAGTTCACAAGTCAATTTATCTTTCAGTCTCTTTGAGTCGAACTACGGTGTTCTGACTTCCTCATTGCATGAGAGGATACGTAGGCATAACTTAACAGTTATCGAACAAAAGTCTTTGTATCCCCCCCTCTTCCAGCATTATCCTTTAAGCCTCACAGTCTTGAGCTTTGTACTCTTTCCTTACACTGACACTCATTTATTTCACTTCACATTTCTTTTGCACTGGCACTTGCATTATTTTCCAGCTTTTGCACACAAAATAGCACTGACACTACGCCTTTTAAACACAATCTTTCAAGCGTGGATCCTGTCGAGTACGGCGGACAATCTGGGTGCTAATACCTTCCCAGGTTGTAACTAACCCCCTTTCTCAGTTTCTCTGGTTCGCAACCGTCTTATCCATTCTTTTCTTAGGTTTATGCAGCATTACCTTTCCTTCGGGATAAAAATGCCTAGCTGGCGACTCTTTTCATTCGTTTCTTCTCTTCTCGCCGACCGTTCGCGTCTATACCCCTCTTGGCCCCTATGTCATCAGGTGGGAGCGACAGTATGATAGCATAAACTTAAAATAACTTAGTAATTATAATAATAAAGAATAATATATTAAGAAAAGTTATTAATGTACAATTATAAAAAAACTATTATATAAACAAAATTAATATTTATTTAGGGTTAGAAAAAATTAGGGTTTATTAGAGTTAGTTAAAAAATTAGGGTTTTGAAATAATTAGTTAAACTTAATAAATTAGTTTTATTTACAAAATATATAAATATATAAAAGAATGATAAAAATTTAGAAATTAAAAGAAAGATTAGAAAATTTTTAATTGGAAATTTTTTAATTATTTGGTTATTTATTTAGAAAATATTTTGGTTATATTAATTAAGTTTATTTATAAAATACAAAGAAAAATAGAAAAATAAGAAAAATAAGGAAAAGGATGGACCTGGGATTTGAACCCAGGTCCCTAACCTGGATGAAGAGGATGATAACCAACTGAGCTGCGTGCGCGTGGTGATAGGAATCAGCAACATTCAATTATATATTAAGCCTACAAAATATAATTGAAAAGAAAAAAATTTGGTGGGCAGTAGGATTCGAACCCATCCCTTATGTATACCAAGCCAGTCTCCGTGCCATTAAGCCACATGGGGCGCGTCTGATAACAAACAACAACATAGAATTATATATTAAACATTCTAAATATCAAAAAAATGAGAAAAAAGAATGGTCTCACCCAGGTTCGATCCCAGGTTCTCATGCTCATTGCGTGCGTATCAACACCACCAGGTCACTTGCACACTTGTGAAATACATATGAAACATAATAAATAAAAAAACAAATGAATTTTTGAATTCTGTATTTCGCTCCAGCCTTCATCATCTTCTTCAATTTACCTGCGAATTTTATTATGCCTTTTCCTGCGAATTTACCTGCGTATATTTTTGACCAGAAGAACCTATGTTTTTGAAACGTCATGAAAACCATAATAATAAAAATTAATAACCCAGATCAATTGCTCATAGTTTATACGTTATAGCCATGTCTTTAGAATGCTCATAAGCGATGTAAAACGTAAAGCCCTAAAGTGATGACCGAAACCCTAACTATGGCATCTATCGAATTCATCCATGGAAGCTTCATATCTTTGCCTAGAAACGATCTAAGCATCATCATTAACACGAATATATGGTTAGAAATCATTAATAATGCACCAATAAACGAAATCGAAAAAAATAAAATGCAAGAAAGTTTGAATTCGGTTCAATGATATTAGCATGATTTGGATGCAAATGAAGGTTGGGATAACATCAAGGATGATCAAAGATCATGTTTAGACCTTCAAAATGCTTTGAGATTGCCTCTAAGGTTGAAACCGAATCAAGCTTTTTTATGTGATTTTTTGAAGTTGAATGTGATGGTCTTGGCTGCCAAAATTTGTCCTCAATGCATTGGTTTACTTGTATTCTTATAGAAGAATGGAATTAGGTCAGAAAAGTGGTGGATTTATGGGCTTTTTGGATACCTTGAGTGTGAAGAAATCTCCTATCATAATTTGTCCAAAAATCACATCATATCTTACCAAATAGCTTTAGCACGAAATTGGATGATCTTTAATCACCTTGAATGTCATTTAAGAGCTTCTAGAAGAAGAATCGAATCAAATATTTGTATTTTCATATTTTATTTTGATTTAAAATGAATTTTAGTGAATAAAATCCAAATAAATATGAAATAAATTATAAAATCAGAAATTATTTGAATTGGGTCTTGCTTGATATTATTGTTAAGATTGGATTGCAAGTTCGTGAGCCCATTTGGAAAAAATTGGATTTGAGGTCCTTTTTGCTCAATACACCCCTTGAAAATTGTCCAACTTTGACAAGGCATAACTCCCTTAATTTTAAGGCTATGAAGGTATTCTTGGACTATTTGGAAAGCTTAAAGAGTCCTCTAACAAACCTCTTTGGTATGATGTCCATATCGTTTACCATTTTCAAATATTGCTCTTTGGAAGAAGTTGACTTTTTGTTGACTTTTGACATGACCTGTAATGTTTTAGCTCATACCTTCCAAATGAAGCATTTTTAGGCTTGGCTTGTGAGACACAAAGTTGTAGAGAATTAAATTTCCTTCAAAATGAGTTTTGATGGGAAATTTTTGATGAAGCATGTGAAAGTTATGGCTGGTCAAAGTTCAGTTGACTTTTCTTAAGAAAACCCTAATTTTAGAAACTCCTGATTCTTGATGATCTAAAACTTCCTTGATGAATCACGATCAACCTTTGATCAAATGATGAATTTTACTTCATAAACTTGATGTTGGCAAAAAATCTTGAAGTTTGAATTTGATTTGACCACAGTTGACCTCAGTTTGACTTTTTAACTACTTTGACTGATTTTTGCATATCTGATCATCTGACTGGTCAAACTTATTGGGAAAGCCTTGGAACTTGACATGGGGATTCTTGAATACATGTGGGATGTTATGAAGCTCACTTGAGGCCTTGAAAATCATTTTAACCTGAGGAAACACCAAACCCTAGTTTTGGACACTTTGCTTAGGAGGAGGCATTGTCTGGGGAAACTTCCACACTTCTTGATCAATTGAGAATCTTGAGAAGCCTCTGATCATTTAGAAGTCTTGAGAGGTATTGTCTTGATTGTGGGAGGGAAAATTTTGGGGTATAACAGTTGCCCCTGTTCAATTTTCTGAAATATGAGGAGTTAGATTGGTATGTAAGCCATTCATGACTTGAAGATTGAAGATGATTGAACACAAAAGCCCAAAAATTTGCACTCGACGGTGCGTATGATGATACTGTTGATTGGTTGTGATGCCTGAATGGAAAGGTATTCAGATATGTTTCCTTGAGAGGGAAGCAATCCCAAATATGAAGATAACTTTTTAGGAAGAATAAACGACGGCCCAAAAAATGAGATAACTTTCGGGAAGAATAAACGACGGCCCGGGGTAACAAAATAACCTTTGGGAAGAATAAACGACGGCCCAAGGTAACAAAATAACCTTTGGGAAGAATAAACGACGGCACAAGGTATTAATATGGCTTTTTGGAAGAATAAACGACGGCCCAAAATGAGATATCCTTCTGGAAGAATAAACAACGTCCCGAGGTAACAAAATAATCTTTGGGAAGAATAAACGATGGCCCAAGGTATTAATATGGCTTTTGGGAAGAATAAACAACGACCCAAAATGAGATAACCTTCCGGAAGAATAAACGACGGCCCGAGGTAACAAGATAAACTTTGGGAAGAATAAACGACGACCCAAGGTAACAAAATGGTTTTTGGGAAGAATAAACGACGGCTCAAAATGAGATAACCTTCGGGAAGACTAAACGATAGCCTGAGGTAACAAGATAACCTTTGGGAAGAATAAACGACGACCCAAGGTATCAATATGGCTTTTGGGAAGAATAAACGACGGCCCAAAATGAGATAACCTTTGGGAAAAATAAACGACGGCCCGAGGTAACAAGATAACCTTTGGGAAGAATAAACGATGACCCAAGGTATCAATATGGCTTTTGGGAAGAATAAACGACGGCCCAAAATGAGATAACCTTCGGGAAGAATATACAACGGCCCGAGGTAACAAAATGGTTTTTGGGACGAATAAACGACGACCCAAAATGAGATAACCTTCGGGAAGAATAAATGATGGCCCGAGGTAACAAGATAACCTTTGGGAAGAATAAACGACGGCCCAAGGTATCAATATGGCTTCTGGGAAGAATAAACGACGACCCAAAATGAGATAACCGTCGGGAAAAATAAACGACGGCCCAAAATGAGATAACCTTCGGGAAGAATAAATGATGGCCCGAGGTAACAAGATAACCTTTGGGAAGAATAAACGACGGCCCAAGGTATCAATATGGCTTCTGGGAAGAATAAACGACGGCCCAAAATGAGATAACCGTCGGGAAGAATAAACGAAGGCCCGAGGTAACAAGATAACCTTTGGGAAGAAGAAACGACGACCCAAGGTATCAATATGGCTTTTGGGTAGAATAAACGACGGCCCAAAATGAGATAACCTTCGGGAAGAATAAACGACGACCCAAGGTAACAAGATAACCTTTGGGAAGAATAAACGATGGCCTAAGGTATCAGAATGGCTTTTGGGAAGAATAAACGACAGCCCGAAATGAGATATCCTTCGGGAAGAATAAACGACGGCCCGAGGTAACAAGATAACCTTTGGGAAGAATAAACGACGGCCCAAGGTATCAATATGGCTTTTGGGAAGAATAAACGACCGCCCAAAATGAGATAACCTTCGGGAAGAATAAACGACGGCCCGAGGTAACAAGATAACCTTTAGGAAGAATAAACGACGGCCCAAGGTATCAATATGGCTTTTGGGAAGAATAAACGACGGTCCAAAATGAGATAACCTTCGGGAAGAATAAACGACGACCCGAGGTAACAAAATGGTTTTTGGGAAGAATAAACAACGACCCAAAATGAGATAACCTTCAGGAAGAGTAAACGACGGCCCGAGGTAACAAGATAACCTTTGGGAAGAATAAACGAAGGCCCAAGGATCATCCCTGAATTTTTCCAGAATTTTATCACACCTAAAACAATTTTTAATAATTGTGACGAAAAGGGCAAAAGACGGTGTTTTAAGGGAAAGCGAAAGGAAGTGAATTCTACAATCCGTAACTTAATCCCTAAGCTCCGATATCGACACATATCAACATAAGTCACAAATAAATCTAGTGCCTCAGGTGGGAGGGCTCAATATGCACCTTAGGTTAAATGATCCTAAGCCGCATACTACTAAAATGGTGCGTTAAAGTGGAGAGTCGAAATTACTTACTTGATCGAAGTGCCGATTCTTCACATTAAAGAAATCCAAAAAAACTTCAAGCAAGGTCTTGTAATCTCCCATAGCAAAATAAATTCTCATCTTCCATAATTACTTTGCAAATATCCACCATAATCGAAATCGATCCAAATCGATCAAAAATGGCTCATGAACCATTTTAATCCAAAATTAATTCACAACAATTGACTAAAATCATCAACGAAAATTTTAATTAAAAATTTCCAAGAAAATGTTTGAGCAGCCAGGTATGGAATAAAGGAGCACAGCATCTCACCAATCTTCCCCTTTGCTTTTCATTCCTTTGGTGAACAGTGTAGTAGAAGTCTCCCAGTAAGGTGGGCACTGGGTTCCTCAGGATGAAAAGATGGATTGCATTCTTGCTAATAAACTTAGGCTCGTCTGCAAATAATATAATCCCATATATGCTAAGGGCTAATAATGCACAGACTGCCTTCCACTCCCCCATGGAGGCCTTCAGAATAGCCTGAGAGGTCAAGAAATCCAAGTGAAGACCAGAGACTCCAGCCTTTGCTGTCATGTTCTGCCCAATTAGAACGGGTTCTAGATACAATGCCTTTGCTACCTCTTCATTACTAGGGAAAGCCATCTCAGGGTTGAAGGGGACTCCCCCCTTGATAGGTACACCAATCAGTGATGAATACTCCTCCAACAAGGGTCCCAAATGAAAATTCTGGAAGGTGAAGCACCTCAGAGGGGGATCATAGAACTGCAAGCAAGTATGAATCAAGCTCCTCTGTGAAGGGTCCAAATCCATAACCACATCAAGGATTCCTCCATAATGTTCTCTGAATAGTGGTATATGGTCTGGAGTAATCAGGGTCTGAATCTTCCTGATGCCAGCTAGCTCAGGCTCAAAGAAATGATAGGAGATGTTGCTCTTCTTAGGTGCCATGTTGCTGAAGAAGAGCTGAGACAGATGTTGAGAATAATACTGAAGATGGGCCACTGACAGGCTGAGACTGGTGGTGCAGGTGACTGAAGCAGGTAGCTGACAGCTGAAGTAAATACTAATGAAGATAGGTCTATGCTGGGAAAGGGGTTAAAACCAAGCCAAAATACAGTATGGATACCCTGAAAAACAAATAAGCAAATGTCAAATGATGCAATGATGATGTATGCAAATGATATGCAAGGGTTTGTGATTCAAGCTGGATCTGATTACTGCCTTGGTATAGGTCCATGTATGTTCAAGAAATCCAGATGGAGGTTCATAAGTCCAGTAACCAAGGTGGGGGACTCAAATAAAGAGTCACATGTCCAGGGTTAAAAATCACAAGAACTGTTCCAAAATGGAGCACTCTTAATCAAAACACAGTAACAGGGTATGATGAGGTCAAGGGTACCTGCAAACCTGTAAACAACCCAACCCCCTCACAGGTGATGTTCTAAAACAAAGATCCTCAGACTTGGATCAGTTATGAGAAGTGTAAACACTTCTAACCCGGAGGTACAGTGTTTACAATAACCATAAAAGATCCTCCTCTAATTCACCTCAGTTTCTGAAGGTCAATAGTAAAGGTCATCCAGACTTAGCAGGCTTCCCAGATAGCCCTAGCACTACAGGAAATCTGTAGCACAGAGTTCTCAAGAAGAAACCCATATCTGAACCGTGTTTCATATTCCCGCACCAGACCGAAATGGAATGGGAAAGAACATGAACCACTCTAGCCTAGGTGTCACTCAGGTCCCAGGTATAGGACCTCAACTCTCAGTAGAACCCCACCCACCAAAACAACAAAACCAGATCCAGCTAGCACAGTATGACAGTATGATATATGTAAAGCTATAAAGAAAGCAGTAAACAAACTGTACACAAAGCAATAAACAAAATAAATATACAAGCATAGATAACACATAACACCCCAGTAAACACAAATCAAACAAGCGCTAGGAGGAACCCACGAAAAGAACCAGAAGCCCTGGTTACAGTATAAGGTTCCCCAGCAGAGTCGCCAAGCTGTCGCTCCCGATAAATGGGAAATGGCCCAGATAAAGGTACAGACGTGAACAGTCGGCGAAAGGAGGATGTGATAACACACAGGAGTGAACTCACAGGGAATGAAAAGAGTCGCCAGCTAGGCATTTTTATCCCAGAGGAAAGGCAATGCTGCATAGACCTAGAAAGATATGGATAAGACGGTTGCGAACCAGAGAGACTGAGAAAGGGGGTTGGTTACAACCTGGGAAGGTATTAGCATCCAGATTGTCCGTCGTACTCGACGGGATCCACGCTTAAAAGATTTGTGTTTTAAAGGGGTAGTGTCAATGCAATTTGTGTATAGAAAGCTGGAAAAAGGTGTACAGGTGTCTGTGTAAAAGAAGTGTTAGGAAAGAGTGAAGTGCTCAAGATAATGAGGCTAAAAAATAAAGCTGAAAGAGGGGGAATATACAGAGACTTTTGTTTGATAACCGATAAGTTATGCCTACGTATCCTCTCGTGCAATGAGGAAGTCAGAACACCGTAGTTCGACCCAAAGAGACTGAAAGATGAATTGACTGATGAACTGCTTGCTTGTCTATGCTCAAGTGTATGACCTGTCTGGCTCAGGTGAAAACTGTCTTGCATTAGACGGAAGAAGCAAGTTCTCGTTTGTGAGTGAAGATGATGAGAAAAGAATCCCGGAGGAAACGATTATTGTTTGTTTTTGTATTTTCAATCTTTTATTGCTTTTGAAAGTTTGTCATAAGTTAATGAGCTTAAGCCTAAACCAATGGATTTAGTAATCTCATTACATCTTCCCTTTGATTAGGGGTAATGAGAATACCTTAAGTGTGAAGTCAGCTTCTCACACTTAATCACCTTTGGTGTAGGATTAAGATCATTAACCTACTTGTGATTATTTAGATATTTTTG
This sequence comes from Lathyrus aphaca, assembly GCA_963966055.1. Taxonomy (NCBI): domain Eukaryota; kingdom Viridiplantae; phylum Streptophyta; class Magnoliopsida; order Fabales; family Fabaceae; genus Lathyrus; species Lathyrus aphaca. Next base: position 278,382,266 of record OZ014523.1, read on the forward strand.
TTGTTTTTTTTGTTTAGTGTTAAGTAATGAGATTAAGCCATAATCAGGGATTAAACAGACTCATTACACCATCCTAATAGAAGGATAATAGATGAGAATGTTTAAGCTGAGGAAAGCTCCTCAACTTAATCCATGATTAGGGATTAAACCCATGACAAAACAAGCCTTTGGTTAAGTAGATTTTATTTAATGATATGATGATGAAGTGATTTTTAAGGTTTGTAAGACAACTTGAGGGGGACTTGTCCATTAACACTAGGGTTAGTCCTTCTTAACCAATTAAGGAAGAATTAGAACCCTAATGCAAGGCCCAAGTTACAAGCTTGATGTCTTGATGATTATTAAGTGGATTGATTAAAGGAGTTAAACACATTAAGGGTTTAACACTTAGGATTAAAGTTATACACTCCATCCTAATAGAAGGATGCAGGCATAATCTTAATCACAAAGCCTTAAAGCCTTTAAGGTTTAGTCCCTGATTATGAGGTGAGAATAGAAGACTCAAAGAGACACAAAGGTAAAAACTAAGTGGGGAGACTAATCAAAACCCTAATCATTGTCATGCTTGGTTGTTCCTAAGGTTTGTGAGGTTTAAGAAAGAAATCTTCAAAGGAACCACCAGGAAGCAGATGAAAGGAGCAAAGAGAAGCAAAGCAACTTGCTTCATTTAAGAAGACAAGTCACTTGAGAAAAGAAAGTAAGGAGAAAAAGAAAGATCAAGTTCAATCTCAAACACATAACAAAATGCAGCAATGATGCATAAGAGAGATGAAAAGAGGTTGTGAGAAGTGAAGGCAAATTCACTTCTCACAATGACTTACCACCTGAAAAGTTAGTGAAAGAAATGCAATGCAATGCAAAATGAGATGAAATGTGATGATGCAAACCAAAACCAGAAGCATACACATGATGATAATGATGCTATGGGATGATGCAAACATGACACAAAACATGGGGATGATCATACAAACTTATGGATGCAAATGAAACAAGTTTAGAACAATGATCATACATGAAAAGTTATGAAATGCAAATAACATACAACATGGCAAATGAAAGATGCAATGATCAAACATGCTTCTATTATGTCTTAAGATGTCAAATGAATCAAATGGATGCACAAAATTCTATGGCAAGTCATGGTATGCAAGCAAATGCAAGATGGATGCATATGGAAGCCCAAATTAGGGTTTATGATCAATGCAACAAACAAAAACCAAAATCAGAAGCAAACATCAAGATAAAAAATTGAAAATGCACTCCAAGGAACCCTAACCCTACACAAACTCACTGCCCAAAGGAGGGGTTCTAACTCTTAACCTAATGAGGGTTATGAATTTCCTAAGTTTTCTAGGGTTTCAAGGTACCTTAACAAGAAAAATGTCAAACAAATGGAAAATGCAAGATCAATTCATGCCAATTTAATCTCACAAACTACATGATATGCAAAACACAATGCAAAAAGAACCAAAGTCCAACTCCCAATGGTTAGGCAGAAATGAATTTTTGAACATTGGATCAAAATAATGCTTTGAAATTGAATTAATTCCATGGAAAATTATCAAAATGCATCAAGATCAAAAAAGAAATTTGGTTTGAGGGTTGGACAATGTTTCTAAATGATTTTAAAGGTTTCATGAATTTTTTGGTGATTTTTAAATACCTAAAAGTATTTTTAATTAATTAATTCTCATTAATTAATTAAAAATAAACTTTTAAATGATTTAAAAATATTTTTTAATGCAAAAAATAAAAATAAAAATAAAAATGTTTTTGGTTTCTGAAAATTAATAAAAGTTTATACAAAAATTTTCAGAATTTTTAAAATTGTTTTGCTATTTTAAATAAAATGGAGAAAATAAATGAATTAAAAAGAAAAATAAAATGAATTAAACTGAAAATGGGAGAAGTCAGCACATCCAAGGGCCTAGGTTTGAACTGGCAGCGCGCGCGTTTGACTTGGCGCCACATCCAAGGGCTGAAATTCAAACTTCGCTAATTAAATGATTAAGCCCTAATCCTGCCCTAATCACTTTCAGGCGACCGGAACACTGTTCCGGTCGTCTTCTCCGGCTAGCTCATTTCTCAAACTCTCTCTACACGCATCAAAAACAAAATCTAACTACCCAGAATTCATCCCCACTTAAAAACGAATCAAACCCCTCAATCAAACAACATTTTTCATTCATTAATCAGCCAAATCGAATCAAAACATTTTTAGGGCAAAAAGTTTCAGACAGTTCATACATGCTGGTTTCTCAACCATTTTCAAAAGTAAACACATATTCATGATCAGGGGAGTGCATAGAAGCTTTTAAGAACTTAAAAACATGTTTCTGGAAATTTTTTTTGAGATAACTACCTGAACTGAAGCTTTCGATTCAGGAGCTTTCTGGCTGTTTCTTGGGTTCAAATCCACTCCAATGATCCTCCTAAGAAGATTGCAATGTTTGTTTGAAGTTTGCAATGGCTGGTTTGAGAGATTGCAGGAGTTCTGTTCAATGGCAGGTGGTGATCGTGTTTTTGATTCTTTGAGTTTCAGGCTATGGTGAAGGGTGCTTTGTGACCAGGAAGGTGTGTTTAGTTGATTGGTGAAGTTTGTTTGTGTGTTTGTGGCCTGTGCAAGCAGTTTCGAATGCTCTTGCAAGATGAGGTGAAAATGAGAATGCTGAGTTATGGATGGTTTCAGGCTTGTGTTGTAGTTTCTTTGGCTTGCTTTTTGTTTGTATAAACAATTGTGATTGGTCAGAAGAAGTGATGTGTGCTTTTTTGATAGGTATGGCTCAAGTTGCCAAAATGTCAAAGTTGTGTAAGAAGGGCATGGGCTACTTGCTAGCCAAGGACAAAAGGCATGTCCTGCGCAGCATGATGTGGGGAGAACCCTAGGATGGTTCAGCAAGTCAGCCAGCAAGTGGATGGTAGCTTATGATGAGTTTTGCAACTTGCCTTGCTTTTGCTTCTCATGAAAAATCTTGATCCATAGGCCACAAAAATGAATGACTTCTTGGCCCATTTTGAATTTTAGGTCTTGTATGATCATGTGGTGGAGTTTAGAAGTCCATTTGATAACTTAATTTGCCTTGAGAAATGAATTTGCAACTTTGCCTCTTTGGTGGAAAACTTCAAATTTTGTGATTTTTGCCAACTTTGACAAGCCATAACTTTTGATCCAAAATGAATTAGGTCATTTTCTTGTACTTTTTGAAAAGGGAATGATCCATTCTACAACTTTAATGACCAAAGTTTTTCCATTTGAAGCATTTTTGAATCAAAAAGTAAAGGTTGAAAAAGTTTCCTAAATTGGCAATTTCATTAAAAGTCAAACTTTCCCAAAAAGTCAACTTTGCAAAAGACTTGAAATTCTTCAATTTTGTGAACTTCCAACATCTTCTATGATCAAATAAAGATCATACACAATCAAAATGATGAAGAATGCCCTTTGGTTCGGTCATTGGGGGCCTCAGATGCCCTGATTTTACACTGACTTGCTTGAAAAGTCAACTCTTGATCAGATGACTTCCCCAAGGAATTCCTTCATGAAAATTGATATGCATACTCCCTATACCATATAGAGACCAATAGAAACAAGAATGACCAAAAAATTTGGAGTTATGGCCTCTGAAACCAAAACCCTAATTTTAGGTCATCTGTGCAGTCAAACCTGGCTCTGCTTCCATGCCATTCTCAGTTCTTGTGATTTTTTGACATTCTTGACTTTGAGAGGATATAATATGATATTTGAACACACATGAACCCCTTTTAAGTGATTGGTGGCCTTTGGAGTGGCCCAAGAAGCTCTTAGATTGCTCAGATCACAAACCCTAGATGCAGATGACTTTGAATCTATGCAGTGAACCAAAAATGTGATATGAGATGCTATGATTGAGTTTATGCATATGAAATGATCACAAGCCATGGAGTGAATGGGTGAGGGCAAATTTGGGGTGTTTACAGCTGCCCTTATTCAAACATGAGTTAGCTGTGTAGGATGTAAGCGACGGCTTATCAGGCAAACAAGATAACTTGTGGTTGAATACCAAAGACAGTCCAAAATTTGCACTCACAGAATGAAGAAGAAAAGGGATATAGATTGTAAAAGGAAAAAAGTACAGTATAAAGTATGGGCGACGGAGGACGACCGTCGAGCAGAGGACGACTGCTGGGTAAAGAGCGATGACGGGGACGGCCGACACGCTGGGGAGAGTGTGTGAAGTAAAGCAATGGCGGGGACGGCCGACATGCTGGGGATAAAAGGGGTTATGATGGGGACGGCCATCAAGTAAAGCTGTAAAATTCTCTGGGGATTAATGAAAAATGATGGGGGCAGCCATCAAGTTCATAAAGCAAAGCAACCAACGATGGGGACGGCCATCGGGCTAAACTGATGAAGGACGATCATCAGGAAAAGGAAAAGGGACCACGACGGGGACGGCCATCGGGTTAAAGAATAAATGAAATAAATAGATGATGAGGTACAGTCATCAAAGGTGAAGGACGATCACCTAGCAGGGGACGGCTGCTCTGTTGGGGATAAGATGAGGGACGATCATCTAAGGTGGAGGACGACCACTTGGCAGGGTACGGCTGCCAAAAATATCACGACACAGGACGAATGTCGGATTGAAAGGTCAACGATGGGGACGGCCATCGGACGAGCATGATGGAGGACGACCATCAAGAGGTGAAGGACGATCACCTAGCAGGGGACGGCTGCTCTCAAGGTTTATCATGACATAGGACGAATGTCAGATAACCAAAATAAACAATGGGGACGGCCATTGGATAAAATGATGAAGGACGATCATCAAAAGGTGAAGGACGATCACCTAGCAGGGGACGGCTGCTAAATATATCACGACATAGGACGAATGTCGGATAAAACGTCGACGATGGGGACGGCCATCGGATGAGCATGATGGAGGACGACCATCAAGAGGTGAAGGACGATCACCGAGCAGGGTACGGCTGCTCTCAGGGTTTATCATGACATAGGACGAATGTCAGATAAAAAGAAAAATTCACTTTGCGGGCGATCTACTGGGGAATAGTAAACACGGACGAGTGTTTATATCCAAGAAATAAAAGGTATAAGTACTTGGTATTGTGTATAGATTAAAAATGCGGACGAGCATCCTTAAGACTATGATACGGACGAGTATCAGGTAGAAACAAAAACTGACACGTGTTCAGAGATGATGATACGGACGAGTATCAATTGGTTAATAAGGAACACGGACGAGTGTTGAATCTGAGGGGACTCTTCTGGGGAACGGTAGACACAGGCGAGTGTCTAAATACAAGAAGACATGAGTGTTTGACACAGTGTATGGATTAAAGATGCGGACGAGCATCCTTAAGACTATGATACGGACGAGTATCAAGTAGAAACAAATGCTTGACGCATGTTCTGAGATGATGGTACGGACGAGTACCAACTGGTTAACAAAGAACACGGACGAGTGTCGAATCTGCGGGGATGTAAATGGTGTATATAAAATACGGACGAGTATCTGTATAAGTGAAATGAGAGTGAAAAGTATGAGTAATGTATATTTGAGTGTTCAACCTGTTGGAGAGAGTGGCACGGACGAGTGTCAAGAGGTATATATACAAGTATATGTTTTACAAAGTGTTTGAGAGAATATGCTGGGAAAAGTGACACGGACGGGTGTCAAGAAAGTTATATATATCTGTATCTGTGAGTGCAAAAGGGATACTTTGGCTTTCTGCCGGGGATATGACACGGACGGGTGTCGAGAAGTATCTGTAATATACAAGTGTTTGTTTGTAAAGAAAAGCTCGGGAGACTTTACTGGGGAATGATGACACGGACGGGTGCCACAAGGAGTGTGTATTCGTATTGGTGAATGTGAGGCAACTGCTTTAGCTCTCTGCTGGGGAATCTGGGGAGCATTCGGTATATTGATGATGGATTGTCGATATTCACAAGTGTTTGATTCAGAACATGGCTTATAATTATGCAATATGTTTGATTTTTGCCGTAATGCTCCGTATTAAACGGAATGCTACGCTTTGTGGGGTGAATATGATGCGAATGCTATGATTATGCAAAAGATACCAATCCGGGATTCGGATCCCACTGTTGTGTAGATCTCCGGTCGATCTGTTTGAAGTGGACATCCCAGCTGGGGATGAGATCATTGGTAGATCTGATGAGATGATTCTGCTTGGGGAAATAGGTTACTGATAGACCTATTCTTGGTAATGAGGGACCCAACTGGGGTTTGTAGAAGCTTTCGTCACTCTGTTGTGATTTCTTCGTGCGTTGCTCTTCTGGATAGAGGCTGAAACTCTGTGGGGAGATGGTTCCCAGGCTTTTTGTATTTGGATGAGGAGGAGTAACGGATGGCAACTCAGCTGGGGAGAAACAACAAGTGGCAACTCAGCTGGGGAGAAAGCACTTTGGGTGCTAAGACTGAGTGTTGATTTGCCAACTTGCTGGGATGAAGCTTTCGTCCCCCATGTTGCGCTTTTGAATACCTGCAATCCTGCAAAGACAGAGAAATGCACAAGTAATCCCGAGGTATCCCTTACCGGATTCCGTCATAGGAGTGAGACACTTCTAAGAGTAAGTATATTCCCTGCAAGCACGTAGTTTTTAGAAGAAAAGCATCTGTATTTATGCAATCAGTATTTTAAAGACATCAGACATTTTGCAAATGAAAATAAAATGTACGAGACAAAACATGACTGAAAATCTGATTTTATTGATTTATATGCCCTGAATTGGTGATATACAGTCAGAGAAACAGATCCCCTTAAAATGAGGAGATTGTTACAAATTGAGAAACAAAATGTTGGCAATGTTGACGACGCTTCAAAGAGCTTCCCCTTTTGCTATGACTCGTATGACTTTCGACGTTCTTCTCGTCTTGCTTTCTGAAGAAGGTTGATTCTGACCGAGGCTTGATCCTTTTGAAGTTTACCAAGTTGTAAATGATACAGACAAGTTCAGAGTGTAGTTGTTCGCTTATTCCCTTATTTTGCATGGATCGCCCTTTCGGGTTTTCAATCCATCGGGATACCCATTTTTGCCTGAGTTGTCCAATGCGGCTTTTCAACTCAGCGGGTGTACATTTTTTATTTTCCCTTATTTTTGCCCGAGTCTTTTATTCTGTTTTTGACTCGCCGGGATGCCCTATTTTTTCCTGAACTTACATTCTGTTTTTGTGTCCAGCAGGTCATTTTTATGCGAAGTATTTTTTAACTGCATCTGAATTCACAGGGGACGGGAAATCTTCACCATCCATGGTGCTGAGCATCAGTGCTCCACCAGAGAAAACTTTCTTTACTACGAATGGTCCTTCATAGTTTGGAGTCCACTTGCCCCTGTGGTCTGTATGAGGAGGGAGGATTCTTTTTAGCACAAGATCTCCTACTTGGTACTCTCGGTGCCTGACTTTCTGATCAAAGGCTTTCTTCATTCTTCTCTGATACAACTGCCCATGACAGATTGCAGCCAATCTTTTCTCTTCAATCAGACTCAGTTGCTCGTATCGGGATCGGACCCATTCTGCTTCGTTCAGCTTAACATCCATTAGTACCCGTAGGGAGGGTAATTCAACTTCAACTGGTAGGACTGCCTCCATACCATACACAAGTTGATACGGTGTTGCCCCAGTGGATGTCCTGATTGACGTGCGGTACCCATGCAAGGCAAACGGTAGCATCTCATGCCAGTCTTTGTAGGTGACTACCATCTTTTGCACAATCTTCTTGATATTCTTATTAGCTGCCTCAACAGCGCCGTTCATCTTTGGCCTGTAAGGAGAAGAATTGTGGTGTTGGATCTTGAAGTCCCGACATAGCTCTGCCATCATTTTATTGTTCAAGTTGGAACCATTATCAGTAATGATTCGCTCGGGAACTCCATACCGACAGATGATGTCTCTCTTCAGAAATCTGGCTACCACTTGCCTTGTAACATTTGCATATGAAGCTGCTTCAACCCACTTGGTAAAATAGTCAATGGCAACCAGGATGAATCTGTGTCCGTTCGAAGCAGTCGGCTCAATCTTGCCAATTATATCAATGCCCCACATAGCAAAGGGCCAGGGTGAAGACATTACGTTCAGAGGATTGGGAGGCACATGCACCTTATCCGCATAAATCTGGCATTTATGGCACTTTCTGGCGTAGGCACAACAGTCCGCATCCATTGTGATCCAGTAATAACCTGATCTTAGAAATTTCTTGGCCATGGCATGCCCTCCTGCATGGGTACCAAAGGATCCTTCGTGCACCTCGTGCATCAACAAGTCTGCTTCTGTTCTATCAACGCATCTGAGGAGTACCATATCAAAGTTTCTCTTGTACAAAGAACCATCAGTGTTCAGAAAGAAACTACCAGCAAGCCTTCTCAATGTCTTCTTATCATTGGAAGATGCCCCAGGTGGGTATGTTTGATCCTCCAAGAAGCACTTAATGTCATGGAACCAAGGCTTATCGTCTTCGACAACATCTGCTGCAAATACATATGCTGGTCTATCAAGTTTGGACACTGAAATCCGAGGCACAAAGTTGGCAGCTTGAACTTTGATCATTGATGAAATGGTAGCCAGAGCATCTGCAAACTGATTCTCATCTCGAGGGATATACTCAAGCTTGACCATTGTGAAGAAAGTCAATAACCTCCTTGTATAATCCCTGTAAGGTATCAGATGATCCTGGTGGGTGTACCATTTGTCGTTGGTTTGATTAACTACCAGAGCTGAATCTCCGAATACAGTCAATGTCTTGATCCTAAGGTCAATGGCTTCCTCAAGTCCCATTATGCAAGCTTCGTATTCATCTTCGTTGTTAGTGCAGTTGAAAGTGAGCTTTGCCGAGAAAGGCATGTGAACTCCCTTAGGTGTAATGAGTACTGCACCAACACCACGACCATTCATATTAACAGCCCCATCAAACATCATAGTCCATTCTTCCTCCGGGTCAGGCCCTTCAGTGTGAACAGGCTCTTCATGATCTTTCGCTTTTATGAACATGATGTCTTCATCAGGGAAGTCAAATCTCATAGGCTGGTAATCATCAATAGGTTGCTCAGCAAGATATTCAGACAACACACTGCCCTTGATGGCTTTCTGAGAGGTGTACTGGATGTCATATTCCGTGAGAATCATTTGCTATCTCGCAACCCGTCCGGTAAGAGTTGGCTTCTCGAAAATGTACTTAACTGGGTCCATCTTTGAGATCAATAAAGTAGTGTGGGTCAACATATACTGTCTCAGTCGGCGAGCAGCCCACGCTAAAGCACAACAAGTTTTCTCGAGCAGTGAATAACGTTGTTCACAGTCGGTAAACTTTTTGCTCAGGTAGTATATTGCATACTCTTTTCGACCAGACTCATCATGCTGGCCCAGCACACACCCCATTGACTCTTCTAATACTGTCAAGTACATTATCAGAGGTCTTCCTTCAACTGGAGGCATAAGGATTGGTGGTTCTTGCAGGTACTCTTTGATTTTGTCAAAAGCCCTCTGGCAGTCTTCATTCCACCTGACCGTCTGTTCTTTTCTTAACAGCTTGAACAAAGGTTCACAGGTTGCAGTAAGGTGAGATATGAACCTTGAGATGTAGTTCAATCTACCTAGAAACCCTCGAACTTCTTTTTCAGACTTCGGTGCAGGCATTTCTTGAATGTCTTTGACTTTATCAGGGTCAACTTCAATCCCTTTCTCGCTTACAATAAAGCCCAGCAGCTTACCGGATCGCACCCCGAATGTGCACTTGTTGGGGTTCAACTTCAGTTGGTACTTCCTCAGACGCATGAATAACTTCCGCAGATTTACCAAGTGGTCTTCTTCTGTAAGGGACTTGGCAATCATGTCATCCACATAACACTCGATTTCCTTATGGATCATATCGTGGAATAATGTTACCATAGCCCGTTGATATGTTGCACCAGCATTCTTCAATCCAAATGGCATCACCTTGTAACAGAACGTGCCCCAGGGGGTGATGAAGGTTGTCTTCTCCATGTCTTCAGGTGACATCTTGATCTGATTGTACCCTGAAAATCCGTCCATGAAGGAGAATACCGAGAACTGAGCCGTATTATCGACCAATACATCAATGTGAGGTAATGGGAAGTCATCTTTCGGGCTGGCTCTGTTCAGGTCTTGGTAGTCAACACACATTCTTACTTTGCCGTCTTTCTTAGGCACGGGTACTATATTAGCAACCCACGGTGGATAGCTAGTTACAGCAAGGAACCCGGCGTCCCACTGCTTTTGTACCTCTTCTTTGATCTTCATTGCCATGTCTGGGCGAGTACGGCGCAGTTTCTGTTTTACTGGCGGGCAGTCTTCTTTTAAAGGCAGCTTATGCATAACAATGTCGGTGTCCAACCCTGGCATATCCTGGTAAGACCAAGCAAACACATCCACGTACTCTTGAAGCAGGTCAATCAGCTGTTTCTTCACTGAGTCTTGTAGGCAGGCCCCGATCTTAACCTCTTTCACGTCTTCATCTGTACCAAGATTAATCGTTTCGACCTCCTCCTGATGAGGAGTAATAACCCTCTCCTCTTGTCTTAACAACCTGGCTAGCTCTTCAGGAAGCTCATAATCTTCTTCAACCCCTTCATCGGCTTGATTGATCGGATTGTCGAAGTCACACGAAGTCATAGCCGTGTTGTTGTCGGTGCGGTCTGGAAGGCACTCTCTGCAAGGGTTCAGTTTGTTCATTTTAGTGATTAATTTTAATCTTGTTTAGAAAAGTGAAATAGAGTTGTCATTTTGAAAACATTGCCATTTATTTTTTGTACAAAAACAAAAATGGAAAAACAGTGAGCGGAAAAGAAAAAGACTCATTTGCAAAAGATGTCTGATATTTCATTGATTAATCTTGTTGCACAAAAATTACAGATGGCTCGATTACAAAATGAGTCTTGTCATCTTGGGCAAGATGCAAGACTTGATGCATGCTTAAAATATACAGGAAATAATAATTACTCTGCAGGAGTAACCCTTATAATTTCCTGGGAAGACCAGTTTGAGATACGGCTCCCCGGGATCCTTGGACGTATCCAGCTCTCCAGGTTACGTTCATCTTCTGACTCATCTTCCAAGTTGTTGATAGCATCAGGGGTGAGCATCCCCCCACTAACAAAGTTGGGCCTCTTAGCAGCCTCTGCTTGATCTTGTTGAGTTGGTTTGTAACCCAACCCAAATCTATCCTCTTTCTTCTCCACAGGCAACAGTTTGCCCCAGCCTTGAGCATTCCCCTCAACAACCTTCCTGGCTTGATGGTAGGATGTCATGGAAGTCCCAAGTACCGCAGATGTTTCATTAATATTCAGGGCCTCAAACCCTTGACTCATCGTTTCGTGGATCTCCCCATCCATCTCAATATACTTGTATGTAGCCAGATGGCTAACAAAAATATCTTCCTCTCCACAAATAGTAACGACTTGGCCCTCCCACTCGAATTTTAACTTCTGGTGAAGGGTAGACGTAACTGCGCCAGCAGCATGAATCCATGGTCTACCCAACAAACAGCTGTAGGCCGGCTGAATGTCCATCACGTAGAAGATCGTTTTGAAAGTTTGTGGGCCAATCGTTATAGGCAACTCAATTTCTCCCAGAACTGATCTCTTAGAACCGTCAAAGGCTCTCACTACCAAGTTACTGGGGCGTAATGCCAATCCTTCATACTCCAGCTTCACAAGGGCTTTTTTAGGTAAGACATTGAGGGATGACCCCGTGTCTACCAGTACATGTGAAAGAACTGCACCCTTACACTCCATGGTAATGTGCAAAGCCTTGTTGTGATTGCGGCCTTCCGTTGTCAAATTGGTGTTGGTAAATCCTAGTCCATGACTAGAGTTAACATTTCCAACTACAGCTTCCAACTGATTGACGGTAATCTCCTCTGGCACATAAGCTGCGTGCAAAACTTTTAGTAGTGCGTTCCGATGAGCCTCGGAGCACATAAGCAATGATAGAATGGAGATCTTGGAAGGTGTCTGGTGAAGCTGGTCCACTATCTTGTAATCACTCTTCTTGATGATTCTCATGAATTCATCAACCTCCTGATCAAAAGGGGTCTTTAAAGCTTCTTTAACTACTTGTTCTTCTTGCACCATGCTCTTCCCTTTTGCCTTGGCAGCAGCTTCTGCTTCGGCACCGGGTCTTGGAATTTGCGGGGCAAAGAGACGTCCGCTTCGAGTGAAGCCTCCGCCTCCCCCCACATTGTCTATTTGTGGTGAAGAAGTTGATGATTCAAGAGTGATTTTCTGTCCTTCGTAGTATAGATCGGAGCCGTAATGCCAAGGGATGGCATTACTGCTTTCATAAGGAACTGGCCCAGGCACTGTGATAGTGACTGGACTGATGGCAGCTGCAGAAGGGACCATGATAGTATGTGGATTATAGTATATTGTGACTGGTGCTCTGATAGGAGTGGCATTTTGTGAGTTGTAAGCAGAATCATTTGCAGGATCATAATAAATTGTAACCGTTGAGACATTCTCATTGTTTGCTGTTGATGTTGTAGGAGACACTGTTGACTGGATGGATGTTGTTGTTGTAGGAGTTTCTGAATGAAGGGGTGCTGAAGTTGTAGAAGGGATGTTTGTTGATATTTGGTCCGTTGAAGTAATAGATGAAGCATTTGTTGATGACACTGAAGAATTGTTTGAAATAATGGTTGTTGCAGTTGTAGAAGACTCGGGAATTGTTGTTAAGGAGATTGCTGGATTGGTAGGTATTGATGTTGTGATTTGAAGCAGGCCACTCTGGATGAGACCATCTATGCCATCCCTCAAGTTATCACACCCATTCACCGAAATGTTGCAATAAGCACATCCTAGCTCACATCCAGGGAACATTTGACATTCAAGGAGTTGGGCTTTAATCTCTACCAAGGGTGTCCGGATCTGACCCACACTGGTTATCAAGCAAGACGGCTTATCCTCTTCAATAGCATTGATTCTGGGTCCTCCGTGGTGTGGCATAGGGTTCTTGTTAACATTTGGTGGTGGTGCAAAGTTTAGAGCTTTGGAATCCACTAAATCCTGCACTTTCATGTGCAAAGCTCTGCACTTCTCTGTACTGTGGCCAGGTGCATTCGAGTGAAAAGCACATCTGGCGTTGGAGTCATAATTTCTGGGCAGACTGGTAGGATCTGGAGGTACCAATGTCCTTAGCTCAACCAGGTTGAGTTTCAGGAGTTGTGGCAATAATGTGGCATAGGGCATAGGGATCGGATCGATCACCCTATTGGCCTGAGAAGGTCTCTGTTGGAATGGTCTTTGCTGATTGTTGCTGTTGTTGTTGTTGTTATAATTTCTCTGAGGAGGATACTGAGTTTGTTGCTGGTAATGGGATTGCTACTGCGGTTGATAAGCTGGTTGTGGATGAATTGGAGCGGGAATGGTGACTGCCGCCACAGACCTGTGAACATATTGGGGTCTGCCCCTGCTGGTATGGATATCATTGGTCTCACGAGTTCTCCTTGGACCTACAAAAGGTTTTCTGGGGTTGCTGGACGAGCTTGCACCGTTGTCAGAAATCTTACCCATCTTTAATAGGCTCTCAATTCTTTCCCCGGCTATGACCACGTCAGCAAAGCTAGTGGAAGAAAAGGCAGCTAGCCTGTCAATGTATGTCCCTTGGAGGGTGTTCATAAACATATCAGCCATCTCCCTCTCTGACATGGGTGGCTGGACAGCAGCAGCAAGCTGTCTCCACCTCTGAGCGTACTCCCGGAAGCTTTCCCTGGATGATTGAGACATTCCCATCAGGAGGGTCCTGTTGGGAGCCATATCCAAGTTGTATTGGTATTGTCTGATAAAGGCCTCAGCCAGGTCCTTCCAGCATCTAATGGTTGCTCTAGTCAGGTGAGAGTACCATTCCCTTGAAGCTCCTGTTAAGCTATCTTCAAAATAAAACATCCATAGCTTTTCGTCCATGGTATATGCCTTCAGCCTCCCCAGAAAGGATTGTAAATGGGTCCGTGGACAGGAGGTTCCGTTGTACTTCTTAAAGCACGGAGGTTTAAATTTGTGGGGAATCCTGACCCCGTCCACTAAGCCCATGTCCATGACATCAAAACCCAAGGAGTTTTGAGACTCCAGGGATCTTAATTTATCAGCAATCTCATCTAGCCGTCTGTCATAGGCTTCCTCCCCAGCTCCCATCACTGTAAATTGTTCTTCCTGGGGGTCTTCTTGTAACACTCTGCCTGCAGTGGCAGTCCCTTGCACATTAACAGGGATGTTGATCTCTGGATGAAGGTGGGGTCCATAGACTGGAGGATTAACATGAGGTTGAACTCTCTCATTATTGCTTGTCCCAGCAGTCCCTAGATGGGGGTCTTCCTGATTCTGCCTCTCTACCAGTGCTCTTAATCTCTCTTGGCTCTGAGCCATATTATTCATCACCTCCATAAACTGAGTCATCTGATTCCTCATTTCTAGTCTCTCATTGGCCATTTGGGTCCTGACCTCTGTAAGGTCCTGCTGTACTTGGTCCATTTGTATGCCCGGAAGGTTGTTGCGGGTGGGATATCTGTGTGGACGGTTGAGTGGAAACACCCGACATCGAGCAATAGTTCCTGAGATCACAACAGAGTTAGTAACAACAAAACAAAAACCTACAAAACAAAACAAAAGTTAGTATGCAATGCAGTATGCCTATTTGTTTCCAAGGTATCCGGCTTGGCGCTTGGTTTTGACCTTTCCAGACCCTTGAGGAAGATGCTTGTGATGTTGCTTGAAAGAAACTCAGATAAAACAAACTAATGAATATATTACAAAAAGAAGAACATACATAGTTTGTTTTTTACAATACATGCCCTCTGAGGGGTCAAAAATACAACATGAAAAAGGAAAAATACAAAGAAATGAAAGCAACAACAAGCAAAAAGTCAGACACCAAGACCAAACTCATCCTCCTGGACTTCCTTCAAAAGTGCCTCAGTCACAGGGTCAGCTGGATGCTCTGTGAGATTCCTGATGAGAAGATTCCTGGTGGCAACAGCTGCAGTTAGCTTCTTGTGTCGACTCTGGTCCTTTGACCTCTTCACACCAGCTCTAATCTTCAACTCTAAGATCTCTCTCTGGGCTGCTAGCAGGGCTTCCTGCTGCTCCTTTGCACTAGCCTCCAACTGCTCAATCTTGTCCTGAGTTCTTTTATCCTCCTGAGTACGAGCTTCGGTGATCCTGACCCACCTAGCTTGACTCTCTTTCAAATATATATCAGTCCTGGCCTTCTGGAATTGAGCCTCCTTGCAGGCATTCTTCAAGATCTGCTCTCCAGCCCTTGACTTCTTGATATAGTCTTCTGACTTTTCAATCCTGGCTAGATGCTCCACCTTTAGCTTTTCTAACCTCTCAATGTCCAGCCGACCATCACTCCTCTCCCAGAGGGTCTTCTGTAGAGCCTGAGTCAGATTCTCATTTCTCTCTTTCAATTTCTCAAACTCCCCCAGGCTGACAGTTGCTGGAGGTGGTGCTATGGATGGCCCAGGCACATCTTCAATGGTAAAGGGCATCCCAGAAATTTGAGCCCTGGCCTGAGACCACTCATAATACTGAGCTGAGGCCACATTGTTGCATCTCCCAAGAATGGTTACCCCTTTGGTCTAAACATTGTCCCAAGCCCAGGATGCTTGCCTGACAATAGCCAGATTAGGCTTGATCTCACAATAGAGGGTCTCAGCTAGATCTTGTGCTCTAGGAGGGTGGACCAATGCATAGCCCAGTTGTCTTTTGAATAGCAGAGGGTTGTAGTTGATGCAACCCTTCACTCCTATCAAAGGTACATTGGGAAATTGTCCACAACTAGTAATGATGTCTCTGCCCTTAGTGCTCTGAGTGCACCACCTGATATCATCTGAGGTTAAAGCAACAAGCCTCCTAGCCCAGTTCTTCTGCTGGTGAGGGTTCAAGAATACATCAGTCTTTGGCAAATGTTTGAGTAGCCAGGTATGGAATAAAGGAGCACAACATCTCACCAATCTTCCCCTTTGCTTTTCATTCCTTTGGTGAACAGAGTAGTAGAAGTCTCCCAGTAAGGTGGGCAATGGGTTCCTCAGGATGAAAAGATGGATTGCATTCTTGCTAATAAACTTAGGCTCGTCTGCAAATAATATAATCCCATATATGCTAAGGGCTAATAATGCACAGACTGCCTTCCACTCCCCCATGGAGGCCTTCAGAATAGCCTGAGAGGTCAAGAAATCCAAGTGAAGACCAGAGACTCCAGCCTTTGCTGTCATGTTCTGCCCAATCAGAACGGGTTCTAGATACAATGCCTTTGCTACCTCTTCATTACTAGGGAAAGCCATCTCAGGGTTGAAGGGGACTCCCCCCTTGATAGGTACACCAATCAGTGATGAATACTCCTCCAACAAGGGTCCCAACTGAAAATTCTGGAAGGTGAAGCACCTCAGAGGGGGATCATAGAACTGCAAGCAAGTATGAATCAAGCTCCTTTGTGAAGGGTCCAAATCCATAACCACATCAAGGATTCCTCCATAATGTTCTCTGAATAGTGGTATATGGTCTGGAGTAATCAGGGTCTGAATCATCCTGATGCCAGCTAGCTCAGGCTCAAAGAAATGATAGGAGATGTTGCTCTTCTTAGGTGCCATGTTGCTGAAGAAGAGCTGAGACAGATGCTGAGAATAATACTGAAGATGGGCCACTGACAGGCTGAGACTGGTGGTGCAGGTGACTGAAGCAGGTAGCTGACAGCTGAAGTAAATACTGATGAAGATAGGTCTATGCTGGGAAAGGGGTTAAAACCAAGCCAAAATACAGTATGGATACCCTGAAAAACAAATAAGCAAATGTCAAATGATGCAATGATGATGTATGCAAATGATATGCAAGGGTTCGTGATTCAAGCTGGATCAGATTACTGCCTTGGTATAGGTCCATGTATGTTCAAGAAATCCAGATGGAAGTTCATAAGTCCAGTAACCAAGGTGGGGGACTCAAATAAAGAGTCACATGTCCAGGGTTAAAAATCACAAGAACTGTTCCAAAATGGAGCACTCTTAATCAAAACACAGTAACAGGGTATGATGAGGTCAAGGGTACCTGCAAACCTGTAAACAGCCCAACCCCCTCACAGGTGATGTTCTAAAACAAAGATCCTCGGACTTGGATCAGTTATGAGAAGTGTAAACACTTCTAACCCGGAGGTACAGTGTTTACAATAACCATAAAAGATCCTCCTCTAATTCACCTCAGTTTCTGAAGGTCAATAGTAAAGGTCATCCAGACTTAGCAGGCTTCCCAGATAGCCCTAGCACTACAGGAAATCTGTAGCACAGAGTTCTCAAGAAGAAACCCATATCTGAACCGTGTTTCATATTCCCGCACCAGACCGAAATGGAATGGGAAAGAACATGAACCACTCTAGCCTAGGTGTCACTCAGGTCCCAGGTATAGGACCTCAACTCTCAGTAGAACCCCACCCACCAAAACAACAAAACCAGATCCAGCCAGCACAGTATGACAGTATGATATATGCAAAGCTATAAAGAAAGCAGTAAACAAACTGTACACAAAGCAATAAACAAAATAAATATACAAGCACAAATAACACATAACACCCCAGTAAACACAAATCAAACAAGCGCTAGGAGGAACCCACGAAAAGAACCAGAAGCCCTGGTTACAGTATAAGGTTCCCCAGCAGAGTCGCCAAGCTGTCGCTCCCGATAAATGGGAAATGGCCCAGATAAAGGTACAGACGCGAACGGTCGGCGAAAGGAGGATGTGAGAACACACAGGAGTGAACTCACAGGGAATGAAAAGAGTCGCCAGCTAGGCATTTTTATCCCAGAGGAAAGGCAATGCTGCATAGACCTAGAAAGATATGGATAAGACGGTTGCGAACCAGAGAGACTGAGAAAGGGGGTTGGTTACAACCTGGGAAGGTATTAGCACCCAGATTGTCCGTCGTACTCGACGGGATCCACGCTTAAAAGATTTGTGTTTTAAAGGGGTAGTGTCAATGCAATTTGTGTATAGAAAGCTGGAAAAAGGTGTACAGGTGTCTGTGTAAAAGAAGTGTTAGGAAATAGTGAAGTGCTCAAGATAATGAGGCTAAAAAATAAAGCTGAAAGAGGGGGAATATACAGAGACTTTTGTTCGATAACCGTTAAGTTATGCCTACGTATCCTCTCGTGCAATGAGGAAGTCAGAACACCGTAGTTCGACCCAAAGAGACTGAAAGATGAATTGACTGATGAACTGCTTGCTTGTCTATGCTCAAGTGTATGACATGTCTGGCTCAGGTGCAAACTATCTTGCATTAGACGGAAGAAGCAAGTTCTCGTTTGTGAGTGAAGATGATGAGAAAAGAATCCCGGAGGAAACGATTATTGTTTGTTTTTGTATTTTCAATCTTTTATTGCTTTTGAAAGTTTGTCATAAGTTAATGAGCTTAAGCCTAAACCAATGGATTTAGTAATCTCATTACATCTTCCCTTTGATTAGGGGTAATGAGAATACCTTAAGTGTGAAGTCCGCTTCTCACACTTAATCACCTTTGGTGTAGGATTAAGATCATTAACCTACTTGTGATTATTTAGATGTTTTTGTTGTTTTTTTGTTTAGTGTTAAGTAATGAGATTAAGCCATAATCAGGGATTAAACAGACTCATTACACCATCCTAATAGAAGGATAATAGATGAGAATGTTTAAGCTGAGGAAAGCTCCTCAACTTAATCCATGATTAGGGATTAAACCCATGACAAAACAAGCCTTTGGTTAAGTGGATTTTATTTAATGATATGATGATGAAGTTATTTTTAAGGTTTGTAAGACAACTTGAGGGGGACTTGTCCATTAACACTAGGGTTAGTCCTTCTTAACCAATTAAGGAAGAATTAGAACCCTAATGCAAGGCCCAAGTTACAAGCTTGATGTCTTGATGATTATTAAGTGGATTGATTAAAGGAGTTAAACACATTAAGGGTTTAACACTTAGGATTAAAGTTATACACTCCATCCTAATAGAAGGATGCAGGCATAATCTTAATCACAAAGCCTTAAAGCCTTTAAGGTTTAGTCCCTGATTATGAGGTGAGAAGAGAAGACTCAAAGAGACACAAAGGTAAAAACTAAGTGGGGAGACTAATCAAAACCCTAATCATTGTCATGCTTGGTTGTTCCTAAGGTTTGTGAGGTTTAAGAAAGAAATCTTCAAAGGAACCACCAGGAAGCAGATGAAAGGAGCAAAGAGAAGCAAAGCAACTTGCTTCATTTAAGAAGACAAGTCACTTGAGAAAAGAAAGTAAGGAGAAAAAGAAAGAGCAAGTTCAATCTCAAACACATAACAAAATGCAGCAATGATGCATAAGAGAGATGAAAAGAGGTTGTGAGAAGTGAAGGCAAATTCACTTCTCAAAATGACTTACCACCTGAAAAGTTAGTGAAAGAAATGCAATGCAATGCAAAATGAGATGAAATGTGATGATGCAAACCAAAACCAGAAGCATACACATGATGATAATGATGCTATGGGATGATGCAAACATGAAACAAAACATGGGGATGATCATACAAACTTATGGATGCAAATGAAACAAGTTTAGAACAATGATCATACATGAAAAGTTATGAAATGCAAATAACATACAACATGGCAAATGAAAGATGCAATGATCAAACATGCTTCTATTATGTCTTAAGATGTCAAATGAATCAAATGGATGCACAAAATGCTATGGCAAGTCATGGTATGCAAGCAAATGCAAGATGGATGCATATGGAAGCCCAAATTAGGGTTTATGATCAATGCAACAAACAAAAACCAAAATCAGAAGCAAACATCAAGATAAAAAATTGAAAATGCACTCCAAGGAACCCTAACCCTACACAAACTCACTGCCCAAAGGAGGGGTTCTAACTCTTAACCTAATGAGGGTTATGAATTTCCTAAGTTTTCTAGGGTTTCAAGGTACCTTAACAAGAAAAATGTCAAACAAATGGAAAATGCAAGATCAATTCATGCCAATTTAATCTCACAAACTACATGATATGTAAAAAAACACAATGCAAAAAGAACCAAAGTCCAACTCCCAATGGTTAGGCAGAAATGAATTTTTGAACATTGGATCAAAATAATGCTTTGAAATGGAATTAATTCCATGGAAAATTATCAAAATGCATCAAGATCAAAAAAGAAATTTGGTTTGAGGGTTGGAAAATGTTTCTAAATGATTTTAAAGGTTTCATGAATTTTTTGGTGATTTTTAAATACCTAAAAGTATTTTTAATTAATTAATTCTCATTAATTAATTAAAAATAAACTTTTAAATGATTTAAAAATATTTTTTAATGCAAAAAATAAAAATAAAAATAAAAATGTTTTTGGTTTCTGAAAATTAATAAAAGTTTATACAAAAATTTTCAGAATTTTTAAAATTGTTTTGCTATTTTAAATAAAATGGAGAAAATAAATGAATTAAAAAGAAAAATAAAATGAATTAAACTGAAAATGGGAGAAGTCAGCACATCCAAGGGCCTAGGTTTGAACTGGCAGCGCGCGCGTTTGACTTGGCGCCACATCCAAGGGCTGAAATTCAAACTTCGCTAATTAAATGATTAAGCCCTAATCCTGCCCTAATCACTTTCAGGCGACCGGAACACTGTTCCGGTCGTCTTCTCCGGCTAGCTCATTTCTCAAACTCTCTCTACATGCATCAAAAACAAAATCTAACTACCTAGAATTCATCCCCACTTAAAAACGAATCAAACCCCTCAATCAAACAACATTTTTCATTCATTAATCAGCCAAATCGAATCAAAACATTTTTAGGGCAAAAAGTTTCAGACAGTTCATACATGCTGGTTTCTCAACCATTTTCAAAAGTAAACACATATTCATGATCAGGGGAGTGCATAGAAGCTTTTAAGAACTTAAAAACATGTTTTTGGAAATTTTTTTTGAGATAACTACCTGAACTGAAGCTTTCGATTCAGGAGCTTTCTGGCTGTTTCTTGGGTTCAAATCCACTCCAATGATCCTCCTAAGAAGCTTGCAATGTTTGTTTGAAGTTTGCAATGGCTGGTTTGAGAGATTGCAGGAGTTCTGTTCAATGTCAGGTGGTGATCGTGTTTTTGATTCTTTGAGTTTCAGGCTATGGTGAAGGGTGCTTTGTGACCAGGAAGGTGTGTTTAGTTGATTGGTGAAGTTTGTTTGTGTGTTTGTGGCTTGTGCAAGCAGTTTCGAATGCTCTTGCAAGATGAGGTGAAAATGAGAATGCTGAGTTATGGATGGTTTCAGGCTTGTGTTGTAGTTGCTTTGGCTTGCTTTTTGTTTGTATAAACAATTGTGATTGGTCAGAAGAAGTGATGTGTGCTTTTTTGATAGGTATGGCTCAAGTTGCCAAAATGTCAAAGTTGTGTAAGAAGGGCATGGGCTACTTGCTAGCCAAGGACAAAAGGCATGTCCTGCGCAGCATGATGTGGGGAGAACCCTAGGATGGTTCAGCAAGTCAGCCAGCAAGTGGATGGTAGCTTATGATGAGTTTTGCAACTTGCCTTGCTTTTGCTTCTCATGAAAAATCTTGATCCATAGGCCACAAAAATGAATGACTTCTTGGCCCATTCTGAATTTTAGGTCTTGTATGATCATGTGGTGGAGTTTAGAAGTCCATTTGATAACTTAATTTGCCTTGAGAAATGAATTTGCAACTTTGCCTCTTTGGTGGAAAACTTCAAATTTTGTGATTTTTGCCAACTTTGACAAGCCATAACTTTTGATCCAAAATGAATTAGGTCATGTTCTTGTACTTTTTGAAAAGGGAATGATCCATTCTACAACTTTAATGACCAAAGTTTTTCCATTTGAAGCATTTTTGAATCAAAAAGTAAAGGTTGAAAAAGTTTCCGAAAATGGCAATTTCATTAAAAGTCAAACTTTCCCAAAAAGTCAACTTTGCAAAAGACTTGAAATTCTTCAATTTTGTGAACTTCCAACATCTTCTATGATCAAATAAAGATCATACACAATCAAAATGATGAAGAATGCCCTTTGGTTGGGTCATTGGGGGCCTCAGATGCCCTGATTTTACACTGACTTGCTTGAAAAGTCAACTCTTGATCAGATGACTTCCCCAAGGAATTACTTCATGAAAATTGATATGCATACTACCTATACCATATAGAGACCAATAGAAACAAGAATGGCCAAAAAATTTGGAGTTATGGCCTCTGAAACCAAAACCCTAATTTTAGGTCATCTGTGCAGTCAAACCTGGCTCTACTTCCATGCCATTCTCAGTTCTTGTGATTTTTTGACATTCTTGACTTTGAGAGGATATAATATGATATTTTAACACACATGAACCCCTTTGAAGTTATTGATGGCCTTTGGAGTGGCCCAAGAAGCTCTTAGATTGCTCAGATCACAAACCCTAGATGCAGATGACTTTGAATCTACGCAGTGAACCAAAAATGTGATATGAGATGCTATGATTGAGTTTATGCATATGAAATGATCACAAGCCATGGAGTGAATGGGTGAGGGAAAATTTGGGGTGTTTACAATCATGAATCGAAAAAAGCCATATGAAGTTATGTCGAGCCCTTTTTCCCGTTCTGTTTCTGTTATCTGTAACTGTTTTATGATTGAATGATGAAGAGTGGTGTCGAGAACCAATCGAGAGATCCCGAAGATTCTGCTTGTAACTGATTTTACCACTGAATTTGTTTCTGAGAAAATGTTATCGAATTCTCATATCAGTTCGCCACAGATTTTCTCTTATTATCAGTTTTTTATCAGTTAGGATTTCTAACTGATTCTTCTATTGAAGGATCCTTTTTTTTCTTTCTGTAAATCAG
This sequence comes from Lathyrus aphaca, assembly GCA_963966055.1. NCBI lineage: Eukaryota > Viridiplantae > Streptophyta > Magnoliopsida > Fabales > Fabaceae > Lathyrus > Lathyrus aphaca. The sequence goes on from OZ014523.1 coordinate 278,405,095, forward strand.
TTTTTTTGTTATATTCAGCTTTTTACTTGTAACCGATTTCTTGATAAGTTATTGAATTATCGATTTTGTAACTATTTCCTGTAACTGACTTCTGTGAATTCCTTCTTCGGTAATTTTCTTTTGTGTATCAGTTTATCATAGCCTTTTTTTTATGTGATTTTTCGGATATCATTTTTTTGTTTTGAATGAACTCTGAGTTTGTTTTTTTTAGCAATGGCCTTTCAAGATTATTTTTAGATGGTATGATAAAAGAAAAAGACATGGCTTTAATAAATTTGTAATGGGGATGTGAAAAAATATGGGATGGATTTGAAATAGGATTAGAAAATAAAATAAAATGGGTATGGTTTAATGAATTGAAAAGGTCATTATGACTAAATGAATCTAGGTTTATGAGTGAATAAAAAAATGGATTTAATGTGGAATTTGGTAAATTTTCTTGAAATATATACAAGGATGTGGGTTGGGCTTTGGACATTGGATAAAGTTTGGAATTAATTGAATAGTTTTTAAAATTAGATAAGAAGAAAGTTGAATTTTGAATAAGACTTGGATCATTAGGTATAAAAAAGGTAATGTCTTATATTGGAAAATGGGTATTGATAACTTGAGTTTGAACTTGAACGAGATCTTCCAAATAGATCAAAACTACACACTTTCTGTCCCCAATTCGAAACAAATTCTTGCACCAAGAATACCAGAATCTGATCTCTTGCACCAAGAACATCAATATACTTTTGCCATGAAATCCTAAACCAATTCGTACACCATAAGAATGAAGCCTCGGTCTTCTTAGGGTTGGATGATCCTCTGAATAAGAATAGGCTCCTGATGATGTGAGTTTAACATTTGTCTCAATGTAATGGTAAAATAAATCACCTAGTGTAACACGGTGGGAGAACTGACTTTAAGTTATGTTGCGGATAGCAAGAGTCGCCACCGACTTTTATTTTATCCAAAGGAAAGGCATAAAAGAACAGGAAAGACCTTTAAAAGATTTTTGGGTCCGGGGGGTAGGTTATGTAAAGGGAAGGTGTTAGCACCCTTTACATCCATGGTTATCCATGGGCTCTTAGTTACTTAGCTCACTTTTGAATTGTTTTTGAAAATGTGAAGTGTGTGAATAGAAAATTTTCAGATGAGTTAATAATGATCCATGTACGGATGCGTAAAAAACTTGTATTTGAAAATTGTTTGAAATTGTGAAATGTTTGAAATTGTTTTGAAGTAGTGAGCAAGTAACTATGAGGAACCTACCCTAAAGTTTAAGTCTTTCTGTTCTTTATCCTTTAAGTGGTAAGACTATCCCTATTATTAAGGAATAGGTAGTCATTACCTTGGATGTTAGGGACAAGTGAAGGGACATTTGTTGTATAGGCAACTGTAGGGTGTATTAAGCATTTTTGGAGGGACTGTCATCATTATTCGAAAGGGACAAGATCTTTTGTAAAGGCAACCATTTAAGGGACTTGATGACTTTTCTTTTAAGGGACTTGCTTTATACGCCCCACTTGACCTTATGATTAGGCAACATTGAGGGATAGCCTTAGAAATGTGAGATGGCGATTAAAAATCGACTTACGTGTGTGAGTGTTTAATTTATATTTATCTTATAATTAAAGTGATCTAAATTTTATTTTAAATCGAATACATGTTTACACTCCCTAAATTACTAACCATAATATAAAATTAAATAAATTTACAAAATTTACACCAAGGAGCAATTACATAATTATAATAAACAATTAAAATAAATGGCAAATAAATAAATATAAATAATAAGCAAAAATAAATAAATAGGCAATAATAAATATAATAGGGGTTAGTAATAATAATAATAAAAAATAAATAAGGTTAGTGAAATAATAATAACAAATATAATTAAATAATAAGTGGATTAGTAATAATAACAATAATTAAGATATTATAGGAACATAATTAAAATAATAAACGAAAGTTAGATTTTTAATATGAACATTTATTTAAAAATAAGAGGAAATATGGACAATTAAATAATTACTATAACATTTTAATTTATATACAAATTATTAAACTATTTTTAAACATATTATAATTACAAAATTTAATTATTATAGGTTCAATTGTTTCTAAACACATATTAAAAATATAATTTAAATTATAAACATAGTATATAAAATATATTTACATAACAAAAATAGGTTATAATTATATTTATAAAAATTAATTATATTAAAGATTATATTAAATAAATATACACATGATAATTATATTAATAATTAGAAAATAACAATTAGGTTTTTAAAGATTAGGGTTTTGTTAGAAAAATATTTTTTAGGGTTTAAATAAGTATACATATATTTATAATTATACATATATTTATAATTTAATTACATATTAAAGAAAATAATTTAAATGGAGAAAAATAAAAGTTTAGAATTTTAGGAAGCATAAATGTTTTTTTATGTGTTATTTAAATATATATATGCATAATTTATTTTTGATTAACAATAAGAAACTAATTAATTTAAATAAACCAAAACAGAAAAAAAATGGTAAAAAAGAAACTTACCTTGGTTGGGTTTGAACCCAGGACATCCTGTTTGCAAGCATCAAAACTCACCACTAGGCCAGCCAGGCGCAGGTAGTAGAGGAATAGATCAATTTTGTTTTGTGCCTTGTCTTGAAAAATCACAGAAAATAATAAAAACCAAAAGGCCTGGGGGAGGATTGAACCCAGGACCTTTTGAATACAAGCAAGCGCGCATGACCACCTGACTGGAAGAGCCCATCTGATATTTGAATGGCAATATAACATAATATATTAAGTCTCCTTGTTAACCTGAAAAAATAGAAAAAATAATGGTACAAGCCAGGGTTCGAACACAGGTTTTGTAACCAAACACAAACGCCTCTTTCCACTGGGACACATGCTTCTGTGTGACAAATAACCAAGATGAATACATAATATTTTAAATCAAAATTTTAAATACAAAATTCGCGCCAAGCCATCTTCATCTTCTTCAGTGTACCTATGAAATTTGCTGCGAATTCCTCTACCATTTTTCCTGCGAAAACACCATGGCAGCAAAACCTACAAAAATCAATGACCAACAAAACCATACAATTTCACAAAATTAAACACAGCAATATGATCCAGCCGTTCATGCGATTCATCCTATGTTTTTGGAATCCGTTTATGTTCATTAAATCAGAAATCCCTAAACCTAGGTCCAAACCCTAACAATGGCGTTTCACGGATTAGCCATGGTTTCTTTGATTTTCTTGCCCAGAAACGTTCTACATCACATGATAAACAAGATTAGCCAAACAAATTTCATTGAAACACAATAAATTAATGAATTCGAAAAACTTATTTTCAAGAACAAGAGGGATTCGGGTTGTTCATATATGCATGATATTGATGCATATGAGTGATGGTTTATGATCAGAGAAGTCCAAGGAAGCTCTCCATGTTCTTGTTTTACCTTCTAAAGCCCTGGAATTCAAAATCCGAATGTGAGTTTTTGGAGAATTTTTCAATTTGTGAAACTTACTTTGGAGGCAGTGAATCCGTGTCTTGATGATTGAGTTATGTTTAGTACTTATAGATGAGTGAACTTAGGTCAAAAAATTGAATTGTTGTGTGGAAATTTTGATATGAAAAGATTCATTTTGATCATGCTTTGAAAATCAAATATTCTTGCATTAAGGCTTGCTATCTTCGGATCAATCTTGTGATTTCATTCCTCTTCCATTCCAATCAACATTGAAGACATTCTAGAAACCAAATCTCCATCAAATATCATATTTTCATATTTTATTTTTATTTAAAATGATTTTTAATGAATTAAATCAAAATAAATAAAAATAAAAATAATAAAAATCTGATTTTTAATGGTTTGGGTCGTGCATAGTGCTATTGTATGGATTGGGTCATAATTTGGCAAGCCCATTTGGAAAGAATTGGTTTTAGACCTCCATTTTCATCATAAACCACCTCAAAATTTCCCAACTTTGCAAGGGCATATATCCTTCAATTTTAATGGTATGAGGGTGTTCTTGGACATTTTGGAAAGCTTGAAGAGTCCTCTAAACAACCCAATTGGTTTCATGTCCATATCATTTACCAATATCAAGTTATGCCCTTTTGTAGTTGTTGACTTTTTGTTGACTTTCAAAAGGACCTATAATGTCTTAGCTCATACCTTCCAAATGAAGCATTTTTGGGCTTGGCTTGTGAGACACAAAGTTGTAGAGAATTCAATTTCCTTCAAAATGAGCTTTGGATGGAGACTTGGTGATGAAGTATGTGAAAGTTATGGCTGGTCAAAGTTCAGTTGACTTTTACTGAGGAAACCCTAATTTAGAAACTCCTGATTCTTGATGATCTGAAATCTCCTTGATGAATCATGATCAACCCTTGATCAAATGATGAATTTTACTTCATATATTTGATGTTGGCAAAAAATCATGAAGTTTGACTTTGGTTTGACCACAGTTGACCTCAGTTTGACTTTTTAACTGCTTTGACTGATTTTGACTTATCTGATCATCTGACTGAGCAAACTTTTGAGAAAAGTCTTGAAACTTATCATGGGGGTTCTTACACACATATAAGATGTTATGAAGCTCACTTGAAGTCTTGGAAGTTCATTTAGCCTGATTAAAGTGAAAACCCTAGTTTTGGATGCACTGCTTAGGAGGTGCATTGTCTGAGGGAATTGTCAACTCTTATGGCCAATTGTGAACCATGTGGATCATCATAAAATGTATTGTGAACCTCATGGGAAGTATTGTGAACCTTGTGAACCTTCATGAAGTGACTTGTAGACTTCCTGAACCTCATGAAAGGTCATGTAAGCATTGTGAATCTTGTGAACCTTGTGAACCTCATAAAGTGACTTGTAGACTTCATGAACCTCATGAAAGGTCTTGTAAGTGTTGTGAATCTTGTGAACCTTTTTAGAACACAAATTCTTGTATTGTGAGGGCAAATTTTGGGGTGCAACAGCTGCCCCTGTTCAATTTTCTGAAACCTGAGGGGTTAGATTGGTATGTTTGCCAGTCGTGACCTGGAAGGTTGAAGGGGATTGAACACAAAAACCCAAAAATTTGCACTCACCAGTGCATAGAGTGATACAGATGGCTAGTTGAATCTGATTGAGTGGGCTTAAAGATGCCACTTGGAGGAAAGTTCTTCAGACACATGTCTTGGAGGATAAAGCAGTCCAAAATATGGAGGTATAATGATAGCTGTCAGGAGGATGGAGCAATCCTGAGGTATAAGCTGATAGCTTGTCAAGAGGATGAAGCAGTCCTGATGTAGTAATGTGTTTTCAGGAGGATGAAGCAATCCTGAGGTAGTGAGAAGCTGTCAGGGGGATAAAGCAACCCTGAGGTATTTGATAATATGCTTTCAGGAGGATGAAGCAATCCTGATGGAATAAAAGCTGTCAGGAGGATGAAGCAATCCTGAGGTAGTAATGTGATTTCAGGAGGATAGAGCAATCCTGATGTAATAGGAATTTTCGGGAGGATAGAGCAATCCTGAAGTAAATGATGATAGCTATCAGGAGGATGAAGCAGTCCTGGTGTAGTAATGTGTTCCCAAGAGGATGAAGCAGTCTTGAGAGATGATAAGTTTTCAAGAGGATAAAGCAGTCCTGATAATCATAAGTATTGTTTGCTGGATAAATAACCTGAAACAAGGTAGCATTTGTATAATAATATTAGTTTATGCATTATGTATGCATGTATGATATGATGCACTTAAGTAATGTATTATGTATTTATGGATATGTATGTTATGGTATGATGTAAATGATGTATGTATGATATGATACTGCTGGAAGCGTCTGGATATCTTCATATAACAACTGCTGGCCAGGGAAAATAAATCCCGATTCGTTGCTGAAGAATATGAGTAACTCGTCCTCGTCTTGTTTGATGATGAGATATACATAACCTTCCGTATGCTGGGGATGATAAGGATAGACATAACCTCCCGTATGCTGGGGATAGTGAGGATAGACATAACCTACCGCCTGTTGGGGATGACAAGGATAGACATAACCTCCCGTATGCTGGGGATAGTGAGGATAGACATAACCTCCCGCCTGCTGGGGATAGTAAGGTATATATAACCTCTCCTCCCGTCTGCTGGGGATAGTAGAGTAAGTATAACACCCGTCTTCGTTCTTCGTACCCTTATTGGAAAGTAATTTCCCGTATATCCGTATGAGGATAAAAGAGATGGATATAAATTCCAGGGGAGATGTGACTTTATGAAGATGGATTTGCCCTACTGTGGATTTGTAACTGTATTGCAAAGATGAACCGGTGAAGCTTCGTTGAAATCCTTCCCTCGTTCGTCCTTAGTAAATACTATTACTGCATTTTCATGCATTTCTGGTAAACATCAATCATATTAAGAGCATACATGCATTTCTGGTAAACATCAATCATATTCAAAAGCATACATACATTCAAACATAACCAATGGACGTTTCGCTTATGTAAATAGGGTAAAAGTAAATCTGGATTCAAAGGATGGAATTTATTTATATCAAAAAGTGACCCATACATGGGTAAGTTTGTACAAAGAGACATAAACCCTAGTAAGAGGATTTTGTCATAAAATTTTATAAAACAAAGAAAATCAGCTATGTGGGAAATAATCCTATTGAGTTTCAATTCTACTATTGCCATTATCTTCAAGTATCTCATCTTCTGCTGTTGAGACGGAAATGATTGGATTGAGCTTTATCTGTTCGAGCTTGAGTAAGTAGTACAACTGGTTGCAGTTTCACGAGTGATCCAAACGAGACATAGTCATACGCTTTAATCCCTAACTTTTGCCTGGATTTCCCTTTCAGGTTTTCAATCCACCGGGATACCCTTTTTTGCCCAAGCCGCCTTTTCAGGTTTTCGACTTGCCGGGTGTACATCTTTTCATATATATCCCTAATTTTTGCCCAAACCCTTTTGGTTTGCCGGGATGCCCTTATTTTTGCCTAGGCCTGTCAACCTAGCAGGTCTCTTTTTATGCGTAGTATTTTTTAACTATGTCTGCGTTTACAGGCTGTGGGAAGTCTTCACCATCCATTGTAGTCAGTATCATGGCACCTCCTGAGAATACAGTCTTGACTACAAATGGACCTTCATATGTTGGAGTCCACTTGCCCCTAGGATCACCCTGTGGTAATATAATACGCTTGATTACCAAATCACCAGCCTGATATACCTTTGGCTTAACCTTCTTATTAAAAGCTTTGATCATTCGCTTCTGGTACATCTGGCCATGACAAACTGCTGCTAACCTCTTCTCATCAATCAAATTTATCTGGTCCAGTCGAGTCTGAATCCACTCATCTTCATCCAAGCCTGCATCCTTCATAATTCTCAAGGAGGGAATCTGAACTTCAATGGGCAGAACTGCTTCCATACCATAGACTAAGGAGAATGGGGTTGCCCCTGTTGAAGTACATATTGTAGTACGATAACCATGAAGAGCAAATGGTAACATCTCATGCCAATCCTTGTAAGTAACAGTCATCTTCTGTACAATCTTCTTAATGTTCTTATTAGCAGCTTCAACTTCCCCATTCATCTTTGGACGATACGGAGAAGAGTTGTGATGCTTAATCTTGAACTGCGTGCAAAGATCAGTAATCATAGTGTTGTTCAGATTGGAGCCATTGTCAGTAATAATCCTTTCGGGGATGCCATACCTACATATGAGATTATTCTTAATGAATCGAGCCACAACATTCTTGGTAACAGATGCAAATGAAGCTGCCTCTACCCACTTTGTGAAGTAATCAATAGCAACCAGGATGAAACGATGCCCATTAGAAGCAGTAGGCTTGATCTCACCAATCATATCAATGCCCCACATGGAAAAGGGCCAAGGAGCAGTCAACACATTCAATGGTGATGGAGGTACATGGACCTTATCAGCATAAATTTGACACTTGTGACATGTTCTGGAGTGTTGATAGCAATCAGCTTCCATGGTAGACCAATAGTAACCTGCTCTCAATATCTTCTTTTCCATAGTATGACCACTAGAATGAGTGCCAAAGGTCCCATCATGCATCTCTTCCATAATTTCTGTAGCTTCCTTCTTATCCACACAACGAAGCATAGTTGAATCATGATTGCGCTTGTACAGAATCCCATTACTCAAAAAGAACTTAGCAGAGAACCTTCTCAGGAACTTCCTATCTTTGACAGATGCCCCTTCAGGGAACTCCTGAGCTTCAAGATATCTTTTCACTTCATAGAACCAAGACTTCTCCTCTGCCCCTTCAGTGTCAATCTCATTGCAGTATGCAGGCTTCTCAAATCTATCAATGGTAATCTTGGGAGCTTCATCATCCCAACTGATCTCAAACATGGATGCCATGGTGGCCAATGCATCTGCCAACTGATTTTCTCTTCGTGGAATATGTCCAAAAGTAATCTCTTTGAAATGTGGGATCAAAGACAACACATGCTCTCTGTAAGGAATGAGATTATCATGCTTGGTATCCCAATCTCCTTTGATCTGACTTATTACCAGGGCTGAATCTCCATACACATCAAGGAACTGAATCTTCATATCAATGGCAACTTTAATACCCAAGATACATGCCTCATACTCAGCCATGTTATTGGTACAATAGAAACAAAGTCTGGCAGTAATCGGGGTATGACAACCTTCTGGGGAACTAAACACAACACCAACACCATTACCAAGTGCATTAGAGGCACCATCAAAAACCATAGTCCATCGGGATCCTTGTTCAGGTCCGTCATATTGTCCAGGTTCTTTGGTAATAATCATAATGTCTTCATCAGGGAACTCAAAACTCATTGACTGATAATCATCCACTGCTTGATGAGCCAAATGATCAGCAACAACACTTCCCTTAATGGCCTTCTGAGTAGTGTATTGTATGTCATATTCTGTAAATATCATTTGCCATCTTGCAATTCTTCCGGAGAGAGCAGGTTTCTCAAATATGTACTTGATTGGATCCATCTTTGAAATCAATAAGGTAGTATGGGTCAACATATACTGTCTTAATCGGCGAGCAGCCCATGCCAAAGCGCAGCAAGATTTCTCGAGCAGTGAGGATCTTGTTTCGCAGTCGGTAAACTTTTTGCTAAGGTAGTATATTGCCTGCTCTTTTCGACCAGACTCGTCATGTTGCCCCAACACACATCCCATTGAGTTGTCTAACACTGTTAAGTACATAATCAAGGGTCTTCCATCAACTGGTGGCATCAAAATTGGAGGTTCTAGCAAATATCTCTTGATTTCATCAAAGGCAGTCTGGCACTCATCATTCCATTCCATCACCTGATCTTTCTTCAACAACTTGAAGATTGGCTCACAGATGGCAGTTAACTGGGAAATAAATCTTGCAATGTAATTCAACTGTCCCAAGAAACCTCTAACCTCCTTCTCAGTACGGGGAGCTGGCATCTCTCGTATAGCTTTCACTTTTGCAGGATCCACTTCAATACCTTTTCCACTGACAATAAAACCCAGGAGCTTACCAGATCTAACTCCAAAAGTACATTTGTTTGGGTTCAATCTCAACTTGTATTTCTTCAACCTCTCAAACAACTTGTGCAAATGATCAATATGTTGCTCTTCATTCTGAGACCTGGCTATCATATCATCCACATATACCTCTATCTCATGATGAATCATATCATGAAACAAAGCCACCATAGCACGCTGATATGTTGCCCCTGCATTCTTCAAACCAAATGGCATCACCTTATAGCAAAAAGTCCCCCACTGTGTCACAAATGTTGTCTTCTCCATGTCTTCAGGAGCCATCTTGATTTGATTGTAACCAGAGAAACCATCCATAAAAGAGAATACCTTATGCTGAGCAGTGTTGTCTACCAGAATATCAATATGAGGAAGTGGAAAGTCATCTTTGGGGCTAGCCTTATTCAAATCTCTGTAGTCCACACACATACGCACCTTACCATCTTTTTTAGGAACTGGTACCACATTTGCAACCCACTGAGGATAAGAAGTCACTGCTAAGAACCCTGCATTGAATTGTTTCATTACCTCTGCCTTGATCTTTTCTGACATTTCAGGACGCATACGACGAGCCTTCTGCTTCTTTGGACGACAATCTTCTTTCACTGGTAGACGGTGAACCACAATGTCTGTATCCAAACCTGGCATATCTTCATAAGACCAAGCAAAGATTTCCACGTAGTCACGTAACATCTGAATCAATATGCTCTTGACACTGTCTTCTAAATCAGCCCCTATCTTGACCTCTTTTCTGTTTCCTTCAGTTCCCAAATTCACAACTTCGACTGGCTCTTCATGTGGCTGTATAGCTTTCTCTTCTTGTTGTAACAACCTAGCAAGCTCTACAGGTATTTCACAATCGTCCTCATTTCCGTCTTCAGTTTGATAGATCGGATTCTCGAAATTATAATTGGCAATAGTAGAACTGTTATCAACAGGATCCAGAGTGGATGAGGATCTGCATTTAGTGATGTGGGTGTGTGTAAGAACACATAGCTGATAAAGTAAAAATAAAAGAAAAGAAAGACAAGGAACACAATATTTGCTAAAATGAAACGTCCACTGATTTTATTGAATGAAGTATGCAAATGAAATGACAGCCCGTAACAAGCACACCATTGTGCCCCGGGTAAGGCACATGGCTTGAAAGTTTTATTGTTCAAGAAATTACAAACTTAAAAAGCAACAACATAGTAATAGTATTTACTCCTGACTAAAGGAGATAGGGATAACATCTTCAGCTTTCCAATTATTGAGCCCAACACCCACAGTAGGAAAAATCCAAGCATCCAGATTGTAGTCTTCATCATAGTCTCCCACAACATTGATCTGATCTTTCATAACCCCTTGATTGGTGATACGAATAGCACGAGCACGACGAACAGCCTTCTGGGACTCTGCAGTGAAACCCAAACCAAATTTGTCAGACTTGTATGGAATATCAGGAAGCTGACCCCAAATAGTACAACCACCTTCATCCACCACAGCTCTAGCATCATTGAGGGAGGCCATTGCCATTGTTGGAGGTTTTCTGGTGACCACAGGAACTTTCTTCGCCACAGGAGGAGCTACATAATCATTAACAACCCAGGGAACCACTTCAAATGTCTGACACGGAGTTTCGATGTATTCACCTTCCATTTCCAAATACTTGAAAGTGTTTACATGACTGACAAAGTATTCTTCTTCTCCATAGACAGTAACAACCTTTCCCTCCACCTGATATCTTAGCTTCTGATGTAATGTAGAGGTTACAGCACCTGCCCCATGGATCCAGGGACGACCAAGCAGACAAGAGTATGAAGGACGAATATCCATCACATAAAATGTAGCAGTAAAAACCTGGGAGCCAACTCTGATTGGAAGATCAATTTCCCCATGTACTACTCTTCTAGAACCATCAAAAGCTTTCACCACAATATTACTGGGCTTCAGCACAGCATCTTTAGGGCTCAGCTTATTCAGGACTTCCTTGGGCAACACATTCAGAGAGGAACCATTGTCTATCAGCACATGTGACAGGGTAGTGCCCCTGCATTCAATTGAAATATGCAAGGCCCTGTTATGATCCCTCTTGGCCGGGGTCAAATCAGCATCAGAAAACCCTAACCCATTATCATAAGTCAGGTGGGCAACACAATTTTCAAACTGGTCAACAGAAATGGCATTGGGCACATGAGCAGTCTTCAAAAACTTGATCAAGGACTTGGCATGAGCCTCAGAACATAACAACAAGGACAACATAGAAATTTTTGAGGGAGTATGCCCCAATTGATCAACAATGTCATAATCACTCTTGAGAATGATTTTCAATACTTCTTCCATCTGCTTAGAGAGATCATCAGCAGCTGGTACATCAGTAGATATAGGCTCAATAACAGGACCTTTGCCCCGAGCATCAGTGGTGGCGGTAGCAGCAGGAGTAACTGCACTCTTGGAAGTAACTGGAGGTGAGAAGACTCTTCCACTACGTGTGATCTTACTAGATCCAGCAATATTATCAATATCAACAGGCACATCAGCTAAGGGCTCCTGCTTAACACCATGGATGTAAACATCAGACCCATAGTGCCAAGGCACAGCTTTATCAGATGTATAAGGAATAGGACCAGGAGTAGTAATGATCAAAGGAGCCACTCTGGCTTCAGCAACAACTTTCACAGGGCCTTCAGCAGTGATCTTGATTGGACCCTGATGAGTGATTTTAATAGGTCTCTTTGAAGTGATTCTTACCGGTACTTTGTCAACCATATCAACCTCTTCAATCTTCCTACCTTGAGTCAGATGATCCACCATACTTTCTACAGACGACGGAGTCCTCTCAAACACTATAGTATACTTATCCATGAGACGTTGAATTCCATCTCTCAATATGAAGCAACTATCCGGCTTATAGGTACAATACAAACAATCTTCACGACAACCTGGAAAGATTCCAGCTTGTACTAACTTCTTTTTTATAACAGACAATGGTGTGGTCAACTCCATAACTGAATAGACATGTAGATCTTCATCAATGGCATTGACAGTCTTCTCGTGATTTGGCATTGGAGCCGTAATCACATTTGGAGTACCTGGTGGGTCAAACTCAATCTCTCCAGCCTCGATCATATCTTGAATTTTGTTCTTCAAGATCCAGCAGTTATTAGTATCATGACCCTGACAGTTTGAATGATATGCACATCGTGCATTGGGATTGTACCTGGGAGAGGTAACATTAGGATTCTGAGAAGCCTCCTTCAAATTAATGAGTTCAGCTTTCAACAAATGTTGCAGTGCCTGAGCCAGTGACATGTTGATCTTCGTGAACTGTCTTCTAGCCCTCTGTTGGTTGCCCTGTGGCTGCTCTGTTGTTGCAGGAGTTGGATTTGAAATATGAACTGCACTAACAGACTGATGCCTTCTATTACGATCAGGCTGACCATAAACAGCATTGGATTCTTTCTTCCCAGTGGGAGGCTTCTTTGCAGTACCTGATGAAGAAGTACCCACTTGGATCTTACCATTCTTTATACCATTCTCTACTCGCTCTCCTGTCATGATCAACTCAGTGAAGCCAGATGATGAGCTTCCAATGAGATGACTGTAAAACGGACCATTCAGCGTGCACATGAACATATCAACCAATTCCCTATCAGTCAAAGGGGGTTGAACTCTTCCATCTAAATCTCTCCACTTCTGAGCATACTCTTTAAAACTTTCTTTGGCACCCATAGACATGCTCTGAAGTTGCATGCGAGTGGGGGCTAAGTCAGCATTGTATTGATACTGCTTATAGAAAGCTTCAGCAAGATCATTCCAGTCTCTGATGTTGACACTCTCCAACTGATAATACCACTCCAACTGAGCTCCAGATAAGCTCTCTTGAAAAAAGTGGATCCACAACTTCTTGTCAGCAGTGTGAGGTTGAATCCTTCTGACATAAGACCTCAAATGCAGCTTGGGACAAGAGACCCCATCATAAACAACAAAGGTAGGAACCTTGAAACCAATGGGTATAACAACCCCAGATATCAAACTCAAATCCTCAAAATCCAGCCCAGATGATTTCTGCAACTCCATGGCATCCATCCTATCCACCAGCATCTTGAATTTGTCTTCATTAGGCTCATGGTAGTAATTAGCCTCAGAATCAGAGTCCCCCATGGTGTTGTGGAGACTGCGTACCTCTTTCTCAGATTCCTCAGATTCATAGTCTTCAACCTGCTCTTTGGTCTTGACAGGACCTTTGAACCTTCTTCCCATGTTGAGCAGGCCACCTGACCTTCTAGTCTTCTTAGTCTTCTTGGCCAGCAGTGTCTTCAATTCATCCTGCCCCTTGGATAGGTTCAGGACCAGCTCTTGGAACTGTGCATTTTGTGCCTGGAGATCCTTAACTGATTGTTCAAGAGCCATTGCTGAAATAAACAGCGAGAAGATGAGAAACCTGTGCACAATTATAAACCTGTGATGCAATGAAATGATATGTGAATGCATATGCAATGTTTTCAAGGACCGCAGGATTTAAATTTGCTTAAACAAACAAGAAAGTGAATTTTTATTAGTGATAAATTTGTTTTGCCTTTTAGGCTTACAAAAATGAAAATGAAATAAGTACAAAAGATGGGGTTTTAAGTCTCCCATGGATGTTTCCTCTTTGTATTGAGGTATGAGTTGAGATTCCGTTCTTCGTGAAGTTGCTTTGTTAGTTCCAGGATTCTTTCTTGGCTTGCTTTGTAATGAGCCTCGAAAGTATCCCTTTGCTCCTTCAGTTGGATCCATGATCTCTGCAAGTCTTCCATATCAGTAGGCATGTCTGGGTGAAGGATGGTATAAGCTGTGTCTCCTTCAGCAACAGGTTCCATGGTAACTGGTAGGATGGCAGGATATGGCATCATGAGAGTCTGAGCACGAGATCGCACCCATCTGAGATAAGCCTCCATAGGAATAGTGTATTTAGGCTCCAGTGTCTTGCTGTCAACCTTGCTTACTTTTCCCCAGGCTCGTATGAATTTCTGACGGTAACCCTGAAGATCGTTGTCGTAGTCAAACATAATGCCCTGAATCAACATGTCATGAGGACCCTCACTCCGAGCGTAACCAAACTGTCGTAAAGCTAGTGAAGGGTTGTAGGTGATGCCTCCTCTTATGCCTAGAAGTGGCACATTAGGAAACTCCCCACAACGGTCAATGATAGTAACGTTCTCCATAGATCTGGATCACCAATGAATGTCTGAGTGAGAAAGTGACATAATCCTCTTGGACCATCTGAACCCTTGCTCATTCTTCATCACTGAGCGGGGAAGGTGAGAAATAAACCGCCTAGATAGCAAAGGTATGCAAAACATCAAAGTTCCTCTTGCCCTTGTAGTACGGGTGTGAAGAGAATGTAGTATGTCTCCAAGTAATGTAGGCACTGGATTGTGACTCAGGAATATGTTGATGGCATGAACATCTATGAACTGATCTGGATTGGGGAACAATACTAAGCCATATATCAGCAAGGCTAAGATATCCTCAAAAGCATCATAACTCATAGCCTTCAAGAACATTTGAGCCTTCTCTATCAACACCTTGGCAAGAATACCCTTGACTCCACTTCTCGTCTCTAGAACAATGTCAGACTTCTTCAGATGTAGAGCTGCAGCAATAACCTCTGGTCTAAGCTCCTTTTCCAAACCTGTGAAGTGTCTTTGATCAAGAACAGGTATACCCAGAAGTTTAGAGAACTCCTCCATTGTAGGAACCAACTGGTAGTCCGGGAATGTAAAGCAATGGTGTTTAGGGTCAAAGAACTGGAATAGGACACTCATCATGTCTTCATTGAACCCTGAAGTGACTAGATCCAATAGGTGACCATGTCTCTTGATGAACTGGGAGTGATCAGACACTTGAGAAACCAACTCTTTAAGCTTGGGAGGTATCCCCACAAAGTTGATCCTGATGGTGTTTCTACGAGCAGAAGCCATGACCTACAACAAAGAACAAAGATAAATCCCTTGGTCCTTGAAATGGTTAGTGAAAATGATATGCTTATAATGCATGATGATGTCATGATGTTATGCTCAATCACAAACATGTGGCACACACAAACAAGTCACACAATTGCCCTAGGTTTAAAGGCTTGCATGAGGTTCAAAGGTAAGTACCCTCCCCTGAAGTTAGATGGTTCATCCTGTCCTATAAAGTAACCAGGTTCTAAGGGATCTCAATATCATTGATCCTTCACAAGGGTGGTTGATCAGAAGGCAACTTACTTGCCAACCAAAACCCTCCAAGTTTAAGATCTCAATGAGTGTAGTATCGAGTGTCAACCAACTTCAGTCTGCACCAAAGCCGGTTACCTCACTACTTTCTAAAGGCCAAGATGAGTTAACTAGGGTTCTAAAAGTTAGTTAGTGCATTGACAACATATGGCAGCCTCATATTATCCTCAACTTGACTTAAGAAACATAAGCACCAACCAAGAAGTCACACTAACTATGGCCACCAGATCAACTGTATCGATATACGTTGTACAGTTTCCTTGGTCTATTGCCATTTACCTAAGGTACACTAGATCCGGGTTAGGATCTTTCACACATAAGAGCACCCAACAAGTAAGTATAAAGCAAACAAGGCAAACAATTTAAAGTGATCTAATTCCTAAGGGTACCCCTCTTTTATTAAGTCCCCAGCAGAGTCGCCAGTTCTGTAACATGGTGGGAGAACTGACTTTAAGTTATGTTGCGGATAGCAAGAGTCGCCACCGACTTTTATTTTATCCAAAGGAAAGGCATAAAAGAACAGGAAAGACCTTTAAAAGATTTTTGGGTCCGGGGGGTAGGTTATGTAAAGGGAAGGTGTTAGCACCCTTTACATCCATGGTTATCCATGGGCTCTTAGTTACTTAGCTCACTTTTGAATTGTTTTTGAAAATGTGAAGTGTGTGAATAGAAAATTTTCAGATGAGTTAATAATGATCCATGTACGGATGCGTAAAAAACTTGTATTTGAAAATTGTTTGAAATTGTGAAATGTTTGAAATTGTTTTGAAGTAGTGAGCAAGTAACTATGAGGAACCTACCCTAAAGTTTAAGTCTTTCTGTTCTTTATCCTTTAAGTGGTAAGACTATCCCTATTATTAAGGAATAGGTAGTCATTACCTTGGATGTTAGGGACAAGTGAAGGGACATTTGTTGTATAGGCAACTGTAGGGTGTATTAAGCATTTTTGGAGGGACTGTCATCATTATTCGAAAGGGACAAGATCTTTTGTAAAGGCAACCATTTAAGGGACTTGATGACTTTTCTTTTAAGGGACTTGCTTTATACGCCCCACTTGACCTTATGATTAGGCAACATTGAGGGATAGCCTTAGAAATGTGAGATGGCGATTAAAAATCGACTTACGTGTGTGAGTGTTTAATTTATATTTATCTTATAATTAAAGTGATCTAAATTTTATTTTAAATCGAATACATGTTTACACTCCCTAAATTACTAACCATAATATAAAATTAAATAAATTTACAAAATTTACACCAAGGAGCAATTACATAATTATAATAAACAATTAAAATAAATGGCAAATAAATAAATATAAATAATAAGCAAAAATAAATAAATAGGCAATAATAAATATAATAGGGGTTAGTAATAATAATAATAAAAAATAAATAAGGTTAGTGAAATAATAATAACAAATATAATTAAATAATAAGTGGATTAGTAATAATAACAATAATTAAGATATTATAGGAACATAATTAAAATAATAAACGAAAGTTAGATTTTTAATATGAACATTTATTTAAAAATAAGAGGAAATATGGACAATTAAATAATTACTATAACATTTTAATTTATATACAAATTATTAAACTATTTTTAAACATATTATAATTACAAAATTTAATTATTATAGGTTCAATTGTTTCTAAACACATATTAAAAATATAATTTAAATTATAAACATAGTATATAAAATATATTTACATAAAAAAAATAGGTTATAATTATATTTATAAAAATTAATTATATTAAAGATTATATTAAATAAATATACACATGATAATTATATTAATAATTAGAAAATAACAATTAGGTTTTTAAAGATTAGGGTTTTGTTAGAAAAATATTTTTTAGGGTTTAAATAAGTATACATATATTTATAATTATACATATATTTATAATTTAATTACATATTAAAGAAAATAATTTAAATGGAGAAAAATAAAAGTTTAGAATTTTAGGAAGCATAAATGTTTTTTTATGTGTTATTTAAATATATATATGCATAATTTATTTTTGATTAACAATAAGAAACTAATTAATTTAAATAAACCAAAACAGAAAAAAAAATGGTAAAAAAGAAACTTACCTTGGCTGGGTTTGAACCCAGGACATCCTGTTTGCAAGCATCAAAACTCACCACTAGGCCAGCCAGGCGCAGGTAGTAGAGGAATAAATCAATTTTGTTTTGTGCCTTGTCTTGAAAAATCACAGAAAATAATAAAAACCAAAAGGCCTGGGGGAGGATTGAACCCAGGACCTTTTGAATACAAGCAAGCGCGCATGACCACCTGGCTGGAAGAGCCCATCTGATATTTGAATGGCAATATAACATAATATATTAAGTCTCCTTGTTAACCTGAAAAAATAGAAAAAATAATGGTACAAGCCAGGGTTCGAACACAGGTTTTGTAACCAAACACAAACGCCTCTTTCCACTGGGACACATGCTTCTGTGTGACAAATAACCAAGATGAATACATAATATTTTAAATCAAAATTTTAAATACAAAATTCGCGCCAAGCCATCTTCATCTTCTTCAGTGTACCTATGAAATTTGTTGCGAATTCCTCTACCATTTTTCCTGCGAAAACACCATGGCAGCAAAACCTACAAAAATCAATGACCAACAAACCATACAATTTCACAAAATTAAACCCAACAATATGATCCAGCCGTTCATGCGATTCATCCTATGTTTTTGGAATCCATTTATGTTCATTAAATCAGAAATCCCTAAACCTAGGTCCAAACCCTAACAATGGCGTTTCACGGATTAGCCATGGTTTCTTTGATTTTCTTGCCCAGAAACGTTCTACATCACATGATAAACAAGATTAGCCAAACAAATTTCATTGAAACACAATAAATTAATGAATTCGAAAAACTTATTTTCAAGAACAAGAGGGATTCAGGTTGTTCATATATGCATGATATTGATGCATATGAGTGATGGTTTATGATCAGAGAAGTCCAAGGAAGTTCTCCATGTTCTTGTTTTACCTTCTAAAGCCCTGGAATTCAAAATCCGAATGTGAGTTTTGGGAGAATTTTTCAATTTGTGAAACTTACTTTGGAGGCAGTGAATCCGTGTCTTGATGATTGAGTTATGCTTAGTACTTATAGATGAGTGAACTTAGGTCAAAAAATTGAATTGTTGTGTGGAAATTTTGATATGAAAAGATTCATTTTGATCATGCTTTGAAAATCAAATATTCTTAAATTAAGGCTTGCTATCTTCGGATCAATCTTGTGATTTCATTCCTCTTCCATTCCAATCAACATTGAAGACATTCTAGAAACCAAATCTCCATCAAATATCATATTTTCATATTTTATTTTTATTTAAAATGATTTTTAATGAATTAAATCAAAATAAATAAAAATAAAAATAATAAAAATCTGATTTTTAATGGTTTGGGTCGTGCATAGTGCTATTGTATGGATTGGGTCATAATTTGGCAAGCCCATTTGGAAAGAATTGGTTTTAGACCTCCATTTTCATCATAAACCACCTCAAAATTTCCCAACTTTGCAAGGGCATATATCCTTCAATTTTAATGGTATGAGGGTGTTCTTGGACATTTTGGAAAGCTTGAAGAGTCCTCTAAACAACCCCATTGGTTTCATGTCCATATCATTTACCAATCTCAAGTTATGCCCTTTTGAAGTTGTTGACTTTTTGTTGACTTTCAAAAGGACCTATAATGTCTTAGCTCATACCTTCCAAATGAAGCATTTTTGGGCTTGGCTTGTGAGACACAAAGTTGTAGAGAATTCAATTTCCTTCAAAATGAGCTTTGGATGGAGACTTGGTGATGAAGTATGTGAAAGTTATGGCTGGTCAAAGTTCAGTTGACTTTTACTGAGGAAACCCTAATTTAGAAACTCCTGATTCTTGATGATCTGAAATCTCCTTGATGAATCATGATCAACCCTTGATCAAATGATGAATTTTACTTCATATATTTGATGTTGGCAAAAAATCATGAAGTTTGACTTTGGTTTGACCACAGTTGACCTCAGTTTGACTTTTTAACTGCTTTGATTGATTTTGACTTATCTGATCATCTGACTGAGCAAACTTTTGAGAAAAGTCTTGAAACTTGTCATGGGGGTTCTTAAACACATATAAGATGTTATGAAGCTAACTTGAAGTCTTGGAAGTTCATTTAGCCTGATTAAAGTCAAAACCCTAGTTTTGGATGCACTGCTTAGGAGGTGCATTGTCTGAGGGAATTGTCAACTCTTATGGCCAATTGTGAACCTTGTGAACCTTGTGGATCATCATAAAATGTCTTGTGAACCTCATGGGAAGTATTGTGAACCTTGTGAACCTTCATTAAGTGACTTGTAGACTTCCTGAACCTCATGAAAGGTCATGTAAGCATTGTGAATCTTGTGAACCTCATAAAGTGACTTGTAGACTTCATGAACCTCATGAAAGGTCTTGTAAGTGTTGTGAATCTTGTGAACCTTTTTAGAACACAAATTCTTGTATTGTGAGGGCAAATTTTGGGGTGCAACACCTAGGAATAGGAAAATTTGAGTTACAAGAGAATGTTTGATCACATGCCTTATGAATCCATGAAATACATGATTATGATGTTAATGACCTAGTGAGAAATGCAGATGAATGTGAAGCGATAAGCCAGTTAAGGTATAAAAGAATGAGGGCAAATTTTGAGGTATTACAGCTGCCCATATTCAATCATTTGCAAACCTGAATGGATGATAGCGATGGCTTTTAGGCATCCAGGTATGGAGTGATTGAATACTAGAATAAGACCTGGAAATTTGAACTCGGTGGATAATAGAAATGCCATTTGCCTTTTATTTATATATATTTTTTGTTTTGACCTCTGAATAGGTAACGGAAATAGAACCAGGTGGAATAGAATCAATGCAATAACATGCACTGTGACTGCTGAGTGAATCAAACCACGACGAGGGTGCCTGTTGGCAAAATAGGGCTTAATGAGACCGTTAGAAAAACAAAACTCGACAATGTGACTGATGGGCGAACCAATCCACAAAGAAAACACGCGACTGCTGAGCGAATCAAGCCACAGAAGGTGCCTGTTAACGAAACAGGGCTTAACGAGACCATTAGCGGAATGGGACTCGACAATGTGACTGCTGAGCGAATCATGCCACAAAGAAAACACGTGACTGCTGAGCGAATCAAGCCACAGAAGGTGCCTGTTGGCGGAATAGGGCTTAACGAGACCATTAGCGGAATGGGACTCGACAATATGACTGCTGGGCGGACCAAGCCACAAAGAAAACATGCGACTGCTGAGCGAATCAAGCCACAGAAGGTGCCTGTTGACAAAATAGGGCTTAACGAGACCATTAGCGGAATGGGACTCGACAATGTGACTGCTAAGCGAATCAAGCCACAAAGAAAACACGCGACTGCTGAGCGAATCAAGCCACAGAAAAAGGAACCTGTTGTACAAAACAACGCTTGGAAAGACAAAGGAGAGAAGCAACATCAACCGATTTACGACTCAAATAAGATCAATCGATCTAACTGGGAAATGGCATCAACCGATTCATAACCCGAAAAACAAGAACGTAATATCATCTGATTTACGACTCGAAGAGAAGTAATATCAACCGATTTACAACTCAAATAAGATCAACTAATCCAACCAGGAAATGGTATCAACCGATCCATAACCCGGAAAAAACGAGAACCTAATATCATCTGATTTACGACTCGAAGAGAAGTGATATCGACCGATTTACAACTCAAATAAAGATCAACCGATCTAACTAGGAAATGGAATCAACCGATCCATAACCAAGAAAATGAAGCCATCGTACTGAGACGAGACCAAAAAGAACGGGATCATGATAACCCGACGTGAAACCGCTGTACTGAAACGGGGACGCGAAAAGATGAGACTTTTGTACTGAAATAAGACCCAAAGACGAGACTGTTGTACTTAAATGGAGACTCGAAAGGAACGGGATCGTTGTACTTAAACGAGAGCCCGAGACGCAACCGCAAAAAATGAGATTGTTGTACTGAAACAAGACTCAAATGGGGATAAAAAACAAGACTTGGTAGAAATAACCACACTGGGAAAAGAAGTTGCATTATGTGGGGAACACTTCTGTCTGATTGGAGATGTAATGTTCCGGGCGTTTGTGCAAGGTACCACAACTGGCTTATACTTCGTATGCATATGTTTGAATTTTTCTATGGCGTAATGCTCCATAATAATGGAAATGCTACGCTTTTGAGGATGCAAATGTAATGATGATTATGCATATGCAAATGCAAAGAGATCTCCTGACAAGGAGAATACAAGTATCCCAGGTGGCTTGACTAGGGAGAAATAATGATCACTGCATTGATCTGGTTAGTCCTGGTGAGGAGGAAACAACTCTGCGGGGAATGATACGCCAGCCCTGAACTACCGTTATTGCCAAAAATAAATTGGACTTTAAGATTGGAGAGCCAAGAACCTACTGGAGATGGACTCTTCTCGAACTCTGATGGGGAAGTGAAGATCTCCTGATTTGGCTGGGAACCATAGGCATGGCACTGCTGAGGGAGAAAACTGCTAGGGAGGAATGACACACCTTGTACTGCTGGGGATTGCCCCTGTATCGAAGGGAAGTCTCTGTTTGGGGAGACCATCAATCTTCTTTCACCATTGTTGGGGAATATTTCAATTTCCACCTCTATTGGGGATGATGGATAATATCAAATGAGAATAACTCATGTTGCAAATAAAAGCTTTGGTCGTCTCTCGTTGAGAATGAGAGGTAAGAAGGGTCTCATGCTGGGGATGAGAGAATACTATCTCATGTTAGGGATGAGATGGTGATGATACCATTCTGCTCGGGAAGAAACTTTCTCCTTGTCGCTCCGCTGGAGAAGAAATGGTCTAAGGAGACTTGCTAAGGAATTCTGATTAATGAAGCCTGCTGATGAAACAACTCTTGAAGTACTGTGATGACAATGGCTTTGCTTCCAGCCTCTGGGTTGATAGATTTCCAACTAATCATGAGTGAACAATGGTTCTTTGCAATTTTCAACTCGCCTTATACTAGGATCTATCGAAAGAAAATGTCTCAAGAGGATTTTACAGAAAACTGACATACGATATGCCTCAGTGTCTTCAAACTCTTGGAGAGATTCACCGAATCTCGAAATAACTGCCCCAGACTACATGGTCTATGAAAGAAATTTGCCTCGCGAGGATTCATGAAAAACCTCATATCACCGTGAGATGTTCTGCCTAGTATTTTGAACTTTGGATAGATGCTTTGGATTGACCGTCTTCGGGAGAGAGTAACTTCTCATGCTCTTGGGGTGGCATGCCCCAGTACGAGCCTTAAAGTGATCACCTATGATTGAATGTGCTTTGAAGAAACACCCAAATTAGTTGTTCTTTGAGAGATTTGAATCTCGAAGTGATTGCCCTAACTTGGCTGAACTTTGAATGAATGCCTCAGACTCATGGCTCTTTTAGAGATTTGATCTCGAAGTGATTTCCCCAGCTTGGCTGAAATATGATCGACGTGATTGCCCCAGATTAGTTGGCTCTTACCACGACTGTTGGGAAAGTCCCCACTCAACGGAGTTTCTTGGAAAAGTGCATCTTCGTATGCTGGTCCTTCGGAAGCTTCAGACTTCTCAACTTTGGCAAGATTAAGCTTCTGGACTAAGGTTCCATATGTGAACTTCTATAATGTCAAACAAATGTATGCAAGCAGAAAATGTTTATTCTGAGAATGAAAATTCTAATGCAACACACATGTTAATCTTGAAGTTTTACTGAAAAAGATATCGCAAACCTTTGTGAGCGAATCACTGGTTAAAATAAGACATTGATTTTTTATAAAAGAAAGCATGCACATGCAACACCAACAAAGAACTTTTAGCACAACTCATAGGATTAGGGAACGTGGTCTCGTGGTAGTACGCTCTCAAAATAACACTGTTTCAGTTAGGAATTTTGAGGGTTGTATCGTGGCCTGGTTCACGGTTATAGAAACAAAGGATATAGGCTCGAAGTTTATTGGTACCCACCCCTCTTCATGATGTTCTCCATTCCTATGTTCAGCTAGCTTTCATAAGCGTTCACCTTTCAAAAAGGGTTTTGTGATGGTTAAGGAACCAATTACACTAACGGTTTAAGCACCAATTAGGTTGTCGTTGGGAGTTAGTCACCCCTTTGTCTTTCGTGTCTGTGCCACACGATTTTGTTCTTGTTTTAAGGATCTTTCTTGTGTAATCCTTTTCGTTTTTCGCTTTTGCATTTTTTTTGCTTATCCCTAACTTTTTCCTGGACTGATTTTTGTGAATCTTTGATTGTGAAGTCCAGCGGGATGCCCAAATTTTTGCTTAAGTCGCTTGTTTTCAAGTTTCGACTTAGCGGGCTTTTTCATTCATTTTTTTCTTTTTCTTTTTTGAACAAATCGGGTGACACTATTTGTCTTGAATGCTTTGTGAGGGTCGTGACTGTCTTACTTCTTGGATGTTGAGGGATAACCATTGTGGTCTCTGGTCTTTGGACCTCTTGATTGGGATAACCATTGTGGTTTCTGGTCATTAGACCTCTTGATTTGGTACAACGAAAGGTAATGGATCCTCAGATTTGCACTCCTTTTTGAAATTTGAACGCTCGGTCAAACTAACTGACGCCTACCCTGCCCCTGGGTTAAATGCAAGGGTTTTTTTTCATGCAAAAAGAAACTCTTACTTCAAGGCTCAAATGGGTTGGCGAGGGTCTATCTCCCTTATATCTCCGGTGTTTAGGATTTGAAACAATGTTTGTACATCGCCAACAGGGTCTTTCTCAAAAGCACACAATTAGAGATTTTCGCGTTTTCATTTCGTCATCCTCCCTCACAGAAGTTAAGCACAACAGTTGGTATTGCAATGCACATATACAAAATCATGAGTGAATACGAATGGATTACTTCAAGAAAAACATGTGCATTTTATTATGATTATCATTCAAAAACAAATAAGTTTCATGCATTTATAGAAATGTTTAAACAAACAAATGAAAATGCAGTAAAGAAGCTGAACATTGCCGTCATTGAGGAAACTTGACTCCGTCTGGACTTATTTCTTCTGAAGATGCCCTTGCAAACTAGGATGTCCATTTGATGAGGAGACTTCAATATGTGGGCAGGCTTTCTGGCATGATGACCTTTGAGTCGATCAAATTTTTCACCTTGTACTTGAACACATCAAAGTTGTCACTTGCATGCCTAAATGCCCCTGAGTGGTACTTTCATCTAGCATTCACATCGTGGTTTCCATTATTAAGGAGGTTTGACTCCGTCTGGACTTACAGCTCTAGGATACTTTCAGCAATCAGCAGTCTGGATGTTCATTCTATTACAGTTCGGTGCCATATTCTCACCTTTACCTGGTGCGAACACAATAGTCTTAGAGACAAACAAATTCGCGACCTTGTTTTTACCTTTGCCTCTGAAAGACTTGCAATCTTCAATTAAACGGCCAGGTGCCCCAGAATGGTAATCATACTGATGCGACTACTCAACCAGCCTGAATCTGAGCAAATGAGGAAACCTGTTGCATGTACGAAATCAAAATAGGATCAAACATCTTCTCAAGTTGTTCTGGCCTTTACCCATATTCTTTATCCCTAGGACTCTCTTGGGAAGCTGAAATTGGATGTCGACAAATGACGTCTGGAGGGAAGAGGTTGATAAATATAGTTAATAAATAAGGTTGCTCGCAAAGATCTTGCACGATCTCCTGCCTACGTATCTCCATTGACTAATGGAGAATCAGAGTGACGTAGTTCCCCTCACTAGGGATAAAAATAGCTTCATTTCCTTACACTACATTCAGGATTTCTATAACCGGCTCATCTGAGTCTTCATCTAGTTGACTTCCTCTTTCAACAGTTTCTGATTCTGAAATAAAGCTTGTACCTCTGCCCTGAATGGCCTCAGCTGGGTCTTCGTTTGATTACCTCCGCCCGGAGTTATACCTTGATAGTTGTGATTCAAGTTGGCCATTGTGAAGGGAAACCAAGTCAGGATAATTATCAGTCTCTGAACACCTGTCATGAATGCAAGGATGTATGCAAATGCTATGTTCAGTCATTTCTAAGGAATCTATCTTCTTTGATTCAAGTTTTGACATAGAAAATCCAACAACATGATTCATATATGTGATCCTCGGAAATAATTGAACATGTGTGCAGAAATGCTATGATGCCATAATCAGCAGAACAAGATCATATCTATGAAGTATACTGGCATAAATGGGTATGTTGAAGTTTTAGGGTTCCTGCAAACCTGTAAACCCCTCCCAATCTCACGGGTGTGCTACTCGGGCTAAAAATCACGGACTCTCAAAGCCGAATAGCAATAATACGTTCACCATCTCTGAGAAATGGCTCATGACCAAATCAGGGAATCGGTTTGGCATTATGTACTACTCAGGGAGGTCTCAGCTGAGTCCAAGGAAACAAGCATCCCTCATAAGTCCTCAGCTTCAAGCACTAAATCGAGAAACAATTGTACATTCATCCCGAAGGGTACAATACTATCGTCATACGAACAGTTTGCCTTAACTGGATTCCTATGAGAGAACCAGGCCATCCTATGCGAGTTCCCAGTGGGTCCTCGGATGCGAGTGGGTTTGCCAATAAATGTGGTCTGCCACTGTCATTACTGGAGAGGGATGTTTCCACAAAGGTTCTCAATGATCGGTCCCCTGACTGCACATAACTATCAAGGTAGTGTATTGCCCCAGAAAGATTCTGGCGTCAATACATTTCCGAGAAGGTCGCAAGTCAAGGCGTGGAACTCACTAATACCAGCATAGCAAGATGCCATGAAGCCAAAGTGGAACCACTCTAAATCCTAGGTGCACTCAAGACGGGTATTTGGCTTATCTCACAGCAACAAAGCCCACCCATAGAAAAAAATGAAACCAGCACAATCCAGTATGATGATTGTGAAATAAATGCTGAAAGCAATAAATAAAGATGTAAATGAAAACAGTAAATAAACACAACAACACACACATATAAACACCTAAAGAAAACAAAAACAAACAGGCGCTAGGATTGACTCTACGAGGGAAACCAGAGATTCTGGGTTCGATCCCCAGCAGAGTCGCCAGCTGTCGCTCCCGGGATTTTCATCCTACTACAAACGCAAAAGTGGCGCGGAAAAGGTAGAGTCGCCAGCCAGGCATTTTTATCCCGAAGGAGCGGGAAAGGTAATGCTTCACAAACCTGAGGAAGAAGGAAATGACAAGGTCCTACGAACCAAAGATCTGGGTTCGGGAGTCGGTTACAACCTGGGAAGGTATTAGCACCCCAAATCGTCTGCCGTACCCGACGGGATCCACGCTTGTTTGTTTGTTTCAAAGGGTGAGAAAATACGAGTGCTGCTGAATAAAACTGCTGATTGGAATAGGAATGCGAAATGGAACTAGAAAAAGAGAACAAAGAGAAAGAATGGGGAAAATATAGGTAAAATAAAGAATGTGCTCGAACGGGCCCTACCCCGCTGCCTACGTACCTCATCGGGAAAATAAGGATCAGAGTCGACGTAGTTCGCCTAACCAGGCGGGAACTTTGTTTGTGTTTTTTATGCACTAGAACTGCGTATGTCTATGCTCAGGTGTTGCAGGCTCGTTTGGTACAAGTGCATTTACCGTCTTGCATGCGAGACAAGTCGTTGCAAGTTCGCGTTCATAATGAATGAGATGAGAAAAAGAAGTTCCCGCAGGATAGTCGCTTATTATTTGTTGTTTGCTTTTTAAGAGTTTTGTATGAATTTGGCACAAGGAAGTGAATTCAAACTCTTTTCCATGGAATGTGTACTTGCCACTAAATTCCAAGATGGAATAATAGAACAAGTACACCAAGCAAGGAGAATTTATCCAAGACTTGTTTCCACAGATTAGGGTCTAAGTTCACTAGCTTGTTGAACTTAATTACATGTTTTGTGGCTTTTGTGAAGAAATGTCTTTTAGATTTTTCTTTGTGAAATAACCCCTTGATTAGACTTATACATCATGCTAGACAAGCCTACACCACTCCAAGATTGAATGAATGCAAGTGCCCCATGGAATAAGGCTATACACAAGGGACCCTTTCATGCATTTATTAAGTCTTTTTGGCTTTTCGTTTGAAGATGAGAGAAGAGGACTCAAATTGCAAAAGGGAAAAACTATGGGGGACTAAGACACAATCCTAAGTTATTTATTGTGTACAAGAGTTTGGTACTATGGTTAATGAGGTATTCTAAACCTAAGGAACAGAAAAACAAGTTAGAGTTCAACTTACTTCCTTAGGAAGTCAAGTTGAATCTAAAGAACAAAAGGGAAGCCTATGAACAAAGCACCAAGTGCTAAGGCAAACACAATCAAAATGCATAAGATATAGGAATTAAGTGAGGCTTACCTCAATCTTTCCCCCTACAAAAAAAAAGTTAGCATGACAATGCATATTGAAAGTAAAATCAAAGCATAAAAGCGATTAAGTACCATAAACGTCCTAGAATGGAACTAGGGTTCAAAGTAAGACCTAAGTCTAAAGGTGAAGGTACCTAAAGGTTATATGACTTATAAAGTCAGTAGCTACATGCTATAGGTCCCTAAGGATTCTAGGATACCTCACAAGATCAAACTACATCAAACTATGTACAAAACGTTCACCTAAGTTCACCTAAATACAAGTTAGGGTTCAAGGATGGAGTATGAATGTGTATGGCTTACAAGCATGAATTAAAACATTAAATGAGTATCAAAGTCAGTAGTGGATGCTTATTAATGTGGATGAATGAATATACAATCATGTATGCAATGACTTAAGCATGTGGAGCAAAGGGAAGGAGATGTGAGGACAAATGAACAAACATCGCATAAGATCGCAAATGATGCAAGTTAAGGATGAATGCCATATGGATATGCATGAGAGGATTATGGGTCAGTAGCACAAAATATATGAAATGCAATTAGAATGAATGGTTTGGCATTTATGGTTCCCACATAATTCATGTTAACAATTAGAGGAGAAGAGAAATGAGTTTAGGTTAAAATTAGTTCACATAAGAATGCACTTAGGAACACAAAAATAAACCAAATGAGTATGGTTCAAAAATTAACCTATAAATGGAATTAAAGACTTAAAAGTGACATATAATTAACTCCTACAAGTTACCAAAAAGTATCTCAAGCAAATGGCATGAATGCCTTTCTAATATTTAGGTTATGGAGCAAATAAGCACATAAATTACCCTATGATCTAGGTTACATGACAAAATAGCAAAAAGACTTTAAAAATTATGAAATTAAATCCCTGGAATATTGAAGTCAGTATCTAACATGTTCTAAAAGGATTTCACAAAATTATGCACCAATGTGCCAAAACAATTACTTGATGAGCAAGATAATAAGGCATGATCGCCGAAAAACAACTCCACAAAGTGGATAAAAAATGGCACCAAAAATTATGAAAAAAAATTCCTAAGTAGAATCATAATGTCACGAATTACAGTGGTTAATCACACACAAAAAATAGGTCTCACACCTATTGGAAAAAATGGTTTTTGGTCCCTTATGTCAAAACACTTCCTTTTAGGACAGCTTTGAATGAAAATTCCAAATTAATTACTAAAACCATTCAAATCTGGAAACAAAAATTATACAAAATTAATTAAGAGGATAAGGATCATTAATGAATTTTTCCAGAATTTTATCACACCTAAAACAATTTTTAATAATTGTGACGAAACGGGCAAAAGACGGTGTTTTAAGGGAAAGCGAAAGGAAGTGAATACAATCTGTAACCTGATACCTAAGCTCCGATATCGACACATATCAACATAAGTCACAAATAAATCCAGTGCCTCAGGTGGGAGGGCTCAATATGCACCTTAAGTTATATGATCCTAAGCCGCATACTACTAAAATGGTGCGTTAAAGTGGAGAGTCGAAATTACTTACTTGATCGAAGTGCCGATTCTTCACATAAAAGAAATCCAAAAAAACTTCAAGCAAGGTCTCGTAATCTCCCATGAGCAAAATAAATGCTCATCTTCCATAATTACTTTGCGACTATCCACCATAATCGAAATCGATCCAAATCGATCAAAAATGGCTCATGAACCATTTTAATCCAAAATTAATTCACAACAATTAACTAAAATCATCAACGAAAATTTTAATTAAAAATTACCAAGAAAATGGATTAAGATAATCCACAGAAAAATATTTAACAAGAATTAATTAACAAATTTCTTTTAACAAGAACATTAATTAGAAATTTCTACACAATAAAGAACAAAGGGTGCAGTGGTAAAATTCTGGTGCCAATAACAGCCCAATGGTTGAAAAGCGTAAAAAAATCTTCAGCATAGGGAGGGGTGCGAATCGAAAAAAAGGGAGTTCCAATAGATCTTGGCCCATTCTGATGAAGCCTCATGCAGGGGTGGTGTGGAAAGAAATTGAGGGCGTGTGAAGTAAATCCATGGTGGAACAGAATTATAGGCCCAATCCGATTTATGGATGAAACCCTAAAAAATCACCCTAATTCTTCTTCTTAGAATCCACCGCTCTTATTCTCCCTATCCAAAACATTTCCATGCCTATTCAACGCGAACACATCGGAAACGCCCTTTAATCCGCCGCGAATCAAACATCGACGCTCTCTCACCACTCAATAGCAGCAAGTTCTTCAACGCTCACACGAGAAACGCCACCATGATCAAGACGTCCTCTTCGCGATGCCCTCTGTTAACGAAGTTTATTCTTCCTCACCATTTCGTCGTTGTCGACATCTCGCATTCAAATAGAGCTGCTCTGAAGTCGCTTAAAGTTTGACGTCGATGAACGAAACTTCACAGTTCGTGTACTGAGTTGTCATCTTTTTTGATACGTGACTGAGTTCTCGTGGTGTGAATTGATTTGTAAGTCCTTGAAGGTTTGGGTGCATCGATCGCGACATTGCAAGATTCGGTGCGAACTACGGAATTCCTGATTGAAGATTGTTGATGCCGATGTGTTTCTCGTGTAAGTCTCTGAATCGATATTATTCTTCTACCCTTTCTGGATCTGTGATTTACTAGTGTTTATCAGTGGGGAAGTCGTTGAACCGTGATATTGCAGGGTCGGTGACGTTGAGTGTTCTTAAGCATGTGTTGTTATCCTTTGAACCATGAGTACTACAGAGAATTGAAGGCCAAGATCTTTGTGATTCTGAATGCAGATCTTGGTTCTGAATTTGATGAGGTTTTGGTGACGACAGTGAATCATTGAAGAATCTTGATGAAGCTTCCATGATGAGATGCTGAAGACTATACAGTTTTTTCCGCGATTGATGATGCGTTCAGAAGTGATGATGCAGGGATTTTTTTGATGAAAGATGATAAACATAGGAGATGGAGATCGATGAGAGGTGATGAAGATTTTGTGACGAATGCAGAAGAATCGTTATGATAGCTTGAAGTTGAAATTGATAAGGCTTAGAGCTTGTTCAGAGTTTCGACGAGGATGATGATTGAAGAGAGAGTTCTCGGTGAATATGATAGAAGATTGAAGGTGTGAAGATTGATCATGAATTGAAAAAAGCCAGATGAAGTTATGCCGAGCCCTTTTTCCCGTTCTGTTTCTGTTATCTATAACTGTTTTGTGATTAAATGATGAAGAGTGGTGTCGAGAACCAATCGAGAGATCCCGAAGATTCTGCTTGTAACTGCTTTTACCACTGAATTTTTTTCTGAGAAAATGTTATCGAATTCTCATATCAGTTCGTCACAGATTTTCTCTTATTATCATTTTTTTTATCAGTTAGGATTTCTAACTGATTCTTCTGTTGAAGGATCCTTTTTTTCTTTCTGTAAATCCGTTTTTTTGTTATATTCAGCTTTTTCCTTGTAATCGATTTCTTGATAAGTTATTGAAGTATCGATTTTGTAACTATTTCTTGTAACTGATTTCTGTGATTTCCTTCTTCGGTAATTTTCTTTTATGTATGAGTTTATCATAGCCTTTTTTTATGTGATTTGTCCGATATCATTTTTTTTGTTTTGAATGAACTCTGAAATGCGAAGCGATAAGCCAGTTAAGGTAAAAAAGAATGAGAGAAAATTTTGAGGTATTAAAGACATCCAAAAATGGCACTGAATGAAGTGAGAAAAGTCCCGAAAAAGTACATCAGAAGCACCCAAGAATGACATTAATGACTTTACAAGGGATATCTGAGAATGGCAATATGAAAAAGGTAATCACAACATCTAGGAACATAATTGAATGAAATGAGGAAAGTCATGGAAATTACATCAAATCAATGATGACTCCGTGATGGACATCCGAGAATGGCAATTGGAGGAACAATGATCACAACATCCGAGAATAACAATCAGATAAAATGTGAATCACAACATTCAAGAACAAAACTGAATGAAATGGGAAAAGTTCAGGGAAGTACATCAAATCAATGATGACTCCAACATGGAAATCCGAGAATGGCAATCGGAAGAAAAGTGATCACAACATCCGAGAATAGTAATCAGATAAAATGTGAATCACGACATTCAAGAACAAAACTGAATGAAATGGGAAAAAGTCTGGGATAGTACATCAAATCAATGATGACTTCACTATGGACATCCGAGAATGGAAATCGGAGGGGAAAGTGATCACAACATCCGAGAATAACAATCAGATAAAATGTGAATCACAACATTCGGGAACATAACTGAATGACATGGGAAAAAGTCTGGGACAATACATCAAATCAATGATGACTTCACTATGGACATCCGAGAATGGTAATAAGAGGGGAAAATGATCACAACATCCGAGAATAGCAATAAGATAAAATGTGAATCACAACATTCAGGAACAAAACTAAATGAAATGGGAAAAAGTCTAGGACAGTACATCAAATCAATGATGACTTTATTATGGACATCCGAGAATGGCATCGGATAAAAGGGTGTAAAAATTTGAGAAAAACAACAGGTAAGAAAAGATTCTGGAGAGACAAAGATAAATGCCAAGTAAATTGGACTTTGATCACAAGGTAAGATTTTGAAAACAACAGTACCTTGATAAATGCATAATGAGGACTAACACACTCAAATATGCCAACTTATATGAAAATGGGGAATAACACACCCAAGAAAATGCATGATGAGGAATAACACACTCAAATATGCAAATGTAAACGAAACTGGGGAATAACACACCCAAGAAAACGCATAATGAGGAATAAAATACTCATATATGCAAACATTTACAAAAATGGGGAATAACTGTCGCTCCTCGGATTTTAATCCCAGTGCAAACGCGAACTGTCGGCGAAAGAGAAATGAGGTTGAATTGAATAGAGTCTCCAGCTAGGCATTTTTATCCCGAAGGAAAGGTAGAATGCTGCATAAACATAGAAAGAGATGGATAAGACGATTGCGAACCAAAGAAACTGAGAAAGGGGGTTGGTTACGACCTGGGAAGGTATTAGCACCCAGATCGTCCGTCGTACCCGACGGGATCCACGCTTACAAGATTATGTTTAAAGGGGTAGGTGTATGTGATATCTGTGTGCAAAAGCTAAGGAAAGAAAGTGCAGGTCTCAATGCAAAAAGTGTGAATTGCTCAGGAACTGAGGCTTTAGAAAGAATGCTGAAAGAGGGGGATGACACAAAGACTTTTGTTCGATAACCGTTAAGTTATGCCTACGTATCCTCGTGTGCAATGAGGAAGTCAGAACACCGTAGTTCGACTCAAAGAGACTGGAAAATGAATTGACTGTGAACTGCTTTCTTGTCTATGCTCGAGTGTATGACTCGTCTGGCTCGAGTGCTATATGTATTGCATTAGACGGAAGAAGCTAGTTCTCGTTTGTGAATGAGTGTGATGAGAAAAGAATCCCGGAGGAGACGATTATTGTTTGTTTTTGTGTTTTCAGTTTTTTATTGTTTTTGGTGTTTTTCATAAGTTAATGAGCTTAAGCCTAAATCAAGGGCTTGTAAACTCATTATATCCTCCCTGATTAGGGATAATGAGCATACTTAAGTATGAGATAAGCATCTCAACTTAATTACCATGATGATGTAGGATTAAGATCATTAACCTACTTGTGATTATTTAGATGTTTTTGGGTTTTGTTTAATGTTAAGTAATGAGTTTATTCTCTAATCACATATTAGTGAACTCAT
Source organism: Lathyrus aphaca (assembly GCA_963966055.1). Lineage (NCBI taxonomy): Eukaryota > Viridiplantae > Streptophyta > Magnoliopsida > Fabales > Fabaceae > Lathyrus > Lathyrus aphaca. Next base: position 278,439,065 of record OZ014523.1, read on the forward strand.
TACACCATCCTAATAGAAGGATGATAGATGAGAACACTTAAGCTGAGGAAGATACCTCAACTTAATCCATGGTTAGGGACTAAATTCATTATATAACAAGCCTTTATTAAGTGGATTTTAATTAAAGGATGATATTAAGAAGTGGATTTTATGGTTTGTAAGACAACTTGAGGGGGACTTGTCCATCAGACACTAGGGTTAGTCCCTCTTAACCATATGGAAGATATAGAACCCTAATGTAAGGCCCAAGTTACAAGATAAAGTCTTAATGATTGTTAATGTGTTTTTATTAAGAGGTGTAAACAAATTAAAGGTTTAACACTAAGGATTAAAGTTATACACTTCATCCTAAGATAAGGATGTGGGCATAACCCTAATTCCAAAGTCCTAAAACTTTAAACGTTTAGTCTCTGATTATGAGATGAGAAGAGAGACTCAAGGAGACTCAAAGGTAAAAAGCTAGGGGGACTATACACAACCCTAAAAGTCATCATGCTTGGATGTCCTATGGTTTGTGAGGCTTAAAAGAAATGATCTTCAAGAAGGGCATCATGGAAGAAGCAGATGAAAAGAGAAGGAGGAAGAAGAATAAGTTACTTACTTCCTAAAGAAGATAAGTAACTTAAAAGAAAGAAAGTAAGAAAGAGGGATCATAAGTGAAGCAAGTTCACTTCAAAGACAAGTAAATATGCAAATGAAAGGAAAGAAGAGGTGGGAGGTGAAGGCAAATCCACCTCCCAGATAACTTACCAAAAGCTCCTGAAATGTTAGTATGAATGCATAAGGAAAGAAATGAAAAGAAATAAGACAAATGAAGGTGCAAAGACCAATGTCAGAAGTGAATATGCAATGTAAATGGAATATAAGATGATGCAAAGTCATACAAGATGCATATGAATGATCATACAAGGATGAGATGCAATGGAAACATGTTTAGAAGCATGAAAACACATGGATGTTCATGAGATGTAATGGATGCAAAGCATAGAAAATGAATGAAGAAATGATCAATAAATGTTTCAAACATGTCCTAAGATGTCTAAGATGACATACAAAAGAATGGAATGGCATGGAAAGTTCACAAGTTCATGAAATGCAAAGGAGAATGCAAATGAAGATGCAAAATTAGGGTTTTAAGACAACATGAGATGCATATGACCAAAACAGAAGCATTCAACATGATAAAAAATTGAAATCAAGCTCAAACAACCCATAATCCCATATAAGATCACAACCCAAAGGAGAAATTCAGAGGCTTAACCTAGTGAAAGTTATGAAATTCCTAAGTTAACTAGGGTTTTTGGGTGCTTCTAAAGGAAAAATGCAAATCAAATTGAAAATGCAAGATAAAATCATGAGATAAATAACCTAGAGACTATATGCAATCTACGAAACAATGCAAGAATAACCAAGTTCAAACTCATCATGGTTAGGCATAAATGAATTTTTCAAGTTAGGGTTAGAAAATTTGATTTTTAAGAACCCTAATTCAAAGAAAATTGTGAAAATGTGATCAAACCTAAAAATAAATTTGTATGGTGAGATTTAAAATGATTCTAAATGTATTGGAATGCTTCATGAAGTTTTTGGTGATTTTTAGAAACCTAAATGCATATTTAATTAATTAAAATCAATTAATTAATTAAATAAAACATTTAAATATTTTAAAAATACGTTTTTAATGCAAAAAATAAAATAAAAAATGTTTTTAGGTTAAGAAAAATATTTAAAACAGAAATACAATAAATGATATTTTTTTGATATATTTTGCTATTTTAAATAAAATGAACAAAAGAAATAAAAAGAAAATGAATTAAAATGGATTTAAATGAAAGTATGAGGATCTGAAGGCCAGGATTCAAACTGAGGAGAGATGTGTTGATTGTGTGCGTTATCCAAGGGCTGACATTTAAACTGGCTAATTAAACTGATTAATTTAATTAATTAAAATTAGGGTTTAAATGAAATGATCCTGGCCACTAAAAAACGCATTAAGCAAGATCCAAGGGCTGGCATTTAAACTGGGGAGATTAACCCTAATCGGAGCAAGCTTCGGTCATCTTCTCCAGCCCCACCTTCATGCTATTTTCTTCCCTAGGCTACCCCAAACCCCCAAACTCTCTAGAAACACCCCCCTAACCATTCTAAACAAGAATCAGGCCACAAACAACATTTATATTGCATCAAACTCATGAATCGAAGAAAAACATTTTCAGACCAAAAAGTTTCAGAACATCAATACATCCTGGTTTCTCAACCATTTTCAAAAATAATCATATCAGCATGCTCAGGGAGACACATAGAATCATTTAAGAACTTAAAAGAAAGGTTCTGGACCTCTCCTTGATGCTAATCCACCCCAATGAACTCCATGCAGCTTTTGAAAGGCTTAGAAAAAGTTTGTATGGCTTGGTTTTAGTGTTTCAGTTCTGAATGTGCAGAAATTGTGTTTGTGTTTGGGCTTGTTTTAGGCCATGACAAGGGGTGGGAAATGATCCTTAGGTTATGTGGAGTTGAATGGTGAAAGAAATTTTGAGTTTGAGTGGATGAGGAGTGAGTTTCAAAGAGAGGAAGGTTTATGGAATTTTTGGGAAATCTGAGTTCTTGAATGATTCAGGCTTGTGTGTTGTGTGAAATGAGGTCCATAAGATTAGTATAGGCCAATGAGAGTGATCAGAAAGTGGGTGGTGGAATAGTGTGATTGGTATGGGCCAAGTTGCAAAAATGTCAACATTGTGTACTTGAGGTATGGGCATGGTGCAGACCTGGCTTTAGGGGTGTCTTGGCCTCAGCTTGATTCATAGATGGCCCTAGGATGAAGTTTATGCAGCTGGCACAAGTGGATGAAGAGTTTCAATAGGTTTTGCAAATTTCCAACTTTGAGAATTTTGTGAAAATGGCTTGATGAAACTTGCAATCCAAGGCACAATTCTGGTTCAAATGCATTGCACTATGTTTGTATGATGTTTAGAAGTCAATTAGAGGTCATGAAATGGCTTGAAACTTGATTTTGCAAAAATCCCTCTTTGGCATGAACTTGAAAATTATAGGATTTTTGCCAACTTTGAAAAGCCGTATCTTGAGTTCTAGGATGAATCAATACATGTTCTTGCACTTTTTGAAAATGGTAAGATATAATCTACAACTTTCATGCCCAAGAATTTTTCATTTGAAGCATTTTTGGTCATGAAAGAATGGGTTGAATTTCTTTCCCAAAATGGAAAGTTTCCATTACAAGTCATTTCCAAAAATAGCAAGTTTGCATTTGGCTTGAAATTCTTCAACTTTGTGAACTTCCAACCACTTCAATGATCAAATAAAGATCATAGATACTCAAAATGATGATGATGACCCTTTGGTACCCTTGATGGAGGCCTCAGATGCCCTGATTTTGACTTTACTTGCTTAAGAAGTTACCCAATGATCAGATGACTTCCACAGTGAATTTATTCATCAAATTTGGTACACATGATCCTTATAACATATTGAGACCATTAGAAACAAGAATGACCAAAAAAAATTGGGATTAAGGCCTCTAAAACCAAAACCCTAATTTTAGGTCATTTGTGCAGGAAATCTTCAGTCTGCCTCTATGCCTTTGCCTTGCTTTGTGATCCCTTGACTTTTATGAAATTTGGGGAGCATATTATGATCATGGAACACACATGGACCCTCTTGGAAAGCTTCAAGACCTTTGGGATAACTCAAATCACTCCTAGGATTGCCCAGATCACAAACCCTAGATGCAACTTATGCAGTGAAACAAACTATGCAGTGTGAGATGTTATGCTTATGCAATGTAATATGAAAAGATCACAAGCCATGGTGTGAGAAAATGTGAGGGCAAATTTGGGGTGTTTACAGCTGCCCATATTCAAGCATGAGTTAGTTGTGTAGGATGTAAGCGCCTGGCTTAACAGACAAACAAGATAACTTGTGGTTGAATACCAAAGACAGACCGAAATTTACACTCACTGGGGTGAAGAAGAAAAAGGATATAAATTGTAAAAGGCAGTTTAATATGAATATCAAATGAAGGCGATGGAGGACGACCATCGAGCAGAGGACGACTGTTGGCGGTAAAATGGTAAGTGGAGCAATGACGGAGACGGCTATCATGTTGGGAAATAAAGATAACGCGACGGGGACGGCCATCAGGAAAGGAAATAAAATTCTCTGGGGATTGAGAAAAGCAATGATGGGGACGGCCATCAGGCTTGGAAAGTAAAGTAAACAACGATGGGGACGGCCATCGGGCTACACTGATGAAGGACGATCATCAGGAAAAGGAAAAGGGACCACGACGGGGACGACCATCGGGTTAAAGAATAAAATGAAATACTTGATGAGGGACGGTCATCAAAGGTGAAGGACGATCACCTAGCAGGGGACGGCTGCTCTTTATCTCGACATAGGACGAATTCTAGATAGAAAAGGTCAATGATGGGGATGGCCATCGGATAAGCATGATGAAGGACGATCATCAAGAGGTGAAGAACGATCACCTAGTAGGGTACGGCTGCTCTTGGGGATTATCGCAACATAGGACGAATGCCGGATAACAAGATCAACGATGGGGACGACCATCAAATAAGCATGATGAAGGACGATCATCAAGAGGTGAAGGACGATCACCTAGCAGGGGACGACTGTTGAAAATATCACGACATAGGACGAATGTCGGATAGAAAGATTCCAACAATGGGGGTTCCACTGGGGATAGGATGAGGGACGATCATCCAAAGGTGAAGGACGATCACCTGGCAGGGGACGGCTGCCGAAAGTATCACGACATAGGACGAATGTCGGATAGGAGAAATTTGTTTTGTTGGCCACTTACTGGGGAATGGTAAACACGGACGAGTGCTTACGTCTTTAAAATCAAAGGTATAAGTGTTTGACAGTGTGTATATATTAAAGATGTGGACGAGCATCCTTAGTATCATGATATGGACGAGTATCGGTAGAAACAAACGCTGACACGTGTTTAAGGGTGATGATATGGACGAGTATCAATTGGTTAGCAAGGAACACAAATGAGTGTTGAATCTGCTGAGGGGTGATATATACAAGATATGGACGAGTATCGAAGACTTCTGTTTAAGTATGCACAAGTATGATCTGTTGGGGATATATGTGCAAGACACGGACGAGTGTCGAAAGACTGAGCAAGGGACACAAACGAGTGCCGAAAAGAATATGTATAAGTATGAACAAATATCTGTATTGAGAATGTATAAGGTATTTTGGTGACCTTACTGGGGAAAGATGACACGGATGAGTGTCGAAAAGAGCATGTATAAATATAAACAGGTATCTGTGTTTGAGAGTGCAAAGGGGATTTCTTTGGCTTTTATCTGCAGGGGATAAGTTTTGTATTTTGCTGATGAGGTGATATTGATATTTGCAGGTGGTTGGCTCGAACCTGGCTTATGATCATGCAAATGTTTGATTTTTTCCGTAATGCTCCGTATTAGACGGAATGCTACGCCTATTCTGGTGAATATGATGTGAATGCTATGATTATGCAAATGAGAAACCCGATCCGAAATCCAGATCCTGCGGGGAGAAAGATCTCTGGGCGATCTGTCTGGAGGGAGAACTCAGCTGGGGAAAGAGATCATTGGTTGATCTGTCCGGAGGGAGAACTCCATTGGGCATGAGGAAGTTTTAGCAACTCCGTTGGGGAAGTACTTCAATGCCTTGCTCTACTGGGGAGAGAATGGAAACTCTGTGAAGCAATTTCACTGACTCTGCTGAGGATGAGAGAATCCTGGCAATTCTGTTAGGGAATAGACAGTTCTTGACTACTTTGCTGGGAAAAAGCCGTCAGACATTGCTCGGGAGATCCCGCCTGGGGAGGAGGAAACTTCTGGAATGTAACACGCTGGGGATTGATGAATTCATCGAGGGATCCTCTGGGGGGATAAAACTTTGCGAGGAAATACTTCTTGTCAAGGAGTCATGCTGATGATGTGATTGCTGGCTTGGCTGGGGAATAATGCCTGATATGCCCCATGCTGTGAAAGATCGTCTGCCTTGAGTAACTGCAACCTGTCAAGACAAAGGAAACACACAAGTGTCCCGAGGTATCCTCAACTGAATTTCTTCATAGGAGTTAGATTTACCTGAGAGCACCATATTTCCTACAAACATTCATTAAAAATGGCTCATATGTTTTTTTATGCAAGTGTTGTATTATGAACTTTGGACATTTTGCAAATAAAACAAAAATTTATAAAACAGAGTGTGACTGAATATTATGATTTTATTGATGTGAGTGCCCTGAATAGGAAAGTACAGTCAAAGAAGCGAATCCCCTGAAATGAGGAGATTGCTGTAAATTGAGAAAATAAAAGTGTTGGCAATGTTTGAAGATGACGCTCCAGTGAGCTTCCTTTGCTATGACCTTGACGCTCTCCTTATCTTGCTTTCTGAAGAAGGTTGATTCTGACCGACACTTTATCCTTTCGAAGCTTGCCATGTTGTGAGTGATACAGACGAATTCAGAATGCAGTTGTTCGCTTATTCCCTGATTTTGTGTGAATCGCCCTTTCGGGTTTTCAATCCACCGGGATACCCATTTTTGCCTGAGTTGTCCGATGTGGCTTTTCAACTCAGCGGGTGTACATTTTTTTTTCCAAATTTCCCTTATTTTTGCCCGAGTCTTTTATTCTGTTTTTGACTCGTCGGGATGCCCTATTTTTGCCTGGACTTACAATTCTGTTTTTATGTCCAGCGGGTCATTTTATGCGAAGTACTTTTTTAACTGCATCTGAATTCATGGGAGATAAGAAATCCTCACCATCCATAGTAGTGAGCATCAGTGCCCCACCAGAGAAAACCTTCTTTACTATGAATGGGCCTTCGTAGTTTGACGTCCATTTGCTCCTGTGGTCTGTATGAGGAGGAAGAAGTCTTTTCAGTACAAGCTCTCCCACTTGTTATTCCCGAGGTCTGACTCTCTGATCGAAGGCTTTCTTCATTCGCTTCTGATATAACTGCCTATGAGAGATTGTTGCTAATCTCTTATCTTCAATCAGATTCAGTTGATTGTAACGAGACCGGACCCATTCTGCTTCGTCCAGTTTCACATCCATGATTACCCGTAAGGAGGGTAGTTCAACTTCAACAGGTAGGACAACTTCCATACCATACACAAGCTGATAAGGTGTTACCCCAGTAGATGTTCTGATAGTGGTTTGGTACCCATGCAAGGCAAATGGTAGCATTTTGTGCCAGTCTTTGTAGGTGACTACCATCTTTTGCACAATATTCTTAATATTCTTGTTAGCGGCCTCAACAGCGCCATTCATCTTTGGCCTGTAAGGAGAAGAGTTGTGATGTTGAATTTTGAAGTCCCGACAAAGTTTTGCCATCATTTTGTTGTTCAAATTGGAACCATTATCAGTAATGATTCGCTCGGGAACTCCATATCGACAGATGATATCCCTTTTCATAAATCGAGCTACCACTTGCCTGGTGACGTTTGCATACGAAGCTGCTTCAACCCATTTGGTGAAGTAATCAATGGCTACCAGGATAAATCTGTGACCATTTGAAGCAGTATGTTCAATCTTTCCAATCATATCAATGCCCCACATGGCGAAGGGCCAAGGTGAAGACATTACATTCAAAGGATTCAGAGTCACATGCACTTTATCTGCGTAGATCTGGCATTTGTGGTATTTTCTGGCATAAGCATAACAATTTGCGTCCATTGTGATCCAGTGGTAACCCGATATTAACAACTTCTTTGCCATTGCATGTCCTCCGGCATGGGTACCGAAAGAACCTTCATGTACTTCGTGCATTAGTAGGTCTGCTTCCTTCTTGTCAACACATCTGAGCAACACCATGTCGAAGTTTCTCTTGTACAAAGAACCATCAGTATTGAGGAAGAAGCTACCAGCTAACCTTCTTAATGTCTTCTTATCATTTGACGATACCCCAGGTGGGTATGTCTGAGTTTCCAAGAAGCATTTGATGTCATGGTACCAAGGCTTGTTATCAGTGACAGTGTCCACGGAGAATACATATATCGGTCTGTCCAGTCTGGATACCAAAATCCTAGGCACATAATTAGCAGCTTGTACTTTGATCGTGGATGAAATGGTAGCCAAAGCGTCTGCAAACCGATTCTAATCTCGAGGGATGTATTCAAGCTTAACTGTTGTGAAAAAGGTCAACAATCTCCTCGTATAATCACAGTAGGTGTCGCTCCCGACAAATGAAAATGGGTTCATATGAAGGTACAGACGCGAACGGTCGGCGAGAGGGACAATGAGAACACACAGCCGTGAACTCACTGGAGATGAATAGAGTCGCCAGCTAGGCATTTTTATCCCGGAGGAAAGGTAATGCTGCATAGACCTAGAAAAAGATGGATAAGACGGTTGCGAACCAGAGAGACTGAGAAAGGGGGTTGGTTACAACCTGGGAAGGTATTAGCACCCAGATTGTCCGCCGTACTCGACGGGATCCACGCTTAAAAGATTTGTGTTTTAAAGGGGTAGTGTCAGTGCAATTTGTGCATAAAATAGCTGGAAAGGAATGTACAGGTGTCAGTGTAAAGTGTAGTGTGTAAATGATGTGTCAGTGTAAGAATAAGAATGAATTGCTCATGATAATGAGGCTAAGAGAAAGATGCTGGGAAGAGGGGGAATGTACAGAGACTTTTGTTCGATAACTGTTAAGTTATGCCTACGTATCCTCTCGTGCAATGAGGAAGTCAGAACACCGTAGTTCGACCCAAAGAGACTGAAAGGTGAATTGACTTGTGAACTGCTTGCTTGTCAATGCTCAAGTGTATGACCTGTCTGGCTCAGGTGCAAACTGTCTTGTATCAGACGGAAGAAGCAAGTTCTCGTTTATGAGTGAAGGTGATGAGAAAAGAATCCCGGAGGAGACGATTATTGTTTGTTTTTGAGTTTTCAGTCTTTTATTGCTTTTGAAAGTTTGTCATAAGTTAATGAGCTTAAGCCTAAGCCAATGGGTTAGTAAACTCATCACATCTTCCCTCTGATTAGGGGTAATGAGAATACCTTAAGTGTGAAGTCAGATTCTCACACTTAATCACCTTTGATGCAGGATTAAGATCATTAACCTACTTGTGATTATTTAGATGTTTTTGTTGTTTTTGTTTAGTGTTGAGTAATGAGATTAAGCCATAATCAAGGATTAAACAGACTCATTACACCATCCTAATAGAAGGATAATAGATGAGAATGTTTAAGCTGAGGAAAGCTCCTCAACTTAATCCATGATTAGGGATTAAACTCATGACAAAACAAGCCTTTATTAAGTGAATTTTAGATTAATGATATGATGATGAAGTGTTTTTTATGGTCTGTAAGACAACTTGAGGGGGACTTGTCCATTAACACTAGGGTTAGTCCTTCTTAACCACTTAAGGAAGAATTAGAACCCTAATGCAAGGCCCAAGTTACAAGTGTGATGTCTTGATGATTATTAAGTGGATTGATTAAGAGATTTAAACACATTAAGGGTTCAAGACTTAGGATTAAAGTTATACACTCCATCCTAAGAGAAGGATGCAGGCATAACCCTAATCACAGAGTCTTAGAGCCTTTAGGGTTTAGTCTCTGATTATGAGGTGAGAAGAGAGGACTCAAAGAGAGACACAAAGGTAAAACTATGGGGGGACTAATCAAAACCCTAATTCATTGTCATGCTTGGTTGATCCTAAGGTTTGTGAGGTTTGCAAGAACAAATCTTCAGAGGAGCCACCAGGAAGCAGATGAATAAGATCAAGAGAAGCAAAGTGACTTGCTTCATTCAAGAAGTCAAGTCACTTGAAGAAAGAAGGTGGGAGGAACAAGAATGAGCAAGCTCAATCTCAAACACAAATAGAAATGCAGCAATGGATGCAAGAGAGATGAAAAGAAAAGTTATGAGAAGTGAAGGCAAATTCACTTCTCAAGTTCACTTACCACCTGAAATGTTAGAAAGAAATGCAATGCAATGCTAAATGAAATGAAATGTCATGATGCTAGACCAAACCAGAAACATGTTGATGATGATAATGATGCTATGAGATGCTGCAAACATGAGGCAAGGCATGGGGATGTTCATACAAGATTATGAATGCAAATGATGCAAGTTAAGGAGCATGAATGAACATGAAAAGTTATGAATCATACAAGACAAATGACATGGCAAATATGTAATGCAATGGTCAAACATGCTTTCTATATGTCTTAAGATGTCAAATGGATCACAAGAATGCACAAAATGCAAAGACAAGTCAAGTTATGCAAGGAAATGCAAGAAGGATGCAAAAGAAAGCCCAAATTAGGGTTCATGGATCAAACATCAAACAAAAACCCAAAACAGAAGCAAATCCTAAGATAAAAAATGGAAAATGGTACCCAAAGAAACCCTAAACCTATAATGAACCACTGCCCAAAGGGGAACTCTCAACTCTCAACCAAACTCAAGTTAGGAATTTTCTAAGTTATTAGGGTTTTTTAGGGTTCTATACAAAAGAAATGCCAAACAAATGGAAAATGCAAGATCAAATCATGGCCATTTTACCCTAGAAACTACATGCCAAACACAAAACAATGCAAGAAGAATCAATGTCTCAACCTTCTCCAATAGGCAGAAATGAATTTTTGAATTTAGGATCAAATTAATGCACAAAATATGATTTAATTCAATGAAAAATTCTTAAAATGCATCAAGATCAAAAAAGAAATTTGGTTTGAAGGTTGGACAATGTTTCTAAATGTCTTAGAACATTTCAAGAATTTTTTTGTAATTTTTAAATACCTAAAAGTATTTTTAATTAATTAATTTCCATTAATCAATTAAAAATAATATTTTAAATATTTAAAAATACTTTTTTAATGATAAAAAATAAAATAAAAATATTTTTGGGTCTTAAAAATTAATAAAACTTTAAAGAAAAAGTTTCATAATTTTTAAGACATTTTTGCTATTTTAAAATAAATATGCAAGTTAATTGAAATAAAAATGAATTAAAATCAAATAAAATAGGAAGTAATCAGGATGGATGGATGAGATTGATTCTGAGTTTAAATTGGTTGACTTCGCGCGTCATCCAAGGGTCCAGGCTGACTCTGATTAAATTAATTGAATTATGGATTAATTAGGCTAACACGTGGATTAGGGCTAAGCTAGCTGATCTGGGCCATCCAAAAGAGAGGGAAGTCAACAGGTCAAAGGCCATCTACGGCTCAAATTCAAACTGAAGTTAATGACGCAATTAGGGCATAATCACTCTCAGGTGGCCGGAGAAGACCTCCGGTCGTCTTCTCCGGCCAGCACCTCACCTGAAAAATCCCCAAACCCCTCAAATCGTATCAAAAATGAAAACTAAGAACATAGAAATGATCTCCATCCTCTCACGAATCAAACCCCTCTCTCAAAACACATTTCTTCTTCCTAAACAAGCTGAATCGAAAGAAATAAAAACTAGGGCACGCAAGCTTCAGAGACAAATTAAATACTCAAATCAAAGCCATTTCAAAAACTAAGAACATCAGGATGATCAGTGAATCACATAGAACAAGTTTGTAACAAGAAAAATGATTTTTGGAAAAATAATTTTCGAGCTACCTGAGATTTGGAGCTTTCAATTTGAGGACTTTCTGGCCACTTCTCCTTGTGCAATCCACTCCACTTGGTCCACAGAAGATGCTTGAATGCTCAAAAGGAGTTTATCTTGGCTGGATAATGAGATTCGAAAGCTCCTGCTCAAGCTTGGTCAGAAATGGCAATGGAGTTTCTGGAGGTTTTAGGCCATTGTGAATGATGGTTTGTGGTCCTGAGGATGAATGGAGAAGGTCTGTGGTGTTTGTTAGTGTGTTTGTGAGCTAGGGTGAGAGTTTCGAATGAAACTGCAAAATGAGGTGAGAAATGGCAGTGGGATGCTTTGGCTGTTTCAGGCTTGTGTTCTTGGTGGTTTCTACTCAGTGATACATGGTGAGTTGAATGGAGAAAATGGTTGAAGTGTTTGCAGGCTGTGGAGGCAGATTCGAAGCAAGTTGCAATGTGGTGTGTTTTTGTGAATGTGATGAATGAGGATGTTTCAGCCTTGCCTTGTGTTATGTCTTGCTTGCAAATTGTCCACATAACTCTCTCTCATTGGTCAGTTGACAAGACATGCCCTTTATTGATTGGTAAGTTACCTTTTGCAAAAAGTCAAATAATGTGTAAGAGAAGTATGGCTCATGGTCTAGGCAAGTACAAGGCATGGGCTGGCGCAGCAAGGGTGAGGGAGAGGCCTAGCAAAGCTCAGCATCCAAGGCTGCAAGTTGTAGGAAACATGATCATGAGTTTTGCAACTTGTTGCAACTTTGGTTCACATGTGAGAAAGTCTTGTTACACAAACCAAACCATGGGGAAACTTGGTCCAATTCTGATTTTTAAGGCTCATAGCATGTTTGTGTAATGGTTTCAAATGAGTTAGAGATCACATAATGCATTGGTTCATGACTTTGCAAAATTTCCATTTGAAGCATGCCTTGAAAATCAATGATTTTAGCCAACTTTGCATTGCCATAACTTTTGATTCAAGAAGAGTTTGATCATGTTCTTGTACTTTTTGAAAAGGGAAAAATGAGATCTACAACTTTCATGACCAAAGTTTTTCCATTTGAAGCATTTTTGGATCAAGAATCATGGCTTGAAAAATGACCTAAAATGATGCATTCTTGAAAAGTCAACTATGCCCAAAAAGTCAACATTTGCAAAAACCCTAAATTCTTGATTTCTATGAACTTCAACCTTCTCCCATGATCAAATAAAGATCATATACACTCAAAATGATGAAGATCACCCATTGGTTGGGTCATTGGGGGCCTCAGATGCCCTGATTTTACACTGACTTGTCTGAAAAGTCAACTCTTGATCAGATGACTTCCCCATGGAATTTCTTCATGAAAATTGATATGCATACTCCCTATACCATATAGAGATCAATGGAAACAAGAATGACCAAAAAATTTGGGGTTATGGCCTCTGAAACCAAAACCCTAATTTTAGGTCAACTGTGCAGTTCATCCTGGCCCTGCATCCACTCAAACCCTAGTTCTTGTGATTCCTCTGCAATTTTGGCTTTGAGGAGATGGAATACGACATAAGAACACACATGGACCACTTTGAAATGATTGGTGGCCTTGGAATGGCTCAAGATGCTTTGGGATTGCTCAGATCACAAACCCTAGGTGCAGATGCCTTAGAAGCTATGCAGTGAATCAACAAAATGAGATGTGAGATGATATGATTGTACTTATGCATGTGAGATGATCACAAGCCATGGTGTGAATGAGTGAGGGCAAATTTGGGGTGTTTACAGCTGCCCCTATTCAAACATGAGTTAGCTGTGCAGGATGTAAGCAACGGCTTAGCAGGCCAACAAGATAACTTGTGGTTGAATACCAAAGACAGTCCAAAATTTGCACTCACAGAATGAAGAAGAAAAGGGATATAGATTGTGAAAGAAAATAAAGTATATTGTAAAGTGGGCGACGGAGGACGACCGTCGAGCAGAGGACGACTGCTGGGTAAATAGCAATGACGGGGACGGCCGACATGCTGGGAAAGTGGTAAAGCTAAGACGGGGACGGCCGACTAGCTGGGGAAAGAAAAGAAATTATGATGGGGACGGCCATCAAGATAAAGTTGCAGGATTCTCTGGGGATTAATGAAACATGACGGGGACGGCCATCAAGTTCATAAAGGTAAAGTAACCAACGATGGGGACGGCCATCGGGCTAAAAGGAAAAGGGACCACGACGGGGACGGCCATCGGGTTAAAGAATGAATGAAATAAACAGATGATGGGGTACGACCATCAAAGGTGAAGGACGATCACCTAGCAGGGGACGGCTGCTCTGTTGGGGATAGAAGGAATATGATGGGGACGGCCATCAAAGGTGGAGGACGACCACCTGGCAGGGTACGGCTGCCGAAAAATATCAACGATGGGGACGGCCATCGGATAGAAAAGGTCAACGATGGGGACGACCATCGGACGAGCATGATGGAGGACGACCATCAAGAAGTGGAGGACGACCACTCAGCAGGGTACGGCTGCTCTCGAGGTTTCTCATGACATAGGACGAATGCCAGATAACCGAAAATCAACAATGGGGACGGCCATTGGATAAAGTGATGAAGGACGATCATCAAAAGGTGGAGGACGACCACCTAGCAGGGGACGGCTGCTAAAAATCAACGATGGGGACGACCATCGGATGAGCATGATGGAGGACGACCATCAAGAAGTGGAGGACGACCACTCAGCAGGGTACGGCTGCTCTCAGGGTTATCATGACACAGGACGAGTGTCAGATAAAAGAAAAAGCTTTGTTGGTGATCCACTGGGGAATATAGTGAACACGGACGAGCGTTCACAACCAAGAAAAGAAAGTATAAGTGTTTGGTATTGTGTAGATTAAAGATGCGGACGAGCATCCTTAAGGCTATGATACGGACGGGTATCATGTAGAAACAAACTGACACATGTTCAGAGATGATGATACGGACGAGTATCAACGGGTTAACAAAGAACACGGACGAGTGTCGCATCTGAAAGGATTCTTCTGGGGAATAATAGACACAGACGAGTATCTATATTCAAGAAGACATAAGTGTTTGACACGGTGTATGGATTAAAGATGCGGACGAGCATCCTTAAGACTATGATACGGACGAGTATCATGTAGAAACAAACACTAGACGCAATATTCTGAGATGATGATACGGACGAGTACCAACTGGTTAACAAAGAACAAGGACTACTGTCGAATCTGTGGGGATACGAGTGATGATGTATACAAGATACGGGCGAGTATCTGTATAAGTGTACCAAGGAGTAGTGAGTATATAATGTATAGATGAGTGTTTAACTGCTGGGGAGGGTGACACGGACGAGTGTCAAGAGAGAAAAGTATAATAATAACAAGTATATGGGTGATGAAGGTGTAAGCGACTGCGCTGGGGACATGACACGGACGGGTGTCAAGAAAATGTATATATAAGTATATGTGAGTGCAAAGAGGGTGTCTTTGGCTTTCCGCTGGTGATTTGACATGGACGGGTGTCCAAAGGTGTATATATTGGTGTTTGTGATTGTCGCTCCCGATAAGTGACACCAGGTCAGATAAGGGTACAGACGCGAACGGTCGGCGAAGGGAACAGTGGGAACACACAGCCGTGAACTCACTGGAGATGAATAGAGTCGCCAGCTAGGCATTTTTATCCCGGAGGAAAGGCAATGCTGCATAGACCTAGAAAGAGACGGATAAGACGATTTGCGAACCAGAGAGACTGAGAAAGGGGGTTGGTTACAACCTGGGAAGGTATTAGCACCCAGATTGTCCGTCGTACTCGACGGGATCCACGCTTAAAAGATTTGTGTTTTAAAGGGGTAGTGTCAGTGCAATCTGTGTGTAAAATAGCTGGAAAAGAATGTACAGGTGTCAGTGCAAAAGAAGTGTGAAGTGTAATATGTATAGTGTCAGTGTAAGAAAGAGTATGCTCATGATTATGAGGCTTAAAGAATAATGCTGGAAGGAGGGGGAATGTACAGAGACTTTTGTTCGATAACTGTTAAGTTATGCCTACGTATCCTCTCGTGCAATGAGGAAGTCAGAACACCGTAGTTCGACCCAAAGAGACTGAAAGATGAATTGACTTGTGAACTGCTTACTTGTCTATGCTCAAGTGTATGACCTGTCTGGCTCAGGTGCTAACTGTCTTGCATTAGACGGAAGAAGCGAGTTCTCGGTTATGAATGAATGAGATGAGAAAAGAATCCCGGAGGAGACGATTATTGTTTGTTTTTGAGTTTTCAGTATTTTATTGCTTTTGAGAGTTTGTCGTAAGTTAATGAGCTTAAGCCTAAACCAATGGATTTAGTAAACTCATCACATCTTCCCTCTGATTAGGGGTAATGAGAATACCTTAAGTGTGAAGTCAGATTCTCACACTTAATCACCTTTGATGTAGGATTAAGATCATTAACCTACTTGTGATTAATTAGATGTTTTTGGTGTTTTTGTTTAGTGTTGAGTAATGAGGTTAAGCCATAATCAAGGATTAAACAGACTCATTACACCATCCTAATAGAAGGATAATAGATGAGAATGTTTAAGCTGAGGAAAGCTCCTCAACTTAATCCATGATTAGGGATTAAACTCATGACAAAACAAGCCTTTGATTAAGTGGGTTTTAGATTAATGGTATGATGATGAAGTGAATTTTATGATTTGTAAGACAACTTGAGGGGGACTTGTCCATTAACACTAGGGTTAGTCCTTCTTAACCACTTAAGGAAGAATTAGAACCCTAATGCAAGGCCCAAGTTACAAGTGTAATGTCTTGATATTTATTAAGTGAATTGATTAAGAGATTTAAACACCTTAAGGGTTTAATACTTAGGATTAAAGTTATACACTCCATCCTAAGAGAAGGATGTAGGCATAAGCTTAATCACAAAGTCTTAAAGCCTTTAGGGTTTAGTCCCTGATTATGAGGTGAGAAGAGAGGACTCAAAGAAGACACAAAGGTAAAACTTATGAGGGGAGACTAATCAAAACCCTAATTCATTGTCATGCTTGGATGATCCTAAGGTTTGTGAGGCTCACTATCCTAAAGAAGAAAGAAAGGAGAAGAGAAAGATGAAAGGAGAAGCTCCAAGGTGGCCTAGGCACACCTCAAGCAAATACCACAATCCAAAGTCTCAGATAAGCTCAAAGCAATCAAGGCAAAGCGACACAGAAAACCAAAATTAACACCGAGAATAGGTCTACATGAAATTAGGTGCTAAGCGTCATTCGCATCAAGGATCTCATAAGTCCGCACAAAATTATGAAAGAAAATTAAGTCACAAGGCCATCACGCTTTATCCTTCATCATCGATATTGAACAAGCTTCCTACAAAACATCCAACAAAACTGAAGCCCAGGTCAAATAAAATCCTAAAGAAACAAAGTTATATTAACAAAATAAAATTCCAACTAATCTTATAGCAAATACTAAAATTCTAAATTAATATTTAGACAAAATTAATATCTAATCAAATAGAATTTAATTAAACCATACTAATCAAAATTACAAAATCAAGAATATAAAATTCTAAAAAAACATTTTGAATATTAACAAAAGTTAATAAAAGTAATTAAAATTTAGCTAAACAAAATTATAAAGAAAAAAAACCTAATAAAAATTCACATAATAAAGAAACCAATATTAATAAATAAATAAACAATTTTCAAGTGAAGCAAAATAAAATGAAAAGAACAAAGGAAAGGGGAGGTTAGCGCTAAGAATGGGGATGGCAAAGATGTGGGCCTTGAGCCCAGCATCACCAACAATAACCAAGCAAAGGGGTGCGGCAGCAACTCATGGGTGTTGAGAGGAATTTCGAATGGGCCTGGGGATTCCGATCTGAAGCCCACAACATGAAGTCTTTCTCCTTCACAAAACAAATCAAAAAAAGAAAAGTCAATAACAGATCAGTTTATAAAAAAAAACGCAATTCCTTTTCTTCCAAAATAATCTCGCCGCCCCTATCTCAACGATTCCCTCTTCTTCTCAAAATCATCGCCATTGTTCATCGTCAAAATCAAAACCGAGCCACTCGTTCATCAATCACCGGCACACGATTTTCCTTTGTTGGCACCGATTTCCTTTTCTCCCGGATCCGTCTCGTTCTCGATCTTTCTGTGATGGCGTCAGAAGTGTCGTCGGCGGAAGGTGGAGTTGAGAACGGAGAAGCTGGTCGTGGTCGCCGGCGATGCCGTCGATGTTGTCCACTATCTCTCCCGAATCGCTTCCGTCTCAATTTCACGGTGTTAGATTGTTTGCTTCACGTCGGTGACGCCTCGTCGGCCATTCCTTGCTCACGGTTTCCGCTTCTGTGTGATTCGATCTGCTTCGCCTTCTTCGTCGAACAAAACCTTTCTCAAAACAACGACGAAACAACGTCAACAAAGAACAAATCTCGCCGTCCGTTCCGGCTCTCGAAAACTCATCATCGGCAATCTCAACTGCTCCACTGGTCTGTCTCACATTCCCTCAATCTCTCTGATTCGTCATCCTCTTCTGCTCTGTTTCTGTTTACTGTTGTTGTTTCTGGTTTGTCGAAGGTTAAGTGTTGATGAAGGGTGAAGGTGCGGTTTGTTTACGGCTGTTGCTGGTTTCACTTGAACTGCTGTGGGCACCGGTTGAACATTATAGAAACCAGCTGGAACATATTGATGGTGGTTCCCAGAAGGAGGCATTGCAGCGTACTGGGAAGGATGCAGAAGACCCTGTGTGTTCAAGGTACTGCCTTTCGAATTGTTTGGAGCTGCACCATTTGAGGATGTTCCACCAGATCCCTGCCGTTGCACTTGCTCGGGGCCACGCCGTTGAAGATAATACCCAGTTGAAGCTGAGGTAGTAGAGGTGGGACTGTTGGATTGTGCATCTTGGGAGTGAATGTAAGGATTCAGAAAAAAGAGTTGGGCCTGTTGCAAATTCTGCTTTGCTATTTGCTGCTGCTGGTGTTGGTGTTGTTGCTGCTGTTGTTTGAAGGGAGATTTTGGCGGTGAGAGTGCTTCAGTTATGTATGAAAATGAGTTATGGTTTGTGAGTTGTGGTGAACGGTTAATGGTAATGGAGCTTGAATGAGTCCACAGGTTTTTTGATAAGATTTGGCTGGGTGTATTCTGATTTTTTTGTAGGAAAGATTAAGGGTTTGGAGTGAGATTTGAAAGAGTCGAAGGGTGGCGAAGTTGTGTGAAAGTTTGAGGGAGTATTGTTGCTGTTGTTGGCTGAAGATGGAAATAAGGATAAAGACTTGGAGAGTGAGCAATGTAGGAAGGGTTATTGATGTGTTAGTGGTTTATGTGATATGGAGTGTTTGTTGTTGTTTCTATTTGCAGGTGAAGAAAATGAAGAAAAATTGAGAGCAGAGAGTTGAGAAAATGTGTGTGTGAGTATCGAAAAAAAAATGGAGGAGTGTCTTTTGTTGAAGAGAGGGTCTTGTTGAGTGAGTTAAAAAAAAAGAAAAAAAAAAGTTTGTGAAAAAAATCTGAAAACAATATGAGAAAGAGGCGCCACTTTTTCTTGTGTGTCTAGGTCTTGGGATCACAACTTTGTTATTTATACCTAGGTCAACCATTTTTCTTGGATAATGGGCTCACCATAAATTTACATGGGCTTGGAAAAAGAATGAATCACATTTGTAAGGCTATGATTTTTTGGAAATATGAATATTGGTTTAAAGAAAATAAAATGAGTATAGATTTATAGATAGAAATTGGAAATGATATTTGGATGAACAATAGATAATTAAAATGAAATGGTTAATATTTGGATATTGGTATAAAAATGAATAAAAAGAAAATGGTTAATGGATATTTAGATGGATATTTGGACAAAAATGTTTAAAGTTCTTTTAATATGGACAAATAAATGGATTTTACAAACGTGATTGGGTATGTGAAATGGTTAGGAAAATGGGTTTAGGAAAAATAATGGTATACGGGTATCATATGGATAAGATGAATTTACGGACATCAGAAAATAAGGGTAATGGTTATTGGATAAAAGAACTAATCGGATGGAATATGAATAATGAGAAAATTCGGATAATGGATGAACTTGAGAAATGGATAAGAAAGAAATGGGTATGAATTGATCTTCTATGGAATGGACCGACAACCACCAACATGCACACAACCACGAAACCACTTGCACTATTCCACACACTTCTGGTAAAAGCAATGAAGCACACTGACAACTGAACAATTCGTAACCGAAGCAAACAACCATCTGAGCTAATCATCCTCTGAATTCGTGGCCGAATAAGTCTTGAATCACCTTAAATCCGTCGAAATCAATCTCCGGGAAAATAAATCCACAGAAGAAGCATAGAATAACTGACAGTCTAATTTCCTGAACCAAACTTCTCATGAATCACAACTTGATAATTTGATAAATTCAGCACACAACACAACTTGACTTGAACATGCACTATTTGAGAAATCAACCACTGAATTGATGACGGCCCAGATGCATAGCAAATAGTCCTTTCAGACGTGAAATCCTCAACTACCCTAATTTAGTGACAGGAACAATAAGAGAATGATACCAATGAAGCGGCATAGCCAAGACCTTGAATTCCTCTGATAATCCACAAATAGGGACATGAAACCCTAATCTTCAGACAATCTCGATCCCATGTCTTAGGAGCCAATGCAAATGATATGCAAAATGCGTATGAAATGCAAAACGAAAAGCTAGAAAACCAGAGGGAAAATTTGGGGTGTCTACAGCTGCCCCTATTCAAGCAACTGTTAATCTGAAAAGGATGAGAGCAACGGCTATTAGACGTTCAAGATAAACAGTGATTGAATACCAAAAAGACCCCGAAATTTGCACTCACAGAAGAAAAGGGATATAGATTGTATAAGAAAACAAAGTATATTGTAAAGTGTGGGCGACGGAGGACGACCGTCGAGCAGAGGACGACTGCTGGGTAAATAGCAATGACGGGGACGGCCGACATGCTGGGGATAAAAGGTAAAGCCAAGACGGGGACGGCCGACATGCTGGGGAAGGTGAGGAAAATAAAGCAATGACGGGGACGGCCGACATGCTGGGGAAGGTGAAGTAAATAAAGCAATGACGGGGACGGCCGACATGCTGGGGAAGGTGAGGTAAAGCTAAGACGGGGACGACCGACTAGCTGGGGAAAGAAAAGAAATTATGATGGGGACGGCCATCAAGATAAAGTTGCAAGATTCTCTGGGAATTAATGAAACATGACGGGGACGGCCATCAAGTTCATAAAGCAAAGTAACCGACGATGGGGACGGCCATCGGGCTAAAAAGAAACGGACCACGACGGGGACGGCCATCGGGTTAAAAAGAAAGGGACCACGACGGGGACGGCCATCGGGTTAAAGAATAAATGAAATAAACAGATGATGAGGTACGGTCATCAAAGGTGAAGGACGATCACCTAGCAGGGGACGGCTGCTCTGTTGGGGATAAAGGAAATATGATGGGGACGGCCATCAAAGGTGGAGGACGACCACCTGGCAGGGTACGGCTGCCGAAAGTATCGCGACATAGGACGAATGCCGGATAGAAAAGGTCAACGATGGGGACGGCCATCGGGCGAGCATGATGGAGGACGACCATCAAGAAGTGGAGGACGACCACTTAGCAGGGTACGGCTGCTCTCAAGGTTCATCATGACACAGGACGAATGTCAGATAACCAAAATCAACGATGGGGACGGCCATCGGATAAAATGATGAAGGACGATCATCAAAAGGTGGAGGACGACCACCTAGCAGGGGACGGCTGCTAAAAATCAACGATGGGGACGGCCATCGGATGAGCATGATGGAGGACGACCATCAAGAGGTGGAGGACGACCACCTAGCAGGGTACGGCTGCTCTCAGGGTTTATCATGACACAGGACGAATGTCAGATAAAAAGGAAAATTTGCTTTGTTGGCGATCTACTGGGGAATAGTAAACACGGACGAGTGTTTACATCCAGGAAATAAAAGGTATAAGTGTTTAGATGTTGTGTATAGACTGGAGATGCGGACGAGCATCCTTAAGACTGCAATACGGACGAGTATCGAGTAGAAACAAATACTGACACGTGTTCAGAGATGATGATACTGACGAGTATCAACTGGTTAACAAAGAACACGGACGAGTGTTGATTCTGAGGGGACTTTTCTGGGGAATAGTAGACACAGACGAGTGTCTATATTCAAGAAGACTTAAGTGTTTGACACGGTGTATGGATTAAAGATGCGGACGAGCATCCTTAAGACTATGATACGGACGAGTATCATGTAGAAACAAATACTAGACGCAATGTTCTGAGATGATGGTACGGACGAGTACCAACTGGTTAACAAAGAACAAGGACCAATGTCGAATCTGTGGGGATGTAAGTGGTGTATACAAGATACAGACGAGTATCTGTATAAGTAAAAGGTATGAGTGGTGTATAGATGAGTGTTTAATCTGCTGGGGAGAGTGACACGGACGAGTGTCAAAAGGAGAAGAGTATAGTATTAACAAGTATATGGTATACAAAGTGTTTAGATTACTGTGCTGGGGAAAGCGACACGGACGGATGTCAAGGAATTATATGTATACAAGTATCTGCGAGTGCAAAGGGGATGTCTTTGGCTTTCTGCTGGGGATATGACACGGACGGGTGCCACAAGGAGTATATACTGATGCTTGTGAATGCAAGGCAACTGTTTTAGCTTTGGTTCTCCGCTGGGGAATCTGGGGAGCATTCTGTATACTGCTGACGAGTTGAAAGCTTTTAACTCTGATGGGAACGAAGTGTTGGCAACCTGATGCCTGTTGGAGAGGTTTTCACTGGAGGAAAGACGACTCTGCGTGAGGTATACTTCGTTCAACTGCTTTGAACATTTGCTGAGGATCTGATCATCCTGCTCTGACTCCACTGAGGAGAATTTCTTCTTGCTCTGCTGGGAAATCCCTTGGAAATGAGAATCCCGATGACTCCATGGGGAAAGATCATCTTTAGACTTGGCTAGGGAAGATGCTTGATCACACAATCCTGCTGAGGAGGGAATTCTGATAATTCTAACTTTGTGAGGAAACAAAGCCTTCAGCTTCCTGTTGGGAAAACTTCGCTGTGGAAAGATAAGTCCGCTTGGGGACGAGAACGATTCAATTAGCCTTGAAGTTCTGTTGGGGATATCGTCTGTCCCAACTCAGCTGGGGATGTTAACCTTCATGGTTGAGAAATTTTTTGGCAATGCTCTACTGAGGAGAGACTTTGCTGGAGAATCAAGTAAGTCAAAATATGCCCCCAAGTAGCATGACGACTGTGCTGGGAAGATACGCCAATGAAAACTGGCTTTGACTGGATGCGAATAACCAACTCCTCATGAGGGAATCTTGTCGGCTGAAAGAAGATCTTTATGCTCGGGGAAGAAATAAACTTCCAATGCCCTGCTGGTAAAATAAATACCAGACATTCCCTGAGAATTAACACAGTGCTTCAAGCTTCTGAGCTCAACAAATGCGTTACCGAATCCAGAGTGACCAAGCATCCCTTTACTCTTCAAATTGCCTCAGATTGCATCGTTTATGAAAAAGATTGTCTTCAGAGGATTTTATAGAAGACTTGGCATCCGGAGTTGCCCCAGTGTCTTCAAACTCCCGCAGAAATTCAACAAGTCTTGAGATAACTGCCCCAGATTACGTCTTGAAACGATTCTTGCCCCACATCAGAGCTAAAACAGAAACCATGCGGTATGAAGATGCAATGCAAATGATGTACAATGCAGACGTATGCTCATAACCAAATATATGAAACAAAGATGGTTGGGCGCTAGGGCCAGGTTGATAGATATTTTTGGTATATATATATGTATTTTTTTTTGGTTGCCAAGCAATTGGACTTTGAAGGTGAAATACCAGACGAGAAGTGGTTTATTAAAGGTAGGCCAACAGACGAGAACTGATGGGCAAAGAATAAGTCGTCAGACGAGAACTGACTCCTTAGGTTCATTGTCAAACGGGAATTGACTCTGAAAAAGAATGACTACCAGACGGGAACTGGCGTTCAACAGGCTAAATGAAAGGGTGACCAGACGAGAACTGGTTAAAAGGTTCGCCTACCAGACGAGAACTGGTATTTGAAATTGGTTTGCCAGACGAGAACTGGACTTTGGGCTTGTCTGCCAGACGAGGACTAGACTCTGAAAAGTTTGCCAGACGGGAACTGGACTTTGAAAAGGCTTGCCAGACGAGGACTGGACTTTGAAAGGTTGATAAGTTAGGGTTACGGGGCCCTGGATGAGATCTGATATTTGTGGGGTTGGATGCCCAATGCACTTATGATGCGTATGCTCTAGAGATGCGACATGAATAACGTATGCAAACGATTTATGCAATGATTATGAAAGGCTATAAGAACTCCCGAGGATGGGGAAAAAGTCATAGGTGACAAGGCTTCTGGAAGGGTGACAAAGGCGACGGTGGGTAGCATGATTTCCCGACACTCGTCTTGAACTCTGAGATTACTGATTTACTTGCTCTGCATAGCTAAAGTTTGCCCCTGTTGGGTGAGTCTCTGAACTGACTATCACTGATTATCCAATTCTTGGAATAACAGACTTGGATGTTCTCTCGAGGAGAGTTGCACTTAGTGATCTGGAATTATTCTGCCCCTGCATGAGCGTGGGAGCGACTTGACTCATTCTGACTGAGCATTGGAAGAATTGGCCCTTGGACAACAGAAATGTCGGGTGGCCTGCCCCTGTTTGGCAGATTCAGCTCTGATCAACTGACTTTGAATGACGTTCCTCGATCAACCGATGCTTGGGAACTCTCTTTACCCTGACAGATTCCTTGGTCAACAAAACCACTGGATAACATGCCCCTGATTCATAGGCTGACAAGATGCTCTTGATTCTGGTCATCATTGTTGAATGATCAAGTTCCCTCGCGATTGCTCTTTGTAGGAATTTCCCTGATGACACAGGCTGACTTGCAATTAAAAATGCTCATTTGCAAATGGTAATTTTAATGCAGTACACATGCAAGTTTTTTTTTTGGAAATTTATTTATTTCGATGCTGTGACAGTGTGTGACGAATGGACGATTAGTCCAAACGTAGTGTTGAGTTAGTAGACCGTTAGGAGTCAGTTTACGCAACCTTGTCGTAGTATGCTTTCAGAATTGAACCTGATTCAATTAGGACTTTCAAGGGTTATAACGTGGTCTGGTTCACGGCTTTAGAAAGAAGGATTTATGGCTCAAAATTTATATGTGCCCACCCATTCTCCTTGATGTTCTCCAGTCCTATGTTCAGCTAATTCGACTTAAGCGCTCGCTTCTCACAAGGGTTTTGTAATGATTGAGGAACCCAGGACATTGATGGTTTATGCACCAATGAGGTTTCTTGGAGTAACAGTCACCCCTTCTGACCTTGTGTCTGGTCACACGACTTTGTTCTCATGGAAGATTCTCTTTCATTTTTTTTTACTCCCTAACTTTTGCCTGGACTGGTTCTCTTTTTTTTTTTTTGAATTTTTCGATTTTGAAGTCCAGCGGGATGCCCTAACTTTTGCCTAAGTCATATGTTTTCAATTTCTTTCTTTTTTGACTTAGCGGGCTTTATTTCTTTTTTTTTCTTTGATTTTGTTGAACGAATCGTGTGACACTGGCTTGTCATGACTTGCTGAAGGGGTTGACTACCTCATTCCTTTGTTGGTGAGGGATAACCATTGTGGTTCCACGTCCCTTGACCTCTTGAGGTGTAATGAATAAAGGTAATGGATCCTCGGATGCACACTCCTTTGGAAATTTGAATGCTCGGTCAAATTAACTGATGACTACCCTACCCCGGGTTGAATGTGAGGGTTTTTTCTGTTTAGAAAAGAAACTCCTACTTCAAGGCTCAAAAGGGGTTGACGAGGGTTTATCTCCCTTATATCTCCGGTGTTTGGGAATTGAAGCAATGCCTGCATATCGTCAGCAGGTTCTACTCTGAAAGCATACCTTCAACAATTATGGGTATTCAGTTGTCATCATCCTCCCTCAAACCTGCTAAACAACAGTGACATAGATGGGAGGTAAATGGATGCAATCTTTTTGTTTTTTTTTCTTTTTTCAATGCAAGTAAAGAAAAATGAGCGAATGCGACATGATTGATTCAAAAGTGCAAGATCACTACATTAACATTACCATTTAAAATAACAATGCTTAAAAGACAAGTAGCTGCTAACAGGAAAGAAGCTACAATGCAAATGATAAAAGGATACAATGATCACCAACTCTGCTGACATACTGTTGTCTGAGCCACTGAAATCAAGATACGCTTCTTCTGAAGTCTTTGAACTCAATCAGGTGAAAGGTTGACGTGCACAACCAAGCTTCCTTCTGGAAAGGAGATGTAGCCCTTGTCGATCAACTGTTGTACTTTGGCTTGAAAAGCTTTGCAATCTTCAGTTGAATGTCCCATTGATCCACCATGATACCCACACTGCTCATGGGGATTGTACTCTGGAGGGTACGGCTCTGACAACGGCTTGAGAGGCTTAGGAACCACCAAAGAGCTCTGAACTAGATGTGGTAAGAGTTCACTGTATGCCATGGGGACTGGATGAAGAGGAGCATTCCTTCTTTCCAGATTGTTGCGAGGCCTAGGCTGGCTCTGAAGTTGATTCTGAGGTCTTCGACCATGAGATTGCAGATTTGGACGAGGAGGAGTCCAGGACTTCTGATATGGTGCTCTGAGCATTGCCGAATGCCCGTAAGAGTAATCAGATTCAGGAACAGATGATCTCTGAGAAGATGTTGGTCTAGAATATTTGATATTTGCCATGACTGCACTGACGTCATTCCATTCTTCCTCTTGGGAGCTAACAACAGACTCACCTTCACTAGCTGGGATATTCGAAAAGTCTTGGATCTTTCCACTTTTGAGCAGGCTCTCAACGCGTACTCCAACTATCATCAAATCAGAGAAGCTTGTCATCCCAATGCTACTCATTCTTTCCAAGTATGGACCCTGCAAGGTGCCCACGAACAGGTCAATTAATTCTCTGTCTGAAAGTGGTGGTTGCACTTGGGCTGCCAATTCTCTCCACCGCTGTGCATATTCTCTGAAAGATTCACCACTCCTCTGGGATAGGCTCTGCAAGTGCGTGCGATTGGGTGCCACGTCCATATTGTACTGGTATTGCTTTACGAAAGCTCTGGATAAATCATTCCAAGATCGGATATGACTGCTTTCCAAATCCATGTACCAACTTAAAGATGCCCTACTTAAACTGTCCTGAAAACAGTGAATCATCAACTTATCATTGCGGGCATAAGAAGTCATTTTTCTACAGAACATCACCAAATGACGCTTCGGGCAACTGACACCAGTGTACTTCTCAAACTTCGGAGTTTTGAAATCTGGCGGAATGACAAGACCCGGCACCAGACACAGGGTTAGAGCATCAAAACCGAAGGCAACAGGATCCGCTAAGGCTTTGAGTCGCTCGTCCAACACACGAAATCTTTCAGCAGGATCAATAGCTCGTGGACCCTTGGTTTTCACAAGAGGGATTGCCCCTTGGAAGTCTGGCATAGGGAAGGCAAAACTCTGATAATTCGTAGTATCAGAAGAAGATGAAGGTCCACCTCGGACAGCAGATGGGTCAGGTACATTCTGATTCACGATCGGGGTCTGTACAGGTTGAGCTTGAGCAAGATTGTTCACTTGTGGAAGATCTTCATACAACGGATTGGTCGTTGAAGTGAAACCAAGTGGAAACTCAACATTCTGACGATTGTTCTCTGACATAGCTACTGATGGCTTTCAAACTGACCCTTCTTAACTCTTGACACTGTTCAGTCTAGCTGCACACACTCTGTCGTCTTCTAACTGTTACCACTTGTTCAAACTGAGTACCGGGAAATCAGCTGGCTGGTCATGGACAAAAGAGGAAGGATGAGCTCTCTGGAGGAGGAAAATGCAATGCAGATGCAAATGCAAAATGCAATATGATGATGCAAAAGATGCAAAGACACGGGATCACATCTGGAAACTGCCTGGAATCTGGGATACTGCCAAGAATCAAGTGTCTGTAACCACAAGATCTCTGTATAGTAACCCGAAATAGTAACTGAAAACCAGAGGTCAAAAACTTCAGGATCATAGTGACCGGATCAAACAGATGACTACACTGGTAATGAGGGTATGTTGAGGTCAAGGGTTCCTGCAAACCTGTAAACAGCCCAACCCCCTCACAGGTGGTGTTCTAAAACAAAGATCCTCAGACTTGGATCAGTTATGGGAAGTGTAAACACTTCCAACCTGGAGGTACAGTGTTTACAATAACCATAAAAGTTCCTCCTCTAATTCACCTCAGTTTCTGAAGGTCAATACTAAAGGTCATCCAGACTTAGCAGGCTTCCCAGATAGCCCTAGCATTGCAGGAAATCTGCAACACAGAGTTCTCAAGAAGAAACCCATATCTGAACCGTGTTTCATATTCCCGCACCAGACCGAAATGGAATGGGAAAGAATATGATTCACTCTAGCCTAGGTGTCACTCAGGTCCCAGGTATAGGACCTTAACTCTCAATGGAACACCCACCCACCAAAGCAGACAACAGATCCAGCCAGCAGTATGACGGTATGATAAATGAAAAAACGGTAAAGAAAGCAATAAATAAAGCTGTACAGAAAGCAGTAAATAAAGCAAATATACACATACAAATAGCACATAACACCCCCAATAAACACAAATCAATCAAGCGCTAGGAGGAACCCACAAAAAGAACCAGAAGCCCTGGTTGCAGAAGAAAAATCCCCAGCAGAGTCGCCAAGCTGTCGCTCCCGATAAGTGACACCAGGTCAGATAAGGGTACAGACGCGAACGGTCGGCGAAGGGAACAGTGGGAACACACAGCCGTGAACTCACTGGAGATGAATAGAGTCGCCAGCTAGGCATTTTTATCCCGGAGGAAAGGCAATGCTGCATAGACCTAGAAAGAGACGGATAAGACGATTTGCGAACCAGAGAGACTGAGAAAGGGGGTTGGTTACAACCTGGGAAGGTATTAGCACCCAGATTGTCCGTCGTACTCGACGGGATCCACGCTTAAAAGATTTGTGTTTTAAAGGGGTAGTGTCAGTGCAATCTGTGTGTAAAATAGCTGGAAAAGAATGTACAGGTGTCAGTGCAAAAGAAGTGTGAAGTGTAATATGTATAGTGTCAGTGTAAGAAAGAGTATGCTCATGATTATGAGGCTTAAAGAATAATGCTGGAAGGAGGGGGAATGTACAGAGACTTTTGTTCGATAACTGTTAAGTTATGCCTACGTATCCTCTCGTGCAATGAGGAAGTCAGAACACCGTAGTTCGACCCAAAGAGACTGAAAGATGAATTGACTTGTGAACTGCTTACTTGTCTATGCTCAAGTGTATGACCTGTCTGGCTCAGGTGCTAACTGTCTTGCATTAGACGGAAGAAGCGAGTTCTCGGTTATGAATGAATGAGATGAGAAAAGAATCCCGGAGGAGACGATTATTGTTTGTTTTTGAGTTTTCAGTATTTTATTGCTTTTGAGAGTTTGTCGTAAGTTAATGAGCTTAAGCCTAAACCAATGGATTTAGTAAACTCATCACATCTTCCCTCTGATTAGGGGTAATGAGAATACCTTAAGTGTGAAGTCAGATTCTCACACTTAATCACCTTTGATGTAGGATTAAGATCATTAACCTACTTGTGATTAATTAGATGTTTTTGGTGTTTTTGTTTAGTGTTGAGTAATGAGGTTAAGCCATAATCAAGGATTAAACAGACTCATTACACCATCCTAATAGAAGGATAATAGATGAGAATGTTTAAGCTGAGGAAAGCTCCTCAACTTAATCCATGATTAGGGATTAAACTCATGACAAAACAAGCCTTTGATTAAGTGGGTTTTAGATTAATGGTATGATGATGAAGTGAATTTTATGATTTGTAAGACAACTTGAGGGGGACTTGTCCATTAACACTAGGGTTAGTCCTTCTTAACCACTTAAGGAAGAATTAGAACCCTAATGCAAGGCCCAAGTTACAAGTGTAATGTCTTGATATTTATTAAGTGAATTGATTAAGAGATTTAAACACCTTAAGGGTTTAATACTTAGGATTAAAGTTATACACTCCATCCTAAGAGAAGGATGTAGGCATAAGCTTAATCACAAAGTCTTAAAGCCTTTAGGGTTTAGTCCCTGATTATGAGGTGAGAAGAGAGGACTCAAAGAAGACACAAAGGTAAAACTTATGAGGGGAGACTAATCAAAACCCTAATTCATTGTCATGCTTGGATGATCCTAAGGTTTGTGAGGCTCACTATCCTAAAGAAGAAAGAAAGGAGAAGAGAAAGATGAAAGGAGAAGCTCCAAGGTGGCCTAGGCACACCTCAAGCAAATACCACAATCCAAAGTCTCAGATAAGCTCAAAGCAATCAAGGCAAAGCGACACAGAAAACCAAAATTAACACCGAGAATAGGTCTACATGAAATTAGGTGCTAAGCGTCATTCGCATCAAGGATCTCATAAGTCCGCACAAAATTATGAAAGAAAATTAAGTCACAAGGCCATCACGCTTTATCCTTCATCATCGATATTGAACAAGCTTCCTACAAAACATCCAACAAAACTGAAGCCCAGGTCAAATAAAATCCTAAAGAAACAAAGTTATATTAACAAAATAAAATTCCAACTAATCTTATAGCAAATACTAAAATTCTAAATTAATATTTAGACAAAATTAATATCTAATCAAATAGAATTTAATTAAACCATACTAATCAAAATTACAAAATCAAGAATATAAAATTCTAAAAAAACATTTTGAATATTAACAAAAGTTAATAAAAGTAATTAAAATTTAGCTAAACAAAATTATAAAGAAAAAAAACCTAATAAAAATTCACATAATAAAGAAACCAATATTAATAAATAAATAAACAATTTTCAAGTGAAGCAAAATAAAATGAAAAGAACAAAGGAAAGGGGAGGTTAGCGCTAAGAATGGGGATGGCAAAGATGTGGGCCTTGAGCCCAGCATCACCAACAATAACCAAGCAAAGGGGTGCGGCAGCAACTCATGGGTGTTGAGAGGAATTTCGAATGGGCCTGGGGATTCCGATCTGAAGCCCACAACATGAAGTCTTTCTCCTTCACAAAACAAATCAAAAAAAGAAAAGTCAATAACAGATCAGTTTATAAAAAAAAACGCAATTCCTTTTCTTCCAAAATAATCTCGCCGCCCCTATCTCAACGATTCCCTCTTCTTCTCAAAATCATCGCCATTGTTCATCGTCAAAATCAAAACCGAGCCACTCGTTCATCAATCACCGGCACACGATTTTCCTTTGTTGGCACCGATTTCCTTTTCTCCCGGATCCGTCTCGTTCTCGATCTTTCTGTGATGGCGTCAGAAGTGTCGTCGGCGGAAGGTGGAGTTGAGAACGGAGAAGCTGGTCGTGGTCGTCGGCGATGCCGTCGATGTTGTCCACTATCTCTCCCGAATCGCTTCCGTCTCAATTTCACGGTGTTAGATTGTTTGCTTCACGTCGGTGACGCCTCGTCGGCCATTCCTTGCTCACGGTTTCCGCTTCTGTGTGATTCGATCTGCTTCGCCTTCTTCGTCGAACAAAACCTTTCTCAAAACAACGACGAAACAACGTCAACAAAGAACAAATCTCGCCGTCCGTTCCGGCTCTCGAAAACTCATCATCGGCAATCTCAACTGCTCCACTGGTCTGTCTCACATTCCCTCAATCTCTCTGATTCGTCATCCTCTTCTGCTCTGTTTCTGTTTACTGTTGTTGTTTCTGGTTTGTCGAAGGTTAAGTGTTGATGAAGGGTGAAGGTGCGGTTTGTTTACGGCTGTTGCTGGTTTCACTTGAACTGCTGTGGGCACCGGTTGAACATTATAGAAACCAGCTGGAACATATTGATGGTGGTTCCCAGAAGGAGGCATTGCAGCGTACTGGGAAGGATGCAGAAGACCCTGTGTGTTCAAGGTACTGCCTTTCGAATTGTTTGGAGCTGCACCATTTGAGGATGTTCCACCAGATCCCTGCCGTTGCACTTGCTCGGGGCCACGCCGTTGAAGATAATACCCAGTTGAAGCTGAGGTAGTAGAGGTGGGACTGTTGGATTGTGCATCTTGGGAGTGAATGTAAGGATTCGGAAAAAAGAGTTGGGCCTGTTGCAAATTCTGCTTTGCTATTTGCTGCTGCTGGTGTTGGTGTTGTTGCTGCTGTTGTTTGAAGGGAGATTTTGGCGGTGAGAGTGCTTCAGTTATGTATGAAAATGAGTTATGGTTTGTGAGTTGTGGTGAACGGTTAATGGTAATGGAGCTTGAATGAGTCCACAGGTTTTTTGATAAGATTTGGCTGGGTGTATTCTGATTTTTTTGTAGGAAAGATTAAGGGTTTGGAGTGAGATTTGAAAGAGTCGAAGGGTGGCGAAGTTGTGTGAAAGTTTGAGGGAGTATTGTTGCTGTTGTTGGCTGAAGATGGAAATAAGGATAAAGACTTGGAGAGTGAGCAATGTAGGAAGGGTTATTGATGTGTTAGTGGTTTATGTGATATGGAGTGTTTGTTGTTGTTTCTATTTGCAGGTGAAGAAAATGAAGAAAAATTGAGAGCAGAGAGTTGAGAAAATGTGTGTGTGAGTATCGGAAAAAAAATGGAGGAGTGTCTTTTGTTGAAGAGAGGGTCTTGTTGAGTGAGTTAAAAAAAAAGAAAAAAAAAAAAGTTTGTGAAAAAAATCTGAAAACAATATGAGAAAGAGGCGCCACTTTTTCTTGTGTGTCTAGGTCTTGGGATCACAACTTTGTTATTTATACCTAGGTCTGTGGGCCAATTGTCACAGGTAGCTCAATCTCTCCCAGAACCGATCTCTTAGAGCCATCAAAGGCTCGTACCACCAGGTTGCTGGGTCTCAATGCCAATCCATCATATTCTAACTTCACCAGAGCCTTCTTTGGTAAGACATTCAGGGAAGAACCCGTGTCCACCAGCACATGAGAAAGGACAGCTCCTTTGCATTCCATGGTTATGTGCAAGGCTTTGTTGTGGTTACGGCCATCCGCTGTCAAGTCAGAATTGGTAAACCCTAGCCCATTGCTAGCAGTAACATTTCCAACCACGGTTTCCAACTGGTTGACAGTAATCTCTTCAGGCACGTAAGCTGCGTGCAAGACCTTGAGTAGTGCATTCCGATGGGCTTCGGAGCACATAAGCAGTGAGAGGATAGAGATTTTGGATGGCGTCTGGTGAAGTTGATCCACAACTTTATAATCACTCTTCTTGATGATCCGCATAAACTCATCAACTTCCTGATCGAACGGAGTCTTCAGGGTTTCTTTGGCAGCTGGATCTTCCTGCACCGGGCCTTTTCCTTTTGCCTTGGCGGCAGCTTCTGCTTCGGTAGTGGGTCTTTGGACTTGTGAGGCAAAGAGACGTCCGCTTCGAGTGAAGCCTCCGCCTCCCCCCACATTATCTACTTGTGGTGCAGGTGCTGATGTTTCAAGAGTGATTCTTTTCCCTTCACAGTACACGTCAGAGCCATAGTGCCAAGGGATGGCCCTATTGCTTTCATATGGTACTGGTCCAGGCACCGTGACAGTGACTGAACTGATTGCTGCTGCTGAAGGGACTGCAATTGTTTGTGGATCATAAAAGATTGTAACTGGTGCTCTAGCGGGAGCAGCACCTTCTGAATGGTAGGCGGAATTATTTTCAGGATCGTAGAATATGGTAACAGTAGAGACATCTTCATGATTGATTGCTGGTGTTGTAGGAGGTATCGTTGGAAGGACTGCTGTTGTTGTCGATGGAGATTCGAAATGGAATGAAGCTGAAGTTGTAGCAGGAGAAACTGTTGAAAACTGATCATTTGGGAGGACAGATGAAGTACTTGTTGATGTTGCTGATGAATTGTCGGGAACAATAGTTGCTGCGGTTGTAGGAGGTTCTGGAACCGTTGTTGATGAAGTTGTCGGATTTGTCGGAAACGATGTGGTGATCTGTAGCAGGCCACTCTGAATAAGGCTGTCAATTCCATTCCTCAGGTCCTCACACCCATTCCATGAAATATTGCAATAGGGACACCCTAGTTCACACCCCGGAAATATTTGGTTTTCGCGGAGTTGAGCTTTGATTTCCACCAATGGTGTCCTGATCTGATCCACACTGGTTATTAAATAAGACGGTCTGTCTTCTTCAATAGCGTTAATTCGGGGACCACCATGGTTTGGCATAGGGTTTTTATTGACATTGGGCGGAGGTGCAAAATTTAGAGCCTTGGAGTCTACCAAGTCTTGTACCTTCATATGCAGAGCCCTGCATTTTTCTGTACTGTGACCAGGTGCGTTTGAATGAAAAGCACACCTAGCATTGGAGTCATAGTTCCTTGGTAAACTGTTGGGATCCGGAGGTGCCAACGTTCTTAGCTCAACTAGGTTGAGTTTCAGAAGTTGTGGCAACAAGGCAGCATACGGCATTGGGATCGGGTCGATCACTCGGTTAGCTTGGGATGGCCTCTGTTGGAATGGCCTCTGTTGATTGTTGTTGTTGGAGTTGTTGTTGTTGTAGTTTCTTGGGGGATATTGATTCTGCTGATACTGAGGTTGTTGTTGGAAGTTTTGTTGCGGAGGTTGATAGACTGGCTGAGGATGTGCTGGAGCAGGGATAGTGACTGCTGCTATCGACCTTTGAACGTACTGGGGTCTACCCCTGTTGGTGTGAATGGCATTGGTCTCGCCAGTTCTTCTCGGGCCTGCAAAAGGCTTTCTGGTACTACTGGACGAGCTTGCACCGTTATCAGAGATCTTACCCATTTTTAACAGGATTTCAATTCTCTCCCCAGCTATAACAACATCTGCGAAGCTAGTGGAAGAGAAAGCAACCAACCTGTCAATATACGTTCCCTGGAGAGTGTTCATAAACATGTCTGCCATTTCTCTCTCAGACATTGGTGGTTGAACGGCAGCAGCCAATTGCCTCCATCTCTGGGCATATTCTCGGAAACTTTCCCTTGACGACTGTGACATTCCCATTAGGAGAGTCCTGTTGGGTGCCATGTCTAAGTTGTATTGATACTGTCTGATGAAGGCCTCTGCCAGGTCCTTCCAGCATCTCACAGTTGCCCTTGTCAAGTGGGAATACCATTCCCTCGATGCTCCAGTCAAGCTGTCTTCAAAGTAGAACATCCAGAGCTTCTCATCCATTGTATAGGCCTTCAGCCTTCCCAGAAATGATTGCAAATGAGTCTGGGGGCATGAAGTCCCATTATACTTTTCGAAACAAGGAGGCTTGAACTTATGGGGGATCCTGACCCCGTCTACCAAACCCATGTCCATGACGTCGAAGCCCAAAGAATTTTGAGACTCCAGTGATCTCAACTTCTCAGCTATTTCCTCCAATCGTCTATCATAAGTTTCCTCTCCAGCACCCATTACTGTAAATTGGTCCTCCTGAGGATCTTCTTGAAGTACCCTGGCTGCAGTGGCTGTTCCTTGAACATTTGCAGGAATGTTAATCTCAGGATGTAGCTGTGGGCCAAACACAGGGGGGTTAACATGTGGTTGCACCCTTTCATTGTGACTTGTGCCAGCAGTCCCCACATGGGGCTCATCTTGATTCCTTCCTTCTACCAAAGCTCTGAGCCTCTCCTGGCTTTGAGCTAAGTTGTTCATCACTTCCATGAACTGTGTTATCTGAGTTCTCATCTCCAACCTTTCGTTGGCCATCTGGTTTCTGACCTCCGTAAGGTCCTGCTGCATCTGATCCATCTGAATTCCCGGAAGGTTGTTTCTAGTTGGGTACCTGTGTGGCCTGTTGAGAGGAAATACCCGGCGGCGAGCAATAATTCCTGAATATCACAACAGAGGTTAGCAACAACAAAACAAAAACCTACAAAACAAACAAAAGGGTTAGCATGCAATGCAGTTATGCTTATTTGCTCTCAAGGTATCCGGTTTGGCATTCAGTTTTGACCCTTCCAGACCCTTGAAGATGATGCTGTTGAAGTTGCTTTTGAAGTGAACCCAGATAGAAACCAACACAAATATATTACATAAGATGAAATAATACAACTTGTTCATTTTACAACACAAGCCCTTAAAGGGGTCAAAATACATCACAAAAAGGTAAAAGTACATAGAATAGGAACAACAACAAGCAAATGATCAAACTCCAAGGCCAAACTCATCCTCACGAACTTCCTTAAGAAGTGCTTCGGTCACAGGATCAGCCGGACGCTCCGTGAGACCTCTGATGAGAAGGTTTCTTGTTGCAACAGCTGCAGTCAATCTCTTGTTCTGACTTTGGTCCTTAGACCTCTTCACTCCAGCTCTGATTTCTAGCTCTGATATTTCCCTCTGGGCTGCCGCCAGAGCTTTTTCCATCTGTCCCATCTTGTCTTGAACTCTCTTGTCTTCTAGAGTACGGGCCTCAGTGATCCGGACCCACCTGGCCTGACTCTCTTTCAAATACAAGTCTGTCCTTGCTCTCTGGAACTGGGCTTCTTTGCAAGCATTCTTCAGAATCTGTTCACCAGCTTTAGACTTGTTGATATAATCTCCAGACTTCTCAATTTTAGTCAAGTGTTCCACTTTCAATTTCTCCAATCTCTCAATCTCCCTCACACCTTCACTCCTCTCCCAGAGGGTCTTCTGCAAAGCCTGGGTTAACTTCTCATTTCTTTCCTTCAAGCTCTCAAACTCTTCCAAACTGATAGTGGCAGGGGGTGGTGCTGAAGATGACTCAGGCATGTCTTCTATGGTGAAGGGCATTCCAGAGAATTGGGCCCTAGCATGGGACCACTCATAATATTGGACCGATGCCACATTATTGCACTTCCCCAGAATGGTGATTCCCTTGGTTTGAACATGATCCCAGGCCCAGGCAGCCTGTCTAACAGTTGCCAGACTAATCTTGTTCTCACAGTAGAGGGTCTCAACCAAGTCCTGTTCCCTAGGAGTATGAACTAGTGCATAGCCCAGTTGCCTCCTGAACAGCAGAGGGTTGTAATTGATACTTCCCTTAACTCCTATTAAAGGCACATTTGGAAAATGTCCACAGCTGGTGATGATATCCCTGCCCTTGGTGTTTTGAGTACACCATCTGATATCTGCTGTAGTGAGAGTAGTGAGCCTCTTAGCCCAGTTGCTTTGCTGATGAGGATTTAGAAATGCATCTGTCCTGGGTAGATGCCTGAGAAGCCAAGCATGGAATAATGGAGCACAAATCCTCACTAGTCTGCCCCTCTGTTTCTCATTCCTCTGATGCACTGAATAGTAAAGATCCCCCAATAAAGTTGGCACTGGGTTCTTTAGGATGAACAAATGGGTTGCATTCTTGCTAATGAATCATGGCTCATCTGCAAACAACACAATTCCATATACACTTAAGGCCAACAGAGCACAAACAGCTTTCCACTCCCCCAGGGAGGCTTTCAGACTAGCTTGAGAAATCAGGAAGTCCAGATGAAATCCAGGGATCCCAGCTTTAGAGGTCATGTGTTGCTCAACCAAAACAGGCTCCAGGTGCAAAGCTTTTGCTATCTCTCCATTGCTGGGAGGGACCATTTCAGGGTTGAAAGGGATTTCTCTCTTGATAGGCATACCAACTAATGAGGAGTACTCTTCCAATAAGGGGCCCAACTGAAAGTCTTGGAAAGTAAAACATCTCAGTGGAGGATCATAAAACTGAATGCAGGTGTGGATGAGGCTTCTCTGTGAAGGGTCCAGATCCATAACCATGTCCAGTATATCCCCATAATGCTCCTTGAACAAAGGTATGTGATCTGGAGTGATCAGGGTTTGGATCCTCCTGATGTCTGATAAGTCTGGTTGGAAGAAATGATAGGTGATGTTGCTTTTCTTTGGAGCCATAAGTGCTGAGACTGAGTAGAGATAGGTACTGATGCTGATGCTGAAGAAGAGGGCCACTGATTGGCTGGTGCTAGTGATAGCTGAAGCAGGTGCTGGTGAAGATGGGCCAAAACTGCAGATGGGGTCAAAACCAAAACCAGATGAAGGTGGATACCCTGAAACACAAATAAGCAAATGTTAATATGATGCAATGGGTATGTATGCAAATGAAATGCAAGGGTTTGTGACTGAGCTGGATTTGATCAAAATGCCCTGATATAGGTCCAAGTGTGTTCAAGAATTCCAGTTGGAGGTCTATAAATCCAGTAACCAGGGTGGGGGACTCAAATAAAGAGCCACATGTCCAAGGTTTTAGAATCACAAGAACTGTCCAACATGGAGCATTCTTAACAAAGTCAAAGTAACAGGGTATTCTGAGGTCAAGGTACCTGCAAACCTGTAAACAGCCCAACCCCCTCACAGGTGGTGATCTAGAACAAGGATCCTCAGACTTGGATCAGTTATGAGAAGTGTAAACACTTCCAACCCGGAGGTACAGTGTTTACAATAACCATAACAATTCCTCCTCTAATTCACCTCAGTTTCTGAAGGTCAATACTAAAAGGTCATCCAGACTTAGCAGGCTTCCCAGATAGCCCTAGCATTGCAGGAAATCTGCAACACAGAGTTCTCAAGAAGAAACCCATATCTGAACCGTGTTTCATATTCCCGCACCAGACCGAAATGGAATGGGAAAGAATATGATTCACTCTAGCCTAGGTGTCACTCAGGTCCCAGGTATAGGACCTTAATTCTCAATGAAACACCCACCCACCAAAACAAAAACCAAATCCAGCCAGCAACAATGACAGTATGATATATATATAAATGCAATAAAGAAAGCAGTAAAGTAACTGTACATAAAGCAATAAACAGAAATAAGTACAAGCACAAACAAGCACATAACACCCCAGTAAACACAAATCAATCAAGCGCTAGGAGGAACCCACAAAAAGAACCAGAAGCCCTGGTTGCAGTATAAGGTTCCCCAGCAGAGTCGCCAAGCTGTCGCTCCCGACAAATGAAAATGGGTTCATATGAAGGTACAGACGCGAACGGTCGGCGAGAGGGAGAATGAGAACACACAGCCGTGAACTCACTGGAGATGAATAGAGTCGCCAGCTAGGCATTTTTATCCCGGAGGAAAGGTAATGCTGCATAGACCTAGAAAAAGATGGATAAGACGGTTGCGAACCAGAGAGACTGAGAAAGGGGGTTGGTTACAACCTGGGAAGGTATTAGCACCCAGATTGTCCGCCGTACTCGACGGGATCCACGCTTAAAAGATTTGTGTTTTAAAGGGGTAGTTGAAGCTGTAGGAGTGATACTTGTTACATCTGATGGAATGATATGTGCTGGTGTTGTAGAAGGAATGACTGTTGATGTTGTAGGAGCTAGAAATGTTGAAGTGACCTGTAAAGAGCATTCTTTGATAAGATTGTTGATGTCGGTCTTCAAATTTGCACAACCGTTGATGGAAATCTCGCAAGCTTCACAGTGGGCCTCACAACCCGGGAACACTTGGCACTTTAAAAGCTGGGCTTTAACCTCGGCCAGAGGTGTTCGAATGCTTGCAATAATGTCAGTTTGGTTCACTAGTTGATCCTCCTCAATGGCATTTATCCTAGGCCCACCATGGCTAGGCATAAGATTCTTGTTAACACTCGGAGGGGGTGCAAAGTTGACTGCCTTATGTCATACCCCAAATTTTTCCTACCCGCACTATTTTATTTTACTGTCTAACCATCATTTCAAAAAATCCAAAAATATGTATTATTTTATTTTTCTGTCTAGCGAATATTCCAAAGATTCAAAAAATGCATTTATTATCTTCAGACTAAAAAATTCAAAATTTCTTTTTATATTATCATAGGTTTTTCTTACTTTATCTTATTATGTAGTCGTTATAAAAAAAAATATAAAAAGATCTATTATCATTTTTTTACATAAGTCCAATATCTCTCTTTTATATTTTTTATGCCCATCACAAAAATTTCCATATTTAATTCTTTTATTATTATTACTATTGTTATTATTTTTATCTTTTTATTATTATTACTATTTTTATTTCTTATTTTATGATTATTATTATTATAATTATTAAGAATTTTGTCTTTATTGTTACTTTTACTTTTTTTATTATTATCTTATTTTTATTATTTCCTTTATTTTTATTAGTATTAATATCTTTGTATTATTATTAACATCTGTAGTTTCTATTGATATTATCATTAGTTTGTTTTTTTTCTAATTCACAAAAAAACACTTCAGGCTGTCAAAAAAGGCACAATCCACCAACAGAATTCCATTAACTCTCACAACACACACAATCTGTTACAGCCTGCAAATCTCACAATATAGCTGGCTATGAGAAAGTGACCCACCCACAATCCATTCCTTCTGCAGCGCATCGTACCAATTTCCAGCGTCATCACAACAAAACCTCATAACAATTTTTCACAACAAAATCCCATTTCACCCTCAACATTTCCTTTATATTTGGCATCTCAGTCTCACTAAAAGGAGGGGGCTTAAAAAATCAGAAAAAATCTGCAAAGAAACCATATGAAATCACCTTCCATAGCCCTCTGTTCAAACCACCGCGCTACACCATAAACAAAAACACTAAAAAACCAGAAAAAGATGAATAAAATCTGAACTAACACCAGAAACTGAAACCAGAACAACAAACGCAACCAAAATCATTTTCATCCTCAAACCATCAACAACACAGATGCAGAAACCTGAAGTCGAGCCGCATAACACCACTCTCACCATTTTCTGCAAAACTGCATCGCCGAAATCCACCTCTTGAACGTCACCGCGCCGCTGCAAATAATCATCGGCGGAGAACCTCTTATCGTTGCGACGAACAAACAACCTAAACAACCTTCAAAACTCGAAATGTTGTCGCGATCTGAGAGTGAAATTTGAGCAAGAGATCCGTAAACCTTTTCGCCGAGAGACCTTCCGTTGAGAAAAAAAAAGAGTCGCGTGCAAGTGACTTTCAGTGAGAGTCCAGCGATTTGAGCGAGATCGGACCGAACGAGATTAAGGGACAGGTCGCGCCGCCGTGAGAGGGTGGGTTTGTTCTTTTTCTGGAAATGCGTTTGAAGGAGAAACACGTTTCTCTGTGTTTTTGACTGGCTATTTTGTTTTTATTTTATGATTTGTTAAATTGTTTTATCATTTTTTTACAGCAAAACATTTTTTCTGTTGATGTGAGTTTGGGCTAGGCCCATTTTGATTCATTTCTTCGCTATTTGCACACATACCAGCGCCAATATCTTTTTTTTCTTCTTATTTATTTGAGTTTTTTTTTTAATCTATTAATTTTGTTTTGTTCATTTAATTCCCATTCTGATCTAAGACTTTATAATTTTTATTTAATTTTTATTTGGATTCCTATGTTTATATTTAAATTTATGTGAGTAATTTAAGTCTTTTTTAGGGCCAATGATATAAAACAAATTAAATTATCTCCAATATTTTTAATTGGAGAATTTAATTAATATGAGGCTTATTATTTAATTTATTATATCATTTAATTACAACAAAACAAATTTAATTTATTTTTTATTTTATCATATTATTTTGATTATTCAATGTATTACTAAATTTATTATTAATTTAATTCAATTATTTGTATTTATAACTTTATTGCAACTTAAGTTTTTCAACTCAATTTAATCCACTCATTTATTTTTCTCGTAATTTATTTCTTTAATCGAATTGCAAATTAATGTAAGTCGAGCGCATCGTGCCTCGCCATCAACTCTTCCGAACCCGACATTCGAATATTTTCATAATCAAAGTAACGGATTAACTGAATTCTGGAGTCTCGCATTCCTCGAATTCTTGAATGAACACTCTCGAGGCTCGCCCCGCGGGATGCGGTTCATTCGACTTTCCGTAATTAAAACTTTTAATCCACATATCAAATAATGAAAGAATTGAATTCTGGAATCTAGCATTCCTTGAATTCTTGGATAAATTCTCCTGAGGCCCGCCCCTCAAGACGCAGTTTATTTACCCTTTCATTCTAAAAAACTCTAATCGAATCAAGCATTTCTCCAAGCGAACATTATTTAAATCCTTTCTATCTCACAAACAAGCTAGTGCTTCAGCCTCCTATCGCGAGCAGACAAGCCAACGCTTAGCAGTAGAATGCGATTTAAATAATTGTTCATTAAAACAAACCAATCGAACCTTAGTGCCACGAACTACGAAGCTCTGACTTTCCCATTGCACAAGGGAATACGTAGGCACACGGATCTTACTCCTTGCCGAGCACCCTAGGAACAAAATAACCCATTTCCCCTATTAACCTTAGATTAGAATCGTCTGCATTTACTTTATTATTCGAAGAAAACAGAAAGCATAAGTTAACATTAAATCGCAAATTAAATTAAGTGGTTCCCGTTGAGTACAACGGACGTAAGGGGTGCTAATACCTTCCCCTTACGGAATCGACTCCCGAACCTAGAATCTGGTTTCAAAGACCTTGTTCTATCCGTTTTCAAAAAAGGTTTCTCGATATTTTCCTTTTCCTTAATTGGAATAAAATAAGTTCGGCGGCGACTCTGTTGTTTTAATTTTTATCCGCGGTATCTTTTATCGCGAGGTCGTATTTTTCGAGGTGCGACAGATGGCGACTCTGCTGGGGAAATCAGAGAGTCAAGCCTAACTTAGTTTACTTTTGCAATCAATGTAGACTTTGCTTACCTGTTTTCTTCAAACTTTTTTATTTATGCTTGTTTATTTGTTCTTCTTATTATGATCATTATCATACTTGCTTGTTCGATCCTGGGTTGGCATCTGAGTTTTCAAAAAAGAAGAGGGAACACTTAGTTTAGAATTGGAAGTTATTAGTGTTAGTCTCCAAGGACTCGCTCCTTGCAAGCCTAGCATGAAAGCTTCTCCTAGAGAGTAGACCTATTCATAGATCTCGTCATAATGCAGCTAGCCTGTCGCATGACTTGATTCATGAAAGGGTTGTGACTCTAGGACCCACTTTTAGAATCAGTTTCAACGTTGGCAGTTGCGTAGTTTTAGTCTCCGAGGACCCGCTCCTCATACGACTAACATGAGAACTCCACTCAAGGTAGATCTTAGCATTATTATTGTCATAATACAGCTAGCCTGTGGCAGGACGTTAGTACGATTAACGTCCGTGACCTT
Source organism: Lathyrus aphaca (assembly GCA_963966055.1). Classification (NCBI taxonomy): domain Eukaryota; kingdom Viridiplantae; phylum Streptophyta; class Magnoliopsida; order Fabales; family Fabaceae; genus Lathyrus; species Lathyrus aphaca. The sequence continues at coordinate 278,481,752 of OZ014523.1, forward strand.
GAGTATCTTATCCATAACCGTAGAAACTATCCTGTGAGTGGTTTTACGGATAAAGAACTTATAACAATCCTATAAGAGTCTACCTGCTAAGGTTACTTTTATCAGAGATACCAGTTATTTACTCGTTACTATGGTTCACCTTAGAGCAGATTATACTCGTGATCCTGGATCTTGCATTGCATCCATGCGCATATTAATTTCATTTGCATTAATTTGTTCATCTTGCATTTCATTCCAAATCCGTAAACTCATTGCATGTTCCTTCATCTTCAGTAAATCAAGCTGGTTTCCCAACGCCCGTATCGTGCTAGACGCCCGTATCTAACTAGAGCCAACACTAGAAGACTGATGGACGTGTGTAAACACCCCAAATTTGCCCTCACCCATTCACACCATGGCTTGTGATCTTTTCATATGCATAGGTTCAATCATATCACCTCATATTGCATTTTTGATTCACTGCATTGTTCCCAAGTCATCTGCATCTAGGGTTTGTGATCTGAGCAATCCAGGAGCTTCTTGAGCCACTCCAAAGGTCATCAATCACTTTAAATGAGTCCACGTATGTTCAAGCATCATATTATATCCTCTCAAAGTCAATAATGTCAAAAAATCACAAGAACTGGGAATGGCATGGAAGCAGAGCCAGGTTTGACTGCACAGATGACCTAGAATTAGGGTTTTGGTTTCAAAGGCCATAACTCCAAATTTTTTGGTCATTATTGTTTCTATTGGTCTCTATATGGTATAGGGATCATGCATATCAATTTTCATGAAGAAATTCCATGGGGAAGTCATCTGATTAAGAGTTGACTTTTTGAGCAAGTCAGTGCAAAATCAGGGCATCTGAGGCCCTCAATGACCCAACCAAAGGGTGTTCATCATCATTTTGATTATTTATGATCTTTATTTGATCATAGAAAATGTTGGAAGTTCACAAAGTTGAAGAATTTCAAGCCATTTGCAAAGTTGACTTTTTGGGAAAATGACTTGTAATGGAAACTTGCCATTTTGGGAAACTTTTTCAACCCTTGCTTTTTGATTCAAAAATGCTTCAAATGGGAAAACTTTGGTCATGAAAGTTGTAGAATGGATCATTCCCTTTTCAAAAAGTACAAGAAATCATTCTAATTCATTTTGGATCAAAAGTTATGGCTTGTCAAAGTTGGGAAAAATCACATAATTTCAAGTTATGCACCAAAGAGGGAAACTTGCAAATTCTTGTACCAAGGAAATTTGTGACTTCTAATTGATGTCTAACCTTTACACAAACATCATACATGACTTAAACTTCAGATTGGCCCAAGAATTTCTTAAGTTCCATGCTTTAAACTTCAAGAATTACAAAAGGGGCCAAAGTTGGACAAAATTGCAAAATGATCCATAACCCTTCATCCACTTGAGCCAGCTCACAAAATCTGATTTCATGACACTCCTTGATCCTTGCTGCGCATAGCCATGCCCCTATCTCAGCCTGCCACTTGCCCATACCTCCAAATACAACTTGCTTGACTTTTTGCAACTTGAGCCATACCAATCACACTGCTCCACAACAACTCTCTGCCCAATCAGAACCTCATATGTGGACCTAGAGCAAGCCATTACACACAACAATCCATGCTGAAACACTCTCCAAGCCATAGTTATCAAAAATCCTCCAACTTGCAAAACCATTCGAAACTGACTCCACAAGCATCAAACCTTCAAACTTTTTTCACCATTCAACTCACCATGATCCACTGATCATTTCCCACCCTTCATTTGGCCCTAAAACCTTCACAATCAAAAATACGATTTCCACACTTCACAAACTGTACTTCTGCCATCTTCATTTTGGGGCCATATAAACTCCAATTAAGTATCACAAACACTTGAAGAGGATCATTGGAGCTGGTTTGAAGCAAGGAATTGGCCAGAAAGCACCATTTTCGAAAGCTTCAGTTCAGGTATCATCAAGAACTTTTTTTCCAGAAACTTGATTTTAAGTTCTTAGATTGTTCTCCATGCTTCACTGATCACACTGCACCTTTTGGTTTCGAAAATGATTGAATATTAAGCATGTATGAAGCTTCTGAAATTTCTGTGATTTTTTCCGTTTTGCTTCGAATCTCTCTGATCATGTGAAATAAATCCTGTTTGATGATTGATTCTTGTTTAGAATGGGGTGGGGATCATTTCTGGAGAGTTAGAGAGCTTAGGTTTGTGTATTGAGTGAGATTGAAGAAATGGATGGCCGGAGAAGATGACCGGAACACTGTTCCGGTCACCTGAAAGTGATTAGGGCATCAGATTAGGGTTTAATCATAATTAGCGTAGTTTGAATGCTGACCCTTAGATGACGCGCGAAGTCAATTCCCTCCATCCTGAGTTTGAACCTGGGCCCTTGGATTGGCTGACTTTCCTTTTTCCTCATTAAATTCATTTTTATTTCATTTGTTTTATATTTAATTTCTACGAATTTTAAAAAATAGCAAAACACTTTAAAAAATTCTGAAAATTTTTGTCAAACATTTCATTAATTTTCAGAACACAAAAATATTTTTATTTTTATTTTTTGCATAAAAAATTATTTTTAAATCATTTAAAAGTTTATTTTTAATTAATTAATGAAAATTAATTAATTAAAAATACTTTTAGGTATTTAAAAATCACAAAAAAATTCATATAGCATTTAAAAACATTTAGAAACATTGTCCAACTCTCAAACCAAATTTCTTTTTTGATCTTGACCCCTTTTGATAACTTTCAATGGAATTAAATTCATTTTGAGGCAATATTGTGTGACAAACTTCAATAATTCATTCCTGCCTAACCATTGAGAGTTGGACAATGATTCTTTTTGCATTGCATCTTGTATAGCATGTAGTTTATAGGATTAAATTGGCATGAATTGATCTTGCATTTCCCTTTTGTTTGGCATTTTTCTTGTCAAGGTACCTTAAAACCCTAGCAATCTTAGGAAATTCATAACTCTCATTAGGTTAAGAGTTGGATCCCCTCCTTTGGGCAGTGAGTTTGTATAGGGTTAGGGTTCCTTTGATTGTATTTTCAAATTTTTATCATGATGTTTGCCTCTGGTTTTGGTTTTTTCTTTGTGTGTTGATCATAAACCCTAATTCATGCCTTTCTTTGCATCCATCTTCCATTTGCTTGCATACCATGACTTTCCATGACATTTTATGCTTTCATTTGATTCATAATACATCTTAGGACATATTAGAATCATGTTTGATCATTGCATCTTTCATTTGCCATGTTGTATGTCATTGGCATTCCATAACTTTTCATGTACATCCATGGTTCAAAACATGCTTCTTTAGCATCCATATGTTTGTATGATCATCCTCATGCCTTGCCTCATGTTTGCATCATCTCTTAGCATCATTAACATCATACTCATGCTTCTGACTTTGTCTTGCATCATTGCATTGCATCTCATTTTGCATTGCATTTCATTTCTTTTGCTAACTTTTCAGGTGGTAAGTTGTTTGAGAAGTGAATTTGCCTTCACTTCTCACAATCTCTTTTCATCTCTCTTATGCATCATTGCTGCATTTTATCTTGTGCTTTGGATTGAGCTTGCTCATTCTTGTTCATCTTACTTTCTTTCTTCAAGCAACTTGACTTCTTAAGTGAAGCAAGTTGTTTTGCTTCTCTTTGCTCCTTTCATCTGCTTCCTGGTGGTTTCTCTAAAGATCTTTCTTTTAAACCTCACAAACCCTAGGACTTCCAAGCATGATAATAATTAGGGTTTGATTAGTCCCCCATTTAGCTTTTACCTTTGTGTCTCTTTGAGTCTTCTCTTCTCATCTCATAATCAAGGACTAAACCCTAAAGGCTTTAAGGCTTTGTGATTAAGCTTATGCCTGCATCCTTCTATTAGGATGGAGTGTTTAACTTTAATCCTAAGTGTTAAACCCTTAATGTGTTTAAATCCTTTAATCAATTCACTTAATAATCATCAAGACATCAAGCTTGTAACTTGGGCCTTGCATTAGGGTTCTAATTCTTCCTTAATTGGTCAAGAAGGACTAACCCTAGTGTTAATGGACAAGTCCCCCTCAAGTTGTCTTACAAATCATAAAACTCACTTCTTCATCTAATCATTAACTAAAATCCATCTAATAAAGGTTTTGTTTTGTCATGAGGTTAATCCCTAATCATGGATTAAGTTGAGGAGCTTTCCTCAGCTTAAACATTCTCATCTATTATCCTTCTATTGGGATGGTGTAATGAGTCTGTTTAATCCCTGATTATGGCTTAATCTCATTACTCAACACTAAACAAAAACAACAAAAACATCTAAATAATCACAAATAGGTTAATGATCTTAATCCTACATCATGGTGATTAAGTGTGAGATGCTGACTTCACACTTAAGGTATTCTCATTACCCCTAATCAGAGGGAAGATGTGATGAGTTTACTAAATCCATTGGTTTAGGCTTAAGCTCATTATCCTATGACAAACTTCAAAAAGCAATAAAAGACTGAAAATACCAAAAACAAACAATAATCGTCTCCTCCGGGATTCTTTTCTCATCTCATTCACTCACAAACGAGAACTCGCTTCTTCCGTCTAATGCAAGACAGTTTGCACCTGAGCCAGACAGGTCATACACTTGAGCATAGAAAAGTAAGCAGTTCACAAGTCAAATAATTTTTCAATCTCTTTGGGTCGAACTACGGTGTTCTGACTTCCTCATTGCACGAGAGGTTACGTAGGCATAACTTAACAGTTATCGAACAAAAGTCTCTGTATATTCCCCCTCTTTCCAGCATTATTCTTTAAGCCTCATAGTCTTGAGCATTTCATTCTTGTTCTTACACTGACACTTCACTTGTACACTTCACACTTCTCTTACACTGACACTTGCATTCTTTCCAGCTTTGATACACAAATTGCACTGACACTACCCCTTTAAAACACAAATCTTTTAAGCGTGTATCCCGTCGAGTACGACGGAAAATCTGGGTGCTAATACCTTCCCAGGTTGTAACCAACCCCCTTTCTCAGTCTCTCTGGTTCGCAACCGTCTTATCCATATCTTTCTAGGTTTATGCAGCATTACCTTTCCTCCGGGATAAAAATGCCTAGCTGGCGACTCTTGTCTTTCTGAGTTCACTCCTGTGTGTTCTCATTCCTCCTTTCGCCGACCGTTCGCGCTTGTACCAGGATGCAAATCTTTGGGAGCGACAGCTTGGCGACTCTGCTGGGGACATCTTATACTGTAACCAGGGCTTCTGGTTCTTTTTGTGGGTTCCTCCTAGCGCTTGTTTGATTTGTGTTTACTGGGGTGTTATGTGATATTTGTGTTTGTATATTTGCTTTACTTGTTGCTTTATGTACAGTTATTTATTGCTTTCTTTACAGCTTTATGTATCATACTGTCATACTGTTATCTGGATGGATTTGGTTTCTGTCTTGGTGGGTGGGGTTCCATTGAGAGTTTAAGGTCCTATACCTGGGACCTGAGTGACACCTAGGCTAGAGTGGTTCATGTTCTTTCCCATTCCATTTCGGTCTGGTGCGGGAATATGAAACACGGTTCAGATATGGGTTTCTTCTTGAGAACTCTGTGCTACAGATCTCCTGTAGTGCTAGGGCTATCTGGGAAGCCTGCTAAGTCTGGATGACCTTTATTATGACCTTCAGAAACTGAGGTGAATTAGAGGAGGATATTTTATGGTTATTGTAAACACTGTACCTCCGGGTTAGAAGTGTTTACACTTCTCATAATTGATCCAAGTCTGAGGATCCTTGTTTTAGAACATCACCTATGAGGGGGTTGGGCTGTTTACAGGTTTGCAGGAACCCTTGGCCACATCATACCTTGGTACTTGTTTTTAAGAATGCTTCACTTTGGACAGTTCTTGTGATTTAACCCAGGACATGTGACTCCTTATTTGAGTCCCCCACCTTGGTTACTGGACTTTTGAACCTCCATCTGGACTTCTTGAACATACATGGACTTATATCAAGGCAGTAATCAGATCCAGCTTGATCACAAACCCTTGCATATCATTTGCATACATCATCATTGCATCATTTAACATTTGCTTATTTGTTTTTCAGGGTATCCATATTACATTTGGCTTGGTTTTGACCCCTTCATCTGCATAGACCCCTACTCATCAGTTATCTGCATCAGCTATCTGCTTCAGCTATCAGTTGCCTGCTTCAGCTACCTCCATCATCATCCTCAGCCTATCAGTGGCTCATCTCTAGTATCAGTCTTCATCATCAGCATCCGCTTTCAGCTCTTCATCAGCAGTCATGGCACCCAAAAAGAGCAACATTTCATATCATTTATTTGAGCCTGTGCTGACTGGTATCAGACAGGTCCAGGCGCTTATTACTCCAGACCACATCCCACTATTCAGAGAGCATTATGGAGGCATCCTTGATTTGGTTATGGACTTGGACCCTTCTCAGAGGAGCTTGATCCACACTTGCCTACAGTTCTATGATCCTCCTTTGAGGTGCTTCACTTTCCAGAATTTTCAATTGGGACCTTTGCTGGAGGAGTTCTCATCTTTGATTGGAGTACCTGTCAGGGGTGGTATCCCCTTCAACCCAGAGATGGCTTCTCCCAGTAATGAAGAAGTGGCAAAGGCACTGTATCTGGAACCTACTTTGATTGAGCAGAACATGACAACAAAGGCTGGGATCCCTGGCCTACACTTAGACTTTCTGATTTCTCAGGCCATCCTGAAGGCCTCCTTGGGAGAATGGAAGGCAGTCTGTGCATTGTTAGCCCTCAGTATATATGGGGTTATACTTTTTGCTGATGAGCCCAAGTTTATCAGCAAGAATGCTATTCATCTCTTCCTTTTGAGGAACCCAGTGCCCACCTTGCTGGGAGATTTCTATTATTTTGTTCATTAGAGGAATGAGAGGCGGAGAGGGAGATTGGTGAGATGTTGTGCTCCTCTATTTCACACTTGGCTGCTTAAACACTTACCCAAGACTGATGCCTTCCTGAATCCTCACCAACAGAAGAACTGGGCTAAGAGACTTATTGCTCTGACTTCAGATGACATCAGGTGGTGTACCCAGAGCACCAAAGGAAAGGACATAATTACTAGCTGTGGGCAGTTCCCCAATGTACCTCTGATAGGAGTGAAGGGTTGCATCAACTACAATCCTTTGCTGTTCAAGAGACAGCTAGGCTATGCTTTGGTTCACCCTCCTAGAGTGCAAGACTTGGCTGAAACCCTGTATTGTGAGATGAAGCCTAATCTAGCTGTTGTCAGACAAGCATCCTGAGCTTGGGACAACATCCAGGCCAAAGGGATGGCCATTCTTGGGAGATGCAATAATGTGGCTTCAGCTCAGTATTATGAATGGTCTCATGTTAGGGCTCAGCTTTCTGGGATGCCCTTCACTATTGAGGATGCACCTGGACCATCCACAGTACCACCTCCAGCCACTGTCAGTCTGGAAGAATTCGAGAAACTGAAGGAAAGGAATGAGAATCTGTCTCAAGCTCTGAAGAAGACCCTCTGGGAGAGGAGTGATGGTCGTCTAGACATTGAGAGGTTAGAAAAGCTAAAGGTGGAGCATCTAGCCAAGATTGAGAAAGCAGAGGACTACATCAAGAAATCAAGAGCAGGAGAGAAAATTTTGAAGAATGCCTGTAAAGAGGCCCAGTTTCAGAAAGCTAGGACTGATTTCTATCTGAAAGAAAGTCAGGCTAGGTGGGTCAGGATCACTGAAGCTCGCACTCAAGAAGATAAGAGGATTCAAGCCAGGATTGAGCAGTTGGAGGCCAATGAGAAGAAGCAACAGGAGGCTTTGTTGGCAGCCCAGAAGGAAATTTCAGAGTTGAAGCTTAGGGCTGGTGTGAAGAGGTCAAAGGACCAAGACAGGCACAAAAAACTGACCACTGCTATTACCACCAGGAACCTTCTCATTAGGAGCATTACAGAGCATCCTGTTGGTCCTGTAACTGAAGCACTTCTGATGGAGGTTAAGGAGGATGAGTTTGGTCTTGGTGTCTGACTTTTTGCTTGTTGTTGCTTTCATTTCATGTACTTTTCTTTTTTATGTTGTATTTTGACCCTTCAGGGGCATGTGTTGTAAAAAACAAACTATGTATGATCCACCTTTTGTAATGTATTTGTCAGTTTGTTCCATTTGAGCTTCTTTCCTCAAGCAACAGCAAAGCATCTTCCTCTGGGTCTGGAAAGGTCAAAACCAAGTGCCAAGCCGGATACCTTGGAAACAAATAAGCATACTGCATTGCATGCTAACTTTTGTTTTGTTTTGTAGGTTTTGTTTTGTTTGTTACTAACTCTGTTCTGGTTCAGGAATTATTGCTCGCTGTCGGGTGTTCCCTCTCAACCGTCCACACAGATATCCTACTCGCAACAATCTTCCTGGTATCCAGATGGACCAAGTACAGCAAGATCTGACAGAGGTCAGAACCCAGATGGCTAATGAAAGGCTGGAGATGAGGAACCAAATGACCCAGTTCATGGAAGTAATGAATGGCTTGGCTCAAAGCCAAGAGATATTGAGGGCATTGGTAGAAAGGCAAACCCAGGAAGAACCTCCTCTGGGAACTGGAGGAACAAGCAACAATGAGAGGGGTCAGCCTCATGTTAATCCACCGGTATACAGGCCTCATCTACATCCGGAAGTTAACATCCCGGGTATTGTGCAAGGAAATACTACTGGAGGAAGAGTCTTACAAGAAGACCCCCAAGAAGAGTAGTTCACTGTGATGGGAGCTGGGGATGAAGCCTATGATAGGAGGCTTGATGAAATTGCTGAGAAATTGAGATCTCTGGAGTCTCAGAACTCCTTGGGATTTGATGTCATGGATATGGGGTTAGTGGATGGGGTAAGAATTCCCCACAAGTTTAAACCCCCGTGCTTCGAGAAGTACAACGGAACTTCCTGTCCACGAACTCACCTACAGTCTTTTCTGGGAAGACTTAAGGCATACACCATGGATGAAAAACTGTGGATGTTCTACTTTGAAGATAGCTTGACTGGAGCTTCGAGGGAATGGTACTCTCACTTGACCAGAGCTACTATCAGGTGCTGGAAGGACCTAGCTGAAGCCTTCATCAGACAATACCAATACAACCTGGACATGGCCCCTAACAAAACCCTTCTGATGGGAATGTCTCAATCCTCCAGAGAAAGCTTCAGGGAATATGCCCAGAGGTGGAGACAGCTTGCTGCTGCTATCCAGCCACCCATGTCGGAAAGAGAAATGGTCGACATGTTTATGAATACGCTGCAAGGAACATATATTGATAGGCTAGCTGCCTTTTCTTCCACCAGCTTCGCTGACGTAGTCATAGCTGGAGAAAGAATTGAAAGCCTTCTGAAGATGGGTAAAATTACTGATAATGGTGCAAGTTCGTCGAGTAATCCCAGGAAGCCTTTTGTGGGACCTAGAAGAACTGATGAGGCTAATGTTATTCATGCCAACAGGGGCAGGCCTCAGTACCTTCACAGATCAGTAGCAGCTGTCACAATTCCAGCTCCAATTCCTCAGCAACCAGCATATCAACCACAACAACAACCACACTATCAGCAGCAAGTTCAGTATCCGCCACAGAGAAACAACTACAACAACAACAAAAACAACAATCAACAACAAAGACCCTTTCAGCAAAGACCATTACAGGCAAATAGGGTGATTGACCCTATCCCTATGCCTTATGCCGCTTTATTGCCACAACTCCTGAAGCTCGACCTAGTTGAGTTAAGGACATTGGCACCACCAGATCCCTCCAGTCTTCCAAGAAATTATGATGTCAACGCCAGATGTGCTTTCCACTCCAATGCACCTGGCCACAGTACAGAGAAATGCAGGGCTCTACAAATGAAAGTGCAGGATCTGGTGGATTCTAAAGCCCTCAACTTTGCACCCCCGCCTAATGTCAACAAGAATCCCATGCCCAATCATGGAGGACCAAGAATTAATGCCATTGAGGAAGACAAGCCATCTTTCTTAATCACCAGTGTTGGGCAGATTCAGACACCTCTGGTAGAAATTAAAGCTCAGCTTCTAGAATGCCAGATGTTCCCCGGGTGTGAGCTCGGTTGTGGTTATTGCAACATTTTGGTCAACGGGTGTGATAAATTGAGAAGCGGCATAGATGGTCTTATCAAAAGTGGTATACTTCAGATCACAACATCAGCTCCTACAAATCCAGCAATCCCTTTGACAACAATTCCCGACTCTTCTACAACTGCAACAGCAATCATTCCAACCAATTCATCAATAACATCAACAATGGCTTCATCCATCACTTCAACAAATCAAATATCAACGACCCTTTCTTCTACAACATCAGCATCCCTTTATTCTGCAGAATCTTCTACAACATCAACATCCATTTATCCAGCAGGATCTTCTACAACGCCAATAGAAAATAATGAAGATATTTCAGCAGTCACCATTTACTATGATCCATCAAATGTTCCTCCAAACCACAACTTTCAGCAACAAACAATGGCACCTCCTACCAGACCGCCGGTCACCATTTACTACGATCCGCACACCATTTCAGTACCCTCCTCTGCAGCAGTCAGTCCAGTTACCATCACGGTGCCTGGACCCGTTCCATATGAAAGCAGTAATGCCATACCTTGGCATTATGGCTCTGACCTCTACTGCAACGGGGAGAAAATCACTTTGGACTCTTCAACTTCTTCTCCACAGATTGATAATGTTGGGGGAGGCGGAGGCTTCACCAGAAGCGGACGCCTGTTTGCCTCACAATTGCAAAGACCTAATGCCGAAGCAAAAGCTGCTACCAAAGCAAAAGGAAAGAGTGTGGTATTTGAAGAACCAATCATCAAAGAAACTCAGAAGACATCTTTTGAGCAAGATGTAGACGAGTTTATGAGGATTATAAAGAGAAGTGATTACAAGGTGGTGGATCAGCTTCACCAAACTCCCTCAAAGATCTCCATATTATCCCTGCTGATGTGTTCCGAAGCTCACAGGAATGCATTATTAAAAGTCTTGCACGCAGCATATGTGCCAGAGGAGATCACTGTTAATCAGCTAGAAACTGTGGTAGCTAATGTCAACACCAGTCATGGACTGGGCTTTACCAATGCTGACTTAACAACTGAGGGGCGTAACCACAACAAGGCTTTACACATCACTCTAGAGTGCAAGGGTGCTGTTCTATCTCATGTACTGGTGGACACTGGGTCTTCGCTCAATGTTCTACCAAAGAAAGCCTTGGTGAAGATGGAGTATGATGGCTTGGCACTACGTCCGAGTAATTTGGTGGTGAGAGCATTTGATGGCTCCAAGAGATCAGTGCTAGGAGAGATTGATCTGCCTGTGATGATTGGCCCGCAGACCTTCAAAATTACCTTCTATGTGATGGACATTCATCCGGCCTACAGCTGTTTGTTGGGTAGACCTTGGATCCATGCCGCTGGCGCAGTTACGTCTACCCTTCACCAGAAGCTGAAATTCGAGTGGGAAGGCCAGATCATCACCATCTGTGGGGAAGAGGACATCTTTGTTAGCCATCTGGCTACGTACAAGTACATTGAGATGGATGGAGAGATCCATGAAACTATGAGCCAGGGATTTGAGGCCCTGAACATAAATGAAGCATCTGTTGTACTGGGAACCTCCATGACGTCTTATCAGCAAGCCAGGAAGGTTGTTGAAGAGGGGATTGCCCAAGGCTGGGGCAAACTGCTGCCCGTGGAGAAGAAGGAGGACAGATTTGGGTTGGGTTACAAACCAACTCAACAAGATCAATCAGAGGATTCCAAGAAGCCCAACTTTGTCAGCGGGGGAATGCTCACCCCAGATGCAGTGAACAACTTGGAAGATGAGTCGGAGGATGAACGCAACCTGGAGAGCTGGATACGTCCAAGGATCCCGGGGAGCCGTATCTCAAACTGGTCTTCCCAGGAAATTATAAGGGTTACTCTTGCAGAGTAATTATTATTTCCTGTATATTTTTAAGCATGCATCAAGTCTTCCACTTGCCCAAGATGTCAAGACTCATTTTGTAATCGGGCCATCTTGTAATTTTGTGCAAACAGATCAATCAATGAATATCGGACATCTTTTGCAAATGAGTCTTTTTCTTTTCCGCTCACTGTTTTTCATTTTTCTTTTTGTACAAAAATAAAATGGCAATGTTTTCAAAATGATAACTTTACTTCACTTTTTCTAAGCAAGATTAAAATCGGTCACTAAAACGAACAATCTAAACCCTTGCAGAGAGTGCCTTTCAGACTACACCGACAACAACACAGCTATGACTTCGTATGACTTTGACAATCCAATCAATCAAGCCGATGAAAGGGTTGAAGAAGATTATGAGCTTCCTGAAGAGCTAGCTAGGTTGTTAAAGCAAGAGGAGAAGGTTATCACTCCTCATCAGGACGAGGTTGAAACGATTTATCTTAGTACGGAAGAAGACGTGAAAGAAGTTAAGATCGGGGCCTGCTTACAAGACTCAGTGAAAGAGCAACTGGTTGACCTGCTTCGTGAATATGTGGATGTGTTTGCTTGGTCTTATCAGGATATGCCAGGGTTGGACACCGATATTGTTGTGCATAAGCTGCCTTTAAGAGAAGATTGCCCACCGGTTAAACAGAAACTGCGCCGTACTCGCCCAGACATGGCAATGAAGATCAAAGAAGAGGTGCAAAAGCAATGGGATGCCAGTTTCCTTGCTATGACTAGCTACCCGCCGTGGGTTGCTAATATTGTACCTGTGCCTAAGAAAGACGGCAAGGTGAGGATGTGTGTGGATTACGGGATCTGAACAGAGCCAGCCCGAAAGATGATTTCCCTTTACCTCACATTGATGTATTGGTGGATAATACGGCTCAGTTCTCGGTGTTCTCCTTCATGGACGGATTTTCAAAATACAATCAGATCAAGATGTCACCTGAAGACATGGAGAAGACAACTTTCATCACACCTTGGGGCACGTTCTGTTATAAGGTGATGCCATTTAGACTGAAGAATGCTGGTGCAACATATCAACGGGCTATGGTGACATTATTCCACGACATGAACCATAAAGAAATTGAATGTTATATGGATGACATGATTGCCAAGTCCCTCACAGAAGAAGACCACCTGGTAAATCTGTTAAAGTTATTCAAGCGCCTGAGGAAGTACCAACTGAAGTTGAACCCCAACAAATGCACATTCGGGGTGCGATCCGGTAAGCTGCTGGGATTTATTGTAAGTGAGAAAGGGATTGAAGTTGACCATGATAAAGTTAAAGCCATTCAAGAAATGCCTGCACCGAAGTCTGAAAAAGAAGTTCGAGGGTTTCTAGGTAGATTGAACTACATTTCACGGTTCATATCTCACCTTACTGCAACCTGTGAACCTTTGTTCAAATTGTTAAGAAAAGAACAAACGGTCAGGTGGAACGAAGACTGCCAGAGGGCCTTTGACAAGATCAAAGAATACTTACAAGAGCCTACAATCCTTATGCCTCCAGTTGAAGGAAGACCTCTGATAATGTACTTAACAGTATTAGAAGAGTCAATAGGGTGTGTGCTGGGCTAACATGATGAGTCTGGTCGAAAAGAGTATGCAATATACTACCTAAGCAAAAAGTTTACCGACTGTGAACAACGTTATTCACTGCTCGAGAAAACTTGCTGTGCTTTAGCGTGGGCTGCTCGCCGACTGAGACAGTATATGTTGACCCACACTACTTTATTGATCTCCAAGATGGACCCAGTTAAGTACATATTTGAGAAGCCAACACTTACCGGACGGGTTGCAAGATGGCAAATGATCCTCACAGAATATGACATCCAGTACACATCTCAGAAAGCCGTCAAGGGCAGTGTATTGTCTGATTATCTTGCTGAGCAACCTATTGATGATTACCAGCCTATGAGATTTGACTTCCCTGATGAAGACATCATGTTCATAAAAGCAAAAGATCATGAAGATCCTGTTCACACTGAAGGGCCTGACCCAGAAGAAGAGTGGACTATGATGTTTGACGGGGCTGTTAATATGAATGGTCGTGGTGTTGGTGCAGTACTCATTACACCTAAGGGAGTTCACATGCCTTTCTCGGCAAAACACACCTTTAACTGCACTAACAACGAAGCTGAATACGAAGCTTGCATTATGGGTCTTGAGAAAGCCATTGACCTCAGGATCAAAACTTTGACTGTGTTCGGAGATTCAGCTTTGGTAATCAATCAAACCAACGGCAAATGGTACACCCACCAAGATCATCTGATACCTTACAGGGATTATACAAGGAGGTTATTGCCTTTCTTTACAACGGTCAAGCTTGAGTATATCCCTTGGGACGAGAATCAATTTGCAGATGCTCTTGCCACCATTTCATCCATGATCAAAGTTCAAGCTGCCAACTTTGTGCCTCGGATTTCGGTGTCCAGACTCGACAGACCAGCATATGTATTTGCAGCAGATGTTTTCAAAGATGATAAGCCTTGGTTCCATGACATTAAGTGCTTCTTGGAGGATCAGACATACCCACCTGGGGCATCTTCCAATGATAAGAAGACATTAAGAAGGCTAGCTGGTAGTTTCTTCCTGAATACCGACGGTTCCCTGTAAAAGAGAAACTTTGATATGGTACTCCTCAGATGCGTCGATAGAACAGAAGCAGACTTGTTGATGCACGAGGTGCACGAAGGATCCTTTGGTACCCATGCAGGAGGGCATGCAATGGCTAAAAAGTTGCTAAGATCAGGCTATTACTGGATCACAATGGATGCCGACTGTTGTGCCTACGCCAGAAAATGCCATAAATGCCAGGTTTATGCGGATAAAGTGCATGTGCCTCCCAATCTTCTGAATGTGATGTCTTCACCCTGGCCCTTTGCCATGTGGGGCATTGATATGATTGGCAAGATTGAACCGACTGCTTCAAACGGCCACAGATTCATCCTGGTTGCCATTGACTATTTCACCAAGTGGGTTAAAGCAGCTTCCTATGCAAATGTTACAAGGCAAGTGGTAGCCCGATTTCTGAAGAGAGATATCATCTGTCGGTACGGAGTTCCCGAGCGAATCATTACTGATAATGGTTCCAACTTGAACAAAAAAATGATGGCAGAACTGTGCCGGGACTTCAAGATCCAACACCACAATTCTTCTCCTTACAGGCCAAAGATGAATGGCGCTGTTGAGGCAGCTAATAAGAATATCAAGAAGATTGTGCAAAAGATGGTGGTCACCTATAAAGACTGGCATGAGATGCTACCATTTGCCTTGCATGGGTACCGTACGTCAATCAGAACATCTACTGGGGCAACACCGTATCAACTTGTATATGGTATGGAGGCAGTCCTACCTGTTGAAGTTGAATTACCCTCCCTACGGGTACTGATGGATGTTAAGCTGAACGAAGCAGAATGGGTCTGATCCCGATATGAACAACTGAGTCTGATTGAAGAGAAAAGACTGGCTGCAATCTGTCATGGGCAGCTGTATCAGAAAAGAATGAAGAAAGCCTTCGATCAGAAAGTCAGGCTCCGAGAATACCAAGTAGGAGATCTTGTGCTGAAAAGACTCCTCCCTCCTCATACAGACCACAGGGGCAAGTGGACTCCGAACTATGAAGGGTCATTCGTAGTAAAGAAAGTTTTCTCCGGTGGAGCACTCATGCTCAGTACAATGGATGGTGAAGACTTCCCGTCCCTTGTGAATTCAGATGCAGTTAAAAAATACTTCGCATAAAATGACCCGCTGGACATAAAAACAGAATGTAAGTCCAGGCAAAAATAGGGCATCCCGGCGAGTCAAAAACAGAATAAAAGACTCGGGCAAAATAAGGGAAATAAATAAAAAAAATGTACACCCGCTGAGTTGAAAAGCCGCATTGGACAGCTCAGGCAAAAAGGGGTATCCCGATGGATTGAAAACCCGAAAGGGCGATCCATGCAAAATAAGGGAATAAGTGTCGCTCCCGGGATTTTCATCCTAGTACAAACGCGAAAGTGGCGCGGAAAGGTTAGAGTCGCCAGCCAGACATTTTTATCCCAAAGGAATGGGAAAGGTAATGTTGCACAAACCTGAGGAAGAAGGAAAGGACAAGGCCTTGCGAACCAAAGATCGGGGTTCGGGAGTCGGTTACGAATTGAGAAGGTATTAGCACCCCAATCCGTCCGTCGTACCCGACGGGATCCACGCTTGCTTGTTTTGTTTCAAAGGGTGAGAAATAAAGAATGCTGCTGAATAAAACTGCTACTGGAACTGGAAATGATAAATGAGAAAGGAACTGGAAAGAAAATGGAATGAAAGGGAAATGTAGGGAAAATAAAGAATGTGCTCGAACGGGCCCTACCCCGCTGCCTACGTACCTCATCGGGATAATGAGGATCAGAGTCGACGTAGTTCGCCTAACCTAGGCGGGAACTATTTGTTTGTGTTTTTTATGTTGGAACTGCGTATGTCTATGCTCAGGTGTTACAGGCTCGTCTGGTACGAGTGCGTTTACCGTCTTGCATATGTGACAAGTCGTCGCGAGTTCGCGTTGTGAGTGAATGAGATGAGAAGAGAAGTTCCCGCAGGATAGTCGCTTATTGTTTGTTTTTGGCTTTTATGAGAAGTGTTTTGAATTTGTTTGTGAACGGTCTTGTACTAAGACCTATCCATCGCGGTGAGTATTTACACCTCGCCCCGAAACAGGACGCGTATAAACACTCCGCGACAAAGTCTCGTGTCGTACAAGAAAGTTCGATTTTTATTAAGTGTTTTATTGCTTTTCTTTATGAGATGAGAAAGAAAGACTCAAGTTGAAAAAAGGACAAACTAAGGGGACTAAGACACAAACCTAATTTTATTATGTACAAGAGAGGTCCTATGGTTAATGAGGTTTTCTAGTCCTAATGAGAAAAAGGAAAAAAAGGGAACTTAGAAATCAACTTACTTCCTAAGGAAGTTAAGTTGTCTCTAAAGAAAGGGAAAGCCTAAAAGAAAAGCACAAAGTGCTAAGGCAAACACAATTAAAATGCATAAGAGATAGGAATGAAGTAATGCTTACCTCAATCTTCCCCCCTACAAAACAAAAGTTAGCATGACAATGCATATTGGAAGTAAAATCAAAGCATGAAAGCGATTAAGTACCATAAACGTCCTAGAATGGAACTAGGGTTCAAAATAAGACCTAAGTCTAAAGGTGAAGGTACCTAAAGGTTACATGACTTTTAAAGTCAGTAGCTACATGATATAGGTCCCTAAGTATGCTAGGATATCTCACAAGATCAAACTATGTCAAACTATGTACAAAAAGTTCACCTAAATGCAAGTTAGGGTTTATGGATGAAGTATGAATGCGTATGGCTTACAAACATGAATTAATACATGAAATGAACATAAAAGTCAGTAGTGAATACTTATGAATGAGGATGCATGAATATACAATCATGGATGCAATAGATTAGGCATATGGAGCAATGAGAAGAAGATGTGAGAAGAAACAGAATAAACATCGCATAAGATCGCACATAATGAAAATTAGGGAAGTATGGCATGTGAATATGCATGAAATGATTATGGGTCAGTAGCATACAAGTTATTAGATGCCATTAGAATGCATGAATAGGCATTAATGATTTGCACATAATTCAAGTTAACAAATAGAGGAGAAAAGAAGCTAGTTTATGTTAAAGTTAATTCACATAAGTATGCACTTTGAAACACTAAAACAAACCAAATGAGTATGGTTCAAAAAATGACCTATGACTGGAATTAAAGACATACAAATGACCTATAATTAACTCCTAAAAGTTACCAAAAAGTATTCCAAGAAAATGGCATGAATGCCTTCCTATCATTTAAGTTATGCTACACATAAACACATGAATCAACCTAGGATCTAGGTGACATGGAAAAATAGCAAAAAGCTTTGAAAAATTATGAAATTAAATCCCTGGAATAATAAAGTCATTATCTCACATTGTCCAAAAGGATTTCACAAAATTATGCACCAAAATGCCAAAACAATTCCTTGATTAGCAAGGTAACAAAACATGATCACCCAAAAACAACTCCACAAAGTGGATCAAAAAGGGCACTAAAAATTATGAAAAAAATGCCTAATGAGCATCAAAATGTCACAAATTACAGTGATTAATCACTCACAAAAAATAGGTCTCACACCTATGGGGAAAAAATCGATTTCGGTCCCTTATGCCAAAACCTTCCTTTTTGGGACAGCTTGTGAACTAAAATCCAAATTAATTATTAAAACCACCCAAATCTGGAAATAAAAAATATGACAAATTAATTAAGAGGATGAGGATCACTCATGAATTTTTCCAGAATTTTATCACACCTAAAACTATTTTTAATAAATGCGCCGAAACGGGTGAAAAAGTGGATTTTAAGGGGAAGTGAAAGGAAGTGATCCTAATGGTTCTTAACCTAATCCCTAAGTTCCAAAACCGATACATATCATCAAAAATCACAAATATAACCAATGCCTCAGGTGGGAGGGCTCAGATGCACCTTAATTTATATGGTCCTAAGCCGCATACGACTAAAATGATGCGTAAAAGTCGAAAACGTCGAAATTACTTACTTGAGTGAAACGCCGATTCTTCACATAAAAGAAATCCGGAAAAAATCCCCAAGCAAGGTTTGTAGTCTCCTATGAGCAAAATAAATGCCCATCATCCATAATTACTTTGTGAAGCTTTACCAAAATTAAAATCGATCGAAATCGATCAAAGAAGCTCATGGACTATTTACATCCAAAATTGGTCTCAACCATAATTAGAATTAGTGCAAAAATTCTAATTAATTAAAAAAAATGGAAATAAAAAACTCTAAACAACATTATCAAAATGCTAATCAAGATATTGATATAAACCAAAATTTATCACAAGAAATTAATCCAATTAACAAGAAAAACCATTCACAAATTTCTAAAATAAAATAGGATAATATAGTGAATACACAGGGTGTAATAGAAACCAGGATTGTGAATAATAAAGGATTGGCCCAAGGCCCTTTAACCTTCTCACATAGCGCAGGTGGGGGTGCACTTAGGATATTCGTGCGTGTAGATAGTAAAACAGGGTGGCTGTAGGCCCAACCCACACAAACAAGACCCGCAGGAGAGGGGTGTACTCAGAATTTTGTGGGTGTTGATAGAAGCCCCATGGCCTGTAGGCCCAATTAACCTGAAAGAATCCGCAGGGAGGGTATAGATCTGAAATTGAGGGGTGTGACTATCACTTCCATGGTAGGAGATCGTTAGGCCCAGTCCAAATTTGTGAAACCCTAAATTCCAAAACTATACTGAAACCTAACCCTAACACAAGATACTTTCTTCAACCCAGCCTCCCTTGTACTGTTCAATGGCGACCTAACCACAACACCATGTCAAATTCTTCCGCCTCTTCGATCATTTTCAAAGCAATAGCTAATCCGTTCATCTCTTCCTGATTCAGAATCAACCGAAACACCCTTCTTCTCCAACTTTCGCCGTCAACCAACAATCCATCCCCATTAATCTGTCACGGCCATTCGAACTGCTCCGTTTTTCATCATCGTCAAAGCATACCACTCCGTTGACGAACAAAGGAAACTCGTTGGCCGTCGCGATCCACAACCTCGCCGTCTTCTTTTCAACTCTCTCTGTTTTTTCGTCTTCGGCCTGTACTTCTCATCAACGATCATCGCTCCCTGGAGATGAGCAACGCCGTGGCCGTAAGGTGTTCTCAGGCCTCATCGTCTTCACGTTGCTACCATCCTCGAGATTCTCAATCCAACATCGTAAGAGTCGCTTGAATCGAGAATCCACCTACCTCTAAGATCAAGCGCAAGAGTGCAGGGAAATAGAAGCCTATGTGTCGGAATAGCTTCTCGACGAATCAAAATACCCAACTTAGGTTGTAATTTCTCGTCCTTCCCATTTTTCTTCATCCCTGTGTACTAGGTCCTTTTGTTGTTGTTGATTTAATTGCGGTGAGTTTCGGATTTTCAGATGTTCTTGCTGAAAGATTGAACCCCAAGAAATTGACGAAGCTGCTAATGAGTGATGCAGACGGAGAGGAAATTTGAGAAGTTGAAACGGAAACTTGAACAATGAAAGATTGATGAACCTGATTGAAATTGTGTGGATTCTCACAAGGGTGACGAAAAGTGAGGGTGAAGATTGGTTGAGGTCTGTTCTTGTTCTTCTTTTGTGTGAGTTGATTTGTTGATCATTGATTCGGTTCTGGGAATTTTTTCTGAATCTTGTGCAGGTTGAAGATGATTGATGATGCTGTTTGCTGTGTTGAATCCTTATTGCAGGTATTGGAGACCATGATGAAGATCGAAGGCGATGATTTGATCATTGTTTTGGGATATCACACATTGGAAGCAGGTGATGAAGCTGTGACTTTTTGTTATGGAGATTAGGGCTGAGACTGATGAAGGTTCGTTTTCTTGTTTGCAGAATGATTGAAAGTTAAAGAAGAGTTTTTAGATTGAGGGGTTATCCATTGCTGGAGATTGGTGATGAGTCGAAGACGGTTGCAAGGGGAAGCCATAGTGCAAAGAGTTTCTGAAGGTGATGATGCAGGATTGAAACTCCAAGGTGATCACAACTGAATGAGAGTTCTCCATTTTTTTTCCAGAGATTCTTTTGAAGATGGTGTAGGTGAAGCTGGAGATTGATGAGAAGTTGGTTGAGAGATTCTGTTTCTGTATTTTTTTCCTGTTATCTCAGTTATGAAAAACTGAATTTTTCCTTTTGGTTGTAACTGTCCTATAACTGTTTCCATGAACTTGTTCTTGTAAATACCAAAATCAATTTTTGTCATTAATTTTTCCCTTTTTATTTAGTTGCAATTAATAATGGGCCATACTAATAAGTGATTCAATTAATTATTATGGATAATTTGGGTGATTAAAATTGGGTACAAATTTAATGAGATGGATTCTAAACGGAAAAAACTTTCGGACATTCGAATATGGGCCTAAAGTGTGTATAAAAATGATTTTTTTGGATAAAATTGGGTCTTGCAAAATGGATAAGAACAATGGTTTGGATTTGAAACGGGTTAAGCAAAAATGAGTCTGAACGGGTTTTGACAAACAACTTGAAAGTTGTTATTGGATTAAATTGGACCGAAAATGGATAAGAAAATGATGACGGCTTGTACTTGAATTTGAATAACATCTTCCAAATAGATCAATAACTGTGTATTCTCCCTTAGCTTGAAACAAATCTTTTGACATACCCCACTCCTAAGCAATTTGATGCCATAATAAAACTTCTCACAATCCCGAATCATTATTGCTCCATAAACGAATTGGATCCAAACCACTCCTTAATACACTGGACCTCCGTTGGTGAAGTTCCCCTCAAAATTATGAACAAAAACTCCTAACTTCCCTTGAGATATTAAATGATGAGGAATACGACATGAGACGTCAAGAAAAGCCAACACCCTTATTACAAGAAAATCTGATTGAACACCTCAGTACTGGATTAGATGCACCAATGACTATTCTCCACAAGTTCAATCCCTAATAAACACGGACAAGGTACGAAACCCTAATTTCCTTGAGCCCTGATCACATGCCTTATGAAACAATGAAATGAACTACTATGATGTTAATGGCCTGGTGAGAAATGCAGATGAGTGCGAAATGATACACCAGTAAAGGGAATAAATATGAAGGCAAATTTTGAGGTATTACAGCTGCCCCTATTCAATCAACTGCAGACCTGAACGGATAATTGCAACAGCTTTTAGACGTTCAAGGTATGGAGTGATTGAATACTCGAATAAAACCTGAAAATTTGCACACTGAGGGTAATGGAAATGCCATTTGCCCATTTATTTATTTATATATTTTGATTTTGACCTCTGAATAGGTAGCGGAGCATAAGACCAGGTGAAAATATGCTAGGAAGAATGCCGTCCTCGAACGACAACTCACAAGGGATCCTCGAATCCAATACTAAAACCATCCTGGAATAAAAACACGATAGTATATCGGCCGCAGGCGATAACCATCAACAACAAAGACTGACCTCAGACAGACTTTGCAAAAGAGACAAACGGACCTCGATCAATAAGCTCAAAAGGTGAACTACTATCCTCGAATAATAGCCACAACAAACAAGACCAACCGCAGAAGGACTTGAAGAAAAGAAATGCCATCCTCGAATGACAAATCAAAAAGATCCTCGGATCTAACACGAAACCATCCTCGAATGGAGACGCAAAGGTATACCAGCCTCGACTGATAACCAAACACAAAGCTGACCTCAGACATACTTTGCAAAAGAGACAAACTGACCTCGATCAATAGGCTCGAAAAGTGAACTACTATCCTCGAATAATAGCCACACAAAACACCAAGACCAACCTCGGAAGGACTTGAAGAAAAGAGTGCCATCCTCGAATGACAATCCAAAAGATCCTCGGATCTAACACGAAACCATCCTCGAATGGAGACGCAAAGGTATACCAGCCTCGACTGATAACCAAACACAAAGAAAATAGGACGAGATGGAACGGGACCATTGTACTTAAATGATAACCCGAAACGTGACCGTTGTACTGAAACGGAGACATGAGGAAATGAGATTGTTGTACTGAAACAAGACTCAAAGACGAGACCATTGTACTTAAATGGAGACTCGAAAGGAATGGGATCGTTGTACTTAAACGAGAGCCCGAGACGCGACCGTTGTACTGAAACGGAAACGCGAAGAAATGAGACTGTTGTACTGAAACAAGACTCAAAGACGAGACCATTGTACTTAAATGGAGACTCGAAAGGAATGGGATCGTTGTACTTAAACGAGAGCCCAAGACGCGACCGTTGTACTGAAACGGAAACGCGAAGAAATGAGATTGTTGTACGGAAACAATACTCAACTGGGGATAACAACAAGACTCGGTAGACGTAACCACCCTGGGAAACGGAGTTGCATTCTGTAGGGAATACTTCAATCTGATTGGAGGTGTAACGGGTCTTATGTAATATACCTCAAAACTGGCCCATGTTGGTATGCATATGTTTGGATTTATGGCATAATGCTCCATGATGATGGAAATGCTACGCTTTGGAGGATGCAGACACAATGATGATTACTAGATGCAAATGCAAATGCAAAAGGGGTCTCCCGATAAGGAGACTGCAAGTATCTCAGATGGCTTGATTGGGGAGGAACTGATGATCACTGCATTGATCTGATCCACCCTGATGAGGAGGAGATAACTCTGCGGGGAAGGTTTTCAATGATACACCGGCTCTGAACAGCCGCCATTGCCAAAAATAAATTGGACTTTGAGATTGGAGTGCCAAGACACTGCTGGAGATGAACTCTTCTTGAACTCTGGTGAGGAAGTGAGGACCTCCTGACTTGGCGGAGAACCAAAGGCATGACACTGTTGAGGAAACACCTTGCTAGGGAGGAAAGAACTCCTTATACTGCTGAGAATTGCCCCTGTCTGAAGGGAAACTTCTGCTTGGGGATAACACCCACCTTCTGCTACCTTGCTGGGAGAAATTTCAACTTCCACTTTACTGGGGAATGACAGATAATGTCAATGATAAAGCTTCCCGCTGAAGATAAGAGCTCAAGTTGCCACTTGCTGGGGATAAGAGATAAATCCTCTCATGTTGGGAATGCGAGATGTAAGGCGTCTCATGCTGGGGATGAGAGACGATGATATCCTCCTGCTCAAGAAGTAACCTTCCATTTGCCGCACTACTGGAGAAGGGATTGTCTAATGAAGCTTGCTGATGAAATAACTCTTGAAGTACTGTGCTGACAATGACTTTGCTTCCAGACTCTGGGTTGATAGATCGCCAACTAATCATGAGTGAACAATGGTTCTTTGCAATTTTCAACTCGCCTCAGATTAAGGTCCGTCAGAAGTAAATGTCTCAAGAGGATTTTACAGAAAACATGGCATATGAAACGCCTCAGTGTCTTCAAACTCTTGGAGAGATTCGTTGGATCTCGAAATAACTGCCCCAGACTGCATGGTCTGTGCAAGAATTTGCCTCGCAAGGATTCATGAAAAGCCTCATATCACTGTGAGATATTCTGCCCCAGTATTTTGAACTTCGGATAGGCGCTTTGAATTGACGGTCTTCGGGAGAGAGTGACTTCTAGTGCTCTTCGGGTGTCCTGCCCCAGTACGAGCCTTGAAGTGATCACCTCTGAATGACTGTGCTTTGAAGAAAACACCCAGATCAACTGTTCTTTGAGAGATTGGATCTCGAAGTAATTGCCCCAGTTTGACTAAAATTTGAAAGTGTGCCTCAGACTAATGGCTCTTTGAGAGATTTGAATCTCGAAGTGATTGCCCCAGCTTGGCTGAATTTTGAAGAGATTACTCGACATGATTGCCCCAGATTAATTGGCTCTTGCTACGACTGTTGGGAAAGTCCCTACTCAATGGAGTTTTTTTTTTGGAAAATTACATCTTCATAGATTGTCCTTTGGAAGTTTTAGCCTTCTCAATTCGGCAAGATTAAGCTTCTGGACTGAAGTTTCGTATGTGAATTTTTATGATGTCCAACAAATGTATGCAAGCAGAAAATGTTTATTCTAAGAATGAAAATTATAATGCAACACACATATTAATCTTGAAGTTTTACTGAAAAAGATGTCGCAAACCTTGGTGAGCGAATCACTGGTTAAGATACGACATAAAATTTGTTTGAATAATAAAAAGCATGCACATGCAACACCAACAAGGATCTTTCAACACCACTCATAGGAGTCAGGAACGCGGTCTCGTGGTAGTATGCTCTCAAAAATAACCCTGTTTCAGTTAGGACTTTTGAGGGTTGTATCGTGGCCCGGTTCACGGTTATAGAAACAAAAGATATAGGCTCGAAATTTATATGTGCCCACCCATCTTCGTGATGTTCTCCATTCCTATGTTCAGCTAGCTTTTACAAGCGCTCACCTCTCAAAAAGGGTTTTGTGATGGTTGAGGAACCAATTACACTAACAGTTTAAGCACCAATCAAATTATTGTTTAGAGTCAGTCACCCCTATTGTCTTTTGTGTCTGTATCACACGACTTTGTTCCTGCTCAAGGATCTTTCTTGTGTAATCCTTTTCGTCTTTCACTTTTGCATTATTTTGTTTATCCCTAACTTTTGCCTGGACTGAATTCTTGTGAATCTTTGATTGTGAAGTCCAGCGGGATGCCCTAATTTTTGCCTAAGTCGCTTGTTTTCAAGTTTCGACTTAGCGGGCTTTCTCATTCATTTTTTTTCTCTTTTTTTTTGTGAACAAATCGTGTGACACTGTTTGTCTTGAATGCTTTGCGAGGGTCGTGACTGTCTCACTCCTTTGTTGTTGAGGAATGACCATTGTGGTCTCCGGTCTTTGGACCTCTTGATTTGGTACCACGAAAGGTAATGGATCCTCAAATTTGCACTCCTTTTTGAAATTTGAATGCTCGGTCAAACTAACTGATGCCTACCCTGCCCCTGGGTTAAGTGCGAGGGTTTTTTCATGCAAAAAGAAACTCCTACTTCAAGGCTCAAATGGGTTGGCGAGGGTCTATCTCCCTTATATCTCCGGTGTTTAGGACTTGAAACAATGCCTGTACATCGTCAACAGGGTCTTTCTCAAAAGCACACAATTAGAGATTTTTGCGTTTTCATTTCTTCGTCCTCCCTGATAGAGTTTAATCATAACAGTTGGTATTGCAATGCACATACACAAAATCATGAGTGAATACGAATGGATTACTTCAAGAGAAACATGTGCATTTTATTATGGTTATCATTCAAAAACAGATAAGTTTCATGCATGCATACAAATGTTTAAACAAACAATATAAAATACAAATGAAAATGCAGTAAAGAAGCTGAACATTGCCGTCATTGAGGAGACTTGACTCTGTATGGACTTATTGATTCTGAAGATGCCTTTGCAAATTGGGAGACCCATTTGATGAGGAAACTTCAATATGTGAGCAGACTTTCTGGCATGATGACCTTTGAGTCGATCAACTTCGGGACCTTGTCTTCACCTTTGCCTCTGAAAGACTTGCAATCTTCAATTAAAAGGTAGGGTGCCCCAGAATGGTAATCATACTTGGCATTGAAACCCCAAAGGAAGCTTTGTCGGAGATGATCCTAATGCAATTAGCTCAACCACTCCGAATTTGCATAAATGAGGAAACTTGTTGCACGTACGTCATCAGAATATGATCAAACTTCTTCTCAAGTTGTTTTGGCCTTTACCCGTATGCTCTGCCCTTAGGACTCTTTTGGGAAGCTGAAATTGGATCCTGACAAACGACATCTGAAGGGAAGAAGTTGATAAATGAAGTTGATAAATAAGGTTGCTCGGAAAGATCTTGCACGATCTCCTGCCTACGTATCTCCATTGACCAATGGAGAATCAGAGCAGCGTAGTTCCCCTCAATAGGGATGAAAATAGCTTCGTTCAGAATTTCCATAACCAAGCTAATCTGAGTCTTCATCTGGTTGACTTCCCGTTTCAGCAGTTTCTGGTTCTGAAATAAAACTTATACCTCTGCCCTGATTTGCCCCAGTTGGGTCTTCCTTTCGGTTACCTCCGCCCGGAGTTGCTTCAAATATATACCTTGATGATTGTGATTCAAGTTGTCCATTCTGATGAGAAGTCAAGTCGGGAAAAGAATTTGTCTCTGAACACCTGTCAAGAATGCAAGGATGCAAATGCCATGTTCAATTATTTCTGAGGAATCTATCTGCTTTGATTCAAGTTTTGTTACAGAAAAATCCAACAACATGACTCAGACATGTAATCCACAGAAATAATTAAACATGTGTGTAGGAATGCTATGATGTCATGTATGCAACAGGCATGTGATCAATAGTCTGATGTTGGTGGCGATGTTGAACAATGAGTCAAGTGTCTGAATAGAACCATAATAGTAGCATCATCTCTGTACAGAACCCCATAACTGAGAACCCAATAATTGTAGAACTGGATCACATAATATAACAATCACTGATGGTATTGAAGCTGAACAACGAGCCAAGTGTCTGTGGAGAGTCATAATAACAGTCACAATATCAGGGTCACCATGGTAATCACAGTAACAATTTCTCTGAATAGAAATCCCGAATCTCAGAATCAAAGAACCATATAGCACCAGATAATATCATAAAACAACACTGGCAAAGCGGGTATGTTGAAGTTTAGGGTTCCTGCAAACCTGTAAACCCCTCCCAATCTCACGGGTGTGCTACTCGGGTCAACATCACGGACTCTCAAAGCCGAATAGCAATAATACGTTCACCATTTCCGAGAAATGGCTCATGACCAAATCAGGGAATCGGTTTGGCATTATGTACTACTCAGGGAGGTCTCAGTTGAGTCCGGAAAAACAAGCATCCCTCACAAGTTTCCAGCTTCAAGCACTGAATCGAGAAACAATAGTACATTCATCCCGAAGGGTACAATACTATCGTCATACGAACAGTTTGCTTTAACTGAATTCCTATGAGAGAACCAGGCCATCCTATGCGAGTTCCCAATGGACCCTCGGATGCGAGTGGGTTTGCCAACAAATGTGGTCTGCCACTGTCATCACTGGAGAGGGATGTTTCCACAAAGGTTCTCAAAGATCGGTCACCAGATGCACATAACTATCAAGGTCGTACCCTGAAGTGAGGTAATCCCCACACAGAATAGTTCCAAGACGGTCGCAATCTGGGTGTGGAACACATCGCCACCCATCATGGTGAGATACCATAAGAGTACAATGTCTGTCCACGCTAATCCTATGGTGCACTCAAGCCGGGTAGTTGGCTTATCTCACAGTAACTCCCAACCCACAGAAAAAATGAAAACCAGCACAGCCAGACAGTCCAGTATAATATGATGCATGGAAAATAAAATACTGAAAGCGGTAAATAAATGCGATAAAGTAAAGCTGTAAATAAAACAGTAAAGCTAAACTAAAGCACTCAGCAGCAACATATATACACCCAAAGAAACACAACCAAACAGGCGCTAGGATTGACTCTACAAGGGAAACCGGAAGGATCAGGTTAAGTCCCCAGCAGAGTCGCCAGCTGTCGCTCCCGGGATTTTCATCCTAGTACAAACGCGAAAGTGGCGCGGAAAGGTTAGAGTCGCCAGCCAGACATTTTTATCCCAAAGGAATGGGAAAGGTAATGTTGCACAAACCTGAGGAAGAAGGAAAGGACAAGGCCTTGCGAACCAAAGATCGGGGTTCGGGAGTCGGTTACGAATTGAGAAGGTATTAGCACCCCAATCCGTCCGTCGTACCCGACGGGATCCACGCTTGCTTGTTTTGTTTCAAAGGGTGAGAAATAAAGAATGCTGCTGAATAAAACTGCTACTGGAACTGGAAATGAGAAATGAGAAAGGAACTGGAAAGAAAATGGAATGAAAGGGAAATGTAGGGAAAATAAAGAATGTGCTCGAACGGGCCCTACCCCGCTGCCTACGTACCTCATCGGGATAATGAGGATCAGAGTCGACGTAGTTCGCCTAACCTAGGCGGGAACTATTTGTTTGTGTTTTTTATGTTGGAACTGCGTATGTCTATGCTCAGGTGTTGCAGGCTCGTCTGGTACGAGTGCGTTTACCGTCTTGCATATGTGACAAGTCGTCGCGAGTTCGCGTTGTGAGTGAATGAGATGAGAAGAGAAGTTCCCGCAGGATAGTCGCTTATTGTTTGTTTTTGGCTTTTATGAGAAGTGTTTTGAATTTGTTTGTGAACGGTCTTGTACTAAGACCTATCCATCGCGGTGAGTATTTACACCTCGCCCCGAAACAGGACGCGTATAAACACTCTGCGACAAAGTCTCGTGTCGTACAAGAAAGTTCGATTTTTATTAAGTGTTTTATTGCTTTTCTTTATGAGATGAGAAAGAAAGACTCAAGTTGAAAAAAGGACAAACTAAGGGGACTAAGACACAACCCTAATTTTATTATGTACAAGAGAGGTCCTATGGTTAATGAGGTTTTCTAGTCCTAATGAGAAAAAGGAAAAAAAGGGAACTTAGAAATCAACTTACTTCCTAAGGAAGTTAAGTTGTCTCTAAAGAAAGGGAAAGCCTAAAAGAAAAGCACAAAGTGCTAAGGCAAACACAATTAAAATGCATAAGAGATAGGAATGAAGTAATGCTTACCTCAATCTTCCCCCCTACAAAACAAAAGTTAGCATGACAATGCATATTGGAAGTAAAATCAAAGCATGAAAGTGATTAAGTACCATAAACGTCCTAGAATGGAACTAGGGTTCAAAATAAGACCTAAGTCTAAAGGTGAAGGTACCTAAAGGTTACATGACTTCTAAAGTCAGTAGCTACATGATATAGGTCCCTAAGTATGCTAGGATATCTCACAAGATCAAACTATGTCAAACTATGTACAAAAAGTTCACCTAAATGCAAGTTAGGGTTTATGGATGAAGTATGAATGCGTATGGCTTACAAACATGAATTAATACATGAAATGAACATAAAAGTCAGTAGTGAATACTTATGAATGAGGATGCATGAATATACAATCATGGATGCAATAGATTAGGCATATGGAGCAATGAGAAGAAGATGTGAGAAGAAACGGAATAAACATCGCATAAGATCGCACATAATGAAAATTAGGGAAGTATGGCATGTGAATATGCATGAAATGATTATGGGTCAGTAGCATACAAGTTATGAGATGTCATTAGAATGCATGAATAGGCATTAATGATTTGCACATAATTCAAGTTAACAAATAGAGGAGAAAAGAAGCTAGTTTATGTTAAAGTTAATTCACATAAGTATGCACTTTGAAACACTAAAACAAACCAAATGAGTATGGTTCAAAAAATGACCTATGACTGGAATTAAAGACATACAAATGACCTATAATTAACTCCTAAAAGTTACCAAAAAGTATTCCAAGCAAATGGCATGAATGCCTTCCTATCATTTAAGTTATGCTACACATAAACACATGAATCAACCTAGGATCTAGGTGACATGGAAAAATAGCAAAAAGCTTTGAAAAATTATGAAATTAAATCCCTGGAATAATAAAGTCATTATCTCACATTGTCCAAAAGGATTTCACAAAATTATGCACCAAAATGCAAAAAACAATTCCTTGATTAGCAAGGTAACAAAACATGATCACCCAAAAACAACTCCACAAAGTGGATCAAAAAGGGCACTAAAAATTATGAAAAAAATGCCTAATGAGCATCAAAATGTCACAAATTACAGTGATTAATCACTCACAAAAAATAGGTCTCACACCTATGGGGAAAAAATCGATTTCGGTCCCTTATGCCAAAACCTTCCTTTTTGGGACAGCTTGTGAACTAAAATCCAAATTAATTATTAAAACCACCCAAATCTGGAAATAAAAAATATGACAAATTAATTAAGAGGATGAGGATCACTCATGAATTTTTCCAGAATTTTATCACACCTAAAACTATTTTTAATAAATGCGCCGAAACGGGTGAAAAAGTGGATTTTAAGGGGAAGTGAAAGGAAGTGATCCTAATGGTTCTTAACCTAATCCCTAAGTTCCAAAACCGATACATATCATCAAAAATCACAAATATAACCAATGCCTCAGGTGGGAGGGCTCAGATGCACCTTAATTTATATGGTCCTAAGCCGCATACGACTAAAATGATGCGTAAAAGTCGAAAACGTCGAAATTACTTACTTGAGTGAAACGCCGATTCTTCACATAAAAGAAATCCGGAAAAAATCCCCAAGCAAGGTTTGTAGTCTCCTATGAGCAAAATAAATGCTCATCATCCATAATTACTTTGTGAAGCTTTACCAAAATTAAAATCGATCGAAATCGATCAAAGAAGCTCATGGACTATTTACATCCAAAATTGGTCTCAACCATAATTAGAATTAGTGCAAAAATTCTAATTAATTAAAAAAAATGGAAATAAAAAACTCTAAACAACATTATCAAAATGCTAATCAAGATATTGATATAAACCAAAATTTATCACAAGAAATTAATCCAATTAACAAGAAAAACCATTCACAAATTTCTAAAATAAAATAGGATAATATAGTGAATACACAGGGTGTAATAGAAACCAGGATTGTGAATAATAAAGGATTGGCCCAAGGCCCTTTAACCTTCTCACATAGCGCAGGTGGGGGTGCACTTAGGATATTCGTGCGTGTAGATAGTAAAACAGGGTGGCTGTAGGCCCAACCCACACAAACAAGACCCGCAGGAGAGGGGTGTACTCAGAATTTTGTGGGTGTTGATAGAAGCCCCATGGCCTGTAGGCCCAATTAACCTGAAAGAATCCGCAGGGAGGGTATAGATCTGAAATTGAGGGGTGTGACTATCACTTCCATGGTAGGAGATCGTTAGGCCCAGTCCAAATTTGTGAAACCCTAAATTCCAAAACTATACTGAAACCTAACCCTAACACAAGATACTTTCTTCAACCCAGCCTCCCTTGTACTGTTCAATGGCGACCTAACCACAACACCATGTCAAATTCTTCCGCCTCTTCGATCATTTTCAAAGCAATAGCTAATCCGTTCATCTCTTCCTGATTCAGAATCAACCGAAACACCCTTCTTCTCCAACTTTCGCCGTCAACCAACAATCCATCCCCATTAATCTGTCACGGCCATTCGAACTGCTCCGTTTTTCATCATCGTCAAAGCATACCACTCCGTTGACGAACAAAGGAAACTCGTTGGCCGTCGCGATCCACAACCTCGCCGTCTTCTTTTCAACTCTCTCTGTTTTTTCGTCTTCGGCCTGTACTTCTCATCAACGATCATCGCTCCCTGGAGATGAGCAACGCCGTGGCCGTAAGGTGTTCTCAGGCCTCATCGTCTTCACGTTGCTACCATCCTCGAGATTCTCAATCCAACATCGTAAGAGTCGCTTGAATCGAGAATCCACCTACCTCTAAGATCAAGCGCAAGAGTGCAGGGAAATAGAAGCCTATGTGTCGGAATAGCTTCTCGACGAATCAAAATACCCAACTTAGGTTGTAATTTCTCGTCCTTCCCATTTTTCTTCATCCCTGTGTACTAGGTCCTTTTGTTGTTGTTGATTTAATTGCGGTGAGTTTCGGATTTTCAGATGTTCTTGCTGAAAGATTGAACCCCAAGAAATTGACGAAGCTGCTAATGAGTGATGCAGACGGAGAGGAAATTTGAGAAGTTGAAACGGAAACTTGAACAATGAAAGATTGATGAACCTGATTGAAATTGTGTGGATTCTCACAAGGGTGACGAAAAGTGAGGGTGAAGATTGGTTGAGGTCTGTTCTTGTTCTTCTTTTGTGTGAGTTGATTTGTTGATCATTGATTCGGTTCTGGGAATTTTTTCTGAATCTTGTGCAGGTTGAAGATGATTGATGATGCTGTTTGCTGTGTTGAATCCTTATTGCAGGTATTGGAGACCATGATGAAGATCGAAGGCGATGATTTGATCATTGTTTTGGGATATCACACATTGGAAGCAGGTGATGAAGCTGTGACTTTTTGTTATGGAGATTAGGGCTGAGACTGATGAAGGTTCGTTTTCTTGTTTGCAGAATGATTGAAAGTTAAAGAAGAGTTTTTAGATTGAGGGGTTATCCATTGCTGGAGATTGGTGATGAGTCGAAGACGGTTGCAAGGGGAAGCCATAGTGCAAAGAGTTTCTGAAGGTGATGATGCAGGATTGAAACTCCAAGGTGATCACAACTGAATGAGAGTTCTCCATTTTTTTTCCAGAGATTCTTTTGAAGATGGTGTAGGTGAAGCTGGAGATTGATGAGAAGTTGGTTGAGAGATTCTGTTTCTGTATTTTTTTCCTGTTATCTCAGTTATGAAAAACTGAATTTTTCCTTTTGGTTGTAACTGTCCTATAACTGTTTCCATGAACTTGTTCTTGTAAATACCAAAATCAATTTTTGTCATTAATTTTTCCCTTTTTATTTAGTTGCAATTAATAATGGGCCATACTAATAAGTGATTCAATTAATTATTATGGATAATTTGGGTGATTAAAATTGGGTACAAATTTAATGAGATGGATTCTAAACGGAAAAAACTTTCGGACATTCGAATATGGGCCTAAAGTGTGTATAAAAATGATTTTTTTGGATAAAATTGGGTCTTGCAAAATGGATAAGAACAATGGTTTGGATTTGAAACGGGTTAAGCAAAAATGAGTCTGAACGGGTTTTGACAAACAACTTGAAAGTTGTTATTGGATTAAATTGGACCGAAAATGGATAAGAAAATGATGACGGCTTGTACTTGAATTTGAATAACATCTTCCAAATAGATCAATAACTGTGTATTCTCCCTTAGCTTGAAACAAATCTTTTGACATACCCCACTCCTAAGCAATTTGATGCCATAATAAAACTTCTCACAATCCCGAATCATTATTGCTCCATAAACGAATTGGATCCAAACCACTCCTTAATACACTGGACCTCCGTTGGTGAAGTTCCCCTCAAAATTATGAACAAAAACTCCTAACTTCCCTTGAGATATTAAATGATGAGGAATACGACATGAGACGTCAAGAAAAGCCAACACCCTTATTACAAGAAAATCTGATTGAACACCTCAGTACTGGATTAGATGCACCAATGACTATTCTCCACAAGTTCAATCCCTAATAAACACGGACAAGGTACGAAACCCTAATTTCCTTGAGCCCTGATCACATGCCTTATGAAACAATGAAATGAACTACTATGATGTTAATGGCCTGGTGAGAAATGCAGATGAGTGCGAAATGATACACCAGTAAAGGGAATAAATATGAAGGCAAATTTTGAGGTATTACAATAAGCGAACAACTGCATTCTGAATTCATCTGTATCACTTACAACATAGTAAACTCTAAAAGGGTCAAGCTTCGTTCAGAATCGGCCTTCTTCAGAAAGCAAGACGAGAAGAATGTCAAAAGTCATACGAGTCATAGCAAAGGGGAGCTCCCTGAAGCGTCATCAACATTGCCAATACCTTTTATTTCTCAATTTGCAACAATCTCCTCATTTTAGGGGATTTGTTTCTTTGACTGTATCTTGCCGATTCAGGGCACACGAATTAATAAAATCAGATTTCCATTCATGTTTCGTCTCGTACACTTTACTTTCATTTGCAAAATGTCCGATGTTCTTAAGATACTGATTGCATAAATACAGATGCTTTTCTTCTAAAAATACGTGCGTGCAGGAAATATACTTACTCCTGGGAGTGTCTGAACTCCTATGACGGAATCCGGTAAGGGATACCTCGGGGTTACTTGTGCGTTTCCATGTCTTTTCAGGATTGCAGTTACTCAAAGCACAACATGAGGCATAAAAGCTTCACCCCAGCAAGCTGGCAAATCAATATATACTCAGGCTTAACACCGGAGGTGTTTTCTCCCCAGCCGAGTTGCCATTTGTTATTTCCTCCTCAGCCAAGTACAAAAATCCAGGGAACCATCTCCCCACAGAGCTTCAGCCTCCATCCAGAAGGGCAACGCCTGAAGATCTCACAACAGAGTGAAGAAAGCTTCTACAAACCCCAGTAGGGTCCCTCATTACTGAAATAGGTCTATCAGTGACCTATATCCCCAAGCAGAGTCCCATACGCTAGATCTACCAATGATCTCATCCCCAGCTGGGATGCCCACTTCAAGCAAGATCAGCCAGAGATCTTCGTAGCAACGGGATCCAAATCCCAGATCGGTATCCTTGCACAATCATAGCATTCGCATCATATTCTCCCCACAAAGCGTAGCATTTCGTCTAATACGGAGCATTATGGAAAAAATCAAACATATTGCATAATCATAAGCCATGTTCTGAATCAAACACTTGTGAATACCAACAACCCATCAACAATATACAGAAGACTCCCCATATCCCCGGCGGAGAGCCAAGGCACTTTCCCTAAAGATACAGATACGTCCTGACACCCGTCCGTGACATATCCCCAGCAGAGAGCTAAAGCTAAAGCATTTGCCTTACACTCACAAATACAAATACACACTCCTTTTGGCACCCGTCCGTGTCATCATTCCCCAGTAAAGTCGCCCGAGCTTTCTGTACAAACAAACCACTTATATTACAGATACTTTTTGACACCCGTCCGTGTCATATTCCCAGTAGAAAGCCAAAGCGTCCTCTTTGCACTCACAGATACATATATACAATTCCCTGACACTCGTCTGTGTCACCTTCCCCAGCATAGTTACCCGAATACTTTGTAAACCATATACTTGTTTATATTACATCTTCCCTGGCACCCGTCCGTGTCACTCTCCCCAGCAAATTAAACACTTATTTGTACACCACTCATACTTATTACCCCTGTTTCACTCACACAGATACTCGTCCGTATCTTGTATATATCACTTATACCTCCTCAGATTCAACACTCGTCCGTGTTCTTTGTTAACCAGTTGATACTCGTCCGTATCATCATCTCAGAACATGCGGCAAGCGTTTGTTTCTACCTGATACTCGTCCGTATCATAGTCTTAGGGATGCTCGTCCGCACCTTTACTCCATACACGCGTCAAACACTTATGTCTTCTTGAATGTAGACACTCATCTGTGTCTACTGTTCCCCAGAAGAGTCCCCTCAGATTCAACATTCGTCCGTGTTCTTTGTTAACCAGATGATACTCGTCCCTATCAACATCTCTGAACATGTGTCAATTTTGTTTCTATCTGATACTCGTCCGTATCATAGTCTTAAGGATGCTCGCTCGCATCTTTAATCCATACACAACTTCAAAACACTTATACCTTTTATTTCTTGGATGTAAACACTCGTCCGTGTTTACTATTCCCCAGTAGGTCGCCGACAAAACTTCCTTTCTATCTGACATTCGTCCTATGTCATGATACCTTTTCGGCAGCCGTACCCTGCCAGGTGATCGTCCTTCACCTTTGGATGACCGTCCCTCATCCTTTCCTCAGCGGAGTCTCTATTCATTAGAACCCCTTTTCTATCCGGCATTCGTCCTATGTCGTGATTTTTAGTAGCCGTACCCTGCTAGGTGATCGTCCCTCACCTTTTGATGATCGTCCTTCATCATTTTATCCGATGGCCATCCCCATCGTTGATCTTGTTATCTGACATTCGTCCTATGTCATGATAAACCTTGAGAGCAGCCGTCCCCTGCTAGGTGATCGTCCTTCACCTCTTGATGATCGTCCTTCATCATGCTCATCCGATGGCCATCCCCATCGTCGACCTTTTATCCGGCATTCGTCCTATGTCGCGATACTTTCGGCAGCTGTACCCTGCCAGGTGATCGTCCTTCACCTTAGATGACTGTCCCTCATCTTATCCCCATCAGAGCAGCCGTCCCCTGCTAGGTGATCGTCCTTCACCTTTGATGACCGTCCCTCATCATTATTTCATTTATTCTTTAACCCGATGGCCGTCCCCGTCGTGGTCCCTTTTACTTTTCCTGGTGATCGTCCTTCACCTTTGATGACCGTCCCTCATCATTATTTCATTTATTCTTTAACCCCGATGGCCGTCCCCGTCGTGGTCCCTTTTCCTTTTCCTGGTGATTGTCCCTCACCTTTGATGACCGTCCCTCATCATTATTTCATTTATTCTTTAACCCGATGGTTGTCCCCGTCGTGGTCCCTTTTCCTTTTCTTGATGATCGTCCTTCATCAGTTTAGCCCGATGGTCGTCCCCATCGTTGATTACATTACTTTATGAACCTGATGACCGTACCTCATCATTTATTTTTACATATTCCCCAGAGAATCTTATAGCTTAATTTGATGGCCGTCCCCTTCATAATCTCTTATATCCTCAGCTTGTCGGCCGTCCCCGTCATTGCTTTATTTCCCGCATTTTTCCCAGCATGTCAGCCTTCCCCGTCATTGCTTTATTTCCCGTATCTTTCCCAGCATGTCG
This sequence comes from Lathyrus aphaca, assembly GCA_963966055.1. Taxonomy (NCBI): domain Eukaryota; kingdom Viridiplantae; phylum Streptophyta; class Magnoliopsida; order Fabales; family Fabaceae; genus Lathyrus; species Lathyrus aphaca. The sequence continues at coordinate 278,518,604 of OZ014523.1, forward strand.
GCCGTCCCAGTCATTGCTTTATTTCCCGTATTTTTCCCAGCATGTCGGCCGTCCCCGTCATTGCTTTATTTCCCGCATTTTCCCAGCATGTCGGCCGTCCCCGTCATTGCTTTATTTCCCGTATTTTCCCCAGCATGTCGGCCGTCCCCGTCATTGCTTTATTTCCCGCATTTTTCCCAGTATGTCGGCCGTCCCCGTCATTGCTTTATTTCCCGCATTTTCCCCAGCTAGTCGGTTGTCCCCCGCCATTGCTTTATCCCCAGCAGTCGTCCTCTGCTCGACGGTCGTCCTCTGTCTCCCGCACTTCATAATTATACTTTATTTTCTTTTACAATCTATATCCCTTTTCTTCTTCATTATGTGAGTGCAAATTTTGGAATGTCTTTGGTATTCAACCACAAGTTATCTTGTTCGCCTGTTAAGCCGTTGCTTACATCCTGCACAGCTAACTCATGCTTGAATAGGGGCAGCTTTAAACACCCCAAATTTTCCCTCACCCATTCACACCATGGCTTGTGATCTTTTCATATGCATAGGTTCAATCATATCACCTCATATTGCATTTTTGATTCACTGCATTGTTCCCAAGTCATCTGCATCTAGGGTTTGTGATCTGAGCAATCCAGGAGCTTCTTGAGCCACTCCAAAGGTCATCAATCACTTCAAAGGAGTCCACGTATGTTCAAGCATCATATTATATCCTCTCAAAGTCAAGAATGTCAAAAAATCACAAGAACTGGGAATGGCATGGAAGTAGAGCCAGGTTTGACTACACAGATGACCTAGAATTAGGGTTTTGGTTTCAAAGGCCATAACTCCAAATTTTTTGGTCATTCTTGTTTCGATTGGTCTCTATATGGTATAGGGATCATGCATATCAATTTTCATGAAGAAATTCCATGGGGAAGTCATCTGATCAAGAGTTGACTTTTTGAGCAAGTCAGTGCAAAATCAGGGCATCTGAGGCCCTTAATGACCCAACCAAAGGGTGTTCATCATCATTTTGATTATTTATGATCTTTATTTGATCATAGAAGATGTTGGAAGTTTACAAAGTTGAATAATTTCAAGCCATTTGCAAAGTTGACTTTTTGGGAAAATGACTTGTAATGGAAACTTGCCATTTTGGGAAACTTTTTCAACCCTTGCTATTTGATTCAAAAATGCTTCAAATGGGAAAACTTTGGTCATGAAAGTTGTAGAATGGATCATTCCCTTTTCAAAAAGTACAAGAACTCATTCTAATTCATTTTGGATCAAAATTTATGGCTTGTCAAAGTTGGGAAAAATCACATAATTTCAAGTTATGCACCAAAGAGGGAAACTTGCAAATTCTTGTACCAAGGCAATTTGTGACTTCTAATTGATGTCTAACCTTTACACAAACATCATACATGACTTAAACTTCAGATTGGCCCAAGAATTTCTTAAGTTCCATGCTTTAAACTTCAAGAATTACAAAAGGGGCCAAAGTTGGACAAAATTGCAAAATGATCCATAACCCTTCATCCACTTGAGCCAGCTCACAAAATCTGATTTCATGACACTCCTTGATCCTTGTTGCGCATAGCCATGCCCCTATCTCAGCCTGCCACTTGCCCATACCTCCAAGTACAACTTGCTTGACTTTTTGCAACTTGAGCCATACCAATCACACTGCTCCACAACAACTCTCTGCCCAATCAGAACCTCATATGTGGACCTCAAGCAAGCCATTACACACAACAATCCATGCTGAAACACTCTCCAAGCCATAGTTATCAAAAATCCTCCAACTTGCAAAACCATTCGAAACTGACTCCACAAGCATCAAACCTTCAAACTTCTTTCACCATTCAACTCACCATGATCCACCGATCATTTCCCACCCTTCATTTGGCCCTAAAACCTTCACAATCAAAAATACGATTTCCACACTTCACAAACTGAACTTCTGCCATCTTCATTTTGGGGGCATATAAACTCCAACTAAGTATCACAAACACTTGAAGAGGATCATTGGAGCTGGTTTGTAGCAAGGAACTGGCCAGAAAGCACCATTTTCGAAAGCTTCAGTTCAGGTATCATCAAGAACTTTTTTTCCAGAAACTTGATTTTAAGTTCTTAGATTGTTCTCCATGCTTCACTGATCACACTGCACCTTTTGGTTTCGAAAATGATTGAATATTAAGCATGTATGAAGCTTCTGAAATTTCTGTGATTTTTTCCGTTTTGCTTCGAATCTCTCTGATCATGTGAAATAAATCCTGTTTGATGATTGATTCTTGTTTAGAATGGGGTGGGGATCATTTCTGGAGAGTTAGAGAGCTTAGGGTTATGTATTGAGTGAGATTGAAGAAATGGATGGCCGGAGAAGATGACCGGAACACTGTTCCGGTCACCTGAAAGTGATTAGGGCATCAGATTAGGGTTTAATCATAATTAGCGTAGTTTGAATGCTGGCCCTTGGATGACGCGCGAAGTCAATTCCCTCCATCCTGAGTTTGAACCTGGGCCCTTGGATTGGCTGACTTTCCTTTTTCCTCATTAAATTCATTTTTATTTCATTTGTTTTATATTTAATTTCTACGAATTTTTAAAAATAGCAAAACACTTTAAAAAATTCTGAAAATTTTTGTCAAACATTTCATTAATTTTCAGAACACAAAAATATTTTTATTTTTATTTTTTGCATAAAAAATTATTTTTAAATCATTTAAAAGTTTATTTTTAATTAATTAATGAAATTTAATTAATTAAAAATACTTTTAGGTATTTAAAAATCACAAAAAAAATTCATATAGCATTTAAAAACATTTAGAAACATTGTCCAACTCTCAAATCAAATTTCTTTTTTGACCTTGACCCCTTTTGATAACTTTCAATGGAATTAAATTCATTTTGAGGCAATATTTTGTGACAAACTTCAATAATTCATTTCTGCCTAACCATTGAGAGTTGGACAATGATTCTTTTTGCATTGCATCTTGTATAGCATGTAGTTTATAGGATTAAATTGGCATGAATTGATCTTGCATTTCCCTTTTGTTTGGCATTTTTCTTGTCAAGGTACCTTAAAACCCTAGCAATCTTAGGAAATTCATAACTCTCATTAGGTTAAGAGTTGGATCCCCTCCTTTGGGAAGTGAGTTTGTATAGGGTTAGGGTTTCTTTGATTGTATTTTCAAATTTTTATCATGATGTTTGCCTCTGGTTTTGGTTTTTGCTTTGTGTGTTGATCATAAACCCTAATTCATGCCTTTCTTTGCATCCATCTTCCATTTGCTTGCATACCATGACTTGCCATGACATTTTATGCTTTCACTTGATTCATAATACATCTTAGGACATATTAGAATCATGTTTGATCATTGCATATTTCATTTGCCATGTTGTATGTCATTGGCATTCCATAACTTTTCATGTACATCCATGGTTCAAAACATGCGTCTTTTGCATCCATATGTTTGTATGATCATCCTCATGCCTTGCCTCATGTTTGCATCATCTCTTAGCATCATTAACATCATACTCATGCTTCTGACTTTGTCTTGCATCATTGCATTGCATCTCATTTTGCATTGCATTTCATTTCTTTTGCTAACTTTTCAGGTGGTAAGTTGTTTGAGAAGTGAATTTTCCTTCACTTCTCACAATCTCTTTTCATCTCTCTTATGCATCATTGCTGCATTTTATCTTATGCTATGGATTGAGCTTGATCATTCTTGTTCATCTTACTTTCTTTCTTCAAGAAACTTGACTTCTTAAGTGAAGCAAGTTGTTTTGCTTCTCTTTGCTCCTTTCATCTGCTTCCTGGTGGTTTCTCTGAAGATCTTTCTCTTAAACCTCACAAACCCTAGGACTTCCAAGCATGATAATAATTAGGGTTTGATTAGTCCCCCATTTAGCTTTTACCTTTGTGTCTCTTTGAGTCTTCTCTTCTCATCTCATAATCAAGGACTAAACCCTAAAGGCTTTAAGGCTTTGTGATTAAGCTTATGCATGCATCCTTCTATTAAGATGGAGTGTTTAACTTTAATCCTAAGTGTTAAACCCTTAATGTGTTTAAATCCTTTAATCAATTCACTTAATAATCATCAAGACATCACGCTTGTAACTTGGGCCTTGCATTAGGGTTCTAATTCTTCCTTAATTGGTCAAGAAGGACTAACCCTAGTGTTAATGGACAAGTCCCCCTCAAGTTGTCTTACAAATCATAAAACTCACTTCTTCATCTAATCATTAACTAAAATCCATCTAATAAAGGTTTTGTTTTGTCATGAGGTTAATCCCTAATCATGGATTAAGTTGAGGAGCTTTCCTCAGCTTAAACATTCTCATCTATTATCCTTCTATTGGGATGGTGTAATGAGTCTGTTTAATCCCTGATTATGGCTTAATCTCATTACTCAACACTAAACAAAAACAACAAAAACATCTAAATAATCACAAATAGGTTAATGATCTTAATCCTACATCATGGTGATTAATTGTGAGATGCTGACTTCACACTTAAGGTATTCTCATTACCCCTAATCAGAGGGAAGATGTGATGAGTTTACTAAATCCATTGGTTTAGGCTTAAGCTCATTATCCTATGACAAACTTCAAAAAGCAATAAAAGACTGAAAATACCAAAAACAAACAATAATCGTCTCCTCCGGGATTCTTTTCTCATCTCATTCACTCACAAACGAGAACTCGCTTCTTCCATCTAATGCAAGACAGTTTGCACCTGAGCCAGACAGGTCATACACTTGAGCATAGAAAAGTAAGCAGTTCACAAGTCAAATCATTATTCAGTCTCTTTGGGTCGAACTACGGTGTTTTGACTTCCTCATTGCACGAGAGGATACGTAGGCATAACTTAACAGTTATCGAACAAAAGTCTCTGTATATTCCCCCTCTTTCCAGCATTATTCTTTAAGCCTCAGAGTCTTGAGCATTTCATTCTTGTTCTTACACTGACACTTCACTTGTACACTTCACACTTCTCTTACACTGACACTTGCATTCTTTCCAGCTTTGATACACAAATTGCACTGACACTACCCCTTTAAAACACAAATCTTTTAAGCGTGGATCCCGTCGAGTACGAAGGACAATCTGGGTGCTAATACCTTCCCAGGTTGTAACCAACCCCCTTTCTCAGTCTCTCTGGTTTGCAACCGTCTTATCCATATCTTTCTAGGTTTATGCAGCATTACCTTTCCTCCGGGATAAAAATGCCTAGCTGGCGACTCTTGTCTTTCTGAGTTCACTCCTGTGTGTTCTCATTCCTCCTTTCGCCGACCGTTCGCGCTTGTACCAGGATGCAAATCTTTGGGAGCGACAACGTGATTCAAGAAGAACAAGCTGCTATGAGGGAAGAGATTGACTCGGTCAAGAACAAGATTGACCAGATTTATGATACCATACAAGCTTTAGCTAGGACGGAAGAACGTCGCGAAGCTGCTGCCGCAATGAACAATGCGCTAGTGCAAGGATCTGCCTCGCGTGCAATGCCTTCAGTTCCAGTTCCCAATCCTTTGGTCTACGGTTTGCCTCCAGTTTCACCCATGCTGTTGAAGAAGCCACTTATCAACCAATACCTACCTCTGGTGTCACTATTGGTGCTATTCCACAAGCTCAACCTATTCCAACTCAATTCCAGTTTCCTCATGCTGAAGAGGGTCACAAGTTGAGTATGAGATGCATATTGTTGTTCCAATCACCAATCCTCATGCTGTTCAAGAATCCGAAGCTATGAAAATGTGTCGCGAGTTAGCTGAAAAACTCTGAATTATGGAAGGACACAATTCAACTTCTTTGAGTGCCTCAGACATGTGCTTAGTTCCAGATGTTGTGATCCCTTCTAAGTTCAAACTTCCAGAGTTCGAAAAATACAAAGGTCTCAGCTGTCCTGAGCTCCATTTGAGGATGTATTGCAGAAAAATGGCCGCTCATGCCAAAGATGACAAGCTCATGATCCATTGCTTCTAAGACAGCCTGTCTGGAGCATCTCTAGAATGGTACATGCAACTTGAACGCAACAATGTTCGTACTTGGCTTGATTTATCAGATGCATTTAAAAAGCAATACAAGTACAACACTGACCTTGCTCCTAACCGCACTCAACTTCAGAGTATGTCTCAAAAGGAGAGCGAATCCTTTAAGGAGTACGCCCAACGCTGGAGGGAGCTAGTTGCCAGAGTACATCCGCCTTTGGTTGACCGTGAATTGATTGACATCTTCATGGGTACCTTACAGGGGCAATACTACGAGAAGCTGATCAGCAGCGTATCTTCTGGATTTTCGGACATGGTAATCGTCGGAGAAAGAATTGAAGAAGGTCTGAAAAGTGGAAAGATCCAAGGAGGTTCTAACAACCAAACCAATATCAAGAAACCTTTCAACGGGTACAAAAAGGGCGAAACAAATGCCATTTCTGCTGCAAGTGGGAATCCGCAACAGAGTGCACCTACTCCAATTCCCTACTACCAGTATCCCTATGTTGCTGCTGCACAATATGCTCCCGTGCCATATCAACCAATTCCTCCAATGCCTTATCAGCCAGCTATTCAAGCTCCATTTCCACCTCAGATGGCTTATCAACCACGTCCATATCCTATGGTCGCTGCTGCGCAGTATGCGTCCAATCCGTACCAGCAACCGGCCTACCCACAACGGCCTGGTCAACAAAAACAACGCGCTCCTCAACATCGCTCACCATATCAATAAAGAGGATATGATAGACACCTTGATCCCCTGCCTATGTCATATTCTGAAATCTTTAATCAGTTGATGGCAAAAGGATCTCTTACTTTGAAAGATATGCCACCTCAGACTGGTAATGCCCGAAACTATGATGCCAATGCCCGCTGTGAGTATCACAAAGGCGCTCCAGGTCACACCATCGAGAATTGCCATGCCTTCAAACACATGGTTCAGGATATGATCAACTCTAAGGATATCACCCTCACTCCGAGAAATGCAAATGTCCAGAACAATCCATTGCCGCCGCACGGTGCCAACAAGTGAAGACATTTGAAGGAGTTGTTGAAAACCAAGCTGAGTAGTCTCCAACTTTGAAGCATTCAATCAAGAGAAGTTCATTCCTCAAATCAAGGCAGCCAGTGCCATTTATGATTTCTGCATTTCTGTTATTTTGTAATGTTTGTTTAAGTATTATTTGCTCTGAACATTGTTATATGTACTTGGTTATGTTAATGTTATGTTTATGCATGTTTTGAATCAATCTATTCGCATTCGCTCATTATTTATCATTTATCGCAAAAATCACAAAAATATTTCCTAACTTCACTTTAGCAAATATTTGAGGGAGGATGATAAAAACGAAATACCCATAACTGTTGCGGTATGCTTTCGGATAAAACCTCGTCAATGATGTACAGGCATTTGTTCAAATTCCCAAACACTGAAGAGATAAGGATTTAATCCCTAGTCAACCCCTTCGAGCCTAGAAGTAGGAGTTTCTTTTGGATACAAACCCTTACGTTTAACCCGGGGAAGGGTAGTTGTTCAGTTAACTTTACTACACTTCAAATCGCAAGATGAGACATCCCGTCGGAGGATCATCAACAAATGACCTGGCAGTCACAACATTCAAACTACAAAAAAATAGAAAAGACCACTAAGTTGAGCACCCGAAGGGAGACTTAGTTGACAAAAAATATAACAAATCAAAAGAGGAGCTCAAATCCTCAGCAAAAACAAAACAAATATCAGTGACCACCAAATCAAGAATCAAAGGGTCACCAACAACAAAATAAGATGACTGTCATTTTCAAGCAAACTTTGAAGCTTCATCTTCACTCTTATAAAATCAAAACGAATACATGTGCAAAGTTAACTGAACGTAGGACTGGAGAACATTACGAAGAAGGGGTGGGTACAAATCAAACTTTGAGCCTTATATCCTTTATTTCTCGAACCATTAACCAGACCACGTTACAACCCTAAAAAGACCTAATTGAGACGTGGTTTATTCTGAAAGCATGCTACCAATAAGGTTGCGTAAACTGACTCCCATATATTTGCTAATCTTCAATCTCGTTTGCACATTATTCTTGCTGCATCTTTTACGCACTTTCTAAATCAGCACCTCGTTTGGGCTAACGGTCCATTCGTCACACTATCACAATCATTCAAATAATTGACTGTTTCAAAACTTACATGAACTTTACATTAACACTACCATGTGTGTATGAATAATTTAATTGCAATTCAGCGCTTGACATCAGTGCAATCCCAATTAGGGGCAATCAAAAGGGAAATTTGAACTTCATTAGTGCCAACATGAATCAAGACTACCTCAACAGTCCAATCATAGGCAAATTATCTTCAACAGCCCAATCAGGGGCAATTTATTTTAAAAGTCCATTAATCAGGAGCAAAATCATTCTTAACAGCTCAATCAGGGGCAATATCACTTTCAAAGGCTCAATCAGGGGCAGACACCTACCAAATCCAGACACAGGGGCAAATCATATCATGGTCGTTCTCAAAGCTCCCCACCAGATTTATTTCAAATACCCTGCAGGCAGGGGCAAGCAAACAAGGAGCAAATCTTCCTATCTCTTCTCCCCAGCTAAACAAGCAGATTTTGCTGGACGTTGGCAATCATTCAAAGCGTATCAGTTCTCATACGTCAATCAAGTCGCTTTGCTCATCAGCAAATGACCGAACTTGGAGCATACAGATCCATCTTCTGACCATGCATCATTGAAGATCAAGTTTCGGGGAATCAAACCCTCCACCCACCCAAAGTCCAATCGTTATTGGCAACTACCAAACCAAAAGTCCACCAAGCTGGCACCTTTCATTCCAATCAGTCATAAGCATCATTATGCATCATTTACATCATATGCATCATATGCATACCTAAATAAATCAACTTTTCATACTCCCAACATTTTAACTTTCAGTAGTGCATAAACACTTGCATCGTATCTCCATCATTATGGAATACCATTTCAAAACAATCAAGCGTATTTGCATAATTCATTATCCAGGATCAACACAAGATTCCAAGCCTCTCCCCAGCAGAATTCAGGATCCAGGGTCGATCGAAGATTCCAAAGATATTCCTAGGTGTTATTCAGTGGACGTCCCCGTTGGATATTTCTCTTCCAGATTATTTTCTGTTACTCAGCATCCTTTTGGTGTCGGGGTCGCTTTATCATCCTTTTGATGATATCGATTATTTAATTTTCTGTTACTCGGCATCCTTTTGGTGTCGGGGTCGCTTTATCGTCCTTTTGGTGATAGCGATTATTTAATTTTTCTGTCACTCAACATCCTTTTGGTGTTGGGGTCGCTTTATCATCCTTTTGGTGATAGCGATTATTTAATTTTCTGTTACTCAGCATCCTTTTGGTGTTGGGGTCGCTTTATCATCCTTTTGGTGATAGCAATTATTTAATATTCTGTTACTCGTCATCCTTTTGGTGTCGGGGTCGCTTTATCATCCTTTTGATGATAGCGATTATTTAATTTTCTGTTACTCGTCATCCTTTTGGTATCGGGGTCGCTTTATCATCCTTTTAGTGATAGCGATTTTATTTTCAGTCATTTGCCTTATCATCCTCTGTTGATAAGTGATTTTATTTTCAGTTTGTTGCCTTATCATCCTCTGTTGATAAGTGATTTTATTTTCAGTTTGTTGCCTTATCATCCTCTGTTGATAAGTGATTTTATTTTCAGTCATTTGCCTTATCATCCTCTGTTGATAAGTGATTTTATTTTCAGTCTGTTGCCTTATCATCCTCTGTTGATAAGTGATTTTATTTTCAGTCTGTTGCCTTATCATCCTCTATTGATAAGTGATTTTATTTTCAGTCATTTGCCTTATCATCCTCTGTTGATAAGTGATTTTATTTCCAGTCTGTTGCCTTATCATCCTCTGTTGATAAGTGATTTTATTTTCAGTCTGTTGCCTTATCATCCTCTGTTGATAAGTGATTTTATTTTCAATTATTCGCCTTATCATCCTCTGGTGATAAGTGATTTTAATTTCAGTCATTCGCCTTATCATCCTCTGGTGATAAGTGATTTTATTTTCAGTCAGTTGCCTTATCATCCTCTGTTGATAAGTGATTTTATTTTCAGTCATTTGCCTTATCACCCTTCGGGGATAAGTGATTTTATTTTCAGTTACTCGCTTTATCATCTTCTAGTGATAAGTGATTTATTTTGGCAATTTGTTTCTTGCTGTGTCACCCATCATTTCCAGTTTATTTCATTTGCTATTTTCGCAATTTCTTTTCGGAAAAATTTGGAGTCTGTTAATATCTAATTATCTTATACCTTGAAAGATGGAACGCGAGCCAGTTTATTTTACTCGTTCTAAGCCAATTCGATAGGGGCATCTATCATACCCCAAATTTGTCCTACCCGCACTATTTTATTTTACTGTCTAACCATCATTTCAAAAAATCCAAAAATATGTATTATTTTATTTTTCTGTCTAGCGAATATTCCAAAGATTCAAAAAATGCATTTATTATCTTCAGACTAAGAAAATTCAAAATTTCTTTTTATATTATCATAAGTTTTTCTTACTTTATCTTATTATGTAGTCTCTATAAAAAAATATATAAAAAGATCTATTATCATTTTTTACATAAGTCCAATATCTCTCTTTTATATTTTTTATGCCCATCACAAAAATTTCCATATTTAATTCTTTTATTATTATTACTATTGTTATTATTTTTATCTTTTTATTATTAATACTATTTTTATTTCTTATTTTATGATTATTATTATTATAATTATTAAGACTTTTGTCTTTATTGTTACTTTTACTTTTTTTATTTTATTATTATCTTATTTTTATTATTTCCTTTATTTTTATTAGTATTAATATCTTTGTATTATTATCAACATCTGTAGTTTCTATTGATATTATCATTAGTTTGTTTTTTTTCTATTTCACAAAAAACCACTCCAGGCTGTCAAAAAAGGCACAATCCACCAACAGAATTCCATTAACTATCACAACACACACAATCTGTTACAGCCTGCAAATCTCACAATATAGCTGGCTATGAGAAAGTGACCCACCCACAATCCATTCCTTCTGCAGCGCATCGTACCAATTTCCAGCGTCATCACAACAAAACCTCATAACAATTTTTCACAACAAAATCCCATTTCACCCTCAACATTTCCTTTATATTTGGAATCTCAGTCTCACTAAAAGGAGGGGGCTTAAAAAATCAGAAAAAATCTGCAAAGAAACCATATGAAATCACCTTCCATAGCCCTCTGTTCAAACCACTGCGCTACACCATAAACAAAAACATTAAAAAACCAGAAAAAGATGAATAAAATCTGAACTAACACCAGAAATCGAAACCAAAACAACAAACGCAACCAAAATCATTTTCATCCTCAAACCATCAACAACACAGATGAAGAAACCAGAAGCCGAGCCGCATAACACCACTCTCACCATTTTCTGCAAAACCGCATCGCCGAAATCCACCTCTTGAACCTAACCGCGCCGCTGCAAATAATCATCGGCGGATAACCTCTTATCATTGCGACGAACAAACAACCCAAACAACCTTCAAAACTCGAAATGTTGTCGCGATCTGAGAGTGAAATTTGAGCAAGAGATCCGTGAACCTTTTCGCCGAGAGACCTTCCGTTGAGAAAAAGAAAGAGTCACGTGCGAGTGACTTTCAGTGAGAGTCCAGCGTTTTGAGCGAGATCGGACCGAACGAGATTGAGGAACAGGTCGCGCCGCCGTGAGAGGGTGGGTTTGTTCTTTTTCTGGAAATGCGTTTGAAGGAGAAACACGTTTCTCTGTGTTTTTGACTGGCTATTTTGTTTTTATTTTATGATTTGTTAAATTGTTTTATCATTTTTTTATAGAAAAACATCTTTTCTGTTGATGTGAGTTTGGGCTAGGCCCATTTTGATTCATTTCTTCGCTATTTGCACACATACCAGCGCCCATATATTTTTTTTCTTCTTATTTATTTGAGTTTTTTTTTTTAATCTATTAATTTTGTTTTGTTCATTTAATTCCCATTTTGATCTAAGACTTTATAATTTTTATTTATTTTTTATTTGGATTCCTATGTTTATATTTAAATTTATGTGAGTAATTTAAGTCTTTTTTAGGGCCAGTGATATAAAACAAATTAAATTATCTCCAATATTTTTAATTGGAGAATTTAATTAATATGAGGCCTATTATTTAATTTATTATATTATTTAATTACAACAAAACAAATTTAATTTATTTTTTATTTTATCATATTATTTTGATTATTCAATGTATTACTAAATTTATTATTAATTTAATTCAATTATTTGTATTTATAACTTTATTGCAACTTAAGTTTTTCAATTCAATTTAATCCACTCATTTATTTTTCTCGTAATTTATTGCTTTAATCGAATTGCAAATTAATGTAAGTCGAGCGCATCGTGCCTCACCATCAACTCTTTCGAACTCGACATTCGAATATTTTCATAATTAAAGTAACAGATTAACTGAATTCTGGAGACTCGCATTCCTCGAATTCTTGAATGAACACTCCCGAGGCTCGCCCCGCGGGATGCGGTTCATTCGACTTTCCGTAATTAAAACTTTCAATCCACATACCAAATAATGAAAGAATTGAATTCTGGAATCTAGCATTCCTTGAATTCTCGGATAAATTCTCCTGAGGCCCGCCCCTCAAGACGCAGTTTATTTACCCTTTCATTCTAAAAAATTCTAATCAAATCAAGCATTTCTCCAAGCGAACATTATTTAAATCCTTTCTATCTCACAAACAAGCTAGCACTTTAGCCTCCTATCGCGAGCAGACAAGCCAACGCTTAGCAGTAGAATGTGATTTAAATAACTGTTCATTAAAACAAACCAATCGAACCTTAGTGCCACGAACTACGAAGCTCTGACTTTCCCATTGCACAAGGGAATACGTAGGCACACGGATCTTACTCCTTGCCGAGCACCCTAGGAACAAAATAACACATTTCCCCTATTAACCTTAGATTAGAATCGTCTGCATTTACTTTATTATTCGAAGAAAACAGAAAGCATAAGTCAACATTAAATCGCAAATTAAATTAAGAGGTTCCCGTTGAGTACAACGGACGTAAGGGGTGCTAATACCTTCCCCTTACGGAATCGACTCCCGAACCTAGAATTTGGTTTCAAAGACCTTGTTCTATCCGTTTTCAAAAAAGGTTTCTCGATATTTTCCTTTTCCTTAATTGGAATAAAATAAGTTTGGTGGTGACTCTGTTGTTTTAATTTTTATCCGCGGTATCTTTTATCGCGAGGTCGTATTTTTCGAGGTGCGACACCTTAGAATCAATCAAATCCTCAACCTTCATGTGTAAGGCTCTGCACTTTTCTGTTGTATGGCCAGGTGCATTTGAGTGGAAGGCACATCGGGCATTAACATCATAGTTTCTTGGAAGGTTCTGGGGATCTGGTGGGGCCAGAGTCCTCAATTCAATCAGATTGAGCTTTAATAACTGTGGAAGTAAGACAACATAGGGCATCGGAATGGGATCAATAACCCTATTGATTTGTGAAGTCCTTTGTTGAAACTGACGCTGTTGTTGATTGTTATTATTGTAAGATCTCTGTTGAGGAAATTGTTGTTGTGGTGGAAAGTGTTGTGGTTGTGGAGGATATTGTTGTTGAAGTGCTGGAGCTGGAATGGTAACAACAACTACTGATCTTGGCATGTATTGAGGTCTACCTCTGCCCATATGTACTGAGTTGGTCTCACCTGTCCTGCGAGGCCCTGAGAAAGGTTTCCTTGTATTGCTGGAACTAGCTCTGTTGCCTGAAATTTTGCCCATCTTCAAAACACTCTCAATTCTCTCACCAGCTATAACTACATCAACAAATCTAGTGGAAGAGAAATCAACAAGTTTGTCAATGTATGTTCCTTGCAATGTGTTCATAAACATGTCGTCCATTTCTCTTTCAGATATTGGAGGCTGGACAGCAGCAGCAAGATGTCTCCATCTTTGGGCATACTCCCTGAAGCTTTCTCTTGAAGACTGTGACATACCCATCAGGAGGGTCCTGTTGGGAGCCATGTCCAAGTTATATTGATATTGGCATATGAAAGCTTCGGCCAAATCCTTCCAATTCCTGATTGTTGCTCTGGACAGGTGAGAATACGATTCACGGGATGCCCTGGTCAGACTGTCTTCGAAGTAGAGCATCCACAACTTTTTGTCCATGGTATAAGCTTTCACTGTCCCCAGAAAAGACTGCAGGTGAGTACGTGGACAAGAGGTACCATTATATCTCTCAAAGCAAGGAGGCTTGAATTTGTGAGGAATCCTGACTACCTCAACTAAACCCATGTCCATTACATCAAATCCCAAAGAATTTTGGGAATCCAAAGATCTCAGCTTCTCCGCTATTTTGTCCAGACGACGATCATAGGCTTCATCCCCAGCACCAATTACTGTAAACTGTTCCTCTTGAGGGACTTCTTGCAAGGCACGGCCTCCTGTGTTTCCTTGAGTATTCCTGATAGCATTGACTTCAAGGTTGAGGTGAGACCCAAACTCTGGCGCATCTGTTCGTGGCTGCCCATGATCATTGTTACTAGTACCTCCTGTACCTGGATGATTCTCTTCTAGAGTTTGTCGCTCGACTAACTCTCTTAATCTTTCTTGGCTCTGAGCCAACCCAGTCATTACTGCCTTGAACTAGTTCATTTGAGCCCTCATCTCAGTCCTCTCATTAGCCATATAAGTTCTCACGTCGGTCAAATCTTGCTGAACTTGGTCCATCTGTAAGCTCGGAAGGTTGTTTCTTGTAGGATACCGGTGAACTCTGTTGATGGGGAAGACCCTCCTACGAGTAATGTTTCCTGAAACAACAACAAAGTGAGAAAACAACAACAAAAACACCTACAAAACAAAGAATGAGGTTAGTATGCAATGCAGTATGTCTATTTGTCTTCCAAGGGTATCTGGTTTGGTTCTTTGGTTTTGACCTTCCGGACCTCGGGGAATGAAGATGTTGAAGAGAAATGAAGCCCATCAGAAAATCCAAGTAATACATAAACCATACATTATAAATGCAAAAGATACATAGTTTATGATTACAACAAGTTCCCATGGTGGGTCAAAGTACAACAAAATCGTCAAAGAGTACAAACAAAAAAGTACAACTACAAAGAAATCAAACATCCAACCCAAAGTCATCCTCCTTGACTTCCTTCAGGAGAGCATCAGTCACTGGTCCAACCGGATGCTCTGTGATAGTCCTGATAAGAAGGTTCCTGGTAGCAATGGCACTTGCCAACTTCTGGTACTTATCTTGGTCCTTTGATCTCTTTAACCCCTCCCGGAGTTTTAACTCGGAGATTTCCTTTTGTGCTACTAACAAGGCTTCCTAACTCTTCTTCTCATTAGCTTCCAACTGCTCTATCCTAGCCTGTGTCTTCTGATCTTCTTGAAAACGAGCCTCAGTGATCCTGATCCACCTAGCCTGACTCTCCTCTAGGTAATGCTCAGCTCTGGCTTTCTGAATCTTAGCTTATTTACAAGCATTCTTCAATACCAACTCCCCTGCTCGGGCTTTTCTGATGTAATCTTCAGTCTTTTCAATCTTAGTCATATGCTCGATACGGATCTTCTCTAACCTCTCATTGTCCAGACGACTATCATTCCTCTCCCAGAGGGTCTTCTTTAGAGTTTCATAAAGTTGAGCATTCCTCTCTTTCAACTTCTCAAACTCCTCTAAACTGACTGTAGCTACAGGCTCTACTGCTGATGGCCCTGGCACATCTTCCAGGGTGAATAGCATGCGGGTGATCTATCCTCTGATGCGAGACCAATCAATGTACTGAGCTAAAGCTATGTTGTTGCATTTGCCAAGAATAGTAGTCCCTTTTGTCTGAATGTTATCCCAAGCCCAGGCTGCTTGTCGGATGATGGCATGATTATTCTGAATATCACAATAAAGGGTCTCTGCTAAATCCTGCTCTCTTGGTGGATGTACTAAGGCACACCCTAGCTGTCTTTTGAAAAGCAAAGGATTGTAGTTGATGCAACCCTTCACTCCGATAAGAGCTACATTGGGATACTGCCCACAGCTTGTAATTATGTCCCTACCCTCGGTGCTCTGAGTACACCACCTGATGTCTTCTGAAGTGAGAGCAATCATTATCTTAGCCCAATTTCTTGACTGGTGAGGATTCAAGAAAGCTTTTGTCTTTGGCAGGTGCCTCGGTAACCAACAGTAGAAGAGAGGTGCACAACATCTAACTAGTTTTCCCCTCTGCTTCTCATTTCTTTGATGCACTGAGTAGTAGAAATCCCCTAGCAAGATAGGAACTGGATTCTTCAGTAGGAAGATATGAATAGAATTCTTTCTTACAAACTCAGGCTCGTCTGCAAATAAGATGATTCCATATATGCTAAGGGACAAGAGAGCACAAACAGTTTCCCACTTCCAACCTGCAGCATGACTGCTGGCTTGGGTGATCAAGAAGTCCAAATGGAGGCCTGGGATTCCAGCCTTGGTGGTCATATGCTGATCAATGAGGGTGTCTTCCAAGTGCAAGGCCATATTTATGTCTTCATTCCTAGGAGCAGTCATCTCAGGGTTGAAAGGAATCCCTCTCCTGATGGGGACACCCAACAACATGAAAAACTCTTCCAACAAAGGACCCATCTGAAAGTCTGGAAAAGTGATACATCTGAGAGGAGGGTCATAGAACTGAAGGCAAGTGTGAATCATGTTCCTATATGATGCATCCAAGTCCATGATCATGTCCATGATACTACCATAATGTTCACTGAATAAAGGGACATGATCAGGAGTGATAAGTGCCTGAATCTGCCTGATGCCTGCTAGGGAGGGCTCAAAGAAATGATAAGTAATGTTGCTCTTCCTGGATGAGTCCATACTGACAATGGATGCTGATGAAGATAACTGAGGAGAAATACTGATGAAGACAACTGGAGAAGATATCAACTGAAGAAGATCTCTGAGGAAGGTAACTGATGAAGATGGTTGAGCAGAAGAACAGTCAAAACCAAACTAAATAAGATGTGGATACCCTGTAAAACAAATAGACAAATGTTAAAATGATGCAAAATGATGTATGCAGAATGATATGCAAGGGTTTGTGATCAGGTGCTGGATTTGTTATCTACTTTGATAGGGTCCATGAGTGCTCATAAGTCCGGATGAAAGTCTGAGAACCAGCAACCTGGTGGGGACTCAAATAAAGAGTCACAAGTCCAAGGTTTCATAGAATTAGTCCAAAATAGTGTAACCTTAAAACAATATCAGTAATAGGGTATGTTGAGGCCAAGGGTTCTTGCACACTTGTAAACATCCCAACCCCCTCACAGGTATTGTTCTAGAACAAGGATCCTCAGACTTGGATCTATTATGAGAAGTGTAAACACTTCTAACCCGGAGGTACAATGTTTACATTAATCATAAAGGATCATCCTCTAATTCACCTCAGATGCTGAAGGTCATCTAAAAAGGTCATCCAAACTTAGCAGGCTTCCCAGATAGCCCTAGCACTACAGGAGATATGTAGCACAAAGTTCTCAAGAAGAAACCTATGTCTGAACCGTGTTTCATATTCCCGCACCAGACCGAAATGGAATGGGAAAGAATATGAAGCCACTCTAATCCTATGTGTCACTCAGGCTCCCGATGTGGAACCTTGCTCATTGAAGATACCCCTCCCACCAAGGTAAACCAACAAATCCAGCACATGATATGATGACAATAATATGAAATGCATAAAACAGTAAATGAAAGCGATAAATAAAGTTATACAAAAAGCAATAAATAAAGCAATAAAAAAGCACACATAACACCCCCATAAACACAAATCAAACAAGTGCTAGGAGAAACCCACAAAAAGAACCAGAAGCCCTGGTTGCAAAGATTCTATTCCCCAGCAGAGTGGCCAAGCTGTCGCTCCCCGAATTTTCATCCCGGTGCAAAAGCGAATTGTCGGCGAAAGAGAAATGAGGTTGAATTGAATAGAGTCGCTAGCTAGACATTTTTATCCCGAAGGAAAGGTAATGCTGCATAAACCTAGAAAGAGATAGATAAGACGGTTGCGAACCAAAGAAACTGAGAAAGGGGGTTGGTTACGACCTGGGAAGGTATTAGCACCCAGATCGTCCTTCGTACCCGACGGGATCCACGCTTACAAGATTGTGTTTAAAGGGGTAGGTGTATGTGCTATCTGTATGCAAAAGCTAAGGAAAGAAAGTGCATGTGTCAGTGCAAAAAGTGTGAATTGCTCAGAAACTAGGGCTTTAGAAAGAATGCTGAAAGAAGGGGATGACACAGATACTTTTGTTCGATAACCGTTAAGTTATGCCTACGTATCCTCGCGTGCAATGAGGAAGTCAGAACACCGTAGTTCGACTTAAAGAGACTGGAAAATGAATTGACTGTGAACTGCTTGCTTGTCTATGCTCAAGTGTATGACTCGTCTGACTCGAGTGCTAACTGTCTTGCATTAGATGGAATAAGCAAGTTCTCGTTTGTGAATGAGTGCGATGAGAAAAGAATCCCGAAGGAGACGATTATTGTTTGTTTTTGTGTTTTCAGTTTTTTATTGTTTTTGGTGTTTTGCATAAGTTAATGAGCTTAAGCCTAAATCAAGGGCTTGTAAACTCATTATATCCTCCCTGATTAGGGATAATGAGCATACTTAAGTATGAGATAAACATCTCAACTTAATTATCATGATGATGTAGGATTAAGATCATTAACCTACTTGTGATTATTTAGATGTTTTTGGGTTTTCTTTAGTGTTAAGTAATGAGTTTAATCTCTAATCACAGATTAGTGAACTCATTACACCATCCTAATAGAAGGATGATAGATGAGAACACTTAAGCTGAGGAAGATACCTCAACTTAATCCATGGTTAGGGACTAAATTCATTATATAAAAAGCCTTTATTAAGTGGATTTTAATTAAAGGATGATATTAAGAAGTGGATTTTATGGTTGTAAGACAACTTGAGGGGGATTTGTCCATTAAACACTAGGGTTAGTCCCTCTTAACCATATGGAAGAGATAGAACCCTAATGTAAGGCCCAAGTTACAAGATAAAGTCTTAGTGATTATTAATGTGTTTTGATTAAGAGGTGTAAACAAATTAAAGGTTTAACACTAAGGATTAAAGTTATACACTCCATCCTAAGATAAGGATGCGGGCATAACCCTAATTCCAACGTCCTAAAACTTTAAAAGTTTAGTCTCTGATTATGAGATGAGAAGAGAGACTCAAGGAGACTCAGAGGTAAAAATCTAGGGGGCACTATACAAAACCCTAAAAGTTATCATGCTTGGATGTCCTATGGTTTGTGAGGCTTAAAAGAAAGGATCTTCAAGAAGGCCATCATGGAAGAAGCCGATGAAAAGAGAAGGAGGAGGAAGAATAAGTTACTTACTTCTTGAAGAAGATAAGTAACTTAAAAGAAAGAAAGTAAGAAAGCGGGATCATAAGTGAAGCAAGTTCACTTCAAAGACAAGTAAATATGCAAATTAAAGGAAAGAAGAGGTGGGAGGTGAAGGAAAATCCACCTCCCATATAACTTACCAAAAGCTCCTGAAATGTTAGTACGAATGCATAAGGAATGAAATGAAAAGAAATAAGACAAATGAAGGTGCAAAGACCAAAGTCAGAAGTGAATATGAAATTTAAAAGGCATATGAGATGATGCAAAGTCATACAAGATGCATATGAATGATCATACAAGGATGAGATGCAATGGAAGCATGTTTAGAAGCATGAAAACACATGGATGTTCATGAGATGTAATAGATGCAAAGCATTGCAAATGAATGAAGAAATGATCAAGCAATGTTTCAAACATGTCCTAATATGTCTAATATGACATACCAAAGAATGGAATGACATGGAAATTTCACTAGTTCATGAAATGCAAAGGAGAATGCAAATGAAGATGCAAAATTAGGGTTTTAAGACAACATGAGATGCATATGACCAAAATAGAAGCATTCAACATGATAAAAAAATTGAAATCAAGCTTAAACAAACCATAATCCCATATAAGATCACAACCCAAAGGAGAAAGTCAGAGGCTTAACCTAGTGAAAGTTATGAAATTCCTAAGTTAACTAGGGTTTTTGGGTGCTTCTAAAGGAAAAATGCAAATCAAATTGAAAATGCAAAATAAAATCATGAGATAAATAACCTAGAGACTATATGCAATCTATGAAACAATGCAAGAAGAACCAAGTTCAAACTCATCATGGTTAGGCAGAAATGAATTTTTCAAGTTAGGGTTAGAAAATTTGATTTTTAAGAACCCTAATTCAAAGAAAAATGTGAAAATGTGATCAAACCTAAAAAGTAATTTGTATGGTGAGTTTGAAAATGTTTCTAAATGTATTGGAATGCTTCATGAATTTTTTGGTGATTTTTAGAAACCTAAATGCATATTTAATTAATTAAAATTAATTAATTAATTAAATAAAACATTTAAATATTTTAAAAATACTTTTTAATGCAAAAAATAAAATAAAAAATGTTTTTAGGTTAAGAAAAATATTTAAAAAAGAAATGCAAGAAATGACATTTTTTGATATTTTTTGCTATTTTAAATAAAATGAACAAAAGAAATAAAAAGAAAATGAATTAAAATGGATTTAAATGCAAGTATGAGGATCTGAAGGCCAGGATTCAAACTGAGGAGAGATGTGTTGACTGCGCGTGTTATCCAAGGGCTGGCATTTAAACTGGCTAATTAAACTGATTACTTTAATTAATTAAAATTAGGGTTTAAGTGAAATGATCTTGGCCACTAAAAAACGCGCTAAGAAAGATCCAAGGGCTGACATTTAAACTGGGGAGATTAACCCTAATCAGAACCCTAATGATTTTCAGGTGATCGGAGCAAGCTCCAGCTATCTTCTCCGGCCACACCTTCATGATATCTTCTTCCCTAGGCTATCACAAACCCCCAAACTCTCCAGAAACATCCCCCTAACAATTCTAAACAAGAATCAGGCCACAAACAACATTTATATTGCATCAAACTCATGAATCGAAGAAAAACATTTTCAGACCATTTTCAAAAACATCAATACATCTTGGTTTCTCAACCATTTTCAAAAATAATCATATCAACATGCTCAGGGAGACACATAGAATCATTTAAGAACTTAAAAGAAAGGTTCTAGAAAATTTGTTCTTGATGGTTACCTGAGATGAAGCTTTCTCAATCTGAGCTTTCTGGACCTCTCATTGATGCTAATCCACCCTAATGAACTCCCTGAGGCTTCTGAAAGGCTTAGAACAAGTTTGTATGGCTTGGTTTTAGTGTTTCAATTCTGAATGTGCAAATATTATGTTTGTTTTTGGGCTTGTTTCAGGCCATGGCAAGGGGTGGGAAATGATCCTTAGGTTATGTGGAGTTGAATGGTGAAAGAAATTTTGAGTTTGAGTGGATGAGGAGTGAGTTTTTAAGAGAGGAAGGTTTATGGAATTTTTGGGCAATCTGAGTTCTTGGATGATTCAGGCTTGTGTGTTGTGTGAAATGAGGTCCATAAGATTAGTATAGGCCAATGAGAGTGATCAGAAAGTGGGTGGTGGCATAGTGTGATTGTTATGGGCAAAGTTGCAAAAATGTCAACATTGTGTACTTGAGGTATGGGCATGGTGCAGAGCTGGCTTTAGGGGTGTCTTAGCCTCAGCTTGATTCATGGATGGCCCTAGGATGAAGTTTATGCAGCTGGCACAAATGGATGAAGAGTTTCAATAGGTTTTGCAAATTTCCAACTTTGAGAATTTTGTGAAAATGGCTTGATGAAACTTGCAATCCAAGGCACAATTCTGGTTCAAATGCATTGCACTATGTTTGTATGATGTTTAGAAGTCAATTAGAGGTCATGAAATGGCTTGAAACTTGATTTTGCAAAAATCCCTCTTTGGCATGAACTTGAAAATTATAGGATTTTTGCCAACTTTGAAAGGCCATATCTTGAGTTCTAGGATGAATCAAGACATGTTCTTGTACTTTTTGAAAATAGGAAGACATAATCTACAATTTTCATGCCCAAGAATTTTTCATTTGAAGCATATTTGGTCATGAAAGAATGGGTTGAATATCTTTCCTAAAATGGAAAGTTTCCATTACAAGTCATTTCCAAAAATAGCAAGTTTGCATTTGGCTTGAAAATATTCAACTTTGTGAACTTCCAACCACTTCAATGATCAAATAAAGATCATAGAGACTCAAAATGATGATGATGACCCTTCGGTACCCTTGATGGAGGCCTCGGATGCCCTGATTTTGACTTTACTTGCTCAAGAAGTTACCCAATGATCAGATGACTTCCACAGTGAATTTCTTCATAAAATTTGGTACACATGATCCTTATAACATATTGATACCATTAGAAACAAGAATGACCAAAAAATTGGGATTAAGGCCTCTGAAACCAAAACCCTAATTTTAGGTCATCTGTGCAGGAAATCTTCAGTCTGCCTCTATGTCTTTGCCTTGCTTTGTGATCCCTTGACTTTTATGAACTTTGGGGAGAATATTATGATCATGGAACACACATGGACCCTCTTGGCAAGCTTCAAGACCTTTGGGATAGCTCAGATCACTCCTTAGATTGCCCAGATCACAAACCCTAGATGCAGCATATGCAGTGAAACAAACTATGCAGGGTGAGATGTTATGCTTATGCAATGTAATATGAAAAGATCACAAGCCATGGTGTAAGAAAAGGTGAGGGAAAATTTGGGGTGTTTACAATAACATACATAAGGAAACGCATAATGAGGAATAACACACTCAAGTATGCAAACAAACACAAAAATAGGGACTAAAACACCCAAGAAAATGCATATGAGGACTAAAACACTCAAGTATGCAAACAAACACAAAATGGGGACTAAAACACCCAAGATGCAGACATAAACGAAAATGGGGACTAAAACACCCAAAAAGATAATATGATAGAAAAAGCTTGACAACCAGTTTAGACTCTTAGGGGAGTGGAAAGATTGAAGACTGGTTCCTTAACACGAATATCACTGCCATTCTGCTCGGAGATTAGAGATGCTATTGTTGAACGAATCTCGGTCACACCGGTAAACTGTATCAAGTTGAAATTTTTTTGAGAAAAGTCATGAAAAGCTGCTTAGGGATTCCTGAAGAAGATTGCCCCAAGTTCATTGACTGATGAAGGTAAACTGATAATAAATTAAGTTCCTGACTACTGCCGGAGAAAATTGATCAAATCTTTGAGATGACTGTTGAGAAGAATAAACTAATCATGGCTTCAGTTCTTGAAATGAATGTTGAGAAATTAAACCCAGTATGAGTCTTGCAGATAATCTTCTGGTTAACCAAATCTGAGAATAACTTGCATTGAGCAACAACTCTTGAATCATGATCTGGGAAGAACTTGCCCCTGATAAGATCACTGACCAAGTTTCCCAATTGTTTGAAAATTCCTTAATGAGGAAAGTTTGTTTGCAAATAAAAAGTGTTTGTACAAACCTGGTAATCTTAATGCAAAGTTCATGCAAAAATTTGAAATCAAAAATCGTTTTTGGAATGAAATTTATTGAGGTAAAGTAAATGAAAACATTGTCAAAACACGGCGGTTGAGACAAAATGAAAGATAAAACAAAGGTCAATGAAAACAAATGATTGGTAACAAACTTGGGAGTCAGTTTACGCAACCTCGTTGTAGTATGCTTTTCAAAAGAAACCTGGATTCAATTAGGACTTTTGACGACTGTAACATGGTCTGGTTCACGATTTTTGAAACAAAGGATATAAGATCAAAATTTATTTGTACCCAACCCATTCTTCGTGATGAACTCCAGTATTATATTCAATTAATTCAGCCTATGCATTCAAGTTCCAAGAAATTTGGGATTGCACAGATGAAGATGGTTCATAAGCCAAAGGATTTTGAGACAGCAGTCACTTCTTCCTTTTGTTACTTTTGTGAGGACTTTGGTCCACTCATCTTGTTTTGCTGAGGATTTTTTATGACCTCTTGATTGATCTTTCTTTTATTAACCCTAACTTTTGCCTGAACTATGTCATTTGAACTTAGAGTCAGCAGGATGCCCCAGTTTTTGCCTAAGTCTCCTTCATAGATTTTGACTTAGCGGACTTTGATTTTTGTATCATCATTTTCTTAATATCATTTTTTTAAAGATAATGACTGTATGGCTTAATGATTACGATGAACCATCATTGACTTTTGAATTGAGATACATCTTCGACACTTCTTGATGTGTGTGAAGGAAATCTTGAGATTGAAACCTTTATTGAAAGGTGTCTTGAATGATTCTCTTGTACATGAATTCACATTCGAATTAATTGAGAACTAACCATCCACAGGTTTAATTTGTGGGTATTTTCCGAACAGAAAGAAACTCCAACTTCAAGGCTCAAAGGGGTAGACAAGGGATTAACTTCCTTATTTCTCCATTGTTTGGGATTTGAAACAATGCATGTATATCATCATCCAAGTCTCAATTGAAAGCATACCAACAACAATTATGGGTATCTTGTTTTCATCATTCTCCCTCCAATCATTGTAAAAGCTTGAGAAAAGAAAATGAACTTGAAATATAAAACATAAAGATGCAAATAATGAATAAAATTTAATCAAAACAAAGCAATGCTCATTTCATTAAAATCAACATGAAAGTACAAACAAGGTTTAAAAATAAACAAGTCAATACAATTGAAGAAAATTACAGACATAAAGAAACAATGACCTAGTGATCCATCAGCAACAAGGATGAGTTATCCCGTCTGATATTCTGGCCTTGAAGATAATCTGACTATTGAAGTCTTCTGAAAGACTCACTTCTCATGCTTCGGCAAAGGATTGTTGACAACATTAGGATTTGTATCTTGAAACAAAAGGATGTTGTTCCTCATAAGCTCTTGCATTTTAGCCTTCAATGCAAAGTAGTGTTCCAAGTCATGACCAGTTCCACCTTGATGAAACTCCCAGCAAAGATCTGCTCTATAACCAACCGGAAGAGGATCTAGAACAGTAGGCCAGGCCTAGTAGTAATCCAACCATTCTGGACCAAGTAAGGATACAACTCAGTATAAGTCATCGAAATAAGATCATAGTCTGTCCCACCCCTAGCATTGCGACTCTGGTTCTGGCCAGAATTCCTTTGAACTGATGGAACATTAATCATAGGAGCAACTGCAGCAGGGTATGATTGTTCATGGTATTGTTGTCTGCGACAAGTTCTCCCAACAATACTTTCTTCACTGGCAAAGACATTGACTTAAGGCATGGAAATCCTCTGGGGTTGAGTTTCCCTAGTAGTTAAAGCCTGTAGCATCTCCATAATCTGACTCACATTGCTTTTTATCTCATCAAGGTCTTCCCTAACTATCTTGTTGTGTAGGGCTTGGTTTTCCGTTCTCAATCTGATAGCAGCTCTAGTTCCATATTTGTGTTGAGGAAATAGGTTGACGGATCAACAGACAACTGAAGAAGGAAACAACCGGGATGAGTTCCCACACAACTCGGATGAATGCAAGAATATGTGTAACACGGTGGGAGAACTGACTTTAGTTAAATGTTGCGGATAGCAAGAGTCGCCACCGACTTTTATTTTATCCAAAAGGAAAGGACATAAAAGAACAGGAAAGACCTTAAAAAGATTTTGAGTTCGGGGGATAGGTTATGTAAAGGGAAGGTGTTAGCACCCTTTACATCCATGGTTATCCATGGGCTCTTAGTTACTTAGCTCACTTTAAACTGTTTTGAGAAGTGTAGTGTGTGATTAAAAATTTTCTTAAGTACTTTATAATGATCCTTGTATGGATGTATATAAAGACTTTGTTTTGAAAATTTGTTTGAAAATGTGAGGTGTAATGAGGTAATTTGATGAAAAAAGTGAGCAAGTACTTAAGAGGAACCTACCCTAATTTTAATCTTTATTGTTCTTAAATGTTCTTTCAATGGTAAGACTAGCCCTATTATTAAGGAGTAGGTAGTCATTACCTTGGATGTTGTAAGGGACATGTGAAGGGTCATCTGCGTTTAGGCAACTGTAAGGTGTCTTAGCAATACGAAGGGACTTATCATCTTTTATTCGAAAGGGACAAGATCATTTACGAAGGCAACATCGAAGGGACTTGATCTTATAATATTGAAAGGGACTAGATGATTTGTTTATGAGAAGGGACTTTGCTTTTAGACACCTTACTTGACCTTTTTATTTTAGGCAACATGAGGGATAACCTTAGGAAGTGAGATGGAGATCAAAGATCGACTTACGTGTGTGAGTGACCATATTCATATATTTATTTTATTAAATTAATGATTCTAAATTAATTTTAAAGTACAAACATGTTATCACTCCCTATATTTACTAACCATGGCAATATAAACATTTATAAATAAAATAAAGACAAAAATAACCCTACGATTATTACAAGGCTTTTGCAGTTACATAAATATAGAAACGATTAAATAATAAATATATAATGAAATAGTAGAAAGGGTTAGTAATAAAAATAATTATAAGAAAGAAAATGTTAGCACAAATATTCAAAGCATATATAAATTAAATAAACAAATTTTAAGAATTTTTGAGATGAAAATAGAATAATAAAGATAATAATAAACCATATACTAATTTATTTACAAAATAAAGCATGATTAATTATTTAATTATATATATTAGAAACATTTATTAAATTTAATATTTAAATAAAATAATTAAGGTAATAAATTAAGGTTTTTAAAAAAAATTAGGGTTTTAGAAATTAGGGTTAGAATTTTTTTAGAAAATAGAATTAGGGTTTATAATTTAAATTGCAATATTAATTTAACTATTTACAAAAATAAATAAATGATGATAATATATACATATTTTAATTTAAATAAATAAAAAAAACTAGGATTAAAAGTTTAGAAAATAAATTAGAGGTTTTTTTTTATAGAAAATATGAAGTATTTACATATTATTATCTAAATATATTTTTATTGTAATTAAAATTAATTATAAAACAATAATAATAAAACAGAATAATTAAAGAAAATAAAAACCAAAACTTACCTGGGGCAGGGATTGAACCCACGCCCTAGGCTTTGCTACCCTTGGACGCACAAGGCTGCCACCAAGCTGCGCGCGCGTTGTGAACAATAGAGGAATACAAATCCTTATACAATAAACCTGGAAATACCAATGAAATAAAGCAAAAAAAATGGTGAAGCTGGGATTCGAACCCTTGCCATTGTCTTCATACGCGTATGCCCTGACCAGCTGAACCACTGCAGCGTTTATGAAATATAACGCAAACGAATTAATAATAAAATAAGTCCAATTTTCAAATTATATTTTCACGCCAGATCACTTCATCTTCAACCTCCAGACTTGCGAATTTTCCTGCGAATTTTGCAACCAATTTTCCTGCGAAATTTTAAATGGCAGGAAACCCTACAAAATTCAAACATCATCATTTTACGTAAAACTTTGTTAACTTGAATACATAAATATGATCCAGACATCATTTGCAATTGATCTACGGTTTCATAATTCATTTATATTCACTAAATCATTGTAAACACCCCAAATTTGCCCTCACCCATTCACACCATGGCTTGTGATCATTTCATGTGCATAAATTCAATCATATCATCTCATATCTCACTTTTGATTCACTGCTTAGATTCAAAGGCATCTGCACCCAGGGTTTGTGATCTGAGCAATCCAAGAGCCTCTTGAGCCACCCCAAAGGCCATTAATCACTTCAAAAGGGTCCATATGTGTTCTTGCATCATGTTCCATCTTCTCAAAGTCAAGAATGCAAAAGAATCACAAGAACTAGGGTTTGAATGGATGCAGAGCCAGGTTTGACTGCACAGTTGACCTAAAATTAGGGTTTTGGTTTCAGAGGCCATAACACCCAATTTTTTGGTCATTCTTGTTTCCATTGGTCTCTATATGGTATAAGGAGTATGCATATCAATTTTCATGAAGAAATTCCATGGGGAAGTCATCTGATCAAGGGTTGACTTTCTGGACAAGTCAGTGTAAAATCAGGGCATCTGAGGCCCCCAATGACCCAACCAATGGGTGATCTTCATCATTTTGAGTGTATATGATCTTTATTTGATCATGATGGAAGGTTGAAGTTCACAAAAATCAAGAATTTGGAGTTTTTGCAAATGTTGACTTTTTGGGCATAGTTGACTTTTCAAGAATGCTTCATTTTAGGTCATTTTTCAAGCCTTGATTCTTGATCCAAAAATGCTTCAAATGGAAAAACTTTGGTCATGAAAGTTGTAGATTACATCTTTCCCTTTTCAAAAAGTACAAGAACATGATCAAACTCTTCTTGGATCAAAAGTTATGGTGTGACAAAGTTGGCAAAAATCATTGATTTTCAAGATGTGCACCAAATGAGAATTTTGCAAAACCATGAACCAATGCCATTTGTAACTTCTAATTCACTTCAAACCATGACATAAACATTCTATGTGACATGAAAATCAGATTTGGACCAAAAATCCCTCATGTTCATGGCTTGTGTAGCAAAGTAGTCACATGTGAACCAAAAAGCAACAACTTGCAAAAACACTCATCACACTCCACCAACTTGATGCATTGGATGCTGCACCTTGCTAGCCCTCTCACCTCATCTTGCTGCACCAGAACCATGCCTTGTACTAGCCTAGCACCAAGCCATACTTTCTCTTACACAAAAGTTGACAAATTGCAAAAGTGGCCATACCAATCAATAAAGCACATGTCATGTCATCTGACCAATGAGAGAGGTTTATGTGGACAAAGAGCAAGACATTTCATACATGAAGCAAGGCTGAAACTCTCTCAAGCATCACATACACAAACACACCTCATTTTGCAAATTGCTTCGAATCTGCCTCCACACTTCACAAACATGCCAACAAGTTTCATCAACCTTTTCACTATGCTTCATTGAGTAGAAACCAATAAGACTCAAGCCTGGAACCAGCCTGAACTGATCTGCACCATTTCTCATCCCTAAAACCAGAACTCTTCGAATCTCCACACACAGCCATCAAAATACATTTTTTCTTTCACCAACAAGTCATAAACTGTCCCTGGAACCAAAATCACCCTTCAAAGCAGTTTGAAACATCACATACAAAGATCCCCATTTCTGCTACACCAGAGTTGGATCTTTCAAGCCAGCCACCCTCCAAGTTTTCTGAGCCTCATTTTGTCCTCAGGAGGTTCAAGGAAGCAAGCCTGTGCAAAGAAAAAGTCCAGAGAGCTCATAAACAGAGAAGCTTCATCTCAGGTGAGCTTCATGAACATTTTTCCCAGAAACTGATTTTTAAGTTCTTTTATGATGCCTTGTGTTCCTCTGATCATGAATGTATGCTTACTTTTGCAAATAGTGTAGAAACCAGCATGTATGAAGCTTTTGAACATTTGCCCGTGTTTTACATTTTGTTTCGATTCAGGCTTATGGATGAAAATAAATGAATTTAGGTTGAGGGTTTAGGTTTAGATTGATGAGAGAGTCGTTTTGGTGGAAGAAATTTGTTGATTGGTGACCTGTAGAAGAACCTAGGGTTTTGGCTCGCCGGAGAAGACGACCGGAAGTCTTCTCCGGCCGCCTGTAAGTCATTAGCCCTAATCTGAGTGATTAATGAGGTTTGAATGAGGATCGTTGGATGGCCTCTCCCGCGCGTGAATGGATGGATGAGATGAGTCATTAGAAGCCCTAATCCCTGATTATCCATTTAATTTATGTTTAATTAATCCATAAGTTTAATTAGCCAGATTTGAATCTGGGCCCTTGGATCTGGCGCGCAGTCAACCAGACCAAGCCCAGATCAAATCCTGGCCTTCCCTTCTAATTACTTTCATTTTAGCCTATTTTATTTTTCATTTAATATCATTTCTTTTCTCTAATTTATTTAAAATAGTAAAAAATGTGTAAAAATTATGAAACTTTTTCTCATAAGTTTTATTAATTTTTATGACACAAAAATATTTTTATTTTTATTTTTATCATTAAAAAAGTATTTTTAAATATTTAAAAGATTATTTTTAATTGATTAATGGAAATTAATTTATTAAAAATACTTTTAGGTATCTAAAAATCACCAAAAAATTCATGAAATGTTCTAAGACATTTAGAAACATTGTCCAACCTTCAAACCAAATTTCTTTTTTGATCTTGATGCATTTTGAGAATTTTCCATTGAATTAAATCATTTTTTGTGCATTATTTTGATCCTAAGTTCAAAAAATCATTTCTGCCTATCTATGAAGAGTTGGACATTGATTCTTTTTGTATTGCATTGTGTTTAGCATGTAGTTTCTAGGATTAAATGGCCATGGTTTGATTCCTCATTTCCAATTTGTTTGGAATTTCTTTTGTTTAGGAACCCTAAAAACCCTAATAACTTGTAAAATTCATAACTTGAGATTGGTTAAGAGTTGAGACCTCCCCTTTGGACCTTGGTTTAGTATAGGGTTAGGGTTTCTTTGAGTGGCATTTTCCATTTTTTATCTTAGGGTTTGCTTCTGTTTTTGGTTTTTGTTTGTTGTTTGATCCATAAACCCTAATTTGGGCTTCCATTTGCATCCTTCTTGCATTCTCTTGCATAACATGACTTGCCATGACATTTCAATCATCCATTTGATTCATTTGACATATTAAGACATATAGAAAGCATGTTTGATCATTGCATCTTGCATTGGCCATGTTGTTTGCCATGTATGTTTCATAACTTTTCATGTAAGTTCATGCTCCTTAACTTGCATCATTTGCATCCATGATCTTTTATGAACATTTCCATGTGCTGCCTCATGTTTGTATCACTTCATAGCATCATTATCATCATCAACATGCTTCTGGTTTTGTTCTCATCATGTCATCTTATCTCATTTGGCTTTGCATTGCATTTCTTTTCTAACATTTCAGGTGGTAAGTGATGTTGAGAGGTGAATTTGCCTTCACTTCTCATGACTTTTCTTTTCATCTCTCTTGCATCCATTGCTGCATTTTTACATGTGTATGAGATTGAGCTTGCTCATTTTTCTCCTTCCCACTTTCTTTCTTCAAGTGACTTGACTTCTTGAATGAAGCAAGTCACTTTGCTTCTCTTGATCCTTTTCATCTGCCTCCTGGTGGTTTCATTGAAGATTGTTCTTGATAAACCTCACAAACCCTAGGAACAACCAAGCATGACAATGATTAGGGTTTTGATTAGTCTCCCCTCTTAGTTTTACCTTTGTGTCTCTTTTGAGTCTTCTCTTCTCATCTCATAATCAGGGACTAAACCTTAAAGGCTTTAAGGCTTTGTGATTAAGCTTATGCCTGCATCCTTCTCTTAGGATGGAGTGTATAACTTTAATCCTAAGTGTTAAACCCTTAATGTGTTTAAATCTCTTAATCAATTCACTTAATAATCATCAAGACATCACACTTGTAACTTGGGCCTTGCATTAGGGTTCCAATTCTTCCTTAATTGGTTAAGAAGGACTAACCCTAGTGTTAATGGACAAGTCCCCCTCAAGTTGTCTTACAAATCATAAAAATCACTTCATCATCATACCATTAAATAAAATCCACTTAATCAAAGGCTTGTTTTGTCATGAGTTTAATCCCTAATCATGGATTAAGTTGAGGAGCTTTCCTCAGCTTAAACATTCTCATCTATTATCCTTCTATTAGGATGGTGTAATGAGTCTGTTTAATCCTTGATTATGGCTTAACCTCATTACTCAACACTAAACAAAAACACCAAAAAACATCTAATTAATCACAAGTAGGTTAATGATCTTAATCCTACACCATGGTGGTTAAGTGTGAGAATCTGACTTCACACTTAAGGTACTCTCATTACCCCTAATCAGAGGGAAGATGTGATGAGTTTGCTAAATCCATTGGTTTAGGCTTAAGCTCATTAACTCATGACAAAAATCCAAAAGTAATAAAAGACTGAAAGCATCAAAACAAACAATAATCGTCTCCTCCGGGATTCTTTTCTCATCATCTTCACTCATAAGCGAGAACTTGCTTCTTCCGTCTAATGCAAGACAGTTTGCACCTGAGCCAGACAGGTCATACACTTGAGCATAGACAAGCAAGCAGTTCACAGGTCAATTCACCTTTCAGTCTCTTTGGGTCGAACTACGGTGTTCTGACTTCCTCATTGCACGAGAGGATACGTAGGCATAACTTAACAGTTATCGAACAAAAGTCTCTGTATATTCCCCCTCTTTCAGCTTCATTCTTTAAGCCTCATTATCATGAGCATTTCACCTCTTTCTTCTTTACACTGACACTTCTCTTATACATTTCACATCACTTATACACTACACACTGACACCTGTACATCCTTTTCCAGCTCTTTATACACAAATTGCACTGACACTACCCCTTTAAAACACAAATCTTTTAAGCGTGGATCCCGTCGAGTACGGCGGACAATCTGGGTGCTAATACCTTCCCAGGTTGTAACCAACCCCCTTTCTCAGTCTCTCTGGTTCGCAACCGTCTTATCCATTCTTTTTCTAGGCCTATGCAGCATTGCCTTTCCTCCGGGATAAAAATGCCTAGCTGGCGACTCTATTCATTCTCCAGTGAGTTCACTGCTGTGTGTTCTCATTGTCCCTCTCGCCGACCGTTCGCGTCTGTACCTTTATTTGGGCCGGTCCCATCTATCGGGAGCGACAGCTTGGCGACTCTGCTGGGGAACCTTATACTGCAACCAGGGCTTCTGGTTCTTTTTGTGGGTTCCTCCTAGCGCTTGATTGATTTGTGTTTATTGGGGGTGTTATGTGCTATTCGTATGTGTATATTTGCTTTATTTACTGCTTTCTGTACAGCTTTATTTATTGCTTTCTTTACTGTTTTTCATTTATCATACTGTCATTCTGCTGGCTGGATCTGTTGTCTGCTTTGGTGGGTGGGTGTTCCATTGAGAGTTAAGGTCCTATACCTGGGACCTGAGTGACACCTAGGTTAGAGTGAATCACATTCTTTCCCATTCCATTTCGGTCTGGTGCGGGAATATGAAACACGGTTCAGATATGGGTTTCTTTTTGAGAACTCTGTGTTGCAGATTTCCTGCAATGCTAGGGCTATCTGGGAAGCCTGCTAAGTCTGGATGACCTTTTAGTATTGACCTTCAGAAACCGAGGTGAATTAGAGGAGGAACTTTTATGATTATTGTAAACACTGTACCTCCGGGTTAGAAGTGTTTACACTTCTCATAACTGATCCGAGTCTGAGGATCCTTGTTCTAGAACACCACCTGTGAGGGGGTTGGGCTGTTTACAGGTTTGCAGGTACCTTGACCTCAGAATACCCTGTTACTTTGACTTGATTAAGAATACTCCATGTTGGAACAGTTCTTGTGATTCTAAAACCCTGGACATGTGGCTCTTTATTTGAGTCCCCCACCCTGGTTACTGGATTTATAGACCTCCAACTGGTATTCTTGAATATGACATGGACCTATATCAGAGTTTTGATCAGATCCAGCTCAGTCACAGACCCTTGCATTTCATTTGCATACATAATCATTGCATCATATTGACATTTGCTTATTTGTTTCAGGGTATCCATCTTCATTTGGTTTTGGTTTTGACCCCATCTTCAGTACTGACCTATCTTCACCAGCATCTGCTTCAGTTATCACCAGCATCAGCCAATCAGTGGCCCCTTCTTCAGCATTATCATCAGCACCTGTCTCTACTCAGTCTTCAGCATCATGGCTCCTAAAAAGAGCAACATCACCTATCACTTCTTCCAGCCAGAGCTATCAGATATCAGGAGGATTCAGACCCTGATCACTCCAGATCACATACCTTTGTTCAGGGAACATTATGGAGATATACTTGACATGGTTATGGATCTGGACCCTTCACAGAGAAGCCTGATCCACACTTGCATCCAGTTTTATGATCCCCCTCTGAGGTGTTTTACCTTTCAAGACTTTCAGTTGGGCCCCTTATTGGAAGAGTACTCTTCATTAGTTGGTATGCCTATCAGGGGGGGAATCCCTTTCAACCCTGAGATGGTCTTTCCTGCTAATGGAGAAGTAGCAAAAGCTTTGCATCTGGAACCTGTTTTGATTGAGCAGCATATGACCTCTAAAGCTGGAATCCCTGGTTTTCATCTGGATTTCTTGATCTCTCAAGCTACCCTGAAAGCTTCTTTAAGAGAGTGGAAGGCTGTTTGTGCCTTGTTGGCTTTGAGCATATATGGAATTGTGTTGTTTGCAGACGAGCCTCGATTCATTAGCAAGAATGCAATCCATCTGTTCATCCTGAAGAACCCAGTGCCCACTTTATTGGGGGATCTCTACTATTCAGTGCATCAGAGGAATGAAAAGCATAGGGGAAGGTTAGTGAGGTGTTGTGCTCCATTGTTCCACACTTGGCTTCTCAGGCATTTTCCCAGGACAGATGCATTTCTGAACCCTCATCAGCAGAGCAACTGGGCTAAGAGACTCACTGCTCTAACTTCAGCAGATATCAGATGGTGCACTCAAAGCACCAGGGGCAGGGATATCATCACCAGCTGTGGGCATTTTCCCAATGTGCCCCTAATAGGAGTTAAGGGTAGTATTAATTACAACCCTCTGCTGTTTAGACGACAACTGGGCTATGCACTGGTCCATACTCCTAAGGCACAGGACTTGGTGGAGACTCTTTATTGTGAGAACAAGCTTAATCTGGCTATTGTTAGACAGGCAGCCTGGGCCTGGGATAATGTTCAAACCAAGGGAATAACCATTCTGGGGAAGTGCAACAATGTGGCATCAACACAATATTATGAATGGTCCCGTGCCAGGGCCCAATTCTCTGGGATGCCCTTTACCATAGAAGACATGCCTGAGTCATCTTCAGCACCACCCCCTGCCACTATCAGTTTGGAGAAGTTTGAGAGCTTGAAGGAAAGAAATGAGAAGCTAACCCAGGCTTTGCAGAAGACCCTCCGGGAGAGGAGTGAAGGTATGAGGGAGATTGAGAGGTTGGAGAAGTTAAGAGTAGAGCATCTGATTAAGAGTGAGAAGTCTAGGGATTACATTAAAAAGTCAAAGGCTGGAGAACAAATTCTGAAGAATGCTTGCAAGGAAGCCCAGTACCAAAGAGCAAGAACAGACTTGTATTTGAAGGAGAGTCAAGCCCGGTGGGTCAGGATCACCGAGGCTCGTACCCTGGAAGACAAGAGAGTTCAAGACAAGATGGAGCAACTGGAAGCTAGTGCAAAAGAACAGCAAGAGGCCCTGGCAGCAGCCCAGAGGGAGATATCAGAGCTGAAAATCAAAGCAGGGGTGAAGAGGTCCAAAGAGCAAACTCAGCACAAGAAGCTAGCAGCAGCTGTTACGACCCGGAATCTCCTCATCAGGAATCTCACGGCGCGTCCGGCTGATCCTGTGACCGAAGCACTTCTCAAGGAAGTTCGTGAGGATGAGTTTGGTCTTGGTGTTTGACCATTTGTTTGCTGTTGCTTTCTTTCCATGTACTTTTATTTTCTTGTACTGTATTTTGACCCCTTAGAGGGCTTGTGTTGTAAAATGAACAAGTTGTATTATTTCACCTTCTGTAATATATTTGTGTTAGTTTGCTTCATCCGAGTTTTCTTCAAGCAACAACGACAGCATCTTCAGGGGTCTGAAAAGGGTCAAAACTGAAGGCCAAACCGGATACCTTGAGAACAAATAAGCATAATTGCATTGCATGCTAACCCTTTGTTTGTTTTGTAGGTTTTTGCTTTATTGTTGCTAACTCTGTTGTGATGTTCAGGAACTATTGCTAGGCGCCGGGTATTTCCCCTCAACCGTCCGCACCGTTATCCAACCCGAAACAACCTTCCGGGAATTCAAATGGATCAGATGCAGCAGGACCTTACTGAGGTCAGAAATCAAATGGCAAATGAAAGGCTAGAGATGAGGAATCAAATGACTCAGTTTATGGAAGTTATGAACAACATGGCTCAGAGCCAGGAAAGATTGAGAGCCATGGTGGAAAGGCAAAATCAAGAGGATCCACATATAGGGACTGCCGGTACAAGTAACAATGAAAGGGTACAACCTCATGTCAACCCTCCGGTATTTGGACCACACCTCCATCCTGAGGTCAATATTCCAGCAAATGTCCAAGGGACTGCCACCGCAGCCAGGGTACTACAAGAAGATCCTCAGGAGGACCAATTCACAGTAATGGGCGCTGGGGAAGAAGCTTATGATAGAAGATTGGATGAGATAGCTGAGAAATTGAGGTCCTTAGAATCTCAGAACTCTTTGGGCTTCGATGTCATGGACATGGGCTTGGTAGACGGGGTCAGGATCCCCCATAAGTTCAAGCCTCCTTGCTTTGAAAAATACAACGGGACTTCATGCCCCCGGACTCATTTACAGTCATTTCTGGGAAGGCTAAAGGCCTATACTATGGATGAGAAGCTCTGGATGTTCTATTTCGAGGATAGCTTAACTGGAGCGTCAAGAGAATGGTATTCTCACTTGACAAGGGCAACTATTAGATGCTGGAAGGACCTGGTAGAGGCCTTCATCAGACAGTATCAGTATAACTTAGACATGGCACCCAACAGGACCCTCCTAATGGGAATGTCACAGTCTTCAAGGGAGAGTTTCCGAGAATATGCCCAGAGATGGAGGCAATTGGCTGCTGCTGTTCAGCCACCTATGTCTGAACGGGAAATGGCAGATATGTTCATGAACACCCTTCAGGGAACTTATATTGACAGGCTGGCTGCCTTCTCTTCCACTAGCTTTGCGGATGTTGTCATAGCTGGGGAGAGAATCAAAAGCCTATTGAAGATGGGTAAGATCTCAGACAACGGTGCAAGCTCGTCCAATAGTACAAGAAAGCCTTTTGCAGGCCCGAGAAGAACTGGCGAGACCAATGCCATCCACACCAACAGGGGCAGGCCCCAATATGTTCAAAGGTTAATAGCAGCAGTCACCATTCCTGCTCCAGCTCATCCTCAACCTGTCTATCAACCTCCGCAGCAAAACTATCAGCCGCAACCTCAGTACCATCAGCAAAATCAGTATCCTCCAAGAAATTACAACAACAGCAACACCAACAACAACAGTCAGCAAAGGCCATTCCAACAGAGGACATCTCAAGCTAATAGGGTGATCGATCCGATCCCTATGCCATATGCTACCCTGCTGCCACAACTCCTGAAACTCAACCTAGTTGAGCTAAGGACGCTGGCACCTCCAGATCCCAACAGTCTACCCAGGAATTATGACTCCAACGCTAGGTGTGCCTTTCATTCGAACGCACCTGGCCACAGTACAGAGAAGTGCAGAGCTCTGCATATGAAGGTACAAGACCTGGTAGACTCCAAGGCTCTGAATTTCGCACCACCACCCAATGTAAATAAGAACCCAATGCCAAACCACGGTGGTCCTAGAATTAACGCTATTGAAGAAGACAAACTGTCTTATTTAATAACCAGCGTGGGTCAGATCCGGACACCGGTGGTAGAAATCAAGGCTCAACTCCTGGAATGTCAAATGTTTCCGGGGTGTGAGTTGGGTTGTGCTTACTGCAATATCTCTGTAAATGGGTGCGATAATTTGAGGAATGGCATAGACGGCCTTATTCAGAGTGGCCAGCTTCAGATCACCACATCATTTCCAACAAATCCAGCAATCTCATCAGCAACGGTTTCAGAACCTCCTACAACTGCAGCAACTATTGTTCCTGACAATTCTTCGGTTTCATCAACAAGTACTTCATCCATTATCTCAACTGATCAGTTTTCAACAAATTTTCCTGCTACAACTTCAGCATCACTCCATTTTGAACCTCCTACAACAACAACATCCACACTCCCGACAATGTCTCCTACAACACCAGCGACAAATCATGAAGATGTCTCAACTGTCACCATATTCTACGATCCTGAAAACAACTCCGCCTACAACTCAGAAGGTGATGCTCCCACTAGGGCACCAGTTACAATTTATTTTGATCCACAGACTATCACAGTTTCTTCCACAACTGCAGTCAGTCCAGTCACTATCACGGTGCCTGGACCAGTACCTTACGAAAGCAGCAATGCCATCCCCTGGCATTACGGCTCTGACTTGTACTGTGAAGGACAAAGAATCACTTTTGAATCATCAACCCCTGCACCACAAGTAGACAATGTGGGAGGAGGCGGAGGCTTCACTCGAAGCGGACGTCTTTTCGCTCCACAAATTCCGAAACCCACTGCCGAAGCAGAAGCTGCTGCCAAGGCAAAAGGGAAGAGCCCTGTGCAGGAAGATCAAGCTGTTAAAGAAGCCTTGAAGACACCATTCGATCAAGAGGTTGATGAGTTCATGCGAATCATCAAAAAGAGTGATTATAAAATAGTGGATCAGCTTCATCAGACGCCCTCCAAGATCTCAATCCTATCATTGCTTATGTGCTCCGAAGCCCATCGGAATGCACTACTCAAAGTCCTGCACGCAGCTTACGTGCCTGAAGAGATCACTGTCAATCAGCTGGAAGCAGTAGTGGGAAATGTTAATGCTAGTCACGGACTAGGGTTCACCAATACTGATTTGACAACGGAAGGCCGCAACCACAACAAAGCCTTGCACATAACCATGGAATGCAAAGGCGCTGTCCTTTCCCATGTGCTGGTAGACACGGGGTCATCCCTTAATGTCCTACCTAAAAAGGCTCTGGTGAAGCTAGAATACGACGGATTGGCATTGAGACCCAGCAACCTGGTGGTAAGAGCTTTTGATGGCTCAAAGAGATCGGTTCTGGGAGAGATTGAGCTGCCCGTAACGATTGGCCCGTAGACTTTCACAACTATCTTCTACGTGATGGATATACAGCCCGCCTACAGCTGTTTATTGGGTAGGCCATGGATTCACGCCGCTGGCGCCGTGACCTCCACCCT
The DNA here is from genome assembly GCA_963966055.1 of Lathyrus aphaca. Lineage (NCBI taxonomy): Eukaryota > Viridiplantae > Streptophyta > Magnoliopsida > Fabales > Fabaceae > Lathyrus > Lathyrus aphaca. The sequence goes on from OZ014523.1 coordinate 278,557,511, forward strand.
TCACCAGAAGTTAAAATATGAGTGGGAGGGTCAGATCGTTACAATCTGTGGAGAAGAGGACATTTTTGTCAGCCACCTGGCAACCTATAAGTACATTGAGATGGATGGGGAGATCCATGAAACAATGAGCCAGGGGTTTGAAGCCTTGAATGTGAATGAAACATCTGCTGTGTCTGGTACTTCAATATCATCATACCAACAAGCCCGGAAGGTTGTCGAGGAAGGAACTGCCCAAGGCTGGGGCAAGCTACTACCGATAGAGAAGAAAGAGGACAGATTTGGGTTGGGTTACAAACCAACTCAACAAGATCAAGCAGCGGCTGCGAAAGAGCCCAATTTTGTGAGTGGGGGGATGCTTACCCCTGATGCCATCAACTGTCTGGAAGACGAGCTGGAAGAGGAACGCAACCTGGAAAGCTGGATTCGTCCAAAGATCCCGGGGAGCAGTATCTCGAACTGGTCTTCCCAGGAAATTATAAGAGTTACTCATGCAGAGTAATTATTATTTCCTGTATTTTATAGCATGCATCAAAGTCTTGCATCTTGCCCAAGATGACAAGACTCATTTTGTAATCAGGGCCATCTGTACTTTTTGTGCAAACAAGATTAATTAATGAAATATCAGACATCTTTTTGCAAACGAGTCTTTTTCTTTTCGTTCACTGTTTTTCCATTTTTTCTTTTTGTACAAAAAAATAAATGGCGGTGTTTTCAAAATGACAACTTCATTTCACTTTTCTAAATAAAGATTAAAATCAAATCACTAAAATGAACAAACTTAACCCTTGCAGAGAGTGCCTTCCAGACAGCACCGACAACAGCACGGCTATGACTTCGTATGACTTTGACAATCCAATCAATCAAGCTGATGAAGGGGTTGAAGAAGAATATGAGCTTCCTGAAGAGCTAGCCAGGTTGTTAAGACAAGAGGAAAAGGTTATTACTCCTCACCAGGAGGAGGTTGAAGTGATTAATCTTGGTACAGATGAAGACGTGAAAGAAATTAAAATCGGGGCCTGCCTGCAAGACTCAGTGAAGAGACAACTGATTGATCTGCTTCAAGAGTATGTGGACGTGTTTGCTTGGTCGTATCAAAACATGCCAGGGTTGGATGCCGACATTGTTGTACACAAGCTGCCTTTGAGAGAAGAGTGCCCACCGGTCAAACAGAAACTGCGCCGTACTCGTCCAGACATGGCTATGAAAATCAAGGAAGAGGTACAAAAGCAATGGGACGCCGGGTTCCTTGATGTAACTAGCTATCCGCCGTGGGTTGCTAATATAGTACCTGTGCCTAAGAAGGACGGCAAAGTAAGAATGTGTGTTGACTACCGGGACCTGAACAGAGCTAGCCCGAAAGATGATTTCCCTTTACCTCACATTGATGTATTGGTTGATAATACGGCTCAGTTCTCGGTATTCTCCTTCATGGACGGATTTTCAGGATACAATCAGATTAAAATGTCACCTGAAGACATGGAGAAGACAACATTCATCACACCCTGGGGCACGTTCTGCTACAAAGTAATGCCATTTGGGCTCAAAAATGCCGGTGCAACGTATCAACGGGCTATGGTAACATTATTCCACGATATGATCCATAAGGAAATCGAGTGTTATGTGGATGACATGATTGCCAATTCCCTTACCGAGGAAGATCACCTGGTGAATCTGCTGAAATTGTTCAAACGTCTGAGGAAGTACCAACTGAAGTTGAACCCCAACAAATGCACATTCGGGGTGCGATCTGGTAAGCTGTTGGGTTTTATTGTAAGCGAGAAAGGGATTGAAGTTGACCCTGATAAAGTCAAAGCCATCCAAGAGATGCCTGCACCGAAAACAGAGAAAGAAGTTCGAGGGTTCTTAGGTCGATTGAACTACATTTCAAGGTTCATATCTCACCTGACAGCAACCTGTGAACCCTTGTTCAAGCTGTTAAGAAAGGAACAGACGGTCAGGTGGAACGAAGACTGCCAGAAGGCTTTTGACAAGATCAAGGAATATCTGCAAGAACCTCCAATCCTTATGCCACCGGTTGAAGGAAGACCTCTGATCATGTACTTGACAGTATTAGAAGAGTCAATGGGGTGTGTGTTGGGCCAGCATGACGAGTCTGGTCGAAAAGAGTATTCAATATACTACCTAAGCAAAAAGTTTACCGACTGTGAACAACGTTACTCACTGCTCGAGAAAACTTGCTGTGCTTTAGCGTGGGCTGCTCGCCGACTAAGGCAGTATATGTTGACCCACACTACCTTACTGATCTCAAAGATGGACCCAGTCAAGTACATATTTGAGAAGCCAGCACTCACCGGACGGGTTGCAAGATGGCAAATGATCCTTACAGAGTATGACATCCAATACACATCTCAGAAAGCCATCAAGGGCAGTGTGTTGTCTGAATATCTTGCTGAGCAACCCATTGATGATTACCAGCCTATGAGATTTGACTTCCCTGATGAAGACATCATGTTCATTAAAGCAAGAGATCATGAAGAGCCTGTTCACACTGAAGGGCCTGACCCGGAAGAAGAATGGACTATGATGTTTGATGGGGCTGTTAACATGAATGGCCGTGGTGTTGGTGCAGTACTCATTACACCTAAAGGAGTTCACATGCCTTTCTCGGCAAAACTCACTTTCAACTGCACTAACAACGAAGCTGAATACGAAGCTTGCATTATGGGTCTTGAGGAAGCCATTGACCTCAGGATCAAGACGTTGACTGTATTCGGGGATTCAGCTCTGGTAATCAATCAAACCAACGGAAAATGGTACACCCACCAGGATTATCTGATACCTTACAGGGATTATACAAGGAGGTTATTGACTTTCTTCACAACAGTCAAGCTTGAGTATATCCCTCGGGACGAGAATCAGTTTGCAGATGCTCTTGCTACCATTTCATCCATGATCAAAGTTCAAGCTGCTAACTTTGTACCCCAGATATCAGTGTCCAGACTCGATAGACCAGCCTATGTGTTCGCAGCAGATGTTATCAAAGACGATAAGCCTTGGTTCCATGACATTAAATGCTTCTTGGAGGATCAAACATACCCACCTGGGGCATCTTCCAATGATAAGAAGACTTTGAGAAGGCTTGCTGGTAGTTTCTTTCTGAACACTGATGGGTCTTTATACAAAAGGAACTTTGATATGGTACTCCTCAGATGCGTCGATAAAACAGAAGCAGATTTATTGATGCATGAAGTGCACGAAGGCTCCTTTGGTACCCATGCTGGAGGACATGCAATGGCTAAGAAGTTGTTAAGATCAGGCTATTATTGGATCACAATGGATGCAGACTGCTGTGCCTACGCCAGGAAATGCCACAAATTCCAGATCTATGCGGATAAAGTGCATGTGCCTCCCAATCCTTTGAACATCATGTCTTCACCCTGGCCCTTTGCTATGTGGGGCATTGATATGATTGGCAAGATTGAGCCAACCGCTTCAAATGGCCACAGATTCATCCTGGTCGCCATTGATTATTTCACTAAGTGGGTCGAAGCCGCCTCATATGCAAATGTTACAAGACAAGTGGTAGCCAGATTTCTGAAGAGAGACATCATCTGTCGATATGGAGTTCCTGAGCGAATCATTACTGATAATGGTTCCAACTTAAACAACAAAATGATGGCTGAATTATGCCGGGACTTCAAGATCCAACACCACAATTCTTCTCCTTACAGGCCAAAGATGAACGGCGCTGTTGAGGCAGCAAATAAAAATATCAAGAAGATTGTGCAGAAGATGGTAGTCACCTACAAAGACTGGCATGAAATGCTACCGTTTGCCTTGCATGGGTACCGCACGTCTATCAGAACGTCCACTGGGGCAACACCGTATCAGCTTGTGTACGGAATGGAAGCAGTCCTACCTGTCGAAGTTGAATTACCCTCTTTGCGAGTATTGATGGATGTTAAGCTGAACGAAGCAGAATGGGTTAGGTCCCGATACGAACAACTGAGTCTGATTGAAGAGAGGAGATTGGCTGCAATATGTCATGGACAATTGTATCAAAAGAGAATGAAGAAAGCCTTCGATCAGAAAGTCAGGCACCGAGAGTACCAAGTGGGAGATCTTGTGCTGAAGAGAATCCTCCCTCCTTATACAGACCACAGGGGCAAATGGACTCCAAATTATGAAGGACCATTCGTGGTAAAGAAAGTTTTCTCTGGTGGAGCACTGATGCTCAGCACCATGGATGGTGAAGATTTCCCGTCCCCTGTGAATTCAGATGCAGTTAAAAAATACTTCGCATAAAAATGACCCGCTGGACATAAAAACAGAATGTAAGTCCAGGCAAAAATAGGGCATCCCGGCGAGTCAAAAACAGAATAAAAGACTCGGGCAAAAATAAGGGAAAATAAATAAAAAAATGTACACCCGCTGAGTTGAAAAGCCGCATTGGACAGCTCAGGCAAAAATGGGTATCCCGATGGATTGAAAACCCGAAAGGGAGATCCATGCAAAATAAGGGAATAAGCGAACAACTGCATTCTGAATTCGTCTGTATCACTTGCAACTTGGAAAGCTTCAAAAGGATCAAGCTTCAATCAGAATCAGCCTTCTTCAGAAAGCAAGGCGAGAAGAACGTCATTGTCATACGAGTCATAGCAGAATAGGAAGCTCCTTTGAAAGCGTCGTCAACATCGCCAGCACTTTGTTTCTCAATTTTTAACAATCTCTTTATTTTAGGAGATTTGTTTCCTTGACTGTATCTTGCCAATTCAGGGCACAAGAATTAATAAAATCAGATTTTTCAGTCATGTTTTGTCTTGTACATATTTCGTTTGCAAAGAATGTCTGATGTCTCTAAAACTAATTGCATAAGTACAGATGTTTTTCACTAAAAATAGAAACACATGCTTGCAGGGAATATACTTACTCTTGAGAATGCTTAACTCCTATGACGGAATCCAGCAAAGGATACCTCGGGACCTTTTGTGCGTTTCCTTATCTTTGCAGGAGTGCAGGTATCCAGAACGCAACCTGGGGCATGCAAGTTACATCCCAGCAAGTTGGCAAATCAACAAACAGTCTTAGCACTCAAGGGGCTTTCTCCCCAGCCGAGTTTGCCTCTCATTACTCTCCCCAGCTGAGTTACCAACAACATTCCCCAGCTGTATTACCAATCGTTCTTCCTCGGCAGAATGCAAAGTCAGGGAATCATCTCTCCACAGAATCCTCAGCCTCTATTCAGAAGAGCAACGCATGAAGGAGTCACAACAGAGTACGGAAGGCTTCTACAAACCCCAGCTGGGTCCTATATTACAAGGATATGTCAATCAGTGACCTAGATCCCCAAGCAGATGCATCTCATCAGATCTGTCAATAATTTCACTCCCCAGCTGGGATGTCCGCTTCAAGCAGATCGATCAAAGATCTTCGCAGCAACGGGATCCGAATCCCGGTTTTGGTATCTTTGCACAATCATAGCATTTGCATCATATTCACCCACAAAGCGTAGCATTCCGTTTTAACACGGAGCATTACGGCAAAAAATCAAACGCATAGCATAATCATGAGCCATGTTATGAATCAACACCTGTGAATGACTACAGTTCATCAACATACAGAAGAAAAATCCCCACCAGATTCCCCAACAAACACAGTTGCCTTACACTCCCAAACACCAGCATATACTCCTTTTGGCACCCGTCCGTGTCACATCCCCAGCATAAAGCCAAAGCGTCCCCTTTGCACTCACAGATACTTGTATATACATAACTTTCTTGACATCCGTCCATGTCACCTTCCCCTGCACAGTAATATAAACACTTTGTATATCAGATATTTGTTTATACTATACTCTTCTCCTTTTGACACTCGTCCGTGTCACTCTCCCCAGCAGTTAAAGTATCCATCTGTACAATACTCATACTCGCTACTCATGTCATACTTATACAGATACTCGTCTGTATCTTGTATACACCATCTATATCCCCACAGATTCAACAATAGTCCTTGTTCTTTGTTAACCAGTTGGTACTCGTTCGTACCATCATCTCAGAACATTGCGTCTAGTGTTTGTTTCTACATGATACTCGTCCGTATCATAATCTTAAGGATGCTCGTCCGCATCTTTAATCCATACACCGCGTCATACACTGTATCTTCTTGAATATAGATACTCGTCTGTGTCTACTATTCCCCAGAAGAATCCCCTCAAATTCAACACTCGTCCGTGTTCTTTGTTAACCAGTTGATACCCGTCCGTATCATCATCTCTGAACACGTGTCAGTTTGTTTCTACCTGATACTCGTCCGTATCATAGTCTTAAGGATGCTCGTCCGCATCTTTAATCTATACACTAACATCTAAACACTTATACCTGTTGTTTCTTGGATATAAACACTCGTCCGTGTTTACTTCTCCCCAGTAGATCGCCAACAAAGCAAATTTTCCTTTTTTATCTAACACTCGTCCTGTGTTATGATAACCCTGAGAGCAGCCGTACCCTGCTAGGTGGTCGTCCTCCACCTCTTGATGGTCGTCCTCCATCATGCTCATCCGATGGCCGTCCCCATCATTGATATTTAGCAGCCGTCCCCTGCTAGGTGGTCGTCCTCCACCTTTTGATGATCGTCCTTCATCATTTTATCCAATGGCCGTCCCCATTGTGGATTTTGGTTATCTGGCATTCGTCCTATGTCATGAGAAACCTTGAGAGCAGCCGTTCCCTGCTAGGTGGTCGTCCTCCACCTCTTGATGGTCGTCCTCCATCATGCTCGTCCGATGGCCGTCCCCATCATTGACCATTTTATCCGGCATTCATCCTATGTCGCGATATTTTCGGCAGCCGTACCCTGCCAGGTGATCGTCCTTCACCTTAGATGACCGTCCCTCATCTTAACCTCGACAGAGCAGCCGTCCCCTGCTAGGTGATCGTCCTTCACCTTTGATGACCGTACCTCATCACCTGTTTATTTCATTTATTCTTTAACCCGATGGCCGTCCCCGTCGTGGTCCCTTTTCTTTTTAGCCCGATGGCCGTCCCCATCGTCGGTCACTTTGCTTTATGAACTTGATGGCCGTCCCCGTCATGTTTCATTCGATCCCCAGAAAATTTTACAGCTTTATCCTGATGGCCGTCCCCCATCGTAGTATCTTGTTTTCCCAGCTAGTCGGCCGTCCCCGTCTTGGCTTTACTTTTTATCCCCAGCATGTCGGCCGTCCCCGTCATCGCTTTACTTCACAAACTCTCCCCCAGCATGTCGGCCGTCCCCGTCATTGCTCTATCGCCCACACTTTACAATATACTTTATTTTCTTTTACAATCTATATCCCTTTTCTTCTTCATTCTGTGAGTGCAAATTTTGGACTGTCTTAGGTATTCAACCACAAGTTATCTTGTTTGCCTGTTAAGCCGTTGCTTACATCCTGCACAGCTAACTCATGTTTGAATAGGGGCAGCTGTAAACACCCCAAATTTGCCCTCACCCATTCACACCATGGCTTGTGATCATTTCATGTGCATAGATTCAATCATATCATCTCATATCTCACTTTTGATTCACTGCTTAGATTCAAAGGCATCTGCACCCAGGGTTTGTGATCTGAGCAATCCAAAAGCCTCTTGAGCCACCCCAAAGGCCATTAATCACTTCAAAAGGGTCCATATGTGTTCTTGCATCATGTTCCATCTTCTCAAAGTCAAGAATGCAAAAGAATCACAAGAACTAGGGTTTGAATGGATGCAGAGCCAGGTTTGACTGCACAGTTGACCTAAAATTAGGGTTTTGGTTTCAGAGGCCATAACACCCAATTTTTTGGTCATTCTTGTTTCCATTGGTCTCTATATGGTATAAGGAGTATGCATATCAATTTTCATGAAGAAATTCCATGGGGAAGTCATCTGATCAAGGGTTGACTTTCTGGACAAGTCAGTGTAAAATCAGGGCATCTGAGGCCCCCAATGACCCAACCAATGGGTGATCTTCATCATTTTGAGTGTATATGATCTTTATTTGATCATGATGGAAGGTTGGAGTTCACAAAAATCAAGAATTTGGAGTTTTTGCAAATGTTGACTTTTTGGGCATAGTTGACTTTTCAAGAATGCTTCATTTTAGGTCATTTTTCAAGCCTTGATTCTTGATCCAAAAATGCTTCAAATGGAAAAACTTTGGTCATGAAAGTTGTAGATTACATCTTTCCCTTTTCAAAAAGTACAAGAACATGATCAAACTCTTCTTGGATCAAAAGTTATGGTGTGACAAAGTTGGCAAAAATCATTGATTTTCAAGATGTGCACCAAATGAGAATTTTGCAAAACCATGAACCAATGCCATTTGTAACTTCTAATTCACTTCAAACCATGACATAAACATTCTATGTGACATGAAAATCAGATTTGGACCAAAAATCCCTCATGTTCATGGCTTGTGTAGCAAAGTAGTCACATGTGAACCAAAAAGCAACAACTTGCAAAAACACTCATCACACTCCACCAACTTGATGCATTGGATGCTGCACCTTGCTAGCCCTCTCACCTCATCTTGCTGCACCAGAACCATGCCTTGTACTAGCCTAGCACCAAGCCATACTTTCTCTTACACAAAAGTTGACAAATTGCAAAAGTGGCCATACCAATCAATAAAGCACATGTCATGTCATCTGACCAATGAGAGAGGTTTATGTGGACAAAGAGCAAGACATTTCATACATGAAGCAAGGCTGAAACTCTCTCAAGCATCACATACACAAACACACCTCATTTTGCAAATTGCTTCGAATCTGCCTCCACACTTCACAAACATGCCAACAAGTTTCATCAACCTTTTCACTATGCTTCATTGAGTAGAAACCAATAAGACTCAAGCCTGGAACCAGCCTGAACTGATCTGCACCATTTCTCATCCCTAAAACCAGAACTCTTCGAATCTCCACACACAGCCATCAAAATCCATTTTTTCTTTCACCAACAAGTCATAAACTGTCCCTGGAACCAAAATCACCCTTCAAAGCAGTTTGAAACATCACATACAAAGATCCCCATTTCTGCTACACCAGAGTTGGATCTTTCAAGCCAGCCACCCTCCAAGTTTTCTGAGCCTCATTTTGTCCTCAGGAGGTTCAAGGAAGCAAGCCTGTGCAAAGAAAAAGTCCAGAGAGCTCATAAACAGAGAAGCTTCATCTCAGGTGAGCTTCATGAACATTTTTCCCAGAAACTGATTTTTAAGTTCTTTTATGATGCCTTGTGTTCCTCTGATCATGAATGTATGCTTACTTTTGCAAATAGTGTAGAAACCAGCATGTATGAAGCTTTTGAACATTTGCCCGTGTTTTACATTTTGTTTCGATTCAGGCTTATGGATGAAAATAAATGAATTTAGGTTGAGGGTTTAGGTTTAGATTGATGAGAGAGTCGTTTTGGTGGAAGAAATTTGTTGATTGGTGACCTGTAGAAGAACCTAGGGTTTTGGCTCGCCGGAGAAGACGACCGGAAGTCTTCTCCGGCCGCCTGTAAGTCATTAGCCCTAATCTGAGTGATTAATGAGGTTTGAATGAGGATCGTTGGATGGCCTCTCCCGCGCGTGAATGGATGGATGAGATGAGTCATTAGAAGCCCTAATCCCTGATTATCCATTTAATTTATGTTTAATTAATCCATAAGTTTAATTAGCCAGATTTGAATCTGGGCCCTTGGATCTGGCGCGCAGTCAACCAGACCAAGCCCAGATCAAATCCTGGCCTTCCCTTCTAATTACTTTCATTTTAGCCTATTTTATTTTTCATTTAATATCATTTCTTTTCTCTAATTTATTTAAAATAGTAAAAAATGTGTAAAAATTATGAAACTTTTTCTCATAAGTTTTATTAATTTTTAAGACACAAAAATATTTTTATTTTTATTTTTATCATTAAAAAAGTATTTTTAAATATTTAAAAGATTATTTTTAATTGATTAATGGAAATTAATTTATTAAAAATACTTTTAGGTATCTAAAAATCACCAAAAAATTCATGAAATGTTCTAAGACATTTAGAAACATTGTCCAACCTTCAAACCAAATTTCTTTTTTGATCTTGATGCATTTTGAGAATTTTCCATTGAATTAAATCATTTTTTGTGCATTATTTTGATCCTAAGTTCAAAAAATCATTTCTGCCTATCTATGAAGAGTTGGACATTGATTCTTTTTGTATTGCATTTTGTTTAGCATGTAGTTTCTAGGATTAAATGGCCATGGTTTGATTCCTCATTTCCAATTTGTTTGGCATTTCTTTTGTTTAGGAACCCTAAAAACCCTAATAACTTGTAAAATTCATAACTTGAGATTGGTTAAGAGTTGAGACCTCCCCTTTGGACCTTGGTTTAGTATAGGGTTAGGGTTTCTTTGAGTGGCATTTTCCATTTTTTATCTTAGGGTTTGCTTCTGTTTTTGGTTTTTGTTTGTTGTTTGATCCATAAACCCTAATTTGGGCTTCCATTTGCATCCTTCTTGCATTCTCTTGCATAACATGACTTGCCATGACATTTCAATCATCCATTTGATTCATTTGACATCTTAAGACATATAGAAAGCATGTTTGATCATTGCATCTTGCATTGGCCATGTTGTTTGCCATGTATGTTTCATAACTTTTCATGTAAGTTCATGCTCCTTAACTTGCATCATTTGCATCCATGATCTTGTATGAACATTTCCATGTGCTGCCTCATGTTTGTATCACTTCATAGAATAATTATCATCATCAACATGCTTCTGGTTTTGTTCTCATCATGTCATCTTATCTCATTTGGCTTTGCATTGCATTTCTTTTCTAACATTTCAGGTGGTAAGTGATGTTGAGAGGTGAATTTGCCTTCACTTCTCATGACTTTTCTTTTCATCTCTCTTGCATCCATTGCTGCATTTTTACATGTGTATGAGATTGAGCTTGCTCATTTTTCTCCTTCCCACTTTCTTTCTTCAAGTGACTTGACTTCTTGAATGAAGCAAGTCACTTTGCTTCTCTTGATCCTTTTCATCTGCCTCCTGGTGGTTTCATTGAAGATTGTTCTTGATAAACCTCACAAACCCTAGGAACAACCAAGCATGACAATGATTAGGGTTTTGATTAGTCTCCCCTCTTAGTTTTACCTTTGTGTCTCTTTTGAGTCTTCTCTTCTCATCTCATAATCAGGGACTAAACCTTAAAGGCTTTAAGGCTTTGTGATTAAGCTTATGCCTGCATCCTTCTCTTAGGATGGAGTGTATAACTTTAATCCTAAGTGTTAAACCCTTAATGTGTTTAAATCTCTTAATCAATTCACTTAATAATCATCAAGACATCACACTTGTAACTTGGGCCTTGCATTAGGGTTCCAATTCTTCCTTAATTGGTTAAGAAGGACTAACCCTAGTGTTAATGGACAAGTCCCCCTCAAGTTGTCTTACAAATCATAAAAATCACTTCATCATCATACCATTAAATAAAATCCACTTAATCAAAGGCTTGTTTTGTCATGAGTTTAATCCCTAATCATGGATTAAGTTGAGGAGCTTTCCTCAGCTTAAACATTCTCATCTATTATCCTTCTATTAGGATGGTGTAATGAGTCTGTTTAATCCTTGATTATGGCTTAACCTCATTACTCAACACTAAACAAAAACACCAAAAAACATCTAATTAATCACAAGTAGGTTAATGATCTTAATCCTACACCATGGTGGTTAAGTGTGAGAATCTGACTTCACACTTAAGGTACTCTCATTACCCCTAATCAGAGGGAAGATGTGATGAGTTTGCTAAATCCATTGGTTTAGGCTTAAGCTCATTAACTCATGACAAAAATCCAAAAGTAATAAAAGACTGAAAGCATCAAAACAAACAATAATCGTCTCCTCCGGGATTCTTTTCTCATCATCTTCACTCATAAGCGAGAACTTGCTTCTTCCGTCTAATGCAAGACAGTTTGCACCTGAGCCAGACAGGTCATACACTTGAGCATAGACAAGCAAGCAGTTCACAGGTCAATTCACCTTTCAGTCTCTTTGGGTCGAACTACGGTGTTCTGACTTCCTCATTGCACGAGAGGACACGTAGGCATAACTTAACAGTTATCGAACAAAAGTCTCTGTATATTCCCCCTCTTTCAGCTTCATTCTTTAAGCCTCATTATCATGAGCATTTCACCTCTTTCTTCTTTACACTGACACTTCTCTTATACATTTCACATCACTTATACACTACACACTGACACCTGTACATCCTTTTCCAGCTCTTTATACACAAATTGCACTGACACTACCCCTTTAAAACACAAATCTTTTAAGCGTGGATCCCGTCGAGTACGGCGGACAATCTGGGTGCTAATACCTTCCCAGGTTGTAACCAACCCCCTTTCTCAGTCTCTCTGGTTCGCAACCGTCTTATCCATTCTTTTTCTAGGCCTATGCAGCATTGCCTTTCCTCCGGGATAAAAATGCCTAGCTGGCGACTCTATTCATTCTCCAGTGAGTTCACTGCTGTGTGTTCTCATTGTCCCTCTCGCCGACCGTTCGCGTCTGTACCTTTATTTGGGCCGGTCCCATCTATCGGGAGCGACAATCATTAAACCCTAATTTGAAGGTCATGAACCCTAGAATGGCACTATACGATTCGGCCATGGTTTCTTCAATTAAACTGCCCAGAATTCATCACAAACCTTCATTGAACACAAATCAATAAGCAAAATCCATTAGTAACATGTAAATGATTATGAACGAAAAAATAAAATAAAAACGTGAAAACTTGATTCGGGTTCATCAATTCTTGGGGTTTGAGATGCATATGGCTATTGCTACATGATAAGTGATGTTCAAGGAAGAGATTGGTGTCCTTAATTCACCTGAAAAACCACAAAAAATTAGAATCCGAATTTCAAATTTTTTATGAACATTGAAATTGTAAAACTTATCCTTGAGGCTCTGAATTCGTGTCCTTGTGGTTGCTTAATGTTGTTTATATATAAGTGAATGAAATTAGGTCAAGAGTTTGATCCATCCTTTGGACTTTTTGATCCATAGAGATTGAAAAAGATTTGATCTTAAAACTTGAATATTCTTTAATCTAGCCTTGCTATTTTGGTATGACCTCAAATATTATGGTATCAATCAAGTTTAAATGGATATTAAGACTTTCTAGAATCAAAATCTTTTCCAAATATATGACTTTCATATTTTATTTTAATTTAATTTGTATTTTAATGAATAAAATTCAAATAAATATTAAATAAAATATAAAAATTCAGAAAATGTGTGGGTTGGGTCGTGCTTGATGATTTTGTAAAGATTGGATGGCAATTTGGTGGGCTCATTTAGCAAAAATTGGTTTTAAGGCCTTATTTGCTTCATAAACTTCCCAAAAATTTCCCAACTTTACAAGGGCACAAATCCTTCAATTTTAATGCTATGAAGGTGTTCTTGGACATTTTGGAAATTTTAAAGAGTCCTCTAACCAACCTCTTTGGTCTCATGTCCATATCTTTTACCATTCTCAAGTTATGCTCTTTGGAAGTTGTTGACTTTTTGTTGACTTTTAAAAGGACCTATAATGTCTTAGCTCATACCTTCCAAATGAAGCATTTTTGGGCTTGGCTTGTGAGTCACAAAGTTGTAGAGAATTCAATTTCCTTCAAAATGAGCTTTGGATGGAAACTTTTTGATGAAGCATGTGAAAGTTATGGCTGGTCAAAGTTCAGTTGACTTTTCCTATGAAAACCCTAATTTAGAAACTCCTGATTCTTGATGATCTGAAATCTCCTTGATGAATCATGATCAACCCTTGATCAAATGATGAATTTTACTTCATATAATTGATGTTGGCAAAAAATCATGAAGTTTGACTTTGGTTTGACCACAGTTGACCTCAGTTTGACTTTTTGACTACTTTGACTGATTTTAACCTATCTGATCATCTGACTGAGCAAATCTTTTGGGAAAGCCTTGAAACTTGACATGGAGATTCTTGAACACATATAGGATACTATGAAGCTCACTTGAAGCCTTGGAAATCCATTTATCCCGATGAAAGCCAAAACCCTAGTTTAGGATGCATTGCTTAGGAGGATGCATTGTCTGAGGGAATTGTCAAATTTTCTGACTAATTGTGAGCCTTGTGAACCTTGTGAACCTCATGAGATGTCTTGTAAACCTTGTGAACCTTGTGAACCTCTTAGTTCACAATGTCTTGTCTTGTGGAGGGCAAATTTTGGGGTGCAACAGCTGCCCCTGTTCAATTTTCTGAAACCTGAGGGGTTTGATTGGTATATGTGCCAGTCGTAACCTGGAAGGTTGAAGGGGATTGAACACAAAAGCCCAAAAATTTGCACTCGCCGGTGCATAAAGTAACACTAATGATTAATTGTATATGCTTGAGTGGGCTTAAAGATGCCACTTGGAAAAACTTGAGATGGGCTTATAGATGCCATCCAAAATATCAGGAGGTGATAATATTTTGATGTTGATACTGGATATCAGTACTAGGTCTTCGTATAGGCCGTCTCTAAATTGTTTATGCAACATGGTTTGAATTTGTTGAATAGACCAGTAGAAATAAATCTTTGTGACGATTATCTCTTCTGGAAATATCTTGGATTAGGGAATGGATCTTTGTACAGACCGTTTGCCTACTCTCCAAGGTCAAAAGAATGTCAGGATTAATTCTTCTGAAAAATATCTTGAACTAGGGAATGGATCTTTGTACATATCGTTTGCCTACTATTCAAGAGCAAATAGATTAAATCTTCTGAAAATATCTTGAACTAGGGAATGGATCTTTGTACAGACCGTTTGCCTACTATTCAAGACCAGATAGATGAAATCTTTTGGAAGTATCCTGGATTAGGGAATGGATCTTTGTAAAGACTGTTTGCCTACTCTCCGAGGACAAAATGTGTCAGGATCAAGTCTCCTGAAAATATCCTGGATTAGGGAATGGATCTTTGTATAGACCGTTTGCCTACTCTCCGAGGACATTAGAGTGTCAAGATTAAATATCCTGAAAATATCCTGGATTAGGGAATGGATCTTTGTACAGACCGTTTGCCTACTCTCCGAGGACAAAAGAGTTTCAAGATTAAATATCCTGGATTAGGGAATGGATCTTTGTACAGACCGTTTGCCTACTCTCCTAGGACAAAATGTGTCAGGATCAAGTCTCCTGAAAATATCCTGGATTAGGGAATGGATCTTTGTACAGACCGTTTGCCTACTCTCCGAGGACAACAGAGTGTCAAGATTAAATATCCTGAAAATATCCTGGATTAGGGAAAGGATCTTTGTACAGACCGTTTGCCTACTCTCCGAGGACAAAGGAGTGTCAGGATTAAATCTCCTGAAAATATCCTGAATTAGGGAATGGATCTTTGTACAGACCGTTTGCCTACTCTCCGAGGACATCTTGAGTAATGTATAGATCATTTCTGACCTGTTGTGGATTGTTGATATTGTTTTACCTGCACATAACCATCCTGCAAAGAAAAGGTTAGTTTATACAATATGTATGCATGTATGGCATGGTGCATCTATGTAAATGTATTATGCATTTAAGAATATGCTATGGTATGATGTAAATGATGTATGTATGAATCATGCCGCCTGTAGCGTCTGGATATCTTTGTATAACAACTGCTGGCTAGGGAAAATAAATCTCGATTCGTTGCTGAAGAATATGAGGACCTCGTTCCCGTCTTGTTTGATAGTATAGTACTTATAACCTCATGTCTTCGTTCGTCGTACTTCTACTGAAGGAATAAGTTTCTGAGTATCCCGACTGAGGATAAAAGAGATGGACATAAATTAAAGGGGAGACGTAACTTGAAGTATCTATAAAGATAGATTTTCCCTACTGGGGATTTGTAGTTGTCTTGTGGGGATGAATCGGCGAAGCTTCATTGAACTACCCTCCTCGTTCTTCCTTAGTAAATACTATTACTGTATTTTCATGCATTTCTGGTAAACATCAATCATATTCAAAAGCATACATACATTCAAACACAACCAATGGACGTTCCGTTTATGTAAATAGAGTAAAAGTAAATCTGGATTCAAAGATGAAATTTTATTTATATCACAAAATGACCTATACATAGGCAAGTTTGTATAAGGAGACAGAAATCCTAGTAAGAGGAATTTGTCATAAAAATTTTACAAAACAAAGAAAACAGCTATGTGTGAAATAATCCTATTGAGTTTCAATTCTACTATTGCCATTATCTTCAAGTATCTCATCTTCTGCTGTTGAGACGGAAACGATTGGATTGATCTTTATCTGTTTGAACTTGAGTTAAGTAGCACAACTGGTTGGAGCTATATGGGTGATCCAAACGAGACATAGTCATACGCTTTAATCCCTAACTTTTGCCTGGATTGCCTTTTCAAGTTTTCAATCCACCGGGATACCCTTTTTTGCCCAAGCCCCCCTTTCAGGTTTTCGACTTGCCGGGTGTACATTTTTTTTTGTATATATATCCCTAATTTTTGCCCGAACCCTTTTGGTTCGCCGGGATGCCCTTATTTTTGCCTAGGCCAGTCAACCTAGCGGGTCTCTTTTTATGCGTAGTATTTTTTAACTATGTCTGCGTTTACAGGCTGTGGGAAGTCTTCACCATCCATAGTAGTAAGCATCATGGCACCTCCTGAGAATACTGTTTTGACTACAAATGGTCCTTCATATGTAGGAGTCCACTTGCCCCTAGGATCACCCTGTGGTAATATGATACGCTTGATTACCAAGTCACCATCCTGATATACCTTTGGCTTAACCTTCTTGTTGAAAGCCTTAATCATCCGTTTCTGGTACATCTGACCATGACAAACAACTGCTAATCTCTTCTCATTAATCAAATTTATCTGGTCAAGTCGATTCTGAATCCACTAATCTTCATCCAAGCCTGCATCCTTCATGATTCTTAAGGAGGGTATATGAACTTCAATGGGCAGAACTGCTTGCATACCATAGACTAAGGAGAATGGGGTTGCCCCTGTTGAAGTACGTATTGTAGTACGATAACCATGAAGAGCAAATGGTAACATCTCGTGCCAATCCTTATAAGTGACAGTCATCTTCTGTAGAATCTTCTTAATGTTCTTATTAGCAGCTTCTA
Source organism: Lathyrus aphaca (assembly GCA_963966055.1). NCBI lineage: Eukaryota > Viridiplantae > Streptophyta > Magnoliopsida > Fabales > Fabaceae > Lathyrus > Lathyrus aphaca. Next base: position 278,574,592 of record OZ014523.1, read on the forward strand.
CTGCCCCATTCATCTTCGGACGATACGGAGAAGAGTTGTGATGCTTAATCTTGAACTGCGTGCAGAGATCAGTAATCATAGTGTTGTTCAGATTAGAGCCATTGTCAGTAATAATCCTTTCAGGGATGCCATACCTACATATGAGATTATTCTTAATGAATCGAGCCACCACATTCTTAGTAACAGATGCAAATGAAGCTGCCTCCACCCACTTTGTAAAGTAATCAATAGCAACCAGGATAAAACGATGCCCATTAGAAGCAGTAGACTTGATCTTACCAATCATATCAATGCCCCACATGGCAAAAGGCCAAGGAGCAGTCAACACATTCAATGGTGATGGAGGTATATGTATTTTATCAGCATAGATTTGACACTTGTGACATGTTCTGGAATGTTGATAGCAGTCAGCTTCCATGGTAGACCAATAATAACCTGCTCTCAATATCTTCTTTGCCATGGTATGACCACTAGAATGAGTGCCAAAGATCCCATCATGCATATCTTCCATAATCTCTGTTGCTTCCTTCTTATCCACACAACGAAGAAAAGTTGAATCATGATTGCGCTTGTACAAAATTCCATTACTCAAGAAGAACTTAGCAGAAAACCTCCTCAGAAACTTCTTATCCTTGACAGATGCCCCTTCAGGGAATTCCTGAGCTTCAAGATATCTTTTTACTTCATAGAACCAAGGCTTCCCCTCTGCTTCTTCAGTGTCAATCTCATTGCAGTATGCAGGCTTCTCAAATCTATCAATAGTAATCTTGGGAGCTTCATCATCCCAACTAATCTCAAACATAGATGCCATGGTGGCTAATGCATCTGCCAACTGATTTTCTCTTCGTGGAATATGTCCAAACGTAATCTCTTTAAAATATGGGATCAAAGACAACACATGCTCTCTGTAAGGAATGAGATTATCATGCTTGGTATCCCAATCTCCTTTAATCTGACTTACTACCAGGGCTGAATCTCCATACACGTCCAGGAACTGAATCTTCATATCAATGGCAGCTTTGATGCCCAGGATACATGCCTCATACTCAGCCATGTTATTGGTACAATAGAAACAAAGTCTTGCAGTAATCGGGGTATGACAACCTTCAGGAGAACTGATCACAACACCAACACCATTACCAAGTGCATTAGAAGCTCCATCAAAAACCATAGTCCATCGGGATCCTTGTTCAGGTCCGTCATATTGTCCAGGTTCTTTGGTAATAATCATAATGTCTTCATCAGGGAACTCAAAACTCATTGACTGATAATCATCCACTGCTTGATGAGCCAAATGATCAGCTACTACACTACCCTTGATGGCCTTCTGAGTAGTATATTGTATATCATATTTTGTCAAGATCATTTGCCATCTTGCTATTCGTCCGGAGAGAGCAGGTTTCTCGAATATGTACTTGATTGGATCCATCTTCGAAATCAATAAGGTAGTATGAGTCAACATATATTGTCTTAGTCGGCGAGCAGCCCATGCCAAAGCGCAGCAAGTTTTCTCGAGCAGTGAGTATCTTGTTTCACAGTCGGTAAACTTTTTGCTAAGGTAGTATATTGCTTGCTCTTTTCAACCAGACTCGTCATGTTGCCCCAATACACACCCCATTGAGTTGTCTAACACTGTTAAGTACATAATCAAGGGTCTTCCATCAACTGGTGGCATCAAAATTGGCGGTTCTAGGAGATATTTCTTGATTTCATCAAAGGTTGTCTGACACTCATCATTCCACTCCATTACCTGATCTTTCTTCAACAACTTGAAGATTGGCTCACAGGTAGCAGTTAATTGGGAAATAAATCTTGCAATGTAATTCAATCGTCCCAAGAAACCTCTAACTTCTTTCTCAGTACAGGGAGTTGGCATCTCTTGTATAGCTTTCACTTTCGCAAGATCCACTTCAATACCTTTTCCACTGACAATGAAACCCAGGAGTTTACCAGATCTAACTCCAAAAGTACACTTGTTTGGGTTCAATCTCAACTTGTATTTCTTCAACCTCTCAAACAACTTATGCAGATGATCAAGATGTTGCTCTTCATTCTGGGACCTGGCTATCATATCATCCACATATACCTCTATTTCATGATGAATCATATCGTGAAACAAAGCCACCATAGCACGCTGATATGTTGCCCCGGCATTCTTTAAACCAAATGGCATCACTTTATAACAAAAGGTGCCCCACTGTGTAACAAATGTAGTCTTCTCCATATCTTCAGGTGCCATCTTGATTTGATTGTAACCAGAGAAACCATCCATAAAAGAAAATACCCTGTGTTGAGCAGTGTTGTCTACCAAAACATCAATATGTGGAAGTGGAAAGTCATCTTTGGGGCTGGCATTATTCAAATCCATGTAGTCTACACACATACGTACCTTACCATCTTTCTTAGGTACCGGTACCACATTTGCAACCCATTGAGGATAAGAAGTCACAGCTAAGAACCCTGCATCAAATTGTTTCATCACCTCTGCTTTAATCTTTTCTGACATTTCAGGACGCATGCGATGAACTTTCTGCTTCTTTGGACGATAATCTTCTTTTACTGGTAAACGGTGAACCACAATGTTTGTATCCAACCCTGGCATATCTTCATAGGACCAAGCAAAGATCTCCACATAATCATGCAACATTTGAATTAATCTGCTCTTAACACCATCTTCTAATTCATCCCCTATCTTGACTTCTTTCCTATTTTCTTCAGTTCCTAGATTCACAACTTCGATTGGCTCTTCATGTGGCTGTATAGCTTTCTCTTCTTGTTGTAACAACCTAGCAAGCTCTACAGGTACTTCACAATCTTCCTCCTTTCCCTCTTCAGCTTGATAGATCAGATTCTCGAAATTATAATTGGCAATAGTAGAACTGTTATCAACAGGATCCAGAGTGGACGAGGATCTGCATTTTAGTGATGTGGGTGTGTGTAAGAACACATAGATGATAAAACAAAAATAAAAGAAAGACAAGGAGCACAATATTTACGAAAACGAAACGTCCATTGATTTTTATTGAATGATGTATGCAAATGAAATGACATCCCGAAACAAACATACCATTGTGCCCCGGGTAAGGCACAAGGCTTAAGAGTTTAATTGTTCAAAAATTACAAACTTAAAAATAACAACATAGTAATAGTATTTACTCCTGACTAAAGGAGATAGGAATGACATCTTTAGCCTTCCAGTTATTGAGCCCATCACCCACAGTAGGAAAGATCCAGTCATCCAGGTTGTAGTCTTCATTACAATCACCCACATCATTGATTTGATCTTTCATGATCCCTTGATTGGTGATACGAACAGCACGAGCACGACGAACAACCTTCTGGGACTCTGCAGTGAAACCCAAACCAAACTTGTCAGACTTGTAAGGAATGTCAGGAAGCTGACCCCAAATAGTACAACCACCTTCTTCAACCACAACTCTGGCATCCTTAAGGGAAGCCATTGTAGGAGGTACTCCGGTAACCACAGGAACTCTTTTAACCACAAGAGGAACTTAAGCAGCAGGAACAACCCAAGGAACTAATTCAAACTTCTGGCAAGGAGTCTCAACATATTCACCTTCTACTTCAACATACTTAAACGTATTCACATGACTGATCATATATTCTTCCTCTCCGTAAACAGTGACAACCTTTCCCTTTACTGGATATCTCAGCTTCTGGTGTAGACTGGAGGTCACAGCACCTACCCCATGGATCCAGGGGCGCCCAAGCAAATAAGAGTACGCAAGACGAATATCCATTACATAGAATGTAGAATTGAAAATTTGAGAGCCTACTTTGATCGGGAGATCTATTTCTCCATGCACCACTCTTCTTGAACCATCAAAGGCTCTCACCACTATATTACTTGGTCTTAACACAACATCTTCAGGACTAAGCTTGTTCAGAACCTCTTTGGGAAGTACATTTAATGAGGAGCCATTGTCTATCAACACATGAGATAAAGTAGTGCCCCTACATTCAATAGAGATATGTAAAGCTCTGTTATGGTTTCTCTTGGCAGGAGTCAAATCAGCATCAGAAAAACCTAACCCATTATCATAAGTCAAATGTGCAACACAATTTTCGAATTGATCCACAGAAATCTCATTTGGCACGTGAGCAGTCTTCAGGAACTTGATTAAGGCTTTAGCATGAGCCTCAGAACACAGCAATAATGATAACATGGAAATTTTGGAGGGAGTATGCCCCAATTGGTCAACAATATCATAATCACTCTTGCGAATGATCTTCAGCACTTCTTCCATCTGCTTAGAAAGATTCTCAGCAGTTGGTGCCTCAGTTTGCACAGGTTCAATAACAGGACCTTTGCCCCGAGCGTCAGCATTTGGCTCAGAAGTAGAGGTAGTAGTTGGAGTAACTGTATTTTTTGAGGTAACCGGAGGAGAGAAAATTCTTCCACTTCTTGTGATCTTACTAGATCCAGCAATATTATCAACATCAAGGTTATCAGGCGTAGCAGGTGTATCAGTCAAAGGTTCTTGTTTAACACCATGGATATAAACATCAGAACCGTAATTCCAGGGTATAGCTTTATCAGAAGTATACGGAATAGGGCCAGGAGTGGTAATAATCATGGGAGCCACTCTAGCTTCAGCAACAGTCTTTACCGGACCTTCAGCAGTAATCTTGATAGGACCCTTATGAGTGATCTTGACAGGGCCTTTGGAGGTAATTCTTACTGGTACTTTATCAACCATATCCACATCTTCAACCTTCGCACCTTGAGTTAGATGTTCAACCATACTCTCCACAGAAGGTGTCCTCTCAAACAATATGGTGTAATTGTCCATGAGGCGTTGAATACCATCCTTCAACTTCCAGCAGCTATCCGGTTTATAAGCACAATAGAAACAATCTTCATTACAACCTGGAACGAATCCAGCTTGTACCAACTTCTTCTTGATGACAGATAATGGAGTAGTCACATCTGCAACTGAGGAAATATATGAAACTTCATCGATGCCATTAACAGTCTTCTCATGATTGGGCATAGGAGCAGTAATCACATTTGGAGTCCCAGGAGGGTCAAATTCAATCTCTCCAGCATCAATCATATCTTGAATTTTTTTTCTTCAATATCCAGCAGTTGTTGGTGTCATGTCCCGGACAATTAGAATGATAGGCACATCGTGCATTAGGATTGTACCGATGAGAGGTAATATTAGGATTCTGAGGAGGGTCCTTCAAAGTAATGAGTTCCCCTTTCAACAGGTGCTGCAAGGCTTGGGCCAGTGACATGTTGATCTTGGTGAACCGTCTTCTAGGCTTCTGCTGATTGCTCTGTGGTGGCTCTGGTGCTGCAGGAGTAGGATTGGAGATGTGAACTGCTCCCACAGATTGGTGACTCCTATTACGACCAGGTTGACCATACACAGCATTAGACTCCTTCTTCCCACTAGGGGGCTTCTTGGTAGTGTTTGATGAAGAGGCGCCCACTTGTATCTTACCATTTTTTATACCACTCTCCACACGCTCTCCAATCATTATCAGCTCAGTGAAGCCAGATGATGAGATTCCAATGAGATGACTATAGAAAGGACCATTCAGCGTACTCATAAACATATCCACTAGCTCCCTGTCAGTCAAAGGAGGTTGAACTCTGCCAGCCAGGTCTCTCCATTTTTGGGCATACTCCTTGAAATTCTCCTTAGCACCCATTGACATGCTTTGGAGCTGCATGCGAGTAGGTGCTAAATCAACATTATATTGGTATTGCCTATAGAAGGCCTCAACAAGATCATTCCAATCACGAATATTGGCACTCTCCAATTGATAGTACCATTCCAATTGAGCTCCAGACAAGCTCTCTTGGAAGAAATGAATCCACAATTTCTTGTCAGCAGTATGTGGTTGAATCCTCCGGACATAGGACCTTAGATGTAGCTTGGGGCATGAAACACCATCATATACTACAAAAGCAGGGACCTTGAAACCAATGGGTATAACCACTCCAGATATCAAACTCAGATCTTCAAAATCCAGCCCAGAAGACTTTTGTAACTCCATAGCATTCATTCTATCCACCAGCATTTTGAACTTATCTTCATTAGGATCATGATAGTAATTTGCTTCAAAATCAGAATTCCCCATAGTATTATGGAGACTGCCTACCTCTTTCTCAGACTCTTCAGACTCATAATCTTCAACCTGTTCCTTGGTCTTGACAGGACCTCTGAACCTTCTTCCCATATTGATAAGGCCTCCTGATCTGCTAGTCTTCTTATTCTTCTTAGCCAGCAGTGTCTTCAATTTATCCTGTCCTTTGGACAAGTTCAGGATCAGCTCTTGGAATTGTGCATTCTGTGCCTGGAGATCTTTGACAGTCTGTTCAAGAGCCATTTCTGATGAAATAAACAGCGAGAAGATGAGAAACCTGTACATAAGAAACCTGTGATGCAATGATATGATGTATAAATGTGTATGCAATGTTTTCAAGGACCGCAGGATTTAAATTTGTTTAAACAACCAAAAAGTAAACTTTTATTAGTAATAAACTTGTTTGCCCCTTGGGCTTACAATAAAAATGAAATGAATACAAAAAATGGGGTTTTAAGTCTCCCATGGACGTTTCCTCTTTGTGTTGAGGTATGAGTTGAGATTCCGCTCCTAGTGAAGTTGTTTTGTTAGCTCCAGGATTCTTTCTTGACTTGCTTTATAATGAGTCTCAAAAGTATCTCTTTGCTCCTTCAACTGGATCCATGACCTCTGTAATTCTTCCATGTCAGTGGGCATGTCTGGGTGAAGAATGATATAAGAAGTATCTCCTTCAGCAACAGGCTCCATAGTAACTGGCAGGATGGCAGGATATGGCATCATAAGGGTCTGAGCACGAGATCGCACCCATCTGAGATAAGGTTCCATAGGAATGGTGTACTTGGGTTCCAGAGTCTTGTTGTCAACCTTGTTCACTTTACCCCATGCTCGTATAAACCTTTGACGATAACCTTGCAGATCGTTGTCGTAGTCAAACACAATACCCTGAATCAACATGTCATGAGGACCATCACTCCGAGCGTAACCAAACTGACGTAGAGCTAAGGAAGGATTGTAGGTAATGCCCCCTCTTATGCCAAGGAGTGGCACATTAGGAAACTCCCCAAAACGGTCAACGATAGTAACATTCTCCATAGATCTGGAGCACCAATGAATATCTGAATGAGAAAAGCATACTACAGCGAGGTTGCGTAAATTGACTCCCAAGTTTGTTACCAATCATTTGTTTTCATTGACCTTTGCTTTATCTTTCATTTTGTCTCAACCGCCGTGTTTTGACAATGTTTTCATTTACCTTACCTCAATAAATCATTTGGTCCTTGAAATGGTTAGTGAAAATGCTATGTTTATGATGCATGATGATGCTATGATGTTATGCTCAATCACAAACATGTGGCACACACAAACAAGTCACACAATAGCCCTAGGTTTGAAGGCTTGCATGAGGTTTAAAGGTAAATACCCTCCCCTGAAGTTAGTTGGTTCATCCTGTCCTACAAAAGTAACCAGGTTATAAGGGATCTCAATACCATTGATCCTTCACAAGGGTGGTTGTTCAGTAGGAAACTTACTTGCCAACCAAAACCCTCCAAGTTTAGAATCTCAATGAGTGTAGCATCGAGTATCAACCAACTTCAGTCTTCACCAAAGCCGGTTATCTCACTACTTTTCTAAAGGCCAAGATGGGATGACTAAGGTTCTAAAAGTTAGTTAGTGTATTGACAACATATGGCAGCCTCATATTATCCTCAACTCGCTTAAGGAACATAAGCACCAACCAAGAAGTCACACTAACTATGGCCACCAGATCAACCATACCGGTATACGCCGTACATTTTCCTTGGTCTATTGCCATTTACCTAGGGTACACTAGATCCAGGTTAGGATCTTTCACACATAAAGCCCAACAGATAAATATAAAGCAAACAAAACAAACAATTTAAAGTGATCTAATTCCTAAGGGTACCCCTCTTTAATAAAATCCCCAGCAGAGTCGCCAGTTTTGTAACACGGTGGGAGAACTGACTTTAGTTAAATGTTGCGGATAGCAAGAGTCGCCACCGACTTTTATTTTATCCAAAAGGAAAGGACATAAAAGAACAGGAAAGACCTTAAAAAGATTTTGAGTTCGGGGGATAGGTTATGTAAAGGGAAGGTGTTAGCACCCTTTACATCCATGGTTATCCATGGGCTCTTAGTTACTTAGCTCACTTTAAACTGTTTTGAGAAGTGTAGTGTGTGATTAAAATTTTTCTTAAGTACTTTATAATGATCCTTATATGGATGTATATAAAGACTTTGTTTTGAAAATTTGTTTGAAAATGTGAGGTGTAATGAAGTAATTTGATGAAAAAAGTGAGCAAGTACTTAAGAGGAACCTACCCTAATTTGAATCTTTACTGTTCTTAAATGTTCTTTCAATGGTAAGACTAGCTCTATTATTAAGGAATATGTAGTCATTACCTTGGATGTTGTAAGGGACATGTGAAGGGTCATCTGTGTTTAGGCAACTCTAAGGTGTCTTAGCAATACGAAGGGACTTATCATCTTTTATTCGAAAGGGACAAGATCATTTACGAAGGCAACATCGAAGGGACTTGATCTTATAATATTGAAAGGGACTAGATGATTTGTTTATGAGAAGGAACTTTGCTTTTAGACACCTTACTTGACCTTTTTATTTTAGGCAACATGAGGGATAACCTTAGGAAGTGAGATGGCGATCAAAGATCGACTTACGTGTGTGAGTGTCCATATTCATATATTTATCTTATTAAATTAATGATTCTAAATTAATTTTAAAGTACAAACATGTTATCACTCCCTATATTTACTTACCATGGAAATATAAACATTTATAAATAAAATAAAGACAAAAATAACCCTACGATTATTACAAGGCTTTTGCAGTTACATAAATATAGAAACGATTAAATAATAAATATATAATGAAATAGTAGAAAGGGTTAGTAATAAAAATAATTATAAGAAAGAAAATGTTAGCACAAATATTCAAAGCATATATAAATTAAATAAACAAATTTTAAGAATTTTTGAGATGAAAATAGAATAATAAAGATAATAATAAACCATATACTAATTTATTTACAAAATAAAGCATGATTAATTATTTAATTATATATATTAGAAACATTTATTAAATTTAATATTTAAATAAAATAATTAAGGTAATAAATTAAGGTTTTTAAAAAAAAATTAGGGTTTTAGAAATTAGGGTTAGAATTTTTTTAGAAAATAGAATTAGGGTTTATAATTTAAATTGCAATATTAATTTAACTATTTACAAAAATAAATAAATGATGATAATATATACATATTTTAATTTAAATTAAAAAAAAACTAGGATTAAAAGTTTAGAAAATAAATTAGAGGTTTTTTTTTATAGAAAATATGAAGTATTTACATATTATTATCTAAATATATTTTTATTGTAATTAAAATTAATTATAAAACAATAATAATAAAACAGAATAATTAAAGAAAATAAAAACCAAAACTTACATGGGGCAGGGATTGAACCCACGCCCTAGGCTTTGCTACCCTTGGACGCACAAGGCTACCACCAGGCTGCGCGCGCGTTGTGAACAATAGAGGAATACAAATCCTTATACAATAAACCTGGAAATACCAATGAAATAAAGCAAAAAAAATGGTGAAGCTGGGATTCGAACCCTTGCCCTTATCTTCATACGCGTATGCCCTTACCAGCTGAACCACTGCAACGTTTATGAAATATAACGCAAACGAATTAATAATAAAATAAGTCCAATTTTCAAATTATATTTTCACGCCAGATCACTTCATCTTCAACCTCCAGACTTACGAATTTTCCTGCGAATTTTGCAACCAATTTTCCTGCGAAATTTTAAATGGCAGGAAACCCTACGAAATTCAAACATCATCATTTACGTAAAACTTTATTAAATTGAATACATAAATATGATCCAGACATCATTTGCAATTGATCTACGGTTTCATAATTCATTTATATTCACTAAATCATTAAACCCTAATTTGAAGGTCATGAACCCTAGAATGGCACTATACGATTCGGCCATGGTTTCTTCAATTAAACTGCCCATTATTCATCACAAACCTTCATTGAACACAAATCAATAAGAAAAATCCATTAATAACATGTAAATGATTATGAACGGAAAAAAAATGTGAAAACTTGATTCGGGTTCATCAATTCTTGGGGTTTGAGATGCATATGGCTATTGCTACATGATAAGTGATGTTCAAGGAAGAGATTGGTGTCCTTAATTCACCTGAAAAACCACAAAAAATTAGAATCCGAATTTCAAATTTTTTATGAACTTTGAAATTATAAAACTTATCCTTGAGGCTCTGAATTTGTGTCCTTGTGGTTGCTTAATGTTGTTTATATATAAGTAAATGAAATTAGGTCAAGAGTTTGATCCATCCTTTGGACTTTTTGATCCATAGAGATTGAAAAAGATTTGATCTTAAAACTTGAATATTCTTTGATCTAGCCTTTCTATTTTGGTATGAACTCAAATATTATGGTATCAATCAAGTTTAAATGGATATTAAGACTTTCTAGAATCAAAATCTTTTCCAAATATATGACTTTCATATTTTATTTTAATTTAATTTGTATTTTAATGAATAAAATTCAAATAAATATTAAATAAAATATAAAAAATCAGAAAATGTGTGGGTTGGGTCGTGCTTGATGATTTTGTAAAGATTGGATGGCAATTTGGTGGGCTCATTTAGCAAAAATTGGTTTTAAGGCCTTATTTGCTTCATAAACTTCCCAAAAATTTCTCAACTTTGCAAGGGCACAAATCCTTCAATTTTAATGCTATGAAGGTGTTCTTGGACATTTTGGAAATTTTAAAGAGTCCTCTAACCAACCTCTTTCGTCTCATGTCCATATCTTTTACCATTCTCAAGTTATGCTCTTTGGAAGTTGTTGACTTTTTATTGACTTTTAAAAGGACCTATAATGTCTTAGCTCATACCTTCCAAATGAAGCATTTTTGGGCTTGGCTTGTGAGACACAAAGTTGTAGAGAATTCAATTTCCTTCAAAATGAGCTTTGGATGGAAAATTTTTGATGAATCATGTGAAAGTTATGGCTGGTCAAAGTTCAATTGACTTTTCCTATGAAAACCCTAATTTAGAAACTCTTGATTCCTTATGATCTGAAATCTCCTTGATGAATCATGATCAACCCTTGATCAAATGATGAATTTTACTTAATATAATTGATGTTGGCAAAAAATCATGAAGTTTGACTTTGGTTTGACCACAGTTGACCTCAGTTTGACTTTTTGACTGCTTTGACTGATTTTAACCTATCTGATCATCTGACTGAGCAAATCTTTTGGGAAAGCCTTGAAACTTGACATGGAGATTCTTGAACACATATAGGATACTATGAAGCTCACTTGAAGCCTTGGAAATCCATTTAGCCTGATGAAAGTCAAAACCCTAGTTTAGGATGCATTGCTTAGGAGGATGCATTGTCTGAGGGAATTGTCAAATTTTCTAACTAATTGTGAACCCTGTGAACATTGTGAACCTCATGAGATGTATTTTAAACCTTGTGAATCTTGTGAACCTCTTAGTTCACAATGTCTTGTCTTGTGGAGGGCAAATTTTGGGGTGCAACAATATGCGAGAATGCAATGATATGCAATGCTCACTTCCATTTTCAGAGAAACAACTTTATTATTGCAAACATGGTCAACATTGAGAATACGGTCATGAAAAATCTTGACAAAAAGGAATATTTGCTTTTTCCAATATTTGCAATAATCGGAATTGTTTTCCTTGAGAAATGGTTGTGATGATGAATGTATGGATGCAAAAACCACAAACAAGATCATGCAAAGCACACAGGTTCAAAGGTTCGGATCACGAGCATGGATTCAAGGGATAAGAACCAACAACCCACAAAGGCATGTACTAAGGTTTGTCTTCATTGTACCTGCAGAAAACCAAAAGGGTTCTAACAGAGGTGCCTGGAGTTAGCAGCCATCTTTAGAATATTATCGGTACATTGGATTACTCCCCAATTGATAACATTCTTAAAATAGACCTCTTCCGAGTGTAGTATCGCGTGACAACCACCTTAGATTTACACCCGAATAGTTACCGCATTACGTTCCTAAATTGGCTTGGATGGGTTAAGGGTTCTACGGTCCTCAGTATGATCAGCTCAAGGTCGGAAAATAATGCCATGTATGATTACTCATCATGACATTGATAATCCAAGAGAGCCTAACCGAGTGGATATTATCAAATTGATATCGCTTTGGACTACTCCATCACGCATCACCTCGAATATCATCTTCCTATCATAGGTTCAACTCAATTCGGGTTAGAATCTATCTCACTCACAGAGGATCACCAAAATCGAAACAGAACAAACAAATAGCAAACAAATCAAACCAAAGCAATAAATAAATCAAAGTAGGTCGATCCACTTAGAGATTACTCCCCAACAGAGTCGCCATTTTTCTATAGTGGTAAAATCATGAGTGTAAGCTATTAGTTAACTTAACTCAAAGAAAACAGAGTCGCCACCACACTTTTATTTTATTCCAAATGGAAAAGGAAAAAAGAGCGAATAAATTCTAATGAATCTAAAAGCAAAATGCTAAACGAATCAAGAAAAGAACGGGTAAGGGGATTGGTTAAAAATCAGGAAGGTTTTACGCACCCAAAATGTCCGTGGTACACCACGGGATCCCTTTGAAATATTTATTGCTTTTGGTTTGAAAAAGTTTTGTTTAAAAGAGATTGAAGAGGTGAGAGGACAAATGTTTTTTTTTAAATTTGTGTGTTTGAAGAGACGTCTGTCTCATGCCTACGTACCCACGACGTGCAATGTGAGATCAAAACCTCGTAGTTCGTGGTACAAATAGTGAAAAGTTAATATGTCGGATTGATTTTAAAATGTAATGATAAGTCGTCATTCTTTAGCGAATAACTCCACTAAAAAGAATGAATCATATCTAAACATATGAAAATGGTTAAAAAAGAAAAGTGCACGAGGGCACAAAAACAATTGAATGAGTTTTGCATTTTTTAAAGTATTTTGAAAAGAAAGTTTCGATATGCTTATGTGGTTTAGCATTTATTAAGAAATGAAATCGGAAAAGTAAAACCGCGTGACCTAAGTCAAGGTTTGATTATGAAAGCGATTTGAATTTTGAAAACAAAGAAAGTTTTTTGAAATAGGGAGAAGCTTTGAAAATTTAAGACGTGGGAAGAGATGAAGGGATTATCCTAAGACTTAAAGTAAAATTTAAAGGAAGAACGATCAAACCGTATAAAGAACATTCTTCGAAGCGATAGGATTTCATCTTCATAAATAAGTGAACCAAATCGGGCTAAAGTCTCCAATCCTTAATAGCTCAAGCAAGAGGCGAGATCCTAAAATTTAAGTCAAAAACTCCAAGTCCAATGCTAAGGATAGTGGCCATAGTCCAAAATTAAAGTCACAAGTTTTTAGATGTTTAATCCTTTATTAATACTTTTGTGTCCAAATGGATAAAGGAAAAAGTACAAGAATATCAATGTAAACATAAACAATATGATGAATGATATAGTATAATAAAAGCATAATAAAAGAGATAAGGAGAAAGAGATTAAAATAAAGAGGATAATGTAGGATCAAGTGCTTACCACTGCACTAAAAGCAATTGCTGTTAGTGAAGGCACAACTTTATTTCCTTATAGTATAGAGTCTTTCAAGGGGCTGCGCCTATTAAGCGCCATGGGTTGGGATGTTAAGCCCATCGAATCCCTAAGGGTGACGCTGAATTAATAAATCCAACAATCTCCCCCCCAGTGTCAGTCGGGGGGATTCGAACCCATGATCGGGCTCTGATACCACTTGTAGGATCAAGTGCTTACCACTGCACTAAAAGCAATTACTGTTAGTGAAGGCGCAACTTTATTTCCTTATAGTATAGAGTCTTTCAAGGGGCTGCGCCTATTAAGCGCCATGGGTTGGGATGTTAAGCCCATCGAATCCCTAAGGGTGACGCTGAATTAATAAATCCAACAGATAAGGTGCGAGAATGAATTAAAATGTTAGACAGCGCTTTTTTGGCCTTAGACAGCGCTTTAAAGCGCTGTCTAAACCTGCGCTGCTAAAGGTTTAGACAACGCTCTTTTAAATCTTAAAAGTGTTGTCTAAAGAATGGTATATTTAATGAAAAACGTTGTCTATGGTACCATTAGACAACGCCTTTTGACATTTTTAGGTATACCTTAGACAACGCTTTAAGAAAAGCGATGTCTAAGCCCCACCTTTTTTAACTTTTTTAGGTATGCCTTAGACAGCGCTTTTGGAAAAGCGCAGTCTAAGCCCCACCTTAGACAGCGCTTGTAGTCAAAGCGCTTTCTAAGCCCCACCTTAGACAACGTTTTTTCTTTAAAACGCTGTCTAAGGTATACGAAAATTTTTATATAATTTTTTTAAACCCCAATTTATACCAGGTTTTTCAACCAGAATTTTGACCTGTTTTTGAACCAATTTTTTTCCAGAAAAATATCACAATTTGGATATTCAAAACAATCCAATTTGGCCTATTTAAATGTACCAATTTATGCACCAAACAAGTATATATCAAAATGGATTGGCAATTCAAACATATATACTTACAAATGTACATATTACTTATACTACTTTTGCTACAAATGTACCAATTCAAACATATTACAAATCATTACTTATACTACTTTTGCATCCAACCAAAGCATTACTTCAAATCTACATAGGTCCTGAAACAACACAAAGATTGTAATTCAATTAAAAGAATAAAATATTATAGTTACAAAGTTACACATTTAAATTCTCATCAATTAAAGTAATAGTACAATATTATACCTGATAAAACATCGAGCTCTATAATGTATTGCACCATTCCTCTTTCATTTCTTCCATTTGATCTTTTGAATAATATGCACACTTGAATTCATCAAATTACTACATAATAATATAACATAGTTTGATTTAGTTTCAACTATTTAATTATATGAGAGATATGTGTTAAATATTAAAATAACTCATAAGTTAGAAATACATACATCTAATGGGATCTCTAATCGGCCCAAAGAAAGAGTATCTCTCATAAACCGTAACATGAAATATCCGCAATCTATTTGATTACGTTGCTGAGGACACTACAGATGAAAAGAAAATATGGATAAATCCTAAGTTTTATCAAGTATCATCACTAATATAATAAAAAATGTGATAATTAATAATATACCGCCATTTTTATCCATGTAATGTTGTTGGCTCTCCTCTTTGATACTTGGACATCTCTTTGGGCTCGAAAAGCTTGTATGATGCTAATAAAATATAAATGAATAATTAGAACAATTCACATAAATTAATATATACATACAAGTATATTTTGAACAATCTCACTTACGTGTCAATCATGTTCTTCATATCCGGGTATGTTGTCCAATCATTTCCTAACGAGTCAAGATAATAAACAATTTCTCTGATAGGATTGATTGCAAGCAACAACCAATGTCCACTGTATGATTAAATAAATATTAGATGTAAATTTTCTACACGACGTCAAAATATAAAATAACTATAATATATGAATTTAGAATGAAAATCTAACCCGGTATTAAACGGTATAAAGAATAACTTTTTTGTATCTTTGTTGGCCATGAAGAGGTTAAGAACGTACACCATTATGTCATATGGTTTACTTAAGATTAAAGCTAAGTTGACGGATGCGGGGCTTAAGAATCCAAATCTTTGGTCCAATCCACTTGGGCGCATCCCTTTGTCATACAAAAACCTTAAATAAAAACATCATAAACATTAGACTATTCATTTGAAACATAAAGTAAATAAGTTGTTCAATTAATATAACAAAGTAGAGAGGATATACCTCACGTATGTATTGGCAACACTGATGCATATTTCTTCACGACCAAAAACTTGCATAAAATCTTCATTACCAACTTATTGTTCATATTCGAAGCCAAAAATACCTTCCTCCATATGTATAAAAAGCACCTCCGATCAGAATATCTGTCAACTCTAGAAACGTTCGAAGGCACGACCTATACTTGGAGGTAGGTTTTTTCCTAGTCGCGCTCTTCTTAGCACCAACCCTTTTTTATTGTGAGGTGACGTTGCTAACCTCCTTATCATGAAGCTACATATCATATAAATAGTTAGATGAAGTATACAATTAAGAATTTAACATATTCCATGCATAAATGTCATATAATTGTAATGTACCTATTTTTTTGAAACAACGGACTCAATATGCTGCGGAATAGCCTTATCTTTTGATTTGGATCTTGTTGGAGTCTAATTAACATAACCAAGTAAAAAATGTACGTAAAATGTGCGTAAAAACTTTGAATCTACACATTAAGGTTAACAAAGGTTCATAATGGTTTTAGGCATACCTCATATCCTACGCTAATGAGGCTTGTCGGCCATGCAATAAACGAACCTAATGCTTGTTCCACCGTTGTTGCATCCGAAACATCGTCAGGATATGGTAATAATGCATTCGGCTCAACTGCAATTTCAACCGAGACTTTCAAACATCCAGTAGAGAGCTCTCTAGTATGAAGTAATTCTCCGCTATTGCTATGCACTTTTCCCTTGCCAACCATCCGATAATATGGTGACGATAAATATAGCTGACAATGGGAAATGCACTAAAACCAATAATAAAATGAAATTGTTAATAATGTGTATATATGTTAATTACATTATTTAAGCTAATAGTTCAATTTAAGACAAATATATATAATTACCTCTGGAATGTTCATTTGAAAGTTACAGTTGATACTATCTTTGTCTGAAGCATCTTTAAAACATGCTGAAGCGCTAGCCTCTTTTTCTTTCCTTAATGAATCAATCTCAGCTTGCATTGCTTCCAATTTTTCATTAAGCTCTCGATTACTAGGAGCCTTTCCTTTTTTAATACTCAATGAGGTCGGAGTGACCCCAAATCCCTTACCCCTCACCCGACCCGAATACTCACGGACATCTAATGCCCGACTAAGTATGATCCTAGTATCATCTGGAGATAAAGCTGACTGAGATAGCGCCTCCTGAAAATCGGATGAATATCGAATACTTGTCAAATATTTGTTAATAAACTTTTTATTTAATTAAAGAAATAATGTTATACTTACACATTTCTCATACACCTGTAGAACATCTTCTTTAGCAACTCCAGATTTGCCCACACGGGCTTCCTTCCATAAAACATGTGCAGGAAGAGATGTTTCAGAACTTTTCTCCTTCTGCAACTACATATTAAGCCATACAATATGATCAAATAAAACTCATATATGATGAACAAATATATTATTGCAATTTATAGATACTTACCATAGATTTTTCTAAGCTTCCATATCCGACACGTCCTTTTCGGTATGGATATGTGGGACTTGATGCTCTTTCCCGATTTTGTGTCACTTATTCTTTTAAATGCTGGGTCCTTTCGTTTGGATTTGAACGCTTCCCATTCTTCTTGTGAAATCAAACTTTCATATTTCTTTGGAAGCTCTGCATCAACATGATTACCATCTACATCTCTAAGATACTTGGATGATAAAAATGTTTTAAACCCTCTTAGTAGCTTTCCGGCCAATTTCAGACAAAAATCTCTTATATCGTCTGCAATGTTGAAACACCTCTAAGAAAAACATACAGATTGTGCGTTAGTACAAGTAATTTAAAGAACATAAATTGGAAGCAATGCAAGTAATTTAAAGAACATAATGTGCATTATTGTACCTTTATCTCAGTCCAAATTTTTTGTTTGGATTCATTCAACTCTTTGTTTCTCCAATCATCACAAGTAATAGGAATCTCATTCCTTACTAGTGCACCAATGAAACTAGTCAAGGTATGACCGTTAGGTTCTATAAGCTGCCCTTGATTTCTCCAATGCACATCTAAAATGATGTCTCGGTCTCTACCATGGATCACTCTCCTCATCACCGTTATGCCTCTTCTAATATCTTCTTCAGTAGATACTTTTTTACTACCTCCTTCATGCGTAGAATGATCATCATGTGGGTGATCATCATTAGTGGCCATGTCTAACATGTAATAAAGAAACCAATATAATTTCAAACTAATATAATTTCAAACCAATATAAGTTATAACAAAAACGAGATCCATATTGTTTCCAAACCAATATAATTTTTTATATTTTTATGTATTGAGAATATCAACTATACAAGTTATAACAATATAAGTTAACAAAAGTAAGTTATAACAAAAAAGGGATCAACTATATAAGTTATAACAATATAAGTTAACAAAAGTAAGTTATAAGTTAACAATATCAACTATATAATTTCAAACCAATATAATTTTAACCAATATAAGTTATAACAAAAAAGGGATTCATATTAACAAAAGTAATAAGCCTTTCTACAACAATGTCAACTATATACGAAAAGAGCTTAAACTAATAAGCACATCTACAATAATGTCATCTATATACAAAAAAAAAGAGCTTAAACTAATAAGCACTTCTACAACAATGTCAACTATATACAAAAAGAGCTTAAATTAAACAGAGATATATGGATTTCGAGATAAGCCCTAAACAGAGAAGAAACTTACCAAAAAATGAGACGGTGTACGGTGGAGGAAGGAACACGACGACAATAGTACACTTCACAGAGGAGCACGGTGGTGGACGATGGTGGCTTTTGAAGCTTCTGTTAGGGAGAAAATGGCGTTCACATGGTTCGTTCGCAGAGAGAGGGAAAGAAAGAAATGGAAATAGAAACTGCATATTTTTCATATAATTAGACCTTAGACAACGCTTTGGTGGAAAGCGCTGTCTAAGGGAGGCCTTAAACAGCGCTTTTGATTTTAATTTTTTTTAAATTGAAAGCCTTTAGAAAACGTTGTCTAAGATATACCTTAGACAACACTTTCTAAAAGCGCTGTCTAAGGTCTATCTTAGACATCGCTTTTTTAAAAGCGTTGTCTAAGGTATGACTTTTAGCAGCGCTTTTATTATTTTTTTGGACCAGTTTCCGTGTTTTCTTTTAATTTTAACTTATAGCAGCGCTTTCTTTATAAAGCATTGTCTAAGGTGCGCTGTTAAATGTCATTTTTGGCATAGTGGGGTAAGGGGATTGGTTACAAATCAGGAAGGTTTTATGCACCCAAAATGTATGTGGTACTCCACGGGAGCCCTTTGAAATATTTATTGCTTTTGGTTTGAAAAAGGTTTGTTTAAAAGAGATTGAATAGATGAGAGGACAAATATTTTTTTTAAAATTTTTGTGTTTGAAGAGACGTCTGTCTCATGCCTACGTACCCACGATGTGCAATGTGAGATCAAAACCTCGTAGTTCGTGGTACAAATAGTGAAAAGTTAATATGTTGGATTGATTTTAAAATGTAAAGATAAGTCGTCATTCTTTAGCGAATAACTCCACTAAAAAGAATAAATCATATCTAAACATATGAAAATGGTTAAAAAGAAAAGTGCACGAGGGTACAAAAACAATTGAATGAGTTTTGAATTTTTTAAGTATTTTGAAAAGAAAGTTTCGATATGCTTATGTGGTTTAGCATTTATTAAGAAATAAAATCGGAAAAGTAAAACCGCTTGACTTAAGTCAAGGTTTGATTATGAAAGCGATTTGAAGTTTGAAAACAAAGAAGGTTTTTGAAATAGGGAGAAGCTTTGAAAATTTAAGAAGTGAGAAGAGATGAAGGGACTATCCTAAGACTTAAAGTAAAAGTTAAAGGAAGAACGATCAAACCGTATGACGAACATTCTTCGAAGCGATAGGATTTCATCTTCATAAATAAGTGAACCAAATCGGGATAAAGTCTCCAATCCATAATAGCTCAAGCAAGGCGCAAGATCCTAAAATTTAAGTCCAAAACTCCAAGTCCAATGCTAAGGATATTGGCCATAGTCTAAAATTAAAGTCACAAGTTTTTAGATGTTTAATCCTTTATTAATATTTTTGTGTCCAAATGGACAAAGGAAAAAGTACAAGAATATCAATATAAACATAAACAATATGATAAATAATATAGTATAATAAAAGCATAATAAAAGAGATAAGGAGCAAGAGATTAAAATAAAGAGGATAAGGTACGAGAATGAATTGAAATTTTAGTATATTAATAGTATAATAATATTTACATAATAATGGTATTGTGAACTTAATCATCCACAATAAAATAAAATAAAAAAATCGAAAGGCAATCGGATCCGCTTAATATCTTACACTATAGTGATCAATCAAGGCAAATAAGATCGAATTCAATGAAATTTGAAAGGAGATTGGGAGACCCAAAGCACCTATGCATCAAACTTCATAAGTCTCGATTCTTAATGAAAAATGATCAACCACTTTGGGATTACACGACCAACAAGAGGTCCAGTCCACGAAAGTGTAAGTATCCAATTGGATTTTTATTCCGAATTCGGCACAAATTTAGGTCTATGTTAAGCAATCGCCGAGTAATTTACGAAGTAATTACCTTAAAAATGAGGTCGTCCAACACCAATTAAGGTGAACGATATTTGTGCTAATACATGTTAGAGAGATGATATAATGGATCATCCTCCGAAAACATGTCGCACGAAAAGAAAAAGCAGTAACGGTCTAATCTTAATCGATATTTCACATTGATTTATCAAATGCAACTTATCATGATCCCAAAGTATGGAGAATGATCTAAATGATCATTCATCCATAGATTTGAAATAATGAAGATTAAACATCTTCGAGAATCAATAATCGTCGAATTGGAGATCTCATCGATCAAAAGATAAATAAGATGAAAGAAAGAAATATGGAGCTAATATAAAATCCATAAAAAAAGTAATTAAAATATTATTTACAGGTTTTTATAAAATGGAACCAAATAAAGGTATTAGAAACGATTATTAAAAAAAATGAAATCAGGAAACAATTGTTAAATAAAAAGAAACTAAAAATTAAACAAAGAAAAAAAATGAAGCCAAGGAGGGAGTATGTGCATGAGGTGAGGGTGGTGAATAGCAGATCCAGATAGGCCTATCAATCACTAAAGCCCAAAACACATTTTATAAACATTCTCTTTTAAACAATTGAAAAAAAACCAAATAAAAGAACAAACAAAACAACATCATCTTCTTCTTCAAATGCATTGCGGTACTGTAGCTCGACGGTGGGGAAAAAATGGAGCTCCGCCATATTTGAGCGGCGGAGCTCGAAACTTAATGGGAAAGGATCGGCAAGCAGTGCTCTACTCAAATATGTCTTTGATTTCGAATAAAACTCAGCCATGAATTCGAATCAAGACCACGAGATTACGTCGGAAAAGCTTTAATACCTTCAATTCAAGTGAAATTCAAATCGAATCCTTTTCTCCTCTTCTCTTCTCTTATTGGTATGTTGTTGTTGTGGAATTTGATCGTTGTTGAAGGTGGGTTTATGAAGCTTTGTTCTGATTTTGACAAGGTAGTGAGAGGCTCTCAAAGCTTTGTTCTGATTTTTGCAGGGATTTTATGGCTTTCAAAGCTTTCTTTTTTTTAAGAATTGAAGATAGTGAAGCTGTATTTATAGAAGAATAAGGTGAAATTTGAAGGTTGAAATTGTGATGCCGTTTTGAAAATATCAGCACATTTCAGTCTCACAAAAAAATCGGGTGATTTGTTGAATTGATTCGTGTATATTGTGTGTGTTTCATTTGTCAGCTTTGTGCGTTTTGATGTTAAGCAGATGCGTTTCGATTATCATGGAAAAGGCGTTCTTCTGCTTGCGTTTTGTGTTTCTTGCTGCGTTTTGAGTTGATTTTCGTTGTGTTTTAGTTTGTGTTATTCGTGCGAATCCTGCTAGGAGTGTATTGGAATGTATCATCGGCTTTTGTCATGAAGTTGAATGTGAGTCACGTGTTTTATGGCTTAGTTGAAGCTGAATTTAAGATTTACATGAGTTCCTAGGTGAAAAAAAATGGGCAAGCTAGTTGTGTGGCTGATGTTGGGCCGATGCACAACTTGTTTCTCTATAATTTTTTGTATAAAAAATAAAAAAAGGCCTAATAAAAGTGGGCTTTGATGATTTTTTTGTACTGATTTTTTTGAACTGATGAATCTCAACACGCGACAACTTGAACTTTGAACACACACTATTTGAGAAATAGCCACTGACACAAACAACTTGTATTTGAAGCAATATTTTGATAGTTTGACCAAGATTAGGTCAAACGTCCATCTGAATCGAATCATAAATGAACAACCACATCTAAATTGAAAACTCTGCCTTGTCTTTGAAAACCTTCACACAGAGAGAAGAAGCAACCTACAACATATTTTTGGTATTTTGGTTAGAGGTTAGTAAATAAACCAAATAAAAGCAAGTAAAAGCATGGTGATCCCCTGTGAGGCATATACCTACAACCGACGAGGATAAACAAACCAATGTGTGATCTTATTTGTATGCAAGATGCAGATGAACTGCGAAAAATCTTAGGGTAAAAAATTAGGGTATGACACCCACATACAACTTCTTCTCTCATCTTTTTCTACTTTCAAATTGTGTTTGCCTTAGCACATTATGCTTTGCTTGTCTAACTTCATCACTTCCCTTTAGAAACAACTTATCTTCTCTTAAGAAGTAAGTTGTCTTCTAACTTCTTCTTCTCCTTATTTCTTCTTTCCTTCTTCTTCATTAGGATAGAATTAAAACCACACTAACCTAGGACTCACATGCATGATAACACTTAGGGTTGTTGGTCCCCCTTTAGACTTTTGTTTACCTTTGAGATCCTTTTGGTGCTCTCCCTTCTAATCTTCAAACATAACTTCAAATCACTTAATAAATGACAAGTCTTCTCATGTGCCAAGAGATTTTTCCATGGGGTACTTGCACACGTCCCATTTCTGGGTGAGGTGTATGGTATCTATCATGATGAATAAGTCTTAGCATGAGACTACTTCACAAAGAAAAGCTAAAAAAACCCTTATTAACCAAAAACAACAAAAACACTTAATAAAGTTAAGTAGGCTAGTATGCTTATGCCTTCCTCTTAGGGACTGGATTTGGGGATTTCCCCCATAGCTAGGTGTCCTTCTTGCCCATTCCATTTCAGGATGATGTAAGAAGTATGCATCCCATTGAGTAAGATTTAGGTATACTCACCTATGCAAACCTCAAAGAAAAAACTCATAAAAAACACGGAACAAAGAATAAATGTCCCTCCTTCGGAATTTCTTTTCTCATCACCTTCATTCATAATGTAATAACTTGCTCCTACTTGTCTCTTTGCAAGACGGTAACGCACTCGTGCCAGACAAGCCTACAACACCTGAGTATTGACATAAGTAGTTCAAACTTTTAAAAAACACAAGCCATTTTCTTCCCTAGTTATGGGAACTACGACGACTCTGATCCTCATGTCTAGATGAGGTACGTAGGCAGTGGGGTAGGGCCCGTTCAAGAACTCTTTTATTTTCCTTACATTTTCCCCTTTATTTTCTTTTCTTATCCAGTTTCAGTCTTTCTTTTTGCAGCAACTTTCATTTATTCACCCTTTGAAACAGTTTCTTTGCAAGCGTGGATCCCGTCGGGTACGACGGATGATCTGGGGTGCTAATACCTTCCCAGGTCGTAATCGACTCCCGAACCCATATTATTTGGTTTGAAGGATCTTTGTCCTTCTTTTCTTTTCTTCGGTTTGTGCAACATTACCATTACCGTTCCTTCGGCATAAAAATGCCTGGCTGGAGACTCTACCCTCTCTACGTCACTTTCGCGTTTGTACCAGGATGGAAATCCAGGGAGCGACAATATGGAACCAGCTACTTGCTCCTGAATCCCTACTATAGAACCAGATCACACCAAACTATTACTATCACCATAAGTAGCACTTCACCCCTTCCCATCCGAAACCAACTACTCACTCTTGAATCCATGTTACCGGACTAGAGCATACCAAAACTGGATTGAATCACATACACCATGATGCATGACTCTCAACAACACATATGATCCCTAAAATAATCACAAAAATTATCACCATGAATTTGTCACCATTATGCACAATATCATTCTCAATACGCCAAATTAAATCAACGTTACGACATTTCACAAACAACACCATACAACATCACCTCAACCAATGCATATTCACACAACATCCAATCATATTAAATAATTATAACATCAAATCATCATTAGGGAAACACAATAATTCACTAATCAATTATACATATCATTACATACATTCCTATAGTGAACTCACGACTATACATAAATTATATTCCCAAGCACCAATATGAGGTAGCTCTTATTGTTAGCTTTTCAATGCTTCAAACAACGTCTCGTTTAGACCTATGGAACTAAAGTTATGGTCAAAATCGTCGGAACATACAACATAGATCAAAACAGAATTTTTCAACATTTGGCCTACAACAATCAATAATCATAGGATGCCAATCGATTTTCATCAAGGAAGGTTTAATTATAACTTTTCCAAAAAATGCATTTAGAAGCCAAACAATCGATTGACTCTATGGGGCAATCGATTATCATTGCTTTAATTTTCAAAATTTACACTATTGCATTAATTGATTTTCATAGGGTGACATTCGATTGTCACTGATAAATTTTTCTGAAAACTAGGTTTTTAACATACGTTCTTCATCCCCTTAATCCATAAGCCTTCGTACATTATTCCAACCAATTTTCCCAAAAATCAGTTAACCTAGAATACGAATTTAACAGTAAACATGTTATTACAACCGTTAACATATTACAAGACCTATATTCATCATGATTCATAGCAATTCATCATGCAACTACATCAATAATTTCACTAACCAACATATTCACAATCACATCACCCAAACATTCATCAATAGAAGAAATTTATATATGTTTAATCATGATGATTCAAATATAATTCCAGTCACAAAATTACATGTATAAACACAACCAATCATCAATTTCCAGATTTCTAACACAACAACAATTCATCAAAAACATCATACAACCGTAATGAGAGTAAGAACCTCATTTCTATACCCTATCATACCATACACCCATAGTGAAAGCCCCCCCCCCCCACCTCAGATTTCTTACAAAAACCATAAAAGCAAGCAGCTCCAATGGGTTCTCCCTTTCAAACCCTAGCTCTTCCTTCCAATGCTCTTATTTCTCTAAGCCTCCTTATTTTCATGTCTTGACAAAGTTTTCCACTAAACCAAATTTCTCTAACTTTTAGAATATATAATATTCTAATTACTTTTGCATTATAATTATTATTTCCCAACTAACTTTCATCTTCTCTCCTCTTACCACGTACTTCCTTCAAATTACACAATTGGCCTAATTCCTCATATTTACCAATTTCTCATTTTTTTCAAATATTAATTAAAAATACTAATTATTCTAATTTGTAGTTGTTGTTAATTATCCTATTGAGCACCCATGTTCTCACCATACCCTATCAATACCATTACACCCCAACAAAACATATAATCACCAAATTTATTTTAAAGGCACACCAAACACCAAATAATTAAATAAAATCTAAATAATTCAATTAAATTAATTAATCGAATTTGGGGTGTTACACTATGGGCGGATGAACAATGCTACTATGTGGTTCCTCATCAGTGGGAACCGCGTAGCCTTTGACAGGTTTAGTGTCAACTAACTCAGTCATCTATTGTAAAGCTAGGAGACAACATCTTTGAAGAAAACACTCTATCTCGTTAACCAATTTGACCAAAGTTTCGGTCGAACGAGTCCTTAACTTACAAAATTAGAATAAATAAAACATAATATAAAAGTACCTTAGTCTAATTAAAGTTGAAATAAAATTTTGATATCAAAGTACCTCCCCGACAACGGTGCCAAAAACTTGATCGTATGTGAACCGCAAGTGCATAATTGTGTCAAGTAATAACAAGATCGATCCCGAAGAGAGGTTTATGATTACCAATTTTTTTACTTCAACTATTCTTATCTAGGTGAACATAAAGGGTTTGTTTGATGCATATTGAGAATTAAATTTTTAACAATTATTAAAAAAAACGGGACTAGGAGTTATGATCTTCCATCTAGACTCACCCCTAATATCATTCATCTTTCAAATTACGAGAAGTTCTAAGCTATTTTTATAGAAAATTAAGACAAATATGTGTGTCACCCAATTTCGCGGCGTGCACATCTAAACGTTTTTTCAGGCACAACTAAGTAATTGAATCAAGATCATTAAGGCTTGTCACAAAACAACGCAACTTGATTGTTTCTCAATTGAGATCAAGTCGCCTTGTTAGTGGTGCCTCGAACTCAATTGTTTAGCTTAAGCTAAGAACTTTAAAAAAAAACAATTTGTAAGGAATGAATATAGTCAAAGTCATGACTTCTCTTGATACTCAACCTCCTATTCATACTAATCCATGACATAATTCACTAAATATTAGCACTAAATTCGAGCAAACCAACCACTAGTTGCTTTGCTATGAAGTCTTGGAGGTTACAAATGCTAAAAAGTCACAAAAGAAGCCACAAGACCAAAAGTTTGTAACTGCCTAAGAGCTGACATAGGCATGTCTGGCAACACAAGCTGGTTGTGTCAGCCTCTGGCTGCTTGTATGTAAGGGGCACAAATGAGACAACACGACCCGTGTCATGGGACACCACCATGTCGTGTTGTCCTCGAGAAATTTATAATGGAAACAAATTTTTAATGCGATCATCAGTCTTTTTCGTCCCGATTCACTCTATTGATCTCTTATTGTCTGAAAACAAACACATGAGACAAAAACGCGTAAAAATAGACAAGGATACTTAAAACACACATGAATCACAGGAAAAACAAATAAGAAACATGATACATTTACTGCATATAAGAAACATGATACATTTACTGCATATCACTGATCGATTAAAATAACATAAAAAACCTCTTAATAGATTTAAAAAAAAAGTCTTAATTAATTATTTTAATTCATTTTTTAAACTATATCTTTATCCAGTATAAAATTCTATAAAAAATAAATTAATACATCAATAATAAAAAAAAAATTAAGTGATACAATAGTTTATTTCTTTATGTATCTCACATGACACTCTACTTCTTAACACAGTTTTTCATATTTGGTTATTTAGAAATGTGTATAATGGCAAAGTTACGAAATAAAAGTTTATAGAAAATTATACGTAAGAATTACTCATTTCTGTCACTTATAATTGAAATTAAATTAAATTTTAATCACTATTCAAAAATCAACAATTTTTAAATTGATTAATACTTGTATTATTAGTATACTTGTGATTTAACAAAATCATTTAATATTGGTAGATGATAAATCAAATATAATTATATATATTATAATCAATTTAATTTTAATTATACATAAAATCAAAAATATTAATTATATTTAACCAACTTTCTTAATTAATTTTATATTGTGAACATATTTATTAACTCACACTTTTTAAAACATTCATATTCAATCTTAAGAAATTAAAACCTTTGAATCAATTCTTTTAAAAATAATTTTAAGTGTGACATATTTTTGTATAAAAATATTTTCAAAAATTTTCTCATTAAAATTTTAAATAAAAACTAAGTTTAAACATTTTTTCTTAATATGTTAGTTTAGACATTATTTTATTTTATTATAATTTTTTTATGAATATCAAAATTTTAAAAAATCACTTAAATTTGAAACTATTTTAAATATATTTTTATAATAATTATTTTTGAATTTTTTGTAATTTTGACTATGTTTTAATCTTCAATGATATATATTTATATTATTTGATGTCAAATTAATATTTTGATTTTATAAAATATAAGTCAAAATAACTTTTAATATTTTAAAGACTTAAATGTATTTTTGGTCCCTTTAGTTTGAATATTTTAAACAATTAATTCTCTTTACAAAATCTGTAATTTTTCTTCTAATGGTTTTGATGACCTTTGAATTTTTATTCTCCCTCCATTTTTATAGATATAATATTGATGATTGGGATAAAAATATATTATTTAGTTAGATAGCAAGTTTAGTTTGAATATTTTAAACAATTTATTCTCTTTACAAAACTTATAATTTTTCTTTTAATAATTTTGATGGCCTTTGAATTTTTATTCTCCCTCTACTTTTGTAGATGTAATATTAGTGATTGGGATAAAAATATATTATTTAGTTAGATGGCAAGAATAACTAGGATATATATTACATTTTAATTTGTGTCTATTAGAGTGTGATGTGTGAGTGTTGCAGGGTTGTACTGGAATTCCTTTCAAATAGAGTCCCACTTTGTTTTAGTTAGAAAATTTTTGATTATAAAGCAAATAGGCACAAGTTAAAATATAATAGGTATATTGGGCCATTGATGTGATTAAAGTCTATTTTAAAAAATACTTTTATAAAAAATATTTTAAATCTATTTTAAAAAATATTTTTGTAAAAACTATTTTAAAAATACAAAAAAAGAAATTATTTTTTAAAATTTTAAACTAACATGCCCTTAATGTGATTTTCAAAATGTGATGAAATTTATATAAATTTTAATAAATAAATAAAAAAAATATTTTAAAAAAATCTATTCTTAAAATCTAAAACAGACAATGATTTTCAAATTTTGATGGAGTTTATATATATTTTAAGATTTTTGCTAACGAGTATTTTTAGAGGATTCTTTAAGGATTCCATATCAAGAAATTATTCTTTATAAAATTCGATGAATTCAATTTTTAATGTTCTGATTACATATTATTTTACGTATTTTTATAAAAATTTACTATTTAAATTCTTAAAGAAATTAAAAAATATTCTGATAAACTCGGTAGCATTTCCTTTATTTTAATGAATAAAAAACAATAAAAAATGTACTAACTAAAGAGTATATTAAATACTTTTATTTATACTTGTTATCCATGTGTATTTGATAGTGAATTACAATACCACCCATTAGGGAACACAAACAGTAAAAAAAAAAGAAAAGAATGAAATGAAGATATAGAAACAGCATATCATAAATGATTTTCTGACCACATCTACCTAGAGGAAAAGGCCAAATCCATTTGTTTTCTTATCTTTTAACTTTTTCAGTAAAAAGCTGTTCCTTGCAGACAACATGACTGGAATTTGAATGTGTAATAAGTGACAAAATAAGCTAAAATCTACTACTCACTAATTATGCAGGCAGGGCTCACCTGTTGTAAACCTTAATAAAAGGAAGGAGTTATTATATCTTTATATTGCATTAATTAATTACTCACCTTTTATTAGTGTCTTTTTTCTCCATCTTTCAATGCATGTGAACATTTGTTTTAATCACATACAGTAACTCTTTTTTGTCCTATAGTATCACGATAGAAATATCTTTATTATATATAATAACTTTTCTAACCATCTATACTCTTCCATAGAATTCTTTTATAGAATTTTTTTATCACTATCTGAGAAATAAGTTTTAATAATCTAGAATTCGTATCCAGAGATAATGACACTGGTTAACATTGTTCCCTTAAGGAATCAGATTTTACCTATAAGTAATTGTTTTGGTGTATTAAATGGACTTGTTTGTTATGGTGATAATAGAATTGGCAAGTAAATTAAAAGGTACAATTCAATAATGAACCTGCACTGTTGAGATTGATTCTTTGTCTTGTCTGTGAAACTCAATGTTATTATTACTTCACTTCCATCAGATGTATAAGAACAAACCCAAGTTCCAAATTTGTTGTAAGCTCGTTATCCTTTTTTTTCTTCTTCTGTTTCTTTGGTAATCATTCCTGTGCAAAAAGCTTCCCTATGGAGACTTCTCAAGATTCTGAATCTGGATGGACCACTTACATTAGATCTCCTATCCCCAGCGAAATTTACGATGACGACGAGGTCAAGGAGGAAAGTGTAAACATGGAAGAATATGTCAACAAATTCAAGAATGTTCATGAAAATATTCTTAATGAAGATGATGATGATGATGATGTTGGTAAAGGTGAGAAGAATGATGAGAATGAAGAGAGTGATGATGATTCTATGGCTTCTGATGCATCTTCTGGTCCATGTCAACTTCAACTTGTATGTATACAAAGTGAAACAAGTCATGGTCTGCATGTACATGAGAAGTTCCTGTCAACAAAGAAAGCATCCAAAGAGGTAAAGAAGACCAAGTATGGAGGACTATATGTTGCAGAAGATGAGGAGTCATTGGTTGTAGCGGATAGTGCTTCAAGTCATGTTTGAGGCGGAACAATGTAAGAAAATTTTCCAATGGTTAAAGCACGATTGAGTTCAAATTAGCAATTTTCTTAGTATCTTGCATAATTTGCTCAAATTCTTAGGTTCTTTTCTCACAGGTATATATAGCTGGACTTTGTGCCGGGAAACTAAGAAGTTGAACCTTATCCTTTTACCAACTAGGGAAAGAATTGAACCAATTGTCAAAAGCAAGAACAAAGTGTTTTGGTTATCTGTTTAGAATTGAAAGTGTAGTCTGAGCAGACATTAGTCTTAGTCGTTGTTTGGTTATCTGTTTAGAATTCCCAAATGATTAAGAAAAACCTATATGAGACAAGTTTTTTTTTTTTTGTCGGATTCATAGTTTGGAACCTTCAAATTGAAAACCAAACACATCTTATGAAATGTTTAATTATAAATAATACTGTTAAATTGTTTGGAAAGGTCATTCAAGATAGACTATAGAGAACAAAGATAATGTATGTGGGAGTAGGATTGTCTTTAAATGTACGTACACTTTATGTTTTGATAGTTTACGACATAGCTACAGACAACAAATATATAGTTGCCATTCTAAATTTGAAGGAACCTATAAGTTGGAAATCACATCTACAGTGTGTCACTCTGTCAAAAGTTATTTCAATTGCCTATATTGCATCCTATTTAAGGTGAGGAGTGAAATAAACCAAAATGGCTACTATTGAGTTCTGATACTTTATTAGGATTATGCTTATCTCCAAATTGTTATTGTTAGATTTTTCTTTCTTTCTTTCTTTATTTATTTTTTTATAGTTTTTACTAGTCTTTTTTTATCTCTAATTATTTGATTCCTCTCTATCTCTATCTGATTTACTCTTGTTATCATATAATCTACAGATCTTCTCTTTACATGCTCAGATCATCGAAGTTTATTTTCGGCAAAATGTATTTTTTGGTCTTTTAACTATATTTTGGGGTCCATTTTGATCCCTTAATTTTAAAAAGTTTCAAATTGATCATTTACTTGTTCAAATAATGTCACAGTAGTCATTTCCGTTCATTTGGTTGAAACGGATGTTTGTTTTGGATATGTGTGGCAGCTTACGTGGATAACATATATCATATTCTTCGTTCCATCCTCTTCTTCCCTTTGTTCCAAGGGTTTTCCCCAAATCGATTTAGAGCTCTTCAATTTCGAGAGGTCAACACTGAAATTGGTTATGGAAAATGAAAGTATCATCATCAATGAACTTTGGGTGTTGTTCAAATGAATCCAATTTCAAGAGCTCTGGTAGTTTGGATTCGAATTTGCGATGGAAACCCATATGTCGCTGAGGAGACATGGTTGTTCTTCGTAGGACCTAAACTGTTACGAACTTTGAAAAACAATTTTGGGGATGTCATCATTATAAGGTATTAACAAATTTCAAAATATTTTCTTCTTTGTTGGTTGTTCTGATATAGACTATTTGTCAAATACGACTATTTGTCAAATATACAGGATGTAACACAAGCTGGTTGGGGATATTTTGATTGGTTCTACGAGGATGTGGTAGATGAGAAAGACCAGTTTGTGAAGAAGCAAAAGAGTAGGTTGGAGAAGCTAAAAAACGAACTTGATGCAGCAAAAATGGAGGTGGAGTCTATCAGGGATACAAATGAGGGACTAAAGCTACAATTAAGGGAGTTAAAAATTCAAATGAAGATGGTGAAATGGAAAAAAATTGGAAGAGAATGTTTTGTATTGTTTTAGTTGTGGTGGTATTAAGAATATTGTAACAAGTCCAAGAGATTGAATATGTTTGTATCAGACTGTGTATCAATTAATGTTAGCAATTGACATCATTTAATTTGTGCATAAATTAATGTTTTTCAGTTCATTATGTAGCAATTAATATGTGTTGCTTATTGATTTGTGTATCAGTTAATTGTGTATTAGTCCAATATGTATCAGTTGGTTTATACCAAACACATGTGTGTATAACATCAATTGTATATCAGTTGATAAAACAAGGAACTTAAATACTATCCATTACTAATGTGGTGTAAACCACTAATATTCAAACATTACATTTTCTAAAAGGAACTACACATGTTCAAAAGACATTACACTAGACAGGTTCAAAAGGAATTGCATAGGTTCAAAAAATATTACATTTCCAAAACACGTGTTTAAACTTAACCTGGCAATTATAAATTGATACAAAGAGACAAAATTATAGACAACAACTCTAAGTTAAACTAAATTTTCCGGTTTGATGTGGATCTCTTAGTTGGTGTTGTCCTTCTTGTTGTTGGCCCAACTACAATCTTGGTTGCACTCAATATAAGTGTGGGTCCTAGTGGTACAAATAGTATAGTTGGCCTTCTGACTGGTAAATTCTTTGCCCTTCCATGAGTAGACTGTTGGGATGTTTCAATAGTTGCTTGAGATGTCATCTTAATTGGTTGCTTGTTTTCCTTTCCCTGAGATAACTGTTTGGATGTTTGAGTAGCTACTTGAGTAACTTGTTGGGATGCTTGTTGTGATGCTTTTTGGGATGCATTAATAGGTGCTTGTTAGAATGCTTGTTAGGATGCTTATTATGAATATTGTATGAAACTTGTTTTCCACCAAGGTCATCAATAAGCAGCTCCATGAACCATGTCCAACTATCCTTATTTTCACTCTCCTCTATTGTAAATGTTATTGGTAGTATTTGACCATTATGTGCATAACTTGAAGCTCTCCTTGCAAGCTGCATAACATATGTATAACCCTCTGGAATGGGGTATTTGATCATTAATACCCTCGTTAGTAGGTTGGACATTTAGTTTTACCATTGACCTTGGGTTTGATCTTAATAACTCATGGCAATAGTCATAAATCCTTGTATAATACTTAGTATTGTTAACCCCTACATTCCACTTCTTTTGTGCCCTTTCCTTTATATCCTTGAGCTTCATTATAGGGTTGTTTTTCAATTAATTTTGAATCCTTTTACTCAACCATTTAGTGTTCATCATCTTCAGATTATACTTTATACTGAAACTATTAATTTCAAGTACCTTCCTTAGTTGCCAAGAATCCTTATTAGGCAACTTAGCACAATAAGCTTCCCACTCACATCCATCTTTACACCAAACCCTCACCTTTATCGTGTCATTTTTAGTGAACTTCAAATTTCTACCAGATTGGACTACATATGAGGTTATTGCTTCCTTAAAATCATCTTTTGTACTAAAATACATTCCCACCTCCCATTTGTAATTGGACATGTCTTTTGTAACTTGAACATTGGGTACTTCTTTTTCCTAACTCCATTTCTATCATCACTTCACACCCACTTTCTAGATTCTCACTTTCATTATCACTCCCTTTGAATTCTTCTTTGTTTCTTCCCATTTTTCTTTATCTTTTCTGGTGTTCCCCTCTTGATCATCTTCATTGACATAATCAATTAGATTAGCCATTTCATCTTCCTCGCCCAATTCATCATTATACTCATTAGATTCATCATCAAATGCTACCTTCATTGCACTATCATAATTAAAGCTCTCATCCTCATTGTCATCAGAACTAACATCATCATTCACCTCACCACTCCCATGTCCATTATCATCATTTGCATCAGTTTCCCTTTCACTTTTTTCCCACTTGCCACATTATCCTTCAACTTAGTTTCCTTCAACCCCCATTAACTACTTCTTCATACATTGCAACAAGTACACCTTCACTCACATCTACAATTTCATTTTGCTATACTACTATATATCTCATCAAGGGGACCATCATAATAATTAGGTTGAGACAATGTGTCTTGAATATACGTGTCAACACTAAGATAAACCCTATAGAGATCAACAATCTCTAAGACACTTTTATCATCAACCAACACATTCATCCCAAATGTGGTATCCCTGTAATGTATCTTCTCTATGACATTATAACATAAATCCTTAAAACAACCTAACAACTCAAAATAACTCCACATATCAACATTTATTTTCAAATCAGCCACCTCGCCCCCTTAGTACACACTACATCTCTCATCAATAAATTCATCACTGTGATGGATTTTTAGGTGTAAATGTTCATTGATTTCAAACTATGCCCTAAGTAAAAACGAAGAAAATAGAAGGATTTCAGAACGTTTGCAAAAACCCTAAAACTACAACCTTAAAATTTTGCAGATTAATCAGTTCAAACATACCTCTAATGATAAGTGGTGTCTTAAATTTCACCTTGAACAAACGTCTTCGCCTCAAATCGCAGCTGACGCACCTTCAGGAAACAACAATGGCTATGCTAGGGTTTGATGGAATACTTCTGAATGTCTCATTTCATTTCAGTTTATTTTTTTAAGGTTGTAGACTCATATTCCACATGGAAGAAAATATCAACATCAACTACACGTTTGCACCACATGTACACTTCCATTGACTTTGACTAACATGGCTAACATAACACTATTTGAACAATTAAAGGACAAATTTGAAATTTATAAAATTAAGGGATCAAAATGAACCCCGAGGTAAAGTTAAAGGACCGAAAATTGTTTTTTGCCTTTAGTTCTTACCATAAGTTGTACTCCGCCATTCTCTTTAATATTGTCATTTCTAATTTTACCACATCTAGTCTTACGACACATCCAGCATAACATCATCATTTATGCAAACATTTTGTCAATGTAATACATCGCAAGTCTTACTGTAGTTCAATAAAAATTTCCTTTAACTTGAGCGGTATTTTTAAGTTACATAAAACCGCTGAAGTTCTTCTCCATTTTAGTCACCCCGCATAACTTCGATGATTTATATATCCTTCTATTTCTCCATCAGTTTGTATTACAGCAAAAAATATTTAAAATGTGTGATCGTAGTATGATATTGTCTCCAACTTTTACCTTTATGTTCGAAACGCTTCTCCTTTTGTTGGATGTGTCGTAATACTAACATACTTGTATTAGGGGCTCAAGGCCTCACAAACTAATATCAAAATTATTTAGTAATACTAACATACTTGTATTTTACAACCACCAACCCCCACCCCCCAATTAAATAGTTCAATATCTCACCCTTTAATCGCTTTAACTTATTATTTTATTTTCTAACTATTCAAAATTTTATTTATAATCTTATATTTAGTATCTCTTCTAACCATGTTTTTTTTCTAAAATTTAGATCTTAAGTTTTTCTATAAAGCAACATAAATAATTGTTTTTTCATCTTCTTCTAGTTATTGCCCCTCCTTCGATACTTTAGCTTTAAAATTATAATTCAATATCAACTAATATTTTAGGTAATATTATTTACTTTAATCAGTTACAAATTTTGTCAAAAGATATATTTTTTGATATATTTTTGATTCAAAACGTAGGTATAATTTAATATATTGACTCATTGGTGTCACATTTTATAAAAATGATAATTATTGTTCTTTACTAATAAAGACATTAATTCTCTATTGAAATTTAAATTGATATATTTCATAAAGTACCTAAAAACAAAAGCTTGCCGCAAGACTTAAATACATATACTTCTATTATTTTATAAAATCATATTGTTATATTTATTTACAATTCTATAAACAGCATAAATCACATTATAGTATTTATAAATATAATTATTTTGTGTTATTAATTTATTAAAACAACATGCTATAAGTTTTACACATTTGATTTTATATAAGTTTTATATATTTATGGTGTGTTGGAAATGGAAAAGTATTTTTTAATTACAAATACATAGTATTTTTAGAATATAAAATATCACGTAATATTTATAAAATTTAATATATTTTGAATTTATTTTATTATTATAATTATATATTTTTAAATTCATAATATTTTATAGTTAAAATAAATGTATACATTATTTTTAAACCCCATAAAAAAAATCTGGATCTGCCACTAATGCCCCTATCATCTCCCATCTCATTAGTTGATATCCCTTTACATATGTCAGCTAACATGTAATTTGCAATAAGAATGTAATACACTATTGCGTAAGAAACTATGACATCACTTTGTCTTTATTTGACTCAACAAAAATAAACATTTGCAAATGAGAAGAGAGGTAAACCGATCTAGTTCATAGAAAAAAACTGCAACTGCAACTGAAACGTAGCAATTAACATCTTTGAAAGCAACTAGAGAAAACATACGTACCAATTAAACCGCAAATACGTACAGTTGATAGAGATAGTAAGACAGAATACGCTAACATATACTGAGCCTCTCATTCAAGGAAAGGATAATAATAACATTTTTATGGACCACTATTTAACTCTATCATGATACACAAATTCACTTTTGACTGTTAGAATAGTCTGTCTGTCCTTCTATCTTCAACATTTCTTCCAGGGGGATGCAATCCAACAAGGTCATAACCACAAGATCAAAATCGTAGTACATCTCCCTAAAACCATGGGTTCAAATATTTTTCATTAACATATAAGGGTAATATCACGAGTTATTATTTATCTAATTTAAATACACCGTCAATCCATCTATTTATTTGTAATGCTTAATATTACCATCTTGAACATTGATTCAAATCTCTTTAGTTTTCAACTAATAGATTTAAATCAAGGGTGAATTAGTCATTTTAACATCAAGTGTATTTTAGTCAATTTTTTTATTTGTTTATAATTCTTCGTAGTGGATTAAATCAAGTAATATTTAATGTAGTATGAATCATATGGGATAACCTATAATCCACTCAATTGGGTGAAAGGGCATTTTGGGGATTTCTTGATTTAGTGAAGAATATTATGATTATTGGACATGTGACTTCACTCATAAGAGTAAAATACGGAAAGTAAAAATTAAGGAAAGAGAGAAAAATATTCGAAGTTATAGAGGTTCAGTCAAAAGAGAAAATATCTAATCATCTCTTAAAGATTTGATTTTAAGAGTATCGACTAATTTTATGAGCTTTTAATAGATTGAATTCTCGAACCCCCTAATATAAGAAAGATGAAGTTTGTGGAAAACTCCCTAGCAAACAACAAACACGGAGATAAACAATGAGTCTTTCTTCCAAACGATGAATCAAAGCGATTAGTAACCTTTCTATAAGAAACTAGGATCAAGTAGTCTTCAAGCTTCAAACAAAGAGTTTACATAGACTGGTCATGAACCTAGAAGAACTTTTAACACCAGGTTGAGCTCACGAATCGAATATTGGTTTTGTACCGGGATGACAAAGAATCAATGAGATTTTAGCATCAAGTTGATCTCGAACCGAACCAAGATTTTAATATCGAGTTGAGCTTGAAACGAACATTGGTTTTACACTAACACTACTAGAAAAAATACATTTGCTTAAATGATTTTACATCAGACATTAAGATATATGATGTGAAAAATATTTGATTTAGGAATTTTACATCAGACATTTATTTCCACCGATTTTAAAAATAATGCGGTGACAGTTCCGTAATTAATTAAAAAAATTGTTATAACGGTTTTTACATCGGGTAAATATATGAACCGATTTAAAAAATAATGCGGTGGCAGTTCCGTAATTAATTAAAAAAAATTTATAACGGTTTTCACATCGGGTATTACAATTTATCCGATGTACAAAAGTGTTTTGAAAAAAAAATGTTATAACGGTTTTTACATCGGGTATTAAAAATAAACCGATGTAAAAAATAATGCGGTGGCTGTTCTGTAATTAATTAAAAAAATTGTTATAGCGGTTTTTACATCGGGTATTACAAATAAATCGATGTAACAAATTTTGTTTGCTTGTGATTTTGGCGAACAACCTCTGGTTTACCAATTCCTTGGAACTGAGTTACTTGCAGGACCAACCACACAAGTCCTAGGACACATGTGCTAAATTCTTGGGGTTTGTTTCTTAATATAAAAGTCTTACTAGTTTTTGTAAGTCTGTCGAACGATCTCTAATGAAATTGTTCTTGTTTATATCAAAGTATGGATATGTTTGTATAATAAAACTAACAAAGAACTTGAAATTCGCATTAAAGGATTTCTGGAATGTAAATTTTCTTGAAAGTAAATTGCTTGAAAAATGACTGAAAGCATAAACTTGAACAAGGAATAAAAGAAGTCTAAATTGTATAACTGAAATATAAATGGTGTTTACACGTATATTTCCCAGATAATTCTCTTTTCTCTTACACACGAGTATTAGAGTAACTTTTACAGGAATGGTGTACATAATTTCACACTTTTAACAAAGCAAAACTATCCTATTTATATACAAATAAAATAACCGTCGAATAACGGTCAACTCCTAAGAATTCGCCACTTAGCGTTCTGCATGCTACTAATCTCTAGGAAGCCTC
Organism: Lathyrus aphaca; assembly: GCA_963966055.1. Lineage (NCBI taxonomy): Eukaryota > Viridiplantae > Streptophyta > Magnoliopsida > Fabales > Fabaceae > Lathyrus > Lathyrus aphaca. Next base: position 278,613,134 of record OZ014523.1, read on the forward strand.
CACGTATCTTCTACCAAGCGAGGCCATTATTCGTATTACAACTGCCCTTTAACTGGAGAAGCAACGTATCTTCTCGTCACGTCGAATTCATTTCAAATTCAAATATAATCATAACATCTCCTTTGTCGAATTCTTGCATTCATATCCCTTGTCGAAAACACAAGAAGACTTCTTCGTTGTGATGTGAAAAACTTTTAGCTGACATCTTAACCGCTCCTTCGACAGAAATCCCTTCGTTATATCACGAACCAAATCATCACAAACCTTCTCAAGATTCTGGACATGTTTGGAAGAAAAAGTTATCCTAATTTGTCAAATATCTTCACAGCTATGTACATCATTGTTCAAAGTACAATGAAATAAAGAGTGCTGAGAAACTTCAATGTCGAATAATGGTGACTTGTGGAAGAATAGCTGACGAAGCTACCAGCTGCTAAGGCTCTTATTTATTAAAAACCCTAGTGTTGAAATTATGTGTATACAAATTGCCCCCTAGCAAAGGTATTTCGACTTACTTCTGGAGAAAGCATCTTTGATGCCGAAACTTTATTTCGACTCCATATCTTGCATTAAATGCGCTGATTCCTAAAATCTTACTTTTGTCTTGCATTAAATGCGTTGATTCCCAAAATCTTACTTTTGTCAAATCATAAAAAAACAATCATCAGATTCTCCTAACCTATCACTTCTAACCCACGTTTTTGGACGTGATCTCCATTACTCTATGAAACTAGGTCTTCCATACCCTTTTCGACTTCCACAGCTTTTTCCACATCCACTAACACGTCGACACGTGCCAAAACTGTTTGAAAACTCAAACATTTCTCTCCTCAGCCTTTAGTATAAATAACCATCTTCTTCCTTATGAAGAACTTTTCACTCTCAAACTTATACATTTCATCTCTCTCTTCTCACATACCCAATCTCCATCCTTTCTTGCTCAAGCTCCTTCACCATTAATAATGGCAACTTCAAGCAACCATAAAAACAAGAACAAAGCTGCTCTCCCCTGCGCACATAAAATTCTTGGACCAAAGCTTGTGGGTAACCAACAATACGTCCCAGAACCTCCAAACGAAATGGAGAAAGCAAACATCTACTACTCTCAGGTACTTATCCCTATCTTAATATCCGACAAGTGCCATGTTATGTTAGGTATCTCCCTAACCCTAATGCTGATCAAACTCGCCTTAAGGAGTTTTCCCCACCTATTCGCATTCAAAACCCATAGGCGTGGAAAAAATACCTAAATCCAGTGACAAATCACCAGAACACACCGAACAAAACCATGAGCCGACTGCCCTAGATTTGACTTACTTAAATCATCCTAGGATCTTTAGAAGATGTCCTTGGTCGAAAGACCCTTCTGAATACGTAGACTAGGTAAAAAAAGTCGAAAAAGTCAAGGGAAAAAGCTAGAAGAAAATTGGCATTTATGACTTGATCTAGCTATCGAAAGAAGGCCCTGGATACTGCACCAATATGATTTTTGCTTCCCTCTAATTTTGGGATAGCACTTACAACACTTTTCACCTTCCCTGTGGAATGGTGACCCCCACTCTCTTCGACCTAGCTGCCATAGTAGGTCTTAGTCCACTAGCTTTTGAAACCAGCTTTGCTTCATACTCTCCCTTCATTGCCCACTACCATGACAAGAACTCTGCTGATGTATCAGATGTAGAACACATAGCCTTTCTCACCCTTTGGTTGTCGAAATTTGTGTTCTGCACAAGATCTCTTCAAGTGGCCAAGAAGTATATAACCCTAGCCAATCAACTCCATGTTGGTATGAACCTGCTCTTAAACGAACTAATTCTGGCCAATCTCTACGAATCCATCAGTGAAAGTGTCGAATCTATAAAGCAGATCAAGGACAAGGGCAACCTCAGTTTGGCAGGCCCATTCTAGCTCCTTCAACTATGGCTCAACGCTACCTTCGAATTAAGTCTTCACGATAAGGATATAGTGGATAAAGAATACGTCAAAGACATACATGTCGAATGGGAGAGACTAGTGCAATTAACTCCTTCTGAAGAGGAACTGGGTCTTCGACGATCCTTTACCAACTATGTGAATATGTTCGCCAAGAGCTACAACTTCACTACAGGCATGGCACCTTTCGCCAACAGGACCGTTGGACCCAAGTGGTTCACCAGGCAACTTCCCGTGGAACACCAAAAGGAAGAAGACAATTTCTTAGCCATATGGGAATTATTTCTTACACCTAGGCTTTTATTCTCTTACCCAACTATGTCCAACTCCAAATTGGCCTTAATAGTTTATCAGTCGAATTTAGTTGTTCGACAATTTGGGCTGATACAACTGAAACCAAGGTCAATCTATCCCAAGAAAGGCTCCATTCTCTTTTACAATTCATTCTTCACTGGGTCAAAGAGTATAGAGATCTCAGAAAAACTCAATGATGATGCTTTGGAGATTCAACCAGTGGTCTTTCGGTCGACCTTCTTCTGTACTCACGAGTTCGATGTTTGATGGAAAGAGTACTATCTCACCAGATTTTATGGCGTAACTGCCTTCAACACTCTTCTGACAAATGCCTTTGCTTTTGTGCAGGATCGAACCAAGAAAGGTACCAAACAACATGTTAAAGAGATTCAAAAGTTCCAAAAATATTTTGAAACAATTTATAGGCCAGATGATCTTAGGCGAACCATAGGCGAAGTAGCTGTGACTCTGAAGCATAAATTCGCAGAAAGAATAGGGAAATTGGCATTGCCCTCATACGTTCCACTAGAGGTGCGTTATAACTTGGCGTATACTTGCTATCCACCAAAGTTTCCACGTCTACCATCTACTGATTTTGGTGTGGCTCTGAGCCCACCTTTTCCAGATTGGTTCGTATGTGGATCCGACTTAAAAATGCTTCAAGAGTCACGAAAAAAGCTTGCTGATTGTGTGGTTCCGACCAAATATCATCTGGATAATTACCTAGTGCACCTTCATATTGGAATAGAACACGTTCGCGTGGAATCTACCATTCTTGAAGGTGTAACCACAATTTCGAATTCATCTTTGTGTTCATATCTTTATGTTTTATTTTCTTCTTTTTCTAACTTCTCTTTTCCTTTGCAGCTGTTAAGATCACTGGCAAAAAGAGCTATGTCGAAGACAAGCCTGACAAATCTACCAAGAAATCTTCCTCCACTTCCAAAAAGGTTCTTTTTCTTTTTCTTTTACGAAGAGATTATCTTAATCATGCAATTATCTTAGTCTTAGGCTTATTGAACTCTCCTTGATGTTTCAGGTGAGTCGAAAACCACCTACTCCTCAAAAACAAAAGAAAGAGGAAGTGCAAGAGCTTTCTAAAGACTTTGGTGACGAATCCCCATACCAATAACCTTTGAAAAGGAAAAAATCCACAAAGATAAAGGCAGTCGCCTCCCAAAGATCACTTGTGAAGTCGAAAAAGACTGCTCCTGCAAGCCCAATAATCAAGCCTACGCAAGACGCAGAAAGTGTGAATTCTAGTTTCCACACTGAGATCCCCTAGGTAACTATTTTTCGACTAAATTTAGCTTTGATCTTTGTATACTCTTGCATTTCTTAAACTCTATTTTGTTTCAGATTCAAATCAACACTGATGTACCTCCCATCAATTTCGGTCCTCTACCCCCAAACTGATTCGATTAAAGAATCAGAAGCAAAGAAAGACCAACTGCAAAACTCCCCTCATGGCGAAACCATCTTGGAAGAAAAGGTCCAAGAAGAAAATACCTCTAAGGATTATACGCTGGAACCCCAAACCGTGGCTGAATTTGACATCACCATGGAGGACCATTCTGCGGACAATTCCCCTGATCATCCAAAGTCCACTCCTAACAAAGAAAGTCCCACCAAAGATGCGAAAGGCAAAAAGGGTTGATGTCAGATCCAATGTCCAAGAAGGGGAAGAGCAAAACAAATCCAAAGATGCTGGTGAAGAGGACCTTAATGCCAAGATTACAGAAGGCAAAGGTCAGTCGAAAAAGGAAGCTGGGCCTAACACTCACATCATTCCTGATCCATTACAAAGCAATCCTCCATCTTCTGGTTCGACTATCTTCTCTCGTGAGGAGCTTGAGAACCTGAAAACAAGGAAGCCTTTGGAGTATTTGAAGGCCATGCTCAGAAACCGCTATAACTTCCAGGACTCCTCCAGCAGTTCGAATACCTCTATGGCTACTTCTGAGGTTAAAACTCTCAGCTCCATCATGGATGAAGTTAAGGCAAAAGTGCTTGGTGTCGATTTGTTCAAAATCTTGGAGGAGGATCCCACCCAGCAATCTGAACTAAAAAAGCTCCTTAAACAAGTGAATGTCTTGGAGGCCAGTGCTGATGAGACTCGTCTGGTAATGGACATTTCTCAGATAATTGATGTAGTAAGTGGGGATCTCAGTCGTCGAAAGGAGTATGTCCAAATGATCTCCAAAAATACCGACACTCGGGCTGCTGAGTGGGACGTTGTGGAAGCTTCGACTGGGAAGGTCTCAGAGTTGTCAAAACTCTCTAAGACTTATTCCAAAGAAGTGGCTGAATGTGACAAAAACATTCAAGATTTCGAGGAACAGATAGCCCAACTCGAAATCAAGATTGCTCAAGAAAGGAGGCGTAAGGCAGATCTTCAACAACCCAAGAGTGATGAAATTGAAGAAGAAATCAAGGCGGGGCTTCATCATGCAGATAGGGCTCCGCAACTAGGCAAAGAGATTGACGAAATGTCTTACAATAAGAGTCTGTGTGATTGTCGAACCTCAGTCCAAAAGAGGAAGCTCATAGAGCTTAAGAAGTCTTTCCTTTAGAACTAGAACTTGCAATAGAAAATAGGCTATATATTTTCTTTTGTTTAGAAGCCCCAGAAGGAACTTCTTGTAATGACTTCAATACCGCTTATTTGGTGAATTACTTAATATAATTATTCTACGTTTACTTTTACTTCTTGTAGAATTGGTTTATATTTTTTCAAGTATTTTCCATTTATTTTTAATATTCTTTCGTCTTTGCCCATTTCTTCGACTTCATAAGCACCATTCAAAAAAACGCTTAAAATTTTGAAAGGCCCTTCCCATTTGGGGAACCACTTTCCCACTAATCTGTCTTTTCGATCCATGGGAAGTATTACCTTCCAAACTAAATCACCCACACAAAGGATTTTTGACTTTAATCGCTTATTGTAAGATTCTTCAACTCTTCCTTTTTGTCTTCTTATCAAGTCTAACGCGCGTAACCTTTCTTCGTCTAAATCCACCAATTCTTCCATCATCATGCTCCAATATATCTCTGAAGGAATTTCATGATGTCTTTGAACACGTATGGACTGTAAGTAGATTTCGACTAGAAGCACTGCATCATGTCCATATGTCAGTTTAAATAGAGTAGAGTAGAGTTACCTACATGCTTCTTGATCAAATTTATTACCACCTTGTTTGCTTCTTCGACTTATATCCATTTAGTAAAGTAATCAACTCCTACTAAAATGTATTTTTGTCCTTTCGATGAAGCTGGTCAAATTTCTCTAATTAAATCTAAAGCCCAACCTCTGAATGGCAAGGCTTTATAATCGAATGAAATTCGCTCGCAGGGACATGTGGTGTACCTGCATGGACTTGGCATTCTTGGCAACCTTTTGCGAATTCGACACAATCTTTTAGCATGGTTGGCCAATATAAACCTTGTCTAAATAACAGCCATTTCATCTTATGCTCTGCTTGGTGTGCACCACATGTACCACTATGTACATTCAACAATGCTATGTAAGCTTCTTCTTCGCCTAAGCATCTTAGCAAGACTCCCTCTGCAATCTTCTTAAGTAATTCGTTTCCAAAGAGTATGTAGCTTAGAGTTCTGTATCTTACTTTTCTTTCCACCTTTTGGTTTGGGTCTTGCAAATAATCTTTGATGGGTTTTCTCCAATCTTCCATCTCTGAATTATCTATGTTAAAGATTTCGAAGCTTTCTTCATCCCTATAACCAAGTTTTATCGTTTCCAAATTTGATGGGGATAATTTGGTTGATATAACCTTTCCCCTTACTTCAATAGTACTCTCCAGTTTTTCTTTCGACACTTTGTAACCTGATGCAATTTGAGCCAAGTCATTGGCCTCTTGATTTTTTATTCTAGGAATATGTTTAAAGGCCACTGTGTCGAATTCTTTGAGGAGTCTATTGGCTATGACGAAGTACATAATCAGATTTTCTTTGACACATTTGTATTCTTTGGTCGGTTGTTTTATTACTAGTTCTGAGTCGCCCATTATTTCGACTCTTGTTGCCCCCAATTCCAACAACATTTGAGGTCCAGCAATTAAAGCTTCATATTCGGCTTCATTGTTTGAACATGGGTCTTCGACCCTGTACTTGAATTTTGTTGGAATTTTATCAGGAGAAATAATTAATATTCCAATACCAGCACCATTCCTGTGGCTGGAACCGTCAAAATATAATCTTCATGCCTGTAATTCGACGTATTTTATTTCATTTTCGTCTATGGAGTGGTCAGCTATAAAGTCAGCCACCACTTGTCCTTTTACAACCTTTAATGGTAGATATTTCAAGGAATACTCAATTAATGCTAGAGGCCACTTCCCAATTCGACTATGTAAAATGGATTTAGACAACATATATTTTATTACGTCGAAATGGAATGATATACATACATCAACTTGCTTTATATAGTGCTTTAATTTTGTACAAGAAAAATACACACATAAACATAATTTTTCTATTACACTATATCTAGTTTCAACATCGTTTAAGACTCTGCTGAGATAGTAAATGGCTCTTTCGACGCCATTTTCATCCTCCTGACACAACATGCTTCCTAGGGTCTTGTCGGATGCTGAGATGTACAACCTCATGGTTCTTTTTCTACTAGGGGACATCAAGACTGGGGGACTGGCTAGATATCCCTTGTTCTTGTCGAAAGCGTCATGTTGCTCTTACACCCATGCGAAGTCTTCTTTTTTGAGTTGAAGCAGAGGAGAGAAAGCTTGCATTTTCCCACTGAGGTTTGAAATGAATCTTCTTAGAAAATTAATTTTCCCCATCAGTGATTGCAATCCTTTCTTCGTTGATGGAGCTTTCGCCTCCATTATTGCTTTAGCTTTGTTGGCGTTTATTTCGATTCCCTTTTTGTGGACCACAAAACCTAGGAAATCTCCAGCCTGCACAACAAACACACATTTGATGGGATTCATCTTTAAACCAAATTTTCTCATCCTTTCAAAGGATTGTCGAAGATGGTCTAAATGATGTTTTCCTGAAACAAACTTTATTACAATGTCATCAATATATACTTGCATGAATGTTTCAATGAAATCATGAAAAATAGAATTCATGGCCCTTTGGTACGTAGCCCCAACATTTTTTAAACCAAAGGGCATAACTACCCATTCGTATGTCCCTATTGCTCCAGGACAACGAAAGGCTGTTTTGGAAACATCTTCCTATGCAATGAAGATTTGATTGTAGCCAGCTGTAACACCCCAAATTTTCCCTCTCATGTTTAGCATCATCATCATATCATAATCATCATCAACATGTCATGTCCTTAACATTTTTGCATAGAAAGATGAAGCATAACACTTGCATGTTCTAGCATAAAACATATGATCAGTCATCCGGGAAATTTGAAGCACTACAAGTCAAAGTCAAGGCATGTTATACAAACTTTGTATCATGTTCAAGGCCCTAAAAAGGGATTGAGGATCAAAATCAGATCAGACCGGTTGGCGCCGGGTTATTCTTGAGGGTTCCCACCAAAAGGAGGGAAAATTCAAAATTCACTGGCGTTAACCGGTTAACGCTTTGGTTAACCGGTTAACGGCTGCGAATTTTGAATTCCAGCAGCAATTTCAGCATGTGCTTTGGCTCCAAATTTCCAAATTTCTGATTTTTTATTCATTTGAATTGTGGAGAAGGATCTAGATCATTAATCCAAGCCTAATTCCATTGCTAAATCCTAATCACTTTTCCAAACCATTTTTTTGGATCCCAAGCCTAAATTTTGGGCCCCAAACCTAAACCATATTTAATCCATTTCCCTCCAAACCAAGGGGGTTCTCCCTCATAATTCACTCCTCTTCATTTTTTCTGAATTTTGGATCTCTCTCACCATTCTCTCACTTTTCTCTCCCAATTTTCCAAATCACTCAAAGTTTCTCTTTAAAGATCACATAACTTTGTCTTAAAGTGTGTAGATCTTGGAACTAGACCTCCATTCATAGCTTCTTTGCATCATTTTGCTGGTTTATTTGGTGGTTCAGATCTGGTTTGGAGATTAGAAGTGCTTTTGGAGCCAAAATTCTGCATCAAGACCTTTTGCTTGCATTTATTTTGCATGGAGTGTGAAGCTTAGCACCAGATCTTCAAAGTTTTTCCGCGAAATCTCTCATTTCCAGCTCAATCAACAACTACCAAAGCATACCTCAGCTTTGTTGGTTGGTTAAATTCAGATCTAGCTCTGTTTTAGCTTATTTACGTGCTTGTGCTTTAGATCCACCATGTGCTTGTGTATTTGCTTGTTTTGCTTGAATTGATTGGTTGATTTGTAACTGGATCCGTGTGCTAATGTTCATGAGCTTAATGATGTTAATTAATGTGAATTGATCCATTTATTTTATGCTTAGTTGATTGCTGATCTGGTTTGGAATTATGTGAATAAGCTGGATTTGAGCTGATTTTCTGCAGGAATTATTGTTGTTTTAACAGTGTTAATCGGTTAACGCTTTGGTTAACCAGTTAACACACATGTTTCTGTGTTGTTTTGCTGCAGGTTTGGACTGGTTAACCGGTTAACGCTTTGGTTAACCGGTTAACACTGATGCAGAATGCCATATTTGAGCTATTTTAAGCTTGTTTGATCCCCTTACTTATTTTAAATGCCATGGATCATTATATGATCATTGAACATGCTAGTTTAGGGTGATTTGCTCGCTGGTTGATGCATGCCTTCATGTTCTCGACACGTAAATGCTTGTATGTGCAAAGCTTGACATGTTTGTTTAACTTGGTTTTCTAGAACTTTGAGCATGCCAATCCCATGATTGTGTTGATGAACATATGCTGGATTTTTGCTAACATTGCAGGGGCTTATGGTAAGAGAAGTGTGGATGTTTATCCATATTTCAACTCTTCTTCTTTTCTTCTTAAGTTGCTTTCTACTTTGTGCTTTTTTATGTGCCTTATGCCATCATGTGATGCAACTCTTTTCTTCCCCCTCTAGGAGCCACTTATCTCCTTTAGAGGAGTAAGTTGCTTGCTAGCTTTCTTCTCCTCTCTTTTGTCCCTCTTTGGTTCTTATTTTCTCTTAGGATAGTTGAAACCTCATTAACCTTAGGACCCCCTTTTGCATGCTAATATTAGGTTTAGTCATTCCCCATTAGACTTTTGCCTTTTGCTCTTTTGGTTCTTTCTCTTCTCATCTCAAAACAAAACCTAAAAAACATTAATAAAGAAAGAAGTAACTTCTTGTGTAATAGCCTTATTCCATGGGGCATATGTATTCATTCCATCTTGGAATAGTGCATTTGTCTAGCATGATGCACAAGTCGGATCATGAAGTCATCTTCATCAAGAAAAACCCTAAAAAATACTTCTTCAAATTTAATCACCAAAACACCTAATAAATTCAACAAGCCAATGAATTTAGGCCCTTGCCCTTGGAAACAAGTCTTGGATAAGTTCTTCTTACTTGGTGTGCTTGTTCTATTATTCCATCTTGGAATGTAGTAACAAGTACACATTCCATGGAAAAAAGCTTGATTTCATTCTCTTGTGCCACACCAAATAAAAGCTCATAAAAAACTCAAACAAACAATAAGCTTCTCCTTCGGGAATTCTTTTATCATCTCCTTCGCTCCGTACGCGAACTTGCTCATACTTGTCATTTTGCAAGACGGTTACGCACTCGTCGTCCGAGCCTGCAACACCTGAGCATTGACATAGGCAGTTCAAACCTTAAGACACAAGCAATCTTTTCCACCCCTAGTTAGGGGAACTACGACGTCTCTGATCCTCATGTCCAGATGAGGTACGTAGGCAGCGGGGTAGGGCCCGTTCGAGCACTCTTTTATTTTCCCTAAATTTTCCCCCTTTCTTTTCTTTTCTTATCTAGTTTCAGTTTCAGTTTTGCAGTAGCTTTCATTTCTTCACCCTTTGAAACAGATTTCTTTGCAGGCGTGGATCCCGTCGGGTACGGCGGACGATCTGGGGTGTTAATAACTTCCCTACGTCGTAACCGACTCCCGAGCTCAGATACTTTGGTTCGCAAGACCTGTGTCATTCCTTTTCATTTCTTCGGTTTATGCAACATTACCATTCCCGTTCCTTTGGGATAAAAATGCCTGGCTGGCGACTCTACCTTTTCCGCGCCACTTTCGCGTTTGTACCAGGATGGAAATCCGGGGAGCGATACCAGGGTATCCATCTAGCATGCTTAGGTACTCATGGCCTGCTGCAGAGTCTACTAACATTTCTGCTACTGGCATAGGATATTCATCCTTAGGGGTGGCTGAATTCAAGTCTCGAAAATCAATGCACACCCTCAATGTGCCATTTTTCTTTATCACGAGTACAATATTTGCAATCCATTCGACATACTTGGTTGGGCGAATGAACTTGCATTTGAGAAGTCTTTCGACCTCTTCTTTTATTTTTGACAGCGTCTCTGATGCGAACTGCCTTGAAGTCTTCTTTACAGGCTTCTTTCCCTCTATTATAGGAAGCTTTAGTTCGACCAGGCTTCTATCGAGGCTAGGCATTTCGTCATAGTCCCATGCGAAACAATCTTTAAACTCTTTCAGCAACTGGACTAATTCAACTCTGAACTGGGGGTCCATATTAGCACTTATATAGGTTGGTCTTTTTTCTGCTCCCAATCCTAAATTGATTTCTTCCAAAGGATCTTGTGCCACCATCTTCAAGCTAGTTGATATTGGGTCTTTTTCGAATCCCAAAGGTTCGTCATCATAGATGGCGTCAAGCTTTTGATCCTTCCATTCGCCTATCTTGTTGTCTTTATCTTCTCCATCAGTGCCTTAGTGAGGGTATGGTGGGTCTAGATTTTCTTCATTGGCTTCGACAGCCATATATTTTACTTCGGCTTCTAGAGCCGCTCTCAATTTATTTTTGGCCATATAGGCCATTAGTCTATTCAATGTTGATGCTTCACTCATCGTCATTGTCGAACTCGCTACCCCAACCAGTTGGATCTATATTAGAGGTTCCCCATACATGGCTTGGTTCACCAATCACCTCATTGTCCCATTGAAACCCATGTGTTGGATGTAGGTACATGGAACAATAGGCATTGTTTGATGCCTTCAGATCAAACTCAGCTAGGCTGTAAGGAGCTATGTGAGCCAAATTTCTGTCGAAGCTTCGATTAGTTATGTTGTTTACTTCAATCATGAAGTAGCTTTGGTCTGCTTCGATGTTTTCGACGATGCCATCAGGGCGCTAGATGACTATGCGCTGATGCAAGGACAAAGAGACATCTCCTACTCCATGGATCCACTCCCTTTCCAATAGCAAATTGTAGTTAGCCCTGGAAGCTATAACTATAAACATTGTTGGCCTGGTGATAGTGCCAACTGTCAGATCCACTTGAATAACAGCCATAGTTGTGCCCACTTTTCCTTCATAGTTCGACAGGACCATGTTGTGTGGTTTTGCATCAGAGTCATGTTTCCCAATTTTTCTTAGCATGTAATATGGCATTAGATTCACTGCAGCCCCCCATCCACTAATATTTTGTTGACGCCTATATTTTCGACATTCCCTTTTGTGAATAAAGGTTTCAAATGTCCCCTCATTTATTCGTCTGGCTTCTCAAAGAAGGCGTTATATTCTTCGACACAACCATTATTCATGATGTAATAACACACGAGCCTTGGTCCCATGGTACTATCTATCATGTTCTCTTCATCGTCTTCGATTTCCATTACCCAATCAGTCTCTAGGGAGGACTGCCACTACATATTATGTCGAACGACCCTTCTTCGTCATACTCGAAGTTGTCAGTTACTTCGTCACCTTCTGATATTGTGTTGGCGAGTTTCGAAAAATGCAACATGTTGTTGGTGTTGTTCCTTTTGTGAGGTTTATCTTTCTCTGCTTCCTGAGTGTTTCTGCTAGACTCCGCTTTGTCTTCGTCAACGTCTTTCTTCTTGATGTTGAGTCTGTCTGCTGCTTCTTTCTCAACCCTTCTTTGCCTCTGGAATCTCCTCCATTGAGACTTTGACATGGGGCTTTTTCCTTTATAATTCTCTGAGGGGTACGGTCTTGGCTTCTGTTTCCCATTTTCTTTCTTTATTCCGACTGAAGATCCTCTTTGGACTTCGAAATTCTTCCATTTTCTTGGTCCTTGGGCATCTCTAATGGGTTGCACCCATCTATCATCAGGTACCTTACAAGATGGTTTGTAGGTGTTGTAGTATCTGCCCCCAGGTATCTGAAAGTGATACTTGCCTTCTCTTGGATCACATTTACATGCTTTGACTGTTGTCCTTGGCGCCCAATTTCCTCTTATTTTGGTCTTTTCCACAATCTCCAAGTTTGCTGCTGCTTTTCTGTCGAATATGGCACTGCATCGTGGACATATCATTATTTCAGTCTTTTTCTTTTGACATCTTTGAATGAATTCTGCCAAGTTCTCATCCTCTTTTGGGTAGGTTGTCCTTTGGTATTCCTCTCGATGGCGTTCCATTTCACTCTTCCATTTACTCTCTCGAGAGGCTTCTACCATGTTGATATCTATTTTCTTTCCTCCATCAATGCTCAGCTTATCCATCTTCTTGACGAGGGCTTCTTCGACAGTTTCCATCTTGACTTCTACAGTGCTCTCGTTTGCAGTCTCGACAACATTGGTGAGGTTCCCGATATCATCTTCTTTTGCTTGGTCAGGAGAAACACCTTCAGCAATTTTGTCTTCATTGTTGAGGCCTTTAGTGGCATTCTTCTCGACGCTGAGGGAAACATCAGATTTTTCCTCAGTGTTCTCAAGGATGTCTTCCCAACCTGTTGTTTGGATTTTGTTGATGTCGATATGGGCACTGGAAGGAGCGGTATATTTCACCAAGTAGTCAAACTTTCCGCTAGGCTCTCCCAAGGTGTCCCATATTACTCCGTCTTCAGCCAAGTTGTTATTTCTCTTATCGAAGCCTTCAGTAGCTTCCTTCTTCAGACACTCAGAGCTTTCAGTTACCCTGGTCTTGTCTTGATGGTCGAAACCCTCAGTGGCCTCAACCTTGTTCTGGTTGTTGAAATCTTCAGTAATCTCAACGTTGGTGGCGTTGTCGAGACCCTCAGTAGTCTCGTCCTGTTTTGGAACGTCGAAACCCTCAGTGGCCTTGACATTGTTTTTCACCTCAAGATCATCAGTAACCTTGATCAATACGGGCATGGTTAGCTCGTCTTTGGACACTTCCTCCAAGTTGGTCTGGATAGGGAGATTTTCAGTAATCCCCACCATGTTAACGTAGGTCTCGAAGCCTTTAGTGGCTTCAATCATCTCAAAGCCATCATCAAACATCTTTTCCATTTCGACCATATTCATGTCGAATGGTTCAACATAGTTGGCTTCTAGGTTCTACATAGGATTGGTGTCAATCCTCATTTGTTGCTTCGGCTTGTCCCCAAACTTCAGCCTTCCATCCTGAATTTCATTTTGAACTAGATCCCTGAAAAGAAAACATTGAGAAGTTTTATGGCCCGGAAAATTATGGTACTTACAAAAACATCTCTTTTTCTGTTGGTCAATAGGGGGTTCTTTAACGCTTGGTGGTCTTATTAGTTGACCATCTTTTACCAACAAATCAAATATTTCGTCACATTTGGTGACGTCGAACGTATATGTTCTTTTAGGGAATTTATTGTTCTTCTCCAGTTCGATAGGATTCTTTCCATTCGACGGAGTTAACATTGTGTAAGAATATGGTGGACCTTGCTTTAATTCTACCAGGTCAATTTCTTGGTCGTTGAAAACGACTGATTCGTCTTCGTCACAGTCATCTTCTTGACATATTCCTACATATACCACTCTTTCTTTTTTACCTTTGTTAGCCCTAAACTTCTCATATTTTAGCCTTTCGATCTTCCTTACCCTATCTGCTAACTGTACCATATCTCTTAAGTATTAAGTGTCTAGTTTCTTCCTTATGGAGTAGTCTAGATCTCCTGCAGCCATTTCGACCAGTTCTTGTTCTGGCAATTGCGTGAAACATCTTACTTTTAGTAGTCTGAATCTGTTAAGATAGTCATCTATAGGCTTTGAGTATTTTCTTTTAACGCTGGCTAATTCTTTCAGGCTTATTTTAGTTTGTCACATGTAGAACTGTTCATGGAACAATCTCTCCAACGGAGTCTATGTATGTATGGAATTTGCTGGTAGGGATGTAAACCAAGTGAATGCATTTTTTGCTAAAGAGCTTGGGAAATATTTCATCCTTATATTTTCATTATGTGTTATTTCGCCCGCTTCGATCAAGTAACGCGCTATGTGCTCTATGGTGGATTCAATAGTATCCCCTGAAAATTTTGTGAATTTGGGGATTTTCCACCTTGGAGGTAATTCTTGTTGCAAAACATATTCAGATAGTGGGGAAGCGTAACTAGGCCTATGAAACCCCACATTTACCCGATTTTACGCCATTATTCTTTCGACCATGACTGCCAAATTGTTTTCGGTAAGGGGATTGTTATAATGCATTCTCTATTGTAAAATGTCATCAGCGTCTTGACCTCTCTGAACTATCAACCTCCTAGGCTTTCGTTGGATAGGGACTTCGACACGAGGCTGTTCGACAACCTCTTCTTGGATTCTAGGATTTGACTGAGGGTTGTCTAAAGGTCTTTGATTTATTGTTAGTTCTTCTTCGACATTGATTACTGGATTCTGAATCACATATTCTCTCTGTCGAATTTGAGGGACTCCAAAGAACTCAGCAATGCGCACCATTTGCGCTGCCAACATCTGATTCGTTTGAGTAGTGTTTTGTATTAAAGGGTTAAACACTTCCCCCATTTTTTGCGTCAACCTATGGACCATTTCATGATTACTTTCGTCCATTTGTAGACGTATTGCTTATGAAGAATTAGTTGTAATTGCTGGCATTTGGAATCCTGGTGGGGGTTGGTTTGGTCTACTCACGTTCCCACCATAACCTGACCCTTGTAATGGTGAAGACATGTGAACCATGGCATCAGAATACAAAGGTGTTGCGTTATGTAAATTAGCTATCACTAAAGTTGGCATTCCATAAGGCTGTTCTCTTCCAAACATAGGTATGGAAAAATTTGTTTGATACAGCCTAAAGTTATTTCCTCTAGGGGAGGGGTTCCCATAGGCATCGAATGTCCTATATTGGAGGAACTGGGTGCATTCTGAGAGAAAGACACCGCTGGTATCGATCCAGATGATGAGGGATTTCCCCCTTTTGAAATGTGGATTTGTTCGTTATTTCCTCCTGTCGAAGGAATAACATCGGAAACTGGAATTTCGTTTGGATTTACTGGCGGATTAGCCATTTTTCTTACTCTAGTTGATTTAGGTCTTTCTACGTCAATCACAACTAGTTTATCGCTTCGTAAAATCATACAACGTAATAAGACTTTTTTGGATTAAGAAGAATCCTTTTTAGTATTTTAGTACTCGTCCCACCGGGCGTTCCAATTTGTTCGCTTGTGATTTTGGTGAACAACCTCTGGTTTACCAATTCCTTGGAACTGGGTTACTTGCAGGACCAACCACACAAGTCCTAGGACACATGTGCTAAATTCTTGGGGTTTGTTTCTTAATATAAAAGTCTTACTAGTTTTTGTAAGTCTGTCAAACAATCTCTAATGAAATTGTTCTTGTTTATATCAAAGTATGGATATGTTTGTATAATAAAACTAACAAAGAACTTGAAATTCACATTAAAGGATTTCTGGAATGTAAATTTGCTTGAAAGTAAATTGCTTGAAAAATGACTGAAAACATAAACTTGAACAAGGAATAAAAGAAGTCTAAATTGTATAACTGAAATATAAATGGTGTTTACACGTACATTTCCCAGATAATTCTTTGTTCTCTTACACACGAGTATTAGAGTAACTTTTACAGGAATGTTGTACAAAATTTCACACACTTTTAACAAAGCAAAGCTATCCTATTTATATATAAATAAAATAACCGTCGAATAACGGTCAACTCCTAAGAATTCGCCACTTGGCGTTCTGCATGCTACTAATCTCTAGGAAGCCTCCACGTATCTTCTACCAAGCGAGGCCGTTATTCGTATTAAAACTGCCCTTTAACTGGCGAAGCAACGTATCTTCTCGTCACGTCGAATTCATTTCAAATTCAAATATAATCATAACATCTCCTTTGTCGAATTCTTGCATTCATATCCCTTGTCGAAAACACAAGAAGACTTCTTCGTTGTGATGTGAAAAACTTTTAGCTGACATCTTAACCGCTCCTTCGACAGAAATCCCTTCGTTATATCACGAACCAAATCATCACAAACCTTCTCAAGATTCTGGACATGTTTGGAAGAAAAAGTTATCCTAATTTGTCAAATATCTTCACACCTATGTACATCATTGTTCAAAGTACAATGAAATGAAAAGTGCTGAGAAACTTCAATGTCGAATAATGGTGACTTGTGGAAGAATAGCTGACGAAGCTACCAGTTGCTAAGGCTCTTATTTATTAAAAACCCTGGTGTCGAAATTATGTGTAATCAAATTTATAGTAAAAAATTTGCAAAAAAATTGGCGCCTTAATTTAACAAATTTGTAATAATTGATTTTACATCGGGTATTACAAACATACCGAAGTAAAACTGTGTTTTGGATTTTTTTTTGTTATAACGGTTTTAACATTGGGTATTACAAATAAATTGAAGTAAAAAGTGTTTTTATTTTTTTGTTATAACGGGTTATTACATTGGGAATTACAAATAAACCGAAGTAAAAAGTGTTTTGAAAAAGAATTTGTTGTAACGGGTTATTACATCAGGCATTACAAATAAACCGATGTAACAAATTTGTAGTAAAACTTTTGCAAAAACATTGGCGCCTTAATTTAAGGCCCTTATATCGGTCCATCAATTAAAATCGATGTAAAAGCTTTTTGGGCCTTTACATCGGGTATCATAAAACCAAAATCGATGGAAAAAGGGAAAATATTATAACCCAAAAAACACTATTCCTTTTCTTTCTCATTCTTGTTACTGTTCATCTTCCCAAAAATTCTCTACAGTTTGCAATTGAGACAAAAAACACCACAATAATCTCAACTGATCCATTCATCTATTCCATCATCTCCTCATACTTTCACTCACGACCCTTCAATATTAGACCTCCCTCCAAGAAACGCCGCCACACCCAGCACACATGCCTCCAAGCAACGCCACGCCACACACGCCGTCACCATCTTTTATGTGTCGCCACGCCACACCGCCGCTGACTCTCCCTCGAATGTCTTCTGCAGCGTCAACCTAGAATCCTTCGCGCCGCCACCACCGTTCGGGCCTCTACCATGCAGTCGTCCGTCACCACCCTCCGCGGCCTCTACCACACACAGGTTCGTGAATCTTTATTCGAACAAATTTCTCTGTACATACTCCCTCCGTCTAAGATGCCATTCTGATCCAAACGACTCCTTCATTTCTTCCGGTTACATAAAATGGGACTCTCATGTGTATCTGTTTGTTACTGAGTCAACAACGCATTAAAAAATTAACTTTATCATCAGACTAACAAAATCTCAACTCTTCTTCTTCACTTAGTACAACTCCAACAAGTGAAGGTTAGTGTGTTTTTTTCTCTTGTATTCTTAATTTTTAAGATGGTCAACTAAATAATATCAGTATTTTTCAATTACACTAATGACAAACTTTATGCTTATTTTAAATGAGATTGAAATTGATTTTTTTTAAGAAACACTTTTTAATATTTCGAACACATTTGTTTTGATGTGCACCTACATCCTTGTTATGTATTAAGCTTTAAAGCTCACTAGTGCTTTCAACATTTAGTCATCTTTTCATTTAGAAAGACTTGAGACCTGGATCATATATTTATAATGATACATAATCAAATAATAGAAGTAAATGGAGCTCACGGCTATGTTAAGTACATGAACAATTTACCTTTTTTGCATTATACATGGGCATACTACTAATTTCCAAAGGATACCATTCAATTCATTGAACGAAGTGCAAAAATATAGAAAATATCTTTCATTTACATATAACAACATTTATCCAATAAGAGACTTAAATCATGTTACTACATATAACTAGAACATGAAAACAATTTTCAAAGTTCCAATACTTATATATTTGAAGAAATTAATAGATTTTGTCTTTACAATACTTATATATTTGTTCACTATAAGAATGGTTATATGTAATGTAACTATAAGATAGATTCATGGAGCTGTTATGAGGTTTGGATGGGATCAATTTTTCTATTATGAATATTTTTATTAATTATGATATATGTATTTCAGTTTGGATGGGATTAATTTGCCTGTATTTAGGAATTTATTTCAGTTTGTTGATATTGTGGTGTTTCTCGCAAACTTTGTTTGTCAACGAGGACGTCGGTATCATCACTCTTTCCTCTCAACCGCGAGTCATCCGTCCGCCACGACATTGCAGGTTCTCTTTTCATTCTTTATAGCTTCTCACTTCTTCTCTTATTCCACATGTTTGCACGTAGAGACTTTTATTCTCTCTAATTTCCAAAAGAGGGACTATTATAGGCGTCTCAATGTTTTAACTCTGTATGCATTAATTTTGGAACATATGTATGAATCGTAGTTGGATGAGAGCTAATTGGTTAAGTGTCAAGTACGAACATGGAGTGATGGAATTTCTACAGTTTGCTGAAAGTAATGCTAAAAAAAATCTTCCTCCTCCTAAACGTTATGATGAAAAAAGTATTAATGTGCTTTTTCTCTGTCCATGTGTTTGTTGTGCAAATCACGAACCAAAACTTAATAAGAAAGAAATCAAGGATCATCTAATTTGTCGTGGGATTTGTCAAAGTTATACACAATGGATATGGCACAGTGAGGTAGTAGAAAAGTCAAATGTGTCCCAAAGAGGTAATGTTAATGTAGAAATGGATGATCGTCTGGAAGACATGATGTGTGATATTGGACAAGATTCGTTTAAGAAGGCACATGCGTATGATACTTTATGCAGTGACAAGGATAAACCTTTGTACCCGGGATGTACAAATTTTACACGTTTGTTAGTCGTGTTAAAACTTTTTAATTTGAAGGCAAATAATGGGTGGACTGACAAATGTTTTACCGAATTGCTTGAATTGTTGACACAAATGCTTCCAGAAGGTAATGGAATGCCAAATGGTTATTACGAAGTGAAAAAACTATTGTGTCCGATGGGTTTGAAGTATGAAAAGATACATGCATGCCCTAATGATTGAATATTATACCGAAAAGAGTATGTAAACTATAATCATTGTCCGAAGTGCAAGGCGTCACGTTACAAAAAGAAAGATGGTGATCATAGTGATGATGAGGTGGTCAAAAAGGGTCCTCCCGTGAAAGTTGTATGGTACCTACCAATAATTTCAAGATTCAAGAGACTATTCGCTAATGCAAATGACACAAAAAATCTTAGATGGCATGCAGAAGAAAGAAAATGTGATGGACAAATTCACCATGTAGCTGATTCTTTGCAGTGGAAGAAAATAGATTCTTTATTTCCAAAATTTGGCAAAGAGTCGAGAAACCTTAGACCTGGACTTTCTACTGATGGAATGAATCTGTTTGGTAATCTGAGTACTAACCATACTTCTTGGCCTGTTCTCTTGATGATTTACAACCTACCTCCAAGGCCGTGCATGAAGTGTAAATATATTATGCTATTGCTGATGATATCGGGCCCAAAAAAACCAGGAAATGACATAGACATTTATCTAAGTCCTATGATTGATGATTTAAGAGTATTGTGGGGGGAAGGGGTGGATGTTTATGATGCGTATTCTGGCGAACAGTTCAATATGTGTGCCATGTTTTTTTGCACCATCAACAATTTTCCGGCACATGGCAATTTGTCTGGTTATAAAGTTAAAGGGTATAATGCATATCCTATATGTGAAAAATACACATGTTACCTCCAACTTGAAAAAGGAAAGAAGACTGTTTATCTCGGTCATCGAAAATTTCTAGATCGTTATCATCCATATCGTAGATTGCGGAAAGCTTTCAATGGGGAACAAGAGCATGGTGTTGCTCCAAAGCCCTTAAATGGAGAGGAAGTTTATCAACGACAACAAAAAATTAATGTTGTCTTTGGAAAGTACCGAAAGCAATCTACTGTGAAACATTTATGGAAAAAGAGGTCGGTTTTCTTCGATCTTCCATATTGGTCTAGTCTTGATGTAAGACATTGTATTGATGTGATGCACATGCAGAAAAATGTATGTGATAGTTTAATATGAACACTTCTCAACATACAAGGCAAGAAAAAAGATGGTTGTAATGCTTGTATGGATTTGGGTTTGATTGGTATACGAGAAGAGTTAACTCCATAATATATAGGTAACAAGATATATTTGCCTCCTGTCTGCTACACATTCTCTAAAAAAGAGAAAACAAGTTTTTGTCAGTGTTTACAAATTATTAAAGTGCTGAATGGTTACTCATAAAATGTCAATAGGCTTGTATCAGTTAAAGATCTCAAACTAATTCTCTTAAAATCTCATGATTGTCATGTCTTAATGCAACAACTACTACCAGTGGCTATTCGTGGGATATTGCCTAACCATGTTAGGAAAACTATAACTAGGTTGTGCTCATTTTTCAATGCAATTTGTTGTAAAGCCATTTGTTGTACCCAAAATTTTCCCTCCCACAATTAAGGCAATGTATCTCAATATTTCTCAAGGTTCACAAGGTTCGCAATTGGTCAAAATGATTGAAGGTTTCATTAGATTAAGCCTCCTCCTGAACAATGGATCCAGAACTAGGGTTTTGAATTTTTCCAAGCTAAATGGACTCACAAGGCCTAAAGTGAGCTTCAAAACATCCCACATGTCTTCAAGAATCCCAATATCAAGTTTCAGAGCTTTCCCAATAAGTTTGACCAGTCAAATGTTCAAATATTCAAAAATCAATCAACTTGGTAAAAAAGTCAAATTGAGGTCAACTGTGGTCAACTCAAAGTAAAACTTAAATATTTTTTGTCAAAATCAAGATTATTAGGTAAAATTCATCATTTGATCAAGGTTTGATCATGATTCATCAAGGAAATCTCAGATAATCAAGAATCAATAAGTTTCTAAATTAGGGTTTTCACAGTGAAAGTCAACTGAACTTTGACCAGCCATAACTTTCACATACTTCATCAAATGTTTCCCATCCAAATCTTATTTTGAAGGAAATTTAATTCTCTACAACTTTTTGTCTCATAAGCCAAGCCTAAAAATGCTTCATTTGGAAGGTACGAGCTAAAACATTATATAGGTCCTTTTGAAAGTCAACAAAACGTCAACTTTTTTCAAAGCTCATAATTTGAAAATGGTAAAGATATCGATATGGGACCAAAATGGTTGGTTAGAGGACTCTCTAAGCTTTCTAAAAAGTCCAGGATAACTCTCATAGCCTTAAAATTGAGGGAGTTGTGCGTTGTCAAAGTCGGGAAATTTCAAGGGGTGTATGAAGCAAAAAAAGGTCTTAACTTCAAAATTTTCCAAATGGGCCCATGAAATTGCAATCCAATCTCAAAGATAAAGTCATGCACGACCCAATGACAAACTATTCTGATTTTTTAATTTAATATTATATTATTTTGGATTTTATTTATTAAAATTCAATTTTAATGAAAATAAAATATGAAAAATCAAATAATAAATCAAATCTTGGTTCTAGAATGATTTATTTGACATTTAAAGTTGATTGAAGAGATCCAAAATCATGCACAACCAAAATAGCAAGGATTTATGAGATTTTTTAAGCATTTAAGGTTGATTGTTTCTTCACACTCAAGTAACAAAAATCCTTGATCCAAAGCCCAATTTTTAACCTAATTCTATTCCTCATATATACATAAATATAACCAACACAAGGGACATGAAATTCAGCAGCCAACACACATCATTCCAACTTCCAAATTTTTGCAAAAAAATGAATTTTCGGTTTTCTATTTACATGTCATATTAAGCTGTTCTAAAGGGTAAAACATGATCCTTGGACCTTCTTGATGCTATCTCCATCATCTACATCATCTAAAACATCCTCATATGCCATAACCGAACCAATTTACTTCTCTATATTCCATGTTTTCGTTTTCATATATTTACTCATCATAATCTAAAACTAACCATCGATTTGTGTTTGTCTCTAAGCATATAAACTTTCTGGATGGTTTTTATGAAGTTCCATGGCTTAGAGTACGATCGACCATTGTTAGGGTTATCCCTCCCAAATTAGGGCTTTCTAATTTAACAAATATAAATGAATTAAGAACATAAATGAACTGTATGAGTTATAAGGATCATGTTGGCATGATCAATTTGATAAAATCGTACGTATTTCGGGTAGTTTGAATTTTTGCAGGTTTTGCGTGTAGGAAAATTCGCAGGAAAACCTGTGAATTCGGAGTTTGAAGATGACTTGAGGGCACCAAAATCAGAATTCAAAAAATGCCTTTATTTTATATAATATTGTTTGTATTTTCATATTCGAATGACACGGATAGTTCAGTGGATAAAGCGCATACATGGGAAACCTGAGACCTGAGTTTGATCCCCAGGTTCTCTTTTTTTTTCTTCTGACATTTCCTTTATTTTGCAGGTTTAATATTTTTTGATCTTTGTTCATAGGGATATCAACCAGCGCGCGCAACCCAGTGGTTATGCATCAATCTGGTAATGGGGAGGTCCTGAGACCAAAATCAGGCCTCCCCCATTTGTTTTTACGCCTTATTCCTTTTTCTTTTTGTTTTATTTTCAATTTTTTTAAATTAATAATTATATATTATATTACTATAATTAACCTAAAACCTAATTAACTTAAACTAATTATAATTTCTTATAAAAACCTTCTAAATAAAAATTTTATTTTTTTTAATATTTCATTTTTTTTAATTAAGAATGTTAATAATATTTTTTTCATAATTTAATTAATTTGTAAATAAACTAATGATTTAGTTAATTTTTCTCTAATAACTCCTAATAACTTTGTTTTATTTTAATTAAATTCCTCGTTATTTTTTACAATAATAATTTTGTACCTAATTAGTTTTTTCGTAAATTAATAAAAATTAATAATTAGGTTAATAATTTTCTAAAAAACTTTAATTTCATAATAAACTTTAAAATTTGTAATATTAACCCTAATTTTTTTCTGAAACCCTATTTCTTCTTTTTCTAACATTAATTTTCATAATTTAGTTTATTGTTATTTATTTTGCATTATTTTAATTATTAGAAAAGTGTATAGGCCATTATTATTTGTTGTAATTTTTATGCTCAATTATTATGTATCTGCCCCAAAGCGATGTAATAGAGTAAGGTTTACTGTTTTTTTTGCATTTTATTTATTTTTAATTTATGGTTAGTAAATAGGGAATGCAAAAAGAAATATGAAATTAACAAGGACTTAGATAATTTAATTAAAAAAGATTAAATATCTAAATAAAATCACTCACACACGTAAGTCGATCGTTCTACGATCGCCGCCTGCACCTCCTAAGGTTATCCTTTTTAAAGTTGCCTTTATATGGTCAAGTCCCTCGAAAGTGGTTTTTTTTTAAGCAAAACACATACAAGTATAAATAATCTAGTCCCTCCCCGGTTTAAAAGATCAAGTCCCTACGATGTTGCCTACGATATTGATCTTGTCCCTTCGGTTTAAAAGATGATAGACCCTCCCAATTGCTAAAGACACCCCTCTTGTTGCCTTAGTTGACCATACAATGACTCTACGCCCGTCCCTTAATAAAATCCAAGGTGATGACTACCTATTCCTTAATAATAGGGACAGTCTTACCCTTGAAAGAACATACAAGAACATGAAAGACTTAGTCTAGGGTAGGAATTCTAAGTTACTGACTCACACCCTTTAAAAATACTTTTCACACCTCACAATTTTCAAACATTTTCAAAACAAGGCTTTGCATACATCCATACGAGGATCATTACAAAGTACTTAGAAAATTTTCTAATCACACACTTCACACTTTCAAAATAATTAAGTGAACTAAGTAACTAAGAGCCCATGGATAACCATATATATAAAGGGTGCTAACACCTTCCCTTTATATAACCCACCCCCCGAACTCAAGTCTTTTAAAATAGGTATTTCCTGTTCTTTTATGTCCTTTCCATATGGATAAAATAAAAGTCGGTGGAGACTCTTGGTATCCGTAACATTTATAGAAAGTCAGTTCTCCCACCGTGTTACAGAACTGGCGAATCTGCTGGGGAGTACTCAAAGAGGGGTTACCTTAGGAATTAGGATCACTTACTTGTTTGCTTTGCTTGCTTTATATGTAAGGGACTGTTGTGGGGTTACTATGTGAAAGATCCTAACCCGGATCTAGTGTACCTTAGGTAAATGGCAATATACCAAGGAAATTGTACATCGTATACCGATATGGTTGATCTGGTGGCCATAGTTAGTGTGACTTCTTGGTTGGTGCTTGTGTTCCATAAGTAAGTTGAGGATAATATGGGGCTGCCATATGTTGTCATTAACACTAACTACCCTTTAGAACCTTAATCGACCCATCTTGGCCTTTAGAAAGTAGTGAGAAAGCCGGCTTTGGAGAAGTCTAAAGTTGGTTGATACTCGATGCTAAGCTCATTGAGATTCTAATCTTATGGGGGTTTTGGTTGGCAAGTCAGTTGCCTACTGAAAAACAACCCTTGAGAAGGATCAGTGATATTGAGATCCCTTAGAACCTGGTTACTTTTGTAGGACATGATGAACCGACTAAACTTCAAGGGGAGGGTACTTACCATTAAACCTCATGCAAGCCTCTAAACCTAGGGTTATTGTGTGACTTGTTTGTGTGTGCCACATGTTTGCGATTGACATTAACATCATGACATCATGACATCATAAGCATAGCATTTTCACTAACCATTTCAAGGACCAAAGGATTTATCTTTGTTCTTTGTTACAGGTAATGACTTCCACTCGTAGGAACACTATCTGGATAAATTTTATAGGGATACCTTCTAAGCTTAAGGAATTGGTCTCTAAAATTTCTGAAAGCTCTCAATTCATCAAGAAACATGGTTACCTGCTGGATCTAGTTACTTCAGGATTCAATGAAGACATGATGAGTGTCCTATTCCGGTTCTTTGATCCTAAACATCATTGCTTCACGTTCCCCGACTATCTGTTGCACCCCAAAATTTGCCCTCCACAAGATAAGACATTGTGTACTAAGAGGTTCACAAGGTTCACAAAACATCTCATGAGGTTCACAAGGTTCACAAGATTCACAATTAGTCAGAAAGTTTGACAATTCCCTCAGACAATGCATCTCCTAAGCAAGGCATCCTAAACTAAGGTTTTGACTTTCATCAGGCTAAATGGACTTCCAAGACTTCAAGTAAGCTTCATAGCATCCTATATGTGTTCAAGAATCCCCATGTCAAGTTTCAAGACTTTCCTAAAAGATTTGCTCAGTCAGATGATCAGATAGGTCAAAATCAGTCAAAGCAGTTAAAACGTCAAACTGAGGTCAACTGTGGTCAAACCAAATTCAAACTTCATGATTTTTGGCCAACATCAAGTATATGAAGTAAAATTCATCATTTGATCAAGGGTTGATCACGGTTCATCAAGGAGATTTCAGATCATCAAGAATCAGGAGTTTCTAAATTAGGGTTTTCACAGGAAAAGTAAACTGAACTTTGACCAGCCATAACTTTCACATTCTTCATCAAAAAATTTCCACACAAAGCTCATTTTGAAGTAAATTGAATTCTCTACAACTTTGTGCCTCACAAGCCAAGCCCAAAAATTCTTCATTTGGAAGGTATGAGCTAAGACATTATAGGTCCTTTTAAAAGTCAACAAAAAGTCAACAACTTCAAAAGAGCATAACTTGATAATGGTAAAAGATATGGACATGAGACCAAAGAGGTTGGTTAGAGGACTCTTTAAGCTTTCCAAAATATCCAAGAAAACCTTCATAGCACTAAAATTGAAGGATTTGTGCCCTTGAAAAGTTGGGAAATTTTTGAGAGGTTTATGAAGTAAATGGGGTCTTAAAACCATAATTCATCAAATGGGCTGACTTTTTTGTGATCCAATTGGTTCCATGACATCATGCACGAAATTAAATTAATATTTTCATAATTTTATTCATTTTATTTTTATTTATTATGATTTTTTATATTAAAAGTCATTTTAAATTCAAATAAAATATAAAATAGTGAAGATTTAAATTGATTTGTCTTCTAGAAGGTCATAAAGCATATTTGGACTTGATTGATACAAAAATTATGAAGATCATCTTAAAATAGCAAGCTTATATCAAGAAATTTCAAGTTTTAAAGTCAAATCTTTTTCAATCTCAAACTATCCAAATATCCAAAGTCTTGTGCAATTTTTTTGACCTAATTCATTATACTATATATATACAACACAAGGACAAGTACTATTCACGAATTTGCAGCCTCCAAAGTCATCTTCAAACTTCACAAAATCCACTCAAAAAATCAAATTTGGTTTCTTCATTACAAAGCTTTTCAAGGTATTTTAAGGACATGAGAAGGATCCTTGGACTTAACTGAGTCGAAACCAACCCTCAAACACATCCAATTCATGCTCATATGATCAACCCGAATGCATATTGTTCATACTTTTATTTTTTTCGATTTGAACTATTTATGCAATGATAATGAAAACTAACTATGAATTTGTGTTTGTTATGAAGTTTAGAAGCTTTCTGGATGGTTTAATTTGACTCTTATGGACTATAGCAAAATCCACCATTGTTAGGGTTTGAGATTCAAATTCGGGAACTTAGCACTTAGGGCATCTAAATGAGTTCTAAGAACATGGCGATGATGTATAAGCTTTATGTAATTGATCTGGGCTTCGAATTTGTATTAATATTGTGGTTTGCTTGATGATTAAAAAACGTAGGTTTCTGGTTCAAGAACATGCAGGAAAATTCGCAGGAATTTTTGAAGAAGAATTTGCAGGAAATTTGAATGAGGAAGATGAAGCTGCGCGCCAAAATCCAGTTTCAAATTCTAACATATATTTTATTTTATTGTTGCTGTATATATTTCAGAAAAGCAAGTTGGTTCAGTTGGTTAGCGCGCATGTGTGAGATATGGATGGTCCTGGGTTCAAACCTTCCCCAGGCCATTTTGTTTTGTTATTTTCATTGATTTTCGCAGGCTAAAAATAAAAGGAATGCTACCTATTTTACTATCACCAGCACGCAGCTGGTCCAGTGGATGGCTTGTTGGTCCAAGGAGAATGAGGCCTAGGGCGTGGGTTCGATCCCTGCCCCAGGTAAGTTTTCAATTTTTATTTTGCTTAATTATTTTGTTATTCTATGGTTAGTTAAATATAATTATGTTTAATATACATATGTGTAGATGTTTAAGAATTGGCAGAATTTTTGACCAAACAAGAAATGCTAAATTCAGTTCAGAATGTCCTATCAGATGTTGGGACATTATCAAACAGAGTATGTGAATTTATTTCAGGATGTCTCATCAGATGTTGGGACATTGTGTGAATAAATTAAGTTCAGTTTTTCAGGATGTCCCAACAGATGTTGAGACATCTCAGACCTGCTACCAGAATTAATTATTGATTAACAGATCAGAGATATTTAAGGAGAACTATCTGGGATTAATTAATGCTGGATAAAAACAGAACAAGGTGCATCTGTAGGGAGTTTTAAATTGAAGATTCAGATTAAAACAGAAGACCTAATGCACCTAGAATATAGGAGGTAACAAACCCTAAATTCAAGGTGACAGTTGCTGCACATTAGGGCTGGATCATTCTACAGAAAGCCCAAAATTCAGATACCTATTTAAACAACAGAAACTCATAGAATTGAGTACGAATTTCAGAAGACCAAATAGGGTGTCTAGTGTTTTAATAGCAGGTTGTTTTTATGTACCACTTTATGAGCTTTTAAGCAAAAGTGCATTTGTGACTTGATTGAAACTGTTAAGTAAGATCAAGCTGTTTTGTTTGAAGGATGTCTTCAATTTCAGTAAACTTGTAAACTTGATCACTGGGTGATTGAGGGGGAGTGAGTAGGGTACTCTTATCTAAGTGAGTCTTAGGTAGAAATTGCATTGGGTAAGTATTAAGTGATAGATTAAACAGGGTGGTTTAAGTCTAGAATTAATATTACTAATAGTGGATTTCCTCCTGGCTTGGTAGCCTCCAGATGTAGGTGTGGTTATACACTGAACTGGGTTAACAAACTTCTGTGTTGTTTACTTTTCTTGCTGTTTAAGTTTTGGTTAAATTTGTCAAATGTCCTATTAAGTGTTGGGACATCTCTTAGGACATCTCATACCTGATCACAGAATTTCAATTGGCATCAGAGCAGGCACCCTGCCTGTTTATACTGGGTGAGATCTAGGGAAAACAAATTCTGTAACATGGACAGAGATATAGGGTCAGTAAATAGACCACCTATACTGGATGGTTCTAATTATGACTACTGGAAGCCAAGAATGATTGCATTCTTAAAGTCTCTTGACAACAGGGCATGGAGAGCAGTAAATGTTGGATGGAAACATCCTGTTCAAGACACCAAAGATGGATCAATAGTTCTGAAACCTGAAGAAGAATGGAGTAAAGAGGAAGAAGATTCAGAACTAGGCAACTCAAAAGCCCTAAATGCTTTATTCAATGGCATTGATAGAAATATTTTCAGACTGGTGCATCATTGTGAGCTGGCCAAAGATGTATGGGATACCCTCAAGACAACTCATGAAGGAACATCAAAAGTAAAAATGTCAAGACTTCAACTTCTCACCACCAAGTTTGAAAACTTGAGAATGAAGGAAGATGAATCAATTCATGAGTTCTACATGAACATCTTGGATATAGCCAATACTTCTGGAGCCTTGGGAGAAAAGATGACTGATGAAAAGCTTGTAAGGAAGATTCTCAGATCTTTGCCAAAAAGATTTGACATGAAAGTCACAGCAATAGAAGAAGCTCAAGACATATGTTCTATGAAAACTGAAGAACTCATTGGTTCCCTTCAAACTTTTGAGATGGGAATGAATGACACACATGCTAAAAGGAACAAAAGCATAGCCTTGGTTTCAAATACAGATGAAGAAGAAGATGATGAATCAGCAAATGATAAAAGCTTATCAGAAAACCTTGCACTGATTGGAAGACAATTCAAACAGATTCTCAGAGGAATGGAAGGAAAATCCAAACCTAGTGGAAGAAACACAAACTCTGAGAACAGAAGACCTTATGATGCTAACAAAAGAGTAAAGTATGCTGAAAAGACCAGTCAAGATAAAGGAGTCAAATGCCATGAATGTGAAGGATATGGACATATCAAGTTTGAATGTCCTACCTACTTAAAGAGGCAAAAGAAAGGACTCTCTGTGACCTGGTCTGATGAAGACTCAGGAGATTCAGAAGATGAATCAGCTAAGCACATTACTGCTTTAGCTGGACTGTGTGAATATGATAGTGATTCCAGCTGTGGAGAGCTTACTTATGCAGATCTTGAGCAAGCCTTCAAGGATCTGTACAAGAGTAGTACTGAAGTATGCAGTGAGGTCATAAAGCTAAAGAAGCAGAATGAAGTACTAGAAGAAGAAAAAGCAAGTGATCAAGTAATCATTGATACCTTAAAAAGTGAAGTAACTCTTCTCAATTCTAAGCTGGAACATATGTCCAAATCTGTTAGAATGATGAACAGCAGCTCAAATACACTGGATGCTATTCTCTGCAATAATAAACATTCAGGGGACAAAAGTGGACTGGGATATAACAGAGATGAAGCCAGCTCTAGCAAAACTACTTCAAAAATTACACAGTCAAATAAGATGTTCCAACAGATGCCTCAACATCAGAACACAAAGACAAACATAATGTTCCAACAGATGTCTCAACATTCTGGAAAGAACAAAATGAAGAAGAAGTATCAAAGATGGAGATGCCATCACTGTGGAAGATTTGGGCATATCAAACCTCACTGTTATAAGCTACATGGATATCCAAATCAGATGTGTCAGCAACCTTCCAAGCAGAAAGTAGAAGGTACCAAGAAAGTGCTGCATAGAAATCAGCAATCTCCTAAGCAAAAGACAGAAGTAATCAAGAAAGTTTGGAGACCAAAAGCTGACATTCAGACTGATCAAAGTCACATACCCAAGAACAAGATCAACAATCAAGCTTGGAGATCAGCTGAACAACACTCAGAGCAGAGGCATCAAAAGAAATCTCAACTCATCTGGTCAAAGAAAAGTACTGCATACATAGCACATACATCATTGAAAGTATCAGCTAAAGAAGACTGGTACTTTGACAGTGGATGCTCAAGACACATGACTGGATTGAAGAATTTGCTAGTAAACTTAAAGTCATATTCATCCAGGTATGTTACCTTTGGAGATGGAGCTAAAGGAGAGATCAAGGGAGTTGGAACCTTGGATTGTCAAGATGTTCCAAGATTAGATGATGTGCTGCTTGTTAAAGGTTTAACTGCTAACCTGATCAGTATAAGTCAACTATGTGATCAAGGATACAGTGTAAACTTTACAAAAACTGAATGCATAGTGACTAACCAAGAGCAAGAAGTTGTCATGAAAGGTGCAAGGTCTAAAGACAACTGTTACATGTGGGAGCCACTAGACTTCAGTCCCACTTCAACTTGTTCTCTAGCTAGAGAAGAAGAAGTAAAACTATGGCACCAAAGGCTAGGTCATCTTCATTTCAGAGGCATAAAGAAGATCATATCTATGGATGCTGTAAGAGGTATCCCTAAACTGAAGATTGATGATGGCAAAATCTGTGGTGAATGTCAAATAGGCAAACAAACCAAGATGTCCCATCCAAAGCTCCAACATCTGACAACTTCCAAAGTTTTGGAATTGTTACATATGGATCTCATGGGACCTATGCAAGTTGAAAGCCTTGGTGGTAAGAGGTATGCATATGTGGTGGTTGATGACTTTTCAAGATATACATGGATAAATTTCATTAAAGAAAAGTCAGATGTCTTTGATGTATTCAAGGAATTATGTCAAAGATTACAAAGGGAAAAATCCAGCTGTGTGATCAGAATTAGAAGTGATCATGGAAAGGAATTTGAGAATCAAAAATTCTTAGATTTCTGCTCTTCAGAAGGAATCAATCATGAATACTCTTCTCCTATCACTCCTCAACAGAATGGGATTGTTGAGAGAAAAAATAGAACTATTCAAGAATCTGCAAGAGCTATGATACATGCTAAAAAGCTACCTCTGTATTTCTGGGCTGAAGCCATGAACACTGCCTGCTATATCCATAACAGAGTTACCTTGAGAAAAGGAACTTTGTCCACAATATATGAAGTCTGGAAGGGCAGAAAACCCACTGTTAAGTACTTTCATGTGTTTGGAAGTAACTGCTACATTCTGGCAGACAGGGAGCAAAGGAGAAAAATGGATCCTAAAAGTGATGAAGGGATTTTCCTTGGATACTCTACAAACAGCAGAGCATACAGAGTATTTAATTCTAGAACTAAGGTTATCATGGAGTCCATAAATGTGATAATTGATGATGCTCCTACAGATGTCCCAAAAGATGTTGGAACATCTGCTGATATCAAGATTGAAGCTGAAGAAAAGGATGATCAATATAACTGCACTCAATCTGATACAAGGACAGAAGAATCCAGTAAACCTCCCTCCATCAGAATACAGAAGGATCATCCCAAAGATTTAATAATTGGTGATCCCAACAGAGGTGTGAGCACTAGATCAAGAGAAATGATTTCAGGTTCTTGTTTTGTGTCCAAAATAGAACCTAAAAACATCAAGGAGGCTCTCACTGATGAATACTGGATTTGTGCTATGCAAGAGGAATTAGGTCAATTCACAAGGAATGAAGTGTGGAATCTTGTTCCTAGACCTAATGACATAAATGTGATTGGTACAAAATGGGTGTACAAGAACAAGTCAAATGAACAAGGAATTGTTACAAAGAACAAAGCTAGACTTGTGGCTCAAGGATACACTCAAATTGAAGGGGTAGACTTTGATGAAACCTTTGCACCAGTAGCAAGGCTTGAATCAATAAGACTACTGTTGGGAATTGCTTGTATCTTAAAGTTCAAGCTATTTCAAATGGATGTGAAAAGTGCCTTTCTTAATGGTTATCTTAATGAAGAGGTATATGTAGAACAGCCTAAAGGATTTGTTGATCCAAGCTGTCCAAATCATGTATACAAACTCAAGAAAGCACTTTATGGTCTGAAGCAAGCTCCAAGGGCATGGTATGAAAGACTTACCACATTTCTTATCAAGCAAGGATACAGAAAAGGTGGGATTGATAAAACCCTGTTTGTTAAAGATGAAGAAGGAAATGTCATGATTGCACAAATATATGTTGATGACATTGTGTTTGGTGGGATGTCTGATAAGATGGTCAAACATTTTGTCAAGCAGATGGAAGCTGAATTTGAAATGAGTCTAGTAGGTGAATTAACCTATTTTCTTGGTCTGCAAGTTAAGCAAATGGAAGACTCAATGTTCATCTCACAAAGCAAGTACTCCAAGAACATAGTGAAGAAATTTGGAATGGAAAATGATTCTCATAAAAGAACTCCTGCTCCTACACATTTAAAGCTGACTAAAGATGAGAAGGGTGAGAATGTAGATCAAAGTTTATATAGAAGCATGATTGGAAGCTTGTTATACTTGACTGCTAGCAGACCAGACATTGCATTTGCAGTAGGAGTTTGTGCAAGATATCAAGCTGATCCAAAAGTCAGTCATCTCAATCAAGTCAAGAGAATCCTTAAATATGTTAATGGTACTTGTGACTATGGCATTATGTACTTTCATGGTTGCAAACCTATTCTCACTGGCTTCTGTGATGCTGATTGGGCAGGAAGTGCTGATGACAGAAAAAGCACTTCAGGAGGATGCTTCTTTCTAGGAAACAATCTGATTTCTTGGTTCAGTAAGAAACAAAATTGTGTATCCTTGTCTACAGCTGAAGCTGAGTACATAGCAGCAGGTAGCAGTTGTTCACAGTTGGTCTGGATGAAGCAGATGCTCACTGAGTACAATGTCCCACAGGATGTCATGACATTGTACTGTGACAACTTAAGTGCAATCAACATATCAAAGAATCCTATCCAGCATAGCAGGACCAAACATATTGATATTAGACATCATTTCATTAGAGATCTTGTAGAAGAGAAGGTGATTTCATTGGAGCATGTTGCTACAGATCTGCAATTAGCTGATATATTTACCAAAGCATTGGATGCTACACAATTTGAGAACTTAAGGGGCAAACTTGGAATATGTTTATGTGATATTTAGCAGTTAATGAGATGTGCCAACATGTCATATGACATTGCATGGCATAAGTTCCAGATGGCAAAGCTAGTCTGGACAAGATCCTTGGGAATTCCATTCTTAATCATTTGGACTGTAACGGCTAATTATTTAGTAACTACTTATAAGAAGCTATCAAGATTCTCATCATATCATCACAAGCGAATCACATTAACTCTCAATTCTTCAGAAATCATAAACCCTAAAGCTGTTCATCATTTTTCCTCTACAATGTCTCAAAACCCTAAAACAGCTGAGGAAATTCTCAACAAGGAAGACGTGGTTCATGCCACTCCAATCTCTGTTGTGCCAATGCCATCAACACCATTGGACGAGCTCAGGGGAAGCGCCTCTCACACTAAAAAGGCAAGAACACCAAAGAGATGTAAAGATCAAATCAGAAGCAAAGCTAAAGGCATTCCCTCTCCTGCTAACATGTCTACAAGATACTCCAAATATGTTGATGATTCCATCAAGGAGATTGTTAACCAAGTCTTTTCTGAACAAAGAGTGGTGAAAGGGATCTCTGTTCCTTTGAACACCATTCCTGCACCTCAAGAAGAACCAGCTCAAGCTACAAAGGACACTGCTGCAGAACAAGATGTCCCAACAGATGTTGGAACATCTGAAGATAAGAAAAAGAACTCATCTGATGTTGATCTGGAACAATCTAAGGACAAAGTTTCAAATGAAAATGATGAAGAGGTCTCTGAAGAACAGGCTCAAGGCTCAAATGAAGATCAAATCCCTGCTGATCAACCAGCTGAAGAGGAGGCTGCTCAATCTCCTCCAGTGGTCAATCTGGAGCAGGACTCTGATGCAGAGATCATAGCATCTGTGAAACCCAGCATTGCTAAAAGACTAAGGTCCAGGAAAGGAAAGATGCAAGCTGAACCTGTCATCCCTGAGAAGAAGAAGGCTAGTTCAAAGAAAGGCAAAGCTAAAGCTACCTTTGGTCCAACAAAACCATGGAGCAAAGTTCAAACCCAGAAGAGAAAAGCTGCAACACCATCAGATTCAGATGTTGGATCAGATGTCCCAACATCTCCTCCCAAGAAGAAACCAGCACCAGCTAGAGCTTCAACTGCTGTCCCAGAAGCTCCCTTGGACAACATATCCTTCCATCATGTCTCCAGTGTCAACAGATGGAAATATGTGTATCAAAGAAGGGTTGCCTTGGAAAGAGAACTAAGCAGCAATGCACTTGAGTGCACAGAACTGATAGACCTCATCTCTGCTGCAGGACTATTCAAAACAGTCTCAGACCTCTCTCCCTGCTATGAACTACTTGTCAAAGAGTTCATTGTGAATCTTCAGGAGGATTGCTCAAATGGTAAGTCTTCTGAGTTTAGAAAAGTTTTTGTTAGAGGTAAATGTGTACAGTTTTCTCCTCAAATCATCAATGAGTATCTAGGAAGAGAAACAGATGGACCCAATGAATTAGGTAAGACAGATAATCAAGTCTGTAAAGTGATCACTGCAAACCAGGTCAAGGCATGGCCTGTGAAGGGAAAGCTCTCTGTGAGCATGCTTACCAGAAAGTATGCCATGCTGAACAGAATTGGAACTGCTAACTGGGTGCCTACCAACCACACTTCCTCAATCTCAACTGGTCTAGCCAGATTCATCTATGCTGTGGGAACTCAAACCAATCTGGACTATGGAGCTTTTATCTTTGATCAAACCATGAAGCATGCCAGCTCCTCAGCAACAAAGCTTCCAATAGCCTTTCCATCATTGCTGTGTGGGATAGTGCTTAATCAATACCCGGGCATTCTCACTGACAAGGATACAGCATGCAAAAGAGAGAGCCCCCTGGCTTTTCACTACAAATTATTTCTCAGTCACCATGCTGCAGATGTTGAAACACCTGCTGGGACATCTGCTGGTCCCTCCTCTGCTAAGAATCCAATCTCCAAGAAAGCCTTAATTGCTGAACTCAAAATCACCTGCAAAGAACTTGAAGCTAGAAAGCAAAAGCTTGAAGAAATAATTAAAAGATTGGAAAGTGAAGAAGATCAGAATGTTGCAACTGATGAAGACAGTGAAGCTGGTGAAGACAGTGAGGCTGCTGAAGAAAGTGAGGCTGCTAAGAATGAAGACACTGAAGTGGAAGAAGCAACTGAGAGTGATGAATCTGAGTGATCAATGTATGTGACAGCAATGTAATGACAGCAATGTAATGACAGTAATAGTGTCTTTGGCCCCTAATTTTGTGTCTACCAAGGGGGAGAACAACAACAAATTTGTACTGCTGTTTAATTTTTGAATGAAATCTGTTTGTTTCTGTCTGAACTGAATCAGTGTGTATTTCTGTTGAAACAAGACTGGACACATATTTGTTTGAGGGGGAGTAATCTCAAATAAAAATCAACAGAAAAGTAATGATATACTCTGATAAAAAGAACTTCTGCTGCACTCTGAAAACCAGGAAAGATGTTAGCCAAAAATTAGCCAAAGGGGGAGTTTGTAGATGTTTAAGAATTGGCAGAATTTTTGACCAAACAAGAAATGCTAAATTCAGTTCAGAATGTCCTATCAGATGTTGGGACATTATCAAACAGAGTATGTGAATTTATTTCAGGATGTCTCATCAGATGTTGGGACATTGTGTGAATAAATTAAGTTCAGTTTTTCAGGATGTCCCAACAGATGTTGAGACATCTCAGACCTGCTACCAGAATTAATGATTGATTAACAGATCAGAGATATTTAAGGAGAACTATCTGGGATTAATTAATGCTGGATAAAAACAGAACAAGGTGCATCTGTAGGGAGTTTTAAATTGAAGATTCAGATTAAAACAGAAGACCTAATGCACCTAGAATATAGGAGGTAACAAACCCTAAATTCAAGGTGACAGTTGCTGCACATTAGGGCTGGATCATTCTACAGAAAGCCCAAAATTCAGATACCTATTTAAACAACAGAAACTCATAGAATTGAGTACGAATTTCAGAAGACCAAATAGGGTGTCTAGTGTTTTAATAGCAGGTTGTTTTTATGTACCACTTTATGAGCTTTTAAGCAAAAGTGCATTTGTGACTTGATTGAAACTGTTAAGTAAGATCAAGCTGTTTTGTTTGAAGGATGTCTTCAATTTCAGTAAACTTGTAAACTTGATCACTGGGTGATTGAGGGGGAGTGAGTAGGGTACTCTTATCTAAGTGAGTCTTAGGTAGAAATTGCATTGGGTAAGTATTAAGTGATAGATTAAACAGGGTGGTTTAAGTCTAGAATTAATATTACTAATAGTGGATTTCCTCCTGGCTTGGTAGCCTCCAGATGTAGGTGTGGTTATACACTGAACTGGGTTAACAAACTTCTGTGTTGTTTACTTTTCTTGCTGTTTAAGTTTTGGTTAAATTTGTCAAATGTCCTATTAAGTGTTGGGACATCTCTTAGGACATCTCATACCTGATCACAGAATTTCAATATGTAAATAATTCTAAAATAACATGTAAAATACTTTATATTTTATAAAAAACCTCTAAAATTATTTTCTAAATTCTAAACCTATTTATTTATTTATGTATTTGAAAATGTATATTTATTTAATAATTAAATTAGTAATGTAAAATTAAATTATAAACTATAATATTTTTATATATATTAGAAACCCTAATATCCTTAAAACCCTAATTTATTTTCTAAATTATAAAAAAACCTAATTTCTTTTAAAATTTTAATTTCTTATTTTAATTATTTTGATACTTAATAAATATTTTAATATATATAATCATTAGTCATGTTTATTTTGTAAATAAATTAGTATATAATAATAATTATTATTTTCTCATCTCAAAATTCTAAAAAAAAAATTATTTATTTAAATCTAAAATTTTAATTGATTTCTACATTGTATATTATTGTGCTAACCTCTTTTCTCTTATATTTATTTTTATTACTAATCTTTTTATTGTTTATTTATATGCTTATTATTTAAATTGTTCTTATTATAATGTAATTGTACAAGCCATGTAATAGTTGTAGTATTTTTATTGTTTATTTATTTATAAATATATTGCTATGGTTAGTAAATTAGGGAGTGAAAACATGTTTGTATTTTTAAAAAAAAATTAATTTAGATCACTAACTATAAGATAAATATATGAACTTGTACACGCACACACGTAAGTCGATCTTTGATCGCCATCTCACTTAAGGATACCTCTCAGGTTGCCTAAATAAAAAGGTCAAGTAAGGTGTATAAAGCAAAGTCCCTTCTTCTAAAAATATCATCAAGTCCCTTTACGATTATAAGATCAAGTCCCTTCGAATGTTGCCTTCGTGAATGATCTTGTCCCTTTCTAATAAAAGATGATAAGTCCCTTCGAATTGCTAAGACACCTTACAGTTGCCTAATCACAAATGACCCTTCATATGTCCCATACAACATCCAAGGTAATGACTACATATTCCTTAATAATAGGGATAGTCTTACCATTGAAAGACATAAAGAACAGTAAAGACTTAATATAGGGTAGGTTTCTCTTAATTACTTGCTCACACTCATTCAAAAAACATTTCATAAACACTTCACATTTTCAAACAATTTTCGAAACAAAGTCTTTATATATATCCATACAAGGATCATTATAAAGTACTTAAGAAAATTTTTAATCACACACTACACTTCTCAAAACAGTTTAAAGTGAGCTAAGTAACTAAGAGCCCATGGAT
This sequence comes from Lathyrus aphaca, assembly GCA_963966055.1. Lineage (NCBI taxonomy): Eukaryota > Viridiplantae > Streptophyta > Magnoliopsida > Fabales > Fabaceae > Lathyrus > Lathyrus aphaca. The sequence goes on from OZ014523.1 coordinate 278,651,360, forward strand.
AACCATGGATGTAAAGGGTGCTAACACCTTCCCTTTACATAACCTACCCCCCGAACCCAAAAATCTTTTAAGGTCTTTCCTGTTCTTTTATGCCCTTTCTTTTGGATAAAATAAAAGTCGATGGCGACTCTTGCTATCCGCAACATAACTAAAGTCAGTTCTCCCACCGTGTTACAGAACTGGCGACTCTGCTGGGGATTTAATAAAAGAGGGGTACCCTTAGGAATTAGATCACTTTAAAATTGTTTGCCTTGTTTGCTTTATACTTATCTGCCGGGTGCTCTTATGTGTGAAAGATCCTAACCCGGATCTAGTGTACCTTAGGTAAATGACAATAGACCAAGGAAACTGTACGGCGTATACCGATATGGTTGATCTGGTGGCCATAGTTAGTGTGACTTCTTGGTTGGTGTTTATGTTCCTTAAGCAAGTTGAGGATAATATGAGGCTGCCATATGTTGTCAATACACTAATTAAATTTTAGAACCCTATTTATCCCATCTTGGCCTTTAGAAAAGTAGTGAGATAACCGGCTTTGGTGCAGACTGAAGTTGGTTGATACTTGATGCTACGCTCATTGAGATTCTAAACTTGGAGGGTTTTGGTTGGCAAGTAAGTTGCCTACTGAACAACCACCTTTGTGAAGGATCAATGATATTGAGATCCCTTAGAACCTGGTTACTTTTGTAGGACAAGATGAACCAACTAAACTTCAAGGGAGGGTACTTACCTTTAAACCTCATGCAAGCCTTCAAACCTAGGGCTATTGTGTGACTTGTTTGTGTGTGCCACATGTTTGTGATTGAACATAACATCATAGCATCATCATGCATCATAAGCATAACATTTTCACTAACCATTTCAAGGACCAAAGGATTTATCTTTGTTCTTTGTTGCAGGTCATGGCTTCTGCTCGTAGGAATACTATCCGGATCAACTTTGCAGGAATACCTCCTAAGCTTAAGGAATTGGTCTCTCAAGTTTCTAAAAACTCCCAGTTCATCAAGAGGCATGGTCACCTATTGGATCTAGTCACTTCAGGGTTCAATGAAGACATGATGAGTGTGTTGTTTCAATTCTTTGACCCTAAGCATCATTGCTTTACATTCCCTGACTATCAGCTGGTTCCTACCATGGAAGAATTCTCTAAACTTCTGGGTATACCTATCCTTCATCAGAAACCCTTCACAAGCTTAGAGAAAGAGCCTAAACCTGAAGTCATTGCTGCAGCTCTACATTTGAAGAAATCAGACATTGTCCTAGAAACGAGAAGCGGAGTTAAGGGTATTCTTGCTAAGGTGTTAATAGAGAAGGCTCAAGTTTTCTTGAAGGCTATGAGCTATGATGCTTTTTAGGAGATCTTAGCCTTGTTGATTTATGGCTTAGTGTTGTTCCCCAATCCAGATCAGTTCATAGACGTTCATGCCATCAACATATTTTTGACTCACAATCCAGTGCCTACATTGCTTGGAGACATCCTACATTCTCTTCATACCCGTACTACAAAGGCACGAGGAACTCTGATGTGTTGTATACCTTTGCTATCTAGGTGGTTTATTTCTCACCTTCCTCGATCAGTGATGAAGAATGAACAAGGGTTCAGGTGGTCCAAGAGGATTATGTCACTTTCTCATTCAGATATTCATTGGTGCTCTAGATCTATGTAGAGTGTTACTATCATTGACCGTTGTGGGGAGTTTCCTAATGTGCCACTCCTTGGCATAAGAGGGGGCATTACTTACAACCCTTCTTTAGCTCTACGTCAGTTTGGTTACGCTCGGAGTGATGGTCCTCATGACATGTTGATTCAGGGTATTGTGTTTGACTACAACAACGATCTGCAAGGTGACCGTCAATGGTTCATACGAGCATGGGGTAAAGTGAACAAGGTTGACAGCAAGACTCTGGAGCCCAAGTACACTATCCCTATGGAAGCTTATCTTAGATGGGTGCTATCTCGTGCTCAGACTCTTATGATGCCATATCCTGCCATCCTGCTAGTTACTATGGAGACTGTTGCTGAAGGAGATACTTCTTATATCATCCTTCACCCAGACATGCCCACTGACATGGAATACTTACAGAGGTCCTGGATCCAGTTGAAGGAGCAAAGGGATACTTTTGAGACTCATTACAAAGCAAGTCAAGAAAGAATCTTGGAGCTAACAAAACAACTTCACGAGGAGCGGAAACTCAACTCATACCTCAACACAAAAAGGAAACGTCCATGGGAGACTTAAAACCCCGTCTTTTGTATTCATTTCATTTTCTATTGTAAGCCCAAGGGGCAAAAAAATTTATTACTAATAAAAGTTTACTTTTTTTGGTTGTTTAAACAAATTTAAATCCTGCGGTCCTTGAAAACATTGCATACGCATTTATACACCATATCATTGCATCACAGGTTTCTTATGTACAGGTATCTTATCTTCTCGCTGTTTATTTCAGCAGAGATGGCTCTTGAACAAACAGTCAAAGATCTCCAGGCACAGAATGCACAATTCCAAGAGCTGATCCTGAACTTGTCCAAGGGGCAGGATGAATTGAAGACACTGCTGGCCAAGAAGACTAAGAAGACTAGAAGGTCAGGAGGCCTTATCAATATGGGAAGAAGGTTCAGAGGTCCTGTCAAGACCAAGGAACAGGTTGAAGATTATGAGTCTGAGGAGTCTGAGAAAGAGGGAGGCAGTCTCCATAATACAATGGGGGATTCTGATTCTGAAGCAAATTACTATCATGATCCTAATGAATATAAGTTCAAGATGCTGGTGGATAGAATGAATGCTATGAAGTTACAGAAGTCCTCTGGGCTGGATTTTGAAGATCTGAGTTTGATATCTGGAGTGGTTATACCCATTGGTTTCAAGGTCCCTGCTTTTGTAGTATATGATGGTGTCTCGTGTCCCAAGCTGCATCTAAGGTCCTATATCCGGAGGATTCAACCTCATATTGCTGATAAGAAGCTGTGGATTCATTTCTTCCAAGAAAGCTTGTCTGGAGCTCAACTGGAATGGTACTATCAATTGGAGAGTGTCAACATCCGTGATTGGAATGATCTTGCTGAGGCCTTCTATAGGCAATATCAATACAATGCTGATTTAGCACCAACCCGCATGCAACTACAAAGCATGTCAATGGGTGCTAAAAAGAATTTCAAGGAGTATGCCCAGAAGTGGAGAGACTTGGCTGGTAGAGTTCAACCTCCTTTAACTGATAGGGAGTTAGTGGATATGTTCATGAGTGCGTTGAATGGTCCTTTCTATAGTCATCTCATTGGAAGCTCATCATCTGGTTTCACTGAGCTGATAATGACGAGAGAGCGTGTGGAAAGTGGTATAAGGAGTGGCAAGATACAAGTGGGTGCTTCTTCATCAAGTACTGCAAAGAAGCCCCCTAGTGGGAAGAAAGAGTCAAATGTTGTTTATGGCCAACCTGGCCGTAATAGGAGTCACCAATCTGTGAGTGCAGTTCACATCTCCAATCCTACTCCTGCAGCACCAGAGCCACCACAGGGCAATCAGCAGAGGCCTAGAAGACAGTTCACCAAGATCAACATGTCACTGGCCCAAGCCTTGCAACACTTGTTGAAAGGGGAACTCATTACTTTGAAGGACCCTCCTCATAATCCTAATGTTACCTCTCCTAGGTACAATCCTAATGCACGATGTGCATATCATTCTAATTGTCAGGGACATGTGTAACACGGTGGGAGAACTGACTTTAAGTTATGTTGCGGATAGCAAGAGTCGCCACCGACTTTTATTTTATCCAAAAGGAAAGGGTATAAAAGAACAGGAAAGACCTTAAGAGATATTTTTGGGTCCGGGGGGTAGGTTATGTAAAGGGAAGGTGTTAGCACCCTTTACATCCATGGTTATCCATGGGCTCTTAGTTACTTAGCTCACTTTTGAATTGTTTTTGAAAGTGTAGTGTGTGAATAGAAAAATTTTCAGAATAGTTGATAATGATCCATGTATGGATGCGTAAAAACTTGTTTTTTGAAAATTTGTTTGAAATTTGTTAAGTGTGAAAAGTTTCTGAAGTGATCAAGTACATAAGAGGAACCTACCCTAAAGTTTTAAGTCTTTCTTGTTCTTTATCCTTTAATTGGTAAGACTATCCCTACTATTAAGGAGTAGGTAGTCACTACCTTGGATGTAAGGGACAAGTAAAGGGACATTTGTTTAATGAAGGCAACTGTGGGTGTATTAAGCATTTAGGAGGGACTATCATCATTATTCGAAAAGGGACTTGATCTTTAAAGGCAACCATTAGGGACTTGATGATTTTTCTTTTAAGGGACTTGCTTTATACACCCCACTTGACCTTACGATTAGGCAACTTTGAGAGGCAACCTTAGAAAGTGAGATGGCGATTAAAAATCGACTTACGTGTGTGAGTGTTTAATTTAGATTTATCTTATAATTAAAGTGATCTAAATTCAATTTTTAAATAGAATACATGTTTACACTCCCTAAATTACTAACCATAGCATAAAAATTAAATAAATTAAATATTTACAAAAATTTACACCAAGGAGCAATTACAATAATTAAGCAATTAAAAATAAATAGCAAAAATAAATATAGAGGCAAAATATAAATAGTAAGCAAAAAATAAATAAATAAGCAAATTATAATAGGATTAGTAATAATAAAAATTAAAAATAAATAGGGTTAGTAAAATAATAATAATAATAATAATAAATCACAATGGGGTTAGTAATAATGATAATAGTAAATCACAATATATCTAAATGGGGTTAGTAATAATAATAATAATAAATCACAATATATCTAAATGAGGTTAGTAATAATGATAATAAATATGAAAATAAATAGCATTAATGATAAAATAAATAAGAATATTAACATAATAATTACAAGATCAAATTTTTATGAACAATTATTATTTAAGATTGCGAAGAAGATATAAACAATTAATTATCATAAAGTCTTAAATGCTATAAAAATTAAGTTAATTATAAACATATTATGAAAATAAATTATATTAAATTAACAAGTTTTAATTATTAAAAATTATTTACATGCATAATTAGATTATAAACAATTATAGAATAAATTAAACATTTTAATTTTTAGATTTTATGTACAAATTATTAAATTATTTTTAAACATATTATAATTAGATTATCATAGGTTTAATTACAAATTATTTATATATAATTTAGATTATAAACAAAGTATATAAAAAAAAATATTTACATATCATATAGAACAAATTTGATTATAATTATATTTACTGAAATTAATTGTATTAAATAAACATGCTCATGATAATTATATTTACAAGATTTTATATTAAATATTATATATACAACAAGATTAGAAATTTAAATCATAAAATAAAATTAATTTTTATTATCTAGAAAATAAATTAGGTTTTACAAAATCAGGGTTTTAGGGTTTATTAGAAAAATACTTTAAAAGTTTATAATAATATACAAAATTATATATACATATATTATGATTCAATTATATAAAAGAAATAATTTTTGAAGAAAATATGATTTTTTTTTAATATTATAAACATTGAGTAACATTTTATTGAATTATTTTATTATATATAATTATTAATAAAACCTAAATTAATTGAACAAAATAAAATAAAAGAAAACAAACCTGGCTGGGATTTGAACCCAGGAGGCTTTGTTCACCAGCAACCACACTCACCACTTGGCCATCACACACGCATGCAGCAAATAAGGGAGTAGAATTGCTTTTGTTCCTTGTCATGAAAAATCCAGAAAATAAAAGAAAGCAAAAAGGCCTGGGTGAGGATTGAACCCAGGACCTTTGAACACTCAAACGCACGCATAACCATCCGGCTGGGAGAGCCCATCTGATATTTGAATGACAATTGAACATAATATATTATACTTCATAGTTAACCTGAAAAATAGAAAAAATAATGGTACAAGGCAGGATTCGAACAAGGTTTCGTAACCAAACACAAACGCCTCTTTCCACTGGGACACATGCTTCTGTGTGACAAATAACCAAGATGAATACATAATATTTTAAATCAACATTTTAAATATAACATTCGCGCTAGAACGCCTTCATCTTCAACCTTAAATTCGTAGGGTTTCCTGCGAATTTTTCTGGGAAAACTCCTACGGATTTTCATGCCATTCAAACCTGCGAATCACATACAGCGTCATACAAGTGAAATTTCTTCAAATTGAACCTGCAAACATGATCTACCCAATAATTATAGTCCAAATATGAGTCCATTATCAATTTATATTAAGTATTCTATGAATCCCTAACTTTGAAGCTTTAACCCTAATCATGGCGGATTGCTATTTAGGTCACGAAACTCCAATCTCTTTGTCCAGAAACCTTCACAAGCTTAATACAAACATCATAAACCAAACAAAATTCATTGAAATACATTAAATTAGTGAAACCGAAAAAATATATTCAAGAACAAATAGAACTCGGATTATGCATTATGGAGTGATTTTGATGCGTATGAGTGATGGTTTTGCTTCAAGGAGGTCCAAGGAACATTGCTATGTTCTTATTTTACCTTAAAACACCTTGTATGAATGGATCCGAATATGAGTTTTGGAAGAGATTTTTGATTTTATGAACTTACTCTTAGTGCAGAAAAAATCCTCCCTTTTCAATAGAGTTAAGTTTAGTACTTATAGGAGAGTAAATTAGATCAATAAAATTGAATGGTTGTATGAAGAATTTGATTCAAAAAGATTCACAATGATCATGCTTTAAAATCCAAATATTCATGTATGAATGCTTGCTATATTTGGCCAAATCTCATGATTTCTTTCCTCTTCAATTCAAATCAACATTTAAGATCTTCTAGAAACTCAATCTCCATCAAATATTACATTTTCATATTTTATTTTTATTTAAAATGATTTTTAATGAATTAAATCAAAATAAATAAAAATAAAATAATAAAAATTCAGATTTTTAATGGTTTGGGTCGTGCATGAAGTTGGTGTATGGGTTGGGTCATCATTTGGCAAGCCCATTTGGAAGAAATTGGTTTTAGACCTCCTTTTTCATCATAAACCAACTCAAAATTTCCCAACTTTGCAAGGGCACATCTCCCTCAATTTTAAAGGTATGAGGGTGTTATTGGACTTTTTGGAAAGCTTGAAGAGTCCTCTAAACAACCCCATTGGTTTCAGGTCCATATCATTTACCAATCTCAAGTTATGCCCTTTTGAAGTTGTTGACTTTTTGTTGACTTTTGAAATGACCTATAATGTCTTAGCTCATATCTTCCAAATGAAGCATTTTTGGGCTTAACTTGAAACATAAAAGTTGTAGAGAATTCAATTTCCTTCAAAATGAGCTTTGGATGGAGAATTGGTGATTAAGTATGTGAAAGTTATGGCTGGTCAAAGTTCAGTTGACTTTTACTGAGGAAACCCTAATTTAGAAACTCCTGATTATTGATGATCTGGAATCTCCTTGATGAATCATGATCAACCCTTGATCAAATGATGAATTTTACTTCATATACTTGATGTTGGCAAAAAATCATGAAGTTTGACTTTGGTTTGACCACAGTTGACCTCAGTTTGACTTTTTGACTTTTTGACTGATTTTGACTTATCTGATCATCTGACTGAGCAAACTTTTGAGAAAAGTCTTGAAACTTGACATGGGGGTTCTTATACACATATAAGATGTTATTAAGCTCACTTGAAGTCTTGGAGGTCCATTTAGCTTGATTAAAGTCAAAACCCTAGTTTTGGATGCACTGCTTAGGAGGTGCATTGTCTGAGGGAATTGTCAACTCCTTTGACCAATTGTGAACTTTGTGAACCTTGTGAATCTTCATAAAGTGTCTTGTGATCCTCATGGGAGGTATTGTGATGCTTGTGAACCTTGTGAACCTCATGAAGTGGCTTTGTAGACCTCATGAACCTCAGGAGATCTTTGTAATCATTGTGAGTCTTGTGAACCTTGTGAACCTTCAAGAAGTAACTTGTGGACTTCATGAACCTCATGAAAGGTGTTGAAAGCATTATGGAACTTGTGAACCTTGTGAACCTTCAAGAAGCAACTTATGGACTTCATGAACCTCATGAAAGGTGTTGAAAGCATTAAGAACTTGTGAACCTTGTGAACCTTCTTAGCACACAAAGTCTTGTATTGTGAGGGCAAATTTTGGGGTGCAACAACTGCCCCTGTTCAATTTTCTGAAACCTGAGGGGTTAGATTGGTATATTTGCCAGTCGTGACCTGGAAGGTTGAAGGGGATTGAACACAAAAGCCCAAAAATTTGCACTCACCAGTGCATTAGAGTGATACAGTTGAATATGATTGAGCGGGCTTAAAGATGCCACTAGGGGAAAGTTCCTCAGATATATTTCTTGGAAGATAAAGCAGTCCAAAATATGGAGGTATAATGAAAACTGTCAGGAGTCTGGAGCAGTCCTGAGGTATTGATGATATGCTTTCAGGAGACTGGAGTAATCCTGATATAACAGCATGTCTTCAGGGGGGGTGAAAAGCTATCAGGAGGCTGGAGCTGTCCTGAGGTAACAATATAATTTCAAGAGGATAGAGCAATCTTGAGAGATTGATGATATGCTTTCAGGAGACTGGAGTAATCCTGATGTAACAGCATGTCTTCAGGAGGATAGAGCAATCAATGATGATAACCCTAAAGCAGTCTTGAAGTAATAATATGATTTCAGGAGGATAGAGCAATCAATAATGATAACTCTAAAGCAGTCTTGAAGTAATAATAAGATTTCAGGAGGATAGAGCAATCAATAATGATAACTCTAAAGCAGTCTTGAAATAATAATATGATTTCAGGAGGATAGAGCAATCAATAGCTCTAAAGCAGTCTTGAAGTAATAATATGATTTCAGGAGGATAGAGCCATCAATAATGATAACTCTAAAGCAGTCTTGAAACAATGAGAAGTTGTCAGGAGGATGAAGCAACCCTGAGGTAATAGTATGATATGCTTTCAGGAGACTGGAGTAATCCTGATGTAACAGCATGTCTTCAGGAGGATAGAGCAATCGATAATGATAACCCTAAAGCAGTCTTGAAGTAATAATATGATTTCAGGAGGATAGAGCAATCAATAATGATAACTCTAAAGCAGTCTTGAAGTAATAATATGACTCCAGGAGGATAGAGCAATCAATAGCCCTAAAGCAGTCTTGAAGTAATAATATGATTTCAGGAGGATAGAGCAATCAATAATGATAACTCTAAAGCAGTCTTGAAGATGATTTCAGGAGGATAGAGCAATCAATAGCTCTAAAGCAGTATTGAAGTAATAAGGTGATTTCAGGAGGATAGAGAAATCAAGAATGATAACTCTAAAGCAGTCTTGAAGTAATAATATGATTTCAGGAGGATAGAGCAATCAGTAGCTCTAAAGCAGTCTTGAAGTAATAAGGTGATTTCAGGAGGATAGAGCAATCAATAATGATAACTCTAAAGCAGTCTTGAAATAATGAGAAGTTGTCAGGAGGATGAAGCAACCCTGAGGTAATAGTATGATATGCTTTCAGGAGACTGGAGTAATCCTGATGTAACAGCATGTCTTCAGGAGGATAGAGCAATCCTGATGATCATTTGTTGGATAATTAACCTGAAAACAAGGTAGCATTCTGTATGATAGTGTTAGTTTATGTATTATGTATGCATGTATAATATGATGCACTTAGGTAATGTACTATGCACTCATGGATATGCATGTTATGGTATGATGTAAATGATGTATGTATGACATGATACTGCCGGAAGAGTCTGGATATCTTCGTATAACAACTGCTGGCCAGGGAAAATAAATCCCGATTCGTTGTTGAGGAATATGAGGATCTTGTTCCCGTCTTGTTTGATAATAAGGTATACATAACCTTCCGTATGCTGGGGATAACAAGGTATATATAACCTTCGTCTTCGTTTGATAGTAGGGTAGATATAACCTCCCGTCTTCGTTTGATAGTAGGATAGATATAACCTCCCGTCTTCGTTCGTCGTACTCTTATTGGAAAGTAAATTCCCGAATATCCGTATGAGGATAAAAGAGATGGATATAAATTCCAAGGGAGACATGACTTTATGAAGATGGATTTGTCCTACTGAGAGTTTTGTAACTGTCTTGTAGAGATGAACCGGCGAAGCTTCGTTGAAATCCTTCCCTCGTTCGTCCTTAGTAAATACTATTACTGCATTTTCATGCATTTCTGGTAAACATCAATCATATTAAGCACGCATGCATTCAAGCCCAACTAATGGACGTTTCGCTTATGAAAAATAGGGTAAAAGTAAATCTGGATTCAGAGGGAAAAGTAAAGCTGAACTTGAGAACAGAAACGTTTCAACTTCGAGAGTGTATAACCAATTGGATTTGGAGCTCCTGAAATTTTTAACTTTCCTGAATACCTTCCCCGAAATCCTCATAGCTGGATCTGAAGACATGATACTGACACCATCTGATACTACTGGCGTAGACAATTAATTTCCATCATGGTTTCAGCTGAGAATCCAATATCAAGGTAATACAACGAGAGGAACGTGTCTTCAAATTGTGATGGACCATATCCGCTTCGGATACTAGATTTGAAAAGAAAGTATTGCCCCTTGGTTGGGGATGAATTGTCCCATAATGGAAGTATCTGAATGTAGCTACCTCAAGAGAAACAAGCAGAATGCCCCATAAGCATATGCCCCTGGCATTGTGAATTCTGTGATGTCACCTTTGGTAATTCAACTGTATGAAGAAAACTGCCCCTGGCTATTAAGCATTGTTGAATCTGGACCTGATTGCCCCGAATGAATTGAACAGTAACTTAGTATCCCCCTTGATTGGGAAACAGTGACTATGCCCCTGGCATTATGAACTTTGTAATGTTACCCTTGGCACTTCAGATAGATGAGGAGATCTGCCTTTGGCTGCTTAAACATAGTTGAATCTTGTCCTGATTGCCCCAAATGAGTTAGGCAGTATCATGGCATGCCCCCTTGATTGGGAGATAATGATTATGCCCCTTTGTATACATGGGCTTTGATCCAGGAAGCAACTTTGTTCATCGGAAGGACTTTGGTTCATTGAACATTCATCCTGTAAGTTTCTCCATTTGTCAAACACTCAGGTATATGCAAACAAATATATTCAAAAATGCAATGCTTATGTCTGTCTTGAAGTTTTGAAACAAGTTGTTTTAGAAAAACTTTTTTTTGTTGTTGTGAAAACTGTGATATTAACTCAAGTTTTATAACAAGCCCTAAAGGAGTCAGGATACCTTTTTGTAGCAGTACACTTTCGAACTAACCATGCTTCAGTTAGGACTTTTAACGGGTTATAACGTGGCCTGGTTCATGGTTTAAGAAACAAAGGATATAGGCTCAAATTTTATTTGTCCCCAACCCAATCTCCATGATGTTCTTCAGTCCTATGCTCAGTTAACTTATGCATTGAAGTTCCAAAGAGTTTTGGTATTGTAACACTGATATTTGTGATGGTTCAGAAACCAAAAATTTATTTGAACATTCAGTCATCTTTCTTTGTTGAGGATTCATAGTGACCTCTTTTTTCTTTTGACTTTATTATCCCTTCTTTTTGCCTGAATTGTTTATTTCAAGGTTACAGTCAGTGGGATGTCTTAATGTTTTACTAAGTCACTTTCATAGATTTTGACTTAGTAAGCTTTTATTTTGCTGGATATTGACTGTCAGGTTTCATGATTACAGAGAACCATCATTAGTTGTGTACAACACAGATATTTGGCATATTTGAGTTAACCGAGTAACTACCCTGCCCCGGGTTATGAATAAGGGTTTTAATTTGTGCGAGAATAAAAACTCCTACTTCATAGGCTCAAAAGGGTTGACTAGGGATTAACTTCCTTATACCTCCACTGTTTAGGAATTGAAACAACGCCTGTACATCGTCAGCATAGTTTGTTCAAAAGCATACTGCATAAGATTATGGTATTGTTTTCGTCATCCTCCCTCTACAGGTTTATAGCTTTATCAGGAGTTAAATATCACAGGATAGAAATAAGAAGCATAATTCAAAATATAGTGGAACGAATGGATTAATTCAAGACAAACATATGCAATGCATTAATGAAAACAAAAGTTTAACATAATAGCAAGTGTTCAAACAAATAAAAGAAATTACAAATGAAAATTCAAATGTTGTCCCATCCAGTTGGCTGAATGTCCTCAATTGCAATCTGTGAACTTTGAGGAGCAGTATACTTCACCATGAAATCAAATTTTCCACTTGGATGCCCCAAGGTGCCCCATATCTCAACAGGCATAGGTATTCTTCCTTTCTTGTTATTTTGGGCTACTTGTCTTGCAGCTTCGGTGTTTGATGGACGATGGTAAAATTCAACTTGACCTTTTGGAGTAACCTCTAGGATTCCTTCGTCAATCAGATCTTGAACCTTCTTATTCAATGCCCAACAGTTATTAGTATCGTGTCCAGGACTGTTGGAGTGATACTTACACTTTGCCTTGGGATTATAGCGAGGAGAAGAGGTGTTTGGATTTTTAGGAGCATTTTCCAAGGAAATTAGCTTCATCTCCAACAGGAATTGCAAAACTTGTGGCATTGGTGTGCTGAACTTGATGAACTTCCTTTTACATTCCTTGTGTTGGGGTAGATTAACCTTATCAGGTCTTTCTTCTTCAACTGAAGAACAATCAATGGCAACCGGTTTCTTACCTTCTTTTATCCTCATCTTCCTTTCAACCAGATCAACTTGTTTTAATGGAGGTTGATTGACAATTAGATTCCTGAATCCATTACTTTGAAGTTTTTGGACAAAGGTTCTCAGCTCTTCTTGCCCCTGAGCTAAACTTTGGATAAGAGCCACTTGGCCATTCATCTGGATCCCCATTTCTGTTATCTCAGCTTGCAATTGTTCCAACTGACCATCCTTGTTGTCCTCAGGACTCTTCTTCTTAGCCAGCAGTGTCTTCAACTCATCTTATCCCTTGGACAAGTTCAGAATCAACTCTTGGAATTGGGCATTCTGAGCCTGGAGATCTTTGACTGTCTGTTCAAGATCCATTTCTGCTGAAATAAACAGCGAGAAGATAAGATACCTGTACACAATAAACCTGTGATGCAATGATATGATGTATAGATGTATATGCAATGTTTTCAAGGACCGCAGGATTTAAATTTGCTTAAACAAACAAGAAGGTAAACTTTTATTAGTAATAAATTTGTTTTGCCTCTTGGGATTACAAAAATGAAGTGCAATAAATACAAGAGATGGGGTTTTAAGTCTCCCATGGACATTTCCTCTTTGTGTTGAGGTATGAGTTGAGATTCCGCTCCTCGTGAAGTTGCTTTGTTAGTTCCAGGACTCTTTCTTGGCTTGCTTTGTAATGAGCCTCGAAAGTATCCTTTTGCTCTTTCAGTTGGATCCATGATCTCTGCAAGTCTTCCATATCAGTAGGCATGTCTGGGTGAAGGATAGTATAAGCTGTGTCTCCCTCAGCAACAGGTTCCATGGTAACTGGTAGGACGGCAGGATATGGCATCATGAGAGTCTGAGCACGAGATCGCACCCATCTGAGATAAGCCTCCATAGGAATAGTATACTTAGGCTCCAGTGTCTTGCTGTCAACCCTGTTTACTTTTCCCCAGGCTCGTATGAATCTCTGACGGTAACCCTGAAGATCGTTGTCGTAGTCAAATACAATGCCCTGAATCAACATGTCATGTGGACCATCACTCCGGGCGTAACCAAACTGTCGTAAAGCTAGAGAGGGGTTGTAGGTGATGCCTCCTCTTATGCCTAGTAGTGGCACATTAGGAAACTCCCCACAACGGTCAATGATAGTGATGTTCTCCATAGATCTGGAGCACCAATGGATGTCTGAGTGAGAAAGTGACATGATCCTCTTGGACCATCTGAACCCTCGCTCATTCTTCATTACTGAGCGAGGAAGGTGAGAAATAAACCACCTAGAAAGTAAAGGTATGCAGCACATCAAAGTTCCCCTTGCCCTTGTAGTACGGGTATGGAGAGAATGTAGGATGTCTCCAAGCAATGTAGGCACTGGATTGTGACTCAGGAAAATGTTGATGGCATGAACATCTATGAACTGATCTGGATTGGGGAATAATACTAAGCCATATATCAGCAAGGCTAAGATCTCCTCAAAAGCATCATAGCTCATGGCCTTCAAGAACATTTGATCCTTATCCATTAGCACCTTGGCAAGAATACCCTTGACTCCGCTTCTCGTTTCTAGTACAATGTCAGACTTCTTCAGATGTAGAGCTGCAGCAATAACCTCTGGTTTAAGCTCCTTCTCTAAGCCTGTGAAGGGTCTTTGATCAAGAACAAGTATACCCAGAAGTTTAGAGAACTCCTCCATGGTTGGAACCAGCTGATAATCAGGGAATGTAAAGCAATGGTGCATAGGGTCAAAGAACTGAAACAGGACACTCATCATGTCTTCGTTGAACCCTGAAGTGACTAGATCCAATAGGTGACCATGTCTCTTGATGAACTGGGAATGATCAGACACTTGAGCAACCAACTCTTTAAGCTTAGCAGGTATGCCTACAAAGTTGATCCTGATGGTGTTTCTACGAGCAGAAGCCATGACCTGCAACAAAGAACAAAGATAAATCCCTTGGTCCTTGAAATGGTTAGGGAAAATGCTATGTTTATGATGCATGATGATGTCATGATGTTATGCTCAATCACAAACATGTGGCACACACAAGCAAGTCACACAATAGCCCTAGGTTTAAAGGCTTGCATGAGGTTCAAAGGTAAGTACCCTCCCCTGTAGTTAGTTGGTTCATCCTGTCCTATGAAAGTAACCAGGTTCTAAGGGATCTCAATATCATTGATCCTTCACAAGGGTGGTTGTTCAGTAGGCAACTTACTTGCCAACCAAAACCCTCCAAGTTTAGAATCTCAATGAGCGTAGTATCGAGTGTCAACCAACTTCAGTCTGCACCAAAGCCGGTTACCTCACTACCTTCTAAAGGCCAAGATGAGTTAACTAGGGTTCTAAAAGTTAGTTAGTGCATTGACAACATATGGCAGCCTCATATTATCCTCAACTTGACTTAAGGAACATAAGCACCAACCAAGAAGTCGCACTAACTATGGCCACCAGATCAACCATATCGATATACGTCGTACAGTTTCCTTGGTCTATTGCCATTTACCTAAGGTACACTAGATCCGGGTTAGGACCTTTCACACATAAGAGCACCCCAACAATATAATAATAAAGCAAACAAATCAAACAATATTAAAGTGATCTTAATTCCTAAGGGTACCCCTCTTAAATTTAAATCCCCAGCAGAGTCTCCAGTTCTGTAACACGGTGGGAGAACTGACTTTAAGTTATGTTGCGGATAGCAAGATTCGCCACCGACTTTTATTTTATCCAAAAGGAAAGGGTATAAAAGAACAGGAAAGACCTTAAGAGATATTTTTGGGTCCGGGGGATAGGTTATGTAAAGGGAAGGTGTTAGCACCCTTTACATCCATGGTTATCCATGGGCTCTTAGTTACTTAGCTCACTTTTGAATTGTTTTTGAAAGTGTAGTGTGTGAATAGAAAAATTTTCAGAATAGTTGATAATGATCCATGTATGGATGCGTAAAAACGTGTTTTTTTGAAAATTTGTTTGAAATTTGTTAAGTGTGAAAAGTTTCTGAAGTGAGCAAGTACATAAGAGGAACCTACCCTAAAGTTTTAAGTCTTTCTTGTTCTTTATCCTTTAATTGGTAAGACTATCCCTACTATTAAGGAGTAGGTAGTCACTACCTTGGATGTAAGGGACAAGTAAAGGGACATTTGTTTAATGAAGGCAACTGTGGGTGTATTAAGCATTTAGGAGGGACTATCATCATTATTCGAAAAGGGACTTGATCTTTAAAGGCAACCATTAGGGACTTGATGATTTTTCTTTTAAGGGACTTGCTTTATACACCCCACTTGACCTTATGATTAGGCAACTTTGAGAGGCAACCTTAGAAAGTGAGATGGCGATTAAAAATCGACTTACGTGTGTGAGTGTTTAATTTAGATTTATCTTATAATTAAAGTGATCTAAATTCAATTTTTAAATAGAATACATGTTTACACTCCCTAAATTACTAACCATAGCATAAAAATTAAATAAATTAAATATTTACAAAAATTTACACCAAGGAGCAATTACAATAATTAAGCAATTAAAAATAAATAGCAAAAATAAATATAGAGGCAAAATATAAATAGTAAGCAAAAAATAAATAAATAAGCAAATTATAATAGGATTAGTAATAATAAAAATTAAAAATAAATAGGGTTAGTAAAATAATAATAATAATAATAATAAATCACAATGGGGTTAGTAATAATGATAATAGTAAATCACAATATATCTAAATGGGGTTAGTAATAATAATAATAATAAATCACAATATATCTAAATGAGGTTAGTAATAATGATAATAAATATGAAAATAAATAGCATTAATGATAAAATAAATAAGAATATTAGCATAATAATTACAAGATCAAATTTTTATGAACAATTATTATTTAAGATTGCGAAGAAGATATAAACAATTAATTATCATAAAGTCTTAAATGCTATAAAAATTAAGTTAATTATAAACATATTATGAAAATAAATTATATTAAATTAACAAGTTTTAATTATTAAAAATTATTTACATGCATAATTAGATTATAAACAATTATAGAATAAATTAAACATTTTAATTTTTAGATTTTATGTACAAATTATTAAATTATTTTTAAACATATTATAATTAGATTATCATAGGTTTAATTACAAATTATTTATATATAATTTAGATTATAAACAAAGTATATAAAAAAAAATATTTACATATCATATAGAACAAATTTGATTATAATTATATTTACTGAAATTAATTGTATTAAATAAACATGCTCATGATAATTATATTTACAAGATTTTATATTAAATATTATATATACAACAAGATTAGAAATTTAAATCATAAAATAAAATTAATTTTTATTATCTAGAAAATAAATTAGGTTTTACAAAATCAGGGTTTTAGGGTTTATTAGAAAAATACTTTAAAAGTTTATAATAATATACAAAATTATATATACATATATTATGATTCAATTATATAAAAGAAATAATTTTTGAAGAAAATATGATTTTTTTTTAATATTATAAACATTGAGTAACATTTTATTGAATTATTTTATTATATATAATTATTAATAAAACCTAAATTAATTGAACAAAATAAAATAAAAGAAAACAAACCTGGCTGGGATTTGAACCCAGGAGGCTTTGTTCACCAGCAACCACACTCACCACTTGGCCATCACACACGCATGCAGCAAATAAGGGAGTAGAATTGCTTTTGTTCCTTGTCATGAAAAATCCAGAAAATAAAAGAAAGCAAAAAGGCCTGGGTGAGGATTGAACCCAGGACCTTTGAACACTCAAACGCACGCATAACCATCCGGCTGGGAGAGCCCATCTGATATTTGAATGACAATTGAACATAATATATTATACTTCATAGTTAACCTGAAAAATAGAAAAAATAATGGTACAAGGCAGGATTCGAACAAGGTTTCGTAACCAAACACAAACGCCTCTTTCCACTGGGACACATGCTTCTGTGTGACAAATAACCAAGATGAATACATAATATTTTAAATCAACATTTTAAATATAACATTCGCGCTAGAACGCCTTCATCTTCAACCTTAAATTCGTAAGGTTTCCTGCGAATTTTTCTGGGAAAACTCCTACGGATTTTCATGCCATTCAAACCTGCGAATCACATACAGCGTCATACAAGTGAAATTTCTTCAAATTGAACCTGCAAACATGATCTACCCAATAATTATAGTCCAAATATGAGTCCATTATCAATTTATATTAAGTATTCTATGAATCCCTAACTTTGAAGCTTTAACCCTAATCATGGCGGATTGCTATTTAGGTCACGAAACTCCAATCTCTTTGTCCAGAAACCTTCACAAGCTTAATACAAACATCATAAACCAAACAAAATTCATTGAAATACATTAAATTAGTGAAACTGAAAAAAATATATTCAAGAACAAATAGAACTCGGATTATGCATTATGGAGTGATTTTGATGCGTATGAGTGATGGTTTTGCTTCAAGGAGGTCCAAGGAACATTGCTATGTTCTTATTTTACCTTAAAACACCTTGTATGAATGGATCCGAATATGAGTTTTGGAAGAGATTTTTGATTTTATGAACTTACTCTTAGTGCAGAAAAAATCCTCCCTTTTCAATAGAGTTAAGTTTAGTACTTATAGGAGAGTAAATTAGATCAATAAAATTGAATGGTTGTATGAAGAATTTGATTCAAAAAGATTCACAATGATCATGCTTTAAAATCCAAATATTCATGTATGAATGCTTGCTATATTTGGCCAAATCTCATGATTTCTTTCCTCTTCAATTCAAATCAACATTTAAGATCTTCTAGAAACTCAATCTCCATCAAATATTACATTTTCATATTTTATTTTTATTTAAAATGATTTTTAATGAATTAAATCAAAATAAATAAAAATAAAATAATAAAAATTCAGATTTTTAATGGTTTGGGTCGTGCATGAAGTTGGTGTATGGGTTGGGTCATCATTTGGCAAGCCCATTTGGAAGAAATTGGTTTTAGACCTCCTTTTTCATCATAAACCAACTCAAAATTTCCCAACTTTGCAAGGGCACATCTCCCTAAATTTTAAAGGTATGAGGGTGTTCTTGGACTTTTTGGAAAGCTTGAAGAGTCCTCTAAACAACCCCATTGGTTTCAGGTCCATATCATTTACCAATCTCAAGTTATGCCCTTTTGAAGTTGTTGACTTTTTGTTGACTTTTGAAATGACCTATAATGTCTTAGCTCATATCTTCCAAATGAAGCATTTTTGGGCTTAACTTGAAAAATAAAAGTTGTAGAGAATTCAATTTCCTTCAAAATGAGCTTTGGATGGAGACTTGGTGATGAAGTATGTGAAAGTTATGGCTGGTCAAAGTTCAGTTGACTTTTACTGAGGAAACCCTAATTTAGAAACTCCTGATTATTGATGATCTGGAATCTCCTTGATGAATCATGATCAACCCTTGATCAAATGATGAATTTTACTTCATATACTTGATGTTGGCAAAAAATCATGAAGTTTGACTTTGGTTTGACCACAGTTGACCTCAGTTTGACTTTTTGACTGCATTGACTGATTTTGACTTATCTGATCATCTGACTGAGCAAACTTTTGAGAAAAGTCTTGAAACTTGACATGGGGGTTCTTATACACATATAAGATGTTATTAAGCTCACTTTAAGTCTTGGAGGTCCATTTAGCTTGATTAAAGTCAAAACCCTAGTTTTGGATGCACTGCTTAGGAGGTGCATTGTCTGAGGGAATTGTCAACTCCTTTGACCAATTGTGAACTTTGTGAACCTTGTGAATCTTCATAAAGTGTCTTGTGATCCTCATGGGAGGTATTGTGATGCTTGTGAACCTTGTGAACCTCATGAAGTGGCTTTGTAGACCTCATGAACCTCAGGAGATCTTTGTAATCATTGTGAGTCTTGTGAACCTTGTGAACCTTCAAGAAGTAACTTGTGGACTTCATGAACCTCATGAAAGGTGTTGAAAGCATTATGGAACTTGTGAACCTTGTGAACCTTCAAGAAGCAACTTATGGACTTCATGAACCTCATGAAAGGTGTTGAAAGCATTAAGAACTTGTGAACCTTGTGAACCTTCTTAGCACACAAAGTCTTGTATTGTGAGGGCAAATTTTGGGGTGCAACAGCTGCCCCTGTTCAATTTTCTGAAACCTGAGGGGTTAGATTGGTATATTTGCCAGTCGTGACCTGGAAGGTTGAAGGGGATTGAACACAAAAGCCCAAAAATTTGCACTCACCAGTGCATTAGAGTGATACAGTTGAATATGATTGAGCGGGCTTAAAGATGCCACTAGGGGAAAGTTCCTCAGATATATTTCTTGGAAGATAAAGCAGTCCAAAATATGGAGGTATAATGAAAACTGTCAGGAGTCTGGAGCAGTCCTGAGGTATTGATGATATGCTTTCAGGAGACTGGAGTAATCCTGATATAACAGCATGTCTTCAGGGGGGGTGAAAAGCTATCAGGAGGCTGGAGCTGTCCTGAGGTAACAATATAATTTTAAGAGGATAGAGCAATCTTGAGAGATTGATGATATGCTTTCAGGAGACTGGAGTAATCCTGATGTAACAGCATGTCTTCAGGAGGATAGAGCAATCAATGATGATAACCCTAAAGCAGTCTTGAAGTAATAATATGATTTCAGGAGGATAGAGCAATCAATAATGATAACTCTAAAGCAGTCTTGAAGTAATAATAAGATTTCAGGAGGATAGAGCAATCAATAATGATAACTCTAAAGCAGTCTTGAAATAATAATATGATTTCAGGAGGATAGAGCAATCAATAGCTCTAAAGCAGTCTTGAAGTAATAATATGATTTCAGGAGGATAGAGCCATCAATAATGATAACTCTAAAGCAGTCTTGAAACAATGAGAAGTTGTCAGGAGGATGAAGCAACCCTGAGGTAATAGTATGATATGCTTTCAGGAGACTGGAGTAATCCTGATGTAACAGCATGTCTTCAGGAGGATAGAGCAATCGATAATGATAACCCTAAAGCAGTCTTGAAGTAATAATATGATTTCAGGAGGATAGAGCAATCAATAATGATAACTCTAAAGCAGTCTTGAAGTAATAATATGACTCCAGGAGGATAGAGCAATCAATAGCCCTAAAGCAGTCTTGAAGTAATAATATGATTTCAGGAGGATAGAGCAATCAATAATGATAACTCTAAAGCAGTCTTGAAGATGATTTCAGGAGGATAGAGCAATCAATAGCTCTAAAGCAGTCTTGAAGTAATAAGGTGATTTCAAGAGGATAGAGAAATCAATAATGATAACTCTAAAGCAGTCTTGAAGTAATAATATGATTTCAGGAGGATAGAGCAATCAGTAGCTCTAAAGCAGTCTTGAAGTAATAAGGTGATTTCAGGAGGATAGAGCAATCAATAATGATAACTCTAAAGCAGTCTTGAAATAATGAGAAGTTGTCAGGAGGATGAAGCAACCCTGAGGTAATAGTATGATATGCTTTCAGGAGACTGGAGTAATCCTGATGTAACAGCATGTCTTCAGGAGGATAGAGCAATCCTGATGATCATTTGTTGGATAATTAACCTGAAAACAAGGTAGCATTCTGTATGATAGTGTTAGTTTATGTATTATGTATGCATGTATAATATGATGCACTTAGGTAATGTACTATGCACTCATGGATATGCATGTTATGGTATGATGTAAATGATGTATGTATGACATGATACTGCCGGAAGAGTCTGGATATCTTCGTATAACAACTGCTGGCCAGGGAAAATAAATCCCGATTCGTTGTTGAGGAATATGAGGATCTTGTTCCCGTCTTGTTTGATAATAAGGTATACATAACCTTCCGTATGCTGGGGATAACAAGGTATATATAACCTTCGTCTTCGTTTGATAGTAGGGTAGATATAACCTCCCGTCTTCGTTTGATAGTAGGATAGATATAACCTCCCGTCTTCGTTCGTCGTACTCTTATTGGAAAGTAAATTCCCGAATATCCGTATGAGGATAAAAGAGATGGATATAAATTCCAAGGGAGACATGACTTTATGAAGATGGATTTGTCCTACTGAGAGTTTTGTAACTGTCTTGTAGAGATGAACCGGCGAAGCTTCGTTGAAATCCTTCCCTCGTTCGTCCTTAGTAAATACTATTACTGCATTTTCATGCATTTCTGGTAAACATCAATCATATTAAGCACGCATGCATTCAAGCCCAACTAATGGACGTTTCGCTTATGAAAAATAGGGTAAAAGTAAATCTGGATTCAGAGGGAAAAGTAAAGCTGAACTTGAGAACAGAAACGTTTCAACTTCGAGAGTGTATAACCAATTGGATTTGGAGCTCCTGAAATTTTTAACTTTCCTGAATACCTTCCCCGAAATCCTCATAGCTGGATCTGAAGACATGATACTGACACCATCTGATACTACTGGCGTAGACAATTAATTTCCATCATGGTTTCAGCTGAGAATCCAATATCAAGGTAATACAACGAGAGGAACGTGTCTTCAAATTGTGATGGACCATATCCGCTTCGGATACTAGATTTGAAAAGAAAGTATTGCCCCTTGGTTGGGGATGAATTGTCCCATAATGGAAGTATCTGAATGTAGCTACCTCAAGAGAAACAAGCAGAATGCCCCATAAGCATATGCCCCTGGCATTGTGAATTCTGTGATGTCACCTTTGGTAATTCAACTGTATGAAGAAAACTGCCCCTGGCTATTAAGCATTGTTGAATCTGGACCTGATTGCCCCGAATGAATTGAACAGTAACTTAGTATCCCCCTTGATTGGGAAACAGTGACTATGCCCCTGGCATTATGAACTTTGTAATGTTACCCTTGGCACTTCAGATAGATGAGGAGATCTGCCTCTGGCTGCTTAAACATAGTTGAATCTTGTCCTGATTGCCCCAAATGAGTTAGGCAGTATCATGGCATGCCCCCTTGATTGGGAGATAATGATTATGCCCCTTTGTATACATGGGCTTTGATCCAGGAAGCAACTTTGTTCATCGGAAGGACTTTGGTTCATTGAACATTCATCCTGTAAGTTTCTCCATTTGTCAAACACTCAGGTATATGCAAACAAATATATTCAAAAATGCAATGCTTATGTCTGTCTTGAAGTTTTGAAACAAGTTGTTTTAGAAAAACTTTTTTTTTTTTTTTGTGAAAACTGTGATATTAACTCAAGTTTTATAACAAGCCCTAAAGGAGTCAGGATACCTTTTTGTAGCAGTACACTTTCGAACTAACCATGCTTCAGTTAGGACTTTTAACGGGTTATAACGTGGCCTGGTTCATGGTTTAAGAAACAAAGGATATAGGCTCAAATTTTATTTGTCCCCAACCCAATCTCCATGATGTTCTTCAGTCCTATGCTCAGTTAACTTATGCATTGAAGTTCCAAAGAGTTTTGGTATTGTAACACTGATATTTGTGATGGTTCAGAAACCAAAAATTTATTTGAACATTCAGTCATCTTTCTTTGTTGAGGATTCATAGTGACCTCTTTTTTCTTTTGACTTTATTATCCCTTCTTTTTGCCTGAATTGTTTATTTCAAGGTTACAGTCAGTGGGATGTCTTAATGTTTTACTAAGTCACTTTCATAGATTTTGACTTAGTAAGCTTTTATTTTGCTGGATATTGACTGTCAGGTTTCATGATTACAGAGAACCATCATTAGTTGTGTACAACACAGATATTTGGCATATTTGATTTAACCGAGTAACTACCCTGCCCCGGGTTATGAATAAGGGTTTTAATTTGTGCGAGAATAAAAACTCCTACTTCATAGGCTCAAAAGGGTTGACTAGGGATTAACTTCCTTATACCTCCACTGTTTAGGAATTGAAACAACGCCTGTACATCGTCAGCATAGTTTGTTCAAAAGCATACTGCATAAGATTATGGTATTGTTTTCGTCATCCTCCCTCTACAGGTTTATAGCTTTATCAGGAGTTAAATATCACAGGATAGAAATAAGAAGCATAATTCAAAATATAGTGGAACGAATGGATTAATTCAAGACAAACATATGCAATGCATTAATGAAAACAAAAGTTTAACATAATAGCAAGTGTTCAAACAAATAAAAGAAATTACAAATGAAAATTCAAATGTTGTCCCATCCAGTTGGCTGAATGTCCTCAATTGCAATCTGTGAACTTTGAGGAGCAGTATACTTCACCATGAAATCAAATTTTCCACTTGGATGCCCCAAGGTGCCCCATATCTCAACAGGCATAGGTATTCTTCCTTTCTTGTTATTTTGGGCTACTTGTCTTGCAGCTTCGGTGTTTGATGGACGATGGTAAAATTCAACTTGACCTTCTGGAGTAACCTCTAGGATTCCTTCGTCAATCAGATCTTGAACCTTCTTATTCAATGCCCAACAGTTATTAGTATCGTGTCCAGGACTGTTGGAGTGATACTTACACTTTGCCTTGGGATTATAGCGAGGAGAAGAGGTGTTTGGATTTTTAGGAGCATTTTCCAAGGAAATTAGCTTCATCTCCAACAGGAATTGCAAAACTTGTGGCATTGGTGTGCTGAACTTGATGAACTTCCTTTTACATTCCTTGTGTTGGGGTAGATTAACCTTATCAGGTCTTTCTTCTTCAACTGAAGAACAATCAATGGCAACCGGTTTCTTACCTTCTTTTATCCTCATCTTCCTTTCAACCAGATCAACTTGTTTTAATGGAGGTTGATTGACAATTAGATTCCTGAATCCATTACTTTGAAGTTTTTGGACAAAGGTTCTCAGCTCTTCTTGCCCCTGAGCTAAACTTTGGATAAGAGCCACTTGGCCATTCATCTGGATCCCCATTTCTGTTATCTCAGCTTGCAATTGTTCCAACTGACCATCCTTGTTGTCCTCAGGACTCTTCTTCTTAGCCAGCAGTGTCTTCAACTCATCTTATCCCTTGGACAAGTTCAGAATCAACTCTTGGAATTGGGCATTCTGAGCCTGGAGATCTTTGACTGTCTGTTCAAGATCCATTTCTGCTGAAATAAACAGCGAGAAGATAAGATACCTGTACACAATAAACCTGTGATGCAATGATATGATGTATAGATGTATATGCAATGTTTTCAAGGACCGCAGGATTTAAATTTGCTTAAACAAACAAGAAGGTAAACTTTTATTAGTAATAAATTTGTTTTGCCTCTTGGGATTACAAAAATGAAGTGCAATAAATACAAGAGATGGGGTTTTAAGTCTCCCATGGACATTTCCTCTTTGTGTTGAGGTATGAGTTGAGATTCCGCTCCTCGTGAAGTTGCTTTGTTAGTTCCAGGACTCTTTCTTGGCTTGCTTTGTAATGAGCCTCGAAAGTATCCTTTTGCTCTTTCAGTTGGATCCATGATCTCTGCAAGTCTTCCATATCAGTAGGCATGTCTGGGTGAAGGATAGTATAAGCTGTGTCTCCCTCAGCAACAGGTTCCATGGTAACTGGTAGGACGGCAGGATATGGCATCATGAGAGTCTGAGCACGAGATCGCACCCATCTGAGATAAGCCTCCATAGGAATAGTATACTTAGGCTCCAGTGTCTTGCTGTCAACCCTGTTTACTTTTCCCCAGGCTCGTATGAATCTCTGACGGTAACCCTGAAGATCGTTGTCGTAGTCAAATACAATGCCCTGAATCAACATGTCATGTGGACCATCACTCCGGGCGTAACCAAACTGTCGTAAAGCTAGAGAGGGGTTGTAGGTGATGCCTCCTCTTATGCCTAGTAGTGGCACATTAGGAAACTCCCCACAACGGTCAATGATAGTGATGTTCTCCATAGATCTGGAGCACCAATGGATGTCTGAGTGAGAAAGTGACATGATCCTCTTGGACCATCTGAACCCTCGCTCATTCTTCATTACTGAGCGAGGAAGGTGAGAAATAAACCACCTAGAAAGTAAAGGTATGCAGCACATCAAAGTTCCCCTTGCCCTTGTAGTACGGGTATGGAGAGAATGTAGGATGTCTCCAAGCAATGTAGGCACTGGATTGTGACTCAGGAAAATGTTGATGGCATGAACATCTATGAACTGATCTGGATTGGGGAATAATACTAAGCCATATATCAGCAAGGCTAAGATCTCCTCAAAAGCATCATAGCTCATGGCCTTCAAGAACATTTGATCCTTATCTATTAGCACCTTGGCAAGAATACCCTTGACTCCGCTTCTCGTTTCTAGTACAATGTCAGACTTCTTCAGATGTAGAGCTGCAGCAATAACCTCTGGTTTAAGCTCCTTCTCTAAGCCTGTGAAGGGTCTTTGATCAAGAACAAGTATACCCAGAAGTTTAGAGAACTCCTCCATGGTTGGAACCAGCTGATAATCAGGGAATGTAAAGCAATGGTGCATAGGGTCAAAGAACTGAAACAGGACACTCATCATGTCTTCGTTGAACCCTGAAGTGACTAGATCCAATAGGTGACCATGTCTCTTGATGAACTGGGAATGATCAGACACTTGAGCAACCAACTCTTTAAGCTTAGCAGGTATGCCTACAAAGTTGATCCTGATGGTGTTTCTACGAGCAGAAGCCATGACCTGCAACAAAGAACAAAGATAAATCCCTTGGTCCTTGAAATGGTTAGGGAAAATGCTATGTTTATGATGCATGATGATGTCATGATGTTATGCTCAATCACAAACATGTGGCACACACAAGCAAGTCACACAATAGCCCTAGGTTTAAAGGCTTGCATGAGGTTCAAAGGTAAGTACCCTCCCCTGAAGTTAGTTGGTTCATCCTGTCCTATGAAAGTAACCAGGTTCTAAGGGATCTCAATATCATTGATCCTTCACAAGGGTGGTTGTTCAGTAGGCAACTTACTTGCCAACCAAAACCCTCCAAGTTTAGAATCTCAATGAGCGTAGTATCGAGTGTCAACCAACTTCAGTCTGCACCAAAGCCGGTTACCTCACTACCTTCTAAAGGCCAAGATGAGTTAACTAGGGTTCTAAAAGTTAGTTAGTGCATTGACAACATATGGCAGCCTCATATTATCCTCAACTTGACTTAAGGAACATAAGCACCAACCAAGAAGTCGCACTAACTATGGCCACCAGATCAACCATATCGATATACGTCGTACAGTTTCCTTGGTCTATTGCCATTTACCTAAGGTACACTAGATCCGGGTTAGGACCTTTCACACATAAGAGCACCCCAACAATATAATAATAAAGCAAACAAATCAAACAATATTAAAGTGATCTTAATTCCTAAGGGTACCCCTCTTAAATTTAAATCCCCAGCAGAGTCTCCAGTTCTGTAACACGGTGGGAGAACTGACTTTAAGTTATGTTGCGGATAGCAAGAGTCGCCACCGACTTTTATTTTATCCAAAAGGAAAGGGTATAAAAGAACAGGAAAGACCTTAAGAGATATTTTTGGGTCCGGGGGATAGGTTATGTAAAGGGAAGGTGTTAGCACCCTTTACATCCATGGT
The DNA here is from genome assembly GCA_963966055.1 of Lathyrus aphaca. Classification (NCBI taxonomy): domain Eukaryota; kingdom Viridiplantae; phylum Streptophyta; class Magnoliopsida; order Fabales; family Fabaceae; genus Lathyrus; species Lathyrus aphaca. The sequence goes on from OZ014523.1 coordinate 278,678,529, forward strand.
TATCCATGGGCTCTTAGTTACTTAGCTCACTTTTGAATTGTTTTTGAAAGTGTAGTGTGTGAATAGAAAAATTTTCAGAATAGTTGATAATGATCCATGTATGGATGCGTAAAAACTTGTTTTTTGAAAATTTGTTTGAAATTTGTTAAGTGTGAAAAGTTTCTGAAGTGAGCAAGTACATAAGAGGAACCTACCCTAAAGTTTTAAGTCTTTCTTGTTCTTTATCCTTTAATTGGTAAGACTATCCCTACTATTAAGGAGTAGGTAGTCACTACCTTGGATGTAAGGGACAAGTAAAGGGACATTTGTTTAATGAAGGCAACTGTGGGTGTATTAAGCATTTAGGAGGGACTATCATCATTATTCGAAAAGGGACTTGATCTTTAAAGGCAACCATTAGGGACTTGATGATTTTTCTTTTAAGGGACTTGCTTTATACACCCCACTTGACCTTATGATTAGGCAACTTTGAGAGGCAACCTTAGAAAGTGAGATGGCGATTAAAAATCGACTTACGTGTGTGAGTGTTTAATTTAGATTTATCTTATAATTAAAGTGATCTAAATTCAATTTTTAAATAGAATACATGTTTACACTCCCTAAATTACTAACCATAGCATAAAAATTAAATAAATTAAATATTTACAAAAATTTACACCAAGGAGCAATTACAATAATTAAGCAATTAAAAATAAATAGCAAAAATAAATATAGAGGCAAAATATAAATAGTAAGCAAAAAATAAATAAATAAGCAAATTATAATAGGATTAGTAATAATAAAAATTAAAAATAAATAGGGTTAGTAAAATAATAATAATAATAATAATAAATCACAATGGGGTTAGTAATAATGATAATAGTAAATCACAATATATCTAAATGGGGTTAGTAATAATAATAATAATAAATCACAATATATCTAAATGAGGTTAGTAATAATGATAATAAATATGAAAATAAATAGCATTAATGATAAAATAAATAAGAATATTAGCATAATAATTACAAGATCAAATTTTTATGAACAATTATTATTTAAGATTGCGAAGAAGATATAAACAATTAATTATCATAAAGTCTTAAATGCTATAAAAATTAAGTTAATTATAAACATATTATGAAAATAAATTATATTAAATTAACAAGTTTTAATTATTAAAAATTATTTACATGCATAATTAGATTATAAACAATTATAGAATAAATTAAACATTTTAATTTTTAGATTTTATGTACAAATTATTAAATTATTTTTAAACATATTATAATTAGATTATCATAGGTTTAATTACAAATTATTTATATATAATTTAGATTATAAACAAAGTATATAAAAAAAAATATTTACATATCATATAGAACAAATTTGATTATAATTATATTTACTGAAATTAATTGTATTAAATAAACATGCTCATGATAATTATATTTACAAGATTTTATATTAAATATTATATATACAACAAGATTAGAAATTTAAATCATAAAATAAAATTAATTTTTATTATCTAGAAAATAAATTAGGTTTTACAAAATCAGGGTTTTAGGGTTTATTAGAAAAATACTTTAAAAGTTTATAATAATATACAAAATTATATATACATATATTATGATTCAATTATATAAAAGAAATAATTTTTGAAGAAAATATGATTTTTTTTTAATATTATAAACATTGAGTAACATTTTATTGAATTATTTTATTATATATAATTATTAATAAAACCTAAATTAATTGAACAAAATAAAATAAAAGAAAACAAACCTGGCTGGGATTTGAACCCAGGAGGCTTTGTTCACCAGCAACCACACTCACCACTTGGCCATCACACACGCATGCAGCAAATAAGGGAGTAGAATTGCTTTTGTTCCTTGTCATGAAAAATCCAGAAAATAAAAGAAAGCAAAAAGGCCTGGGTGAGGATTGAACCCAGGACCTTTGAACACTCAAACGCACGCATAACCATCCGGCTGGGAGAGCCCATCTGATATTTGAATGACAATTGAACATAATATATTATACTTCATAGTTAACCTGAAAAATAGAAAAAATAATGGTACAAGGCAGGATTCGAACAAGTTTTCGTAACCAAACACAAACGCCTCTTTCCACTGGGACACATGCTTCTGTGTGACAAATAACCAAGATGAATACATAATATTTTAAATCAACATTTTAAATATAACATTCGCGCTAGAATGCCTTCATCTTCAACCTTAAATTCGTAGGGTTTCCTGCGAATTTTTCTGGGAAAACTCCTACGGATTTTCATGCCATTCAAACCTGCGAATCACATACAGCGTCATACAAGTGAAATTTCTTCAAATTGAACCTGCAAACATGATCTACCCAATAATTATAGTCCAAATATGAGTCCATTATCAATTTATATTAAGTATTCTATGAATCCCTAACTTTGAAGCTTTAACCCTAATCATGGCGGATTGCTATTTAGGTCACGAAACTCCAATCTCTTTGTCCAGAAACCTTCACAAGCTTAATACAAACATCATAAACCAAACAAAATTCATTGAAATACATTAAATTATTGAAACCGAAAAAAATATATTCAAGAACAAATAGAACTCGGATTATGCATTATGGAGTGATTTTGATGCGTATGAGTGATGGTTTTGCTTCAAGGAGGTCCAAGGAACATTGCTATGTTCTTATTTTACCTTAAAACACCTTGTATGAATGGATCCGAATATGAGTTTTGGAAGAGATTTTTGATTTTATGAACTTACTCTTAGTGCAGAAAAAATCCTCCCTTTTCAATAGAGTTAAGTTTAGTACTTATAGGAGAGTAAATTAGATCAATAAAATTGAATGGTTGTATGAAGAATTTGATTCAAAAAGATTCACAATGATCATGCTTTAAAATCCAAATATTCATGTATGAATGCTTGCTATATTTGGCCAAATCTCATGATTTCTTTCCTCTTCAATTCAAATCAACATTTAAGATCTTCTAGAAACTCAATCTCCATCAAATATTACATTTTCATATTTTATTTTTATTTAAAATGATTTTTAATGAATTAAATCAAAATAAATAAAAATAAAATAATAAAAATTCAGATTTTTAATGGTTTGGGTCGTGCATGAAGTTGGTGTATGGGTTGGGTCATCATTTGGCAAGCCCATTTGGAAGAAATTGGTTTTAGACCTCCTTTTTCATCATAAACCAACTCAAAATTTCCCAACTTTGCAAGGGCACATCTCCCTCAATTTTAAAGGTATGAGGGTGTTCTTGGACTTTTTGGAAATCTTGAAGAGTCCTCTAAACAACCCCATTGGTTTCAGGTCCATATCATTTACCAATCTCAAGTTATGCCCTTTTGAAGTTGTTGACTTTTTGTTGACTTTTGAAATGACCTATAATGTCTTAGCTCATATCTTCCAAATGAAGCATTTTTGGGCTTAACTTGAAACATCAAAGTTGTAGAGAATTCAATTTCCTTCAAAATGAGCTTTGGATGGAGACTTGGTGATGAAGTATGTGAAAGTTATGGCTGGTCAAAGTTCAGTTGACTTTTACTAAGGAAACCCTAATTTAGAAACTCCTGATTATTGATGATCTGGAATCTCCTTGATGAATCATGATCAACCCTTGATCAAATGATGAATTTTACTTCATATACTTGATGTTGGCAAAAAATCATGAAGTTTGACTTTGGTTTGACCACAGTTGACCTCAGTTTGACTTTTTGACTGCATTGACTGATTTTGACTTATCTGATCATCTGACTGAGCAAACTTTTGAGAAAAGTCTTGAAACTTGACATGGGGGTTCTTATACACATATAAGATGTTATTAAGCTCACTTGAAGTCTTGGAGGTCCATTTAGCTTGATTAAAGTCAAAACCCTAGTTTTGGATGCACTGCTTAGGAGGTGCATTGTCTGAGGGAATTGTCAACTCCTTTGACCAATTGTGAACTTTGTGAACCTTGTGAATCTTCATAAAGTGTCTTGTGATCCTCATGGGAGGTATTGTGATGCTTGTGAACCTTGTGAACCTCATGAAGTGGCTTTGTAGACCTCATGAACCTCAGGAGATCTTTGTAATCATTGTGAGTCTTGTGAACCTTGTGAACCTTCAAGAAGTAACTTGTGGACTTCATGAACCTCATGAAAGGTGTTGAAAGCATTATGGAACTTGTGAACCTTGTGAACCTTCAAGAAGCAACTTATGGACTTCATGAACCTCATGAAAGGTGTTGAAAGCATTAAGAACTTGTGAACCTTGTGAACCTTCTTAGCACACAAAGTCTTGTATTGTGAGGGCAAATTTTGGGGTGCAACAACATGACACCAAAAATTGCTGGATATTGAAGAACAAGATTCAAGATATGATTGATGCGGGAGAGATTGAATTTGACCCTCCTGGGACTCCAAATGTGATTACTGCTCCCATGCCAAATCATGAGAAGACTGTTAATGCCATTGATGAAGTTTCATATATTTCCTCAGTTGCAGATGTGACTACCCCATTATCTGTTATTAAGAAGAAGTTGGTACAAGCTGGGTTCTTTCCAGGTTGTAATGAAGATTATTTCTATTGTGCTTATAAACCGGATAGCTGCTGGAAGTTGAAGGACGGTATTCAACGCCTCATGGACAATTACACCATATTGTTTGAGAGGACACCTTCTGTGGAGAGTATGGTTGAACATATAACTCAAGGTGCGAAGGTTGAAGAGGTGGATATGGTTGATAAAATGCCAGTGAGGATTACTTCCAAGGGCCCTATTAAGATCACTCATAAGGGTCCTATCAAGATTACTGCTGAAGGCCCTGTGAGGACTGTTGCTGAAGCTAGAGTGGCTCCTATGATTATTACCACTCCTGGTCCTATTCCATATACTTCTGATATAGCTATACCCTGGAACTACGGTTCTGATGTTTATATTCATGGTGTTAAGCAGGAACCTTTAACTGATGTGGCTGATGAAAACCTTGATGTTGATAATATTGCTGGATCTAGTAAGATCACAAGAAGTGGAAGAATTTTCTCTCCTCCGGCTACCTCCAAGAATACAGTTACTCCAACTACTGCGACAAATACTGATGCCCGTGGCAAAGGTACTGTTATTGAACCTGTGCAAGCTGATGCACCAGCTGCTGATGATCTTTCTAAGCAGATGGAATAAGTACTAAAGATCATTCGCAAGAGTGATTATGATATTGTTGATCAATTGGGGCATACTCCCTCCAAGATTTATATGTTGTCTTTGTTGTTGTGTTCTGAGGCTCATGCTAAAGCCTTGATTAAGTTCTTGAAGACTGCTCATGTACCAAATGAGATTTTCCGATGCTGATTTGACTCCTGCCAAAAGAAATCATAATAGAGCTTTACATATCTCTATTGAGTGTAGGGGCACTACCCTGTCTCATGTGTTGATAGACAATGGTTCTTCACTGAATGTGCTGCCCAAAGAGGTGCTGAACAAGCTTAGTCCTGAAGATGCTGTGTTGAGACCAAGTAATATAGTGGTGAAGGCCTTTGATGGTTCGAGAAGAGTGGTGCATGGAGAAATAAATCTCCCAATCAAAGTAGGTTCTCAGGTCTTCAATTCAACCTTCTATGTAATGGATATTCGTCCTTTGTACTCTTGTTTTCTTGGGCGCCCCTGGATCCATGGGGCAGGTGCTGTGACCTCCACGTTACATCAGAAGTTGAGGTATCCAGTGAAGGGAAAAGTTATCACTGTTTACGGAGAGGAAGAATATATAGTCAGTCATGTGAATACTTTCAAGTATCTTGAAGTGGAAGGTGAATATGTTGAGACTCCATGCCAGACATATGAAGTAGTTCCTTGGGTTGTTCCTGCTGCTGAAGCTCCTCCTGTGGTTAAAAGAGTCCTTGTGGTTACCAGAGTACCTCCTACAATGGCCTCCCTCAAAGATGCTAGAGCTGTGGTTGATGAAAGTGGTTGTACTATTTGGGGTCAACTTCCTGATATTCCTTACAAGTCTGACAAGTTTGGTTTGGGTTTCACTGCAGAGTTCCAGAAGGCTGTTCGTCGTGCTCGTGCTGTTCGTATCACCAATCAAGGGATTATGAAAGATCAAATCAATGCTGTGGGTGACTATGATGAAGACTACAATCTGGATGACTGGATCTTTCCTACTGTGGGTGATGGGCTCAATAACTGGAAGGCTGAAGATGTTATTCCTATCTCCTTTAGTCAGGAGTAAATACTATTACTGTGTTGTTATTTTTAAGTTTGTAATTTTTTAACAATTAAAATCTTAAGCCTTGTGCCTTACCCGGGGCGCAATGGTATGCTTGTTTCGGGATGTCATTTCATTTGCATACTTCATTCAATAAAAATCAGTGGACGTTTCGTTTTCGTAAATATTGTGTTCATTGTCTTTCTTTTATTTTATTCTTCTTTTATCAGCTATGTGTTCTTACACACACCCACATCACTAAAATGCAGATCCTCATCCACTCTGGATCCTGTTGATAACAGTTCTACTATTGCCAATTATAATTTTGAGAATACGATCTATCAAGCTGAAGATGGAAAGGAGGACGATTGTGAAGTACCTGTAGAGCTTGCTAGGTTATTACAACAAGAAGAGAAAGCTATACAGCCACATGAAGAGCCAATCGAAGTTGTGAATCTGGGAACTGAAGAAAACAAGAAAGAGGTCAAGATAGGGGCTGAACTAGAGGATGGTGTTAAGAGCAGATTGATTCAGATGTTACATGATTATGTGGAGATCTTTGCTTGGTCCTATGAAGATATGTCAGGGTTGGATACAAACATTGTGGTTCATCGTTTACCGGTAAAAGAAGATTGTCGTCCAAAGAAGCAAAAGGTTCGTCGCATGCGTCCTGAAATGTCAGAAAAGATTAAAGCAGAGGTAATGAAACAGTTTGATGCAGGGTTCTTAGCTGTGACTTCTTATCCTCAATGGGTTGCCAATGTAGTACCGGTACCTAAGAAGGATGGTAAGGTATGTATGTGTGTAGATTACAGGGATTTGAACAAGGCCAGCCCTAAAGATGACTTTCCACTTCCTCATATTGATGTTCTGGTAGACAACACTGCTCAGCATAAGGTATTCTCTTTCATGGATGGTTTCTCTGGTTACAACCTGAAATTCTGTGATCAGGTATGAGATGTCCTAAGAGATGTCCCAACACTTGATAGGACACTTGACAAATTTAACCAAAACTTAAATAGCAAGAAAAGTAAACAACACAGAAGTTTGTTAACCCAGTTCAGTGTATAACCACACCTACATCTGGAGGCTACCAAGCCAGGAGGAAATCCACTATAAGTATTATTAATTCTAGACTTAAACCACCCTGTTTAATCTATCACTTAATAACTACCCAATGCAATTTCTACCTAAGACACACCTTAGATAAGAGTACCCTACTCACTCCCCCTCAATCACACAGTGATTAAGTTTACAAGTTTACAAAAATTGAAGACATCCTTCAAACAATACAGCTTGATCTTACTTAACAGTTTCAATCAAGTCACAAATGCACTTTTGCTTAAAAGCTCATAAAGTGGTACAATAAAAACACCTGCTATTAAAAACACTAGACACCCTATTTTGTCTTCTGAAATTCATACTCAATTCTATGAGTTTCTGTTGCTTAAATAGGTATCTGTAAATTTGGGCTTTCTGTAGAATGATCCAGCCCTAATGCACATGCAGCTTCCACCTTGAATTTAGGGTTTGTTACCTCCTAGATTCTAGGTGATTTAGGTCTTCTGTTTTAATCTGAATCTTCAATATAAAACTCCCTACAGATGCGCCTTGTTCTGTTTTTATCCATCATTAATTAATTCCAGATAATTCTCCTTAAATATCTCTGATCAGTTAATCAATAATTAATTCTGGTAGCAGGTCTGAGATGTCTCAACATCTGTTGGGACATCCTGAAAAACTGAACTTAAGTTATTTACACAATGTCCCAACATCTGGTAGAACATCCTGAAATAAGTTCATATACTCTGTTTGCTAATGTCCCAACATCTGATAGGACATTCTGAACTGAATTTAACATTTCTTGTTTGGTCAAAAATTCTGCCAATTCTTAAACATCTACAAACTCCCCCTTTGGCTAATTTTTGGCTAACATCTTTTCTGGTTTTCAGAGTGCAGCAGAAGTTCTTTTTATCAGAGAATAGCATTACTTTTCTGTTGATTCTTATTTGAGATTACTCCCCCTCAAACATATATGTATCCAATCTTGTTGCAACAGAAAAACACTATTCAGTTCAGAAGCAAACAAACAGATTTTTTCATTCATACTTAAACATCAATTACATTTGATGTTGTTCTCCCCCTTGGTAGACACAAAATTAGGGGCCAAAGATACTATTACAAATACATTGCTGTCATTACATTTGCCTCACATACATTGATCACTCAGATTCATCACTCTCAGTTTCTTCCTCCACTTCAGTTTCTTTATCAGCTTCACTTTCTTCATCAGCTTCACTGTCTTCATCAGATGCAGCATTCTGATCTTCTTCACTTTCCAACCTTTTAATGATTTCCTCAAGCTTCTGCTTTCTAGCTTCAAGCTCTTTGCAGGTGCTTTTGAGTTCAGCAATTAAAGTCTTCTTGGAGATTGGATTCCTAGTGGTTGAGGGACCAGCAGATGTCTGTCGCTCCCGAAGATTTGCATCCCCGGTACAAGCGCGAACGGTCGGCGAAAGGGACAATGAGAACACACAGCCGTGAACTCACTGGAGATGAATAGAGTCGCCAGCTAGGCATTTTTATCCCGGAGGAAAGGTAATGCTGCATAGACCTAGAAAGATATGGATAAGACGGTTGCGAACCAGAGAGACTGAGAAAGGGGGTTGGTTACAACCTGGGAAGGTATTAGCACCCAGATTGTCCGTCGTACTCGACGGGATCCACGCTTAAAAGATTTGTGTTTTAAAGGGGTAGTGTCAGTGCATTCTGTGTATAAAATAGCTGGAAAAAGATGTACAGGTGTCAGTGTAAGAAGTGAAGTGTATAATGATGTGTCAGTGCAGGGATGAGAATGAATTGCTCAAGATTATGAGGCTTAAAGAATGAAGCTGGAAGAGGGGGAATATACAGAGACTTTTGTTCGATAACCGTTAAGTTATGCCTACGTATCCTCTCGTGCAATGAGGAAGTCAGAACACCGTAGTTCGACCCAAAGAGACTGAAAGATGAATTGACTTGTGAACTGCTTGCTTGCCTATGCTCAAGTGTATGACCTGTCTGGCTCAGGTGCTAACTGTCTTGCATTAGACGGAAGAAGCAAGTTCTCGTTTGTGAGTGAATGAGATGAGAAAAGAATCCCGGAGGAGACGATTATTGTTTGTTTTTTTTTGTGTTTTCAGTCTTTTATTGCTTTTGAAATTTGTCATAAGATAATGAGCTTAAGCCTAAACCAATGGGTTAGTAAACTCATCACATCCTCCCTCTGATCAGGGGTAATGAGAATACCTTAAGTGTGAAGTCAGATTCTCACACTTAATCACCTTTGATGCAGGATTAGGATCATTAACCTACTTGTGATTATTTAAATGTTTTTGGTATTTTTGTTTAGTGTTGAGTAATGAGGTTAAGCCATAATCAAGGATTAAACAGACTCATTACACCATCCTAAAAGAAGGATGATAGATGAGAATGTTTAAGCTGAGGAAAGCTCCTCAACTTAATCCATGATTAGGGATTAAACTCATGACAAAACAAGCCTTTGATTAAGTGGATTTTATTTAATGATATGATGATGAAGTGAATTTTATGATTTGTAAGACAACTTGAGGGGGACTTGTCCATTAACACTAGGGTTAGTCCTTCTTAACCACTTAAGGAAGAATTAGAACCCTAATGCAAGGCCCAAGTTACAAGTGTGATGTCTTGATATTTATTAAGTGAATTGATTAAGAGACTTAAACACATTAAGGGTTTAACACTTAGGATTAAAGTTATACACTCCATCCTAAGAGAAGGATGCAGGCATAAGCTTAATCACAAAGCCTTAAAGCCTTTAGGGTTTAGTCCCTGATTATGAGGTGAGAAGAGAAGACTCAACAGAGACACAAAGGTAAAACTATGAGGGGAGACTAATCAAAACCCTAATCATTGTCATGCTTGGTTGATCCTAAGGTTTGTGAGGTTTGCAAGAACAAATCTTCAGAGGAGCCACCAGGAAGCAGATGAATAAGATCAAGAGAAGCAAAGTGACTTGCTTCATTCAAGAAGTCAAGTCACTTGAAGAAAGAAAGTGGGAAGAAGAAGAATGAGCAAGCTCAAACTCAAACACAAATAGAAATGCAGCAATGGATGCAAGAGAGATGAAAAGAAAAGTTATGAGAAGTGAAGGCAAATTCACTTCTCAAGTTCACTTACCACCTGAAATGTTAGAAAGGAATGCAATGCAATGCAAGATGAGATGACATGATATGATGCTAAGCAAAACCAGAAGCATGTTGATGATGATGATGATGTTATGAGGTGCTGAAAACATGAGGCAAGACATGGAGATGTTCATACAAGATCATGGATGCAAATGGTGCAAGTTAAGGAGCATGAATGAACATGAAATGTTATGAAGCATACAAGACAAATGACATGGCAAACATGTAATGCAATGATCAAACATGCTTTCTATGTGTCTTAAGATGCCAAATGAATCACAAGAATGCACAAAATGCAAAGACAAGTCAAGTTATGCAAGGAAATGCAAGAAGGATGCAAAAGAAAGCCCAAATTAGGGTTCATGAATCAAACATCAAACAAAACCCAAAAACAGAAACAAACCCTAAGATAAAAAATGGAAAATGCTACCCAAAGAAACCCTAAACCTATAATGAACCACTGCCCAAAGGGGAGCTCTCAACTCTCAACCAAGCTCAAGTTATGAATTTTTCTAAGTTATTAGGGTTTTTTAGGGTTCTTAACAAAAGAAATGCCAAACAATTAGAAAATGCAAGATCAAATCATGGCCATTTTACCCTAGAAACTACATGCCAAACACAAAACAATGCAAGAAGAATCAATGTCTCAACCTTCTCCAATATGCAGAGATGAATTTTTGAATCCATGATCAAAATAATGCATAAAAAATGATTTAATTCAATGAAAAATTCTTAAAATGCATCAAGATCAAAAAATAAATTTGGTTTGAAGGTTGGACAATGTTTCTAAATGTCTTAGAACATTTCATGAATTTTTTTGTAATTTTTAAATACCTAAAAGTATTTTTAATTAATTAATTCCCATTAATCAATTAAAAATAATCTTTTAAATATTTAAAAATACTTTTTTAATGATGAAAAATAAAATAAAAATATTTTTGTGTCATAAAAATTATTGAAACTCTTGAGAAAAAGTTTCATAATTTTTAAACAATTTTTACTATTTTAAATAAATTACACAAGTTAAATGAGAAAAAATGAAATAAAAACAAAATAAAATGGAAAGTAATTAGAAGGAGAGGCTGAGATTGCTTCTGGATTCAAAATGGTTGACTGGGCGCGCTTTTGAAGGGTCAGGATGCAATCTGACTTAATTAGGTTTTATAAATTAATTAAATGGATTTAATTAAGCTAATGATGATTAGGGCACAGTGGACCCATCTGGACCACTCACTCACGCGCGAAGTCAATGCCAGTCAGCTGATCCAACGCTCAAGATTTAAACCTCACTAATGACCTGAGATTAGGGCTAAGCATTTTCAGGTGACCGGAGAGAAGCTCCGGTCATCTTCTCCGGTGACCACCAAACCCTAGAATACGATTCAGGCAACCATTCTTCAAATTAAAGCCAGGGAAACACTCCTCTACTCAAACCTCACTCAACTCAACTCTCAAAATGAATTTCTCATGCTTAAACTAAAAGAAACGAAGCCATGAAGATTCACGGGCAAAATTTCAGAGCCCTGGTAAATCCTCATTTCTCACCCATTTCAAATTCTAAAACCACCCCCATGACCAGTAAAGCACACACAATCAATTTTTAACATAAAAATCAAGCTCTGAAAAGTTGAGAACTCGAAGCTACCTGAAGTGATGGACTGTGGATTTGAGCTCTCCTGACCTTGCTCTAGTGCAGAATGCCTTCTCTGGACCCCCTGAAGCCAATGGGAGGCTTGGAATGAGCTTAGACAAGCTACTTTGAGAAATCCAGTTCTGGTGTAGCAGAAAATGGAGTTTGTATGTGGGTGGTCTCAAGCTCTATTAATGGTTGATTATTGCTCCTTTGAATGTTTCTGACTTGTTGGTGAAGAGAAATGGTGTGTTTGTTGGCTGGATAATGAGATTCGAAGGGAGAAGAGTTTTGGACAGTTTTGTGATATGATGAGTTCTGGCCAGCTTCAATGCTCAATGCTTAGCTATATCATCTCCAACTTGTGTGGATAGACTGTGAGGCAGGTTAGTAGGGTGGCTGGATACTGTGCCAAGAGTATGGGAGCCTTTTGCAAAAAAGTCAAGTTTGTGTCCTTGAGAGCATGGGTCATGGCAGCAACTGTGTGAGGTCATGTCTTGCTCCAGCTTGAGTTGAGGAGAGCCCTTGGATTGTTTGTAGCTGACTGCAACATATGGATGACAAGCTATGCTAGCTTTTGCAACTTGACAACTTGTGTTTTCTCATGAGTTTATGCTAAGTACATGAAGCAATGCTTGCTGAATTTTGTCACATGATGTCTCAATTGGTCATGGCAATGTTGAGAAGTCAGCTAGTGATCACATAATCCCTTAAAAAAATAGCTTTTGCCAAGAATCCTCTTTTGCATACTCATGAAAATGCTTTATGGAATTTTGAGAATCAAGGCAAACCATCCAAAATTCCTTGGGCCAAAACTGTTTTTGGGGTCATGTGTGATCATGTAATGCAGCTTTGAAGTCATTTTGAAGTCACTAGAACACTTGGTTCATGAAAATGCAAGTTTTCCTTTTAGTGCATAACTTGAAAAATCAATGATTTTTGCCAACTTTGCCTTGCCATAACTTTTGATCCAAGAAGAGTTTGATCATGTTCTTGTACTTTTTGAAAAGGGAAAGATGAGATCTACAACTTTCATGACCAAAGTTTTTTCATTTGAAGCATTTTTGGATCATGAATCATGGCTTGAAATATGGCCTAAAATGATGCATTCTTGAAAAGTCAACTATGCCCAAAAAGTCAACATTTGCAAAAACCCTAAATTCTTGATTTTTATGAACTTCAACCTTCTTCCATGATCAAATAAAGATCATATACACTCAAAATGATGAAGATCACCCATTGGTTGGGTCATTGGGGGCCTCAGATGCCCTGATTTTGCACTGACTTGTCTGAAAAGTCAACTCTTGATCAGATGACTTCCCCATGGAATTTCTTCATGAAAATTGATGTGCATACTCCCTATACCATATAGAGACCAATGGAAACAAGAATGACCAAAAAATTTGGAGTTATGGCCTCTGAAACCAAAACCCTAATTTTCAGTCAACTGTGCAGTTCATCCTGGCTCTGCATCCACTCAAAACCTAGTTCTTGTGATTCCTCTGCAGTTTTGACTTTGAGGAGATGGAATATGATATAAGAACACACATGGACCCCTTTGAGTTGATTGGTGCCCTTTGGAATGGCTCAAGAAGCTCTGGGATTGCTCAGATCACAAACCCTAGGTGCAGATGCCTTAAAAGCTATCCAGTGAATCAAAAATGAGATGTGAGATGATATGATTGTGTTTATGCATATGAGGATGATCACAAGCCATGGTGCGAATGGGTGAGGGCAAATTTGGGGTGTTTACAGCTGCCCCTATTCAAACATGAGTTAGCTGTGCAGGATGTGAGCGACGGCTTAACAGGCAAACAAGATAACTTGTGGTTGAATACCAAAGACAGTCCAAAATTTGCACTCACAGAAATGAAGAAGAAAAGGGATGTAGATTGTAAAAGGAAATAAAGTATATTATGAAGTGTGGGTGACGGAGGACGACCGTCGAGCAGAGGACGACTGCTGGGTAAAGAGCACTGACGGTGACGGCCGACATGCTGGGGATAAAAGGTAAAGCTAAAACGGGGACGGCCGACTAGCTGGGGAAAGTAAGATATCATGATGGGGACGGCCATCAAGATAAAGCTGTAACATTCTCTGAGGATGTAATGAAACATGACGGGGACGGCCATCAAGCTCACAAAGGTAAAGTAACCAACGATGGGGACGGCCATCGGGCTAAAAAAGAAAAGGGACCACGACGGGGACGGCCATCGGGTTAAAGAATAAATGAAATAAACAGATGATGGGGTACGACCATCAAAGGTGAAGGACGATCACCTAGCAGGGGACGGCTGCTCTGTTGGGGATGAAAGAAATATGATGGGGACGGCCATCAAAGGTGGAGGACGACCACCTGGCAGGGTACGGCTGCCGAAAATATCAACGATGGGGACGGCCATCGGATAGAAAAGGTCAACGATGGGGACGGCCATCGGACGAGCATGATGGAGGACGACCATCAAGAAGTGGAGGACGACCACTCAGCAGGGTACGGCTGCTCTCGAGGTTTCTCATGACATAGGACGAATGCCAGATAACCAGAATCAACAATGGGGACGGCCATTGGATAAAATGATGAAGGACGATCATCAAAGGGTGGAGGACGACCACCTAGCAGGGGACGGCTGCTAGAATCGACGATGGGGACGGCCATCGGATGAGCAAGATGGAGGACGACCATCAAGAAGTGGAGGACGACCACTCAGCAGGGTACGGCTGCTCTCAAAGTTTATCATGACACAGGACGAGTGTCAGATAAAAAGGAAATTTGCTTTGTTGGCGATCTACTGGGGAGTAGTAAACACGAACGAGCGTTTACATCCAAGAAACAAAAGGTATAAGTGTTTGGTATTGTGTATGGATTAAAGATGCGGACGAGCATCCTTAAGACTATGATACGGACGAGTATCACGTAGAAACAAACTGACACATGTTCAGAGATGATGATACGGACGAGTATCAACTGGTTAACAAAGAACACGGACGAGTGTTGCATCTGAAAGGATTCTTCTGGGGAAAAGTAGATACGGACGAGTATCTATATTCAAGAAGACATAAGTGTTTGACACGGTGTACGGATTAAAAATGCGGACGAGCATCCCTAAGACTATGATACGGGCGAGCATCATGTAGAAACAAACACTAGACGCAATATTCTGAGATGATGGTACGGACGAGTACCAGCTGGTTAACAAAGAAACAAGGACTACTGTTGAATCTGTGGGGGTATGAGTGATGATGTATACAAGATACGGACGAGTATCTGTGTAAGTGTACCATGAGTGGTGAGTATTGTATTGTATAGATGAGTGTTTCAACTGTTGGGGAGAGTGACACGGACGGGTGTCAAAAGAGAAAAGTATAATATTAACAAGTATATGGGTGATGAAGGTGTAAGCGACTGCGCTGGGGATATGACACGGACGGGTGTCGAGAAAGTGTATATATAAGTATATGTGAGTGCAAAGAGGATGTCTTCGGCTTTCTGCTGGGGGTATGACACGGACGGGTGTCATGAAGTATCTGTGATATGGGTGATTTGTTTGTAAAGAGTGTTCTGGCGACTTTACTGGAGAATGGTGACACGGACGGGTGTCAAAAGGTGTATATACCGGTGTTTGTGATTTGTGAGGCAACTGCTTTTGCTGGGACCCTGGTGGGGATTTCTGTGTAATGACGATGAACAGTTTGTTATTCACAACATGACTTATGATTATGCTATGCATTTGATTTTTGCCGTAATGCTCCGTATTAGACGGAATGCTACGCTCTGAGGGGATGGTATGGTGCGAATGCTATGATTATGCAAAGGGGCACAGATCCGGGATTCGGATCCCGGTGCCGCGAAGATCCCTGGTTGATCTGCTTGAAGTGAACATCCCAGCTGGGGATGAGATCATTGGTAGATCTAATGATGTATCCGTTTGGGGAATACAGGTCACTGATTGACATATCCTTATAATATGGGACCCAGCTGGGGTTTGTAGAAGCTTTCTTCACTCTGTTGTGATCTCTTCATGCGTTGCTCTTCTGGATAGAGGCTGAAGATTCTGTGGGGATATGATCCCCTGACTTCTGCATTCTATTGAGGAAGAATGGCAACTCGGCTGGGGAATGCTGTTGATAACTCAGCTGGGGAGAGTAATGAGATGCAACTCGGCTGGGGAGAAAACATCCTGAGTGTTAAGCCTGTTTGTTGATTTGGCAACTTTGCTGGGGAGGTGGGCACCCCCCAGTGCCACGTGGGAGATAGACCGAGTTGATAATGATTTGCCAACTTGCTGAGACATAACCTGCATGCCCCAGGTTGCGTTCTGGATACCTGCAATCCTGCAACGGTAAGGAAACGTACAAAAGGTCCCGAGGTATCCCTTACTGGATTCCGTCATAGGAGTTAAGTACTTCTGAGAGTAAGCAAAATTCCCTGCAAGCATGTTTTTATTTTCCTAGAGAAAGGCATCTGTACTTATGCAATTGTATTTTCAGAGATATCAGACAATTCTTTGCAAAACATAAATGTAAAAAACGAAACATGACTGAAAATCTGATTTTATTAATTCATGTGCCCTGAATTGGCAAGATACAGTCAAAGAAACATATCTCCTGAAATGAGGAGATTGTTACAAATTGAGAAATAAAGTGCTGGCGATGCTGACGACGCTTTCAAGGAGCTTCCTCTTCTGCTATGACTCGTATGACAATGACGTTCTTCTCGTCTTGCTTTCTGGAGAGAGTTGGTTCTGATTGAAGCTTGATCCTTTGGAGCTTACCAAGTTGTAAGTGATACAGACGAATTCAGAGTGCAGTTGTTCGCTTATTCCCTTATTTTGCATGGATCGCCCTTTCGGGTTTTCAATCCATCGGGATACCCATTTTTGCCTGAGTTGTCCAATGCGGCTTTTCAACTCAGCGGGTGTACATCTTTTCATTTATTTCCCTTATTTTTTCCCGAGTCTTTTATTCTGTTTTTGACTCGCCGGGATGCCCTATTTTTGCCTGGACTTACATTCTGTTTTTATGTCCAGCGGGTCATTTTATGCGAAGTATTTTTTAACTGCATCTGAATTCACAGGGGATGGGAAATCTTCACCATCCATGGTGCTGAGCATTAGCGCTCCACCAGAGAAAACTTTCTTTACAACGAATGGTCCTTCATAGTTTGGAGTCCATTTGCCCCTATGGTCTGTATGAGGAGGGAGAATTCTTTTCAACACAAGATCTCCTACTTGGTACTCTCGGTGCCTGACTTTCTGATCGAAGGCTCTCTTCATTCTCTTCTGATATAGCTGTCCATGACAGATTGCAGCCAATCTTTTCTCTTCGATCAGACTCAGTTGTTCGTATCGGGCCCGAACCCATTCTGCTTCACTAAGTTTAACATCCATCAATACCCGTAAGGAGGGTAATTCAACTTCAACAGGTAGGACTGCTTCCATACCATATACAAGCTGATACGGTGTTGCCCCAGTGGACGTTCTGATTGACGTGCGGTACCCATGCAAGGCAAACGGTAGCATTTCATGCCAGTCTTTGTAGGTGACTACCATCTTTTGCACAATCTTCTTGATATTCTTATTCGCCGCCTCAACAGCGCCATTCATCTTTGGCCTGTAAGGAGAATAATTGTGATGTTGGATCTTGAAGTCCCGGCACAGCTCTGCCATCATTTTGTTATTTAAGTTAGAACCATTATCAGTAATGATCCGCTCGGGCACTCCATACCGACAGATGATATCTCTCTTCAGAAATCGGGCTACCACTTGTCTTGTAACATTTGCATATGAGGCTGCTTCAACCCACTTGGTGAAATAATCAATGGCAACCAGGATGAATCTATGGCCATTTGAAGCAGTTGGCTCAATCTTGCCAGTCATATCAATGCCCCACATAGCAAAGGGCCATGGTGAAGACATAATGTTCAAATGGTTGGGAGGCACATGCACTTTATCTGCGTAAATCTGGCATTTATGGCATTTCCTGGCATAGGCACAACAGTCTGCATCCATTGTGATCCAGTAATAGCCCGATCTTAATAGCTTCTTAGCCATTGCATGTCCTCCAGCATGGGTACCAAAAGAGCCTTCATGCACTTCATGCATCAACAAATCTTCTTCCGTCTTGTCAACACATCTGAGAAGTACCATGTCAAAGTTCCTTTTGTATAAAGACCCATCAGTGTTCAGAAAGAAACTACCAGCAAGCCTTCTCAAAGTCTTCTTATCATTGGAAGATGCCCCAGGTGGGTATGTTTGATCCTCCAAGAAGCATTTAATGTCATGGAACCAAGGCTTATCATCCTTGACAACATCTGCTGCAAATACATATGCTGGTCTATCAAGTCTTGATACTGAAATCTGAGGTACAAAGTTAGCCGCTTGAACTTTGATCATGGACGAAATGGTAGCCAAGGCATCTGCAAACTGATTCTCGTCCCGAGGGACATACTCAAGCTTGACTGTTGTGAAGAAAGTCAATAACCTTCTTGTATAATCCCTGTAAGGTATCAGATGATCCTGATGTGTATACCATTTCCCATTGGTCTGATTGATTACCAAAGCTGAATCTCCGAATACGGTCAATGTCTTGATCCTGAGGTCAATGGCTTCCTCAAGACCCATAATGCAGGCTTCGTATTCAGCTTCGTTGTTAGTGCAGTTGAAAGTGAGTTTTGCCGAGAAAGGCATGTGAACTCCTTTAGGTGAGTACTGCACCAACACCACGACCATTCGTGTTAACAGCCCCGTCAAACATCATAGTCCATTCTTCTTCTGGGTCAGGCCCTTCAGTGTGAACAGGCTCTTCATGATCTCTTGCTTTAATGAACATGATGTCTTCATCAGGGAAGTCAAACCTCATAGGCTGGTAATCATCAATGGGTTGCTCAGCAAGATATTCAGACAATACACTGCCCTTGATGGCTTTCTGAGAAGTGTACTGGATGTCGTATTCTGTAAGAATCATTTGCCATCTTGCAACCCGTCCGGTAAGCGCTGGCTTCTCAAATATGTACTTGACTGGGTCCATCTTTGAGATCAGTAAGGTAGTGTGGGTCAACATATACTGCCTTAGTCGGCGAGCAGCCCACGCTAAAGCACAGCAAGTTTTCTCGAGTAGTGAATAACGTTGTTCACAGTCGGTAAACTTTTTGCTTAGGTAGTATATTGCATACTCTTTTCGACCAGACTCGTCATGCTGGCCCAGCACACACCCCATTGACTCTTCTAATACTGTCAAGTACATGATTAGAGGTCTTCCTTCAACTGGAGGCATAAGGATTGGAGGTTCTTGCAGATACTCCTTGATCTTGTCAAAAGCCCTTTGGCAGTCTTCGTTCCACCTGACCGTTTGTTCTTTTCTTAACAGCTTGAACAAGGGTTCACAGGTTGCTGTAAGGTGAGATATGAACCGTGAGATGTAGTTCAATCGACCTAAGAATCCTCGAACTTCTTTCTCAGTTTTCGGTGCAGGCATTTCTTGTATAGCCTTGACTTTATCAGGATCAACCTCAATCCCTTTCTCGCTCACAATAAAGCCCAGCAATTTACCGGATCGCACCCCGAATGTGCATTTGTTGGGGTTCAGCTTTAGTTGGTACTTCCTCAGTCGCTTGAACAACTTCAGCAGATTCACCAGGTGATCTTCCTCTGTAAGGGACTTGGCGATCATATCATCCACATAACATTCTATTTCCTGGTGGATCATATCGTGGAATAATGTCACCATAGCCCGTTGATATGTTGCACCAGCATTCTTCAGTCCGAATGACATCACTTTGTAACAGAACGTGCCCCAAGGTGTGATGAACGTTGTCTTCTCCATGTCTTCAGGTGACATCTTGATCTGATTATATCCTGAAAATCCATCCATGAAGGAGAATACCGAGAACTGAGCCGTGTTATCCACCAATACGTCAATGTGAGGTAATGGGAAGTCATCTTTCGGGCTGGCTCTGTTCAGATCCCGGTAGTCAACACACATTCTTACTTTGCCGTCTTTCTTAGGCACAGGTACTATATTAGCAACCCACGGCGGATAGCTAGTTACAGCAAGGAACCCGGCGTCCCATTGCTTTTGTACCTCTTCCTTAATTTTCATAGCCATGTCTGGGCGAGTTCGGCGCAGTTTCTGTTTAACTGGTGGGCATTCTTCCCTCAAAGGCAGCTTATGCACAACAATGTCGGTATCCAACCCTGGCATGTCTTGATACGACCAAGCAAACACATCAACATACTCTTGAAGCAGATCTATCAGTTGTCTCTTCACTGAGTCTTGCAGGCAGGCCCCGATTTTAACCTCTTTCACGTCTTCATCTGTACCAAGATTGATCACTTCAACTTCCTCCTGATGAGGGGTAATAACCTTTTCCTCTTGCCTTAACAACCTGGCTAGCTCTTCAGGAAGCTCATATTCTTCATCAACCCCTTCATTAGCTTGATTGATTGGATTGTCAAAGTCATACGATGTCATAGCCGTGCTGTTGTCGGTGCTATCTGGAAGGCACTCCCTGCAAGGGTTAAGTTGGTTCATTTTAGTGATTGATTTTAATCTTGCTTTAGAAAAAAGTGAAATGAAGTTATCATTTTGAAAACACCGCCATTTATTTTTGTACAAAAAGAAAAATGGAAAAACAGTGAACAGAAAAGAAAAAGACTCGTTTGCAAAAAGATGTCTGATATTTCATTAATTTAATCTTGTTTGCACAAAAGTACAGATGACCCTGGTTACAAAATGAGTCTTGTCATCTTGGGCAAGATGCAAGACTTTGATGCATGCTTATGAAATACAGGAAATAATAATTACTCTGCATGAGTAACTCTTATAATTTCCTGGGAAGACCAGTTCGAGACACTGCTCCCCGGGATCTTTGGACGGATCCAATTCTCCAGATTGCGCTCCTCTTCCAGCTCGTCTTCCAGACAGTTGATAGCATCGGGGGTAAGCATCCCCCCACTGACAAAACCAAGCTCTCCAGCAGCCCTTGCTTGATGTTGAGTTGGTTTGTAACCCAACCCAAACTTGTCTTCTTTTTTCTCCACCGATAGCAGTTTGCCCCAGCCTTGGGCAGTTCCTTCCTCAACAACCTTCCGGGCTTGTTGGTATGATGACATTGGAGTACCAGATACAGCAGATGCTTCATTCACATTCAAAGCTTCAAACCCCTGGCTCATTGTTTCATGGATCTCTCCATCCATTTCAATGTACTTATAGGTTGCCAGGTGGCTGACAAAAATGTCCTCCTCTCCACAGATTGTGACAACTTGGCCTTCCCACTCAAATTTTAACTTTTGGTGAAGGGTAGACGTTATTGCGCCGGCGGCGTGAATCCAGGGTCTACCCAACAAACAGCTGTAGGCGGGCTGAATGTCCATCACATAAAAGATAGTTTTAAGGGTCTGCGGGCCAATTGTCACGGGCAACTCAATCTCTCCCAGCACCGATCTCTTAGAACCATCAAAGGCTCTTACTACCAGGTTGCTGGGTCTCAATGCCAAACCATCATATTCCAACTTCACCAGAGCCTTCTTTGGTAAGACATTCAGGGACGAACCTGTGTCCACCAGCACATGAGAAAGGACAGCTCCTTTGCATTCCAGGGTTATGTGCAAGGCTTTGTTGTGATTGCGGCCATCCGCTGTCAGGTCAGAATTGGTAAAACCTAGCCCATTGCTAGCAGTAACATTTCCAACCACGGTTTCCAATTGGTTGACAGTAATCTCCTCGGGCACGTAAGCTGCGTGCAGGACTTTAAGTAGTGCATTCCGATGGGCTTCGGAGCACATAAGCAGTGAGAGGATAGAGATTTTGGATGGCGTCTGGTGAAGTTGATCCACAATTTTGTAATCACTCTTTTTGATGATTCTCATAAACTCATCAACTTCTTGATCAAATGGAGTCTTCAAGGCTTCTTTGGCAGCTTGATCTTCCTGCACCGGGCTCTTTCCTTTTGCCTTGGCAGCAGCTTCTGCTTCGGCAGTAGGTCTTTGAACTTGTGAGGCGAAGAGACGTCCGCTTCGAGTGAAGCCTCCGCCTCCCCCCACATTATCTACTTGTGGTGCAGGTGTTGACGTTTCAAGAGTGATTCTTTTCCCCTCACAGTACACGTCAGAGCCATAGTGCCAAGGAATGGCCCTATTGCTTTCATATGGTACTGGTCCAGGCACCGTGACAGTGACTGGACTGATTGCTGCTGCTGAAGGGACTGTAATTGTCTGTGGATCATAAAAGATTGTAACTGGTGCTCTGGTGGGAGCAGCACCTTCTGAATGGTAGGCGGAATTATTTTCAGGATCGTAAAATATGGTGACAGTAGAGACATCTTCATGATTTGTTGCTGGAGTTGTTGGAGGTATTGTTGGAAGGACTGATGTTGTTGTTGATGGAGATTCGAAATGGAATGAAGCTGAAGTCGTAGCAGGAGAAACTGTTGAAAACTGATCATTTGGAAGGACAGGTGAAGTACTTGTTGATGTTGCTGATGAATTATCGGGAACAATAGTTGCTGCAGTTGTAGGAGGGTCTGAAACCGTTGTTGATGAAGTTGCCGGATTTGTCGGAAATGATGTAGTGATCTGTAGCAAGCCACTCTGAATAAGGCTGTCAATGCCATTCCTCAGGTCCTCACACCCGTTCCATGAAATATTGCAGTAGGGGCACCCTAGTTCACACCCCGAGAATATTTGGTTTTCACGGAGTTGAGCTTTGATTTCCACCAATGGTGTCCTGATCTGATCCACACTAGTTATTAAATAAGACGGTCTGTCTTCTTCAATAGCGTTAATTCGAGGACCACCATGGTTTGGCATAGGGTTTTTATTGACATTGGGCGGCGATGCAAAATTCAGAGCCTTGGATTCTACCAAGTCTTGTACCTTCATATGCAGAGCCCTGCATTTTTCTGTACTGTGACCAGGTGCGTTTGAATGAAAAGCACACCTAGCATTGGAGTCATAGTTCCTTGGTAAACTGTTGGGGTCCGGAGGTGCCAACGTTCTTAGCTCAACTAGGTTGAGTTTCAGAAGTTGTGGCAACAAGGCAGCATACGGCATTGGGATCGGATCGATCACTCTGTTAGCTTGGGATGGCCTCTGTTGGAATGGCCTTTGTTGATTGTTGTTGTTGTTGTTGTTGTAGTTCCTTGGAGGATACTGATTCTGCTGATACTGAGGTTGTTGCTGGAAGTTCTGTTGAGGAGGTTGATAGACTGGCTGTGGATGAGCTGGAGCAGGGATAGTGACTGCTGCTATTGACCTCTGAACATATTGGGGCCTACCCCTGTTGGTGTGAATGGCATTGGTCTCGCCAGTTCTTCTTGGGCCTGCGAAAGGCTTCCTCGTACCACTGGACGAACTAGCACCATTATCAGAGATCTTACCCATTTTTAACAGGCTTTCAATTCTCTCCCCAGCTATAACAACATCTGCGAAGCTAGTGGAGGAGAAAGCAGCCAACCTGTCAATATACGTTCCCTGAAGAGTGTTCATAAACATGTCTGCCATTTCTCTCTCAGACATTGGTGGCTGGACAGCAGCAGCAAGCTGTCTCCATCTTTGAGCATATTCTCTGAAGCTCTCCCTGGATGACTGTGACATTCCCATTAGGAGGGTCCTGTTGGGTGCCATATCTAAATTGTATTGATATTGTCGGATGAAGGCCTCTGCTAGATCCTTCCAGCATCTAATTGTTGCTCTTGTCAGATGGGAATACCACTCCCTCGAAGCTCCAGTCAAGCTATCTTCAAAATAGAACATCCACAATTTCTCATCCATTGTATAGGCCTTCAGCCTTCCCAGAAATGATTGCAAATGAGTCCGGGGGCATGAAGTCCCATTATACTTTTCGAAACAAGGAGGCTTGAACTTATGGGGGATCCTGACCCCTTCCACCAAACCCATGTCCATGACGTCGAAACCCAGAGAATTTTGAGACTCCAGTGATCTCAACTTCTCAGCTATTTCTTCCAATCGTCTATCATATGTTTCCTCTCCAGCACCCATTACTGTAAATTGGTCCTCCTGAGGATCTTCTTGAAGTACTCTCCCTGCTGTGGCAGTCCCTTGTATATTGACTGGGATGTTGGCCTCTGGATGGAGATGGGGTCCAAAAACTGGGGGATTGACATGAGGTTGGACCCTCTCGTTGTTACTTGTGCCAACAGTCCCCACATGGGGCTCATCTTGATTCCTCCCTTCTACCAAAGTTCTGAGCCTCTCCTGGCTTTGAGCTAAATTGTTCATCACTTCCATGAATTGTGTTATCTGAGTTCTCATCTCCAACCTTTCGTTGGCCATCTGGTTTCTGACCTCCGTAAGGTCTTGCTGCATCTGGTCCATTTGAATTCCCGGAAGGTTGTTTCTAGTTGGGTACCTGTGTGGCCTGTTGAGAGGAAATACCCGGCGGCGAGCAATAATTCCTGAGATTCACAACAGAGGTTAGCAACAACAAAACAAACACCTACAAAACAAACAAAAGGGTTAGTATGCAATGCAGTTATGCTTATTTGTTCTCAAGGTATCCGGTTTGGCTTTCAGTTTTGACCCTTCCAGACCCTTGAAGATGATGCTGTTGAAGTTGCTTTTGAAGTGAACTTGGATGGAAACCAACACAAATATATTACAAAGGTGAAATAATACAACTTGTTCTTTTTACAACACAAGCCCTCTAAGGGGTCAAAATACATTACAAAAAGTAAAAGTACATGGAAAAGAAACAACAACAAGCAAATGATCAAACTCCAAGGCCAAACTCATCCTCACGAACTTCCTTGAGAAGTGCTTCGGTCACAGGATCAGCCGGATGCTCCGTAAGATTCCTGATGAGAAGGTTTCTTGTAACAACAGCTGTAGCCAATTTCTTGTTTTGACTTTGGTCCTTAGACCTCTTCACTCCTGCTTTGATTTTTAGCTCTGAAATTTCCTTCTGGGCTGCTGCCAGGGCTTCTTCCATCCGCTCCATCTTATCTTGAACTCTCTTGTCTTCTAGAGTACGGGCCTCAGTGATCCGGACCCACCTGGCCTGACTCTCCTTCAAGTACAAGTCTGTTCTTGCTCTCTGGAACTGGGCTTCTTTACAAGCGTTCTTCAGAATCTGTTCACCAGCCTTAGACTTGTTGATATAATCTCCAGACCTCTCAATCTTGGTCAAGTGTTCCACTCTCAACTTTTCCAATCTCTCAATCTCCCTCACACCTTCACTCCTCTCCCGGAGGGTCTTCTGCAAGGCTTGGGTTAACTTCTCATTTCTTTCCTTCAAGCTCTCAAACTTCTCCAAACTGATGGTGGCAGGGGGTGGTGCTGAAGATGACTCAGGCATGTCTTCTATGGTAAAGGGCATCCCAGAGAATTGGGCCCTGGCACGGGACCATTCATAATATTGGACTGATGCCACATTATTGCACTTCCCCAGAGTGGTGATTCCCTTGGTTTGAACATGATCCCAGGCCCAGGCAGCCTGCCTAACAACAGCCAAACTAATCTTGTTCTCACAGTAGAGGGTCTCAACCAAGTCTTGTTCCCTTGGGGTATGAACCAGTGCATAGCCCAATTGCCTTCTGAACAGCAGAGGGTTGTGATTGATACTTCCCTTAACTCCTATCAAGGGCACATTGGGAAAGTGACCACAGCTGGTGATTATATCTCTGCCCTTGGTGCTTTGAGTACACCATCTGATGTCTGCTGAAGTGAGAGTAGTGAGCCTCTTAGCCCAGTTGCTTTGCTGATGAGGATTTAGGAATGCATCTGTCCTGGGTAGATGCTTAAGAAGCCAAGCATGGAATAATGGAGCACAAATCCTCACTAATCTTCCCCTCTGCTTCTCATTTCTCTGATGCACTGAGTAATAGAGATCTCCTAGCAAAGTTGGCACTGGGTTCTTCAGGATGAACAAATGGATTGCATTCTTGCTAACGAATCGAGGCTCATCTGCAAACAACATCATTCCATATACACTTAAGGCCAACAAAGCACAAACAGCTTTCCAATCCCCCAAGGAGGCCTTCAGACTAGCTTGAGAAACCAGGAAGTCAAGATGAAAACCAGGGATCCCAGCTTTAGAGGTCATATGCTGTTCAATCAAAACAGGCTCCAGGTGCAAAGCTTTTGCTATCTCTCCATTGCTGGGAAAGACCATTTCAGGGTTGAAAGGGATTTCCCTCTTGATAGGCGAACCAATCAAAGATGAGTATTCTTCTAATAGAGGCCCCAACTGAAAGTCTTGAAAGGTGAAGCATCTTAATGGGGGGTCGTAAAACTGAATACAGGTATGGATCAGACTCCTCTGAGATTGGTCCAAATCCATAACCAAGTCAAGTATATCCCCATAACTCTCCCTGAACAAGGGTATGTGATCTGGAGTGATCAGGGTTTGGATCCTCCTGATGTCTGATAAGTCTGGTTGGAAGAAATGATAAGTGATGTTGCTTTTCTTTGGAGCCATAAGTGCTGAAGACTGAGTAGGGTGCTAATGAAGATGCTGAGGAGTGGACCACTGGCTGGCTAGTGCAAGTCACTGAAGTATATGGCTGAAGCAAGTGGTGGTGGAGATAGGTCAATACTAACAGATGGGGTCAAAACCAAAACCAGATGAAAATGGATACCCTGAAACACAAATAAGCACATGTTAATATGATGCAATGAGTATGTATGCAAATGAAATGCAAAGGTTTGTGACTGAGCTGGATCTGATCAAAATGCCCTGATATAGGTCCATGTGTGTTCAAGAATTCCAGATGGAGGTTTATAAATCCAGTAACCAGGGTGGGGGACTCAAATAAAGAGCCACAAGTCCAGGGTTTTAGAATCACAAGAACTATCCAACATGGAGCATTCTTAACAAAGTCAAAGTAACAGGGTATTCTGAGGCCAAGGTACCTGCAAACCTGTAAACAGCCCAACCCCCTCACAGGTGGTGATCTAGAACAAGGATCCTCAGACTTGGATCAGTTATGAGAAGTGTAAACACTTCTAACCCGGAGGTACAGTGTTTACAATAACCATAACAATTCCTCCTCTAATTCACCTCAGTTTCTGAAGGTCAATACTAAAAGGTCATCCAGACTTAGCAGGCTTCCCAGATAGCCCTAGCATTGCAGGAAATCTGCAACACAGAGTTCTCAAGAAGAAACCCATATCTGAACCGTGTTTCATATTCCCGCACCAGACCGAAATGGAATGGGAAAGAATATGATTCACTCTAGCCTAGGTGTCACTCAGGTCCCAGGTATAGGACCTTAACTCTCAATGGATCACCCACCCACCAAAACAAGAAACCAAATCCAGCCAGCAACAATGACAGTATGATATATAAATGCAGTAAAGAAAGCAGTAAAGTAACTGTACATAAAGCAGTAAAAATAAAACAAATATACAAACACGAGCAGCACATAACACCCCTAATAAACACAAATCAAACAAGCGCTAGGAGGAACCCACAAAAAGAACCAGAAGCCCTGGTTGCAGTATAAGGCTCCCCAGCAGAGTCGCCAAGCTGTCGCTCCCGAAGATTTGCATCCCCGGTACAAGCGCGAACGGTCGGCAAAAGGGACAATGAGAACACACAGCCGTGAACTCACTGGAGATGAATAGAGTCGCCAGCTAGGCATTTTTATCCCGGAGGAAAGGTAATGCTGCATAGACCTAGAAAGATATGGATAAGACGGTTGCGAACCAGAGAGACTGAGAAAGGGGGTTGGTTACAACCTGGGAAGGTATTAGCACCCAGATTGTCCGTCGTACTCGACGGGATCCACGCTTAAAAGATTTGTGTTTTAAAGGGGTAGTGTCAGTGCATTCTGTGTATAAAATAGCTGGAAAAAGATGTACAGGTGTCAGTGTAAGAAGTGAAGTGTATAATGATGTGTCAGTGCAGGGATGAGAATGAATTGCTCAAGATTATGAGGCTTAAAGAATGAAGCTGGAAGAGGGGGAATATACAGAGACTTTTGTTCGATAACCGTTAAGTTATGCCTACGTATCCTCTCGTGCAATGAGGAAGTCAGAACACCGTAGTTCGACCCAAAGAGACTGAAAGATGAATTGACTTGTGAACTGCTTGCTTGCCTATGCTCAAGTGTATGACCTGTCTGGCTCAGGTGCTAACTGTCTTGCATTAGACGGAAGAAGCAAGTTCTCGTTTGTGAGTGAATGAGATGAGAAAAGAATCCCGGAGGAGACGATTATTGTTTGTTTTTTTTTGTGTTTTCAGTCTTTTATTGCTTTTGAAATTTGTCATAAGATAATGAGCTTAAGCCTAAACCAATGGGTTAGTAAACTCATCACATCCTCCCTCTGATCAGGGGTAATGAGAATACCTTAAGTGTGAAGTCAGATTCTCACACTTAATCACCTTTGATGCAGGATTAGGATCATTAACCTACTTGTGATTATTTAAATGTTTTTGGTATTTTTGTTTAGTGTTGAGTAATGAGGTTAAGCCATAATCAAGGATTAAACAGACTCATTACACCATCCTAAAAGAAGGATGATAGATGAGAATGTTTAAGCTGAGGAAAGCTCCTCAACTTAATCCATGATTAGGGATTAAACTCATGACAAAACAAGCCTTTGATTAAGTGGATTTTATTTAATGATATGATGATGAAGTGAATTTTATGATTTGTAAGACAACTTGAGGGGGACTTGTCCATTAACACTAGGGTTAGTCCTTCTTAACCACTTAAGGAAGAATTAGAACCCTAATGCAAGGCCCAAGTTACAAGTGTGATGTCTTGATATTTATTAAGTGAATTGATTAAGAGACTTAAACACATTAAGGGTTTAACACTTAGGATTAAAGTTATACACTCCATCCTAAGAGAAGGATGCAGGCATAAGCTTAATCACAAAGCCTTAAAGCCTTTAGGGTTTAGTCCCTGATTATGAGGTGAGAAGAGAAGACTCAACAGAGACACAAAGGTAAAACTATGAGGGGAGACTAATCAAAACCCTAATCATTGTCATGCTTGGTTGATCCTAAGGTTTTTGAGGTTTGTAAGAACAAATCTTCAGAGGAGCCACCAAGAAGCAGATGAATAAGATCAAGAGAAGCAAAGTGACTTGCTTCATTCAAGAAGTCAAGTCACTTGAAGAAAGAAAGTGGGAAGAAGAAGAATGAGCAAGCTCAAACTCAAACACAAATAGAAATGCAGCAATGGATGCAAGAGAGATGAAAAGAAAAGTTATGAGAAGTGAAGGCAAATTCACTTCTCAAGTTCACTTACCACCTGAAATGTTAGAAAGGAATGCAATGCAATGCAAGATGAGATGACATGATATGATGCTAAGCAAAACCAGAAGCATGTTGATGATGATGATGATGTTATGAGGTGCTGCAAACATGAGGCAAGACATGGAGATGTTCATACAAGATCATGGATGCAAATGGTGCAAGTTAAGGAGCATGAATGAACATGAAATGTTATGAAGCATACAAGACAAATGACATGGCAAACATGTAATGCAATGATCAAACATGCTTTCTATGTGTCTTAAGATGCCAAATGAATCACAAGAATGCACAAAATGCAAAGACAAGTCAAGTTATGCAAGGAAATGCAAGAAGGATGCAAAAGAAAGCCCAAATTAGGGTTCATGAATCAAACATCAAACAAAACCCAAAAACAGAAACAAACCCTAAGATAAAAAATGGAAAATGCTACCCAAAGAAACCCTAAACCTATAATGAACCACTGCCCAAAGGGGAGCTCTCAACTCTCAACCAAGCTCAAGTTATGAATTTTTCTAAGTTATTAGGGTTTTTTAGGGTTCTTAACAAAAGAAATGCCAAACAATTAGAAAATGCAAGATCAAATCATGGCCATTTTACCCTAGAAACTACATGCCAAACACAAAACAATGCAAGAAGAATCAATGTCTCAACCTTCTCCAATATGCAGAGATGAATTTTTGAATCCATGATCAAAATAATGCATAAAAAATGATTTAATTCAATGAAAAATTCTTAAAATGCATCAAGATCAAAAAAGAAATTTGGTTTGAAGGTTGGACAATGTTTCTAAATGTCTTAGAACATTTCATGAATTTTTTTGTAATTTTTAAATACCTAAAAGTATTTTTAATTAATTAATTCCCATTAATCAATTAAAAATAATCTTTTAAATATTTAAAAATACTTTTTTAATGATGAAAAATAAAATAAAAATATTTTTGTGTCATAAAAATTATTGAAACTCTTGAGAAAAAGTTTCATAATTTTTAAACAATTTTTACTATTTTAAATAAATTACACAAGTTAAATGAGAAAAAATGAAATAAAAACAAAATAAAATGGAAAGTAATTAGAAGGAGAGGCTGAGATTGCTTCTGGATTCAAAATGGTTGACTGGGCGCGCTTTTGAAGGGTCAGGATGCAATCTGACTTAATTAGGTTTTATAAATTAATTAAATGGATTTAATTAAGCTAATGATGATTAGGGCACAGTGGACCCATCTGGACCACTCACTCACGCGCGAAGTCAATGCCAGTCAGCTGATCCAACGCTCAAGATTTAAACCTCACTAATGACCTGAGATTAGGGCTAAGCATTTTCAGGTGACCGGAGAGAAGCTCCGGTCATCTTCTCCGGTGACCACCAAACCCTAGAATACGATTCAGGCAACCATTCTTCAAATTAAAGCCAGGGAAACACTCCTCTACTCAAACCTCACTCAACTCAACTCTCAAAATGAATTTCTCATGCTTAAACTAAAAGAAACGAAGCCATGAAGATTCACGGGCAAAATTTCAGAGCCCTGGTAAATCCTCATTTCTCACCCATTTCAAATTCTAAAACCACCCCCATGACCAGTAAAGCACACACAATCAATTTTTAACATAAAAATCAAGCTCTGAAAAGTTGAGAACTCGAAGCTACCTGAAGTGATGGACTGTGGATTTGAGCTCTCCTGACCTTGCTCTAGTGCAGAATGCCTTCTCTGGACCCCCTGAAGCCAATGGGAGGCTTGGAATGAGCTTAGACAAGCTACTTTGAGAAATCCAGTTCTGGTGTAGCAGAAAATGGAGTTTGTATGTGGGTGGTCTCAAGCTCTATTAATGGTTGATTATTGCTCCTTTGAATGTTTCTGACTTGTTGGTGAAGAGAAATGGTGTGTTTGTTGGCTGGATAATGAGATTCGAAGGGAGAAGAGTTTTGGACAGTTTTGTGATATGATGAGTTCTGGCCAGCTTCAATGCTCAATGCTTAGCTATATCATCTCCAACTTGTGTGGATAGACTGTGAGGCAGGTTAGTAGGGTGGCTGGATACTGTGCCAAGAGTATGGGAGCCTTTTGCAAAAAAGTCAAGTTTGTGTCCTTGAGAGCATGGGTCATGGCAGCAACTGTGTGAGGTCATGTCTTGCTCCAGCTTGAGTTGAGGAGAGCCCTTGGATTGTTTGTAGCTGACTGCAACATATGGATGACAAGCTATGCTAGCTTTTGCAACTTGACAACTTGTGTTTTCTCATGAGTTTATGCTAAGTACATGAAGCAATGCTTGCTGAATTTTGTCACATGATGTCTCAATTGGTCATGGCAATGTTGAGAAGTCAGCTAGTGATCACATAATCCCTTAAAAAAAATAGCTTTTGCCAAGAATCCTCTTTTGCATACTCATGAAAATGCTTTATGGAATTTTGAGAATCAAGGCAAACCATCCAAAATTCCTTGGGCCAAAACTGTTTTTGGGGTCATGTGTGATCATGTAATGCAGCTTTGAAGTCATTTTGAAGTCACTAGAACACTTGGTTCATGAAAATGCAAGTTTTCCTTTTAGTGCATAACTTGAAAAATCAATGATTTTTGCCAACTTTGCCTTGCCATAACTTTTGATCCAAGAAGAGTTTGATCATGTTCTTGTACTTTTTGAAAAGGGAAAGATGAGATCTACAACTTTCCTGACCAAAGTTTTTTCATTTGAAGCATTTTTGGATCATGAATCATGGCTTGAAATATGGCCTAAAATGATGCATTCTTGAAAAGTCAACTATGCCCAAAAAGTCAACATTTGCAAAAACCCTAAATTCTTGATTTTTATGAACTTCAACCTTCTTCCATGATCAAATAAAGATCATATACACTCAAAATGATGAAGATCACCCATTGGTTGGGTCATTGGGGGCCTCAGATGCCCTGATTTTGCACTGACTTGTCTGAAAAGTCAACTCTTGATCAGATGACTTCCCCATGGAATTTCTTCATGAAAATTGATGTGCATACTCCCTATACCATATAGAGACCAATGGAAACAAGAATGACCAAAAAATTTGGAGTTATGGCCTCTGAAACCAAAACCCTAATTTTCAGTCAACTGTGCAGTTCATCCTGGCTCTGCATCCACTCAAAACCTAGTTCTTGTGATTCCTCTGCAGTTTTGACTTTGAGGAGATGGAATATGATATAAGAACACACATGGACCCCTTTGAGTTGATTGGTGCCCTTTGGAATGGCTCAAGAAGCTCTGGGATTGCTCAGATCACAAACCCTAGGTGCAGATGCCTTAAAAGCTATCCAGTGAATCAAAAATGAGATGTGAGATGATATGATTGTGTTTATGCATATGAGGATGATCACAAGCCATGGTGCGAATGGGTGAGGGCAAATTTGGGGTGTTTACAATGTCCCAGAAGGTGCTTCAACATCTGCAGCATGGTGACTGAGAAATAATTTGTAGTGAAAAGCCAGGGGACTCTCTCTCTTGCAGACTGTGTCCTTCTCATTTAAAATCCCAGGGTATTGACTTAGAACAATACCACACAGCAAGGAGGGAAAAGCTATGGGCAGCTTTGTTGCAGAGGAGCTGGCATGCTTCAAGGTCTGATCAAAAATGTAAGCTCCATAGTCCATCTTGGTTTGAGTTCCCACAGCATAGATGAACCTGGCCAGACCAGTTGAGATTGAAGAAGTGTGGTTGGTAGGCACCCAGTTAGCAGTACCAATCCTGTTCAGCATGGCATACTTTCTGGTAAGCATGCTCACAGAGAGCTTTCCCTTCACAGGCCATGCCTTGACCTGGTTTGCAGTGATCACCTTACAGATTTGGTTATCTGTTTTGCCTAGCTCATTTGGTCCATCTGTTTCTCTTCCTAGGTATTGATTTATGATTTGAGGAGAGAACTCAACACACTTACCTCTCACAAACACTTTTCTGAACTCAGATGACTTACCATTTGAGCAATCCTCCTGAAGATTCACAATGAACTCTTTGACAAGAAGTTCATAGCAGGGAGAGAACTCTGAGACTGTCTTGAACAGTCCTGCAGCAGAGATGAGGTCAATCAGTTCTGTGCACTCAAGTGCATTGCTGCTCAGTTCTCTTTCTAGAGCAACCCTTCTTTGGTACACATATTTCCATCTGTTGACACTGGAGACATGATGGAACGATATGTTGTCCAAGGGAGCTTCTGGAACAGTAGTTGAAGCTCTGGATGATGTTGGTCTCTTCTTGGGAGGAGATGTTGGGACATCTGATCCAACATCTGAATCTGATGGTGTGGCAGCTTTTCTCTTCTGGGTTTGGACTTTGCTCCATGGTTTTGTTGGACCAAAGGTAGCTTTAGCATTGCCTTTCTTTGGACTAGCCTTCTTCTTCTCAGGGATTGCTGCTTCATCTTGCATCTTGCCTTTCCTGGACCTTAGCCTTTTGGCTATGCTGGGTTTAACAGAGGCTATGATCTCTGCATCAGAGTCCTGCTCCAGGTTCACCACTGGATGAGATTGAGCAGTCTCCTCTTCAGCTTGTTGATCAGCAGGGATTTGACCTTCATTTGAGGCTTTGGTCTGATCCTCAGAGATTTCTTCATCATTTTCATTTGAGGTCTTATTCTGGTCCTCAGTTTGTTCCAACTCAACATCAGATGAGTTCTTTCTCTTATCTTCAGATGTTCCAACATCTGTTGGGACATCTTGTTCTTCTGCAGCTTGAGCTTGTTCTTCTTGAGAAGCAGGCATGGTGTTCAGAGGAACAGAGATCCCACTCACCTTTCTTTGTTCAAACAGAATTTGAGTGACAATCTCCTTGATTGAATCATCCACATATTGTGAAGATTTAGGGGGCATGTTAGCTGGAGAGGGAGTGCCTTTAGCTTTGCTTCTGACTTGATCTTTACCTCTCTTTGGAGTTCTTGCCTTTTTAGTGTGAGAAACGCTTCCCCTGAGTTCGTCCAATGGGGTTGATTGCATTGGTACTACAGAAATGGGAGTGGCATGAACTACGTCTTCTTGATTGAGAACTTCTTCAGTTGAGTTAGGGTTTTGAGACATTGTTGAGGAAGATGGATAGAAAGCTTTAGGGTTTTTAATTTCTGGAGAATAGCTGGTTAATGTGAATCGCTTGTGATAGTATGATGGGAATCTTGATAGCTGATTATAAGCAGTTACTAAATAAGTAGCCGTTACAGTGCAAATGATTAGAGCTGGAATTCCCAAGGATCTTGTCCAGATTAGTTTTGCCATCTGGACCTTATGCCAAACAATGTCATATGACATGTTGGCACATCTCATTAACTGCTAGATATCACATAAACAGATTCCAAGTTTGCCCCTTAAGTTCTCAAATTGTGTAGCATCCAATGCTTTGGTAAAGATATCAGCTAACTGCAGATTTGTAGCTACATGCTCCAATGAAATCACTTTTTCTTCTACAAGATCTCTGATGAAATGATGTCAGATATCAATATGCTTTGTCCTGCTATGTTGGATAGGATTCTTTGATATGTTGATTGCACTTAAGTTGTCACAGTACAATGTCATGACATCCTGTGGGACATTGTACTCAGTGAGCATCTGCTTCATCCAAACCAACTGAGAACAACTACTACCTGCTGCTATATACTCAGCTTCAGCTGTAGATAAGGATACACAATTCTGTTTCTTACTGAACCAAGAAATCAGATTGTTTCCTAGAAAGAAGCATCCTCCTGAAGTGCTTTTTCTGTCATCAGCACTTCCTTCCCAATCAGCATCACAGAAGCCAGTGAGAATTGGTTTGCAACCATGAAAGTACATTATGCCATAGTCACAAGTACCATTAACATATTTAAGGATTCTCTTGACTTGATTGAGATGACTGATTTTTGGATCAGCTTGATATCTTGCACAAACTCCTACTGCAAATGCAATGTCTGGTCTGCTAGCAGTCAAGTATAACAAGCTTCCAATCATGCTTCTGTATAAGCTTTGATCTACATTCTCACCCTTTTCATCTTTAGTCAGCTTTAAATGTGTGGGGGCAGGAGTTCTCTTGTGAGCAGCATTTTCCATTCCAAATTTCTTGACTATGTTCTTGGAATATTTGCTTTGTGAGATGAACATTGAGTCTTCCATTTGCTTTATTTGCAGACCAAGAAAGTAGGTTAACTCACCTACTAGGCTCATTTCAAATTCAGATTCCATCTGCTTGACAAAATGTTTGACCATCCTGTCAGACATCCCACCAAAGACAATGTCATCAACATATATTTGAGCAATCATGACATTTCCTTCTTCATCTTTAACAAACAGGGTTTTATCAATCCCACCTTTTCTGTATCCTTGCTTGATAAGAAATGTGGTCAGTCTTTCATACCATGCCCTTGGAGCTTGCTTTAACCCATAAAGTGCCTTCTTGAGTTTGTATACATGATTTGGACAGCTTGGATCAACAAATCCTTTAGGCTGTTCTACATATACTTCTTCATTAAGGTAGCCATTTAAAAAGGCACTTTTCACATCCATTTGAAATAGCTTGAACTTCAAGATACAAGCAATTCCCAACAACAGTCTGATTGATTCAAGCCTTGCTACTGGTGCAAAGGTTTCATCAAAGTCTACCCCTTCAATTTGAGTGTATCCTTGAGCTACAAGTCTAGCTTTGTTCTTTGTAACAACTCCTTGTTCATTTGACTTGTTCTTATACACCCATTTTGTTCCAATCACATTTATGTCATCAGGTCTAGGAACAAGATTCCACACTTCATTCCTTGTGAATTGACTTAATTCCTCTTGCATAGCACAAATCCAGTATTCATCAGTGAGAGCTTCCTTGATATTTTTAGGTTCTATTTTGGAAACAAAACAAGAACCTGAAATCACTTCTCTTGATCTAGTGCTCACACCTCTGTTGGGATCACCAATTATCAAATCTTTGGGATGATCCTTCTGAATTCTGATGGAGGGAGGTTTGCTTGATTCTTCTGACCTTGTATCATTTTGAGTGAAGTTATATTGATCATTCTTTTCTTCAGCTTCAATCTTGATATCAGCAGATGTTCCAACATCTTCTGGGACATCTGTAGGAGCATCATCAATTATCACATTTATGGACTCCATGATAACCTTGGTTCTAGAATTAAATACTCTATATGCTCTGCTGTTTATGGAGTATCCAAGGAAAATCCCTTCATCACTTTTAGGATCCATTTTTCTTCTTTGTTCCCTATCTGCCAGAATATAACAGATACTTCCAAAAACATGGAAGTACTTAACTGTGGGTTTTCTGCCCTTCCACACTTCATATATTGTAGACAAAGTTCCTTTCCTTAAAGTAACTCTGTTATGGATGTAACAGGCAGTGTTCATAGCTTCAGCCCAAAAGTACAGAGGTAACTTTTTAGCATGGATCATAGCTCTTGCTGATTCTTGAATGGTTCTATTCTTCCTTTCAACAATCCCATTCTGTTGAGGAGTGATAGGTGAAGAATACTCATGATTGATTCCTTCTGAAGAGCAGAAATCTAAGAACTTTTGATTCTCAAATTCTTTTCCATGATCACTTCTTATTTTGATCACACAGCAGGATTTTTCCCTTTGCAATCTTTGACATAATTCTTTGAATACATCAAATACATCTGACTTTTCTTTGATGAAGTTTATCCATGTATATCTTGAAAAATCATCCACCACAACATAGGCATACCTCTTACCACCAAGACTTTCAACCTGCATAGGTCCCATAAGATCCATATGTAGAAGTTCCAAAACTTTGGAAGTTGTCAGATGTTGGAGCTTTGGATGGGACATCTTGGTTTGCTTGCCTATTTGACATTCACCACATATTTTGCCATCATCAATCTTCAGTTTAGGAATACCTCTTACAGCATCCATAGATATGATCTTCTTTATGCCTCTGAAATGAAGATGACCTAGTCTTTGATGCCACAGTTTCACTTCTTCTTCTTTAGCTAGAGAGCAGGTTGAAGTGAGACTGAGATTTTGGGATTCCCACATGTAACAGTTGTCATTAGATCTGGCTCCTTTCATGACAACCTCTTGTTCTTTGTTAGTCACTATGCATTCTGATTTGGTAAAGTTTACACTGTATCCTTGATCACATAGTTGACTTATGCTGATTAGGTTAGCAGTTAAACCTTTAACTAGCAGCACATCATCTAGTCTTGGAACATCTTGACAATCCAAGGTTCCAACTCCCTTAATTTCTCCTTTATCTCCATCTCCAAAGGTAACATACCTGGATGAATGTGATTTTAAGTTTACTAGCAAATTCTTCAATCCAGTCATGTGTCTTGAGCATCCACTGTCAAAGTACCAGTCTTCTTTAGCTGATACTCTCAGTGATGTATGTGCTATGTATGCAGTACTTTTCTTTGACCAGATGAGTTGAGATTTCTTTTGATGCCTCTGCCCTGTGTGTTGTTCAGCTGATCTCCAAGCTTGATTATTGATCTTGTTTTTGGGTATGTGACTTTGATCAGTCTGAGTGTCAGCTTTTGGTTTCCAAACCTTCTTGATGACCTCTGTCTTCTGCTTAGGAGGTTGCTGATGTCTATGCAGCACTTTCTTGGTACCTTCTACTTTCTGCTTGGAAGATTGTTGATACATCTGATTTGGATATCCATGTAGCTTATAACAGTGAGGTTTGATATGCCCAAATCTTCCACAGTGATGGCATCTCCATCTTTGATACTTCTTCTTCATTTTGTTCTTTCCAGAATGTTGAGACATCTGTTGGAACATTATGTTTGTCTTTGTGTTCTGATGTTGAAGCATCTGTTGGGACATCTTATTTGACTGTATAGTTTTTGAAGTAGTTTTGCTAGAGCTGGCTTCATCTCTGTTATATCCCAGTCCACTTTTGTCCCCTGAATGTTTATTATTGCTGAGAATAACATCCAGTGTGTTTGAGCTGTTGTTCAACATTCTAACAGATTTGGACATATGTTCCAACTTAGAGTTGAGAAGGCTTACTTCACTTTTTAAGGTGTCAATGATCTCCTGATCATTTGCTTTGTCATCTTCTAATGCCTCATTCTGCTTCTTTAGCTTTATAACTTCACTGCATATTTCAGAGCTTCTTTTGTATAGATCTTTGAATGCTTGCTCAAGTTCTTCATAAGTAAGTTCTCCACAACTGGAATCACTATCATATTCACACAGTCCAGCTAAAGCAGTAATATGCTTAGCTGATTCTTCTTCTGAATCTCCTGAGTCTTCATCAGACCAGGTCACAGAGAGTCCTTTCTTTTGCCTCTTTAAGTAGGTAGGACATTCAATCTTGATGTGTCCATATCCTTCACATTCATGGCATTTGACTCCTTTATCTTGACTGGTCTTTTCAGCATACTTTAATCTTTTGTTAACATCATAAGGTCTTCTGTTCTCAGAGTTTGTGTTTCTTCCACTAGGTTTGGATTTTCCTTCCATTTCTCTGAGAATCTGTTTGAATTGTCTTCCAAGCAAGGCAAGGTTTTCTGATAAGCTTTTATCATTTGCTGATTCATCATCTTCTTCTTCATTTGTATTTGACACCAAGGCTATGCTTTTGTTCTTTTTGACATTTGTGTCATTCATTCCCATCTCAAAAGTTTGAAGGGAACCAATGAGTTCTTCAACTTTCATGGAGCATATGTCTTGAGCTTCTTCTATTGCAGTTACTTTCATGTCAAATCTTTTTGGCAAAGATCTGAGAATCTTTCTTACAAGCTTTTCATCAGTCATCTTTTCTCCCAAAGCTCCAGAAGTATTGGCTATATCCAAGATGTTCATATAGAACTCATGAATTGATTCATCTTCCTTCATTCTCAAGTTTTCAAATTTGGTGGTGAGAAGTTGAAGTCTTGACATTTTTACTTTTGATGTTCCTTCATGAGTTGTTTTGAGAGTATCCCAAACATCTTTGGCCAGTTCACAATGATGCACAAGTCTGAAAATGTTCCTATCAATGCCATTGAATAAAGCATTTAAGGCTTTTGAGTTGCCTAGTGCTGAGTCTTCTTCCTCCTTACTCCATTCTTCTTCAGGTTTCAGCACTTTTGATCCATCTTTCGTGTCTTGGACAAGATGATCCCATCCAACATTGACTGCTCTCCATGCCCTGTTGTCAAGTGACCTTAATAATGCAATCATTCTTGGCTTCCAGTAGTCATAATTAGATCCATCCAGTATAGGTGGTCTATTTACTGACCCTAAATCTCTGTCCATGTTACAGAATTTGTATTCCCTAGATCTCACCCAGTATAAACAGGCAGGGTGCCTGCTCTGATACCAATTGAAATTCTGTGATCAGGTATGAGATGTCCTAAGAGATGTCCCAACACTTGATAGGACACTTGACAAATTTAACCAAAACTTAAATAGCAAGAAAAGTAAACAACACAGAAGTTTGTTAACCCAGTTCAGTGTATAACCACACCTACATCTGGAGGCTACCAAGCCAGGAGGAAATCCACTATAAGTATTATTAATTCTAGACTTAAACCACCCTGTTTAATCTATCACTTAATAACTACCCAATGCAATTTCTACCTAAGACACACCTTAGATAAGAGTACCCTACTCACTCCCCCTCAATCACACAGTGATTAAGTTTACAAGTTTACAAAAATTGAAGACATCCTTCAAACAATACAGCTTGATCTTACTTAACAGTTTCAATCAAGTCACAAATGCACTTTTGCTTAAAAGCTCATAAAGTGGTACAATAAAAACACCTGCTATTAAAAACACTAGACACCCTATTTTGTCTTCTGAAATTCATACTCAATTCTATGAGTTTCTGTTGCTTAAATAGGTATCTGTAAATTTGGGCTTTCTGTAGAATGATCCAGCCCTAATGCACATGCAGCTTCCACCTTGAATTTAGGGTTTGTTACCTCCTAGATTCTAGGTGATTTAGGTCTTCTGTTTTAATCTGAATCTTCAATATAAAACTCCCTACAGATGCGCCTTGTTCTGTTTTTATCCATCATTAATTAATTCCAGATAATTCTCCTTAAATATCTCTGATCAGTTAATCAATAATTAATTCTGGTAGCAGGTCTGAGATGTCTCAACATCTGTTGGGACATCCTGAAAAACTGAACTTAAGTTATTTACACAATGTCCCAACATCTGGTAGAACATCCTGAAATAAGTTCATATACTCTGTTTGCTAATGTCCCAACATCTGATAGGACATTCTGAACTGAATTTAACATTTCTTGTTTGGTCAAAAATTCTGCCAATTCTTAAACATCTACACAACCAAATCAAGATGGCACCTGAAGATATGGAGAAGACAACATTTGTTACACAGTGGGGCACCTTTTGCTATAAAGTGATGCCATTTGGTTTGAAGAATGTCGGGGCAACATATCAGCGTGCTATGGTGGCTTTGTTTCACGATATGATTCATCATGAGATAGAGGTATATGTGGATGATATGATATCCAGGTCCCAGAATGAAGAGCAACATCTTGATCATCTGCATAAGTTGTTTGAAAGGTTGAAGAAATACAAGTTGAGATTGAACCCAAACAAATGTACTTTTGGAGTTAGATCTGGTAAACTCCTGGGTTTCATTGTTAATGGAAAAGGTATTGAAGTGGATCTTGCTAAAGTAAACGCTATACAAGAGATGCCAACTCCCCGTAATGAGAAGGAAGTTAGAGGTTTCTTGGGACAATTAAATTACATTGCAAGATTTATTTCCCAATTAACTGCTACCTGTGAGCCAATCTTCAAGTTGTTGAAGAAAGATCAGGTAATGGAGTGGAATGATGAGTGCCAGACAGCCTTTGATGAAATCAAGAGATATCTTCTAGAACCTCCCATTTTGATGCCACCAGTTGATGGAAGACCCTTGATTATGTACTTAACAGTATTAGACAACTCAATGGGGTGTGTGTTGGGGCAACATGACGAGTCTGGTCGAAAAGAGCAGGCAATATACTACCTTAGCAAAAAGTTTACCGACTGTAAAACAAGATACTCACTGCTCGAGAAAACTTGTTGCGCTTTGGCATGGGCTGCTCGCCGACTAAGACAGTATATGTTGACTCATACCACCTTATTGATTTCGAAGATGGATCCAATCAAGTATATATTTGAGAAACCTGCTCTCTCCGGACGAATAGCAAGATGGCAAATGATCTTAACAGAATATGATATACAGTATACTACCCAGAAGGCCATTAAAGGAAGTGTTGTAGCTGATCATTTGGCTCATCAAGCAGTGGATGATTATCAGTCAATGAGTTTTGAGTTCCCTGATGAAGACATTATGATTATTATTAAATAACCTGGACAATATGACGGACCTGAACAAGGATCCCGATGGACTATGGTTTTTGATTGATCTTCTAATGCACTTGGTAATGGTGTTGGTGTTGTGATCAGTTCCCCTGAAGGTTGTCATACCCCAATTACTGCAAGACTTTGTTTCTATTGTACTAATAACATGGCTGAGTATGAGGCATGTATCCTGGGTATCAAAGCTGCCATTGATATGAAGATTCAGTTCCTGGACGTATATGGAGATTCAGCCCTAGTAGTGAGTCAGATCAAAGGAGATTGGGATACCAAGCATGATAATCTCATTCCTTACAGAGAGCATGTGTTGTCTTTGATCCCATATTTTGAAGATATTACCTTTGGACATATTCCACGAAGAGAAAATCAGTTGGCAGATGCATTAGCCACCATGGCATCTATGTTTGAGATTAGCTGGGATGATGAAGCTCCCAAGATTACTATTGATAGATTTGAGAAGCCTGCATACTGCAATGAGATTGATACTGAAAAAGCAGAAGAGAAGCCTTGGTTCTATGAAGTGAAAAGATATCTTGAAGCTCAGGAGTTCCCTGAAGGGGCATCTGTCAAAGATAAGAAGTTTCTGAGGAGGTTTTCTGCCAAGTTCTTCTTGAGTAATGGAATTTTGTACAAGCGCAATCATGATTCAACTTTGCTTCGCTGTGTGGATAAGAAGGAAGCAACTGAGATTATGGAAGACATGCATGATGGGATCTTTGGCACTCATTCTAGTAGTCATACCATGGCAAAGAAGATATTGAGAGCAGGTTACTATTGGTCTACCATGGAAGCTGACTGCTATCAACATTCCAGAAAATGTCACAAGTGTCAAATCTATGCTGATAAAGTACATATACCTCCATCGCCATTGAATGTGTTGAAAGCTCCTTGGCCTTTTGTCATGTGGGGCATTGATATGATTGGTGAGATCAAACCTACTGCTTCTAATGGGCATCGTTTCATCCTGGTTGCTATTGATTACTTTACTAAGTGGGTGGAGGCAGCTTCATTTGCATCTGTTACTAAGAATGTGGTGGCTCGATTCATTAAGAATAATCTCATATGTAGGTATGGCATCCCTGAAAGGATTATCACAGATAATGACTCTAATCTGAACAACACTATGATTACTGATCTCTGCACACAGTTCAAGATTAAGCATCACAACTCTTATCCGTATCGTCCGAAGATGAATGGGGCAGTAGAAGCTGCTACAGGAAATCTGTAGCACAGAGTTCTAAAGAAGAAACCCACATCTGAACCGTGTTTCATATTCCCGCACCAGACCGAAATGGAATGGGAAAGAACATGAACCACTCTAGCCTAGGTGTCACTCAGGTCCCAGGTATAGGACCTTATCTCTCAATGAAACCCCACCCACCAAAGCAAAAACCAGATCCAGCCAGATGACAATATGACAGTATGATATATAAAGCTGTAAAGAAAGCAATAAATAACTGTACATAAAGCAGTAAATAAAGCAACTATACAAACACAATTAGCACATAACACCCCAGTAAACACAAATCAAACAAGCGCTAGGAGGAACCCGCAAAAAGAACCAGAAGCCCTGGTTACAGTATAAGGGTCCCCAGCAGAGTCGCCAAGCTGTCGCTCCCACCAAATGACACCTCAGGTCAAGAGGGGTACATACGCGAACGGTCGGCGAAAAGAGGAATGAGAACATACAGGGGTGAACTCAGAAAGACAAAGAGTCGCCAACTAGGCATTTTTATCCCAGAGGAAAGGCAATGCTGCATAGACCTGAGAAAAGATATGGATAAGACGGTTGCGAACTAGAGAGACTAAGAAAGGGGGTTGGTTACAACCTGGGAAGGTATTAGCACCCAGATTGTCCGCCGTACTCGACGGGATCCACGCTTGAAAGATTTGTGTTTTAAAGGGGTAGTGTCAGTGCAATCTGTGTATAAAAGAGCTGGAAAAGGATGTACAGGTGTCAGTGTAAGAGAAGTGAAGTGTATAAGTGAAGTGTCAATGTAAGAACAAGAATGAAATGCTCAAGACTATGAGGCTTAAAGAATGATACTGGAAGGAGGGGGAATGTACAGAGACTTTTGTTCGATAACTGTTAAGTTATGCCTACGTATCCTCTCGTGCAATGAGGAAGTCAAAACACCGTAGTTCGACCCAAAGAGACTGAAAGATAAATTGACTTGTGAACTGCTTACTTGTCTATGCTCAAGTGTATGACCTGTCTGGCTCAGGTGCAAACTGTCTTGCATTAGACGGAAGAAGCGAGTTCTCGTTTGTGAGTGAGTATGATGAGAAAAGAATCCCGGAGGAGACGATTATTGTTTGTTTTTTTGTATTTTCAGTCTTTTATTGCTTTTGAGAGTTTATCATAAGAAAATGAGCTTAAGCCTAAACCAATGGATTAGTAAACTCATCATATCCTCCCTCTGATTAGGGGTAATGAGAATACCTCAAGTGTGAAGTCAGTATCTCACACTTAATCACCTTTGATGTAGGATTAAGATCATTAACCTAATTGTGATTAGTTAAATGTTTTTGTTGTTTTTGTTTAGTGTTGAGTAATGAGGTTAAGCCATAATCAGGGATTAAACAGACTCATTACACCATCCTAATAGAAGGATAATAGATGAGAATGTTTAAGCTGAGGAAGACTCCTCAACTTAATCCATGATTAAGGATTAACCTCATGACAAAACAAAG
Organism: Lathyrus aphaca; assembly: GCA_963966055.1. Lineage (NCBI taxonomy): Eukaryota > Viridiplantae > Streptophyta > Magnoliopsida > Fabales > Fabaceae > Lathyrus > Lathyrus aphaca. The sequence goes on from OZ014523.1 coordinate 278,722,735, forward strand.
CCTTTATTAGATGGATTTTAGTTAATGATAAGATGAAGAAGTGAGTTTTATGATTTGTAAGACAACTTGAGGGGGACTTGTCCATTAACACTAGGGTTAGTCCTTCTTAACCGATTAAGGAAGAATTAGAACCCTAATGCAAGGCCCAAGTTACAAGTTTGATGTCTTGATGGTTTTTAAATGAATTGATTAAAGGATTTAAACACATTAAGGGTTTAACACTTAGGATTAAAGTTATACACTCCATCCTAATAGAAGGATGCAGGCATAAGCTTAATCACAAAGCCCTAAAGCCTTTAGGGTTTAGTCCCTGATTATGAGATGAGAAGAGAAGACTCAAAGATGACACAAAGGTAAAACTAAATGGGGGACTAATCAAACCCTAATTGTTATCATGCTTGGTCATTCCTAGGTTTTGTGAGGCTTAAGAAGAAAATCTTCAGGGAACCACCAAGGAGAGAAGCAGATGAAAGGAGCAAAGAGAAGCAAAACAACTTGCTTCACTTAAGAAGACAAGTTGCTTGAAGAAAGAAAGTAAGATGAACAAGAATGAGCAAGCTCAATCCAAAGCACAAGATAAAATGCAGAAATGATGCATAAGAGAGATGAAAAGAGATTGTGAGAAGTGAAGGCAAATTCACTTCTCAATACAACTTACCACCTGAAAAGTTAGCATAAGAAATGAAATGCAATGCAAATGAGATGCAATGTCATGATGCAAACCAAGACCAGGAGCATAAGTATGATGCCAATGATGCTAAGAGATGATTCAAACATGAGGCAAGGCATTAGAATGATCATACAAACATATGGATGCAAGAGAAGCATGTTTAGAACCATGGATGTTCATGAAAAGGTATGAAATGCAAAAGACATACAATATGGCAAATGAAAGATTCAATGATCAAACATGATTCTAATATGTCCTAAGATGTATTATGAACCATGTGGATGCACAAAATGTCATGGCAAGTCATGGTATGCAAGCAAATGGAAGATGGATGCAAATGAAGGCATGAATTAGGGTTATATGCAACATACAAAGCAAAAATCCAAAACCAGAAGCAAATGACATGATGAAAATTTGAAAATGCAATCAAAGGAACCCTAAACCTACACAAACTCATTGCCCAAAGGAGGGGATCCAACTCTTAACCTAGTGAGAGTTATGAATTTCCTAAGATTGCTAGGGTTTTAAGGTACCTTGTTAAGAAAAATGCAAAACAAATTGAAAATGCAAGATCAAACCAAGCCAATTTAATCCCATAAACTACATGCCATACAAGATGCAATGCAAAAAGAATCATTGTCCAACTCTCAAAGGTTAGACAGAAATGAATTTTCAAAGTTTGAACCAAAATATTACCTCAAAATGAATTTAATTCCATTGTAAATGATCAAAAGGCATCAAGAACAAAAAAGAAATTTGGTTTGAGAGTTGGACAATGTTTCTAAATGTTTTTAAATGTCACATGGATTTTTTTGTGATTTTTAAATACCTAAAAGTATTTTTAATTAATTAATTTTCATTAATTAATTAAAAATAAACTTTTAAATGATTTAAAAATAATTTTTAATGCAAAAAATAAAATAAAAAATCATTTTCTGAATGAGAAAAATATTTGAAACAAAAATGCAAAAGGAAATATTTTTGGGATTTTTCTAGCTATTTTAAAATAAATATGCAAGAAAATGCAAGAAAAATGAAATTAAAATTGATTTAATGGGAAGTCAACAGATCCAGTGGCTGATATTCAAATGAGACGCGCGGGAGTTGACTGGCGCCAGATCTAAAGGCTGGAATTCAAACTGGCAGGATTAATTCATAAACTTAATTAAATGGATAATGACGTGGATTAAGGTTTTAATGAAACAATCCAGGCCATCCAAACACGCGCGGGTCAAACAAAGTCAGCCCATCCTACGCTCCACATTCAAACTGAGCCCTAATCCTCATTAATGCACTAATCACTTTCAGGTGGCCGGAGAAAACTTCCGGTCGTCTTCTCCGGCCAGACCCTCACCTGAAAGTTGCTAACTTCTTCCCCAGGTCCTTAAAACCTAATCTCTCTGCCCAGAATCCATCCCCACACATCATACAACATGAATCAACAAACAAAATGCATTTATTTTTCGTATCAAAGCTGAATCGAATCAAAAGGGGTTTAGGTCAAAAAATTTCAGAAGAAGCATACATACTCAATACTCAACCATTTGCAAAACTAAACATATCAGCATGATCAGCACATCATATAGATTCATTTAAGAACTTAAAAATGCATTTCTGGAAAAAAAGTTCTTAAGCTCACCTGAAATGGAACTTTCAATCCAGGAGCTTTCTGGCTGGCCCTTTGATCCAAAACGCCTCTAATGAACCTCCTGAGAAGCTTGCAATGCTTGGTTGGAGTTTAAAATGGTTGGTTTGAGAGATTCAGTGAGTTCTGTTCAGTGAGGGAGAGAAATCGTGTTTTGATTTCAGTGAGTTTCAGGCTGTTTCAGTGGTTGGTTTGTGATCAGTGGAACATTTTGAGATCAATGGTGAAGTTTGTTTTTGTGTTTGAGGGCTGTGTTGTGTGATTCGAATGGTTTTGCATAAGAGGTCAAGAATGAGAATGCTGGCTTAGAGAGAGTTTCAGGCTTGTGTGCTATCTGATTTCGCTTGCATTTGATCCACATAAAGAAGTGTGATAGGTCAGAGAGTGGGTGCTGGCCTATGTTGATTGGTATGGGCAAGTTGCCAAAATGTTAACTTGACTTGTACTTGTGGTATGGGCAATGGTACAACTTGCTTTTTGGCTTGTCTTGGCTCAGCTTGAATCAAGGAAAGCTATGGAAAAGGTCTAGAGGCAATGCAGCAAGTGGATTAGGGTTTATGATAGGTTTTGCAACTTTGATCACCTTTGGCCCTTTTGAAGTTTCTTGATCCACAAGTCATAAAAAATGAGCCAACTCTTGATGCAATCTGACTTTTAGACATTGGTTCATGTTTGTGTGAAGTTTAGAAGTCCATTTGATAGCACAATTTGCCTTGACAAGTGGTTTTGCAACTTTGCCTCTTTGGTAGAAAACTTGAAATTATGTGATTTTTCCCAACTTTGACAAGCCATAACTTTTGATCCAAAATGAATTAGAAGGAGTTCTTGTACTTTTTGAAAAGGGAATGATCCATTCTACAACTTTCATGACCAAAGTTTTCTCATTTGAAGCATTTTTGAATCAAAAAGCAAGGGTTGAAAAAGTTTCCCAAAATGGCAAGTTTCCATTACAAGTCATTTTCCCAAAAAGTCAACTTTGCAAATGGCTTGAAATTCTTCAATTTTGTGAACTTCCCACATCTTCTATGATAAAATAAAGATCATACATAATCAAAATGATGAAGAACACCCTTTGGTTGGGTCATTGAGGGCCTCAGATGCCCTGATTTTGCACTGACTTGCTCAAAAAGTCAACTCTTGATCAGATGACTTCCCCATCGAATTTCTTCATGAAAATTGATATGCATGATCCCTATACCATATAGAGACCAATAGAAACAAGAATGGCCAAAATATTTGGAGTTATGGCCTCTGAAACCAAAACCCTAATTCTGGGTCATCTGTGCAGTTAAACCTGGCTCTGCTTCCATGCCATTCTCAGTTCTTGTGATTTTTGACATTCTGGACTTTGAGAAGATATGATATGATGCTTGAACATACATGGACCCCTTTGAGGTGATTGATGACCTTTGGAGTGGCTCAAATAGCTCTTGGATTGCTTAGATCACAAACCCTAGATGCAGATGACTTAGAAGCAATGCAGTGAATCAAAAATGTGATATGAGATGCTATGATTGAACTTATGCATATGAAAAGATCACAAGCCATGGTGTGAATGGGTGAGGGCAAATTTGGGGTGTTTACAGCTGCCCCTATTCAAACATGAGTTAGCTGTGTAGAATGTAAGCAACGGCTTAACAGGCAAACAAGATAACTTGTGGTTGAATACCAAAGACAGTCCAAAATTTGCACTCACAGAATGAAGAAGAAAAGGGATATAGATTGTAAAGGAAAATAAAGTATATTATAAAGTGTGGGCGACGGAGGATGACCGTCGAGCAGAGGATGACTGCTGGGGAAAGAGCAATGACGGGGACGACCGACACGCTGGGGAAGATGTAGGAAATAAAACAATGACGGGGATGGCCGACATGCTGGGAAAAAATGCGGGAAATAAAGCAATGACGGGGACGGCCGACATGCTGGGGATATAAGAGATTGTGACGGGGACGACCATCAAGTAAAGCTATAAGATTCTCTGGGGATTAGAGGTAAGAATAAATGATGTGGTGTGGTCATCAGGTTCATAAAGTAATGTAAACAACGATGGGGACGACCATCGGGCTAATACTGATGAAGGACGATCATCAGGAAAAGGAAAAGGGACCACGACGGGGACGGCCATCGGGCTAAAGAATAAATGAAATAATGATGAGGGACAGTCATCAAAGGTGAAGGACGATCACCTAGCAGGGGACGGCTGCTCTGATGGGGATAAGATGAGGGACGGTCATCAAAGGTGAAGGACGATCACCTGGCAGGGTACGGCTGCCGGAAGTATCACGACATAGGACGAATGCCGGATAAAAAGGTCGACGATGGGGACGGCCATCGGATAAGCATGATGAAGGACGATCATCAAGAGGTGAAGGACGATCACCTAGCAGGGGACGGCTGCTCTCAGGGTTTATCATGACATAGGACGAATGTCAGATAACAAGATCAACGATGGGGACGGCCATCGGATAAAATGATGAAGGACGATCATCAAAAGGTGAAGGACGATCACCTAGAAGGGGACGGCTGCTCTCAGGGTTTATCATGACATAGGACGAATGTCAGATAACAAGATCAACGATGGGGACGGCCATCAGTTAAAATGATGAAGGACGATCATCAAAAGGTGAAGGACGATCACCTAGCAGGGGACGACTGCTAAAAATATCACGACATAGGACGAATGCCGGATAGAAAGGGATTCCAATAATGGAGACTCCGCTGGGGGAGAGGATGAGGGACGGTCAAAGGTGAAGGACGATCACCTGGCAGGGTACGGCTGCCGAAAAGGTATCATGACATAGGACGAATGTCAGATAGAAAAGAAGTTTTGCTTTGCTGGCGACCTACTAGGGAATAGTAAACACGGACGAGTGTTTACATCCAAGAAATAAAAGGTATAAGTGTTTTGACGTTGTGTATAGATTAAAGATGCGGACGAGCATCCCTAAGACCGTGATACGGACGAGTATCAGTAGAAACAAACGCTGATGCAAGTTCTGAGATGATGATACGGACGAGTACCAACCAGTTAACAAAGAACACGGACGAGTGTTGATTCTGTGGGGACTCTTCTGGGGAATGGTAGACATAGACGAGTGTCTAAATTCAAGAAGACATAAGTGTTTGGCCTGTGTATGGATTAAAGATGCGGACGAGCATCCTTAAGACTGTGATACGGACGAGTATCAGGTAGAAACAAACGCTTGACGCATGCTCAGAGATGATGATACGGACGAGTACCAACTGGTTAACAAAGAACACGGACGAGTGTTGATTCTGCGGGGATATAAGTGGTGTATAAAAGATACGGACGAGTATCTGTATGAGTGATGTACAGATGAGTGTTTAACCTGCTGGGGAGAGTGACACGGACGAGTATCAAGGAAGAGAAAAGTGTAATATAAACAGGTGTATGGTTTAGAAAGTATTTAGGTGACTATGCTGGGGAAAGTGACACAGACGGGTGTCAAGGGATTTGTAGACATATGTATCTGTGAGTGCAAAGAGGACGCTTTGGCTTCCTGCTGGGGATATGACACGGACGGGTGTCGGGAAGTATCTGTAATGTACATGTCTGTTTGTAAAGAAAGCCTGGGCGACTTTATCGGGGAATGATGACACGGACGGGTGCCACAAAGAGCGTGCATTTGTATTTATGAGTGTAAGGCAAATGCCTTGGCTTTCTGCCGGGGAATTTTGGAGAGTTTCCTGTATATTGCTGGTGTATTTGTCAGTATTCACAAGTGTTTGATTCAAAACATGGCTTATGATTATGCAATATGCTTGATTTTTGCCGTAATGCTCCGTATTAGACGGAATGCTACGCTTTGTGGGAGAATATGATGCTAATGCCATGATTATGCAAAGGTACTGATCCAGGATTCGGATCCCTTTGTTGCGAAGATCCCTGGTTGATCTGCTTGAAGTGAACATCCCAGCTGGGGATGTGATCATTGGTAGATCTGACATACGGGACTCTGCTTGGGGGATATAGGTCACTGATAGACCTGTCTTTGGTAATGAGGGACCTAGCTGGGAATTGTAGAAGCTCTCGTCACTCTGTTGTGATTTCTTCGCGCGTTGCCTTTCTGGGCAGAGGTTGAAACTCTGTGGGGAGATGGTTCCCTGGCTTTTGTACTTGGTTGAGGAGGAATGATGACAGACAACTCAGCTGGGGAGAAAGCACCTCTGGTGCTAATCGGGAGATAGACTGAGTAGATAATGATTAGGCATCTTGCTGGGGAGAAGCCTTCATGCCCCATGTTGTGCTTTGAATTACCTGCAATCCTGTAAAGACAAAGAAACGCACAAGTACCCCGAGGTATTCCTTACTGGATTCCATCATAAGAGTTTAGACACTCCCGGGAGTAAGCATATTTCCTGCAAGCACGTATTTTTAGAAGAAAAGCATCTGTATTTATGCAATCAGTATCTTAAAGACATCGGACATTCTTGCAAATGAAAATAAAACGTACGAGACGAAACATGACTGAAAAATCTGATTTTATTAATTCATGTGCCCTGAATTGGCAAGATACAGTCAAAGAAACAGATCCCCTGAAATGAGGAGATTGTTACAAATTGAGAAGCAAAAAGATGTTGGCAATGTTGACGACGCTTCGGGGAGCTTCCCTTTGGCTATGACTCGTATGACTTTTGACATTCTTCTCGTCTTGCTTTCTGAAGGAGGCTGATTCTGACCGGCGCTTGAACCCTTCGAAGCTTTCCGAGTTGTAAGTGATACAGATGAATTCAGAATGCAGTTGTTCGCTTATTCCCTTATTTTGCATGGATCTCCCTTTCGGGTTTTCAGTCCATCGGGATACCCATTTCTTGCTTGAGTTGTCCAATGCGGCTTTTCAACTCAGCGGGTGTACATTTTTATTTTCCCTTACTTTTGCCCGAGTCTTTTATTCTGTTTTTGACTCGCCGGGATGCCCTATTTTTGCCTGGACTCACATTCTGTTTTTATGTCCAGCGGGTCATTTTATGCGAAGTATTTTTTAACTGCATCTGAATTCACAGGGGACGGGAAGTCTTCACCATCCATAGTACTGAGCATGAGTGCCCCACCAGAGAAAACTTTCTTTACTACGAATGGCCCTTCATAATTCGGAGTCCACTTGCCCCTGTGGTCTGTATGAGGAGGGAGGAGTCTTTTCAGCACAAGATCCCCTACTTGGTACTCTCGAAGCCTGACTTTCTGATCGAAGGCTTTCTTCATTCTTTTCTGATATAACTGCCCATGATAGATTGCAGCCAATCTCTTCTCTTCGATAAGACTCAGTTGTTCGTATCAGGACCGGACCCATTCTGCTTCGTTAAGCTTAACATCCATTAATACCCGTAGGGAGGGTAGTTCAACTTCAATAGGTAGGACTGCTTCCATACCATAAACAAGCTGATACGGTGTTGCCCCAGTGGATGTCCTGATTGACGTACGGTACCCATGCAAGGCGAATGGTAGCATTTCATGCCAGTCTTTGTACGTAACTACCATCTTCTGCACAATCTTCTTGATATTCTTATTAGCTGCCTCAACAGTGCCATTCATCTTTGGCCTATAAGGAGAATAATTGTGGTGTTGGATCTTGAAGTCCCGGCACAGTTCTGCCATCATTTTGTTATTCAAATTGGAACCATTATCAGTAATGATTCGCTCGGGAACTCCGTACCGACAGATGATATCTCTCTTCAGGAATCTGGCTACCACTTGCCTTGTAACGTTTGCATAAGAAGCTGTTTCAACCCACTTTGTGAAATAGTCAATGGCAACCAGGATGAATCTGTGGCCATTTGAAGCAGTTGGTTCAATCTTGCCGATCATGTCAATGCCCCACATGGCGAAGGGCCAGGGTGAAGACATCACATTCAAAGGATTTGGAGGTACATGCACCTTATCCGCATAAATCTGGCATTTATGACATTTCCTGGCATAAGCACAACAGTTTGCATCCATTGTGATCCAGTAATAGCCTGACCTTAGCAACTTTTTAGCCATGGCATGCCCTCCCGCATGGGTACCAAAGGATCCTTCGTGCACTTCGTGCATTAACAAGTCTGCTTCCGTTTTATCAACGCATCTGAGGAGTACCATGTCAAAGTTTCTCTTGTACAGGGAACCATCAGTATTCAGGAAGAAACTACCAGCTAGCCTTCTTAAGGTCTTCTTATCATTGGAAGATGCCCCAGGTGGGTATGTTTGATCCTCCAAGAAGCATTTAATGTCATGGAACCAAGGCTTATCATCTTTAACAACATCTGCTGAGAACACATATGCTGGTCTGTCAAGTCTGGACACTGAAATTCGAGGCACAAAGTTGGCAGCTTGAACTTTGATCATGGATGAAATGGTGGCAAGAGCATCTGCAAACTGATTCTCGTCCCGAGGGATATACTCAAGCTTGACCGTTGTAAAGAAAGTCAATAACCTCCTTGTGTAATACCTGTAAGGTATCAGATGATCCTGGTGCGTGTACCATTTGCCATTGGTTTGATTGATTACCAAAGCTGAATCTCCGAACACAGTCAACGTCTTGATCCTGAGGTCAATGGCTTCCTCAAGACCCATAATACAAGCTTCGTATTCAGCTTCGTTGTTAGTGCAGTTAAAGGTGAGTTTTGCCGAGAAAGGCATGTGGACTCCCTTAGGTGTAATGAGTATTGCACCAACACCACGACCATTCATATTAACAGCCCCGTCAAACATCATAGTCCATTCTTCTTCTGGGTCAGGCCCTTCAGTGTGAATAGGCTTTTCATGATCTTTTGCTTTTATGAACATGATGTCTTCATCAGGGAAGTCAAATCTCATAGGCTGGTAATCATCAATGGGTTGCTCAGCAAGATAATCAGACAGTACACTGCCCTTGATGGCTTTCTGAGATGTGTACTGAATGTCATATTCTGTGAGGATCATTTGCCATCTTGCAACCCGTCCGGTAAGCACTGGCTTCTCAAAAATGTACTTAACTGGGTCCATTTTGGAGATCAATAAAGTAGTGTGGGTCAACATATACTGCCTTAGTCGGCGAGCAGCCCACGCTAAAGGACAACAAGTTTTCTCGAGCAGTGAATAACGTTGTTCACAGTCAGTAAACGTTTTGCTCAGGTAGTATATTGCATACTCTTTTCGACCAGACTCGTCATGCTGGCCCAACACACACCCCATTGACTCTTCTAATACTGTCAAGTACATGATTAGAGGTCTTCCTTCAACTGGAGGCATAAGGATTGGAGGTTCTTGCAAGTACTCCTTGATTTTGTCAAAAGCCCTTTGGCAGTCTTCATTCCACCTGACCGTTTGTTCTTTTCTTAACAGCTTGAACAAAGGCTCACAGGTTGCTGTAAGGTGAGATATGAACCTTGAAATGTAGTTCAATCTACCTAGAAAACCTCGAACTTCTTTCTCAGTCTTCGGTGCAGGCATTTCTTGAATGGCTTTGACTTTATCAGGGTCAACTTCAATCCCTTTCTCACTTACAATAAATCCCAGCAGCTTACCGGATCGCACCCCGAATGTGCACTTGTTGGGGTTCAACTTCAGTTGGTACTTCCTCAGACGCTTGAATAACTTCAACAGATTTACCAGGTGGTCTTCTTCTGTGAGGGACTTGGCAATCATGTCATCCACATAACATTCAATTTCTTTGTGGATCATGTCATGGAATAATATTACCATAGCCCGTTGATAAGTTGCACCAGCATTCTTCAGTCCGAATGGCATCACCTTATAACAGAACGTGCCCCAGGGTGTGATGAAAGTTGTTTTCTCCATGTCTTCAGGTGACATCTTGATCTGATTGTATCCTAAAAATCCGTCCATGAAGGAGAACACCGAGAACTGAGCCGTATTATCAACCAATACATCAATGTGAGGTAAAGGGAAATCATCTTTTGGACTGGCTCTGTTCAGATCCCGGTAGTCCACACACATCCTTACCTTGCCATCCTTTTTAGGCACAGGTACAATGTTAGCAACCCACGGCGGATAGCTAGTCACAGCAAGGAACCCGGTGTCCCACTGCTTTTGTACCTCTTCTTTGATCTTCATTGCCATGTCTGGGTGAGTACGGCATAGTTTCTGTTTCACTGGTGGGCAATCTTCTTTTAAAGGCAGCTTGTGCATAACAATATCGGTGTCCAACCCTGGCATATCCTGATAAGACCAAGCAAACACATCCACATACTCCCGAAGCATATTAATCAGTTGCTCTTTCACTGAGTCTTGTAAGCAGGCCCCGATCTTAACCTCTTTCACATCTTCATCCGTACCAAGATTAACCGTTTCGATCTCCTCCTGATGAGGAGTAATAACCTTCTCCTCTTGCCTTAACAACCGGGCTAGATCTTCAGGAAGCTCATAATCTTCTTCAACCCCTTCATCAGCTTGATTGATTGGATTGTCAAAGTCATACGAAGTCACAGCTGTGTTGTTGTCGGTGCAGTCTGAAAGTCACTCTCTGCAAGGGTTTAGATTGTTCATTTTAGTGATCGATTTTAATCTTGTTTAGAAAAAGTGAAATGAAGATATCATTTTGGAAAACATTGCCATTTTATTTTTGTATAAAAAGAAAAATGAAAAACAGTGAGCGGAAAAGAAAAAAAACTCATTTGCAAAAGACGTCCGATATTCATTGATTGATCTGTTTGCACAAAATTACAAGATGGCCCGATTACAAAATGAGTCTTGTCATCTTGGGCAAGATGCAAGACTTGATGCATGCTTAAAATATTCAGGAAATAATAATTACTCTGCAGGAGTAACCCTTATAATTTCCTGGGAAGACCAGTTTGAGATACGGCTCCCCGGGATCCTTGGACGTATCCAGCTCTCCAGGTTGCGCTCATCTTCCGACTCATCTTCCAAGTTGTTCACTGCATCCGGGGTGAGCATTCCCCCGCTGACAAAACTGGGCTTCTTGGCAGCCTCTGATTGATCTTGTTGAGTTGGTTTGTAACCCAACCCAAATCTGTCCTCCTTCTTCTCCACAGGCAACAGCTTGCCCCAGCCTTGGGCAGTCCCCTCTTCAACAACCTTCCTGGCTTGCTGATAAGACATCATGGAGGTTCCCAGTACAGCAGATGCTTCATTTATGTTCAGGGCCTCAAACCCCTGGCTCATAGTTTCATGGATTTCTCAATCCATCTCAATATACTTGTACGTAGCCAGATGGCTAACAAAAATGTCCTCTTCACCACAGATGGTAATGATCTGGCCTTCCCACTCGAATTTCAGCTTCTGGTGAAGGGTAGACGTAACTGCGCCAGTGGCATGGATCCAAGGTCTACCCAACAAACAGCTGTAGGCCGGCTGAATGTCCATCACATAGAAGGTAATTTTGAAGGTCTGCGGGCCAATCATCACAGGCAGATCAATCTCCCCTAGCACTGATCTTTTAGAGCCATCAAAAGCTCTCACCACCAAATTACTCGAACGTAATGCCAAGCCGTCATACTCCAGCTTCACCAGGGCTTTCTTTGGTAGAACATTGAGTGAAGACCCAGTGTCCACCAGTACATGAGATAGAACAGCACCCTTACATTCTAGAGTGATGTGTAAAGCCTTGTTGTGGTTACGTCCCTCAGTTGTCAAGTCAGCATTGGTAAAGCCCAGTCCATGACTGGTGTTGACATTTGCTACCACGGTTTCCAGCTGATTAACAGTGATCTCTTCTGGCACGTATGCTGCATGCAAGACCTTCAGTAATGCGTTCCTGTGAGCTTCAGAACACATCAGCAGGGATAATATGGAGATCTTTGAGGGAGTTTGGTGAAGCTGATCCACCACCTTGTAATCACTTCTCTTTATAATTCTCATAAACTCGTCTACATCTTGCTCAAAGGATGTCTTCTGAGTTTCTTTGATGATTGGTTCTTCAACTACCACACTCTTTCCTTTTGCTTTAGCAGCAGCTTCTGCTTCGGCATTAGGTCTTTGCAATTGTGAGGCAAAGAGGCGTCCGCTTCTGGTGAAGCCTCCGCCTCCCCCAACATTATCAATCTGTGGAGAAGAAGTTGAAGAATCCAAAGTGATTTTCTCTCCGTTGCAGTAGAGGTCAGAGCCATAATGCCAAGGGATGGCATTACTGCTTTCATATGGAACGGGTCCAGGCACCGTGATGGTAACTGGACTGACTGCTGCAGAAGAGGGTACTGAAATGGTGTGCGGATCGTAGTAAATGGTGACTGGTGACCTGGCAGGAGATGCCACTGCTTGCTGTTGAAAATTGTTGTTTGAAGGAACATATGATGGATCTTAGTAAATGGTGACTGCTGAGATATCTGTTGGCGTTGTAGAAGATTATGCTGAATAAATGGGCGCTGATGTTGTAGAAGAAATGGTTGTTGACGTCTGGTTTGCTGAAGGGATGGATGGAGCCATTGTTGATGATATTGATGAATTGGTCGGAATGATTGTTGTTGCAGTTGTAGAAGAGTCAGGAATTGTTGTCAGAGGGATTGCTGGATTTGTAGGAGCCGTTGTTGTGATCTGAAGTATACCACTTTTGATAAGACCGTCTATGCCGCTTCTCAAGTTATCACACCCGTTGACCGAAATGTTACAATAACCACAACCGAGCTCACACCCGGGGAACATCTGGCACTCTAGAAGCTGAGCTTTAATTTCTACCAGAGGTGTCCGAATCTGTCCAACACTGGTGATTAAGAAAGATGGCTTATCTTCCTCAATAGCATTAATTCTTGGTCCTCCATGATTGGGCATGGGATTCTTGTTGACATTTGGTGGGGGTGCAAATTTGAGGGCTTTGGAATCCACCAGATCTTGTACTTTCATTTGTAAAGCCCTGCATTTCTCTGTATTGTGGCCAGGTGCATTGGAGTGAAAAGCACATCTGGCGTTGACATCATAATTTCTTGGCAGACTAGTGGGATCTGGTGGTGCCAACGTCCTTAATTCAACCAAGTTGAGTTTCAGGAGTTGTGGCAATAAAGCGGCATAAGGCATAGGGATTGGATCAATCACCCTATTTGCCTGTGATGGTCTTTGCTGAAAGGGTCTTTGTTGTTGATTGTTGTTGTTGTTGTTGTAGGTTCTTTGTGGCGGATACTGAACTTGCTGTTGATAATGTGGTTGTTGTTGTTGTTGATATGGTTGTTGCTGAGGAATCGGAGCTGGAATAGTGACAGCTACTACTGATCTGTGGACATACTGAGGTCTGCCCCTGCTGGCATGAATGGCATTTGTCTCACCGGTTCTTCTAGGTCCTACAAAAGGCTTCCTGGGGTTACTTGACGAACTTGCACCATTATCAGAAATCTTACCCACCTTCAGAAGGCTTTCAATTCTTTCTCCAGCTATGACTACGTCAGCGAAGCTGGTGGAAGAAAAGGCAGCTAGCCTATCAATATATGTTCCTTGCAGGGTATTCATAAACATGTCGGCCATTTCTCTTTCCGACATGGGTGGCTGGACAGCAGCAGCAAGCTGTCTCCACCTCTGGGCATATTCCCTGAAGCTTTCTCTGGAGGACTGAGAGATTCCCATCAAGAGGGTCCTGTTAGGAGCCATGTCCAGATTGTATTGGTACTGCCTGATGAAGGCCTCAGCTAGGTCCTTCCAGCATCTGATGGTAGCCCTGGTTAAATGAGAGTACCATTCCCTTGAAGCCCCAGTCAAACTATCTTCAAAGTAAAACATCCACAGTTTTTCATCCATGGTGTATGCCTTAAGTCTTCCCAGAAAAGACTGTAAGTGAGTTCGTGGACAGGAAGTTCCGTTGTACTTCTCGAAGCACGGGGGTTTAAAATTGTGAGGAATCCTTACCCCATCCACTAACCCCATATCCATGACATCGAAACCCAAGGAATTTTGAGACTCCAGAGATCTCAATTTCTCAGCAATTTCATCAAGCCTCCTATCATAAACTTCATCCCCAGCTCCCATCACAGTAAACTGCTCTTCCTGAGGGTCTTCCTGTAAGACTCTTCCTCCAGTAGTATTTCCTCGCACAATACCCGGGATGTTGACTTTCGGATGCAGATGAGGCCCATATACTGGTGGGTTAATATGAGGCTGACCCCTTTCATTGTTACTTGTTCCTCCAGTTCCCAGAGGAGGTTCTTCCGGGGTTTGTCTTTCTACCAATGCCCTCAACCTTTCTTGACTTTGAGCCAGGCCGTTCATTACTTCCAGGAACTGGGTCATTTGGTTTCTCATCTCCAGCCTTTCGTTAACCATCTGGGTTCTGACCTCTGTCAGCTCTTGCTGTACTTGGTCCATCTGGATACCAGGAAGGTTGTTGCGAGTAGGATATCTGTGCGGACGGTTGAGAGGGAACACCCGACGGCGAGCAATAATTCCTGAATCACAACAGAGTTAGTAACAAACAAAACAAAACCTATAAAACAAAACAAAGGTTAGCATGCAATGCAGTATGCTTATTTGTTTCCAAGGTATCCGGCTTGGCTATTGGTTTTGACCTTTCCAGACCCTGAGGAAGATGCTTTGATGTTGCTTGAGAGAAAGAGACATCAAACAAACTAACAAATACAATACAAATGGTGAACCATACATAGTTTGTTTCTTACAACATATGCCCTGAAGGGTCAAAATACAACAAAGAGAAAAGTACATGAAATGGAAATAACAACAAGCAAATAAGTCAAACATCTAAACCAAACTCATCCTCCTTAACCTCCTTCAAAAGTGCTTCAGTGACAGGGCCAGCTGGATGCTCTGTAATGTTTTTGATAAGAAGGTTCCTGGTGGCAATAGCAGTGGTCAGCTTCTTGTGCCTGTTTTGGTCCTTTGACCTCTTCACACCAGCCCTAAGCTTCCATTCTGAGATTTCCTTCTGGGCTGCCAGCAAATCCTCCTGCTGCTTCTTCTCAATGGCCTCTAACTGCTCAATCCTGGCCTGAGTTCTCTTATCCTCTTGGGTGCGAGCTTCAGTGATTCTGACCCACCTAGCTTGACTTTCTTTCAGATAGAGATCAGTTCTAGCCTTCTGAAACTGGGCCTCTTTACAGGCATTCTTCAAAATTTGCTCTCCAGCTCTTGATTTCTTGATGTAGTCCTCTGATTTCTCAATCCTGGCTAGATGCTCCACCTTAAGCTTTTCTAACCTCTCAATGTCTAGAAGACCATCACTCCTCTCCCAGAGAGTCTTCTTCAGAGCTTGAGACAGATTCTCATTCCTCTCCTTCAGTTTCTCAAATTCCTCCAGGCTGACAGTGGCTGGAGGTGGTGCTGTGGATGGTCCAGGTGCATCCTCAATGGTGAAAGGCATCCCAGAAATCTGAGCCCTAGCATGAGACCATTCATAATACTGAGCTGAGGCCACATTATTGCATCTCCCAAGGATGGCCATCCCTTTGGTCTGGATGTTGTCCCAAGCCCAGGATGTTTGTCTGACAACAGCTAGATCAGGTTTTATCTCACAATACAGGGTTTCAGCCAAGTCTTGCACTCTAGGAGGGTGAACCAAAGCATAGCCCAGTTGTCTCTTAAACAGCAAAGGATTGTAGTTGATGCAACCCTTCACTCCTACCAGAGGTACATTGGGGAACTGCCCACAACTAGTAATTATGTCCCTTCCTTTGGTGCTCTGGGTGCACCATCTGATGTCATCTGAAGTCAAAGCAATGAGTCTTCTAGCCCAATTCTTCTGTTGGTGAGGGTTCAAGAAAGCATCAGTTTTGGGTAAGTGTTTAAGCAGCCAAGTGTGAAATAGAGGAGCACAGCATCTCACTAATCTCCCTCTCTGCTTCTCATTTCTTTGGTGAACAGAATAATAGAAATCCCCCAGCAATGTGGGCACTGGGTTCCTCAGAAGGAAGAGATGAATGGCATTCTTGCTGATAAACTTGGGCTCATCTGCAAATAGTATAACCCCATATACACTGAGGGCTAACAATGCACAAACTGCCTTCCATTCTCCCAAGGAGGCCTTCAGGATGGCCTGAGAAGTTAGAAAGTCCAAGTGTAGGCCAGGAATTCCAGCCTTTGTAGTCATGTTCTGCTCAATCAAAATAGGTTCCAGGTACAGTGCTTTTGCCACTTCTTCATTGCTGGGAGAAGCCATCTCCGGGTTGAAGGGGATACCACCCCTGACAGGTACTCCAATCAATGATGAAAACTCCTCCAACAGCGGTCCCAACTGAAAATTCTAGAAAGTGAAGCATCTCAAAGGAGGATCATAGAACTGCATGCAAGTATGGATCAAACTCCTCTGAGAAGGGTCTAAGTCCATAACCATATCAAGGAAGCCTCCATAATGTTCTCTGAATAATGGGATATGGTCTGGAGTGACAAGTGCCTGGACCTGTCTGATGCCAGTCAGCACAGGCTCAAAGAAATGATATGAAATGTTGCTCTTCTTGGGTGCCATAACTGCTGATGAAGAGCTGAAAACAGATGCTGATGATGAAGACTGATACTGGAGATGAGCCACTGGTAGGCTGAGGATGATGATGGAGGTAGCTGAAGCAGGAAACTGATGAAGAAAGCTGAAGCAGATAACTGATGAACAGGGGTCTATGAAGATGAAGGGGTCAAAACCAAGCCAGATGTAATATGGATACCCTGAAAAACAAATAAACAAATGTCAAATGATGCAATGATGATGTATGCAAATGATATGCAAGGGTTTGTGATCAAGCTGGATCTGATTTCTATCTTGATATAAAAGGCCCATGTATGTTTAAGAAGTCCAGATGGAGGTTTAGAAATCCAGTAACCAAGGTGGGGGACTCAAATAAAGAGTCACATGTCCTGGGTTAAATCACAAGAACTTTCCCAAAATGAAGCATTCTTAAACACAATAGGTAACAGTGTATGATGTGGCCAAGGGTTCCTGCAAACCTGTAAACAGCCCAACCCCCTCACAGGTGGTGTTCTAAAACAAGGATCCTCAGACTTGGATCAGTTATAAGAAGTGTAAACGCTTCTAACCCGGAGGTATAGTGTTTACAATAACCATAAAAGATCCTCCTCTAATTCTCCTCAGTTTCTGAAGGTCATAGTAAAGGTCATCCAGACTTAGCAGGCTTCCCAGATAGCCCTAGCACTACAGGAAATCTGTAGCACAGAGTTCTCAAGAAGAAACCCACATCTGAACCGTGTTTCATATTCCCGCACCAGACCGAAATGGAATGGGAAAAAACATGAACCACTCTAGCCTAGGTGTCACTCAGGTCCCAGGTATAGGACCTTATCTCTCAATGAAACCCCACCCACCAAAGCAAAAACCAGATCCAGCCAGATGACAATATGACAGTATGATATATAAAGCTGTAAAGAAAGCAATAAATAACTGTACATAAAGCAGTAAATAAAGCAACTATACAAACACAATTAGCACATAACACCCCAGTAAACACAAATCAAACAAGCGCTAGGAGGAACCCACAAAAAGAACTAGAAGCCCTGGTTACAGTATAAGGGTCCCCAGCAGAGTCGCCAAGCTGTCGCTCCCACCAAATGACACCTCAGGTCAAGAGGGGTACAGACGCGAACGGTCGGCGAAAAGAGGAATGAGAACACACAGGGGTGAACTCAGAAAGACAAAGAGTCTCCAGCTAGGCATTTTTATCCCGGAGGAAAGGCAATGCTGCATAGACCTGAGAAAAGATATGGATAAGACGGTTGCGAACCAGAGAGACTGAGAAAGGGGGTTGGTTACAACCTGGGAAGGTATTAGCACCCAGATTGTCCGCCGTACTCGACGGGATCCACGCTTGAAAGATTTGTGTTTTAAAGGGGTGGTGTCAGTGCAATCTGTGTATAAAAGAGCTGGAAAAGGATGTACAGGTGTCAGTGTAAGAGAAGTGAAGTGTATAAGTGAAGTGTCAGTGTAAGAACAAGAATGAAATGCTCAAGACTATGAGGCTTAAAGAATGATACTGGAAGGAGGGGGAAAGTACAGAGACTTTTGTTCGATAACTGTTAAGTTATGCCTACGTATCCTCTCGTGCAATGAGGAAGTCAGAACACCGTAGTTCGACCCAAAGAGACTGAAAGATAAATTGACTTGTGAACTGCTTAATTGTCTATGCTCAAGTGTATGACCTGTCTGGCTCAGGTGCAAACTGTCTTGCATTAGACGGAAGAAGCGAGTTCTCGTTTGTGAGTGAGTATGATGAGAAAAGAATCCCGGAGGAGACGATTATTGTTTTTTTTTTGTATTTTCAGTCTTTTATTGCTTTTGAGAGTTTATCATAAGAAAATGAGCTTAAGCCTAAACCAATGGATTAGTAAACTCATCACATCCTCCCTCTGATTAGGGGTAATGAGAATACCTCAAGTGTGAAGTCAGTATCTCACACTTAATCACCTTTGATGTAAGATTAAGATCATTAACCTACTTGTGATTAGTTAAATGTTTTTGTTGTTTTTGTTTAGTGTTGAGTAATGAGGTTAAGCCATAATCAGGGATTAAACAGACTCATTACACCATCCTAATAGAAGGATAATAGATGAGAATGTTTAAGCTGAGGAAGACTCCTCAACTTAATCCATGATTAGGGATTAACCTCATGACAAAACAAAGCCTTTATTAGATGGATTTTAGTTAATGATAAGATGAATAAGTGAGTTTTATGATTTGTAAGACAACTTGAGGGGGACTTGTCCATTAACACTAGGGTTAGTCCTTCTTAACCGATTAAGGAAGAATTAGAACCCTAATGCAAGGCCCAAGTTACAAGTTTGATGTCTTAATGGTTTTTAAATGAATTGATTAAAGGATTTAAACACATTAAGGGTTTAACACTTAGGATTAAAGTTATACACTCCATCCTAATAGAAGGATGCAGGCATAAGCTTAATCACAAAGCCCTAAAGCCTTTAGGGTTTAGTCCCTGATTATGAGATGAGAAGAGAAGACTCAAAGATGACACAAAGGTAAAACTAAATGGGGGACTAATCAAACCCTAATTGTTATCATGCTTGGTCATTCCTAGGTTTTGTGAGGCTTAAGAAGGAAATCTTCAGGGAACCACCAAGGAGAGAAGCAGATGAAAGGAGCAAAGAGAAGCAAAACAACTTGCTTCACTTAAGAAGACAAGTTGCTTGAAGAAAGAAAGTAAGATGAACAAGAATGAGCAAGCTCAATCCAAAGCACAAGATAAAATGCAGCAATGATGCATAAGAGAGATGAAAAGAGATTGTGAGAAGTGAAGGCAAATTCACTTCTCAATACAACTTACCACCTGAAAAGTTAGCATAAGAAATGAAATGCAATGCAAATGAGATGCAATGTCATGATGCAAACCAAGACCAGGAGCATAAGTATGATGCCAATGATGCTAAGAGATGATTCAAACATGAGGCAAGGCATTAGAATGATCATACAAACATATGGATGCAAGAGAAGCATGTTTAGAACCATGGATGTTCATGAAAAGTTATGAAATGCAAAAGACATAAAATATGGAAAATGAAAGATTAAATGATCAAACATGATTCTAATATGTCCTAAGATGTATTATGAACCATGTGGATGCACAAAATGTCATGGCAAGTCATGGTATGCAAGCAAATGGAAGATGGATGCAAAGGAAGGCATGAATTAGGGTTATATGCAACATACAAAGCAAAAATCCAAAACCAGAAGCAAATGACATGATGAAAATTTGAAAATGCAATCAAAGGAACCCTAAACCTACACAAACTCATTTCCCAAAGGAGGGGATCCAACTCTTAACCTAGTGAGAGTTATGAATTTCCTAAGATTGCTAGGGTTTTAAGGTACCTTGTTAAGAAAAATGCAAAACAAATTGAAAATGCAAGATCAAACCAAGCCAATTTAATCCTATAAACTACATGCCATACAAGATGCAATGCAAAAAGAATCATTGTCCAACTCTCAAAGGTTAGACAGAAATGAATTTTCAAAGTTTGAACCAAAATATTACCTCAAAATGAATTTAATTCCATTGTAAATGATCAAAAGGCATCAAGAACAAAAAAGAAATTTGGTTTGAGAGTTGGACAATGTTTCTAAATGTTTTTAAATGTCACATGAATTTTTTTGTGATTTTTAAATACCTAAAAGTATTTTTAATTAATTAATTTTCATTAATTAATTAAAAATAAACTTTTAAATGATTTAAAAATAATTTTTAATTCAAAAAATAAAATAAAAAATCATTTTATGAATGAGAAAAATATTTGAAACAAAAATGCAAAAGGAAATATTTTTGGGATTTTTCTAGCTATTTTAAAATAAATATGCAAGAAAATTCAAGAAAAATGAAATTAAAATTGATTTAATGGGAAGTCAACAGATCCAGTGGCTGATATTCAAATGAGACGCGCGGGAGTTCACTGGCGCCAGATCTAAAGGCTGGAATTCAAATTGGCAGGATTAATTCATAAACTTAATTAAATGGATAATGACGTGGATTAGGGTTTTAATGAAACAATCCAGGCCATCCAAACACGCGCGGTTCAAACAAAGTAAGCCCATCCTACGCTCCACATTCAAACTGAGCCCTAATCCTCATTAATGCACTAATCACTTTCAGGTGGCTGGAGAAGACTTCCGGTCGTCTTCTCCGGCCAGACCCTCACCTGAAAGTTGCTAACTTCTTCCCCAGGTCCCTAAAACCTAATCTCTCTACCCAGAATCCATCCCCACACATCATACAACATGAATCAACAAACAAAATGCATTTATTTTTCGTATCAAAGCTGAATCGAATCAAAAGGGGTTTAGGTCAAAAAATTTCAGAAGAAGCATACATACTCAATACTCAACCATTTGCAAAACTAAACATATCAGCATGATCAGCACATCATATAGATTCATTTAAGAACTTAAAAATTCATTTCTGGAAAAAAAGTTCTTGAGCTCACCTGAAATGGAACTTTCAATCCAGGAGCTTTCTGGCTGGCCCTTTGATCCAAAACACCTCTAATGAACCTCCTGAGAAGCTTGCAATGCTTGGTTGGAGTTTAAAATGGTTGGTTTGAGAGATTCAGTGAGTTCTATTCAGTGAGGGAGAGAAATCGTGTTTTGATTTCAGTGAGTTTCAGGCTGTTTCAGTGGTTGGTTTGTGATCAGTGGAACATTTTGAGATCAATGGTGAAGTTTGTTTTTGTGTTTGAGGGCTGTGTTGTGTGATTCGAATGGTTTTGCATAAGAGGTCAAGAATGAGAATGCTGGCTTAGAGAGAGTTTCAGGCTTGTGTGCTATCTGATTTTGCTTGCATTTGATCCACATAAAGAAGTGTGATAGGTCAGAGAGTGGGTGCTGGCCTATGTTGATTGGTATGGGCAAGTTGCCAAAATGTCAACTTGACTTGTACTTGAGGTATGGGAAATGGTACAGCTTGCTTTTTGGCTTGTCTTGGCTCAGCTTGAATCAAGGAAAGCTATGGAAAAGGTCTAGAGGCAATGCAGCAAGTGGATTAGGGTTTATGATAGGTTTTGCAACTTTGATCACCTTTGGCCCTTTTGAAGTTTCTTGATCCACAAGTCATAAAAAATGAGCCAACTCTTGATGCAATCTGACTTTTAGACATTGGTTCATGTTTGTGTGAAGTTTAGAAGTCCATTTGATAGCACAATTTGCCTTGACAAGTGGTTTTGCAACTTTGCCTCTTTGGTAGAAAACTTGAAATTATGTGATTTTTCCCAACTTTGAAAAGCCATAACTTTTGATCCAAAATGAATTAGAAGGAGTTCTTGTACTTTTTGAAAAGGGAATGATCCATTCTACAACTTTCATGACCAAAGTTTTCTCATTTGAAGCATTTTTGAATCAAAAAGCAAGGGTTGAAAAAGTTTCCCAAAATGGCAAGTTTCCATTACAAGTCATTTTCCCAAAAAGTCAACTTTGCAAATGGCTTGAAATTCTTCAATTTTGTGAACTTCCCACATCTTCTATGATCAAATAAAGATCATACATAATAAAAATGATGAAGAACATCCTTTGGTTGGGTGATTGAGGGCCTCAGATGCCCTGATTTTGTACTGACTTGCTCAAAAAGTCAACTCTTAATCAGATGACTTCCCCATTGAATTTCTTCATGAAAATTGATATGCATGATCCCTATACCATATAGAGACCAATAGAAACAAGAATGGCCAAAATATTTGGAGTTATAGCCTCTGAAACCAAAACCCTAATTCTGGGTCATCTGTGTAATTAAACCTGGCTCTGCTTCCATGCCATTCTCAGTTCTTGTGATTTTTGACATTCTGGACTTTGAGAAGATATGATATGATTCTTGAACATACATGGACCCCTTTGAGGTGATTGATGACCTTTGGAGTGGCTCAAATAGCTCTTGGATTGCTCAAATCACAAACCCTAGATGCAGATGACTTAGAAGCAATGCAGTGAATCAAAAATGTGATATGAGATGCTATGATTGAACTTATGCATATGAAAAGATCACAAGCCATGGTGTGAATGGGTGAGGGAAAATTTGGGGTGTTTACATATATATATATATAAAAAATGTACACCCGGCAAGTCGAAAACCTGAAAAGGCGGCTTGGGCAAAAAAGGGTATCCTGGTGGATTGAAAACCTGAAAAGGCAATCCAGGCAAAAGTTAGGGATTAAAGCGTATGACTATGTCTCGTTTGGATCACCCATGTGTAAACACCCCAAATTTTCCCTCACCCATTCACACCATGGCTTGTGATCTTTTCATTTGCATAAGTTCAATCATAGCATCTCATACCACATTTTTGTTTCACTGCATTGGTTCAAAGTCATCTGCATCTAGGGTTTGTGATCTGAGCCATCCCTGAGCCATTTGAGCCACTCCAAAGGTCATGAATCACTTCAAAGGAGTCCATGTATGTTCAAGCATCATATTATATCCTCTCAAGATCAAAGAAGTCAAAGAATCACAAGAACTGAGAATGGCATGGAAGCAGAGCCAAGCTTAACTGCACAGATGACCTAAAATTAGGGTTTTGGTTTCAGAGGCCATAACTCCAAATTTTTTGGTCATTCTTGTTTCTATTGGTCTCTATATGGTATAAGGATCATGCATATCAATTTTCATGAAGGAATTCCATGGGGAAGGCATCTGATCAAGAGTTGACTTCTTGAGCAAGTCAGTGTAAAATCAGGGCATCTGAGGCCCCCAATGACCCAACCAAAAGGGGTTCTCCATCATTTTGAATGTGTATGATCTTTATTTTATCATAGAAGATGTTAGAAGTTCACAAAGTTTGAAATTTTCAAGCCATTTGCAAAATTGCCCTTTTGGGAAAGTGACTTGTAATGTAAACTTGCTATTTTGGGAAAGTTCTTCAACCTCCTCAAATTGATTCAAAAGTGCTTCAAATGAGAAAACTTTGGTCATAAAAGTTGTAGAATGGATCATTCCCTTTTCAAAAAGTACAAGAACTCATTCTAATTCATTATGGATCAAAAGTTATGGGTTGTCAAAGTTGGACAAAATCACATAATTTCAAGTTTTACACCAAAGAGGCAAAGTTGCAAAACCTCTTGCCAAGGCAAAATGTGACTTCAATGTGACTTCTAACCTTTGCACAAACATGAACCATGACCTAAAAATCAGAATGCACCAAAGAATTGTCCATTTTCATGACTTGTGCATTAAGAAACTTCAAAGGGGCCAAACTTTGTGAAAGTTGCAAAAACTCACACAAACCCTAATCCACTTACTGCATTGCCTCGAATTCATTTCCATGGTTCTCCTTGATTCAAGCTGCAGCCAAGCCATGCCTTGTACCTTGACTGAAATGGCCCATACCTCTCTTACACAAAAAGTTGACTTTATGCATTTTGCTCCATACCAATCACACTGCTCCATAACAACTCTCTGACCTATCAAGGATTGATATGTGTACCAAAAGCAACCCAAAACATAACACAACACAGCCTGATCTCTCCCACAAGCCATTGTTCCCAAAAACTGACCTCTTATGCATTTTGCTTCGAATCTCAAAACACAGCCTTCAAACATCAAAACAAACTTCACAAAATCACTCACCATGATCCTCTGATCATTTCTCAACCATCACTTTGCCCTAAAAAGCCCAAAACCAGAAACACGATTCTTCACCCCCCTTGGTCAGAACTTCATCAATCTCAAAAACCAACCACATTAAACTCCAACTAAACCTCAAAACATCTTCAGGGAGACCATTAGAGAAGCTTTGAAGCAAGGAGGCAGTATGAAAGCTCCAAACTGAAAGCTTCACCTCAGGTAGCTTCGAAAATTTATTTTTCCAGAAGCTCTATTTTAAGTTCTCAACTTGTTAAGTTTGATTCTCTGAGTGCATTGAACCTTTTACTTTTGAAAATGATGAAGAATTGAGAGTGTATTGCTTGTCTGAAAGTTCCACCATTTTTGTTCATAGCTTCGAATCTTAAAAATGGCTGGAAATAAATTCTGTTTGAGGGTGGATTTGGGCTTAGGGGAGTGAGAGGAACGAATCTGGAGCTTTAGAGCTCCAGAAATGGCCTAGGGAGTGAGTTGAAAATTTCTCAGGGGAAGTGTGGTCGGAGAAGATGACCGGAGGTCATTTCCGGCCACCTGAAAGTCATTAGTTCATTAAATGCGTTTAGGGCTCAGTTTGAATCTGGACCATGGATTTGTTTGACTGGCGTTGACTCCCGCGCGTTTGAAGGGCCCAGATCTGTCATTAAAACCCTAATCCTATTTTATTAAATTAATTAATTAGGTTTAGTTTAATTTAGTCAGTTTGAATGTGGACCACAGGATATGTCACGGGTCAACTCCCTCCAAAACTAGTTTAAACCACAGCCCTTGGATTTGCATACTTCTCATAAATTCAATTTTTATTTCATTTAATTTGTTTTATCTTTTACGAATTATTTAAAATAGCAAAACACATTTAAAAATTCTGAAAACTTTTGTCAAGCATTTCATTAATTTTCAGAAACCAAAAATATTTTTATTTTTATTTTTTGCATTAAAAATTATTTTTAAATCATTTAAATGTTTATTTTTAATTAGTTAATGAAAATTAATTAATTAAAAATACATTTAGGTATTTAAAAATCACAAAAAAATTCACATTGCATTTCAAAACATTTAGAAACATTATCAAACTCTCAAAACAAAATTATTTTTGGTCCTTGATGCATTTTGACAATTTTCATTGGAATTAAATTCATTTAAAGGCAATATTTTTGTTCAAACTTTGAAAAATCCATTCTGCCTAACCATTGAGAGTTTGATGATGGTTCTTTTTGAATTGCATTCCTCATGTCATGAAATATCAAGGATAAAATTGGCTTGAATTTATTTTCCATTTTCAATTTGTTTAGCATTTTTCATTGAGAGGTATCCCAAAACCCTAATTGACTTAGAAAATTCATAACTTGCACTAGATTAAGAGTTAGGTCCCCTCCTTTGGGCAGTGAACTTGTGTAGGTTTAGGGTTCCTTTGATCCCATTTTCAATTTTTTGTCATGTCATTTGCTTCTGGTTTTGGATTTTTGTGATGCATGTTGTATGTAAACCCTAATTTGTGCTTTCCTTTGCATCCATCTCTCATTTGCTTGCATTCAATGACTTGCCATGACATTTTGTGCATCCACATGATTCATAATACATCTTAGGACATAGTAGAATCATGTTTTATCATTGCATCATTACTTTTCCATGTTATATGTTCATTTCATTTCATAAACATTCATGGATCTTTATGGTTCAAAGCATGCCTCATTTGCATCCTTGTGCTTGTTTGATCATCCTCATCTCTTGTCATGTGTTTGTATCATCTCATAGAATCTTTAGCATCATGTTTATGCTTCTGACTTTGGCTTGCATCATGACAATTCATCTCATTTGCAGTGCATTTCCTTTCTTTTACTAACTTTTCAGGTGGTAAGTTGTTTTTGAGAAGTGAATTTGCCTTCACTTCTCAGAATCTCTTCTCATCTCTCTTGCATCCTTGCTGCATTATATCTTTGTATTAGAGTGAGCTTTCTCATTCGAGTTCATCTCTTACTTTCTTTCTTCAGGCAACTTGTCTTCTTAAGTGAAGCAAGTTGTCTTGCTTCTCTTTGCTTCTTCTTCCTTTCATCTGCTTCTCTCCTTGGTGGCTCTTTGAAGATCTTTCTCTCTTAAGCCTCATAAACCCTATGATCTCAAGTATGATAACAATTAGGGTTTGATTTAGTCCCCCATTAATTTTTACCTTTGAGTCTCTTTGAGTCTTCCCTTCTCATCTCATAATCCAGGACTAAACCCTAAAGGTTTTAAGGCTTTGTGATTAAGCTTATGCCTGCATCCTTCTATTAGGATGGAGTGTATAACTTTAATCCTAAGTGTTAAACCCTTAATGTGTTTAAATCCTTTAATCAATTCACTTAATAACCATCAAGACATCAAGCTTGTAACTTGGGCCTTGCATTAGGGTTCTAATTCTTCCTTAATTGGTTAAGAAGGACTAACCCTAGTGTTAATGGATAAGTCCCCCTCAAGTTGTCTTAAAAACCCTAAAAATCATTTCTTTATCTTATCATTAATTAAAATCCATTTAATAAAGTCTTTGTTTTGTCATGAGGTTAATCCCTAATCATGGGTTAAGTTGAGGAGTCTTTCTCAGCTTAAATGTTCTCATCTATTATCCTTCTATTAGGATGGTGTAATGAGTCCATTAAATCCCTGAATATGGCTTAAACTCATTACTTAACACTAAACAAAAACAACAAAAACATCTAAATAATCACAAGTAGGTTAATGATCTTAATCCTACATCATGGTGATTAAGTGTGAGGTGTTTACTTCATACTTAAAGTATTCTCATTACCCCTAATCAGAGGGAAGATGTGATGAGTCTACTAGCCCTTGATTTAGGCTTAAGCTCATTAACTTATGACAAACTTCAAAAGCAATAAAAAACTGAAAACACAAAAACAAACAATAATCTTATCCTCCGGGATTCTTTTCTCACCTCATTCACTCACAAACGAGAACTTGCTTCTCCCGTCTAATGCAAGACAATTTGCACCTGAGCCAGACAGGTCATACACTTGAGCATAGACAAGCAAGCAGTTCATCAGTCAATTCATCTTTCAGTCTCTTTGAGTTGAACTACGGTGTTCTGACTTCCTCATTGCACGAGAGGATACGTAGGCATAACTTAACAGTTATCGAATAAAAGTCTCTGTATATCCCCCCTCCTTCCAGCATTATCCTTTTAGCCTCAAAATCTTGAGCTTCACACTCTTGTTCTTACACTGTCACTTCTCTTATACACTTCACACTTCTTTTACACTGACACTTGCATTCTTTTCCAGCTTTGATACACAAATTTCACTGACACTACCCCTTTAAAACACAAATCTTTTAAGCGTGGATCCCGTCGAGTACGACGGACAATCTGGGTGCTAATACCTTCCCAGGTTGTAACCAACCCCCTTTCTCAGTCTCTCTGGTTCGCAACCGTCTAATCCATATCTTTTCCAGGTCTATGCAGCATTGCCTTTCCTCTGGGATAAAAATGCCTAGCTGGCGACTCTTGTCTTCTGAGTTCACCCCTGTGTGTGTTCTCTCTCCTTTCGCCGACCGTTCGCGTATGTACCCCTCTTGGCCCTGTGTCATCAGGTGGGAGCGACAGCTTGGCACCCCAACCAGTTGTGCTACTTAATTCAAGCTCGAACAGATAAAGCTCAATCCAATAGTTTTTTGTCTCAACAGCAGAAGATGAGATACTTGAAGATAATGGCAATAGTAGAATTGAAACTCAATAGGATTATTTCCCACATAGCTGTTTTCTTTGTGTTATAAAAATTTTATGACGAATTCCTCTTACTAGGATTTCTGTCTCCTTGTACAAACTTGCTTATGTATAGGTCACTTTGTGATATAAATAAGATTTCATCTTTGAATCCAGATTTACTTTTACCCTATTTACATAAGCGAAACGTCCATTGGTTGTGTTTGAATGTATGTATGCTTTTGAATATGATTGATGTTTACCAGAAATGCATAAATTCTTGAATATGATTGATGTTTACCAGAAATGCATGAAAATGTAGTAATAGTATTTACTAAGGACGAACGAGGGAAGGAATTAAACGAAGCTTCGCCGGTTCATCCCCACAAGACAACTACAAATCCCCAGTAGGTCAAATCTATCATCATAGATACTTCGAGCTACATCTCCCCTTAAATTTATGTCCATCTCTTTTATCCTCAGTCGGGATACTCGGGAACTTATTCCTTCAATAGAAGTACGACAAACAAAGACCGGAGGTTATAAATACTATACTATCAAACGAGACGGGAACGAGTTCCTCGTATTCTTCAGCAACGAATCGATATTTATTTTCTCTAGCCAGCAAGTTATTGTACAAAGATATCCAGATGTTTTAGGCTACATGATTCATACATACATCATTTACATCATATCATAACATACATACCCATAAATGCATAATACATTTACTTAGGTGCATCATACAATGCATGCATACATATTGCATAAACTAACATTCTCCTTGCAGGAAAGTTATATGCAGATAAATCAGCATCAACTATTCACAACAGATCAGAAATGATCCATACATTACTTAAGATGTCCTCGGAGAGTAGGCAAACGGTCCGTAAAAAGATCCATTCCCTAATCCAGGATACTTCCGGAAGATTTCATCTATCTGGTCTTGAATAACAGGCAAACGGTCTATACAAAGATCCATTCCCTGGTTCAAGATATTTTCATAAGATTTAATCTATTGGACCTTGAATAGCAGGAAAACGGTCTATGCAAAGATCCATTCCCTAGTTCAAGATATTTTTCAGAAGAATTAATCCTGACGTTCTTTTGGCCCTTGAATAGCAGGCAAACGGTCTATACAAAGATCCATTCCCTAGTTCAAGATATTTTTCAGAAGAACTCTTCCAAGTGGCATCTTCAAGACCACTCAGGCATATACAACTAATCATCAGTGTTATTTTATGCACCGGTGAGTGTAAATTTTTGGGCTTTTGTGTTCAATCCCCTTCAACCTTCCAGGTCACGACTGGCACATACACCAATCTAACCCCTCGGGTTTCAGAAAATTTAATAGGGGCAGCTGTTGCACCCCAAAATTTGCCCTCCACAAGATAAGACATTGTGTACTAAGAGGTTCACAAGGTTCACAAAACATCTCATGAGGTTCACAAGGTTCACAAGATTCACAATTAGTCAGAAAGTTTGACAATTCCCTCAGACAATGCATCCTCCTAAGCAAGGCATCCTAAACTAGGGTTTTGACTTTCATCAGGCTAAATGGACTTCCAAGACTTCAAGTAAGCTTCATGGCATCCTATATGTGTTCAATAATCCCCATGTCAAGTTTCAAGACTTTCCCAAAAGATTTGCTCAGTCAGATGATCAGATAGGTCAAAATCAGTCAAAGTAGTAAAAAGTCAAACTGAGGTCAACTGTGGTCAAACCAAAGTCAAACTCCATAAGTTTTGGCCAACATCAAGTATATGAAGTAAAATTCATCATTTTATCAAGGGTTGATCATGGTTCATCAAGGAGATTTCAGATCATCAAGAATCAGGAGTTTCTAAATTAGGGTTTTCATAGGAAAAGTCAACTGAACTTTGACCAGCCATAACTTTCACATGCTTCATCAAAAAATTTCCATCCAAAACTCATTTTGAAGGAAATTGAATTCTATACAACTTTGTGTCTCACAAGCCAAGCCCAAAAATGCTTCATTTGGAAGGTATGAGCTAAATTGAACATGATACCATTAAAATTGAAGGATTTGTGCCCTTGCAAAGTTGGGAAATTTTTGAGAGGTTTATGAAGTAAATGGGGTCTTAAAACCATAATTCATCAAATGGGCTGACTTTTTTGTGATCCAATTGGTTCCATGACATCATGCACGAAATTAAATTAATATTTTCATAATTTTATTCATTTATTTTTATTTATTATGATTTTTTATATTAAAAGTCATTTTAAATTCAAATAAAATATAAAATAGTGAAGATTTAAATTGATTTGTCTTCTAGAAGGTCATAAAGCATATTTGGACTTGATTGATACAAAAATTATGAAGATCATCTTAAAATAGCAAGCTTATATCAAGAAATTTCAAGTTTTAAAGTCAAATCTTTTTCAATCTCAAACTATCCAAATATCCAAAGTCTTGTGCAATTTTTTTGACCTAATTCATTATACTATATATATATATACAACACAAGGACAAGTACTATTCACGAATTTGCAGCCTCCAAAGTCATCTTCAAACTTCACAAAATCCACTCAAAAAATCAAATTCGGTTTCTTCATTACAAAGCTTTTCAAGGTATTTTAAGGACATGAGAAGGATCCTTGGACTTAACTGAGTCGAAACCAACCCTCAAACACATCCAATTCATGCTCATATGATCAACCCGAATGCATATTGTTCATACTTTTATTTTTTTTTATTTGAACTATTTATGCAATGATAATGAAAACTAACTATGAATTTGTGTTTGTTATGAAGTTTAGAAGCTTTCTGGATGGTTTAATTTGACTCTTATGGACTATAGAAAAATCCACCATTATTAGGGTTTGAGATTCAAATTCGGGAACTTAGCACTTAGGGCATCTAAATGAGTTCTAAGAACATGGCCATGATGTATAAGCTTTATGTAATTGATCTGGGCTTCGAATTTGTATTAATATTGTGGTTTGCTTGATGATTAAAAAACGTAGGTTTCTGGTTCAAGAACATGCAGGAAAATTCGCAGGAATTTTTGAAGAAGAATTCGCAGGAAATTTGAATAAGGAAGATGAAGCTGCGCGCCAAAATCCAGTTTCAAATTCTAACATATATTTTATTTTATTGTTGCTGTATATATTTCAGAAAAGCAAGTTGGTTCAGTTGGTTAGCGCGCATGTGTGAGCTATGGATGGTCCTGGGTTCAAACCTTCCCCAGGCCATTTTGTTTTGTTATTTTCATTGATTTTCGCAGGCTAAAAATAAAAGGAATGCTACCTATTTTACTATCACCAGCACGCAGCTGGTCCAGTGGATGGCTTGTTGGTCCAAGGAGAATGAGGCCTAGGGCGTGGGTTCGATCCCTGCCCCAGGTAAGTTTTCAATTTTTATTTTGCTTAATTATTTTGCCTAATTTATTTTCTAAATTATAAAAAAACCTAATTTCTTTTAAAATTTTAATTTCTTATTTTAATTATTTTGATACTTAATAAATATTTTAATATATATAATTATTAGTCATGTTTATTTTGTAAATAAATTAGTATATAATTATTATTATTATTTTCTCATCTCAAAATTCTTAAAAAAAAATTATTTATTTAAATCTAAAATTTTAATTGATTTCTACATTGTATATTATTGTGCTAACCTCTTTTCTCTTATATTTATTTTTATTACTAATCTTTTTATTGTTTATTTATATGCTTATTATTTAAATTGTTCTTATTATAATGTAATTGTACAAGCCATGTAATAGTTGTAGTATTTTTATTGTTTATTTATTTATAAATATATTGCTATGGTTAGTAAATTAGGGAGTGAAAACATGTTTGTATTTTAAAAAAAATTAATTTAGATCACTAACTATAAGATAAATATATGAACTTGTACACGCACACACGTAAGTCGATCTTTGATCGCCATCTCACTTAAGGATACCTCTTAGGTTGCCTAAATAAAAAGGTCAAGTAAGGTGTATAAAGGAAAGTCCCTTCTTCTAAAAATATCATCAAGTCCCTTTACGATTATAAGATCAAGTCCCTTCGAATGTTGCCTTCGTGAATGATCTTGTCCCTTTCGAATAAAAGATGATAAGTCCCTTCGAATTGCTAAGACACCTTACAGTTGCCTAATCACAAATGACCCTTCATATGTCCCATACAACATCCAAGGTAATGACTACCTATTCCTTAATAATAGGGATAGTGTTACCATTGAAAGACATAAAGAATAGTAAAGACTTAATATAGGGTAGGTTTCTCTTAATTACTTGCTCACACTCATTCAAAAAACATTTCATAAACACTTCACATTTTCAAACAATTTTCGAAACAAAGTCTTTATATATATCCATACAAGGATCATTATAAAGTACTTAAGAAAATTTTTAATCACACACTACACTTCTCAAAATAGTTTAAAGTGAGCTAAGTAACTAAGAGCCCATGGATAACCATGGATGTAAAGGGTGCTAACACCTTCCCTTTACATAACCTACCCCCCGAACCCAAAAATCTTTTAAGGTCTTTCCTGTTCTTTTATGCCCTTTCCTTTGGATAAAATAAAAGTCGGTGGTGACTCTTGCTATCCGCAACATAACTAAAGTCAGTTCTCCCACCGTGTTACAGAACTGGCGACTCTGCTGGGGATTTAATAAAAGAGGGGTACCCTTAGGAATTAGATCACTTTAAAATTGTTTGCCTTGTTTGCTTTATACTTATCTGCTGGGTGCTCTTATGTGTGAAAGATCCTAACCCGGATATAGTGTACCTTAGGTAAATGGCAATAGACCAAGGAAACTGTACGGCGTATACCGATATGGTTGATCTGGTGGCCATAGTTAGTGTGACTTCTTGGTTGGTGCTTATGTTCCTTATGCAAGTTGAGGATAATATGAGGCTGCCATATGTTGTCAATACACTAACTAACTTTTAGAACCCTAGTTATCCCATCTTGGCCTTTAGAAAAGTAGTGAGATAACCGGCTTTGGTGCAGACTGAAGTTGGTTGATACTTGATGCTACGCTCATTGAGATTCTAAACTTGGAGGGTTTTGGTTGGCAAGTAAGTTGCCTACTGAACAACCACCCTTGTGAAGGATCAATGATATTGAGATCCCTTAGAACCTGGTTACTTTTGTAGGACAGGATGAACCAACTAAACTTCAAGGGAGGGTACTTACCTTTAAACCTCTTGCAAGCCTTCAAACCTAGGGCTATTGTGTGACTTGTTTGTGTGTGCCACATGTTTGTGATTGAACATAACATCATAGCATCATCATGCATCATAAGCATAGCATTTTCACTAACCATTTCAAGGACCAAAGGATTTATCTTTGTTCTTTGTTGCAGGTCATGGCTTCTGCTTATAAGAATACTATCCAGATCAACTTTGTAGGAATACCTCCTAAGCTTAAGGAATTGGTCTCTTAAGTTTCTGAAAACTCCCAGTTCAACAAGAGGCATGGTCACCTATTGGATCTAGTCACTTCAGGGTTCAATGAAGACATGATGAGTGTGTTGTTTCAATTCTTGTACCCTAAGCATCATTGCTTTACATTCCCTGACTATCAGCTGGTTCCTACCATGGAAGAATTCTCTAAACTTCTGGGTATACCTATCCTTCATCAGAAACCCTTCACAGGCTTAGAGAAAGAGCCTAAACCTGAAGTCATTGCTGCAGCTCTACATTTGAAGAAATCAGACATTGTCCTAGAAACGAGAAGCGAAGTTAAGGGTATTCTTACTAAGGTGTTAATAGAGAAGGCTCAAGTTTTCTTGAAGGCTATGAGCTATGATGCTTTTGAGGAGATCTTAGCCTTGTTGATTTATGGCTTAGTGTTGTTCCCCAATCCATATCAGTTCATAGACGTTCATGCCATCAACATATTTTTGACTCACAATCCAGTGCCTACATTGCTTGGAGACATCCTACATTCTCTTCATACCCGTACTACAAAGGCACGAGGAACTCTGATGTGTTGTATACCTTTGCTATCTAGGTGGTTTATTTCTCACCTTCCTCGATCAGTGATGAAGAATGAACAAGGGTTCAGGTGGTCCAAGAGGATTATGTCACTTTCTCATTCAGATATTCATTGGTGCTCTAGATCTATGGAGAGTGTTACTATCATTGACCATTGTGGGGAGTTTCCTAATGTGCCACTCCTTGGCATAAGAGGGGGCATTACTTACAACCCTTCTTTAGCTCTACGTCAGTTTGGTTACGCTCGGAGTGATGGTCCTCATGACATGTTGATTCAGGGTATTGTGTTTGACTACGACAATGATCTGCAAGGTGACCGTCAAAGGTTCATACGAGCATGGGGTAAATTGAACAAGGTTGACAGCAAGACTCTGGAGCCCAAGTACACTATCCCTATGGAAGCTTATCTTAGCTGGGTGTGATCTCGTGCTCAGACTCTTATGATGCCATATCCTGCCATCCTGCTAGTTACTATGGAGCCTGTTGCTGAAGGAGATACTTCTTATATCATCCTTCACCCAGACATGCCCACTGACATGGAAGACTTACAGAGGTCCTGGATCCAGTTGAAGGAGCAAAGGGATACTTTTGAGACTCATTACAAAGCAAGTCAAGAAAGAATCTTGGAGCTAATAAAAACAACTTCACGAGGAGCGGAATCTCAACTCATACCTCAACACAAAGAGGAAACGTCCATGGGAGACTTAAAACCCCATCTTTTGTATTCATTTCATTTTCTATTGTAAGCCCAAGGGGCAAACAAATTTATTACTAATAAAAGTTTACTTTTTTTGGTTGTTTAAACAAATTTAAATCCTGCGGTCCTTGAAAACATTGCATACGCATTTATACACCATATCATTGCATAACAGGTTTCTTATGTACAGGTATCTTATCTTCTCGCTGTTTATTTCAGCAGAGATGGCTCTTGAACAAACAGTCAAAGATCTCCAGGCACAAAATGCACAATTCCAAGAGCTGATCCTGAACTTGTCCAAGGGGCAGGATGAATTGAAGACACTGTTGGCCAAGAAGACTAAGAAGACTAGAAGGTCAGGAGGCCTTATCAATATGGGAAGAAGGTTCAGAGGTCCTATCAAGACCAAGGAACAGGTTGAAGATTATGAGTCTGAGGAGTATGAGAAAGAGGGAGGCAGTCTCCATAATACAATGGGGATTCTAATTTTGAAGCAAATTACTATCATGATTCTAATGAAGATAAGTTCAAGATGCTGGTGGATAGAATGAATGCTATGGAGTTACAGAAGTCCTCTGGGCTGGATTTTGAAGATCTGAGTTTGATATCTGGAGTGGTTATACCCATTGGTTTCAAGGTCCCTGCTTTTGTAGTATATGATGGTGTCTCGTGTCCCAAGCTGCATCTAAGGTCCTATGTCCGGAGGATTCAACCTCATACTGCTGATAAGAAGCTGTGGATTCATTTCTTCCAAGAAAGCTTGTCTGGAGCTCAACTGGAATGGTATTATCAATTGGAGAGTGTCAACATCCGTGATTGGAATGATCTTGTTGAGGCCTTCTATATGCAATATCAATACAATGCTGATTTAGCACCAACCCGCATGCAACTACAAAGCATGTCAATGGGTGCTAATGAGAATTTCAAGGAGTAGGCCCAGAAGTGGAGAGACTTGGCTGGTAGAGTTCAACCTCCTTTAACTGACAGGGAGTTAGTGGATATGTTCATGAGTACGTTGAATGGTCCTTTCTATAGTCATCTCATTGGAAGCTCATCATCTGGTTTCACTGAGCTGATAATGACGGGAGAGCGTGTGGAAAGTGGTATAAGGAGTGGCAAGATACAAGTGGGTGCTTCTTCATCAAGTACTGCAAAGAAGCCCCCTAGTGGGAAGAAAGAGTCAAATGATGTTTATGGCCAACCTGGTCGTAATAGGAGTCACCAATCTGTGAGTGCAGTTCACATCTCCAATCCTACTCCTGCAGCACCAGAGCCACCACAGGGCAATCAGCAGAGGCCTAGAAGACAGTTCACCAAGATCAACATGTCACTGGCCCAAGCCTTGCAACACTTGTTGAAAGGGGAACTCATTACTTTGAAGGACCCTCCTCAGAATCCTAATGTTACCTCTCCTAGGTACAATCCTAATGCACGATGTGAATATCATTCTAATTGTCAGGGACATGACACCAACAATTGCTGGATATTTAAGAACAAGATTCAAGATATGATTGATGCGAGAGAGATTGGATTTGACCCTCCTGGGACTCCAAATGTGATTACTGCTCCCATGCCAAATCATGAGAAGACTGTTAATGCCATTGATGAAGTTTCATATATTTCCTCAGTTGCAGATGTGACTACCCCATTATCTGTTATTAAGAAGAAGTTGGTACAAGATGGGTTCTTTCCAGGTTGTAATGAAGATTGTTTCTATTGTGCTTATAAACCGGATAGCTGCTGGAAGTTGAAGGACGGTATTCAACGCCTCATGGACAATTACACCATATTGTTTGAGAGGACACCTTCTGTGGAGAGTATGGTTGAACATATAACTCAAGGTGCGAAGGTTGAAGAGGTGGATATGGTTGATAAAATGCCAGTGAGGATTACTTCCAAGGGCCCTGTTAAGATCACTCATAAGGGTCCTATCAAGATTACTGCTGAAGGCCCTGTGAGGACTGTTGTTGAAGCTAGAGTGGCTCCTATGATTATTACCACTTCTGGTCCTATTCCGTATACTTCTGATAAAGCTATACCCTAGAACTACGATTCTGATGTTTATATTCATGGTGTTAAGCAGGAACCTTTAACTGATGTGGCTGATGAAAACCTTGATGTTGATAATATTGCTGGATCTAGTAAGATCACAAGAAGTGGAAGAATTTTCTCTCCTCCGGCTACCTCCAAGAATACAGTTACTCCAACTACTGCGACAAATACTGATGCCCGAGGCAAAGGTCCTGTTATTGAACCTGTGCAAGCTGATGCACCAGCTGCTGATGATCTTTCTAAGTAGATGGAAGAAGTACTAAAGATCATTCGCAAGAGTGATTATGATATTGTTGATCAATTGGGGCATACTCCCTCCAAGATTTCCATGTTGTCTTTGTTGTTGTATTCTGAGGCTCATGCTAAAGCCTTGATTAAGTTCTTGAAGACTGCTCATGTACCAAATGAGATTTATGTGGATCAGTTTGAAAATTGTATTGCACACCTGACCTATGATAATGGGTTAGGCTTTTCCGATGCTGATTTGACTCCTGCCAAAAGAAATCATAATAGAGCTTTACATATCTCTATTGAGTGTAAGGGCACTACCCTGTCTCATGTGTTGATAGACAATGGTTCTTCACTAAATGTGTTGCCCAAAGAGGTGCTGAACAAGCTTAGTCCTGAAGATGCTGTGTTGAGACCAAGTAATATAGTGGTGAAGGCCTTTGATGGTTCGAGAAGAGTGGTGCATGGAGAAATAAATCTCCCAATCAAAGTAGGTTCTCAGGTCTTCAATTCAACCTTCTATGTAATGGATATTCGTCCTTCGTACTCTTGTTTTCTTGGGCACCCCTGGATCCATGGGGCAGGTGCCGTGACCTCCACGTTACATCAGAAGTTGAGGTATCCAGTGAAGGGAAAAGTTATCACTGTTTACGGAGAGGAAGAATATATAGTCAGTCATGTGAATACTTTCAAGTATCTTGAAGTGGAAGGTGAATATGTTGAGACTCCATGCCAGACATTTGAAGTAGTTCCTTGGGTTGTTCCTGCTGCTGAAGCTCCTCTTGTGGTTAAAAGAGTCCCTGTGGTTACCAGAGTACCTCCTACAATGGCCTCCCTCAAAGATGCTAGAGCTGTGGTTGATGAAGGTGGTTGTACTATTTGGGGTCAACTTCCTGATATTCCTTACAAGTCTGACAAGTTTGGTTTGGGTTTCACTGCAGAGTACCAGAAGGCTGTTCGTCGTGCTCGTGCTGTTCGTATCACCAATCAAGGATTATGAAAGATCAAATCAATGATGTGGGTGACTATGATGAAGACTACAATCTGGATGACTGGATCTTTCCTACTGTGGGTGATGGGCTCAATAACTGGAAGGCTGAAGATGTTATTCCTATCTTCTTTAGTCAGGAGTAAATACTATTACTGTGTTGTTATTTTTAAGTTTGTAATTTTTGAACAATTAAACTCTTAAGCCTTGTGCCTTACCCGGGGCGCAATGGTATGCTTGTTTCGGGATGTCATTTCATTTGCATACTTCATTCAATAAAAATCAGTGGACGTTTCGTTTTCGTAAATATTGTGTTCATTGTCTTTCTTTTATTTTATTCTTCTTTTATCAGCTATGTGTTCTTACACATACCCACATCACTAAAATGCAGATCCTCATCCACTCTGGATCCTGTTGATAACAGTTCTACTATTGCCAATTATAATTTTGAGAATTCGATCTATCAAGCTGAAGATGGAAAGGAGGACGATTGTGAAGTACCTGTAGAGCTTGCTAGGTCATTACAACAAGAAGAGAAAGCTATACAGCCACATGAAGAGCCAATCGAAGTTGTGAATCTGGGAACTGAAGAAAACAGGAAAGAGGTCAAGATAGGGGCTGAACTAGAGGATGGTGTTAAGAGCAGATTGATTCATATGTTACATGATTATGTGGAGATCTTTGCTTGGTCCTATGAAGATATGTCAGGGTTGGATACAGACATTGTGGTTCACCATTTACCGGTAAAAGAAGATTGTCGTCCAAAGAAGCAAAAGGTTCGTCGCATGCGTCCTGAAATGTCAGAAAAGATTAAAGCAGAGGTAATGAAACAGTTTGATGCAGGGTTCTTAGCTATGACTTCTTATCCTCAATGGGTTGCCAATGTAGTACCGGTACCTAAGAAGGATGGTAAGGTACGTATGTGTGTAGATTACAGGGATTTGAACAAGGCCAGCCCTAAAGATGACTTTCCACTTCCTCATATTGTTGTTCTGGTAGACAACACTGCTCAGCATAAGGTATTCTCTTTCATGGATGGTTTCTCTGGTTACAATCAAATTAAGATGGCACCTGAAGATATGGAGAAGACAACATTTGTTACACAGTGGGGCAACTTTTGCTATAAAGTGATGCCATTTGGTTTGAAGAATGCCGGGGCAACATATCAGCGTGCTATGATGGCTTTGTTTCACGATATGATTCATCATGAGATAGAGGTATATGTGGATGATATGATAGCCAGGTCCCAGAATGAAGAGCAACATCTTGATCATCTGCATAAGTTGTTTGAAAGGTTGAAGAAATACAAGTTGAGATTGAACCCAAACAAATGTACTTTTGGAGTTAGATCTGGTAAACTCCTGGGTTTCATTGTTAGTGGAAAAGGTATTGAAGTGGATCCTGCTAAAGTAAAAGCTATACAAGAGATACCAGCTCCCTGTACTGAGAAGGAAGTTAGAGGTTTTTTTGGACGATTAAATTACATTGCAAGATTTATTTCCCAATTAACTGCTACTTGTGAGCCAATCTTCAAGTTGTTGAAGAAAGATCAGGTAATGGAGTGGAATGATGAGTGCCAGACAACCTTTGATGAAATCAAGAGATATCTTCTAGAACCTCCCATTTTGATGCCACCAGTTGATGGAAGACCCTTGATTATGTACTTAACAGTATTAGACAACTCAATGGGGTGTGTGTTGGGGCAACATGACGAGTCTGGTCGAAAAGAGCAGGCAATATACTACCTTAGCAAAAAGTTTATCGACTGTGAAACAAGATACTCACTGCTTGAGAAAACTTGCTGCGCTTTGGCATGGGCTGCTCGCCGACTAAGACAGTATATGTTGACTCATACCACCTTATTGATTTCGAAGATGGATCCAATAAAGTATATATTTGAGAAACCTGTTCTCTCCAGACGAATAGCAAGATGGCAAATGATCTTAACAGAATATGATATACAGTATACTACCCAGAAGGCCATTAAAGGAAGTGTTGTAGCTGATCATTTGGCTCATCAAGCAGTGGATGATTATCAGTCAATGAGTTTTGAGTTCCCTGATGAAGACATTATGATTATTACTAAAGAACCTGGACAATATGAAGGACCTGAACAAGGATCCCGATGGACTATGGTTTTTGATGGAGCTTCTAATGCACTTGGTAATGGTGTTGGTGTTGTGATCAGTTCCCCTGAAGGTTGTCATACCCCAATTACTGCAAGACTTTGTTTCTATTGTACTAATAACATGACTGAGTATGAGGCATGTATCCTGGGTATCAAAGCTGCCATTGATATGAAGATTCGGTTCCTGGACGTATATGGAGATTCAGCCCTAGTAGTGAGTCAGATCAAAGGAGATTGGGATACCAAGCATGATAATCTCATTCCTTACAGAGAGCATGTGTTGTCTTTGATCCCATATTTTGAAGAGATTACCTTTGGACATATTCCACGAAGAGAAAATTAGTTGGCAGATGCATTAGCCACCATGGCATCTATGTTTGAGATTAGCTGGGATGATGAAGCTCCCAAGATTACTATTGATAGATTTGAGAAGCCTGCATACTACAATGAGATTGATACTGAAAAAGCAGAAGAGAAGCCTTGGTTCTATGAAGTGAAAAGATATCTTGAAGCTCAGGAGTTCCCTGAAGGGGCATCTGTCAAAGATAAGAAGTTTCTGAGGAGGTTTTCTGCCAAGTTCTTCTTGAGTAATGGAATTTTGTACAAGCGCAATCATGATTCAACTTTGCTTCGCTGTGTGGATAAGAAGGAAGCAACTGAGATTATGGAAGACATGCATGATGGGATCTTTGGCACTCATTCTAGTAGTCATACCATGGCAAGGAAGATATTGAGAGCAGGTTATTATTGGTTTACCATGGAAGATGACTGCTATCAACATTCCAGAACATGTCACAAGTGTCAAATCTATGCTGATAAAGTACATATACCTCCATCGCCATTGAATGTGTTGACAGCTCCTTGGCCTTTTGCCATGTGGGGCATTGATATGATTGGTGAGATAAAACCTACTGCTTCTAATGGGCATCGTTTCATCCTGGTTGCTATTGATTACTTTACTAAGTGGGTGGAGGCAGCTTCATTTGCATCTGTTACTAAGAATGTGGTGGCTCGATTCATTAAGAATAATCTCATATGTAGGTATGGCATCCCTGAAAGGATTATCACAGATAATGGCTCTAATCTGAACAACACTATGATTACTGATCTCTGCACACAGTTCAAGATTAAGCATCACAACTCTTCTCCGTATCGTCCAAAGATGAATGAGGCAGTAGAAGTTGCTAATAAGAACATCAAGAAGATTCTACAGAAGATGACTGTTACTTACAAGGATTGGCATGAGATGTTACCATTTGCTCTTCATGGTTATCGTACTACAATACGTACTTCAACAGGGGCAACCCCATTCTCCTTAGTCTATGGTATGGAAGCAGTTCTGCCCATTGAAGTTCAGATCCCTTCTTTAAGAATCATGAAGGATGCAAGCTTGGATGAAAATGAGTGGATTCAGACTCGACTTGACCAGATAAATTTGATTGATGAGAAGAGATTAGCAGCAGTTTGTCATGGCCAGATGTACCAGAAACGGATGATCAAAGCTTTTAATAAGAAGGTTAAGCCAAAGGTATATCAGGCTGGTGACTTGGTAATCAAGCGTATCATATTACCACAGGGAGATCCTAGGGGCAAATGGACTCCTACATATGAAGGACCATTTGTAGTCAAAACAGTATTCTCAGGAGGTGCCATGATGCTTACTACTATGGATGGTGAAGACTTCCCATAGCCTGTAAACACAGACATAGTTAAAAAATACTACGCATAAAAAGAGACCCGCTAGGTTGACTGGCCTAGGCAAAAATAAGGGCATCCCGGCAAACCAAAAGGGTTCGGGCAAAAATTAGGGATATATATATATATAAAAAAATGTACACCCGGCAAGTCGAAAACCTGAACAGGCGGCTTGGGAAAAATAGGGTATCCCGGTGGATTGAAAACCTGAAAAGGCAATCCAGGCAAAAGTTAGGGATTAAAGCGTATGACTATGTCTCGTTTGGATCACCCATGTAACCCCAACCAGTTGTGCTACTTAATTCAAGCTCGAACAGATAAAGCTCAATCCAATAGTTTCTGTCTCAACAGCAAAAGATGAGATACTTGAAGATAATGGCAATAGTAGAATTGAAACTCAATAGGATTATTTCCCACATAGCTGTTTTCTTTGTGTTATAAAAATTTTATGACGAATTCATCTTACTAGGATTTCTGTCTCCTTGTACAAACTTGCCTATGTATAGGTCACTTTGTGATATAAATAAAATTTCATCTTTGAATCCAGATTTACTTTTACCCTATTTACATAAGCGAAACGTCCATTGGTTGTGTTTGAATGTATGTATGCTTTTGAATATGATTGATGTTTACCAGAAATGCATAAATGCTTGAATGTGATTGATGTTTACTAGAAATGCATGAAAATGCAGTAATAGTATTTACTAAGGACGAACGAGGGTAGGAATTCAACGAAGCTTCACCGGTTCATCCCCACAAGACAGCTACAAATCCCCAGTAGGGCAAATCTATCATCATAGATACTTCGAGCTACATCTCCCCTTAAATTTATGTCCATCTCTTTTATCCTCAGTCGGGATACTCGGGAACTTATTCCTTCAATAGAAGTACGACGAACAAAGACGGGAGGTTATAAATACTATACTACCAAACGAGACGGAACGAGTTCCTCGTATTCTTCAGCAACGAATCGGGATTTATTTTCCCTAGCCAGCAAGTTATTGTACAAAGATATCCAGACGTTTCAGGCTACATGATTCATACATACATCATTTACATCATATCATAGCATACATATCCATAAATGCATAATACATTTACTTAGGTGCATCATACTATGCATGCATACATATTGCATAAACTAACATTCTCCTTGCAGGAAAGTTATATGCAGATAAATCAGCATCAACTATTCACAACAGATCAGAAATGATACATACATTACTCAAGATGTCCTCGGAGAGTAGGCAAACGGTCCGTAAAAAGATCCATTCCCTAATCCAGGATACTTCCGGAAGATTTCATCTATCTGGTCTTGAATAAGAGGCAAATGGTCTATACAAAGATCCATTCCCTGGTTCAAGATATTTTTAGAAGATTTAATCTATTGGCCCTTGAATAGCAGGCAAACGGTCTATGTAAAGATCCATTCCCTAGTTCAAGATATTTTTCAGAAGAACTAATCCTGACGTTCTTTTGGCCCTTGAATAGCAGGCAAATGGTCTATACAAAGATCCATTCCCTAGTTCAAGATATTTTTCAGAAGAACTAATCCTGACGTTCTTTTGGCCCTTGAATAGCATGCAAACGGTCTATACAAAGATCCATTCCCTGGTTCAAGATATTTTTCAGAAGAACTAATCCTGACGTTCTTTTGGCCCTTGAATAGCAGGCAAACAGTCTATACAAATATCCATTCCCTGGTTCAAGATATTTTTTACAAGAACTAATCCTGGCGTTCTTTTGGCCCTTGAATAGCAGGCAAACGGTCTATACAAAGATCCATTCCCTGGTTCAAGATATTTTTCAGAAGAACTAATCCT
Source organism: Lathyrus aphaca (assembly GCA_963966055.1). Lineage (NCBI taxonomy): Eukaryota > Viridiplantae > Streptophyta > Magnoliopsida > Fabales > Fabaceae > Lathyrus > Lathyrus aphaca. The sequence continues at coordinate 278,766,290 of OZ014523.1, forward strand.
GACGTTCTTTTGACCTTGGAGAGTAGGCAAACGGTCTGTACAAAGATCCATTCCCTAATCTAAGATATTTCCAGAAGAGATAATCGCCACAAAGATTTATTTCTACTGGTCAATTCAACAATTCAAATCATGTTGCATAAATGATTCAGAGACGGCCTATACGAAGACCTAGTAGTGATATCCAGTATCAACATAAAGACATCATCACATCCTGATACTTTAGATGGCATCTCCAAGCCCATCTCCAGATGGCATCTCTAAGCCCATCTCCAATTCTTCCAAGTGGCATCTTCAAGCCCACTCAAGCATATACAACTAATCATCAGTGTTATTTTATGCACCGGTGAGTGCAAATTTTTGGGCTTTTGTGTTCAATCCCCTTCAACCTTCCAGGTCACGACTGGCACATACACCAATCTAACCCCTCGGGTTTCAGAAAATTGAACAGGGGCAGCTGTTGCACCCCTAAATTTGCCCTCCACAATATAAGACATTGTGTACTAAGAGGTTCACAAGGTTCACAAAACATCTCATGAGGTTCACAAGGTTCACAAGATTCACAATTAGTCAGAAAGTTTGACAATTCCCTCAGACAATGCATCCTCCTAAGCAAGGCATCCTAAACTAGGGTTTTGACTTTCATCAGGCTAAATGGACTTCCAAGACTTCAAGTAAGCTTCATAGAATCCTATATTTGTTCAAGAATCCCCGTGTCAAGTTTCAAGACTTTCCCAAAAGATTTGCTCAGTCAGATGATCAGATAGGTCAAAATAAGTCAAAGCAGTTAAAAAGTCAAACTGAGGTCAACTGTGGTCAAACCAAAGTCAAACTTCATGATTTTTGGCCAACATCAAGTATATGAAATAAAATTCATCATTTGATCAAGGGTTGATCATGGTTCATCAAGGAGATTTCAGATCATCAAGAATCAGGAGTTTCTAAATTAGGGTTTTCATAGGAAAAGTCAACTGAACTTTGACCAACCATAACTTTCACATGCTTCATCAAAAAATTTTCATCCAAAGCTAATTTCGAAGGAAATTGAATTATCTACAACTTTGTGTCTCGCAAGCCAAGCCCAAAAATGCTTCATTTGGAAGGTATGAGCTAAGACATTATGGGTCCTTTTAAAAGTCAACAAAAAGTCAACAACTTCAAAAGAGCATAACTTGAGAATGGTAAAAGATATGGACATGAGACCAAAGAGGTTGGTTAGAGGACTCTTTAAGCTTTCCAAAATGTCCAAGAACACCTTCATAGCATTAAAATTGAAGGATTTGTGCCCTTGCAAAGTTGGGAAATTTTTGAGAGGTTTATGAAGTAAATGGGGTCTTAAAACCATAATTCATCAAATGGGCTGACTTTTTTGTGATCCAATTGGTTCCATGACATCATGCACGAAATTAAATTAATATTTTCATAATTTTATTCATTTATTTTTATTTATTATGATTTTTTATATTAAAAGTCATTTTAAATTCAAATAAAATATAAAATAGTGAAGATTTAAATTGATTTGTCTTCTAGAAGGTCATAAAGCATATTTGGACTTGATTGATACAAAAATTATGAAGATCATCTTAAAATAGCAAGCTTATATCAAGAAATTTCAAGTTTTAAAGTCAAATCTTTTTCAATCTCAAACTATCCAAATATCCAAAGTCTTGTGCAATTTTTTTGACCTAATTCATTATACTATATATATATACAACACAAGGACAAGTACTATTCACGAATTTGCAGCCTCCAAAGTCATCTTCAAACTTCACAAAATCCACTCAAAAAATCAAATTCGGTTTCTTCATTACAAAGCTTTTCAAGGTATTTTAAGGACATGAGAAGGATCCTTGGACTTAACTGAGTCGAAACCAACCCTCAAACACATCCAATTCATGCTCATATGATCAACCCGAATGCATATTGTTCATACTTTTATTTTTTTTATTTGAACTATTTATGCAATGATAATGAAAACTAACTATGAATTTGTGTTTGTTATGAAGTTTAGAAGCTTTCTGGATGGTTTAATTTGACTCTTATGGACTATAGAAAAATCCACCATTATTAGGGTTTGAGATTCAAATTCGGGAACTTAGCACTTAGGGCATCTAAATGAGTTCTAAGAACATGGCCATGATGTATAAGCTTTATGTAATTGATCTGGGCTTCGAATTTGTATTAATATTGTGGTTTGCTTGATGATTAAAAAACGTAGGTTTCTGGTTCAAGAACATGCAGGAAAATTCGCAGGAATTTTTGAAGAAGAATTCGCAGGAAATTTGAATGAGGAAGATGAAGCTGCACGCCAAAATCCAGTTTCAAATTCTAACATATATTTTATTTTATTGTTGCTGTATATATTTCAGAAAAGCAAGTTGGTTCAGTTGGTTAGCGCGCATGTGTGAGATATGGATGGTCCTGGGTTCAAACCTTCCCCAGGCCATTTTGTTTTGTTATTTTCATAGATTTTCGCAGGCTAAAAATAAAAGGAATGCTACCTATTTTACTATCACCAGCACGCAGCTAGTCCAGTGGATGGCTTGTTGGTCCAAGGAGAATGAGGCCTAGGGCGTGGGTTCGATCCCTGCCCCAGGTAAGTTTTCAATTTTTATTTTGCTTAATTATTTTGTTATTCTATGGTTAGTTAAATATAATTATGTTTAATATACATATGTAAATAATTCTAAAATAACATGTAAAATACTTTATATTTTATAAAAAACCTCTAAAATTATTTTCTAAATTCTAAACCTATTTATTTATTTATGTATTTGAAAATGTATATTTATTTAATAATTAAATTAGTAATGTAAAATTAAATTATAAACTATAATATTTTTATATATATTAGAAACCCTAATATCCTTAAAACCCTAATTTATTTTCTAAATTATAAAAAAACCTAATTTCTTTTAAAATTTTAATTTCTTATTTTAATTATTTTGATACTTAATAAATATTTTAATATATATAATCATTAGTCATGTTTATTTTGTAAATAAATTAGTATATAATAATAATTATTATTTTCTCATCTCAAAATTCTAAAAAAAAAATTATTTATTTAAATCTAAAATTTTAATTGATTTCTACATTGTATATTATTGTGCTAACCTCTTTTCTCTTATATTTATTTTTATTACTAATCTTTTTATTGTTTATTTATATGCTTATTATTTAAATTGTTCTTATTATAATGTAATTGTACAAGCCATGTAATAGTTGTAGTATTTTTATTGTTTATTTATTTATAAATATATTGCTATGGTTAGTAAATTAGGGAGTGAAAACATGTTTGTATTTTAAAAAAAAAATTAATTTAGATCACTAACTATAAGATAAATATATGAACTTGTACACGCACACACGTAAGTCGATCTTTGATCGCCATCTCACTTAAGGATACCTCTCAGGTTGCCTAAATAAAAAGGTCAAGTAAGGTGTATAAAGCAAAGTCCCTTCTTCTAAAAATATCATCAAGTCCCTTTACGATTATAAGATCAAGTCCCTTCGAATGTTGCCTTCGTGAATGATCTTGTCCCTTTCTAATAAAAGATGATAAGTCTCTTCGAATTGCTAAGACACCTTACAGTTGCCTAATCACAAATGACCCTTCATATGTCCCATACAACATCCAAGGTAATGACTACCTATTCCTTAATAATAGGGATAGTCTTACCATTGAAAGACATAAAGAACAGTAAAGACTTAATATAGGGTAGGTTTCTCTTAATTACTTGCTCACACTCATTCAAAAAACATTTCATAAACACTTCACATTTTCAAACAATTTTCGAAACAAAGTCTTTATATATATCCATACAAGGATCATTATAAAGTACTTAAGAAAATTTTTAATCACACACTACACTTCTCAAAACAGTTTAAAGTGAGCTAAGTAACTAAGAGCCCATGGATAACCATGGATGTAAAGGGTTCTAACACCTTCCCTTTACATAACCTACCCCCCGAACCCAAAAATCTTTTAAGGTCTTTCCTGTTCTTTTATGCCCTTTCCTTTGGATAAAATAAAAGTCGGTGGCGACTCTTGCTATCCGCAACATAACTAAAGTCAGTTCTCCCACCGTGTTACACTATCAGCTGGCACCTACAATAGAGGAATTCTCCAAACTCCTGGGTGTGCCTATCCTTGATCAGAGACCCTTCACAGGCTTAGAGAGGGAGCCTAAACCTGAAGTCATTGCTGCAACCCTACATTTGAAGAAATCAGACATTGTCCTGGAAACGAGAAGTAGAGTTAAGGGTATTCTTGCTAAGGTATTGATGGAGAAAACTTAGGTGTTCTTGGATGCTATGAGTTATGATGTTTTTGAAGAAATCTTAGCCTTGATGATTTATGGCTTGGTGTTGCTCCCTAATCCAGACCAGTTCATAGATGTACACACCATCAACATATTTCTGAATCACAATCATGTGCCTACCTTACTTGGAGATATCTTGCACTCTCTTCATAATCGTACTACAAAGGCACGAAGAACTCTGATGTGTTGCATACCTCTATTATTAAGGTGGTTTATTTCTCACCTTCCTTAATCTATGATGAAGAATGAACAGGGTTTGAGATGGTCTAAGAGAATGATGTCACTCTCTCATTCAGATATTCACTGGTGTTCTCGATATATGGAAAATGTCACTATCATTGACCGTTGTGGAGAGTTCCCTAATGTGCCACTCCTTGCCATAAGAGGGGGCATTACTTACCATCCTTCTTTAGCTCTACGTCAGTTTGCTTATGCTCGGAGTAATGGTCCTCATGACATGCTTATTCAGGATATTGTGTTTGACTATGAAAACGATCTTTAAGGTTACCGTCAAAGGTTTATACGAGCTTGGAGTAAAGTGAATAAGGTTGATAGCGAGACTCTGGAACCAAAGTACTCCATTCCTATGGAACCTTACCTCAGATGGGTGCGATCTCGTGCTCAGACTCTTATGATGCCATATCTTGCTGTTCTATCGGTTACTATGGAGCCTGTTGCTGAAGGAGATGTTCCTTATACCATCCTTCATCCAGATATGCCCACTGATTTGGAAGAGCTGTAGAAGTCCTGGATCCAACTGAAAGAGCAAAGAGATACCTTTGAAGCTCAATTCAGGATTAGCCAAGAAAGAGTGCTGGAGCTGACAAAGAAACTTCACGAGGAGCGGAATCTCAACACATACCTCAACACAAAGAGGAAGTGTCCATGGGAGACCTAAGTCAAATATATTTATTTCTTTTTACTTTATTCTTATTTCCTTTCATTGTAAGCCCAAGGGGCAATTTATATTAACACTTACTAATAAAAGTTTTGTTTTTGTTTTTCTTTAAACAAATTTAAATCCTATATGGTCCTTGAAAACATTGCATATCCATTCACATACCATATCATTGCATCACATGTTTTCACAATAGGTTTCTCATCTTCTCGCTGTTTATTTCAGCATAAATGACTCTTGAATAAACTGTCAAGGAACTTTAGACTCAGAATGCCCAATTTTAAGAGATAATTCTGAATTTGTCCAGGGGACAAGATGAGTTGAAGGCACTTCTGACTAAGAAAAAGAAGAAGACCAGAAAACCAGTTGGCTTCATCAACATGGGAAGAAGGTTCATAGGTACAGTCAAGACAAATTAGGAAGTTGGAAATCCCGGGGATGAAAATTCTGAGAAAGAAGAAGGCAGTCTCCATGGTACTACTGAAGATTCTGATTATGAGGAGAATTATTACCATGATTTGACTGGTGAGGAGAAATATAAGATACTGGAGAACCGGGTGAATGCTATAGAACTACATAAGACTTCTGGGTTTGACTTTGAATATTTGAGCTTGATTTTTGGGGTCTCCATCCCTATTGGTTTCAAAGTTCCTACTGTTGTGGTGTATGATGGTGTGTCATGTCCAAAGTTGCATCTAAGATCTTATGTCAGGAGAATTCAACCACATACTCCTGATAGGAAGCTATGGATTCATTTATTTCAAGAGAGTTTGTCTAGAGCTCAACTAGAATGGTATCATCAACTAGAAAGTACCAACATTCATAATTGGAATGATCTTGCTGAGGCTTTCTATAAGCAGTATCAATATAACTCTGACTTAGCACCAACTCACATGCAGCTTGTAACACCCCAAATTTTCCCCCTTCTTTTTAGCATCATCATCATATCATAATCATCATAAGCATGTCATATCCTTAGCATTTAGCATAGAAAAATGAAGCATAACACTCACATGTTCCAGCATAAGGCATATGATCAATCATCTGAGAACTCACGATCGTTTACAAGTCAAAGTCAAGAGCAGGGTGACCTGGCAGGAAGCTCACAAGACCTTTTGTTCAAGCTTGGTATCATGGTCAAAGCCCTGAAAGGATTGAGAATCAAGATCAGATTAGAATGGTTAGCACCAGTGTAGTCTTGGAGTTTCCCACCAAAAGGAGGGAAAATTCAAAATTTTCCTGCATTAACCGGTTAATGCTTTGGTTAACCAGTTAACGGCTGCGAATTTTGAATTCCAGCAGTAGGGTCAGTATGTGTTTTGGCTCCATTTTTCATTATTTCGGATTTTATTCATTTTCAATTAATTGGGAATTATGGAGAAGGATCTAGAGGGTTTACCAAGCCTAATTCCAAGGCTAGAGCCTAATCACCTTTCTAAGCTAATTCCAAACCATTTTTTGGACTCCAAACCAAATTTTTGGGCCCCAAACCTAGAGGATATTTATTCCATTTCCCTCCAAACCAAAAGCCTCTCTCTCATAATTCACACTTCTCATTTTATGAATTTTCACCACTCTCTCACCATTCTCTCATTTTCTTCCCAATTTTCCAAATCACTCAAAGTTCCTCTTTGAAGATCACAAAACTTTGCATTAAAGTTTGTGAATCTTGGAACTAGACATTCATCCTTAGCTTCTTTGCATCAATTTTCTGGTTTCACTACCTTGGTTCAGATCTGATTTGGTGGTTAGAAGTGCTTTTGGATCCAAGTTCTTGCATCAAGGTCCTTTGCTTGCATTTATTTTGCATTGTGTGGGAAGATTAACACCGAATCTTCGAAGTTTTCCGCGAGATTCCTCATTTCCAGCTCGAACAACATTTACCAAAGCATATCTCAGCTTTGTAGGTTGGTTAAGTTCATATCTAATTCTATTTTTTAGCTTATTTGCATGCTTGTGCTTAGATCCACCATGTGCTTGTGTATTTGCTTGTCTTACTTGAATTGTTTGGTTGATTTGTGAATGGATCTAGGCGTTAATGTTCATGAGCCTAATTGTGTTTGATTAATGTGAATTGATCTTACTTTTCATGCATAATTGATTGTTGGACTGTGTTGCACCCTAATTTTTTCCCTAGGTTTTCTTTGCATTGTCATATGCATCTTGCATACAAACAAGATCACAGTGGTTGCTCGGTTCTTCTCGGGTTAGGTTTATGCCTCGCAGGGGATCACCGTTGTCTTTAATTACTTTATTTGTTTATATTTACAAACCAATAATCAAAATCAAAAAAATATTTTATTTCCTTTTGCTAACCTTTTTCAGGAAGAGGAACCATTGAAAACGCCAAAAATAGCAGCCCTGATGCTCGAGCGAAATTTCACAGAAAAAAGTCGAAGTTGATCCGCAAATAATTCAAATTTTTATTTGATCAAGGATTTCGCAAGTTAATTGATTCATTCAAAGGATTTCCAAGGATCATGTGTTTACTTCTTCGACGCACAACAAGAATTGGGCCGAAACAACCAAGCAACCTCATTTGAATAAAATATTCAAATTTTGGCTTGGTTAACCGGTTAACCATTTGGTTAACCGGTTAACCAGTGCGAAATTTGAATTTTTTATTCAAATTCAGCACCCTTAGATCATTGATTTAATTGGAATATTCTAGATCCATTGGTTTCTGATTTCTCTACATTACTTTGATCATTTCCTACCATAAACCCTCATTAATCACCACTCTTTTCCATTTCCCACCAAAATTCCAATTACCAAACCTAAATTCAAATTACCAAAGCAAGCTCCATTCCACCAAATTTCCATACCTAATGCCTTTAAATGGGACCACAATTTCATTCATTTCACAAGCTTTCGATAGCCACAAAACCTCTTGCAAAATACTCCCCCAACACCAAAATTCTCAAAAGCTCACTTTCTTTCTTTTGAAGTTATCAAGCATTCACATTGAATTCTTGATTAACTTGAGCTAAACCTTCATCCTTTCATTCTTTTGTTCATCAATTTCAGTAGATCTAAGCTTGTGTTGGTCCAATTTGAAGAAGTGACTTTGGTAATTCCTCTCACTCCATAAACCTATATTCACCATCAACATTCAAGATGTAGATTCTTGGTGCCTTTGTTTCTAGATCCTTTGGATCTTTATTTGTTATTTGATTGCAGGGATTCCACTGTATTTTGGTTTTAAAATTCGTGCAAATTCAGATCATGATCATCCAATGTTTGAGAAAAGGTTTCAAAATGGATCATGCTGAATTTTCTGCATTTTTCAGCTTCTGATACAGTGTTAACCGGTTAAGCATCTTCAAAACAGCACAAATTATTCAAAATCTGCTTGCGTTAACCGGTTAACCAATTGGTTAACTGGTTGACACAAGTCAGAATGGTGTTTTTGGCTTGTTTCAAGCCCCTTTTTGGTTCCTCTTTCTTCTTCTTCTTCCTCCTTTTTATTTTTACCTTGGGAAGCACTTTTAGGAGTGATTTCTCCTTAATTTCAATGAACTTTGGGTGTAGATTAGAGTAGTTAATGTTCGTTAATTCAAAACTACATTTAAGTGGATTATTCAATTCATTTAAGGTACTTTGCATTAGTGATACATTTTCATGCTTGAATCCACCAAGAAGAGTGATTGAACTTAAGGATGGAAGAATACCATAAGTGCGGCTCAATTTGGTATTCACCTTTAGTTTTGTGCGGTATTGCGTCCGGATAGCGATTTACATATCGTTTATCTCGCATGCATTAGCACTAACATTATGCACCTTAATTGGTGGTGGCTGCCTCATTTGTAGGGTAATTACTTCGTAAATTACTCGGCGATTACTTAACATAGACCTAAATGTGTCCCGACTTCGGAATAAAAATCTAATTGGGTACTTGCACTTTCGTGGACCGGATCTCTTGTTGATCGCGTAACCCTAAAGTGGTTAATCATATTGCATTAAGAATCGATACTTATGAATTTTTTATGCGTAGGTGCTTTGGGTTTCCCAATCGCCTTTCAAATTTCATTGAATTCGGTTCGGTTTGCCTTGATTAATCGCTATAGTGTAAGATGCTAAGCGGATCTGATTGCCTTCGATTTTGGTTACTCTTTCTTTTTGGGTGCGTAAAACCTTCCCATTGTGTAACCTATCCCCTTAACTGTTTCTCTGTTTTTTTTCTTTAGCTTTTTGCTTTTAGATTCATTAAGATTTATTTGCTCTTTTTTCCTTTTCCTCTTGGAATAAAAATAAAGCGCGGTGGCGACTCTGTTTACTTTGAGTTAAGTTAACTAATAGCTTACACTCATGTTTTTACCGCTACAGAAAAGTAGCGACTCTGCTGGGGATGGATCTCTAAGTGGATTCGGCCTACTTTGATTTATTTACTGCTTTGGTTTGATTTGTTTGTTATTTGTTTATTCTGTTCCGGTTTTGGTGATCCTCTATGAGTGAGATAGATTCTAACCCGGATCTGAGTTGAACTTATGATAGGACGGCGATATTCGAAGCGATAAGCGATGGAGTAGTCCAAAGCTATATCAATTTGGTAATCTCCACTCGGTTAGGCTCTCTTGGATTATCAATGTTATGATGAGTAATCATACGTGGAATGATTTTCCGACCTTGAGCTGATCATACTGAGGACCGTAGAACCCTTAACCCATCTAAGCCAATTTAGGAATGTAGTGAAAAAACCATTCGGTTGTAAACCTAAAATGGTTGTCACGCGATACTACACTCGGACGAGGTCTATTTTAAGAATGTAATCGGTTGGGGAGTAATCCAACATACCGATAATATTCTAAAGATGGTTGTTAACTTCGGGCACCTCTGTTAGCACCCTTTTGGTTTTCTGCAGGTACAATGAAGACAAAACCTTAGTACTTACCTATGTGGGTTGGTGTTCTGTTACCTTGACTTCATGCTCATGACTCAGAACCTAAACCCGTGTGCTTTGTGTGATCTTGTTTGTGGTTGTTGCATATATGCACTCATGCATTCATGAGCATTATTTTTGAGATTTCAAGGGACTCATAAGATACTATTGCAAAAATTTCAGATGTCTATGGTTTTGAAAGGAGGAACACAAAGAAGTACACCTTCAAGAATCCTAATATGGTAGAGCTGAGAAAGCTAGGAGCATTGGTGGTTGATACCCAGGAGTTCTGGAAGTGTTATGGAAAGCTCTTGTTTATTTTGGATACCGATGTACTAGAGGGGATTCTCCCTACCTTAGCTCAGTTTTATGATCCGTTGCATCATTGTTTCACCTTTCCTGATTATCAGCTTGTGTCGACCTTGGAGGAGTACTCTCATTGGATGGGTTTACCTATTTTGGACCAGGAATTTCTTTTTAGTGGTTTAGAGAAGGAGCTTACGACCAAGGTCATCGCCAAAGCCCTTTTTCTCAAGGAGTCCGATCTTAATGGAAAGTTTCTTCCAAAAGGGAGTGTTCGTGGTATTAATGCTAAGTTCTTGATGGGGAAAGCTTCTACTTCTCTTACTTTGGGTAATAAGGATGCATTTGAGGCTATTCTTGCTTTGCCTATTTATGGGATTGTATTGTTTCCTAACTTAGATGGTATTGTGGATGAGAATGCCATTCATATTTTCTTGAAGAAGAATCTGGTACCTACTTTGCTTGGAGACATGTATCATGCCTTTCATTATAGGACCTCTAAAGGTGATGGAGATATTGTGTATTGTGCGCCTCTTCTCTATAGGTGGTTTATTTCGCACCTACCAAAGTCTAATGCCTTCAAGGATAATAGAGAGAAGCGAAGATGGTCTCAAAGGATTATGTCACTTTCTCATAAGGATATGACTTGGTATTGTTCCCATTATGATACTGGAGTGCTTATTAATAGTTGTGGAGAATTTCCTAATGTACCTCTTCTTGGTACACGTGGGGGAATTAGTTACAACCCTATTCTTGCTAGGCGACAATTGGGATATTGTTTGAAGGACATACCAAACAATCTTTCCTTATCATGTTTCTTCTTTCTTAATGGTGTAGATCATGTATAAATGAGGAAAGGATTGCTCATTCTTGGCATGCGGTTCATCTGAAAGAGAAGGGTCAATTGGGAAGACAAGACCTTGCTCCCTCCGAGTGTTACATCCAGTGGGTTCGATCTAGGGCTTCCAAGCTCAAGATGCCTTATCCACCCGAGGAGCCTTTGTTTCCTATATTACCATTGTCTTCTTTTCTTCCTCCCATTGATGAGAAGGTTGCTCTTCAAGAAAAGTTGGACTAGATGAAGAAAGAGAAAGAAGAATGGATACTTGAGAAGACTACGATGCAAGAGCAACTGAAAGAGAAGGATGATCTCATTGAGTTACTTGAGCGGCATGTTACAAAGAGGCCAAGAGAGGATTTATCTTCCTCTAGTACTCCATCTATCATTCCTCCTACATCCGGAGCTTGGAAGGCCATTGTTGACCAGTTGGTGAAGGATAAGGAAGACATGGAGAATCGTTACAAGAAAGAGATTAAGAGGATCCGCATGAAGTACCAACCAGGATTCGGATCTTCTTCGGATGCGATCGCCTAGGCCTAGTTTACTTTTTCTCTCATGTATTAGGATTGTTGAGGCTTGTACTTTACTTGTAATCCTTACTTTGATTTTAATGAGAATGAGCTTTAAGTACTTCAAAAAGTGTTTCTTTATAAATATTGCAATTTATCTTATGGTCCTTTGAAATCTTTGCATTTGCATACGCATACCATGCATCATACCCGCATTTGTCTTGCTTTTTGAGTGTTGTCCAGGGATCTTATGTTGTTTATTGGTCTTCATTCAGTTCTCCTATCAAGCTGACTCACAAAGTTGATACTCGGGCTAATCGGAAGAAGATGTCAGAAACCTTACAACAAGAGAATCGTGAGCTGCGCGAGGAAGTTACATATCGGAGGGAAAGCTTGTAAAAAGTTACTGCCATGATGGAAAGCTTGGTGGCTGCTCAGAATCAACCACCTCCTCCTAATTCTCCTGTTCAGAATATAGTCATCTCTGAGATTGTTACTGCTTCAATTCCTGCTGAGACTGTTCTTTCTCCTCGCTATCGTATGCCTGCTAGTACACCGTGGGGGATGCCGGTTGATTTCATTCCTGCTGGTTATCCTCCTCCTCCTCATGAGACTGCTGCATTTAATACTCTTCCACCAGTGATGACTACTCTTCCACTAGTGATGACTACTGCACCGCCCGTGATGCACACTATTTCGCACCATGATGAAGTGATTTACCATGCTGAGCCCAGTGAAGGTGCTGGTGTGATTGAAAGACTTGATGATTTTCAAGGTCGTTTTGTTGAGATACAGAAGGAGATAAGAGCCTTGAAGCATAAGGATCTGTTCAGAAAAGATGCTTATGATCTTTGTTTGGTCCCTAATGTTAAGGTTCTGTACAAGTCCGGGTTGCCTAAGTTCGAGAAGTATAAAGGCAACACTTGTCCTCTGAGTCATTTGACTATGTATGTTAGAAAGATGTCTGCTCAGACATACAATGATCAACTGCTGATTTATTATTTTCAAGACAGTTTAACTGGTGCAGCTATAAAATGGTACATGAGTTTAGATAATAGCCAAATCAAGACTTTCAATGATTTGGAAGAGGCTTTTGTTAGGAAATACAAGTATAATGTTGATATGGAACCAGATAGAGATCAGCTTCGCGCTATGTCCCAGAAAGACAAAGAGACTTTCAAAGAATATGCGCAGAGATGGCGCGAGCTAGCAACTCAGATTTTCCCTCCTATAGAAGATAAATAAATGACGAAAATCTTTTTGAAGACTTTAGGTTCTTTCTATTATGAGAAAACGATAGCAAGTGCTCCTTCTGATTTCACTGAAATGGTGAATATGGGGATGCGTTTAGAAGAAGGTATCTGTGAGGGACGGTTGAGCCAAGAGAGTATTGCAGGCTCGAGCTCTAGGAAGGTTAAATTTTGGTAAAAAGAAAGAAGGTGAGACTAATGTTGTGTCTAGTGAAAGTTACAGAAGACCCCGTGGTCGTGAAAATCGTCATCAGTAGCATGTAGCTTCTGTAACTCCAGTGATTAATGTGACTCCAACTGTGCCAACAGCTCCAAAGTATCATTCTCGTTATCAGCAACCTTCTGTGCAACAAGGTGGTAATCAATAGGTTCGCGCTAAGTCAAGTTTTGATCCTATTCCAATGTTGTATGCGGATTTGCTTCCTTCTTTGATTGCGAAGAATCTTGTGCAAACACATTCTCCACCTCCAGTTCCAGAGTCTATCCCATGGTGGTATAAGCCAGAGGCTCATTGTGCTTTCCATCAAGGTGCCCCGGGACACGATGTTGAGAACTGTTATCCATTGAAGTTTGAAGTGCAGAAATTAATAAGGAGAAATGTTCTTTCCTTCAATGATGTTAATCCAAATGTGAAGATAAATCCGCTTCCGAAGCATGGTAATACGTCTGTGAATATGGTTGATGGTTGTCCTGGTTTGTTAAATATTTATGAGGTCCTCCATATTCGAAGGTCTTTAGTTGATATGCATGCTTTCTTAAGTGAATATCATGATATTGATCACTATTATGTTGGTTGTTGTATTTGCTTGGTGAACCCTCGTGGTTGTGCGATTGTTAAGAGAGACATTCAAAAGATGATGGACGATAAGTTGATTGAAGTGACATTAAAAAGAGATGAGTATGAAAATGAAGTGAATGTTATTGTGCCTCAGTTCAATATTCCTGAGAGGGTTGTTCCTGAGAAAGTGGTTATTTCTTTTGATAGCCGCAAATATGTTGTTACTCCCTTGGTGATCAATTTGCCTGGTCCAATGCCATATGAGTCTGATAAAGTTGTTCTGTACCGGTATAATTCTACGATGATAGAAAATGGTAAGGAAGTTCCTATTCCTTCTCCAAAGTCTGTGGTTAGAATTGCTGATGTGACAAAGGTTACTCGAAGTGGTAGAGTTTATGCTTCGGATCCTCCGAAGAGAGTAGAAGATATAAATGCGAGTAAACAGATTATGGATGTTGTTTCCCGATCAGACCAATTTGGTGATAGTGAAGATGAAGTGTTAAAATTGATAAAGAAAAGCGAGTACAACGTTACTGAGCAGTTGTTGCATACTCCGTCGAAAATATCAGTTTTATCACTCTTGATGTGCTCTAAGGCTCATAGGCAATCTTTGTAGAATATTCTTGATCAAGCTTATTTTGATCACGATGTGACTGTTGATCAGTTTGATAATATTGTGGCTAATATCACATCGTGTAACAATCTGAGTTTCTGTGATGATGATTTGCCTGAAGAAGGAAGGAACCATAATTTGGCTCTGCATATTTCAGTGAACTGTCAGGAAGATGCTATGTCTAAGGTGCTGGTTGATACTGGGTCTTCTCTGAATGTGATACTGAAGTCGACTTTGTCAAGGCTTGCGTACTAAGGTGCTCCCATGAGGCATAATGGGATTATTGTGAAAGCTTTTGACGGATCGAAGAAGATTGTGATTGGTGAAGTTGATCTTCCTATTCTGATTGGACCGTTTATATTCCAAATTACTTTTCAGGTAATGGATATACGTCCCTCTTACAGTTGTCTCCTTGGAAGGCCCTGGATCCATGAGGCATGAGCTGTGACATCTACTCTCCATCAGAAGCTGAAGTTTGTGAAAGAGGGGAAATTAGTGACTATTGGCGGTGAAAAGGCGATGCTTGTGAGAAATTTGTCATCTTTCTCCTATATTAATGCTGAAGAAGAGGTGGGAACTTCATTTCAGGCTCTTTCTATTGTTGATAATGTTGCTAAGAAGAATGTCATGCCTATGTCTTCTCTCAAGGATGCTCTGCGCGTATTTGAAACTGGTCGATCTGACGGTTGGGGACGCGTTATTGATGTTGTTGACAATAAAGAAGGATTCGGTATTGGTTTTACACCAGGTGTGGCTCTCCATGACCCGAAGACTATTCAGGAAAGATTCCGAAGTGCTGGGTTTATCAACAATCATTCTGTTGCTGCCATCATTGAGGATGATGAAGATGAAGAAATGCTTAACTTTGTTATGCACGGAAAGATTTGCAAGAACTGGATTATTATTGATGTTCCTTTTATTATTCATGCTTCAAAGTAATTTGTTTTATTTTCTTTCAAAAATCCCTTCACTCTGCCCAAGGTGAAAGTGATGTTTGTCGGGCTTTGTTTCAAATTTTATCATCATCAATAAAATGCTATTTTGTTATTTCCATATGTGTTTTTCCTTTTTGCTTTATTCTGAAAAATGGTAACATAAAAAACCCAAAAATAAAAATAATAACTATTTATCTACATAATGTTTGCACTTTTGCTCATAATCTAAAATAAAAATAAAATCATTGTGCATATTGATTGATAAACCCATTGAAAAAAATGATCCTATGCCCACTCCCAACTTTGACTTCCCTATGTTCGAAGCTGAGGAAGAGGATGTTGAAGAGATTCCTGATGAGATTTCTCGGTTGCTTGAGCACGAGGAGAAGGTTATTCAGCCTCATGGAGAGTCTATAGAGATAGTCAACTTGGGTTCTGAAGATGATAAGAAAGAAGTCAAAGTTGGAGCATTGCTTGGTCCTGATGTTAAGAAGAGGATTGTAGAGCTTCTTAGAGAATATGTTGATGTGTTTGCTTGGTCTTATCAAGACATGCTAGGTCTTGATACTGATATTGTGGAGCATAGATTGTCGCTGAAGCCCGAATGTCCACCTGTGAAGCATAAGTTGAGAAGAACTCATCCTGATATGGAAGTAAAGATCAAAGAGGAGGTTCAAAAGCATATTGATGCAGGTTTTCTTGTGACATCTAATTATCCTCAATGGGTGGCCAATATTGTGCCTGTTCCAAAGAAAGACAGAAAAGTCCGAATTTGTGTTGATTACAGATATTTGAATAAAGCCAGTCCAAAAGATGATTTTCCATTGCCACACATTGATGTGTTGGTAGATAATACAACTAAGTTTGATGTGTTCTCTTTTATGGACGGATTTTCCGGTTATAATCAAATAAAGATGGCACCTGAGGACATGGAAAAGACCACATTTATTACACCATGGGGAACATTCTGCTACAGAGTGATGCCCTTTGGATTAAAGAATGTTGGTGCGACATACCAAAGAGCTATGACCACACTTTTCCATGATATGATGCACAAAGAAATTGAGGTATATGTTGATGATATGATCGCTAAGTCGAGGACTAAAGAAGATCATGTTGAACATTTGCTGAAGTTGTTTCAGAGATTAAGGAAGTTTAAGCTTCGTTTGAATCCGAACAAGTGCACGTTTGGTGTACGTTCTAGAAAGTTGTTAGGTTTCATTGTCAGCCAAAGAGGCATTGAAGTTGATCCTGATAAAGTGAAAGATATTCAAGAAATGCCTGCTCCAAGAACTGAAAAGCAAGTAAGAGGATTCTTGGGCCGTTTGAATTATATTTCGAGGTTTATCTCTCACATGACTGCCACATGTGCTCCGATTTTCAAGTTGCTTCGGAAAGACAAAGGTTGTATCTGGACAGATGATTGTTAGAATGTGTTTGAAAGTATCAAAGAATATCTGCTTGAACCTCCTATTTTTTCTCCTCCGATGGAAGGTAGACCATTGATCATGTACTTGACTGTTTTGGAAGATTCCATGGGTTCTGTGCTTGGTCAACAAGATGAATCTGGAAGAAAAGAATATGCAATTTACTACTTGAGTAAGAAATTCACTGATTGTGAGTCTCAGTACTCCATGCTTGAAAAAACTTGTTGTGCCTTAGCTTGGGCTGCAAAACGTCTTCGCCAGTATTTGTTGAATCATGCAACTTAGTAGATCTCTAAAATGGATCCGATCAAGTATATATTTGAAAATCCTGCTTTGACTGGGAGGATTGCTCGTTGGCAAATGTTATTGTCAGAATACAATATTGAGTATCGATCTCAAAAAGCTATAAAAGGTAGTATCTTGGCTGACCATTTGGCACATCAACCGATTGATGATTACCAGCCTATCAAGTTTGATTTTCCATATGAGGATGTGATGTATTTGAAGATGAAAGATTGTGATGAACCTAAGATTGAGGATGTTGGATTTATTAATTCATCGTCACCCTTAGGGATTCGATGGGCTTAACATCCCAACCCATGGCGCTTAATAGGCGCAGCCCCTTGAGGGCTCTATACTATAAGGAAATAAAGTTGCGCCTTCACTAACAACAATTTCTTTTAGTGCAGTGGTAAGCACTTGATCCTACAAGTGGTATCAGAGTTAGGTCATGGGTTCGAATCCCCCCGGCTGACACTGGGGGGGGAGATTGTTGGATTTATTAATTCAGCGTCACCCTTAGGGATTCGATGGGCTTAACATCCCAACCCATGTCGCTTAATAGGCGCAGCCCCTTGAGGGCTCTATACTATAAGGAAATAAAGTTGCGCCTTCACTAACAGCAATTGCTTTTAGTGCAGTGGTAAGCGCTTGATCCTACAGAGGAAGGGCCGAAGCCTGGATCTCGATGGGGTTTAGTTTTTGATGGTGTTGTGAATGCACGCGGAAGAGGAATTGGGGCAATGATCATTACTACCCATGGTTCACATATTCCTTTTGCTGCAAGGTTGAGTTTTCCTTGTACCAATAATGAAGCTGAGTATGAAGCATGTATTATAGGTCTTGAAGAAGCTATTGATCTGAGGATTAAGCATCTTGATGTGTATGGAGATTCTGTCTTGGTAATCAATCAGATCAAGGGTAAGTGGGTAACTCATCAACCCCACTTGATCCCTTATAGAGATTATGCCAGGAGGATATCAACTTTCTTCACTAAAGTTGAGTTTCATTATGTTCCTCGTGGTGAGAATCAAATGGCAGATGATTTAACAACTATAGCTTCTATGATAAAGGTACACCAGTGGAATGATGTTCCCATGACCAGGGTGATGCGGCTTGAAAGACCAGCTCATGTGTTTGCAATTGAAGAGGTCCATGATGACAAGCCTTGGTATCATGATATTAAATGTTTTCTCTAGAGTCAAGAATACCCACTTGGGGCATCCGATAAAGATAAGAGGACTTTGAGGAGATTGGCAGGCAATTTCTTCCTGAATGGAAATGTGCTTTATAAGAGGAATTTTGACATGGTCTTGCTCAGATGCGTGGATAGACACAAAGCAGACATGTTAATGAAATAAATTCACGAAGAATCTCTTGGTACTCATGCTAATGGGCATGCAATGGCTAAAAAGATGTTGACAACAGGTTACTATTGGCTGACAATGGAATCTGATTGTTGCAAGTATGTGAACAAATGTCATAAGTGTCAAGTGTATGCTGATAAGATTCATGTGCCACCAACTTATCTCAATGAAATTTCTTCCCCGTGGCCTTTCTCAATGTGGGGAATTGACATGATTGGTATGATTGAACCCAAGGCTTCGAATGGACATTGTTTTATTCTTGTGGCAATTGACAACTTCACCAAGTGGGTGGAAGCGGCATCGTATGCTAATGTGACCAAGCAAGTTGTGGTTCGGTTTATCAAGAATAACATTATTTGCAAATATGGTGTTCCGAATAGAATCATTACTGATAATGGTTCAAACTTGAATAATAAGATAATGAAAGAGCTTTATGAAGAATTCAAGATTCAACACCATAATTCTTCTCCTTATAGACCAAAGATGAATGAGGCTGTTGAAGCTGCGAATAAGAACATTAAGAAGATCATTCAGAAGATGGTTGTGACATACAAGGACTGGCATGAGATGCTCCATTTTGCTTTGCATGGGTATCGTACATCTGTCCGCACTTCAACAGGGGCAACCCTTTCTCACATGTTTATGGTACATAAGCAATGCTCCCCGTCGAGGTTGAGATTCCATCAATGAGAGTTCTGATGGAAGCCAAGTTGACTGAGGCTGAATGGTGTCAGAGTAGATTTGATCAGTTGAATTTGATTGAGGAAAAGAGAATAACAACTTTTTGTCATGGTCGGTTATACCAGCAAAGAATGAAGAAATATTTTGACAAGAAGTCCAAACCTCGTGTATTCAGAGAAGGCGACCTCGTGCTCAAAAATATCCAGTCTTTCATTACGGATTCTTAGGGCAAGTGGACTTCGAACTATGATGGCCCGTATGTTGTCAAGAAAGCCTTCTCTGGCGGTTCATTAATTCTTGCAAATATGGATGGTGAGGAGATCACTTGTCCTGTAAATGCGGATGCAGTCAAGAAATACTTCGCCTATAAAAATAAAAGAACAGCTCGCTAAGTTGAAAACCTGAAAGGGCGGCTTAGGCAAAAATGAGCGTCTTTGTGGATTGAAAACCCGAAAGGGAGGTCCAGGAAAAAATAAGATACATAAATAGAAATAATTATCCCGGTAGATTGAAAACTCGAAAGGGCAATCTAGGCAAAAGTTAGGGATCATGGCAAGTAACTGCATCGACAGATTGTATCACTTGTAACGACCGAGGATTTCAGGTTCTATCCCTCAGAAGAATTGCCCATCAAAGATTCTTATTCACTTATCCTTGACTGAAGTTTTGGACACAGTGGAGTTCAAAGTTGATAGGGAGAATAGTGATAATTGTATTTCAATGTAGCCATTTTCCATTTATTTACCATTTTTTAAACTTGTAATGATCTATGGAGTCCCGCCATATGCTGACTACCATTCTATCAATAAATTTGAGCTTTTATCCAATTGTTTGAAACTCTTTATATTTTTTCTGTTTACAAAATTTCAATTTATTGTTGATGATGATTTTTGAAACAAATTTAATAAATTTAATCTTTGAAGATTATAAAAACATTTTCTCTTGATTTGTGAACAAAGAAAGGATATCAATAGTGATTCCAGGGATGGTAAAGTCCGGATGTGTGTAACTTGTCTCTCCCAAAGCAGGGTTTAATCCATTTGTGTCCTTAAGAAATTTTTTATTGGTCATGGCATGTCGATGTTAATGATGTTTTATTCCCCAGCAACCAGCATGAGCAAGGATTGTAAATACTTTTATTTCTATTCCTTTCCCCCATAAGAGTTGTTGGAAGATATATCCTAGAAAATCCCCAGCTGAGTTTTGATCTCTTCCTCAGTAGTTTACCCTTGACTTGAAAAGTCTTGGAAGACCCCGACCGAGTCTTTGCTCCTCAGCATAAGTTGGTTGCATACCTCAGCAGAAGTATGGGTATATCAATCAGTTTAGAGGTTTTCTTTCACTTGTTGGTGATTATTGATTTAAAATCCCTCGTAATTGTGATTCTCTATGATGTTAACCTCAGGTATCCCCCCGTGGGTCAAAATGTCCAAACGTTCAGTGATGAAAGATCTTCATAGATCCCCAGTAAGTCTGCATGTGATGGTTTCCAGCAGATCTCTATTTTTTATCTTTGGCAAGTTTTGCACTCTTTCCCTAAGCAGAGCAGGAGTGGCTTAACTCCTCCCCCAAGCAGAGCGAGAGTGGTATAATTCTTTCCCCTAATGGAGTAGAAATAGTATGATGGTTGCTCTTTCAGGAATTTGTTTAAGAACATTTATGTCCCCAACATGGATTATGGAAGTTCTGCCCACCCTCGGCAGATCATTACCTTTCCTCAATAGGATGATATCCCTATGCAGAGTTGATGATTGATGTTTGATACTCCAGTAGGCTATGCTTTATTTGCATCACTGGTAGATCTTTACTTTGTCTCCTCATCCAGATTTATGAAGAAATTCGTCCCCATCAGAGTTTAACAAGGAGATTTCCCTTTTCCCCCAGAGTATGGAAGATTTTGAGTTGTTGAGATATCTCCGACATGTTATCCTCTCAGAGTGGAATTTTATGATGTTATCCTTTTATGGATTCTTGAAGATTGCTTTGTGGTCTGGATCCTATCGCTCCCGAAGATTTGCATCCCGGTGCAGACGCGAACGGTCGACGAAGAGAAAAAATGAAGGTGAAATGAATAGAGTCGCCAGCTAGGCATTTTTATCTCGAAGGAAAGGTAATGCTGCATAAACCTAGAAAAAAGATGGATAAGACGGTTGCCAACCAAAGAAACTGAGAAAGGGGGTTGGTTACAACCTGGGAAGGTATTAGCACCCAGATTGTCCGTCGTACTCGACGGGATCCACGCTTAAAAGATTGTGTTTAAATGGGTAGTGTATGTGCTATCTGTATGCAAAAGCTGGAAAAGAAATGTACAAGTGTCAGTGCAAAAGGTGAATGCTCAGGAGCTGAGGCTTAAAAGAGAATGCTGAAAGAGGGGGAAGACAAAGAGGCTTTTGTTCGATAACTGTTAAGTTATGTCTACGTATCCTCGCGTGTAATGAGGAAGTCAGAACACCGTAGTTCGACTCAAAGAGACTGAAAGATAAATTGACTGTGAACTGCTTACTTGCCTATGCTCAAGTGTATGACTCGTCTGGCTCGAGTGCTAACTGTCTTGCATTAGACGGAAGAAGCAAGTTCTCGCTTGTGAATGAGTGTGATGAGAAAAGAATCCCGGAGGAGACGATTATTGTTTGTTTTTGATATTTTCAGTTTTGTTATTGTTTTTGGATGTTTTTGCATAAGTTAATGAGCTTAGGCCTGAAATCAAAGGCTTGTAAACTCATTATATCCTCCCTGATTAGGGATAATGAGCCTACTTAAGTATGAGATAAGCATCTCAACTTAATTACCATGATGATGTAGGATTAAGATCATTAACCTACTTGTGATTAATTAGATGTTTTTGGGTTTTTGTCTAGTGTTAAGTAATGAGTTTAATCTCTAATCACAGATTAGTGAACTCATTACACCATCCTAATAGAAGGATAATAGCTGAGAACACTTAAGCTGAGGAAGATACCTCAACTTAATCCATGGTTAGGGATTAAATTCATTATATAACAAGCCTTTATTACATGGATTTTAATTAAAGGATGAGATTAAGAAGTGGATTTTATGGTTTGTAAGACAACTTGAGGGGGACTTGTCCATTAAACACTAGGGTTAGTCCTTCTTAACCATAAGGAAGAATTAGAACCCTAATGTAAGGCCCAAGTTACAAGATAAAGTCTTGATGATTATTTAAGTTATTTTATTAAGAGGTGTAAACAAATTAAAGGTTTAACACTTAGGATTAAAGTTATACACTCCATCCTAAGAGAAGGATGCATGCATAACCCTAATTCCAAAGTCCTAAAACTTTAAGAGTTTAGTCTCTGATTATTGAGATGAGAAGAGAGACTCAAGGAGACTAAAAGGTAAAAGCTAAGGGGTACTAATCACAACCCTAATCATTATCATGCTTGGATATCCTATGGCTTGTGAGGCTTAGAGAAAGATCTTCAAGGAAGCCAACAATGGAAGAAGCAGATGAAATGAGGAGGAAGCAGAAGAATAAGTTACTTACTTCCTAAGAAGATAAGTAACTTAAAGGAAGAAAGTGAGACATGAGGGACATAAGTGAATCAAATTCACTTCAAAGACAAGTTAAAATGCATATGAGAGAGATAAAAAGAAGTGAGAGGTGAAGGCAAATTCACCTCCCAAAATAACTTACCAAAAGTTCCTGAAAAGTTAGTATGAATGCATAAGGTATAAAGCAAACGGAAATGAAGTGAAATGAGATGCAATGATCAAAGTAAGAAGTGTTTATGCTATGCAAATTTCATGTAAGATTATGCAATTTCATACAAGATGCACATGAATGATCATACAAGAATGAGATGTTATGAAAGCATGCTTTGAAGTTTGAAAACACATGGATGTTTATGGAATGAAATGAATGCTAATAATGGAAAATTAATGAAGAAATGATCAAGCAAGGTTCTAATATGTCATAAGATGTCTAAGGTAACATATGAATGCATGAAATGTCATGGCAAGTTCATGTATTGATGCATATGCAAGATGAATGCAAATTAACATGAGAAATTAGGGTTACATGGACATGTGAGATGTAAATGAATAAAACAGAAGCAAATGACATGATACAAATTTTCAATCAAACTCAAACAAACCCTAATCCCATATTAGGTCAAACCCCAAAGGATAAGGTCAGAAGCCTAACCTATCAAAAGTTATGATTTTTCTAAGTTTTCTAGGGTTTTTGAGTGGTTCAAAGGGAAAAAATGCAAATCAATTTGAAAATGCAATATAAATTTATGAGTAAAATGACCTATAAACTACATGCAATATGTAACATAATGCAAAAATAATCAACTTCAAGCTCTTCTTGGTAAGGCAGAAATGATTTTTCAAAGTTAGGGTTTAAAAATGTGATTTTAATGACCCTTAATTCAAAGAAAATTGGCAAATTATGATCAAACCTAAAAAGAAATTTGTGTGAAGAGTTTGAAAATGTTTCTAAATGCATTGGGAGGATTCATGATTTTTTTGGTGATTTTTAGAAACCTAAATGTATTTTTAATTAATTAAAATACTTTAATTAATTAAAAATAACATTTAAATATTTTAAAAATATTTTTTTAATGCAAAATATAAAATAAAAATTATTTTGGAATGATAAAAATATTTAAAGTGAGAATTCAAAAGGAAATATATTTGGAAAATGTTTTGCTATTTTAAAATAAATGAGAAAGAAAATGCAATAAAAATGAAATAAAAATTGATTTAAGTGAAAGTATGTTGATCTGGTGGCTGAGATTCAAACTGGGAAAGGGGGTATTGACTGCGCGCGTGAATCAATGGTCAGGATGGCTTCTGGGTTAAAAACCTAATTAAATTAATTAATTCAGATTTAGGGTTTAATGAAATGATCTGGGCCGTCCAAACACGCGCTAACCCTAAAATCTAAAGGCCCACATTCAAACTGGGAAATTAATTAGGGTTTAGCCCTAATGACTTTCAGGTGGCCGGAGAAGACCTCCGGTCATCTTCTCCGACATCTCTCCTACCCTAAATCCCTCCCCAGGCCATGACAACACACCAAAGTCTCCAGAAATTATCATTAAACATCAACAAGCAAGAATCAAGCATCAAAAACAATTTATTTCACGCATACATGATGAATCGAAGCAAAAATCATTTCACGGGAAAAATTTCAGAACATCATGAAATGCATATTTCTCAACCATTTTCAATTTTAAACACATCAGGGTGATCAATGAAGCATGAGGAATCATTTAGAAACTTAAAAAAGAAGTTCTGGAAAAAATGTTCATCATAGCTACCTGAGTTGAAGCTTTATGTTCTTGAGCTTTCTGGCCTCCCTCTTGGTTCAAATCCACCCCAATGAACTCCCTGATGATGATGAGAAGCTTAAAGAAAGCTTGTGATGGCTATTTTGAAGTGTTTGGTTCTGGTTTTGCAGAAATCGTATTTTGGCTTGAGGGTGTTTTAGGATATGGTGATGGGTGGGAAATGATCCTGAGGTGTTTTTGAGTTGATTGGTGAAGGAAGTTTAAAGTTTCAGTGGCTGAGCTATGAAATTCGAAGAAGGGAAGTTTTTGATGGATTTTGTGAATCTGAGTGTATGAGAGTGTTCAGGCTCTTGTGTGTTATGAAATGCGATCCATGATGTTTGTTTAAGCCAATGGGATTGATCAGAAAGTTATTGTGGCACAGGCTGATTGGTATGGTGTGTTTTGCAAAAAAGTCAATTTTTGTGTACTTGAGGTATGGGCCATGGCAGGGCTGGCTTTTTGGGGTGTCTGGCCTCAGCCAGATTCATGGAAAGCCATAGAATCAGTTTGATGCAGCTGGCACAAGTGGATGGAAGGATCCAATGCATTTTGCAAATTTTGAGAGTTTTGGCCCTTTTGAGATTTCTTGAAGTTCAAGTCATGGAAACAATGAAAACTTGGGACAATTCTGATGTTTAGAGGTTATCTTGACATGTTGTGAAGTATTTGTGTACATTAGAGGTCATTAGAATGCTTGAACATGCAAAAATGCAAAATCCCTCTTTGTCATGAAACTTGAAATTATGTGATTTTTGCCAACTTTGAAAGGCCATATCTTGAGTTCTATGATGAATCAAGACATGTTCTTGTACTTTTTGAAAAGGGGAAGACCCAATCTACAACTTTCATGACCAATAATTTTTCATTTGAAGCATTTTTGGTCATGAAAGAGGAGGTTGAAAAACTTTCCCAAAATGGAAAGTTTGCATTTCAAGTCATTTCCAAAAATGGCAAGTTTGCAATTGGCTCATAATTCTTCAATCTTGTGAACTTCCAACCACTTATAAGATCAAATAAAGATCATATAACTTCAATTTGATGAAAATACCCCTTTGGTTCCATTGTTGGGGGCCTCAGATGCACTGATTTTGACTTAACTTGCTCAGGAAGTTACCTAGTAAACAGACGACTTCCACAATGAGTTTCTTCATAAGACTTGGTACACATGATCCTTATAACATATTAAGACCATTAGAAACAAGAATGAACCAAAAATTTGGAGTTAAAGCCTCTGAAACCAAAACCCTAATTTTGGTCATCTGTGCAGTGAAACCCTAGCTCTGCTTCCATGCCTTTGCCAGTTCTTAAGATCCCTTGACTTTCATGACCTTTGAGGAGCATAATATGATGATAGAACACACCTGGAACCTCTTGGAAAGCTTTGAGACCTTTGGGATGGCTCAGATGGAATCTTGGATTGCTCAGATCACAAAACCTAGATGCAGATGAACTTGAACTATGCAGATGAAACAAATATGCAATATGAGGTGTTATGCTTATGCTTATGCAAAAATGAAAGATCTCAAGACATGGTGTGATAAAGAGTGAGGGCAAATTTGGGGTGTTTACAGCTGCCCCTATTCAAGCATGAGTTAGCTGTGCAGGGTGTAAGCGCATGGCTTAACAGACAAACAAGATAACTTGTGGTTGAATACCAAAGACAGTCCAAAATTTTCACTTGATGGATAAAAGAAGAAAAGGGATATAAATTGTAAAAGGTAGTATAGTATGATTATCAAATGAAGGCGATGGAGGACGACCATCGAGCAGAGGGCGACTGCTGGAGATAAACTGGTAAGTAAAGCAATGACGGGGACGACAGACAAACTGGGGAAATAAAGAGACCATGACGGGGACGGCCATCAGGTAAAGAAACAAGATTCTCTGGGGATTGAAGTAAAGGAAATGATGGGGACGGCCATCAGGCTTGGAAAGTAAAGTAAACAACGACGGGGACGACCATCGGTTTAAAGAATAAATGAAATAATGATGAGGGACGGTCATCAAAGGTGAAAGACGATCACCTAGCAGGGGACGGCTGCTCTTTATCACGACATAGGACGAATGTCGGATAGAAAAGGGTCAGAAATGGGGACGGCCATCGGATAAACATGATGAAGGACGATCATCAAGTGGTGAAGGACGATCACCTAGCAGGGTACGACTGCTCTTTATCATGACATAGGACGAATGTCAGATAGAAAAGGGTTCCACTAATGGGGACTCCGGTGGGGAAGGGGATGAGGGATGGTCATCCAAAGGTGAAGGACGATCACCTGGCAGGGGACGGCTACTGAAAATATCACAACATAGGATGAATGTCGGATAGAAGAAAGTTGTTCTGTTGGTGACTTACTGGGGAATGGTAAACATGGACGAGTGCTTATGCTTAAGAGCAAAAAGTATAAGTGTATGACGATGTGTATAGATTTAAAGACGCGGACGAGCATCCTTAGGACCACGATACGAACGAGTATCAGTAGAAACAAACGCTGACGCGTGTTCAGAGATGATGATACGGACGAGTACCAACTAGTTAACAAGGAACACGGACGAGTGTCAGATCTGTTGAGAAGTGATATAAACAAGATACGGACGAGTATCAAATACTTTTGTATAAGTATGAGTGAGTATTGGTTTGTTGTTTGAAGTATGAGCAAGACACAGATGAGTGTTTGATCTGCTGGGGAATGTATGACACAAACGGGTGTCAGATATGTACTATATAAACAGGCATCTGTTTCGTGAATACAAAGGATATGCTTTGGCTTTCTATGGGGATAGGACGATATGGACGGGTGTCGAAAAGAACATGTTATGAACAAGTATTTGTCTTTGAGAGTGCAAAGGGGATGCTTTGGCTTGTATGGTGCAAAGGATGTATTTTGTATATTGCTGATGAAATACTGGTGGTAATTGCAGGTGACCGGCTCGAACCTGGCTTGTGATCATGCAAATGTTTGATTTTTGTCGTAATGCTCCATATTAGACAGAATGCTACGCTCTGCAGGGGGAAAAATGATGTGAATGCCATGATTATGCAAAAGAGAAACCGATCCGGGATTCAGATCCCGCTGAAAATCTATGGCTGATCTGCTTGGAAGAATAACCCGTATGGGGAAGAGATCACTGATGGATCTGTCAGGAGGGAGAACTCTGCTTGGGTCAATGGATAATTGGTAGATCTATCCATAAGGAGAACTCAGCTGGGGAGAAGGAAACTTTCGTCACTTTGTTGGGTAAGAGTTTCGGGCATTGCTCTTCTGGGGAGAGAATGGAAACTTTGTGGGGAGACAGTTTCCACTAACTTTGTTGAGGAAGGGAGAAAACTGGCATCCTGGTGGGGAATAGGAGACTCCTTGCTCTCCTTGCTGTGAAATAGTTATCAGGGACTGCTCAAGGAGGTCCTGCTTGGAGAGGAGGTAACCTTTGGGAAGTAGCATGCTGGGGATTCAACGCTTGGTATGCCCCATGTTGTGTATTGAATATCTGCAACCTGTCAAGACAAAAGAAACATACAAGTATCCTGAGGTATCCCTAACCGGATTCCGTCATAGGAGTTAGACTTTCCTGAAAGTAATATATTTCCTGCAAGCATTTATTAAAAATGGCTCATTTGTTTTATGCAAGTGTTGAATCATGAATACTGGACATTTTGCAAACGAAACAAAATGTACAAAACGAGGTGTGACTAAAAGCTCTGATTTTATTAATTTGGGTGCCCAGAATTGGAAAAATACAGTCAAAGAAACAAATCCCCTGAAATGAGGAGATTGCTGCAAATTGAGATAATAAAGGTGTTGGCAATGTTGACGACGCTCCAGTGAGCTTCCTTTGCTATGACCTGTATAACCTTGACATTCTTCTTATCTTGCTTTCTAAAGAAGGCCGATTCTGACTGCTGCTTTATCCTTTCGAAGCTTGCCACATTGTGAGTGATACAGACGAATTCAGAATGCAGTTGTTCGCTTATTCCCTGATTTTGCGTTGATCGCCCTTTTGGGTTTTCAATCCACCGGGATACCCATTTTTGCCTGAGTTGTCCAATACGGCTTTTCAACTCAGCGAGTGTACATTTTTTTCATTTTTCCCTTATTTTTTCCCGAGTCATTTATACTGTTTTTGACTCGCCGAGATGCCCTATTTTGCCTGGACGCACATTCTGTTTTTATGTCCAGCGGGTCATTTTATGCGAAGTATTTTTTAACTGCATCTGAATTCATAGGGGATAAGAAATCTTCGCCATCCATAGTAGTGAGCATCAGTGCTCCACCAGAGAAAATTTTCTTTACTATGAATGGACCATCATAATTTGGAGTCCATTTGCCTATGTGATCTGTATGAGGAGGAAGAAGTCTTTTCAGCAAAAGATCTCCCACTTGGTATTCCCGAAGCCTGATTTTCTGATCGACGACTTTCTTCATCCTTTTCTGATACAACTGCCTATGATAGATGGCAGTTAGCCTTTTTTCTTCGATCAAATTCAGTTGATTGTACCGAGACCTGACCCATTCTGCTTCATCCAGCTTCACATCCATCAGTACCCGTAAGGAGGGTAGCTCAACTTCAACAGGTAGGACTGCCTCCATACCATACACAAGCTAATAAGGTTTTGCCCCAGTGGACGTTCTGATTGAGGTTCGATACCCATGAAAGGCAAATGGTAGCATCCCAGGCCAGTCTTTATAAGTAACCACCATCTATTGCACAATCTTCTTGATGTTTTTGTTAGCTGCCTCAACAGCGCCATTCATCTTTGGCCTATAAGGAGAATAATTGTGATGTTGGATTTTGAAGTCCCGACACAGCTCTGCCATCATTTTGTTGTTCAAATTGGAACCATTGTCAGTAATGATTCGCTCGGGAACTCCATATCGGCAGATGATGTCTCTTTTCATAAATCTGGCTACCACTTGTCTGGTGACGTTTGCATATGAAGCTGCTTCAACCCATTTGGTGAAGTAATCAATGGCTACCAGGATGAATCTGTGGCCATTCGAAGCAGTCGGTTCGATCTTTCCAATTATCTCAATGCCCCACATGGAAATGGGCCATGGTGAAGACATCACGTTCAAAGGATTCGGAGGCACATGCATTTTGTCTGCATAGTTTTGGCACTTGTGACATTTTCTGGCATAAGCACAACAATCTGCATCCATTGTGATCCAGTAGTAACTTGGTCTTAATAATGTTTTAGCCATTGCATGTCCCCCAGCATGGGTACCGAAAGATCCTTCATGCACCTCGTGCATCAGCAAGTCTGCTTCTTTCTTATCACCACATCTGAGTAGCACCATGTCAAAGTTTCGCTTGTATAAAGAACCATCAGCATTAAGGAAGAAACTACTGGACAACCTTCTTAATGTCTTCTTGTCATTGGATGATGCCCCAGGTGGGTATGTCTGATCCTCTAAGAAGCTTTTGATGTCGTATAACCAAGGCTTGTCATCTTTAGCAGTGTCTACGGAGAAAACATATGTCGGTCTGTCTAGTCTGGATACCAAAATCCGGGGTACATAATTTGCAGTTTGAACTTTGATCATGTAGGAAATGGTAGCTAAAGCATCTGCGGACTGATTTTCATCTCGAGGGATATACTCAAGTTTGATTGTTGTGAAGAAAGTCAATAATCTCCTCGTGTAGTCACGGTATGGGATCAGATGCTTTTGGTGAGTGTACCATTTGTCGTTGGTCTGGTTGATTACCAAAGCTGAATCTCCGAATACATTTAATGTCTTGATCCCGAGGTTAATGGCTTCCTCAAGACCCATGATACATGCTTCGTATTCTGCTTCGTTATTAGTGCAGGCAAAGGTGAGTTTTGTCGAGAAAGGCATATGAACTCCTTTAGGTGTAATGAGCATTGCACCAACTCCACGACCATTCATATTGACAGCCCCGTCAAACATCATTGTCCACTCTTCTTCTGGGTCAAATATTTTGCTTTTAAGTACATGATGTCTTCATCAGGGAAGTCAAATCTCATAGGCTGGTAATCATCAATGGGTTGCTCAGCTAGATAGTCAGACACTACACTGCCTTTGATGGCCTTTTGGGATGTGTACTGAATGTCATACTCTGTCAGAATCATTTGCCATCTTGTAACCCTTCCGGTAAGTGCTGGCTTCTCAAATATGTACTTGACGGGGTCCATTTTTGAGATCAATAAAGTAGTGTGAGTCAACATATTCTGTCTTAGTCGGCGAGCAGCCCACGCTAAAGCACAACAAGTTTTCTCGAGCAGTGAATAACGTTGTTCACAGTCGGTAAACTTTTTGCTTAGGTAGTATATTGCATACTCTTTTCGACCAGATTAAACACGGTGGGAGAACTGACTTTCTATAAATGTTGCAGATAGCAAGAGTCACCACCGACTTTTATTTTATCCAAAAGGAATGGACATAAAAGAACAGGAAAGACCTATTTTAAAAGACTTGAGTTTGGGGGGTAGGTTATACAAAGGGAATGTGTTAGCACCCTTTATATCCATAGTTATCCATGGGCTCTTAGTTACTTAGCTCACTTTGTTTGTTTGCAAGAGTGTAGTGTGTGATTAGAAACACTACAACAAACAAGACCTTAGACAGCGCTTTTTTTGGCCTTAGACAGCGCTTAAAAGCGCTGTCTAAACCTCCGCTGCTAAAGGTTTAGACAGCGCTTTTTAAAATGTGAAAAGCGCTGTCTAATCCCCCACCCTTAGACAGCGCTTTGGCCAAAAGCGCTTTAAAAGACCCTCTTAATTTAAATTTTTTAGGTACACCTTAGACAGCGCTTTTCAAAAGCGCTGTCTAAGCCCCCAACCTTAGACAGCGCTTTGGCCAAAAGCGCTTTAAAAGACCCTCTTAATTTAAATTTTTTAGGTACACCTTAGACAGCGCTTTGGCCATAAGCGCTGTCTAAGACCCTCATATTTTAATTTTTTTAGGTATACCTTAGACAGCGCTTTTCACAAAGCGCTGTCTAAGCCCCTCCCCCCCCCCCCCTTAGACAGCGCTTTTGCCTAAAGCGCTTTCTAATCCCCCCCCTTAGACAGCGCTTTTGCCAAAAGCGCTGTCTAAGGTATACGAAATTTTTTGTAGGATTTGTTTGTAACCACATTTTTTCCAGGTTTATAAACCAGAATTGGTACCTGTTTTCAACCAGATTTTTTCAGACAATTATCACATTTTATATAAGCCATTTTGGCCTTTTTTTACCAAAATTTGGCTAACCAATTCAAACCAAATTTGCCATAAATGTATCAAAATATATACAAATTTATGTTTACATTTATAAGTCATTACATATACTACTACAAATGTACACATTAATTACACACTTTGAGCTCTATCATGTATTGACACCACTCCTCTTTGATTTCGTCCACTTGATCCTTTGTATAAGATGCACACTTGAATTCATCAAAGTACTACATAATAATATAACATATTTTGAATTAATTCCAACTATTTAATTATATGAGATATGTGTAAATATAAAAATAACTCATAAGTTAGAAATACATACATCGGTGGGAATCTCTAATCGGCCCAACATGAGAGTATCTCGCATAAACCTCAACATGAAATACCCGCAATCTATTTGATTACGTTGAAGAGGACACTACATATGAAAAAAAATATGAATTATAAATCCTAAGTTTTATCAAGTGTAGTCATCACTAATATAATAAAAAACGCGGTAATTAAAAATATACCGCCACTTTAATCCATGAAATGGAGTTGGCGCCCCTCCTTGAGGTCTGGATAACTCGTTGGGCACGAAAAGCTTGTAGGACGCTAATAAAATAAAAATGAAGCAATTAGAACAATTCACATAAACTAAGAAAAAATTTGAACATTCTCACTTACGTGTCAATTAGGTCCTTCATAACCGGGTATGTTGTCCAATCATTTCCTAACGAGTCAAGATAATACACAATTTCTCGGATAGGATTGATTGCGAGCAACAACCAATGTCCACTGTAATGATTAGGCAAATGTTAGATGGTAACTTGGAAAATAATTATAATAGATGAATTTAGAATGAAATGCTAACCCGGTATTAAACGGTACAAAAAACAACTTCTCCGCATTTTTATTCTCCACGAGGATCCGAAGAACGTACTCCGTCACGGTATCCGGTCTACTTATCATTAAACCTAAGTTGACGGTCGCGGGTGCTAAGAATCCGAATGACACGTCCAAACCATTGGGGCGCATCAATTTGTCATACATAAACCTAATATAAAAACATCATTAACATAAAGTAAACATCATTAAAATAAGTTGTTTAATTAATAAAACAAAGTAGTCCGAATTTACCTAACATATGTATTGACAACGTTGACGCCGATTTCTTCACGACCAAAAACTTGCATGAAGTCCTCATTACCAATCATTTGTTCGTAATCAAAGCCGAAAATCCCTACCTCCATAGGTATAGTCCGAACACCTCTGGTCGGTATATCGGTCATCTCTAGAAATGTCCTGAGGCACGACCTATACTTGGTGGTAGGTTTTTTCCTAGCTACGGACTTCTTAGCACCAGAACTTTGTACCCGTGCGGAGGCGTTGCTAACCTCCTTTTTTTGTTGTGCGGAGGCATTGCTAGCCTCATTTTCTTGAACCTACATGTCATATAAATAGTTAGATCAAATTAAGAATGTAACAACTTCCATGAATATATGTCATATAATTGTATATTACCTCTTTTCTTGAAACCGTGGACTCGGTATGCCGTGGAATCGCAGTTTCTTTTGATTTGGATTGTGTGGGAGTCTATTTAACATAGGAAAATATGTAAGTAAAATTTTAAGCATAAATTTTAAACTTTGAATATACCAAGGAAAGTTAACATAAGTTTTAATCATACCTCATATCCTACGCATATGAGGTTTGTCGGCCATGCAACAAACGAACCTACTGCTTCGTGCACCGTTGTTGCATCCGAATCATCGCTAGGATATGGTAATGCTGCATTCGGCTCAATTGCAATATCAACTGATACCTTCAAACATCCAGCAGGGAGCTCTCTAGTGTGGAGTAATACTCCGCTAACGTTATGCACTTTTCCCTTGCCAACCATCCGATAGTATGGTGACGACAAATACAGCTGACAATGGGAAATGCCCTAAAACCAATAATAACAAGAAATCGTTAATGTGTATATATGTCAAATACATAATTTAAGCAAATAGTTCAATTTAAGACAATTATATGTAATTACCTCTGGAATGTTCGGCTGAAAGGTACAGTTGATGCTGTCTTTGTCCGAAGCATCTCTGTATACTGTTGAGGCGCTAGCCTCTCTTTCTCTCCTCAATGCATCAAGCTCAGCTTGCATGGCTTCCATTCTTGCATGAAGCTCCCGATTACTAGGAGCCTTTCCTTTTTTAATACTCATGGAGGTCGGAGTGACTCCAAATCCCTTACCCCTCACCCGACCAGAGTACTCAGGGACATCTAATGCCCGACCAAGTATGCTCCTAGTATCATCGGGAGATAAAGACTGAGATAGCTCCTCCTGAAAAATCAGATGAATACCGTACACTTGTCAAATATTTGTCTATAAAAATGTTATTCAATTAATGAAAAAATGTTATACTTACACATTTCTGGTATACGTGTAAAACTTCTTCTTGAGGAACTCCAGATTTGCCCACACGGGCTTCCTTCCACAAAACATGTGCAGGAAGAGAAGTTTCTGAACTTTCCTCCTTCTGCAGCTACACATTAAGTCATACAATTTGATCAGATAAAACTAATATATGATGAACAAATTTGTTATCGCAATTTAAAAATACTTACCATGGATTGTTCTAAACGTCCATATCCGACACGTCCTTTTCGGTACGGATATGCGGGACTTGATGCTCTTTCCCGATTTGTAGCACTTATTCTTTGAAAAACCGGGTCTTGTCTTTTGGATTTGAAAGCTTCCCATTCTTCAGCCGATATCAAACTTTCATATTTTTTGGGAAGCTCCGCATCCACAAAATTACCATTCGCATCCTTAAGGAACTTGGATGATAAAAATGTCCGAAACCCTCTTAGAAGCTTTCCGGCCAATTTCATACAAAAGCCTCTTCTTTCTTCTTCGATGTTAAAACATCGCTAAGAAAAACATACAGATTGATAGTTAGTATCGGTAATTGAAAAAACATAATTGAAAAAACATAATTGATACCGTATAATTGAAAAAACATGATTGTACCTTTATCTCACTCCAAATTTTATCTTTGGACTCTTTCAGCTCTTTGTTTCTCCAATCATCACATGTAATGGGAATTTCATTCCTTACTAGTGCACCGATAAAACTAGTTAAGGTATGCCCATTAGGTTCTATAAGCTGTCCCTGGGTGCTCCAATAGACATCTAGTATGATGCCTCGAGATCTTCCTTGGACCACCCTTCTCATTACTGTGATGCCTCTTCGAATTTCTTCTTCCGCGGATACTTTTTTAGGAACTTCCTCATGTTGGTCATCAGCCATGTCTAACCTGTAATAAACCAAGGAAACCATCAAATATCAAATATAACTTATAATCAAAGCAATTGAAAACAAAAAAATAAAGAAATCATGCATTATCATATATAACTTATAATCAAAGCAATTGAAAACAAAAATATAAGAATCACAGGCCATGTGGTATGTGAAATACTTTGAAGACCATGTGGGTTCATTCCATCAGTAGATAATGCCAATCGAAGGTTTCTTGCTTCTGATCCAAACTCAGGATAATCATTATCAATCTTCGACCACTGTGGTGAATCAGCCGGATGCCGATACTTTCCATCGGTGATTCTTTCATCTGCATGCCAAGTAAGATGTCTTGCATCGGTTTCACTACGAAACATGCGCCTAAATCTCGGAATTATCGGAAAATACCATAAGACTTTTGCGGGAGATAATCTTTTCTTATATCGAGACAAACCGCATTTGGGGCACTCAGTTAACGTTGCATATTCGTTACGAAACAAAATGCAATCGTTAGGACAAGCATGTATCTTATCATAGCTCATGCCAATAGAGCACAACATTTTTTTTGCCTCATAGGTTCGATTAGGAAGAACATTATCATCCGGTAGCATTTCTCTCATAAGGGCCAACAACTCTGTGAAACTTTTATCCGACCATCCATTGCCCGCCTTTAAGTTGTACAACTTTAATACCGCAGAAAGTCTTGA
Organism: Lathyrus aphaca; assembly: GCA_963966055.1. NCBI lineage: Eukaryota > Viridiplantae > Streptophyta > Magnoliopsida > Fabales > Fabaceae > Lathyrus > Lathyrus aphaca. The sequence goes on from OZ014523.1 coordinate 278,801,840, forward strand.
GAATTTAGTGCAACCTTTGTACAACGGTTTCTCTGCATCGCTTACCATCCTCTCAAACATTTCAGGACAATCATGAAGATCTTCTTCCAGTGCTTCTACAATCTCTTCAACTCGATCACAATCATATGTTTCTGTGTCTTTGTCGTATGAAGCATAGGTCGTATTTCTTTTTCCACTCGATTCAACATTCCCATTAATTTTCTCACCATGAAATATCCAACACTGATAACTTTGATCAATTCCATGCCTCAGCAAATGCGATTTCAATCCATGTGCGTCAACCTTACCAATATAACAACAACGCAAGCAAGGACAATGCATTCGTCTGGGGTTTTCAGCGTGTTGAACAGCATACTTAACGAATTCCGCAACCCCACTCTCGTACTCTTTGGTCATTCGATCGGCACAGATCCATGTTTTATCCATGGTTTTCCTACTTATTTAAAAGAACACTCAATTAATGATAAATAAAATTTAAATATATTAGTTAAAATATTCAAATAATAGAAAAATTAATGGCATTTTTTAACTTGTTACCAATAAGTCTTTTTTATTTGTCCAATATCTCTATCACTCTTCACGATAAGTAAATTGTTCTTGTGGTCAACCTCAACTATTAAAAATTATCTAACAATTTTCCTTTAGTAAAAATCACATCTAAGTCTTGTCCCTTGCTTTAACCAAGCCTCAAGATTTTTACATTTTATGTCCTTGTTGAGAGATGGTCTAAAATCGTTGGATATTAAACAAAAAATCAACAATCTTTTGGTGTGTACTATTGCTTTAGTACATTATCATTGTGTTAGTACGAGTTTAATCTATGATGCATAAAAGTAGTGGATCCTAAAACATTTTCTCTAGATTTAGGTTTGATTAATTATGAAACATTTTCTTCTAACCTCTCTAGCAGCTACTTTAAGGTTAAACCTCTAAGAAGCCTCAATTGCAAATGCATATTCCTAAACTAGAAATACTTTAAAATCTCTTAACAACTCCAAGTCATCTAGGCATGCAAGGAGCTAACAAATTGGTCACTAACATTTATAGTTCGGTACAACAACATAATGCATATCTCTTAGTTAGAAGTTTTTGGTTCGAACTCAAAGGTGTCGAAGCCACTAAGACAGAAAGATCAGTTCACATAACACAAAGCTTCCTTCATATGAGGGAAGAACCAAAAATAAGTATTATCTATTCAGTGTTACAACTACTACATAAGATTTAGAGAAAGTTATCAAAGTAACTATAGACCCTAAAAGCTGTTTCTAAACTCTAATATGAATTCCTGTAATTAAGAACCTAATTTTCTCACATTCACCAATATAGATAAAGAAAAAAGAAGTAGCCAGAAAGCAATTATATCAAGAACGATTCGTCAAACAAATGAAATGAAACGCAGAACTGAAGAACTGAAACCTGTAACGAAGAACTGAAGCAATGAACCCGATTCTTTCAACGGCGGTGAATGAATGAAGAAGCAATGAAACCGATTCTTCAAACGCAGTGAAAAAGTGAAGAAATGAAGCACAATCAATGGCTGAAACACTTTCAAGAACGAACGATTTCGCTGTTAGGGTTCGCTTTCGCTGTTAGGAGGGAAAACAGAAAGAACAGAGAACGAAAATAGAAGTCTGAATTTTAATTTTAATAAGACCTTAGACAGCGCTTTTGGGAAAAGCGCTTTCTAAGGTATGCCTTAGACAGCGCTTTTCAAAAGCGCTTTCTAAACCCCCCCCCCCCTTAGACAGCGCTTATGGTTTTATTTATTTTTTAAATTTAAAAGCTTTAGACAGCGCTTTATCAAAAGCGCTGACTAAGGTGAATATTTAAAAGCGCTTTCTATAAGCGCTGTCTAAGGGGGGGTCTTAGACAGCGCTTTCGAAAAGCGCTGTCTAAGACCCCCCCTTAGACAGCGCTTTCATTATTTTTTTGGAACATTTTCCGTGTTTTTTTTAAATTTTAAACTTGGACAGCGCTTTCTCTTAAAAGCGCTGTCTAAGATGCGCTGTTAAAAAGCAGTTTTGGCGTAGTGAAAAATTCTAAGTACTTTGTAATGATCCTCGTATGGATGTATACAAAGCCTTATTTTATTTTGAAAATTTGTTTGAAAAGTGTGGTGTAAAGAGTATTTTGAAATGTGAGCAAGTAATTAAGAGAAACCTATCATATATTAAGTCTTTATTGTTCTTATGTTCTTTCAATGGTAAGACTATCCCTATTATTAAGGAATAGGTAGTCATTACCTTGGATGTTAAGGGACATGTGTAGGGACATCCGAATATAGGCAACTGTAAGGTGTCTTTAGCAATTCGTAGGGACTTATCATCTTTTATTCGAAGGGACAAGATCATTTATCATAGGCAATCTCGAAGGGACTTGATCTTTAAAATTATAGGGACTTGATGATATTTATGAAGGGACTTGCTTAAGACACCCTACTTGACCTTTCTAAATAGGCAACTGAGAGGCAACCCTAGGAAGTGCAAGATGGCGATCAAAGATCGACTTACGTGTGTGCGTGTTTATTTTCAAATATTTATCTTATTTAAGTTAGTTTTTCTAAATTGATTTTAATTACAAACATGTTATACACACCCTAGAATTACTAACCACATAGTAAAATATTTACAATAAATAAAGCAAAAATATAAACCTATAAATATTACAAGGCTTTGGGACAATTACAATATAATCGAGAAATAATAATAATGATAAATATAATAATAATAAATAAGCAATAACTAAATATTAGTAATAATAATAAAATAAGAATAAAGGTTAGAATAATAAAATAAAAGAAATTTAGCAAGAAAAATTAATGTTAGAAAAGTTTTTAGGAATTAATTAAGAAGATAAGTTTTAATAATAATAAACAAATAATAAACTATTTACATATTAAAATAATGATTAATGATTTAATTATGGTTTAGAAAAAATTAATTAGGTTAAATATTAGGGTTAAGAAAATTAGGGTTTTGAGAATTAGGGTTTTGAAAATTAGGGTTTTGAAAATTAACCTAAACCTAATTAATTTATTTACAAAAATATATACATGATAATAATAAATATAAACATATTATAGAAACAACTTAAATTGGAGAAAATAATTTATGATTTTGAAAATATAAAGTTTTTTATAAGAAAATATTATAATATTTATTTAGAAATTATTTTTATGATTTATAAGAATTTAAATAAGTTAAATAATATATATGAACAAATAAATATAAAAACAATTGAAAAAATTGCAACATACCTGGGGCTGGGATTCGAACCCACGCCCTAGGCCTTCACCCTCTTGGACCAACATCACTGCCACTAGGCCAATTGCGTTTGGTGAATATATGTTGGGTATTAATCCTTTTGTATTAAACCTGCAAAAATCAAATAAAACACAAAAACAAAATGGTCTGGGGGGATTCGAACCCAGGACCATTGCAATAACACACAAACACTCTAACCAGCTGAGCCACATGGGGCGCGTTCAACAACTAACTGCCAATAAATCATTATAAGATAAAACAAGTTTTTAAAATTGAATTTCCGCGCCAATTTCATCATCTTCTTCCTCAGGATTCACAGGTTTTCCTGCGAATTTTTCCAGGGACTTTCCTGCGAATTCTCTTGCGTTTTAACCTGTGAAATTCAAACACCATTCAACCAGTACAATTTTATCAAATTCATTATACCACTGAGTTCCTTATGACTCATACAATTCATCTATGTCCTTAGAATTCATTTATATTTGGTAATTCAGGAACCCCCAATTTGAAACACGAAACCCTAACAATGGCAGTTCATGTTCTAGGCTATGGTTCTTCAAGAAATCGTCCAGAAACCATCTATAGATCATGGATAACACAAATCAAACAACAAAATTAGTTTATATTAGCTAAATATGTGAAATCTAAAAACAATATTTTGAAGAACAAGAATGATTCGGTTAGCATGTTTCAATGCATGAAGGGATGATTTTATGATCCAAAAACATTCAGTGATCTTCAAGGAATGATTTGCAACCTTCAAAAGCTTTGGAGATGGCCTGGAAATAAGAACCCGATTATGAGATTTTTTGTGAAATTTGAAGTTTTGTTCTTGCTCTTGGAGGCAGCCAATTCGTGTCCTTGTGATTGTCTTTAGTTTGTGTATATGTATGGAAGAGAACTAGGTCAAAAGAAGCTGGATTTTTGGGCTTTGTAGTGATTGCTTGATCATGAAGATTCACACTTTCAAATATTGAAAATATCTCATCAAACCTTTCTAATTTTGGTCAATCTGATTTTAACTCATTCCCAATCATTCTAAATATGATTTAGATAATTTCCAATCACATATCTTGTCCAATATTTGATTTTTCATATTTATTTTATATTTAAATTGTATTTTAATGAATAAAATCAAAATAAATAATAAAAAATCAGAATTTGGTTGCTTTAGGTCGTGCTTGAGGTCCTTGTATGGATTGGATCACAACATTGTAAGCCCATTTGAAGAATTTTGGTTTTAAGGCCCTATTTGCTTCATAAACCTCCCAAAAAAATCCCAACTTTGCAAAGGCATATCTCACTCAATTTTAAGGATATGAGGGTGTTCTTGGACATTTTGGAAAGCTTAGAGAGTTTTATAACCAACCTCATTGGTCTCATGTCCATATCCCTTACCATTTTCAAATTATGCCCTTTGGAAGATGTTGACTTTTTTTTGACTTTTAAAATGACCTATAATGTCTTAGCTCATACCTTCCAAATGAAGCATTTTTAGGCTTGGCTTGTGAGACACAAAGTTGTATAGAATTCAATTTACTTCAAAATGAGCTTTGGATGGAAAAATTTTGATGAAGCATGTGAAAGTTATGGCTGGTCAAAGTTCAATTGACTTTTCCTGTGAAAACCCTAATTTAGAAACTCCTGATTCTTGATGATCTGAAATCTCCTTGATGAATTATGATCAACCCTTGATCAAATGATGAATTTTACTTCATATACTTGATGTTGGCAAAAAATCATGAAGTTTGACTTTGGTTTGACCACAACTGACCTCAGTTTGACTTTTTAACTACTTTGACTGATTTTAGCCTATCTGATCATTTGACTGAGCAAATCTTTTGGGAAAGCCTTGAAACTTGACATAGGGATTATTGAAGACATATAGGATGCTATGAAGCTCACTTGAAGCCTTGGAAATCAATTTAGCTTGATGAAACTCAAAACCCTAGTTTAGAATGCATTGCTTAGGAGGATGCTTTGTTTGAGGGAATTGTCAAACTTTCTGACTAATTGTGAACCTCTTGGGACACCTTAGTACACAATGTCTGGTCTAGGTGAGGGAAAATTTTGGGGTGCAACAGCTGCCCCTGTTCAATTTTCTGAAACCTGAGGAGTTAGTTTGGCATGTGTGCCCTTCATGACTTGGAAGGTTAAATGGGATTGAACACAAAAGCCCAAATATTTGCACTCGTCGGTGCGTAAAGTAATACTGCTGATTGGTTGTATATGCTGGAGTGGGATTAAAGATGCCACTCAGAGGAACTGGAGATGGGCTTATAGATGCCATCCATAATATCAGAAGGTGATAATATCTTTATGTTGTCACTGGATATCAGTACTAGGTCTTCGTATAGACCGTCTCTGTATTATCTCTGGGGGAAAAGAATATTCTTCATTAGGTGTCAGTACTTAGATATTCGTATAGATCGGCTCTGAACCATCTTTAGGAACATACTTTAATTTAAGCATCATAATCAAATCTTCGTGGCGATCTTTTCTGAATTGCTTTTGGTAATATCTTGGGCTAAGTACAAGATCTTCGTATCGATCATTTATGTACCATCGCACAGATAAACTGTTGCATATACCATTAGAAATAAATCTTCGTAACGATTATCACTTTTGGAAATATCCCGGATTAGGTAATAGATCTTCGTATAGACCATTTATATACCTTCCCAAGGACAAAAGAAAATCAGGATTAAATCTTCGTGTCGATTATCCCTGAACTTCTTCTGAAAGAATCTCTTGGACTAAGTGCTAGATCTTCGTATAGATCATTTACACACTATCCCATCAGAAATAAATCTTCGTAACGATTATATCCTCTGGAAATATCCTGGATCAAGCACTAGATCTTCGTATAGATCATTTACGTACCCTTCCGCGGACAACTTGAGCATTGATTATCAGAAATGAATCTTCGTAGCGATTATCCCTGAATTAAGTATCAGTACTAGATCTTCGTATAGATCATCTCTGAACTGTTTTGAGTTGTTGATAGTATTTATCTGCCTGCAACTATCCTGAAAAGAAAAGGTTAGCTTATGCAATATGTATGCATGTATGGCATGATGTGCCTAAGTAAATGTCTTATGCATTATTGATGCGTATGCTATGATATGATGTAAATGATGTATGTATGATTCATGCAGCCTGAAGTGTCTGAATATCTTTGTATAACAACTGTTGGCTAGGGAAAATAAATCCCGGTTCATTGCTGAGGAATATGAGGACTTCGTTCCCGTCTTGTTTGATAGTATGGTACTTATAACCTCCTGTCTTCGTTCGTCGTACTTTAATGAAGGAATAAATTACTGAGTATCCTGACTGAGGATAAAAGAGATGGACATAAATCCAAGGGGAGATGTTACTCGAAGTATCTATAAAGATTACTCTGTGGGGATGAACCGACAAAGCTTCATTGAATTCCTACCTTCGTTCGTCCTTAGTAAATACTATTACTGCATTTTATGCATTTCTGGTAAACATCAATCATATTCAAAAGCATACATACATTCAAACATAACCAATGGACGTTTTTATTTAGGTAAACAAGGTAAAAGTAAATCTGGATTCAAAGACGAGATTTTATTTATTTTAGAAAGTAGCCTATACACAGGCAAGTTTGTACGAGGAGACAGAAGTCCTAGTAAGAGGAATTCGTCGTAAAAGTTTTACAAAAACAAAACAGCTATGTGAGAAATAATCCTATTAAGTTTCAATTCCACTATTGCCATTATCTTCAAGTATCTCATACTTTGCTGTTGAGATGGAAGTGATTGGATTGATCTTTATCTGTTTGAACTTGATTCAGATAACACAACTGGTTGGGGTTACATGAGTGATCCAACGAGACATAGTCATACGCTTTAATCCCTAACTTTTGCCTGGATTTCCTTTTCAGGTTTTCAATCCACCGGGATACCCTTTTTTTGCCCAAGCCGCCCTTTCAGGTTTTCGACTTGCCGGGTGTACATTTTTTTATATATATCCCTAATTTTTTCCCGAACCTTTTTGGTTCGCCGGGATGCCCTTATTTTTTCCTAGGCCAGTCAACCTAGCGGGTCTCTTTTTATGCGTAGTATTTTTTAATTATGTCTGCGTTTACGGGTTGTGGGAAATCTTCACCATCCATAGTAGTAAGCATCATGGCACCTCCCGAGAATACCCTCTTGACTACAAATGGTCCTTCATATGTAGGAGTCCACTTGCCCCTAGGATCACCCTGTGGTAATATGATACGCTTGATTACCAAGTCTCCAGTCTGATATACCTTTTGCTTAACCTTCTTATTAAAAGCTTTGATCATCCGTTTCTGGTACATATGACCGTGACAAACAGCTGCCAACCTTTTCTCATCAATCAAATTTATCTGGTCAAGTTGAGTCTGAATCCACTCATCTTCATCCAAGCCTGCATCCTTCATGATTCTTAAGGAGGGTATCTGAACTTCATGGGTAGAACTGCTTCCATACCATAGACTAAGGAGAATGGGGTTGCCCTTGTTGAGGTACGTATTGTAGTACGATAACCATGAAGAGAAAATGGTAACATCTCATGCCAATCCTTGTAAGTAACAATCATCTTCTGTAGAATCTTCTTGATGTTCTTATTAGAAGCTTCTACTGCCCCATTCATCTTTGGACGATACGGAGAATAGTTGTGATGCTTAATCTTGAACTGCGTGCAGATATCAGTAATCATGGTGTTATTTAGATTAGAGTCGTTGTCTGTGATAATCCTTTCAGGGATGCCATACCTACATATGAGATTATTCTTAATGAATCGAGCCACAACATTCTTAGTAACAGATGCAAATGAGGCTGCCTCCACCCACTTTGTAAAGTAATCAATGGCAACAAGGATGAAACGATGCCCATTGGAAGCAGTAGGCTTGATCTCACCAATCATATCTATGCCCCACATGGCAAAAGGCCAAGGAGCAGTCAACACATTCAATGGAGCTGGAGGTATATGCACCTTATCAGCATAAATCTGACATTTGTGACATGTTTTGGAATGTTGATAGCAGTCAGCTTCCATGGTAGACCAATAATAACATGCTCTCAATATCTTCTTTGCCATGGTATGACCACTAGAATGAGTGCCAAAAATCCCGTCATGCATGTCTTCCATAATCTCTGTTGCTTCCTTCTTATCCACACAACGAAGCAAAGTCGAATCATGATTGCGCTTGTACAAAATTCCATTACTCAAGAAGAACTTAGCAGAAAACCTCCTCAGAAACTTCTTATCTTTGACATATGCCCCTTCAGGGAACTCCTGAGCTTCAAGATATCTCTTCACTTCATAGAACCAAGGCTTTCCCTCTCCTTCTTCAGTGTCAATCTCATTGCAGTATGCAGGCTTCTCAAATCTGTCAATAGTGATCTTGGGAGCTTCATCATCCCAACTAATCTCAAACATAGATGCCATGGTGGCTAATGCATCTGCCAATTGATTCTCTCCTCGTGGAATATGCCCAAATGTAATCTCTTCAAAATATGGGATCAAAGACAACACATGCTCTCTGTAAATAATGAGATTTTCATGCTTGGTATCCCAATCTCCTTTAATTTGACTAACTACCAGGGCTGAATCTCTATATACATCCAGGAACTGAATCTTCATCTCAATGGCAGCTTTGATATCCATGTAACATGCCTCATATTCAGCCATGTTATTGGTACAATAGAAACACAGTCTTGCAGTAATTGGAGTATGACAACCTTCAGGGGAAATGATCACAACACCAACACCATTGACCAAATTTGTGTCTTGGTTCACAAGAATTCATTCCTTATTCTTCAAGAAAATCCAAAGTTGTGAAAGTGCAAAAGCTATGCCATCTCATGATCTAAGTGCTACAGATCATCAAATTCAATCCAAGGGACCTCCACAAACTCAGCTGATCCAAGACAAGCCAAAGAACCAGATTTGTCCCAGCCTATACTCATAGTTGTCAACTTTTGACTTTTTTGCAATTCACCCATACCAATAAAGTTGTGCCACCACCCACTCTCTGACCAATCACAACACCTTATGTGAACCCTAAGGACCTCAAACAACATAACACACAAGCTCAAAACCATCCACAAGCTTAGATTGCCAAAAATATCAAAAAAAACCTCCATCTCTTCGAATCACACTACACAACCATCAAACCTTGTTTCTTTCTTCACCAACTAAATATCACTCAAGGATCATAAACCACCCTTCATTTTGCCCTAAAAACCACTCAAACTCAAACACGATTTCTGCCTTAGCAGAACTGAATCTTTCAAACCAAGCCATTTAAGCTCCATCTAAGCACTTCATAAGCCTAAGGGGATCAAGTGGAGTGGGTTTCCACGAGGAAGAGGTCCATAAAGCCCAAAGTAGCAAAGCTTCAGCTCAGGTAACCACCTTCAAACAGTTTTCCAGAACTTTCTTTTTAAGTTATAAATTGGTTCTACTCCTTGCACTGATCATCATGATGCTTTTATTTTTAAAAATGGTTGAGTTTTAAGCATTTCATAGCCTCCTAAAACTTTGCCTGTGTTTTGTTGTTTGCTTCGATTCAGCTGATTCATGAAAAATAAATTGATTTTGTTTGTGGATTCTTGTTGTATAATGTTTGGGGGTTGATTCTGGAGAGTTTGGGATGTTCTAATGGCTTGTGGAGAGAGATATGGTGAAGAGCACGCCGGAGAAGACGACCGGAGCTTACCTCCGGTCGCCTGAGAATGATTAGGGCTTAATCCTGTTTTAAATGCCATTTTGAATTTCAGCCACAAGATTTGTTTTTAATGAAGCGTGTGAACGGTTGAGGTTAAGTCATTAAAACCCTAAACCTAGTTAATTAATATAAAACAAAATTATTAATCAGAGTGAGTGAGAGCCACACGATCACGCGCGCAATGCCATTTTGAACCTGGACCCTTGATTCTTCCTACCTTGAGTCACGCTGATTCTTACCCTCAACCATTGATCTCATCAACTTCAAATCCTGACCACTGATCTTACATACTTTATTTTTATTTTTATTTATTTCACATTTATTTTCATACATTTATTTAAAATAGCAAAAATATTTCTAAAATCATCATTTTCTGCATTTTCATTTCAAATATTTTTCAAAACTCAAAAACATTTTTATTTTTAATTTTTGCATTAAAAATGTATTTTTAAATCATTTAAATGTTTTATTTAATTAATTAATTCATTTTAATTAATTAAAAATACATTTAGGTATTTAAAAATCACCAAAAATTTTCATGAAGCTTTTTTAGACATCTAGAACAATTTACAAACTCATCACACAAATTTCTTTTTAGGTTTGATCGTGTTTTCACAATTTACTTTGAATTAGGGTTTCTAAAATTGCCTATTTTCTAATCCTAACTTTCAAAAATCATTTCTGATCAACCATGATGAGTTTGCATTTGGTTCTTTTTGCATTGTTTCATACTTTGCATCTAGTATCTAGGTTATTTAACTCATAATTTTGCATTTCATTTTAAAATTGTTTTGCATTTTTCATGAAGAACCACCCAAAAACCCTAGTTAAATTAGAAAATTGATAACTTCCTTTAGTTTTAGCTTCTGACCTCCATCTTTGGGGAGTTTTCTTGTGTATGTTTAGGGTTTTTTTGAGTTCATTTTCAATTTTTTATCATGATGTATGCTTCTGTTGTGGACATGTGCATCTCATACTTTCATAAAACCCTAATTTTCTATGTTCATTTGCATTCATCTTTGCATATCTCTATCATGTGAACTTTCCATGAAATTTCAAGCATTTGTATGCCATCTTAGACATCTTAGGACATCTTAGGCCATGTTTGAACATTGGTTGATCATTGTATCATTCATTTGATATGTTTTGCATTCATCACATTTCATGTTTATCCATGTGTTTTCAAGCTCCTAACATGCTTTCTTTTGCATTCCATCTCTTGTATGATCATACATAAGCATCTCACATGTCTTTGCATCATTTCATAACACTTTTGCATCATGTTTTCACTTCTGGTCTTGATCATTGCATCTTTATTTATCTTATTTCCTTTTGTTTATCATCTTATGCATTCACACTAACATTTCAGGGGCTTTAGGTAAGTTGATTGGGATGTGGATTTGCCTCCACATTCTACCTTTTCTTATCTCCTCATGTGCATAATTACTTGTCTTTGAAGTGAACCTGCTTCACTTGTACTCTCTTGCTCCTATCTCTTTCTTTTAGGTTACTTATCTTCTACAAGAAGTAAGTAACCTATCCTCCTTTCTCTTCTCTTTTCATCTGCTTCTTCTTTCTTGGTGGCCATCTGAATATTTCCTGAAGATCTTTCTTTAAGCCTCACAAACGATAGGAACATCCAAGCATGATAACTTTAGGGTTGTATATATTGTCCCCTAGTTTTTACCTTTTGAGTCTCATTGAGTGTCTATTCTCATCTCATAATCAAGGCTAAACACTTAAAGCTTTAGGACTTTTAATTAGGGTTATGCATGTATCCTTATCTTAGGATGGAGTGTATAACTTTAATCCTTAGTGTAAACACCCCAAATTTGCCCTCACTTTTCCTCACACCATGGCTTGTGATCTTTCATTTTTTGCATTAGCATAAGCATATCATATCCCACTACATAGTTCATTTCATCTTGTAAACACCCCAAATTTGCCCTCACCCGTTCACACCATGGCTTGTGATCTTTTCATTTGCATAAGTTCAAACATAGCATCTCATACCACATTTTTGATTCACTGCATTGGTTCAAAGTCATCTGCATCTAGGGTTTGTGATTTGAGCAATCCAAGAGCCATTTGAGCCACCCCAAAGTTCATCAATCATTTCAAAGGGGTCCATGTATGTTCAAGCATCATATCATATCCTCTCAAGGCCAGAGAAATCAAAGAATCACAAGAACTGAGAAAGGCATGGAAGCAGAGCCAGGTTTAACTGCACAGATGACCTAGAATTAGGGTTTTGGTTTCAAAGGCCATAACTCCAAATTTTTTGGTCATTCTTGTTTCTATTGGTCTCTATATGGTATAGGGATCATGTATATCAATTTTCATGAAGAAATTCAATGGGGAAGGCATCTGATCAAGAGTTGACTTCTTGAGCAAGTCAGTGTAAAATCAGGGCATCTGAGGCCCTCAATGACCTAACCAAAGGGTGTTCATCATCATTTTGATTATGTATGATCTTTATTTGATCATATAAGATGTTAGAAGTTCACAAAATTGAAGAATTTCAAGCCATTTGCAAAGTTGACTTTTTGGGAAAATGACTTGTAATGGAAACTTGCCATTTTGGGAAACTTTTTCAACCCTTGCTTTTTGATTCAAAAATGCCTCAAATGAGAAAACTTTGGTCATGAAAGTTGTAGAATGGATCATTCCCTTTTCAAAAAGTACAAGAACTCATTCTAATTCATTTTGGATCAAAAGTTATGGTTTGTCAAAGTTGGTAAAAATCACATAATTTCAAGTTATGCACCAAAGAGGCAAAGTTGCAAAATCACTAGCCAAAGCAAATTGAGACCTCAAAGTGACTTCTAAACTTTACACAAACATGAACCAATGTCTAAAAATCAATTTGGCCCAAAGAATTTTCCATTTCTATGACTTGATTTTCACATAACCATAAGCCATTTTTCATGAAAGTGCAAAGAGGGATTTCTTGCAAATTGATTCTCAAAGGGTTTGTTTGACCTCTAATTGATTTGAAGACTTTGCCATGACCTAATGAAGCATACCTCACCAACAATTCAACAAGTTTTCTCACATTCACATAGCCAAAAGTCATGAAATGTAACAAGTGGTCAAGTTGCAAAAACCCTCCCAACTCATGATCCAAATGCTGCAGTCATTCATGAATCATCCAAGGGTTATCCTTGACCCAAGCTGATGCAGTATAGGCCAAGGAATCATCTCTGCCACAGCCCATGCTGCAAGTACACAAAACTTGACTTTTTGGCCAATCATCCCATACCAATCCCACAGTGCACACCTGCTCTCCAGATTTGTTGGGATAGTTTATGGATCACCTAAGGATCATAAAACATAACATACACAAGCCTGAAACACACACATTGCAGCACACTCCAAAAACTGTCAAAACCTTTCCCTCTTCGAATCACACAGCACAACCATCAAACTTCAATAACTCCTTCACCAATCAACCAGAAATCATCCATAGAACAGATCCCACCCCTCACAATGATCTGAAACAGCACACACAAGAACCTCATTTCCTGCTACACCAGAACTGAACCACAAAAACTAGCCACTCTCAACTTCATTCAAGGGTTCCATCAACCTCAGGAGGATCAAGGGAGATCATTGGCACAAAAGGAAGGCTCTGAAAGTTCATTTTCGAAGGTCTCCAGCTCAGGTACAACCTAAGAACTTTTTTCTCAGAACTTAATTTTCTTGTTATAAATTGAATCTACATGTTGCACTGATCATCTGGATGTATTTAGATTTGAAAATAAGTAAGAGATGACCATTTCATGTCACTCTGAAAGTTTGCTCGTGTTTCGTATTTTCCTTCGATTCAGGCTTGTTAATGAAAATAAATGATTTTTGAAAGAGGGGTTAGGTTTAGATTGGGGAGAGGATCATTTTTGTGGAAGAAATTGCATGTTTAGTGACCTGTAGCGAAATCTAGGGTTTAGGTTCGCCGGAGAAGACGATCGGAAGTCTTCTCCGGCTACCTGAAATTCATTAACCCTAATCTATGTCATTAATGAACTTTGAATTCTGGCCGTGGATGCGTTTGACTTTGTTTGACCCGCGCGTGTTTGGATGGCCAGGATCTCATCATTTAGCCCTAATCTTCAATTAACTTAATTAATCCAGTTTAATTAATTTTAAAACCAGAATTAGCCAGGTTTGAACTTGGGCCATTGGATGTGGCGCCAAGTCAACCTTTCCCAGCCCAGAATCAATCTGGTCCTTTCATTGTGCATACTTCTCATTATTTTATTTTTTATTTTCATTTTTATTGCATTTATTTGTACGAATTAATTAAAATAGCAAAAAATGTTTAAAAATTATGAAAATTTTTGTCAAGGTTTTCATTAATTTTTAGAACACAAAAATATTTTTATTTTTATTTTTTGCATTAAAAATTATTTTTAAATCATTTAAAAGTTTATTTTTAATTAGTTAATGAAAATTAATTAATTAAAAATACTTTTAGGTATTTAAAAATCACAAAAAAATTCATATAACATTTAAAAACATTTAGAAACATTGTCCAACTCTCAAACCAAATTTCTTTTTTGTTCTTGATGCCTTTTAATCATTTTCAATGGAATTGAATTCATTATTAGGCAATATTTTGTGACAAACTTCAAAAATTCATTTCTATCTAACCTTTGAGAGTTGGATCATGATTCTTTTTGCATTGCATCTTGTATGGCATGTAGTTCATAGGATAAAATTGGTTTGAATTGATCTTGCATTTTCAATTTGTTTGGCATTTTTCTTGTCAAGATACCTTAAAACCCTAGCAAATCTTAGAAAATTCATAACTCTCACTAGGTTAAGAGTTAGATCCCCTCCTTTGGGCAGTGAGTTTGTATAGGTCTAGGGTTCCTTTGATTGCATTTTCAAATTTTTATCATGTCATATGCTTCTGATTTTGAATTTTGCTTTGAGTATTGATCATAAACCCTAATTTATGCCTTCCTTTGCATCCATCTTCCATTTGCTTGCATACCATGACTTGCCATGACATTTTATGTATTCATTTGATTCATAATACATCTTAGGACATATTGGAATCATGCTTGATCATTGCATCTTTCATTTTCCATGTTATATGTCCATTACATTTCATAACTTTTCATGTACATCCATGGTTCAAAACATGCTTCTCTTGCATCCATATGTTTGTATGATCATTCTAATGCCTTGCCTCATGTTTGCATCATCTCTTAGCATCATTAACATCATACTTATGCTTCTGGTTTTGGTTTTCATCATCACATGTCATCTCATTTGCATTACATTTCATTTCTTATGCTAACTTTTCAGGTGGTAAGTTGTTTTGAGAAGTGGATTTGCCTTCACTTCTCACAATCTCTTTTCATCTCTTTTATGCATCATTGCTTCATTTCATCTTGTGCTTTGGATTGAGCTTGCTCATTCTTGTTCATATTACTTTCTTTCTTCAAGCAACATGTCTTCTTAAGTGAAGCAAGTTGTTTTGCTTCTCTCTGCTTCTTGCTCCTTTCATCTGCTTCCTTCCTGGTGGTTTCTCTGAAGATCTTCTTGCAAACCTCATTAACCCTAGGAATAACCAAGCATGATCACAATTAGGGTTTGATTAGTCCCCCATTAGTTTTACCTTTGAGTCATCTTTGATTCTTCTCCTCTCATCTCATAATCAGGGACTAAACCCTAAAGGTTTTAAAGCTTTGAGATTAAGCTTATGCTTGCATCCTTCTATTAGGATGGAGTGTATAACTTTAATCCTAAGTGTTAAACCCTTAATGTGTTTAACTCCTTTAATAAATCCACTTAATAATCATCAAGACATCAAGATTGTAACTTGGGCCTTGCATTAGGGTTCTAATTCTTCCTTAATTGGTTAAGAAGGACTAACCCTAGTGTTAATGGACAAGTCCCTCTCAAGTTGTCTTACAAACCATAAAACTCACTTCTTCATCTTATCATTAACTAAAATCCATCTAATAAAGGCTTTGTTTTGTCATGAGGTTAATCCCTAATCATGGATTAAGTTGAGGAGCCTTTCTCAGCTTAAATATTCTCATCTATTATCCTTCTATTAGGATGGTATAATGAGTCTGTTTAATCCCTGATTATGGCTTAAACTCATTACTTAACACTAAATAAAAACAACAAAAACATCTAACTAATCACAAGTAGGTTAACGATCTTAATCCTACACCATGGTAATTAAGTGTGAGATACTGACTTCACACTTAAGGTATCCTCATTACCCCTAATCAGAGGGAGGATGTGATGAGTTTACTAACCCTTGGTTTAGGCTTAAGCTCATTTTCTTATGACAAACTCCAAAAGCAATAAAAGATTGAAAACACAAAAACAAACAATAATCGTCTCCTCCGGGATTCTTTTCTCACCTCATTCACTCACAAACGAGAACTTGCTTCTTCCGTCTAATGCAAGACAGTTTGCACCTGAGCCAGACAGGTCATACACTTGAGCATAGGCAAGTAAGCAGTTCACAAGTCAATTCATCTTTCAGTCTCTTTGGGTCGAACTACGGTGTTTTGACTTCCTCATTGCACGAGAGGATACGTAGGCATAACTTAACTGTTATCGAACAAAAGTCTCTGTATATTCCCCCTCTTTCCAGCCTTATTCTTTAAGCCTCATGGTCTTGAGCATTTCACTCTTGTTCTTACACTGACACTTCTCTTATACACTTCACATTTCTTTTACACTGACACTTGCATTCTTTCCAGCTTTGATACACCAATTGCACTGACATTGCCCCTTTAAAACACAAATCTTTTAAGCGTGGATCCCGTCGAGTACGGCGGACAATATGGGTGCTAATACCTTCCCAGGTTGTAAACAACCCCCTTTCTCAGTCTCTCTGGTTCGCGACCGTCTTATCCGTATCTTTTTTTAGGTTTATGCAGCATTACCTTTCCTCCGGGATAAAAATGCCTAGCTGCCGACTCTATTCATTCCCTTTCTCCTTTCGCCGACCGTTCGCGTCTGTACCCCTTCTGACCTGGGTGTCATTTGGTGGGAGCGACACATCTGCATCTAGGGTTTGTGATCTGAGCAATCCAAGAAGTGATATGAGCCATCCCAATGGTCTTGAAGCTTTCCAAGAGGGTCCATGTGTGTTCCATGATCATAATATGCTCCCCAAAGTTCATAAAAGTCAAGGGATCACAAAGCATGGCAAAGGCATAGAGGTAGACTGAATATTTCCTACACAGATGACCTAAAATTAGGGTTTTGGTTTCAGAGGCCTTAATCCCAAATTTTTTGGTCATTCTTGTTTCTAATGGTCTTAGTATGTCATATGGATCATGTGTACCAAATTTGATGAAGAAATTCACTGTGGAAGTCATCTGATCATTGGGTAACTTCTTGAGCAAGTAAAGTCAAAATCAGGGCATCTGAGGCCTCTATCAAGGGTACCAAAGGGTCATCATCATAATTTTGAGTCTCTTTGATATTTATTTGATCATTTAAGTGGTTATAAGCTCACAAAGTTGAAGAATTTGGATCCAAATGCAAACTTGCTAGTTTTGGAAATGACTTGTAATGGAAACTTTCCATTTTGGGAAAGATATTCAACCTATTCTTTCATGACCAAAAATTCTTCAAATGAAAAATAATTGGACATGAAAGTTGTAGATTATGTCTTCCCATTTTCAAAAAGTACAAGAACATGTCTTGATTCATCCTAGAACTCAAGATATGGCCTTTCAAAGTTGGCAAAAATCCTATAATTTTCAAGTGTGCAACAAAGAGGGAATTTTGCAAATTCACTTACCAAGACATTTCATAACCTCTAATTGACTTCTAAATATCATACCAACATAATGCAACACATTTTAATCAAGATTTCACAAAAAATCACAAGTTTCTATGCCTTGCACTTCAAGAAATTCCAAATAGGGAAAATTGCATAAACCATGAGAACACTTGATCAAGGCCATCCAACTACATTCTATTGATCCAAAGGCCATCCTTGATGCAAGCTAAGGCCAAGACACCCCTTGAAACAACTTTGACTCGTGCCATGCCTCAAGTACACATCCATTGACATTTTTGCAACTTGGCCCATACCAATTAAGTTGTGCCACCACCCACTTTCTGATCAATCCTATTAGCTTATACTAACCCTAAGGACCTCATGTCATAACACACACAAGCCTGAATCATCCCACAAGCTGAGTTTGCCAAAAAATCCATAAACTTTCATTTCTTGGATTCTCATCACACAAGCCTCAAACATCAAAAAAAACTTCACCAATCATCTCAAAATCCATCATAGAACACAAATCAACCCTTGCAATGGCCTGAAAGTTCCTCAAACAAGAACACGATTTCTGATTTATCAGAACTGAAACACACAAACCAAGCCCCATAAACTTGTTCTAAGCATTGCAACATCATCAGGGAGTTCATTGGAGGTGGATTGAACAAAAAAAGAGGCCAAAGATCTCAAGGAGTGAAAGCTTCAGTTCAGGTAGCCATCTCAAACTTTTTTCCAAAAGCTTTATTTTATGTTCTAGAAATGTTCCCCTGATCACATTGCACTTGTTGTTTTTAAAAATGGTGAAGAAATGAGCATGAACCGTAACTCTGAAATTTTTGACCTAAAAGAAGTTTGCTTCAATTCATGTTGGTTTTTGAAAATAAATGATTTTTGGTGTTGGATTCTTGTTTAGTGATGTTCATAGATCATTTCTGGAGATTTTGGTGAAGTTTCATGGCCTGTGGTGGAAGTTGGGTTAAAGGTGTCACCAGAGAAGATGACCGGAGCTTGATCCGGTCACCTAAAAATGTTTAGGGTTGTAATTAGGGTTAATCTTGCCAGTTTGAATGTAGGTCGTAAGATGAGTGTTTCCCGCGTGTGTTGGATGGCTAGGATTAGGTCATTAAAACCCTAAATCTGATTAATTAGATTAATTAGGTTTAATAAATTAAATTTTTCAGATCATATCTTGACCCTCCATCTGCGCGCGCAGTCAACTTGAATTTAAACCAGGGCCTTTGGATTAGATTACTTCTCATTTTAATTGATTTTTATTTCATTTTCTTGCATTTCTTTTCCATATATTTTTTTAAAATAGCAAAAGACTTTCAAAAAATCTCAAACTTTGCAATTTCATTTCAAATAATTTTCTTTACTCAAAAACATTTTTTATTTTAATTTTTTCATTAAAAAGGTATTTTTAAAACATTAAATGTTTTATTTAATTAATTAATTGATTTTAATTAATTAAATATGCATTTAAGTTTCTAAAAATCACCAAAAAAATCACAAAGCATTCTTAAACATTTTAAAACTCACCATACAAATTTCTTTTTAGGTTTGATCACATGTTCACAATTTTCTTTGAATTAGGGTTCATAAATTCCACATTTTTTAACCCTAACTTGAAAAATTCATTTCTGCCTAACCATGATGAGTTTGAACTTGATTCTTTTGCATTGTTTCTCATATTGCATCTGGTTTCTAGATTATTTATCTCATATTTATATCTTGCATTTTCAATTTGATTTGCATTTTTCCTTAAGAATCACCCAAAAACCCTAGTTAACTTAGAAATTCCATAACTTTGCCTAGGGTTAGCTTCTGACCTTCTCCTTTGGGGTGTGATCTTATATGTGATTAGGGTTTGTTTTCATTCAATTTCAATTTTTTTATCATGATGTATGCTTCTGTTTTGGTCATATGCATCTCATGTTGCCTTAAAACCCTAATTTTGCATCTTCATTTGCATTCTTCTTTGCATTTCATGAACTTGTGACCTTGTCATGCCATTCCATTCTTTTGAATGTCATCTTAGACATATTAGGACATGTTTAAAACATTTATTGATCATTTTTGCATTATTTTGGTATGCTTTGCACCCATTACATTTCATGAACATCCATGTGCTTTCATGCTTCTAAACATGCTTCCATTGCATCTCATTCTTGTATGATCATTCATATGCATCTTGTATGATTTTGCATCATCTCATAACACATTTGCATCATGTTTACACTTCTGGTTTTGGTCTTTGCATCCTTATTCATCTCATTTCCTTTTGCTTTGCATCTTATGCATTCATACTAACATTTCAGGGGCTTATGGTAAGTTGTCTGGGATGTGGATTTGCCTTCACATCCCACCTATTCTCATATCTTTATATGCATTCTTATTTGTATTTGAAGTGAATTTGCTTCACTTATGCTCCCTCCTTCTTACTTTCTTTCTTTTAAGTTACTTATCTTCTTCAGGAAGTAAGTAACTTATTCTCTCTTTCTCCTTCTCTTTTCATCTGCTTCCCTTTCCTTGGTGGCCTTCCTGAAGATCCTATCTCTTAAGCCTCACAAACCTAGGATATCAAAGCATGATAATTTTTAGGATTGTATATAGTCGCCCATAGATTTTTACCTTTGAGTCTTCTTGAGTCTCTTTATTCTCATCTCATGATCAAAGGATAAACTCTTAAAGCTTTAGGACTTTGGAATTAGGGTTATGCTTGTATCCTTATCTTAGGATGGAGTGTATACCTTTAATCCTTAGTGTTAAATCTTTAATTTGCTTACACCTCTCAATCAAAACACATTAATAATCACTAAGACTTTGTCTTGTAACTTGGGCCTTACATTAGGGTTCTATCTCTTCCTTATGGTTAAGAGGGACTAACCCTAGTGTTTAATGGACAAGTCCCCCTCAAGTTGTCTTACAAACCATAAAATCCACTTCTTAATCTTACCCTTTAATTAAAATCCATTTAATAAAGGCTTGTTATATAATGAATTTAATCCCTAACCATGGATTAAGTTGAGGTATCTTCCTCAGCTTAAGTGTCCCCATCTATCATCCTTCTATTAGGATGCTGTAATGAGTTCACTAGTCTGTGATTAGAGATTAAACTCATTACTTAACACTAAACAAAAACCTTAAAACATCTAAATAATCACAAGTAGGTTAATGATCTTAGTCCTTCATCATTAAGGTAATTAAGTTGAGATGCTTATCTCATACTTAAGTAGGCTCATTATCCCTAATCAGGGAGGATATAATGAGTTTACAACCTATGATTTAGGATTAAGCTCATTATCTTATGCAAAACACCAAAAACAATAAAAAACTGAAAAACACAAAAACAAACAATAATCGTCTCCTCCGGGATTCTCTTCTCATCACACTCATTCTATAAACGAGAACTCGTTTCTTCCGTCTTATGCAAGACAGCTAGCACTCGAGCCAGACGAGTCACACACTTGAGCATAGACAAGCAAGCAGTTCACAGTCAAATCATTTTTCAGTCTCTTTGAGTCGAACTACGGTGTTCTGACTTCCTCATTGCACGAGAGGATACGTAGTCATAACCTAACAGTTATCGAACAAAAGTCTCGGTGTCTTCCCCCTCTTTCAGCCTTCTTTTTAAGCCTCAGTTCCTGAGTAATTCACACCTTTTGCACTGACACCTGTACCTTCTTTCCCTAGCTTCTGCACACAGATAAAACACACATTACCCCTTTTAAATACAATCTCGTAAGCGTGGATCCCGTCGAGTACAACAGACGATCTGGATGTTAATACCTTTCCAGGTCGTAACCAACCCCCTTTCTCAGTTTCTCTGGTTCGCAACCGTATTATCCATCTCTTTCTAGGTTTATGCAGCATTACCTTTCCTTCGGGATAAAAATGCCTAGCTGGAGACTCTATTCAACCCTTCTCTTTGTCGACAGTTCGCGTTTGCACCGGGATGAAAATCCGGGGAGTGACAGCTTGGCGACTCTGCTGGGGAAATTTTGCAATCAGGACTTCTGGTTCTTTTTGTGGGTTTCTCCTAGCGCTTGTTTGATTTGTGTTTATGGGGGTGTTATGTGCTATGTGTGCTTTTTGTTTATTGATTTATTTATTGCTTTCTGTACAGCTTTATTTATCATTTTCAGTGAGCAAGGTTCCACACCGGGAGCCTGAGTGACACATAGGATTAGAATGGCTTCATATTCTTTCCCATTCCATTTCGGTCTAGTGCGAGAATATGAAACACGATTCAGACATGGGTTTCTTCTTGAGAACTCTTTGTTATGGATTTCCTGTAGTACTAGGGCTATCTAGGAAGCTTGCTAAGTTTGAATGACCTTTTAGATGACCTTCATCATCTGAGGTGAATTAGAGGAGGGTCCTTTATGATTAATGTAAACATTGTACCTCCGGGTTAGAAGTGTTTACACTTCTCATAATAGATCCAAGTCTGAGGATCCTTGTTCTAGAACAATACCTGTGAGTGGGTGGGGTTGTTTACAGGGTTGTAGGAACCCTTGGCCTCAACATACCTTGTTACTGATATTGTTAAGGTTACACTATTTTGGACTGATCTTATGAAACCCTAGACTTGTGACTCTTTATTTGAGTCCCCCACCTGGTTATTGGTTCTCTAGCCTTCATCTGGATTCGTCCAAGTGACACGCTGGGGATTTAATGAGTTTCTCGAAGGATCCTCTGAGGGGGTGACAACTTCGTGGGGGAAAACTACTGTCAAGTAAACCTGCTGATGAGGTGACTGCTAACTTGGCTGGGGATACGAGGCTTGATATACCCCATGTTGTGAGATTATTTGTCTTGAGTACCTGCAACCTGTTAAAAAGAAACGCACAAGTGTCCCGAGGTATCCTCAACAGGATTCCGTCATAGGAGTTAGATTTTCTCAAGAGTGCATATTTCCTGCAAGCATATATTAAAAATGGCTTATATGTTTTCATGCAAGTGTTGTATTATGAACTTTTGACATTTTGCAAACGAAACAAAAATGTACAAAACAAAGTGTGACTGAATATTCTGATTTTATTGATTTGTGTGCCCTGAATGGGCAAGTACAGTGAAGAAGCGAATCCCTGAAAGGAGGAGATTGTTGTAAATTGAGAAAATAAAAGTGTTGGCAATGTTGAAGTTGACGCTCCAGTGAGCTTCCTTTGTTATGACCTGTATGACCTTGACGTTCTTCTTATCTTGCTTTCTGAAAAAGGTTGATTCTGACTGACGCTTTATCCTTTCGAAGCTTGCCATGTTGTGAGTGATATAGACGAATTCAGAATGCAGTTGTTCGCTTTTTCCCAGATTTTGCGTGGATCGCCCTTTCGGGTTTTCAAACCACCGGGATACCCATTTTTGCCTGAGTTGTCCGATGTGGCTTTTCAACTCAGCGGGTGTACACATTTTTTTTTAATTTCTCCCTTATTTTTGCCCGAGTCTTTTATTTTGTTTTTGACTCGCCGGGATGCCCTATTTTTGCCTGGACTTACATTCAGTTTTTATGTCCAGCGGGTCTTTTATGCGAAGTATTTTTTAACTGCATCTGAATTCACAGGAGATAAGAAATCCTCTCCATCCATAGTAGTGAGCATTAGTCCCCCACCAGAGAAAACATTCTTTACTATGAATGGGCCTTCGTAGTTTGGCGTCCATTTTCCTATGTGGTCTGTATGAGGAGGAAGAAGTATTTTCAGAACAAACTCTCCCACTTGGTATTCCCGAGGTCTTTCTGATCGAAGGCTTTCTTCATTCGCTTTTGATATAACTGCTCATGACAGATGGCTGCTAATCTCTTCTCTTCAATCAGACTCAGTTGATTATATCGAGATCAGACCCATTCTACTTCATCCATTTTCACATCCATCATTACCCATAAGAGGGTAGTTCAACTTCAACAGGTAGGACAGCTTCCATACCATACACAAGCTGATAAGGTGTTGCCCCAGTAGATGTTCTGATAGAGTTTCGGAACCCATGCAAGGCAAATGGTAGCATTTTGTGCCAGTCTTTGTAGGTGACTACCATCTTTTGCACAATCTTCTTAATATTCTTGTTAGCGGCCTCAACAGTGTCATTCATCTTTGGCCTGTAAGGAGAAGAGTTGTGATGTTGAATTTTGAAGTCCCGACAAAGTTCTTCCATCATCTTGTTGTTCAAATTGGAACCATTATCAGTAATGATTAGCTCGGGAACTCCATATCGACAAATGATATCCCTTTTCAGAAATTGAGCTACCACTTACCTGGTGACATTTGCATACGAAGCTGCTTCAACCCATTTGGTGAAGTAATTAATGGCTACCAGGATGAATCTGTGACCATTTGAAGCAGTCAGTTCAATCTTTCCAATCATATCAATGCCCCACATGTCGAAGGGCCAAGGTGAAGACATTATATTAAAAGGATTTGGAGGCATATGCACTTTATCTGCGTAGATCTGGCATTTGTGGCATTTTCTGGTGTAGGCGCAACAGTCTGTATCCATTGTGATCTAGTAGTAACCCGATCTTAATAACTTCTTTACCATTGCATGTCCTCCGGCATGGGTACCGAAAGAACCTTCATGTACTTTGTGCATCAGTAGGTCTGCTTCCTTCTTGTCAACACATCTGAGCAAGATCATGTCGAAGTTTTGCTTGTACAAAAGAACCATCAGTATTGAGGAAGAAACTGTCGGCTAGCCTTCTTAATATCTTCTTATCATTAGACGATGCCCCAGGTGGGTATGTCTGATTCTCTAAGAAGCATTTGATGTCGTGGAACCAAGGTTTGTTGTCAATAACAGTGTACACAAAGAAGACATATGCTGGTTTGTCCAGTCTGGATACCAAAATCCGAGGTACATAATTGGCGACCTGTACTTTGATCATGGATGAAATGGTAGCAAAAGCGTCTGCAAACTGATTCTCATCTCGAGGGATGTATTCAAGCTTTACTGTTGTGAAGAAGGTCAACAATCTCCTCGTATAGTCATGGTAGGGAATCAGATGCTCCTGATGAGTGTACCACTTGCCGTTGGTCTGGTTGATTACCAAAGCTGAATCTCCGAATACATTCAAGGTTTTGATCCTGAGGTTAATGGCTTCCTCAAGACCCATGATACAAGCTTCGTATTCTGCTTTGTTGTTAGTGCAAACAAAGGTGAGTCTTGCTGAGAAAGGCATATGAATCCCTTTAGGTGTAATAAGCACTGCAACAACCCCACGACCGTTGCAATTAACTGCCCCGTCAAACATCATAGTCCATGCTTCTTCTGGGTCAGGCCCTTCAGTGTGAATAGGCTCTTCACAATCTTTTGCTTTTAAGAACATGATGTATTCATCAGGGAAGTCAAATCTCATAGGCTGGTAATCATCAATGGGTTGCTCAGCCAGATAGTCAAACAATACACTGCCTTTGATGGCTTTCTGAGAGGTGTACTGAATGTCATATTCTGCTAGAATCATTTGCCACCTGGCAACCCTTCTGATAAGTGTTGGCTTCTCAAATATGTACTTGACTGGGTCCATCTTTGAGATCAATAAGGTAGTATGATTCAACATATATTGTCTTAGTCGGCGAGCAGCCCATGCTAAAACACAGCATGTTTTCTCGAGCAGTGAATAACGTTGTTCACAATCGGTAAACTTTTTGCTTAGGTAGTATATTGAGTACTCTTTTCGACCAGACTCGTCATGCTGGCCCAACACACACCCCATCGACTCTTCTAATACTGTTAGGTACATGATTAGAGGTCTTCCTTCGACTGAAGGCATGATAATTGGAGGTTCTTGCAGATATTCTTTGATCTTGTCAAAAGCTCTCTGACAGTCATCGTTCCACCTGACTGTTTGCTCTTTTCTTAACAGCTTGAACAAGGGTTCGCAGGTTGCAGTGAGATAAGATATGAACCTTGAGATGTAGTTCAATCTACCTTAGAACCCTCGAACTTATTTCTCAGTCTTAGGTGCAGGCATTTCCTGAATGGCTTTGACTTTATCGGGATCAACCTCAATTCTTTTTCCACTTACAATAAAACTCAGTAGCTTACCAGAACGTACCCCGAATTTGCATTGGTTGGGGTTCAACCTTAACTGATACTTTCTCATACACTTGAACAACTTCAATAGGTTTACCAAATGCTCTTCCTCTGTTTGGGACTTGGCAATCATGTCATCCACGTAGCACTCAATTTCTTTATGGATCATGTCGTGGAATAACGTTACCATAGCCCGTTGATATGTTGCACCGGCGTTCTTCAGACCAAACGACATTACTTTGTAGAAAAACGTGCCCCATGGTGTGATGAAAGTTGTCTTCTCCATGTCTTAGGGTGACATCTTGATCTGGTTGTATCCAGAAAATCCATCCATGAAGGAAAATACCGAGAACTGAGTTGTGTTGTCTACCAATACATCAATGTGAGGTAATGGGAAATCATCTTTCAGGCTTGCTCTGTTCAAATCCTGGTAATCTACACACATACGCACCTTGCCATCTTTCTTAGGTACGGGTACAATGTTAGCAACCCACGGAGGGTAACTAGTTACAGCAAGAAAACCAGCATCCCACTGCTTTTGTACTTCCTCTTTGATTTTCATGGCCATGTCTGGGCGAGTACGGCGCAATTTCTGTTTAACTAGCAGACAATCTTCTTTCAGTGGCAACCTGTGCATGACAATATCTGTATCCATACCTGGCATATCTTGATAGGACCAAGCAAAGACGTCGACATACTCTCGAAGCATACTGATGAGTTGTTCGTTCACTGAAGCTTGCAGATTGTCCCCAATCTTCACCTCTTTCATATCTTCCTCGGTACCGAGATTAACAATCTCAACCTCCTCCTGATGAGGAGCAATCACCTTTTCCGCTTGTCTCAATAACCTGACCAACTCTTCAGGAAAATCATAGTCTTCATCAACCCCTTCATCTTCTTGATTAATCGGATTGTCGAAGTCATACGAGGTCATAGCAGTGTCGTTGTCGGTGCAATCTGGAGGGTTATCTCTGCAAGGGTTGAGAGTTGTTCATTTTAGTGATTGATTTTATCTTATTTAGAAAAAGTGAATGAAGTTTATTAAGAAAACATTTCCATTTATTGTTTTGTGCGAAAACAAAATGAAAAGACAATGAGCGAAAAGATTGTTTGCAAAAGATGTCCATTGTTCATTAATTTCAATTTGCACAAAATACATATATGGCCCTATTACAAAATGAGTCTTGTCATCTTGGTCAAGATGCAGGACTTGATGCATGCTTAAACAGGAAATAATAATTACTCTGAAGCAGTAACCCTTATAATTTCCTGGGAAGACCAGTTGAGGACTTGTTGGCCCGGGACTCTTGGACGAATCCAGCTTTCCAGGTTGTAGTCACTTTCAGCCTCGTCTTCCACATTGTTGATAGCATATGGGGTCAGCATTCCCCCACTTACAAATTTGGGAGCTTCAGCAGCCTCCTCTTGAGCTTGTAGGGATGGTCTATAACCCAACCCGAACTTATCTTCTTTAATCTGAACTTGTAGCAGCTTGCCCCAGCCTTGGGCATTCCCGTCTTCAACAACCTTCTGAACTTGTTTGTAAGAAGCAATTTAAGTACCCAATACTTCAGTTGTTGCTTCATTGACATTAAGAGCTTCAAAACCCTGACTCATTGTCTCATGGATCTCCTCATCCATCTCAATGTACTTATAAGTGGCCAAGTGATTGACAAAGATGTCCTCCTCTCCACAGATGGTGATAATTTGACCCTCCCACTCGTATTTTAGCTTCTGGTGAAGGGTAGACGTTATTGCGCCAGTGGCATGAATCCAAGGTCTACCCAACAAACAGCTGTAGGCAGGCTGAATGTCCATCACATAGAAGGTCGTTTTTAAAATCTGTGGGCCAATTACCACATGCAACTCAATTTCTCCAAGAACCGATCTCTGAGAACCATCGAAGGCTCTCACAACCAAGTTGCTCGGACGGAGTGCAAGACCATCATATTCCAGCTTGACCAAGGCTTTCTTTGGAAGAACATTGAGAGATGACCTAGTGTCAACCAAGACATGAGAGAGTACATCACCTTTACATTCCAAGGTGATATGTAAATCCTTATTGTGGTTACGGTCCTCCATAGTCAGATCAGCATCAGTAAAACCTATTCCATGACTAGTGTTGACATTTGAAACCACCTCCTCTAACTGATTGACTGTAATCTCCTCCGGCACGTAAGCTGCTTGCAGGACTTTGAGAAGTGTGTTCCTGTGAGCTTCGGAACACATGAGCAATGATAGTATGGAGATCTTGGAGGGTTTCTGGTGAAGCTGATCCACAACCCTGTAGCCACTCTTCTTAATAATCCTCATGAACTCGTTTACATCCTGATCAAAGGATGTCCTCTGAGTTTCCTTGGCAGTTGTTTCTTCAGACACCACACTTTTGCCTTTTGCTTTGGCAACAGCTTCTACTTCAGCATTAACTCTCGGAACCTGTGAAGCGAAGAGACGTCCGCTTCGAGTGAAGCCTCCGCCTCCCCCTACATTATCAATTTGTGGTGTAGAAGTTGAAGAGTCAAGAGTAACTTTCTTTCCATTGCAATAAAGATCTGAGCCGTAATGCCAAGGCACGACACTGCTGTTGTCATAGGGAACTGGTCCAGGCACCGTGATAGTAACCGGACTGATTGTTGTGGAAGAAGGAGTTGTGACAGTCTGTGGATCATAGTAGATGGTGACAGGAGATCTGATTGAAGATGGTGCAGGTGCAGGAAATTGTTGATGTTGAGGAGGGTGTTGTTGAAAATTGTTGTTGAGAGAATCTGGAACATGAATGGTTGCTGGTTCATAATAAATGGTGAACATCGAGATGTCTTCATTGATGGTTGTTGTTGTAGTAGTAGACTATGTTGGAATGATGTTTGCTGATGTTGTAGAAGATACCTCTGAAATGGTGTTTGCTGATGTTGTAGGAGAGATATTTGTTGAAGTTTTAGAAGTTGGAACCGTTGATGTTATCTGTAGAATGCCTTCTCTGATAAGATTGTTGATACCCTTTCTCAGATTTGCACAACCATTGGTAAAAACTTTGCAAGCTTCACAACAGGTCTCACAACCTGGAAACACTTGGTATTTCAATAGCTGAGCTTTCACTTCGGCCAGTGGTGTTTGAATGTTTGTAATGTCATCAATCAGAATTTCTGGTTGGTCTTCCTCAATAGCATTAATCCTCGGTCCACTGTGATTCGGTATTGGATTCTTTGTGACATTTGGTGGAGGTGCAAAATTCAAAGCTTTGGAATCAACTAAGTCCTGAACTTTCATGTACAAGGCCCTACATTTCTCTGTTGTATGGCCAAGTGCATTGGAGTGGAAGGCACATCTGGCGTTGACATCATAATTCCTTGGAAGATTCAGAGGATCTGGTGGAGCCAAAGTTCTTAGTTCAATCAGATTAAGCTTCAATAGCTGTGAAAGTAAGGCTGCATAGGGCATCGGGATGGGATCGATCACCCTGTTAGCTTGAGACGGCCTTTGTTGGAAAGGACGTTGCTGCTGATTGTTGCTGTTGTAAGATCTTTGTTGTTGTTGTGGAAATTGTTGTTGCTGAGGATACTATTGTTGCTGAGGTGCTGGAGTAGGAATGGTGACTGTGGCCACTGATCTTTGCAAGTATTGGGGCCAACCTCTGTTAACATGCATTACATTAGTCTCTTATGTTCTTCTAGGTCCTGAGAAGGGTTTCCTTGTGTTACTGGAGCTAGCACCGTTGTCAGAAATCTTACCCATCTTCAATAGCTTTCAATTCTCTCTCCCGCTATAACCACATCAGCAAATCTAGTAGAAGAGAAGGCAGTAAGTCTATCAATATAGGTTCCTTGCAAGGTGTTCATAAACATATCAGCCATTTCCCTTTCAGACATAGGTGGTTGGACAGCGGTAGCGAGTTGTCTCCACCTTTGAGCGTATTCACGGAAACTTTCTCTTGAAGATTGAGACATACCCATCAGGAGGATCCTATTGGGTGCCATATCTAGGTTGTACTGATATTGGCGTATAAAGGCCTCGGCTAAGTCCTTCCAGTTTCTGACAGTAGCCCTTGATAGGTGTGAATACCACTCTCTGGATGCCCCAGTTAAACTGTCTTCAAAGTAAAACATCCACAATTTCGCATCCATGGTACACGCTTTCAATCTTCCCATAAAAGATTGTAACTGGGTACGAGGACAGGAGGTACCATTGATTTGTATTTACCAATTGATCCATTTGGCTTTAGCTTCTTCTTGAAAACTAATTTGACACTAATGGATTTCTTTTCCTTTGGAAGTTCTGTCAGCTTCCAAGTCTTGTTTCTTTGAATGGCCTCAAGTTCTTCTTTCATGGCCTTCATCCAAACTTTCTGCTTGAGAGCCTCTTCTATACTCACGGTTTCAGAGTATACTAACATGGAAAATTGAATAACTTCTCTTTTAGAGTCTACTTCAGTGTCTTGTAGCATGTCAAAATCTTTGATCTTCTCATAATGTTTCTGACTCTCTATGGCCTATGAGTCCGTTTATAATCTCTTTCAGATGCTTGAACCCTAGGAGCTCTATCTTCAGAAGCTTATCCTTCATAAACTCTTACTTCAGAAGTTTGACCTCCTCTAGAACATTGACCAACTTCAGAGTCTGGAATATTCCTAGAATCATAATCACCACCAAAATCTGGATAATAACCATCTTCACCATTTGAATCTTCTTCAGAGTCAGAATCACCATCAGAGTCAGACTCACTTTTAGCGTCTACTCTAGCTTCAGAATCATCTCTAGTTTCTGACTCATTTCTAGAAACTTCTAATTCTGAGCTTTCTTTAGAAGTTCTCACATCAAAATCAGATTGGGACTTGTTCCAATCCTAATTTTATGATTCCTTTACAATGATGTCTCTGTTGAATTCAACTTTATCAGTTTCTGGACAATAGAGATTGTATGCACATGTACTGTGGTACCCCATTAGTAACATCAATTTGCTTCTATCATCCAACTTTTGTCTTCTGGCTTATGGAACATGTTTGTAACATACAAAACTAAAGATCTTCAGATGAATAATACTTTTCTTATCTCAAGTCCAGTTCTGAATGGGAAGTATTTCCTTCAACTTCTTTGTTGGACATCTGTTGAGCTTATACGATGCGGTGGAAATAACTTCTCCCCATAAAAAATGAGGAAGCTTCTTCTCCTTCAGCATGCTTCTAACCATATCAAACAAAGTACGATTTATTCTTTCAGCAAGATCATTGTGTTTAGGAGTATAAGGAGCAGTAATCTCATGCTCAATTCCATTTTCCTCGTAGAAATTTTTGAACTCAGTGGAGTTATACTCACCCCCACCATCGGTTCTGAGAATCATCAGGGTCTGACTACTCTGATTCTCAGCCTTCATTATAAACTTCTTGAATTCAGCAAATGTCTTGTGTTTGAATTTTATAATGGATACTCATGTCATTCTCGTGAATTCATCAACAAATGACACGAAGTATTTATTCCCTCCAATCGATGCTATTGGAAATGGGCCACACACATTAGAATGCACTACTCTCAAGGTATGCTTGGCTATTTGAGCTACTTTTGACGTAAATGGCAATCTTGGTTGCTTTCCTTTCATGCACACATAGCATGACTTCTCAGGCTTCTTAATTGTCAGAATTCCATGTACCATCTTCTTCGAATTCAGATGCCCTAAGGTTCTGAAGTTCAAATGATCAAATATTTTGTGCCACAACTCATTTTTCTTCCCAACATTTGTTGCACTAAGGCATTCCGAGTCTAAAGTTCTGATATTCACCTTGAATGTTCTATTTATTCCCTATTATGATTCCATAATCAGTTTCTGATTACAGTCATACAGCTTCAAAAGATTGTCCTTCATGGTAACTGAAAAACCTTTCTCAATTAGATGCCCTGAACTCATCATATTACTTTTCATGTCGGGTACATACCACACTTTCTGAATCAATTTTGTTTTCCCATAGTTCAGAATAACTCTAACATTTTCCATACCTTCAGTGTTGAGGTATTTATCATCAGCACATCTGATCTTTGTCCTCTTTCTAGAGTAAAAGTCAACCAGCCATATCTTATTTCCAATAAGATGATTTGAGCAGCCACTGTCCATATACCACCAGTCTTTCATATTCGTATCATTAGATTCAGAAGCCATCAATAGCACATATTCATCATCATCGGAATTTATGTCTATATTATCTTCTTCTGACTTCCTTTTTCTTGTTTGACCAACAATCAGCAGCAAAATGGCCAAACTTCTTACAATAGTAACATTGAATCTTCTTCTTTTCATACCACTTTTTTCCCTTTTGAGCATTCTTCTGCCTATCAGAGGTTGAGGTTTCTAACTTCTGAACAACATTAGATCCTCTCCTAGCTTCTGACCAAGTCTGCTTCTGAAGCTTCTTACCATAAACTGCTTTCAAAGCCTACTGTCCTACTTCTCTTTCAAAAGTTATTTCGGTCAACTCTTCAATTCTCATGGTGCTCGGATCTTTAGAATATTCTATTGTTGTCACAATGTAATCAAAATGAGGGGTAAGGGATCTCAATACCTTCTCAATGATTACTTGTTCAGAAAGAGTTTCTCCACAAGCTTTCATCTCATTACTGATAAAATCACTCTGGAGATGTATGCGGAAACTTTCCCATTGTTCTTCATGTTGAAATTCTCATAATGCTTTCATAAAGGTTGAAGCTTCACATTCTTCACTGATACGTTACCACCGAAACATCTAACCAATGTGTTCGACGCAACCTTCGTCGTCATTGAAGCAGTGATTTTCTCAAACATATTTGCAGCCACACACTTATGGATGTAGAACAAGGATTTCTTATCTTTCTTCCTCGTATCTTTTTGTGTGTTCTTTTGTTCCTCCGTTGCATCTGCAGCAACTGGAACACAACCTTCAGTAACAAGATCAAGCATATATTGAGCACCGAACAGTACACGCATCAGAATCATCCAACGAGTTTAGTTTTTGCCATCAAACACTAGAAGCTTGGTGCTCATACCACCGTTTTTGTTCATCTTCAAACTTGTACAGTCACTCAAATCTCACCCAACATAGTGTTTCCCAATGACAAAAAAATCAGAAAATGTGATTCTGTTACGATTTCGTTCAAGATTCAACATAAATTCAATAATCAAAATTAACCACACAACGTCTCACCGTTTCACTTGTATTTTCTAGTGTATCCGAACCGGGACTTTAGACACCAATTGTTGGTGCACAAGGTGAATAATTATGAATAGAAAGAGATATATTTAATACTCTACAAAAGTAATGACGACTACAAAAGGAATAATCAATCTTTTAGTGACATCTACAACTAGTTTATTTATACACTGAAAATTAGGGCAAGAAAAGCAACAAATAAAATACTAAAATACCCCCTAACAAACTTAGTGACCAAATTTTTTAAATATAAAGTATTATTTCTAATAGTACTTTTGATTTAATGGTAGTCTTCTTAGAAATGGATTTATTCTTCTAGATAGTTGCACATAACCGAGATGTTGTTGGTGTTGTACTTTGCTAGAGTTGTTGATGTTCTCCATGTGCTTAGTTTTGTACTCGATATATTATATTGATTTGGTTCTGTTGCAGGTACATTAATGTTCCTTGTTTAGTTAGATATTGAGATTGAGTTTATGTACCAACATCACTTCTTCGGTTAATAAACCTTAAGAGTGTGTTTGGATGGAGTAATTGAAATTTTTTAAGGAATTCAAAATTTTATTTAATTCAAATGATTCAATTAGAATCCAATCAATTTTAAATTCTATTTTTTATAGAGTATTAAAATGATTCATTGTAAAAAATTTTGGGTAATTTTCATAATTTTAAAATTTTTTGGTCAAATCTAAAATATGAAAATAGAGACCAATTTGCAATTTTTTAAATTTGAAGGACCAATATGTAAAATATGAAAATTATTAGGGACTTATTTGCAATATTATTGAAAATTTTGGGGTGAATTTGAAATTTTTATAAAATATGAGGACCATCTTGTAAAATTTGAAAAATTATAATAAACAATTTAATATTCATATTATATAGTGATGAAGCAATTTGAAATTCTCTACTTTTTGGTGTCATTTTAAACTCTTCAAATTTAACATGAATAAAATACTTCATAAATTTACATCATTTTAACAATTCTCTATATTTTGTATCCAAACAATAAATTTTGGTCAAGTCATTTCAAATTCCCTAAAAAAATTATTTTCTCTCATTAAAATGTTTCATCCAAACACACCCTAAGAGTGTACTTGGATGGGGTAATTGAGAATTTTTAAGGAATTCAAAATTCTAGGTAATTCAAATGATTCAATTAGAATTCGTTCAATTTTAAATTCTTTTTTTTATAGAGTATTAAAATGATTCATTGTAAATATTGTTGGGCAATTTTCATAATTTTAAATTTTTTGAGTCAAATCTAAAATATGAAAAATAGGGACTTTTGCAATTTTTGAAATTTTGAAGGACCAATTTGTAAAATATAAAAATTATTAGGGACTTATTTGCAATATTATTGAAAATTTTGGGGTGAATTTGAAATTTTTATAAAATATGAGGATCATCTTGCAAAATTTGAAAAATTAGTAATAAACAATTAATATTCATATTATATAGAGTGATGAAGTAATTTGAAATTCTCTACTTTTTGGTATCATTTTAAATTACTTAAATTTAACATGAATAAAATACTCCATAAATTTGCATCATTTTAACAATTCTCCATATTTTATATCTAAATAATGGATTTTGGTCAAGTCATTTCAAATTTCTTCAAAAATTTACTTTCCCTCATTAAAATGTTTCATCCAAATATACCATAAGGTTTCATTGAAATATTAAAAAGAATTTATAATTTAAGATGTTTTTTATTATTTTAAAAATAATGTATTCCCTCCATCTTAAATCATAAATTATATTATAAAAATTATTTATTCAAAATTATAAATCATTTATTATTTTAAGAGAAAGTTAATGACTTTTTCCCCATATTATATCTACTATTTATTCTTTTTTCTCGGTTAATGAAATTTTTGATCCTTTTAAAATTTTCATATTTCACTTTAGTCCCTCCAAAAATTTCCTTCAAAAGATGGTCCTCATAAATTTTTTTAGGAAAGGGGATATAATTTTTGACAAAATTAAAAGTGAAATATAGATAATTAGGAGGACCAAAATCCTCAGTAATTTTGTTTTAAATACATAATTTCTTTTTGAATTTGGAAAGGGGATATAATTTAGAAACTCACCAAACTAGAAAGAAAGCACATAACCAAAACCTTTTTTTTTTAATACATAATTTCTTTTTTAATTTAGAAAGGGGATATAATTTAGAAACTCACCAAACAAGAAAGAAAGCGCATAACCAAAACCAACCACATTATCCTTAACGGCTGTTTCACAACCACAAATGAAACCTCAGCAAGAAGAACAAGAGCTTCACAAGTTCCCCAACTCCACAAAAGTCACTAAAACAAACTACTAAGACAGAACGAGATAGAGAACGTAAGTTCTTCTACGGATAATAATGCTCTTACGTGGCAATATCTTTCCTCCTCTCTCATCCTCCCTACAACTCAAGCTCAAAACACGAACACACCATCGAAACTTGACCCTTTCATCTCGATCAAGCCTAGACTACCCACTATCAATATCCGACGAGGCACTCGAGTCTCGAGGTTTCATTCTACGGCGAACAGCGGAGGGGCTCAACCTGGAAGCACTTAACAAAGTATTCGTAGCGGTGGGGTTTCCGAGACGTGACCCGGAGAAGATACGAGTGGCGCTTGAGCACACGGACTCGATGGTGTGGGTGGAGCAGAGAAAGTCGCAGAAAGCAGTTGCGTTTGCGAGAGCTACTGGGGATGGTGTCTTCAATGCGATAATTTGGGATGTTGTTGTTGATCCTTCGTTTCAAGGGATTGGGCTTGGGAAAGCGATTGTGGAGAGGCTGATTGAGGATCTTGTGGGGAGAGGAATTTGTAATATTGCTTTATATTCTGAGCCTCGTGTTATTGGCTTTTATCGCCCTTTGGGGTTTGTTTCTGATCCAGATGGGATTAGAGGAATGGTTTACTCTAGAAAACAGAAAAGGAAATAGTTGGATTCTTATTTGTATTTTTATCATGGATTATTATTAAGAATAATTCAATGTTTTTAGCTTGTGTGCCATTGTTTTTTTACATAAGGCAAACATCCTGTGATTCTATTACTTTTTTGGCGAGAAAATCTGCACATCGTCTTCATTGAGAATATGATAAATAGAATTTTTCAATATTTTTCTTTTTTTCCATCAGGTGCATATTGAGTTTCTTCTTCATCATTGTATATTCAGTTTCTTCACCATCAACACATTGAATTTCTTCTTCACCATCGACACATTGAGTTTCTTCACCTTTAGCCCACAATGGCGACATGATCATGAAAATTCTAGATCAATCAACATCCAAGTTATCCTAAATCAAGACAATTGGGCATGACAAGCAATCTTTTTAAGTGAGAAGTTCCTCCAATTCCAAAATTGAACTCTTATGCAGTGAATTTAGACACAGGATAGATTCTTGTTATTTTAAATTTGGTTTTTGACTAAACCATTAAATCCTCAACTTTTTTTTGTTTTGTTTTTGTCCAAACAGATAATTTCTTCAAAAATATTCTTTAGCTTGAAGGAATGTATTGTTTAATAAGTGATTTCAAACACAATAAGGTAAACAATTATATGCGGATTTTAAAAACTTCTTAGAAAAATAATTGATTTCGAAAAGATTTATATTAGAAGAAAATATAAGCAAGTAGCAGAATAGATAAATGATAGTAGAAAAGATAAATGACAAAAATATTAAAAAAAATATGATAAGAAAGATTACACCAAAGATTATCTTGGTTCAACTTAAACATCGCGACCTACACTAGTTCGCAAGAGGAGACACTAGTTTGCAAGAGCTTCCTCTTGCGATTTTCACTAAACAATAATTTGAGCTTTTGCATAGAAATAGCCAACAACCTTACAACAACAACAATTTGAGATTTAACACATGTTGAATCCAACAATCTCATATCAAGCTTTCTCCAAGTTTAACCTGCAACCTTCATATCTATTACGAAATCACAAGAGAATTAAGTTCTTGAATAAATGAATTTAGCACAACAGTGAAACACCACAACTCTCAGATAAAGATTTTCACTCTATCAGCACTAAGACAATGATCAAAGACAATGATCAGTGAATAAAACTTATAAAATAGAGAGAATAAGTGAAATGGAAGAGATGATTATTCAAAAAATTGGTGTGTTTAGAAGTGAGGAAAACACTTCTTTATATAGGAAAATTTTGACTCAAAAAGGCAACAATTAATCCTTGGATTTCGATACGACCTAATCAATTAGAACACCAATCAAATCGATTAGGCTAACCCAAAAATGAAAACCTAAAATATAACTCACTTTGCCTAATTGGGATTGGTAGAAACCAAAGAGTTAGGAAGATATTAGTAGCTAATTTGTTCATGCTTCTAAGCCTAAGTCATTAGTAGCATGATTACTAATTAAATTATTAGTACAAGGGTGTTAGCTTACAATTTCTATTTGGGAAAGAGTCAACTGAATGTTGCATTGGGAAAATGTTAAGTGTTAGCATTGACTGACACAAGTTGACAGGAACGAATACGTCGACTAGAATGTTTTGACTAGCATCTTGAACCATGGTTTGGAAGAATCTCAAGAGTAGATATTGAGATGTGGTTTGGAGGAGTCTCAGGAACATATCTAATTGATCACTAGAGACTTTATCAAAGTCGAAGCATTCGACGAACTTGAAAGTCTTAGAAGACTTTGGGAACCAAAGACATGAGAGGGGTCTTATCGCTGTCAGTAATCACCTTTGACGAACAGGAAGTTACTAGTTGCTATGAACAGTTACAAACACATGATAATGGTTTTTCTAGTAGTTTTAAATTATTAATAGTGTGGTAGTATATCAGACTAAGTTACATGTTCTTGAAGACGTGTCTATATATATCATATTTATATGTCATAATCGAGGTCGCAAATTTCATATAGTTTCTCTATGGAACTGAAGTAAGCAAGTCAGAGTGTGAAACAGTTTTTGAGTAACATGTGAGTTTGTGTCCCTTTTTTATTGTCTATGTTTCTTGAATTGAAACATTTTACTATTTTTGTCATTTACTGCATTTATTTAATGTCAGTTACTGCATTTGTTTTACTTTAATTCATGCTTTTTCTTCGTTAGAGTTTATCTTAATTTTGTCTGCATACATACATTCACAATCACTTCACCTACATACTTTATTGTACACATGTTTGCACAAATTTTCTCTCGATATTTTTTAAGTTAATCTCATAGACTATTTAAACTTGTGATTGTTTGCTAAATTCACATGTGAACAAATTGGCACACCCAGTGGAATATTTTATGCAAATTTTTCTTTTCTTTTACAAGAATTTATTGTATTATTTAGACATATTTATTTTTCTTGAATTGTTCTCAATGTCTAGAGTCATATTCGTCTGTGGAGTGTATGGACATAAGCGGAAACAGTTAATCCAAAAAAAAAATTTCGTGCACTAAATGATGTTTCGGACCCCAGTCCAACAGTTACTTTAACAATTGGTTTAGCATGGACATCAACCTCTATCGTAGTTACATGGTCAATCTTAACTCCAATAGTAACTTCGACGTCAATACCATGAGTAGTAGTTTCTTTACCATTTGTAACAAACATCCCAACTACATCTAGGCCATCTTCGTTTGTTGTAGGGGATACTAACCCCCCTTATATCCCTAGTTTTACCCTACCCTTAGTTACTAGGTGTTCTTGTTAAAGAACACAAACCAGCTGACCCCCCTGAAGCTAAATAGGGAAGGTCGTAAAAGTATGTTTGGATTGTTTGTATAGGTTTATGATTCATGGCCACCATTGTTGACGGTCCAAGGTTTCTTTGTACGGTTAGTATTTTTTATGTTATTCTTCTGCCTCTTTTACGTTACAGACACTACTACAAAACACGCAATTAACGACGTCATGGTCACCACGGTTTTTCCCTAGACCGTGGTGACATAACTTAACTAAGGCGCTACCTTATTTATTTATTTATTTAGAATAAAATTATTTGTATATAACAACGGTTTCAGAATGAACCGTTGTGATACAATTAAACTTTCATCGGTTCGAACCTCAGAGCATTAATATATTTTACCCCTTTAACTTTAAGGTGTACCTCTTCTTTTTTATTTATTTTAAAATCACCAATAAAAGGGGTATCACTACGGTTACAATTATAAACCGTTGTGATTTATAAACCCTTTTATTGGTGATTTATTTTAAAAACACCAATAAAAGGGGTATCACTACGGTTACAATTATAAATTGTTGTGATTTATTTATAATACTTAGAATCTTGTGTTTCATACATTAAGGTATTTATCTTCTTCCATCTAGTGTAACATATTTCCCATTATATTTTTTGTTCTACTTTGAGGTTTAACAATATCTCATCTGAAGACAAACTTATCCAAAGGTGTTTCTATGTCTTCTACCGCAGTAAAATCTCGATCTGGAAATTTATGTGGTTGTGATGGTCATATGCTTTCATACCAATGCAAGAAGGGACAAAATAAAGAAAGGCTTTTTTGGAGATGTCCATTTTGGAGAAGTGATGAAACATGTAACTTGTTCATATGGGATAAAGACATGGGAGAAAGAGATGGAAATGAAGATAAGAGCATTATGAAGTCAGAGTTGAAAGTTGTGTGTTATTTGAAGATTATGTATGAGGATTCAAATAAAAAGAACATTAATTTGAAGAATAAACTGAAATCAGAGAGATTTTCTAGAAATCTCAAGATGTTATGTTTTTTAGTCTCTTTTCTTTATAATGTTTACTTTGTTATGAAATGTAATGGTAATCAGGGTTCAATTACATTGTTAATGTTTATGTTTCTCTTCTTAATTTTTTTTTTAAAGTTATCACTACGATTTTCCTTGTTAACCGATGTGATATATTTATTATTAATAAATACTTATAATTTGGATCTTTTTTTATTATATACTTATCATTACGGTTATTTCAGAAAACCGTTGTTAAATATTTACATATATAAGGGAATTAATTTTCCCTTATTGACAGTAGCGTCGTTTCCTTCATAGCGAAACCCTAGCACCCATTTTTTCTCTACATTTTTGGGAACAAGGATTCATCTTTTTTTAGGGAATTCATCTTTTTTTTAGAATCTGCAAAAAGGAATACAAGAAGTATGAAGCTTTTTATTTAGGCTTCTTCATCCTGTATGCCTTCTTGTAGAGTCTAAAACTAAGTGAACATGGTGATGATGATGGCGGTAGCAAGCGTAATGTACATATTATTTATGGAAAATAAGGTATTCTTCAAGGGTTTTGTTTTAACTTTTTCTTGTTTTGTTTTGAATACTAACTAATTTTCTTCATTGCTTCCTATTTCTTAGTTTTTGTTTCACATGGTGGATGATGATAGTGGTAGCAAGCTTATAGTATGAGTTGTTGAGGTACGTATATATGAAAAAAAGTTATTCTTCTACTTCAATATTTTTGTTAGATAGTTCCTATTTTCTCGTTTGTTGCATGTTGTTTTGTTGATTGTTCTCAATTTTTCGGATTCGTCTTCTCGTTTATGCAACTATGTGCAGTAAACGAGGAAACAATTGTGGCTACAAATCTTACCTAGTTTTAGAAACAATAAAGAGAAGTATAAGAAGTATGAATTCATTGTGGTTAAGAGGTATGTTCTTTTGTAACAGTTTAATATAGTCTGTGATAAATTATAGTATCTGGTTCTGGTGTATGGTGTATGGTAAATAATAGTATTTGGTTCTGGTGTATGATTTTGTTTGAGTTTATTATATTCTATATAGATTATTTGTTTCACTAATATGTCTCACTTAAAATACATTCATTTAAATTGAGGTAGATGCTTATAATCTGTAAATTAAGTTATATTTGAAAACTAAGTTAAACAAACCATTTTTGTTTTTGGATTGGCATGCTTCTCGTCATTCAGCTCACGTTCTTTACATTTATTATGGTATAATGATCAGACACCTCTGATGGATCGCTGAATTCGTTTATAGTTAAATTTCCATAAGAAAATTTGATCGGATAGTCTATTTCCTCCTCTTTGATAATCGTAAAAAAAATTAGTGTAAAAATTACGATAATAAATTATGATGAGAAGATAGACTATCCGATAAAAAAAATTATGAAATTTAACTATAATCGAATTCAGTTATGCATTTAAGTATCCAAATCATTATACCATAATATATGTAAACAACATGAGATAAATGATGAGACACTTGCAATTCAAAAATAACAATGGTTTGATTAAATTGATTTTCAAGAATAGTTTAATTTTTCAGATTATTCACTTCTTCGTCAATTTGAATTCCTGTATATCTTTAGTGAGGGGTATAGAAAACAAACAATTTATATAAAATATAATAAACCATGGACCTTTCACAACTATTATCTATTCTAATCGGGGCTAAAAGTAATTTTTGTTTTTGTATAAATTTGCTACTGATGGGTTTCGATCTCAATATCTAAGAGTATATATCACAACGGTTGGTAAGAATAACCGTTGAGATATGTGGCGCGCGTCATGGATTACAACAACGGTTTCCAGACTTTCATTATAAGTACAGTATATACAACAACACTCTACATAACAATGCATGCACATGCGTCATTATATATCTTTCCCAACCGTTGTTAAATGGGTTTTCTGTAGTAGTGAGAAGGCTTGTTTTAATACTTCCAAGCCCAAGACCTTTTTCCTTCCCTAGATTCTCAATAGCCACCATCAGTGGGCTAGATAGCCATTCATGTCCATAATGGACATAACCGTCCATTGATCACT
Organism: Lathyrus aphaca; assembly: GCA_963966055.1. Classification (NCBI taxonomy): domain Eukaryota; kingdom Viridiplantae; phylum Streptophyta; class Magnoliopsida; order Fabales; family Fabaceae; genus Lathyrus; species Lathyrus aphaca. The sequence continues at coordinate 278,843,545 of OZ014523.1, forward strand.
TGTAACTGAGTCAATTAATCATTAGTAACCGATTTATTAATCACCCTAAAATGGTTCAACCCTTAGCTTGACCCTTAGTTGCTTTAAGTCAATGTTTATTAAGAAAAAGGTGGGAAGTTTGAAAATAATAAGGTTTTGAAATAGGGAGAAGTTTTGAAATTTGAAGAAAGGGAGAAGATGAAGAGAACATCCTAAATCATAAAGTAAATGGGAGGAAATAAAAAGGTATCATTGTCAAGTAGCCCAAGAGAAAGCCTTTGTGTGTGCAAGTATACTAACCAAGAAGAGCAAGCATTTGACATTGGTCAAAACCAGCATTCATTTCCCTTTAGAAGTGTGTGGCTTCTTAGGAAGATTGAACTACATTGCACGGTTCATATCTCATGTAACAGCTACGTGCAAACCAATATTCAAGCTCTTGAGAAAGACTTAGGTTGTCAGGTGCAACGACGATTGCCAAATGGCTATCGACAGAATAAAAGAGTATTTACAAGAACCTATAATCTTCATGCCTCTGGTTCCGGAGAGAACGTTGATTATGTATCTTACAGTACTTAAAGGGTCAATGGGCTACGTTCTCAGTTAACATGACAATACAAGTAGGAAAGAGCATGCCATCTACTACTTGAGCAAGAAGTAGGAAAGAGCACGCCATCAGGATTAGCGTGGAGTTGCGGTTAGTGAAGTTAAAGCCCTTCACTTAGTTTTTGGCGTTTGCTCTGATATGTAACACTAGGGAGTCGGGGAACGTTTTTTGCTTTGTTTTACTTGTTAGAGGATCGTTGGTTTTCATTTTTCTTCGAAATTATTATTTTGCCTTAAGGAGTTATATTTTATGATTTAACTGAATACTTTTTCGCTGCTTAATAAAAGTGAATGTTTGGATTATGATTTTGTTAATTGTCGTTAATTTTAATTATGTGATACATGTCCTATGCATGAGCAGTGTTATTGAGAAGTAACATCCTTTTGTTAAAATTTTATTTTTCAAATTACTCTGATAAATTACTTTAATATTACGCGGGGAATTTAGGGTGTTACAAAGAACCCTAGTTCTTTAAAGTAAAATTAAATGACGAATTCAAAAGATAAATTCAACGTAGATGAGGGTTTTTAATCATTGGAACAAGACAAACACACTAGTAACTTGTTTGCTCAGAAATGTTACATGTAACTACCTTTTCAGTTGAAGCTTCGAAGGTCAACAATGGTGGAAATGAAGTGCTTGATTCAAGTAACTTCAAAGCACTACAACGATACAATTAGCTTCAGAAGATGCTAGTGAGTGATTTTGGGCGAAGATTTGAAGCTAAAAGAGCTTGAATCAAAGAAATGGTTGACTGGATTTTTGAGATATAATGTTCAAATGGTTGTAGAGTTTTCTTGGGTTTCAAAGCTTACAAATGAAGGCATATGCTTCCTCTATTTATAGAAAAAATGTTGAGTAGCCCACACATGTGAAATGGATATGAATTCATGTGAATTAGGTCATAATTTTATGATTTGCAATCCGTGTGAGATAAGTGATGAAAAGCATGATTTCATGACGTAACCAAGTCGTTTTATGTTTGTCATATGCGTTTTAGGTGTAAAAAGAGTTCACACAAGCGCAGGTGGTCATATTTTGAGATTTGGCATGAAACTCATGACATGAAATTGTCCAAGAAGTAGAGCTCAAGGTACCATGTTTGAGCTTAGGCCAAATAAAATACACACGTGCGTTTTGAGATTTTCCTTTTTGCCAAATGATCCTCTCATGGAAAATAATCCAATGCAAAAAGAACCACACCAAACAGATGCTTGGATTGAAAATGGCATTGATTCAAAATTGGGGTTGTGGCCTGAAATTCTTGGTCAAGCATTAGGTCGACCATGTATTGGGCATACTTTTGTGCATACATGGGAAGTTGAGCAAATCCCAAAATTGATGGACTTAAAGCTTGAATTGATGTTTGACCCTTGAAACAAAGTTGTAGAGGAGTTCAAATGTGACATTTGGCTCAAAGTAGATTCCAAAAATGTTGAGAAATGAGAAAGTTATGGTGTTTGGACCAAGTGACATGTCATACTTGATTTTAGGTCATCCAAACAAGTACCAACTTGTGATTTCTTGCATCTTAAGGCTCAATGAGGAACATTTGAACACCAAAATAAGACAACTTGATCATACTTTGAATAAACATGATGATTGATTGAGAATTGGATGGAGATGACATAGAAATAAACACATGAACCATACTCGAATCAACTTTAAAATTAATGCACCAAACTTGAATTTCTCTTGATATGAATGTGACCTAAAATTATAGGTCATGCCTTGAGATAGAAGCTCTTGTGGACCACTTGTTGACCTCAACTTTGGCTTTTAGGATCCAAACCCTAATTTAGAACCCAATTTTGATCCTTTAATTACAAGTCCCTACCTTGCATAATAAGAAGGGCAACACCACTTTTTTTTTGTATTTTGAATAAGGTTGGCAAAGTTAAAATGGAAACAAGAAATAAGATAACAAAGAAACACAAATGGTGATTGGTAACCTCCTACAAAGGCAAACCTAAAGAGGAGAAGACTAAGCAGACACCATGTTTGTGATCTTGATGAGATGCAAAGGATATGATAGGTAGAATCTTAGGCGTAAAAAATTAGGGTATGACACAAGATAAAACAATAAGTGCATGATCAGGCAAGTTTTCTTAACGTCATAACTTGAATTCCTTCTTTATTTAACTTTGTTTAACTTTTTCAACTGTAACTTTGAACACTTTGATTTGTGTTTGATTCTTTACCCGTGATGTTTGTGATTTATTCTTTCTGGTTTAGTTGTTGTCATAAAAACCTTTAGAAACATTAGTTACACAAATTAGTTACATCGAAATTCCTATTATATACATAGATGTCATACCGTACCATAACATACATACATTTCACATAAGGAACACTAGTTTGATAACTCTCTTGAAACTAGTTAAATAGAGCCACAAGAAAGACACAGTGATTGACTTTATTGCTAAGATTGAGTTTGTCTATTCATTTGATGTTTATCATTATTTAAATTTATTTGTTTTGCTTTATATGGGACACGAGCCATGAGTGCTTTTTATTATTCATCATGGACAATAATACTCCCTCCGTCCCACAATGAGTGACTCATTTAGAATAAAAGAGTGTCCCAAAGTAAATGATTCATTTCAATTTCAAATGCATCTTTTCCAATTTTACCCTCTAATTAATATTATTTTCATCATTCCTAATACATGATAAGAGTACTTTACTAAAAAAATATCATTCTTTTTCATTCAATTTTTTAATCTTTGTGAAATGATCAATCGAATCACTCATTATGGAACAGAGTAGCTAAATATTCAATCTTAATTGCATTTGAGGGACATGTTTGAAGATGCTCACCTCACACAATAAATAGTCCATAAAAGTGTTTGTATTGTTGGATCTATATAGCGCTTATACATAGGCTCGAAGATGACTGAAAGTCTCAACCCGTTTCATGTTCCATCAAATTCCGAGATATACACAGATCCCAAACATGAGGCTTGAAGATGTGAAGTACTTAAGGACAAAACAATCTAGTTGACCTATGTCAGTTTTAGATTTTGTTCCTGCCAAATTACAAGATGTACATAAGGGTGTAAACGGATCAGAAAAAACCAATTAAACCGATAATCAAAACTAAATCAAATCGGGAAAAAAAACAATTGTTTTTTGTTCTGTTCAAAAACTGAATCAAACCAATAAAAACCGAAATGGTTTGATTTGGTTCTCGATTTTAATTTTTAGGAACCGTGAAACCGATGACTTTAAACACATACTTAATCTTTTATTAATCGAATTAATAAGCTCAAATTTTGTATCGGTCCAACATTTCTCCATCTTTGTTTATACCTCCTTTCTTTGAACCAAATATGTAGCCAAAACCAAACTCCAAACATAACAAATAGAAACATAAGCCATAAAAATTTTCTCTCACCAAATTGTTGCTCTGATTATTTGTCATCATTGTTTCTCTCACCACCGTCATTTTTATAGGTTATGGTTTCTTTATTCATCTTCAAGTTCTCTTTGTTACTTTTCATCTTTTTTTTTTTTAATCTTTTATGTTTCATCTTCTACGAAATTCTTTTTAGTCTTGTTACAAAATATTTTTGATGTGTGTTTGAGGTGTGAAACATGTTAATTAATGTGTATTGAAACATTTTGTCTTGATTGTTGTGTTTTATTTGTTAATCTTTCAAATTCCTTCTCAACCTTCTCATTCAAAGTGTCAACTTTTGTATTCGATAGTTAACTTATTTCATAATGCAATGAAAATTATGTAAATGTTTCGTATGGATTAAGAACAACTTCTAAGTTGTTTGAAAATTAGAGTATGAAATATATCATATGAAATATATTATTTTAAAAACTAATAGCATAAAATATATCGAATAATATTATAGCAAATGATACATAAATGAATATAATATTTAGAAAAACAGTGTTGTAAACCGATCAACCAAACCGGTTAGTTTGGTTTGGTTCCATTTTTAAAAAAACACTAAAAACCGAACCAAACTAAACCGATGGAGATATCAACAGTTTGGATAATTTTTTGACTAAAAATCGATCTAAACCGAACCGATTACACCCCTAAATGTACAACCATATTCACATTTTATTAATCGCCTGCCAAGAAGCAGAATAATATACGATATTCCCAAAACATGCTTTCCAACAAAACTTAATCCCTATCAAAAATGTATGCATAGAACCATTGAGCATCCAACAAGTTGAATTACTCTTTACCCAGTAAAAAACAAAAATTATAAATCTTTATAAAAAAAACGCTATTAAACATATCTTGTTCAAAAATACAAACTTATTTGTCATAAAAGTATAGTTAAACAAAGCCATTTTTAAACATAAAAATAAAAATAAAATAAAAAATTGTTTTAAACTTTAAATCAAGTGAAAAGACCATTTTGAAACAATTTTATGATTGATAAATTATTAACTAACCAAATGAAATGAACAAGGATGTGTGGCATAACTATAATTTTCTGTTTGAATGAAATGAACTGAGTAAGGATGTGTGGCAGGGTTGAAGCATATTGTTGATCAAAGGCCTCTGTTCTCTGTGGTACCAGACTCCTGCTGCAATGCTGATGGACATGTGTTTCAAAGAAGGCAGTAACACAATTAGAAAGATCGTTATGTTAATCTCGAGTCTGGCAAAACAGAAATAATCATGTGGAATAATTACACTTATCATCAGGTGGTTCGATATGCACATTTCTTTTAGAGCGAATAGCAGGCGACTGTTTAAGCAGTAGCAGTAATGTTTTGACAGAAACTGCAACCCAGCGGCGGGTGGTGAATCTGTTGCGCTCAAGATGGAACACCCCTCTGTTGCAGATTCAAGATGATGAAGGGATGAAAATGCTTGCAGATATTGAATGGGTCTAAAGCCTTGTTTTTTTCAAGTCTTTAACTGGTTTTACACTATTCACATAGCAGCAGGAGCAGAATTCTATATGCTTGGGACTAACAAGAGAGGCACTAGAGGCCTATATTCCACAAGAGAGGCAATTATGCAAAATCCACGATGGAAACAGATCCCCTCCTGCTTTTTGTCTACTGCCATCTAAAGGCCTATATTCCTGTTTAGTGCATAATTTGACCATTGGATAAAATCTAATGGTTAGTTTTCTTTAATTGTTTAGTGCAGAATTTTTTTCCTGCATGGCTTAAGATTAATCTAAAGGTCTATATTCCAGCCCCTCAAGGTACAAACTATTTTGATCCTAAATACCTCTTATTTTCAATCAACGTTAACTTAGACGACAAAGCACCACCGTCACCCGATATTATTATGTCAGCACTATTGTGAGTATGAGTTTTATATCAAAACATTGGTGTCATCTATGGAACAAATAACCATTGTATCAAAACATTAGTGCCATCAACAAAGTTTTACAACAATTTGGAATGACCCGTTGTAAATCAGATCATTTAGTCAATCTTAAATGCTTATCATCAAATAAAATAAATATATGTATCTTGTAGTTTATGCTGATCATAAAATTAAAATAACACCTATTTCAAAACTTCCAAATCAAGAACTTGGGTCCTTAAAATTGAGGTGGCTCAATTGTTAAGACAAAGTATGCTCTTGATATTTTGGCAGAGACATGTCTTATAGATATAAACCCGTTGAATCTTAATGTAAAACCCCTTTTAAATCAGGGGGAGCCATATTCTAATCGAGCAAGATACCAAAGGTTAGTGAAAAATTGATTTATCTCAACCTAACCAGACCAATTATACTTTCCCAGGTAGCGTAGCAAGTTAGTTTCTTAACTTTGTATTCAATTACATTAAAAAAGCACTTGAAGAATGACTTGTTTGGAGTGATAGAGGTCACACTAATATTGCTGCGTATTCAAATGTCAATTAGGCAGGAGATGCAAATGATAGGCAATGTACTTCTGGCTATTACATTTTTGTGGGTAGAAATCTGACTTCATGGAAGAACAAAAAGCAAAGTGTTGTTGCCGGATCAAAGTATTGTTGCCCGATCAAGTACAGAAGCCAAGTATCGAGCTATTGCTCACACTACATGTGAGTTTGTTTGGTTGAAACATTTACCGCAATATTACATTTTTGCGAGGATGATCAAATGGAACTTGTGTGTGATAATCAATAAATTTTACATCTCTCCTCCAATCTATTTTTTCACGAGAGAACAAAGCATATCTGGAACCATCCAAACCTCCTTTGTCCAATTCTAAGGACCAACTTGCCGAAATAATTTTATTAAGTCTCTTCGAAGCACTCAGATAATTTACGTATGTGACAAGATGACAAGATGAATGCATATGATATTGAAAGTCTTGAGATATTGATATTTATTATAATTGATTTGTCAATATCTTTAGAAATTATAATAGAATTGCATTCCTATTTAGATTGTATCTTTTAGCATCATATTGATAATAGTTATTATTATCATGATTTGTTCTTGAGTCTACGTATCCGATAAATAGAAATTCATATTTAATCTTTTGTATCAAGTCAATAACTATTATCTATCTATAATATTTTTCTCTAATCTTTTACCTATAATCACAAATTTGAGATTGGGTCTACATAACATACACAAAAGGAAAAATATTAAATGGTCCAAAACAGAAATATAATGGCAAGTCTGAACCTTAAAAAGTCCTAGCTTTAGCTGGATAGTGAAGAAAGATCATCCTTTCAATTAAAGCAATCATTAGGATATGCTGCTTCCAAACTCCAGAAAGATTCTGCCAAAAAGTAAATTAAGGAACTACCAAACGAGGTATCCACTGCGATGAACCAGTAACAACAATTCAGAATCAAGATACCTGAAGTACCATCTGTACGTCTTTCACTCATAAGATCCAAGGTGCCATTTTGATACATTTGAGTTCATAGAGAAAACTCCCAGACATCCCAAGAAGACCCAACTGCCAGTACAACTAACAGCTACATGATACAAAAGAAAATAGAGATCAATCAAACCATATGATTATGGGAAGTGTAACATGATGAGAAGTTAATGGCAAACAAACACCCACAGTTACATCTAGATCAAGTCGTTCAATTCTAAAATTGAAAAGGACAAAACAATAGATGGTTAGAACAAATGAAAATCTAAAATTAATGCATCCAATTATTTCGACAATACATGAGTCTTGCATGACAAGAAGCAATAAATAATTAAGTAGTGGATGTTATTGTTGTTGGTACTTGTCATATCGAAAGAGTTTAATTTGTAGATCCAGTATGGTAGAGTTAGTTCTACATCTTTAAGCTATTATCACAATTTGGGAAGATGTGGTCAAAATTAAGCTTTCAGCAAGGAATGCTGTTAAAGATAGTTCCAACTATAACAATCACATAAGGATAAAGCACAAATCTAGTAATGCAATTCAGGCGATAACTAGCAGTCATTATCTTCCATGGAGAGACTAGAGAGAGAAAGAGAATAAACTTGATTGTCCAAAATGAAGGGTAGTACTGTATATTTTTAATGGCAAATTGTTAGTTTTTTTATGTTTGGATTGAACCTATGACCACCAACTCCTCTAACCCTTAGCTCAACTGTTCATTGATAAGACTAAGACTGGGAAAATTTTCATATCCATATATTTTTCCACACGTATTGCTTTAATAATCAATTGGTCCAAACACGAGGAATGAGCATATCACTCCTGTGATCGCATCGAGCTTGGTGTTTGTTGAAAGTGTTGCTTCTGTTTGGAAGATCTTCACATGCTGGAACTGTTCAAGTGGCTAAATCTTCACATTTTGAAGATGTTCTGTTTCTACCTCACTTCAGTTTCAATTTTATTGCTATACCTAGGCTCACTAATTCAGTTAATCTGAAGTTTGTATTCTCTGATGCTGTTTGTTTGATTCAGCATGCAGAGGATTGTTGTGTCTCTCCCAAGATTCACAGCTAGGGTCAAATTGATCCGGAAGAGGAAGGGATACATCAACACAATCAATGTGTATTCTTCACAATAATTGCTCGCTTCATACCGAATGGAATTTGATCTTCCTTCTTTTTATGGGGTGAAAGGAATATACCATCAATGTTCATGTCCCTACACCCCTCAGCAGAATGGTAAAATCGATTCAGCATGCAAAAGATTGTTGCATCTCTCCCAAGCTTCATAGCTAGGGTCAAATTAATCCGGAGGAGGAAGGGATACATCAACAATTGAGGCTTCTTCTTCACAATAATTGCTCGCTTCATAGCTAGGGTCAAATTAATCCGGAGGAGGAAGGGATACATCAACCACCGAGGCTTCTTCTTCACAATAATAGCTCGCTTCATACCAAATGGAATTTGATCTTCCTTCTTTTTACGGGGTGAAAGGAATACACCATCAACACTCATTACCCTACACTTGTCAGCAGAATGATAAAATTGAATGCAAACATCAACACATTTTTTACATTGCTCGCGGACTCATGATGCAGTCCTATTTATCTAAATATTTGTGGAGTTATGCTATATCTCATGCCGTTTTACCTATGAATAGTGTTCCTTCCAGGGTGGTGAATGATAAATCACCTTTTGAGGTTTTGCACTCCTCTCTCCCTGACCTTAGTTTATTAAGAGTTTTTGGTGCATTGTGTTACACTTCTAGCTCCTCTGTTCAAAGAAACAAGTTTTCTCCTAGGGCCAGAAAAGAGTGCCTTTCTAGGCTACAATCAATCCATCACAACTTCCACACCTTATCTTCTTCCTTCACATTTTTCTTTGGCTTCTCTTTCCCCTTCTCATAAAGCCTATGTGCTATCTCTTTCTTCAACAACTGAACCGTCCTCCTACAAAGTTGCTAGCACCCAACAATGTTGGATCGATGCCATTGATGCTGAATTGAAGGCATTAGCTGCCAATAACACTTGTCCATAGTTGATCTTCCTCTTAGTGTGACCCCTATAGACACCAAATGGGTTTTTAAGATCAAGTGTAAATCTGATGGAACCATTGAACTATCCAAGTCACGTCCGATTAATTTTATTTTAGTTTTAACAATTATATGTTCGTTAGTATTAACTGTATTATTGTCTGCTTCAATAAAATATTGGTCATTCCGCTCCCCACTCCCGTTCCATTCCCTTTGTCTAGGGATGGCCGCGCCACCCGCTATCCAAAATTGATAACATAAATACATATAATTAGTTTGTTAGAGTTAGCTTAAAGTTAGTTACAGGCTAGAAGTCTGTTATGAGTTTTGTCACATTGTAATCCCTCATCTAAATACCTGTTAACCTCTTATCATTCAATAAGATTTTTTGGATATTTTTCCATTTCTTCGGATTGAGTCTATTTCATAAGACAAACAAACCCTAATATTGAAAACTAAATCCCCAAGAAAATTCATTTAACAAACAAATTTCTCTCATAGATCAAGGACAACCACAATGAAATCCATAATTACAATGAAATAATGGCTTACTTGGATACAGAAATGAAATGATAGTTGAATTGAGAGGCAGTTAGGAAACGTCTTTAGCGTTGTTGAAGAAGGCGACAGCGCATAGAAGGGAAGCAATGAAACCGAAAAGGCAGAGACCAAAGATGAGGGAAACCCCGGCAACAATGAAATCCAATAACCCCAAAACAACAACCATCATCGCCGTCGTTCTCTTATTGTTCAGCTCCGAATAGCAGAAATTTTGGAAGAAGCGTGTCTGTTTAGAGGAAGAGGATGATATTGATGAATGATGCTTTTTATAGGAACGGTATTGACGGTGAGGTGACGGAAACAACAGGAGGAGGATAGCATCAAATCAAAACGCAAAATAAAATATGTAGGCATCTAACTAAAATAATGTTCATTTAGTTCTTAAAAAAATTATATATATTTTTAGGAAAATTATATATTTTTAAAAAATATTTTTTTTAATATTAAAAAGATTAATTCATTATTTAAAAATTAATAAATTTATTTTAATATCAAATAAACATATTAAAAATTTAGGTTATAATTTCTCAATCTATTACAAAAGACGGGTAGTGTACCTTCAACCAATCACTTGACACTATTTAATTTTTATTTATTTAATTATTTATAAAATAATATAATTATTTGTCTAATAATCTTATCCAACTTTTTGAGTTGGTAAATAAGAATTCACCAAAAATTTATCATTCTTTCATAATTATAAATAATTAAAAAATTTAATCTAATTTGCTGAGATTCATGAATTTTTTTTTAATATAACATACTTTATTAAATAATTTTCCAAAATAACATAACTTTAAAAAAAATTACCAAACTAACATAGTTTGGTAATGCATTCGCCAAATAGATTGAAGAACATGTGTAATTTTGGTGCAATTCGCCAAATGGATTGAAGAACATGTGTAGTTTTGCATGGATTCGCCATACCATTTGGCGAATGAGTGTACTTTCATGTACCAATTCGCCAAATGGATTGATGCATGTGTATGTGTTGATTTTTTAATTTTTGGATTTAAGGTTTTTTATATTTTTGTGTTATATATATATATATATATATATATATATATATATATATATATATATATATATATATATATATATATATATATATATATATATATATATATATATATATATATATATATATATATATATATATACTTATATATATTTACTTATATATATATATATATATATATATATATATATATATATATATATATATATATATATATATAGTATATATATATATATATATATATATATATATATATATATATATATATATATATATATATATATATATATATATATATATATATATATATATATATATATATACTTATACTTATTTTTTTTTTCTTTTATAAATATATATATAAAGGAAAATTATAATATGAAATAAAATTATATTTAAAGAAAATTAGAGAATATGAGAAAACGAAATATAAAGTAAAAGAAAATTATTATTAATAATTCAAGAACGACATTACAAAAACTAATTTCCCGCCCGATCTAACTGCCCCCCAGTACCACATCCACGGGGATGACCCCGTCTTCGAACTCTACCACCAGGTGGTCGAGGTTCCGCTTGTATTTGTGTGTTTGGTGGAGGCGGTTGTTGTTGAGTCCATGATTCAGCTTGTCCCCAATTACGTGGAAGGTTGCTGCCAAAGGCGCTGCCGTAACTGAGTTGTGTGCCCATGTTTTCAAAGCTGGGTCGGATAGGTTGGGCTGGGTTGGATTGGGTTGGGTGAGGACGATAGGCTTGACCAAACGAGGATATTGCCTCGTTTTGAGAACGAAACAAAGGTGGGGGGCTATAGGTTGGTGTGGACATGAAGGGGTTGTCGGGGGTATAGTGGTGTTGGTAAGGCTCTTGTTGTTGTGATTGGGTTTGTGGCATGAAGGGGTTATGTGTTTGGATGAATGGCCTATGGGTGTTTGAAGTCGATGGCTGGAATTGGGTGGGGTAGTCATGTTGTGGAGTTGGTGGTTGGGCGTATGCTGCGGCCTGCGAGCGGGGGTCAATCAAGTATGGGTTATCAGACACCCATTGTTGCATAGTAACTGACCTAAACCAAACTAAATATTCTCTAGTTGGTTTGACATTTTGCAGCACCTGGTCAGTTAGGACATGTTGGCGTCGATCCCTCCATTGTTGACGTAATTCCCTTGCAAAGTCTCTCCAATCCTCCATGTTCCACATGTCACTTACTCTTTTCAAATGCCAATTTCCCAAACATGTCGGAGGGCCCGGAATATCCTGTTGCATTCCGAACTGCATTTTCACCCGATCTGTTTGGTGCATTTCAATTGTAGTGAAGCGGATGATTGGAGTTTTTGCCGTCCAAATTTCAGCATCTTCTGGGTTAGGCTCATGGTCGAGTGCTAAATATGGGCGCCAGATGAACTACGGAAAAAAAAATTCGTTTAGTATAAAATTATTTTAGTTAATAAAATTCATTAAAACGGAAAAATATTTTTTAAATATGACAATACCTGATCGATCCCCACGTGGTCTAACAATTGGCGATATAAAACTATAGAACTTCTTGGGTTTCTACTATAATCCATCCCAAGATCGGACCAGCTAAGCACAACAGATTTAAACGCATTTAGATACAATAACAATTTAAATATTTAAAATTTAATATGTTTTGGAAATAAAAATTAAAAGTGGACTTACTGGTTTGCGTAGGGGAACAGGCATGGATTCATGTTGCGTGGGGCAAGCATCGGCAGTCTGGAATACCCCCAAGCTTGTAACAAAAATGCACAACCATAAAAGGTACAAGTATCCTTTGCGGCATTTTTACAAAGGCTACTGTACAAGTGTGCCAAAACAGCTGAACCCCAACTGTATGTATTTACATTGTTGATGTTTCGCAACAATGGTAAATACATCATATTTATTGTGTTCCCGGTACCGTCGGGAAATAAAAAATGACCAAATAAAAGCATAATATAACACCGAGTTTTTTGCATTATTTCTAACTCGGTTGAATCTTCGGTTAAAATAAAACTAGAATAGTGCTCTCTAAGGACTCCTAGATTTATACCTGAACCCCGACTACGAGTATTTGATGGCTGCTCCTCGTCAATTAGAGGGGCACCCAGCAAATCCGCAACTATAGAAACATCCTGGTTCACCTTACCAAAGACGGCTTTGCCGGATACACGTAACCCCAAAAGCATGTATACGTCTTCCAAGGTGACAGTGCATTCACCGAAGGGCAGGTGAAAGGTGTGTGTCTCTGGCCTCCACCTCTCTTGGAGTGCCAAGATGAATTTTGAGTCTATTGAGTTGTTGTGCACCTTAATGACTTCCCCAAATCCGCATAACCGTAGACACGGTTCAATGATCGGATCAAACTCAATGTAGTCGTGCACCCGACACCGAAATCTTCTTACATTCTGTAAAAATATTCATCGAAATAAGTACGCAATAATATATATATGTATTTATTAAAAAAATAAAAAATATATATATATATATATTATATAAATATATAAATATATATATATATATATATATATATATATATATATATATATATATGTATATATGTATATATATTTATATATTTATATATATATATATATATTATATAATATATATATATATATATATATATATATATATATATATATATATATATTAGTATGAAACTTAGGGTTTATATAACTTAGGGTTTATAAAATTTACGAATATTAAACTTACAAATTTTAAGTATGCGTAACAAAATTTACGGATATTAAACTTACAAATGCCGCGATATTTTCGACTGTGCCTCTGTGTTGATCTCCCATCGTTAGTAAAGCCATTTTCGATTTCGAACTGATACTTGAGATTTGATATTTGATATTAGATGTTGAACTTTTTTGAATTTTGATTGTGTGATATTTTAGGTTTGTAAGTATGGTTTATATAACAAGTCTCATTTGCATGGTGCGGATTGAACAAAAACAACTCACTACACATTCGCCAATCCATTTGGCGAATTCAACTAAAACAAATACACTGATTCGCCAAACCATGTGGCGAATAAGAACAAGAGTTTTTTTGCATGTCCTGTGATTGGTTCATCTGCGTCTTTGTGGATTCCATATCTTCAATCTGATTGGCGAAAGTGAATGTTTGTGGATCACCGGCACACTACACAAGGGTACAAGGGAATCTCTGCATGGTCAATGGTTCAGACATTGGAAAGAAACACGAATCTCTGCTGCGTTTTCCAGCTTTGCAGGTCTCATAAATTGCTAGTGGATTCGCCAATCCATTTGGCGAATTGGCCTGAATTAACCTTGGTTCGCCAATCCATCTGGCGAACGTGTTATGCATGCATGTTTATTTAGTTTAGTTAGATGGATTGGTTAGTTACTAGTTAAGTTAGTTTAGTTACTTAGTTTGGTTAGATACTAGTTAAGTTAGTTTAGTTACTTAAGTTAGTATTAGTTAGTTTATGATTAGGTTAGCTTAGTTAGCTTAATTAGGGTTTAGTTAATTAAGTTAAGTTAGGGTTTCGTTTAATTACTTTAGTTAGGGTTTTATTTAATTAGTTTAATTAGGTTAAGTTAAGTTAGTTAAGTTAGTTTAGTTAGTTTATAATTAGGTTAGCTAAGTTAGCTTAATTAGGTTTTAGTTAATTAAGTTAAGTTAGGGTTTCGTTTAATTACTTTAGTTAGGGTTTTATTTAATTAGTTTAATTAGGTTAAGTTACTTAGTTACTTAAGTTATGTCTATATATATATATATATACTTATACTTATACATATATATATATATATATAATTAGGGTTTCATTAATTATATATATATATATATATATATATATATATATATATATATATAAGTAATATATATATATATATATATATATATATATATATATATATATATATATATATATATATATATATATATATATACATATATATATATATATTTATACATATATATATATATATATATATATATATATATATATATATATATACTTATACTTATACATATATATATATATATATATATATATATATATATATATATATATATATATATATATATATATATATTATACATATATATATATATACTTATACATATATATATATATATATATATATATATATATATATATATATATATATATTTATACATATATATATATATATATATATATATATATATATATATATATATATATATATATATATATATATATATGTATATATATATATATATATACTTATATGTGCAGATGCCTACACCTATATGTGCAGAAGATAGCCCTATATGTGCAGATGCTAGACCTATATGTGCAGAAGATAAGACATATGTGGAGAAGATAACCCTATATGGTGCAGGAGATAAGCCTATATGGTGCAGGAGATAAGCCTATGAGACATTAATTCACATTAATTCAGAACAGTAAATATAACCATAAAATATATTTTTGCCTTTACTATTTATAGATTATTGTCATATCTTCATTGTACCATAAACTGCAAAACATTTTCGTATCTAAAATAGTCTTTGAATACGAACTATGTCTCAATTTGAAGGAAAATTGCGATCTAAACGCAGCGGAAAAAAAAAATTTTCCTTTAGTGATCCTTACGAATGAGCATGGTCAGTGATAGAATCGTTACCTCTTTGTGGCGATTCAGATCTTTGATGCAGCGATCACAAGCGTTGATGAAGTGCAACGCCTCTACTCAGTCCACACGAACAGCTTCCGGTCACAGTGCTAGCTGCTTACGAACGGAATTATTTGAGTGAGAATCAAAAACGAAATTGCATCAAGTAAAAGCTTCATCACAAGGGTTCCTTTTATAGACTCTCTTGTGGGCTGCGGGCTAAAAGCCCAATTCACATGATCCATAATAATATTATATATTATTATAATAACTATTATTATAATAAATATATTTATTTTATTATTATTTTATAACCATTATAAAATAACAATAATTATTATTATATTATCCGAATTTCTATTTTTCACTTAAGTGCACCGTACCTTACGGTGTTCCTTTGATTTCTCTATCTCTCATCAAACTGTCCTTATGTGTGTGACCCTGTAGGATTTCGTAACGTTGGTAATTATATTAAATTATATATTTAACATAATAAACAGTGAGCGGTATCTAGCAACACATCACAGCTACCCAAGTCACGAAAATGTCATGTGATCTGACAAAACCTTTTTCGTGATAATATATGTTTGTACAATTACCCTTTTGCCCCTATGTCTATATTGAACACAAGGCATACACTGTGTCATCCTTGTCCAGTTCAATATTGGGCCCTTAGACATTTCTCCTGTTATGCAGGATTGGCAAATTCCATCTAGGACACTCATGTCCCTCAGCATGCTTCGTGGAGTGCCCATCAACTGTCTTTATGATCATCCAGTTACGGATAATGTTTGATCAGCAATAAAGCACCCGACTCTACATCTAGGGTCCATAGTGGTTTCAGGTCGAAGGGTGGTAATACACCATTATCACCATGAGAATAACTTATGACACTTTGCATAACATACTATGTAGTATTCTCATAGCGGGTCAATCCGGTATAAATATTACTCCTAATATTTATACCTATGTCAAGACTTGATAACCCTTTATCCATGATCCATGAGATGTGATCATCAGTCTATCTTCATAATAGTCTCAATGCTTTAATGTTATCCCACTTTGCAATAAAGCTTGACTACGGATATTTTAAGAATAATGTCTTTATGTTTAATGGGATCTCATGATTAAGTCACACTTAACATTTCATTAAACAGACTAACTATTCTAGGGACTTTATTATTCTGAAAGACAAACATAATAAAGAAATGCCTTTTATTATTAAACGAATAATCCGATACAAGTACCAAAAAGTATTGGCCTCTAGGGCTTACACCAACACAATTACCTCAGTATATGATCAACGCCCATACAAATGGCGAAATATTTGAATGTAACCATTTTGGTTTCAACTTTCGAAACACCGAGGTTACTCGGTTCTCAATCGTCCGACAATCCAATTTCGCTCATCTAAAAAAGAGATTGGAAAACAAAATGCAGCGTGGTCCAGTGGACGTCATTATTTACAAAAATCCAGTATTCTATGAGGATAACCAGGTCATGTATTTCCAATTAACTATATCTGACGACGAAAGTGTTCGTACTATGTTTCTAAGCCATGAGTATTCTGGTTTCAATGATATCGAGTTGTATGTTACGCTTCACCAACAACAAATGTCTCAGCCCATTGATCATTCGCAAGTCTTTTTCGAATCTGACAATGATTTGGCTGAAGTGGATGTTGTTGATGAGGACGAGGAACAAGAGGAGGCAGTAGTTGATGAAATGGTCAATGAAGACGAGGTTCCGGCCAGTCATGTATATCGTCCTCCTCCACACATGACAAACTTGAACTTGGGAAGTGAAGACCCATCTTCAGACATATTTTATGATCCGTATCCACAAAGGCAGGGTACGTTAAAGGAGGGCGACCATTTTCGAACAAAAGAAGAATGCGTTCGAGCTATAAAATTTTACCACATGGATTTATCGGCTGATTATAGGGTCGACCGAACGAATCCTACACTATATATGATACGTTGTCATAACGTGGCATGCCCGTTTCGATTGACAGCATCATACAGAAAAAGAAGTGAAGATTGGAAGGTTGCTTCAATGGGACCGGAGCATACATGTGTCATAACCAACTCACTGCAGGATCATCGGCAACTGAGCTCTCAGCTAATATGCAACGATATCCTATCAATCGTTGCTGACGATCCTTCGGTCAAGGTCAGCACGATAATTAAGCACATAGTTCAGAAGCACAATTATACTCCATCATACAGGAAAGCATGGATTGCTAGAACTAAGGCTGTTGCCGTTGTATTCGGAAATTGGGAGGACTCGTACAAAGAACTCTCAAAGTTTTTGCTGGCACTGAAGCACTATGCACCTGGGACCGTTGTCATCCTTGAGACCTTGCCGGCGTATACTTCGGAAAGTCATTGTGTTAGTGGAAATGGCATATTCCACCGCCTCTTTTGGGCTTTTGACCCATGTATAAAGGGTTTTTCCTTCTGCAAGCCTATAATCCAAATTGATGGAACATGGCTCTACGGGAAATACAAAGGAACTCTATTGATGGCAGTCGCACAGGACGGTAACAGCAATATCTTTCCAATTGCATTCGCTATCGTCGAGGGAGAGACTGCCGAGGGATGGAGTTTTTTCCTAAAAAATCTTCGCAACCATGTGGCTCCCCAGTCTAACTTATGTTTGATTTCGGACAGACATGCATCAATTGAGAGTGCATGGAAGAATGTTGATAACGGCTGGCAGGAACCGCCTTCAACACATGTCTATTGTATTAGACACATAGCGCAAAACTTCATGAGGGAGATCAAAGACAAGACACTGCGGAAGAAGGTCGTGAATGCAGGGTACTCATTAACCGAACCGTCATTCAAACATTATCGTGAAGAAATCAGAATGGCAAATGAAGATGTGTTCAGATGGATAAACCAGATTCCTTTAGATAAGTGGACTAGGGCCTACGACAAAGGACAACGCTGGGGTCACATGACAACAAACCTCGTTGAATCAATAAACTCTGTTTTCAAAGGAATCCGCAACCTACCGATAACCGCTTTGGTGAGGTCAACCTACTTTAGGCTAGGAGCACTTTTTGACACCAGGCGTTCAAAGTGGAGTTCAATCCTACAGTCTGGTCAAGTGTTCAGCGATAGTTCTATGACATTCATCAAAGACGAAGCATCCAAGTCTAACACACATGTGGTCACCGTGTTTAACCGCAATAAGGGACATTTCAATGTTGATGAGATCATGGATCACAACGAAGGGAGACCGAGGGGATCCTTTCGGGTAGAACTTGATAACAATTGGTGCGACTGTGGTAAATTTCAAGCCTTTCGCATGCCTTTCTCCCATGTCATAGCGGCATGTTCGAAGGTTCGGCTGGACCCTTCAGGCTTACTATCCCCTGTTTACCAAGTGCACAATCTTTGCAACGTCTACAACAAAAGCTTTCCGGTTGTTGCAAATGAGGACTACTGGCCCTCCTACAACGGGGAAATAGTCTGGCACAATGAGAACATGCGAAGAAAGAAAAAAGGCCGTCCTAACAGCACGCGTATTCGCACCGAAATGGATACGGCGAATAAGATGGTGAGACTGTGTAGTTCATGTCGTCAGCCCGGTCACAATCGTAAAAAATGTCCCAACGTTGGACCAAGCTCAACATCGTAAATTAAATCATTGTAACCGTTTTTTTTTAAATGGAAGCCTAGTTCGTTTCATTCATATCAGTAAAATCATACAACCACAAACACGAACATACATAAATAAAACAAGGAAATACATGATTCAGAAAATGACCGTACATAAATTAAACGGAAAAATACATAAATTCAGACATGACCATACATAAATAGAACAACTGCAACATTCAACAAATCTAGCCTATCAGAACCAACAGGACAACTTCACCTCCGCCTAGCATCATCGAAAGAACACCTGCATCATTGACAATTTTTCTCCATTTCGTCACACCAGACTCCACAACCCGCTTCTCAATTTTAATTATCTTTTCTTTGTGGCCGATCTCTCCTTCTAACCAGCGGGTTAATTCTCTATGCAAGTGTTCCAAAGTTTGGGGGTTCCATAACAGCATCTTCAGAGGAGGCTTTGTTGCCGAGAAAAACACTAAAGCATTTTTCTTCAAGATATCAAATTTTGGAAGAGGTTCTTCTGATGTTGAGGAAGACGGTGCCGATGCATAATTAGATGGACGGGGAGAAGCCATGTTGTGAGAGAGGGAGATTGAAAGGAATAAATGAGAGAGGGTTTGTAAGGATGGAGTGAGATAAATCTTATGTTTATGAGTGAGGCATATATATAGTAAAAAAATTTGCCAACCCTAGGTATATATATATGTATAAGTATATATATATATATATACATATATATATGTATACGTGTATATATATATATATATATATATATATATATATATATATATATATATATATATATATATATATAAGTCTATATATATATATATATATATATATATATATATATGTATAAGTGAAGAATATTTGATTTTACAAGAAGAATATTTGAATTAACAACATGCAACATACCATTTGGCGAATGCATGTTGAATTTACAACACATTCGCCAAATGGAATGGCGAATTGGTGAAGAATATTCGTTCCTAGCCAAACCATTTGGCGAATTCATAAGAAAAAACACTTATTCATCAAATGGTTTGGCGAATGAGTGTCCAAACTATGTTAGTTTGGTAATTTTTTTGAAAACTATGTTATTTTGGAAATTAAATTAAGAAACTCTGTTATCTTAAAAAAAAATTCGAGATTCATACTCATTGATTGAGAATATAAAATTAATTTATATTATCACTTCATTATCCCTTTTCTCTTTTATATATCATTGAAATATAAGCACAAGTAGTTTCTTTTACATAATTCTAAAATACTATTAAAAATAGCTTCAAATTTAAATATATAATTTTTAAAATTTTATATTCACAAAAGCAATAAAATAATAAAATATCTAAAAAATATATTTTATAAAAAAACTATTAAAATTTATTTTTTATTTAATTTTTTTAAAAGAATTGTAATTTTCTTAAATATAAATATATAACACTAGAAAAATTATTTTGAAAACAAGTTAAAAGGTAGAGGTTGTAGAGTTCGTTTATCAAAGATTGGGATGACGAAAATGGTGTATATCATTTGGACAATTAGAAACCAGATGATTTTTCAAAGCAATTATGAATAGGGATGTCAATTTGCATCCGTTAATGGAGATTATCTGTTTGGAGCTTCGAAGTTGGGGATTATGTCCCCTGCAGAGACGGGGATGGAGGAAAAAGTTTATAACTTGTAAGTGCGCCTAAGAGGAGGGTGAATTAGGTTATCAAAAATTCTTCGAACTTTTTACCGATTGTTGATACTTTTTTCCTTAAGTTGTTAAGTACTTAAAAAATAAAATGCGGAAAGTAAAGTGACACAAAGGATTATTCCCCTCACAACCTGAGAGTACATCTAGTCCCCTTTCATATGAAAGAGATTTCACTATAGTTAGAATAATCGTACAGCCTATTCACTCAATCGGTGATGCTTACTATCTAACTTATGGGTAAATCAAGTGCTAGAAGAACAATCTTCTTCAAAGCACACATTTACTTTCAACAATCCTGAAAGCAAGGTAGTCTTACTAACTTATCTCTAACAAACCTAAAGATAAGTAGTAACAATGATACAAATAATGAATAGTTTTTGTATAGAAGATTGAAGATGAAGTCTTGAACTTTATAAATAAATATTGATCTTCTCCTTTGATGAATATTTTCCACTCACAAGAATAGATACGTGTTCACTAATATGTGTAATGAAACTTTTAAAATGGATATGAAATTTTTATAGAAAGTTTCACTTTTGAAAGTTTTGAATAAGTGTACTCAAAATTTTGTATGAAAATATAATCAATAAATGAGTAAGAAAAATGATTATGAAAATTGTAGGAGGTGAAGAAAATTTTTGATCAAAATGTGTTTATATAATAGTTAAGACACCCCTTTAAAAAGACACAAAAACTATGAAAGGATGTCATGTTTTGAACATAAAATAGAAAGACACATTTTTAATGAAAGGATGCAATTTTTCACTTCTGAACAGTGGTAATCGGTTACTACCCCTGGGATAACCGATTACGCGCTGTAACGAAATAAAAAAAAATCGAAAACTGGGTTGAAGTAACCGGTTACTACCTATAAGGTAACTGGTTACTTAAGGAGAAATCTGAAAAATTCCTTTAAAATCAATACAACAAAAAGAGTGAAAATGCAATATTTTGTTCTAATGTAAAAACATGATTGCACCCTATAATTGAACACTTATCAATATTATTGCTTCATAAAAAATAATTGAATATCTTTCTATCAATATACTCGAATCTTTATGAAAATGCATTTTTGATCAATCCTTTTTGTGCTATCAAAACTTAAATAGATATTGAGTTGTTGTCATCAAAATGTACTTTGAGAAGCCATGCTTTTACAATCTCCCCCTTTTTGTTGATGACAACCATACATGTAAAAGATGAGTTTAATTCGGTATTTCTCTAGGACTCCCTCTTTGATGGTGCTCCCCCCTCAATGTGATACATAGGAGTTTCTTACAAAAATTGCATTAGAGAAACAAGAAAGCAACCAATTTTCTTTTCCCCCTTTGTCATTAACAAAAAAGGATGGGAAAAGTTCTTGAAAAACTATTAGCACATAAACATAATCAAGTAAAGCATACAACATACACATTGTTCCGAGTAAGCCCAACTCCCAGAGTTGGGCCAGACAAAGTGACAAGCTGACACGCTCGGCGTTGAGCACCATGCCAAGGATAATGGTCCTTGTCGACCAAAGTCGTACCGACAAGAGTGAAATCCCCCAACGACTAGTTTAGACTGTTACCTATTCGTGCGGATTCCGCGATCCGCGCCAAACGGTTTGAACCAATAACCATCCACTAACGACGGTATATAAACCCTATCGAAGGAGAGGGCCAGGGATTTAATTCTCTCACCTTAATTCTCGTACTTGCACGCTCTTCACTTAGGGTCTTACTTTAGCATCGGAGTGCCTTGCTGGTACACCCCTCTCTTCTCCTCACCAACCGTCCTTCAGCAACGCTCGATGCCAGCCATATCGGATCCTGATCTCCAGGTACAATCAGGTGGCGCCGTATGTGGGAACCACTGATTTCCCCGTTCTTCTCTCTCAAAATCTCCAAGAACCAAAGTTTTTACCAAGATCCATGGCTGCTCGAGACAACAATCCGGACAATCGGTCGAACGACGGTATGCTCATCACGCAACATGAGAGCAACGTTAATCATCCTACGCACGAAGAGACCGTGCAGTATCTCCCAGATGGGAAGACAGCCTCACCTTCCCCCGATCGCGACCAACCTCTAGAAAGTCGCCCAGAGGTCCCTCTTCCTCCAACACCTTCAGGGTCTGACTTCGCAACGCTGGCTGAGATTCTGAACCAGACAAATTTTTTTCTCCTCGCCCACGGCGAAAAGATTGCCCGTCTCGAGGACAATAACCGTCGACCGTCCCGGTCTCCCGCGAGACACAAAAGAAGGCGTAGTCCCTCTCCTCCCAAGAGGAAGAGGAAAGGACGCAACGATGAATCTACTAGTGACAAACGGTCCCGCCCATCTCCTCCTCGATCCGCCCCTCCAAGAAAATCAAGAAGGAGCAGATCAAGATCCGCATCACCCCGGCGAACAAAGAAGCATGTGCCCAGGTCCCCTTCATTCAATTCCAGCGACGATGAAGACACCAGGGGCCCCCTCTCGTCGGAAATCATGGCGGCTAAACTCCCAAGGGGTTTAGAAAAACCTCCACCCTTAGGCTCATATGATGGGACCACAGATCCTGACGAGCATATCGAGAATATTGATGCTTTGCTCGACTACCGAGGGGTGCGAGGGGCAATCAAATGTCGCCTCTTTCCTACAATCCTAAGGAAAGGAGCGATGACGTGGTACAAAAGCCTCGAAGCAGAGTTCATCACTTCCTGGAAACAGCTCGGACGCACGTTTTCCAGGCACTTCACCGCTTCTAGAAGACACCTGAAGACAGAAGCATCGCTTGAAGCAATCATCCAGGGGAAAGACGAACCTCTGCGAACCTATATCGAGAGGTTCAACAAAGAAGCAGTCCAGGTGTCCACAACTGACGACATGAATAAGTACTTGCTGGAGCGAGGTCTATGCTCGTCGACCGATTTCCACCGTGCGGTTGGCATCGAGACCCCGACCACCCTTGACGCTTTCTTGTTAAAAGCCAAAGCTTACATCCAATATGAGGAAAAGCAGGCTGCAAGTTCTGTCCGAGACGTCCGGCGTCGCGAGGACGCAAAGCCCCACCGGGTCGATGAACTCTCGACATCTCGTCGCAGAGGAGACAAAAGAAAGGATGATCGCCCCCTTGAACCGCGGGAGCACAGAGGACCCGTCGGCCGATTTCATGAATATACCCCCCTCCTGGTCTCTAGAGAAAAGATCCTGTCCGAGTGTGCCAACTCAGAATTCAGACAAGCAGGAGTACGCTTTCCGAAGCAGCTGCCTAGCAAACCAGGCACGGACAAGACGAAGTACTGTAGATTCCACAAGAGTCACTACCATAATACCGAATACTGCATCCATCTCAAAGACGCGATCGAGATACTTATTAAAGACGAGAACCTCAAACAGTTTACCAAATCAAGAGACACCCCTCGCCAAGAAGCGCAAGAGACTCAGAAGATCGAAGAAGTTGTACCCATACCAGCAGATGCGAACATGCAGGTTGCCTTGAGCATATACCGCCCGGAAGATTTCTTCCTGCCCGACCACACGGGGAGCCCAGGATATTTTTCCTCCCACATCCCGTGGGAGACCTTTCCCTCTGCGATGGTCATCTCAGGGGGAGGATTTAACAAAATCACGGTCGGATCCGTAAAGAGGAAATTTGGCCAACTGATCGCGAAAGGCCCTGCTCAGAGCTCGACCCTGGACCCCCCAAGAGAGGGCTCAATACCCCTTGCTTTTTACCGGGAGGAACTCTTGGGAGGAGCACCAAATGTCAGCATCCCACTACTCATCCGTGCACGGACGGCAAATTTTGATGTGAGGAGAATCCTGGTGGACCAGGGTAGCTCCTGCGACATCATGTACTCCCAATTATTTTCAGCACTCTAGTTAAATGAAACACACCTGACTTCGTACGTCGGATCAGACTTACAGGGTTTCAACGGAGCAGTCTCCCAACCATGGGGTTACGTTGATCTCTTCGTCACCTTCGGGACATCCGAAACTACCAGAACTGTTTGCGTCCAATTCCTGGTCGTAGACTGTCCCTCGTTGTACCAATGCATTTTGGGACGACCAACATTGGCCAAGCTGATCGCTGTTCCATCCACTGTTCACCTAAAAATGAAGTATTATACTACTTCGGGCAAAGTCGCTACGCTACACGGTGACGTCGAAGCTGCTCGCCGATGCTTTGAGGCAGCATCCAGGGGTCTCAGCTTGATATCTTACCAACCAAACGCATCAGCCCTGACTTCTCCAGATACTTCACAAACATCCAAGGCTTTTCCTTAGGTTGACTCAATCGAACTAGACTCCAGGTTCTCAGATAACGACGAGGGCGTTCAGATGGGAAAATAGCAAGTGTACTATTTTTGCCCACTGAAGTAATCAGGGAAATTCCCCGAATATCGATCTCAAGGACTGCATATCAAATTAAGTTATTTACTATTTCCAGTTGAACAAAAGTTCATAAGGGTTTGTTTAGATTTTCTCAAAATACTTGTAAACATAAAATTAGGAAAATAATACTAAGGATGACAAATATGAGAATTATGCTAGGGAGGGTGTATGAGAAGTTCTTATAATGACTATTTGTTTATAATTGTTAAAATATCACTGCAACTAACTCATTACCGTCTTATTACAATAGTTTTCCAAAATTCCTTTAAAGAAAACCCTTTGGTATTCCTACTATACTCCAACTCCTTGATCATATAGAATGAATACCAAGCATTTGTATATCAAAAGTTTTCACGGTTAAATATGATATCCCAATTCCTTGGTGATATCCGATAAAAAGTTTTAATTGAAAAACGTTAACATTGCATTCCTACAATCTGTTAACTCATGATTAAAATCTAATTTTCCAATATCGATTTTTCTTACAATAAAATCAATCAATCAAAACAATGAAGAAAGAAACAGTGAAATTCATAAAATTAAGTTCAATGTCATTACAAATAACTCAGGGACACCCCCTAGCATTGGGGGGGTTTAGCCACTCATAATCCAAACAATGAAAATCACATACATAAGGAAAAGAAACATTACAATGTAAAAAGTATTGATTGGATCGTCAATTGCTTCTGTGTTTGATCGATCCGACTTCTCCTCTAAAATCCTTCGTTTTCCTTTGCGTGAAAATTTCCAATATTCCCAAATGTGTTTTTCTGGTTCAGATCACCCTAATGTATCAGATTACAAAATTACATGTGAAACGTCCAAAATGCCCTCATCACAAAAGACCAAATAAAACATCTTGCATTCAGGTGCCATGACACGGGTCGTGTCGTGTGACACGGGCACCCGTGTCATGCTGTTGGACTCTTGTACACGTGCTATCAAGTGGGGACCTATGACACGGGCCGTGTTATGTGACACGGGCACCCGTGTCATACTGCTGGATTCCTCATAATTTGCATAGCCTTCCTGACACGGGCCGTGTCAGGTGACACGGGCACCCGTGTCAGGCTTCTGGACCCCCTCTTTCTTGGTTTCTTCGCACACGAATCGCCGTTTCCTTCGTATCTGATCTCCGACTTGATATCTGCCTGAAAATACACTAAAAACAACCAAATTAAACGCACCAACAGTATAAAAGATCACATGCAACATCCTTGCCACATAACGAAATAACACACAATAATCTAAACATAAAGACTCGAAAACGCACAAAAACATAGAAAAACAATAACTAACATGTCTTGAAATAATAACTGGAAATCACCGATCAAACTCTCCCGAACTTGAATTTTTGCTTGTCCTCAAGCATAAAGCTTGCATCTTTCGAGATGAAATGAGGATACTCGTGCTTCAGATAAGATCCAAATCACCGGGCGGATACTTTTGGTACTTCTCTCTCAATGAAAATATCTTGCAAACACCGAACCGTGGTCACACCACGGACCTCAACCCTCTTTTCGGTAACCTCTCCGACTATGCTTTGGGCTTAGGTATTCCTATCAATTTTCCCCCTTTTCATTCGGACACTCGTTTTAAGGCTTTTTGTGATTTTTCATTGTATGCACAAGGTTGGTTGACCAATGTTTTTTGAGACACTGACTTTTAGGTTCAACCGCCGTTAGGCTGAATAACCGGGTGAGGGTTACCCAACTTAGAAGGATCGATTGTTTATTTATCTCTTTTTTTTCGGTGTCTTTTCTCTTTTTTTTTCGATCAACCTTGCACAACAACTAGTATAAATGAAGCCTGATTGTCATGATAAACTAATAAGGGGTACTTCTCAGATTTAAGTACCATGGCACAAATCTACATGTCGGACTCGCTACTTACTCATCGGATTCAGTGTGTTTGCATTATACTCTCACATCAAGATTTTTCTATTTCTTCACCCGATTCTTTTTCACTTAACCCTATACACTTTTTCCTCCTCTCACTCGCAAGACAAAATATCATCATATTTTTCAGCTCGGGGACGATTTCACAAGTAATTCCAATCATACATTCAAGCAGTACAAACTCTCAATTAAAATAAACGAAACGGTAAAAACATAACACAAAATAACTAAATAAAAACCGACAAAATAAATAAACCATCCCACACCAGAACTCATCAGTGTCCCCACTGATGGAGAACTAGTGCGAATAGGGGACTCACAGAAGCCTACTGAGGTGGTTGAGGTGGTTGGTCTCGCAGATGCATCTGCTTCAACCATTCGTGCATTTCTCCGATAAGCTTGCCTTGTCGGATTTTCTTTTTCCCCTGTCGGGTTTGCTCTTCTCCTTGTCGAGTTTGCTCACTTCGGAGGAAGCACATTTCGTTTTGCATCCATTCCCAATCCTTCTCACCCATGCTCCACGCAGAACTTGTTCCTTGATTGACATTGGCTGAGTTACCAACTGGCGGCATAGGCGCCATCTCCGGTTGATAACCTTCTTCTTCATCTGTACCTGCAACATCATCAAAAACAACATCGTCGTACTGTACAGGACTCTCGTATATCCAATTAGCCTCATTTTCAATGCTTATGAAATCAGGCGCAGGTAATGCCAACAAATGGTGGTTACGGATAACCAAAGAGTAATAATCATTAAATACCTTTATCATACCTTGTGTTGTGAGGGTGGCCAGGTCGATTTTTGTCTTACCTGTCACAATAGGCTCTTCCCTCAGCAAAGCACCATATCCAAAGTGGTCGGTGTTGCACCCCAAAATTTGCCCTCCACAAGACAAGTCATTGTGTACTAAGAGGCTCACAAGGTTCACAAGGCATCTCATGAGGTTCACAAGGTTCACAAAGTTCATAATTAGTCAGAAGATTTGACAATTCCCTCAGACAATGTATCCTCCTAAGCAATGCATCCTAAACTAGGGTTTTGACTTTGATCAGGCTAAATGGATTTCCAAGACTTCAAGTGAGCTTCATAACATCTTATATGTGTTCAATAATCCCCATGTCAAGTTTCAAGACTTTCCCAAAAGATTTGCCCAGTCAGATGATCAGATAGGTTAAGATCAGTCTAAGTAGTTAAAAAGTCAAACTGAGGTCAACTGTGGTCAACCCAAAGTCAAACTTCATGATTTTTTGCCAACATCAAGTATATGAAGTAAAATTCATCATTTGATCAAGGGTTGATCATGATTCATCAAGGAGATTTCAGATCATCAAGAATC
This sequence comes from Lathyrus aphaca, assembly GCA_963966055.1. Classification (NCBI taxonomy): domain Eukaryota; kingdom Viridiplantae; phylum Streptophyta; class Magnoliopsida; order Fabales; family Fabaceae; genus Lathyrus; species Lathyrus aphaca. The sequence continues at coordinate 278,872,114 of OZ014523.1, forward strand.
AGGAGTTTCTAAATTAGGGTTTTCACAGGAAAAGTCAACTGAACTTTGACCAGCCATAACTTTCACATGCTTCATCAAGAATTTTCCATCCAAAGCTCATTTTGAAGGAAATTTAATTCTCTACAACTTTGTGTCTCACAAGCCAAGCCCAAAAATGCTTCATTTGGAAGGTATGAGCTAGAATATTATAGGTCCTTTTAAAAGTCAACAAAAAGTCAACATCTTCCAAAGAGCATGAATTGAGAATGATAAAAGATATGGACATGAGAACAAAGAGGTTGGTTAGAGGACTCTTTAAGCTTTCCAAAATGTCCAAGAACACCCTCATAGCATTAAAATTGAAGGATTTATTCCCTTGCAAAGTTGGGAAATTTTTGAATGGTTTATGAAGTAAATGGGGTCTTAGAATCATAATTCTTCAAATGGGCTGACTTTTTTGTGACCCAATGTGTTCCATGACATCATGCACAAAATTTATTTAATATTTTCATAATTTTATTCATTTTATTTTATTTATTATGATTTTTTTATATTAAAAATTATTTTAAATTCAAATAAAATATGAAATAGTGAAGATTTAAAATTATTTTGTTTCTAGAAAGTCATAAAAGTCATTTGGATCTAATTGATACAAGAGTTATGAAGATTATCCCAAAATAGCAATGTTGGATCAAAGAAAAATCAAGTTTTATGACAAATCTTTTTCAATCTTCAATCATCCAAAAAGTCCAAAGATTTATAGCCTTTTTTTGACCTAATTCACTCACCCATATATATAGAACATTTAGCAATCAAAAGGACACGATTTTGCAGCCTCTAATATCACATTCAAACTTCACAAAAACCATCCAAATTCAATTTTCGGTTTCCCTATTACAAGAGGTTTTAAGGTATTTTAAAGACACAAGAAGGTTCCTTGAGCTTCATTGAGTCGAAACCAACTCTTAAACGCATCCAATCCATGCTCATACACACAATCCGAATGCATCTTGTTCATGTTTAAATTTTTTTCGATTTGAATGATTTGTGCCTTAATAATGAAAACTAACTATGGATTTGTGTTTGTTGTGATGTTTAGAAACTTTCTGGATGATTTAATTCAATTCTTATGGACTGTATCGAAATCCACCATTACTAGGGTTTGAAGCTCCAATTCGGGAACCTAGCATTTAGGGCCTCTAAATGAAATCTAAGAACATGGCTGTGACCTATGAGACTCTTATAATTGATCTGGGCTTCGAATTTGAATTGATATTATGATTTGCTTGGTGATTGAAAAACATAGGATTCTTGTTTTAAAAACTTGCAGGAAAATTCGCAGGAATATTCAAAGGAAAATTCGCAGGTAATTTGAATGAAGAAGATGAAGTCCAGCGCGCGCTTTCTGATTTTTAAAATTTGTTTTAATATTTTAATTGAATTGTTTATGTTTTATTTCACAAATGCGATGGTGGCTCAGATGGTGGATGCGTGCGTTTAGAGACTCTTTGGCCTGGGTTCGATTCCCATCAGGCCATTTTGTGTTGTTTTGTTTTTTTCATGATTTTTGCAGGTTAGAAAACAAAAGGCATTGTTGCTCATTCAATATCACCAGCGCATGCGCAGCCCAGTGGAAGGGAGGTTGGTCCATGATGTGTAAAGCCTAGGGCCTGGGTTCGAATCCCAGCCCCAGGTAAGTTGCAATTTTTTGTTCTTTTATTTTTGATTTGTTTATTTAAATCTTTTGTTTAATTATTATAAAAAATATATAATTATGTTTAATATGTAAATAATTCTAGGTTAATATTTATATATTCTAAAAAATTTCTAAAAAATATTTTCTAAAGCTAATTTCTTATTTGTTTGAATTAAAATATATGTATATTTGTTTATTAATTAAATTAGTATTAGGCATTAAATTAAAATATTTTTGTACTTAAAACCCTAATTATATTATAAACCCTAATTTATTTTTCTAAAACAATTCAAAAACCCTAATTTTCTTTTATGATTTTAATTTCTTATTTTCATTATGTTTGTTTAATTATAATTAATAAATATTTCTAATATGTATATATAAGTAAATTATTAAACTATTAATCATGTTTATTAGTATAATTATTATGGTTTATTTTTCTTCTTAAAAATTCTTAAAAAATGATTATTTATTTAAATTTGAACTTTTAATTTGTTTTCTATGTTATATTATTATGCTAACATATTTTTCTCTTATATTTATTTTATTTATTATTACTAACCTTTTTATTTATTTATTTATTTATTTATTATATGCTTATTATTTATGTTGTTTCTTTTCATTATAATGTAATTGTGCAAGCTATGTAATAGTGGTAGAATTTTTATTATTTATTTTGCCATGGTTAGTAAATTAGGGAGTGCAAACATGTTTGTATCTTAAAATTAAATTTAGGTCACTAATTATAAGATAAATATTTAAATTTGTACACGCACACACGTAAGTCGATCTTGGATCGCCATCTCACTTCTTAAGGGTTACCTCTCATGTTGCCTAAACAAAAAGGTCAAGTAAGGTGTATAAAGCAAAGTCCCTTATCTTATTAAATATCATCTTGTCCCTTTAAAGAATTATAAGATCAAGTCCCTTCATGGTTGCCTTCGTAAATGATCTTGTCCCTTTCGAACAAAAGATGATAAGTCCCTTCGAATTGCTAATACACCTTACAGTTGCCTAATCACAGATGACCCTTCACTTGTCCCTCATAACATCCAAGGTAATGACTACTTATTCCTTAATAATAGGGATAGTCTTGCCATTTAAAGGGCATTTAAGAACATAAAAGATTTAACTTAGGGTAGGTTCCTCTTATGTACTTGCTCACCTTTTCAAAACATTTCAAAAACACTTCACATTTTCAAACAAATTTTCAAAACAAAGTCTTTATATATATCCGTACATGGATCATTATAAAGCACTTAAGAAAATTTCTAATCACACACTACACTTCTCAAAAACATTTTAAAGTGAGCTAAGTAACTAAGAGCCCATGGATAACCATGGATGTAAAGGGTGCTAACACCTTCCCTTTACATAACCTACCCCCCGAACCCAAAAAATCTTTTTAAGGTCTTTCCTGTTCTTTTATGTCCTTTCCTTTGGATAAAATAAAAGTCGGTGGCGACTCTTGCTATTCGCAACATTTAACTAAAGTCAGTTCTCCCACCGTGTTACAGAACTGGCGACTCTGCTGGGGATTTAATAAAAGAGTGGTACCCTTAGGAATTAGATCACTTTAAACTTGTTTGCTTTGTTTGCTTTATACTTATCTATTGGGTGTTCTTATGTGTGAAAGATCCTAACCCGGATCTAGTGTACCTTAGGTAAATGGCAATAGACCAAGGAAATTGTACGGCGTATACCGATATGGTTGATCTGGTGGCCATAGTTAGTGTGACTTCTTGGTTGGTGCTTATGTTACTTAAGTAAAGTTGAGGATAATATGAGGCTGCCATATGTTGTCAATACACTAACTAACTTTTAGAACCTTAGTCATCCCATCTTGGCCTTTAGAAAGTAGTGAGATAGCCGGCTTTGGTGAAGACTGAAGTTGGTTGATACTCGATACTACGCTCATTGAGATCCTAAACTTGGAGGGTTTTGGTTGGCAAGTAAGTTGCCTACTGAACAACCACCCTTGTGAAGGATCAATGATATTGAGATCCCTTAGAACCTGGTTATTTTTGTAGGACTGGATGAACCAACTAAACTTCAGGGGAGGGTACTTACCTTTAAACCTCATGCAAGCCTTCAAACCTAGGGCTATTGTGTGACTTGTTTGTGTGTGCCACATGTCTTTGATTGAACATAACATCATAGCATCATCATGCATCATAAGCATAGCATTTTCACTAACCATTTCAAGGACCAAAGGATTTATCTTTGTTCTTTGTTGCAGGTCATGGCTTCTGCTCGTAGGAATACTATCAGGATCAACTTTGTAGGAATACCTCCTAAGCTTAAGGAATTGGTCTCTCAAGTTTCTGAAAACTCCCAGTTTATCAAGAGACATGGTCACCTATTGGATCTAATCACCTCAGGGTTTAATGAAGACATGATGAGTGTTCTGTTTCAGTTCTTTGATCCTACACATCATTGTTTCACGTTCCCTGACTATCAGCTGGTTCCTACAATGGAGGAGTTCTCCAAACTTCTGGGTATATACATGTCCTTGATCAGAAACCCTTCACAGGCTTGGAAAAAGAGCCTAAACTTGAAGTTATGTTGCAGCTTTACATTTGAAGAAATCAGACATTGTCCTAGAAACAAGGAGTGGAGTCAAGGGTATTCTTGCTAAGGTATTGATGGAGAAAGCTCAAGTGTTCCTGAAGGCTATGAGCTATGATGCTTTTGAGGAGATCTTAGCCTTGTTGATTTATGGCTTAGTGTTGTTCCCCAATCCAGATCAGTTCATAGACGTACACGCCATCAACATATTCCTGATTCATAATCCAGTGCCTACATTACTTGGGGACATCCTGCACTCTCTTCATACCCGTACTACAAAGGCACGAGGAACTCTGATGTGCTGCATACCTTTGCTATCTAGGTGGTTTATTTCTCACCTTCCTCGATCAGTGATGAAGAATGAACAAGGGTTCAGGTGGTCCAAGAGAATCATGTCACTCTCTCATTCAGATATTCATTGGTGCTCACGATCTATGGAGAGTGTTACCATGATTGACCGTTGTGGAGAATTCCATAATGTGCCACTCCTTGGCATAAGATGGGGCATTACTTACAATCCTTCTTTAGCTCTACGTCAGTTTGGTTACGCTCGAAGTGATGATCCTTATGACATGTTTATTCAGGGTATTGTGTTCGACTACGACAACGATCTACAGGGTTACCGTCAAAGGTTCATACTAGCTTTGGGTAAAGTGAACAAGGTTGACAGCAAGACTCTGGAACCAAAGTACTCCATTCCTATGGAACCTTACCTCAGATGGGTGCGATCTCGTGCTCAAACTCTTATGATGCCATATCCTGCTATTCTACCAGTTACTATAGAACCTGTTGCAGAAGGAGATACCCCTTATACCATCCTTCATCCAGACATGCCCACTAACCTGGAAGAATTGCAGAAATCCTGGATCCAACTAAAGGAACAAAGAAATATCTTCGAAGCTCAATTCAGGATTAGCCAAGAAAAAATCCTGGAGCTAACAAAACAACTTCACGAGGAGCGGAATCTCAACTCATACCTCAACACAAAGAGGAAACGTCCATGGGAGACTTAAAACCCCATATCTGTATTCATTTCATTTTTGATTGTAAGCCAAATGGCAAACAAGTTTATTGATTACTAATAAAAGTTTACTTTCTGGTTGTTTAAACAAATTTAAATCCTGCGGTCCTTGGAAACATTGCATATGCATTTACATACCATGTCATTGCATCACAGGTTTCTTATGAACAGGTATCTTATCTTCTCGTTGTTTATTTCAGTAGAAATGGATCTCGAACAATCTGTCAAAGATCTTCAAGCTCAGAATGCTCAGTTTCAGGAAATGATTCTGAATTTGTCCAAGGGGCAAGAAGAGTTAAAAGCAATCCTCTCTAAGGACATGAAGAAGAAGAATCCTGAGGACAACAAAGATGATCAGCTGAAACAACTACAAGCTGAGATGGCAGAGATGAGGATCCAGATGAATGGCCAAATGGCTCTTATCCAGAGTTTGGCCCAGGGGAAAGAAGAGCTGAGAAGCTTTGTCAATAAGCTTCGGCATAACAGAGTTGGGAATCTAATCATCAGTCAACCTCCATTAAAACAAGCTGACTTGGCTGAAAGGAAAGTAAGGATAAGAGAAGGAAAGAGACAGGCTACTACTGACCATCCTTCAATGGAAGAAAGAAGGCCTTGTAAGGTTAATCCACTTCTATACAAGGAATGTAGAAGACAGTTCATTCGGTTCAGCACACCAATGTCACAATTTTTGCAATGCCTGTTGGAGATGAAGTTGATTTCCTTGGAAAATTCTCCTAAAAATCCTAACACCTCTTCTCCTTGCTATAATCCCAAAGCAAGGTGTATGTACCACTCCGACAGTCCTGGACACGACACAAATAACTGTTGGGCATTGAAGAATAAGATTCAAGACCTAATTGACGAAGGAATACTCGAGGTTATGCCAGAAGGCCAGGTTGAGTTCTTCTATCGTCCATTAAGCATCAAAGTTTCCAGATAACTGGAGTGACAAGTTTAGAGGAAGAGACTTTGAGAACATTTGAATTTTCATTTGTAATTTCTTTTGTTTGTTTAAACACTTACTATTATGTCAAACTTTTGTTTTCATTAATGCATTGCATATGTTTGTCTTGAATTAATCCATTCGTTTCACTATATTTTGAACTATGCTTCATGTTTCTATTTTGTGATATTTAACTCCTGATAAAGCTATAAGCCTGTAGAGGGAGGATGACGAAAACAATACCATAATATTAGGCAGTATGCTTTTGAACAGACTATGCTGACGATGTACATGCATTGTTTCAATTCCTAAACAGTGGATATATAAGGAAGTTAATCCCTAGTCAACCCTTTTGAGCCTATGAAGTAGGAGTTTTTATTCTCGCACAAATTAAAACCCTTATTCATAACCCGAGGCAGGGTAGTTACTCGGTTAACTCAAATATGCCAATTATCTGTGTTGTACACAACTAATGATGGTTCTCTGTAATCATTAAACCTGATAGTCAATATCCAGCAAAAGAAAAACCCACTAAGTCAAAACATATGAAGGAGACTTAGTAAAAAAAAATTGATAAATTTCGCTGACTGTAATTTTGAAACAAACAGTTCAGGCAAAAAGAAGGGATAACAAAGTCAAAAGAAAAAAGAGGTCACTATGAATCCTCAACAAAGAATGATGACTGGATGTTCAAATAAATTTTTGGTTTCTGAACCATCACAAATGTCAGTGTTACAATTCCAAACTCCTTTGAGCCTCAATGCATAAGTTAACTGAGCATAGGACTGAAGAACATCATGGAGATTGGGTTGGGTACAAATAAAATTTGAGTCTTTATCCTTTGTTTCTTAAACCGTGAACTAGGCCATATTACAACCCTTTAAAAGTCCTAACTGAAGCATGGTTAGTTCGAAAGCGTATTGCTACAAAAAGGTATCCTGACTCCTTTAGGGCTTATTATAAAACTTGAGTTAATATCACAGTTTTCATAAAAATTGTTTTTTCTAAAAATAACTCTTTTTCAAAAACTTCAAGACAGACATAAGCATTGCATTTTTGAATATATTTGTTTGCATATACCTGAGTGTTTGATAAATAGAGAAACTTACAGGATGAATTTTCAATAAATCAAAGTCCTTCCGATAAACAAAGTTGCTTCCTGGATCAAAGTCCATGTATACAAAGGGGCATAGTCATTATCTCCCAATCAAGGGGGCAGGCCATGATACTTCCTAACTCATTTGGGGCAATCAGGACAGGATTCAATTATGTTTAAGTAGCCAGGGGCAGATCTCCTCATCCATCTAAATTACCAAGGGTAACATTATAAAGTTCATGATGTCAGGGGCATATTATTGTGGGGAATTCTACTTATTTCTCTTGAGGTAACTACATTCAGATACTTCCATTATGGGACAATTCATCCTCAACCAAGGGGCAATGCTTTCTTTTCAAATCTAATACCCGGAGCGTATATGGTCCATCACAATTTGAAGACACGTTCCTCTCATTGTATTACCTTGATATTGGATTCTCAGCAGAAGCCATTGTGGAAATAAATTGTCTACGCCAGTAGTATCAGATGGTATCAGTATCATGTCTTCAGATCCAGCTATGAGGATTTCTGGGAAGGTATTCAGGAAAGTTAAGAATCTCAGGAGCTCTAAATCCAATTGGTTATACACTCTCGAAGTTGAAACGATTCTGTTTTCAAGTTCAGCTTTACTTTTCCCTTTGAATCCAGATTTACTTTTACCCTATTTACATAAGAGAAACGTCCATTGGTTGTGTTTGAATGTATGTATGCTTTTGAATATGATTGATGTTTACCATAAATGCATGAAAATGCAGTAATAGTATTTACTAAGGACGAACAAAGGGAAGGAATTCAACGAAGCTTCGCCGGTTCATCCCCACAAGACAGCTACAAATCCCCCAGTAGGGCAAATCTATCATCATAGATACTTCAAGTTAAATCTCCCCTTGAATTTATGTCCATCTCTTTTATCCTCAGTCGGGATACTCAGGAACTTATTCCTTCAATAGGAGTACGACGAACGAAGACGGGAAGTTATGAATACTATACTATCAAACGAAGATGGGAGGTTATGAATACTATATTATCAAGCGAGACGGGAACGAGTTCCTCATATTCTTCAGCAACGAATCGGGATTTATTTTCCCTGGCCAGCAGTTGTTATACAAAGATATCCAGACGCTTCAGGCTGCATGATTCATACATACATCATTTACATCATACCATAACATACATATCCACAATGCATAATGCATTTACTTAGAAGAACCATGCCATGCATGCATACATATGGCATAAACTAACATTCTCCTTGCAGGATAGTTATATGTAGGTAAAACAATATCAACAACTTACAACGGGTCAGAAATGATCCATACATTTGCTTAAGATGTCCTTGAATATCAGGCAAACGGTCTGTAAAAAGATCCATTCCCTGGTTCAAGACATTATTCAGAAGAATAAATCCTGACGTTCTTTTGGCCCTTGAATAACAGGCAAATGGTCTGTAAAAGGATCCATTCCCTGGTTCAAGACATTATTCAGAAGAACAAATCCTGACGTTCTTTTGGCCCTTGAATAGCAGGAAAACGGTCTGTAAAAAGATCCATTCCCTGGTTCAAGACATTATTCAGAAGAACAAATCCTGACGTTCTTTTGGCCCTTGAATAGCAGGAAAACGGTCTGTAAAAAGATCCATTCCCTAGTTCAAGACATTATTCAGAAGAACAAATCCTGACGTTCTTTTGGCCCTTGAATAGCAGGCAAACGGTCTGTAAAAGGATCCATTCCCTGGTTCAAGACATTATTCAGAAGAACAAATCCTGACGTTCTTTTGGCCCTTGAATAGCAGGCAAACGGTCTATACAAAGATCCATTCCCTGGTTCAAGATATTTTTCAGAAGAACTAATCCTGACGTTCTTTTGGCCCTTGAATAGCAGGCAAACGGTCTGTACAAAGATCCATTCCCTGGTTCAAGATATTTTTCAGAAGAACTAATCTTGACGTTCTTTTGGCCCTTGAATAGCAGGAAAACGGTCTGTACAAAGATCAATTCCCTGGTTCAAGATATTTTTCAGAAGAACTAATCCTGACGTTCTTTTGGCCCTTGAATAGCAGGCAAACGGTCTGTAAGAAGATCTATTCCCTGGTTCAAGATATTTTTCAGAAGAACTAATCCTGACGTTCTTTTGACCTTGAATAGCAGGCAAATGGTCTGTAAGAAGATCCATTCCCTGGTTCAAGATATTTATCAGAAGAACTAATCCTGACGTTCTTTTGACCTTGAATAGCAGGCAAACGGTCTGTAAGAAGATCCATTCCCTGGTTCAAGATATTTTTCATAAGAACTAATCCTGACGTTCTTTTGGCCCTTGAATAGCAGGCAAACAGTTTATACCAAGATCCATTCCCTGGTTCAAGATATTTTTCAGAAGAACTAATCCTGACGTTCTTTTGGCCCTTGAATAGCAGGCAAACGGTCTGTAAGAAGATCTATTCCCTGGTTCAAGATATTTTTCAGAAGAACTAATCCTGACGTTCTTTTGACCTTGAATAGCAGGCAAATGGTCTGTAAGAAGATCCATTCCCTGGTTCAAGATATTTATCAGAAGAACTAATCCTGACGTTCTTTTGACCTTGAATAGCAGGCAAACGGTCTGTAAGAAGATCCATTCCCTGGTTCAAGATATTTTTCATAAGAACTAATCTTGACGTTCTTTTGGCCCTTGAATAGCAGGCAAACAGTTTATACCAAGATCCATTCCCTGGTTCAAGATATTTTTCAGAAGAACTAATCCTGACGTTCTTTTGGCCCTTGAATAGCAGGCAAACGGTCTGTACAAAGATCCATTCCCTGGTTCAAGATATTTTTCAGAAGAACTAATCCTGACGTTCTTTTGGCCCTTGAATAGCAGGCAAACGGTCTGTACAAAGATCAATTCCCTGGTTCAAGATATTTTTCAGAAGAACTAATCCTGACGTTCTTTTGGCCCTTGAATAACAGGCAAACGGTCTGTACAAAGATCCATTCCCTGGTTCAAGATATTTTTCAGAAGAACTAATCCTGACGTTCTTTTGGCCCTTGAATAGCAGGCAAACGGTCTGTATAAAGAACAATTTCCTGGTTCAAGATATTTTTCAGAAGAACTAATCCTGACGTTCTTTTGGCCCTTGAATAGCAGGCAAACGGCAAACGGTTTGTACAAAGATCCATTCCCTAATCCAAGATATTTCCAGAAGAGATAATCATCACAAAGATTTATTTCTACTGGTCCAGTCAACAGTTCAAAATTATGTTGCATAAACGATTCAGAGACGGCCTATATGAAGACCTAATGCTGATATCCAATATCAACAGTAAAATATTGTCACCTTCTGATATTATGGATGGCATCTTTAAGCCTATCTCCAGTTCTTCCAAGTGGCATCCTCAAGCCCACTCAAGCATATACAACTAATCATCAGTGTTACTTTACGCACTGGCGAGTGCAAATTTTTGGGCTTTTGTGTTCAATCCCCTTCAACCTTCCAGGTCACGAATGGCACATATACCAATCTAACCCCTCAGGTTTCAGAAAATTGAACAGGGGCAGCTGTTGCACCCCAAAATTTGCCCTCCACAAGACAAGTCATTGTGTACTAAGAGGCTCACAAGGTTCACAAGGTTCACAAGGCATCTCATGAGGTTCACAAGGTTCACAAAGTTCATAATTAGTCAGAAGATTTGACAATTCCCTCAGACAATGCATCTTCCTAAGCAATGCATCCTAAACTAGGGTTTTGACTTTGATCAGGCTAAGTGGATTTCCAAGACTTCAAGTGAGCTTCATAACATCTTATATGTGTTCAAGAATCCCCATGTCAAGTTTCAAGACTTTCCCAAAAGATTTGCCCAGTCAGATGATCAGATAGGTTAAGATCAGTCTAAGTAGTTAAAAAGTCAAACTTAGGTCAACTGTGGTCAAACCAAAGTCAAACTTCATGATTTTTTGCCAACATCAAGTATATGAATTAAAATCCATCATTTGATCAAGGGTTGATCATGATTCATCAAGGATATTTCAGATCATCAAGAATCAGGAGTTTCTAAATTAGGGTTTTCATAGGAAAAGTCAACTGAACTTTGACCAGCCATAACTTTCACATGCTTCATCAAGAATTTTCCATCCAAAGCTCATTTTGAAAGAAATTGAATTCTCTACAACTTTGTGTCTCACAAGCCAAGCCCAAAAATGCTTCATTTGGAAGGTATGAGCTAGAACATTATAGGTCCTTTTAAAAGTCAACAAAAAGTCAACATCTTCCAAAGAGCATAACTTGAGAATGATAAAAGATATGGACATGAGACAAAAGAGGTTGGTTATAGGACTCTTTAAGCTTTCCAAAATGTCCAAGAACACCCTCATAGCATTAAAATTGAAGGATTTGTTCCCTTGCAAAGTTGGGAAATTTTTGAATGGTTTATGAAGTAAATGGGGTCTTAGAATCATAATTCTTCAAATGGGCTGACTTTTTTGTGACCCAATGTGTTCCATGACATCATGCACGAAATTTATTTAATATTTTCATAATTTTATTCATTTTATTTTATTTATTATGATTTTTTTATATTAAAAATCATTTTAAATTCAAATAAAATATGAAATAGTGAAGATTTAAAATTATTTTGTTTCTAGAAAGTCATAAAAGTCATTTGGATCTAATTGATACAAGAGTTATGAAGATTATCCCAAAATAGCAATGTTGGATCAAAGAAAAATCAAGTTTTATGACAAATCTTTTTCAATCTTCAATCATCCAAAAAGTCCAAAGATTTATAGCCTTTTTTTGACCTAATTCACTCACCCATATATATAGAACATTTAGCAATCAAAAGGACACGATTTTGCAGCCTCTAATATCACATTCAAACTTCACAAAAACCATCCAAATTCAATTTTCGGTTTCCCTATTACAAGAGGTTTTAAGGTATTTTAAAGACACAAGAAGGCTCTTTGAGCTTCATTGAGTCGAAACCAACTCTTAAACGCATCCAATCCATGCTCATACACACAATCCGAATGCATCTTGTTCATGTTTAAATTTTTTTCGATTTGAAAAATTTGTGCCTTAATAATGAAAACTAACTATGGATTTGTGTTTGTTGTGATGTTTAGAAACTTTCTGGATGATTTAATTCAATTCTTATGGACTGTATCGAAATCCACCATTACTAAGGTTTGAAGCTCCAATTCGGGAACATAGCATTTAGGGTCTCTAAATGAAATCTAAGAACATGGTTGTGACCTATGAGACTCTTATAATTGATCTGGGCTTCGAATTTGAATTGATATTATGATTTGCTTGGTGATTGAAAAACATAGGATTCTGGTTTTAAAAACTTGCAGGAAAATTCGCAGGAATATTCAAAGGAAAATTCGCAGGTAATTTGAATGAAGAAGATGAAGTCCAGCGCGCGCTTTCTGATTTTTAAAATTTGTTTTAATATTTTAATTGAATTGTTTATGTTTTATTTCACGAATGCGTTGGTGGCTCAGATGGTGGATGCGTGCGTTTAGAGACTCTTTGGCCTGGGTTCGATTCCCATCAGGCCATTTTGTGTTGTTTTGTTTTTTTCATGATTTTTGCAGGTTAGAAAACAAAAGGCATTGTTGCTCATTCAATATCACCAGCGCATGCGCAACCCAGTGGAAGGGAGGTTGGTCCAGGATGTGTAAAGCCTAGGGCCTGGGTTCGTATCCCAGCCCCAGGTAAGTTGCAATTTTTTGTTCTTTTATTTTTGATTTGTTTATTTAAATCTTTTGTTTAATTATTATAAAAAATATATAATTATGTTTAATATGTAAATAATTCTAGGTTAATATTTATATATTCTAAAAAATTTCTAAAAAATATTTTCTAAAGCTAATTTCTTATTTGTTTGAATTAAAATATATGTATATTTGTTTATTAATTAAATTAGTATTAGGTATTAAATTAAAATATTTTTGTACTTAAAACCCTAATTATATTATAAACCCTAATTTATTTTTCTAAAACAATTCAAAAACCCTAATTTTCTTTTATGATTTTAATTTCTTATTTTCATTATGTTTGTTTAATTATAATTAATAAATATTTCTAATATGTATATATAAGTAAATTATTAAACTATTAATCATGTTTATTAGTATAATTATTATGGTTTATTTTTCTTCTTAAAAATTCTTAAAAAATGATTATTTATTTAAATTTGAACTTTTAATTTGTTTTCTATGTTATATTATTATGCTAACCTATTTTTCTCTTATATTTATTTTATTTATTATTACTAACCTTTTTATTTATTTATTTATTTATTATATGCTTATTATTTAAGTTGTTTCTTTTCATTATAATGTAATTGTGCAAGCTATGTAATAGTGGTAGAATTTTTATTATTTATTTTGCCATGGTTAGTAAATTAGGGAGTGCAAACATGTTTGTATCTTAAAATTAAATTTAGGTCACTAATTATAAGATAAATATTTAAATTTGTACACGCACACACGTAAGTCGATCTTGGATCGCCATATCACTTCTCAAGGGTTACCTCTCATGTTGCCTAAACAAAAAGGTCAAGTAAGGTGTATAAAGCAAAGTCCCTTATCTTATTAAATATCATCTTGTCCCTTTAAAGAATTATAAGATCAAGTCCCTTCATGGTTGCCTTCGTAAATGATCTTGTCCCTTTCGAACAAAAGATGATAAGTCCCTTCGAATTGCTAATACACCTTACAGTTGCCTAATCACAGATGACCCTTCACTTGTCCCTCATAACATCCAAGGTAATGACTACTTATTCCTTAATAATAGGGATAGTCTTGCCATTTAAAGGACATTTAAGAACATAAAAGATTTAACTTAGGGTAGGTTCCTCTTATGTACTTGCTCACCTTTTCAAAACATTTCAAAAACACTTCACATTTTCAAACAAATTTTCAAAACAAAGTCTTTATATATATCCGTACATGGATCATTATAAAGCACTTAAGAAAATTTCTAATCACACACTACACTTCTCAAAAACATTTTAAAGTGAGCTAAGTAACTAAGAGCCCATGGATAACCATGGATGTAAAGGGTGCTAACACCTTCCCTTTACATAACCTACCCCCCGAACCCAAAAAATCTTTTTAAGGTCTTTCCTGTTCTTTTATGTCCTTTCCTTTGGATAAAATAAAAGTCGGTGGCGACTCTTGCTATCCGCAACATTTAACTAAAGTCAGTTCTCCCACCGTGTTACAGTCGGCAATTTGGGTTATCATGCCTCCCACTGATACCTCTCCCGAGTTGGCATTTGCCACTCTTTTCAGATGGTTAGCCGCAAAAGCCGCGACATTGATCAGATCTTTGTTGGCCATGCCATACAACAGGTATAACTCTTTCTGAGTTGCTACACCCGTGATGTCTCCTCTACAAAATAAGGTGTATGCCAAGACTTTCTATGCATATCTGAAGCAAGGGTTGTGGATGCACGAAGCCTTTGCCGCCTTAGCGACATACTCGGGATTTCCTATGATAGCTCTCCAGAAGTCACCTGCAGCAACATTAGTTGGGGGAGCTCCAGGTCCGAAGCTAGGCAGCTTCAGGACTTCTCCTAGTTCCGCTAAGGATAATGAATGAGTAGTATTAAACAGACGGAACCTTAATGTTCCAAAATATTCCTCATCGACACCCGTCCACCTGTGCTTCAACTGGAACTACAAAGAACTCAAAAATTCGAAAGTTATGCGCTCATAGGTCGGCGCTTAAAATTGCATAAATTCAAGCATGCCTAAAGTATGAAACATCCTATGAACTTCGAATCTCAGCCCTAAATTATCAAGCATGTCATTACAGATATACCTCGCGGGAATTAACTTACGCTTGACCAATACGGAGTATTTCCGTTGATGCTCCGGCTCCTCAAACAATATGTCATGAGCATTTGCCATACAGTGTGGCCTCTTCCGGGGGCGAGATGGCTCCGCTACGGCCTTTCTAGTGTCTCTTCTTGGAGGCATTCTTGACTACCTGCAAAAATGAACAAACAAAATTCGAAATTTGAATTAGGAAAAACCGTCACCGTAGGAGTGACAAGGGAGATGAGGGGAACACTTTTTGTGAAGAGAGTATAGAGTTTTGGTGAGTGGGTGTTGGAGAAATGGAAGGTTTTTTTGGTGAGGTGACAATGGAGGCTATGGTTTTAGAAGAGGAGAAAGTGGAGAAGAAAGCAAAGTTATGTGAAAAATAAAACTGAAAAATGCAATTAAGGGTAAATGAGTGGTTTAGTGATAAAAAATCGTGGGTCCCACTCATTAAAAGTGTAAAAAAAATTGAAAAACTTTGTCCCGCACTCCTGACACGGGTCGTGTCGTGCAACACGGGCACCCGTTTCAGGTCCTTGCATCCATAAAACAAACATTAAAAGGAAGGGGTTGTTCAGACTCTGCAACACGGGCACCCGTGTTGCACCCCTATATTCCACATGGCCTTGACTGTCAATCCTCATCTCTTCCTGACACGGGTCGTGTCATGGGACACGGGCACCCGTGTCAGGGCCTTGACTTTTCGAAAAAACGTGTTTTTCACCATTCGAACCATTTTTCTTTCTTTTACCGACTCTGTGAGACGTTGCTTCAGCCTACCTACAAAATGAACAAATAAAAATTAAATGAAACCATCGTAGGTTGCCTCCCACGCAGCGCTGCGTTTAACGTCGCATGGCTCGACGGTCATTCGTCCTACTGGATAAGACGAATGAAATTTGCATGATCTCTAGGTTGTCCTTGAAAATAAGGCTTCAACCTTTGCCCGTTCACTTTGAAGATGTCTCTGTCAGCTTGATTCTTTATCTCGACTGCCCCATGAGTGAAGACTCGATGCACCTCAAACGGTCCCGACCACTTAGATTTGAGTTTCCCGGGAAAGAGTTTCAACCTTGAGTTATACAGTAAGACAAGTTGTCCTTCAAAAAATTCTTTCGTTTGAATTCTCTTGTCATGCCATTTCTTTGTTTGATCTTTGTACATCTTAGCATTCTCATATGCTCGGTTCCGGAATTCCTCCAATTCACGCAGTTGGAGTATGCGAGATCTTCCGACATTAGCTAGGTCCATATTCAAATACTTAGTAGCCCAGAAATCCTTGTGTTCAAGTTCCAACGGTAAATGGCATGCCTTTCCATAAACCAGGTGATACGGTGACATGTCGATCGGTGTTTTAAAGGTCGTTCGGTACGCCCATAGAGCGTCATCCAACTTAACAAACCAATCCTTTCAAGACGTGTTGACTGTCTTTTCCAGAATTTGTTTGAGTTGTCTATTTGATACCTCTACTTGGCCACTTGTTTGCGGATGGTATGGAGTGGCTACCCAGTGTTTCACGTTATATTTTTGTAGAAGCTTCTCCATGAGTGATTTAGGAAATGAGTTCCTCCATCACTTATTAAAGCTCTTGGTACACCAAATCTTGCGAATATATTATCTTTTAAGAATTTGGTAACAACTTTCGCATCGTTGGTGGGCAATGCCACCGCTTCAACCCACTTTGACACGTAATCCACCACAACTAAGATGTATGTCTTTCCGAATGACTGAGGAAATGGTCCCATGAAGTCTATCCCCCACACATCAAATAACTCTACTTCAAGCATAGAGTTTTGGGGAATTTGATTCCTTCTTGATATGTTTCCGGTCCTCTGACATCTGTCACACTCCTTTACCAACTGTTGAGCATCTTTGAATAAGGTAGGCAAATATAGCCCTGATTGAAGGACTTTACCCGCTGTCCTGTCACCACTAAAATGCCCTCCGTACTCGGAATCATGACATGCTTTTAATACATCTTTCTGTTCTCCTTCAGGTACACACCTTCTGACCAAACCATCCACTCCTCTTTTATACAGATAAGGATCATCCCACAGATAAAACCTGCAATCATGAACAAACTTTTTTCTTCTGTTAGTGTCAAAATCGTCAGGTATAATACCACCGACCAGATAGTTCGCATAATCCGCAAACCATGGAACACCAATCACAAATAGGATGTGTTCGTCTGCGAACTCATCCTTTATAGGACATTTATCCTCATTTTCTTTGATCGGTGAAATTCGCGACAGGTGATCTGCTACAGTGTTCTCACAACCTTTTTTATCACGAATCTCAACATCAAATTCTTGAAGGAGTAGAATCCACCTCAAAAGCCTAGGTTTTGAATCCTGTTTGGCAAAAAACTATTTCAAAGCAGTATGGTCAGTATAAACAATCACTTTTGAACCCAACAGATATTGCCTGAATTTATCAAAGGCATAAACCACAGCTAATAACTCCTTTTCGGTAGTCGCGTAATTAATCTGTGCAGGGTTCAAAACGTGACTAGCATAATAAATAACATGCAACAACTTATTCCTACGCTGCCCCAATACAACTCCCACCGCAATACCACTAGCATCACACATAATTTCAAAGGGTAGGGACCAATCGGGAGCAATAACAATAGGTGCCGACACTAATTCTTTTTTAAGTGTCTCAAAAGCATCGGTGCACTTCTTATCAAACACAAAAACCTTATCTTTAACCAACAGAGCAGTTAAAGGTTTGACTATCTTTGAGAAGTCTCTTATGAACCTGTGGTAAAAACCCGCATGTCCTAAGAAGCTTCTTATACCTTTCTCGTTAATCGGTGGTGGTAGCTTTGAGATTACTTTCACTTTCGCTTGATCAACTTTGATCCCTTTTTGTGAGATCTTGTGACCAAGAACAATGCCTTCTCGTACCATGAAATGACATTTTTCCCAGTTAAGGATTAAATTACTTTCCTGACATCGCTGCAAAACAAGTGAAAGGTTAGATAAACAGTGATCAAATGAAGATCCAAACACGGAGAAATCATCCATGAACACTTCCATGTGCTTTTCTAGCATATCAGCAAAAATGGATATCATGCATCTTTGGAATGTAGCGGGGGCATTACATAGCCCGAATGGCATCCTCCTATATGCAAAAATGCCAAAAGGACATGTAAACGCCTTCTTCTCTTGATCCTCCGGTGCAACTGCCATTTGATTGTATCCGGAGTAACCATCCAAAAAACAATAGTAATCATGTCCCGCTAGTCTCTCCAACATCTGGTCAATGAATGGCAACGGAAAATGGTCTTTTCTCGTAGCCAAGTTCAATCTTCTATAATCAATGCAAACTCTCCATCCAGTAACAGTTCTAGTAGGAATCAACTCATTTTTTTCATTAGTTATTACGGTTGTTCCTCCCTTTTTGGGCACCACATGGACCGGGCTCACCCAAGCACTATCTGATATAGGATAGATCAATCACGCATCTAATAGCTTAACAACTTCCTTTCGCACAACCTCCTTTATCACAGGGTTCAATCTCCTTTGGGGATGCACAACCGGTTTGTGATCTTCTTCCATGAGTATTTTGTGCATGCACACAGTAGGACTTATACCTTTAAGGTCTTCAATTTTCCACCCAATTGCTCCCTTAAATTTCTTAAGAACTCCAATCAAATTGTCCTCTTGCACACTTTTCAAATTAGCGCTAATAATAGCTGGACATTTTTCTTCAGTGTCGAGAAAGACATATTTGAGATTCTCAGGTAGTTGTTTCAATTCTGATATCTTCAGCTTGTCTTCACCTTCATTAACCATTATAGGTTGTCTTAGCTCTTCCCACCGATGCATTCTAACTCTTTTCAGGATTGGTTGAGTTTCAAGCATTGCTACCACTTCCATATCACTACTTTCGACTTCCTCATCATCTTCAAAAATAGACATACTCAGTACCCTTTCTAGAGGCAATTGGGATACACTCTCTAAATGTTCACTAGCTTCCACTTGTTCTAACATTTGTATGTTACTACTAGTGCCAACATCATCTTTATACTTCAAAGTGTTCCTAACATCAATTTTTAACTCTTCATCGTACACTTTCAAAGTGAGTGTTCCCCCTTCCATATCTATCAGAACTCTCCCGGTTTCTAAGAATGGTCTGCCCAAAATTTAAGGAATTTCTTCATCTTCAGGCATTTCAAGAATCAGAAAATCAACCGGAAACACAAACTTGTCCACTCTAACCAGGATATCATGGACTACTCCATATGGCCGCCTCACAGAATGGTCTGCAAACTGGAGAGTCATCCGAGTATCTTGAACAACACCGATACCCAACTTTTTGTAGATGGATAGAGGCATTAAACTAATGCTCGCTCCCAAATCAATGATAGCTCTCTTGAATGGCTGGTCACCGATGGTGCATGGAATGGTGACAACTCCTCTATCTTTTTTCTTCACCGGAATCTTTAGTCCCTGCAAAATAGCACTACAAGTTTCGGTTAGAATAATAGGTTTAGCTCCCATGGTCCTCTTTTTAGCAATGATATCTTTCATGAATTTGGCATAGGTGGGCATTTGCTCAAGTGCTTCAAGTAATGGAATATTCAGCTCCAGCTTCTTGAACAACTCTAGGAATTTCTCAAAATTCTTCTCTTGCTGTCCTTTCTTTTTGTTTCTTGTTGGATAAGGAAGTTTGATCACCGGTTTTGGTTCTACCGTTTTTTCTTTGATTTCCAGTGTTGGGGTTACTTCTTCCTCTTCTTCAACAACTTCATTCTCTTTTATTTCCAGTTCCACTTCAATCATTTGATTTTCACTCTCAGAATTATCTTTCACCTCTTCAGTATCTTTACCTCTTCGTGTTGTGACTGCATTGACTTTGTGATTATCTCTTGGATTTGTTACAGTTGCACTTGGAAGAGCCCCTGGAGTTTGGGGAATAGCTAGATATTGGGCAATTTGGCTCATTTGCACTTCAAGGTTCTTGATAGAGGCTCCAGTATTCTTGAAGTTACTCCTCGTTTCTTCTTGGAATTGAGAATTGTGAGCCACCATCTTTTCAATGGCAATTTCCCAATCAGCTTTTCTTGGAACTGGTGGCTGGTATTGTTGTTGCTGGGGCTGATATTGTTGCTGGCCTTGAACCAATTTTTGAATGTTCCCTTGTTGATCTTTCCAAGAGAAATTGGGGTGATTTTTCCACCCCGGATTATATGTGTTAGCATACGGATTATTCTGCCTCAACATATTAATCTGTTCAACCTGTTCTTGAGTTGCAAAACAATGCATGGCAAAGTGTGGTCCACAACAAATCTCACAAATCACTGCTTGAACTGGTTCCATCTGAGCCACTGTCTGTGTGCCAAGATTCATCTTCTTCAGCCTTCTTTCAACTTCTGCAGCAATTTGATCTTCCATTTTCACAACTTGCTATGTCATCTTTAAATCAATCTTACCATCTGGTTGACTCACTGTGCGATCATACAATTCAAGATACTCATTAGCAGCAATTGCTTCTATGATTATTTTGATACCAGTGGCTGTTGAAAAGTTAGTTGAGCCACCTGCAGCAGTATCTATAAGCTGTTTTGTCTTGAGTCGTAACCCATTCACAAAGTTTTGCATTTGCTCGATCGCGTCCATATTATGAGTAGGACACGCGGTCAAACACCTTTTGAATCTTTTATACGCATCTCCAAGTGATTCACCCTCTTTTTGTTTAAAATTGACAATATCATATCTCTTCCGGATGAAAACTGAAGCAGGAAAATATTCGTTGAGGAATGTTGTTTCCATCTCTAGCCAAGTCGTGATACTAGTAGCTGGTAGTGAGTAGAACCATTCTTCTGCATCATCAGTAAGTGTAAAGGGAAACATCACAAGTCTTTTTGCTTCCTCAGAATGACCTTCAATCTTCAAAGATGTAGTGGTAGTCAGGAATCGCTGAAGATGCTTGTTGGCATCCTCATTGATTCTTCCAGTGAACGGTTTGCTCTCCAACCGGCGAATGGTGGAAGGATGTAACTGGAAGTGAGCAACATTCACCGGTTGGTTAACAATAGTCATCTGGTTAGGTTGGGCATTAGCCCCTCCATAATCTCCTAACAGCCTTTCTATAGGAGGTTGGTTTCCTGCCATGTTATCAAATCCTGGATTGGTCTGCCTGTCTGAGTCAGAGTCACTATGCTCAGAGTGCACAGATATGTCGTCCTCCGTTTCCTGATTCGAGACAGTTGAACCAGTATCAGCCGGTCTATCAATTCTTGCTTTGCGGCGTCTCTCGTGCAATGCTCTTTATGGTTCTGCGTCAAAGGAAAACTTAGCTAAGGTCTGACCTCGCATAAACAGTTAGACACAAGTTAGATAACAAAATTTCAATAACACTAAAATAATAAACAGAGAATACAATAAAATTTTAGTCGCAGAGCAACAAAATTTCAATTGAAATAAGAAAATTAACTTAATTTTTGACAGTCCCCGGCAACGACACCAAAAACTTGATGGGAAAATAGCAAGTGTACTATTTTTGCCCACTGTAGTAATCTTAGGGAAATTCCCCGAATATCGATCTCAAGGACTGCGTATCAAATTAAGTTATTTACTATTTCCAATTGAACAAAAGTTCATAAGGGTTTGTTTAGATTTTCTCAAAAGACTTGTAAACATAAAATTAGGAAAATAATACTAAGGATGACAAATATGAGAATTATGATAGGGAGGGTGTATGAGAAATTCTTATAATGACTATTTGTTTATAATCGTTAAAATATCACTGCAACTAACTCATTACCGTCTTATTACAATAGTTTTCCAAAATTCCTTTAAAGAAAACCCTTTGGTATTCCTACTATACTCCAATTCCTTGATCATATAGAATGAATACCAAGCATTTGTATATCAAAAGTTTTCATGGTTAAATATGATATCCAAATTCCTTGGTGATATCCGATAAAAAGTTTTAATTGAAAAACGTTAACAGTGCATTCCTACAATCTATTAACCGATGATTAAAATCCAATTTTCCAATATCGATTTTTCTTACAATAAAATCAATCAATCAAAACAATGAAGAAAGAAACAGTGAAATTCATAAAATTCAGTTCAATGTTATTACAAATAACTCAGGGACACCCCCTAGCATTGGGGGGGTTTAGCCACTCATAATCCAAACAATGAAAATCACATACATAAGGAAAATAAACATTACAATGTAAAAAGGATTGATTGGATCGTCAATTGCTTCCGCGTTTGATCGATCCGACTTCTCCTCTAAAATCCTTCGTTTTCCTTTGCGTGAAAATTCCCAATATTCCCAAATATGTTTTTCTGGTTCAGATCACCCTAATGTATCAGATTACAAAATTACATACGAAACGTCCAAAATGCCCTCAGCACAAAAGACCAAATAAAAAATCTTGCATTCAGGTGCCATGACACGGGCCGTGTCGTGTGACACAGGCACCCGTGTCATGCTGCTGGACTTTTGTACACGTGCTATCAAGTGGGGACCTATGACACGAGCCGTGTCATGTGACACGGGCACCCGTGTCATACTGCTGGATTCCTCATAATTTGCATAGCCTTCCTGACACGGGCCGTGTCAGGTGACACGGGCACCCGTGTCAGGCTTTTGGACCCCCTCTTTCTTGGTTTCTTCGCACACGAATCGCCGTTTCCTTCGTATCTGATCACCGACTTGATATCTGCCTGAAAATACACTAAAAACAACCAAATTAAACGCATCAACGATATAAAAGATCACATGCAACATCCTTGCCACATAACGAAATAACACACAATAATCTAAACATAAGACTCGAAAACGCAGAAAAACATAGAAAAACAATAACTAACATGTCTTGAAATAATAACTGGAAATCACTGATCACGTTCGGAGGCTGACCGATTCACATTCCCGACCAATTCCTGACGGAGAGTTCGGACTAATTCCTTTGGGGGATGATCCGGCTCGGTGCGTCAAGATCGGAGCCCATCTGCCCGACTTAGCGAAACGACAATTAGAAGCATGTCTCAAGGGAAATGCTGATCTGTTTGCTTGGAGCGCCGTAGAAATGCCAGGGCTCGACCCCGAGACGGCCTGTCATCACCTCTCCATCGATCCAACGCACAAAACGGTCGCCTAACGTAGGAGGAAGCAGTCGACCGAGAAAACCAAAGCGGCCGAATCTGTTGTTAAAGACCTCCTAGAGGCAAATTTTGTAACTGAGGCCAGGTATACTACCTGGCTCTCAAATGTTGTACTTGTTAAGAAGTCTAGTGGAAAATTGAGAATGTGTGTTGACTATACTGATCTTAACCGGGCATGCCCGAAAGACGCATATCCTCTGCCCAACATTGACAAACTGGTCAACAATTCGTCCGGTTTCAAACTATTGTCCTTTATGGATACCTACTCGGGGTACAATCAAATACCCATGGTCGTGTCCGACAAAAAATACACGACCTTCATGACCGAATCGGGCAACTATTATTATAACGTTATGCCCTTCGGTTTAAAAAACGCGGGCGGGACATATCAGCGCATGATGAACAAGGTATTTCGAACGGAAATCGGGGACATGCTTGAAGTATACATGGACGACATGATCGTCAAATCTCAGCAAGAGACAGACCGTGCGTCCCACTTGCGAAAAGTATTCGATCAAGCCCGGAAATGCAAAATGCGTTTCAATCCCAAGAAGTGCACGTTTGGGGTCCGAGCAGGGAAGTTCCTCGGATTCTATTTAACCGAACGAGGTATGGAAGCCAACCCTGACAAATGTCGGGCATTTACAGAACTTCCTACTCCTGATTCTAAAAAATCCATACAATCGTTAAACAGGGTCCTCGCTTCCCTCGCACGATTTGTGGCAAAATCCGCTCAGCACGCCCTCCCCTTTTACAAACTCCTCCGCAAAGAGGCCACCTTTGAATGGACGGAGGAGTGCGAACAAGCCTTGTCCCACTTGAAAAGGGCATTATCTGAGCCCCCAGTTTTTTCCAGGCCTAATGAAGGGGAGACACTTTACCTCTATCTCACCGTAGCAAACGAGGTCGTAAGTGCAGCCCTCGTATGTGACCTACCCGAGGGACAGAAGCCTATTTACTTTACGAGCAAGGCGCTCCACGGCCCCGAACTTCGATACCTCCAGGTAGAAAAGGTGACCCTGGCCCTCCTTTTTGCAGCCAGAAGACTACGGCATTATTTCCTAGCCCACACCATCATCGTGAGGACATACCAACCCATAAGACAATTACTCGGACAACTAGACATGGTCGGGCGAATGTTAAAATGGTCGTTGGAACTGTCCGAATTCGATATCAAATTCGAAGGGAGACAAGCTCTCAAGGCTTAAGCACTAGCCGACTTTGTAACAGAGCTCACTTTCACCGAGCAGGAGCCGAAATCTCCATCCAAATGGACCATCTTCATAGACGGAACATCTGGCTCGGCGGGTAGTGTTGCTGGAATTATCCTGGAAAACAAAGAGGGAAACATCATCGAAGTATCTTTAACTTTGTCCTTCCCCACATCCAACAACCAGGCGGAATATGAAGACTTCCTGGCCGGCATACGACTCGCGACCGACCTAGAGGCAGAAGAAATCACAATTTGCACGGATTCCCAACTGGTCGCTAATCAAGTCCGAGGAGATTTCCAGGCCAAAAACGAAAATATGGCCGAATACCTGGCCCTTGTAAAGGACAAAATAAAACGATTCACAAACATAGAGGTCAAACACGTTGTCGCTCCCGATAAATGAAGCTAGGTCCAGATAAAGGTACAGACGCGAACGGTCGGCGAGAGGGACAATGAGAACACACAGCCGTGAACTCACTGGAGATGAATAGAGTCGCCAGCTAGGCATTTTTATCCCGGAGGAAAGGTAATGCTGCATAAACCTAGAAAGACATGGATAAGACGGTTGCGAACCAGAGAGACTGAGAAAGGGGGTTGGTTACAACCTGGGAAGGTATTAGCACCCAGATTGTCCGCCGTACTCGACGGGATCCACGCTTAAAAGATTTGTGTTTTAAAGGGGTAGTGTCAGTGCAATTTGTGTATAAAATAGCTGGAAAAGAATGTACAGGTGTCGGTGTAAGAGAAGTGTGAAGTGTGTAAATGTACAGTGTCAGTGTAAGAACAAGAATAAGATGCTCAAGATCATGAGGCTTAAAGAATACTGCTGAAAGAGGGGGAATATACAGAGACTTTTGTTCGATAATCGTTAAGTTATGCCTACGTATCCTCTCGTGCAATGAGGAAGTCAGAACACCGTAGTTCGACCCAAAGAGACTGAAAGATGAATTGACTTGTGAACTGCTTGCTTATCTATGCTCAAGTGTATGACCTGTCTGGCTCAGGTGCAAACTGTCTTGCATTAGACGGAAGAAGCAAGTTCTCGTTTATGAGTGAATGAGATGAGAAAAGAATCCCGAAGGAGACGATTATTGTTTGTTATGAGTATTTTCAGTCTTTTATTGTTTTCGGATTTTGTTATAAGTTAACGAGCTTAAGTCTAAACCAATGGATTTAGTAAACTCATCACATCTTCCCTCTGATTAGGGGTAATGAGAATACCTTAAGTGTGAAGTCAGATTCTCACACTTAATCACCTTTGGTGTAGGATTAAAATCATTAACCTACTTGTGATTATTTAGATGTTTTTGGTGTTTTTGTTTAGTGTTGAGTAACGAGGTTAAGCCATAATCAAGGATTAAACAGACTCATTACACCATCCTAAAAGAAGGATAATAGATGAGAATGTTTAAGCTGAGGAAAGCTCCTCAACCTAATCCATGATTAGGGATTAAACTCATGACAAAACAAGCCTTTGATTAAGTGGATTTTATTTAATGATAAGATGATGAAGTGAGTTTTATGATTTGTAAGACAACTTGAGGAGGACTTGTCCATTAACACTAGGGTTAGTCCTTCTTAACCAATTAAGGAAGAATTAGAACCCTAATGCAAGGCCCAAGTTACAAGTGTGATGTCTTGATGATTATTAAGTGGATTGATTAAGAGATTTAAACACATTAAGGGTTTAACACTTAGGATTAAAGTTATACACTCCATCCTAATAGAAGGATGCAGGCATAAGCTTAATCACAAAGCCTTAAAGCCTTTAGGGTTTAGTCCCTGATTATGAGATGAGAAGAGAAGACTCAAAAGAGACACAAAAGGCAAAACTAAGAGGGGAGACTAATCAAAACCCTAATCATTGTCATGCTTGGTTGTTCCTAAGGTTTGTTAGGTTTTATCAAGAAAAATCTTCATTGGAACCACCAGGAAGCAGATGAAGGGATCAAGAGAAGCAAAGTGACTTGCTTCCTTCAAGAAGTCAAGTCACTTGAAGAAAGAAAGTGGGAATAAGAAGGATGAGCAAGCTCAAACTCAAACACATATAGAAATGCAGCAATGGATGCAAGAGAGATGAAAAGAAAGGTTATGAGAAGTGAAGGCAAATTCACTTCTCAAGTTCACTTACCACCTGAAAGGTTAGAAAAGGAATGCAATGCAATGCAAAATGGGATGAGATGACATGATGAGGAACAAAACCAGAAGCATATACATGATGCTAATGATGCTATGAGATGCTACAATCATGAGGCAGCACTTGGAAATGATCATACAAACTTATGAATGCAAATGAAGCAAGTTAGAAAGCATGGACATACATGAAAAGTTATGAAGTGCACATGGCATACAACATGGCAAATACATGATGCAATGATCAAACATGCTTTCTATATGTCCTATGATGTCAAATGAATCAAATGGAAACATGGAATGTCATGGCAAGTCATGTTATGCAAGAGAATGCAAGATGGATGCGTATGGAAGCCCAAATTAGGGTTTATGAATCAAACACCAAACAAAAGTCAAAATCAGAAGCAAACCCTAAGATAAAAAATGGAAAATGCCACACAAAGGACCCCTAGTCCTATACTAAACCAATGCCCAAAGGAGAGGTCTCAACTCTTAACCAATCTCAAGTTATGATTTTTACAAGTTTCTAGGTTTTTTAGGGTTCCTAAACAAAAAAAATGTCAAACAATTTGAAAATGCAAGATCAAATCATGGCAATTTAATCTCAAAAACTACATGCTAAACATAATGCAATGCAAGAAGAACCAATGTCCAACTCTTCATGGATAGGCAGAAATGATTTTTTGAACTTAGGATCAAAATAATGCACAAAAATGATTTTAATTCAATGAAAAATTCTCAAAATGCATCAAGATCAAAAAAGAAATTTGGTTTGAAGGTTGGACAATGCTTCTAAATGTCTTAGAACATTTCATGAATTTTTTGGTGATTTTTAGATACTTAAAAGTATTTTTAATAAATTAATTTCCATTAATCAATTAAAAATAATCTTTTAAATATTTAAAAATACTTTTTTAATGCTAAAAATAAAAACAAAAATATTTTTGTGTCCTAAAAATTAATAAAACTCTCAAGAAAAAGTTTCATAATTTTTAGACATTTTTTACTATTTTTAATAAATTATGCAAATAAAATAAAAAGAAATGGAATTAAATTAAAATAAATGGAAAAGTAAACGAAAGGAAAGGCTGAGATTGATCCTGGGTTTGAAAGGGTTGACCAGCGCGCATCTGGACGGCTGGGATTGCTTCTGAGTTAATTAAACTAATTATGATTTATTTAATTAACTAAAGTGGATTAGGGCAAAGCAAAGTGATCTGGGCCACTCATGCGCGCGGGAAGTCCACTAAGTCAACCAATCTAACGCTCCACATTCAAACACCCTTAATGACCTGAGTTTAGGGCTAATCACATTCAGGTGACCGGAGAGAAGCTCCGGTCATCTTCTCCGGCACCCCAAAAACCCTAAAACATGATTCAGGCACCTATTCCACAAATTAAGCACACCCAAGTGATCCTCTAACATCCTAGGACACGAATCTATGCTCAAACATCATTTAAACACCATGAATCAAACGAATCGAAAGAAACAAAATCCACGGGCAAAATTTCAGAAGGATCATACAAACTCATTTCTCACTCATTTTTGATTCTGAAAGCATCCCCATGACCAGCAAAGCATAAACAATCATATTATAACTTAAAATGCAAGCTTTGGGAGAAAGTGTTCATGTTCATACCTGAGCTGGAAACTTCAATTTCTGGGCTTTCTGGACTGCTTCTTGGTGCCAACTTACTCCATTGATCCTCCTGATGCTAATGGCAGGCTTGGAATAAGCTCAAGCAAGCTATTTTGAGAGGTTCCAATCTGATATAGCAGAAAATGAGCTCTGTGTATAGGCAGCTTCAGATCAATGTGAAGGGTGGTTTTGACTCCTTGTGATGTGCTTGACTTGTTGGTGAAGAAAAATGGTGTGTTTGATGACTGGATAAAGGGATTCGAAGAAAAATGCAGGCTGAGGTGAAAAATGGTAATGGAGTGTTCTTGTCTGATTCAAGCTTGTTTCTTGCTGGTTTCTACTCAATGAGGCACTGTGGGTTGATGTATGAAAATGGTTTGAGTGTTTGAGGTTTGTGGAGGCAGATTCGAAGAGAAATGCCAAATGGGGTGGTTTTTGGAATGTGATGCTATGGTCTGTTTTTGCTTGGCCTCTTGATATGTTTTGCTAGCAGATGGAAAGTATAAACAATTGCAAGTGGCCAGAGGATGTGACATGGCATGCTGTGATTGGGATGTTTGCTTTTGCCAAAAGTCAACTTTTTTGTGTAAGGAAGGCATGGCTTGGTTCTAGGCTAGTACAAGGCATGGGGATGTGCAGCAAGGGTGAGGGGAAGGGCTAGCAAAGTGCAGTAACCAATGTAGCAAGTGGTGGAAAGAATGATCATGAGTTTTTGCAAGTTGTCTTATTTTGGTTCTTCATGAAAATGCCTTGTTACACAAACCATAATCATGTGATCTTTTGGTCCAAATCTGACTTTTAGGGCTTATGTGATGTTTGTACCTTGGTTTGAAGTGAACTAGAAGTTACAAATAGCCTTGGTTCATGATTTTGCAAATTTCTCATTTGAGGCATGTCTTGAAAATTAGTGATTTTGGCCAACTTTGTCACACCATAACTTTTGATCCAAGAAGAATTAGATCATGTTCTTGTACTTTTTGGAAAGGGAAAAATGTGATCTACAACTTTCATGACTAAGGTTTTTCCATTTGAAGCATTTTTGGATCAAGAATCAAGGCTTGAAAAATGACATAAAATGACATATTCTTGAAAAGTCAACTATGCCTAAAAAGTCAACATTTGCAAAAACTTCAAATTCTTGATTTTTGTGAACTTCAACCTTCTTCCATGATCAAATAAAGACCATATACACTCAAAATGATGAAGATCACCCATTGGTTGGGTCATTGGGGGCCTCAGATGCCCTGGTTTTGCACTGACTTGTCTGAAAAGTCAACTCTTGATCAGATGACTTCCCCATGGAATTTCTTCATGAAAATTGATATGCATACTCCCTATACCATATAGAGACCAATGGAAACAAGAATGACCAAGAAATTTGGGGTTATGGCCTCTGAAACCAAAACCCTAATTTTAGGTCAACTGTGCAGTCTAGCCTGGCTCTGCTTCCATGCCAACCTCAGTTCTTGTGATCCTTTGGCATTCTTGACTTTGAGAGGATGTAATATGATATAAGAACACACATGGATCCCTTGGAAGTGATTGATGGCCTTTGGAGTGGCTCAGGAGGCTCTTGGATTGCTCAGATCACAAACCCTAGGTGCAGATGACTTTGAACCAAAGCAATGAATCAAAATGTGGTATGAGATGATATGATTGTGTTTATGCATATGAAATGATCACAAGCCATGGTGTGAATGGGTGAGGGCAAATTTGGGGTGTTTACAGCTGCCCCTATTCAAACATGAGTTAGCTGCGCAGGATGTAAGCAACGGCTTAACAGGCAAACAAGATAACTTGTGGTTGAATACCAAAGACAGTCCAAAATTTGCACTCACAGAATGAAGAAGAAAAGGGATATAGATTGTAAAAGGAGAATAAAGTGTGTTGTAAAGTGTGGGAAATAAAGCAATGACGGGGACGGCCGACATGCTGGGGATAAAAGGTAAAGCCAAGACGGGGACGACCGACTAGCTGGGGAAAGTAAGATTATGATGGGGACGGCCATCAAGATAAAGCTGTAAGATTCTCCGGGAGTTAATGAAACATGACGGGGACGGCCATCAAGTTCATCAAGCAAAGTAACCGACGATGGGGACGGCCATCGGGCTAAAAGAAAAGGGACCACGACGGGGACGGCCATCGGGTTAAAGAACAAATGAAATAAACAGATGATGGGGTACGGCCATCAAAGGTGAAGGAAGATCACCTAGCAGGGGACGGCTGCTCTGTTGGGGAATAAAGGAAATATGATGGGGACGACCATCAAAGGTGGAGGACGACCACCTAGCAGGGTACGGCTGCCAAAAGTATCGCGACATAGGACGAATGCCGGATAAAAGGTCAACGATGGGGACGGCCATCGGATGAGCATGATGGAGGACGACCATCAAGAAGTGGAGGACGACCACTCAGCAGGGTACGGCTGCTCTCGAGGTTTGTCATGACATAGGACGAATGTCAGATAACCAAAATCAACAATGGGGACGGCCATTGGATAAAATGATGAAGGACGATCATCAAAAGGTGGAGGACGACCACCTAGCAGGGGACGGCTGCTAAATATCGACGATGGGGACGACCATCGGATGAGCATGATGGAGGACGACCATCAAGAAGTGGAGGGCGACCACTCAGCAGGGTACGGCTGCTCTCGGGGTTTATCGGGACACAGGACGAGTGTCAGATAACAAGAAGATTTGTTTGCTGGTAATCTACTGGGGAAAAGTAAACACGGACGAGTGCTTACATTCAAGAAACAAAGGTATAAGTGTTTGGTATTTGTGTATAGATTAAAGATGCGGACGAGCATCCTTAAGACTATGATACGGAAGAGTATCATGTAGAAACAAATACTGGTACGTGTTCAAAGATGATGATACGGACGAGTATCATCCGGTTAACAAAGAACACGGACGAGTGTTGCATCTGAAGGGACTCTTCTGGGGAATAGTAGACACGGACGAGTGTCTATATTCAAGAAGACATAAGTGTTTGACACAGTGTACGGATTAAAGATGCGGACGAGCATCCTTAAGACTATGATACGGACGAGTATCATGTAGAAACAAACGCTTGACGCGTATTCTGAGATGATGATACGGACGAGTACCATCTGGTTAACAGAGAACATGGACCAATGTTGAATCTGGGGGATATAAACGGTGTATATGAGATACGAACGAGTATCTGTATAAGTATGAATGAGTAGGTATGAGTGATGTATAGATGAGTGTTTAACTG
The DNA here is from genome assembly GCA_963966055.1 of Lathyrus aphaca. Classification (NCBI taxonomy): domain Eukaryota; kingdom Viridiplantae; phylum Streptophyta; class Magnoliopsida; order Fabales; family Fabaceae; genus Lathyrus; species Lathyrus aphaca. Next base: position 278,903,587 of record OZ014523.1, read on the forward strand.
TTGGGGAGAATGACACGGACGAGTGTCAAAAGGAGAAGAGTATAGTATAAACAAGTATCTGATATACAAAGTGTTGGTGACTGCACTGGGGATATGACACGGACGGGTGTCGAGAAAGTGTATATAGGTATATGTGAGTGCAAAGAGGACGTCTTTGGCTTTCTGCTGGGGTATAACACGGACGGGTGTCAAAAAGAGTATATACTGGTGTTTGTGAATTGTGAGGCAGCTGCTTTTGCCGGGGATCCTGGTGGGGATTTGTCTTCTGTATGTTGATGAACCGTAATTATTCACAAATGTTGATTCAACACATGGCTTATGATTATGCTATGCATTTGATTTTTGCCGTAATGCTCCGTGTTAAAACGGAATGCTACGCTTTGTGGGTGAATATGATGCGAATGCTATGATTGTGCAAAGATACCAAAACCGGGATCCGGGTCCCGCCGCTGCGAAGATCTTCGATCGATCTGCTTGAAGTAGACGTCCCAGCTGGGGATAAGATCACTGGCAGATCTGTCATGAGGTGATATCTGCTTGGGGATATGGGTCATTGATAGACCTAATCTTATAAATGAGAGACCCAGCTGGGGTTTGTAGAAGCTTTCTTCTGGATAGAGGCTGGAACTCTGTGGGGAGATGGTCTCCTGACTTTTGTACTCGGCCGAGGGCGAGATGGCAACTGGGCTGGGGAGGAAAGGATCATGGAGAGACCTCCTTAGGGATTCTATTGAAGAGAATCCTTGACTCAGCCGGGGATATAGGCGCCTTCTGTGATGCCTGGCAACTCTGATGGGGATAAGTAATAAGTGGCCAACTCAGCTGGGAGGAGTCGTGAAAGGCAACTCATCTGGGGAGAGAGCACTTCGGGTTCTAAAATTGAGTGTGTATTTGCCAGCTTGCTGGGATAAAGTCTTCATGCCCCAAGTTGCGTTCTAGATACCTGCAATCCTGAAAAAAGATAGAGAAACGCACAAGATAATCCTGAGGTATCCTTACTGGATTCCGTCATAGGAGTTTAGAATACTTCTGAGAGTAAGCATATTCCCTGCAAGCATGTTTTTATTTGAAGACAGGCATCTGTATTCTTATGCAATCAGTTTTTCTTTAAGACATCAGACATTTTTTACAAATAAAATGTACAAAACGAGACATGACTGAAAATATGATTTTATTAATTCATATGCCCTGAATCGGCGAGATACAGTCAAAGGAACATATCCCCTGAAATGAGGAGATCGTTACAAATTGAGAAACAAAATGTTGGCAGTGTTGATGACGCTTTAAGGGGCTTCCTCTCCACTATGACCCGTATGACTTTTGACGTTCTTCTCATCTGGCTTTCTGAAGAATGTTGATTCTGACAGAGGCTTGATCCTTTCGAAGCTTGCCAAGTTGTGAATGATACAGACGAATTCAGAATACAGTTGTTCGCTTCTTCCCTTATTTTGCATGGATCGCCCTTTCGGGTTTTCAATCCACCGGGATACCCATTTTTGCCTGAGCTGTCCAATGCGGCTTTTCAACTCAGAGGGTGTACATTTTTCATTTTTCCCTTATTTTTGCCCGAGTCTTTTATTCTGTTTTTGACTCGCCGGGATGCCCTATTTTTGCCTGGACTTACATTCTGTTTTTGTGTCCAGCGGGTCGTTTTTTATGCGAAGTATTTTTTAACTGCATCCGAATTCACAGGGGATGGGAAATCTTCACCATCCATGGTGCTGAGCATCAGTGCTCCACCAGAGAAAACTTTCTTTACCACGAATGGTCCTTCATAGTTTGGGGTCCATTTGCCCCTGTGGTCTGTATGAGGAGGTAGGATTCTCTTCAGCACAAGATCTCCTACTTGGTACTCTCGGTGCCTGACTTTCTGATCGAAGGCTTTCTTCATTCTCTTCTGATACAACTGTCCATGACAGATTGCAGCCAATCTCTTCTCTTCAATCAGACTCAGTTGTTCGTATCGGGCCCGAACCCATTCTGCTTCACTCAGTTTAACATCCATCAGTACTCGCAAGGAGGGTAATTCCACTTCAACAGGTAGGACTGCTTCCATTCCATAAACAAGCTGATACGGTGTTGCCCTAGTGGATGTCCTGATTGACGTGCGGTACCCATGCAAGGCAAACGGTAGCATTTCATGCCAGTCTTTGTAAGTGACTACCATCTTCTGCACAATCTTCTTGATATTCTTATTTGCTGCCTCAACAACGCCGTTCATCTTTGGCCTGTAAGGAGAAGAATTGTGGTGTTGGATCTTGAAGTCCCGGCACAGCTCTGCCATCATTTTGTTATTCAAGTTGGAACCATTGTCAGTAATGATTCGCTCGGGCACTCCATATCGACAGATGATATCTCTTTTCAGAAATCGGGCTACCACTTGCCTTGTAACGTTTGCATATGAGGCTGCTTCAACCCACTTGGTGAAATAGTCGATGGCGACCAGGATGAATCTGTGGCCATTTGAAGCAGTTGGCTCAATCTTGCCAATCATGTCAATGCCCCACATAGCAAAGGGCCATGGTGACGACATGATGTTCAAAGGATTGGGAGGCACATGCACCTTATCCGCATAAATCTAACATTTATGGCATTTTCTGGCATAGGCACAACAATCGGCATCCATTGTGATCCAGTAATATCCTGATCTTAACAATTTCTTAGCCATGGCATGCCCTCCAGCATGGGTACCAAAAGATCCTTCGTGCACTTCATGCATCAACAAGTCTGCTTCTGTCTTATCAACACATCTGAGGAGTACCATATCAAAGTTCCTTTTGTATAAAGACCCATCAGTGTTCAGAAAGAAACTACCAGCAAGCCTTCTCAAAGTTTTCTTATCATTGGAAGATGCCCCGGGTGGGTATGTTTGATCCTCCAAGAAGCACTTAATGTCGTGGAACCAAGGCTTATCATCTTTAACAACATCTGCTGCAAACACATATGCTGGTCTGTCAAGTCTGGACACTGAAATCTGGGGTACAAAGTTGGCAGTTTGAACTTTGATCATGGACGAAATGGTAGCCAGAGCATCTGCAAACTGATTCTCGTCCCGAGGGATATACTCAAGCTTGACTGTTGTAAAGAAAGTCAATAACCTCCTTGTATAATCCCTGTAAGGTATCAGATGATCTTGGTGCGTGTACCATTTGCCGTTGGTTTGATTGACTACCAAAGATGAATCTCCGAATACAGTCAATGCCTTGATCCTGAGGTTAATGGCTTCCTCAAGACCCATAATACAAGCTTCGTATTCAGCTTCGTTGTTAGTGCAGTTGAAAGTGAGTTTTGCCGAGAAAGGCATGTAAACTCCTTTAGGTGTAATGAGTACTGCACCAACACCACGACCATTCATATTAACAGCCCCATCAAACATCATAGTCCACTCTTCTTCCGGGTCAGGCCCTTTAGTGTGAATAGGCTCTTCATGATCTTTTGCCTTTATGAACATGATGTCTTCATCAGGGAAGTCAAATCTCATAGGCTGGTAATCATCAATGGGTTGCTCAGCAAGATATTCAGACAATACACTGCCCTTGATGGCTTTCTGAGATGTGTATTGGATGTCATATTCTGTGAGGATCATCTGCCATCTTGCTACCCGTCCGGTAAGAGCTGGCTTCTTGAAAATGTACTTGACCGGGTCCATCTTTGAGATCAATAAGGTAGTGTGGGTCAACATATACTGTCTTAGTCGGCGAGCAGCCCACACTAAAGCACAGCAAGTTTTCTCGAGCAGTGAATAACGTTGTTCACAGTCGGTAAACGTTTTGCTTAGGTAGTATATTGCATACTCTTTTCGACCAGACTCGTCATGCTGGCCCAACACACACCCCATCGACTCTTCTAATACTGTCAAGTACATTATCAGAGGTTTTCCTTCAACTGGAGGCATGAGGATTGGAGGTTCTTGCAGGTATTCTTTGATCTTGTCAAAAGCCCTTTGGCAGTCTTCATTCCACCTGACCGTCTGTTCTTTTCTTAACAACTTGAACAAGGGTTCACAGGTTGCTGTAAGGTGAGATATGAACCGTGAGATGTAGTTCAATCGACCTAAGAACCCTCGAACTTCTTTTTCTGTCTTCGGTGCAGGCATTTCTTGAATAGCTTTGACTTTATCAGGGTCAACTTCAATCCCTTTCTCGCTTACAATAAATCCCAGCAGCTTACCAGATCGCACCCCGAATGTGCACTTGTTGGGGTTCAGCTTCAATTGGTACTTCCTCAGACGCTTGAACAGTTTCAGCAGATTTACCAGATGATCTTCTTCAGTAAGGGACTTGGCGATCATGTCGTCCACATAACACTCGATTTCCTTATGGATCATATCGTGGAATAATGTCACCATAGCCCGTTGATATGTTGCGCCGACATTCTTGAGCCCAAATGGCATTACCTTGTAGCAGAACGTGCCCCAGGGTGTGATGAAGGTTGTCTTCTCCATGTCTTCAGGTGACATCTTAATCTGGTTGTATCCTGAAAATCCATCCATGAAGGAGAATACCGAGAACTGAGCCGTATTATCCACCAATACATCAATGTGAGGTAAAGGGAAATCATCTTTCGGGCTGGCTCTGTTCAGATCCCGGTAGTCAACACACATTCTTACTTTGCCGTCTTTCTTAGGCACAGGTACTATGTTAGCATCCCACGGTGGATAGCTAGTCACAGCAAGGAACCCGGCGTCCCATTGCTTTTGTACCTCCTCCTTGATTTTCATAGCCATGTCTGGACGAGTACGTCGTAGTTTCTGTTTGACCGGAGGGCATTCTTCTCTCAAAGGCAGCTTGTGCACGACAATATCGGTATCCAACCCTGGCATATCTTGGTAAGACCAAGCAAACACGTCCACATATTCTCGAAGCAGGTCAATCAGTTGTATCTTCACTGAGTCTTGTAGGCAGGCCCCGATTTTAACCTCTTTCACGTCTTCATCTGTACCAAGATTGATCGTTTCAACCTCCTCCTGATGAGGAGTAATAACCTTTTCCTCTTGTCTTAACAACCTGGCTAGCTCTTCAGGAAGCTCATACTCTTCGTCAACCCCTTCATCAGCTTGATTGATTGGATTGTCAAAGTCATACGAAGTCATAGCCGTGCTGTTGTCGGTGCTGTCTGGAGGGCACTCTCTGCAAGGGTTCAGTTTGTTCATTTTAGTGATTTGATTTTAATCTTGCTTAAAAAGTGAAATAGAGTTGTCATTTTGAAAACACTGCCATTTATTTTTTTGTACAAAAAGAAAAATGGAAAAACAGTGAACGGAAAAGAAAAAGACTCATTTGCAAAAAGATGTCTGATATTTCATTGATTAATCTTGTTTGCACAAAAAGTACAGATGGCCCGATTACAAAATGAGTCTTGTCATCTTGGGCAAGATGCAAGACTTGATGCATGCTATAAAAATATACAGGAAATAATAATTACTCTGCATGAGTAACTCTTATAATTTCCTGGGAAGACCAGTTTGAGATACTGCTCCCCGGGATCTTCGGACGAATCCATCTTTCCAGGTTGCGTTCTTCTTCCAGCTCGTCTTCCAGACAGTTGATAGCATCAGGGGTGAGCATCCCCCCACTCACAAAGTTGGGCTCTTTCGCAGCCGTTGCTTGATCTTGTTGAGTTGGTTTGTAACCCAACCCAAATCTGTCCTCTTTCTTCTCCACCAATAGCAGTTTGCCCCAGCCTTGGGCGTTTCCTCCCTCAACAACCTTCCGGGCTTGTTGGTATGATGATATTGAAGTACCAGACACAACAGATGTTTCATTGACATTCAAAGCTTCGAACCCCTGGCTCATTGTTTCATGGATCTCCCCATCCATCTCAATGTACTTATAGGTAGCCAGGTGGCTGACAAAAATATCCTCCTCTCCACAGATTGTAACGATTTGACCCTCCCACTCGTATTTTAACTTCTGGTGAAGGGTAGAGGTCACGGCGCCAGCGGCGTGAATCCATGGCCTACCCAATAGACAGCTGTAGGCAGGCTGTATATCCATCACGTAGAAGGTAGTTTTGAAGGTCTGCGGGCCAATCGTTATGGGCAATTCAATCTCTCCCAGAACCGATCTCTTTGAACCATCAAAGGCTCTTACCACCAGGTTGCTGGGTCTCAATGCCAATCCATCGTATTCTAGCTTCACCAGGGCCTTTTTAGGTAAGACATTGAGGGACGACCCTGTGTCTACTAGCACATGGGAAAGGACAGCACCTTTACATTCCATGGTTATGTGCAAGGCTTTGTTATGGTTGCGGCCTTCCGTTGTCAAATCAGTATTGGTGAACCCTAGTCCGTGACTAGCATTAACATTTCCAACTATAGCTTCCAGCTGATTGACAGTGATCTCTTCAGGCACGTAAGCTGCGTGCAAGACTTTGAGTAGTGCATTCCGATGGGCCTCGGAGCACATAAGCAATGATAGGATTGAGATCTTGGAAGGCGTCTGATGAAGCTGATCCACTATTTTATAATCACTCTTTTTGATGATTCGCATGAACTCATCAACCTCTTGATCGAAGGGTGTTTTCAAAGCTTCTTTAACAGTCTGCTCTTCCTGCACCAAGCTTTTTCCTTTTGCCTTGGCAGCAGCTTCTGCTTCGGCAGTGGGTCTCTGAATTTGTGGAGCGAAAAGACGTCCGCTTCGAGTGAAGCCTCCGCCTCCTCCCACATTGTCAATTTGTGGTGCAGGGGTTGATGATTCAAAAGTGATTCTTTGTCCTTCGCAGTACAGGTCAGAGCCGTAATGCCAGGGGATAGCATTACTGCTTTCATAGGGTACTGGTCCAGGTACCGTGATAGTGACTGGACTGACTGCAGCTGTGGAAGGAATCGTGATAGTCTGTGGATCGTAATAAATTGTAACTGGTGCTCTGATGGGAGCAACACTTTCTGAGTTGTAGGCAGAGTTGTTTTCTGGATCATAAAATATGGTGACAGTTGAGACATCCTCATGATTTGTTGCTGGTGTTGTAGGAGACATCGGTGGAAGGATGGATGCTGTTGTTGTAAGAGCTTCATAATGGAGTGGTGCTGGAGTTGTAGAAGAAAAATTTGTTGATAACTGATCAGTTGAGACGATAGATGAAGTACTTGTTGATGAAGCCGAAGAATTGTCAGGAACAATGGTTGTTGCAGTTGTAGGAGGTTCTGGAGTTGTTGCTGATGAGATTGCTGGATTTGTTGGAAATGATGTGGTGATCTGAAGTTGGCCACTCTGAATAAGACCGTCTATGCCATTCCTCAGGTTATCGCACCCATTTACCGAGATATTGCAGTAAGCACACCCCAACTCACACCCCGGGAACATTTGACATTCCAGGAGTTGAGCCTTGATTTCTACCAACGGCGTCCGGATCTGACCCACACTGGTTATTAAATAAGACGGCTTGTCTTCTTCAATAGCGTTAATTCTGGGACCACCGTGGTTTGGCATGGGGTTCTTATTGACATTGGGTGGTGGTGCAAAATTCAGAGCTTTCGAGTCTACTAGGTCTTGTACCTTCATGTGCAGGGCTCTGCACTTTTCTGTACTGTGGCCAGGTGCATTTGAATGAAAAGCACATCTGGCGTTGGAGTCATAATTCCTGGGTAAACTGTTGGGATCGGGAGGTGCCAGCGTCCTTAGCTCAACTAGGTTGAGTTTCAGGAGTTGTGGCAGCAACGTAGCATATGGCATAGGGATCGGATCGATTACCCTGTTGGCTTGAGAAGGCCTCTGTTGGAATGGCCTTTGCTGGTTATTGTTGTTAGTGTTGCTGTTGTTGTAATTTCTCGGAGGATACTGATTCTGTTGATGGTACTGAGGTTGTTGCTGATAGTTTTGTTGCGGAGGTTGATAAACTGGCTGAGGATGAGCTGGAGCGGGAATGGTGACTGCCGCCACTGATCTGTGAACATATTGGGGCCTGCCCCTGTTGGTGTGGATGGCATTGGTCTCGCCAGTTCTTCTCGGGCCTGCAAAAGGCTTTCTTGTGCTACTGGACGAGCTGGCACCATTGTCTGAGATCTTTCCCATTTTTAACAGGCTCTCAATTCTCTCCCCGGCTATGACAACATCTGCAAAGCTAGTGGAAGAGAAAGCAGTCAGCCTGTCAATATATGTTCCCTGAAGGGTGTTCATAAACATATCTGCCATTTCCCTCTCAGACATAGGTGGCTGAACAGCAGCAGCCAATTGCCTCCATCTCTGGGCATATTCTCGGAAACTCTCCCTTGAAGACTGTGACATTCCCATTAGGAGGGTCCTGTTGGGTGCCATGTCTAAGTTGTACTGATACTGTCTGATAAAGGCTTCTGCCAAATCCTTCCAGCACCTGATAGTTGCCCTTGTCAGGTGAGAGTACCATTCTCTTGAGGCCCCAGTCAAGCTGTCTTCGAAATAGAACATCCAGAGCTTCTCATCCATAGTATAGGCCTTCAGCCTTCCCAGAAATGATTGTAAATGAGTCCGGGGGCATGAAGTCCCGTTGTATTTCTCAAAACAAGGAGGCTTAAACTTATGGGGGATCCTGACCCCGTCTACCAAGCCCATGTCCATGACGTCGAAACCCAAAGAGTTTTGAGACTCTAAGGACCTCAACTTCTCAGCTATCTCATCCAACCTTCTATCATAAGCTTCTTCCCCAGCACCCATTACTGTAAACTGGTCCTCTTGGGGGTCTTCTTGAAGTACCCTGGCTGCAGTGGCAGTCCCTTGAACATTTGCAGGGATGTTGACCTCAGGATGGAGGTGTGGTCCAAATACAGGGGGGTTAACATGAGGTTGGACCCTTTCATTGTTGCTAGTGCCGGCAGTTCCTATATGTGGATCTTCTTGATTCTGCCTTTCCACCATGGCCCTCAATCTTTCCTGGCTCTGAGCCATGTTGTTCATCACTTCCATAAACTGAGTCATTTGATTCCTCATCTCTAGCCTTTCGTTTGCCATTTGATTTCTGACCTCAGTAAGGTCCTGCTGCATCTGATCCATCTGAATGCCCGAAAGGTTGTTGCGGGTCGGATAACGGTGCAGACGGTTGAGGGGAAATACTCGGCGCCGAGCTATAGTTCCTGAACATCACAACAGAGTTAGTGGCAATAAACAAAAACCTACAAAACAAAAAGTGTTAGTATGCAATGCAGTTATGCTTATTTTCTCCCAAGGTATCCGGTTTGGCATTCAGTTTTGACCCTTCCAGACCCTTGAAGATGTTGTTGATGTTGCTTTTGAAGTGAAACCCGGAGGGAACAAACTAATACATATATTACAAAAAGCCAAAATGGTACATAGTTTGTTTACAAATACAAGCCCTCTGAGGGGTCAAAATACATTACAAGGAAAAATGAAAAATACACGGAATGAAAGCAACAACAAACAAAGGGTCAAACACCAAGACCAAACTCATCCTCACGAACTTCCTTGAGAAGTGCTTCGGTCACAGGATCAGCCGGACGCTCCGTGAGATTCCTGATGAGGAGATTCCGGGTGGTAACAGCTGCTGCTAGCTTCTTGTGCTGACTTTGGTCTTTTGACCTTTTCACCCCAGCTTTGATCTTCAACTCTGATATCTCCCTCTGGGCTGCTGCCAGGGCTTCTTGCCGCTCTTTTGCACTAGCTTCCAGTTGCTCCATCTTGTCTTGAACTCTCTTGTCCTCCAGAGTACGGGCTTCGGTGATCCTGACCCACCGAGCTTGACTCTCCTTCAAATACAAGTCTGTCCTTGCTCTCTGGAACTGGGCTTCTTTGCAAGCATTCTTCAGGATTTGTTCTCCAGCTTTAGACTTTTTGATATAATCCCCAGACTTCTCAATCTTAACCAGATGCTCCACTCTCAACTTCTCCAATCTCTCAACCTCCCTCATACCATCACTCCTTTCCCGGAGGGTCTTCTGCAAAGCTTGAGTTAACTTCTCATTTCTTTCTTTCAAACTCTCAAACTCCTCCAAACTGACAGTGGCAGGTGGTGCTGAAGATGATTCAGGCATATCTTCTATAGTAAAGGGCATCCCAGAGAATTGGGCCCTGGCACGGGACCATTCATAATATTGTGCTGATGCCACATTGTTGCACTTCCCCAAAATGGTTATTCCCCTGGTTTGAACATTATCCCAGGCCCAGGCTGCCTGCCTAACAATAGCCAGATTAATCTTGTTCTCACAATAAAGAGTCTCCACCAAGTCCTGTGCCTTAGGAGTGTGGACCAGGGCATAGCCCAGTTGTCTTCTAAACAGCAGAGGGTTGTAATTGATACTACCCTTAACTCCTATTAGGGGCACATTGGGGAAATGCCCACAGCTGGTGATGATATCCCTACCCTTGGTGCTTTGAGTGCACCATCTGATATCGGCTGAAGTTAGAGCAGTGAGTCTCTTAGCCCAGTTGCTCTGCTGATGGGGGTTCAGAAATGCATCTGTCCTGGGTAGATGCCTGAGAAGCCAAGTATGGAACAATGGAGCACAACACCTCACTAATCTTCCCCTCTGCTTTTCATTCCTCTGATGCACTGAATAGTAGAGATCCCCTAATAAAGTGGGCACTGGGTTCTTCAAGATGAACAGATGGATTGCATTCTTGCTAATGAATCGAGGCTCATCTGCAAACAACACAATTCCATATATGCTCAAAGCCAACAAGGCACAAACAGCTTTCCACTCTCCTAAAGAAGCTTTCAGGGTAGCTTGAGAAATCAGGAAATCCAGATGGAAGCCAGGGATTCCAGCTTTAGAAGTCATATGCTGCTCAATCAGGACAGGTTCCAAATGCAGAGCCTTTGCTACTTCTCCATTACCAGGAAAGACCATCTCAGGGTTGAAAGGGATTCCACCCCTGATAGGCAAACCAACCAATGATGAGTATTCTTCTAATAGAGGGCCTAGCTGAAAGTCCTGAAAAGTGAAGCATCTCAGTGGGGGATCATAGAACTGAATGCAAGTGTGGATCAGGCTTCTCTGTGAAGGGTCCAGATCCATAACCATATCAAGTATATCCCCATAGTATTCCCTGAACAATGGTATGTGATCTGGAGTGATCAGGGTCTGAATCCTCCTGATGTCAGATAGCTCTGGCTGGAAAAAGTGATAGGTGATGTTGCTCTTTTTAGGAGCCATGATGCTGAGACTGAGTAGAGACAGGTGCTTGATGATATCACTGAAGAATGAGCCACTGGTTGGCTGGTGCAGATAACTGAAGTAGATAGCTGAAGCAAATGCTGATGAAGATAGGTCAGTACTGAAGATGGGGTCAAAACCAAAACCAAAGATGAAAGTGGATACCCTGAAACACAAATAAGCAAATGTCAATATGATGCAATGTTTATGTATGCAAATGATATGCAAGGGTCTGTGACTGAGCTGGATCTGATCAAATGCCCTGATATAGGTCCAAGTGTGTTCAAGAATTCCAGTTGGAGGTCTATAAATCCAGTAACCAGGGTGGGGGACTCAAATAAAGAGCCACATGTCCAGGGTTTTAGAATCACAAGAACTGTTCCAACATGGAGTATTCTTAATCAAGTCAAAGTAACAGGGTATTCTGAGGTCAAGGTACCTGCAAACCTGTAAACAGCCCAACCCCCTCACAGGTGGTGTTCTAAAACAAGGATCCTCAGACTTGGATCAGTTATGAGAAGTGTAAACACTTCTAAACCCGGAGGCACCGTGTTTACAATAACCATAAAAGTTCCTCCTCTAATTCACCTCAGTTTCTGAAGGTCAATACTAAAGGTCATCCAGACTTAGCAGGCTTCCCAGATAGCCCTAGCATTACAGGAAATCTGCAACACAGAGTTCTCAAGAAGAAACCCATATCTGAACCGTGTTTCATATTCCCGCACCAGACCGAGATGGAATGGGAAAGAATATGATTCACTCTAGCCTAGGTGTCACTCAGGTCCCAGGTATAGGACCTTAACTCTCAATGGAACACCCACCCACCAAAGCAAACAAACAGATCCAGCCAGCAGCACAGTATGACAATATGAATATATATGCATAAAGCTATAAAGAAAGCAGTAAACAAAACTGTACATAAGGCAAAAATAAATACAAATATACAAACACAAATAAGCACATAACACCCCAGTAAACAACAAATCAAACAAGCGCTAGGAGGAACCCACACAAAAAGAACCAGAAGCCCTGGTTGCAGTATAAGGTTCCCCAGCAGAGTCGCCAAGCTGTCGCTCCCGATAAATGAAGCTAGGTCCAGATAAAGGTACAGACGCGAACGGTCGGCGAGAGGGACAATGAGAACACACAGCCGTGAACTCACTGGAGATGAATAGAGTCGCCAACTAGGCATTTTTATCCCGGAGGAAAGGTAATACTGCATAAACCTAGAAAGACATGGATAAGACGGTTGCGAACCAGAGAGACTGAGAAAGGGGGTTGGTTACAACCTGGGAAGGTATTAGCACCCAGATTGTCCGCCGTACTCGACGGGATCCACGCTTAAAAGATTTGTGTTTTAAAGGGGTAGTGTCAGTGCAATTTGTGTATAAAATAGCTGGAAAAGAATGTACAGGTGTCGGTGTAAGAGAAGTGTGAAGTGTGTAAATGTACAGTGTCAGTGTAAGAACAAGAATAAGATGCTCAAGATCATGAGGCTTAAAGAATACTGCTGAAAGAGGGGGAATATACAAAGACTTTTGTTCGATAACCGTTAAGTTATGCCTACGTATCCTCTCGTGCAATGAGGAAGTCAGAACACCGTAGTTCGACCCAAAGAGACTGAAAGATGAATTGACTTGTGAACTGCTTGCTTATCTATGCTCAAGTGTATGACCTGTCTGGCTCAGGTGCAAACTGTCTTGCATTAGACGGAAGAAGCAAGTTCTCGTTTATGAGTGAATGAGATGAGAAAAGAATCCCGAAGGAGACGATTATTGTTTGTTATGAGTATTTTCAGTCTTTTATTGTTTTCGGATTTTGTTATAAGTTAACGAGCTTAAGTCTAAACCAATGGATTTAGTAAACTCATCACATCTTCCCTCTGATTAGGGGTAATGAGAATACCTTAAGTTTGAATTCAGATTCTCACACTTAATCACCTTTGGTGTAGGATTAAGATCATTAACCTACTTGTGATTATTTAGATGTTTTTGGTGTTTTTGTTTAGTGTTGAGTAACGAGGTTAAGCCATAATCAAGGATTAAACAGACTCATTACACCATCCTAAAAGAAGGATAATAGATGAGAATGTTTAAGCTGAGGAAAGCTCCTCAACCTAATCCATGATTAGGGATTAAACTCATGACAAAACAAGCCTTTGATTAAGTGGATTTTATTTAATGATAAGATGATGAAGTGAGTTTTATGATTTGTAAGACAACTTGAGGAGGACTTGTCCATTAACACTAGGGTTAGTCCTTCTTAACCAATTAAGGAAGAATTAGAACCCTAATGCAAGGCCCAAGTTACAAGTGTGATGTCTTGATGATTATTAAGTGGATTGATTAAGAGATTTAAACACATTAAGGGTTTAACACTTAGGATTAAAGTTATACACTCCATCCTAATAGAAGGATGCAGGCATAAGCTTAATCACAAAGCCTTAAAGCCTTTAGGGTTTAGTCCCTGATTATGAGATGAGAAGAGAAGACTCAAAAGAGACACAAAAGGAAAAACTAAGAGGGGAGACTAATCAAAACCCTAATCATTGTCATGCTTGGTTGTTCCTAAGGTTTGTTAGGTTTTATCAAGAAAAATCTTCAATGGAACCACCAGGAAGCAGATGAAGGGATCAAAAGAAGCAAAGTGACTTGCTTCCTTCAAGAAGTCAAGTCACTTGAAGAAAGAAAGTGGGAATAAGAAGGATGAGCAAGCTCAAACTCAAACACATATAGAAATGCAGCAATGGATGCAAGAGAGATGAAAAGAAAGGTTATGAGAAGTGAAGGCAAATTCACTTCTCAAGTTCACTTACCACCTGAAAGGTTAGAAAAGGAATGCAATGCAATGCAAAATGGGATGAGATGACATGATGAGGAACAAAACCAGAAGCATATACATGATGCTAATGATGCTATGAGATGCTACAATCATGAGGCAGCACATGGAAATGATCATACAAACTTATGAATGCAAATGAAGCAAGTTAGAAAGCATGGACATACATGAAAAGTTATGAAGTGCACATGGCATACAACATGGCAAATACATGATGCAATGATCAAACATGCTTTCTATATGTCCTATGATGTCAAATGAATCAAATGGAAACATGGAATGTCATGGCAAGTCATGTTATGCAAGAGAATGCAAGATGGATGCATATGGAAGCCCAAATTAGGGTTTATGAATCAAACACCAAACAAAAGTCAAAATCAGAAGCAAACCCTAAGATAAAAAATGGAAAATGTCACACAAAGGACCCCTAGTCCTATACTAAACCAATGCCCAAAGGAGAGGTCTCAACTCTTAACCAATCTCAAGTTATGATTTTTACAAGTTTCTAGGTTTTTTAGGGTTCCTAAACAAGAAAAATGTCAAACAATTTGAAAATGCAAGATCAAATCATGGCAATTTAATCTCAAAAACTACATGCTAAACATAATGCAATGCAAGAAGAACCAATGTCCAACTCTTCATGGATAGGCAGAAATGATTTTTTGAACTTAGGATCAAAATAATGCACAAAAATGATTTTAATTCAATGAAAAATTCTCAAAATGCATCAAGATCAAAAAAGAAATTTGGTTTGAAGGTTGGACAATGCTTCTAAATGTCTTAGAACATTTCATGAATTTTTTGGTGATTTTTAGATACTTAAAAGTATTTTTAATAAATTAATTTCCATTAATCAATTAAAAATAATCTTTTAAATATTTAAAAATACTTTTTTAATGCTAAAAATAAAAACAAAAATATTTTTGTGTCCTAAAAATTAATAAAACTCTCAAGAAAAAGTTTCATAATTTTTAGACATTTTTTACTATTTTTAATAAATTATGCAAATAAAATAAAAAGAAATGGAATTAAATTAAAATAAATGGAAAAGTAAACGAAAGGAAAGGCTGAGATTGATCCTGGGTTTGAAAGGGTTGACCAGCGCGCATCTGGACGGCTGGGATTGCATCTGAGTTAATTAAACTAATTATGATTTATTTAATTAACTAAAGTGGATTAGGGCAAAGCAAAGTGATCTGGGCCACTCATGCGCGCGGGAAGTCCACTAAGTCAACCAATCTAACTCTCCACATTCAAACACCCTTAATGACCTGAGTTTAGGGCTAATCACATTCAGGTGACCAGAGAGAAGCTCCGGTCATCTTCTCCGGCACCCCAAAAACCCTAAAACATGATTCAGGCACCTATTCCACAAATTAAGCACACCCAAGTGATCCTCTAACATCCTAGGACACAAATCTATGCTCAAACATCATTTAAACACCATGAATCAAACGAATCGAAAGAAACAAAATCCACGGGCAAAATTTCAGAAGGATCATACAAACTCATTTCTCACTCATTTTTGATTCTGAAAGCATCCCCATGACCAGCAAAGCATAAACAATCATATTATAACTTAAAATGCAAGCTTTGGGAGAAAGTGTTCATGTTCATACCTGAGCTGGAAACTTCAATTTCTGGGCTTTCTGGACTGCTTCTTGGTGCCAACTTACTCCATTGATCCTCCTGATGCTAATGGCAGGCTTGGAATAAGCTCAAGCAAGCTATTTTGAGAGGTTCCAATCTGATATAGCAGAAAATGAGCTCTGTGTATAGGCAGCTTCAGATCAATGTGAAGGGTGGTTTTGACTCCTTGTGATGTGCTTGACTTGTTGGTGAAGAAAAATGGTGTGTTTGATGACTGGATAAAGGGATTCGAAGAAAAATGCAGGCTGAGGTGAAAAATGGTAATGGAGTGTTCTTGTCTGATTCAAGCTTGTTTCTTGCTGGTTTCTACTCAATGAGGCACTGTGGGTTGATGTATGAAAATGGTTTGAGTGTTTGAGGTTTGTGGAGGCAGATTCGAAGAGAAATGCCAAATGGGGTGGTTTTTGGAATGTGATGCTATGGTCTGTTTTTGCTTGGCCTCTTGATATGTTTTGCTAGCAGATGGAAAGTATAAACAATTGCAAGTGGCCAGAGGATGTGACATGGCCTGCTGTGATTGGGATGTTTGCTTTTGCCAAAAGTCAACTTTTTTGTGTAAGGAAGGCATGGCTTGGTTCTAGGCTAGTACAAGGCATGGGGCTGTGCAGCAAGGGTGAGGGGAAGGGCTAGCAAAGTGCAGTAACCAATGTAGCAAGTGGTGGAAAGAATGATCATGAGTTTTTGCAAGTTGTCTTATTTTGGTTCTTCATGAAAATGCCTTGTTACACAAACCATAATCATGTGATCTTTTGGTCCAAATCTGACTTTTAGGGCTTATATGATGTTTGTACCTTGGTTTGAAGTGAACTAGAAGTTACAAATAGCCTTGGTTCATGATTTTGCAAATTTCTCATTTGAGGCATGTCTTGAAAATTAGTGATTTTGGCCAACTTTGTCACACCATAACTTTTGATCCAAGAAGAATTAGATCATGTTCTTGTACTTTTGGGAAAGGGAAAAATGTGATCTACAACTTTCATGACCAAGGTTTTTCCATTTGAAGCATTTTTGGATCAAGAATCAAGGCTTGAAAAATGGCATAAAATGACATATTCTTGAAAAGTCAATTATGCCTAAAAAGTCAACATTTGCAAAAACTTCAAATTCTTGATTTTTGTGAACTTCAACCTTCTTCCATGATCAAATAAAGACCATATACACTCAAAATGATGAAGATCAGCCATTGGTTGGGTCATTGGGGGCCTCAGATGCCCTGGTTTTGCACTGACTTGTCTGAAAAGTCAACTCTTGATCAGATGACTTCCCCATGGAATTTCTTCATGAAAATTGATATGCATACTCCCTATACCATATAGAGACCAATGGAAACAAGAATGACCAAGAAATTTGGGGTTATGGCCTCTGAAACCAAAACCCTAATTTTAGGTCAACTGTGCAGTCTAGCCTGGCTCTGCTTCCATGCCAACCTCAGTTCTTGTGATCCTTTGGCATTCTTGACTTTGAGAGGATGTAATATGATATAAGAACACACATGGATCCCTTGGAAGTGATTGATGGCCTTTGGAGTGGCTCAGGAGGCTCTTGGATTGCTCAGATCACAAACCCTAGGTGCAGATGACTTTGAACCAAAGCAATGAATCAAAATGTGGTATGAGATGATATGATTGTGTTTATGCATATGAAATGATCACAAGCCATGGTGTGAATGGGTGAGGGCAAATTTGGGGTGTTTACACACGTCCCGCGAGAAAATAATACCCGAGTTGATATCCTTTCCAAGTTGGCAAGCACTAAAAAAAAGGAAACAACAAGTCCGTCATACAAAAAGTGCTCCCCCGACCAAGCATTGGACAATCTTCAACCCACCTTGACATTAATATCGTAGGCGATGCCAATTGCTGGATGACCCCGGTGTTTAACTACCTGACCAAGGGTGAGTTGCCAACAGACCCGAAAACGGCCAGCACCATGCATCGAAGGTCATGCTCATACTCTTTAGTTGGTGGGCGTATGTATCGCCGAGGCTTCTCCACGCCACTCCTCAGGTGCGTAGAGGAAGAGAACATCCCACATGTACTAAGAGAAGTCCATGAAGGAATTAACGCACAACACCCGGGCGGACAATCGTTAGCCCGAAAGATCTTCCGGGCGGGATACTATTGGCCGACACTCCAGCCCGACGCGAAAGAGCACGTAAAAATATGCGACAAATGCCAACGACACGGGGACGTACATGTAGCACCCCCTACCGAGCTAAAATCGCTATCTTCCCCGCGGCCATTCGCATGGTGCGGGATGGACATCTTAGGGCCATTCGTCGTCGGGTCCGGCCAAAGTAAATACCTCATTGTGGGCGTCGATTATTTCACCAAATGTATAGAAGCTAAGGCCTTGGCAAAGATTACTACCTCAACATACTACGCTTCTTTAATAGGAGCATTCTCGTTCAGTTCGGGGTACCGCTCGCCATTGTAACCGATAACGGTACCCAATTCACCGATAGACATTTCAAAGAATTTGTTGCTTTAGTAGGAACAAAATAAAATTTCACTTCGGTTGAGCATCCCCAAACCAACGGACAAGCAGAAGCTGCAAATAGAGTAATCCTAAGAGGCCTGAAACGGAGACTGGACGAGCACAAGAAACACTGGGTTAAGGAGTTACACAGCGTACTTTGGGCATATAAAACCATTCCCCACTCAACGACCGGTGAATCCCCGTTCCGGTTGGCATATGGGACCGAAGTAGTAATTCCTATGGAAATGCACATCCGATCCATGCGGACAGATTCCCCAATGGACCAAGACACCAACTCCGAAGCTTTAAGAGACGAGCTTGACCTGGTCGAAGAAATCCGATCAGATACCATACTTCATTCCTCTTGAATTGGCCTAACTCTTCTTGCATAGTATTGATCCAGAACTCATCAGTTGAGGCTTCTTTAACCTTCTTAGGCTCTATATTTGACACAAAGCAAGAACTTAATATGAATTCCCTTGATCTAGTAGTGACTCCCTTATTTAGGTCTCCTATGATAAGAACTTTAGGATGATTCTTCTGAATTCTCATAGAGAATCCTTTATTTACTTGATTAGTTTCAGTTTCTGCATTAGTGGACTCAAGTTCAGTATTTTTGTTTGAGGTTTCAGCTGGGATATCATTCAGGAATGTTCCAACATTTTCTATGACACAAGTTTCTTTAACAACAACATGTATGGATTCCATCATAGCTTTGGTTCTAGAGTTGAAGTCTTTATAAGCTCTGCTATTTATAGAATACCCCAGAAATATTACTTCTTCAATCTTTAATTTTGAAATTACTTTGACATCTTCCATGGATAAGATTCTTTTTATTTCGTTTAGATGCAAATGTCCTAGTTTTTGGTGCCATAGCTTAACCTCATTTTCTTTGGCTAGAGCACATATGAAGGAATAACTAGATTCTTGAGATACCCATAAGTAGCAATTTTCCTTAGATAGGACTCCCTTCATAACAACGTCACTGATTCCATTTGTGACTAAGCATTCAAATTTGGTGAAGTTGACATTGAATCCTTGATCATATAGTTGAATGATGCTAATTAGGTTGGCAGTTAGTCCTTTGACAAGCAAAAAAGTCATCAAGATTTGGGAATTTTGAGCATCCCAACTTTCCAACCCCTTTGATTTCACCCCTGGCTCCATCACCAAAAGTAACATAGCTAGTACAATGAGGTTTGATGTTAACAAATAGATTTTTAATACTTGTCATATGTCTGGAACACCCACTATCAAAGTACCAATCTTCTTTATCTGAGAATCTGAGAGGAGTATGAGCTATCAAATTGGTAGCAGCAGCCTTAGGCACCCATTGTTGTCTCTTGATGGAAATAGTCTGATTAGGTCTAGGTTGAGGAGTAGATTCGGGGTATCCATACAACTTGAAACAAAAATGTTTTATATGTCCAAACCTCCCACAATAATGACATCTCCATATTTTGAATTTCCCTCTTGAGTGGTTGAATTAACCTCTACCATGATGTTGAGACATATGCTTTGACATCTTTGGTTCAGGTTCAGAGTGACTGTTGTCTGAAGAAGATTTCCTTTCACCATTAAATCATAGGCCAGTCATATCTCCTGCCATCTTTCCAACCTGAAGAATTTCTTCTAATGTATCAGATGCACTGTTCAGCATTTTGAAAGACTTGGAAATTTGATCAATTTTACAATTCAGCATGATAACTTCATTCTTTAGATTGACAATAGTTTCTAGATGTTCTTCCTTTTCAGCCTCTAATTGGATTATGAGTTTCTTCTACTTCTCTCCTTGTTGACATACTTCTTCACTTCTAAGACACAACTTTATGTAGGAAGTTGCCAGTTCTTCAAAGGACAATTCATCATCACTAGAATCTTTATCAGAGACATGTCTATCTGTCAGAGTAGTAACACTTTTAGAAGATTCTTCTTCAAGTTCACTTTCAGAGTCCTCATCAGACCAAGAAACAGTTAGACCCTTCTTTTGCTTCTTGAGGTAAGTAGGACATTCAACTCTAATGTGACCAAATCCTTCACATTCATGGAATTTAACCTCTTTACCTTGAGTGGGTTTTTCTTCAGATCTAGTTCTTCTACTACCATCATTAGACCTGTTGATTTCAGATGAGTTGTTCTTGACATTAGTTCTTGACTTCATGTCCATCCTCTTCATAACTTTGTTAAATTTTCTTCCACGCATCACTATAACATTGGATAGTCCTTCATCAATATCTAAACCTCATTCCTCAACTCCATATTCAATATTGTATACAAAGGCTATGATTTTGGATTTCTTTTCAGATCTGTCACTAAACCCCAATACAAATGTTTGAATAGATCCAATAAGTTCGTCCACTCTCATATTGATGATATCTTGAGCTTCTTCTATGGCAATTACTTTCATATCAAACCTCTTAGGAAGATACCTGGGGATTTTTCTAACAAGATTTTCTTCAGACATCTTTTCTCCTAGGGCGCTTGAGGAATTGGCTATCTCAAGAATATTCATCTGAAAATCATGTATGCTTTCATCATCTTTCATCCTTAGATTTTCAAACTTGGTAGTAAGCAATTGAAGTCTTGACATCTTTACTTTGGAAGTACCTTCATTTGCAGTTTTAAGCGTATCCCAAACATCTTTAGCTATCTCACAATTATTCACTAATTTGAATATATTTTTATCAATTCCATTGAATAAAGCATTCAAAGCTTTGGAATTTCCAAGAGCCAATTCATCCTCCTCCTTGGTCCATTCTTCCTCAGGTTTCAAATCAGAAGTAGCTTTTCCATCTTCCCAACTATGACAGGATATTCACATCCTTTTACAACAGCTTTCCAGACCTTATTATCCAAAGGTTTCAAGAAAGCCACCATACGAGGTTTCCAATAATCATAATTAGTACCATCCAGAATACGAGGTATGTTCACAAATCCTCATTCCTTGTCCATACTACCAGAAAGTATTGTCCCTAGATCTCACCAGAACTAGAGCAGGATGCCTGCTCTGATACCAATTAAAATTATGGTATCAGATATGAGATGTCGAAGGAGATGTCACAACACTAATATCTGAACAATGATTAACATATAAACAAGATAAAAAAAATTAGTAAAAAATGTAAAGGGCACAAGCAATTGTTAACCCAGTTCGGTGCAAA
This sequence comes from Lathyrus aphaca, assembly GCA_963966055.1. Lineage (NCBI taxonomy): Eukaryota > Viridiplantae > Streptophyta > Magnoliopsida > Fabales > Fabaceae > Lathyrus > Lathyrus aphaca. The sequence continues at coordinate 278,924,797 of OZ014523.1, forward strand.
CACACCTGCGTCTGGAGCCTACCAAGCAAGGAAGGAAATCCACTAAATAAAATTAGTTCAAAGACTCTCAGCAAACACCCTTCAGTTTATAGTCTTCTCACCTAATCTTTACCTGTGTAATATCTATCTAAGACACGCTTAGATAATATACATCTATAACTCCCCTCAATCACAACATTGATAAGAACATAAAAATTACAATAGAGAAGAACACACTTCAAAGACACAACTTTATCATGCTTAAAAGCTTCAATCAAGTACAAAAATACCCGTGCTTAAAAGCTTAGAATGAACAAATTACAATTCAAAAACTCAGTCCAATACAAACATCAAGGTGGTGTATGATTGGCTCATAAGAAACATAAGACAAAACCCTAACACAATGTACACGACTTCAATATATTCTCTTTTTTTAGGAATAGGGTTACTTCAACTTTTAAATAGACTTCAGACTTCATGGGCTTGGGCCTTTTAAACAATCAGATTAAACCTAATTAACCTGATTTTCCACAATCAAAGGCCCTCAAAAAGTAACAACTGAACTTCCTTAATAAACAAAACAATTCTGAATAAAAATCTTCACCAATAAATGCGCCAGCAATCACTCACCAAGATCACACAGAATATTTCTTAAGACACACAAAAGACAAAGCACAATATTCTGAACAGAGTGTTCAGAAAAACATGTCATAACATCAGACTTGACATCATGAGTAAAGCCTGCAACATCTGAGAAAACTACATGTAGACTATAAGTCTCACATGTTAAGACATCAAGAATGACATCAATTTGTAGCCACAATTTTTAGCAAAATTGCTTCCAATTAATATAACCTACAATTATGATTTTCTTTGATTGATGCAACCACAAGAAAATGAATCATAGAAGCAACCACACACCAAATAACAGAAAAAAATAGTAAATCATAAGATCATTAACTTATCGATACAATGTATGCTGCTTTAGAGAAACATGTGCGCCATGCATCAAAAGAGTATTCAAGGGGGATATGACTTAAATTCATTGTGATAAGTTGTTTAAACATGCTAAAAGTTATAAATAGTTCAAAACATAACTTTTGGTATGTGTAAACAACTTATCACTATAACTTATGCTACCATTGTCACTACTACTACTAGAACAGACTCTAATATTGCTTGTACCAGGTTCTGAAGCTCCATTCTGCATTCCGAAACAAATTTCAAGATCAAAAACAACAATTTCATTTTAAGTTTACTTAAAAAATTAAGGAGAAGGATTTTAGCTCAGAAATTGACTTACTTGGAAAGTGATGAAAACTATGATAACTGACATGAAAAGAGAAATTGACAAATACAACTTATAGGTAGAAACCACACCATGAAAAGCCTCATAGGTCTGAAGAGATTTGATAGAATCAATAGTCTCACCGAACATACCCATAATTTCTCAGGGATAAAACACATAATATATCTTGTCATTAACAACAATTTTTAACTTCGACTACATAAAAGTCAAATCAAACAATTAGATAGAGTTGAATAAAAGAAGGCTCATATTCACCTTCTTTCGGACAGGCGAGAGAAAAGGTTCCCAATGGTTGCGTCTACCATCTGCGTGAAGTACAACAAATATAATTCAACAGACACGTAATCACCTTGCCATGAAACAAATTTTCACTCAATATCCGATTCGTTTGATAAAAATATTCATCATTGCCTTGTTATCTAAGAAGATGAATAAGAAAATGAAGAAAATAACAACATTGCCTTGTTATATAAAAAGAAAAAAAGTTAACATTCAGAAACATATACAGTGTAAACCTCAAAATTTCCTTCCCCCATTCCTGCAACACCAACAAATATAAGTGACTAAATGTAACCATTGTGGCTGCTATATATTCTAACAGGATTCAATATTCATAGTTGAAATATGGAATAAAATTAACTTGGAGACAAAGTTAAAAAGACACCATATTCAACCGTTGAAACATGTTTGACGACATCGACACCATTTTCAACCCTTTGCTCTTCTAACATTTACAACAATAATATAGAGATTCGTACTTACATCTTTGAATGTATCATATTCAAGATATTCATACCCAATCCACTATGAGCATCCAGTTTTTATCCCGGTGGTATTTTCCTTGAGATGTTGTTATTCTGCAATAACCTACATTCAACAAAATAACCCATATAAAAAAATACCAATAGTTGCACACACATACAAACTGAAAACAAAACACACTTATATCAAACAAAAATATTTCATTTCTCATCAAAATGAAGAAGATGAAGACATATGATTTTATTAAAGATCCATAACAATACAAAACGAACACGATGTTTCTGAGTACAAAACAATAATGGTCTTTCAGAAATATGTTCAAATCTGAGAAATCATTTGATTATTTCAAAACCCCAATCAAAAAGTATGATTTCATCAACATGAAAAAATGAACTACGAAAACTCTTATGTAAAACAAACCATGAATAACTTCGTTATTCATCTCAAAGCTTCAAATACCACCTTCTAACATGTGAAATCAATAAAGAAAATTAGAGTTTTTGAGATTCCAGTAAAGTGAAAGAGAGATATGATGAGAGTGAGAAAGTGACGATTCCGTTTATTGAGACACACCATATGAGATAGACGATAAGAGTGAGAAAGTGAAACCATACAGATACACATTGCATCCAGAAACGCATTCCGTCAACCATCACTCTCACCATCGAAAACGCATTGCCTTCACCACAGATCTACTACCCCCGTTAAACCATAAACCACACATCATAAAATATTTTCGTAAACCATAGTAGAAGAAGAACATGAAGAAGGAAGAGGAAGACAGAAGTTTGAAAAATACCAGGAATGAGGATTGTGGAGAGAGAGATGAGGGTTCAGATGAGAGAGACGGGGTTAGCTTGTGTTTTACAAAGTAGGATTTTGTGATCAGAGAAAATCATTCTTGGGAGGATTGGTGGCTCCCATTCACCCAAAAAGTGGTTTTTGCATTTAACTAATGTACTTTTTAGTTACCATTTAGTTGTAGTTTAACTATTAAGACAAAATGAATTTACAATTTGTACACAATAAAAAGTAACCATATTTGAGATTAAACCAATAGTATAATTTAGTTGCAAAAAATATTTTTTTAGACATAAAATACCCCTAAATTAATGAGGTGGAGGGCAAAGAAAAAATGTTATTTTGGTGTTTTCCACAACATCAAAAATTTTTATATTATAGATAAATTAACACAGAAAAATTAAGGGGTGTAATGGCTACTGCCCCGCCCCCTCTTAATCCGTCACCGTTTTCAAATGTTATTTTCTTATAGGGTTATAATTCTAGCTTCTCTTGTATCTATGTTTCAAAAAATGTTTCAAAGACATATCATAGTCAAGTTATTTATCGATAAATCTTACATAGATTGATTCTTCAACAATTAAGATTTCTTTATTACTATCATTTGAAGAGATCGATTGACAAATATTCCCAACTTTATTTCTTATAGAAAACTCAAATGCAACCTTTATCATAATAAATAAAAATTGTAAGTTTAAGACGTGATATTGCATTTATTTAACTTATTAATTACTTTTGGTGACAATATCTTGACTTATAAATACAGTTTTGAAATGAAACTTATATTATATACAAGTTAGAAATATTATCTCTAACTTTGATGAATACAATAAAGATTAATAAAATTGTTGTAATTGACTTAATATTATCCAAAATTGACTATTTAATTAAGTTCAACATTTAGAAATCTCACATTCGACAAACTATCCTCTATTTTAACATTAATCCAACATAAGAAAATATACATCCATATACAATCATCTTTCCTCTTTATATACAAAGTGCACCAACACTCCTAACATGCATAAAAGAAGAGAAATTTTTACGTCACCCCGTATATTTTTCAGGTACCATACGTGCTTCCAAAAATACATTTTTTGTTTCTGTTGATATACTTCCGGACGTACCATTTTCACATTTTTTAAATTAGTTCCGTAGATGTATTTACGAAAGTTTTTCATACGTATAAATGCAGAAAAGATCCAAAGACAAAAACTTCATACATTCAACATAGCAACCATAAGTTCAACATTCATAAAATAAAATAGATAATACATTGATGATTTTGACATAAAAATAAATTACATTTCAATAATCCTGTGGACGTTGGCACATCTTCAAGATTTCATCAACCATTCTTCCTACCGTCGCTTCCAATTCAAGCGGGTATTTCTCTTCGAATTCCAAAATACGTTCGCCACATCGCCCTAACATCGTCTGAATTCTTGAGTTGGACTTCGTTGAACACGATGTTTCCTTCGTTGTCAACCGAAGGCGAACAGTATTCTAGTTTCTTAACCTTCCTTCGGTCGTTGTAAGGTGGGAGATACTCGATTTCATCGATGATACAACCGAGCAAGGAGTCGCGGGTGACTTTAAAAATCCGTCTGCGTGTTCTCCGGTCGGTGTAGGATACACTTATTTCATACCAAAGAATCTGGATATCATATAATTGAGACATTTTTGAGTTTGAGTATGTGTTTGTGTTTGTGAGAAAGATAAAGAGTGAAATGTAACACCTTAATTTTATATTTATTTTTGTGAAATAAATATTAATATTTTAATGGCATAATTGAATTAATTGGTGAAGAAAGTATTTTATGAGAATAATAATAATAATATAAGGTGTACTATTATAATGTTGTTATTATTTAAATAAAATAAAATAAAGAGTTGGTTAGAGGTTTAAGGGGCAAAGGTGGAAATGTTGTTTTATAAAAAGAGGAAATAGAGAAACAAACCTCATTCATCGTATTTTTGACGAAGAACAGAGAGGTTTGGAGAAAGAGGAGAAGAATAGCAAGGTCAAGGATCATAGATCACCAAGACCAAAAGTTGTGAAGGAAAGCTTCGATTTTAAGGTAAGGGGGGAGAAAAGGGTTTATGATTGGTGATAGGACATAGAAGGGTAATTGGGAGTTCCTTCCTCCCCTAGGTATTTTTAAGAGATTATGATAATAATGATTGAATTGATGCAATATTGTGAAATTGTTGATGAATATGATTATATGATGTGTTTTGAAAATATATATGGTGTTGTGTGTTTGGTATTGAGGGAAATGGCATATGAAGGTTATGGGGGATATGATGAACAGAGAAGAGGATTAAACCTCCTAGATTCCCTAATTTGATCTAGGAAAGTTTATTAATAAAACTAGTTGATGTTATAGGTGTAAATGGATAATAAACATGTGAATTGGTTGGTTTTGAGTGTTAAATTCGACTTAGAATGATTGGGGTTCGGACAGGTGAAAAAGGAGGAAGAAAATGGGAAAAATGTAAAAATCAGAATTTTGAGAGTCAGGTGCCCTGACACGGGCCGTGTCCCATGACACAGGTGGTCGTGTCAGGCTACGGGAAATGGGTTTTTGGTGATTTGGAGGGGCGTGTCCCCAGGCCACTGGACATGGGCCGTGTCAGGGGACACGGGAGGCCGTGTCAGGCCACTGTAAATGTTATTTTTCGTCCGTTTTAAGGCGGATTTGACTCATTCTTCTAATGTAGGATTATATTAGTGAAATAAGACTTTGAGGACGTTCTAATAGTGGATATAGGACTTGACAATTAATGGCATAAGAAAGCCTAAGTGTTTAATTGAATTATATGAATATGTATTGTTATAATTGTGAATAACATGAGATATGTGTATGCTCTGTGTGTGAATAAGATGCACTGATGGTTGGTTGATGAGAGCATGATGATCGTAAAGCATGATGTGTTCATGTGTATTGTGATATGGTATGCGTTGTTGTGTCTGCATGCACATACATTTGAGGGAATAATCATGTCGTGGATGTGATTATTCGGGATTCGTTGAGAATCGTGGTTGCAGGGATGATCGTGTCTTATTGGAGACGTTAACGATGCATTCTGGGTTCTATTTAATGAACCGTTATTGTGAGTCGGTACCGCATTTGCATAGTGCATTTGAGTCGCATTGCATTATGATTGATTGAATAATATGATTGATAATTTTGTATGATTAGGGGTGAATTAATTCTTCATATATGTCGTATGTGCCGTTATATTATGAATCTATTTCTCGCCTCTCTGTTTGTTTTGTTGCGTCTGTGCTTCTTCGGAAGTGCAGACAATTCAGGTACTTGAGAAGTACGTTGGTGTGATGTCCGTGTCCTAGGAGCTCTGATATGTAACGGGAACGGGGATCTTTGTCCACATTTACTTTTAATGTTTAGAAAAACTTATTTTTATAATTAAACTTGAATTAAAGAACCTTATTATGTGTGTTTTGTTAAGCCTTTGAGCTATTGATGTTAAAGATTTGGATTCCGCTGCTTTCTTTTATTAACAATTTTTATGAACGATGATGATGTAACATCTCACTTTGGACAAGTAACTCTGATTTTATTAAAGATTTATATAAATATTTCTGTGAGAAAAGTGGGTGTTACATGAAACACCAATTTTATAGAAAACCTAGATGAATATGGTACAAGCATTTTTCTGTTATCTACTTTAGGAGATGTAGCTACGGAATGAGCCTTAATAAGATCCCTCCGCAGGTATATCTGCGGAACATGTCAACGTTTGATGCTTCCACAGATATACCTGCAGAATTTTTGCTAATACAATTTGACAACATTCCAACGATATTATAGCATTTTGTGTGAATGAGTAATTTTACATTACAATATATATATATATATATATATATATATATATATATATATATATATATATATATATATATATATATATATATATATATATATATATATATATATATATATATATATATATATATAATGTATGAAAGACGCGTAAACAATAGATGTGAACCAAAATTGACTATTATATATCACTTCCAAATATTACATTGAATTGTTCAATTATACAAAAGAGTTAAAACAAATGTCTCCGGCTAAATCTATCGGCGCTTGACCTTTGGACTTTTCCGCATTTGATGCCTTTTCAATTTCGTTCAATCTTTCGAATTCGAACATCCTTTCAAAAAACTATTCGACCACAACTCGACTTTGTCGGTTGCATGAGCCTCCCACTGCAGGGTTTTAGGTGGTATTGGGCATCCTGATTTCAAAAAACCTTGTACAAAATGACTTGATTTCGCAAGCCATCCGATACAAATGATGCGGTCATTTGGATTGGACGGTAGTACGGTGCAGAATGGAAAAAAAGTTTCCGAGAAACTGTATCGCGTCAAGTCAATCAATATCATATCATACGTACATGCGATAAGATGACCCACCTTGGGGAAGCTCATCCATTTCGACCGCGGGCTAGACCACTTAAGCATGGAACTAGTGATTTGTAAACCTCGTCGAATTTTTCCCTATTTTCATACAAACGCATGTATGTTTCTTTATGTGTTTCCAACTCTAGGATTAGTTGATGACGGATAACCTCATGATTGTCCTCTACTTTACCAAGTATAGTCGAAACGACTCGGTAACCGCAATTACCATCTCCTTTAAAATTTATGATATCATCAATATGTTTGTGCATAAAGACCTTCATCTCTTTGATAAATGAAATTGTAGGTAGAACCGGTGTAGGCTTCACCGGAGCAATCAATGTTGGAACCGAAGCATTCAGTGTTGGAACTGAAGCAAGAAGTGTTGAAACTCGTGGAATCGGTGTCATAAGAGGTTTGGATATGTGAGATCCTTTCATGGAACTTCTTTGAGTTTTCAAAGTCGGGGAGACCAGAATGAGTTTGTCGACATGCTCAAAATACGAGGGAGATCGGTGTCGACGTGCTCAAATTTTTTTAGATTCCAGGTGAGTCCCAAAAATGTCTCTTACCGTGACTCCATCGACGTAAGTTCGATACCGAGACACATACTTATTATCATCCAACAATTTCAGTAGTTGTTGCATCTCTGATCTATCTTCCCTAATAGCGTATTATTGCGGTACCGAATGTTATAAACTGGCCTAATATTTGAATTACATTTGGGTTCCTTCAGTTTTAAAGTGACAAGGATATTTTTGGGTTGGACAAGATTCAAGGTCAAGTCATTGATGCATGTTTTCTTTGCCGGTTTCTTACGACGACCACAAGGATACAACACTGAATTTCCACTTCTTGCTAGCCAACATGTAACCACGAATTTTAAAAGGACACTCACATTTTCTACTATTTGTTTCGTCTCTTTTAAACTTCCACAATGGAACTTGATATATTTCGTTTCTTTCGCACAATAAGGTTACAAAATGATTTATTTTCGATCCATTATCTGATCTTCCAATAACCACACCAAAACCAAGTGTAGTTGACATCCTACGAACCCATTTGATCATGCTTTCACGATCATCAAAGTCTTGTTTATGATTAAAGTTACCGCCGACTTCTTCTGTCTTCACAATAACCCTTGGTACATTTAGAACACCAACGTTTAAATAAACTAATTCTTTTGTGATGTTATCTGGGTGCACCATATCTATTGTAAAGAATAAGAAAAGTTAACAAAACTCAAAAAATTGCAGCAGGCAATAAAAACAGAAGTAACAGCGAATGTTCCGCAGATGTACCCACACAATTGTTCTTCATGAACATGTTCCGCTTATGTACTTGCGGAAGTAATGTAACTTTTTTTTTACAAAAGTTTGATGATCAATGTGAATAATGTAGCAGATAAAGTTAGATTTTTACCTGAAATTCGCTTTTCACTTGCTCCATTTGATTTGTTGCACCAAAAAAGATTGAGTTTTGGAGTAAAAAATAGAGTGGATGATATAGGGTTTTCTAGTTGTTGAAGTTTGGAGAAGAGGAAGCAAACTACAATTGGGGGGGGGGGGGGGAGTGATCATTCAATTTAAAATTATAGCTGAAACTTTTGCAGGTACATCTACGGAAACAACCAAAATTTTAAACATAAATGATGCGTCGGGGGATATACTTGCGGAAGTTATGGATCTTTTAGAAATTTCGTCAGGTGACTAAGAGAGTCATGGGGTGGATTGAGAAATTCCCTAAAAGAATTTTGAAAAGATATCGTTGTTAAGAAAATAGACCACTGGGCCAAATATAATTATATGGTCATCAGTGAAAATTGTAGTTTTTTAAGAAAATAGCACAATTTGATCCAAAATATTGAGTCAAACTAAGTTTGAATTAATGAGTCAAATTGAGATGTTGATAATTTTAATTGAGTTAAGTTTATTGAGGTTAAAAGTTCATGACAAACTTGAATCACGTTTTGGGTTTATCAAATTCTTATCAATTCGAGTCAAACTTAATCAAATTCAATTCAGTTAGACTCATTTTCAGTTCTAATTACACCTCCCATGTTTTTTTCTCTTTTGAGCATAATAGACACCTTTGTTTTGCGTCCTATTCTGTGAAGTAATAAAATATGAAAATAAACTATATTTTATTGCATTATTGTTTAATAACTTTGTCATTTGTAGGTCAAGGTTGATGGAACATGACGAAGCAGAGTGAAGTGTTACATAGCGGAACGGAATGGAGCAGGGCGAAATGGAATATAGATTTCACTTCATTGTTTGGTTATTTTACAAAAAAAATGTCTCATTCCTTCACATACACCCCAAATTGGATGGAACAAAAAATGGGGATTTGGATGGAATGAATTCCATCATGTTCTATTTCATTCAATTCATTATTTGCATATCCAAACAATGGAATCACATTAGTTACCACTCCACTCCATTCCATTCCATCTCATATCACCAATCCAAACATACCCTTAGGAGCAATCATTCCAAACATTTCGTTCTTCTTTTCTACACCAACCTTTTTGTAGGAATAAGTCTCTGAGGCCTAACTCTTCGAGTTTTCTTTGCTAGAGATCACCCCTAAGGCGTTGGTTGACCTCCCATTCTTAAATTTCCTCCATGAATTTCTTTTCATACTATTTGATTAGGAATTTAAAAATTGATTTGCGAAAATCTCTACAACATAGGAGACCTTTTAACAAGGAGTATGAGCAGGCCTGTCTATGAGTTTTGGACGTTTCCCTCTTCTCTTTTGGTAACTCCATGTGTCAGAAAAGGAAGTGTAATGGTTAGTTCAAAATAGGAAAATGTCACAGTTTATTACTGTCTGATAAGAGTATGAATAATGACAAAGTCTGACACAGTATTTAGACTTCAAATATTCTTAGGACCATCAAAGAATGTGTGATGTTCATAGTGTGTATTTACGTGCGTGTCAAAATAACTTCAAGGTCAAGCTAACTGTCTAAGATTCAGAGGTCGGGAGACAAACAACATACTTTATGGTATATCCTTAAAACTCAGAGGTCGCCAGTCATGTCATTTGAGGGGTCATACCACTGAGGGTTTGAAGACAAACCATAACCCTACTCAGTCAGCTAAATGTGTGGGGGAAACCGTTTCATACTAGGCCTAAGCGCAAACCATTTTGAATCAGGTCATTTAAACCATTTTGAATCAGGTCATTTAAGTCACAAGCACTTAAACGAATTAGAGAATGAACACGCAATATATACACACACTAGATCAAGGCCGTAGACTTACTCAAAACATTACATCAAAAAATCTAAATGATCTCTTGACACTGGTAATATATATTTTTCTTGATTATGACTTCATTGATTGCGACCCCATTACTGTACTTATCTAGTAAGTCTAGCTCTTATATACACCTTTCATCGTTCTTCTCCCTTGATCAGGGATGCATGGTCCTCAAACTTACTTTGTCTATTTTGATCGGGATCGTTGTCTTAGACCCTTAGGTGAGCTGAATGGGAGTTTCATTAATGGATGAATATGGCTTAGTTCAATATGCCCATAAAATGTGAGGATGTTCTTCGACGCAACTCCCTTTTGTGTTGCAAAACCTTCATCCAAAACCACATAGTAGAACTATGTTTGCCAACTTTGCTTGACCATTGGCTTAAAGGTGCTACATTAAAGTGAACAATTGTACAATACACGACTCTTCCAACGACCACAAAAAGATTTTATTAGTTAATTGTATTTCGATGTCCGTGACAACAACTTCTGGGACGCCGAACCATGTTAGGATATTCATATTGAAGAAATGGAGGATATTGTTGTTGGTTTTCTTAGCCATGAACACGACTTCTATCCGATTTGTGAATTGGTCGACGTTAATAATCAAATACTCATTGACCTGGTGCCATTGTGAAAGGTCACAAAATGTTCATCCCTAGCCAAACAAATGGCCATTGGGAGGAAAAAGTGTTCATCTCTACAGGTAGGACTAGGTGTACATCGTCTGCATTTGACATTTTCTCATCTATTTTTACATGTTCTTTGAAATCTTGGTTTATCCTTGGCTAATAGTACAATGCGCCTCGGGCTCTCTTTTATAGAGATCACCCCTAAAGGTGTTGCCTGACCTCCCTTTTGTAAATATCCTCCATTACTTTACTATTCATCCTATTGGGTTAGGAAATTTAAAAATGGGTTTGCAAAGCCTCTGCGACATAGGTGGCCTATCAACAAAGAGTATGAGCAGGTCCATCTACAAGTTTTGAACCTTCCCTCTTCTCTTCTGGTAGCTCCATGTAGTAGAAAAGGAAAATTAAAGGTTAGTTCAAATAGGGAAATGTCATTGTTTATTGTTGATTGATAAGAGTATGAACGATGACAAAGTCTGACACAATATTTAGACTCCAAAAGATTCTTAGGACCATAAAAAAATGTGTGATGTTCATAGTGCATACTTCAATGTGTGTCAAAAGGACTTCAAAGTCAAGCTAACCATCCAAGATTTAGAGATCCATAAGCAAACAACATACTTTACGATCAATCCTCAAAACACACAGGTCGTCAATGTCCTCAACATACTTTACGACCAGTCTTGGTTTTGATAGATCATGATCTGCGGTTGACAAATATTGCTTCTTAAAAAATAAGGAGATGATCCGACGTTGATATAAAGAACGTTGACTTTAAAATCTCAATAGTCTCTCTGATCTGAGACAAAGTTCAATGAATTTGATAAGAATTCGACAATGATTTTAATACAGTTGGTTGCCAAATCCACAAGTTAAGCATTTTCCTTTTGTCCATTGGTGTAGTCCTTCAAGTTGAAGCTAGTCAGAGCCAATTTAATTTTTATAAACTTCATTTGAGTGTCCATGGTGGACCAATGCCACCATTTGTGCAAAGCATAACGAGCCACGTTTCTTGATGCTTCTTTATTGCTCATTCTGAGAACTTGGATGGAAAATAGAAAAACCAGATTCTAAGGCAGAAGAACTAACTGTGCATCTTTCCTTTTTAAAAGCCTATTGGTCCTAAATCTGAATTAACAAACATCAAAAATGTCATCCATAACAGAAAAAACATTATAGCAGCACATTTATTTATTGTATGTTTGAATTCACGGTAGATCGCCCATTATGGCTTTGCGATTGCGATGCACGTAGATGTGATTTTGTTGAAGCTGAAAAGTGTAGTTTTTGCAATACTGTGATTATGTTAAATTCCCTATCAGTCCAAACATACACTTGTAAAATTTGTAATGAGTGACGTTTTTTAGTACCTGAACTAGGCATGGGCTTTCTAGGCATGATGAGCATGGGCTTTCTAGGCATAGGATTTTTAGGCATGGGCATGGGCCTTCTGCGTCGTAATGGTTGTTGTAATTCCATAAGGTCAATCACAACAGCATTTGATGTTAGAAATGTCTTGGCCACAGAAGCTGCATTCTCTATACAGCACCTAACTACCTGCACCATTTTCAACATAATATATTGAACCTTCTTGAGATAAGAGGTTCCTATAAAAAACCTAAGAAAAAGATCTTCTGTAAAAGGAAATCAAATGTTTATATTACCTTTGTTGGATCCATGATTCTAGCCTTCATGAGATCCTCATAACGGTCTTTAGCAGCATTGTAACCAAAATTCATGTTATCATTAGATAAAACCTGGGTGATATAAGATATGTTGTTGAGTTGAATTAATTAATCGTTACAAAGGATTGAAAATTATCGTTGACTAATCAATCTCTTACAGAAAACAGTTTCTCAAAATCCTCAGGACCTTATCTATGACAACATTGCCATTTACGCCGGCATTTTTTGCTATCATTCTTGTAGGGTAGCTCAAAGCTCTTTTGAAGATTTCAGCTCCAATCTACACAACATCGCAAACAATTCCTTATTTTCAATGAACAAAATGGCACAAACCAAAAAGAATGCTTGCAACAGAAGACTTCAGATTGAATCGTGTCAGGTGTCGGACACTGATACAACAACAACATTTTACATTCAGATTCAGTTATTCCATTTTTTTCAAATTAATATCGGTATAGATGAATCCGTGTCGTGTCTGGCATGTGTCGTAACTTGTGCTTCATAGATCTTTAAACATGATGATGGACAACTTAGTTGTATGAAGAAGGTAAGTTACCTTTTGCTCTTCATTGTCCAAGAGATTCTTTATGCCATCTACCTTCTTGGACAGCCATAAAAGGCTACAGCCACCACCAACTACTACACCTTCTTCAATTGCTGCCTGAAATGTTCTAAATTAGAACTTGCAAACTTAACTATCAATACTTTCAACTAACCTCATTAAAGCAAAAAGAAAAGGAAATAAATACCTTGGTTGCATTTAAGGCATCTTCTATTCTTAATTGTTTATCCTTCAACTCAACTTGTGTTTGTGCACCTACCTATAAGTGAGATTTCAGGCTCTCAAATGGAAATGAACTATACTTTAAATAGAAACAGAATTTTAAAATTCCCGATCCCCCAAATGAAAATAAAACGAAAGAAACTTATATTACCTGAAGAATGGCAATGCCCCCTGATAATCTTGCTATCCTTTCATTCAATATCTTCTTTTGAAATTTTTCTTCAGTATTCTACAAAACATATTACTTCTAAAGTTATAGTATGATGAAGCGATGATTTTGAAATGGAAAAGTTCTCTCTGCATCTTCACCTCAACAAGGCTCCTAAGTTGAGAAACCCTCTTCTCAACAGCTGTTCTAGTACTCCCATCGGTGACTACCAAGGTAGAATCTTTTGTTATGACCACCTTGGTAGCAAAACCGAGCATATCCTTGCTAGCCTTTTCTAAAGTGAAACCCATATCTTCTCTTATTACAGTACCTGAAAGTTCCAAGAATGCAAAATGAATTGAATGAAGACTATGAGTAGAAGCTAGTAGTGCTTTCTTCCACCATGTGTTTTATTTTATCATATATTTAAGCTTCTAATTAATTTGAATAGTTGATCTTATACCTCCTGTCAAGATGGCAATATCCTCTAAATAGTGACTCTTGCGCTCACCGAATGCAGGAGCCTTAATAGCAGCAACCTTAAGCACGCCTCTGAGTTTATTTGTAATAATTGGAGCAAGAGCATCCTGCTCAATTCCCTCTGCAACTATCAAAATTGGATACTTCTCTTTTACTGCACTATTCAATATGTTAAGCAGCTCTTTTGGATTTGTGATCTTTTTGTCAACTAATAACAACTGCAACAAGAGATTCATGCACCATCTAATTATTTCATAGAATTCATGTGAGGCTTTTTACACGCTGAAATGGTGTTACCTTGCAGTTTTGAAGTTCAATGGTCATCTTTCTTCTATCTGTCACGAAGTATGGAGAAAGATATCCACGATCAAATTGCATTCCTTCTACAATCTCTAGACTATTGTCAATGCTCTTTCCTTTTTCAATTGTTACTACTCCTCTTCTTCCTACTTGTTGCAAAGCCTCAGAAATCATGTTTCCGACTAAATAGTCATTCCCCGCGCTGACTGCTGCGACATCTTTAAGTTCATGATCTTCAACCTACAAATATAAACAATGTTTCTGAATTCAGCAAGAGTTTCCAACTGCAAGAGAAAATTAACAGCAAGAAAAATCCATTGCTAAATCATCATATGAAGCCAGCAAATTTGTTCACGAGATGTTAGTTCAGTGGTAACATTTTGACATTTTAACCTCAAGAAACGGAGTTTGAATCTATTACGGAAATCATAGAAAAACTAGATTGTAGAGTTTACTTCTCTAGACATCAAACTAAGTTCCGAAACAAGTGCTATCGCTGTCTTCTCAATCCCACGCGCAATTTGGACAGGATTCATTCCAGCTGCAATAACCTAGAAGAGAATGAAAAGAGCATAAAGCTCAAGAAGACTCTTTTTAATAATGTCAATACAATTTGTGGCATAAGCATGGAATTGTTATATGTACTTTTGCCCCTTCTTTGATTAAGCCATGAGCAAGAACAACAGATGTAGTTGAGCCATCACCAGCTAAATCATTGGTTTTCGCCCCAGCTTGTCTCACCAATTTCACTCCAACATTCTCCAATGGATCTTCCAATTCAATCTGAAATAACCTCACCACAAAACCATGTTATTAGACCTAACTAAGTGTATGTTTGGTTCTACGGCAAAGAAAATTGATGTTAAGTGAATTGATTATGTAAAAATCAAATTTAGACTCAAAAACTACAAATCGTAGCTTTAAGTAGAATCAATTCTAGAAAACATAGTCAATTCTACTGGAGAACAACCAATCATCTCAGAATCAATTCTCCACATCCACATTAATGCTCCAAACATGAAAAAGGAAAGAAAACCTCTTTGAGAACAGTTTCTCCATCATTTACTATCTTGGGTGGGCCATACTTGTTATGCAATATAACATTTCTTCCTTTAGGTCCCAATGTAACACCAAGGAGCTCTGCCACTAACTCCACCCCTGCCTGCACCACAATAAAAAATTTACTCACTCATTCAATTCATAATTTCTTGTGAAATGAAAATAAATAAACAAAGTGAAGTTTAGAATCAATTATACAAGAAGCTTCTTTGTTGTTGAACCATCATGGTTGAAATATAGGTCTTTAGACATAGCTCTTGTGTTTAGTACAGAAAAAGGGGAAGTTCGGGGTCTATGGATTGACGATGGATTAGAAAAAAAGAATGTAGCAGATATTGGGGATGGAGAAGAAGATGACATAGTTCTGGTTTTCTCAACCAACAATTTAGGTTTGAGTTTTGCTCTATGCAGACCAAGTAGTTGAAAATGGTGCAATGGTTTAGAACTTGAAGTATATAGAATTTTGGTGGATAAGAGAAGAGTGATGGTGTAGAGAAAAGGGAATGGAACAATATCTATCTTTCAACTATTTTTTGGCGCTATGCAAAGTGATTCTCAATTTTTATATCTTTAGGCTTTTATGTATTTTCAATTTATTTTTTTTAAAATTGTTTTATTTTTAGATTGGCACTTCATCCTCTACAAATCATTGACCCAACTAGTTTTCTATTTTTTTTTCTCTTGTCATTTATTACTATTTTTCTTTTCTTATTTGTTAAATAAAATTTCTCTATTTTTCCTCTTTAAATCTTATAAATTTCAAGCTCGGATCTTAGGGCCTTTGGTATAACTTAATGTGACGAGATGTTATTTGTTATCATCTTTCTGTATCTTTAAAGAGTGTGTAATATATATGTGGAAACATTTTGACAATCAAGCCATTGAAAGTCATCAGGGTAAGGTTTAGATTTTAAAATTATGAGTGGCAGAATCTGAATTATAAGTTAGGCTTTACAAAAGGGGTTTAGGATCTGAGTTCCTATAACCTTCTTTGGTGTAAATGTCTCATTGAACAAATGTCAATAGATTATTTAGGTTTTTCTATCAGACACTTTACAAAGGTCAATCGATCCTGATCCATTATGCCTTTTGGCGTGTCCATCCTCTAGTTCACCTAAGTTCTTGTATCTTAGGCGACCCAGTACAATTCACTGGGTTTTTTCCTAGTTTGGACAATTTTCCACCAAACCTTTAGTTGGAGAAGGCGATTATGACTAGTTCTCAAATTCATAATTCTTTAATCCCTCGAAGGATGAGTTTATCGACGAAAGTAATATTAGACGAAAGGTCCTCATAGGTCTTGGGAATATTAATGTCCTTTTAAATTGAGAAGAGATACTAAAGTGTGTAGTTGGTCTCTCGGTCTTGGACGATTGACTTGGCCTTGAAGTCCTTCTTCTAACGCATGTTGAAGTACATGATATGGATGTCAGACGTTATTTGTTGGTCCTAGAGATCCTTGGAGTCTGAATATTGTGTAAGGATTTGGCATCATTCCCACCCTTGACGATATAGAAAGGATTGTGATGTTTACGTGTTTTGAACCAACTCTTACATGTCCTTGACTAAGATGTGGATTCTAGGCTTAAGGCTAAATGTCTTTGGGTGACACGAGCATTTATTACTTTCTATTAATCAAGGTGTAATCGTGATTGTTGGATTTAACAATGCTTTTTTGATGTGTGGCACATCCATATTGGTTTGCTAACGACTCTTTCAATCCTAAACATCTAAATCTTCCAGATCTGGAATTATTTGTTACTCTTTATTCAAATAAAAACGTACTTGTAAAAGGTGGTCAAATAGTTTATTCCCATTTCCCCCAATCTTCTATAAATTTTAAGCTTTAAATCAATTCTTTGTAATCTTGTCTATCTTAATTGTTATTCCTCTACAACCTTCATTGTTCCTCAACTACAAACCTTCATTACTGCTCAATTGCAACCTTCATTGTTGCTCAATTGCGAATGTCATTGTTGTTCTAGTATGTTCTTCTCAATACAAGTAAGTTCATATTTAGTTTATTCCTTATCATGCCCTAATAGTTTTGTTTCTTCAATGCTCGCTCTTTATGGTACCATTATTATTATTAGTATAATTTTGTATTTATATTTTGTTGCAAATTGAACTATGGATCACCCTTTCAACTACCTCTCGTGATGGTGGCTTTTGGGTGGCCCTTCTGCCATATTTTTTTTTATCTTTTCTTAATCCCCTCCAATGGTGGTTAGTGGTGGTCCATCCAATTTTATGACATAAACTATGGTGATTTCAATATGCTTATTCCTACATGGGTTTTGGCTTCCTTGGAATTTGGGGGTTGGTCGTGGCAACACCTTCTCCCCCCCAAAATCTGAGGAATTGTGTTGTAATGCCATTCTTCTGAAATTTATGTGAACTTTTTAAATTCTTAATTTTTTACTTAGAATCTTTGGAGGAAATTACCACCTTAAGAAAAACATGAAAGATGAGTTTTTTAAGGACAAGGAACTATTTGATCAGGATCATGGTTACTTAACTTAATGTTAGCATGGAATTCTCGACGTGTTAAATTCGACAAAGAGAATATGATGTTGAGACAATACTTAGCTAAATATGAGGACATATGGTTATGGGTGCGGAAAGAGTAGTGTCTGACATCGATGTCGAGTTCTACACACTGGCCATTGGTTTTGGACTTAGCATTTTTCTAAATTATAATAATGTTTCTCCTCATAACTCGGCAAGTTGAGCCATCAAATGTGAAGGTTGAGACAAGGTGAAAAAATAATATTGAGTAACTATTTTTAACCTTATCCAGACGTCGAAGACACGTGGAAACAAGATAGAAGGTTGGAAACTTTGCAGAGGGTTACTTGTCGAACGATGAAGACATAATGTTGTAGATAGTTATTTTTATATTAGTTTATATAATAGTTTTAGTGTTAGGAATCGGGTGGCATTATCATTACAAATTCTCTATAAAACTCAAAGTACCCAAGTCAGAGCGAGAAACGAGTTTGTGAGCGAAATGTATGATTCTATACACCAGCTTTCATTTATTTAATCAAAGTAACTTGATTTTTTTGTTTACATTGTTTTAGCTCTTTATTACTTTCCCTCATTTATTGATAGTGGATTTTGACATAGCCGAAACCTTCAATTTATTTTTACCTTCAAACATTTTTTATTGTTACTTTATTGAACACTTGACTTTAAACTCACAATGACACTTGAAAATTCTTTTTCTCCAAAAATTATGCACAAAATTTCTTAGAATTTTCTAGTTTGATCCTACAAGTAATTATTCAAAACTAAGTGATTGTTTACCAAAAACACGGGTAAATAAATTAGCATGCCCAGAGGGATCCCTTTGCGCAAAAATTTTAAATTTCATAAGTCTTGTGTTTTCTATATTACAAATTATTCTTCATGCAGGAAATATTCCCAATGGTTATGTATGTATGCGTTTGAGAAATGGTAAACCCCTCCCTTAAATGACGTGTCCACCTTTGTATAACCCTCCTACTTCTAACCCCCCATAATAACTCCCAAAATGCAGGAAAACAACCATTCAGATTAATGACTGGAGATGTGGCTGTTTTGATCCCTGTTTGAACAACTAATCCTAAAATATCATCAACTCCAATATCTTCGATATTATCTAATGGGGTGATTTCGCCGCCACAATTAGTGAGACTCCCAATTATCCCCCATGGTCATAAGACCAACTTTAGGGGTTCTCAGTTACCTTATATTCCAAATTTTTCATTTCAAATGAGCAGAAAAGAGTATCCATATGGTCTACCATAAACGGTGATGGCAGCATACAAACTAGTACGTCAAAAATACGGAGAATGCAATGGATACCATCTCACCCTATAATATGCATCCCGCCCCAGCTACGACCATAAATAATCCTAGTTGAACGATGCCACCACCATAGGGTTTAGGTTATATCCCTCAAGTGACGCAAATGCTAAATACGACATCTCTCATGTCTATGAGGTAGAAATTGAATGGGATAACCACAAGATGGTTAACATGTTGACCCAACAGATTGGTACAATGTTCAATCCCTTGATTCAAAACACCAATCAGAGTTATAAATTACTACCCAACCAAGTGGTTCAAATATTTGATTTCTTCAGCGCTCTTATGGCCCAGGAACGACCAATTCCTCAAATCTCAAGTTCCACGCTAGTGGAAACGCCTGACAATGGGAGAACCCTATTAACCAAGGGAAACCACAATTGGGGTTTCAACCTATAAAACATTCCATACAAAGAGAGGAAAAAGAGTATACAGTTCAAAATAACCCGAGAGTGATGCTGCTAAATTGAAGCCAACATGTCGAGGAAGATGTCAGAAATGTTCAACAAAATAACTTGTTCTGGATTGGGCCTTAGGTTGCCCTACTGTTGAAATAGTTTTCAGGGTTGTTTGCAAGCTGTTCATTAGCTCAATGATTCAAGACAAAACGTTTCAAGCGTTTTGTTTGAAATGGCCTATTTTTCTATTTAATTATTATTTTCAAAATAATTAGGAATTGTTGTGTTTGATTTTTGTGTCGAAAGAAATATGTTAGATTCAGGTTATTGTATCATAATCTGTAAAAAAAATCTAAGTTAAAATAAGTTTAGGAGTGTTGGAATTGCAATTGGAGAATGTGTTTATCGTAGGGTTTTGCTGTCAAAATCGCAGAAGGTGCTTGTAGTGTAGTGCGCTTAGCGTGGCCTGAAAATAATTTGTCCTTTCGAGGAAGTAGCATGCGTGCTTAGTTTTGGTGTAAGCCCTAGAGGCCAATACTTTTGGTACTTGTATAGAATTATTTATTAATAATAAAAGGCATTTCTTTATTATGTTTGTTTTTACAAAATGATAAAGTCCCTAGAATAGCTAGTTCTTTTAATGAAATATTAAGTGTGACTTAATCATGAGACTCCATTAAACATAAGGACACTATTCTTAAAGCATCCATAGTCAAGCTTTAATGTGAAATGGGATAGCCTTAAAGCATTAAGACTATTATGTAGATAGACTGATTATCACATCCTATGGATCATGGATAGGGAGTTATCAAGTCTTGACATAAGTATGAATATTAGGAGTAATATTTATACTGGATTGACCCACTATGAGAGTATTACATAGAATGTTATGCAAAGTGTCATAAGTTACTCTCATGGGGATAGTGGTGTATACCACCCTTCGACCTGAAACTACTATGGACCCTAGATATAGAGTCAAGTACGTTATTGTTGATCAAACGTTGTTCATAACTAGATGATCATAAAGACAATTGATGGGTACTTCACAAAGTATGTTGAGGGACATGAGTAGCCTAAATGGAATTTTCCCATCCTGCATAACAGGATAAATGTCTAAGGGCCCAATATTGAACATGACAAGGATGACATGGTATATGCCTTGTGTTCAATATAGACATAAGGGAAAAAGGGTAATTATACACACAAATACTATCACTAAAAGGTTTTGTCAGATCACATGACAATTTTGTGACTTGGGTAGCAGTGATGTGTTGCTAGATACCGCTCACTGTTTATTATGTTAAATACATGATTTAATATAATTGCCAACATCGCAAAATCTTACAGGGTCACACATATAAGGACAATTAGAGAAAATGTGGAATAAATAAGGTACACCGTAAGTTATGATGCACTAGAATGGAATACGCAATATGGTAAGGTACCATATGATATAATAATAATATTTATTATTAATTTTATAATAGTTATAAAATATAATAATAATAGGGATACATATATAAAAAAAACCTGTCATTAGGGCGGGTTTTGGTTTTACCCCCTTTAAGTTTTTTTTTATAGACGCCCCCTTATAAAATGAAAACTCAGATTGTACCACCCCCTTTTACTGCCTTGCTGATGTGGACAAGGATGACTGGGCAATGGGGTGTGACTGGACAATTTCTAGGGTTCCATAAAAGGATCCCAATTTCTAGGGTTCCAATCTTCTTCTCCTCTTGCATCGTTTTCGATTCACAATCTCCAATCACAATCTCCATTCTTCTTCTCCTCTTGCATCGTTTTCGATTCACAATCTCCAATCACAATCTCCATTCTTCTTCTCCTCTTGATTATGTCTACTGCAAGTAGTGCTTCGGTTTCGATTCCTGGGTTACCCGTTTGTGGTTGTGGGAGATCAATGAAGTTGTGGGTTTCAAGTACAAGCAAAAATCGCAATCGGAAGTTCTGGAAATGTCGCAATAACACTAATGGTTGTGAGTTATTTGCATGGGATGATGAAATGGAAAAGTCAGTCAAAGATATGGGCGCTATGCAATCTGTTTGTAAGAATTGTGTAATGGAAGAAGTGCAATTTGAAGCATTGAAAGTCAAACTAGAGAAGGTGAAGATGAAGCTTGATGTGCAGAGAAGTGTTAATAGGAAGCTTAAGATAGGAATTATAATGCTCTGTATTTTTATTGCCTTATTGTTGAACCATTTGTAAAGAATTAATGACAAAGTTGTAATGTTGATGACAAAGTTCAATAAAATGAGATAACATTGTTTCTGGCATTATAATAGTGTTTATGGTTTATGATAATTATATTGTTTCTGGTTTATGATAATTGCATAGTGTTTCTGCATTATTTGTTTCTGGTTTATATTGGTTGGTTGTTTCTGGTTTATATTGGTTGCTTGTTACAGGGCCATTATTTGTTGCTTGTTTCTGCATTATTGATTCTGCATTATTGGTTCTGGTTTATATTGTTATTTGTTGCTTGTTTATATTGTTATTGCATTATTGGTTCTGGTTTATATTGTTATTTGTTGCTTGCCTTATTGGTTCTGGTTTATATTGTTATTTGTTGCTTGTTTCTGCATTATTGATTCTGCATTATTGTAATATCTGCATAATAGTTGTAATATTGGTTTCTGCATAATAGTTGTATTATTGGTTTCTACAAAATATTCAGAATCTTGTTTACCAAAATGGAAGAAGTAACATAAAGCAGAAATAAAGCATCTTGTTTACCAAAATGGAAGAAGTAACATTAAGCATCTTGATTACAAAATATTCAGAATTCATCAAGAATACAAAATAGCATCTTGTTTACAAAATATTCAGAACTAAGGGTTTACTAATATGCAGAATTGAAACATAACATAAAATGTAGTTAGAGCCCATTGATGCATTTCTCCTTTTGAGCCTTCCTTGTAGCCTTCTTCCTCAGGCAGTAGAAACAGAACATTAGCAGAAACATATCATTAGCACCTAGGCAGAAGAAACATAACATTAGCAGAAACAAATAATTACCTTTCTTTTTAGTGCATTTGGATGTTGTTTCTTGGCCTTGCATGATTTCACATTATGCCCAGTCTTGTCACACCTAGTGCATCTATAAGATACACTTGGTAGCCTTCTTCTTGCACCTTCCTCCCCACTCTCCCTAATTCTGAGTTTTCTAGGTCTACCAGGACCCTTTTTGTACTTAGGAGGCAACAAATCTTCACACTCAACCTCAGGCCACATATCAATCCCATTTATAGGACTGATAGCAAAACCATATGCCAATGCATACTTCTCTCTTGAGTAACACTCATGTACAAACAGCTCAGGTGATTGTTGCCTAAAGCCTAATGCAGCAATAGCATGCCTGCATGGGATGCCAACCAATTCCCAAAAATTACAACTGCATGCTCTTTTGGCTATGTCCACAATAAACTCTTGTCTGTTATATGCATGACTGACTTGAAATACTTCATCCTTAGACCAAGTAGGTAACCAATGACCACTATTAGCAACCTCAGTATCTAACCTTCTACATAAGCAGTGGTTCTCTCATCCTCAATATCGTCCAAACTTTCTACATTATCTTCATCACTATCCTCTGACTCAGACCAATGATTGACACACCTAGGGTTTATTGCACTACCACTAGCATTATGTTCAACAAAAAGTTCACCATCAACTTCATTTGCAGAATGGTAACATGCGAAATCATATGCATCCTCATCGTTCTTAATCTGAAAATGCTTAGGAGCAATTTCAGGGATCCTAGCCCACAACCGAAATGATCCTACATGGTATCCCCATCCACTGACTATGTTGTTAATATGTAAAGTGGTAAATCTATCTAAGTGTTCCCCATAAACTAGAGTAGAAACACCACCCCTATATATTGTTTCGCCGACACTGTGCTTCACAAACTCACCTCCATGTCGAAACACCACATTAAACAATAGTTTTTTTTTCTGAAAATAGAAACAGAAGAAGATGAAGATGACGAAAATAAAACTACCTAACATCATCAACATTGCTAAACAAACCTGTAAATTTGTTGCTTCGTCTTCTTCCTTGCGTTCTTCCTTGCGTGAATCATTGCGTTCTCCCATGGATGTCACTTCGTCTTCCTGCTTCCAAACCTCTGAGATTGGGAACCCTAAATCACGGGGGGGGGGGGGGGGGGGGGAATTTCAAATAGTATAACAAGGTTACACAATTTTCCAGTCACACCCCATTGCCCAATCATCCTTGTCCACATCAGCAAGGCAGTAAAAGGGGGTGGTACAATCTGAGTTTTCATTTTATAAGGGGGCGTCAATAAAAAAAATCTTAAAGGGGGTAAAACCAAAACCCGCCCTAATGTCAGGGGGGTTTTATATATTTATCCCATAATAATAATAATAAAATTATGGTTATTATAATAATAGTTATTATAATAATATAATAATAAAATTATTATTGAGTTGGGCTTTTAGGTTAATGCACACACAAGTAGTTCTATAAATAGAACCCTTATGAATAAGCTCAGAAGTTGTTGTTTTGAAACTCTAATTGTATTCCTTTTTCCTCCTCTTTCACTCTAAACCTTCATTTGTAACCAGCTAGCACTGTGATTGAAGGAAGTTGTTTGTGTGGACTGAGCAGAGGCGCTGTTCTTTGTACAACGCTCGTGATCAAATCAGAATCAAAGGTTTCAAGCGCTACAAGAGGTAAATATTTTATCACAAATCATGACCATTCGTAAGGATCTCTAAAGGGAAATTTTTGTTTTCAGCTGCATTTTATCGATAATTTCCCTTCAGTGGTATCAGAGCCACTTATGAAACCATGAATCTGGTACTTGTTTACTTTCTGTCAATTTTGTTTTAATTGGATTAAAACACGTAAAATTATAAATTTTGTTTTAATTGGATTAAAACACATGAACAAAAATTAAATAAAATCTGGATATTAAATTTTGGCATCAGATTGTGTACGGTTTGGATGGTTGATATTGACTATGTTTCGATACCGACAATAGTATGGTGAAGCAGTGATATGTCAATCGTCCATAAGGTACACATATATGATCACTCTAATTCATATATGATATGAATAACTTTGATGCAAAGATGGTATATTGGATATACTATTTTATTTCGCCAGTTCAATTAGAGTAATGATTATCATTCGGTTGTGCGATATGTGGTTATATGCTTCGGAATCCGACTTTATTATGGTGAAGCAGTAACATACAGATCAATCATATTGAA
Source organism: Lathyrus aphaca (assembly GCA_963966055.1). Lineage (NCBI taxonomy): Eukaryota > Viridiplantae > Streptophyta > Magnoliopsida > Fabales > Fabaceae > Lathyrus > Lathyrus aphaca. The sequence goes on from OZ014523.1 coordinate 278,949,943, forward strand.
TTGTTGATCATGTTGCGTTAAACGGTATGAAATTTGGCATCAGAGAGTGACAACATAAGAGTTGTGCCGTCTGCAATTAAAAACACGTTGTGACGAGCGTCATGGAATTGAGACGGTCGTCATAGACTTGAGATAGTCGTCATGGAATTGAGACGGTCATCATGGACTTGAGACGGTCGTCATGGTATTGAGATGGTCGTCATGGACTTGTGATGGGCGTCATGGACTTTAGGCAGTGCAAGGGTTGCGAAAAATTCTACAATAATAATAAAAGAGTTTATTATTATGTTTTGCTGAAATTTAATTTGATTTGTTTTATTAACCAAACTTAAATTAATAATAATAATAATAATAATAATAAAATTATTTTATTAATTTTGTGTGTGGTGATCAATTATGGCCTTAGTTTATATTTTTGTTTGTTTTTGGATTTTATAAATACGACATGCGTGTCGTGCCTCTCTCTTATTCTCTTCATGTAATTTCTTTTCTCATCTCACTCCCTCGTATGTAAAATGAGTTTCTTTGATGTAATAAATTATTATGAAGGAAGAGAAAACTACAAAATAAAGAAGGACAACCTTGGAGATCTTTCTTGGTGAAGTGAAGATCGTTATTAGGTTTAGTTTTAGTTCTCTCATTGGCTTGGGAGAACATTTGCGCTAGGGGCCATAACTGTTTCATTTGTTTGTATGTTGATATAAATATTGTATGCATGTGTGAGGAACGATTTATATGATAAATAAGCTGTGAGATCAAATTAATTAAAAATCCCTCAAAACTAAATATTAAGTTTTTGCTTTCCAAATTTTAGAACTCATCAAGACTAGTATCGAATTATGTAGGTTTCGCCTAACGCGGGGTGCATATTCTATATTGGTAAGGTGCGATGGGATAAATGTAATATCCAATTTATAAAATAATGGGTCAAAATTAACTAAACAAAATATAATAAGATTATATACGTTTAGAAGCAAGAGTTGGGAATGATCCATATGATGGATTGAAATAAGGAGTTATTCACCCAATTGAAATATTCGAGAATTGTATTTGATGCAATTGGAAGGAGTTCCTACCTAAATAGCCGAGTTTTGTGTAATCAGCCTAATGTTGACTTAAAATAAAGCGAAATATGGATCTCGATCCACTAGAAAATCTTCCAACGGGATTTTCCGAATCAAATGATGATGGTCATTTGTTTTGAGTAAAATAGTGGGAGCATATTTAATTAAAGGCCTAATTGAATATGTTTAATGATACTAATATCTCCATCATCTTTTAATGTAGATTACCATGAAGAACAACACATCTAGGGTGAGGGTTTAGGAATATATTAGATTAACTAAAATGAAGAAAAAAGGAAGAACATTTAGGGCACTAATATTTGAAGAAATTCGCAGGATTTTTCATCGGAATTCGAGGTAAGGGGGGAGAAAGGATTCTAAATTAAGTGGTTTAACATATTGGGTAGTGAGGGTTCCTTCCTTCATAGGATTTTCTGTTGTTGGAATGAATCTGTGATGAATATATGATTGTTGTTGCAAATTGACGAATATGATTGTCTGATCTTGATGAATTTCGGATGAGATTTATTGTTGTTATTCGAGTATGTGTATAGTTGATGCAGATTATTGTTGTTGTAGTAGAACAAATGCGAATTTAGATCTAGAATGATAATGAAAATTGAATATAGTAATGTAGATGAAAAAAAGATGGAATTAAGAGAGTAAAAATGACGTAGAAATGATCATAGGTCTGGTGCGAAGTATAAAATTGAATGTCATAAGAAATAGATCTAGAAAAGAAGATAAAATAGGATAAATACTGTAGATTTACATATACACATACATATATGCTTCTTTCTTATTCTTACGTTCTATCTTTTTTTTTCTTCTATTTTTTTATTTATTTATATGCTTGTTTTTTTTTCTAGTTCATATATATATATATATATATATATATATATATATATATATATATATATATATATATATATATATATATATATATATATATATATATATATATATATATATATATATATATATATGTTAATTCTATTATTTTATGATTGGCATTATGTTTGGTAAAACTAATATGGCTGGAAAATGTTGAATAAGAAGTTCCATATGTTAAATTAACATGGTATAGATTCTGGAAGAACATGTCAACATGATGTCCTGACATGGTGGCACAGATAAATGTGGTTATAATAATTGGCAGATATTGAAGAAGATGTTGAAACATCTGCAAATGTCATGACAGAATTACTGTCATATGTTACAGACAGATGTCAAAGAAAATGTTGAAACATCTGCAACTGTCATGACAACATTACTGTCATGTGTTACAGATAGATACTGAAGAAGATGTTGAAACATCTGCAAATGTCATGACAGAATTACTGTCATATGTTACAGACATATGTCAAAGAAAATGTTGAAACATCTGCAACTGTCATGACAACATTACTGTCATGTGTTACAGATAGATATCAAAGACAAATATCATGACGTCTTGGTCTGTGGAGTAATGGGTTTATGATCTGAATTATGCAGAATATTCTACAAAATATTCTGATATCACAGGTGGAATTAGTTTTTAAAGATGCAGAATATTCTGGAGATATTATGCAATCATATGTGGCGCTGATTTAAAGGGTGTGATTTAGAAGATCTTAAAGACTCAATTTAAATTGAAGACAAATATTGAAAAATATAGAGTTTCTATATTTAGAGATATTTTAGGAGTTTTTAGATTTGAAGATCTTTTGTTATATTTGTAGCAGATTTTTTCTGCATATTTGTAGCAGCTATTGTTGTGATTGTTTAGGCCCAAATCTAGTTGGGAATAGGTTATAAAAGAAACCCTGTAACCTAGTTTAGATTTAACCCAATCAACCGAAAATGTAAACATTATTAGGGTTGTGTTCTTGTGGCAGCCGTGCGTAACAAGGAACCCTATTGTGGTTGTTTCACCTGTGATTCTCGAAGCTTGTAAGCAAGAGAAGTATTGTACTTAATTGAAGCTGCTAAGCAAGGTTAAGTTGTTGTCATGGAAGTATGGATTCTATGTGAATTGTTGTATAGGTATGAAGTCGTCAATATCAGCAACTGAGAGTTGAGAACTATGAGACATCACTGAGGTGATTGGAAGTGAGGATGAGTTTCTCATATTTAGGAGTTCCTAAGTAGAAGTTGCATTGGTAGTGATTAAGTGAGAAGACTGTAAACTATAGGTGTTTGCTGAGAAATCTTTGAATTGATACTACATAGTGGATTTCCTTCCTGGCTTGGTAGCCCCCAGAGTAGATTGATTTGATTGAACTGGGTTAACAATTCTGTTGTGTTCTTTATATCTTTTCTGTTTTATGTTTTATTAAGTATCTGAACTGAATGTCCTATCAGATGTCACAACATCCTGAAGCATGTTTGACTCTGATATATCAGAATTATTTAAGTACTGATATGTATGCCTTACCATGTTTATAAGTAACAGATAAGATGTCTCAACATCATATTCGACATCTGAGTCTGTCATACCAGAATTTCAATTGGTATCAGAGCAGGCATCCTGGTCTGTTTCTGGATGAGATCTGAGGAAGATACTTTCTGGTTCATGGTAAAGGAAGAAGGATGATATAATGAAAAGCTGTTGGAACTTGAGAGGTTCATATTGGCATTTGAATGGTCCCTAGAAGTGGAGGATGGACTATTCATCATATGGTGTATATTGGACCAGTCTGGTGTTTTCAGGGCTGGAAATTTGCTGGTGAATTGCTGTGTAGCTATGATGTCAGACAGAATGTCCTGGCATCTTGGTTCAGAGAATTCTATATTTGAAGGAGGCTTCTGTTTTGTTTTCTGTGAGGTTTGGTTTCAAATTTTGTACTGCTGCATGTGCCTCTGATATATTCTGAAGTTATACCAAGTTTGTGTGTTACTTGGATTAGATGCACTGTGGTTAGGAAATGTTCTGGTTGTTCTTGTATGGGGAGTTATATCTGTATCTGAATTGATGATCATACAATTTATAAGGAATATGGTATAATGGTGTTTTATTCACATAGGTTTGCTGATGTCAGATAAGATGTCTTGACAACGTGTTTCAATATCTTTTGGAGGATCTTACTGTGGAGGAGTTTATTTATCTCCAAGGAATTGATCTATTATTTATGATGTGTTATGTTTGATTGTTGTTGTGTTTGATAGTGGTTCTCCAGTACTTCATACAAAGGCTGTTGTAAAGCTTCAGTTCATAATGTCAAGATTGATGTTCTATCATGTGATTACAGAACTGGAGAACACTTAGTTCAGAATGTTGTGTTTCTTGATGAGAGATTCCTGGTGAAAGAAGAGGTCGGAGCCAAAGTAAAAGAGTATAATTATCAAATCTTTCATGGGGAGTGAAGATCTTGATAAGTTATCTCTTAAGCTTATTTATGGTGACCTAATTAGGATATTCTTCCTGGTTATGGTGTCCAATGTAGTTTAGGTATGGCTGAAGATAATTTCTCTTGTGAAGATACATGTTTCTGATTGTCTAAATCATGAACTGAAGGAAGTTTCATCAAGAAAGAAGCTGAGTTGATATGTCAATCCTAATGTCTTGACACCACGCTACACATCAGCAGTTTATGGTAAATGTTGAGTCAAAGACCTAAAAGATTGTGGTTTTTTTTAAGGATCTCTGAAGCTATGAAGTTGAATACTCTTTGAGATGCTACTGACGATTGTATTTGTGCAAAGTATCTTTCATAATGTTATAGCACTTCAGTTGGAGCTGATTGAAGAAAAGGTAGTAATCTTGAAAGCAATAATGTTTTAGAACCAAGCTTAGTTTTGTGTTCCAGAAGAAGGAAACTGGTGTGATATCCTGCTAACATGATGGATGCTTTGGGTGCTAGACAAATGTGTGATGATCACATATGTTTGAAACCTACTCCTAACCTGGAAGAGGAGGCATCTATGCTATGTGTTGAAGGTCTCATGTTTAAGAAAGTGGGAGTGTGTTGCTAATAACCATAGTTATTGGTGTATGATCAAGGGAATTCTTCATCAAGCTTAGGCCCAATTATGTGATGTCCCCGTATGAAGAGTATAATATGCAGACATGTTAATGGTATGTATCATGCAAGTCACTGCATGTATTTGGGTCTGATAGAAAAGGATGATTAACTTCTGGTGAACTCTCGTACCCTCTGCAAAGAGTTGTACATGGATTACTACTGTTGTTACCCCCAAAACCATAGTAAGTGTCAAATCAATTTGTTTGATATTGTTGTCAGATCTGATGTTGGAACATCATCTCAAAAATGTCGAGTCTTTAACCAAGGAAGTTAGTTGTGTTCATGGTGGAATATCAGGTCAAGCCACTTACCTAATTTGAAGTGATAGGTGGTGTGGATTAATAAAATAGGGATTAGCAAGTGCCACAGGTGTGCAGGAAATGAATGTCAAACCAAATCTCCTACCTTGTGTGAGAAAGTTACCTTATCACATATGATAAAAACCTTGACAGGAGTTGAGTATTTGTCTGCTATTGATAAGGATATGCATCTAACCGATAGTGAATACTCTGACATGAGCTAAATGTTTATCTGTCTTTGAAAGATGTTGTGCTTTCAACCAGTGAGAAAATACATTAATGGAGGATTATGTATATGTCTGATGTAAAAGTGCAGAACTACAGTCTAAACATCATAATTCAAGAAGTGTTGAGAAATTACTTTTCTCTTTGTGGCTGTATATTTCTCTTCATGGTGTTTTAGTCTGTGATGACCTGAATTAGCTACTGAAGGTGTGATCCTTAGAGATTGTCTTTGAAGCTCTGTGTTGAAGTCCTAAATGATATTGAAACAATCATGTCTATTGGTAGATAAAAGAAGCTTCTGAATGTATCTACAAATGTGTGTGATAAATGCATGAATTTGGTCATGATTAAAGTTAGCAATGTGACCAACAATTGCTAAGAGCAAGGGAAGAATGTCAGATTGGGAGGTCTGATCAGAATGGTTGTTGAACTGGTAGTTTCTTCTACTACTAGTCATGGATAGTGGCAGTATGAACCCTATGTAGCAAGCAAACTAAGAGCATCTGTTTTGGAATATAAAATCAAGTGTGTCTTGTATGGATATATAAGGATATTTATCAGTTGTGCTCTTTGTGGTATTCTCAGAGAACTAGTGTATATGAATTTGTAAAACTCATGATTGTTTTTTTCTGGTTTGAGAGTATGTTCATCAGGGGTGTGAAGTTGAGAATTAATGGAGTTTATGCTCAGCTGGAGTATTGTTTATCCATGACATGAGGAGATCTTGCTAATCTTATCTGGAGCTAACCTTAAAATCCTTCAAAATTAAAAGATTAGATTGTGTAGAACTATCTGATAGGGTTATTATACAAGGATTTAAGATCAATTGTTGTTTGTGGAGTTCACAAATATTTGATTGATTATCCTTGTGATTCAAGATTGGTGATGTTCAAAAAGATGTTTGGAACATCTTATCATCAGAGTTTGTGCAGAATCATGGGAGGGGTATTGCATAAGCTGTAGCATCTGTTATTTCTTGGGAGTTAGCTTGAGAATTGGCTTCAGTCTTGTGTGACAGGAGTTGTGTATTTCTGGAAAGTTTCTTGGCAAGAACTGGTCTGGATATTGTTGATTCTGAAGATGGAGATGAAAGACCATGAACACATCATAATATTGATGACTACTTGGATTGGTTTATTTCTGATCTAGGTGCAGTCCAGAATGCTCATCATGGAGTTAAGATAGGTGGCGATATCATAAATTTGTTAAGACTGCCTTACTCAAGGAAAAGTGGCATCCTTGGTATAGTTATGAGGTGTAGTTCTTAACTATTCCTTCTGAATAATCAGACAGTGGCAGGTTTGAAGACTATGGAGAAACATTGGAAGTTTCTCATCAATATGTGTTATCGGTAGGAATTTCTGCAAAACCAATAGAATGGAGGTTGTTTACTCAAACTTGATGGATAAATCAAGTCTATGAGAGCATGGAACTCTTGTTCTATAAAGGAAGGAGGTTCTTTAAAGTGGCAGAAGAAGGACCTGAATTTAACAGATGGATGTGGGCTAATAATGTTCAAACATCTAGTTCAACATCAGAGTCTAATTGGTGAAGTGACACATAAATTAAGATAGAATGATCTATAGGGATTGAATGCTTCATAAGGCCTATTATCTTGACAGCTTGGTGAAGATCAACTTTATTGATCATGATATCTTTGGAAGATTTATTATAAACATGAAGAAGACAAATGTGGCAATTGGCTTTTTCATATGAGGATTCATAAAGGAGGTGATCAAAATGTGGTAATTGGTTGATCTTTAAAGTGGATTCGAAGAATCAAGATAATCAGAGTATGGCAGCTGGTTGTTCTTGAGGATTGTCTTGGAACAATATTGCTCTTGGGAAGAGGAGTGATGAGTTGAAGACCCAAGGGGATTTATTCTTCTTGAAGGTGGATGAGAGTTTATCACTCTTTCTGGATTTCTGATTCCAACTGGTGGCACAGTGTAGTTGAAGATTTTCAGTTCTTGGATTACTATGCTATAGTAAGTCCAGTTGGTGGAGCACATCCAGGATCATGGTGATAAGGTCTTGGTGTATGAAAAATGTTCTAACTAAGTGTTAGTACATTATCTGGGGTGTTTATCTACATGGTTTCTATTATTAGACTACCTAATCATATGGGAGAATGATGAAGTAGATGATCTATATTGGAAGAAACATGTAGAAGAGACTGAAGTATATCAGGTATTGATTGCTTGGAAGCTTGTTTGTGGACATTCATTCTAATGTCATAATTAGTTTGGATGTGTTTTATCTGGATTGTATGGCCTTTGGTGTGTAAAGGCTTAGTGTCAAGAACCTGTGTGCTAGAAGATGTTCATCTTGTGTAGTCTGTGGTAACTACAAACCAAGAAAGGAATCAGGTATGCTTTGGTACAAGAAGTGAATGTGTTCAATTGGGAATTGAATAGAGGGTGAGCTCTTGAAGACATGAAGATGCGTCTTATGTTTTCCTTTCATCAATGTACAGAGAAGCATGGAGTATCCTAGACAGGGGGAGTGTGTTACAAGTATGTGCAACTGATTTTATGTGGTTTTTCTCGAGGGGGAGAAATGATTATATAAAACAGGGAGAGTTATGGTCCTATTTTATTGGCATTATTGTGAAGCTTGTGTGTGTTTCAAGCTTATGGAGATTATATACCTCTATGGTTATTATCGTGCCTTTGTCTTTTTATTGCTAAAAAGGGGGAGAATTAATAGTGTGTACTATTGAGATATGATATGAAGATGTGATGTTAAGGAACTTCTACATGAGGTACTGCTACACCTGTGTGTAAATTAGTTTTAGCCAAAATAAGCCAAAGGGGGAGATTGTTAATTCTATTATTTTACGATTGGCATTATGTTTGGTAAAACTAATATGGCTGGAAAACGTTGAATAAGAAGTTCCATATGTTAAATTAACATGGTATAGATTCTAGAAGAACATGTCAAACATGATGTCTTGACATGGTGGCACAAATAAATGTGGTTATAATAATTGGCAGATACTGAAGAAGATGTTGAAACATCTGCAAATGTCATGACAGAATTACTGTCATATGTTACAGACAGATGTCAAAGAAAATGTTGAAACATCTGCAACTGTCATGACAACATTACTGTCATGTGTTACAGATAGATACTGAAGAAGATGTTGAAACATCTGCAAATGTCATGACAGAATTACTGTCATATGTTACAGACAGATGTCAAAGAAAATGTTGAAACATCTGTAACTGTCATGACAACATTACTGTCATGTGTTACAGATAGATATCAAAGACAAATATCATGACGTCTTGGTCTGTGGAGTAATGGGTTTATGATCTGAATTATGCAGAATATTCTACAAAATATTCTGATATCACATGTGGAATTATTTTTTAAAGATGCAGAATATTCTGGAGATATTATGCAATCATATGTGGCGCTGATTTAAAGGGTGCTGATTTAGAAGATCTTAAAGACTCAATTTAAATTGAAGACAAATATTGAAAAATATAGAGTTTCTATATTTAGAGATATTTTAGGAGTTTTTAGATTTGAAGATCTTTTGTTATATTTGTAGCAGATTTTTTCTGCATATTTGTAGCAGCTATTGTTGTGATTGTTTAGGCCCAAATCTAGTTGGGAATAGGTTATAAAAGAAACCCTGTAACCTAGTTTAGATTTAACCCAATCAACCGAAAATGTAAACATTATTAGGGTTGTGTTCTTGTGGCAGCCGTGCGTAACAAGGAACCCTATTGTGGTTGTTTCACCTGTGATTCTCGAAGCTTGTAAGCAAGAGAAGTATTGTACTTAATTGAAGCTGCTAAGCAAGGTTAAGTTGTTGTCATGGAAGTATGGATTCTATTTGTGAATTTTGGTATAGGTATGAAGTCGTCAATATCAGCAACTGAGAGTTGAGAACTGTGAGACATCACTGAGGTGATTGGAAGTGAGGATGAGTTTCTCATATTTAGGAGTTCCTGAGTAGAAGTTGCATTGGTAGTGATTAAGTGAGAAGACTGTAAACTATAGGTGTTTGCTGAGAAGTCTTTGAATTGATACTACATAGTGGATTTCCTTCCTGGCTTGGTAGCCCCCAGAGTAGATTGATTTGATTGAACTGGGTTAACAATTCTGCTGTGTTCTTTATATCTTTTCTGTTTTATGTTTTATGCAGTATCTGAACTGAATGTCCTATCAGATGTCACAACATCCTGAAGCATGTTTGACTCTGATATATCAGAATTATTTAAGTACTGATATGTATGCCTTACCATGTTTATAAGTAACAGATAAGATGTCTCAACATCATATTCGACATCTGAGTCTGTCATACCAGAAATTCAATATATATATATATATATATATATATATATATATATATATATATATATATATATATATATATAGGTTCATCGTGGATACTATTTTTTTTATATAATATGTGTGTATTATTACTGTTATATTTATGATTTGATTATGTTGTTCGGATCGGATCGTGTCGATACACTGTTTTTACATTTGTGTGTATGAGGCGTGCCACTTGTGTTGATCCGATCCAGTTGCGATGACCGCAATTTTGCGTTAGCAATATTATTGTTTTTTTAATTCCTTTTATTTCATTTTTTTATAAATTTAGATCCGCACGATTTTGATCCATATTGCGATGATCACATTGAGTATAGCAAGTTAGTGATGAATTTTATCGATTTATATGCGATGTTCTATTTTTTGTTGTATTTCGATTTTACACGCGTCCAATGGTTTAACATGGTGACAATCCACCTTTTTATGCTTACCGATTTGTATTTTCGATTTGTGATTTAATTTAATTTTATCATACCATTGTTTTTTGGTTCGATTTGCGATGACCGCCTATGCGGTTGCAATTTGTCTTATTTTAATTTGTGTTTAAACGATCCAACGTCGTTATGTTTAAGTTATATCTTTGTAGATTTACTTGTCTTTGCGATCTAATTTGCAGCCTTCGTGTTATTTTTCTAATCCCCATTGTAAAATGTACCCCCATTTCCATGACGTGTAATATTTTTACCGCTTTATATATTTTTTTCATTTAGGTAGTTTTAATTCAAGAAAAAAAACTCAATCAAAATTTCAAAAATAGAAAAAGAAAAAGAGAGACAATAAAAATAATAAAATAGTAAAAATAAGACCCTTGGTCCAATGCCAAGTAGATCTTCACATACACTTCATTCACACACGTAAGTCGGTCATTCTACGATTTCCATAAGCACTATCTTTACACTTCACAGTTCCTCAATCTCCCAACTTAAATAAATCGACACACCACGCTTGTTTGATACCCCCGCATACTTGATCCACATATCAAGTCATAGCCCATTTCATCAAGCCTTTATTTTACTTTGTTCTTTCTATTTCTTACATGTAGCAACCTTTTCCTAGTCTTAGGAGCTTGCACCTCTTATTTTTCTTTTATGCTTTTATCATTTCAATCCAAAGGGAAAGAGCTCCTTCAATTGATTCAATGTTATAGGTAGTATAGCAATCCCTAGTCCCCGTTTGACCTTAGCCACTAGTTCTTTTATTTTATAACTTTTTGTAACTTTTTGTGACTGGGGAAAGGCCTAGGATGGTTCAGCAAGCTAGCAAGCAAGTGGGTTATGTCTTATGATGAGTTTTGCAACTTGCCTTGCCTTTGATTCTTATGAAAAATCTTGATCCATAGGCCACAAAAGTGAGAAGTTTCTTGGCCCATTCTGATTTTTAGGTCTTGCATGATCATGTTGTGAAGTTTAGAAGTCCATTTGATGACTGAATTTGCCTTGAGAAGTGAATTTGCAACTTTGCCTCTTTGGTGGAAACTTTGAAATTTTATGATTTTTGCCAACTTTGACAAGCCATAACTTTTGATCCAAAATGAATTAGGTCATGTTCTTGTACTTTTTGAAAAGGGAATGATCCATTCTACAACTTTCATGACCAAAGTTTTTCCATTTGAAGCTTTTTTGAATCAAAAAGTAAAGGTTGAAAAAGTTGCCTAAAATGGCAATTTCATTAAAAGTCAAACTTGCCCAAAAAGTCAACTTTGCAAAAGACTTGAAATTCTTGAATTTTGTGAACTTCCAACTTCTTCTATGATCAAATAAAGATCATATACAATCAAAATGATGAAGAACAACCTTTGGTTGGGTCATTGGGGGCCTCAGATGCCCTGATTTTGCACTGACTTGCTTGAAAAGTCAACTATTGATCAGATGACTTCCCCATGGAATTTCTTCATGAAAATTGATATGCATACTCCCTATACCATATAGAGACCAATAGAAACAAGAATGACCAAAAATTTTGGAGTTATGGCCTTTGAAACCAAAACCCTAATTCTAGGTCATCTGTGCAGTCAAGCCTGGCTCTGCCTCCACACCATTTCCAGTTCTTGTGATTCTTTGCCATTCTTGACTTTGAGAGGATATAATATGATACTTGAACACACATGGACCCCTTTGAAGTGATTGATGACCTTTGGAGTGGCTCAAGAAGCTCTTGGACTGCTCAGATCACAAACCCTAGATGCAGATGACTTTGAATCTATGCAGTGAATCAAAAATGTGATATGAGATGGTATGATTGAGTTTATGCATATGAAATGATCACAAGCCATGGTGTGAATGGGTGAGGGCAAATTTGGGGTGTTTACAGCTGCCCCTATTCAAACATGAGTTAGTTGTGCAGGATGTAAGCTACGGCTTAACAGGCAAACAAGATAACTGGTGGTTGAATACCAAAGACAGTCCAAAATTTGCACTCACAGAATGAAGAAGAAAAGGGATATAGATTGTAAAAGGAAAATAAAGTATACTGTAAAGTGTGAGCGACGGAGGACGACCGTCGAGCAGAGGACGACTGCTGGGTAAAGAGCAATGACGGGGACGGCCGACATGCTGGGAAAAGTGAGGGAAATGAAGCAATGACGGGGACGACCGACATGCTGGGGATAAAAAGAATTATGATGGGGACGACCATCAAGATAAAGTTGTAAAATTCTCTGGGGATTAATGAAACATGACGGGGACGGCCATCAAGTTCATAAAGGAAAGTAACCAACGATGGGGACGGCCATCGGGCTAAACTGATGAAGGACGATCATCAGGAAAAGGAAAAGGGACCACGACGGGGACAGCCATCGGGTTAAAGAATAAATGAAATAAACAGATGATGAGGTACGGTCATCAAAGGTGAAGGACGATCACCTAGCAGGGGACGGATGCTCTGTTGGGGATAAGATGAGGGACGGTCATCTAAGGTGAAGGACGATCACCTGGCAGGGTACGGCTGCCGAAAATATCGCGACATAGGACGAATGCCGGATAAAAGGTCAACAATGGGGACGGCCATCGGACGAGCATGATGAAGGACGATCATCAAGAGGTGGAGGACGACCACCTAGCAGGGGACGGCTGCTCTCAAGGTTTATCATGACATAGGACGAATGTCAGATAACCAAAGATCAACAATGGGGACGGCCATTGGATAAAATGATGAAGGACGATCATCAAGAGGTGGAGGACGACCACCTAGCAGGGGACGGCTGCTAAATATCACGACATAGGACGAATGTCAGATAGAAAAGGTCAACGATGGGGACGGCCATCGGATGAGCATGATGAAGGACGATCATCAAGAGGTGGAGGACGACCACCTAGCAGGGGACGGCTGCTCTCAGGGTTTATCATGACATAGGACGAATGTCAGATAAAAAGAAAATTTGCTTTGCTGGCGATCTACTGGGGAATGGTAAACACGGACGAGTGTTTACATCCAAGAAATAAAAGTATAAGTGTTTTGACGTTGTGTATAGATTAAAGATGCGGAAGGGCATCCCTGAAACTACGATACGGACGAGTATCGGGTAGAAACAAATACTTGACGCATGTTCAGAGATGATGATACGGACGAGTATCAACTGGTTAACAAGGAACACGGACGAGTGTTGAATCTGAGGGGACTCTTCTGGGGAATAGTAGACACAGACGAGTGTCTATATTCAAGAAGACCAGAGTGTTTGACACGGTGTATGGATTAAAGATGCAGACGAGCATCCTTAAGACTATGATACGGACGAGTATCAGGTAGAAACAAACTCTTGACGCATGTTCTGAGATGGTGGTATGGCGAGTACCAACTGGTTAACAAAGAACATGGACCAGTGTCGAATCTGCGGGGATATAAATGGTGTATACAAGATACGGACGAGTATCTGTATAAGTGTATAGATGAGTGTTTATCTACTGGGGAGAGTGACACGGACGAGTGTCAAAAGAAAAGAGTATGGTATAAACAAATATCTTATATACAAAGTGTTTACATTACTGTGCTGGGAAAAATGACATGGACGGATGTCAAGGAGATGTATATATATATCTATGAGTGCAAAGGGGATGTGTCGCTCCCGATAAATGGGAATGGCCCAGATAAAGGTACAGACGCGAACGGTCGGCGAAAGGGACAATGAGAACACACAGCCGTGAACTCACTGGAGATGAATAGAGTCGCCAGCTAGGCATTTTTATCCCGGAGGAAAGGCAATGCTGCATAGACCTAGAAAAAGATGGATAAGACGGTTGCGAACCAGAGAGACTGAGAAAGGGGGTTGGTTACAACCTGGGAAGGTATTAGCACCCAGATTGTCCGTCGTACTCGACGGGATCCACGCTCAAAAGATTTGTGTTTTAAAGGGGTGGTGTCAGTGCAATTTGTGTGCAAAAGAGCTGGAAAAGGATGTACAGGTGTCAGTGTAAGGAAAAGTGAAGTGTATAAATGTATAGTGTCAGTGTAGGAACAGGAATAATATGCTCAAGATCATGAGGCTTAAAGTATAAGGCTGAAAAGAGGGGGAATATACAGAGACTTTTGTTCGATAACTGTTAAGTTATGCCTACGTATCCTCTCGTGCAATGAGGAAGTCAGAACGCCGTAGTTCGACCCAAAGAGACTGAAGATAAAATGACTGATGAACTGCTTACTTGCCTATGCTCAAGTGTATGACCTGTCTGGCTCAGGTGCAAACTGTCTTGCATTAGACGGAAGAAGCAAGTTCTCGTTTATGAGTGAAGGTGATGAGAAAAGAATCCCGAAGGAGACGATTATTGTTTGTTTTTTTGAGTTTTCAGTCTTTTATTGCTTTTGGATGTTTGTCATAGGTTAATGAGCTTGAGCCTAAACCAATGAATTTAGTAAACTCATCACATCTTCCCTCTGATTAGGGGTAATGAGAATACCTTAAGTGTGAAGTCAGATTCTCACACTTAATCACCTTTGGTATAGGATTAAGATCATTAACCTATTTGTGATTAATTAGATATTTTTGGTGTTTTTGTTCAGTGTTAAGTAATGAGGTTAATCCATAATCAAAGATTAAACAGACTCAATACACCATCCTAAGAGAAGGATAATAGATGAGAATGTTTAAGCTGAGGAAAGCTCCTCAACTTAATCCATGATTAGGGATTAAACTCATGACAAAACAAGCCTTTGATTAAGTGGATTTTATTTAATGATGTGATGAAGAAGTGATTTTTATGATTTGTAAGACAACTTGAGGGGGACTTGTCCATTAACACTAGGGTTAGTCCTTCTTAACCAATTAAGGAAGAATTAGAACCCTAATGCAAGGCCCAAGTTACAAGTGTGATGTCTTGATACTTATTAAGTGAATTGATTAAAGGAGTTAAACACATTAAGGGTTTAACACTTAGGATTAAAGTTATACACTCCATCCTAAGAGAAGGATGCAGGCATAAGCTTAATCACTAAGCCTTAAAGCCTTTAGGGTTTAGTCCCTGATTATGAGGTGAGAAGAGAAGACTCAAAGAGACACAAAGGTAAAACTAAGAGGGGAGACTAATCAAAACCCTAATCATTGTCATGCTTGGTTGCTCCTAAGGTTTGTGAGGTTTTCAAGAACAACCTTCAATGGAACCACCAGGAAGCAGATGAACAGGATCAAGAGAAGCAAAGTGACTTGCTTTATTCAAGAAGTCAAGTCACTTGAAGAGAGAAAGTAGGAAGAATAAGAATGAGCAAGCTCAAACTCAAACACAAACAAAAATGCAGCAATGGATGCAAGAGAGATGAAAAGAAAAGTTATGAGAAGTGAAGGCAAATTCACTTCTCAAAGTTACTTACCACCTGAAAGGTTAGAAAAGAAATGCAATGCAATGCAAAATGGGATGAGATGACATGATGAGAAACAAAACCAGAAGCAAGTACATGATGCTAAAGATGCTATGAGATGCTACAAACATGAGGCAGCACATGGAAATGATCATACAAGCTTATGAATGCAAGAGAAGCAACTTAGGAAGCAAGGACATACATGAAAAGTTATGAAGTGCACATGACATACAACATGGCAAATACATGATGCAATGATCAAACATGCTTCCAATATGTCTTATGATGTCAAATGAATCACATGGATGCTTGAAATGTCATGGCAAGTCATGTTATGCAAGAGAATGCAAGATGGATGCATATGAAAGCCCAAATTAGGGTTTATGAATCAAACATCAATCACAAACCAAAACCAGAAGCAAACCCTAAGATAAAAAATGGAAAATGCCACACAAAGGACCCCTAATCCCATACTAAATCACTTCCCAAAGGAGAGGTCTCAACTCTCAACCAATCTTAAGTTATGATTTTTACAAGTTATTAGGGTTTTTAGGGCTTCTAAACAAAAGAAATGTCAAACAAATAGAAAATGAAAGATCAAATCATGGCCTTTTAATCCCAAAAACTACATGCTAAACACAATGCAATGCAAGAAGAATCAATGTCCAACTCTTCATGAATAGGCAGAAATGATTTTTTGAACTTAGGATCAAAATAATGCACAAAAATGATTTTAATTCAAAGAAAAATTCTCAAAATGCATCAAGATCAAAAATGAAATTTGGTTTGAAGGTTGGACAATGTTTCTAAATGTCCTAGAACATTTCATGAATTTTTTGGTGATTTTTAAATACCTAAAAGTATTTTTAATAAATTAATTTCCATTAATCAATTAAAAATAATCTTTTAAATATTTAAAAATACCTTTTTTAATGCTAAAAATAAAATAAAAATATTTTTGTGTCATAAAAATTATTAAAACTCATGAGAAAAAGTTTCATAATTTTTAAGCAATTTTTACTATTTTAAATTAAATATGTAAGTTAAATGAAAATGAAATGAAAATAAATTAAAATAAAAGGAAAGTATTCAGATCTGATGGATGAGATTTGAACTGGGGTGAAGGTCATTGACCACGCGCGCTATCCAAGGGTCCTGGTTGGCTCTGATTTAATTAATTTAATTGAGTTTAATTAAACTAAATAAAAAGATTAGGGCTAATTGAATGCATCTGGGCCTTCTATTCGCGCGGCAAGTCAACAGGTCAGCTCAATCCAACGCCCCATATTCAAACGGAAATTAATGACTGGATTAGGGCATAATGATTTTCAGGTGGCCGGAGAAGACCTCCGGTCGTCTTCTCCGGTGGGAAGCCCACCTGAAAATCCCTAAAACTCTCAAACCCTAACTAAAATGAAATCTAAAAACATGGAAATGCTTCCCACAACCTACTGAATCAAAACCCCATGCCCAAACTCATTTATTTTTCCCCAAATTCATGAATCGAACAAAACAATTTTTAGGTCACCAGAGTTTCAGAAAGCAATTAAATCCTCATTTCACCACCATTTTCAAAACTAAAAGCATATTCATGATCAGGAAGACATATAGAACAAGTTTAGAACTTAAAAATCCATTTCTGGAAAAAAAGTTCTTGAGCTACCTGAGATTCGAAGCTTTCACTCCAGCAACTTTCAGACCTCCTCTCCTTGTGAAATCCACTCCTTATGACCTCCTGATGATGCTTGAATGCTTGAGAGAAATTTATATTGGCTGGTTGATGAGTTTGGACAGCTTCTGCTCAAGCTCAGTTGAAAATGGCAATGGTGATGCAAGCAGTTTCAGGCCAATGTGAGTGGTTCTTTGTGGTCCAGATGATGAGTGGAGAAGGTTTGTGGAGTTTGTTTGGATGTTTATGAACTGTGGAGTGAGTTTCGAAAGAAACTGCAAGTTGGAATGAAAATGGTGAAGTGATGTTATAGCTTGTTTCAGGCCTGGTTCTTTGTTGGTTTCTACTCAATGGAACATGGTGAGATGATTGGTGAAAATGGTTTGGATGTTTGAAGTTTGTGGAGGCAGATTCGAAGAGTTTTGCAAAGTGAGGTGTTTTTGTGTATGTGATGTTGTTGAGTGTTTCAGCTTGGCTTGGTATATGAAATGGCCTGCATTTGGATAGTATAAAATAATCCTATAGGTCAGATGATGTGACCTGGCCTTTATTGATTGGTAAGTTCACTTTTGCAAAAAAGTCCACTTTGTGTAAGGAAGGCATGGCTTGAGCTATAGCTTGGTACAAGAGGCATGGGCTGCGCAACATGATGCGTGTGTGATGCTAGGAAGGTTCAGCAGCCAAGGCAACTAGTTGGTGAAGTGTGATCATGAGTTTTGCAAGTTGATCACTTTTGAAACTTCATGAAAAAGTCTTGCCATACAAACCATGAACATGTGATCTCTTGGTTCAATTCTGATTTTCATGGCTTATGTGATGTTTGTGTCATGGTTGGATGCCAACTAGAAGTTACAAAAAAGCCTTGGTTCATGATTTTGCAAAATTCACATTTGAGGCATGTCTTAAAAATTAGTGATTTTGGCCAACTTTGTCACACCATAACTTTTGATCCAAAAAGAATTTGATCATGTTCTTGTACTTTTTGAAAAGGGAAAGATGTATTCTACAACTTTCATGACCAAAGTTTTTCCATTTGAAGCATTTTTGGATCAAGAATCAAGGCTTGAAAAATGGCATAAAATGACATATTCTTGAAAAGTCAACTATGCCTAAAAAGTCAACATTTGCAAAAACTTCAAATTCTTGATTTTTGTGAACTTCAACCTTCTTCCATGATCAAATAAAGACCATATACACTCAAAATGATGAAGATCACCCATTGGTTGGGTCATTGGGGGCCTCAGATGCCCTGATTTTGCACTGACTTGTCTGGAAAGTCAACTCTTGATCAGATGACTTCCCCATGGAATTTCTTCATGAAAATTGATATGCATACTCCCTATACCATATAGAGACCAATAGAAACAAGAATGACCAAAAAATTTGGAGTTATGGCCTCTGAAACCAAAACCCTAATTTTAGGTCAACTGTGTAGTCTAGCCTGACTCTGCTTCCATACAAACCCTAGTTCTTGTGATCCTTTGGCATTCTTGACTTTGAGAGGGTGTAATATGATATAAGAACACACATGGATCCCTTTGAAGTGATTGGTGATCTTTGGAGTGGCTCAAAAGGTTCTTGGATTGCTCAGATCACAAACCCTAGGTGCAGATGACTTAGAAACTATGCAGTGAAACAAAAATGGGATATGAGATCTTATGATTGTGTTTATGCATATGAGAATGATCACAAGCCATGGTGTGAATGGGTGAGGGCAAATTTGGGGTGTTTACAGCTTCCCCTATTCAATCATGAGTTAGCTGTGCAGGTTGTAAGCGACGGCTTAACAGGCAAACAAGATAACTTGTGGTTGAATACCAAAGACAGTCCAAAATTTGCACTCACGGAATGAAGAAGAAAAGGGATATAGATTGTAAAAGGAAAATAAAGTATATTGTAAAGTGTGGGCGACGGAGGACGACCGCCGAGCAGAGGACGACTGCTGGGTAGAGTGCAATGACGGGGACGGCCGACATGCTGGGGATAAAAGGTAAAGCCAAGACGGGGACGGCCGACTAGCTGAGAAAAATAAAATTATGATGGGGACGGCCATCAAGATAAAGCTGTAAAATTCTCTGGGAACTAATGAAACATGACGGGGACGACCATCAAGTTCATAAAGCAAAGTAACCGACGATGGGGACGGCCATCGGGCTAAAAAGGAAAAGGGACCACGACGGGGACGGCCATCGGGTTAAAGAATAAATGAAATAAACAGATGATGGGGTACGGCCATCAAAGGTGAAGGACGATCACCTAGCAGGGGACGGCTGCTTTGTTGGGGAATAAAGGAAATATGATGGGGACGGCCATCAAAGGTGGAGGACGACCACCTGGCAGGGTACGGCTGCCGAAAATATCGCGACATAAAACGAATGCCGGATAAAAAGTCAACGATGGGGACGGCCATCGGACGAGCATGATGGAGGACGACCATCAAGAGGTGGAGGACGACCACCTAGCAGGGGACGGCTGCTCTCGAGGTTTATCATGACATAGGACGAATGCCAGATAACCAAAATCAACAATGGGGACGACCATTGGATAAAATGATGAAGGACGATCATCAAGAGGTGGAGGACGACCACCTAGCAGGGGACGGCTGCTAAAAATCAACGATGGGGACGGCCATCGGATGAGCATGATGGAGGACGACCATCAAGAGGTGGAGGACGACCACCTAGCAGGGTACGGCTGCTCTCAGGGTTTATCATGACACAGGACGAGTGTCAGATAAGAAGGAAAATTTGCTTTGTTGGCGATCTACTGGGGAATAGTAAACACGGACGAGTGTTTATATCCAAGAAACAAAGGGTATAAGTGTTTAGATGTTGTGTATGGATTAAAGATGCGGACGAGCATCCTTAAGACTATGATACGGACGAGTATCAGATAGAAACAAACTGATACGTGTTCAAAGATGATGATACGGACGAGTATCAACTGGTTAACAGAGAACACGGACGAGTGTTGAATCTGAAGGGACTCTTCTGGGGAATGATAGACACAGGCGAGTATCCATATTCAAGAGGACATAAGTGTTTGACACGGTGTATGGATTAAAGATGCGGACGAGCATCCTTAAAACTATGATACAGACGAGTATCATGTAGAAACAAACGCTGGACGCATGTTCAGAGATGATGATACGGACGAGTACCAACGGGTTAACAAAGAACAAGGACCAAAGTCGAATCTGTGAGTATCTGTATGAGTGTGATTGGTGTATAGATGAGTATTGTATGGACGAGTGTTTATCTGCTGGGTAGAGTGACACTGACGAGTGTCAAGAGAGAAAGGTATAATAATATCAACAAGTATATGGGTTGTAAAAGTGTAGATGACTGTGCTGGGGATATGACACGGACGGGTGTCGAGAAAGTGTATACAGGTATATGCGAGTGCAAAGAGGATGTCTTCGGCTTTCTGCTGGGGTATGACACGGACGGGTGTCAGGACGTATCTGTAATACGGGTGATCTTGTTTGTAAAGAGTGTTCAGGCGACTTTACTGGGGAGTGATGACACGGACGGGTATCAACTGGTGTTTGTGAATTGTGAGGCAACTGCTTTTGCTGGGATTCTGGGGGATTTTTTTTTTGCGTATTGTTGATTGACTGTCAATATTTACAAGCGTTCGATTCACAACATGACTTATGATTATGCTATGTATTTGATTTTTGCCGTAATGTTCCGTACTAAACGGAATGCTACGTTTTGTGGGTGAATATGATGCGAATGCTATGATTATGCAAAGATACCGATCCGGGAGTCGGATCCCGTTGCCATGAAGATCTCTGGTCGATCTGTCTGAAGTAGACATCCCAGCTGGGGATGAGATCATTGGTAGATCTGAGGAGATGTATCTGCTTGGGGATTCGGGTCACTGAGAGACCTATCCTTATAAATGAGAGACCCAGTTGGGGTTTGTAGAATCTTTCTTCACTCTGTTGTGACTCCTTCATGCGCTGCTCTTCCGGATAGAGGCTGGAGCTCTGTGGGGAAGATGGTTCCCTGGATATTGTACTCGGCTGAGGGCGAGATGGCAACTCGGCTGGGGAGAAAGAGATCATTGAGAGACCTCCCTAGGGATTCTGTTGAAAAAGATCCTTGACTTAGCCGGGGATATAGGTGTCCTCTGTGATGCCTGGCAATTCTGATGGGGGCAAGTAGTAGGTGGCAACTCAGCTGGGGAGAAAGCACTTCGGGTGCCACAATTGAGTGTTGATTTGCCAGCTTGCTGGGATGAGGCTTACATGCCCCAAGTTGCGTTCTGGATACCTGCAATCCTGCAAAGATAAGGAAACTCACAAATGATCCCGAGGTATCCCTTACTGGATTCCGTCATAGGAGTTAAGCACCTTTCGAGAGTAAGTATATTCCCTGCAAGCACGTGTTTTTATTAGAGAGAAGCATCTGTACTCGTACGATCAGTTTTTTAGAGACATCAGACATTCTTTGCAAAAATAAAAATGTACAAAACGAAACATGACTGAAAAATCTGATTTTATTAATTCATGTGCCATGAATTGGCAAGATACAGTCAAAGAAACAAATCCCCTGAAATGAGGAGATTGTTACAAATTGAGAAATAAAGTGCTGGCAATGTTGATGACGCTTTGAGGAGCTTCCTCTTTACTATGACCCGTATGACTTTTGACGTTCTTCTCATCTTGCTTTTTGAAGAATGTTGATTCTGATAGAAGCTTGATCCCTCCGAAGCTTACCAAGTTGTGAACGATACAGACGAATTCAGAATGCAGTTGTTCGCTTATTCCCTTATTTTGCATGGATCGCCCTTTCGGGTTTTCAATCCATCGGGATACCCATTTTTGCCTGAGCTGTCCAATGCGGCTTTTCAACTCAGCGGGTGTACATTTTTTATTTATTTCCCTTATTTTTGCCCGAGTCTTTTATTCTATTTTTGACTCGCCGGGATGCCCTATTTTTGCCTGGACTTACATTCTGTTTTTATGTCCAGCGGGTCATTTTTATGCGAAGTATTTTTTAACTGCATCTGAATTCACAGGGGACGGGAAATCTTCACCATCCATGGTGCTGAGCATCAGTGCTCCACCAGAGAAAACTTTCTTTACCACGAATGGTCCTTCATAGTTTGGAGTCCACTTGCCCCTGTGGTCTGTATGAGGAGGGAGGATTCTTTTCAGCACAAGATCCCCTACTTGGTACTCTCGGTGCCTGACTTTCTGATCGAAGGCTTTCTTCATTCTCTTTTGATATAACTGCCCATGACAGATTGCAGCCAATATTTTCTCTTCGATCAGGCTCAGTTGTTCGTATCGGGACCGAACCCATTCTGCTTCGTTCAGTTTAACATCCATTAATACCTGCAGAGAGGGTAATTCGACTTCAACTGGTAGGACTGCTTCCATACCATACACAAGTTGATACGGTGTTGCCCCAGTGGATGTCCTGATTGATGTGCGGTACCCATGCAAGGCAAACGGTAGCATCTCATGCCAGTCTTTGTACGTGACTACCATCTTCTGCACAATCTTCTTGATATTCTTATTTGCTGCCTCAACAGCGCCATTCATCTTTGGCCTGTAAGGAGAAGAATTGTGATGTTGAATCTTGAAGTCCCGGCATAGCTCTACCATCATTTTGTTGTTTAGATTGGAACCATTATCAGTAATGATTCGCTCGGGCACTCCATATCGACAGATGATATCTCTCTTCAGAAATCTGGCTACCACTTGTCTTGTGACGTTTGCATATGAGGCTGCTTCGACCCACTTAGTGAAATAGTCAATGGAGACCAGGATGAATCTGTGGCCATTTGAAGCAGTTGGCTCAATCTTGCCGATCATATCAATGCCCCACATGGAAAGGGGCCATGGTGAAGACATGATGTTCAAAGGATTGGGAGGTACATGCACTTTATCTGCATAGATCTGGCATTTGTGGCATTTTCTGGCGTAGGCACAACATTCGGCATCCATTGTGATCCAGTAATAGCCTGATCTTAACAATTTCTTAGCCATTGCATGTCCTCCAGCATGGGTACCAAAGGAGCCTTCGTGCACTTCATGCATCAGCAAATCTGCTTCCGTCTTGTCAACACATCTGAGGAGTACCATATCAAAGTTCCTCTTGTATAAAGACCCATCAGTATTCAGAAAGAAACTACCAGCAAGCCTTCTCAAAGTCTTCTTATCATTGGAAGATGCCCCAGGTGGGTATGTTTGATCCTCCAAGAAGCATTTAATGTCATGGAACCAAGGCTTATCATCTTTGACACCTTCTGCTGCGAATACATATGCTGGTCTATCAAGTCTGGACACTGAAATCTGAGGTACAAAGTTAGTAGCTTGAACTTTGATCATGGATGAAATGGTAGCAAGAGCATCTGCGAACTGATTCTCGTCCCGAGGGATATACTCAAGCTTGACTGTTGTGAAGAAAGTCAATAACCTCCTTGTATAATCCCTGTAAGGTATCAGATGATCCTGGTGGGTGTACCATTTCCCATTGGTTTGATTGATTACCAGAGCTGAATCCCCGAATACGGTCAATGTCTTGATCCTGAGGTCAATGGCTTCCTCAAGGCCCATAATGCAAGCTTCGTACTCAGCTTTGTTGTTAGTGCAGTTGAAAGTGAGCTTTGCCGAGAAAGGCATGTGAACTTCTTTAGGTGTAATGAGTACTGCACCAACGCCACGACCATTCATATTAACAGCCCCATCAAACATCATAGTCCATTCTTCTTCTGGGTCAGGCCCTTCAGTGTGAATAGGCTCTTCATGATCTTTTGATTTTATGAACATGATGTCTTCATCAGGGAAGTCAAATCTCATAGGCTGGTAATCATCAATGGGTTGCTCAGCAAGATATTCAGACAATACACTGCCCTTGATGGCTTTCTGAGATGTGTATTGGATGTCGTATTCTGTGAGAATCATTTGCCATCTTGCAACCCGTCCGGTAAGTGCTGGCTTCTCGAATATGTACTTAACCGGGTCCATCTTTGAGATCAATAGAGTAGTGTGGGTCAACATATACTGTCTCAGTCGGCGAGCAGCCCACGCTAAAGCACAGCAAGTTTTCTCGAGCAGTGAATAACGTTGTTCACAGTCGGTAAACTTTTTGCTCAGGTAGTATATCGCATACTCTTTTCGACCAGACTCGTCATGCTGGCCCAGCACACACCCCATTGACTCTTCTAATACTGTCAAGTACATTATCAGAGGTCTTCCTTCAATTGTAGGCATAAGGATTGGAGGTTCTTGTAAGTATTCTTTGATCTTGTCAAAAGCCCTTTGGCAGTCTTCATTCCACCTGACCGTCTGTTCTTTTCTTAACAGCTTGAATAAGGGTTCACAGGTCGCTATAAGGTGAGATATGAACCTTGAGATGTAGTTCAATCGGCCTAAGAAACCTCGAACTTCTTTCTCTGTTTTCGGTGCAGGCATCTCTTGAATAGCTTTGACTTTATCAGGGTCAACTTCAATCCCTTTCTCGCTTACAATAAAACCCAGCAGCTTTCCAGATCTCACCCCGAATGTGCATTTGTTGGGGTTCAACTTCAGTTGGTACTTCCTCAAACGCTTGAACAATTTCAACAGATTTACCAGGTGATCTTCCTCTGTAAGGGACTTGGCGATCATGTCATCCACATAACACTCGATTTCTTTATGGATCATATCGTGGAATAATGTCACCATAGCCCGTTGATATGTGGCACCAGCATTCTTCAGTCCGAATGGCATTACCTTGTAACAGAACGTGCCCCAAGGTGTAATGAATGTTGTCTTCTCCATGTCTTCAGGTGACATCTTGATCTGGTTATATCCTGAAAATCCATCCATGAAGGAGAATACCGAGAACTGAGCCGTGTTATCCACCAATACATCAATGTGAGGTAATGGGAAGTCATCTTTCGGGCTGGCTCTGTTCAGATCCCGGTAGTCAACACACATCCTTACTTTGCCGTCTTTCTTAGGCACAGGTACTATATTAGCGACCCACGGCGGATAGCTAGTTACAGCAAGGAACCCGGCGTCCCATTGCTTTTGTACCTCTTCCTTGATTTTCATAGCCATGTCTGGGCGAGTACGGCGTAGCTTCTGTTTAACCGGCGGGCATTCCTCTCTCAAAGGCAGCTTGTGCACAACAATGTCGGTGTCCAAACCTGGCATATCTTGATAAGACCAAGCAAACACGTCCACATACTCTTGAAGCAGGTCAATCAGTTGTCTCTTCACCGAGTCTTGCAGGCAGGCCCCGATTTTAACTTCTTTCACGTCTTCATCTGTACCAAGATTGATCGTCTCAACCTCCTCCTGGTGAGGAGTAATAACCTTTTCCTCTTGTCTCAACAACCTGGCTAGCTCTTCAGGAAGCTCATATTCTTCTTCAACCCCTTCATCAGCTTGATTGATTGGATTGTCAAAGTCATACGAAGTCATAGCCGTGCTGTTGTCGGTGCTGTCTGGAAGGCACACTCTGCAAGGGTTCAGTTTGTTCATTTTAGTGATTTGATTTTAATCTTGTTTTAGAAAAGTGAAATAAAGTTGTCATTTTGAAAACACTGCCATTTATTTTTTGTACAAAAAGAAAAATGGAAAACAGTGAGCGGAAAAGAAAAAGACTCATTTGCAAAAAGATGTCTGATATTTCATTGATTAATCTTGTTTGCACAAAAAGTACAGATGGCCCGATTACAAAATGAGTCTTGTCATCTTGGGCAAGATGCAAGACTTTGATGCATGCTATAAAAATACAGGAAATAATAATTACTCTGCATGAGTAACTCTTATAATTTCCTGGGAAGACCAGTTTGAGATACTGCTCCCCGGGATCTTTGGACGAATCCATCTTTCCAGGTTGCGTTCTTCTTCCAGCTCGTCTTCCAGACAGTTGATAGCATCAGGGGTGAGCATCCCCCCACTCACAAAGTTGGGCTCCCTTGCAGCCTCTGCTTGATCTTGTTGAGTCGGTTTGTAACCCAACCCAAATTTGTCCTTCTTCTCCTCCACAGCTAAAACCTTGCCCCAGCCTTGGGCAGTTCCTTCCTCAACAACCTTCTGGGCTTGTTGGTATGATGACATGGAGATTCCAGGTACAGCAGATGTTTCATTCACATTCAAGGCTTCGAATCCTTGGCTCATCGTTTCATGGATCTCCCCATCCATCTCAATATACTTATAGGTAGCCAGGTGGCTGACAAAAATATCCTCCTCTCCACAGATTGTAACGATTTGACCCTCCCACTCGTATTTTAACTTCTGGTGAAGGGTAGAGGTCACGGCGCCAGCGGCGTGAATCCATGGCCTACCTAACAAACAGCTGTAGGCAGGCTGAATGTCCATCACATAGAAGATAGTTTTAAAGGTCTGCGGGCCAATCGTTATGGGCAACTCGATCTCTCCCAGAACCGATCTCTTTGAACCATCAAAGGCTCTCACCACCAGGTTGCTGGGTCTCAATGCCAATCCATCATATTCTAGTTTCACCAGGGCCTTTTTAGGTAGGACATTGAGGGATGACCCCGTGTCTACCAGCACATGGGAAAGGACAGCACCTTTGCATTCCATGGTTATGTGCAAGGCTTTGTTGTGGTTGCGGCCTTCCGTTGTCAAATCAGTATTGGTGAACCCTAGTCCGTGACTAGCATTAACATTTCCAACTACAGCTTCCAGCTGATTGACAGTGATCTCTTCAGGCACGTAAGCTGCGTGCAAGACTTTGAGTAGTGCATTCCGATGGGCCTCGGAGCACATAAGCAATGATAGGATTGAGATCTTGGAAGGCGTCTGATGAAGCTGATCCACTATTTTATAATCACTCTTTTTGATGATTCGCATGAACTCATCAACCTCTTGATCGAAGGGTGTTTTTAAAGCTTCCTTGACAGTCTGTTCTTCCTGCACCAAGCTTTTTCCTTTTGCCTTGGCAGCAGCTTCTGCTTCGGCAGTGGGTCTCTGAATTTGTGGAGCGAAAAGGCGTCCGCTTCGAGTGAAGCCTCCGCCTCCTCCCACATTGTCAATTTGTGGTGCAGGGGTTGATGATTCAAAAGTGATTCTTTGTCCTTCGCGGTACAGGTCAGAGCCGTAATGCCACGGGATGGCATTGCTGCTTTCATAAGGTACTGGTCCAGGCACCGTGATAGTGACTGGACTGACTGCAGCTGCGGAAGGAATTGTGATAGTCTGTGGATCGTAATAAATTGTAACTGGTGCTCTGATGGGAGCAGCACTTTCTGAGTTGTAGGCAGAGTTGTTTTCTGGATCATAAAATATTGTGACAGTAGAGACATCTTCATGATTGGTTGCTGGTGTTGTAGGAGACATTGTTGGAAGAATGGATGTTGTTGTTGTAGGAGGTTCAAAATGGAGTGATGCTGGAGTTGTAGAAGGAAAATTTGTTGATAACTGATCAGTTGAGATAATAGATGAAGTACTTGTTGATGAAGCCGAAGAATTGTCAGGAACAATGGTTGTTGCGGTTGTAGGAGGTTCTGGAGTTGTTGCTGTTGAGATTGCTGGATTTGTAGGAAATGATGTGGTGATCTGGAGTTGGCCACTCTGAATAAGACCGTCTATGCCATTCCTCAGGTTATCGCACCCATTGACTGAAATATTGCAGTAAGCACACCCCAACTCACACCCCGGGAACATTTGACATTCGAGGAGTTGAGCCTTAATTTCCACCAACGGTGTCCGGATCTGACCCACACTGGTTATTAAATAAGACGGCTTGTCTTCTTCAATAGTGTTA
Organism: Lathyrus aphaca; assembly: GCA_963966055.1. Taxonomy (NCBI): domain Eukaryota; kingdom Viridiplantae; phylum Streptophyta; class Magnoliopsida; order Fabales; family Fabaceae; genus Lathyrus; species Lathyrus aphaca. Next base: position 278,978,077 of record OZ014523.1, read on the forward strand.
ATCCTGGGACCACCGTGGTTTGGCATGGGGTTCTTATTGACATTAGGTGGTGGTGCGAAATTCAGAGCTTTTGAGTCTACCAGGTCTTGTACCTTCATGTGCAGAGCTCTGCACTTTTCTGTACTGTGGCCAGGTGCATTTGAATGGAAGGCACATCTGGCATTGGAATCATAATTCCTGGGTAGACTGTTGGGATCTGGAGGTGCCAACGTCCTTAGCTCAACTAGGTTGAGTTTCAGGAGTTGTGGCAGCAGAGTAGCATATGGCATAGGGATCGGATCGATTACCCTATTAGCTTGAGATGGCCTCTGTTGGAATGGCCTTTGTTGACTGTTGTTGTTGGTGTTGCTGTTGTTGTAATTTCTCGGAGGATATTGATTCTGTTGGTGGTACTGAGGTTGTGGTTGATAGCTTTGTTGCGGGGGTTGATAAGCTGGCTGAGGATGAGCTGGAGCGGGAATGGTGACTGCTGCCACTGATCTGTGAACATATTGGGGTCTGCCCCTGTTGGTGTGGATGGCATTGGTCTCGCCAGTTCTTCTCGGGCCTGCAAAAGGCTTTCTTGTACTACTGGACGAGCTTGCACCATTGTCAGAAATCTTACCCATTTTCAACAGGCTCTCAATTCTCTCCCCGGCTATGACAACATCCGCAAAGCTAGTGGAAGAGAAAGCAGCCAGCCTGTCAATATAAGTCCCCTGAAGGGTGTTCATGAACATATCTGCCATTTCCCTCTCAGACATAGGTGGTTGAACAGCAGCAGCCAGTTGCCTCCATCTCTAGGCATATTCTCGGAAACTTTCCCTTGACGACTGTGACATTCCCATTAGGAGGGTCCTGTTGGGTGCCATGTCTAAATTGTACTGATACTGTCTGATAAAGGCCTCTGCCAGGTCCTTCCAGCATCTGATAGTTGCCCTTGTCAAGTGAGAGTACCATTCTCTTGAAGCTCCTGTCAAGCTGTCTTCGAAATAGAACATCCAGAGCTTCTCATCCATAGTGTAGGCCTTCAGCCTCCCCAGAAATGATTGTAAATGAGTCCGGGGGCATGAAGTCCCGTTGTATTTTTCAAAACAAGGAGGCTTAAACTTATGGGGGATCCTGACCCCGTCTACCAAGCCCATGTCCATGACGTCGAAACCCAGAGAGTTTTGAGACTCTAAGGACCTCAATTTCTCATCTATCTCATCCAACCTTCTATCATAGGCTTCTTCCCCAGCACCCATTACTGTGAATTGATCCTCTTGGGGGTCTTCTTGAAGTACCCTGGCTGCAGTGGCGGTCCCTTGAACATTTGCAGGGATGTTGACCTCAGGATGGAGGTGTGGTCCAAATACAGGGGGGTTAACATGAGGTTGGACCCTTTCATTGTTGCTAGTGCCGGCAGTTCCTATATGTGGATCTTCTTGATTCTGCCTTTCCACCATGGCCCTCAATCTTTCCTGGCTCTGAGCCATGTTGTTCATCACTTCCATAAACTGAGTCATTTGATTCCTCATCTCTAGCCTTTCATTTGCCATTTGATTTCTGACCTCAGTAAGGTCCTGCTGCATCTGATCCATTTGAATGCCCGGAAGGTTGTTACGGGTTGGATAACGGTGCGGACGGTTGAGGGGAAATACTCGGCGCCGAGCAATAGTTCCTGAACATCACAACAGAGTTAGTGGCAATAAAACAAAAACCTACAAAACAAACAAAAGTGTTAGTATGCAATGCAGTTATGCTTATTTGCTCCCAAGGTATCCGGTTTGGCATTCAGTTTTGACCCTTCCAGACCCTTGAAGATGCTGTTGATGTTGCTTTTGAAGTGAAACTCGGATGGAACAAACTAATACATATATTACAAAAAGCCAAAATGGTACATAGTTTGTTTACAAATACAAGCCCTCTGAGTGGTCAAAATACATTACAAGGAAAAATGAAAAATACACGGAATGAAAGCAACAACAAACAAAGGGTCAAACACCAAGACCAAACTCATCCTCACGAACTTCCTTGAGAAGTGCTTCGGTCACAGGATCAGCCGGACGCTCCGTGAGATTCCTGATGAGGAGATTCCGGGTGGTAACAGCTGCTGCTAGCTTCTTGTGCTGACTTTGGTCTTTTGACCTCTTCACCCCAGCTTTGATCTTCAACTCTGATATCTCCCTCTGGGCTGCTGCCAGGGCTTCTTGCTGCTCTTTTGCACTAGCTTCCAGTTGCTCCATCTTGTCTTGAACTCTCTTGTCCTCCAGAGTACGGGCTTCGGTGATTCTGACCCACCGAGCTTGACTCTCCTTCAAATACAAGTCTGTCCTTGCTCTCTGGAACTGGGCTTCTTTGCAAGCATTCTTCAGGATTTGTTCTCCAGCTTTAGACTTTTTGATATAATCCCCAGACTTCTCAATCTTAACCAGATGCTCCACTCTCAACTTCTCCAATCTCTCAACCTCCCTCATACCATCACTCCTTTCCCGGAGGGTCTTCTGCAAAGCTTGAGTTAACTTCTCATTTCTTTCTTTCAAACTCTCAAACTCCTCCAAACTGACAGTGGCAGGTGGTGCTGAAGATGATTCAGGCATATCTTCTATAGTAAAGGGCATCCCAGAGAATTGGGCCCTGGCACGGGACCATTCATAATATTGTGCTGATGCCACATTGTTGCACTTCCCCAAAATGGTTATTCCCTTGGTTTGAACATTATCCCAGGCCCAGGCTGCCTGCCTAACAATAGCCAGATTAATCTTGTTCTCACAATAAAGAGTTTCAACCAAGTCCTGTGCCTTAGGAGTGTGGACCAGGGCATAGCCTAGTTGTCTTCTAAACAGCAGAGGGTTGTAATTGATACTGCCCTTAACTCCTATTAGGGGCACATTGGGAAAATGCCCACAGCTGGTGATGATATCCCTACCCTTGGTGCTTTGAGTGCACCATCTGATATCGGCTGAAGTTAGAGCAGTGAGTCTCTTAGCCCAGTTGCTCTGCTGATGAGGATTCAAAAATGCATCTGTCCTGGGTAAATGCTTGAGAAGCCATGCATGGAAAAATGGAGCACAACACCTCACTAATCTCCCCCTCTGCTTTTCATTCCTCTGATGCACTGAATAGTAGAGATCCCCCAACAAAGTGGGCACTGGATTCTTCAAGATGAACAGATGGATTGCATTCTTGCTAATGAATCGAGGCTCACCTGCAAACAATACAATTCCATATATGCTCAAAGCCAACAAGGCACAAACAGCTTTCCACTCTCCTAAAGAAGCTTTCAGGGTAGCTTGAGAAATCAGGAAATCCAGATGGAAGCCAGGGATTCAAGCTTTAGAAGTCATATGCTGCTCAATCAGGACAGGTTCCAAATGCAGAGCCTTTGCTACTTCTCCATTACCAGGAAAGACCATCTCAGGGTTGAAAGGGATTCCACCCCTGATAGGCAAGCCAACCAATGATGAGTATTCTTCTAATAGAGGGCCTAGCTGAAAGTCCTGAAAAGTGAAGCATCTCAGTGGGGGATCATAGAACTGAATGCAAGTGTGGATCAGGCTTCTCTGTGAAGGGTCCAGATCCATAACTATATCAAGTATATCCCCATAGTGTTCCCTGAACAATGGTATGTGATCCGGAGTGATCAGGGTCTGAATCCTCCTGATGTCAGATAGCTCTGGCTGGAAAAAGTGATAGGTGATGTTGCTCTTTTTAGGAGCCATGATGCTGAGACTGAGCAGAGACAGGTGCTTGATGATAACACTGAAGAATGAGCCACTGGTTGGCTGGTGCAGATAACTGAAGTAGATAGCTGAAGCAAATGCTGATGAAGATAGGTCAGTGCTGAAGATGGGGTCAAAACCAAAACCAAAGATGAAAGTGGATACCCTGAAACACAAATAAGCAAATGTCAATATGATGCAATGTTTATGTATGCAAATGATATGCAAGGGTCTGTGACTGAGCTGGATCTGATCAAATGCCCTGATATAGGTCCAAGTGTGTTCAAGAATTCCAGTTGGAGGTCTATAAATCCAGTAACCAAGGTGGGGGACTCAAATAAAGAGCCACATGTCCAGGGTTTTAGAATCACAAGAACTGTTCCAACATGGAGTATTCTTAATCAAGTCAAAGTAACAGGGTATTCTGAGGTCAAGGTACCTGCAAACCTGTAAACAGCCCAACCCCCTCACAGGTGGTGTTCTAAAACAAGGATCCTCAGACTTGGATCAGTTATGAGAAGTGTAAACACTTCTAACCCGGAGGCACAGTGTTTACAATAACCATAAAAGTTCCTCCTCTAATTCACCTCAGTTTCCGAAGGTCAAAACTAAAGGTCATCCAGACTTAGCAGGCTTCCCAGATAGCCCTAGCATTGCAGGAAATCTGCAACATAGAGTTCTCAAGAAGAAACCCATATCTGAACCGTGTTTCATATTCCCGCACCAGACCGAGATGGAATGGGAAAGAATATGATTCACTCTAGCCTAGGTGTCACTCAGGTCCCAGGTATAGGACCTTAACTCTCAATGGAACACCCACCCACCAAAGCAAAACTAGATCCAGCCAGACAGCATGACAGTATGATATATGTAAAGCAGTAAAGAAAGTAATAAAACAAACTGTACATAAAGCAATAAATAACACAAATAAGCACATAACACCCCAATAAACACAAATCAATCAAACGCTAGGAGGAACCCACAAAAAGAACCAGAAGCCCTGGTTACAGTATAAGGGTCCCCAGCAGAGTCGCCAAGCTGTCGCTCCCGATAAATGGGAATGGCCCAGGTAAAGGTACAGACGCGAACGGTCGGCGAAAGGGACAATGAGAACACACAGCCGTGAACTCACTGGAGATGAATAGAGTCGCCAGCTAGGCATTTTTATCCCGGAGGAAAGGCAATGCTGCATAGACCTAGAAAAAGATGGATAAGACGGTTGCGAACCAGAGAGACTGAGAAAGGGGGTTGGTTACAACCTGGGAAGGTATTAGCACCCAGATTGTCCGTCGTACTCGACGGGATCCACGCTCAAAATATTTGTGTTTTAAAGGGGTAGTGTCAGTGCAATTTGTGTGCAAAAGAGCTGGAAAAGGATGTACAGGTGTCAGTGTAAGGAAAAGTGAAGTGTATAAATGTATAGTGTCAGTGTAGGAACAGGAATAATATGCTCAAGATCATGAGGCTTAAAGTATAAGGCTGAAAAGAGGGGGAATATACAGAGACTTTTGTTCGATAACTGTTAAGTTATGCCTACATATCCTCTCGTGCAATGAGGAAGTCAGAACGCCGTAGTTCGACCCAAAGAGACTGAAGATAAAATGACTGATGAACTGCTTACTTGCCTATGCTCAAGTGTATGACCTGTCTGGCTCAGGTGCAAACTGTCTTGCATTAGACGGAAGAAGCAAGTTCTCGTTTATGAGTGAAGGTGATGAGAAAAGAATCCCGAAGGAGACGATTATTGTTTGTTTTTTTGAGTTTTCAGTCTTTTATTGCTTTTGGATGTTTGTCATAGGTTAATGAGCTTGAGCCTAAACCAATGAATTTAGTAAACTCATCACATCTTCCCTCTGATTAGGGGTAATGAGAATACCTTAAGTGTGAAGTCAGATTCTCACACTTAATCACCTTTGGTATAGGATTAAGATCATTAACCTATTTGTGATTAATTAGATATTTTTGGTGTTTTTGTTCAGTGTTAAGTAATGAGGTTAAGCCATAATCAAAGATTAAACAGACTCAATACACCATCCTAAGAGAAGGATAATAGATGAGAATGTTTAAGCTGAGGAAAGCTCCTCAACTTAATCCATGATTAGGGATTAAACTCATGACAAAACAAGCCTTTGATTAAGTGGATTTTATTTAATGATGTGATGAAGAAGTTATTTTTATGATTTGTAAGACAACTTGAGGGGGACTTGTCCATTAACACTAGGGTTAGTCCTTCTTAACCAATTAAGGAAGAATTAGAACCCTAATGCAAGGCCCAAGTTACAAGTGTGATGTCTTGATACTTATTAAGTGAATTGATTAAAGGAGTTAAACACATTAAGGGTTTAACACTTAGGATTAAAGTTATACACTCCATCCTAAGAGAAGGATGCAGGCATAAGCTTAATCACTAAGCCTTAAAGCCTTTAGGGTTTAGTCCCTGATTATGAGGTGAGAAGAGAAGACTCAAAGAGACACAAAGGTAAAACTAAGAGGGGAGACTAATCAAAACCCTAATCATTGTCATGCTTGGTTGCTCCTAAGGTTTGTGAGGTTTTCAAGAACAACCTTCAATGGAACCACCAGGAAGCAGATGAACAGGATCAAAAGAAGCAAAGTGACTTGCTTTATTCAAGAAGTCAAGTCACTTGAAGAGAGAAAGTAGGAAGAATAAGAATGAGCAAGCTCAAACTCAAACACAAACAAAAATGCAGCAATGGATGCAAGAGAGATGAAAAGAAAAGTTATGAGAAGTGAAGGCAAATTCACTTCTCAAAGTTACTTACCACCTGAAAGGTTAGAAAAGAAATGCAATGCAATGCAAAATGGGATGAGATGACATGATGAGAAACAAAACCAGAAGCAAGTACATGATGCTAAAGATGCTATGAGATGCTACAAACATGAGGCAACACATGGAAATGATCATACAAGCTTATGAATGCAAGAGAAGCAACTTAGGAAGCAAGGACATACATGAAAAGTTATGAAGTGCACATGACATACAACATGGCAAATACATGATGAAATGATCAAACATGCTTCCAATATGTCTTATGATGTCAAATGAATCACATGGATGCTTGAAATGTCATGGCAAGTCATGTTATGCAAGAGAATGCAAGATGGATGCATATGAAAGCCCAAATTAGGGTTTATGAATCAAACATCAATCACAAACCAAAACCAGAAGCAAACCCTAAGATAAAAAATGGAAAATGCCACACAAAGGACCCCTAATCCCATACTAAATCACTTCCCAAAGGAGAGGTCTCAACTCTCAACCAATCTTAAGTTATGATTTTTACAAGTTATTAGGGTTTTTAGGGCTTCTAAACAAAAGAAATGTCAAACAAATAGAAAATGCAAGATCAAATCATGGCCTTTTAATCCCAAAAACTACATGCTAAACACAATGCAATGCAAGAAGAATCAATGTCCAACTCTTCATGAATAGGCAGAAATGATTTTTTGAACTTAGGATCAAAATAATGCACAAAAATGATTTTAATTCAAAGAAAAATTCTCAAAATGCATCAAGATCAAAAAAGAAATTTGGTTTGAAGGTTGGACAATGTTTCTAAATGTCCTAGAACATTTCATGAATTTTTTGGTGATTTTTAAATACCTAAAAGTATTTTTAATAAATTAATTTCCATTAATCAATTAAAAATAATCTTTTAAATATTTAAAAATACCTTTTTTAATGCTAAAAATAAAATAAAAATATTTTTGTGTCATAAAAATTATTAAAACTCATGAGAAAAAGTTTCATAATTTTTAAGCAATTTTTACTATTTTAAATTAAATATGTAAGTTAAATGAAAAAGAAATGAAAATAAATTAAAATAAAAGGAAAGTATTCAGATCTGATGGATGAGATTTGAACTGGGGTGAAGGTCATTGACCACGCGCGCTATCCAAGGGTCCTGGTTGGCTCTGATTTAATTAATTTAATTGAGTTTAATTAAACTAAATAAAAAGATTAGGGCTAATTGAATGCATCTGGGCCTTCTATTCGCGCGGCAAGTCAACAGGTCAGCTCAATCCAACGCCCCATATTCAAACGGAAATTAATGACTGGATTAGGGCATAATGATTTTCAGGTGGCCGGAGAAGACCTCCGGTCGTCTTCTCCGGTGGGAAGCCCACCTGAAAATCCCTAAAACTCTCAAACCCTAACTAAAATGAAATCTAAAAACATGGAAATGCTTCCCACAACCTACTGAATCAAAACCCCATGCCCAAACTCATTTATTTTTCCCCAAATTCATGAATCGAACAAAACAATTTTTAGGTCACCAGAGTTTCAGAAAGCAATTAAATCCTCATTTCACCACCATTTTCAAAACTAAAAGCATATTCATGATCAGGAAGACATATAGAACAAGTTTAGAACTTAAAAATCCATTTCTGGAAAAAAAGTTCTTGAGCTACCTGAGATTCGAAGCATTCACTCCAGCAACTTTCAGACCTCCTCTCCTTGTGAAATCCACTCCTTATGACCTCCTGATGATGCTTGAATGCTTGAGAGAAATTTATATTGGCTGGTTGATGAGTTTGGACAGCTTCTGCTCAAGCTCAGTTGAAAATGGCAATGGTGATGCAAGCAGTTTCAGGCCAATGTGAGTGGTTCTTTGTGGTCCAGATGATGAGTGGAGAAGGTTTGTGGAGTTTGTTTGGATGTTTATGAACTGTGGAGTGAGTTTCGAAAGAAACTGCAAGTTGGAATGAAAATGGTGAAGTGATGTTATAGCTTGTTTCAGGCCTGGTTCTTTGTTGGTTTCTACTCAATGGAACATGGTGAGATGATTGGTGAAAATGGTTTGGATGTTTGAAGTTTGTGGAGGCAGATTCGAAGAGTTTTGCAAAGTGAGGTGTTTTTGTGTATGTGATGTTGTTGAGTGTTTCAGCTTGGCTTGGTATATGAAATGGCCTGCATTTGGATAGTATAAAATAATCCTATAGGTCAGATGATGTGACCTGGCCTTTATTGATTGGTAAGTTCACTTTTGCAAAAAAGTCCACTTTGTGTAAGGAAGGCATGGCTTGAGCTATAGCTTGGTACAAGAGGCATGGGCTGCGCAGCATGATGTGTGTGTGATGCTAGGAAGGTTCAGCAGCCAAGGCAACTAGTTGGTGAAGTGTGATCATGAGTTTTGCAAGTTGATCACTTTTGAAACTTCATGAAAAAGTCTTGCCATACAAACCATGAACATGTGATCTCTTGGTTCAATTCTGATTTTCATGGCTTATGTGATGTTTGTGTCATGGTTGGATGCCAACTAGAAGTTACAAAAAAGCCTTGGTTCATGATTTTGCAAAATTCACATTTGAGGCATGTCTTAAAAATTAGTGATTTTGGCCAACTTTGTCACACCATAACTTTTGATCCAAAAAGAATTTGATCATGTTCTTGTACTTTTTGAAAAGGGAAAGATGTATTCTACAACTTTCATGACCAAAGTTTTTCCATTTGAAGCATTTTTGGATCAAGAATCAAGGCTTGAAAAATGGCATAAAATGACATATTCTTGAAAAGTCAACTATGCCTAAAAAGTCAACATTTGCAAAAACTTCAAATTCTTGATTTTTGTGAACTTCAACCTTCTTCCATGATCAAATAAAGACCATATACACTCAAAATGATGAAGATCACCCATTGGTTGGGTCATTGGGGCCCTCAGATGCCCTGATTTTGCACTGACTTGTCTGGAAAGTCAACTCTTGATCAGATGACTTCCCCATGGAATTTCTTCATGAAAATTGATATGCATACTCCCTATACCATATAGAGACCAATAGAAACAAGAATGACCAAAAAATTTGGAGTTATGGCCTCTGAAACCAAAACCCTAATTTTAGGTCAACTGTGTAGTCTAGCCTGACTCTGCTTCCATACAAACCCTAGTTCTTGTGATCCTTTGGCATTCTTGACTTTGAGAGGGTGTAATATGATATAAGAACACACATGGATCCCTTTGAAGTGATTGGTGATCTTTGGAGTGGCTCAAAAGGTTCTTGGATTGCTCAGATCACAAACCCTAGGTGCAGATGACTTAGAAACTATGCAGTGAAACAAAAATGGGATATGAGATCTTATGATTGTGTTTATGCATATGAGAATGATCACAAGCCATGGTGTGAATGGGTGAGGGCAAATTTGGGGTGTTTACAGGATGTCTTTGGCTTTATGCTGGGGATGTGACACGGACGGGTGCCAAAAGGAGTATATGCTGCTGTTTGTGAATGTAAGGCAACTGTGTTTGCTGGGGAATCTGAGGGGTATTCTGTATATTGTTGACAGATTGTCAATATTCACAAGTGTTTGATTCAGAACATGGCTTATGATTATGCAACATGTTTGACTTTTGCCGTAATGCTCCGTATTAGACAGAATGCTACGCTTTGTGGGTGAATATGATGCGAATGCTATGATTATGCAAAGATACCAAACCGGGATTCGGATCCCGATGCTGCGAAGATCTCTGGCCGATCTGGTTTGGAATGGACATCCCAGCTGGGGATGAGATCACTGGTAGATCCGATGAGACGATATCTGTTTGGGGAAACGGGTCAATGATAAACCTATTCCAGCAAATGAGAGACCCAGCTGGGGTTTGTAGAAGCTTTCTTCACTCTGTTGTGATCCCTTCATGTGTTGCTCTTCCGGATAGAGGCTGAGACTCTGTGGGGAGATGATTCCCTGGCTATTGTACTTAGCTGAGGAAGAATGATTGGCACCTCGGCTGGGAGAAGTAACAAGTGGCAACTCAGCTGGGGAGAAAACACTTTGAGTGCTAAGACTAAGTGTCGATTTGTCAGCTTGCTGGGGTGAAGCTTTCATGCCCCAAGTTGCGTTTTGGATACCTGCAATCCTGCAAAGATAGGGAAACGCACAAGTAATCCCGAGATATCTTTTACTGGATCCCGTTATGAGAGTTCAGACACTCCCGGGAGTAAATATATTCCCTGCAAGCATGTATTATTATTTTTGAAGATAAGCATCTGTATTCATGCAATTAGTTTTTCTTAAGACATCAGACATTTTTGCAAATAAAATGTACAAGACGAAAACATGACTGAAAATCTGATTTTATTAATTCATGTGCCCTGAATTGGCGAGATACAGTCAAAGAAACAAATCCCCTGAAATGAGGAGATTATTACAAATTGAGAAACCAAAAAGGTGCTGGCAATGTTGTCGACGCTTCAAGGAGCTTCCTCTTTCGCTATGACTCGTATGACATTTGATGATCCTCTCGTCTTGCTTTCTGAAAGAGGCTGATTCTGAAAGAAGCTTGATCCTTTCGAAGCTTACCAAGTTGTAGGCGATACAGACAAATTCAGAATGCAGTTGTTCGCTTATCCCCTTATTTTGCATGGATCGCCCTTTCGGGTTTTCAATCCATCGGGATACCCATTTTTGCCTGAGTTGTCCAATGCGGCTTTTCAACTCAGCGGGTGTACATTTTTGTTTATTTTCCCTTATTTTTGCCCGAGTCTTTTATTCTGTTTTTGACTCGCCAGGATGCCCTATTTTTGCCTGGACTTACATTCTGTGTTTATGTCCAGCGGGTCATTTTTATGCGAAGTATTTTTTAACTGCATCTGAATTCACAGGGGACGGGAAGTCTTCACCATCCATAGTGCTGAGCATCAGTGCTCCACCGGAAAAAACTTTCTTTACTACAAACGGTCCTTCATAATTCGGAGTCCACTTGCCCCTGTGGTCTGTATGCGGAGGGAGGATTCTTTTCAGCACAAGATCCCCTGCTTGGTGCTCTCGGTGCCTAACTTTCTGATCGAAGGCCTTCTTCATTCTTTTCTGATATAACTGCCCATGACAGATTGCAGCCAATCTTTTCTCTTCAATCAGACTCAGTTGTTCGTATCGGGACCGGACCCATTCGGCTTCGTTCAGCTTAACATCCATCAATACCCGTAGGGAGGGTAATTCAACTTCAACAGGTAGGACTGCTTCCATACCATACACAAGCTGATACGGTGTTGCCCCAGTGGATGTTCTGATTGACGTGCGGTACCCATGCAAGGCAAACGGTAGCATTTCATGCCAGTCTTTGTAGGTAACTACCATCTTCTGCACAATCTTCTTGATATTCTTATTAGCTGCCTCAACAGCGCCATTCATCTTTGGCCTGTAAGGAGAAGAATTGTGGTGTTGGATCTTGAAGTCCCGGCATAGCTCTGCCATCATTTTATTGTTCAGGTTGGAACCATTATCAGTAATGATTCGCTCGGGAACTCCGTACCGACAGATGATATCTCTCTTCAGAAATCTGGCTACCACTTGTCTTGTAACGTTTGCATAGGAAGCTGCTTCGACCCACTTGGTGAAATAGTCAATGGCAACCAGGATGAATCTATAGCCATTCGAAGCAGTTGGCTCAATCTTGCCAATCATGTCAATGCCCCACATGGCAAAGGGCCAGGGTGAATACATCACATTCAAAGGATTGGGAGGCACATGCACCTTATCTGCATAAATCTGGCATTTATGGCATTTTCTGGCATAGGCACAATAGTCAGCATCCATTGTGATCCAGTAATAGCCTGATCTTAGCAACTTCTTGGCCATTGCATGTCCTCCAGCATGGGTACCAAAGGACCCTTCGTGCACTTCATGCATTAACAAGTTTGCTTCTACTCTGTCGACGCATCTGAGGAGTACCATATCAAAGTTTCTCTTGTACAGGGAACCATCAGTGTTCAGGAAGAAACTGCCAGCAAGCCTTCTCAATGTCTTCTTATCATTGGAAGATGCCCCAGGTGGGTATGTTTGATCCTCCAAGAAGCACTTAATGTCATGGAACCAAGGCTTATCATCTTTGACAATATCTGCTGTGAACACATATGCTGGTCTGTCAAGTATGGACACTGAAATCTGAGGTACAAAGTTGGCAGCTTGAACTTTGATCATGGATGAAATGGTAGCCAGAGCATCTGCAAACTGATTCTCGTCTCGAGGGATATACTCAAGCTTGACTGTTGTAAAGAAAGTCAATAACCTCCTTGTATAATCCCTGTAAGGTATCAGATGATCTTGGTGTGTGTACCATTTTCCGTTGGTTTGATTAACTACCAGAGCTGAATCTCCGAACACGGTCAATGTCTTGATCTTGAGGTCAATGGCCTCCTCAAGACCCATAATGCAAGCTTCGTATTCAGCTTCGTTGTTAGTGCAGTTAAAGGTGAGTTTTGCCGAGAAAGGCATGTGAACTCCTTTAGGTGTAATGAGTACTGCACCAACACCACGACCATTCATATTAACAACCCCATCAAACATCATGGTCCATTCTTCTTCCGGGTCAGGCCCTTCAGTGTGAACAGGCTCTTCATGATCTTTGGCTTTTATGAACATGATGTCTTCATCAGGGAAGTCAAATCTCATAGGCTGGTAATCATCAATAGGTTGCTCAGCAAGATATTCAGACAATACACTGCCCTTGATGGCTTTCTGAGATGTGTATTGAATATCATATTCTGTGAGGATCATTTGCCATCTTGCAACCCGTCTGGTAAGCGCTGGCTTCTCGAATATGTACTTAACTGGGTCCATTTTGGAGATCAATAAAGTAGTGTGGGTCAACATATACTGTCTCAGTCGGCGAGCAGCCCACGCTAAAGCACAGCAAGTTTTCTCGAGCAGTGAATAACGTTGTTCACAGTCGGTAAACTTTTTGCTTAGGTAGTATATTGCATACTCTTTTCGACCAGACTCGTCATGCTGGCCCAACACACACCCCATCGACTCTTCTAATACTGTCAAGTACATTATCAGAGGTCTTCCTTCAACTGGAGGCATAAGGATTGGAGGTTCTTGCAAGTATTCCTTGATCTTGTCAAAAGCCTTCTGGCAGTCTTCGTTCCACCTGACCGTCTGTTCTTTTCTTAGCAATTTGAACAAGGGTTCGCAGGTTGCTGTAAGGTGAGATATGAACCGTGAAATGTAGTTCAATCGACCTAAGAACCCTCGAACTTCTTTTTCTGACTTCGGTGCAGGCATTTCTTGAATGGCTTTGACTTTATCAGGGTCAACTTCAATCCCTTTCTCGCTCACAATAAAACCCAGCATCTTACCAGATCGCACCCCGAATGTGCACTTGTTGGGGTTCAACTTCAGTTGGTACTTCCTCAGACGCTTGAATAGCTTTAGCAGATTTACCAGATGGTCTTCTTCAGTGAGGGACTTGGCAATCATGTCATCCACATAACATTCGATTTCCTTATGGATCATATCGTGGAATAATGTCACCATAGCCCGTTGATATGTTGCACCAGCGTTCTTCAATCCGAACGACATCACCTTGTAACAGAATGTGCCCCAGGGTGTGATGAAGGTTGTCTTCTCCATGTCTTCAGGTGACATCTTGATCTGGTTGTATCCTGAAAATCCGTCCATGAAGGAGAATACCGAGAACTGAGCTGTATTATCCACCAATACATCAATGTGAGGTAATGGGAAATCATCTTTCGGGCTGGCTCTGTTCAGGTCCCGGTAGTCAACACACATCCTTACTTTGCCGTCTTTCTTAGGCACAGGTACTATGTTAGCAACCCACGGCGGATAGCTAGTTACAGCAAGGAACCCGACGTCCCATTGCTTTTGTACCTCTTCCTTGATTTTCATTGCCATGTCTGGACGAGTCCGGCGCAGTTTCTGTTTAACCGGCGGGCATTCTTCTTTCAAAGGCAGCTTGTGCACAACAATGTCGGTGTCCAACCCTGGCATATCTTGGTAAGACCAAGCAAACACATCCACATATTCTTGAAGTAGGTCAATCAGTTGTCTCTTCACTGAGTCTTGTAGGCAGGCCCCGATTTTAACTTCTTTCACGTCTTCATCTGTACCAAGATTGATCGTTTCGACCTCCTCCTGATGAGGAGTGATAACCCTTTCCTCTTGTCTCAACAACCTGGCTAGCTCTTCAGGAAGCTCATACCCTTCTTCAACCCCTTCATCAGCTTGATTGATTGGATTGTCAAAGTCATACGAAGTCATAGCCGTGCTGTTGTCGGTGCAGTCTGGAAGGCACTCTCTGCAAGGGTTCAGTTTGTTCATTTTAGTGATTGATTTTAATCTTGTTTAGAAAAGTGAAATAAAGTTATCATTTTGAAAACACTTCCATTTATTTTTTGTACAAAAAGAAAAATGGAAAAACAGTGAGCGGAAAAGAAAAAGAGACTCATTTGCAAAAGATGTCTGATGTTTCATATATTAATCTTGTTACACAAAAATTACAGATGGCCCGATTACAAAATGAGTCTTGTCATCTTGGGCAAGATGCAAGACTTGATGCATGCTTAAAATATACAGGAAATAATAATTACTCTGCAGGAGTAACTCTTATAATTTCCTGGGAAGACCAGTTTGAGATACTGCTCCCCGGGATCTTTGGACGTATCCAACTCTCCAGGTTGCGGTCGCTTTCATCCTCGTCTTCCAAATTGTTGACAGTATCAGGGGTGAGAATCCCCCCACTAACAAAGTTGGGCTTCTTAGCAGCCTCTGCTTGATCTTGTTGAGTTGGTTTGTAACCCAACCCAAATCTATCCTCTTTCTTCTCCACAGGCAGCAACTTGCCCCAGCCTTGGGCAGTCCCTTCTTCAACAACCTTCCGGGCTTGTTGGTAAGATGTCATTGAGGTTCCAGGTACAGCAGATGTTTCATTTATGTTCAAGGCCTCAAACCCTTGACTCATAGTTTCGTGGATCTCCCCATCCATCTCAATGTATTTGTATGTAGTCAGATGGCTGACAAAGATATCTTCCTCTCCACAAATAGTAACGACTTGGCCCTCCCACTCGAATTTTAACTTCTGGTGAAGGGTAGACGTAACTGCGCCAGCGGCATGAATCCATGGTCTACCCAACAAACAGCTGTAGGCAGGCTGAATGTCCATCACGTAGAAGGTCGTTTTGAAAGTTTGTGGGCCAATCGTTATCGGCAACTCAATTTCTCCCAGAACTGATCTCTTAGAACCGTCAAAGGCTCTTACTACCAAGTTGCTGGGACGCAATGCCAATCCTTCATACTCCAGCTTCACAAGGGCTTTTTTAGGTAAGACATTGAGGGATGACCCTGTGTCTACCAGTACATGGGAAAGAACTACACCCTTACACTCCATGGTAATGTGCAGAGCCTTGTTGTGATTGCGGCCTTCCGTAGTCAAATCAGTGTTGGTAAATCCTAGTCCATTACTAGCATTAACATTTCCAACCACAGCTTCCAACTGATTGACTGTGATCTCTTCCGGCACATAAGCTGCGTGCAAGACTTTTAGTAGTGCGTTTCGGTGAGCCTCGGAGCACATTAACAATGATAGAATGGAGATCTTAGAAGGCGTCTGGTGAAGCTGGTCCACTATCTTGTAATCACTTTTCTTGATGATTCTCATGAATTCATCAACTTCTTGATCAAAAGGTGTTTTCAAAGCCTCCTTAACAATTTGCTCTTCTTGCACCATGCTCTTCCCTTTTGCCTTGGCAGCAGCTTCTGCCTCAGCAGTGGGTCTTTGAATTTGCGGGGCAAAGAGACGTCCGCTTCGAGTGAAGCCTCCGCCTCCTCCCACATTGTCTATTTGTGGTGAAGAAGTTGATGATTCGAGAGTGATTTTCTGTCCTTCGCAGTATAGATCAGAGCCGTAATGCCAAGGGATGGCATTACTGCTTTCATAAGGCACTGGCCCAGGCACCGTGATAGTGACTGGACTGATAGCAGTTGCAGAAGGGACCATGATAGTATGTGGATCATAGTATATTGTAACCGGTGCTCTGATAGGAGTGGCATTTTGTGAGTTGTAAGCTGAATCATTTGCAGGATCATAATAAATTGTAACTGTTGAGACGCTTTCGTTGTTTGCTGTTGATGTTGTAGGAGACACTGTTGAATGGATGGGTGTTGCTGTTGTAGGAGATTCTGAATGAAGGGGTGCTGAAGTTGTAGAAGGGATGTTTGCTGATAATTGGTCCGTTGAAGTGACAGATGAAGCATTTGTTGATGAAACTGAAAAGTTGTTTGGAACAATGGTTGTTGCAGTTGTAGAAGACCCGGGAACTGTCGTCAAGGAGATTGCCGGATTGGTAGGTATTGATGTTGTGATTTGAAGCAGGCCCCTCTGGATGAGACCATCTATGCCATCTCTCAAGTTATCATAACCATTCACTGAAATGTTGCAATAAGCACACCCTAGCTCACATCCCGGGAATATTTGACATTCAAGGAGTTGAGCTTTAATCTCTACCAAGGGTGTCCGAATCTGACCCACACTGGTTATCAAGTAAGACGGCTTGTCTTCTTCAATAGCATTGATTCTGGGGCCACCATGGTTTGGCATATGGTTCTTGTTAACATTCGGTGGTGGTGCAAAGTTTAGAGCCTTAGAATCTACCAAGTCCTGTACCTTCATGTGCAAAGCTCTGCACTTCTCTGTACTATGGCCAGGTGCATTCGAATGAAAAACACATCTGGCGCTGGCGTCATAATTTCTGGGTAAACTGGCAGGATCTGGAGGTGCCAATGTCCTTAGCTCAACCAGGTTGAGTTTCAGGAGTTGTGGCAGTAATGTGGCATAAGGCATAGGGATCGGATCGATCACCCTATTGGCCTGAGACGGTCTCTGTTGAAATGGTCTTTGCTGATTGTTGTTGTTGGTGTTGTTGTAGTTTCTCTGAGGAGGATACTGAGTTTGTTGCTGATAATTTTGTTGCTGTGGTTGATAAGCTGGTTGTGGATGAATTGGAGCGGGAATGGTGACTGCTGCCACAGACCTATGAACATATTGGGGTCTGCCCCTGCTGGTATGGATAGCATTGGTCTCACCAGTTCTTCTTGGGCACACAAAAGGCTTCCTTGTGTTGCTGGATGAGCTGGCACCGTTGTCATAAATTTTGCCCATATTTAGTAGGCTCTCGATTCTTTCTCCAGCTATAACGACATCTGCAAAGCTGGTAGAAGAAAAGGCAGCTAGCCTATCAATGTATGTCCCTTGGAGAGTGTTCATAAACATATCAGCCATCTCCCTTTCTGACATGGGCGGCTGGACAGCAGCAGCTAGCTGTCTCCACCTCTGGGCGTACTCCCGGAAGCTTTCCCTGGATGACTGTGACATTCCCATCAGGAGGGTCCTGTTGGGTGCCATATCCAAATTATACTGGTATTGTCTAATGAAGGCCTCTGCCAGGTCCTTCCAACATCTGATGGTTGCTCTAGTCAGATGAGAGTACCATTCCCTTGAAGCTCCTGTTAAGCTATCCTCAAAATAAAACATCCATAGCTTTTCGTCCATGGTGTATGCCTTCAACCTCCCCAGAAAGGATTGCAAGTGGGTCCGTGGACAGGAAGTCCTGTTGTACTTCTCAAAGCACGGTGGTTTAAATTTGTGGGGAATCCTGACCCCGTCCACTAAGCCCATGTCCATAACATCAAAACCCAAAGAGTTTTGAGACTCCAAGGATCTTAATTTTTCAGCAATTTCATCCAACCTTCTGTCATAGGCCTCATCCCCAGCTCCCATCACTGTGAACTGATCTTCCTGGGGGTCTTCTTGGAGTACTCTGCCTGTAGTAGCATTCCCTTGTACATTATCAGGGATATTAATCTCTGGATGAAGGTGGGGTCCAAATACAGGTGGGTTGATATGAGGCTGCACCCTCTCATTGTTGCTTGTCCCACCAGTACCTAGATGGGGATCTTCCTGAGTCTGCCTCTCTACCAGGGCTCTTAATCTCTCTTGGCTCTATGCCAATCCATTCATAACCTCCATAAATTGTGTCATCTGATTCCTCATTTCCAACCTCTCGTTGGCCATTTGGTTCCTGACCTCTGTAAGGTCCTGTTGTACCTGGTCCATCTGTATACCCGGAAGGTTGTTGCGGGTGGGATATCTGTGTGGACGGTTGAGTGGGAACACCCGACGTCGAGCAATAGTTCCTGAGATCACAACAGAGTTAGTAACAAAAACAAAACAAACCTACAAAACAAACAAAGGTTAGCATGCAATGCAGTATGCTTATTTGTTTCCAAGGTATCCGGCTTGGCACTTGGTTTTGACCTTTCCAGTCCCTCGAGGAAGATGCTTGTGATGTTGCTTGAAAGAAACTCTGATCGAATAAACTGATACATATATTACAAAAAGTAAATGATACATGGTTTGTTTCTTACAAATCATGCCCTCTGAGGGGTCAAAAATACAACATAAAAAGTAAAAGTACATGAAATGAAAGCAACAACAAGCAAAAGTCAGACACCAAGACCAAAATTCATCCTTCTGAACTTCCTTGAGAAGTGCTTCAGTCACAGGATCAGCTGGACGCTCTGTGAGGTTCCTGATGAGGAGATTCCTGGTAGTAACAGCTGCAGTTAGCTTCTTGTGTTGACTCTGGTCCTTTGACCTCTTCACACCAGCTCTAATCTTCAACTCTGAGATCTCTCTCTGGGCTGCTAGCAGGGCTTCCTGTTGCTCCTTTGCACTAGCCTCCAACTGCTCAATCTTGTCCTGAGTCCTCTTATCTTCCAGGGTACGAGCTTCGGTGATCCTGACCCACCTAGCTTGACTCTCTTTCAGATACAAGTCAGTCCTGGCCTTCTGGAACTGAGCCTCCTTGCAGGCATTCTTCAAGATCTGTTCTCCAGCCCTGGACTTCTTAATGTAGTCCTCTGACTTTTCAATCCTAGCCAGATGCTCCACCTTTAGCTTTTCTAACCTCTCAATGTCCAGCCGACCATCACTCCTCTCCCAGAGGGTCTTCTGTAGAGCCTGAGTCAACTTCTCATTTCTCTCTTTCAAATTCTCAAACTCCTCTAAGCTGACAGTGGAAGGAGGTGGTGCTGTGGAGGGTCCCGGTGCATCCTCAACAGTGAAAGGCATTCCAGAAATTTGAGCCCTGGCATGGGACCACTCATAGTACTGTGCTGAGGCCACACTATTGCATTTCCCTAGAATGGTTACTCCTTTAGTCTGGACATTGTCCCAAGCCCAGGATGCTTGCCTGACAATGGCCAGATTAGGCTTATTCTCATAGTAAAGAGTCTCAGCCAAGTCTTGTGCCTTAGGAGTGTGGACCAATGCATAGCCCAGTTGTCTTTTGAATAGCATAGGGTTATAGTTGATGCAACCCTTCACTCCTATCAGGGGTACATTGGGAAACTGCCCACAACTGGTAATGATGTCCCTGCCTTTTGTGCTTTGAGTGCACCACCTGATATCAGCTGCAGTTAAAGCAGTGAGTCTTCTAGCCCAGTTCCTCTGCTGGTGAGGGTTCAAAAATGCATCAGTCTTGGGCAAGTGTCTGAGCAACCAGGTATGGAACAGGGGAGCACAGCACCTCACCAATCTTCCTCTCTGCTTTTCATTCCTTTGGTGGACAGAGTAGTAGAAATCTCCCAGTAAGGTGGGCACTGGGTTCCTCAGGATAAAAAGATGGATTGCATTCTTGCTAACAAACTTAGGCTCATCTGCAAATAAAATAACCCCATATATGCTAAGGGCTAATAATGCACAGACTGCCTTCCACTCCCCCAAGGAGGCCTTCAGAATAGCCTGAGAGGTCAAGAAATCCAAATGTAGACCAGAGATTCCAGCCTTGGTAGTCATATTCTGCCCAATCAGAGCTGGTTCCAGATGCAGTGCCTTTGCTATCTCTTCATTACTGGGAAAAGCCATCTCAGGGTTGAAGGGGACTCCACCTCTGATAGGTACACCAACCAATGATGAATACTCCTCTAATAAAGGCCCCAACTGAAAATCCTGAAAGGTAAAGCACCTCAGAGGGGGGTCATAGAACTGCAGGCAAGTATGAATCAAGCTCCTCTGTGAAGGGTCCAAATCCATAACCACATCAAGTATGCCTCCATAGTGTTCTCTGAATAGTGGTATATGGTCTGGAGTAATCAGGGTCTGAATCTTCCTGATGCTAGCCAACTCAGGCTCAAAGAAATGGTAGGAGATATTACTCTTCTTGGGTGCCATGTTGCTGAAGAAGAGCTGAGACAGATGCTGAGAATAACACTGAAAATGGGCCACTGACAGGCTGGTGCAGGTGACTGAAGCAGGTAGCTGATAGCTGAAGTAGATGCTGATGAGGATAGGTCTATGCTGATGATGGGGTCAAAACCAAGCCAAAATAAAGTATGGATACCCTGAAAAACAAATAAGCAAATGTTAAAATAATGCAATGATGATGTATGCAAATGATATGCAAGGGTTTGTGACTGAGCTGGATCTGATCAAGTGCTCTGACATAAGTCCATGTATATTCAAGAAATCCAGATGGAGGTTCATAAGTCCAGTAACCAAGGTGGGGGACTCAAATAAAGAGTCACATGTCCAGGGTTAAAATCACAAGAACTGTTCCAAAATGGAGTACTCTTAATCAAAGCAAAGTAACAGGGTATGCTGAGGTCAAGGGTACCTGCAAACCTGTAAACAGCCCAACCCCCTCACAGGTAGTGTTCTAAAACAAGGATCCTCAGACTTGGATCAGTTATGAGAAGTGTAAACACTTCTAACCCGGAGGTACAGTGTTTACAATAACCATAAAAGATCCTCCTCTAATTCACCTCAGTTTCTGAAGGTCAATACTAAAGGTCATCCAGACTTAGCAGGCTTCCCAGATAGCCCTAGCACTACAGGAAATCTGCAGCACAGAGTTCTCAAGAAGAAACCCATATCTGAACCGTGTTTCACATTCCCGCACCAGACCGAAATGGAAT
Organism: Lathyrus aphaca; assembly: GCA_963966055.1. Lineage (NCBI taxonomy): Eukaryota > Viridiplantae > Streptophyta > Magnoliopsida > Fabales > Fabaceae > Lathyrus > Lathyrus aphaca. Next base: position 278,999,491 of record OZ014523.1, read on the forward strand.
GGGAAAGAACATGAACCACTCTAGCCTAGGTGTCACTCAGGTCCCAGGTGTAGGACCTCAACTCTCAATAGAACACCCACCCACCAAAGCAACAAAACAGATCCAGCCAGCACAGTATGACAGTATGATATATGTAAAGCTATAAAGAAAAGCAATAAAACAACTGTACATAAAGAAAAAATAAATAAACATACAAACACAAATAGCACATAACACCCCAGTAAACACAAATCAAACAAGCGCTAGGAGGAACCCACAAAAAGAACCAGAAGCCCTGGTTACAGTATAAGGGTCCCCAGCAGAGTCGCCAAGCTGTCGCTCCCACCAAATGAAGCCGGGTCAAATGGGGTACAGACGCGAACGGTCGGCGAAAGGAGGGTGCGAGAACACACAAGAGTGAACTCACAGGAGATGAAAAGAGTCGCCAGCTAGGCATTTTTATCCCGGAGGAAAGGTAATGCTGCATAGACCTAGAAAGATATGGATAAGACGGTTGCGAACCAGAGAGACTGAGAAAGGGGGTTGGTTACAACCTGGGAAGGTATTAGCACCCAGATTGTCCGTCGTACTCGACAGGATCCACGCTTAAAAGATTTGTGCTTTAAAAGGGGTAGTTTCAGTGCAACTTGTGTATAAAGAGCTGGAAAAGGATGTACAGGTGTCAGTGTAAAGGAGTGAGGTGTATAAGTGAAGTGTCAGTGTAGGGAAAAGAGTATGCTCAAGACTATGAGGCTTAAAGAATGATACTGAAAGAGGGGGAATGTACAGAGAATTTTGTTCGATAATTGTTAAGTTATGCCTACGTATCCTCTCGTGCAATGAGGAAGTCAGAACACCGTAGTTCGACCCAAAGAGACTGAAAGATTAATTGACTTGTGAACTGCTTACTAGTCTATGCTCAAGTGTATGACCTGTCTGGCTCAGGTGCTAACTGTCTTGCATTAGACGAAAGAAGCAAGTTCTCGGTTGTGAGTGAATGAGATGAGAAAAGAATCCCGAAGGAGACGATTATTGTTTGTTTTTGTGTTTTCAGTCTTTTATTGCTTTTGAGAATTTGTCATAAGTTAATGAGCTTAAGCCTAAACCAATGGATTTAGTAAACTCATCACATCTTCCCTCTGATTAGGGGTAATGAGAATTCCTTAAGTGTGAAGTCAGATTCTCACACTTAATCACCTTTGATGTAGGATTAAGATCATTAACCTACTTGTGATTATTTAGATGTTTTTGGTGTTTTTGTTTAGTGTTGAGTAATGTGATTAAGCCATAATCAGGGATTAAACAGACTCATTACACCATCCTAATAGAAGGATAATAGATGAGAATGTTTAAGCTGAGGAAAGCTCCTCAACTTAATCCATGATTAGGGATTAAACTCATGACAAAACAAAATCTTTATTAAGTGGATTTTAGTTAATGATGTGATGAAGAAGTGAGTTTTATGATTTGTAAGACAACTTGAGGGGGACTTGTCCATTAACACTAGGGTTAGTCCTTCTTGACCAATTAAGGAAGAATTAGAACCCTAATGCAAGGCCCAAGTTACAAGCTTGATGTCTTGATGATTATTAAGTGAGTTGATTAAAGGATTTAAACACATTAAGGGTTTAACACTTAGGATTAAAGTTATACACTCCATCCTAATAGAAGGATGCAGGCATAAACTTAATCACAAGGCCTTAAAGCCTTTAGGGTTTAGTCCCTGATTATGAGATGAGAAGAGAAGACTCAAAGAGACACAAAGGTAAAACTAAGAGGGGGGACTAATCAAAGCCCTAATCATTGTCATGCTTGGTTGTTCCTAAGGTTTGTGAGGTTTGACAAGAGAAATCTTCAATGGAACTACCAGGAAGCAGATGAAAGGATCAGGAGAAGCAAAGTAACTTGCTTCATTTAAGAAGGCAAGTCACTTGAGGAAAGAAAGTGAGCAGAAGAAGAATGAGCAAGCTCAATCTCAAACACATAACCAAATGCAGCAAGGATGCATAAAAGAGATGAAAAGAAATTGTGATAAGTGAAGGCAAATTCACTTCTCAAAGTTGCTTACCACCTGAAAAGTTAGTGAAAGGAATGCAATGCGATGCAAAATGGAATGAAATGGCATGATGCAAACCAAAACCATAAGCATATATGAGATGATAATGATGCTATGAGATGATGCAAACATGAAACAAGGCATGGGTATGATCACATGAACAAATGGATGCAAATGGAGCAAGTTTAGAACCATGGACACACATGAAAAGTCATGAGATGCAAATGACATACAACATGGCAAATACATGATGCAATGATCAAACATGCTTCCAACATATCTTAAGATGTCTAATGAATCAAATGAATGCATAAAATGTCATGGCAAGTCATGTTATGCAAGCAAATGCAAAATGAATGCAAAAGGAAGCTCAAATTAGGGTTTATGATCAATGCATCAAACAAAAAACCAAAATCAGAAGCAAACATCAAGATAAAAAATTGAAAATGCATTCAAAGGAACCCTAAACCTATACTAACTCACTGCCCAAAGGAGAGGTTCCAACTCTTAAACTAATTAGGGTTATGAATTTCCTAAGTTTTCTAGGGTTTTAGGGTACCTTAACAAGAAAAATGCCAAACAAATTGAAAATGAAATATCAAATCATGCCAATTTAATCTCACAAACTACATGCTAAACAAAATTCAATGCAAAAAGAATCAAAGTCCAACTCTCAATGGTTAGGCAGAAATGATTTTTTGAAGTTTGGATCAAAATAATGCCTTGAAATGATTTTAATTCCATGAAAAATTCTCAAAAGACATCAAGATCAAAAAAGAAATTTGGTTTGAGGGTTGGACAATGTTTCTAAATGATTATGAAGGTTTCATGAATTTTTTGGTGATTTTTAAATAATTAATTCTCATTAATTAATTAAAAATAAACTTTTAAATGATTTAAAAATATTTTTTAATGCAAAAAATAAAAATAAAAATGTTTTTGGTTTCTGAAAATTAATAAAAGTGTGTATAAAAATTTTCAGAATTTTTGAATAATTTTTGCTATTTTAAAATAAATGTGGAAAACAAATCAAATTAATTGAAAAATAAAATGAAAATAAACTGAAAATGGAAAAGTATGCACATCTAAGGGTCCAGATTCAAATTCACACGCGCGGGAGTGGACTTGGCGCCACATCCAAGGGTGGAAATTCAAACTTGGCTAATTAAATGATTAAGCCCTAATCTTGCCCTAATCACTCTCAGGCGACCGGAACACTGTTCCGGTCGTCTTCTCCGGCTATCTCATCTTCCAATCTCTCTCAATATGCCATGAAAACGTGCCAAACTCTCCAGAATCAAACATTAATCATCACTAAACCTAAACCCCACCCTAAAATCCATTCATTTCCACTAAAACATGAGACACGAATCAAAACGGAAAACAAAACAAAAATTTAAGAGATCAAATACATCCTACACACGCAACCATTTTCAATGATTCAAAGCTTAAAATGATCAGCACATCACATAGGATCAGTTTGTAACTCAAAACACAAGTTCTGGAAAAATGTTTTTGGATGATACCTGAGATGGAGCTTTCGATTCCAGAGCTTTCAGGCTGTTTCTTTGGCTCAAATGCACTCCAATGATCTCCCTAAGAAGCTTGCAATGTTTGTTTGAAGTTTGCAATGGCTGGTTTGAGAGATGGCAGGAGTTCTGTTCAATGGCAGGTGGTGATCGTGTTTGTGATTCTGGGAGTTTAATGCAATGGTGATGGGTGCTTTGTGATCAGGGAGATGTGTTGAGTTGATTGATGAAGTTTGTTTGTGTGTTTGTGGCCTGTATGATGAGTTTCGAATGCTTTTGCAAATGAAAGTGAAAATGAGAATGCTGAGTTGTGGTGTGTTTCAGGCTTGTGTTGTAGTTGCTTTGGCCTGCTTTTGGCTTGTATAAACTATTGGGATTGGTCAGAAGATGTGATGTGTGCTTTTGTGATAGGTATGGGTCCTTTTGCCAAAATGTCAAAGTTGGTGTAAGAGAAGTATGGGCTACTTTCTAGCCAAGTACAAAAGTGTGTTCTGCGCAGCATGATATGGGGAAAGGCCTAGGATGGTTCAGCAAGCTAGCAAGCAAGTGGGTTATGTCTTATGATGAGTTTTGCAACTTGCCTTGCCTTTGATTCTTATGAAAAATCTTGATCCATAGGCCACAAAAGTGAGAAGTTTCTTGGCCCATTCTGATTTTTAGGTCTTGCATGATCATGTTGTGAAGTTTAGAAGTCCATTTGATGACTGAATTTGCCTTGAGAATTGAATTTGCAACTTTGCCTCTTTGGTGGAAACTTTGAAATTTTGTGATTTTTGCCAACTTTGACAAGCCATAACTTTTGATCCAAAATGAATTAGGTCATTTTCTTGTACTTTTTGAAAAGGGAATGACCCATTCTACAACTTTCATGACCAAAGTTTTTCCATTTGAAGCTTTTTTGAATCAAAAAGTAAAGGTTGAAAAAGTTGCCTAAAATGGCAATTTAAAAGTCAAACTTGCCCAAAAAGTCAACTTTGCAAAATACTTGAAATTCTTGAATTTTGTGAACTTCCAACTCCTTCTATGATCAAATAAAGATCATATACAATCAAAATGATGAAGAACAACCTTTGGTTGGGTCATTGGGGGCCTCAGATGCCCTGATTTTGCACTGACTTGCTTGAAAAGTCAACTATTGATCAGATGACTTCCCCATGGAATTTCTTCATGAAAATTGATATGCATACTCCCTATACCATATAGAGACCAATAGAAACAAGAATGACCAAAATTTTTGGAGTTATGGCCTTTGAAACCAAAACCCTAATTCTAGGTCATCTGTGCAGTCAAGCCTGGCTCTGCCTCCACACCATTTCCAGTTCTTGTGATTCTTTGCCATTCTTGACTTTGAGAGGATATAATATGATACTTGAACACACATGGACCCCTTTGAAGTGATTGATGACCTTTGGAGTGGCTCAAGAAGCTCTTGGACTGCTCAGATCACAAACCCTAGATGCAGATGACTTTGAATCTATGCAGTGAATCAAAAATGTGATATGAGATGGTATGATTGAGTTTATGCATATGAAATGATCACAAGACATGGTGTGAATCAAGTCATGCTCACAGCCTTTTGTTGGAACTTCTAATTCCCCTTAGAAACTAGAGTCATATACGGCATACCATAATTCTGATTTCCATTATTTTTCTCGCTCACACTCTTGTAGTGAGAAGATCTAGCTCTACTATCCTCATCATAAGTTCTACATTTGTTGACCAATACTTATAAACGACAAATCTCTTAAGATCCAATGAACTAGTTGATCTCAAGACGCATACTACTTTCAAACTTCACACACTTGGAACCTTTAGCATCTACACATTTTTTCACGCCCAACCAGCCATAGGAACCAGTTGCAATAGTAAAGTAAATATAGGTTAATGAAAACAAGTATCAACAATGTTCACACACATGTCACACACCAGGGTATAAACAAGTTCACAAAACCTAGTCCGAATGGGCCGACCTGCTTTGATACTAACTAGGTAACATCCTAAATCCTAAACACTTAATTTATAAAACATGTGGAATACAATAATAAAAAAAGGTGCCACATTTCTCAGCATAACAATCTCAAATCAAAATAGCAGCGGAAAATAATCTTCAACACAACTCCAATCGTCTCATAAATAAAAACCAACTCATTTAATCATAAAATAGTTAATTCAACAAATCCCAGATAACAAAATAAGGTATTCCCAACCCAGTGTTAGACTATCATAGGGACATGTGAAAAACTAATAAATGCAAAAAGATAAACTATGAAGAAGGTCGATTATGCCATCCTCCAATACAAGCAACAACTAAATCTCATCAGTCTTTATTTGAGTATTTGCACCACATGCATAAAGAACAATATATAAACAAATAGGGGGTGAGAATACATTAACATATGTTAACATTGTATAAAACAACAAGGATAGTGCAATTAACATAAATAATCAATCATACAATACATTCACAAATGCAATTATGTATGCAATGTATTCATGTCTTCTACTCTAATGCACGCGGTACCAAAATTCAGATATTCAAAGGTGTGTTACTAAAACATCCAATTCATCACTTGACTGAAGTCTTACTTGTCACTTTCCCAAGTCATACTTGTCACTGGACCGAAGTCTTAACTCGTCGTTGGATCGAAGTTCTATTAATCTTCGGTACATGAATGCTACACAAATATATGCAATACTCGTTTCCACGTCCAACTTCAATACTCGTCACTGGTTCCTCTCGAACCTAAAACTCGACATAAATCATCGCCAATGTAAGGTCGCATCAATGGTTCCACTAAACCGAAACATCTTAACATAAACTCAACATTTTCCTCTTCATGAGGCATTCATCATAAACTCAACATAATAATTAAAGATATATAACTCTCTCACCTACATTCATCAAATAACATCATACAATAGTAAAAAGTCACCAAAACTAGAAACCACTCGAAAAATCGAGTCAAACGAAGCAAAAAAGTTAACATAGGGTCTGACGTTTAACCTCTCGCAGGTCTGATAATCGTCACCCCACTGATCACCCTCCCTTCTTACATCGATTATCATCGCTGATGGTTAGAGCAAAAAATGCTCGTCGCAATGAGCTGACAATCAGACCAGCCGCTGGCTGCCGCCTGTCAGCCTGGACCAAAAGGCCTTCTTCCCTTATCACGATGAATGGCTAACTGTCACTAGGGGTATTCAAATCCAAACCAATCTAAATAAAAACCGCAAACCGATAAAAAACCCAATTATTTTTTGGATGTATTTGGATGTCATTTTGTAAAAACGGATTGGTTCAAATTGGATTTCAGATTGATTTTTCAAAACCGATCCAAACTAAACCGCGAACACCCCTAGCTGTCACCCATTGTGAAGGCCATCATTACTACGCAAAATGCAGATTTATGCATTTTCTCCACTACAACCCATCCAAAACTCCGATTTCGATTCGAGAGAACCCCATACGCATAACAAATCATCATACATCAATCATATAATATTTAACACATCTATAACACAACGATTAACACATATATCACCAATTAAACCAAGATTCATCATCATAACTTATCAAAACATTACCTAAACTAATGAACACAACACTTATGAATTTGACACACACATCCACATGAGTTCTAGCAAGAAATAGAGCACGAATTTATAATTGAATATAAAAAATCTAAAGAGATTTTGCACAAAACATCTCAAGGTTCAAATCTCTCATCAACTGAGAAAAAAGAAATTATAAAGGGAAGAGGATAAGAAATACGCTCTATCCTTCATACTTAAATACTCATATCATGAGCAATCCTACCTCAAATTTGCGGAAAAACTTTGAACCTATGACTATGAAATCTCTTCTCATACTCTTGCTATGTTAGGGTTTGTTCTCAACTCCGCTGACAACTTATTTTCATCAAATAACTCCCTCATTCTATTTCCCTTCTCTTTTTAAATAAAAACCCTATTAATTTTAATTTATTCTACCTAATTCCCTCAATTCTCACTAGTTCCATTCACCACTCTAATTTAATTAAAAATCTATTTTTCTCTCAAAAACCAAAATTTCTCATTTTCTCTCTCATTTTAAAAAATAAATAATAATTTCAACTAAAAATACAACACTCCTAAAAAAATTCTAATAAAATAATTTAAGGGATTCTAAACTCAATTAAATATAAAATAATTAAAACCAGAGAGTTACACTAGTGAAATGTTGTCAAAACTCTTCATTTACTACAATTAACATTTGACCTAAAGGTGTGTAGGACTAAACCCTTATTCCACATAATAGGACCACATGCTTTGGGAGAAACGGTTATGGGCTATCCGAAGGCCCATGGCAAAAGGCTAAAGAGCAAATTCCAAATAGAAAGTCGTACGAAACAAGTAAAATCTTCACAGTGACTAGAAGTAGACAATTTCATTCTCCAATGCATCAATCACAACCCAATTCAATCATACAACTCTCTCCATAGCACACACCACATCACTTGCGAATGATTTGAACCACTCTAAGTATATAAATGTAAAACACGACATTTAAAGTATTCAAATTCATTCTCACTAACATTACTTTTTATTTTTTCACTGATTTAAACGTTGGAGTACTAACTTTACAGATCACTCCCTCTCCACCGCATCAAAAGCTTGCTCCTGTGATCCAAGATCTTAATTCACCATTTCAGTGCCTATTTCTGATTCCTTAACGAAATAAATAATTTATCAAGATGTTAGTATTTTGGCTGAAAGATCCTTTTGAAATTCTGATAATGCATTTTGAGAGCCTTTTTGAATTTAAGGGTGGATTGAAAATTATCAACGAAACATTATTGCTTTGGTAAAAATTGTGATGGAAGTAGAACATGTTAGGTGTGAGGCCTTATATTTATGAATAGTGTTCTACTCAGCATGAAAAATCATTCAAAATAATAGTACAACATCTGGTTCTAATGAATTTTTTTCTCTCCCAATCATGCAATTCATCTTGTATGGCTCAACTCCACATACAATATTTATATAATTGCATCGTGATAGACTATTTGGTAAAGATATTTTATATAACAAAATTCTGTTATCTTTGCACTATACTTCGTCGACAGATTGTGACAGATTAAAGGAAGCAAGTTAGAAGACTAGAAATGAGAAAGACATGAAATGAATATTTTATTTGTCTCTGATAAAGCAACCCAAGAAGTGCATCCAGGTCACTATCGTGTATGACTCAACTCTGAGTCCTCTGAGTATAACAGAATATGATCCGTACTGACGGTTCAATTTTATGTGATGTTGATGTATATTTTTGGCCTTTTGGACCACTTGGATAATCTTTGAGTTTTGAATTTCAGTACTAATGTCATGTTTGCATAAAATTTCAGTTAGATACAAGTGAATGCTTAGTATGATAATCGAATGCATATCCATTACTTATGTGTTCTTCATAGTTAAAATCATTTGAAGAATTAGTAGACAAGCTTTGGTCATCATCTTCTAACTCATCAGATGAAATAGACAGTTGAAGAATTGATGGTAAGCCTGGAGGATGAGGGGACTGTAAAGCATACACATATGTTTGATTAACTTTAGAAAAAAACTTAATGTTTTGAATATTTTGTTTTTTGATAGGTGTTGTATCTATGTAATACAAGTGTTGGATGTAAAATGGGAAAGAGTGTCGGAATAAAGAAAAAAAATCTTATTTTAGAATATTTATCTTAGTTTCGACATGTGTCATACTGATATCAGAGACAGACACATATCAAACATCTCGATAGGCCGACACATATTAACCAACAACTTCCACTTAATAGAAAACAGAATCAGAATTTCCTTGACATTTTAAAGAAACTTAGGAAGCATTCCAACAGCAACGTGACCCGGTTTGACAATTTGTCAAAAATGCTGCACGATTTGTATTTTATGGTATCAAAATGAAATGAAATAGAAATACAATACAATACAGTATGATTTATATTGCTCTTTAAAGCGCCACCTGAAGAAGCATAGGCACAACAAGTTGATGACATTATCCACATTAGTAACACAAATGGAAGATGGACCTTGATGTCCTCATAAACAAGGTCAGCCACAGTGTTTAATGTGTTTTTAGTGGATACCCTTTTGATTATATGTTTTGCTACTTGAGGAATCCACTATCACCAGAACTCCCACCATCATTTGTCGTTTTGCCCCGCTAGTTTACTCTCTTCAACAATCAACACCCTTTTGAATGTTCTTTCATATATATGATCAATCTTTCACTATTGCACGTGCATACCTCTTTCCTCACTCCCTTGTCCCTACAATACACAAAACTGTCTATATGTGCCTACTTCATTTTAGGTCCACAATTTGTTCTCGGTTGTCCCTAAGGCCCGTGACAAAAGTCAAAGACGCACGGAACAACAGATGGACCGTGCGTCACTCGGATAAAACGAACACAATTCCTCCTCCGACGCATCAATCACAGTCTAATTCAATCAGACGTCTGTCTGCACAGTACACACGTCATGTGCATATGAGAAAAGCGCGTCATATCATTTTAAATATTTAAATAAATTCTCTTCTATTTCTATCTACTAACCAAACACTTTCATCATGTTAATAATAAGATATTCAGGTTAGGTAAACATATATAATTCTTCATAGAATAAGTATGCGGCGATATGTGAAAAAAAAACTGTTTATTTGTTCTGTACAATAGACGTAAGCTTAAAATTTGTTGATAAACATCAACATCTAAATCTTTTATTTCATATATATTATGCTTCTAAAACTTATACATGTCCAAAGAAGGGACAAGTACAAGTAGAATCACAAGAGTAGTAAGTAAAAGAAACTTAAGAGTAATTAAAATATTTATAATGGAAACATGAAAATAGCCTCATATCTCATATTCTCAATCATGTGGAATTGATTGGTTTTGAGGAATCATCATCATTGAGTTGTGATGTGGTGGTGCATGGAATTTCAGAAAAATCTTCCATGTTGCAAGGAAAAGAGTTACCAATTTGCATATCAGCAACCATTTGGCGAAGATCGAAAGTCTCTTCCTTAAGTCTAGCATTCTCTTGAACAACTCTGTCATGTGACTCAGAAACATGATTGAGTTTGTCAACAAGATTATGATTCTCAGTTCTAAGTCTCACCACTTGTGACCAGAGTTCGTCCAAGTGTTTTTGTTTCCTCATCCTTGATCTCCTGGCTGATTCTCTGTTTGATATCATTCGCCGGTGCTTCCTTTCGTCGATCACGTTGTTGTACTGCAGTTCGTCGGCTTCATCGGAAGTAGTTGAGTTGCTGCTTAGACATGAAGGAGGTGCAAATTCATGCCCTGCTGCTGCTGATGGGTAATGGTAGTTTGGTAAAGTGCTTAAGAGATTATTAAAATTTGGTATTTCACTTTGTGGCAAGAGATAGTTTTGTGGAATTTGGAATGAATTCTCAAGAGGAGCTATATAATTGAATCCATTAATATCACTAGGAACCATGGTTAGAATTTTGAATTATTATATATGGTTGGTAAGAGTTTGTAATGATAAGAGAATTGAAGAATGTTGTGTGAGAAATGGATTGAATTTATAGGAAGATGATGGCATGAAAAGTGGGACCAAATTGAGGTAAGAGATATAGTGCTTAGGGCTTACATGAGCAGAAATTCAACAATAATTGGGAAGTGTTTCTAGTTTATGCATATTTTGGTGTATGAGATATACATCAACAAAAAAAGATTACTTTTTATCATATAAGTGGCTGTCTTGAGTCCAAGTCATAAAGTTTTCTTATTATTTATCTTATATGTATGGCTATGGATATTATTACTATTACATGATGTAATTTTTTATTTACGAATATCTTAAGGTGTGTTTGGATGAATAGGGAAAATAATATTTTAAGGAAATTTGAAATGATTTGATCAAAATCTATTGTTTGGATAAAAAATGAAGAATTGTTAAAATGATGTAAATTTATGAAGTATTTTATTCATGTTAAATTTAAAAAATTTAAAATAACATTAAAAAATAAGGAATTTTAAATTGTTTTATCACTCTATATAATATGAATTTTAAATTGTTTATCATTAAATTTTGAAAAATAATCCTCATATTTTATGAAAATTTTAAATTCACTCCCAAAATTTCCAAATATTACAAATAAGTCTCTAATAATTTTAAAAATTTACAAATTGGTCCTTCAAAATTTCAAATTTTCAAAAATTACAAAATGATACCTATTTTTCATATTTTAGATTTGACCCAATTTTTTTTTTAAAATTATGAAAATTGCCCCAAATTTTTTAAAATGAATCATTTTAATCCTCTATCCAAACAATAAAATTTAAAATTGAATAAATTATAATTGAATCATTTGAATTACCTATAATTTTGAATTCTTTAAAATTTTTCAATTACTCCATCCAAACACACTCTAAGACTTATCAAGTTAAACTAGACCTCAAAGCCTCAAAAATGTTTATAGATGTACTTATATAATAGTATCTATAGGAGTGACAAAGGATATTTTTGTTATATCTAAGAATGTTCCACAAAAAACTCTAAAAAGAAGTGGACATAGTTGATATAATTGATGGTGCATTACTAAAACTTGATTCATTCTGAAACAAACGAGTGTAAGATAGATTGAGACAGAATAAACATATTATAGGAAATTATATATCTAAAATTTTGTTCTGTCTTAAATAAAAATGAATAAACCAAACATGTTCGATTCCATTTTCCAATTTCTACTAGCTAAATGTGTGAATCAACTTCTTTCTAAATATTTGTTTATAAGTTAAAGTAGATAGTAATTAAATTCTAATAATTTGGAGGAAAATGAAAAAAGGTAAGCAAAAGCTAAATGTATGAAATTTTGTGGTTAGCATTAAGTTGCGATTGATATGACTTAATGCGTGTCAATAATGATCAATGTAATCTATATTCAAAGTTTGATAGGTAACAGCTGGGAAATAAATCAATATGTTGTTTTTGCAATTTAAAATCATTTTTAGCACTGCTAAGTTTCTATTTTTGGGGTCCCTACCGAATTTTATAAGCAATTTTGAAAATTATAAACTCTTCGAGCCAATAATTCCTTATGATAGATGACGCAAAGAAGACCAGTTTAAAAGGGTCAAGAATTGATATTTTTATGGTCATTAGTATTATAAATTGGATGACTCATGACCCACTTACATAAATCAATTGAAGAGACCTGTGTTGGAGAAATTATATATTAATTTTAAGCAAGTACTACCATCTTGTACCTAAATTCTAGGTATTTCATTATACAAGTAAACCGTTGTATTAATTAACCATAGTGAGGCAAAAAGCCTTATACATAGTGAATGGTGATAAATCTCTAGCATTCTCTGGGGGCTAACAAAGTACTTTGTCATCATTGTGGGAAAACTAGTAAGCTATTAAATTATGTTCCTCTAGTGTTACCTTGCAGCAATTCTAATTAAAATGACAATTAATCAATTATCATGATAGCTACAACTAATTTTACTCATTAGTGATATAAAAATTTCATTTCTTCGTTTAAAAATTTTAAGACGAAATAAGATAAGTTGTTCATTATACACATATTAGAGGAAAACAAATATAATAATTAAAGATAAAATTAAATAAAATTCATATTACATTCCGTTCGATTCCATCCAATTTTAAATGTTACTTAAGTGTAAAACGACACATTATTTCATTTCATATTGTTTCACTCCTTCGAGTTTCATCAATCCAAACAAAGATTAAATAAAAAAACTTTTTATTAGGTTTAAATGTAACGTATTCTTAGTTTAACTAACAAAAATCGATATTCTTATATTGGATCTTAACATCAGAGTTCGAATCACGGTTGTGTACGTGAGTTTCTATGTTATTTTATTTTGGTTTCATGATGATTGTTGATGAGTATGCTTTCCTTTCTATTTCCCTTTTAAATTTTAATGTTTTAGGTTAAGCTGTCTCCAAATTCATTGGATTAGAACTGAATAGCACTATGTGCATGAGGCCATTAACACTTATTAGAACAAGTTTATGGTATTACACATGTCTAAAGAACAGTGTAATAACCATCACAATTCATAAGGGTCTTCATCACTTCAGGTTTACTTAACAAAGTGTTTGTGTTCACAACATATTAGGAGCTGCCAAATCTGTTTTTATCTTATAAATTAGTACTTTAGCTTTTCATGCTTCCCATTGTTGTTGCCTAAAATACCTTATTAATCCTATCTCGTTCAAAGCAACAAAAAGTAGCAATATCTTTTCAATATGCATGGTTTGAATATAGTTATTATTGATGATATAGCTTTGTTATTTTGCTAATTTGTCTCTTCTTATGGCCCACTTCAATGACATGACAAAGAAAAGATACATATAGCACAAAATGATCAAAAAAGTTATAGAAAATCTTCTTAATTTTCTTTGATGGAAGTGGTAATGTTAATTACAGATTCTAACAATATATAATTGTCAGGTGAATTCCCACTATTGAATGTTCCTTAGATTTTAAACTAATCTGATAAGGGTTAAGTACAAAGTGGTAGGTAAAAGAAAAAGGGAAAAAAATATTGATAGTGGTGAAGTACAATTAAAGAACATTAATAAACCTTCCTTAAAAGGTCAATGTGTGGAGTTTATGTGGAAGATCCTTTGTAAATCCATTGTACTTATATGAATTACTATGACACGAATCATAGTGCTTTGCCATTATACACAAATTTGAGTAATATCTCCAATTTAGCAACTCAAGCTTCTTAGAGAAAACATGAAAATAATATCAAAGATTTAGGGCCTCTTTGAAACACTTTTAATTTTTAGTTTTAAAAAATTGTATTAAAAATCAATTTTAAAAATTGTTCTTAAGAAAAGAATTATAAAAAAATATGTTTGATAATTTAATTTTTGAAAACTGTTTTAAAAATGAGAAAATAGAAAACTTGTTTGATATTTTGTTTTTAAAATATGTTTTGTTAACCTAAATATTTTTCTTTCTACATGATACAGAAAAATTAAATACATTTATAGAAATAAATTAAACATAGAGTTTTAAATACTATTATTAGTAAAAATTGAATAGTAATATAAATTAAAAATATTTCAAAAAGAGAAATTATATTAATTTAATAAATATTTGAATGGAATATTAATGTTAATTCAATTATTTAATTTTATTAAAAAAACATAAACACATAAACATAAATGGATTTACATAATTATAAGTAAGAAATTATGTATTCAAATAATAATTAAATGAAATTAATTGTCATTAAATGAATTAATGTTATTTCTTATCTTATAAATAAATTAAATGATATTTTAATTTATCAAATATTTAAAACTTAAATTAAAATTATTTGCAGTGGTATCTGCGTGTGTATTAATGAACCAATATCATCTACATGTTTTGTTATATAATTATTTGACGTTTTATAATGAATTACAAAAAATTACAAAATTACCATTAATGAAAATAGTAACTTTTCCGCATGTTTTCATTCTGAATTTTAGTTTAAAAATTGAAAATTAGAAAATGAAAACATGTATTAGTTGTTCTACTTTTTTGCTTTTAATAACAGTATTTAAAAAGAGTTTTATAAAATAGTAGATCCAAACAAGTTTTTTTTTTTTTTTTTTTAAAACTAAAATACAGTTTTTGAAAACTAATTCAAATAGGCCCTTAGCATCTCAATGGGTGGGAACCTAGAGTTCAATAGTTTTATTAGAATTTAAACTTTTTATTAAAGTATTTATTTATAATAAAAAAAATATTTCTTTATTATGTTTGTTTTTATAAAATAATAAAATCTCTAAAATAATTAGTTCATTTAATAAAATATTAAATATAACTTAATCAAGAAATCTCATTAAATATAATAACATTATTCTTAAAGTATTTATAGTCAAGTTTTATTGTGAAGTTGGATAACATTAAAGTATCGAGACTATTATATAGATAGGCCGATGATCACATATCACAGATCATGGATAAAAAGCTATCAAGTTTTCACATCGATATGAATATTAGAAGTAATATTTATACTAGATTGATCCGCCATGAAAATAATGCATAAAATATTACTACCTCTGTTCTTTTATATAAGAGACAAGTCATTTTTTAGGTTCATTGAATAATTAATGTATCTAGTCTATAAACTGACCAAATATATTGGTTATTCAATGAACCTAAAAAGTGACTTGTCTCTTATATAAAGGAACGAAGGTAATATGTAAGTGTTATAAGTTATTCTCAAGGTGATAGGGATGTATACCACCATTCAACCTGAAACCACTATGGATCCTAGATGTGGAGTTGAGTACTTTATTGTCAATCAAATTTTGTCCGTAACAAGATGACATAAATATGGTTGATGGGTACTCCATAAATCATGCTAAGAGACATGAATGACATATATGGAATTTTTCAATCCTGCGTAATATGATATGTGTGTCATAGGGATCAATATTGAACTGGACATGGATGATACAGTCTATGCCTTATTTTAAATATAAACATTAGGGAAAAAGGTAACTGTACAAACAAACATTATCATAAAAATGTTTTGTCAGACAACATGATATTTTCGTGACCTGGGTAGCAGTGATATGTTGCTAGATACTGCTCACTGTTTATTATATTAAATGTGTGATTTATTATAATTGTCAACATCAAAAGAACCTATAGGGTTACACAAACATAAGGAGAAATTGATGAGAGATAAAATGAATAAGTGAAATAAGTGAAATAAGGAACACTGTAAGGTTAATGCACTTAAGAGAATTACTAAACATTGTAATATATATAATGCTTAAGTGAATTGTAAAATAATGTAAGGTACAATGCACGTAAGTGGAATACGAAGGTACTGTGTGGTTAAGTGAAGTACAATACACCATAAGGTACAATGTACTTAAGTGTGCTTTTCAACTTGCAGTCCATACAGGTGGTTATATAAATAGAACACATGTCCAAAAGCTTAAATACTTTATAAAATTCAGTTTGAACCCTAATCGTGCTTTCTTTCTCTCAAGGTCCTCCTTCGTATCTGTTGGAACAAGATTGGTTTGTACTATATCTCTAAGGTTTTAATGATAACAAAGTATTTAAAGAACAATTGGGTATACTAAAATATGGTCAAGCGTGTAGGACCATAAACTAAAATTCTGATACAAAGTCAGTTCTAATACTAAAAATGAACAATTAAAATGGAGCTAAAAGATACAAAATTTGAAGGATCAGAACCATACTCTGAAGAAGGTCAACTTCTGAAGATCAGAATCTAAAGAAAGTCATCCTCTGAAGACTCATACTCTAAAGGAACAAAACCCAAGACTTTGAAGACTCTGACTCTGAAGTCAGTTAATGCGAGGATCAAGAAGACTCTGATAAGTCATTATCAAACTATGAGTCAAGTCACCACAAGGATTAAGGAGACTTTGATATGTCACTTTCAGACTTAGAGAGAAATTTGTCTTTTTTAGATCATGTGAAGATTTAAACTAAAATCTTCACAAACAACTAGGATGCAACAAATAATTCTTCTTGAAGCAAAGGGATTTCAAATATCTTTTCAAAGAGATTAACCATATCAAGTAACATTTCAATGTCTCTAATCAAGCTTATCCAAGACTTACTTATGCTAGCTATTATCTGCAATTACTCTTTTCTATCTATTTATATAAGGAGCTTAAGACTTGAAAAAAGGATAATGAACCATTGATAAAAAAGAGTTGTTACTCTGTCTAACAAAAAACACAAGTTTAACTTAGAATTTCTTATCATTTTTATATCTTAGAAATTTTTAAGTATTAAAAAGTTTTATTTTATTGTATTTTTTACAAATTTGATTGTATATAAAGTGTAAGAAACAAACAATCTTTTCTTTGTAAGTTAGATTGTAAGAAGTATCTTGCTTGCATGCTTGAGCATCTGAAGTCCCGTGCTTATGTGCTTGAGCATCTGAAGTCTCTTTCTGTGTGCTTAAGCATTATAAGTATCTTACTTGTGTCTTTGAGCATTGGAAGTTTCTTGCTTGTGTGATTGAGAATTTGCAATCAGTTGTGATTATAGTGAAATCCCTTGGAATTGCAAAGAGATTGAACTACTCTCAATTCTTGGAGGGGGGGGGACCAGGATAAATCTTCTTGTGTCTCTCTTTTTTTCTCTCTCTCTCTCTCTCTAAACTCTGAAAGTTTTTCATTTGATGCAGTTACTTAACTAAATATCATATTTTAGACTTTGAGTTCAAAATCTGTTAATAGGTTTTGAGAAAAGAAAGAAAAAACTAACATAATTCAACCCCTCATTCTTGTGTTTTTCTCACCTTCATTTGGCATCAGACGAAGGTATGTGCTCTAACATTTAACAATGGTAAATAAAAAATCGTGAGAGAAAAACATGACTAATGTATCTAAAACTTTTGTTCCTAGAAACAATGTTGTAAACCATGACTATAGTACTTCTGAAAAGAACAACCTTACTTCTTACAATTTAACCTTCAATGGAAATTCTAATAAGTTTGATGGTTTAAAAGTAAGAGGTATACTCATATCAACAATGTTGATGATGATTTGTGGGGTATTCTTAAAGATGGTCTTAATATTACAACAGATAGAGTAGGAATGATGGATGATAGAAAGATCCTCACTCCTACTCAAAAGAAAACCTATATAAAATATCACATAGTCTATGGAATTATTGTATATGATTTACCCTATTCTAAGTACCTAAAAATAATCAACAAGTCTATTGCAAAATTATTTTTGAATCCTTGGTTGCTACCTATGAAGGAAATATGCAAGTAAAAGAGGCAAAGACTAATCTCTTGTTCCAACAATATAAATTATTAAGAATGAAGAAATATTAAGATTTTGGAACTATTAGAACAATATTTGTTCATGACATGTTTTCCTTGGATTTTGATGATAACAAAGTATTGAAAGTACATTGATATATTTGATCGAATTGCTAGCTAATGGTGGTACATAATCTGAAGAACACTCGCTAAGTGATGTCTGGCATATACTCTTAAGCTTAAGGCCTCAGTATCAGAAGAAGCAACATAATAATGAATTTAAATTGGCTTTTGGTATCATTCACAGTTGTTGATAAGGCTGAAGTTGTCTGTACTGCAGAAAGGAAGCTACATTGTCAAATCAGTTTGTCAGCTAGAGTATAAGATCACAACGCTCAAGAAAGGCTGACATGCTTTGTAGATATCTACTCTCAATGACTATATTAGTACAAATCCCTTTAAATACATAACAATTAAACATATTACATAGTGGATCAAGATCTACTGGTGTATCTATCTTCAAAGTATCTTGTACTATGAAGTAAAGAAAAGACTTTTGATCAAGTTATCTCTTCCAGCGGCTAGAAATATTACACATTGAAAATATTAGAAATCTTAATAGCTTTAGGTCTTAGTTATGGTGATTTCCTGTACCTCTGATATTTGTATCAAGTACACATTGTTCACTATTCTACTGAACTTGTTTAGTAGTTTAGATTAAGTCTCGAGCCATGATGCTTGAGCTATGTAAGTCTCCTTCTATGTGTTAGAGCTTTGAAAATATTAACAAGTAGATTAATTGAGAAAAATTCTTGAATAATTGGGATTCAAGCAAGGAAGTCTCAATCCTAGATGCTTGATCCATGCAAGTCTCTTGTTATGTACTTGAGCAATGAAAATATCACTACTACAAAACGCGCAAACAACAATGCCAGATTTACAATGGATTCATATACACCGTTGTAATAAGTTAAAATTTACGCGCCCAATGAATAGCTGGATTCATAAATAGTAATTGAATGACGGTTGTCTTAAAACACCGTAGTAATAAATGATGTGTAACAAGCTTCGATTTCCAACAACTACATTTTTTTTTCCATTTTTTAGAGTACATAAAACGAGTGTCACTTAAGTACATTATTTAAAAAATAAATTGTAAATTATTTTACAACAGTGAAGTAAACCAACAGTTGTTAGAGGACTTAGAATTCCACTACGGTTGGGTTGTCCAACCGCGATTAAAGGGTTTACTTATAAATTAAAACAAAACTTATTATGTATTTCTTTCATAAGATGCCCTAGTTTTGTTCCCTAAATTTTGACCCCAAAATCCCATGTTATTTTCATACATTTGACATCGTTTTCATACACTTTATACCTCACTAAAACATTAGAGAAGATCAAAGTTTGTTTCTTGTTTTGCACTTAGAATAAACTAGGGTTTTTAGCTTCCTAAGTGGATTCAGGCAAAGGACCAGTCAAGAATTGACATGATGTTCAAATATTAAAGTTTCTTTACCATCCATGGATATAAAGAGATCCTCAACATCAAAGATCAAGCATAATAATGCTCAATCTCAAGAAGGTCAAGCCTCAAGATCATCAGTTTCACCAAATTAGGGTTTTGACTGATGCTCTAAAAGTGAATTTTTCATCTTGACATGAGATAATAATACCTTAGGATATAAGTTAATTAGATTATATAAAACTTTTAAGTCCATTCACAAGTTTAAAATAGCCTTAGAAGAAGCACTAACCAAAGATCACGAATTAGGGTTTCATAGTGTAAAATCCATCT
The DNA here is from genome assembly GCA_963966055.1 of Lathyrus aphaca. Taxonomy (NCBI): domain Eukaryota; kingdom Viridiplantae; phylum Streptophyta; class Magnoliopsida; order Fabales; family Fabaceae; genus Lathyrus; species Lathyrus aphaca. Next base: position 279,019,656 of record OZ014523.1, read on the forward strand.
AGGACCAAAAGTCAAAGTTTGACTTTTTAGCCTAAAATGATCCTCATGACCTATAATCAAAGAATATATAATCCATTGTTGTATTTTAACAAGGAATAATCAAGAAATAAAGGTAACTTGCAAAAGGGGAAATCTTAGAAAAATTGGAAGTTTTTCTAAGTTATCAAGAAAAAATGTCTAGGTATCTAACTTACAAGTATCATAACTTGTGATCTAAGCTCCAAAATTTTATGATCCAAAGCTCAAATGATAGTCCTTACTACATAATACAAAATCTTAAACTACATCACATTCCAATTATTCATGTATTTCAAGTTATGGATTGATCAAAATCATAAAAATTAAGAAATGGACATTTTAACATTCAATGAAAAATCTGCCTAGTTTTTCAGCCACAAACATCAAAGTTTAAGGGATTTTTTCACAAAGATCCAAGTTGCGTCAATGCAATATGAAAACATCAATATATAAGTACATCATATCATCTTTCCAAAAAGTGCAAGAACTCATCCAAATTCAACTTGAGCAAGAAGTTACAACCATTGGAACATAGCATCAAAAGCTAATTTTACTACAAGGAAGATTTACACCTTTTGCTCGAATTAGGAAAAGTTGTGCAACTACAAGCCTTTTCATGCTTCTAGAATTATAAAGATACGATCAAAGCAATATATCTCTGAACCCTAAAGTCTCCCAAGTCAATGATCTATCCTTTATGCATGTGAGATTCAATGATTCAATCCCAAAAATTTCAATTTTGTCATAAGACATTCAATGGATGCATTGAGATGGCATGAAATAAGGCAAAGTTACCTGAATGAGTCAAGTCTTATCCCTACATTATAAGACTCATAGCCTGCACAATACCCTCAAGTCAATGGCTAGAGGAGACTTGAGATTCTTTGACATAACCATTGGAAAATAGGGTGATCAGCCTCCAATCACTATTGCTCCCAAAACAAACTTGCTCTACTATAAATAGAGATAATTTATGATCATTTTAAGTACCCCAAAGCCTAACAACACATGTTTTCTCTAATTTCACTCTCCAAAACCACATTTTGCTTATTTTTCAAGTAAACTTCGAATTTTCAAATAGGAAGCATTTCTGGGCCAAACCAAAAGTGTAGAAACCCCACATATATCATATGTAAGCTATCCATGACCTGTAATACCATAATCACAAACCTCCATAGTCATCCCAAAGGCTAATTGAGTTGAGATGCCATAAGGAGTTTCAGGTGCTTCTGATTCATTCCAAGCCTTTACATACCTTACATAAGGTATATTGGAGCTGTCTAGATCATCATATAACATCTGTAACACCTCTACATCAGAATTCAATTTCTTCTTGCAAGAGGTAAGCGTGATACCCTCAAACTCCATACTTCATGCATCGTATATGTTAATTTGACTTACCACCTTATTTCTGCATGTCTATAGAGTGATAACCCTCAATAAATTGCTATGTTTATTACTTGTATGAAATTTCATGGTGTTTATGCAAAAATTAGGGTTCTTCAGTTCATCACCTAATATCTCACACCACACTTGAAATAAATATATTTTAAATGGCATCATCTTGTTCCTTGTTAAAAAACGAGTGAGATTGGTGTTTACACTGTGCAAAATCATTGAGTAATCAGAGAGATAAATGAGTTTTTGCAAATCATTCATGGTGCAAGCACGAGGAAGAAGATGACCGTTGGCGCCATATTTCAAATTATTTGAATTTTTTTTATTATTTTCTTAATTGATTTCAAAAATTAATTTCTCTGTCATTTTTATTGTTTTTGAATTGATTTTTTTTTTAATTCATAAAAATGTTAAAATATTTCATTCCACAAAAAAAAAATTAGAAAAAAAAATTATTTATTTAATACATCTTGAATTTTTGCAAAGAATTTCCTTTTTATTTATTTTTTAACATTTAAATAAATTTTTTTCCTTGATTTTTCAAATTCAAATGAATTTTAAGTCACCATATAAATAAAACATGATTTTCAAACATTTATCCAACTTCATAATATGTTTATTGGATAGCTTTGTTATTTTTCATCATTTTTATTTGATTATTTCTGTGAAAAATACATTTAAAAAAACAAAATTAGGGTTTTCTTGATTTTTCAAGTTTACAAATCTTAAAAACATTCTTTGAGCCTCTTTGTAGAGTGTAAGACCCAACAATATTTTATTTTAAATTATTTGGGCCTCTGATATAGTATAAGTCCCGATATAATTTTCAAAATAACGGTGCGATCACTGTTTTTCAACTTAGCATCTCCATGAGTTATAAGTCCCATTTCTCATTAAGAAACATTTATTTGGGCCTCTTTATAAAATTTTAAGAGCCGTCTCTTTTATTTTCAATTTATTTGGGCCTTTGATGTAGTATAAATCCCCATCTCTTTGTACATAAATAATGTTTTAAACAACAAACATCTTTCATGGGCCTCTCCTTGAGTTGTAAGCCCCATCCCCATGTTTTCAAAGTCATCTCTTTGTTTTAAACTTCTTAAAACATATCAATCAAATCACAATACACTTGGGTCTCTCCTCGAGCTGTAAGCCCTAAATCTCTTTTCAATTTAATGCATACATGTTCATATACATACATATATACATACACACACACACACACACACACACACATATATATATATATATATATATATATATATATATATATATATATATATGTGTGTGTGTGCGTGTGTGTGTGTGTGTGTGTGTGTGTGTGTTCACATATATCTGTATATATTTGTGTATATCTGTTTAAGTTAGCAGTTCATCCTCAGTTTAGATTTAGATAAAATAGTTGGATTCTTTCCCTATGCAACCCTAGTTTATAATAAACTAGTACCCACATAGGAAACAACCAATAACAATATTGCATCCTCTTGGTCTTAATCAATATGGACATAAGAAGGACATTATTCTTGGTGGAACTCTTCTTAGACTGTTTATTGAATTTTATTTTACAACAATTTTAGTTTTATAACTCTATCTACAAGAGAAATTCAATACCCCAGTGACAAATGTTTTTCGGTGAAACTTTCTCTTGAATTTTTCCCCATTGAATAGTTCAAATACAGAAAAGACTTATTCCGGGTGAATCCTTTCTTGAACTTTTCTAAACCGCCTCTTGGGCTTCATACAAGGACCAATAGGCCTCTCAAAGGTTCCTCTAAGCCTCCTCTTAGGATTTATACAAGGACACATTCAAGCTTCTTAAAAGTTCCTTGCCTCGTCTTAGGCTTTGTACAATGACCCACATGCTTCCTAAAAGCATATGATAAACCTCAATACTCCCTCCTTAATAATATATGGAAGAGGGAACCAAATCTCAGGATAGCCTCTTACACCTAAATGGATAAGATAGCCTTCTCTTGGGCTTTATAAAATGATCTTTCCCACAAAAACATAGCCTCCTCTTGGGCTTTGTACAATTATCTCCCCCTAGTAAGAGCAAAAACCCTAGGGTATCCTCAATAGGAAGTAACTTTCCCCTAAATTCCCACAGCAAGATAGCCTCCTCTTGGGCTTTGTACAAATATTTACCCTCAGTAAGAAAACCTCCTCATGGGCTTTGTATAAAGACATTTTCCCACAAGGGCTTCATACAAGAAGACTTGGAAAGTCTCAATTCATCCATAAAAGATCCCCATAAAGTTATACTTATAAGGAACTTATCCCTTGAGTCAGCCTTCTCTCGGGATTTGTACAATGAGTTTTCACCAATAAACATCAATCTCCAAAGGATCCAATCACAATCATTCAATTATACAAACCATTTCCCAATAAATAATCTCCTTTTAGGCTTTGTATAATGATTTCCCCTAGTCAACCTCAATCTCAGGCTTTGTACAAGACTAATAAAATTTCTTCAGTAGAGTCAACTTTCTTTGTTTAGCTTCAACCTTGGGCTCCAATCAAGGCACATACAATTCCTTTCCTATAGAGATTACAAATTCTCTCTATCAAACGCATTTTTAGCTTCAATCTTGGGCTTTAATCAAGACATACAATATACAGTTTTCTCTTGGACTCAAATCAAGACAATCAATCTTCAATATTATTTTCTCTTGGACTCAAATCAAGACACCCAATCTTCAACACTATTTTCTCTTGGACTCAAATTAAGACCCGATATAGTTTTCTCGGACTCAAATCAAGACCCAAAATTGTTTTTCTTGGACTCAAATTAAGACCCAACACAGTTTTCTCTTGAACTTAAATCAAGACCCAACACAATTTTCTCTTGGACTCAAATCAAGACCCAACACAAAATGCCTTCTCTTTGACTCAAATCAAGACAGTTACATCTCAATCTATAGCTTCAATCTTGGGCTTTGAACAAGAAAAAAAAATCCCTTTTTAGCTTCAATCTTGGGCTTTGAACAAGACAGTCAAATACTAAACCTTTTTAAGCTTCAATCTTGGGCTTTGAACAAGAAAAAAATCACCTTTTCAGCTTCATCTATTGTGCTTTGAACAAGACATAAACCAATTTTTCTCCCAGATATTTAGGAGGAACTATGATCGCTCTGATCTCCCAATTTTCTTTTTTTGGGGTACATAGTGTAACACCCCAAATTTGCCCTCTTGTTTCTAGCACCATCCTCATGTCATAAACATCATAAGCATGACATATCATTAGCATCTTTGCATAGAAAAATGAAGCATAACATTCTCATGTTCTAGCATTGGGCATATGATCAATCATTGGTGCATTTGAAGCCTTACAAGTCAAAGCAAGAAGTTAAGTGACCTTGTACAAGTTCTATAAAGTGTCTATAAGCCATATACAAGCTTAAGATCCTCTACAAGAGCCCAAAAGGTTGAGAGGTTATCAGATGATCCAAGGAAGGGCAAGCTCCTACACAAATGATTCTCAAATTAGGGTTTCATGTCAAGCATGGATTCTTTGCGAATTTGGCCATTTCATGTGGGAAAAGTCCTTCATATTATATAAGAATGCTATGGGTGAAATTTGGTGAGAAAACCTATTAAGGAAGGCAGTTATTTCATCAGTTGCTTGCATAAGAAGAATTTGGTCAAACTGATTATTTGAAAAGTCAACTGTGGCAATTCAAGGGTTCCAATCCCATTTTTCAAACCAAGGGATGTCCTTAAGGTCATATAATAGGTTTGGAAAAGTCAAAGATCAAGAATCAAGAGATTTTGAGAGACTTTCCATTTTTGGCATGTGACTTGTAATGAAAGTTACTATTTTTGGCAAGTTTTGCCCTAATCTTCAAGTGATTCTTACATGGTCAAGATGACTCCAAATGAATTTCCATTGAACATGAAAGTTGTAGAGTATGATCTCCCATTTTTAAAAACTACAAGTACATATTCATAGCCCTCATGGTTTGAAAGTTATGGCCAATCAAAATTAATTCATTTTTAGGGTTTTACCATATTTCCAAGTTTACACCATTTGCAAAACCTCACTTAATTCATTTTCAAGCCAACCTATGGGCTAATTTTGATTATAAGCATCAAGGGTAAGACATGAAGATCATTTTCTCAACAAAACTCATGGAATTCGTGTATGGATAAGTGAATATTCCATAAAGTGCAAATATGCATAAGCATGGAAAATGCATGACTCAAGCATTCAATGGCCAGGATTAAATCACTTTTGTATTAGTGAAGCAAGCATGACCAGCATGTGCAAAGAGAGAGGAAAACGCACGAGTAAATGAGGAGATCACACTTCTCAGGCCATTTTGCAAAATCACCTCAGCCTGATGGTTCTCACGTGCATCCTTTCAAAAACCCTAATCAGTGTGATACATGGATGATATAAAGGCTATTGCACACAAACTTCAGCCCTAGCTCCCTCTCATTCATCAACTTCAAAGTTTTATGCACAAAAACAAAAGCCTTCGAATCTCTCTCCCCAGGCTCTCATTCTTCAATCCTTTTCCATATTCTTCATCCTTGAGCTCTAAGGACCACAAATCAACCACTCATTGGAGCTGAATCCTCAGATTTCATCAAGTGCCATTCAAGTGCAGTTTTGTTCGAATCTCAAGATCTAAGAAGATTCAAGGCTTCTTTTGCATTCATATTGCCAATAGAAGTTAAAAGGAGTGGATCTGCAGCTGGAGCAAGCTTTTCTGGTCCTAATTCGAGTTCCACAAATCTCAGGTATCATCCAAATTCGTAGATTTGGAAATGAAATTGAATGTTTGCATTGTGATCTTCATGCCTCCCTGATTTCACTGATGTATTTGGTTTGGAAAATGGCTGCATATTGAGCATTTCATGTTGATCTGAAGTTTGGTGTGTGAAACTGATTCTCTTCGATTTTCTTAATCCTTTGATCTTTTGTGAAAACCATTGCCATATTTTGAATCAACATGTTTTATTTATTTGATCTGGATGTTTTGAGGCATTTCTGTGTACATTTCTTCTTGAGGATGAACTTTCCGGTGCCATAGCCCTAGCTCCGGTCACCGGATTCTGGGAATAATTTGAATGAGGAAGATGATGTCTGGTACGTTGGATGGTTTGATCTGGAAGGCTGGGATGCTGCCTGCGCATTAATGGAGAGGCTCCCTCTCACGTGACTTATGTTTTGCCCAATAATGCATTCTTCTGGTCACCACATCCTAACTATCATGTGCATGCCCTAACTTTGCTTGATCTGTTGACTTTGGTTGATCTATTGACTCCATCTGATGCGTGAGAATGATCTGTTGGCTTAGTTTTTTTCCCAATATTATTTGAATTTCCATGATAGCATTTGTGAACCTGCGCTGAATCCATGGGCCTTAGATGCTATTTATGCCCCCTCTTTGCTAGCCCAATCATTTTGAACTGAGTTCTTTGCTGACTGCACCCCTCATCCTTTGCATTTTTATTTTATTTTCTTTTCATTTCAGTTTGGTTTCTAATTTTTAAAAATAGTTAGAAGTTCTCAAAAATTCCAAAATAATTCATGAATGTTCCTCTTAATTTTCTTTAATTTTTGACATTTTTATTTTTCATTTATTTTTATTTTCCACGTAGGAATTAATTTCCACTTTTATTAATTGTTTTTAATTCATTTTAATTGCATGCTGACTTGTGGAATTTATATCTTGATCATCAATTTGAATTTGGAGTTGGTTCTTTTTGCATTGGATTCATATTAAAGTGTAGTTTGTGGATTATGTTTCTTCTGATTTATAGAAGCTAGTGTGAATATTTTTGATAGTTGACTTGTGTGTGAAGCTTCAAAACCCTAATTGGTGTTCTTGAGGTTTTTTGACCTAGTTTCATTTTGATTCTGACTTTATTCTTTTGGCATGATGTTATCACTTGATTAATGAACTTTTGTGATTGATTGCATAATTTTTGCATGAGTTTGTGATTTGATTTGAATTTTTCATTTGAGATTGCCTTATTTTTGCTTCTTCTTGCTAGCATGCTTAGTTCTTAGGTTAGGAGGGCACTTGTGCCAACTCCTATGGGATGTTTAAAGGTCTTTTTATATGAGTTTTAATCCCTGGTCCTTGCTTAGTGTGTGTGTTTTGAGAAGTTTCTTTGTTACTTGTCTTTAAAGCTTCTCACAAGTGTATGCATGTTCACCTCACCTTCATTGTTCATTTTCCCTTCATGATGCTCATGATTGAGTTTGTATGCTTCTTCCCCATGTTTACTCATGCTTCTTAGGCACCTCTTAACATTATTAGGTCCCTGGTTTTTCACATGATGCTTATGCTTTGATTTGGTTTGTGTTTACTTGTCCTTACACTTGTTCACATGTCCACTTCACTTCCCATTCTTATGTTGTTTGTGTTTGAACTTGTATGAACCTTTCTTTTGTCTCTTGAGTTGTTTGTGCACATTCTTGTGATGATATGGTTCTGGTCTTGATGATTGTGAAGCATGTGTAGCTTGTGTGATCTTTTCTACTCCATGTTTACTTTTGTTTCTTCCATGATAGCTTGTGTGGGTTTATTGTGATTTGATTGATCCATTTCTCATCTTATGTTGTATGCTTGATCTTGGCAATTGAGGGTGACACTTCAATTCTGGTTGTGGTGCTTTAGTAGGATTTTTTGTTCATTTGTATCTCATTTGATTTCACTTGTCTTTGTCTTACCATTTGTTTATGCTGCTAACCATTTCAGGGGCTTTGGTAAGTGAGAGGTGTGGATGAGATTCCCACATCTCCAACTCTTTTCTCTTCATCTTTCATTATGCTTTTTCATTTGTGATTAAGATGTGCCTTATGCCATCACTTTCTTAACTTCTTTTCTTCCCCTTAGAAAATAACTCATCTCCTTTAGAGGAGTGAGTTGTATTCTATTTTCCTTTCTTCTCTTTTCTCTTTCTCTTCTTCTTTTCTCTTCCTTTCTTTAGGATATTTAGTTCAATCCTCACTAACCATAAGACCACCTTTGTATGATAAATTTAGGTTTAATAGTCCCCCTTAGTCTTTTACCTTTAAGATCCTTTGTGGTTCTCTCTCTTCTCATCTTCATACAAAATCATAAAAAGCATTCATAATAGTTGAGGTGACCTTCCCTTTTGTCATCCTCTCAAAGAAAAACATAAAAAATATTTCTTCACTCTAATCCACCAAAACACTTAATAATACAAACAAGTTAGTGAATTTAAATCCTAATCTTAGGAAACAAGTTTGAGGATCTTCTTCATTCTTGATGGACTTGTTACTCATTCTATTTTGGGATGTGGTAAAAAGAACATGTCCTTAAAAAAGGATTTACCTTCACTTCCTTGTGCCACACTCATAAAAAACTCTAAAAAACACCAAACAATCAATAAGCGTCTTTCCTTCGGGAATTCTTTTCTCATCACCTTCACTCTTTACGAGCGAACTTGCTCCTACTTGTCATTTTACAAGACGGTTACGCACTCGTCGTCCGAGCCTGCAACACCTGAGCATTGACATAGGAAGTTCAAGCCTTAAGACACAAGCAATCCTTTCCACCCCTAGTTAGGGGAACTACGACGAATTTGATCCTCATTGACCCGATGAGGTACGTAGGGAGCGGGGTAGGGCCCGTTCGAGCATAATCTTTATTTTCCCTATATTTTTCCTTTTCATTTCTTTTTTCAGTTCCCTTTTCTTTTCTTTTATCCAGTTCAGTTCCTTTTCTTCGCAGTAGCTTTCATTCCTTCACCCTTTGAAACATTTTTCTTTGCAAGCGTGGATCCCTTCGGGTACGGCGGATGATCTGGGGTGCTAATACCTTCCCAGGTCGTAACTGACTCCCGAACCCAGTCTCTTTGGTTCGCAGGACCTGTTCCTTCCTTTTCTTTTCTTCTGGTTTGTGCAACATTACCATTCCCGTTCCTTTGGGATAAAAATGCTTGGCTGGCGACTCTACCTCTTCCGCGCCACTTTCGCGTTTGTACCAGGATGGAAATCCAGGGAGCGACAGCTGGCGACTCTGCTGGGGACCGAACCCAGAATCTCTGGTTCCCTTGAGAGTCTCTCCTAGCGCTTGCGTTTTTCTATTTCGTTGGGTGTTGACTGTTTGCTGTTGTGTGTTATTTTACTGTTGTTTATTTACAGTTTTATTTACAACTTTCATCATTTTATTTTCATGCATTATATATTATACTGGATTGTATGGACTGGTTTTTCTATTTGGCGGGAGTTGGGTGTTACTTGTGTGTGTTGAGATGAGACTAGCCAAATACCCGGCTTGAGTGCACCATATGATTTAGCGTGGACAATCACTTTGGCCTTATGTCATCTTGCCATGGGGGTATTAGTGCGTTCACACCCAGATTCGCGACCGTCTTGGAAATGTGTTGATATAGGGATCTTCCCTACTTCATTACATAACCTTGATAGTTATGTGCGGCTGGGGACCGATCATTGAGAACCTTTGTGGAAACAACCCTCTCCAGTGGTGACAGTGGTAGACCACATTCTGTGGCAAACCCATTCGCACCCGAGGGTCCACTAGGAACTCGCATAGGACGGCCTGGTTCTCTTATAGGAACTCAGTCAAAGCATCTGGTCGTATGACAATAGTACTGTATCCTACAGGCTAAATGTACTATTGTTTCTCGATTTCAGCGCTCGAAGCTGGGGACTTATAAGGGATGCTTGTTTTTCCTGGACTCAGCTGAGACCTCCCTGAGTAGTACATAATGCCAAACCGATTCCCTGATTTGGTCATGAGCCATTTCTTGGAGATAGTGAACGTATTATTGCTATTCGGCTTTGAGAGTCCGTGATGTTTAACCCAGAGCACACCAGTGAGATTGGGAGGGGTTTACAGGTTTGCAGGAACCCTTTTAACCTCATTATACCCACTGCCGGTACAGTTGTATGTGTTGATATGATATTTTGACCTTTGGAGTTCTTGGTCTAGATGGTTTGGTAGTTTGATTTGAGGATATCTGTGACTCATCCAAGGGTATATGGGATGTTATTCAGAGGACTTATAGTTTGGTATCACTTGACTCTTGCAGATAGTACCCAGACAGTTCAAGATTGATCATACTTGCCTTGCATTTGCATTTGCATCATATCATAGCATCCTTAACATCTTAGTGTTTTCATTTTTCAGGTTACATTTGCACACCTTGTTCTGGTATTTGTTAATCTCTCATATCCAGATGGCAAGCATCATCACAGCTCTTAAAAAGAATAATGCACATTACACATTTCCACAACTAGAGGTGAAGAAGTTACACCAGCTGAAGGGACTGATGAATGATAAGATTCTAGGAGATTTCAGGGCTAGGTTTGGGCAGATTCTCAGGTACATGGACAAGCCAACAGAAGACCAAAGGGATATCATTCACACTCTATTTCAGTTCTATGATGCTCCATTGCGCTATTTTGTATTCCAAGATTATGTCTTAGCACCCACACTGGAAGAAATTGCTAGTTTGCTGCATGTTCCCCTTAGTGGAAGACAACCTTACTACAACTCAGGGAGAGTACTCCAGGCAGAGGAGATTGCTCAAAGGTGTCACTTGCCTTTAAGCAAAGTAGAGAATAACTTGAGGAGTAGTAAAGGGAAGGGGTTGTCTTGCAATATGCTGATTCAGGAAGCTTTCGTATATGCTCAAGATGATCAATGGGCACAATTCAGTGTACTCTTAGCTTTGATGGTCTATGGAATTAGTCTCTTCCCAAGTGATCAAGGAATGGTAAGTCTGGAGGCTATTTCCATTTTCTTCAGAAGGAATCCCACACCTACATTGCTAGGTGACTTTGATTATGGGGTTCAGTACAGGAATGAGAAGAAGGGAGGTCATGTAAGTTGTTGTGTGCCTCTGTTTGCTGACTGGTTTGCTAGACAATTGCCTAAAGTGGGACCCTTTAAGGATTTGAGGGGAGAATGGAAATGGTCCCGAAGATTGATGGGATTGACTGCAAGTGATATAAGCTAGGGGTATGATAGGGATGTGTTGGGAAAAGAGATGATTGTAAAATGTAACTGGTTTCCTAACGTTCCTTTGATCGGGAGGAAGGGAATGATCAATTATAATCCAGTTCTGGCAAGAAGGCAATTTGGATATCCTCTGAGAGAGTCCGCTTCTGATGAGGATGTGAGAGAGTCTTTGTATCTTCCTATTGAGGGGAATATTGACATGGCCATCTAGGTATTCCAAGCTTGGGATATCAGGACTCAAAAGGGAAAAAAAGAGTTTGGGAGGGTAGACCCCAATATGTATGAACCTTTTGCAGCATGGTTAAAGAAGCGTGTCAAGATTACTTTATTGCCTTTTTCTTTGGAGCTTCCTCTCTATCCAAAGGAAATAATTTCACAGATCCCTGTAGCACCAAGCACTGTCCCTTTAGAAGACTATCAAAGACTTGAGGCTCAGTTGAAAGAGTTGAAGTTGGAACATACATAAATGGTTAGCTTGCATCATCAGTTAGCACTTTCCAAGTTGACTATAGAAGAGAAGCTGCATAAAGTACAGGTAGAGCAAGAGGCTAAGGACAAAGAGTTAGCAGAAAGGGAGGCGTACTTCCAAAGAAGAGGGTTGATGGACATCAAGAGAGAAGAACTATTCAAGAAAAATAAGAAGGCTCTCAGGGATGTTAGGCAATCTCTTACTTGGGTGTATGGTCAAAGATAGCAAGATCAAGCAGAGTACAAGAAGAAAAAAGAGATGTTCAAGCTGCAGATTGTTGCTCAAGGAGAAGAGTTAGAACAGGCTTACAGGAGGCAACAAGAGGTGTCTCAGTAGCTGCATGAGGCTCTTGAAAAGGTAGCGGATCTCAAAAGAAGAGCAGATGTGAAGAGAACTCGAGTAGAGATGGAGGAAGATCCAGAGTCTTCTTTTAGCTTGGAGTTCTAGTTTTTTTCTGTGTACTTCTGATCACCTACAAAATTGTTGTAGGGATCTATTTTGATTACTGTATTTTGTGTTGTGTAAGACTTTAAACCCTATGGGGATGTTGTTTGTGCCTTAGGGCCTTTATCTTATTGCGTCTTTCTTTTGTCAAAATTCCTCGAGCTGTATGTTTCTTTTCATAGTTTGGTTGTGGAAATGGTGTGGAAAACAGTGAAAGAGAGGATCATGTCAGGTTGATTCCAAAGGCCATCTGGGTTCCTCATGAGATACCAGAACTAGGGGAAATAAAAGCGTGATGATGAAAACATGAAGATTGCATTGCATATAACGTGTTCATTTGTTTTGCAGGTAGTTCATCAGTTTTCTAACGTTTATATCAATTTCAGGCACTATAGCTCCTAAGAAGGTTCAGAGACAACCAACTTACACAGATACCCTACAAAAGTGAACAGAGAGAGAGTAATGGATCATATGCAAGTAGATCTGGCTGACCTAAGGACAAGAATGGAAAACTTCATGACCCTCATGGCTGGGATGGGTCAAACTCAAGAGCGCCTGCACAAAATGGTAGAAAACAATCAAATCAGGAATAATGGGACAACAGATGGAGGTAATCGCAATGGGGCTGGCGCCCGTCACGTTGAAATCCCTGTAGTGCAACCATGGGTCACTATTATCAATGATGGAATGAATAACATGCAGATGGATGGGCAGGACGAACAATTCACTTTGCTATATAAGGAAGAAGGCCAGGGGGTCGACATGAATAAGAGGTTTGAAGAAATGGCCAAGAAAATTCGTGCCATTCAATCTCAGAGTTCTCTAGGGTTTGACATCAATAATCTGGGCTTGGGGCCAGGGGTGAGAATTCCCTACAAATTCAAGGTCCCTACTTTTGATAAGTATAACGACACGACTTGCCCGAAAACTCACCTTCAGTCTTTTATGGGATGGATTGCCGCACATACAGATGATGAGAAGCTGTGAATGTATTACTTCCAGGATAGTCTTGTAGGAGCTTCCTTGGAATGGTACATGAAGCTGAGCAGAGTCAATATTCGAAGCTGGAAGGATTTAGTTGAGGCGTTTGTGAAACAATATCAATAAAATTTGGATATGGCTCAGAATCGTACCCAGTTGCAGACAATGTCTCAGAGTACGAAAGAAGGGTTCAAAGAGTACACTCAGAGGTGGCGTCAGCTTGCTGCTCCGGTGCAACCTCCCTTATTGGAAAATGAAATGGCAGACATGTTCATGGGAACACTGAATGGTGTGTTTATAGAGAGGCTAGCGTCTTGTTCAGCAACAAAATTTAATGACATCGTGATAGCTGGAGAGTGTTGAAACTCTTCTGAAAATGGGGAAAATCCAAGACACTAGAGCAGGTAGCTCAAGTGGTGTTCAAAAAGCTTTTAATGGACCTCCAAAAATAAGAGAAGTAGAAACTAATGATGTGTACGATCGAGGCCGGGGCCGTGGATACAGAGGATCTTACGAGCAAGTGGCAGCTGTCACCATTCCATCAAGTCCTGTGCAACAAACCCAACAACAGCAACAACAACAATAGCCACAACGCAATAACTATCAGCAAAGACCCTATACACAGAGACAAGCTCGCCAAGCTAACAGGATGCTTGAGGCCATCCCGATGACATACACAACACTGCTTCAGAGATTGTTAGATTTGAACTTGGTTCAGTTGAGGACATTAGCACCACCACCACCTGGAAAGCTTCCAGTGGGGTTTGATGCTAACGCAAGATGCGCCTTTCACTCAGGTGCTCCCGGGAATTCAACGGAGAAGTGCAGGGCGTTGCAGCATAAGGTCCAAGACTTGATTGACTCAAAAGCAATTAACTTTGCACCGCCTCCAAATGTTACATCAAATCCCATTCCAAATCATGGAGGGGCCAGAATAAATGCTGTTGATGGTGGTGAGAGGTTAAACTTGATTTTGAACGTGGATGAAGTGAAGACTTCGTTGCTAGTCGTGAAGGACATATTGCTGAAAGGGCAGGTATTCCCAGGGTGTGTTTATGACTGCGAGGTTTGCATGAATTCTGTTAATGGTTGTGAGGTTTTAAGAGCTGGGTTGCAGTGTTTGACTAACGAAGGGTCCCTACAGTTCGACAGGGTTGACAATAGAAGTGATTGCATGTCTACCATTACAATTTATTTTGATCCTGCTGAGGTTCCTGCCCAGAGAGAGCCTGTGACTATCTATGTTCCAGAAGTAAGTCCTGTTACCATTACTGTTCTAGGACCAATCCCTTATGCTGATGACAGGGCCATCCCTTGGCACTATGGCTCGGACGTGTATGTAGATGGTCAGAAGGTGGAGAGTAAAACGGTGACGATTGACCCGACTATTGTGAATGTCGAAGGAGTTGGTGGATTTACAAGGAGTGGGTGTCTCTTTGCTCCTCAAGCTCTTAGAGGTGATCCCGAAGCTGAGGCTTCCGCAAAAGCTAAGGGTAAGTGTCGCTCCCGGGATTTTCATCTTAGTACAAACGCGAAAGTGGCGCGGAAAGGTTAGAGTCGCCAGCCAGACATTTTTATCCCGAAAGAAAGGGAAAGGTAATGTTGCACAAACCTGAGGAAGAAGGAAAGGACAAGGTCCTGCGAACCAAAGATCTGGATTCGGGAGTCGGTTACGACCTGGGAAGGTATTAGCACCCCAGATTGTCCGTCGTACCCGACGGGATCCACGCTTGCTCGTTTTGTTTCAAAAGGTGTGAAAAAATAACTGCTGCTGAATAAAACCGCTAACTGGAATGGAAATGAAATGAGAAAGGGAATCGGAAAAGAAAATGGAATGAAAGAGGGAAATGTAGGGAAAATAAAGAATGTGCTCGAACGGGCCTACCCCGCTGCCTACGTACCTCATCGGGATAACGAGGATCAGAGACGCCGTAGTTCCCCTAACTAAGGGTAGAAAAGAAAAGTTGCCTGTGAATTAGGGCTTGAACTGCCTATGCCATTGCTCAGGTGTTGCAGACTCGGACGACGAGTGCGTAACCGTCTTGCAAAGTGACAAGTAGGAGCAAGTTCGCGGACGGAGCGAAGGAGATGAGAAAAGAATTCCCGAAGGAGAGACGCTTATTGTTTGTTTGTGCTTTTATGAAGCTTTTATGAGTGAAAGTTTGCATAGGTAAGTGTACCTAAGTCTTACTCAATGGGATGTGTACATCTCACATCATCCCGAAATGGAATGCGCAAGAGGCACACCTATCTATGGAGGAAATCCCCAAAGCTAGTCCCACAAGTGAAGGCTCAAGCACACTAACCTATTATCATTATTAAGTGTTTTTGTGGTTTTTTGGTTAAGAAGTGTTTTTTGGCTTTTTTTTGTGAGGTACTCATGCTAAGACCTATCCACCACGAGTGATGACTCACACCTCGCCCCGAAATGGAACGCGTGCAAGCATCTCATAGCAAGGTCTCATGTCACATGAAAGTACTCAACCTTTATTAAGTGAATTAGAATTAAGTTTGAAGATGAGAAGAGAGAGAGCGCCAAAGGATCTCAAAGGAAAAATTCTAAAGGGGACTAAAAATAATCCTAAGTGTTAACATGCGTGGATATCCTAAGGGTTAGTGAGGTTTCTATCCTAATGAAGAAAAGGAAAAGAAGAAAAAAGAATTAGAAACTAACTTACTTCCTAAGGAAGTTAAGTTGGTTCTAAAGAACAAAAAGGGAACCTATGAACAAAGCACAAAGTGGTAAGGCAAAGACAATTAAAATGCATAAGAGATAGGAATGAAGTAATGCTTACCTCAATCTTCCCCCCTACAAAACAAAAGTTAGCATGACAATGCATATTGAAAGTAAAATCAAAGCATGAAAGCGATTAAGTACCATAAACGTCCTAGAATGGAACTAGGGTTAAAAATAAGACCTAAGTCTAAAGGTGAAGGTACTTAAAGGTTACATGACTTATAAAGTCAGTAGCTACATGATATAGGTCCCTAAGGATGCTAGGATACCTCACAAGATCAAACTATGTCAAACTATGTACAAAAAGTTCACCTAAGTTCACATGAATGCAAATTAGGGTTTATGGATGAAATATGAAGACATATGACTTACAAACATGAATTAATACATGAAATGAACATAAAAGTCAGTAATGAATGCTTATGAAGATGTATGAATTAATATACAATCATGGATGCAATGGATTAGGCATATGGAGCAATGAGAAGAAGATATGAGAAGAAACGAACAAAAATCGCATAAGATCGCACATGATGAAAGTTAAGGAAGAATGGCATGTGCATATGCATGAAATGATTATGGGTCAGTAGTATAAAAGGTATGAGATGCAATTAGAATGCATGAATAGGAATTAATGATTTCCACATAATTCAAGTTATTATTTAGAGGAGAAGAGAATCTATTTTAGGTTAAAGTTAATTCACATAAGTATGCACTTTAAAGCACCAAAACAAACCAAATGAGTATGGTCCAAAAAATTACCTATGACTGGAATTAAAGGCATACAAATGACCTATAATCAACTCTTAAAAGATACCAAAAAGTTCCTCAAGAAAATGGCATGAATGCCTTCCTATCATTTAAGTTATGCGACACATAAACACATGAATCAACCTAGGATCTAGGTGACATGGAAAAATAGCAAAAAGCCTTTAAAAATTATGAAATTAAATCCCTGGAATGATATAGTGATTATATTACATTTTCCAAAAGGATTCCACAAAATTATGCACCAAAGTGCCAAAACAATTCCTTGATTAGCAAGGTAGCAATGAATGATCACCCAAAAACAACTCCACAAAGTGGATCAAAAAGGGCACTAAAAATTATGGAATAAAATGCCTAAGGAGCATAAAAATGTCACAAATTACAGTGATTAATCACACACAAAAAATAGGTTTCACACCTATGGGGAAAAATTGTTTTCGATCCCTTATGTCAAAATTCTCTATTTTGGGACAGCTTGTGATCTAAAATCCAAATAAAATATTAAAACCAACCAAATCTGGAAACAAAAAATATGATAAATTAATTAAGAGGATGAGGATAACTCATGAATTTTTCCAGAATTTTATCTCACCTAAAACTATTTTTAATAATTGCGACGAAACGGGCAAAAAAGTGGATTTTAAGGGGAAGTGAAAGGAATCGATCCTAATGGTTCGTAACCTAATCCCTAAGTTCCGAAATCGACACAAACCAACAATAATCACATATATATCCAATGCCTCATGTGGGAGGGCTCAATATGCACCTTATGTTATATGATCCTAAGTCGCATACAACTAGAATAATGCATTAAAGTAGAGAATCGAGATTACTTACTTGGTCGAAGTGCCGATTCTTTCACATAAAAGAAATCAAAAAAACTTCAAGCCAAGCCTTGTAATCTCCCATGAGCAAAATAAATGCTCATCTTCCATAATTGCTTTGTGAAGATCCCCCATAATCGAAACAAAAACAACGGCACAAAATATCATTTGAATCCAAAGGTATCCCACAAATAAAGTGGAATACCAACCAAACAACCGTCGTTAAGATCTTTGCGAGATCCTTGCATGAACTCAACAAACGCATTAGAAACCAAAAAGAGGTGCAACCGGAAGTTGCACCTATGCCTCACAACTCCAAATCAAGTAGAAATATGAATATACGAGTCATGGACATGCATTGAAATTTACGTTTCAAAACGGGGCAGCACTTATGCTCTAACATAAAAAACATGCAAACTCAAATCGGAATCAAACAAATTTACATGCAATGAATGGAAAATGATCAACAAACATATATACAAGTCAAAACAAGATCAATGCATCAAAATCGCACCAAACCGAACTTAAAAAGCCTTAAAACGAAAAAACGCGTCAAAAATCACCGACTCGGAATTGAACGAAAATCGCATGGTAACTTGCAAACGTGCCAACGGATTCAAATATGCAATCGGATTTTGAAAATTCCGCTCGGAAGTGATACTTTTTGGCCAATTTCGTCGGCTGGCAGTAATGAAATAGTCGGAAAAAATTGTCCGAAATCGACTAAAAAGTTCACCAATGGCTCCGGAATAATCAACAAAGTCAATTTACACTATTCACATTCGCGAAAACGCGCTACGGTTAGGAAGTTATGACCAAAACGCACTTATCGACACGCGACACATGAACAACATCAACAATTAAGCTTCAACCTATCCTATTTCAAATTTGCACATTGAAACAAGCATGAATTTAAAAGTCAAGCACTTCAATCAATATCAAGTTATAATAATTAGCTCTCTTAGGAATTTTGTCAAACACCTAACATTCACCGATTATTCTATGTCAACTTTACCAAGCCTTTTCAATCATGCACCACAACAATTATTAGGATAAATTAATCAAGAATCAATCAATAATCAAATCATGAATCAATGCACATAATCTCCACAAGATTAATTCAACTTCAAAATTCAATTCAAGAAACAATTCAACAATTATTCATGAATTAAAGTTTAAGAAGCTTACCGAATGAAGAATCGACGAAGAAATTGCGAATCCGAAGGAAGTGAGACGCGATCATGAACGGAGGAGAGGAGGAGAGGCCGCGCGGCTGCCGGTGGCGGAAGATGGTGGTCTTACGGTGGTGAAGTTGACCGGAGGTGGTGGTTCGTGGCGGCTCGGCTACCGGAAGCTTGATCGGAATTGTTGTGTTCTTGAGTTCTTGATGAAGTTGTTGTTGTGTTCTTGAGAAAGAATTGAGAGAATGAACTTTGATCCTTTAGAGAGAGTTTGTGAGAGTTTTTTGGTGTTTGTAAATTATGATGGAAGTTATGAAACAAATTGTGGGTCAAAAGAATATATAGTGGAGTGTAAAATGAAAGGCAAAAGGTAGAATTTCGGCTTAAGTGAAAATAACAATATCTTCGGCAAGAAATTTCGACTCTGAGCCTTCCACAATATCGTCCGCCTCTGAATCACAGTTGCAACACAAAAATAACGGACGTCATACGATCAAAATCGAGTGCGATCGATACGTTTAAGCTGCAAGACGTCACTGAATAAGTTGTTTTTTCGGCTTATTTGGTGTCCGCTACTCGAAAATGTGACGAGGCCAACCTCTTCGGAGCATAATCTCGACTCGACTTTGTCATCAAAGTTGTAAATCTATGAGTCAGTGACCTGGTGTTAAAATCTAAGCTCAACCGGACAAACGACGAGGGAGATATGAATTTTCTCGTGAAACCACTTTCAGCATTTTTCTTCGGTTCAGCACTTCAGTTTTGTGAAATAAACCAAAACGACAATCTTTGGAGCACCGTTCGAACTTACTTTTGTATTTGAAATTGAAGAGGATAAAATTTGTGAACCAACGCTTCAAGAACGGATGATATCCGATGAAAATTGACCGAGTTATGAATTTTACAAAATCTGACAGACAGTGCACTGCATCAAAGAACCTTACTGGTAATTCGCATTTTCGAGATCCTTCCGCTCGGACCTAACCCAAACTGAATTCACCTAATGAAGATAACATCTAAACAGAATTTTAGGCACCGAAACAACATCAATTCGATGAACGAGCCAAGAGTTATGAATTTTTTAGTGTTCAAAACTCACCGGTTCAGCACTGTTTTTCACTATGTCGACTCTAAAGACTCGCACATTCTGAGATCTTCTTCAAAGAATCAGTTCTCGGCCAAAACCCAAAAGTTAGAAAGGATATCAAGACGGAACTTTTGGCATATGAATCTCTCAGACATGTTGACCCAATCAGAAGTTACGAACTCTTGAATACCGCTAGCACAGTTAATCGGCGAAACCGAAATTTCAAAAACAAATAAATCCCGCCATTTTCCTTGATGAATTGGCCTCCGAGCCGAACACAAAAGTTGTAGAGAATAATGAAACGGTCTAAACTATTGAGTTTCAAGCCAAAATGAGTTTCCGAGCATAAGTTACAACTTTTGCAAACTGCACCATAAAACTGATATTCTGCTTAAACTCCTTTGAATCAACCGAGAACTTTTGGTTTCTTCTAAGATTCTTGTGCACGTTCCGCATGAAAAAATAAAGGCCAGTCGCAACCTGTGAAAGCTCAAATGGAGATGTATATTCATGTATGTTTATGATGCAATTGTGATCTAAATGCAATGCAATGTATGAAAGGATATGCTAAATGGCATGAAAATGAGAGGGCAAATTTTGAGGTATTACAGCTGCCCCTATTCAATCATCTGTTAATCTGAAAAGGACGGTTGCACGAGCTATTGACCATTCAAGATAAACTGTGATTGAATACCAAGAAGACCAGAAATTTGCACTCTGACGAAGAATGCAACACTGGGAAATAAACCCGACCAAATGACGCTTCGGTGACTGAAGGGGAGAAAAAGCAGACGAGCTTCTTCCAAGTTGAAACTGATATCTGGAATACGAGTGCTAAGACAGACGAGTCTTCAAACAATCCTGTGACTCCAGGTGCCGGACAAACGAGTCCTCAGACATTGCAAGAACTTGTAACTGAGACAGACGAGCCTTCAAAAAAAATCCTGTGACGCCAGGAGCTGGACAAACGAGTCCTCAAACACTGCATATAAACTGAGACAGATGAGTCTTCAAAAAAAATCCTGTGACGCCAGGAGCTGGACAGACGAGTCCTTAAACACTTCAAGCATATAAACTGAGACAGACGAGTCTTCAAAAAAAATCCTGTGACGCCAGGAGCTGGACAGACGAGTCCTTAAACACTTCAAGCATATAAACTGAGACAGACGAGTCTTCAAAAAAAATCTTGTGACGCCAGGAGCTGGACATACGAGTCCTTAAACACTTCAAGCATATAAACTGAGACAGACGAGTCTTCAAAAATCCTGTGACGCCAGGATCTGGACAGACGAGTCCTTAACACATGAGACAGACGAGTCTCCCTCGGATTTACCTGTTACGCCAGGACCGGAAATGCATTTAAGTCTGTGGGATAGACATGCAATCAAGGTAGACGAACCTTCTTCATATATTATCCGCGGATATATGGTATAAGATAGACGAGTCTTCTTAACAAACCTGTTACGCCAGGTGCAGCAACAACAATAATTGGTGCCTGAGATAGACGAGCCTCCTTCGGATTTACCTGTTACGCCAGGACCGGTAACCATTTCGACATTTAATTCCCACTGTCAGGATTCGAAACCTCTTCAATACAGACGAGTATTGGATGATCATCAAGATAACACAGACGAGTGTTATAGGTCAATGATACAGACGAGTATCAGACGATGATCTGAGAAACACAGACGAGTGTCTCAGGCAATGATACAAATGAGTATCAGCCACTGATATAGACGAATACCAGAAATTCAAACACAGACGAGCATTTGAAGTAGCAATACAGGAATACAGACGTAAGCTAGCACAAACGAGTGCTGGGGGTGATACAGACGAGTATCCAAGCAAAGCAAACGAGCTTCAGAACACCAACGACTTCTGGGGGATAAAAGCAGACGAGCTTCAAACAAACACAGACGAGCGCTGGACAATTGCAGACGAGCAACAACAGAGAATACATATCAAGGCACAGACGAGTGCAACAAAGGATCCAATACCAAACACAGCCGAGTGTTGGGAGGTTGCAGACGAGCAACAACAAATATCATATCAGAACACGGACGAATGTTGAGGAATTGCGGACGAGCAACAACAACCAAACACAGACGAGTGTTAGAAAATTGTAGACGAACAATATCAAGGTAATCATAAGCCAATGTTGGGGGAAGGCAGACGGGCAATACCACAGAGCCAACACAGACAGGTGTTGAAAGATGCAGACGAGCAACAATAAAGCAGTAATACCAACGCTGGGGAGAACTCCGTTTAGGGATAACACAAACGAGTGTTGACAAACGCAGACGAGCGGTAGACAAATGCCTGATTGGCAGCAAGATATACAACTCTGCAGGGGAAGACAAGTCAGGAGGTTTGGACACTCAACTCTGACTGAGGTGATGAATATCTGGTTGTATCATCAAATACCTAAAAGTATGGCAACTTGGCTGGGAAATATTTCACGGACGGAGGTGAAAATCAAATATGAACTCTGTGGGGACAGGATCATCTTCGGACTTGATTGGGGAATCAAAGGCATGGCACCGCTGAGGGAGCAAACTGCTGGGGAGGAATGACACCTCTTATACTGCTGAGAATTGCCCCTGTCTGAAGGGAAACTTCTGCTTGGGGATGATACCCACCTTCTGCTATCTTGCTGGGAGAAATTTCAGCTTCCACTTTACTGGGGATGATAGATAATGTCAATTGATAAAGCTTCCCGCTGAAGATAAGAGCTCAAGTTGCCACTTGTTGTGGATAAGAGATAAATCCTCTCATGTTGGGAATGAGAGATGTAAGGCGTCTCATGTTGGGGATGAGAGACGATGATATCCTTCTGCTCAGGAAGTAACCTTCCATTTGTCGCACTACTGGAGAAGGAATTGTCTAACAAGACTTGCTAAGGGATTCTGATCAATGAAGTCCGCCGACGAAGCAACTCTTGAAGTACTGTGCCGACAATGACTTTGCCCCCCAGCCCTGGGTGGATAGGTTACCAACTAATCATGAGTGAACAATGGTTCTTTGCAATTTTCAACTCACCTTAGATTAAGGTCCATCGGAAGAAAATGTCTCAAGAGGATTTCACAGAAAACATGACATATGAAATGCCTCGGTGTCTTCAAACTCTTGGAGAGATTCGTCAGATCTCGAAATAACTGCCCCAGACGGCATGGTCTATGAAAGAAATTTGCCTCACGAGGATTAATGAAAAACCTCATATCACCGTGAAATATTATGCCCCAGTATTTTGACCTTTGGATAGGTGCTTTGGATTTACCGTCTTCGGGAGAAAGTACTTCTCAATAGGATGGCCTGCCCCGGTACAAGTCTTGAAGTGATCACCCCTGAATGACTGTGTTTTGAAGAAAACACCCATGCCAATTGTTCTTTGAGAGATTGGATCTCGAAGTAACTGCCCCAGTTTGGTTGAAATTTGAATACATGCCTCAGACTAATGGCTCTTTGAGAGATTTGAATCTCGAAGTGATTGCCCCAGCTTGGCTGAATTTTGAAGAGATTGCTCGACATGATTGCCCCGGATTGGCTAGCTCTTCCCACGACTGGTTGGTAAGGTCCCCACTCAATGGATTTTTTTTTTTGGAAAAGTGCATCTCAATAGATCGACCTTCGGAAGTTTCAGACTTCTCAACTTGGCAAGATTAAGCTTCTGGACTGAGATTCCATATGTAAACTTTTATGATGCCAAACAAATGTATGTAAGCAGAAAATATTTATTTTGAGAATGAAAATTCTAATGCAACACACATGTTAATCTTGGAGTTTTACTGTAAAAAGATGTCGCCAACCTTTGTGAGTGAATCACTGGTTAAGATACGACATTGATTTTTGATGAATGAAAGCATGCACATGCAACACCAACAAAGAACTTTTAGCACAACTCATAGGAGTCAGGAACGCGATCTTGTGGTAGTACGCTCTCAAGATAACCCTGTTTTAGTTAGGACTTTTGAGGGTTGTATCGTGGCCTGGTTAACGGTTATAGAAACAAAGGATATAGGCTCGAAATTTATTTGTGCCCACCCATCTTCGTGATGTTCTCCATTCCTATGTTCAGCTAGCTTTCACAAGCACTCACCTCACAAAAAGGGTTTTGTGATGGTTGAGGAACCAATTACACTAACGGTTTAGGCACCACTCAGGTTGTTGTTTGGAGTCAGTCGTCCCTTTGCCTTTCGTGTCTGTATCACACGACTTTGTTCTTGTTCAAGGATCTTTCTTGTGTAATCCTTCTCGTCTTTTGCTTTTGCATTATCTTTCTCATCCCTAACTTTTTCCTGGACTGATTCTTGTGAATCTTTGATTGTGAAGTCCAGCGG
The DNA here is from genome assembly GCA_963966055.1 of Lathyrus aphaca. Classification (NCBI taxonomy): domain Eukaryota; kingdom Viridiplantae; phylum Streptophyta; class Magnoliopsida; order Fabales; family Fabaceae; genus Lathyrus; species Lathyrus aphaca. The sequence goes on from OZ014523.1 coordinate 279,043,868, forward strand.
GATGCCCTAATTTTTGCCTAAGTCGCTTGTTTTAAAGTTTCAACTTAGCGGTCTTTCTCATTCATTTTTTTTTCAATTCTTTTTTTTGAACAAATCATGTGACACTGTTTGTCTTGATTGCTTTGAAAGGGTCATGACTGTCTCACTTCTTGGTTGATGAGTAATAACCAATGTGGTTTCCGGTCTTTGGACTCTTGATTGGGATAACCATTGTAGTTTCTGGTCTTTGGACCTCTTGATTTGGTACAACGAAAGGTAATGGATCCTCAGATTCACACTCTTTTTTGAAATTTGAACGCTCGGTCAAACTAACTGACGCCTACCCTGCCCCTGGGTTAAATGCAAGGGTTTTTTTTCATTCGAAAAGAAACTTCTACTTCAAGGCTCAAATGGGTTGGCGAGGGTCTATCTCCCTTATATCTCCGGTGTTTATGATTTGAAACAATGCCTGTACATCGTCAACAAGGTCTTTCTCAAAAGCACACAATTAGAGATTTTTGCGTTTTCATTTCGTCATCCTCCCTCATAGAGTTTAAGCACGACAGTTGGTATTGCAATGCACATACACAAAATCATGAGTGAATACGAATGGATTACTTCAAGAAAAACATGTGCATTTTGTTATGGTTAACATTCAAAAACAAATAGGTTTCATGCATGCATACAAATGTTTAAACAAACAATATAAACTATAAATGGAAACGCAGTAAAGAAGCTGAACATTGACGTCATTGAGGAGACTTGACTCCGTGTGGACTTATTGCTTCTGAAGATGTCTTTGCAAATTGGGAGACCCATTTGATGAGGAGACTTCAATATGTGAGCAGACTTTCTGGCATGATGACCTTTAAGTCGATTAAATTCGGGACCTTATCTTCACCTTTACCTCTGAAAGACTTGCAATCTTCAATTAAAAGGCCAGGTGCCCCAGAATGGTAATCATACTTGGCATTGAAACCCCAAAGGAAACTTTGTCAGAGATGATCCTGATGCAGTTAGCTCAACCACTCCGAATTTGCGTAAATGAGGACACTTGTTTCACGTACGTCATCAGAATATGATCAAACTTCTTCTCAAGTTGTTTTGGACTTTACCCGCATTCTTTGCCCCTAGGACACTCTTGGGAAGCTGAGGTTGGATGCTGACATACGACATTTGGAGGGAAGAGGTTGATAAATGAAGTTGATAAATGAAGTTGATAAATAAGGTTGCTCGGAAAGATCTTGCACGATCTCCTGCCTACGTATCTCCATTGACCAATGGAGAATCAGAGCAGCGTAGTTCCCCTCACTAGGGATGAAAATAACTTCGTTCAGAATTTCCATAACCAAGATCATCTGAGTCTTCATCTGGTTGAATTCCTGTTTCAGCAGTTTCTGGTTTTGAAATAAAGCTTATACCTCTGCCCTGAATGGCCTCAGCTGGGTCTTCCTTCGATTACCTTCGCCCGGAGTTGCTTCAAATATATACCTTGATGATTGTGATTCAAGTTGTCCATTTTGATGAGAAATCAAGTCAGGAAAAGAATTTGTCTCTGAACACCTGTCAAGAATGCAAGGATGTATGCAAATGCCATGTTCAATTATTTCTGAGGAATCTAGCTGCTTTGATTCAAGTTTTGGCACAAAAAATTCCAACAACATGATTTAGATATGTGATCCTCGGAAATAACGGAACATGTGTGCAGAAATGCTATGATGTCATGTATGCAGCAGGCATGTGATCAATGATCTGATGCTGGTGTTGAGCAGCGAACCAACTGTCTGTATAGAATCACAATAGCGACACCATCTCTGTATAGAACCCCATAACTGAGAACCCAATAACTGTAGAATTGGATCACATAATTGAACAATCACTGATGGTGTTGAAGTTGAACAACGAGCCAAGTGTCTGTGGAGAGTCATAATAACAGTCACAATGTCAAGGTCGCAATGGTAATCACAATAACAATTTCTCTGAATAGAACTCCCGAATCTCAGAATCAGAGAACCATAGAACACTGAACAATATTGGCAAAGTGGGTATGTTGAAGCTTAGGGTTCCTGCAAACCTGTAAACCCCTCCCAATCTCACGGGTGTGCTACTCGGGTCAACATCATGGACTCTCAAAGCCAAATAGCAATAATACTTTCACCATTTCCGAGAAATGGCTCATGACCAAATCAGGGAATCGGTTAGGCATTATGTACTACGCAGGGAGGCCTCAGCTGAGTCCGGGAAAAACAAGCATCCCTTATAGGTTCCCAGCTTCAAGCACTGCAATCGAGAAACAATAGTACATTCAGCCCGTAGGATACAGTACTAATGTCATACGACCAGATGCTTTTACTGAGTTCCTATAAGAGAACCAGGCCATCCTATGCGAGTTCCCAGTGGACCCTCGGGTGCGAATGGGTTTGCCACAAAATGTGGTCTGCCACTGCCACCACTGGAGAGGGTTGTTTCCACAAAGGTTCTCAATGATCGGTCCCCAGATGCACATAACTATCAAGGTCCTATCCCGAAGTGGAGGAAATCCCCACACAAGATATTTCCAAGACAGTCGCAATCTGGGCGTGAAACACATCGCCACTCATCATGTCACATGCGAGTACAATATGTCCACTCTAATCCTAGGGTGCACTCAAGCCGGGTACTTGGCTTATCTCTCAGAAACAGTATCACCCAAGCCCACCAAACAGAAAACCAGTCCAGACAGTCCAGTATGATATATGATGCGGAAAATAAATACTGAAAACTGTAAATAAAGCTGTAAATAAAGCAGTAAACAAACAACAATACAATACAACAAGCCACATCAAACAAACATCACCCAATGAAACAGCAACACACAAGCGCTAGGAGAGACTCACAGGGGAACCAGAGATTATCTGGTGTGCAGTCCCCAGCAGAGTCGCCAGCTGTCGCTCCCGGGATTTTCATCTTAGTACAAACGCGAAAGTGGCGCGGAAAGGTTAGAGTCGCCAGCCAGACATTTTTATCCCGAAAGAAAGGGAAAGGTAATGTTGCACAAACCTGAGGAAGAAGGAAAGGACAAGGTCCTGCGAACCAAAGATCTGGATTCGGGAGTCGGTTACGACCTGGGAAGGTATTAGCACCCCAGATCGTCCGTCGTACCCGACGGGATCCACGCTTGCTCGTTTTGTTTCAAAAGGTGTGAAAAAATAACTGCTGCTGAATAAAACCGCTAACTGGAATGGAAATGAAATGAGAAAGGGAATCGGAAAAGAAAATGGAATGAAAGAGGGAAATGTAGGGAAAATAAAGAATGTGCTCGAACGGGCCTACCCCGCTGCCTACGTACCTCATCGGGATAACGAGGATCAGAGACGCCGTAGTTCCCCTAACTAAGGGTAGAAAAGAAAAGTTGCCTGTGAATTAGGGCTTGAACTGCCTATGCCATTACTCAGGTGTTGCAGACTCGGACGACGAGTGCGTAACCGTCTTGCAAAGTGACAAGTAGGAGCAAGTTCGCGGACGGAGCGAAGGAGATGAGAAAAGAATTCCCGTAGGAGAGACGCTTATTGTTTGTTTGTGCTTTTATGAAGCTTTTATGAGTGAAAGTTTGCATAGGTAAGTGTACCTAAGTCTTACTCAATGGGATGTGTACATCTCACATCATCCCGAAATGGAATGCGCAAGAGGCACACCTATCTATGGAGGAAATCCCCAAAGCTAGTCCCACAAGTGAAGGCTCAAGCACACTAACCTATTATCATTATTAAGTGTTTTTGTGGTTTTTTGGTTAAGAAGTGTTTTTTGGCTTTTTTTTGTGAGGTACTCATGCTAAGACCTATCCACCACGAGTGATGACTCACACCTCGCCCCGAAATGGAACGCGTGCAAGCATCTCATAGCAAGGTCTCATGTCACATGAAAGTACTCAACCTTTATTAAGTGAATTAGAATTAAGTTTGAAGATGAGAAGAGAGAGAGCGCCAAAGGATCTCAAAGGAAAAATTCTAAAGGGGACTAAAAATAATCCTAAGTGTTAACATGCGTGGATATCCTAAGGGTTAGTGAGGTTTCTATCCTAATGAAGAAAAGGAAAAGAAGAAAAAAGAATTAGAAACTAACTTACTTCCTAAGGAAGTTAAGTTGGTTCTAAAGAACAAAAAGGGAACCTATGAACAAAGCACAAAGTGCTAAGACAAAGACAATTAAAATGCATAAGAGATAGGAATGAAGTAATGCTTACCTCAATCTTCCCCCCTACAAAACAAAAGTTAGCATGATAATGCATATTGAAAGTAAAATCAAAGCATGAAAGCGATTAAGTACCATAAACGTCCTAGAATGGAACTAGGGTTAAAAATAAGACCTAAGTCTAAAGGTGAAGGTACTTAAAGGTTACATGACTTATAAAGTCAGTAGCTACATGATATAGGTCCCTAAGGATGCTAGGATACCTCACAAGATCAAACTATGTCAAACTATGTACAAAAAGTTCACCTAAGTTCACATGAATGCAAATTAGGGTTTATGGATGAAATATGAAGACATATGACTTACAAACATGAATTAATACATGAAATGAACATAAAAGTCAGTAATGAATGCTTATGAAGATGTATGAATTAATATACAATCATGGATGCAATGGATTAGGCATATGGAGCAATGAGAAGAAGATATGAGAAGAAACGAACAAAAATCGCATAAGATCGCACATGATGAAAGTTAAGGAAGAATGGCATGTGAATATGCATGAAATGATTATGGGTCAGTAGCATAAAAGGTATGAGATGCAATTAGAATGCATGAATAGGAATTAATGATTTCCACATAATTCAAGTTATTATTTAGAGGAGAAGAGAATCTATTTTAGGTTAAAGTTAATTCACATAAGTATGCACTTTAAAGCACCAAAACAAACCAAATGAGTATGGTCCAAAAAATTACCTATGACTGGAATTAAAGGCATACAAATGACCTATAATCAACTCTTAAAAGATACCAAAAAGTTCCTCAAGCAAATGGCATGAATGCCTTCCTATCATTTAAGTTATGCGACACATAAACACATGAATCAACCTAGGATCTAGGTGACATGGAAAAATAGCAAAAAGCCTTTAAAAATTATGAAATTAAATCCCTGGAATGATATAGTGATTATCTTACATTGTCCAAAAGGATTCCACAAAATTATGCACCAAAGTGCCAAAACAATTCCTTGATTAGCAAGGTAGCAATGAATGATCACCCAAAAACAACTCCACAAAGTGGATCAAAAAGGGCACTAAAAATTATGGAATAAAATGCCTAAGGAGCATAAAAATGTCACAAATTACAGTGATTAATCACACACAAAAAATAGGTTTCACACCTATGGGGAAAAATTGTTTTCGATCCCTTATGTCAAAATTCTCTATTTTGGGACAGCTTGTGATCTTAAATCCAAATAAAATATTAAAACCAACCAAATCTGGAAACAAAAAATATGACAAATTAATTAAGAGGATGAGGATCACTCATGAATTTTTCCAGAATTTTATCTCACCTAAAACTATTTTTAATAATTGCGACGAAACGGGCAAAAAAGTGGATTTTAAGGGGAAGTGAAAGGAATCGATCCTAATGGTTCGTAACCTAATCCCTAAGTTCCGAAATCGACACAAACCAACAATAATCACATATATATCCAATGCCTCAGGTGGGAGGGCTCAATATGCACCTTAAGTTATATGATCCTAAGTCGCATACAACTAGAATGATGCATTAAAGTAGAGAATCGAGATTACTTACTTGGTCGAAGTGCCGATTCTTTCACATAAAAGAAATCAAAAAAACTTCAAGCCAAGCCTTGTAATCTCCCATGAGCAAAATAAATGCTCATCTTCCATAATTGCTTTGTGAAGATCCCCCATAATCGAAACAAAAACAACGGCACAAAATATCATTTGAATCCAAAGGTATCCCACAAATAAAGTGGAATACCAACCAAACAACCGTCGTTAAGATCTTTGCGAGATCCTTGCATGAACTCAACAAACGCATTAGAAACCAAAAAGAGGTGCAACCGGAAGTTGCACCTATGCCTCACAACTCCAAATCAAGTAGAAATATGAATATACGAGTCATGGACATGCATTGAAATTTACGTTTCAAAACGGGGCAGCACTTATGCTCTAACATAAAAAACATGCAAACTCAAATCGGAATCAAACAAATTTACATGCAATGAATGGAAAATGATCAACAAACATATATACAAGTCAAAACAAGATCAATGCATCAAAATCGCACCAAACCGAACTTAAAAAGCCTTAAAACGAAAAAACGCGTCAAAAATCACCGACTCGGAATTGAACGAAAATCGCATGGTAACTTGCAAACGTGCCAACGGATTCAAATATGCAATCGGATTTTGAAAATTCCGCTCGGAAGTGATACTTTTTGGCCAATTTCGTCGGCTGGCAGTAATGAAATAGTCGGAAAAAATTGTCCGAAATCGACTAAAAAGTTCACCAATGGCTCCGGAATAATCAACAAAGTCAATTTACACTATTCACATTCGCGAAAACGCGCTACGGTTAGGAAGTTATGACCAAAACGCACTTATCGACACGCGACACATGAACAACATCAACAATTAAGCTTCAACCTATCCTATTTCAAATTTGCACATTGAAACAAGCATGAATTTAAAAGTCAAGCACTTCAATCAATATCAAGTTATAATAATTAGCTCTCTTAGGAATTTTGTCAAACACCTAACATTCACCGATTATTCTATGTCAACTTTACCAAGCCTTTTCAATCATGCACCACAACAATTATTAGGATAAATTAATCAAGAATCAATCAATAATCAAATCATGAATCAATGCACATAATCTCCACAAGATTAATTCAACTTCAAAATTCAATTCAAGAAACAATTCAACAATTATTCATGAATTAAAGTTTAAGAAGCTTACCGAATGAAGAATCGACGAAGAAATTGCGAATCCGAAGGAAGTGAGACGCGATCATGAACGGAGGAGAGGAGGAGAGGCCGCGCGGCTGCCGGTGGCGGAAGATGGTGGTCTTACGGTGGTGAAGTTGACCGGAGGTGGTGGTTCGTGGCGGCTCGGCTACCGGAAGCTTGATCGGAATTGTTGTGTTCTTGAGTTCTTGATGAAGTTGTTGTTGTGTTCTTGAGAAAGAATTGAGAGAATGAACTTTGATCCTTTAGAGAGAGTTTGTGAGAGTTTTTTGGTGTTTGTAAATTATGATGGAAGTTATGAAACAAATTGTGGGTCAAAAGAATATATAGTGGAGTGTAAAATGAAAGGCAAAAGGTAGAATTTCGGCTTAAGTGAAAATAACAATATCTTCGGCAAGAAATTTCGACTCTGAGCCTTCCACAATATCGTCCGCCTCTGAATCACAGTTACAACACAAAAATAACGGACGTCATACGATCAAAATCGAGTGCGATCGATACGTTTAAGCTGCAAGACGTCACTGAATAAGTTGTTTTTTCGGCTTATTTGGTGTCCGCTACTCGAAAATGTGACGAGGCCAACCTCTTCGGAGCATAATCTCGACTCGACTTTGTCATCAAAGTTGTAAATCTATGAGTCAGTGACCTGGTGTTAAAATCTAAGCTCAACCGGACAAACGACGAGGGAGATATGAATTTTCTCGTGAAACCACTTTCAGCATTTTTCTTCGGTTCAGCACTTCAGTTTTGTGAAATAAACCAAAACGACAATCTTTGGAGCACCGTTCGAACTTACTTTTGTATTTGAAATTGAAGAGGATAAAATTTGTGAACCAACGCTTCAAGAACGGATGATATCCGATGAAAATTGACCGAGTTATGAATTTTACAAAATTTGACAGACAGTGCACTGCATCAAAGAACCTTACTGGTAATTCGCATTTTCGAGATCCTTCCGCTTGGACCTAACCCAAACTGAATTCACCTAATGAAGATAACATCTAAACGGAATTTTAGGCACCGAAACAACATCAATTCGATGAACGAGCCAAGAGTTATGAATTTTTTAGTGTTCAAAACTCACCGGTTCAGCACTGTTTTTCACTATGTCGACTCTAAAGACTCGCACATTCTGAGATCTTCTTCAAAGAATCAGTTCTCGGCCAAAACCCAAAAGTTAGAAAGGATATCAAGACGGAACTTTTGGCATATGAATCTCTCAGACATGTTGACCCAATCAGAAGTTACGAACTCTTGAATACCGCTAGCACAGTTAATCGGCGAAACCGAAATTTCAAAAACAAATAAATCCCGCCATTTTCCTTGATGAATTGGCCTCCGAGCCGAACACAAAAGTTGTAGAGAATAATGAAACGGTCTAAACTATTGAGTTTCAAGCCAAAATGAGTTTCCGAGCATAAGTTACAACTTTTGCAAACTGCACCATAAAACTGATATTCTGCTTAAACTCCTTTGAATCAACCGAGAACTTTTGGTTTCTTCTAAGATTCTTGTGCACGTTCCGCATGAAAAAATAAAGGCCAGTCGCAACCTGTGAAAGCTCAAATGGAGATGTATATTCATGTATGTTTATGATGCAATTGTGATCTAAATGCAATGCAATGTATGAAAGGATATGCTAAATGGCATGAAAATGAGAGGGCAAATTTTGAGGTATCACAGTAAGAAGATAGCAACTGAAGAGGTGACAACTCCTGCTCCTAGTCAAGGCACTTTTGAAAAAGAAGTTGAAGAGTTCATGAGAATAATTAAGAAAAGCGACTATAAGGTGGTTGAACAGCTGAATCAAACTCCATCTAAGATATCCATTCTGTCACAGTTAATGTGTTCTCAAGCTCACCGGGAGGCTCTGCTAAAAGTTTTGCAAATGGCATATGTACCACAAGAGGTAACTGTTAACCAGTTGGAGGCCGTGGTAGCTAGTGTGAACGCCAACCATGGGTTGGGATTCACAGATAGAGATCTCACTTCTGAGAGCCGCAATCACAACAAGGCCCTACACATCACCGTGGAGTGTATGGGTGTTGTTCTATCACATGTCTTGGTAGAAACAAGCTATTCTCTTAATGTGCTTCCTAAGAAGGCCCTAATGAAGTTGAATGTTGATGGTATTGTCTTACGACCCAGTGATTTGATTGTAAAAGCCTTTGACGGGTCCCGGAGGTCTGTGTTCGGAGAGGTGGAGCTACCAGTAAAGATTGGGTCTCAGGTATTCAAGAGTAAATTCTATGTTATGGATATTGAACCCGCTTATAGCTGTCTGCTAGGACGTCCTTGGGTTCATGCTGCTGGCGCAACAACATCCACGTTGCATCAGAAGTTGAAGTATGTGGTAGACGGCCAGGTTGTTACTATATGCAGAGAAGAGGATATTTTCGTAAGTCATCTGTCGACTTTCAAGTATGTGGAAATGGACAGGGAAATTTATGAAACACTTTGCCAGGCTTTTGAAATGGTTAATGTTAGTACTTTGTCTCCGGTGGCTGCAGTCCAAAGCCAAGAGAAGGAAGGGACTCCTATTTACTCCTACAAGCAAGCTAAGGAAGTAGTCCAATCAGGAAATGCACAGGGCTGGGGCAAGCTGTAACACCCTTCTACCCAAAACATAATATTTAAATACTATCAGAGTAATCATCTAAAAGGGTATCACATTTTCATCATAAATAAACACAAACAGTGTCCTGTCCCGTAACACGGGTTAATCAACATCAAAATACCATAAATCATTTCACAACGGAATTTAACTTCATAATTCAAAACTTCATAAAAATCATTTTCACCATCCTGAATTTAACATCATAAAATGGAAAACATTATCCAGATAACAACATACTGAAAACAGTTTAACAAAAAAAACTCATCCCAGTGTTACATGACACAAAGCAGGACACATAACCAGAACCACTCCTAAGGGACACTAAAGCACGCTCCGAGACTCATGCATTACTCCTATTGCACTGCAGGACTATTCTTCGACATCTGCAAGTTACCCACGAAAGAGGCAACATTTCCAAGCAGGCAGGGTGAGTAAACATAATATATCATAAACTTACAAGAATATAGAATCATAAATAAATTAGTACACATATCATTACATCGTCAACTACAAAATTCAGCATCAACCACAACACTATCATGAAATCAATCAACACCAACACAGTCATGAAATTCATCCAGAATATGCAATTCTACATCCTGATATGCAATATGCATGTGGTACCATTTTCATCGTGAGATGAATACATGACCATCAACCCTCGACAAGGGAGCACACCATAATCATCGAGACACTTCAATCCACACAATGGGATTGAAGCAAATAAATAGGCCGAAGCCCCATCGTGAATGTTATGAAATGCAATGATGCGCTACATCGAAAAATTCATCAAAACAATTCGCATCATTCATTTCAATCAGCAAAACAACCATCAAATATATATATATATATATATATATATATATATATATATATATATATATATATATATATATATATATATCATCATGACATTACACCCTGAACACTGGTTTTCTAACTACTCTGACACATTAAGAATTAACCCGTACCCGGTAATTTATAAGGTAATTATAAGGTTATTTCACATATTCATTTTTCAAAAACTATTGCATTTTTATCATTTCTATTCATCAAAATAAAGTTCAGTTTGTACTCTTTCCGACGCTTCAAATGGAATGCGAATCGGACTTACGGTTTAAAAGATATGAATTTTTAAAGAATTAAAAATTGTCCTTCCAACAGTGTTAACCGGTTAACCAAAACGTTAACCGGTTAACGCCTGCGTAATTTCAGAAAATGCCCCAAAACTTCCAATGGTTAACCGGTTAACCAAAGCGTTAACCGGTTAACGCACGCGTTTCAACAGTCTTCTGCTACACAATTACAGACTGTTCCAAATTCCAAAAACTCCCAAACCCCATTACGGATTTCACATCATAACACCCAAAAACCATTCAAAAACATCAATTAAACCTCAACAACATCCAGACAACAATTATACAGACAAATATACGATTATAACTCATTCTAATCGCTCTAATTCATCAAGATTTCTCATAAAACTCAACCTAACTCAAAACCCCAAAAACTCCTAAAATTCATACCATCCTAATCCATTCATATTCCAATTCCTATACATTTATCATAGATTATGAAAACTCCCCATATCTTAGAGAATTTCGCCGCTTTACACTCTTCTCTTGGGTTCTCCACAGCCTCCTGACTCTGAGCTTCTCCTTTCTTCAGAGCACTTCTCCAAACACGATAGAAAACAAAAATATGAGAAACTGATCGTATTCTCTTCTTTGGACATATATCCCAGTTTAGCCTTTTCCCATATTACCCTCATGATTTCACAAAAGGACCATCTTACCCTTTTCTTTAATATATTTTTAATAATAAAAATAAAATAGTATAATAAAACACTATTTATCCTTATTATATAAAATTACTCATTTTCTCCAAAATTCTCAAAATAATCCAAACTCTCCAAATTTTTCTAAATTAATTAAATAAATAATTAAATAATTAAATTTAGATTTTCGGGGCGTTACAACTCACCCCTACTTAAAGAATTTTCGTCCTCGAAAATTACCTGAAGTAAATAGAGTCGGATACGACTCCCTCATCTGATCTTCGCGCTCCCAAGTCCAACTTTCTCCAGCTGGTCCTCCCCACAATACCTTCACTAAAGCAATTTCCTTGCCTTGAAGTCGCTTTAATTCCCTACCATCAATCCTTACTGGTACAACTTCGATCGTCAGATTATCTCTCACCTGAACATCATCTATCTGAATTACATGCGACGGGTCCGAAATGTACTTCCTCAACTGCGATACATGGAATACATCAAGTAAATTCGCAAGAGAGGGAGGTAAAGCCACCCAATAGGCCACTTCCCCTATCCTCTGCATAATCTGATACGGACCGACGAAACATGGAGTGAGCTTTCTAGACTTTAAAGCTCTTCCCACACCAGTCATAGGAGTAACTCTTAAGAACACATGATCTCCCTCTTGGAACTCAAGTGCTTTCCTTCTCTTATCGTGATAACTCTTTTGACAACTCTGCGACGTTTTCATCCTTTCCTGAATCATTTTTATCTTTTTAGTTGTTTCTTGGACAATCTCTGGCCCAAGCACCAAACTCTCTCCTGACTCATACCAACATAATGGAGTACGACAACGTCTACCATACAACGCCTCATATGGAGCCATCCCGATACTAGCATGAAAACTGTTATTGTACGTAAACTCGACCAACGACAAATGACTATCCCAAGACCCTCCTTGATCTAATACACAAGCTCTCAGAAAATCTTCTAAAGATTAGATTGTTCTTTCCGTCTGGCCATCAGTTTGCGGGTGATAAGTAGAACTCATCCTCAACTTAGTACCCAAGGCATCCTGCAAACTCTTCCAAAACCTCGATGTAAACCGCGGATCTCTATCTGATACAATACTTGAAGGTACACCATGCAACTTCACAATTTCCTCAATATAAATCTCATCTAACCTTTGCATGGAATGGTTAATCCTCATCGGCAAGAAATGTGCCGACTTAGTTAACCGATCAACAATTACCCAAATCAAATCATTACCTCTAGTAGTCTTAGGTAACCCAGTCACGAAATCCATGGAAATACTATCCCATTTCCACTCAGGAACATTCAATGGTTGCATCATACCTGAAGGTCTCTGATGTTCTATCTTTGACTTCTGACATGTCAAACAAGCATATACAAATTCAGCAATGTCTCTTTTCATACCCGGCCACCAAAACAACCTGCGTAAATCCTGATACATCTTCGCAGCACCAGGATGAATACTCAGTCGACTCTTGTGCCCCTCTTCTAAAATTCTCTTTTTAATTCCTGAAATATCCGGAACACATACTCTATCTCGGAATCTTAAAACCCCATCTTCATCAACTCGAAAGTCACCTACATTACCTTGATCAACCAACATCAATTGATCAACTAGTTTCAAATCAGATTTCTGACCCTTACGAATCTCTTCCAAAATCTCACTGGTCAGCTTTAACATTCCCAATTTCACACTATCAGTAGTAGTTTCACACAACAAACTCATATCTCTGAATTGCTCAATCATTTCCAATTCTTTCACCATAAGCATTGAAATATGCAACGACTTCCTACTCAAAGCATCAGCCACAACATTTGCCTTACCCGGATGGTAATTCAAATCAAAATCAAAATCTTTCAAAAATTCAAGCCACCGCCTCTGTCTCATATTTAACTCTTTCTGGTCAAACAAGTATCTTAAACTTTTGTGATCACTGAATACTTCAAATTTCGAACCAAACAAGTAGTGCCTCCAAATCTTAAGCACAAACACCACAGCTGCTAACTCTAAGTCGTGAGTAGGATAGTTCCTCTCATGAACTCTTAACTGTCTAGAAGCGTAAGCAACCACCTTATTATCCTGCATCAAAACTCCACCAAGACCCATCTTGGAAGCATCACAATAAACTACAAAGGACTCATCTGGATTCGGTAAGACCAACACTGGCGCGGTCGTTAATCTTTTCTTCAGTTCTATGAAACTCTCTTCACAAGCAACATCCCACACATACGCTTGACCCTTCCTAGTCAATTGCGTCAACGGTAAAGCTATCTTAGAAAAACCTTCAATGAACTTACGATAGTAACCAGCCAACCCAAGAAAACTACGAATTTCTGTAGCTGACTTCGGAGTCTCCCACTGCAATACCGCATCAATCTTTGAAGGATCCACCGAAATTCCACCACTTGAAATTACATGGCCGAGGAAACTCACTTCCCTTAGCCAAAATTCACACTTAGATAATTTAGCAAACAATTTCTTTTCTCTCAACACTTGCAACACAACTCTCAAATGCTCGACATGTTCCTCTTCTGATTTAGAATATACCAAGATGTCATCTATGAAAACCACCACGAACTTATCCAGATACTCATGAAAGATTCTATTCATATATTACATAAACACACCAGGTGCATTAGAAACCCCAAACGGCATCACCGTATACTCATAATGCCCATATCTCGTCCTAAAAGCTGTCTTCGGAATATCATCAGCTTTAACTCGAATCTGATGATAACCAGACCTCAGATCAATTTTACTAAAGACACAAGCAACTACTAGTTGATCCATCAAATCATCGATCCTCGGAAGTGGGTACTTATTCTTGATAGTCACTTTATTCATCTGTCGGTAATCGACACACAATCTCATACTACCATCCTTCATAACAAGCAACACCGGAGCACCCCAATGAGAAACATTGGGTCTAATGAACCTCTTCTCTAACAATTCTTCCAATTTTTTCTTCAACTCATTCAACTCAGAAGCCTACATTCTATAAGGAGCCATCGAGACAGGACTCGTACCCGGTACTAAGTCCACAGAAAAATTAATCTCACGTTTCGGTGGTAAATCACTTATATCACCAGGAAACACATCTTGAAATTCACAAACCACAGGCAACTCTGCACTGACAGTCTTATCATCAACTTGCAATGAGGTAGACACTGCAAACATCAAAGCTTCATCTAAAACAAGTGCATCCACTTGCTTAGCAGATAAAAACATCAACTCACCATTCCCGCTCAAATCAGGGAACTGCACCGTCTTACTATAACAGTTAATATGAACATAATTGAATTCCAACCAGTTCATACCAAGGATAACATCGATTTGGTGTAATGGTAGGCACACCAAATCCATCACAAAATTCTTCTCTAAAATTTTCAAAGGACATTTCAAACAGACAAGCATGGTAGTCACAAAACCATTAGCAGGAGTCTCTATTATCATATTACCATTCATATTAGACAACTTTAAACCCAATCTATTAGCACACTCAAGAGAAATAAATGAATGTGTAGCTCCAGTGTCAATAATAGCAATCAACTCAATATTATTAATAAAACAGGTACCTCTGATCAAGTTGTCCTTCTTTGGAGCTTCTGAACCAGCTAATGTAAAAACTCTTCCAGCATTCTGAGTAGTAGCAGCATTCTTCTTTGGTTTCTGGCATTGGGTGCTGATATGCCCCTGTTCACCACAATTGTAATAGGTTGGGCCTTCATTAGGATAATCACTCACCTTATGCCCAAGCTTGCCACAACGGTAACATTTCATAACTCTGGTGGTACACACATCGTCCTTATGACCTGCCTCTCCACACTTGTAACACTTAACAGGTACATTAGCAGCTCCCCTACTTTGCTTCTTCTCATCATATGCCTTGTGCTTCCCCTTATCACCAGTAGTCACATAAGGTTTTCCTCTATACTGACTCTTGCCTTTCTTCTCGCTCAGCTATTTATAGTGAGCTGACCGAGCTCGGCTGTCCTCATCATAAATACGGCTCTTATCCACCAACTCTGCATACTTACGAATTTGTTGGCATCCAATTCCCTGCTTAATTTCAAGTCTCAGCCCATTCTCAAACTTAAGGCACTTGGAAAGTTCAGCATCTGCCCTGTTGTAGTGAGGACAAAACTTCACCAACCTTTCAAATTTGGCAGCATACTCTGCCACAGTCAAGTTTCCTTGCTTCAGCTCAATGAATTCTATCTCCAACTTACCACGAGCATCTTCCGGAAAATAATTCTTAAGGAACTCCGCCTTAAACACAGTCCAAGTCACCACAACAGCCTCATCCTCGAGACGCTGACGGGTATTATCCCACCAGTCTTCAGCTTCCTCAGACAAAATATGAGTTCCAAATTGAACTTTTTGCGTGTCAGCACACGCCATCATTCTGAAAATCTTCTCAATTGCCTTGAGCCACTTCTATGCACTCACCGGGTCATGAGTTCCTTCAAACACAGGTGGATTATTCCTCTGGAATTTCTCCAAGGCACGAAACTCATCATGCACATTGTTTCGAGCAGTAGTCTGAGCAAGAGCTGCAATAGCATCAGTGAGAGCACGCGGATTGTTTCCAGCCATTCTGCACAACACTTACCACATCAGAAGAGATTAATCGTTAAATAAATAACGACTTGACAACTGACTGACAACAACAAGACTTGGCCGGACAGACCGACCTGCTCTGATACCACTAATGTAACACCCTTATACCCAAAACATAATATTTAAATACTATCAGAGTAATCATCTAAAAGGGTATCACATTTTCATCATAAATAAACACAAACAGTGTCCTGTCCCGTAACACGGGTTAATCAACATCAAAATACCATAAATCATTTCACAGCGGAATTTAACTTCATAATTCAAAACTTCATAAAAATCATTTTCACCATCCTGAATTTAACATCATAAAATGGAAAACATTATCCAGATAACAACATACTGAAAACAGTTTTACAAAAGAAACCCATCCTAGTGTTACATGACACAGAGCAGGACACATAACCAGAACCACTCCTAAGGGACACTAAAGCACGCTCCGAGACTCATGCATTACTTCTATTGCACTGCAGGACAATTCTTCGACATCTGCAAGTTACCCACGAAAGAGGCAACATTTCCAAGCAGGCAGGGTGAGTAAACATAATATATCATAAACTTACAAGAATATAGAATCATAAATAAATTAGTACACATATCATTACATCGTCAACTACAAAATTCAGCATCAACCACAACACTATCATGAAATCAATCAACACCAACACAGTCATGAAATTCATCCAGAATATGCAATTCTACATCCTGATATGCAATATGCATGTGGTACCATTTTCATCGTGAGATGGATACATGACCATCAACCCTCGACAAGGGAGCACACCATAATCATCGAGACACTTCAATCCACACAATGGGATTGAAGCAAATAAATAGGCCGAAGCCCCATCGTGAATGTTATGAAATGCAATGATGCGCTACATCGAAAAATTCATCAAAACAATTCGCATCATTCATTTCAATCAGCAAAACAACCATCAAATATTCATATATATATCATCATGACATTACACCCTGAACACTGGTTTTCTAACTACTCTGACACATTAAGAATTAACCCGTACCCGGTAATTTATAAGGTAATTATAAGGTTATTTCACATATTCATTTTTCAAAAACTATTGCATTTTTCTCATTTCTATTAATCAAAATAAAGTTCAGTTTGTACTCTTTCCGACGCTTCAAATGGAATGCGAATCGGACTTACGGTTTAAAAGATATGAATTTTCAAAGAATTAAAAATTGTCTTTCCAACAGTGTTAACCGGTTAACCAAAACGTTAACCGGTTAACGCCTGCGTAATTTCAGAAAATGCCCCAAAACTTCCAATGGTTAACTGGTTAACCAAAGCGTTAACCGGTTAACGCACGCGTTTCAGCAGTCTTCTGCTACACAATTACAGACTGTTCCAAATTCCAAAAACTCCCAAACCCCATTACGGATTTCACATCATAACACCCAAAAACCATTCAAAAACATCAATTAAACCTCAACAACATCCAGACAACAATTATACAGATAAATATACGATTATAACTCATTCTAATCGCTCTAATTCATCAAGATTTCTCATAAAACTCAACCTAACTCAAAACCCCAAAAACTCCTAAAATTCATACCATCCTAATCCATTCATATTCCAATTCCTATACATTTATCATAGATTATGAAAACTCCCCATATCTTAGAGAATTTCGCCGCTTTACACTCTTCTCTTGGGTTCTCCACAGCCTCCTGACTCTGAGCTTCTCCTTTCTTCAGAGCACTTCTCCAAACACGATAGAAAACAAAAATATGAGAAACTGATCGTATTCTCTTCTTTGGACATATATCCCAGTTTAGCCTTTTCCCATATTACCCTCATGATTTCACAAAAGGACCATCTTACCCTTTTCTTTAATATATTTTTAATAATAAAAATAAAATAGTATAATAAAACACTATTTATCCTTATTATATAAAAATACTCATTTTCTCCAAAATTCTCAAAATAATCCAAACTCTCCAAACTTTTCTAAAATAATTAAATAAATAATTAAATAATTAAATTTAGATTTTCGGGGCGTTACACAAGCTGCTAGAAATGGAAAAGAAAGATGACAAGTTCGGTCTTGGTTATCAACCTGGTGGGTCCAACTGGTCTCAAGGTAGTAAGTCCATAACGTTCACAAGTGCTGGAATGCTCGACTAAAACAACATTTATGCAACGAATGAAGAGGGGGATAGTGGCTACGACTTGGATAACTGGATTCACCAATGTGCACCTGGGGAGGAGCTCCGGAACTGGTCGGCTGAAGATTTTGTTCAAGTTACTTTGCAGTCAAAGTAATTTTCTTTGTTTCCATTTAATCATACTGCATGTCAAATCCTGCACTCTGCCCAAGGTGCACGGATCCATCTGTAGGGGCACCATGCTTTTAATGCATTTATTTTTTCCATGAAATAAAGGACATTTTTCAAGCAAATTGTGTTTTTTTCTTTCGTTTTAAAATTTTTTCACAGAAATAAAATGGCTATGTTTTTCTTTTTCCTGTGTTTTTGTTTGTTTGCGTCTCCTTTGAAAAAAAACTGATTCTGAAATAAGCACATAATTTATGAAATGTTGATCATTCGGATTCCTGTGATAACGTTCCTGCTATGACCATGCATGACTTCGACAATCCTATCTACCAAGCCGATGAAGGGGTTGAGGAAGACTGTGAACTCCCGGAAGAATTGGCTAGGTTGTTGAAACAAGAGGAAAGGGTAATTCAGCCTCATCAGGAAGAAGTAGAGATAGTCAACATCGGGTCTGAGGATGTAAAGAAAGAGATAAAGATTGGGGCTAGTCTGCAGGCCGAGGTAAAGAAGGAATTGATTGGTATGCTACAAGAATATGTGGATATCTTCACCTGGTCGTATCAAGATATGCCAGGACTGGATACTGACATTGTTGTACACAAGCTGCCACTAAGAGAAAACTGTCCTCCGGTGAAACAAAAGTTGAGAAGAACTCGCCCTGACATGGAAATGAAGATCAAGGAGGAGGTTCAAAAGTAGTGGGATGCTGGATTCCTTGCTGTAACCAGTTACCCACCTTGGGTAGCTAACGTTGTGCCTGTACCAAAGAAAGATGGCAAGGTCCAGATGCGTGTTGATTACCAGGATCTAAACAGAGCAAGTCCAAAGGACGACTTTCCATTACCTCACATTGATGTACTGGTAGATAACACCGCTCAGTTCTCGGTATTTTCTTTCATGGATGGCTTCTCCGGGTACAATCAGATCAAGATAGCGCCGGAAGACATGGAGAAGACGACGTTCATTACCCCATGGCATACATTCTGTTATAAAGTTATTCCCTTTGGGTTAAAGAATGCCGGGGCAACGCATCAACGGGCTATGGTAACTTTGTTCCACGACATGATACACAAGGAAATTGAGTGTTATGTAGACGATATGATTGCCAAGTCTCGGGATGAAGAAGAACATTTGGTCAATCTCAAAAAGCTGTTTGATAGGTTGATAAAGTACAAATTGAGGTTGAATCCAAACAAATGCACTTTTGGAGTGCGGTCCGGTAAATTGCTGGGTTTCATTATTAGCCAAAGAGGAATTGAGGTAGATCCTGCAAAAGTAAAAGTGATACAAGAAATTCCTGCACCGAAAA
Source organism: Lathyrus aphaca (assembly GCA_963966055.1). Lineage (NCBI taxonomy): Eukaryota > Viridiplantae > Streptophyta > Magnoliopsida > Fabales > Fabaceae > Lathyrus > Lathyrus aphaca. The sequence goes on from OZ014523.1 coordinate 279,063,433, forward strand.
TAGAAAAAGAAGTGCGTGGGTTTTTAGGGAGGTTAAACTACATTTCTCGGTTTATATCTCATCTAACTGCCACATGCGAGCCAATATTCAAATTGTTGAGAAAAGAACAAATGGTCAGGTGGAATGAGGACTGCCAAAGAGCCTTTGAAAAGATAAAAGAATATTTGAGGGAGCCTCCGATTCTAATGCCTCCAGTTCCAGGACAGCCACTTATCATGTACTTGACTGTGTTAGAAGGGTCGATGGGGTGTGTGCTAGGCCAACATGACAAGTCTGGTCGAAAAGAGCATGCTATTTACTACCTTAGCAAAACGTTTACCGACTGTGAATCCCGTTATTCACTTCTCGAGAAAACTTGTTGCGCTTTGGCATCGGCTGCTCGCCGACTAAGAAAGTACATGTTGACCCACACCACATTGATAATCTCAAAAATGGACCCTGTCAAGTATATTTTCAAGAAACCAACATTAACCGGAAGGCTTGCAAGGTGGAAGATGATATTAACAGAGTATGACATACATTATACTTCCCAGAAAGCCATCAAAGGAAGCGTATTGTCGGATTATCTTGCACAACAACCACTTGAGGACGACTATCAGCCGATGAAGTTTGATTTCCCTGATGAGGACATCATGTACCTCAAAGCAAAAGATTGCGAGGAACCACTTCCGGAGGAGGGGCCAGACCCTGAATCCCAATGGAAGTTGATGTTTGATGGGGCAGTCAATATCAACGGACGTGGAGTTGGTGCTGTTCTTATCACCCCCGAAGGTGTTCATTTTCCCTTCGCTGCTAGAATTACTTTTGGCTCCACCAACAATGAAACGGAGTACGAGGCATGCATAATGGGAATAGAGGGGGCTATTAATATTCGGATTAAGACCCTCGATATATACGAGGCGTGCATAATGGGAATAGAGAGGGCTATTAACCAGATTACCAGCAAGTGGTTTACACATACAGAACATTTAATTCCTTATAGGGATTACGCCAGAAGATTGTTGATGTTCTTCACAACAGTTAACCTTCAATATATACCATGAGATGAGAATCAATTTGTCGATGCATTGGCTACTCTTTCTTCGTCCATCAAAGTCTTGTGTTGGAACTATGTGCCCAGGATTGGCATTTCCAGGATTGACACACCAGCTTATGCTTTCTCTATAGACGCAATGTCTGATGAGAAACCTTGGTATTTTGATATCAAGCTTTTCCTGGAAAAACAAGAATACCCAGCTGGAGCATCATCCAACGACAAGAAGACCTTGAGGCGACTTCCTGCTAGTTTCTTCTTGAATGCAGATGGAGTTCTGTATAAGAGGAAATTTGACATGGTCTTGCTTAGATGCGTGGATAGACACGAAGCAAATCTGTTAATGCAGGAAGTTCATGAGGGATCTTTCGGTACTCATGCAGGAGGACATGCAATGGCTAAGAAGTTGTTGAGATCAGGGTACTATTGGATAACAATGGATGCAGACTGTTGTTCGTATGCCCGTAAGTGCCACAAGTTCCAGATTTATGCAGACAAGGTGCATGTTCCTCCTAGACCGCTCAATGTCATGTCATCTCCTTGTCCCTTTTCTATGTGGGGCATTGACATGATCGGGAAGATAGAGCCTACTGCTTCAAATGGTCACCGCTTCATCTTGGTTGCAATTGATTATTTCACCAAATGGGTTGAAGCAACATCTTATGCCAATGTCACTCGCCAAGTGGTAGCCAGATTTCTGAAGAAAGACATCATTTGCAGATACGGAGTGCCCGAGCGAATCATTACTGATAATGGTTCCAATTTTAACAACAAGATGATGGCAGAACTGTGTCGGGACTTCCAGATTTAGCATCACAATTCTTCTCCTTACCGACCAAATATGAATGGTGCGGTAGAGGAAGCTAATAAGAACATTAAGAAGATTGTACAGAAGATGGTTGTCACTTACAAAGATTGGCATGAGATGTTACCATTTGCGCTGCATGGGTACCGAACGTCAATCAGGACGTCAACCGAGGCAACTCCCTTCTCCTTAGTGTATGGCATGTAGGCAGTCTTGCCTGTTGAGATAGAAATTCCTTCTTTACGTGTGATGATGGATGTGAAGCTTGATGAGGCTGAGTGGTGCGTGCTCCATATAATCAATTGTGTCTAATTGAGGAAAAGAGATTAACAACTATCTGTCATGGTCAGCTTTATCAGAGGAGAATGAAGCGAGCTTTCGATCAATGAGTATGTACTCGGAAGTATCAAGTAGGCGAGCTTGTACTTAAAAGGATCATTCCTCTAGGTTCAGATCACAGGGGAAAGTGGACCCCAAACTACGAAGGCCCATTCATAGTAAAGAAAGTTTTCTCTGGTGGGGCACTGAAGCTCACAACTCTGGAGGGAGAAGACTTCCAATGCCCTGTTAATTCAGACGCTTTTAAAAAATACTTCGCATAAAAGACCCGCTGGACACAAAAACAAAATTAAATTCCAGGCAAGAAAAGGGCATCCCGACGAGCTAAAAACAGAATAAAAAGCTCGGGAAAAAGTTAGGGAAAAAAATGTACACCTGCTGAGTTAAAAAGCCACATTGGACGACTCATAAAAAAAAGGGTATCCCGGTGGATTGAAAATCCGAAAGGGCGATTCACACAAAACTAGGGAATAAGCGAACAACTGCGATCCGGGTAATCTGTATCGAATCATCGTTTCGTACAATCTGACAATACCAGAAAGGTAGGAATCAGTCCCCTCATCTTCTTCAGAAAGCAAAGGCAAGAACGAAAAGTCTTGAAGACATGTTGGTCATAGCATGAAGGAAACTCATTGGAATGTCGTGTACATTTCCATTAGGATAGTTTCTTTTCTCAATTTTATGGTTGCTACCTCTTTCCAGGTAGTTGCTTTCTGATGTAAAACTTTGCCTATTCAGAGGCCATTCAATAAATGAATATTCAGTCAAAAGCTGTGTTGTGTTTTGTTTACTTTGTTTGCAAAAATGTCCTGAATTTTTGGCAAAAAGAACATGGCATTTGAAACATGGTGATTTTTTCTAAAAAAATGACATTGCAGGGAAACATTTAAAACCATCTTTGAGTGTCCGGTGACAATGGATGAGCAGATCATACTATGCAAGTCCCTGGGGCACATGTGTGTATACTGTTGTTGCAGGTTTTGCAGGATGGTGGCATATATCCCCAAGCAGAGAATGTTCCCCCAGCTGAGTTAGAGCAGGTTGAATCCCCAGCAGAACTCCAAGGCTAATTGAAGAGCTTTCATCCCCAAGCGGATTGTATTTCCACAAGTGAAGTATTCCCAACAGGCAGCTGAATGTTTGATTTCCCCACAAAGTTCATGTTTGGTTTTCACTCCTATCAGTGAAATATTCCCTAGAGAAGTCGCCAATTTATTCGTCAATGTGATGATACAAACAATTATTCATCCCCCTAACCAGAGTTAAGTGTCAAAGCATATCGACCTGGTTCTCCCCTGCAGAGTTGTGATTCTTGTTGCCAATCAGGCATTTGTTTGATGCTCGTATGCACCCCCAACACTCGTCGGTGTTTGATAGTTGCTTTTGCTCGTATGCACACCCCATCACTCGTTGGTGTTTGATATTTGCTTTTGCTCGTCTGCATTCCCCAACACTCGTCTGTGTTTGTTATCTGTTTGAAGCTCGTTTGCATTGTCTGGATACTCGTCTGTATCATCCCTCACACTCGTCTGTGTTTGCTTATATCCATATGTACTGATTTGATAATCGCTTTGGTACTCATCTGTATTGCTACTCCAAATGCTCGCCTGTGTTGGATTTTTGGTACTCGTCTGTATTGCTACTCCAAATGCCCGTCTGTGTTGGGTTTCTGGTATTCATCTGTACCAGTGGCTGATATTCGACTGTATCATCGCCTGAAGCGCTCGTCTGCATTCATCGTCTGATATTCGTTTATATCATTGACTTATGGAACTCGTTTGTGTTCTCTTGATGATCATCCAATACTCGTCTGTGTTAAAGAGGTTTGAAGTCCTGAAGGTAGGATTAAACGTCAAAATGGTTACCGGTCCTGGCGTAACAGGTTATCCGAAGGAGGTTCGTCTATTTCAGACTCCACTTATCTACGTAAGATTTGTGAAGAGGGTTCGTCCAGTCCTAACGTCGCACCTGGCATAACAGGTTATCTGAAGAAAACTCGTTTGTCTTAGACCATATATTTATGGAGGATATATGAAGAGGGTTTGTCTATCCTGATTATGCATGTCTATCCCACAGACTTAAGTGCATCACCAGTCCTGGCGTAACGGGTTATCCGAAGGAGGTTCGTCTGTCTCAAGTCATATATATTTATAAAAATATATGAAGAGGGCTCGTATGTCCAGTTCCTGGCATAATAGGTTTACTTGAAGAGAGCTCGTATGTCCAGTTCCTGGCGTAACAGGGTTACTTGAAGAAGACTCGTCTGTCTAAGTTTTCTTATCCAGCGTAATAGTTCAATTTGGAAGAAGCTTGTCTACTTTTCCTTCACTTCAGTTATCCAGAGTGTTATTTGGTTGGGTTTATTTCCCATTTTCTGCATTCTCTAGAAGAGTGCAAATTTCAGGTCTTCTTGGTATTCAACCACAGTTTATCTTGAACGGTCGATAGTCCGTGCTATCGTCCTTTTCAGATTAATAGTTGTTTGAATAGGGGCAGCTGTAACACCCCAAATTTTCCCTCTTGTTTCTAGCATCATCCTCATGTTATAAACATCATAAGCATGGCATATCATTAACATCTTTGCATAGAAAAATGAAGCATAGCATTCTCATGTTCTAGCATTGGGCATATGATCAATCATTGGTGCATTTGAAGCCTTACAAGTCAAAGCAAGAAGTTAAGTGACCTTGTCCAAGTTCTATGAAGTGTCTATAGGCCCTATACAAGCTTAAGATCCTCTACAAGAGCCCAAAAGGTTGGGAGGTTATCAGATGATCCAAGGAAGGGCAAGCTCCTACACAAATGATTCACAAATTAGGGTGTCATGTCAAGCATGGATTCTTTGTGACTTTGGCCATTTCATGTGGGCAAAGTCCTTCATATGATATAAGAATGCTATGGGTGAAATTTGGTGAGAAAACCCATTGAGGAAGGCAATTATTTCATCAGTTGCTTGCATAAGAAGAATTTGGTCAAACTGATTATTTGAAAAGTCAACTGTGGCAATTCAAGGGTTCCAATCCCATTTTTCAAGCCAAGAGATGTCCTTAAGGTCATATAAGAGGTTTGGCAAAGTCAAAGATCAATAATCAAGAGGTTTTGAGAGACTTTCCATTTTTGGCATGTGACTTGTAATGAAAGTTACTATTTTTGGCAAGTTTTGCCCTAATCTTCAAGTGATTCTTACATGGTCAAGATGACTCCAAATGAATTTCCATTGAACATGAAAGCTGTAGAGTATGATCTCCCATTTTTAAAAAGTACAAGTACATGTTCATAGCCCTCATGGTTTGAAAGTTATGGCCAATCGAAATTAATTCATTTTTAGGGTTTTACCATATTTCCAAGTTTACACCATTTGCAAAAACTCACTTAATTCATTTTCAAGCCAACCTATTGGCTAATTTTGATTATAAGCATCAAGGAAAGACATGAAGATCATTTGGCTCAACAAAACTCATGGAATTCGTGTATGGATAACTGAATATTCCATAAAGTGCAAATATGCATAAGCATGGAAAATGCATGACTCAAGCATTCAATGGCCAGGATTAAATCACCTTTGTATTAGTGAAGCAAGCATGACCAACATGTGCAAAGAAAGAGGGAAACGCACCAGTAAATGAGGAGATCACACTTCTCATGCCATTTTGCAAAATCACCTCAACCTCATGGTTCCCACGTGCATCCTTTTAAAAACCCTAATCAGTGTGATACATGGATGATATAAAGGCTATTGCACACAAACTTCAGCCCTAGATCCCTCTCATTCATCAACTTCAAAGTTTTATGCACAAAAACAAAAGCCTTCGAATCTCTCTCCCCAGGCTCTCATTCTTCAATCCTTTTCCATGTTCTTCATCCTTGAGCTCTAAGGACCACAAATCAACCACTCAATGGAGCTGAATCCTCAGATTTCATCAAGTGCCATTCAAGTGCAGTTCTGTTTGAATCTCAAGATCTAAGAAGATTCAAAGATTCTTTTGCATTTATTTTGCAAATAGAAGTTAAAAGGAGTGGATCTTCAGCTGGAGCAAGCTTTTCTGGTCCTAATTTCAGTTCCACAAATCTCAGGTATCATCCAAATTCATAGATCTGGAAATGAAATTGAATGTTTGCATTGTGATCTTCATGCCTCCCTGATTTCACTGATGTATTTGGTTTGGAAAATGGCTGCATATTGAGCATTTCATGTTGATATGAAGTTTGGTGTGTGAAACAGATTCTCTTCGATTTTCTTTATCCTTTGATCTTTTATGAAAACCATTGCCATATTTGGAATCAACATGTTTTATTTATTTGATCTGGATGTTTTGAGGCATTTCCGTGTACATTTCTTCTTGAGGATGAACTTTCCAGTGCCTGAGCCCTAGCTCTGATGTACTGGATTCTGGGAATAATTTGAATGAGGAAGATGATGTTTGGTATGTTGGATGGTTTGATCTGGAAGGCTGGGATGCTGCCAGCGCATTAATGGAGAGGCTCCCTCTCACGTGACTTCTATTTTTCCCAATAATGCATTCTGCTTGTCACCACACCCTAACTATCATGTGTATGCCCTAACTTTGCTTGATTTGTTGACTTTGGTTGATTTATTGACTCCATCTGATGCGTGAGATTGATCTGCTGGCTTGGTTTTTTTCCAATATTATTTGAATTTCCATGATAGCATTTGTGAACCTGAACTGAATCCATGGGCCTTAGATGCTATTTGCGCCCCCTCTTTCCTAGCCCAATCATTTTGAACTGAGTTCTTTGCTGACTGCACCCATCATCCTTTGCATTTTTATTTTATTTTCTTTTCATTTCAGTTTGGTTTCTAATTTTTAAAAATAGTTAGAAGTTCTCAAAAATTCCAAAATACTTTTTGAATGTTCCTTTTAATTTTCTTTAATTTTTTTCATTTTTATTTTTCATTTATTGTTAATTTTCCATGTAGGAATTAATTTCCACTTTTATTAATTGTTTTTAATTCATTTTAATTGCATGCTGACTTGTGGAATTTATATCTTGATCATCAATTAGAATTTTGAGTTGGTTCTTTTTGCATTGGATTCATATTAAAGTGTAGTTTGTAGATTATTTTTCTTCTGATTTTAGAAGCTTGTGTGAATATTTTTGATAGTTGACTTGTGTGTGAAGCTTCAAAACCCTAATTGGTGTTCATGAGGTCTTTTGACCTAGTTTGATTTTGATTGTGACTTTATTCTTTTGGAATGATGTTATCACTTGATTAATGAACTTTTGTGATTGATTGCATAATTTTTGCATGAGTTTGTGATTTGATTTGAATTTTTCATTTGAGATTGCCTTATTTTTGCTTCCTCTTGCTAGCATACTTAGTTCTTAGGTTAGGAGGGAACTTGTGCCAACTCCTATGTGATGTTTAGAGGTCTTTTTATATGAGGTTTGATCCCTGGTCCTTGCTTAGTGTGTGTGTTTTGAGAAGTTTCTCACAAGTGTATGCATGTTCACCTCACCTTCATTGTTCATTTTCCCTTCATGATGCTTATGATTGAGTTTGTATGCTTCTTTCCCATGTTTACTCATGCTTCTTAGGAACCTTTTAACATGATTAGGTCCCTGTTTTTTCACACGATGCTTATGCTTGGATTTGGTTTGTGTTTGCTTGTCCTTACACTTGTTCACATGTCCACTTTACTTCCCATTCTTATGTTGTTTGTGTTTGAACTTGTATGAACCTTTCTTTGGTCTCTTGAGTTGTTTGTGCACATTCTTGTGATGATATGGTTATGGTCTTGATGATTGTGAAGTATGTGTAGCTTGTGTGATCTTTTCTACTCCATGTTTGCTTTTGTTACTTCCATGATAGCTTGTGTGGGTTTATTGTGATTTGATTGATCCACTTCTCATCTTATGTTGTATGCTTGATCTTGGCACTTTAGGGTGACACTTCAATTCTGGTTGTGGTGTTTTAGTAGGATTTTTTGTTCATTTGTATCTCATTTGATTTCACTTGTTTTTGTCTTACCATTTGTTTATGCTGCTAACCATTTCAGGGGATTTGGTAAGTGAGAGGTGTGGATGAGATTCCCACATCTCCAACTCGTTTCTCTTCATCTTTCATTATGCTTTTTCATTTGTGATTAAGATGTGCCTTATGCCATCACTTGCTTAACTTCTTTTCTTCCTCTTAGAAAACAACTCATCTCCTTTAGAGGAGTGAGTTGTATTCTATTTTCCTTTCTTCTCTTTTCTCTTTCTCTTCTTCTTTTCTCTTCCTTTCTTTAGGATAGTTAGTTCAATCCTCACTAACCATAAGACCACCTTTGCATGATAACTTTAGGTTTAATAGTCCCCCTTAGTCTTTTACCTTTAAGATCCTTTGTGGTTCTCTCTCTTCTCATCTTCATACAAAATCATAAAAAGCATTCATAATAGTTGAGGTGACCTTCCCTTTTGTCATCCTCTCAAAGAAAAACATAAAAAATATTTCTTCACTCTAATCCACCAAAACACTTAATAATACAAACAAGTTAGTGAATTTAAATCCTAATCTTAGGAAACAAGTTTGAGGATCTTCTTCATTCTTGATGGACTTGTTACTCATTCTATTTTGGGATGTGGTAATAAGAACATGTCCTTAGAAAAGGATTTACTTTCACTTCCTTGTGCCACACTCATAAAAAACTCTAAAAAACACCAAACAAACAATAAGCGTCTTTCCTTCAGGAATTATTTTCTCACCACCTTCACTCTTTACGTGTGAACTTGCTCCTACTTGTCATTTTGCAAGACGGTTACGCACTCGTCGTCCGAGCCTGCAACACCTGAGCATTGACATAGGCAGTTCAAGCCTTAAGACACAAGCAATCCTTTCCACCCCTAGTTAGGGGAACTACGACAACTCTGATCCTCATTGTCCCAATGAGGTACGTAGGCAGCGGGGTAGGGCCCGTTCGAGCACAATCTTTATTTTCCCTACATTTTTCCTTTTCATTTCTTTTTTCAGTTCCCTTTTGTCGCTCCCAGCAAATGAGGCTAAGTCAAATGGGGTACAGACGCGAACGGTCGGTGAAGGGGATAGAACACACAAGGGTGAACTGACAAGAAAAGAGTCGCCATCTAGGCATTTTTATCCCGAAGGAAAGGTAATGCTGCATAGACCTAAGAAAAGATGGATAAGACGGCTGCGAACCAGAGAAACTGAGGAAGGGGGTTGGTTACAACCTGGGAAGGTATTAGCACCCAGATTGTCCGCCGTACTCGACGGGATCCACGCTTGAAAGATTTGTTTTAAAGGGGTAGTGTCAGTGCTATTTTGTGTGTAAAAGCTGGAAAAGAATGTACAAGTGTCAGTGTAAAAGAAATGTGAAGTGTATAAGAGAAGTGTCAGTGTAAGAACAAGAGTGAGAAGCTCCAGACTATGAGGCTTAAAGAATAATGCTGAAAGAGGGGGGAATATATAGAGACTTTTGTTCGATAACTGTTAAGTTATGCCTACGTATCCTCTCGTGCAATGAGGAAGTCAGAACACCGTAGTTCGGCTCAAAGAGACTGAAGAATGAATTGACTTAGGAACTGCTTACTTATCTATGCTCAAGTGTATGACCTGTCTGGCTCAGGTGCAAACTGTCTTGCATTAGACGGAAGAAGCGAGTTCTCGATTATGAGTGAATGAGGTGAGAAAAAAATCCCGGAGGAGACGATTATTGTTTGTTTTTTTTGTTTTCAATCTTTTATTGCTTTTGAGTTTGTCATAAGTTAATGAGCTTAAGCCTAAACCAAGGATTAGTAAACTCATCACATCCTCCCTTTGATTAGGGGTAATGAGAATACCTTAAGTATGAAGTAAACACCTCACACTTAATCACCATGATGTAGGATTAAGATCATTAACCTACTTGCATTTATTTAGATGTTTTTGGAGTTTTTATCTAGTGTTAAGTAATGAGTTTAAGCCATAATCAAGGATTTAATAGACTCATTACACCATCCTAATAGAAGGATAATAGATGAGAATATTTAAGCTGAGGAAGGCTCCTCAACTTAATCCATGATTAGGGATTAACCTCATGACAAAATCAAGCCTTTATTAAAGTGGACTTTAGTTAATGATAGGATTAAGAAGTGGATTTTATGGTTTTTAAGACAACTTGAGGGGGACTTGTCCATTAACACTAGGGTTAGTCCTTCTTAACCAGTTAAGGAAGAATTAGAACCCTAATGCAAGGACCAAGTTACAAGCTTGATATCTTAGTCATTATTAGGTGGATTTATTAAAGGGTTTAAACACATTAAGGGTTTAACACTTAGGATTAAAGTTATACACTCCATCCTAATAGAAGGATGCAAGCATAAGCTTAATCACAAAGCCTTAAAACCTTTAAGGTTTAGTCCTTGATTATGAGATGAGAAGAGAAGACTCAAAGATGACACAAAGATAAAACTAATGGGGGACTAATCAAACCATAATTGTGATCATGGTTGGGTATTCCTAGGGTTTATGAGGCTTGCAAAAGATCTTCAAGAAGAGCCACCAAGGAAGAAGCAGGATGAAGGAAGGAGAAGCAGAAAGAAATAAGACAACTTGCTTCACTTAAGAAGACAAGTTGCTTGAAGAAAGAAAGTGAAGAAGGCACGATCAAGCAAGCTCACTCCAATACAAAGATAAAATGCAGCAATGATGCATAAGAGAGATGAGAAAAGATTATGAGAAGTGAAGGCAAATTCACTTCCCAAGTACTTACCACCTGAAAAGTTAATCAAAAGACATGAAATGAAGTGAATATGAAATGAATGCAATGATGCAAACCAAAACCAAAGGCATAAACATGATGTTAATGATGCTAAGAAATGATGCAAAAACATGTCAAGAGTTGTGGATGATCATACAAGGATGAAGGTGTAAATGAAGCATGTTTTGAACCATGAAAGATCATGAATTCATATGACATCAAATGAAAGCAAAAGCATGGAAAATGGATGATGCAATGATCAAACATGATTCTAATGTGTCCTAAGATGTCTTAGAAGTCATGTGAATATGCAAAATGTTATGGCAAGTTCATGTATGCAAGCATATGGAGGATGGATGCAAATGAAGGCAAAAAATTAGGGTTTAAATACAATATGCAATGCAAAATTCAAAATCAGAAGCAAATGACAAGATAAAAAATTGAAAATGGGATCAAAGGTACCCTAAACCTATACAAGTTCACTTCCCAAAGGAGGGGACCTAACTCTTAACCTAATGGGAGTTATGATTTTCTCAAGTTGGCTAGGGTGTTAAGACACTTCAAAAGGAAAAATGCACAACAAATTGAAAATGAAAGATAAATTCAAACCAATTTTACCCTAGAAACTACATGATATGGAGGATGTAATGCAAAAAGAACCAACATCAAAATCTTCATGGTTAGGCAGAATGAATTTTTCTAAGTTAAGACAAAAATATTGACTTTTAAGAACTTAAATTCCAAAGAAAAATGTCAAAATATGTCAAGAACCAAAAAGAAATTTGTTTTAAGAGTTTGATAATGTTTCTAAATGTATTAAAATGCAATTTGATTTTTTTTGGAATTTTTAGAAACCTAAATGCTATTTTAATTAATTAATTCTCATTAACTAATTAAAATAAACATTTAAATATTTTTAAAATACGAAAAATTATGCAAAAAATAAAAATAAAATTATTTTCAGAAAGAGAAAAATATTTTAAGGTATGATGCAAAAAATGAGATTTTTTAGAAATGATTTGCTATTTTAAATAAAATGTGCAAAACAAATGAATAAAAAAGAAAATAAAATTGAATTAAAGGAGAAGTATGCTGATCTGAGGGCCATGATTCAAACCTAGGGGGCGGGAGTTGACTACGCGCGTGATCTAGTGGCTGTAATTCAAACTGAGTAAATCTTATTTAAATAATTAATTAATCCTGATTAACTTAATTAATTGGAAATTAGGGTTAAGTGGGACAATCTGGGCCACACACGCGCGCGGGTAAATCAAATCCAAAGGCCAGTATTCAAACGGAACCCTAAACCTAATTAAGACACTAATGACTCTCAGGTGGCCGGAGAAGACCTCCGGTCGTCTTCTCCGGCCAGCTCTCCACCCTATCTCTCTCAATACGCCATGAAACAACACCAAACTCTCCAGAAACACTCCTCTAATCAATCTAAACAAGATTCAGCCCACAAAAACCATTTATTTTCACTCAAGATCAAGAATCAAAGCCAAACGGAAAATTCGCAGAAAATTTCAGAGGTTCAATACATGCTTAATACTTGATCATTTTCAAAACTAAACATATCAGGATCATCAGTGAATCATGGAGAATCAATAAGAAACTTAAAAACGCATTTCTGGAAAATTTGTTCTTGAGGATACCTGAACTGAAGCTTTCGAAAATGGTGCTTTCTGGCCAGTTCCTTGCTTCAAACCAGCTCCAATGATCCTCCCCAAGTGTTTGTGGTGCTTGGTTGAAGTTTAAATGGCCCCAAAATGAAAATGGCAGAAGCTCAGTTCATGAAGTGTGAAAATCGTATTTTTGATTCTGGGCTTTTTAGAGCAAAGTGATGGTTGGGAAATGATCAGAGGGCTATGGTAAGTTGTTCTGTGGAATTTGTTTTGAGGTTTCAGGATTGTGTGTTAAGTTTCAAAGAAAAATGCATAAAGGGGGATTTTTGGTGAATGTTGTGTTGTGTGAGGTTTCAGCTTGTGTTGTGTGTTGTGTTGAGTTGCTTTTGGTCCATGTATCAACTTCTGATAGGTCAGAGAGTTGTTGTGGGCTATGCTGATTGGTATGGCTTATTTTGCAAAAAGTCAAGGTTAGGTGTCCTTTGAGGTATGGGCAAGTTCAGGCCAAGGACAAAGGCATGTCTGGTGCAGCTGTGATCAAGGAGAACCATGGAAGTGAGATTGAGGCAAATCAGCAAGTGGATAGAAGTTTATCGGGGGTTTTGCAATTTTCATTAAGTTTGGCCCTTTCTTGATTTCTTCATATACAAGTCATGAAACTTGGAAATTCTTGGGCCAATTCTGACTTTTAGGAATTGCATTATGTTTGTATGATGTGTAGAAGTCCATTTGAAGTCATAAAATAGCTTGGCATGAGGTTTTGCAAAAATCCCTCTTTGGCACAAAAGTGAAAATTAAGTGATTTTTTCCAACTTTGCAAGGCCATAACTTTTGTTCTAAAATGAATTAGAATAAGTTCTTGTAGTTTTTGAAAATGGGAGGATCCAATCTACAACTTTCATGACCAAGAATTTTTCATTTGAAGGATTTTTGGATCAAAAAGAGGAGGTTGAAAAACTTTCCCAAAATGGCAAGTTTACATTACAAGTCACTTTCCCAAAATGGCAACTTTGCAAATGGCTTGAAATTCTTCAATTTTGTGAACTTCTAACATATTCTAAGATAAAATAAAGATCATACACATTCAAAATGATGGAAAATACCCCTTGGTTGGATGATTGGGGGCCTCAGATGCCCTGATTTTGCACTGACTTGCTCAAGAAGTCATCCATTGATCAGATGCCTTCCCCATTGAATTTCTTCATGAAAATTGGTATGTATGATCCTTATATCATATAGAGACCAATAGAAACAAGAATGACCAAAAAATTTGGAGTTATGGCCTCTGAAACCAAAACCCTAATTTTAGGTCATCTGTGCAGTTAAGCTTGGCTCTGCTTCCATGCCTCTCTCAGTTCTTGTGATTTTCCGACTTCCTTGATCTTGGGGGATATAATATGATTCTTGAACATACATGGACCCTCTTGAGATGATTGAAGACCTTTGGAGTGGCTTAGATAGCTCAGGGATGGCTCAGATCACAAACCCTCGATGCAGATGACTTTGAATCAATTCAGTGAAGCAAAAATGTAATATGAGATGATATGATTGAACTAATGGAAATGAAAAGAAACACAAGCCATGGTGAAATGAGTGAGGGAAAATTTGGGGTGTTTACAGCTGCCCCTATTCAAACATGGGTTAGCTGTGCAGGATGTAAGCAACGGCTTAACAGGCAAACAAGATAACTTGTGGTTGAATACCAAAGACAGTCCAAAATTTGCACTCACTGAATGAAGAAGAAAAGGGATATAGTTTGCAAAAGGAAGTAAAGTATGATTATAAAGTGCGGGCGACGGAGGACGACCGTCGAGCAGAGGACGACTGCTGGGGATGAAGACTTTCCGGGGATCAAAGGTAAGGCAATGATGGGGACGACCATCAGGTTGAAGAAATAAATGATGAGGAACGGTCATCAGAGGCGAAGGACGATCACCTAGCAGGGGACGGCTGCTCTGTTAGGGATATGGATGAGGGACGGTCATCCAAGGTGAAGGACGATCACCTGGCAGGGTACGGCTGCCGAAAGTACCACGACATAGGACGAATGCCGAATGAAAAGGTCGACGATGGGGACGACCATCGGATAAGCATTGATGAAGGACGATCATCAAGAGGTGAAGGACGATCACCTAGCAGGGTACGGCTGCTCTAGGGGTTTTATCACAACATAGGACGAATGTCGGATAACAAGATCGACGATGGGGGCGGCCATCAGATAAAATGATGAAGGACGATCATCAGAAGGGTGAAGGACGATCACCTAGCAGGGGACGGCTGCTAAAATACCACGACATAGGACGAATGTCGGATAGAAAAGGGTTCCAATGGTGGAGACTCCGCTGGAGGAATTATGAAGGACGATCATCAAAAGGTGAAGGACGATCACCTGGAAGGGGACGACTACCGGAAATATCATGACACAAGACGAATGTCAAATAGAAAAGAAATTTGCTTTTTACTGGCGGTTTGCCGGGAACCCCTCTGGGGAATGGGAGACATAGACGAGTGTTTACATGTGAGAAAGAGTATAAGTGTTTCGCTGTGTATAGATTAAAGATGCGGACGAGCATCCTTAAGACTTTGATACGGACGAGTATCGGTAGAAAACAATGCTGACGCATGTTCAGAGATGATGATACGGACGAGTATCAACTGGTTAACAAAGAACACGGACGAGTGTTGAATCTGAGGAGGGTAAGTGATGTAAACAAGATACGGACAAGTATCAGAAATAAGTA
The DNA here is from genome assembly GCA_963966055.1 of Lathyrus aphaca. Lineage (NCBI taxonomy): Eukaryota > Viridiplantae > Streptophyta > Magnoliopsida > Fabales > Fabaceae > Lathyrus > Lathyrus aphaca. The sequence continues at coordinate 279,078,675 of OZ014523.1, forward strand.
AACATGAGTGAGACACATACGAGTGTCCAACTTGCTGGGGAGAGCACAACATGGACGGGTGTCGGAAGAAGTGTATTATAAACAAGTATTTGGGTTACAAAGCGTTTAGGAAACTATGCTGGGGAAGGTGACATGGACGGGTGTCAGGGAAGTGTATATATAGACATCTGCAGGGGATATGAGATGACACGGACGAGTGTCGAGAAGAGTGTATATGAACATGTATTTGTGAGTGCAAAAGGGATGCTTTGGCTTTCTGCCGAGGAATTTGAGAGGTATTTTGTATATTGTTGATGGAATGTCAGTATTTACAAGTGTTCGATTCGACACATGGCTTATGATTATGCAGTATGTTTGATTTTTGCCGTAATGCTCCGCATTAGACGGAATACTATGCTCTGGGGGAAAATATGATGCGAATGCTATGATTATGCAAAGATACCGATCCGGGATTCAGATCCCGCTACTGTGAAGATCTCTGGCTGATCTTCTTGAAGGAGAATCCCAGCTGGGGAAGATCATTGGTAGATCAGATAAGATATATGGCTCTACTTGGGGAAATAGATCACTAATAGATCTATCCAGTAAGGAGAAAACCTAACTTGGGATGAGGAAGCTTCCGTCACTTGGTTGTGTGAGAATTTCAGGCATTGCTCTTCTGGATAGAGGTTGGAGTTCTGCGGGGAGATGATTCCCTGTCTAACACTTGGCTGAGGAGGAATGATGACTGACAACTCAGCTGGGGATAAAGCATCTCTGGTGCTAAGACGTGCCGAGTAAATAATGATTTGGCAGCTTGCTGGGGAAAAGCTCTCATGCCCCATGTCGCGCTTTGACTTCCTGCAATCCTGTATGACAAAGAAACGTATAAGTACCTCGAGGCATCCCTTACTGGATTCCATCATAGGAATTTAGACACTTCTGGAGCGAATATATTTCCTGCAAGCACGTAGTTTTAGAAAAGACACATCTGTATTTATGCAATCATTATATTAAGGATATCAGACATTTTTGCAAACGAAAATAAAATGTACGAGACAAAGTGTAACGAAAAATCTGATTTTATTAATTTGCGTGCCTCTGGACGGGCAAATACAGTCAAAGAAACAGATCCCCTGAAATGAGGGGATTGCTACAAAATTGAGAAACAAGAAGATGCTGGCAATGTTGATGATGCTTCAATGCTTCCCTTTTGCTATGACTTGTATGAGATTGACGTTCTTCTCATCCTGCTTTTGAAGAAGGCTGATTCTGACCGAAGCTTGAACCCTTCGGAGCTTGCCGTGTTTTAAGTGATACAGACGAATTCAGAATGCAGTTGTTCGCTTATTTCCTTATTTTACGTGGATCGCCCTTTCGGGTTTTCAATCCACCGGGATACCCATTTTGGCCTGAGCTGTCCAATGTGGCTTTTCAACTCAGCGGGTGTACATTTTTTTATTTATTTTCCCTTATTTTTGCCCGAGTCTTTTATTCTGTTTTTTGACTCGCCGGGATGCCCTATTTTTGCCTGGACTTACATTCTGTTTTTATGTCCAGCGGGTCATTTTTTTTATGCGAAGTATTTTTTAACTGCATCCGAATTCACAGGGGATAGGAAGTCTTCACCGTCCATAGTACTGAGCATCAGTGCTCCACCAGAGAAAACTTTCTTTACTATGAATGGACCATCATAATTCGGAGTCCACTTGCCCCTGTGGTCAGTATGAGGAGGGAGGAGTCTTTTCAGCATAAGATCCCCTACTTGGTATTCCCGAAGCCTGACTTTCTGATCGAAGGCTTTCTTCATTCTTTTCTGATACAGCTGCCCATGGCAGATTGCAGCTAACCTCTTTTCTTCGATCAGACTAAGTTGTTCGTACCGGGATCGGACCCATTCTGCTTCGTTCAACTTAACATCCATCAATACCCGTAAAGAGGGTAATTCAACTTCAACTGGTAGTACTGCCTCCATACCATACACAAGCTGATACGGTGTTGCCCCAGTGGATGTTCTGATTGACGTTCGGTACCCATGTAAGGCAAATGGTAGCATTTCATGCCAGTCTTTGTAGGTGACCACCATCTTTTGCACAATCTTCTTAATGTTCTTGTTAGCTGCCTCCACAACGCCATTCATCTTTGGCCTGTAAGGAGAAGAATTGTAGTGTTGGATCTTGAAGTCCCGACACAGTTCTACCATCATTTTGTTGTTCAAGTTGGAACCATTATCAGTAATGATTCGCTCGGGAACTCCATACCGACAAATGATATCTCTCTTCAGGAATCTGGCTACCACTTGCCTTGTAACATTTGCATAAGAAGCTGCTTCGACCCACTTGGTGAAGTAGTCAATGGCTACCAGGATGAATCTGTGGCCATTTGAATCAGTCGGTTCAATATTGCCAATCATATCAATGCCCCACATGGCAAAGGGCCAGGGTGAAGACATCACATTCAGAGGATTTGGAGGCACATGCATTTTATCCGCATAAATCTGGCATTTATGACACTTTCTGGCGTAAGCACAACAGTCTGCATCCATTGTGATCCAGTAATAGCCTGATCTTAGCAACTTTTTAGCCATGGCGTGCCCTCCCGCATGGGTACCAAAAGATCCTTCGTGCACCTCGTGCATCAACAAATCTGCTTCTGCCCTATCAACGCATCTGAGAAGTACCATATCAAAGTTTCTCTTGTACAAGGAACCGTCAGCATTCAGGAAGAAACTACCAGCTAGCCTTCTTAACGTCTTCTTATCATTGGAAGATGCCCCAGGTGGGTATGTTTGATCCTCCAAGAAGAATTTGATGTCATGGAACCAAGGTTTATCGTCTTTAGCAAGGTCTACTGAGAATATGTATGCTGGTCTGTCAAGTCTGGATACTGACATTCGAGGCACAAAGTTGGCAGCTTGAACATTGATCATGGATGAAATGGTAGCCAGAGCATCTGCAAACTGATTTTCATCTCGAGGGATATACTCAAGCTTGACTGTTGTGAAGAAAGTCAACAACCTCCTTGTATAATCCCGGTATGGTATCAGATGATCTTGGTGCGTGTACCATTTGCCGTTGGTCTGATTAATTACCAGAGCTGAATCTCCGAACACAGTCAAAGTCTTGATCCTGAGGTCAATGGCTTCCTCAAGACCCATAATACAAGCTTCGTATTCAGCTTCGTTGTTAGTGCAGTTAAAGGTGAGCTTTGACGAGAAAGGCATGTGAACTCCCTTAGGTGTAATGAGTACTGCTCCAACACCACGACCATTCATATTAACAGCCCCATCAAACATCATAGTCCATTCATCTTCTGGGTCAAGCCCTTCAGTGTGAATAGGCTCTTCATGATCTTTTGCTTTTATGAACATGATTTCTTCATCAGGGAAGTCAAATCTCATAGGCTGGTAATCATCAATGGGTTGCTCAGTGTAAACACCCCAAATTTGCCCTCACCCATTCACACCATGGCTTGTGATCTTTTCATATGCATAAGTTCAATCATAGCATCTCATACCACATGTTTGCTTCACTGCATTAATTCAAAGTCATCTCCATCTAGGGTTTTTGATCTGAGCCATCCCTGAGCCATTTGAGCCACTCCAAAGGTCATCAATCACTTCAAAGGGGTCCATGTATGTTCAAACATCATATCATATCCTCACCAAGTCAAGAAAGTCAAAGAATCACAAGAACTGAGAAAGGCATGGAAGCAGAGCCAGGTTTAACTGCACAGATGACCTAAAATTAGGGTTTTGGTTTCAAAGGCCATAACTCCAAATTTTTTGGTCATTCTTGTTTCTATTGGTCTTTATATGGTATAAGGATCATGCATATCAATTTTCATGAAGAATTTCCATGGGGAAGGCATCTGATCAAGAGTTGACTTCTTGAGCAAGTCAGTGTAAAATCAGGGCATCTGAGGCCCCCAATGACCCAACCAAAGGGTGTTCTTCATCATTTTGAATGTATATGATCTTTATTTGATCATAGAAGATGTTAGAAGTTCACAAAATTGAAGAATTTCAAGCCATTTGCAAAATTGCCTTTTTGGGAAAGTGACTTGTAATGTAAACTTGCCATTTTGGGAAAGTTTTTCAACCTCCTCAAATTGATTCAAAAATGCTTCAAATGAGAAAAATTTGGTCATGAAAGTTGTAGAATGGATCATTCCCTTTTCAAAAAGTACAAGAACTCATTCTAATTCATTTTGGATCAAAAGTTATGGCCTTGCAAAGTTGGATAAAATCACATAATTTCAAGTTTTGTACCAAAGAGGCAAAGTTGCAAAATCTCATGCCAAGCCTTTATGTGACCTCTAATTGATTTCTATGCATTACACAAACATAAACCATGACCTAAAAAGCAGAATGCACCAAAGAACCTCCCATTTTCATGACTTATGCTTCAAGTAATCACAAAGGGGCCAAACTTTGGGAAAATTGCAAAACATCACATAAACCCTAATCCACTTGCTGCATTGCCTCTAATTCATTTCCATGGTTCTCCTTGAAGCATGCTGAGCCAAGCCATGCCTTTGTACCTTGACTGCCATAGCCCATACCTCTTCTTACACAAAAGTTGACTTTATGCATTTTGCTCCATACCAATCACACTGCTCCACAACAACTCTCTGACCTATCAAGGATTGATATGTGTACCAAAAGCAACCCAACACATAACACAACACGGCCTGAAACATCCCACAAGCCATAGTTTCCAAAACTCACCTCTTATGCATTTTGTTTCGAAACTCATCACACAAGCCACAAACATCAAAACAAACTTCATAGAATCACTCAACATGATCCTCTGATCATTTCCCAACCATCAATTTGCCCTGAAAACCCCACAAACAGAAACACGATTCTTCACTCCCCTTGGTCAGAACTTCATCAATCTCAAAAACCAGCCACATTAAACTCCAACTAAACCTCAAAACATCTTCAGGGAGACCATTAGAGAAGCTTTGAAGCAAGGAGGAAGTCTGAAAGCTCCAAACTGAAAGCTTCACCTCAGGTAGCTTCGAAATTTTTTTTTCCAGAAGCTCTATTTTAAGTTCTCAACTTGTTAAGTTTGATTCCCTGAGTGCATTGAACCTTTTACTTTTGAAAATGATGGAGATTTGAGCATGTATGGCTTGTCTGAAATTTCTGCCATTTTTGTACCTTGCTTCGAATCTTGTTAATGGTTAGAAATAAATTCCATTTGAGGGTGGGGATGGGTTTAGAATGGAGAGAGGAAGTGATCTGGAGCTTTAGAGCTCCAGAAATGACCTAGAGAGTGAGATTGAAATTCTCAGGGAGGTTTGTCACCGGAGAAGACGACCGGAGCTCTTCTCCGGTGACCTGAATGTAATTAGGGCTTAATCTGGGATTAGGGCAAAGTTTGAATCTGGGCCATGCGATTGATCCTTCCCGCGCGTGTTTGTGTGGCCTGGATCTCATGATTAGTTTTAATTTAGGTTTATTTATTTAATTAATCTGGATTAATGAAGTTTGAACTTGGGCCCTTGGATGTGGCGCCAAGTCAATGGTCTCAAACCCAGAACCAATCTGGACTCTTCATCCTGCATACTTCTCATATTTTAATTTTAATTTCATTTAATTTGCACGAATTATTAAAAATAGAAAAACACATTTAAAAATTCTGAAAATTTTTGTCAAGTATTTCATTAATTTTCAGAACCCAAAAATATTTTTATTTTTATTTTTTGCATTAAAAATCATTTTTAAATCATTTAAATGTTTATTTTTAATTAGTTAATGAAAATTAATTAATTAAAAATGCATTTAGGTATTTAAAAATCACCAAAAAATTCACATTGCATTTTAAAACATTTAGAAACATTATCAAACTCTCAAAGCAAATTTCTTTTTGGTTCTTGATGCCTTTTGATCATTTTCATTGGAATTAAATTCATTTTAAGGCAATATTTTTGTTCAAACTTGGAAAAATCCATTTTGCCTAACCATTGAGAGTTTGATGATGTTTCTTCTTGCATTGCATCCTTCATAACATGTAGTTTATAGGATAAATTTGGTTTGAATTGATCTTCCATTTTCAATTTGTTTTGCATTTTTTATGATGAGGTACCTTAAAACCCTAATTGACTTAAGAAAATCATAACTTTCACTAGGATAAGAGTTAGGTCCCCTCCTTTGGGCAGTGAACTTGTATAGGTTTAGGGTATCTTTGTTTGCATTTTCAATTTTTTATCACATCATTTGCTTCTGGTTTTGAATTTTTGCATTGCATGTTGTATGTAAACCATAATTTGTGCCTTCCTTTGCATCCATCTCTCATTTGCTTGCATTCAATGATTTACCATGACATTTTGTGCATCCATATGATTCATAAGACATCTTAGGACATATTAGAACCATGATTGATCATTGCATCATTCGTTTGCCATGTTATATGTTCATTTCATGTCATAAACATTCATGAATCTTTATGGTTCAAGGCATGCTTCATTTGCATTCTTATGCTTGTTTGATCATTCTCATCTCTTGTCATGTGTTTGCATCATCTCTTAGTATCATTGAAATCATGTTTATGCTTCTAACTTTGGTTTGCATCATGACATTTCATCTCATTTGCATTGCATCTCATTTCTTTTGCTAACCTTTTCAGGTGGTATGTAATTTGAGAAGTGAATTTGCCTTCACTTCTCACAATCTCTTCTCATCTCTCTTGCATCATTGCTGCATTTTATCTTTGTATTAGAGTAAGCTTGCTCATTCATGTTCATCTCTTACTTTCTTTCTCCAGGCAACTTGTCTTCTTAAGTGAAGCAAGTTGTCTTGCTTCTCTTTGCTTCTTCCTCCTTTCATCTGCTCCTCTCCTTGGTGGTTCTTTGAAGATCTTTCTCTCCTAAGCCTCACAAACCCTAGGATCTCCAAGTATGATAACAATTAGGGTGTGATTAGTCCCCCATTTAGTTTTACCTTTGTGTCATCTTTGAGTCTTCTTTTCTCATCTCATAATCAAGGACTAAACCCTAAAGGTTTTAAGGCTTTGTGATTAAGTTTATACCTGCATCCTTCTATTAGGATGGAGTGTATAACTTTAATCCTAAGTGTTAAACCCTTAATGTGTTTAAATCCTTTAATCAATCCATATAATAATCACTAAGACATCAAGCTTGTAACTTGGGCCTTGCATTAGGTTTCTAATTCTTCCTTAATTGGTTAAGAAGGACTAACCCTAATGTTAATGGACAAGTCCTTCTCAAGTTGACTTACAAACCATAAAATCCATGCCTTAACCTTATCATTAACTAAAATCCACTTTAATAAAGGCTTTGTTTTGTCATGAGGTTAATCCCTAATCATGGATTAAGTTGAGAAGCCTTTCTCAGCTTAAATGTTTTTATCTATTATCCTTCTATTAGGATGGTGTAATGGGTCCATTAAATCCTTGATTATGGCCTAAACTCATTACTTAGCACTAAACAAAAACAACAAAAACATCTAAATAAATACAAGTAGGTTAATGATCTTAATCCTACATCATGGTGATTAAGTGTGAGGTGCTTACTTCATACTTAAGGCATTCTCATTACCCCTAATCAGAGGGAGGATGTGATGAGTTTACTAACCTTTGGTTTAGGCTTAAGCTAATTAACTTATGACAAACTCCAAAAAGCAATAAAAGATTGAAAACACCAAAAACAAACAATAATCGTTTCCTCCGGGATTCTTTTCTCATCATCTTCACTCACAAACGAGAACTCGCTTCTTCCGTCTAATGCAAGACAGTTTGCACCTGAGCCAGACAGGTCATACACTTGAGCATAAACAAGTAAGCAGTTCACAGGTCAATTTATCTTCCAGTCTCTTTGAGTCGAACTACGGTGTTCTGACTTCCTCATTGCACGAGAGGATACGTAGGCATAACTTAACAGTTATCGAACAAAAGTCTCTGTATATCCCTCCTCCTTCCGGCATCATTCTTTTAGCCTCATTATCTTGAGCTTCATACTCCTGTTCTTACACTGATACTTCTCTTGTACACTTCACATTCATTTTACACTGACACTTGCATTCTTTCCAGCTTTGATACACAAATTGCACTGACACTACCCCTTTAAAACACAAATCTTTTAAGCGTGGATCCCGTCGAGTACGGCGGACAATCTGGGTGCTAATACCTTCCCAGGTTGTAACCAACCCCCTTACTCAGTCTCTCTGGTTCGCAACTGTCTTATCCATATCTTCCTAGGTCTATGCAGCATTACCTTTCCTTCGGGATAAAAATGCCTAGCTGGCGACTCTTTTCATTCTTTCTTTCTTCGCCGACCGTTCGCGTCTGTACCCCTTCTGACCGGGTGTCATTTGGTGGGAGCGACAGCTTGGCGACTCTGCTGGGGACCCTTATATTGCAACCAGGGCTTCTGGTTCTTTTTGTGGGTTCCTCCTAGCGCTTGTTTGATTTGTGTTTACTGGGGTGTTATGTGCTATTTGTGTTTATTTATTTGCTTTATTTACTGCTTTATGTACAACTTTATTTATTGCTTTCCTTTTCAGCTTTTCATATTTCATACTGTCATTATCATTGCTGGATCTGTTCTTCTGTCTTGGTGGGTGGGGTTTCATTGAGAGTTTGAGGTCCTATACCTGGGACCTGAGTGACACCTAGGCTAGAGTGGTTCATGTTCTTTCCCATTCCATTTCGGTCTGGTGCGAGAATATGAAACACGGTTCAGATGTGGGTTTCTTCTTGAGAGCTCTGTGCTACAGATTTCCTGTAGTGCTAGGGCTATCTGGGAAGCCTGCTAAGTCTGGATGACCTTTATTATGACCTTTAGAAACTGAGGTGAATTAGAGGAGGATCTTTTATGGTTATTGTAAACACTGTACCTCCGGGTTAGAAGTGTTTACACTTCTCATAACTGATCCAAGTTTGAGGATCCTTGTTTTAGAACATTACCTGTGAGGGGGTTGGACTGTTTACAGGTTTGCAGGTACCCTTGGCCACATCATACCCTGATACTTGTTTTGATTAAGAGTACCTCATTTTGGACAGTTCTTGTGATTTAACCCTGGACATGTGACTCTTTATTTGAGTCCCCCACCTTGGTTACTGGATTTCTTAACCTCCATCTGGACTTCTTGAACATACATGGGCCTTATATCAAGACAGATAATCAGATCCAGCTTGATCACAAACCCTTGCATATCATTTGCATATATCACCATTGCATCATTTGACATTTGTTTATTTGTTTTTCAGGGTATCCACATTATATCTGGCTTGGTTTTGACCCCTTCTTTTGCATAGACCTCTGCTTCAGTTGTCTTCATCAGTTGTCTGCTTCATCTATCTTCATCATCACCAGCACTAGTCTATCAGTGGCTCATCTCCAGTACCAGTCTTGATCTCCATCAACACTTGTCTTCAGCTCTTCATCAGCAGTCATGGCTACACCCAGGAAGAGCAACATATCATATCATTTCTTTGAGCCTGTGTTGACTGGTATCAGACAGGTCCAGTCACTTATCACCCCTGACCACATCCCATTATTCAGAGAACATTATGGAGGTATCCTTGATATGGTCATGGACCTAGACCCTTCTCAGAGGAGTATGATCCATACATGCTTACAGTTTTATGACCCTCCTTTGAGATGCTTCACATTCCCAAACTTTCAGATAGGACCTCTGTTGAAGGAGTTTTCATCATTGATTGGAGTACCTGTCAGGGGCGGTGTCCCCTTCAACCCAGAGATGACTTCTCCCAGCAATGGAGAAGTGGCAAAAGCACTGTACCTGGAGCCTACTTTGATTGAGCAGAATATGACAACAAAAGCCGGGATCCCTGGTTTGCACTTGGATTTCTTGATTTCTCAGGCCATCCTGAAGGCCTCATTGGGAGAATGGAGGGAAGTTTGTGCATTACTAGCTCTCAGTATATATGGGGTTGTACTGTTTGCAGATGAGCCCAAATTTATCAGCAAGAGTGCCATTCATCTCTTCCTTCTGAGGAACCCAGTACCCACATTGCTGGGAGATTTCTATTATTCCATTCATCAGAGGAATGAGAAACAAAGGGGGAAGTTGGTGAGATGCTGTGCTCCTTTGTTTCACACTTGGCTGCTCAAACACTTACCTAAGACAGATGCCTTCCTGAATCCTCACCAACAGAAGAATTGGGCTAAGAGACTTATTGCTTTGACTTCAAATGACATCAGATGGTGTACCCATAGCACCAAAGGCAAAGACATCATCACTAGCTGTGGGCAATACCCAAATGTGCCTCTGATAGGAGTAAAGGGTTGCATCAACTACAATCCTCTGCTGTTTAAGAGACAACTGGGCTATGCTTTGGTTCACCCTCCTAGAGTGCAAGATTTAGCTGAGACCCTGTATTGTGAGATAAAGCCTAATCTAGCTGCTGTCAGACAAGCATCCTGGGCTTGGGACAACATCCAGACAAAGGGAATGGCTATTCTTGGAAGGTGCAATAATGTTGCTTCAGCTCAGTACTATGACTGGTCCCATGCTAGAGCTCAGATTACTGGACTGCCTTTCACCATTGAAGATATACTTGGACCATCTACAACTCAGCCAACAGCAACTGTCAGCCTGGAAGAATTTGAGAAGCTGAAGGAAAGGAATGAGAATCTGTCTTAAGCTCTGAAGAAGACCCTTTGGGAAAGGAGTGATGGTCGTCTGGACATTGAGAGGTTGGAGAAGCTTAAGGTGGAGCATCTGGCCAAGATTGAGAAAACAGAGGACTACATCAAGAAAGCAAGAGCTGGGGAACAAATATTGAAGAATGCCTGCAAAGAAGCCAAGTTTCAAAAGGCTAGGACTGATCTCTATTTGCAAGAAAGTCAGGCTAGGTGGGTCAGGATCACTGAAGCCCGGGCACAAGAAGATCAGAGGACTCAAGCCAGGATTGAGCAGTTAGAGGCCATGAGAAGAAGCAGCAGGAAGCTTTGTTGGCAGCCCAGAAGGAGATTTCAGAGTTGAAGCTTAGGGCTGGATTGAAGAGGTCAAAGGACCAGGACAGGCACAAAAAGCTGACCACTGCCATTGCCACCGGGAACCTCCTCATCAGAAACATCACAGAGCATCCAGCTGGTCCAGTGACTGAGGCACTTCTGAAGGAGGTTAAGGAGGATGAGTTTGGGCTAGATGTCTGACTTTTTGATTGTTGTTGTTTTCATTTTGATGTACTTTTCTTTTGTGTTGTATTTTGACCCTTCAGGGGCATATGTTGTAAAACAAACTATGTATTGTTCAGTATTTGTAATATATTCTAGTTTGTTTCCATTTTTGGGATTTCCTTTCTCAATAAAGTCAAAAGCATCTTCCTCGGGGTCTGGAAAGGTCAAAACCAAGAACCAAGCCGGATACCTTGGAAAACAAATAAGCATACTGCATTGCATACTAACTTTTGTTTTGTTTTGTAGGTTTTGCCTTTATTATGTTTGTTTCTAACTCTGTTGTGCCTCAGGAAATATTGCTCGCCGCCGGGTGTTCCCTCTCAACCGTACGCACCGGTACCCTACTTGCAACAACCTTCCTGGTATCCAAATGGATCAAGTACAGCAAGACCTGACTGAGGTCAGGACTCAGATGGCTAATGAAAGAGTGGAAATGAGGAACCAAATGGCTCAATTAATGACTGTAATGACTGGCTTGGCCCAGAGTCAGGAAAGGCTAAGGGCATTGGTAGAAAGACAAAACCCCGAGGAACCTCATCCTGGGACTGGAGGGACTAGTAATAATGAGGGAGGTCAGCCTCATGTTAACCCACCAGTATTTGGACCTCATCTAGATCCGAAAGTCAACATCCCAAGAAATGTACAGGGCAACACTGCTGCAGGCAGGATCTTGCAAGAAGATCCTCAAGAGGAGCAGTTTACTGTAATGAGAGCCGGGGATGAAGTCTATGATAGGAGGTTTGATGGAATTGCTAAGAAATTGAGATCTTTGGAGTCTCAAAATTCCTTAGGCTTCGATGTAATGGATATGGGGTTAGTGGATGGGGTGAGAATTCCCCACAAATTCAAACCCCCGTGCTTCGAGAAATACAATGGAACCTCCTGTCCACGAACTCACCTGCAGTCTTTTCTGGGGAGACTTAAAGCATACACCATGGATGAAAAACTGTGGATGTTCTATTTTGAAGATAACTTGACTGGAGCTTCAAGAGAGTGGTATTCACACTTGACCAGAGCCACTATCAGATGCTGGAAGGACCTAGCTGAAGCTTTCATCAGGCAGTACCAATACAATCTGGACATGGCTCCTAACAGGACCCTCCTAATGGGAATGTCTCAATCCTCCAGAGAAAGCTTCAGGGAATATGCCCAAAGGTGGAGACAGCTTGCTGCTACTGTCCAACCACCCATGTCGGAAAGGGAAATGGCCGACATGTTCATGAATACTCTGCAAGGAACATATATTGATAGGCTAGCTGCCTTTTCTTCCACCAGTTTTGCTGACGTAGTTATAGCTGGGGAAAGGATTGAAAGCCTTTTGAAAATGGGCAAAATTTCTGATAATGGTGCAAGTTCGTCCAGTAATCCCAGGAAGCCATTTGTGGGACCTCGAAGAACCAGTGAGTCAAATGCCATTCATGCCAGCAGGGGCAGACCTCAGTATGTTCACAGATCAGTAGCAGCTGTCACTATTCCAGCTCCGATTCCTCAGCAACCAGCATATCAACAACCCCAACAACCACATTATCAACAACAAGTTCAGTATCCGCCACAGAGAACCTACAACAACAACAACAGAAATCAACAACAAAGACCTTTTCAGCAAAGACCATCACAAGCAAACAGGGTGATTGACCCTATCCCTATGCCTTATGCTGCCTTATTGCCGCAACTCCTGAAGCTCAACTTGGTTGAGTTAAGGACATTGGCACCACCAGATCCCTCCAATCTCCCAAGGAATTATGACGTCAAAGCCAGATGTGCTTTCCACTCCAATGCACCTGGCCACAATACGGAGAAGTGCCGGGCCTTGAAAATGAAAGACCAAGATCTGGTGGATTCTAAAGCCCTCAACTTTGCACCCCCTCCAAATGTCAACAAGAATCCTATGCCCAATCATGGCGGGCCGGGAATTAATGCCATTGAAGAGGACCAACCATCTACTTTAATCACCAGTGTTGCACAAATTCGGACACCTCTGGTCAAAATTAAAGCTCAGCTTCTAGAGTGCCAGGTGTTTCCCGGGTGTGAGCTCGGTTGTGGGTATTGCAACATTGCAGTCAACGGGTGTGATAATTTGAGAAGCGGCATAGATGGTCTTATCAAAGATGGTATACTTCAGATCTCAACAACGGCGCCTACAAATCCAGCAATTCCTTTGACAACAATTCCTGATTCTTTTACAACAACAACAACGATCATTCCTACCAATTCATCAATATCATCAGCAGTGGCTCCGTCCATCACTTCAACAAATCAAATGTCAACAACCCTTTCTTCTACAACATCAGCATCCATTTATTCAGCCGAACCTTCTACAACACCAGCAAAAATTAATGAAGATATCTCCGCGGTCACAATCTACTACGACCCATCAAATGTTCCTCCAAACAACAACTTTCAACAACAAACAGTGGCACCTCCTGCCAGATCACCAGTCACCATTTACTACGATCCGCACACCATTTTTGTACCCTCCTCTGCTGCAGTCAGTCCAGTTACTATCACGGTGCCCGGACCAGTTCCATATGAAAGCAGTAATGCCATACCTTGGCATTATGACTCTGATCTTTACTGCAACGGGGAGAAAATCACTTTGGATTCTTCAACCTCTTCTCTACAAATTGATAATGTTGGGGGAGGCGGAGGCTTCACCAGAAGCGGACGCCTTTTCGCATCACAAACTCAGAAACCTAATGTGGAAGCAGAAGCTGCTGCCAAAGCAAAAGGGAAGAGTGTGGTGCTTGAAGAGCCAGCTATCAAAGAAACTCAGAAGACGTCTTTTGAACAAGATGTAGACGAGTTTATGAGAATCATAAAGAGAAGTGAATACAAGGTGGTGGATCAGCTTCACTAAAAACCCTCAAAAATCTCCATATTATCACTGTTGATGTGTTCTGAAGCTCACAGGAATGCATTACTGAAAGTCCTGCACGCAGCATACGTGCCAGAGGAGATTACCGTTAATCAGCTAGAAACTGTGGTAGCAAATGTCAACACCAGTCATGGACTGGGTTTTACCAACGCTGACTTAACAACTGAGGGACGTAACCACAACAAGGCTTTACATATCACCCTGGAATGCAAGGGTGATGTTTTATCTCATGTACTGGTGGACACTGGGTCGTCACTCAATGTCCTACCAAAGAAAGCCTTAGTGAAGCTGGAGTATGACGGCTTGGCACTGCGTCCGAGTAATTTGGTAGTGAGAGCATTTGATGGCTCTAAAAGATCAGTGCTTGGGGAGATTGATCTGCCTGTGATGATTGGCCCGCAGACCTTCAAAATTACCTTATATGTGATGGACATTCAGCCGGCCTATAGCTGTTTGTTGGGTAGACCCTGGATCCATGCCGCTGGCGCTGTTACGGCTACCCTTCACCAGAAGCTGAAATTCGAGTGGGAAGGCCAGATCATCACCATCTGTGGGGAAGAAGACATCTTTGTTAGCCATCTGGCTACGTATAAGTATATAGAGATGGATGGAGAAATCCATGAAACCATGAGCCAGGGGTTTGAGGCCCTAAACATTAATTAAGCATCTGCTGTACTGGGAACCTCCATGACATCTTATCAGCAAGCCAGGAAGGTTATTGAAGAGGGTACTGCCCAAGGCAGGGGCAAGCTGCTGCCCATGGAAAAGAAGGAAGACAAATTTGGGTTGGGTTACAAACCAACTCAACAAGATCAATCAGAGGCTGCCAAAGAGCCCAATTTTGTCAGCGGGGGAATGCTCACCCCGGATGCTGTGAACAACTTGGAAGACGAGGAGGAAAGTGACCGCAACCTGGAGAGTTGGATACGTCCAAGGATCCCGGGGAGCCAAGTCCTTAACTGGTCTTCCCAGGAAATTATAAGGGTTACTCCGGCAGAGTAATTATTATTTCCTGTATTTTAAACATGCATCAAGTCTTGCATCTTGCCCAAGATGTCAAGACTCATTTTGTAATTGGGCCATCTTGTAATTTTGTGCAAACAGATCAATCAATGAATATCGGCCATCTTTTGCAAATGAGTCTTTTCCTTTTCCGCTCACTATTTTTCATTTTTCTTTTTGTACAAAAATAAAATGGCAATGTTTTTCAAAATGATAACTTCATCTTTCACTTTTTCTAAACAAGATTAAAATTGATCACTAAAATAAACAATCTGAACCCTTGCAGAGAGTACCTTTCAGACTGCACCGACAACAACACTGCTATGACTTCGTATGACTTTGACAATCCAATCAATCAAGCCGATGAAGGGGTTGAAGAAGATTATGAGCTACCGGAAGAGCTAGCCAGGTTGTTAAGGCAAGAGGAGAAGGTTATCACTCCTCATCAGGAGGAGGTCGAAACGGTTAATCTTGGTACAGAAGAAGATGTGAAAGAGGTTAAGATCGGGGCCTGCTTACAAGACTCGGTAAAAGAGCAATTGATTGATATGCTTCGGCAGTATGTGGATGTCTTCGCTTGGTCTTATCAGGATATGCCAGGGTAGGACACCGACACTGTCACGCACAAGCTGCCTCTAAAAGAAGATTGCCCACCAGTCAAACAGAAACTACGCCGTACTCGCCCAGATATGGCAATGAAGATAAAAGAAGAAGTACAAAAGCAGCGGGACGCCGGTTTCCTCGCTGTGACTAGCTATCCGCCGTGGGTTGCTAATATTGTACATGTACCTAAGAAGGATGGCAAGGTGAGAATGTGTGTGGATTACCGGGATCTGAACAGAGCCATCCCAAAAGATGACTTCCCTTTACCTCACATTGATGTATTGGTCGACAATACGGCTCAGTTCTCGGTGTTCTCCTTCATGGATGGATTTTCAGGATACAATCAGATCAAGATGTCACCTGAAGACATGGAGAAGACAACTTTCATCACGCCCTGGGGCACGTTCTGTTATAAGGTGATGCCATTCAGACTGAAGAATGATGGTGCTACTTATCAACGGGCTATGGTAACATTATTCCATGACATGATCCACAAAGAAATTGAATGTTATGTGGATGACATGATTGCCAAGTCCCTCACAGAAGAAGACCACCTAGTAAATCTGTTGAAGTTATTCAAGCGTCTGAGGAAATACCAACTGAAGTTAAACCCCAACAAGTGCACATTCGGGGTGCGATCCGGTAAGCTGCTGGGATTTATTGTAAGTGAGAAAGGGATTGAAGTTGACCCTGATAAAGTCAAAGCCATTCAAGAAATGCCTGCACCGAAGACTGAAAAAGAAGTTCGGGGTTTTCTAGGTAGATTGAACTACATCTCAAGGTTCATATCTCACCTTACAGCAACCTGTGAACCATTGTTCAAGCTGTTAAGAAAAGAACAAACGGTCAGGTGGAACGAAGACTGCCAGAGGGCTTTTGACAAAATCAAGGAGTACTTTTAAGAGCCTCCAATCCTTATGCCTCCAGTTGAAGGAAGACCTCTAATCATGTACTTGACAGTATTAGAAGAGTCAATGGGGTGCGTGTTGGGCCAGCATGACGAGTCTGGTCGAAAAGAGTATGCAATATACTACCTAAGCAAAACGTTTACCGACTGTGAACAACGTTATTCACTGCTCGAGAAAACTTGTTGTGCTTTAGCGTGGGCTGCTCGCCGACTAAGGCAGTATATGTTGACCCACACTACTTTATTGATCTCAAAGATGGATCCAGTCAAGTACATATTTGAGAAACCAGCTCTTACCGGACGGGTTGCAAGATGGCAAATGATCCTCACAGAATATGATATTCAGTACACATCTCAAAAAGCCATCAAAGGCAGTGTATTGTCTGATTATCTTGCTGAGCAACCCATTGATGATTACCAGCCTATGAGATTTGACTTCCCTGATGAAGACATCATGTTCATAAAAGTAAAAGATCATGAAGAGCCTGTTCACACTGAAGGGCCTGACCCAGAAGAAGAATGGACTATGATGTTTGATGGGGCTGTTAATATGAATGGTCGTGGTGTTGGTGCAGTACTCATTACGCCTAAAGGGGTTAACATGCCTTTTTCGGCAAAACTCATCTTTAACTGCACTAACAACGAAGCTGAATACGAAGCTTGTATTATGGGTCTTGAGGAAGCCATTGACCTCAGGATCAAGACTTTGACTGTGTTCGGAGATTCAGCTCTGGTAATCAATCAAACCAACGGCAAATGGTACACCCACCAAGATCATCTGATACCTTATCGGGACTATACAAGGAGGTTGTTGACTTTCTTCACAACAATCAAGCTTGAGTATATCCCTCGAGATGAGAATCAGTTTGCAGATGCTCTGGCTACCATTTCATCCATGATCAAAGTACAAGCTGCCAACTTTGTGCCTTGAATTTCAGTATCCAGACTTGACAGACCAACATATGTATTTTCAGCAGACATTGTCAAAGATGATAAGCCTTGGTTCCATGACATCAAATGCTTCTTGGAGGATCAAACATACCCACCTGGGGCATCTTCCAATGATAAGAAGACATTAAGAAGGCTTGCTGGCAGTTTCTTCCTGAATACTGATGGTTCTCTGTACAAGAGAAACTTTGATATGGTACTCCTCAGATGTGTTGATAGGGCAAAGGCAGAATTGCTGATGCACGAGGTGCATGAAGGATCCTTTGGTACCCATGCTGGAGGGCATGCGATGGCTAAAAAGTTGCTAAGATCAGGCTATTACTGGATCACAATGGATGCAGACTGTTGTGCTTATGCCAGGAAATGCCATAAATGCCAGATTTATGCGGATAAAGTGCATGTGCCTCCGAATCCTTTGAATGTGATGTCTTCACCCTGGCCCTTTGCCATGTGGGGCATCGATATGATTGGCAAGATTGAACCAACTGCTTCAAACGGCCACATGTTCATCCTGGTTGCTATTTACTATTTCACCAAGTGGGTTGAAGCGGCTTCCTATGCAAATGTTACAAGGCAAGTGGTAGCCCGTTTTCTGAAGAGAGATATCATTTGTCGGTATGGAGTGCCCGAACGAATCATTACTGATAATAGTTCCAACTTGAATAACAAAATGATGGCAGAACTGTGTCGGGACTTCAAGATCCAACATCACAATTCTTCTCCTTACAAGCCAAAGATGAATGGCGTTGTCGAGGCAGCTAATAAGAATATTAAGAAGATTGTGCAAAAGATGGTGGTTAACTACAAAGACTGGCATGAAATGCTACCATTTGCCTTGCATGGGTACCGCACGTCAATCATAACATCCACTAGGGCAACACCGTATCAACTTGTGTATGGTATGGAGGCAGTCCTACCTGTTGAAGTTGAACTACCCTCTCTACGGGTATTGATGGATGTTAAACTAAATGAAGCAGAATGGGTCCGATCCCGATACGAACAACTGAGTCTGATCGAAGAAAAGAGATTAACTGCAATCTGTCATGGGCAGTTATATCAGAAGAGAATGAAGAAAGCCTTCGATCAGAAAGTCAGACTCCGAGAGTACCAAGTAGGAGATCTTGTGCTGAAAAGACTCCTCCCTCCTCATACAGACCACAGGGGCAAGTGGACTCCGAATTATGATGGTCCATTCATAGTAAAGAAGGTTTTCTCAGGTGGAGCTCTGATGCTCAGTACTATGGATGGAGAAGATTTCCTGTCCCCTGTGAATTCAAATGCAGTTAAAAAATACTTCGCATAAAAATGACCCGCTGGACATAAAAACAGAATGTAAGTCCAGGAAAAAATAGGGCATCCCGGCGAGTCAAAAACAGAATAAAAGACTCGGGCAAAAATAAGGGAAAATAAAATGAAAAAATGTACACCCGCTGAGTTGAAAAGCCGCATTGGACAACTCAGGCAAAAATGGGTATCCCGGTGGATTGAAAACCCGAAAGGGCGATTCACGCAAAATAATGGAATAAGCGAACAACTGTATCCTGAATTCGTCTGTATCACTTACAACATGGTGTTGCACCCCAAAATTTGCCCTCACAACACAAGACTTTGTGTTCTAAGAAGGTTCACAAGGTTCACAAGTTCCATAACATTTGCAAGACCTTTCATGAGGTTCACAAGTTTCTCAATGCTTATATAACCTTTCATGAGGTTCATGAAGTCCACAAGTTACTTCTTGAAGGTTCACAAGGTTCACAAGTTTCTCAATGCTTATATAACCTTTCATGAGGTTCATGAAGTCCACAAGCTACTTCTTGAAGGTTCACAAGGTTCACAAGTTTCTCAATGCTTATATAACCTTTCATGAGGTTCATGAAGTCTACAAGTCACTTCTTGAAGGTTCACAAGGTTCACAAGTCCCACAATGCTTTCAATACCTTTCATGAGGTTTATGAGGTCTACAAAGCCACTTCATGAGGTTCACAAGGTTCACAAGCTTCACAATACTTCCCATGAGGTTCACAAGACATTTTATGATGGGTCACAAGGTTCACAAAGTTCACAATTGGTCAAAGAAGTTGACAATTCCCTCAGACAATGCACCTCCTAAGCAGGGCATCCAAAACTAGGGTTTTGACTTTAATCAGGCTAAATGGACTTCCAATACCTCAAGTGAGTTTCATAACATCTTATATGTGTGTAAGAATCCCCATGACAAGTTTCAAGAGTTTTCTCAAAAGTTTGCTCAGTCAGATGATCAGATAAGTCAAAATCAGTCAATGCAGTTAAAAAGTCAAACTGAGGTCAACTGTGGTCAAACCAAAGTCAAACTTCATGATTTTTTGCCAACATCAATTATATGAAGTAAAATTCATCATTTGATCAAGGGTTGATCATGATTCATCAAGGAGATTCCAGATCATCAATAATCAGGAGTTTCTAAATTAGGGTTTCCTCAGTAAAAGTCAACTGAACTTTGACCAGTCATAACTTCCACATACTTCATCACCAAGTCTCCATCCAAAGCTCATTTTGAAGGAAATTGAATTCTCTACAACTTTGATGTTTAAAGTTAAGCCTAAAAATGCTTCATTTGAAAGATATGATCTAAGACATTATAGGTCATTTCAAAAGTCAACAAAAAGTCAACAACTTCAAAAGGGCATAACTTGAGATTGGTAAATGATATGGACCTGAAACCAATGGGGTTGTTTAGAGGACTCTTTAAGCTTTCCAAAAAGTCCAATAACACCCTCATACCCTTAAAATTAAGGGAGATGTGCCCTTGCAAAGTTGGGCAATTTTGTGATGGTTTATGTTGAAAATGGAGGCTTAAAAGTAATTATTTCCAAATGGGCTTGCTAAGTTGTGATCCAATTCATCTCATAACATTGTGCACGACCCAATTGACCAAAATTCAGCATTTTTATTATTTTATTTTTATTTATTATTGATTTAATTCATAAAAATCATTTTAAATAAATATAAAATATGAAAATCTATTTTTGGAGGAAATAATGCTTCTAGAAATTCTTAATTGTTGATTGAATTCAAAAGAGAAAGCAATCATGTGATTAGTCCAAGAATAGCAAGTCTTCATGATCAAATATTTGGACTTTTACAACATGATCTTTTTCAATATTTTTGGATCCAAATCTCCACACAATGAAGACATATTTCTGACCTAATTCACTCCCATATAAGTATAGATCATAAGCATAACCCTAACTCACGAAATCCAGCAGCCTAGAGGTAAGTTCACAAAGTCAAAAATCATCCAAAAAGCTTACATTCGGTTTTGGATTTCCAGAGCTCTACAAGGTATTTTGAGGACATGGACATGATTATGAGACATCATTGATCATGAATCAATCGCCATTTGCATCAAAAACATCACGAATTGCATAACCCGAACCAAATCGTGTTCTTGAACTTGACTTTTTGATTCCATTGATTTACTGTGTTTAACTTGTTTTTGATTGTTGAATGATGTTTATGGTGGACCTTAGAACGATTCTGGGCCATTTAATTGAATTTTTCATGCAGGAATAAGAATTCACCATTACTAGGGTTTATGACCTTCATTAGGGCTTTGTGATATAGGCTATATAAATTCATTCAAGAACCATGGTTCGATTCAAAATTGTCTTGTGATCATGTTTGACTGGTTAATTTCTGGAAATTTTACAGTTTTGGCCATGTATGAGATTTGTAGGAATTGCTGCCAATTTGATTTTCGCAGGTATTTTGGTGGAAGATTTCGCAGGAAAATCCTACGAATTTGAATGAAGAAGATGAAGTTTGCCGCGCTCAGGAAATTCAAAAATATGTTTAAAATATTTTATGAATTGTTATTGGTTTGTTTATCACACGCACATGTGTGTCCTGGTGGTAAGTTTGATAGGCGTATGTTGTGAGGTCTCTGGTTCGATACCTGGCCAGTGCAGTGTTTTTGTTTTATTTTTCAAGACAAAAGAAGATTCAATATATTATGATTCATTGTCAACAAACTAACAGTTGGGCTCTTCCAGCCGGGTGGTGATGTGCGCGTTTGTGAATGTAAAGGTCCTGGGATCAAATCCCACCCCAGGCCTTTTTTTGTTCCTTTATTTTTCTGGAATTTTCAAGATCAAGGACAAAACCAACTGGTCTCTTCTTTCTCACATCTGTGTACGTGGTGGCCTAGTGGAAGGTGTTTTTGGCTGGTAAACATGAGAGCAAGGGATCAAAACCTAACCAAGGTCAGTTCTAAATTTTTGTCACCTTTTTCTTCTATTTTCTTAATTAATTATATTTTTGTTTATTATAAAAAAAAAACTTAATTTCTAAATAACCTTATTTTATTTTCTTTGTGTTCTAAAAAAAATATGTTATAAGTTATTTTCTCAAAATATAAAAAATGTTTTTTTCTTATTTTGTAAATATATTCATATTATGTATATATGTAAAAAATTTAGATAATTAGGTTTAGATTAATTCCATGAACCCTAATTATAACTTAACCCTAATCTCAAAAAAAAAAAACCCTAATTTATTTTCTATTTAAAACTTAATTGTTATTTTATTCTAATATAATTACCATGTGCATATTTATCTAATAAAAGTTAATATTTTGTAAAATATTTATAATCCAAATTATTTTTCTTTTAGATGTTTAGAAACAATTTAATTTATAATAATTATATTTTTGTATATGGTTAGAAATAATTTGTAAATATAATAATTAATAGAATTAAATTTTATAAACATGATTAATATTGTAAATGTGATATTCAAAACCTATTTTCTTCTTATAATATGTATGTATTGTTTAAAAAATAAATATTAATATATGTTTATAATAATTAGAATTTTGTAGTTATAATAAAAAATAATAATAACTTGATAACTTGTAAAATTAAAATAATTGCTTATTCATATTTCTTTTTCTAAATAATTGTTTATAGGAAAAATCGTTAATATATTATTATTATATTTTGATTAATTTTTATTATTATTACTACTAACCATATTATTAATTTGTTTTATTAATTTTATATTATTATTAATCTCTCTTATTTTATTATTACTAACTTTTTGCTTATTATTTAAATTATTTTTACTAACTTCATATTTATACTAACCTTATTTAATTTTTCTTATTATTATTATCACTAACCCCTTTATTATTTATTATTGCTTATTTATATTTTATTTATTTTGCCATTTAATTATTTTGCTTAATATTTATTTATTATAATTTTGTAATTGCTTCCGGGATGTAAATTTTATAATTATTATTGTTGCTATGGTTAGTAATTAGGGAGTGTTAATATGTGTTTTATTTAAAATAAATTAGATCACTTTTTAATATAAGATAATTAAAATAAACACTCACACACACGTAAGTCGATTTTTAATCGCCGTCTCACATTCCTAAGGTTATCCCTCAAGTTGCCTACGAATAATGGTCAAGTGGGGTGTATAAAGCAAGTCCCTTCAAAAGATAAATCATCAAGTCCCTCATGGTTGCCTATACGAATCGAGTCCCTTCGAATAAATGATGATAGTCCCTCCTTTATGCTTAATACACCCCACAGTTTCCTTCATAACCAGATTGTCCCTCACATGTCCCTTAATATCCAAGGTAATGACTACCTACTCCTTAATAGTAGGGATAGTCTTACCAAGGAAAGGAAAAAGAACAAGAAAAACCTTAAACAATATGGTAGATACCTCTTAGTTGCTTGCTCACTATTCAAACTTTTCAAACACTTAAACAAATTTCAAACAAATTTTCAAACAAGTTTTTACACATCCGTACATGGATTATTATCAACTATTCTGAAAATTTTTCTATTCACACCCTACACTTTCAAAAAATAATTTAAAGTGAGCTAAGTAACTAAGAGCCCATGGATAACCATGGATGTAAAGGGTGCTAACACCTTCCCTTTACATAACCTACCCCCCGGACCCAAAAATATCTCTAAGGTCTTTCCTGTTCTTTTATACCCTTTCCTTATGGATAAAATAAAAGTCGGTGGCGACTCTTGCTATCCGCAACATTACTTAAAGTCAGTTCTCCCACCGTGTTACAGAACTGGCGACTCTGTTGGGGATCTATTTAAGAGGGGTACCCTTAGGAATTAAGATCACTTTAAATTGTTTGCCTTGTTTGTTTTATATTACTTGTTGGGGTGCTCTTATGTGTGAAAGATCCTAACCCGGATCTAGTGTACCTTAGGTAAATGGCAATAGACCAAGGAAACTGTACGACGTATATCGATACGGTTGATCTGGTGGCCATAGTTAGTGCGACTTCTTGGTTGGTGCTTATGTTCCTTAAGTCAAGTTGAGGATAATATGAGGCTGCCATATGTTGTCAATGCACTAACTAACTTTTAGAACCCTAGTTAACTCATCTTGGCCTTTAGGAAGTAGTGAGGTAACCGGCTTTGGTGCAGACTGAAGTTGGTTGACACTCGATACTACGCTCATTGAGATTCTAAACTTGGAGGGTTTTGGTTGGCAAGTAAGTTGCCTTCTGATCAACCACCCTTGTGAAGGATCAATGATATTGAGATCCCTTAGAACCCGGTTACTTTTGTAGGACAGGATGAACCATCTAACTTCAGGGGAGGGTACTTACCTTTGAACCTCATGCAAGCCTTTAAACCTAGGGCAATTGTGTGACTTGTTTGTGTGTGCCACATGTTTGTGATTGAGCATAACATCATGACATCATCATGCATCATAAGCATAGCATTTTCACTAACCATTTCAAGGACCAAGGGATTTATCTTTGTTCTTTGTTGTAGGGCATGGCTTTTGCTCGTAGAAACACCATCAGGACCAATTTTGTAAGAAACTCATTACAAAGTAAGTCAGGAAAGAATTCTGGAGCTAACAAAGCAACTTCATGAGGAACGAAATCTCAGCTCATACCTCAATACAAAGAGGAAACGTCCATGGGAGACTTAAAACCCCATCTTTTGTACTTATTTCATTTTCATTTTTGTAAGCCTAAAAGGCAAAATAAAGTTATTACTAATAAAAGTTTACTTTCGTTTTTGTCTAAGCAAATTTAAATCCTGCGGTCCTTGAAAACATTGCATATGCATTCCCATATCATTTCATTGCATCACAGGTTTATAATTGTGCACAGGTTTCTCATCTTCTCGCTGTTTATTTCAGCAATGGCTCTTGAACAATCAGTTAAGGATCTTCAGGCACAGAATGCACAGTTCCAAGAGCTGATCCTGAACCTATCCAAGGGACAGGATGAATTGAAGGCACTGCTGGCCAAGAAGACTAAGAAGACAAGAAGGTCTGCTGGGTTGATCAACATGGGAAGAAGGTTCAAAGGGCTTGCCAAGACCAAGGAACCAGCTGAAGACTATGAATCTGAAGAATCTGAGCAAGAGGTAGGCAGTCTCCACCATTCAATGGGGGACTCCGATTCTGAGGCTAACTACTACCATGAGCCTAATGAAGACAAATTCAAGATGCTGGTGGATAGAATGGATGCTATGGAATTACAGAAATCATCTGGGCTGGATTTTGAGGATTTGATCTTGATATCTGGGGTTGTGATACCCATCGGTTTCAAGGTTCCTACCTTTGTTGTTTATGATGGGGTCTCTTGTCCCAAGTTGCATTTGAGGTCGTATGTCAGAAGGATCCAACCTCATACTGCTGATAAGAAGTTGTGGATCCATTTCTTTCAAGAGAGCTTATCTGGAGCTCAGCTGGAGTGGTATTATCAGTTGGAGAGTGTCAATATCAGAGACTGGAATGATCTTTCTGAAGCTTTCTACAAGCAGTATCAATACAATGCTGACTTAGCCCCCACTCGCATGCAGCTTCAGAGCATGTCTATGGGTGCCAAAGAAAGTTTTAAGGAGTATGCTCAGAAGTGGAGAGACTTAGCTGGAAGAGTTCAACCCCCTTTGACTGATAGGGAATTGGTTGATATGTTCATGTGTACGCTGAATGGTCCGTTTTACAGTCATCTCATTGGAAGCTCATCATCTGGCTTCACTGAGTTGATCATGACAGGAGAGCGGGTAGAGAATGGTATCAAGAGTGGTAAGATCCAAGTGGGCACTTCTTCATCAGGTGCTGCAAGGAAGCCTCCCACTGGGAAGAAAGAATCCAATGCTGTTTATGGTCAACCTGATCGTAATAGAAGGCATCAGTTTGTTAGTGCAGTTCATATTTCAAATCCAACTCCTGCAACAACAGAGCAGCCTCAGGGCAACCAACAGAGGGCTAGAAGACAGTTCACGAAGATAAACATGTCAATGGCTCAGGCATTGCAACACTTGTTGAAGGCTAAACTTATTTCCCTGAGGGAGGCTCCTCAGAATCCCAATGTTACCTCTCCCAAGTACAATCCCAATGCACGATGTGCATATCATTCAAACTGTCCAGGACATGATACTAATAACTGCTGGGTCTTGAAGAATAAAATTCAGGATATGATTGATGCTGGAGAAATTGAGTTTGATCCTCCAGGTACTCCCAATGTAATTACTGCTCCAATGCCAAATCACGAGAAGACTGTCAATGCCATTGAAGAAGATCTACATGTCTATTCAGTTATGGAGTTGACCACACCACTGTCTGTTATCAAAAAGAGGTTAGTACAAGCTGGGATCTTTCCAGGTTGTCGTGAAGATTGTTTGTATTATACTTATAAGCCAGATAGTTGCTTCATATTGAGAGATGGAATTCAGCGTCTCATGGATAAGTATACTATAGTGTTTGAAAGAAGACCAGCATCTGTAGAAAGTATGGTGGATCATCTGACTCGGGGTAAGAAGATTGAAGAGGTTGATATGGTTGACAAAGTACCGGTGAGAATCACTTCAAAGGGTCCCATTAAAATCACTCATCAGGGCCCAATCAAGATTACTGCTGAAGGTCCTGTGAAAGTTGTTGCTGAAACCAGAGTGGCTCCTCTGATCATTACCACTCCTGGTCCCATTCCTTATACATCTGACAAAGCTGTGCCTTGGCACTATGGGTCTGACGTTTACATCCATGGTGTTAAGCAAGAGCCTTTACCTGATGTGCCTGTTGACATTGATAATATTGCTGGATCTAGCAAGATCACTCGTAGTGGAAGAGTCTTCTCTCCTCCAGATACTTCCAAGAATGCAGTTACTCCTGCTGCTACTTCCACCACTGATGCTCGGGGCAAAGGTCCTGTTATTGAGCCCGTATCTACTGATGTGCCAGCTGCTGATGATCTCTCTAAGCAGATGGAAGAAGTATTGAAAATCATTCGCAAGAGTGATTATGACATTGTTGATCAGTTGGGGCATACTCCCTCAAAGATTTCTATGCTCTCCCTATTATTATGTTCTGAGGCTCATGCCAAGTCATTGATCAAGTTTCTGAAGATGGCTCATGTACCCAGTGCAATTTCTGTTGACCAGTTTGAGAATTGTGTTGCCCACCTGACCTATGATAATGGGTTAGGATTTTCTGACGCTGATTTGACCCCTGCCAAGAGGGATCATAACAGGGCCTTGCATATTTCAATTGAATGCAGGGGCACTACCCTGTCACATGTGTTGATAGACAATGGTTCCTCTCTGAATGTGTTGCCTAAAGAAGTCCTGAACAAGCTGAGTCCTGAAGATACTGTGCTGAAGCCCAGTAATATTGTGGTAAAGGCTTTTGATGGTTCTAGAAGAGTAGTGCATGGGGAAATTGATCTTCCAATCCAAGTTGGTTCCCAGGTGTTTACTGCCACATTTTATGTGATGGATATTCGTCCTTCGTACTCTTGTCTGCTTGGTCGTCCCTGGATCCATGGGGCAGGTGCTGTGACCTCTACATTGCACCAAAAGTTGAGATATCCGGTGAATGGGAAAGTTGTTACTGTCTTTGGAGAGGAAGAATACTTTGTCAGCCATGTAAACACTTTCAAGTATCTGGAGGTAGAAGGTGAATACATTGAAACTCCGTGTCAGTCATTTGAAGTGATTCCCTGGGTTGGTAATGATTATGTAGCTCCTCCTGCTGTGAAGAAAGTTCCTGTGGTCACCAGAAAACCTCCAACAATGGCAATGGCCTCCCTCAATGATGCTAGAGCTGTGGTGGATGAAGGTGGTTGTACTATTTGGGGTCAGCTTCCTGATATTCCATACAAGTCTGACAAGTTTGGTTTGGGTTTCACTGCAGAGTCCCAGAAGGCTGTTCGTCGTGCTCGTGCTGCTCGTGTCACTAATCAAGGGGTTATCAATGCTGTGGGAGACTATGATGAAGACTACAACTTGGATGCATGGATTTTTCCTACTGTGGGTGCTGGGCTCAATAATTGGAAAGCTGAAGATGTTATCCCTATCTCCTTTAGTCAGGAGTAAATACTATTACTGTGTTTTGTTTTTAAATTTGTAATTTCTGAACAATAAAACTTTCAAGCCATGTGCCTTACCCGGGGCACAATGGTGTGCTTGTTACGGGCTGTCATTTCATTTGCATACTTCATTCAATAAAATCAGTGGACGTTTCGTTTTCGTAAATATTGTGTTCCTTGTCTTTCTTTTCTTTTTATTTTTGTTTTATCAGCTATGTGTTCTTACACACACCCACATCACTAAAATGCAGATCCTCATCCACTCTGGATCCTGTTGATAACAGTTCTACTATTGCCAATTATAATTTCGAGAATCCGATCTATCAAACTGAAGACAGAAATGAGGACGATTGTGAAATACCTGTAGAGCTTGCTAGGTTGTTACAACAAGAAGAGAAAGCTATACAGCCACATGAAGAGCCAGTCGAAGTTGTGAATCTGGGAACTGAAGAAGACAGAAAAGAGGTCAAGGTAGGGGCTGATTTAGGTGACAGTGTCAAGAGCAGGTTGATTCAGATGTTACGTGACTATGTGGAGATCTTTGCTTGGTCTTATGAAGATATGCCAGGGTTGGATACAGACATTGTGGTTCACCGTTTGCCGGTAAAAGAAGATTGTCGTCCAAAGAAGCAGAAGGTTCGTCGTATGCGTCCTGAAATGTCAGAAAAGATCAAGGCAGAGGTAATGAAACAGTTCAATGCAGGGTTCTTAGCAGTGACTTCTTATCCTCAGTGGGTTGCAAATGTGGTACCAGTTCCTAAGAAAGATGGTAAGGTACGTATGTGTGTAGACTACAGAGATTTGAACAAGGCTAGCCCTAAAGATGACTTTCCACTTCCTCATATTGATATTCTGGTAGACAACACTGCTCAGCATAAGGTATTCTCTTTTATGGATGGTTTCTCTGGTTACAATCAAATCAAGATGGCTCCTGAAGATATGGAGAAGACAACCTTTGTTACACAGTGGGGCACTTTTTGCTATAAAGTGATGCCATTTGGTTTGAAGAATGCAGGGGCAACCTATCAGCGTGCTATGGTGGCTTTGTTTCATGATATGATTCATCATGAGATAGAGGTATATGTGGATGATATGATAGCCAGGTCTCAGAATGAAGAACAACATCTTGATCATCTGCACAAGTTGTTTGAGAGGTTGAAGAAATACAAGTTGAGATTGAATCCAAACAAGTGTACTTTTGGAGTTAGATCCGGAAAGCTCCTGGGTTTCATTGTTAGTGGAAAAGGTATTGAAGTGGATCCTGCAAAAGTGAAAGCTATACGAGAGATGCCAGCTCCCCGTACTGAGAAGGAGGTTAGAGGTTTCTTGGGACGATTGAACTACATTGCAAGATTTATTTCCCAATTAACTACCATCTGTGAGCCAATCTTCAAGCTGTTGAAGAAAGATCAGGTGATGGAATGGAATGATGAGTGCCAGACTGCCTTTGATGAAATCAAGAGATATCTGCTAGAGCCTCCAATTTTGATGCCACCAGTGGATGGAAGACCCTTGATTATGTACTTAACAGTGCTAGACAACTCAATGGGATGTGTGTTGGGGCAACATGACGAGTCTGGTCGAAAAGAGCAGGCAATATACTACCTTAGCAAAAAGTTTACCGACTGTGAAACAAGATACTCACTGCTCGAGAAAACTTGCTGCGCTTTGGCATGGGCTGCTCGCCGACTAAGACAGTATATGTTGACCCATACTACCTTATTGATTTCGAAGATGGATCCAATCAAGTACATATTTGAGAAACCTGCTCTCTCCGGAAGAATTGCAAGATGGCAAATGATCTTGACAGAATATGATATACAGTATACTACTCAGAAGGCCATTAAGGGAAGTGTTGTTGCTGATCATTTGGCTCATCAAGCAGTAGATGATTACCAGTCAATGAATTTTGAGTTTCCTGATGAAGACATTATGATTATTACCAAAGAACCTGGACAATATGACGGACCTGAACAAGGATCCCGATGGACTATGGTTTTTGATGGTGCCTCTAATGCACTTGGTAATGGTGTTGGTGTTGTGATTAGTTCCCCTGAAGGTTGTCATACCCCGATTACTGCCAGACTTTGTTTCTATTGTACCAATAACATGGCTGAGTATGAGGCATGTATCCTGGGTATTAAAGCTGCTATTGATATGAAGATTCAGTTCCTTGATGTGTATGGAGATTCAACACTGGTAGTAAGTCAGATTAAAGGAGATTGGGATACCAAGCATGACAACCTCATTCCTTACAGAGAGCATGTGTTGACTTTAATCCCACATTTCAAAGAGATTACCTTTGAGCATATTCCACGAAGAGAGAATCAGTTGGCAGATGCATTAGCCACCATGGCATCCATGTTTGAGATCAGCTGGGATGACGAAGCTCCCAAAATTACTATTGACAGGTTTGAAAAGCCTGCATACTGCAATGAGATTGACACTGAAGGGGCAGAGGAGAAGCCTTGGTTCTATGAAGTGAAAAGATATCTTGAAGCTCAGGAGTTCCCTGAAGGGGCATCTGTCAAAGATAGGAAGTTTCTGAGAAGGTTTGTTGCTAAGTTCTTCTTGAGTAATGGGATTCTATACAAGCGCAATCATGATTCAACTTTGCTTCGTTGTGTGGATAAGAAGGAAGCAATTGAGATTATGGAAGATATGCATGATGGGATCTTTGGCACTCATTCTAGTGGTCACACTATGACAAAGAAGATATTGAGAGCAGGTTACTATTGGTCTACCATGGAAGCTGATTGCTATCAACACTCCAGAACTTGTCACAAATGTCAAATCTATGCTGATAAAGTTCATGTACCTCCATCACCATTGAATGTGTTGACTGCTCCTTGGCCCTTTGCCATGTGGGGCATTGATATGATTGGTGAGATCAAGCCTACTGCTTCTAATGGGCATCGTTTCATCCTGGTTGCTATTGATTACTTCACGAAGTGGGTGGAGGCAGCTTCGTTTGCATCTGTTACCAAGAATGTTGTGGCTCGGTTCATTAAGAATAATCTCATATGTAGGTATGGCATCCCTGAGAGGATTATCACTGACAATGGCTCTAATCTAAACAACACTATGATTACTGATCTCTGCACGCAGTTCAAGATTAAGCATCACAACTCTTCTCCGTATCGTCCAAAGATGAATGGGGCAGTTGAAGCTGCTAATAAGAACATTAAGAAGATTGTACAGAAGATGACTGTTACTTACAAGGATTGGCATGAGATGTTACCATTTGCTCTTCATGGTTATCGTACTACAATACGTACTTCAACAGGGGCAACCCCGTTCTCCTTAGTCTATGGTATGGAAGCAGTTCTGCCCATTGAAGTTCAGATTCCCTCCTTAAGAATTATGAAGGATGCAGGCTTGGATGAAGATGAGTGGATTCAGACTCGACTTGACCAGATAAATTTGATTGACGAGAAGAGGTTAGCAGCAGTTTGTCATGGCCAGATGTACCAAAAGCGAATGATCAAAGCTTTTAACAAGAAGGTTAAGCCAAAGGTATATCAGGCTGGTGACTTGGTAATCAAGCGTATCATATTACCACAGGGTGATCCTAGGGGCAAGTGGACTCCTACATATGAAGGACCATTTGTAGTCAAGACAGTATTCTCAGGAGGTGCCATGATACTGACTACAATGGATGGTGAAGACTTCCCACAGCCTGTAAACGCAGACATAGTTAAAAAATACTACGCATAAAAAGAGACCCGCTAGGTTGACAGGCCTAGGCAAAAATAAGGGCATCCCGACAAACCAAAAGGGTTTGGGCAAAAATTAGGGATATATATAAAAAGATGTACACCCGGCAAGTCGAAAACCTGAAAAGGCGGCTTGGGCAAAAAAGGGTATCCCGGTGGATTGAAAACCTTAAAGGGCAATCCAGGAAAAAGTTAGGGATTAAAGCGTATGACTATGTCTCGTTTGGATCACCCATGAAACTGCAACCAGTTGTACTACTTATTCAAGCTCGAACAGATAAAAGCTCAATCCAATCATTTCCGTCTCAACAGCAAGAAGATGAGATACTTGAAGGGCAATAGTAGAATTGAAATTCAATAGGATTGTTTCCCACATAGCTGATTCTTTTTGTAAAACTTTATGGCAAAATCCTCTTACTAGGGTTTATGTCTCCTTGTACAAACTTACCCGTGTATGGGTCATTTTTTGATATAAATAAATTCCATCTTTTGAATCCAGATTTACTTTTACCCTATTTACATAAGCGAAACGTCCATTGGTTGTGTTTGAATGTATGTATGCTTTTGAATATGATTGATGTTTACCAGAAATGCATGTATACTTTTAATATGATTGATGTTTACCAGAAATGCATGAAAATGCAGTAATAGTATTTACTAAGGACGAACACGAGGGAAGGATTTCAACGAAGCTTCGCCGGTTCACCTCTAACAAAACAGTTACAAAACCCTCAGTAGGACGAATCCATCTTCATAAAGTCTCATCTCCCCTGGAATTTATATGCATCTCTTTTATCCTCATACGGATGTACGGGAAATTACTTTCCAATAAGGGTACGACGAACGAAGACGGGATGTTATACTTATCCTACTATCAAACGAAGACGAAGGTTATATATACCCTACTATCCCCAACAACGGGAGGTTATATATACCTTGCCATCCCCAACAACGGGAGGTTATATCTATACCTTATTATCCCCAGCAGACAGAGGGTTATATATTCTTCAACAACAAATCGGGATTTATTTTCCCTGGCCAGCAATTGTTATACGAAGATATCCAGACGCTCCCGACAGTATCATATCATACATACATCATATATATCATACCATAACATACATATCCATAGACATATAGTACATTACCTAAGTGCATCATATCATACATGCACACATAAAGCATAAACTAATGTTATTATACAGAATGCTACCTTGTTTCAGGTTAATTATCCAACAGACAAACTTATGATCTTCAGGACTGCTTTATCGTAACCTCAGGGTTACTTTATCCTCCTGATAAGCTTCTTATTGCTTTGGGACTGCTTTATCGTAACCTCAGGGTTACTTTATCCTCGTGATAAGCTCCTTATTACTTTGGGACTGCTTTATTGTCACCTCAGGGTTACTTTATCCTCCTGATAAATTCTCATGACTTCAAGACTGCTTTAGAGTTATCATTATTGATGGCTCTATCCTCCTGAAATCATTACTTCAAGACTGCTTTAGAGTTATCATTATTGATGGCTCTATCCTCCTGAAATCATTACTTCAAGACTGCTTTAGAGTTATCATTATTGATGGCTCTATCCTCCTGAAATCATTACTTCAAGACTGCTTTAGAGCTATTGATTGCTCTATCCTCCTGAAGCCATCTTATTATTTCAAGACTGCTTTAGAGCTATTGATTGCTCTATCCTCCTGAAATCATATTACTATTTCAAGACTGCTTTAGAGCTATTGATTGCTCTATCCTCCTGAAGCCATATTATTACTTCAAGACTGCTCTAGGGTCATCATTATTGATTGCTCTATCCTCATGAAGACATGCTGTTACATCAGGATCACTCCAGTATTCTGAAAACATATCATCAATATCTCAGGACTGTTCCAGACTCCTGACAGCTTTCATTATACCTCCATATTTTGGATTGCTTTATCTTCCAAGAAATATATCTGAAGAACTTTCCCCTAGTGGCATCTTTAAGCCCACTCAATCATATTCAACCAACCATCAATATCACTCTATGCACTGGTGAGTGCAAATTTTTGGGCTTTTGTGTTCAATCCCCTTCAACCTTCCAGGTCACGACTGGCAAATATACCAATCTAACCCCTCAGGTTTCAGAAAATTGAACAGGGACAGTTGTTGCACCCCAAAATTTGCCCTCACAACACAAGACTTTGTGTTCTAAGAAGGTTCACAAGTTCCATAACATTTGCAATACCTTTCATGAGGTTCACAAGTTTCTCAATGCTTATATAACCTTTCATGAGGTTCATGAAGTCCACAAGTTACTTCTTGAAGGTTCACAAGGTTCACAAGTTTCTCAATGCTTATATAACCTTTCATGAGGTTCATGAAGTCCACAAGCTACTTCTTGAAGGTTCACAAGGTTCACAAGTTTCTCAATGCTTATATAACCTTTCATGAGGTTCATGAAGTCTACAAGTCACTTCTTGAAGGTTCACAAGGTTCACAAGTCCCACAATGCTTTCAATACCTTTCATGAGGTTTATGAGGTCTACAAAGCCACTTCATGAGGTTCACAAGGTTCACAAGCTTCACAATACTTCCCATGAGGTTCACGAGACATTTTATGATGGGTCACAAGGTTCACAAAGTTCACAATTGGTCAAAGAAGTTGACAATTCCCTCAGACAATGCACCTCCTAAGCAGGGCATCCAAAACTAGGGTTTTGACTTTAATCAGGCTAAATGGACTTCCAATACCTCAAGTGAGTTTCATAACATCTTATATGTGTGTAAGAATCCCCATGACAAGTTTCAAGAGTTTTCTCAAAAGTTTGCTCAGTCAGATGATCAGATAAGTCAAAATCAGTCAATGCAGTTAAAAAGTCAAACTGAGGTCAACTGTGGTCAAACCAAAGTCAAACATCATGATTTTTTGCCAACATCAAGTATATGAAGTAAAATTCATCATTTGATCAAGGGTTGATCATGATTCATCAAGGAGATTCCAGATCATCAATAATCAGGAGTTTCTAAATTAGGGTTTCCTTAGTAAAAGTCAACTGAACTTTGACCAGTCATAACTTCCACATACTTCATCACCAAGTATCCATCCAAAGCTCATTTTGAAGGAAATTGAATTCTCTACAACTTTGATGTTGAAAGTTAAGCCTAAAAATGCTTCATTTGAAAGATATGATCTAAGACATTATAGGTCATTTCAAAAGTCAACAAAAAGTCAACAACTTCAAAAGGGCATAACTTGAGATTGGTAAATGATATGGACCTGAAACCAATGGGGTTGTTTAGAGGACTCTTCAAGCTTTCCAAAAAGTCCAAGAACACCCTCATACCCTTAAACTTAAGGGAGATGTGCCCTTGCAAAGTTGGGCAATTTTGTGATGGTTTATGTTGAAAATGGAGGCTTAAAAGTAATTATTTCCAAATGGGCTTGCTAAGTTGTGATCCAATTCATCTCATAACATTGTGCACGACCCAATTGACCAAAATTCAGCATTTTTATTATTTTATTTTTATTTATTATTGATTTAATTCATAAAAATCATTTTAAATAAATATAAAATATGAAAATCTATTTTTGGAGGAAGATAATGCTTCTAGAAATTCTTAATTGTTGATTGAATTCAAAAGAGAAAGCAATCATGTGATTAGTCCAAGAATAGCAAGTCTTCATGATCAAATATTTGGACTTTTACAACATGATCTTTTTCAATATTTTTGGATCCAAATCTCCACACAATGAAGACTTATTTCTGACCTAATTCACTCCCATATAAGTATAGATCATAAGCATAACCCTAACTCACGAAATCCAGCAGCCTAGAGGTAAGTTCACAAAGTCAAAAATCATCCAAAAAGCTTACATTCGGTTTTGGATTTCCAGAGCTCTACAAGGTATTTTGAGGACATGGACATGATTATGAGACATCATTGATCATGAATCAATCGCCATTTGCATCAAAAACATCACGAATTGCATAACCCGAACCAAATCGTGTTCTTGAACTTGACTTTTTGATTCCATTGATTTACTGTGTTTAACTTGTTTTTGATTGTTGAATGATGTTTATGGTGGACCTTAGAACGATTCTGGGCCATTTAATTGAATTTTTCATGCAGGAATAAGAATTCACCATTACTAGGGTTTATGACCTTCATTAGGGCTTTGTGATATAGGCTATATAAATTCATTCAAGAACCATGGTTCGATTCAAAATTGTCTTGTGATCATGTTTGACTGGTTAATTTCTGGAAATTTTACAGTTTTGGCCATGTATGAGATTTGTAGGAATTGCTGCCAATTTGATTTTCGCAGGTATTTTGGTGGAAGATTTCGCAGGAAAATCCTACGAATTTGAATGAAGAAGATGAAGTTTGCCGCGCTCAGGAAATTCAAAAATATGTTTAAAATATTTTATGAATTGTTATTGGTTTGTTTATCACATGCACATGTGTGTCCTGGTGGTAAGTTTGATAGGCGTATGTTGTGAGGTCTCTGGTTCGATACCTGGCCAGTGCAGTGTTTTTGTTTTATTTTTCAGGACAAAAGAAGATTCAATATATTATGATTCATTGTCAACAAACTAACAGTTGGGCTCTTCCAGCCGGGTGGTGATGTGCGCGTTTGTGAATGTAAAGGTCCTGGGATCAAATCCCACCCCAGGCCTTTTTTTGTTCCTTTATTTTTCTGGAATTTTCAAGATCAAGGACAAAACCAACTGGTCTCTTCTTTCTCACATCTGTGTACGTGGTGGCCTGGTGGAAGGTGTTTTTGGCTGGTAAACATGAGAGCAAGGGATCAAAACCTAACCAAGGTCAGTTCTAAATTTTTGTCACCTTTTTCTTCTATTTTCTTAATTAATTATATTTTTTTTTATTATAAAAAAAAAACTTAATTTCTAAATAACCTTATTTTATTTTCTGTGTTCTAAAAAAAATATGTTATAAGTTATTTTCTCAAAATATAAAAAATGTTTTTTTCTTATTTTGTAAATATATTCATATTATGTATATATGTAAAAAATTTAGATAATTAGGTTTAGATTAATTCCATGAACCCTAATTATAACTTAACCCTAATCTCAAAAAAAAAAACCCTAATTTATTTTCTATTTAAAACTTAATTGTTATTTTATTCTAATATAATTACCATGTGCATATTTATCTAATAAAAGTTAATATTTTGTAAAATATTTATAATCCAAATTATTTTTCTTTTAGATGTTTAGAAACAATTTAATTTATAATAATTATATTTTTGTATATGGTTAGAAATAATTTGTAAATATAATAATTAATAGAATTAAATTTTATAAACATGATTAATATTGTAAATGTGATATTCAAAACCTATTTTCTTCTTATAATATGTATGTATTGTTTAAAAAATAAATATTAATATATGTTTATAATAATTAGAATTTTGTAGTTATAATAAAAAATAATAATAACGTGATAACTTGTAAAATTAAAATAATTGCTTATTCATATTTCTTTTTCTAAATAATTGTTTATAGGAAAAATCGTTAATATATTATTATTATATTTTGATTAATTTTTATTATTATTACTACTAACCATATTATTAATTTGTTTTATTAATTTTATATTATTATTAATCTCTCTTATTTTATTATTACTAACTTTTTGCTTATTATTTAAATTATTTTTACTAACTTCATATTTATACTAACCTTATTTAATTTTTCTTATTATTATTATCACTAACCCCTTTATTATTTATTATTGCTTATTTATATTTTATTTATTTTGCCATTTAATTATTTTGCTTAATATTTATTTATTATAATTTTGTAATTGCTTCCGGGATGTAAATTTTATAATTATTATTGTTGCTATGGTTAGTAATTAGGGAGTGTTAATATGTGTTTTATTTAAAATAAATTAGATCACTTTTTAATATAAGATAATTAAAATAAACACTCACACACACGTAAGTCGATTTTTAATCGCCGTCTCACATTCCTAAGGTTATCCCTCAAGTTGCCTACGAATAATGGTCAAGTGGGGTGTATAAAGCAAGTCCCTTCAAAAGATAAATCATCAAGTCCCTCATGGTTGCCTATACGAATCGAGTCCCTTCGAATAAATGATGATAGTCCCTCCTTTATGCTTAATACACCCCACAGTTGCCTTCATAACCAGATTGTCCCTCACATGTCCCTTAATATCCAAGGTAATGACTACCTACTCCTTAATAGTAGGGATAGTCTTACCAAGGAAAGGAAAAAGAACAAGAAAAACCTTAAACAATATGGTAGATACCTCTTAGTTGCTTGCTCACTATTCAAACTTTTCAAACACTTAAACAAATTTCAAACAAATTTTCAAACAAGTTTTTACACATCCGTACATGGATTATTATCAACTATTCTGAAAATTTTTCTATTCACACCCTACACTTTCAAAAAATAATTTAAAGTGAGCTAAGTAACTAAGAGCCCATGGATAACCATGGATGTAAAGGGTGCTAACACCTTCCCTTTACATAACCTACCCCCCGGACCCAAAAATATCTCTAAGGTCTTTCCTGTTCTTTTATACCCTTTCCTTATGGATAAAATAAAAGTCGGTGGCGACTCTTGCTATCCGCAACATTACTTAAAGTCAGTTCTCCCACCGTGTTACACATGGCAAACTTCGAAAGGTTCAAGCGTCGGTCAGAATCAGCCTTCTTCAGAAAGCAAAGTGAGAAGAACGTCAAAAGTCATACGAGTCACGGCAAAAAGGGAAGCTCCTCGAAGCGTCGCCAACATTGCCAGCATCTTTTTGTTTCTCAATTTGTAACGATTTCCTCATTTCAGGGGATCTGTTTCTCTAACTGTATCTTGCCAATTTAAGGCACATGAATTAATAGAATCAGATTTTCAGTCATGTTTCATACATTTTATTTTTTCTTTTGCAAAATGTCCGATGTCATTAAAGATCTTGATTGCATAAATACAGATGTTTCCCTTCTAAGAATACATACTTACAGGAAATATATTTGCTCCTAGGATTGCCTAAACTCCTATGACGGAACCCAATAAGGGATACCTCGGGATACTTGTGCGTTTCTTTGTCTTTACAGGATTTCAGGTGTTCGAAGCACAACATGGGGCATGGAGGCCTCTTCCCAGCGAGCTGTCTAATCATTATCTACTCAGTCTATCCCCCATTTAGCACCAGAGGTGCTTTCTCCCCAGCTGAGTTGCCAGTCATCATTCCTCCTCAGCCAGGTGCAAAGACCGGGAACCATCTCCCCAGAGTTTCAGCCTCTATCCAGAGAAGCAACGCCTGAAGATCTCACAACAGAGTGACGAAAGCTTCTACAAACCCCAGCTGGGTCCCTCGCTACTAAGAAAGATCTATTAGTGATCTATTGTCCCAAGCAGAGTCTCAGATCAACCAATGATCTCATCCCCAGCTGGGATACCCATTTCAAGCAGATCAGCCAGAGATCTCCACAGCAGCGGGATCCGAATCCCGGATCGGTATCTTTGCATAATCATAGCATTCACATCATATCTTCCCCGCAAAGCGTAGCATTCCGTCTAAAACGGAGCATTACGGCAAAAATCAAACATATTGCATAATCATAAGCCATGTGTCGAGCTGAACACTTGTAAAAAATGACCATCCATCAGACAGTATACAGAGTATTTCCCAAAATTCCCCACCAGAAAGCCAAAGTATTACATTCACAAATACAGTTACATGCTCCTTTCGACACTCGTCTGTGTCATCATTCCCCAGTAAAGTCGCCCGAGTGTTCTCTACAAACAAATACTTATATAGCAAACAGATACTTTTTGACACTCGCCTGTGCCATATCCCTAGCGGAAAGCCGAAGCGTCCCCTTTGCACTCACAACACATGTGTACATATTTATACAATTCCCTGACACCCGTCCGTGTCACCCCCCGGCATAGTTGCCTAAACACTTTGGTAAATCAAATACTTGTTTATAATACACTTTTTCCGACACCCGTCCGTGTCATGCTCTCCCCAAACAGGTTAAACACTCGTCGGTGTCTCATTCATACCTTTTCACTCACACAGATACTCGTCCGTATCTTGTATATGCCACTCATATCCCCTCAAATCCAACACTCGTTCGTGTTCTTTGTTAACTAGTTGGTGCTCGTCCGTATCATCATCTCTGAACATGTGTCAAGCGTTTGTTTCTACTGGTACTCGTCCGTATCATAGTCTTAAGGATGCTCGTCCGCATCTTTAATCTATACACCGTGTCAAACACTTATGTCTTCTTGAATTTAGACACTCGTCTGTGTCTACTGATCCCCAGAAGAGTCCCAACAAATCCCAGTGAATTATTTCCTTTCTATCTGACATTCGTCCTATGTCATGATACCTTGTAGCAGCCATCCCCTGCTAGGTGATCGTCCTTCACCTTTTTGATGATCGTCCTTCATCACTCCCGGTGGAGTCTCTATTCATTAGAACCCCATCCTATCCGACATTCGTCCTATGTCGTAGCAGCCGCCCCCTGCTAGGTGATCGTACTTCACCTTTTTGATGATCGTCCTTCATCATTCTATCCAATGGTCGTCCCCATCGTTGATTTTGTTATCTGACATTCGTCCTAGGTCATGATACCTTCAGAGCAGTCGTACCCTGCTAGGTGATCGTCCTTCACCTCTTGATGATCGTCCTTCATCATACTTATCCGATGGCCGTCCCCATCGTCAACCTTTTTATCCGGGATTTGTCCTATGTCGCGATACTTTTGGCGACCGTACCTCGCCAGGTGATCGTCCTTCGCCTTAGATGACCGTCCCTCATCTTATCCCCAACAGAGCAGCCGTCCCCTGCTAGGTGATCGTCCTTCACCTTTGATGATCGTACCTCATCATTTATGTCATTTATGCCTTGAACCCAATGGTCGTACCCATCATCTACCTTTAATCCCCATAGAGTCTCGTTTCTTTGCCTGATGGCCGTCCCCATCATTATCTCTTATATACCCAGCTTGTCGGCCGTCCCCGTCATTGCTTTATTTCTCTCATTTTCCCCAGCATGTCGGCCGTCCCAGTCGTTGCTTCAACCCCAGCAGTCGTCCTCTGCTCGACGGTCGTCCTCCGTCGCCCGCACTTTATAATATACTTTATTTTCCTTTTAAAATCTATATCCCTTTTCTTCTTCATTCTGTGAGTGCAAATTTTGGACTATCTTTGGTATTCAACCATAAGTTATCTTGTTTGCCTGTTAAGCCGCCGTTTACATCCTACACAGCTAACTCATGCTTGAATAGGGGCAGCTGTAAACACCCCAAATTTTCCCTCACCCATTCACACCATGGCTTGTGATCTTTTCATATGCATAAGTTCAATCATAGCATCTCATACCACATGTTTGCTTCACTGCATTAATTCAAAGTCATCTGCATCTAGGGTTTGTGATCTGAGCCATCCCTGAGCCATTTGAGCCACTCCAAAGGTCTTCAATCACTTCAAAGGGGTCCATGTATGTTCAAACATCATATCATATCCTCACCAAGTCAAGAAAGTCAAAGAATCACAAGAACTGAGAAAGGCATGGAAGCAGAGCCAGGTTTAACTGCACATATGACCTAAAATTAGGGTTTTGGTTTCAAAGGCCATAACTCCAAATTTTTTGGTCATTATTGTTTCTATTGGTCTCTATATGGTATAAGGATCATGCATATCAATTTTCATGAAGAATTTCCACGGGGAAGGCATCTGATCAAGAGTTGACTTCTTGAGCAAGTCAGTGTAAAATCAGGGCATCTGAGGCCCCCAATGACCCAACCAAAGGGTGTTCTTCATCATTTTGAATGTATATGATCTTTATTTGATCATAGAAGATGTTAGAAGTTCACAAAATTGAAGAATTTCAAGCCATTTGCAAAATTGCCTTTTTGGGAAAGTGACTTGTAATGTAAACTTGCCATTTTGGGAAAGTTTTTCAACCTCCTCAAATTGATTCAAAAATGCTTCAAATGAGAAAACTTTGGTCATCAAAGTTGTAGAATGGATCATTCCCTTTTCAAAAATTACAAGAACTCATTCTAATTCATTTTGGATCAAAAGTTATGGCCTTGCAAAGTTGGATAAAATCACATAATTTCAAGTTTTGTACCAAAGAGGCAAAGTTGCAAAATCTCATGCCAAGCCTTTATGTGACCTCTAATTGATTTCTATGCATTACACAAACATAAACCATGACCTAAAAATCAGAATGCACCAAAGAACCTCCCATTTTCATGACTTATGCTTCAAGTAATCACAAAGGGGCCAAACTTTGGGAAAATTGCAAAACATCACATAAACCCTAATCCACTTGCTGCATTGCCTCTAATTCATTTCCATGGTTCTCCTTGAAGCATGCTGAGCCAAGCCATGCCTTTGTACCTTGACTGCCATAGCCCATACCTCTTCTTACACAAAAGTTAACTTTATGCATTTTGCTCCATACCAATCACACTGCTCCACAACAACTCTCTGACCTATCAAGGATTGATATGTGTACCAAAAGCAACCCAACACATAACACAACACAGCCTGGAACATCCCACAAGCCATAGTTTCCAAAACTCACCTCTTATGCATTTTGTTTCGAAACTCATCACACAAGCCACAAACATCAAAACAAACTTCATAGAATCACTCAACATGATCCTCTGATCATTTACCAACCATCAATTTGCCCTGAAAACCCCACAAACAGAAACACGATTCTTCACTCCCCTTGGTCAGAACTTC
Organism: Lathyrus aphaca; assembly: GCA_963966055.1. Lineage (NCBI taxonomy): Eukaryota > Viridiplantae > Streptophyta > Magnoliopsida > Fabales > Fabaceae > Lathyrus > Lathyrus aphaca. Next base: position 279,120,970 of record OZ014523.1, read on the forward strand.
ATCAATCTCAAAAACCAGCCACATTAAACTCCAACTAAACCTCAAAACATCTTCAGGGAGACCATTAGAGAAGCTTTGAAGCAAGGAGGAAGTCTGAAAGCTCCAAACTGAAAGCTTCACCTCAGGTAGCTTCGAAAATTTATTTTTCCAGAAGCTCTATTTTAAGTTCTCAACTTGTTAAGTTTGATTCACTGAGTGCATTGAACCTTTTACTTTTGAAAATGATGGAGATTTGAGCATGTATGGCTTGTCTGAAATTTCTGCCATTTTTGTACCTTGCTTCGAATCTTGTTAATGGTTAGAAATAAATTCCATTTGAGGGTGGGGATGGGTTTAGAATTGAGAGAGGAAGTGATCTGGAGCTTTAGAGCTCCAGAAATGACCTAGAGAGTGAGATTGAAATTCTCAGGGAGGTTTGTCACCGGAGAAGACGACCGAAGCTCTTCTCCGGTGACCTGAATGTAATTAGGGCTTAATCTGGGATTAGGGCAAAGTTTGAATCTGGGCCATGCGATTGATCCTTCCCGCGCGTGTTTGTGTGGCCTGGATCTCATGATTAGTTTTAATTTAGGTTTATTTATTTAATTAATCTGGATTAATGAAGTTTGAACTTGGGCCCTTGGATGTGGCGCCAAGTCAATGGTCTCAAACCCAGAACCAATCTGGACTCTTCATCCTGCATACTTCTCATATTTTAATTTTAATTTCATTTAATTTGCACGAATTATTAAAAATAGAAAAACACATTTAAAAATTCTGAATATTTTTGTCAAGCATTTCATTAATTTTCAGAACCCAAAAATATTTTTATTTTTATTTTTTGCATTAAAAATCATTTTAAATCATTTAAATGTTTATTTTTAATTAGTTAATGAAAATTAATTAATTAAAAATGCATTTAGGTATTTAAAAATCACCAAAAAATTCACATTGCATTTTAAAACATTTAGAAACATTATCAAACTCTCAAAGCAAATTTCTTTTTGGTTCTTGATGCCTTTTGATCATTTTCATTGGAATTAAATTCATTTTAAGGCAATATTTTTGTTCAAACTTGGAAAAATCCATTTTGCCTAACCATTGAGAGTTTGATGATGTTTCTTCTTGCATTGCATCCTTCATAGCATGTAGTTTATAGGATAAATTTGGTTTGAATTGATCTTCCATTTTCAATTTGTTTTGCATTTTTTATGATGAGGTACCTTAAAACCCTAATTGACTTAAGAAAATCATAACTTTCACTAGGATAAGAGTTGGGTCCCCTCCTTTGGGAAGTGAACTTGTATAGGTTTAGGGTATCTTTGTTTGCATTTTCAATTTTTTATCACATCAGGTTTTGAATTTTTGCATTGCATGTTGTATGTAAACCCTAATTTGTGCCTTCCTTTGCATCCATCTCTCATTTGCTTGCATTCAATGACTTACCATGACATTTTGTGCATCCATATGATTCATAAGACATCTTAGGACATATTAGAACCATGATTGATTATTGCATCATTCCTTTGCCATGTTATATGTTCATTTCATGTCATAAACATTCATGAATCTTTATGGTTCAAGGCATGTTTCATTTGCATTCTTATGCTTGTTTGATCATTCTCATCTCTTGTCATGTGTTTGCATCATCTCTTAGCATCATTGAAATCATGTTTATGCTTCTGACTTTGGTTTGCATCATGACATTTCATCTCATTTGCATTGCATCTCATTTCTTTTGCTAACCTTTTCAGGTGGTATGTAATTTGAGAAGTGAATTTGCCTTCACTTCTCACAATCTCTTCTCATCTCTCTTGCATCATTGCTGCATTTTATCTTTGTATTAGAGTAAGCTTGCTCATTCATGTTCATCTCTTACTTTCTTTCTCCAGGCAACTTGTCTTCTTAAGTGAAGCAAATTGTCTTGCTTCTCTTTGCTTCTTCCTCCTTTCATCTGCTCCTCTCCTTGGTGGTTCTTTGAAGATCTTTATCTCCTAAGCCTCACAAACCCTAGGATCTCCAAGTATGATAACAATTAGGGTGTGATTAGCCCCCCATTTAGTTTTACCTTTGTGTCATCTTTGAGTCTTCTGTTCTCATCTCATAATCAAGGACTAAACCCTAAAGGTTTTAAGGCTTTGTGATTAAGTTTATACCTGCATCCTTCTATTAGGATGGAGTGTATAACTTTAATCCTAAGTGTTAAACCCTTAATGTGTTTAAATCCTTTAATCAATCCATCTAATAATCACTAAGACATCAAGCTTGTAACTTGGGCCTTGCATTAGGGTTCTAATTCTTTCTTAATTGGTTAAGAAGGACTAACCCTAATGTTAATGGACAAGTCCTTCTCAAGTTGTCTTACAAACCATAAAATCCATGCCTTAACCTTATCATTAACTAAAATCCACTTTAATAAAGGCTTTGTTTTGTCATGAGGTTAATCCCTAATCATGGATTAAGTTGAGAAGCCTTTCTCAGCTTAAATGTTTTTATCTATTATCCTTCTATTAGGATGGTGTAATGGGTCCATTAAATCCTTGATTATGGCCTAAACTCATTACTTAGCACTAAACAAAAACAACAAAAACATCTAAATAAATACAAGTAGGTTAATGATCTTAATCCTACATCATGGTGATTAAGTGTGAGGTACTTACTTCATACTTAAGGCATTCTCATTACCCCTAATCAGAGGGAGGATGTGATGAGTTTACTAACCTTTGGTTTAGGCTTAAGCTCATTAACTTATGACAAACTCCAAAAAGCAATAAAAGATTGAAAACACCAAAAACAAACAATAATCGTCTCCTCCGGGATTCTTTTCTCATCATCTTCACTCACAAACGAGAACTCGCTTTTTCCGTCTAATGCAAGACAATTTGCACCTGAGCCAGACAGGTCATACACTTGAGCATAAACAAGTAAGTAGTTCACATGTCAATTTATCTTCCAGTCTCTTTGAGTCGAACTACGGTGTTCTGACTTCCTCATTGCACGAGAGGATACGTAGGCATAACTTAACAGTTATCGAACAAAAGTCTCTGTATATCCCTCCTCCTTCCAGCATCATTCTTTTAGCCTCATTATCTTGAGCTTCATACTCCTGTTCTTACACTGATACTTCTCTTGTACACTTCACATTCATTTTACACTGACACTTGCATTCTTTCCAGCTTTGATACACAAATTTCACTGACACTACCCCTTTAAAACACAAATCTTTTAAGCGTGGATCCCGTCAAGTACGGCAGACAATCTGGGTGCTAATACCTTCCCAGGTTGTAACCAACCCCCTTTCTCAGTCTCTCTGGTTTGCAACCGTCTTATCCATATCTTCTTAGGTCTATGCAACATTACCTTTCCTTCGGGATAAAAATGCCTAGCTGGCGACTCTTTTCATTCTTTCTTTCTTCGCCGACCGTTCGCGTCTGTACCCCTTCTGACCGGGTGTCATTTGGTGGGAGCGACACTCAGCAAGATAATCAGACAATACACTGCCTTTGATGGCCTTCTGAGAGGTGTACTGAATATCATACTCTGTGAGGATCATTTTCCATCTTGCAACCCGTCCGATAAGAGCTGGCTTCTCAAATATGTACTTGACTGGGTCCATCTTTGAGATCAATAAAGTAGTGTGGGTCAACATATACTGCCTTAGTCGGCGAGCAGCCCACGCTAAAGCACAACAAGTTTTCTCGAGCAGTGAATAACGTTGTTCACAGTCGGTAAACTTTTTGCTTAGGTAGTATATTGCATACTCTTTTCGACCAGACTCGTCATGTTGGCCCAGCACACACCCCATTGACTCTTCTAATACTGTCAAGTACATGATTAGAGGTCTTCCTTAAACTGGAGGCATAAGGATTGGAGGCTCTTGTAAGTATTCTTTGAATTTGTCAAAAGCCCTCTGGCAGTCTTCGTTCCACCTGTCCGTTTTCTCCTTTCTTAACAGCTTGAATAAAGGCTCACAGGTTGCTGTAAGGTGAGATATGAACCATGAAATGTAGTTCAATCTACCTAGAAACCCCCGAACTTCTTTTTCGGTCTTCGGCGCAGGCATTTCTTGAATGGCTTTAACTTTACCAGGGTCAACTTCAATCCCCTTCTCACATACAATAAATCCCAGCAGCTTACCGGATCGCACCCCGAATGTGCATTTGTTGGGGTTTAACTTCAATTGGTACTTCCTCAGACGCATGAATAACTTCAACAGATTCACCAGGTGGTCTTCTTCTGTGAGGGACTTGGCAATCATGTCATCCACATAGCATTCGATTTCTTTATAGATCATGTCATGGAATAAGGTTACCATAGCCTATTGATAAGTGGCACCCGCATTCTTCAATCCGAATGGCATCACCTTATAACAGAATGTGCCCCAGGGTGTGATGAAAGTTGTCTTCTCCATGTCTTTAGGTGACATTTTGATCTGATTGTATCCTGAAAATCCATCCATAAAGGAAAACACCGAGAACTGAGCCGTGTTGTCGACCAATACATCAATGTGAGGTAATGTGAAGTCGTCTTTCGGGCTGGCTCTGTTCAGGTCCCGATAATCTACACACATCCTCACCTTGCCATCCTTTTTAGGCACAGGTACAATGTTAGCGACCCACGGCGGGTAACTGGTCACAGCAAGGAAACCGGCGTCCCACTGTTTTTGTACTTCTTCTTTTATCTTCATTGCCATATCTGGGCGAGTACGGCGCAACTTCTGTTTTACTGGTGGGCAGTCTTTTTTCAGAGGCAGCTTGTGCATAACAATATCGGTGTCCAACCCTGGCATATCCTGATAAGACCAAGCAAAAACATCCACATATTCCCGAAGCATGTCAACCAGTTGCTTTTTCACTGAATCTTGTAAGCAGGCCCCGATCTTAACCTCTTTCACGTCTTCTTCCGTACCAAGATTAACCGTCTCAACCTCCTCCTGATGAGGAGTGATAACCTTCTCCTCTTGTCTCAACAACCTGGCTAGCTCTTCAGGTAGCTCATAATCTTCTTCAACCCCTTCATCAGCTTGATTGATTGGATTGTCAAAGTCATACGAAGTCATAGCAGTGTTGTTGTCGGTGCAGTCTGGAGGGCACTTTCTGCAAGGGTTTAGATTTGTTTATTTTAGTGATCAGTTTTATCTTATTTAGAAAAAAGTGAAAATGAAGTCATTGATTTTGAAAAACATTGCCATTTTATTTTTGTACAAAAAGTGAAAAATGAAAAACAGTGAGCGAAAAAGAAAAGACTCATTTGCAAAAGATGTCCTGATATTCATTAATTGATCTTTGCACAAAATACAAGATGGCCCGATTACAAAATGAGTCCCGACATCTTGGGCAAGATGCAGGACTTGATGCATGCTTTAAAATACAGGAAATAATAATTACTCTGCAGGAGTAACTCTTATAATTTCCTGGGAAGACCAGTTTGAGACATGGCTCCCCGGGGTCTTTGGACGTATCCAGCTTTCCAGGTTGCGCTCGTCTTCTGACTCATCTTCCAAGCTATTCACAGCATCCGGGGTGAGCATCCCCCCGCTGACAAACTTGGGCTCCATTGCAGCCTCTGATTGATCTTGTCGAGTTGGTCTGTAACCCAACCTGAATCGGTCCTCTTTCTTCTCCACGGGTAGCAGCTTGCCCTAGCCTTGGGTGGTACCTTCCTCAAAAACCTTCCGGGCTCGCTGATATGATGTGATGGAGGTCCCAAGTACATCAGATGTTTCGTTAATATTAAGGGCCTCAAACCCTTGGCTCATGGTTTCATGGATCTCCCCATCCATCTCAATGTATTTGAAAGTAGCCAGCTGGCTAACAAAAATATCCTCCTCCCCACAAATAGTAATGACTTGGCCTACCCACTCGAATTTTAACTTCTGGTGAAGGGTTGACGTCACGGCGCCGGCAGCGTGTATCCATGGTCTACCCAATAGACAGCTGTAGGCAGGCTGTATATCCATCACAAAGAAGGTCGTTTTGAAAACTTGTGGGCCAATCATTATAGGAAACTCTATCTCTCCCATAACTGATCTCTTAGAACCGTCAAAGGCTCTCACTACCAAGTTACTTGGGCGTAGTGCCAATCCATCATACTCCAGCTTCACAAGGGCTTTCTTGGGCAGGACATTGAGGGATGACCCTGTGTCCACCAGTACGTGAGAAAGAACTGCACCCTTACACTCCAAGGTAATGTGCAAAGCCTTGTTGTGATTGCGACCTTCCGTTGTCAAATCAGTGTTGGTAAATCCTAGTCCATTACCAGCGTTAACATTTCCAACCACAACCTCTAACTGATTGACGGTAATCTCCTCCGGCACATAAGCTGCGTGCAGGACTTTCACTAGTGCGTTCCGATGGGCCTCGGAGCACATTAACAACGATAGTATGGAGATCTTGGAAGGTGTGTGGTGAAGCTGGTCTACCACCTTGTAATCACTTTTCTTTATGATTCTCATGAATTCATCAACCTCTTGATCAAAAGGAGTCTTCAAAGCTTCTTTGACAACTTGTTCCTCTTGCACCGTGTTCTTCCCTTTTGCTTTAGCAGCAGCTTCTGCTTCGGCAATGGGTCTTGGAATTTGCGAGGCAAAGAGACGTCCGCTTCTAGTGAAGCCTCCGCCTCCCCCCACATTGTCAATCTGAGGTGAAGGAGTTGATGATTCCAAAGTGATTTTCTGCCCCTCGCAGTACAGATCTGAGCCATAATGCCAAGGGATGGCACTACTGCTTTCGTAAGGAACTAGCCCAGGCACTGTGATAGTGACTGGACTGATAGCAGCTGCAGAAGGGACCACAATGGTGTGTGGGTCATAGTATATGGTGACTGGTGCTCTGACAGGAGTAACATTTTGTTGGTTGTTGGCAATAATATTTGCAGGGTCATAGTATATAGTAACTGTTGAGACGCTTTCATCAATTGTTGTTGATGTTGTAGGAGTATCTGTTGACTGGATGGGTGTTGAAGTTGTAGCAGGAATGGTGACTGAACTTGTATCCGTTGAAGTGAGTGATTGAGCAGTTGTTGGAGTTGTAGTAGAATCCGTTGGAACAATGGTTGCTGACGTTGTAGGAGTATCTGTGATTGCCGGAGAAGGAATTGTTGGATTTGTAGGCGCTGTTGTCGTAATCTGAAGGATACCATCCTTAATAAGACTATCTATGCTGTCTCTCAGCCTTTCACACCCATTGACTGCGATATTGCAATACCCACAGCCGAGCTCACACCTAGGGAACACTTGGCATTCTAAAAGCTGAGCTTTGATTTCAACCAAAGGTGTTCGAATTTGTGCAATACTGCTGATTAAGGTGGATGGTTTGCCTTCCTCAATAGCATTAACCCTAGGCCCGTTGTGACTAGGCATTGGATTCCTTGTGACATTTGGGGGAGGTGCAAAGTTGAGAGCTTTTGAGTCCACCAGGTCTTGGACTTTCATCTGTAAGGCCCTGCATTTCTCAGTATTATGCCCCGGTGCGTTTTTGTGGAATGCACACCTGGCATTGGCATCATATTTCTTTGGCAAATTAATAGGATCTGGAGGTGCCAATGTCCTTAACTCAACCAGGTTGAGCTTCAGGAGTTGTGGCAAGAGTGCAGCATACGACATTGGGATTGGGTCAATTACCCTGTTTTCCTGTGATGGTCTTTGTTGGAAAGGACGCTTGTAAACACCCCAAATTTTCCCTCACCCATTCACACCATGGCTTGTGATCATTTCATATGCATAAACACAATCACAACATCTCATACCACAATTGTGAGTCTTTGCATTGGTTCTAAGTCATCTGCATCTAGGGTTTGTGGTCTGAGCAATCCAAGAGCTTCTTGAGCCACTCCAAAGGCCATCAATCACTTCAAAGGGGTCTATGTATTTTAAAACATCATATTATATCCTTTCAAAGTCAAGAATGTCAAAAAATCACAAGAACTGGGATTGGTATGGAAGCAGAGCCAGGTTTGACTGCACAGATGACCTAAAATTAGGGTTTTGGTTTCAGAGGCCATAACTTCAAATTTTTTGGTCATTCTTGTTTCTATTGGTCTCTATATGGTATAGGGAGTATGCATATCAATTTTTATGAAGAAATTCCATGGGGAAGTCATCTGATCAAGAGTTGACTTTTCAGACAAGTCAGTGCAAAATCAGGGCATCTGAGGCCCCCAATGACCCAACCAAGGGGTGATCTTCATCATTTTGAGTATATTTGATCTTTATTTGATCATGGAAGAGGTTGGAAGTTCACAAAATTGAAGAATTTGAAGTTTTTGTAAAGTTGACTTTTTTGGGCAAGTTTGACTTTTAATGAAAAGGTCATTTTATGCAACTCTTTCAACCCTTACTTTTTGATTCAAAAATGCTTCAAATGGAAAAACTTTGGTCATGAAAGTTGTAGAATAGATCTTTCCCTTTTCAAAAAGTACAATAACATGACCTAATTCATTTTGGATCAAAAGTTATGGTGCATCAAAGTTGGCAAAAATCACTAAAATTCAAGTTATGCACCAAAGAGGAAACTTGCAAAATCATGTATCAAGGCAATTTGTGACCTCTAATTGTTGTCAAACCATTACACAAACATGATACAAGTCCTAAAAATCAGAATGGGCCAAAGAGATCACATGTTTTATGGCTTGTGAAGCAAGATATTTTCATGAAGATCAAAAGCAAGCAAGTTGCATAAAGAGAAGAGGTCAGAAAGTTGCTAAGTTGAAAGCTTCAAAACTCAGGTAGCTCAAGAACTTTTTTTCCAGAAATGATTTTTAAAGTTCCTAAGTTGTTCTTTGTAGTTCACTGATCACTCTGATGTCTTTGGTTTTGAAAATGGTGGAGAGATGAGAGTTTAATCTGTTTCTGAAACTTTTTGCCCTAGGATTTGTTTGCTTCGATTCTCTTTGATTATGAGTGATAAATGATGTTTAAGTGAGGGGTTTGATTCGTTTTAGGGTGGGGAAGATTCCTAGATAATTGGTTTTCATTTTCATAGCGTATAGAATGATTTAGCATTTGAGCTCGCCGGAGAAGATGACCGGAACCACTGTTCCGGTCATCTGAAAGTCATTAAGGGCTGATTAGGGCTAATTAATTAGGGTTAGTGAGTTTGAATGTTGACCCTTGGATGTGGCGCCAAGTCAATGCGCGCGTGTTTGAGTTTGAATCTGGACCTTCAGATTGGTTGACTTTTCTTTTTCAGCTTTAAATTCATTTTATTTTTCATATTATTTCATTTAATTTCCACAATTTATTAAAAATAGCAAAAATACTTTAAAAATTCTGAAATTTTTTATACAGGTTATTAATTAATTTCAGAACACAAAAATATTTTTGTTTTTATTTTTAGCATTAAAAAAGTATTTTTAAATATTTAAAAGTTTCTTTTTAATTAATTAATGAGAATTAATTAATTAAAAATAGTTTTAGGTATTTAAAAATCACCAAAAAATTCATGAAACATTTAAAAACATTTAGGAACATTGTCCAACCCTCAAACCAAATTTATTTTTTGATCTTGATGCATTTAGAGAATTTTCCATAGAATTAAAATCATTTTGATGCATTATTTTGATCCAAACTTCCAAAAATCATTTTTGCCTAACCATAAAGAGTTGGACTTTGATTCTTTTTGCATTGTGTTTAGCATATCATGAAGTTTGTGAGATTAAATGGCCATGATTTGATCTCTCATTTTCCATTTGTTTGGCATTTTTCTTGTTAAGGAACCCTAAAACCCTAGAAAATTTAGGAAAACCATAACTTGAACTAGGTTAAGAGTTGGGACTTCTCCTTTGGGCAGTGAGTTAGTATAGGATTAGGGGTCCTTTGAGTGCATTTTCAATTTTTTTTGTATTGGTGTTTGCTTCTGATTTTGGTTTGTGTTTGATGCATTGATCATAAACCCTAATTTGGGCTTCCATATGCATCCATTTTGCATTTGCTTGCATAACTTGACTTGCCATAGCATTTTATGCATTCTTGTGATCCATTTGACATCATAAGACATATTGAAAGCATGTTTGATCATTGCATCTTGCATTTGCCATGTTGTATGCCATTTGCATTTCATAACTTTTCATGTATGTTCATGCTCCTTAGCTTGTTTCATTTGCATCTATGAGTTTGTATGATCATCCCCATGTGTTGTTTCATGTTTGTAACATATCATAGCATCATTAACATCATGAATGTGCTTCTGGTTTTGTTTCTCATCATGCCATTCCATCCCATTTGGCATTGCATTGCATTTCTTTCCTAACTTTTCAGGTGGTAAGTGGCTTTGAGAAGTGAATTTGCCTTCACTTCTCATAACTTCTCTTCATCTCTTTTATGCATCCTTGCTGCATTTTTTTGTATGTGTGTGAGCTTGAGCTTTCTCATCCTTCTTCTTCTCACTTTCTTTCTTCAAGTGACTTGACTTCTTGAATGAAGCAAGTTACCTTGCTTCTCCTGATCCTTTCATCTGCTTCCTGGTGGTTCCATTGAAGACTTCTCTGGCAAACCTCACAAACCTTAGGAACAACCATGTATGGCAATGATTAGGGTTTTGATTAGTCTCCCCTCTTAGTTTTACCTTTGTGTCTCATTGAGTCTTCTCTTCTCACCTCATAATCAGGGACTAAACCCTAAAGGCTTTAAGGCTTTGTGGTTAAGCTTATGCCTGCATCCTTCTCTTAGGATGGAGTGTATAACTTTAATCCTAAGTGTTAAACCCTTAATGTGTTTAACTCCTTTAATCAATCCACATTAATAATCATCAAGACTTCACACTTGTAACTTGGGCCTTGCATTAGGGTTCTAATTCTTCCTTAATTGGTTAAGAAGGACTAACCCTAGTGTTAATGGACAAGTCCCCCTCAAGTTGTCTTACAAACCATAAAACTCACTTCTTCATCTTATCATTAATAAAAATCCATTTAATAAAGGCTTTGTTTTGTCATGAGGTTAATCCCTAATCATGGATTAAGTTGAGGAGTCTTCCTCAACTTAAACATTCTCATCTATTATCCTTCTATTAGGATGGTGTAATGAGTCTGTTTAATCCCTGATTATGGCTTAATCTCATTACTCAACGCTAAACAAAAACACCAAAAACATCTAAGTAATAACAAGTAGGTTAATGATCTTAATCCTATATCAAAGGTGATTAAGTGTGAGAAGCTGACTTCACACTTAAGGTATTCTCATTACCCCTAATCAGAGGGAGGATGTGATGAGTTTACTAACCCATTGGTTTAGGCTTAAGCTCATTAACTTATGACAAACTTCAAAAAGCAATAAAAGACTGAAAACTCAAAAACAAACAATAATCGTCTCCTCTGGGATTCTTTTCTCATCATCTTCACTCATAAACGAGAACTTGCTTCTTCCGTCTAATGCAAGACAGTTTGCACCTGATCCAGACAGGTCATATCACTTGAGCATTGACAAGTAAGCAGTTCACAGGTCAATCTTTTTCAGTCTCTTTAGGTCGAACTACGGTGTTCTAACTTCCTCATTGCACGAGAGGATACGTAGGCATAACTTAACAGTTATCGAACAAAAGTCTCTGTATATTCCCCCTCCTCCAGCTTTATTCTTTTAGCCTCATGATCTTGAGCATTTCACTCCTGTTCCTACACTGACACTGTATATTATACACTTCACTCCTCTTACACTGACACCTGTACATCCTTTTCCAGCTATTTTACACACAAATTGCACTGACACTACCCCTTTAAAACACAAATCTTTTAAGCGTGGATCCCGTCGAGTACGGCGGACAATCTGGGTGCTAATACCTTCCCAGGTTGTAACCAACCCCCTTTCTCGGTCTCTCTGGTTCGCAACCGTCTTGTCCATATCTTTCTAGGTCTATGCAGCATTGCCTTTCCTCCGGGATAAAAATGCCTAGCTGGAGACTCTTTTCTTTTCCTGTGAGTTCACTCCTGTGTGTTCTCACACCTCCTCTCACTGACCGTTCGCGTCTGTACCTCATTTTGAGCCCGGTCTCATCTTTTGGGAGCGACAGCTTGGCGACTCTGCTGGGGAAGTTTTATATTGCAACCAGGGCTTCTGGTTCTTTTTGTGGGTTCCTCCTAGCGCTTGATTGATTTGTGTTTACTGGGGTGTTATGTGCTATTTGTGTTTGTATGTTTTATTTACTGTTTTATGTACAGTTGCTTTACTGCTTCCTTTATAGCTTTGCATTATATCATATTGTCATACTGTGCTGCTGGCTGGATCTGTTTGTTTGCTTTGGTGGGTGGGTGTTCTATTGAGAGTTGAAGTCCTATACCTGGGACCTGAGTGACACCTGGGCTAGAGTGGTTCATATTCTTTCCCATTCCATCTCGGTCTGGTGCGGGAATATGAAACACGGTTCAGATATGGGTTTCTTCTTGAGAACTCTGTGTTGCAGATTTCCTGCAATGCTAGGGCTATCTGGGAAGCCTGCTAAGTCTGGATGACCTTTAGTATTGACCTTCAGAAACTGAGGTGAATTAGAGGAGGATCTTTTATGGTTATTGTAAACACTGTACCTCCGGGTTAGAAGTGTTTACACTTCTCATAACTGATCCAAGTCTGAGGACCCTTGTTTTAGAACACCACCTGAGAGGGGGTTGGGCTGTTTACAGGTTTGCAGGTACCTTTGGCCTCAGCATACCCTGTTACTTTGATTTGATTAAGAATACTCCATGTTGGAACAGTTCTTGTGATTCTAAACCCTGGACATGTGACTCTTTATTTGAGTCCCCCACCTTGGTTACCGGACTTATAGACCTCCATCTGGATTTCTTGAACATACCTGGATTTATATCAGAACACTTGATCAGATCCAGCTCAGTCACAAACCCTTGCATATCATTTGCATACATCCTCATTGCATCATTTTGACATTTGTTTATTTGTTTTTCAGGGTATCCATCTTCATTTTTTGGCTTGGTCTTGACCCCATCATCAGTATAGACCTATCTTCATCAGCATCTGCTTCAGCTATCAGCTATCTGCTTCAGTCACCTGCACCAGCCATTCAGTGGCCCATTTTCAGTGTTATCATCAGCACCTGTCTCAACTCTTCTTCAACAACATGGCACCTAAAAAGAGTAACATCTCCTACCACTTCTTCCAGCCTGAGCTAGCTGACATCAGGAGGATTCAGACCCTGATTACTCCAGACCATATACCACTGTTCAGGGAACACTATGGAGACATACTTGATGTGGTTATGGATTTGGACCCTTCACAGAGGAGCCTGATTCATACTTGCCTTCAGTTTTATGATCCCCCACTGAGGTGTTTCACTTTTCAGGATTTTCAGTTAGGCCCTTTATTGGAAGAGTACTCATTATTGGTTGGTATACCTATCAGGGGTGGAGTCCCTTTCAACCCTGAGATGGTCTTTCCTGGTAATGAAGAGGTAGCAAAGGCATTGCATCTGGAACCAGTTCTGATTGGGCAGTATATGACTACTAAGGCTGGAATCTCTGGCTTGCATCTGGATTTCTTGATCTCTCAAGCTGCCCTGAAAGCTTCTTTGGGAGAGTGGAAAGCAGTCTGTGCCTTATTGGCCCTGAGCATATATGGGATCATATTATTTGCAGATGAGCCTAGATTCATTAGCAAGAATGCAATCCATCTTTTCATCCTGAGGAACCCAGTGCCCACTCTATTGGGGGATTTCTACTATTCAGTGCACCAGAGGAATGAAAAGCAGAGGGGGAGATTAGTGAGGTGTTGTGCTCCTTTGTTCCATACTTGGCTTCTCAAGCATTTGCCCAAGACAGATGCATTTTTGAATCCTCATCAGCAGAGGAACTGGGCTAGAAGACTCACTGCTCTGACCTCAGCTGATATCAGGTGGTGCACTCAAAGCACCAAGGGCAGGGATATCATTACCAGTTGTGGGCATTTTCCCAATGTACCCCTGATAGGAGTTAAGGGTTGCATTAATTACAACCCTCTGCTGTTCAAAATACAACTGGGCTATGCACTGGTCCACACTCCTAAGGCACAAGACTTGGCTGAGACTCTTTACTGTGAGAACAAGCCTAATCTGGCTATTGTTAGGCAGGCAGCCTGGGCCTGGGACAATGTTCAAACTAAAGGAGTAACCATTCTGGGGAAGTGCAACAATGTGGCATCAACACAATATTATGAGTGGTCCCATGCCAGGGCTCAATTTTCCGGAATGCCCTTTACCATGGAGGATACGCCTGGATCATCCTCGGCACCACCTCCTGCCACTGTCAGCTTAGAGGAGTTTGAGAGCTTGAAGGATAGAAATGAGAAGTTGACTCAGGCTTTGCAGAAGACCCTCTGGGAGAGGAGTGATGGTAGGTTGGATATTGAAAGGTTGGAAAAGTTGAGGGTGGAGCATCTGGCTAAAATTGAGAAGTCTGAGGATTACATCAAGAAGTCTAGGGCTGGAGAACAGATTCAGAAGAATGCTTGTAAAGAAGCCCAGTTCCAGAAAGCCAGGACAGACTTGTATCTGAAAGAGAGTCAAGCTAGGTGGGTCAGGATCACCGAAGCTCGTACTCTGGAAGATAAGAGGACTCAGGACAAGATAGAGCAGCTGGAAGCTAGTGCAAAAGAGCAGCAGGAAGCCCTGGCAGCAGCCCAGAGGGAGATCTCAGAGCTGAAGATCAGAGCTGGAGTGAAGAGGTCCAAGGACCAGAGTCAGCACAAGAAGCTAACTACAGTTGTCACTACCCAGAATCTCCTTATCAGGAATCTCACGGAGCGTCCAGCTGATCCTGTAACTGAAGCACTTCTCGAGGAAGTTCAGGAGGATGAGTTTGGTCTTGGTGTCTGACTTTTGCTTGTTGTTGCTTTCTTTCCATGTACTTTTATTTTTCTTGTAATGTATTTTGACCCCTCAGAGGGCATGTTTTGTAAAGAACAAATTATGTACCTTTTGCTTTTTGTAATATATGTATCCATTTGTTCCATCTGAGATTACTTCAAAAGCAACATCAACAGTTTCCTCGAGGGTCTGGAAGGGTCAAAATCAAGTGCCAAGTCGGATACCTTGAAAACAAATAAGCATACTGCATTGCATGCTAACCCTTTGTTTGTTTTGTAGGTTTTTGTTTTATTGTTACTAACTCTGTTGTGATATTCAGGAACTATTGCTCGACGTCGGGTATTTCCACTCAACCGTCCACACCGATATCCAACCCGTAACAACCTTCCGGGCATACAAATGGATCAGGTACAACAGGACCTGGCAGAGGTCAGAAACCAAATGGCCAACGAAAGATTGGAAATGAGAACTCAGATGACGCAGTTTATGGAAGTGATGAACAACATGGCTCAGAGCCAAGAAAGATTGAGAGCAATGGTGGAAAGACAGAATCAAGAAGATCCCCATGTAGGGACTGCTGGGACAAGCAACAATGAGAGGGTCCAACCTCATGTCAATCCCCCTGTATTTGGCCCCCACCTTCATCCAGAGGTCAACATTCCTGCTAATGTTCAAGGGACTGCCACTGCAGGTAGAGTGCTGCAAGAGGACCCCCAGGAGGATCAGTTCACAGTAATGGGTGCTGGGGAAGAAGCCTATGACAGAAGGCTGGAGGAAATTGCTGAAAAATTAAGATCCTTGGAGTCTCAAAACTCTTTGGGTTTTGATGTTATGGACATGGGCTTAGTGGACGGGGTCAGGATTCCCCATAAGTTTAAGCCTCCTTGTTTTGAGAAGTATAACGGGACTTCTTGCCCACGGACCCACTTACAATCCTTTTTGGGAAGGTTGAAAGCATATACCATGGACGAGAAGCTATGGATGTTTTATTTCGAGGATAGTTTGACTGGAGCGTCAAGGGAATGGTACTCCCATCTGACTAGAGCGACCATCAGGTGTTGGAAGGACTTGGCAGAGGCCTTCATCAGACAATACCAGTATAATTTGGATATGGCACCCAACAGGACCCTCCTGATGGGGATGTCGCAGTCATCTAGGGAAAGCTTCCGCGAGTACGCCCAAAGGTGGAGGCAGCTGGCAGCTGCTGTCCAACCACCTATGTCAGAGAGGGAGATGGCAGATATGTTTATGAACACCCTCCAAGGAACATACATTGACAGGCTGGCTGCTTTCTCTTCTACCAGCTTTGCAGATGTCGTTATAGCTGGAGAAAGAATCGAGAGCCTGTTAAAGATGGGCAAGATTTCTGACAACGGTGCCAGCTCATCCAGCAACACAAGGAAGCCTTTTGTGGGCCCAAGAAGAACTGGTGAGACCAATGCTATCCACACCAACAGGGGCAGACCCCAATATGTTCATAGGTCTGTGGCAGCAGTCACCATTCCCGCTCCAATCCATCCACAACCAGCTTATCAACCACAGCAGCAAAATTATCAGCAACAAACTCAGTATCCTCCTCAGAGAAATTACAACAACACCAACAACAACAATCAGCAAAGACCGTTCCAACAGAGACCCTCTCAGGCCAACAGGGTGATCGATCCGATCCCTATGCCATATGCTACATTACTGCCACAACTCCTAAAACTCAACCTGGTTGAGCTAAGGACGTTGGCACCTCCAGATCCCACCAGTCTACCCAGAAACTATGACTCCAATGCCAGATGCGCTTTTCACTCAAATGCACCTGGCCACAGTACAGAAAAGTGAAGAGCTTTGCACATGAAGGTACAAGACCTGGTAGACTCTAAAGCTCTGAACTTTGCACCACCACCGAATGTTAACAAAAACCCTATGCCAAACCACGGAGGTCCCAGAATCAATGCTATTGAAGAAGACAAGCCGTCTTACTTAATAACCAGTGTGGGTCAGATTCGGACACCGTTGGTAGAGATTAAAGTCCAACTCCTTGAATGTCAAATGTTCCCGGGATGTGAGTTAGGGTGCGCTTATTGCAACATTTCAGTGAATGGTTGTGATAACTTGAGAGATGGCATAGATGGTCTCATCCAGAGTGGCCTGCTCCAAATCACAACGTCGATACCTACCAATCCAGCAATCTCCTTAACGACAATCCCCGAGTCTTCTACAACTGCAACAACCATTGTTCCAAACAACTCTTCAATCTCATCAACAAATGTTTCATCTGTTCTTTCAACAGACCAAATATCAGCAAACATTCCTTCTACAACTTCAGCACCACTCCATTCAGAAACTCCTACAACAACAACACCCATCCTTCCAACAATGTCTCCTACAACTTCAGCAGCGAATGTCTCAACGGTTACAATTTATTATGATCCTGAAAATGATTCTGCCTACAACTCCCAAAATGCCACTCCCATAAGAGCACCAGTCACAATATACTACGATCCACAGACTATCACAGTCCCTTCCGCAGCTGCAATCAGTCCAGTCACTATCACAGTGCCTGGGCCAGTACCTTATGAAAGCAGTAATGCCATTCCCTGGCATTACGGTTCTGATCTATACTGCGAAGGACAGAAAATCACTTTTGAATCATCAACCCCTGCACCACAAATAGACAATGTGGGAGGAGGCGGAGGCTTCACTCGAAGCGGACGTCTCTTTGCTCCACAAATTCAAAGACCCACTGCCGAAGCAGAAGCTGCTGCCAAGGCAAAAGGGAAAAGCTTGGTGCAAGAAGAGCAAATTGTTAAAGAAGCTTTGAAAACACCCTTTGATCAAGAAGTTGATGAATTCATGAGAATCATCAAGAAAAGTGATTACAAAATAGTGGATCAGCTTCACCAGACGCCTTCCAAGATCTCAATCCTATCATTGCTTATGTGCTCCGAGGCTCATCGGAACGCACTACTAAAAGTCTTGCACGCAGCTTATGTGCCTGAAGAGATCACCGTCAATCAGTTGGAAGCTGTGGTTGGAAATGTTAATGCTAGTCATGGACTAGGGTTCACCAACACTGATTTGACTACGGAAGGCCGCAATCATAACAAGGCTTTGCACATTACCATGGAGTGTAAAGGTGCAGTTCTTTCCCATGTGCTGGTAGACACATGGTCATCCCTCAATGTCTTACCTAAAAAAGCCCTTGTGAAGCTAGAGTATGACGGATTGGCATTACGTCCCAGCAACCTGGTAGTGAGAGCCTTTGATGGTTCTAAGAGATCGGTTCTGGGTGAGATTGAGTTGCCTATAACGATTGGCCCACAAACTTTCAAAACGACCTTCTACGTGATGGATATACAGCCTGCCTACAGCTGTCTATTGGGTAGGCCATGGATTCACGCCGCTGGCGCCGTGACCTCAACCCTTCACCAGAAGTTAAAATTCGAGTGGGAGGGTCAAGTCGTTACTATCTGTGGAGAAGAGGATATTTTTGTTAGCCACCTGGCTACCTATAAATACATTGAGATGGATGGGGAGATCCACGAAACAATGAGTCAAGGGTTCGAGGCCTTGAACATAAATGAAACATCTGCTGTACCTGGAACCTCAATAACATCTTATCAACAAGCCCGGAAGGTTGTTGAAGAAGGAAACGTCCAAGGCTGGGGCAAACTGTTACTGGTGGAGAAGAAAGAGGATAGATTTGGGTTGGGTTACAAACCAACTCAACAAGATCAAGCAGAGGCTGCAAAAGAGCCCAACTTTGTTAGTGGGGGAATGCTCACCCCTGATGCTGTCAACAATTTGGAAGACGAGGATGAAAGCGACCGCAACCTGGAGAGTTGGATTCGTCCAAAGATCCCGGGGAGCAGTATCTCAAACTGGTCTTCCCAGGAAATTATAAGAGTTACTCATGCAGAGTAATTATTATTTCCTGTATTTTTATAGCATGCATCAAAGTCTTGCATCTTGCCCAAGATGACAAGACTCATTTTGTAATCGGGCCATCTGTAATTTTTGTGCAACAAGATTAATCAATGAAATATCAGACATCTTTTGCAAATGAGTCTTTTTCTTTTCCGCTCACTGTTTTTCCATTTTTCTTTTTGTACAAAAAATAAATGGCAGTGTTTTCAAAATGACAACTTTATTTCACTTTTTTTTAAAACAAGGTTAAAATCAAGTCACTAAAATGAACAAACTGAACCCTTGCAGAGAGTGCCTTCCAGACTGCACCGACAACAACACGGCTATGACTTCGTATGACTTTGACAATCCGATCAATCAAGCTGATGAAGAGGTTGAAGAAGAATATGAGCTTCCTGAAGAGCTAGCCAGATTATTGAGACAAGAGGAGAAGGTTATCACTCCTCATCAGGAGGAGGTAGAAAAAATTAATCTTGGTACAAATGAAGACGTGAAAGAAGTTAAAATCGGGGCCTGCTTACAAGACTCAGTGAAGAGACAACTGATTGACCTGCTTCAAGAGTATGTGGACGTGTTTGCCTGGTCTTATCAAGATATGCCAGGGTTGGACACCGACATTGTTGTGCACAAGCTGCCTTTAAGAGAAGAATGCCCACCAGTTAAACAGAAGCTGCGCCGTACTCGCCCAGACATGGCAGTGAAAATCAAGGAAGAGGTACAAAAGCAATGGGACGCCGGGTTCCTTGCTGTGACTAGCTATCCGCCGTGGGTTGCTAATATAGTACCAGTGCCTAAGAAGGACGGCAAGGTAAGGATGTGTGTTGACTACCGGGATCTGAACAGAGCCAGCCCGAAAGATGATTTCCCTTTACCTCACATCGATGTATTGGTTGATAATACGGCTCAGTTCTCAGTATTCTCCTTCATGGATGGATTTTCAGGATACAATCAGATTAAGATGTCGCCTGAAGACATGGAGAAGACGACCTTCATCACACCCTGGGGCACGTTCTGTTACAAGGTGATGCCATTCGGATTGAAGAATGCTGGTGCAACATATCAACGGGCTATGGTAACATTATTCCACGATATGATCCATAAAGAAATCGAGTGTTACGTAGATGATATGATTTCCAAGTCCCTCACTGAAGAAGACCACTTGGTAAATCTGTTGAAACTATTCAAGCGTCTGAGGAGGTACCAGCTGAAGTTGAACCCCAACAAATGCACATTCGGGGTGCGATCTGGTAAGTTGCTGGGATTTATTGTAAGCGAGAAAGGGATTGAAGTTGACCCTGATAAAGTCAAAGCTATTCAAGAGATGCCTGCACCAAAGTCTGAAAAAGAAGTTCGAGGGTTCTTAGGTCGATTGAACTACATTTCAAGGTTCATATCTCACCTTACAGCAACCTGTGAACCTCTGTTCAAACTGTTGAGAAAAGAACAAACGGTCAGGTGGAATGAAGACTGCCAAAAGGCTTTTGACAAGATCAAGGAATACTTACAAGAGCCTCCAATCCTTATGCCTCCAGTTGAAGGAAGACCTCTAATAATGTACTTGACAGTATTAGAAGAGTCGATGGGGTGTGTGTTGGGCCAGCATGATGAGTCTGGTCGAAAAGAGTATGCAATATACTACCTAAGCAAAAAGTTTACCGACTGTGAACAACGTTATTCACTGCTCGAGAAAACTTGTTGTGCTTTAGCGTGGGCTGCTCGCCGACTGAGACAATATATGTTGACCCACATTACTTTGTTGATCTCAAAGATGGACCCAGTTAAGTACATATTTGAGAAGCCAACTCTTACCGGACGGGTTGCAAGATGGCAAATGATCCTCACGGAATATGACATCCAGTACACATCTCAGAAAGCCATCAAGGGCAATGTATTGTCTGAATATCTTGTTGAGCAACCCATTGATGATTACCAGCCTATGAGATTTGACTTCCCTGATGAAGACATCATGTTCATAAAAGCAAAAGATCATGAAGAGCCTATTCACACTGAAGGGCCTGACCCGGAAGAAGAGTGGACTATGATGTTTGATGGGGCTGTTAATATGAATGGTCGTGGTGTTGGTGCAGTACTCATTACACCTAAGGGAGTTCACATGCCTTTCTCGGCAAAACTCACCTTTAACTGCACTAACAACGAAGCTGAATACAAAGCTTGCATTATGGGTCTTGAGGAAGCCATTGACCTCAGGATCAAGACTTTAACTGTATTCGGAGATTCAGCTCTGGTAATCAATCAGACAAACGGCAAATGGTACACCCACCAAGATCATTTGATACCTTATAGGGATTATACAAGGAGGTTATTGACTTTCTTCACAACAGTCAAGCTTGAGTATATCCCTCGAGACGAGAATCAGTTTGCAGATGCTCTGGCTACCATTTCGTCCATGATCAAAGTTCAAACCGCCAACTTTGTACCTCAAATCTCAGTGTCCAGACTTGACAGGCCAGCATATGTGTTCGCAGCAGATGTTGTCAAAAACGATAAGCCTTGGTTCCATGACATTAAGTGCTTCTTGGAGGATCAAACATACCCACCTGGGGCATCTTCCAATAATAAGAAGACTTTGAGAAGGCTTGCTGGTAGTTTCTTTCTGAACACTGATGGTTCCCTGTACAAGAGAAACTTTGATATGGTACTCCTCAGATGCGTTGATAAGACAAAAGCGGACTTGTTAATGCATGAAGTGCACGAAGGATCCTTTGGTACCCATGCAGGAGGGCATGCCATGGCTAAGAAGTTGCTCAGATCAGGATATTATTGGATCACAATGGATGCAGACTGTTGTGCCTACGCCAGAAAATGCCATAAATGCCAGATTTATGCGGATAAGGTGCATGTGCCTCCCAATCCTTTGAATGTGATGTCTTCACCCTGGCCCTTCGTTATGTGGGGCATTGACATGATTGGCAAGATTGAACCAACTGCTTCAAACGGACACAGATTCATCTTGGTTGTTATTGACTATTTTACCAAGTGGGTTGAAGCAGCTTCCTATGCCAATGTTACAAGATAAGTGGTAGCCAGATTTCTGAAGAGAGATATCATCTGTCGATATGGAGTTCCCGAGCGAATCATTACTGACAATGGTTCCAACTTGAATAACAAAATGATGGCAGAGCTATGCCGGGACTTCAAGATCCAACACCACAATTCTTCTCCTTACAGGCCAAAGATGAATGGCGCTGTTGAGGCGGCTAATAAGAATATCAAGAAGATTGTGCAGAAGATGGTAGTCACCTACAAGGACTGGCATGAGATGCTACCGTTTGCCCTGCATGGGTACCGCACGTCAATCAGAACATCCACTGGGGCAACACCATATCAGCTTATCAATGGTATGGAGGCAGTCCTACCTGTTGAAGTTGAGCTACCCTCCCTACGGGTACTAATGGATGTTAAGCTGAACGAAGCAGAATGGGTCCGGGCCCGATACGAGCAACTGAGTCTGATTGAAGAGAAAAGATTGGCTGCAATCTGTCATGGGCAGTTGTATCAGAAGAGAATGAAGAGAGCCTTCGATCAGAAAGTCAGGCACCGAGAATACCAAGTAGGAGATCTTGTGCTAAAAAGAATCCTCCCTCCTCATACAGACCACAGGGGCAAATGGACCCCAAATTATGAAGGACCATTTGTAGTAAAGAAAGTTTTCTCTGGTGGAGCACTGATGCTCAGCACCATGGATGGTGAAGATTTCCCGTCCCCTGTGAATTCAGATGCAGTTAAAAAATACTTCGCATAAAAATGACCCGCTGGACACAAAAACAGAATGTAAGTCCAGGCAAAAATAGGGCATCCCGGCGAGTCAAAAACAGAATAAAAGACTCGGGCAAAAATAAGGGAAAATAAACAAGAAATGTACACCCGCTGAGTTGAAAAGCCGTATTGGACAGCTCAGGAAAAAATGGGTATCCCGATGGATTGAAAACCCGAAAGGGCGATCCATGCAAAATAAGGGAATAAGCGAACAACTGCACTCTAAATTCGTCTGTATCACTTACAACTTGGCAAGTTTCGAAAGGATCAAGCTTCAATCAGAATCAGCCTTCTTCAGAAAGCAAGACGAGAAGAACGTCAAAAGTCATACAAGTCATAGTGAAAGAGGAAGCTCCTCAAAGCGTCATCAACATTGCCAGCATTTTGTTTCTCAATTTGTAACAATCTCCTCATTTTAGGAGATCTGTTTCTTTGACTGTATCTTGCCAATTCAGGGCACATGAATTAATAAAATCAGGATTTTCAGTCACGTTTCGTCTCGTCCATTTTATTTTTATTTGCAAAATGTCTGATGGCTCCAGAAATTTGATTGCATAAATACAGATGCCCATCTTCAAAAAGATATAATAAAATCACATGCTTACAGGAAATATACTTACTCGCAGAAGTGTCTAAACTCCTATGACGGAATCCAGTAAAGGATACCTCGGGATTATTTGTGCATTTCCCTATCTTTGCAGGATTGCAGGTATCCAAAATGCGACTTGGGGCACGAAAGCTTCACTCCAGCAAGCTGACAAATCAACACTCAGCCTTAGCACCCAAAGTTCCTGGTCTCCAGCTGATTTTCCACTTATTACTTCTCCCCATCAAAGTTGCCAGGCATCGTTTCTTCCAAAGAACAGTACCAGCAGGCGCCCATATCCCCGGCTGAGTCAAAGATCCTCCTCAACAGAATCTCTAGGGAGATCTTTCAGTGATCTCTCTCTCCCCAGCCGAGTTGCCATTTCATCCTCAGCCAAATATAAGTCAGGGAACCATCTCCCCATAGAGCTTCAGCCTCTATCCAGAAGAGCAACGCATGAAGGATCACAACAGGGTGAAGAAAGCTTCTTCAAACCCCAGCCGAGCCCCTCAGTACAAGGATAAGTCTATCAATGACCTATATCCCCAAGCAATAGCATCTCATCAGATCTACCAATGATCTCACCCCCAGCTGGGATGTCCATTTCAAACAGATCGGTCGAAGATCTTTTTAGCAACGGGATCCGGGTCCCGGTTTGGTATCTCTGCATAATCATAGCATTCGCATCATATTCACCCACAAAGCGTAGCATCCCGCTTAAGTGCGGAGCATTACGGCAAAAATCAAACATATAGCATAATCATAAGCCATGTTTTGAATCTACGCTTGTGAATAATAACATGCCATCAACGTACAGACTCACCCCCCCCAATATCCCCAGCAAAGTCGCCTGAACACCTTGTGCAAACAGTACCACTCATATTACAGACACTCTTTTACACCCATCTGTGTCATCACCCCAGCAGAAAGCCAAAGACATTCTCTTTGCACTCACATATGCTTATATATAACTTTCCTTGACATCCGTCCGTGTCGTCTTCCCCAGTACAGTAACATAAACACTTTGTACATCAGATACTTGTTCATACTATACTCTTCTCCTTTCGACACTCGTCCGTGTCACTCTCTCCAGCAAGATAAACACTCATCTATACATCGCTCATACCTATTCATGCTACTTATACAGATAACTTGTCCGTATCTTGTATACACCATATATATCCCCGCAGATTCAACACTAGTCCTTGTTCTTTGTTAATCTGTTGGTACTCGTCCGTACCATCATCTCAGAACATGCGTCAAGCGTTTGTTTCTACCTGATACTCGTCCGTATCATAGTCTTAAGAATGCTCGTCCGTATCTTTGATCCATACACCGTGTCAAACACTTTTGTCTCCTTGAATATAGATACTCGCCTGTATCTACTATTCCCCAGAAGAGTCCTCTCAGATTCAACACACGTCCGTGTTCTCTGTTAACCAGTTGATACTCGTCCGTATCATCATCTCTGAACACGTGTCAGTATTTGTCTCTACCCGATACTCGTCCGTATCGTAGTCTTAAAGATGCTCGTCCGCATCTTTAATCTATACACAGACATCTAAACACTTATACTTTATTTCTTGGATGTAAACACTCGTCGGTGTTTACTTTTCCCCAGTAGATCGCCGACAAAGCAATTTTCTTTTTATCTGACATTCGTCCTGTGTCATGATAAACTTTGAGAGCAGCCGTACCCTGATAGGTGGTCATCCTCCACCTCTTGATGATCTTCCTTCATCATGCTCATCCGATGGCCGTCCCCATCGTTGATTTTCTATCCGACATTCGTCCTATGTCGCGATATTTAGCAGTCGTCCCCTGCTAGGTGGTTGTCCTCCACCTCTTGATGATCTTCCTTCATCATGCTCATCCGATGGCCGTCCCCATTGTTGATTTTGGTTATCTGACATTCGCCCTATGTCATGATAAACCTCGAGAGCAGCCGTCCCCTGCTAGTTGGTCGTCCTCCACCTCTTGATGGTCGTCCTCCATCATGCTCATCCGATGGCCGTCCCTATCGTTGACCTTTTATCCGGCATTCGTCCTATGTCGCGATATCTTCGGCAGCCGTACCCTGCCAGGTGGTCGTCCTCCACCTTAGATGACCGTCCCTCATCTTAACCCAACAGAGCAGCCGTCCCCTTCTAGGTGATCGTCCTTCACCTTTGATGACCGTACCTCATCATCGGTTTATTTCATTTATTCTTTAACCCGATGGCCGTTCCCGTCGTGGTCCCTTTTCCTTTTCAGTTTAGCCCGATGGTCGTCCCCATCGTTGGTTACTTTGTGAACTTGATGGCCGTCCCCGTCATGTTTCATTGATCCCCAGAGAATTTTGCAGCTTTGCTTGATGGCCGTCCCCATCATAATTCCTTTTATCCCCAACATGTCGGCCGTCCCCGTCATCGCTTTATTTCCCGCACTTTTCCCAGCATGTCGGTCGTCCCCGTCATTGCTCTTTACCCAGCAGTCGTCCTCTGCTCGACGGTCGTCCTCCGTCGCCCACACTTTACAATATACTTTGCTTTCTTTTACAATCTATATCCCTTTTCTTCTTCATTCTGTGAGTGCAAATTTTGGACTGTCTTTGGTATTCAACCACAAGTTATCTTGTTTGCCTGTTAAGCCGTTGCTTACATCCTGCACAGCTAACTCATGTTTGAATAGGGGCAGCTGTAAACACCCCAAATTTGCCCTCACCTATTCACACCATGGCTTGTGATCATTTCATATGCATAAACACAATCACAACATCTCATACCACAATTGTGAGTCTTTGCATTGGTTCTAAGTCATCTGCATCTAGGGTTTGTGGTCTGAGCAATCCAAGAGCTTCTTGAGCCACTCCAAAGGCCATCAATCAATTCAAAGGGGTCTATGTATGTTCAAACATCATATTATATCCTTTCAAAGTCAAGAATGTCAAAAAATCACAAGAACTGGGATTGGTATGGAAGCAGAGCCAGGTTTGACTGCACAGATGACCTAAAATTAGGGTTTTGGTTTCAGAGGCCATAACTTCATATTTTTTGGTCATTCTTGTTTCTATTGGTCTCTATATGGTATAGGGAGTATGCATATCAATTTTTATGAAGAAATTCCATGGGGAAGTCATCTGATCAAGAGTTGACTTTTCAGACAAGTCAGTGCAAAATCAGGGCATCTGAGGCCCCCAATGACCCAACCAAGGGGTGATCTTCATCATTTTGAGTATATTTGATCTTTATTTGATCATGGAAGAGGTTGGAAGTTCACAAAATTGAAGAATTTGAAGTTTTTGCAAAGTTGACTTTTTTGGGCAAGTTTGACTTTTAATGAAAAGGTCATTTTATGCAACTCTTTCAACCCTTACTTTTTGATTCAAAAATGCTTCAAATGGAAAAACTTTGGTCATGAAAGTTGTAGAATAGATCTTTCCCTTTTCAAAAAGTCCAAGAACATGACCTAATTCATTTTGGATCAAAAGTTATGGTGCATCAAAGTTGGCAAAAATCACTAAAATTCAAGTTATGCACCAAAGAGGAAACTTGCAAAATCATGTATCAAGGCAATTTGTGACCTCTAATTGTTGTCAAACCATTACACAAACATGATACAAGTCCTAAAAATCAGAATGGGCCAAAGAGATCACATGTTTTATGGCTTGTGAAGCAAGATATTTTCATGAAGATCAAAAGCAAGCAAGTTGCAAAAGTCATGATAGTTTCTCATCCACTTGCTAGCTACATTGTTGAACCATCCTAGCCTTTCCCTCACACCATGCTGCGCAGCCCACACCCCTTGTACTTGGCTAGAACATGACCCATGCTTCTCTTACACAAAGTTGACAAATTGGCAAAAGTAGCTACACCTATCACAAAAGGGCATGTCACATCTTCTGACCAATCAGCATTGTTTATACAAACAAAATGCAAGCCAAACATCATAACACACAAGCCTGAAACCAGCAAGAACATAACTTTCTCATTTTCACTCTCAAAAGTAAAAGCTTTCGAAACTCAGTGTACAAGCTACAAACTCACAAACAAACTTCATAGAACTCATCACCACATCCTTCTGATCATTTCCCTGCCTTCATTCCTCCTTGAAACACCACATAAGCCAAACACGATTCTCACCTGAACTTGAACAGAACCTGTTCAAACTCTTAAACCAGCCACCATAAACTCCTTCTAAGCATCCAGACATCATCAAGGGACCAAAAGGAGTGGATTGCATAAAGAGAAGAGGTCAGAAAGTTGCTAAGTTGAAAGCTTCAAAACTCAGGTAGCTCAAGAACTTTTTTTCCAGAAATGATTTTTAAAGTTCCTAAGTTGTTCTTTGTAGTTCACTGATCACTCTGATGTCTTTGGTTTTGAAAATGGTGGAGAGATGAGAGTTTAATCTGTTTCTGAAACTTTTTGCCCTAGGATTTGTTTGCTTCGATTCTCTTTGATTATGAGTGATAAATGATGTTTAAGTGAGGGGTTTGATTCGTTTTAGGGTGGGGAAGATTCCTAGATAATTGGTTTTCATTTTCATAGCGTATAGAATGATTTAGCATTTGAGCTCGCCGGAGAAGATGACCGGAACCACTGTTCTGGTCATCTGAAAGTCATTAAGGGCTGATTAGGGCTAATTAATTAGGGTTAGTGAGTTTGAATGTTGACCCTTGGATGTGGCGCCAAGTCAATGCGCGCGTGTTTGAGTTTGAATCTGGACCTTCAGATTGGTTGACTTTTCTTTTTCAGCTTTAAATTCATTTTATTTTTCATATTATTTCATTTAATTTCCACAATTTATTAAAAATAGCAAAAATACTTTAAAAATTCTGAAATTTTTTATACAGGTTATTAATTAATTTCAGAACACAAAAATATTTTTGTTTTTATTTTTAGCATTAAAAAAGTATTTTTAAATATTTAAAAGTTTCTTTTTAATTAATTAATGAGAATTAATTAATTAAAAATAGTTTTAGGTATTTAAAAATCACCAAAAAATTCATGAAACATTTAAAAACATTTAGGAACATTGTCCAACCCTCAAACCAAATTTATTTTTTGATCTTGATGCATTTAGAGAATTTTCCATAGAATTAAAATCATTTTGATGCATTATTTTGATCCAAACTTCCAAAAATCATTTCTGCCTAACCATAAAGAGTTGGACTTTGATTCTTTTTGCATTGTGTTTAGCATATCATGAAGTTTGTGAGATTAAATGTCCATGATTTGATCTCTCATTTTCCATTTGTTTGGCATTTTTCTTGTTAAGGAACCCTAAAACCCTAGAAAATTTAGGAAAACCATAACTTGAACTAGGTTAAGAGTTGGGACTTCTCCTTTGGGCAGTGAGTTAGTATAGGATTAGGGGTCCTTTGAGTGCATTTTCAATTTTTTTTGTATTGGTGTTTGCTTCTGATTTTGGTTTGTGTTTGATGCATTGATCATAAACCCTAATTTGGGCTTCCATATGCATCCATTTTGCATTTGCTTGCATAACTTGACTTGCCATAGCATTTTATGCATTCTTGTGATCCATTTGACATCATAAGACATATTGAAAGCATGTTCGATCATTTCATCTTGCATTTGCCATGTTGTATGCCATTTGCATTTCATAACTTTTCATGTATGTTCATGCTCCTTAGCTTGTTTCATTTGCATCTATGAGTTTGTATGATCATCCCCATGTGTTGTTTCATGTTTGTAACATCTCATAGCATCATTAACATCATGAATGTGCTTCTGGTTTTGTTTCTCATCATGCCATTCCATCCCATTTGGCATTGCATTGCATTTCTTTCCTAACTTTTCAGGTGGTAAGTGGCTTTGAGAAGTGAATTTGCCTTCACTTCTCATAACTTCTCTTCATCTCTTTTATGCATCCTTGCTGCATTTTTTTGTATGTCTGTGAGCTTGAGCTTTCTCATCCTTCTTCTTCTCACTTTCTTTCTTCAAGTGACTTGACTTCTTGAATGAAGCAAGTTACCTTGCTTCTCCTGATCCTTTCATCTGCTTCCTGGTGGTTCCATTGAAGACTTCTCTGGCAAACCTCACAAACCTTAGGAACAACCATGTATGGCAATGATTAGGGTTTTGATTAGTCTCCCCTCTTAGTTTTACCTTTGTGTCTCATTGAGTCTTCTCTTCTCACCTCATAATCAGGGACTAAACCCTAAAGGCTTTAAGGATTTGTGGTTAAGCTTATGCCTGCATCCTTCTCTTAGGATGGAGTGTATAACTTTAATCCTAAGTGCTAAACCCTTAATGTGTTTAACTCCTTTAATCAATCCACATTAATAATCATCAAGACTTCACACTTGTAACTTGGGCCTTGCATTAGGGTTCTAATTCTTCCTTAATTGGTTAAGAAGGACTAACCCTAGTGTTAATGGACAAGTCCCCCTCAAGTTGTCTTACAAACCATAAAACTCACTTCTTCATCTTATCATTAATTAAAATCCATTTAATAAAGGCTTTGTTTTGTCATGAGGTTAATCCCTAATCATGGATTAAGTTGAGGAGTCTTCCTCAGCTTAAACATTCTCATCTATTATCCTTCTATTAGGATGGTGTAATGAGTCTGTTTAATCCCTGATTATGGCTTAATCTCATTACTCAACGCTAAACAAAAACACCAAAAACATCTAAGTAATAACAAGTAGGTTAATGATCTTAATCCTATATCAAAGGTGATTAAGTGTGAGAAGCTGGCTTCACACTTAAGGTATTCTCATTACCCCTAATCAGAGGGAGGATGTGATGAGTTTACTAACCCATTGGTTTAGGCTTAAGCTCATTAACTTATGACAAACTTCAAAAAGCAATAAAAGACTGAAAACTCAAAAACAAACAATAATCGTCTCCTCCGGGATTCTTTTCTCATCATCTTCACTCATAAACGAGAACTTGCTTCTTCCGTCTAATGCAAGACAGTTTGCACCTGATCCAGACAGGTCATATCACTTGAGCATTGACAAGTAAGCAGTTCACAGGTCAATCTTTTTCAGTCTCTTTAGGTCGAACTACGGTGTTCTAACTTCCTCATTGCACGAGAGGATACGTAGGCATAACTTAACAGTTATTGAACAAAAGTCTCTGTATATTCCCCCTCCTCCAGCTTTATTCTTTTAGCCTCATGATCTTGAGCATTTCACTCCTGTTCCTACACTGACACTGTATATTATACACTTCACTCCTCTTACACTGACACCTGTACATCCTTTTCCAGCTATTTTACACACAAATTGCACTGACACTACCCCTTTAAAACACAAATCTTTTAAGCGTGGATCCCGTCGAGTACGGCGGACAATCTGGGTGCTAATACCTTCCCAGGTTGTAACCAACCCCCTTTCTCGGTCTCTCTGGTTCGCAACCGTCTTGTCCATATCTTTCTAGGTCTATGCAGCATTGCCTTTCCTCCAGGATAAAAATGCCTAGCTGGAGACTCTTTTCTTTTCCTGTGAGTTCACTCCTGTGTGTTCTCACACCTCCTCTCGCCGACCGTTCGCGTCTGTACCTCCTCTCGCCGACCGTTCGCGTCAGCACAAGAAGCTAACTACAGCTGTCACTACCCGGAATCTCCTTATCAGGAATCTCACGGAGCGTCCAGCTGATCCTGTGACTGAAGCACTTCTCAAGGAAGTTCAGGAGGATGAGTTTGGTCTTGGTGTCTGACTTTTGCTTGTTGTTGCTTTCTTTCCATGTACTTTTATTTTTCTTGTAATGTATTTTGACCCCTCAGAGGGCATGTTTTGTAAAGAACAAATTATGTACCTTTTGCTTTTTGTAATATATGTATCCATTTGTTCCATCTGAGATTACTTCAAAAGCAACATCAACAGTTTCCTCGAGGGTCTGGAAGGGTCAAAATCAAGTGCCAAGTCGGATACCTTGAAAACAAATAAGCATACTGCATTGCATGCTAACCCTTTGTTTGTTTTGTAGGTTTTTGTTTTATTGTTACTAACTTTGTTGTGATATTCAGGAACTATTGCTCGACGTCGGGTATTTCCACTCAACCGTCCACACCGATATCCAACCCGTAACAACCTTCCGGGCATACAAATGGATCAGGTACAACAGGACCTGGCAGAGGTCAGAAACCAAATGGCCAACGAAAGATTGGAAATGAGAACTCAGATGACGCAGTTTATGGAAGTGATGAACAACATGGCTCAGAGCCAAGAAAGATTGAGAGCAATGGTGGAAAGACAGAATCAAGAAGATCCCCATGTAGGGACTGCTGGGACAAGCAACAATGAGAGGGTCCAACCTCATGTCAATCCCCCTGTATTTGGCCCCCACCTTCATCCAGAGGTCAACATTCCTGCTAATGTTCAAGGGACTGCCACTACAGGTAGAGTGCTGCAAGAGGACCCCCAGGAGGATCAGTTCACAGTAATGGGTTCTGGGGAAGAAGCCTATGACAGAAGGCTGGAGGAAATTGCTGAAAAATTAAGATCCTTGGAGTCTCAAAACTCTTTGGGTTTTGATGTTATGGACATGGGCTTAGTGGACGGGGTCAGGATTCCCCATAAGTTTAAGCCTCCTTGTTTTGAGAAGTATAACGGGACTTCTTGCCCACGGACCCACTTACAATCCTTTTTGGGAAGGTTGAAAGCATATACCATGGACGAGAAGCTATGGATGTTTTATTTCGAGGATAGTTTGACTGGAGCGTCAAGGGAATGGTACTCCCATCTGACTAGAGCGACCATCAGGTGTTGGAAGGACTTGGCAGAGGCCTTCATCAGACAATACCAGTATAATTTGGATATGGCACCCAACAGGACCCTCCTGATGGGGATGTCGCAGTCATCTAGGGAAAGCTTCCGCGAGTACGCCCAAAGGTGGAGGCAGCTGGCAGCTGCTGTCCAACCACCTATGTCAGAGAGGGAGATGGCAGATATGTTTATGAACACCCTCCAAGGAACATACATTGACAGGCTGGCTGCTTTCTCTTCTACTAGCTTTGCAGATGTCGTTATAGCTGGAGAAAGAATCGAGAGCCTGTTAAAGATGGGCAAGATTTCTGACAACGGTGCCAGCTCATCCAGCAACACAAGGAAGCCTTTTGTGGGCCCAAGAAGAACTGGTGAGACCAATGCTATCCACACCAACAGGGGCAGACCCCAATATGTTCATAGGTCTGTGGCAGCAGTCACCATTCCCGCTCCAATCCATCCACAACCAGCTTATCAACCACAGCAGCAAAATTATCAGCAACAAACTCAGTATCCTCCTCAGAGAAATTACAACAACACCAACAACAACAATCAGCAAAGACCGTTCCAACAGAGACCCTCTCAGGCCAACAGGGTGATCGATCCGATCCCTATGCCATATGCTACATTACTGCCACAACTCCTAAAACTCAACCTGGTTGAGCTAAGGACGTTGGCACCTCCAGATCCCACCAGTCTACCGAGAAACTATGACTCCAACGCCAGATGCGCTTTTCACTCAAATGCACCTGGCCACAGTACAGAAAAGTGCAGAGCTTTGTACATGAAGGTACAAGACCTGGTAGACTCTAAAGCTCTGAACTTTGCACCACCACCGAATGTTAACAAAAACCCTATGCCAAACCACGGAGGTCCCAGAATCAATGCTATTGAAGAAGACAAGCCGTCTTACTTAATAACCAGTGTGGGTCAGATTCGGACACCGTTGGTAGAGATTAAAGTCCAACTCCTTGAATGTCAAATGTTCCCAGGATGTGAGTTAGGGTGCGCTTATTGCAACATTTCAGTGAATGGTTGTGATAACTTGAGAGATGGCATAGATGGTCTCATCCAGAGTGGCCTGCTCCAAATCACAACGTCGATACCTACCAATCCAGCAATCTCCTTAACGACAATCCCCGAGTCTTCTACAACTGCAACAACCATTGTTCCAAACAACTCTTCAATCTCATCAACAAATGTTTCATCTGTTCTTTCAACAGACCAAATATCAGCAAACATTCCTTCTACAACTTCAGCACCACTCCATTCAGAAACTCCTACAACAACAACACCCATCCTTCCAACAATGTCTCCTACAACTTCAGCAGCGAATGTCTCAACGATTACAATTTATTATGATCCTGAAAATGATTCTGCCTACAACTCACAAAATGCCACTCCCATAAGAGCACCAGTCACAATATACTACGATCCACAGACTATCACAGTCCCTTCCGCAGCTGCAATCAGTCCAGTCACTATCACAGTGCCTGGGCCAGTACCTTATGAAAGCAGTAATGCCATTCCCTGGCATTACGGTTCTGATCTATACTGCGAAGGACAGAAAATCACTTTTGAATCATCAACCCCTGCACCACAAATAGACAATGTGGGAGGAGGCGGAGGCTTCACTCGAAGCGGACGTCTCTTTGCTCCACAAATTCAAAGACCCACTGCCGAAGCAGAAGCTGCTGCCAAGGCAAAAGGGAAAAGCTTGGTGCAAGAAGAGCAAATTGTTAAAGAAGCTTTGAAAACACCCTTTGATCAAGAAGTTGATGAATTCATGAGAATCATCAAGAAAAGTGATTACAAAATAGTGGATCAGCTTCACCAGACGCCTTCCAAGATCTCAATCCTATCATTGCTTATGTGCTCCGAGGCTCATCGGAACGCACTACTAAAAGTCTTGCACGCAGCTTATGTGCCTGAAGAGATCACCGTCAATCAGTTGGAAGCTGTGGTTGGAAATGTTAATGCTAGTCATGGACTAGGGTTCACCAACACTGATTTGACTACGGAAGGCCGCAATCATAACAAGGCTTTGCACATTACCATGGAGTGTAAAGGTGCAGTTCTTTCCCATGTGCTGGTAGACACATGGTCATCCCTCAATGTCTTACCTAAAAAAGCCCTTGTGAAGCTAGAGTATGACGGATTGGCATTACGTCCCAGCAACCTGGTAGTGAGAGCCTTTGATGGTTCTAAGAGATCGGTTCTGGGTGAGATTGAGTTGCCTATAACGATTGGCCCACAAACTTTCAAAACGACCTTCTACGTGATGGATATACAGCCTGCCTACAGCTGTCTATTGGGTAGGCCATGGATTCACGCCGCTGGCGCCGTGACCTCAACCCTTCACCAGAAGTTAAAATTCGAGTGGGAGGGTCAAGTCGTTACTATCTGTGGAGAAGAGGATATTTTTGTTAGCCACCTGGCTACCTATAAATACATTGAGATGGATAGGGAGATCCACGAAACAATGAGTCAAGGGTTCGAGGCCTTGAACATAAATGAAACATCTGCTGTACCTGGAACCTCAATAACATCTTATCAACAAGCCCGGAAGGTTTTTGAAGAAGGAAACGTCCAAGGCTGGGGCAAACTGTTATTGGTGGAGAAGAAAGAGGATAGATTTGGGTTGGGTTACAAACCAACTCAACAAGATCAAGCAGAGGCTGCAAAAGAGCCCAACTTTGTTAGTGGGGGAATGCTCACCCCTGATGCTGTCAACAATTTGGAAGACGAGGATGAAAGCGACCGCAACCTGGAGAGTTGGATTCGTCCAAAGATCCCGGGGAGCAGTATCTCAAACTGGTCTTCCCAGGAAATTATAAGAGTTACTCATGCAGAGTAATTATTATTTCCTGTATTTTTATAGCATGCATCAAAGTCTTGCATCTTGCCCAAGATGACAAGACTCATTTTGTAATCGGGCCATCTGTAATTTTTGTGCAACAAGATTAATCAATGAAATATCAGACATCTTTTGCAAATGAGTCTTTTTCTTTTCCGCTCACTGTTTTTCCATTTTTCTTTTTGTACAAAAAATAAATGGCAGTGTTTTCAAAATGACAACTTTATTTCACTTTTTTTAAAACAAGGTTAAAATCAAGTCACTAAAATGAACAAACTGAACCCTTGCAGAGAGTGCCTTCCAGACTGCACCGACAACAACACGGCTATGACTTCGTATGACTTTGACAATCCGATCAATCAAGCTGATGAAGAGGTTGAAGAAGAATATGAGCTTCCTGAAGAGCTAGCCAGATTATTGAGACAAGAGGAGAAGGTTATCACTCCTCATCAGGAGGAGGTAGAAACAATTAATCTTGGTACAAATGAAGACGTGAAAGAAGTTAAAATCGGGGCCTGCTTACAAGACTCAGTGAAGAGACAACTGATTGACCTGCTTCAAGAGTATGTGGACGTGTTTGCCTGGTCTTATCAAGATATGCCAGGGTTGGACACCAACATTGTTGTGCACAAGCTGCCTTTAAGAGAAGAATGCCCACCAGTTAAACAGAAGCTGCGCCGTACTCGCCCAGACATGGCAGTGAAAATCAAGGAAGAGGTACAAAAGCAATGGGACGCCGGGTTCCTTGCTGTGACTAGCTATCCGCCGTGGGTTGCTAATATAGTACCAGTGCCTAAGAAGGAAGGCAAGGTAAGGATGTGTGTTGACTACCGGGATCTGAACAGAGCCAGCCCGAAAGATGATTTCCCTTTACCTCACATCGATGTATTGGTTGATAATACGGCTCAGTTCTAAGTATTCTCCTTCATGGATGGATTTTCAGGATACAATCAGATTAAGATGTCGCCTGAAGACATGGAGAAGACGACCTTCATCACACCCTGGGGCACGTTCTGTTACAAGGTGATGCCATTCGGATTGAAGAATGCTGGTGCAACATATCAACGGGCTATGGTAACATTATTCCACGATATGATCCATAAAGAAATAGAGTGTTACGTAGATGATATGATTGCCAAGTCCCTCACTGAAGAAGACCACTTGGTAAATCTGTTGAAACTATTCAAGCGTCTGAGGAGGTACCAGCTGAAGTTGAACCCCAACAAATGCACATTCGGGGTGCGATCTGGTAAGTTGCTGGGATTTATTGTAAGCGAGAAAGGGATTGAAGTTGACCCTGATAAAGTCAAAGCTATTCAAGAGATGCCTGCACCAAAGTCTGAAAAAGAAGTTTGAGGGTTCTTAGGTCGATTGAACTATATTTCAAGGTTCATATCTCACCTTACAGCAACCTGTGAACCTCTGTTCAAACTGTTGAGAAAAGAACAAACGGTCAGGTGGAATGAAGACTGCCAAAAGGCTTTTGACAAGATCAAGGAATACTTACAAGAGCCTCCAATCCTTATGCCTCCAGTTGAAGGAAGACCTCTAATAATGTACTTGACAGTATTAGAAGAGTCGATGGGGTGTGTGTTGGGCCAGCATGACGAGTCTGGTCGAAAAGAGTATGCAATATACTACCTAAGCAAAAAGTTTACCGACTGTGAACAACGTTATTCACTGCTCGAGAAAACTTGCTGTGCTTTAGCGTGGGCTGCTCGCCGACTGAGACAGTATATGTTGACCCACACTACTTTGTTGATCTCAAAGATGGACCCAGTTAAGTACATATTTGAGAAGCCAGCTCTTACCGGACGGGTTGCAAGATGGCAAATGATCCTCACGGAATATGACATCCAGTACACATCTCAGAAAGCCATCAAGGGCAATGTATTGTCTGAATATCTTGTTGAGCAACCCATTGATGATTACCAGCCTATGAGATTTGACTTCCCTGATGAAGACATCATGTTCATAAAAGCAAAAGATCATGAAGAGCCTATTCACACTAAAGGGCCTGACCCGGAAGAAGAGTGGACTATGATGTTTGATGGGGCTGTTAATATGAATGGTCGTGGTGTTGGTGCAGTACTCATTACACCTAAGGGAGTTCACATGCCTTTCTCGGCAAAACTCACCTTTAACTGCACTAACAACGAAGCTGAATACGAAGCTTGCATTATGGGTCTTGAGGAAGCCATTGACCTCAAGATCAAGACTTTAACTGTATTCGGAGATTCAGCTCTGGTAATCAATCAGACAAACGGCAAATGGTACACCCACCAAGATCATCTGATACCTTATAAGGATTATACAAGGAGGTTATTGACTTTCTTCACAACAGTCAAGCTTGAGTATATCCCTCGAGACGAGAATCAGTTTGCAGATGCTCTGGCTACCATTTCGTCCATGATCAAAGTTCAAACCGCCAACTTTGTACCTCAAATCTCAGTGTCCAGACTTGACAGGCCAGCATATGTGTTCGCAGCAGATGTTGTCAAAAACGATAAGCCTTGGTTCCATGACATTAAGTGCTTCTTGGAGGATCAAACATACCCACCTGGGGCATCTTCCAATAATAAGAAGACTTTGAGAAGGCTTGCTGGTAGTTTCTTTCTGAACACTGATGGTTCCCTGTACAAGAGAAACTTTGATATGGTACTCCTCAGATGCGTTGATAAGACAGAAGCGGACTTGTTAATGCATGAAGTGCATGAAGGATCCTTTGGTACCCATGCAGGAGGGCATGCCATGGCTAAGAAGTTGCTCAGATCAGGATATTATTGGATCACAATGGATGCAGACTGTTGTGCCTACGCCAGAAAATGCCATAAATGCCAGATTTATGCGGATAAGGTGCATGTGCCTCCCAATCCTTTGAATGTGATGTCTTCACCCTGGCCCTTCGCTATGTGGGGCATTGACATGATTGGCAAGATTGAACCAACTGCTTCAAACGGCCACAGATTCATCTTGGTTGCTATTGACTATTTTACCAAGTGGGTTGAAGCAGCTTCCTATGCCAATGTTACAAGACAAGTGGTAGCCAGATTTCTTAAGAGAGATATCATCTGTCGATATGGAGTTCCCGAGCGAATCATTACTGACAATGGTTCCAACTTGAATAACAAAATGATGGCAGAGCTATGTCGGGACTTCAAGATCCAACACCACAATTCTTCTCCTTACAGGCCAAAGATGAATGGCGCTGTTGAGGCGGCTAATAAGAATATCAAGAAGATTGTGCAGAAGATGGTAGTCACCTACAAGGACTGGCATGAGATGCTACCGTTTGCCCTGCATGGGTACCGCACGTCAATCTGAACATCCACTGGGGCAACACCATATCAGCTTGTCTATGGTATGGAGGCAGTCCTACCTGTTGAAGTTGAGCTACCCTCCCTACGGGTACTAATGGATGTTAAGATGAACGAAGCAGAATGGGTCCGGGCCCGATACGAGCAACTGAGTCTGATTGAAGAGAAAAGATTGGCTGCAATCTGTCATGGGCAGTTGTATCAGAAGAGAATGAAGAGAGCCTTCGATCAGAAAGTCAGGCACCGAGAATACCAAGTAGGAGATCTTGTGCTAAAAATAATCCTCCCTCCTCATACAGACCACAGGGGCAAATGGACCCCAAATTATGAAGGACCATTTGTAGTAAAGAAAGTTTTCTCTGGTGGAGCACTGATGCTCAGCACCATGGATGGTGAAGATTTCCCGTCCCCTGTGAATTCAGATGCAGTTAAAAAATACTTCGCATAAAAATGACCCTCTGGACACAAAAACAGAATGTAAGTCCAGGCAAAAATAGGGCATCCCGGCGAGTCAAAAACAGAATAAAAGACTCGGGCAAAAATAAGGGAAAATAAACAAGAAATGTACACTCGCTGAGTTGAAAAGCCGTATTGGACAGCTCAGGAAAAAATGGGTATCCCGATGGATTGAAAACCCGAAAGGGCGATCCATGCAAAATAAGGGAATAAGCGAACAACTGCACTCTAAATTCGTCTGTATCACTTACAACTTGGCAAGTTTCGAAAGGATCAAGCTTCAATCAGAATCAGCCTTCTTCAGAAAGCAAGACGAGAAGAACGTCAAAAGTCATACAAGTCATAGTGAAAGAGGAAGCTCCTCAAAGCGTCATCAACATTGCCAGCATTTTGTTTCTCAATTTGTAACAATCTCCTCATTTTAGGAGATCTGTTTCTTTGACTGTATCTTGCCAATTCAGGGCACATGAATTAATAAAATCAGGATTTTCAGTCACGTTTCGTCTCGTCCATTTTATTTTTATTTGCAAAATGTCTGATGGCTCTAGAAATTTGATTGCATAAATACAGATGCCCATCTTCAAAAAGATATAATAAAATCACATGCTTACAGGAAATATACTTACTCGCAGAAGTGTCTAAACTCCTATGACGGAATCCAGTAAAGGATACCTCGGGATTATTTGTGCATTTCCCTATCTTTGCAGGATTGCAGGTATCCAAAATGCGACTTGGGGCACGAAAGCTTCACTCCAGCAAGCTGACAAATCAACACTCAGCCTTAGCACCCAAAGTGCCTGGTCCCCAGCTGATTTTCCACTTATTACTTCTCCCCATCAAAGTTGCCAGGCATCGTTTCTTCCACAGAACAGTACCAGCAGGCGCCCATATCCCCGGCTGAGTCAAAGATCCTCCTCAACAGAATCTATAGGGAGATCTTTCAGTGATCTCTCTCTCTCCCCATCCGAGTTGCCATTTCATCCTCAGCCAAATATAAGTCAGGGAACCATCTCCCCATAGAGCTTCAGCCTCTATCCAGAAGAGCAACGCATGAAGGATCACAACAGGGTGAAGAAAGCTTCTTCAAACCCCAGCCGAGCCCCTCAGTACAAGGATAGGTCTATCAATGACCTATATCCCCAAGCAATAGCATCTCATCAGATCTACCAATGATCTCACCCCCAGCTGGGATGTCCATTTCAAACAGATCGGTCGAAGATCTTTTTAGCAACGGGATCCGGGTCCCGGTTTGGTATCTCTGCATAATCATAGCATTCGCATCATATTCACCCACAAAGCGTAGCATCCCGCTTAAGTGCGGAGCATTACGGCAAAAATCAAACATATAGCATAATCATAAGCCATGTTTTGAATCTACGCTTGTGAATAATAACATGCCATCAACGTACAGACTCACCCCCCCCAATATCCCCAGCAAAGTCGCCTGAACACCTTGTGCAAACAATACCACTCATATTACAGACACTCTTTTACACCCATCTGTGTCATAACCCCAGCAGAAAGCCAAAGACATTCTCTTTGCACTCACATATGCTTATATATAACTTTCCTTGACATCCGTCCGTGTCGTCTTCCCCAGTACAGTAACATAAACACTTTGTACATCAGATACTTGTTCATACTATACTCTTCTCCTTTCGACACTCGTCCGTGTCACTCTCTCCAGCAAGATAAACACTCATCTATACATCGCTCATACCTATTCATGCTACTTATACAGATAACTTGTCCGTATCTTGTATACACCACATATATCCCCGCAGATTCAACACTAGTCCTTGTTCTTTGTTAATCTGTTGGTACTCGTCCGTACCATCATCTCAGAACATGCGTCAAGCGTTTGTTTCTACCTGATACTCGTCCGTATCATAGTCTTAAGAATGCTCGTCCGTATCTTTGATCCATACACCGTGTCAAACACTTTTGTCTCCTTGAATATAGATACTCGCCTGTATCTACTATTCCCCAGAAGAGTCCTCTCAGATTCAACACACGTCCGTGTTCTCTGTTAACCAGTTGATACTCGTCCGTATCATCATCTCTGAACACGTGTCAGTATTTGTCTCTACCCGATACTCGTCCGTATCGTAGTCTTAAAGATGCTCGTCCGCATCTTTAATCT
Source organism: Lathyrus aphaca (assembly GCA_963966055.1). Lineage (NCBI taxonomy): Eukaryota > Viridiplantae > Streptophyta > Magnoliopsida > Fabales > Fabaceae > Lathyrus > Lathyrus aphaca. The sequence goes on from OZ014523.1 coordinate 279,161,493, forward strand.
ATACACAGACATCTAAACACTTATACTTTATTTCTTGGATGTAAACACTCGTCGGTGTTTACTTTTCCCCAGTAGATCGCCGACAAAGCAATTTTCTTTTTATCTGACATTCGTCCTGTGTCATGATAAACTTTGAGAGCAGCCGTACCCTGATAGGTGGTCATCCTCCACCTCTTGATGATCTTCCTTCATCATGCTCATCCGATGGCCGTCCCCATCGTTGATTTTCTATCCGACATTCGTCCTATGTCGCGATATTTAGCAGTCGTCCCCTGCTAGGTGGTTGTCCTCCACCTCTTGATGATCTTCCTTCATCATGCTCATCCGATGGCCGTCCCCATTGTTGATTTTGGTTATCTGACATTCGCCTTATGTCATGATAAACCTCGAGAGCAGCCGTCCCCTGCTAGTTGGTCGTCCTCCACCTCTTGATGGTCGTCCTCCATCATGCTCATCCGATGGCCGTCCCCATCGTTGACCTTTTATCCGGCATTCGTCCTATGTCGCGATATCTTCGGCAGCCGTACCCTGCCAGGTGGTCGTCCTCCACCTTAGATGACCGTCCCTCATCTTAACCCAACAGAGCAGCCGTCCCCTGCTAGGTGATCGTCCTTCACCTTTGATGACCGTACCTCATCATCGGTTTATTTCATTTATTCTTTAACCCGATGGCCGTTCCCGTCGTGGTCCCTTTTCCTTTTCAGTTTAGCCCGATGGTCGTCCCCATCGTTGGTTACTTTGTGAACTTGATGGCCGTCCCCGTCATGTTTCATTGATCCCTAGAGAATTTTGCAGCTTTGCTTGATGGCCGTCCCCATCATAATTCCTTTTATCCCCAACATGTCGGCCGTCCCCGTCATCGCTTTATTTCCCGCACTTTTCCCAGCATGTCGGCCGTCCCCGTCATTGCTCTTTACCCAGCAGTCGTCCTCTGCTCGACGGTCGTCCTCCGTCGCCCACACATTACAATATACTTTGCTTTCTTTTACAATCTATATCCCTTTTCTTCTTCATTCTGTGAGTGCAAATATTGGACTGTCTTTGGTATTCAACCACAAGTTATCTTGTTTGCCTGTTAAGCCGTTGCTTACATCCTGCACAGCTAACTCATGTTTGAATAGGGGCAGCTGTAAACACCCCAAATTTGCCCTCACCTATTCACACCATGGCTTGTGATCATTTCATATGCATAAACACAATCACAACATCTCATACCACAATTGTGAGTCTTTGCATTGGTTCTAAGTCATCTGCATCTAGGGTTTGTGGTCTGAGCAATCCAAGAGCTTCTTGAGCCACTCCAAAGGCCATCAATCACTTCAAAGGGGTATATGTATGTTCAAACATCATATTATATCCTTTCAAAGTCAAGAATGTCAAAAAATCACAAGAACTGGGATTGGTATGGAAGCAGAGCCAGGTTTGACTGCACAGATGACCTAAAATTAGGGTTTTGGTTTCAGAGGCCATAACTTCATATTTTTTGGTCATTCTTGTTTCTATTGGTCTCTATATGGTATAGGGAGTATGCATATCAATTTTTATGAAGAAATTCCATGGGGAAGTCATCTGATCAAGAGTTGACTTTTCAGACAAGTCAGTGCAAAATCAGGGCATCTGAGGCCCCCAATGACCCAACCAAGGGGTGATCTTCATCATTTTGAGTATATTTGATCTTTATTTGATCATGGAAGAGGTTGGAAGTTCACAAAATTGAAGAATTTGAAGTTTTTGCAAAGTTGACTTTTTTGGGCAAGTTTGACTTTTAATGAAAAGGTCATTTTATGCAACTCTTTCAACCCTTACTTTTTGATTCAAAAATGCTTCAAATGGAAAAACTTTGGTCATGAAAGTTGTAGAATAGATCTTTCCCTTTTCAAAAAGTACAAGAACATGACCTAATTCATTTTGGATCAAAAGTTATGGTGCATCAAAGTTGGCAAAAATCACTAAAATTCAAGTTATGCACCAAAGAGGAAACTTGCAAAATCATGTATCAAGGCAATTTGTGACCTCTAATTGTTGTCAAACCATTACACAAACATGATACAAGTCCTAAAAATCAGAATGGGCCAAAGAGATCACATGTTTTATGGCTTGTGAAGCAAGATATTTTCATGAAGATCAAAAGCAAGCAAGTTGCAAAAGTCATGATAGTTTCTCATCCACTTGCTAGCTACATTGTTGAACCATCCTAGCCTTTCCCTCACACCATGCTGCGCAGCCCACACCCCTTGTACTTGGCTAGAACATGACCCATGCTTCTCTTACACAAAGTTGACAAATTGGCAAAAGTAGCTACACCTATCACAAAAGGGCATGTCACATCTTCTGACCAATCAGCATTGTTTATACAAACAAAATGCAAGCCAAACATCATAACACACAAGCCTGAAACCAGCAAGAACATAACTTTCTCATTTTCACTCTCAAAAGCAAAAGCTTTCGAAACTCAGTGTACAAGCTACAAACTCACAAACAAACTTCATAGAACTCATCACCACATCCTTCTGATCATTTCCCTGCCTTCATTCCTCCTTGAAACACCACATAAGCCAAACACGATTCTCACATGAACTTGAACATAACCTGTTCAAACTCTTAAACCAGCCACCATAAACTCCTTCTAAGCATCCAGACATCATCAAGGGACCAAAAGGAGTGGATTGCATAAAGAGAAGAGGTCAGAAAGTTGCTAAGTTGAAAGCTTCAAAACTCAGGTAGCTCAAGAACTTTTTTTCCAGAAATGATTTTTAAAGTTCCTAAGTTGTTCTTTGTAGTTCACTGATCACTCTGATGTCTTTGGTTTTGAAAATGGTGGAGAGATGAGAGTTTAATCTGTTTCTGAAACTTTTTGCCCTAGGATTTGTTTGCTTCGATTCTCTTTGATTATGAGTGATAAATGATGTTTAAGTGAGGGGTTTGATTCGTTTTAGGGTGGGGAAGATTCCTGGATAATTGGTTTTCATTTTCATAGCGTATAGAATGATTTAGCATTTGAGCTCGCCGGAGAAGATGACCGGAACCACTGTTCCGGTCATCTGAAAGTCATTAAGGGCTGATTAGGGCTAATTAATTAGGGTTAGTGAGTTTGAATGTTGGCCCTTGGATGTGGCGCCAAGTCAATGCGCGCGTGTTTGAGTTTGAATCTGGACCTTCAGATTGGTTGACTTTTCTTTTTCAGCTTTAAATTCATTTTATTTTTCATATTATTTCATTTAATTTCCACAATTTATTAAAAATAGCAAAAATACTTTAAAAATTCTGAAATTTTTTATACAGGTTATTAATTAATTTCAGAACACAAAAATATTTTTGTTTTTATTTTTAGCATTAAAAAAGTATTTTTAAATATTTAAAAGTTTTTTTTAATTAATTAATGAGAATTAATTAATTAAAAATAGTTTTAGGTATTTAAAAATCACCAAAAAATTCATGAAACATTTAAAAACATTTAGGAACATTGTCCAACCCTCAAACCAAATTTATTTTTTGATCTTGATGCATTTAGAGAATTTTCCATAGAATTAAAATCATTTTGATGCATTATTTTGATCCAAACTTCCAAAAATCATTTCTGCCTAACCATAAAGAGTTGGACTTTGATTCTTTTTGCATTGTGTTTAGCATATCATGAAGTTTGTGAGATTAAATGGCCATGATTTGATCTCTCATTTTCCATTTGTTTGGCATTTTTCTTGTTAAGGAACCCTAAAACCCTAGAAAATTTAGGAAAACCATAACTTGAACTAGGTTAAGAGTTGGGACTTCTCCTTTGGGCAGTGAGTTAGTATAGGATTAGGGGTCCTTTGAGTGCATTTTCAATTTTTTTTGTATTGGTGTTTGCTTCTGATTTTGGTTTGTGTTTGATGCATTGATCATAAACCCTAATTTGGGCTTCCATATGCATCCATTTTGCATTTGCTTGCATAACTTGACTTGCCATAGCATTTTATGCATTCTTGTGATCCATTTGACATCATAAGACATATTGAAAGTATGTTTGATCATTTCATCTTGCATTTGCCATGTTGTATGCCATTTGCATTTCATAACTTTTCATGTATGTTCATGCTCCTTAGCTTGTTTCATTTGCATCTATGAGTTTGTATGATCATCCCCATGTGTTGTTTCATGTTTGTAACATCTCATAGCATCATTAACATCATGAATGTGCTTCTGGTTTTGTTTCTCATCATGCCATTCCATCCCATTTGGCATTGCATTGCATTTCTTTCCTAACTTTTCAGGTGGTAAGTGGCTTTGAGAAGTGAATTTGCCTTCACTTCTCATAACTTCTCTTCATCTCTTTTATGCATCCTTGTTGCATTTTTTTATATGTGTGTGATCTTGAGCTTTCTCATCTTTCTTCTTCTCACTTTCTTTCTTCAAGTGACTTGACTTCTTGAATGAAGCAAGTTACCTTGCTTCTCCTGATCCTTTCATCTGCTTCCTGGTGGTTCCATTGAAGACTTCTCTGGCAAACCTCACAAACCTTAGGAACAACCATGTATGGCAATGATTAGGGTTTTGATTAGTCTCCCCTCTTAGTTTTACCTTTGTGTCTCATTGAGTCTTCTCTTCTCACCTCATAATCAGGGACTAAACCCTAAAGGCTTTAAGGATTTGTGGTTAAGCTTATGCCTGCATCCTTCTCTTAGGATGGAGTGTATAACTTTAATCCTAAGTGTTAAACCCTTAATGTGTTTAACTCCTTTAATCAATCCACATTAATAATCATCAAGACTTCACACTTGTAACTTGGGCCTTGCATTAGGGTTCTAATTCTTCCTTAATTGGTTAAGAAGGACTAACCCTAGTGTTAATGGACAAGTCCCCCTCAAGTTGTCTTACAAACCATAAAACTCACTTCTTCATCTTATCATTAATTAAAATCCATTTAATAAAGGCTTTGTTTTGTCATGAGGTTAATCCCTAATCATGGATTAAGTTGAGGAGTCTTCCTCAGCTTAAACATTCTCATCTATTATCCTTCTATTAGGATGGTGTAATGAGTCTGTTTAATCCCTGATTATGGCTTAATCTCATTACTCAACGCTAAACAAAAACACCAAAAACATCTAAGTAATAACAAGTAGGTTAATGATCTTAATCCTATATCAAAGGTGATTAAGTGTGAGAAGCTGACTTCACACTTAAGGTATTCTCATTACCCCTAATCAGAGGGAGGATGTGATGAGTTTACTAACCCATTGGTTTAGGCTTAAGCTCATTAACTTATGACAAACTTCAAAAAGCAATAAAAGACTGAAAACTCAAAAACAAACAATAATCGTCTCCTCCGGGATTCTTTTCTCATCATCTTCACTCATAAACGAGAACTTGCTTCTTCCGTCTAATGCAAGACAGTTTTCACCTGAGCCAGACAGGTCATATCACTTGAGCATTGACAAGTAAGCAGTTCACAGGTCAATCTTTTTCAGTCTCTTTAGGTCGAACTACGGTGTTCTGACTTCCTCATTGCACGAGAGGATACGTAGGCATAACTTAACAGTTATCTAACAAAAGTCTCTGTATATTCCCCCTCCTCCAGCTTTATTCTTTTAGCCTCATGATCTTGAGCATTTCACTCCTGTTCCTACACTGACACTGTATATTATACACTTCACTCCTCTTACACTGACACCTGTACATCCTTTTCCAGCTATTTTACACACAAATTGCACTGACACTACCCCTTTAAAACACAAATCTTTTAAGCGTGGATCCCGTCGAGTACGGCGGACAATATGGGTGCTAATACCTTCCCAGGTTGTAACCAACCCCCTTTCTCGGTCTCTCTGGTTCGCAACCGTCTTGTCCATATCTTTCTAGGTCTATGCAGCATTGCCTTTCCTCCGGGATAAAAATGCCTAGCTGGCGACTCTTTTCTTTTCCTGTGAGTTCACTCCTGTGTGTTCTCACACCTCCTCTCGCCGACCGTTCGCGTCTGTACCTCATTTTGAGCCCGGTCTCATCTTTTGGGAGCGACAACGCTGTTGTTGGTTGTTGTTGCTATTGTTGTAGGTTCTCTGTTGCGGATACTGAACTTGTTGTTGATACTGTGGTTGTTGTTGTTGAGGATATGCTGATTGTTGAGGAATCGGAGCTGGAATAGTAATTGCTGCTACTGACCGGTGAACATACTGAGGTCTGCCCCTGCTTGCATGAACGAAATTTGTCTCACCGGCTCTTCGGGGTCCCACAAAAGGCTTTCTGGGGTTACTGGATGAACTTGCACCACTGTCAGAGATTTTGCCCATCTTCAAAAGGATTTCAATCCTCTCACCAGCTATGACCACATCAGCAAAACTGGTAGAGGAGAAGGCAACCAATCTATCAATATAGGTCCCTTGCAATGTATTCATGAACATGTCAGCCATTTCCCTTTCTGACATGGGTGGTTGGACAGCAGCAGCAAGCTGTCTCCACCTTTGGGCATATTCCCTGAAGCTTTCTCTAGACGAATGAGACATTCCCATTAGGAGGGTCCTGTTAGGAGCCATGTCCAGATTGTATTGATATTGTCGGATGAAAGCCTCAGCCAAATCCTTCCAGCATCTTATGGTGGCTCTGGACAAATGCGAATACCACTCTCTTGAAGCCCCAGTCAGACTGTCTTCAAAGTAGAACATCCACAGCTTCTCATCCATAGTATAAGCTTTGAGTCTTCCCAGGAAAGACTGCAAGTGAGTGTGAGGACAGGAGGTACCATTGTACTTTTCAAAGCATGGGGGTTTGAATTTGTGGGGAATTCTCACCCCATCCACTAGCCCCATGTCCATCAAATCGAAGCCCAAAGAATTCTGTGACTCCAAAGATCTTAATTTCTCAGCAATTTCGTCCAATCTTCTGTCATATACTTCATCTCCAGCTCCCATAACAGTAAACTGCTCTTCTTGGGGATCCTCTTGCAAGATTCTCCCTCCAGCAGTATTACCCTGCACATTCCTTAAGATGTTAGCTTCTGGATCCAGATGAGATCCAAATACTGGTGGGTCAATACGAGGCTGGCCCCGTTCATTGTTACTAGTTCCTCCTGTTCCAAGATGAGGTTCCTCAGGAGTTTGTCTTTCCACCAGCTCCCTTAACCTTTCTTGACTCTGGGCTAAGCCAGTCATCACAGCCATGAATTGAGACATCTGATTTCTCATCTCAACTCTCTCATTAGCCATCTGATTCCTGACTTCAGTCAGATCCTGCTGTACTTGTTCCATTTGAATACCGGGAAGGTTGTTACGATTCGGGTACCGGTGCGCGCGATCGACAGGGAACACTCGGCGACGAGCAATGTTTCCTGAGATCACAACAAAGTTAGAAACAATAGAAATTACAAAACCTACAAAACAAAAACAAAGGTTAGTATGCAATGCAGTATGCTTATTTGTTTTCCAAGGTATCCGGTTTGGTTCTTGGTTTTGACCTTTCCAGACCTTGAGGAAGATGTTTGATGTTGCTGAGAAAAGAAACCCAAATGAAAACAAACTAATATATTACAAATGCTGAACAATACATAGTCTGTTTTTTTTACAACACATGCCCCCTGGGGGGTCAAAATACAACAAAAGAGAAAAGTACATCAAATGGAAACAACAACAAGCAAAGAAATCAGACATCCAGTCCAAACTCATCTTCTCTGACCTCCTTCAGAAGTGCCTCAGTCACTGGACCAGCTGGATGCTCTGTAATGGTCCTAATGTGGAGGTTCCTGGTAGCAATAGCAGTGGTCAGCTTCTTGTGCCTGTCCTGGTCCTTTGATCTTTTCAATCCTGCTCTGAGCTTCAACTTTGAAATATCCTTCTGGGCTGCCAACAAAGCTTCCTGCTGCTTCTTCTCATTGGCCTCTAACTGTTCAATCTTGGCTTGAGTTTTCTGGTCTTCTTGTGTACGGGCTTTAGTGATCCTGACCCACCTAGCCTGACTCTCTTGCAAATAGAGCTCAGTCCCAGCCTTCTGAATCTTGGCTTCTTTACAGGCATTCTTCAATATTTGTTCCCCAGCCCTTGCTTTCCTAATGTAGTCCTATGTCTTCTCAATTTTGGCAAGATGCTCCACCCTAAGCTTCTCCAATCTCTCGATGTCCAGACGGCCATCACTTCTTTTCCAAAGAGTCTTCTTCAAGGCTTGAGACAGGTTCTCATTCCTTTCCTTCAACTTCTCAAATTCTTCTAGGCTGACAGTTGCTGCTGGTTGTGCTGTAGATGGTCCAGGTATGTCCTCCAAGGTGAAAGGCATTCCAGTAATCTGAGCTCTAGTACAGGACCAATCATAGTATTGGGCTGAAGCAACATTATTACACCTTCCAAGAATAGCCATCCCTTTTGTCTGAATGTTGTCCCAAGCCCAGATGCTTGTCTGACAGCAGCTGAATTAGGTTTTACTTCACAATACAGGGTCTCAGCTAAATCTTGCACTCTGGGAGGGTGAACCAAAGCATAGCCCAGTTGTCTCTTAAACAGTAAAGGATTGTAGTTGATACAACCCTTTACTCCTATCAGAGGCACATTTGGGTATTGTCCACAGCTGGTGATAATGTCCTTGCCTTTGGTGCTCTGGGTGCACCATCTAATATCATCTGAAGTCAAGGCAATGAGCCTCTTGGCCCAATTATTCTGTTAGTGAGGGTTCAGGAAGGCATCTGACTTAGGCAGGTGTCTGAGCAGCCAGGTGTAAAACAAAGGAGCACAACATCTTACCAACTCCCCCCTTTGTTTCTCATTCCTCTGATGGATGGAATAATAAAAATCTCCCAGCAAAGTGGGTACTGGGTTCTTCAGAAGAAACAGATGGATGGCATTCTTGCTGAGAAATTTGGGCTCATCTGCAAACAGTATAGCCCCATATATGCTGAGGGCTAACAGTGCACAGACTGCCCTCCATTCTCCCAATGAGGCCTTCAGGATGGCCTGAGAAATCAAGAAGTCCAAGTGCAAGCCAGGGATCCCAGCTTTTGTTGTCATATTTTGCTCAATCAAAGCAGGCTCCAGATACAGTGCTTTTGCTACTTCTCCCTTGCTGGGAGCTGGCATTTCTGGGTTGAAAGGGATTCCACCCCTGATAGGTACTCCAATCAATGAAGAGAACTCTTCCAACAAAGGCCCTAGCTGGAAGTCTGGAAAGGTGAAACATCTCAAGGGAGGATCATAAAACTGCAAGCATGTGTGGATCATGCTCCTCTGAGAAGGGTCAAGGTCCATAACCATATCCAGGATACCTCCATAGTGTTCTCTAAACAATGGGATGTGGTCAGGTGTAATAAGTGACTGGACCTGCCTGATACCAGTCAACACAGGTTCAAAGAAATGGTAGGATATGTTGCTCTTCCTGGGAGTAGCCATGAGTGCTGCTGAAGAAGATGAAGATAGGTGCTGATGAAGATCACAGACTGATACTGGAAATGAGCCACTGACAGGCTGATGCTGGTGATGATGAGAATAGCTGAAGTAGATAACTGATGAAGCAAAGGTCTATGCATAAGAAGGGGTCAAAACCAAACCAGATATAATGTGGATACCCTGAAAAACAAATAAACAAATGTTAAATGATGCAATGATGATATATGCAAATGATATGCAAGGGTTTGTGATCAAGAGATGGATCTGATTATCTGTCTTGATATAAGCCCATGTATGTTCAAAGGTCCAGATGAAGGCTTAGAAATCCAGTAACCAAGGTGGGGGACTCAAATAAAGAGTCACATGTCCGGGGTTAATCACAAGAACTGTCCAAAGTGAAGTATTCTTAAGCAATACAGTAACAGGGTATGATGTGGCCAAGGGTTCCTGCAAACCTGTAAACAGCCCAACCCCCTCACAGGTAATGTTCTAGAACAAGGATCCTCAGACTTGGATCAGTTATGAGAAGTGTAAACACTTCTAACCTGGAGGTACAGTGTTTACAATAACCATAAAAGATCCTCCTCTAATTCGCCTCAGCTTCTGAAGGTCATAATAAAGGTCATCCAGACTTAGCAGGCTTCCCAGATAGCCCTAGCACTACAGGAAATATGTAGCACAGAGTTCTCAAGAAGAAACCCACATCTGAACCATGTTTCATATTCCCGCACCAGACCGAAATGGAATGGGAAAGAATATGAACCACTCTAGCCTAGGTGTCACTCAGGTCCCAAGTATGGGACCTTAACACTCTCAATGGAACCCCACCCACCAAAACAGAAACCAAATCCAGCAATGATAATGATAGTATGAAATATGAAAAACTGTAAAGGAAAGCAATAAATAAAGCTGTACATAAAGCAATAAATAAAGCAAATAAATAAACACAATTAGCACATAACACCCCAGTAAACACAAATCAAACAAGCGCTAGGAGGAACCCACAAAAAGAACCAGAAGCCCTGGTTACAGTATAAGGGTCCCCAGTAGAGTCGCCAAGCTGTCGCTCCCACCAAATGAGGCTAAGTCAAATGGGGTACAGACGCGAACGGTCGGCGAAGGGGATAGAACACACAAGGGTGAACTGAAAAGAAAAGAGTCGCCAGCTAGGCATTTTTATCCCGAAGGAAAGGTAATGCTGCATAGACCTAAGAAAAGATGGATAAGAAGGTTGCGAACCAGAGAAACTGAGGAAGGGGGTTGGTTACAGCCTGAGAAGGTATTAGCACCCAGATTGTCCGCCGTACTCGACGGGATCCACGCTTGAAAGATTTGTTTTAAAGGGGTAGTGTTAGTGCTATTTTGTGTGTAAAAGCTGGAAAAGAATGTACAAGTGTCAGTGTAAAAGAAATGTGAAGTGTATAAGAGAAGTGTCAGTGTAAGAACAAGAGTGAGAAGCTCCAGACTATGAGGCTTAAAGAATAATGCTGAAAGAGGGGGGAATATACAGAGACTTTTGTTCGATAACTGTTAAGTTATGCCTACATATCCTCTCATGAAATGAGGAAGTCAGAACACCGTAGTTCGATTCAAAGAGACTGAAGAATGAATTGACTTGGGAACTGCTTACTTATATATGCTCAAGTATATGACCTGTCTGGCTCAGGTGAAACTGTCTTGCATTAGACGGAAGAAGCGAGTTCTCGATTATGAGTGAATGAGGTGAGAAAAAAATCCCGGAGGAGACGATTATTGTTTGTTTTTTTGTTTTCAATCTTTTATTGCTTTTGAGTTTGTCATAAGTTAATGAGCTTAAGCCTAAACCAAGGATTAGTAAACTCATCACATCCTCCCTTTGATTAGGGGTAATGAGAATACCTTAAGTATGAAGTAAACACCTCACACTTAATCACCATGATGTAGGATTAAGATCATTAACCTACTTGCATTTATTTAGATATTTTTGGAGTTTTTATCTAGTTTTAAGTAATGAGTTTAAGCCATAATCAAGGATTTTATAGACTCATTACACCATCCTAATAGAAGGATAATAGATGAGAATATTTAAGTTAAGGAAGGCTCCTCAACTTAATCCATGATTAGGGATTAACCTCATGACAAAAGAAAGCCTTTATTAAAGTGGATTTTAGTCAATGATAGGATTAAGAAGTGGATTTTATGGTTTGTAAGACAACTTGAGGGGGACTTGTCCATTAAAACTAGGGTTAGTCCTTCTTAACCAGTTAAGGAAGAATTAGAACCCTAATGCAAGGCCCAAGTTACAAGCTTGATGTCTTAGTCATTATTAGGTGGATTGATTAAAGGGTTTAAACACATTAAGGGTTTAACACTTAGGATTAAAGTTATACACTCCATCCTAATAGAAGGATGCATGCATAAGCTTAATCACAAAGCCTTAAAACCTTTAAGGTTTAGTCCTTAATTATGAGATGAGAAGAGAAGACTCAAAGATGACACAAAGGTAAAACTAATGGGGGACTAATAAAACCCTAATTGTGATCATGCTTGGGTATTCCTAGGGTTTATGAGGCTTGCAAAAGATCTTCAAGAAGAGCCACCAAGGAAGAAGCAGGATGAAGGAAGGAGAAACAGAAAGAAATAAGACAACTTGCTTCACTTAAGAAGACAAGTTGCTTGAAGAAAGAAAGTGAAGAAGGCATGAGCAAGCAAGATCACTCCAATACAAAGATAAAATGCAGTAATGATGCATGAGAGATGAGAAAAGATTATGAGAAGTGAAGGCAAATTCACTTCCCAAGTACTTACCACCTGAAAAGTTAACCAAAAGACATGAAATGAAGTGAATATGAAATGAATGCAATGATGCAAAACAAAACCAGAGGCATAAACATGATGTTAATGATGCTAAGAGATGATGCAAACACATGTCAAGATTTGTGGATGATCATACAAGGATGAAGGTGTGAATGAAGCATGTTTTGAACCATGAAAGATCATGAATGCATATGACATCAAATGAAAGCAAAAGCATGGAAAATGGATGATGCAATGATCAAACATGATTCTAATGTGTCCTAAGATGTCTTAGAAGTCATGTGAATGTGCAAAATGTTATGGCAAGTTCATGTATGCAAGCATATGGAGGATGGATGCAAATGAAGGCAAAAAATTAGGGTTTACATACAATATGCAATGCAAAATTCAAAATCAGAAGCAAATGACAAGATAAAAAATTGAAAATGGGATCAAAGGTACCCTAAACCTATACAAGTTCACTGCCCAAAGGAGGGGACCTAACTCTTAACCTAATGGGAGTTATGATTTTCTCAAGTTGGCTAGGGTTTTAAGACACTTCAAAAGGAAAAATGCACAACAAATTGAAAATGAAAGATAAATTCAAACCAATTTTACCCTAGAAACTACATGATATGGAGGATGTAATGAAAAAAGAACCAACATCAAACTCTTCATGGTTAGGCAGAATGAATTTTTCTAAGTTAAGACAAAAATATTGACTTTTAAGAACTTAAATTCCAAAGAAAAATGTCAAAATATGTCAAGAACCAAAAAGAATTTTGTTTGAAGAGTTTGATAATGTTTCTAAATGTATTAAAATGCAATGTGAATTTTTTTGGAATATTTAGAAACCTAAATGTTATTTTAATTAATTAATTCTCATTAACTAATTAAAATAAACATTTAAATATTTTTAAAATACGAAAATAATGCAAAAAATAAAAATAAAATTATTTTCAGAAAGAGAAAAATATTTTAAGATATGATGCAAAAAATGAGATTTTTTAGAAATGATTTGCTATTTTAAATAAAATGTGCAAAACAAATGAATAAAAAAGAAAATAAAATTGAATTAAAGGAGAAGTATGCTGATTTGAGGGCCAGGATTCAAACCTAGGGGGCGGAAGTTGACTACGCGCGTGATCTCGTGGCTGTAATTCAAACTGAGTAAATCTTATTTAAATAATTAATTAATCCTGATTAACTTAATTAATTGGAAATTAGGGTTAAGTGGGACAATCTGGGCCACACACGCGCGCGGGAAAATCAAATCCAAAGGCCAGTATTCAAACGGAACCCTAAACCTAATTAAGACACTAATGACTCTCAGGTGGCCGGAGAAGACCTCCGGTCGTCTTCTCCGGCCAGCTCTCCACCCTATCTCTCTCAATACGCCATGAAACAACACCAAACTCTCCAAAAACACTCCTCTAATCAATCCAAACAAGATTCAGCCCACAAAAACCATTTATTTTCACTCAAGATCAAGAATCAAAGCCAAACGGAAAATACGCAGAAAATTTCAGAGGTTCAATACATGCTTAATACTTGATCATTTTCAAAACTAAACATATCAGGATCATTAGTGAATCATGGAGAATCAATTAGAAACTTAAAAACGCATTTCTGGAAAATTTGTTCTTGAGGATACCTGAACTGAAGCTTTCGAAAATGGTGCTTTCTGGCCAGTTCCTTGCTTCAAACCAGCTCCAATGATCCTCCCCAAGTGTTTGTGGTGCTTGGTTGGAGTTTAAATGGCCCCAAAATGAAAATGGCAGAAGCTCAGTTCATGAAGTGTGAAAATCGTATTTTTGATTCTGGGCTTTTTAGAGCAAAGTGATGGTTGGGAAATGATCAGAGGGCTATGGTGAGTTGTTCTGTGGAATTTGTTTTGAGGTTTCAGGCTTGTGTGTTAAGTTTCGAAGAAAAATGCATAAAGGGGGATTTTTGGTGAATGCTGTGTTGTGTGAGGTTTCAGCTTGTGTTGTGTGTTGTGTTGAGTTGCTTTTGGTCCATGTATCAACTTCTGATAGGTCAGAGAGTTGTTGTGGGCTATGCTGATTGGTATGGCTTGTTTTGCAAAAAGTCAAGGTTAGGTGTCCTTTGAGGTATGGGCAAGTTCAGGCCAAGGACAAAGGCATGTCTGGTGCAGCTGTGATAAAGGAGAACCAGGAAGTGAGATTGATGCAAATCAGCAAGTGGATTGAAGTTTATGGGGGGTTTTGCAATTTTCATTAAGTTTGGCCCTTTCTTGATTTCTTCATGCACAAGTCATGAAACTTGGAAATTCTTGGACCAATTCTGACTTTTAAGCATTGCATTATGTTTGTATGATGTGTAGAAGTCCATTTGAAGTCATAAAATAGCTTGGCATGAGGTTTTGCAAAAATCCCTCTTTGGCACAAAAGTGAAAATTAAGTGATTTTGTCCAACTTTGCAAGGCCATAACTTTTGTTCTAAAATGAATTAGAATGAGTTCTTGTACTTTTTGAAAATGGGAGGATCCAATCTACAACTTTCATTACCAAGAATTTTTCATTTGAAGCATTTTTGGATCAAAAAGAGGAGGTTGAAAAACTTTCCCAAAATGGCAAGTTTACATTACAAGTCACTTTCCCAAAATGGCAACTCTGCAAATGGCTTGAAATTATTCAATTTTGTGAACTTCTAACATCTTCTAAGATCAAATAAAGATCATACAAATTCAAAATGATGGAAAATACCCCTTGGTTGGATGATTGGGGGCCTCAGATGCCCTGATTTTGCACTGACTTGCTCAAGAAGTCATCTATTGATCAGATGCCTTCCCCATTGAATTTCTTCATGAAAATTGGTATGTATGATCCTTATATCATATAGAGACCAATAGAAACAATAATGACCAAAAACTTTGGAGTTATGGCCTCTGAAACCAAAACCCTAATTTTAGGTCATCTGTGCAGTTAAGCTTGGCTCTGCTTCCATGCCTCTCTCAGTTCTTGTGATTTTCTGACTTCCTTGATCTTGGGGGATATAATATGATGCTTGAACATACATGGAACCTCTTGAGATGATTGAAGACCTTTGGAGTGGCTCAGATAGCTCAGGGATGGCTCAGATCACAAACCCTAGATGCAGATGACTTTGAATCAATGCAGTGAAGCAAAAATGTAATATGAGATGATATGATTGAACTAATGCAAATGAAAAGAAACACAAGCCATGGTGAAATGAGTGAGGGCAAATTTGGGGTGTTTACACCTTTTCTTTTCTTTTATCCAGTTCAGTTCCTTTTCTTCGCAGCAACTTTCATTCCTTCACCCTTTGAAACAGTTTTCTTTGCAAGCATGGATCCCGTCTGGTACGGCGGACGATCTGGGGTGCTAATACATTCCCAGGTCGTAACTGACTCCCGAACCCAGTCTCTTTGGTTCGCAGGACCTGTTTCCTTCCTTTTCTTTTCTTCTGGTTTGTGCAGCATTACCATTCCCGTTCTTTCGGGATAAAAATGCCTGGCTGGAGACTCTACCTCTTCCGTGCCACTATTGCGTTTGTACCAGGATGGAAATCCAGGGAGCGACACATAGGCATAAGATCGTAAGATCTTCGCGAGCACACTAAATAAAAACCAAATCATGTTCTCTGACCTCTCTCTCCATACAAAAACACCAAAAACATAAAAAAACCTTAAAAACACCACTCTCTCCTATTAATCACTCAACTCTCACCCAATCCCATTTCTTAGCAGGAAATAAGAAAAGCATGAGACATGTAGTATAAATAAGCCAAATCCATACTCTGACAAAATAACCAAAAAATAGGGACCCAAACATTTAACATTTGTTGGATAATATTTGTAAAATATTATGATAACATTTGCAAGCAGGGTTGGTTTGATATACCTATTTCCCTTCCTTAACTAGCTTCACAGGATAAAAATTGATATAAAATATTTAAGTTTTCATAATTTAAAGAAGATGGAGAAGACAAAGCTACAGAAACTAAAGAGTCAGAGACTCCTTCACCAGAAACAATAACAAGTCCAACTCATAAGAACAATAGACTAAAGGCTTCTCGTTCTGAAGAACTCATTCTCAGAGATAAAACTACTCATGTCAGAACTAGATCCTTATTCAGACCTTTTGAAGAAACACTTCTTGGATTGGTGTCTCTTATTGAACCAACTTATATCGAAAAATCTCTTCAAGACAACGATTGAATTCTGGCCATGGAAAAAGAATTAAATCAGTTTACCAGAAATGACGTCTAGGATCTTGTTCAGAAACCTAAGGGTGTCCATGTCATCGGAAACAAGTGTATTTTTAGAAACAAGTTGAATAAGAAGGGTGAGGTAGTCAGAAACAAAGCTCGACTGGTTGCACAAGGCTATAGTCAGTGTAGCGGTAAAATCATGAGTGTAAGTTATTGGTTAACTTAACTCAAAGTAAACAGAGTCGCCACCACACTTTTATTTTATTCCAAATGAAAAAGGGAAAAAGAGAGAATAAAACCTAATGAATCTAAAAGCAAAAAGCTAAAAGAATCAAGCAGAGAACGAGTAACGGGATACGTTACAAATTGGGAAGGTTTTACGCACCCAAAATGTCTGTGGTATTCCACGGGAGCCCTTTGAAATATTTATTGTTTTTTTGGTTTGAAAATGGTTTGTTTTAAAAGAGATTGAAGAGATGAGAAGAGAAATGTTTTTTTTAAGAATTTTGTGTTTGAAGTTTGATAACAAAGAAGGTTTTGAAAATAGGAAGAAGATTTGAAAATTTAAGAAGTGGGAGGAGATGAAGGGACTATCCTAAGACTTGAAAGTAAAAGTCAAGGGAAGAACGATCAAACCGTATGGTGAACATTCTTCGAAACAATATGAATTCATCTTCATAAAACAAGTGAACCAAATCGGGCTAAAGTCTTCAATCCATAATAACTTGAGAAAAGGAATGATCCTAGAATCTAAGTCCAAAACTCCAAGTCCAATGCTAAGGATAGTGGCCATAGTCCAAAATTAAAGTCACAAGTGTTTTAGATGTTTAATCCTTTATTAATGTTTTTGTGTCCAAATGGACAAAAGGGAAATCACAAGAATAACAATATAAACATAAAAAATATGATGAATGATATAGCATAATAAAAGCATAATAAAAGAGATAAGGAGCAAGAGATTAAAATAAAGAGGATAAGGTGCGAGAATGAAGTAAAATGTTAATATAGTAATAGTATAATAATATTTACACAAGAGTGGTATGGTGAACTTAATCAACCACAACCAAAAAGATCAACCAAAATCGAAAGGCCACCGGATCCGCTTAGCATCTTACACTATAGCGATTAATCAAGGCAAACCGAACCGAATTCAATGAAATTTGAAAGGCGATTGGGAGACCTAAAGCACCTACGCATCAAACATTCATAAGTATCGATTCTTAATGCAATATGATTAACCACTTTGGGTTTACGCGATCAACAAGAGATCCGGTCCACGAAAGTGCAAGTACCCAATTAGATTTTTATTCCGAATTTAGGGACAAATTTAGGTCTATGTTAAGCAATCGCCGAGTAATTTAGGAAGTAATTACCCTACAAATGAGGCCGACCACCACCAATTAAGGTGCATAATTTTAGTGCTAATGCACGCGAGATAAACGATATGTAAATCGTTTTCGGGACGCAATACCGCACAAAACTAAAGGTGAATACCAAATTGAGCCACACTCATGGTATTCTTCCATCCTTAAGTTCAAATACTCATCTCGGTGGATTCAAGCATGAAAATGTATCACTAACACAAAGTACCTTAAATGAATTGAATAATCCACTTAAAGGTAGTTTTGAATTAATGAACATTAAATACTCTAATCTACACCCAAAGTTCATTGGAATTAAGGAGAAATCACTCCCAAAAGTGCTTCCCAAGGTAAAAATAAAAAGGAAGAGGAAGAAGAAGAAAGAGGAACCAAAAAGGGGCTTGAAACAAGCCAAAAACAACATTATGACTTGCATTAACCGGTTAACCAAATGGGTTAACCGATTAACACAAGCAAAATCTGCGCAAATTTAAAGATGGTTAATCGATGAACCAATTTGAACTATAAATGGTTAATCGGTTAACGCTGTACTAGTAGCAGAAAAATGCAGAAAATTCAGCATGATCCATTTTGAAACCTTTTCTCAAACATTTGATGATCATGATCTGAATTTGCACGAATTTTAAAACCAAAATACAGTGAAAGCCCTGCAATCAAACAACAAATAAATATCCAAAGGATCTAGAAACAAAGGCACCAAAGATCTACATCTTGAATGTTGATGATGAATATGGGTTTATGGAGTGAGATGAATTACCAAAAGCACTTCTTCAAATTGGACCAAATCAAGCTTAGATCTACTGAAATTGATGCACAAAAGAAGAAAAGGATGAAGGTTAAGCTAAAGTTAGTTAAGAATTCAATGTGAATTCTTGATAACTTCAAAAGAAAGAAAGTGAGCTTCGGAGAATTTTGGTGTTGGGGAAGTATTTTGCAAGAGGTTTTGTGGCTCTCAAAAGCTTAGTGAATGAATGAAATTATGGTCCTATTTAAAGGCCTTAGGTACGAGAATTTGGTGGAATGGAGCTTGCTTTGGTAATTAAAATTAGGCTTGGTAATTTCAATTTTGGTGGGAAATGGAAAAGAGTGGTGATTAGTGAGGGTTTATGGTAGGAAATGATCAAAGTGATGTAGAGAAATCAGAAACCAATGGATCTTGAATATTCCAATTAAATCAATGATCTAAGGGTGATGAATTTGAATAAAATATTCAAATTTCGCACTGGTTAACCGGTTAACCAAATTGGTTAAACGGTTAACTAAGCCAAAATTTGAATAATTTCTTCAAATGAGGTTGCTTGTTGTTGTGGCACGATTTTTTTGTTCGTCGAAGAAGGCATGGAAATGAACCTTGGAAATCCTTGA
Source organism: Lathyrus aphaca (assembly GCA_963966055.1). NCBI lineage: Eukaryota > Viridiplantae > Streptophyta > Magnoliopsida > Fabales > Fabaceae > Lathyrus > Lathyrus aphaca. The sequence continues at coordinate 279,180,544 of OZ014523.1, forward strand.
TCAGATAAATTTGAATTATTTGCGGATCAACTTCGACTTTTATCTGTAAAATTTTGCTCGAGCTGCAGGACTGCTATTTTTTTGGCATTTTCAATGGTTTCTCCTCCTGTGAAAAATCTTAGGGTCAAAAATTAGTGTATGACAATCAGCAAGAAGGGATTGACTATATTGAGACCTTTGCTTCAGTCTCCAGATTAGAATCTATACACTTATTAGTTTCTTTCATTGTCAATCACAACATCATCCTTTATAAGATGGATGTTAAAAGTGCATTCTTAAATGTCTATGTTTCTGAAGAGGTGTATGTATACCACCCTCTGGATTTAAATATTCTGAGAAATCATACTTCGTTTTTAAACTTAAGAAATTGTTATATGGTCTAAAACAAGCTCCCAGAGCTTGGTATGATAGACTTAGTAATTTCCTTTTGAAAATGATTTTACCTAAGGGAAAGTAGACACTACAGTCTTTTGCAAAACATTTAAGAATGATATTATAGTTGTTCATATTTATGTAGATGATATTATTTTTAGTTTTTCTAATTCTACTTTGTGCAAGGAATTTTATAAGTTAATGCAGGAAGAATTTGAAATGAGTATGATGGGTGATCTCAGATTCTTTTTGGGAATCCAGATTGATCAAGGTCCAAAAGGAACATATATTCATCACAACAACTATGCAAAAGAACTTCTGAAAAAGTTTGAGATATCAGAAAGTAAACCTGCAAAGACCCTCATGCATCCAACATGCATTCTGGAGAAATAAGAAGCAAACAATAAAGTTTTTTAGAAGCTTTATCATGGAATTATATGTCTCTCTTCTATACTTAACGTCTTCTCGTCTAGATATTATGTTCGACGTTTGCTTATGTGCTTAGTTCCAATCAGATCTAAGAGAAACTCATTCGACTATTGTCAAGAGAATCCTAAGACACATTAAGGGAACAACTAACCTTGGTCTGATGTATAAGAAGACATCAAAGTACACCCTCTCTAGTTACTGTGAAGCATACTATGTCAGAGATAGAATAAAAAGGAAGAGTACTTCTGGAAACTATCAGTTTCTAGGACTCAATCTCATCTCTTGGACAAGAAAAATGAAATCAACGATAGCATTATCCACTTTAGAGGAAGAATACATTGTAGCATCACTTTGTAATACTTAGATGCTCTGGATGAAAAATTAACTTGATGATTTTCAGATAAACGAGGGTAACATTCCTATTTACTATGATAACACAACTGATATTTGTTTAAGTAAGAATCCCATTTTGAATTCAAGATCTAAACATATAGAAATTTAAACATCATTTTATAAGAGACCATGTTCAGAAAGGGATTTTATCTTTAAAATTTATAGATACAAAATATCAATGGGCTGATATCTTTATAAAACCCTTACTTGAAGATAGATTTCTATTTATTCCGAAGAATTTAAATATGGACCTTTGTGCAGAATAAATTTTTTTAGAATAAGTTTTGTTTCTTTCTGTAAAAAGAGATTTTGACTCCAAGCAAATATTTAGTTCTGATTTATTTTATTAGAGGTCCTAATAAAGATACTTCTACAAGCTAAAATATGTTGTTTTTACCTTTTTGATTACGACAAAAAATGGGAGTATTAATGAAGAAAGTTATTTTGATTTCAATATCTAGTCTCTGAATCACAATCCTGACATTCCAACATATTAAATATGCAAAATTATTTTAGTGTGTTATTTTTTCAGGAATGATATTGAATATTTGTCAATTATGAATTTGATAATAAATGATAGATCCTCATAATCAAGCATTCTTAATCAGGCTATAAGAATGTAGCTAATCATGCTCTATGTATTGGCAATCATTATGTCAACTAACAATCACCAAGTTCTGATAACAACCAGGTTCTGAGATGAAGACTAGTGTTCTAGCCAGACTTTGATGAGTGACTATAGGGAAGTATTCCTTCTCTATTGTATGATCTGGAAACTCAAATTTTATTTTGTGAGTCTAGGGATCAGGGGGAGACTCTGAACAAGCAAAAATGAAATTTTTGATTATCAGATTCAGGGGGAGTATATCCAGTAAAGGGAAGATAATTTTGAACTTATCTTATGTCATCACCCATTTATTATCTTCGTACAAAATTATATCTTCAAAATACATTGTTTTGTCATTATCAAACGGGGGAGATTGTAAGAACAAGATTTGGTTTTGCTCTATATCTCTAAGCTTTGATAATAACAATGGAGTATTAGTGTGAAAGCAATTTTGATGCTCTAACATTTGTGGTTCTGAATGTTCTAACAAATAGGTTCTAACTCTGATAGAGATTGTATGAACAATGATTTTGATAGCACGATATTCGCTTCTGCGTGAAAAGAAGAAAGGATGCTTCTGTACCAACTCATCAGAAGATCTTGAGAAAACCAATGTTGTTGTTGCAATGTTTTCTAGGATACTGGTTTTGACTGAGTGTGACTCTGATACGTTAAGTTCTAAATACCAAGTGTTGAACGCCTCTTAAGACTTGAAGTTCTGAAGAATAAATGTTTTGAAGACCAAATGCTGAAAGACTCTTAAGACTTGAAGTTCTGAAGAATAAATGATTTGAAGACCAAGTGCTGAAGACATTGAAGACAAGATTTTATTGAACGAAGTTCTGAAGTTTCTAAAGACTTGAAATTCTGAAGACCAGGGGTTTCAAAGACAAGTGTTGAAGTTCTGAAGACAAGGTTCTTAGTGAACAAGGTTTTGAAGTCACTAAAGACTTGATATTCTGAAGAATCAGTTATCTTTTCCTCTACTAATGCTTCAATCATCTCAGAATTAGAATACTCTAAAGATTAGAAGATAAGGATTAATAGTTAAAAGGGATTAGTACAATAGTACAAAGACGGTTCATTCCACTAACGATTCCACTACTCTATTACCCAGATTTAGTGGTACGAAAGGACGATTGTATGTACTATTTTTCACCCTTAGCAACGACATTCCTCAGGCCAGCTGTCATCAAACAAATATTTTTATCATTGCCTATAAAAGGATTGTCCCATGAAATAAAAATGCACAAGACTACACAACTCTCTAAGTGCACATACAAAGCTATATTATCTTACAATAGTGTATATTTTCTAAGCTCTCAACTATGTGTACCCTACTTGTGTAGAAGAAATTCACTATAAAAAAAACCTTTTACAAACTGTTGTTTGTATTCCCTAAAGGATTGAGAGAATGTCTGTAGCTTTAGGAAGTCTAGGACAATTAGTCTTAGTGGTTGAAGTCGCATCAGCTTGTTATGCATTTTTGTAAGACGTATCAATTGGTTATGCATTGTTGAAGACACATCAGTTGGTTGTGCATTGTTGTAAGACACATTAACTGGTTATGCAGTTAGTGACATGTTAAGTTGTGCTTTGTAAACTATTTAGTTATAGTGGATTAAGTCCTCGTTGAAGGCAAAATCACCTTGGTGAGTGGACTGGAAGTAGCTTGAGGTTTTCTAGTGAACCAGGATAAATCGTGTGTCTCTTTCTTTTGTCTGTTAATTGGTATACTTATTGTGTTTTCACAAAAAGCTTTCATTTTTCTAAACCCAATTCAAATCCCTCTCTTTTGTGTTTTTATCACACCTTCATTTACAAGGATTACTTTTACACAAGCAGATATAAAAAAGTTAAAGCATAATACACTTAAAGAAAAAATTGCACAACAATTCTATTTTTGTGTAGACAACAGTCTCTTTGAATTCTTGGACATCAATTCTTCAAGTCTTTTTATATAGCTAGTAGAAAATAGATCTGTTGTTGGGAAGATCAGGAATTCTTTATGAATGAACTGGCGACTTAAGCGACGATTTGATATGGAGGGGACAACAAAATGTATTGTACCGATTTCCCCACTCCACGAAATGCGCATAGTGGAAAGAATATGTGATTTGTACCATGTATTATTTTCCCTCGTATTAACTCGTCCTTATCTTCTATTCTTCAGTGGATTCTAGATAGACATTGTTTGAAGCATGAGTTAGAAGAGTTACTTTTGCTTCAGTTATGAAACTTCAATCATCAATCAGAAGCTTGATTAGATCAATATCTGACTTGAGATTCTACAAAGTCTTCAAGAACTTTCAGCAAGTAAAACTTCAGAAGCTTGAGTAGTCTTTAGAAGTGAATTGATTAGAGTCACACATCAGAAGCAAGGGCAAAGAGAATGTTGAATCAACAACATACAATTTTCTCAAAAGCTTCTTATCCATGAGTTTGAGCAGAAGCGATTCAGATCAAAATATTCAGAATCTTGTAATGTTTCATGTTCAAGAGTCAGAATCAACACTATTTTTTAAAGATACACAATAACAAATAGTTAGGGTTACAAAATTGTTCACACACAAATACTGACTTGTTATCATCAAAACTTAGAGATACAGATGCAAGAACCAAATCTTCTTCTAACACCCAATACTTCTTCTCATACCCTCAAATACAAGACTTCCTTGCTCAAATCCCACAGATTTAAGACTTATGATCATACCCTCAAGTACAAGACTTCTGCTCAGACTCACAATCCAAGACTTCCTTTCTTAATCAATAATTGATCATGAATTTCAATGCTCTAGCACATAACATGATACTTACTTGGATCAAGTTTCTCAGCAAGAGACTTTGATGCTCAAGCACATAGCCATAGACTTTATCTAAACTACTAAATAACATGTTTATTAGAATAGAGAACAAGGCGTACTTGATACAACATCAGATATACAGAGTAATCACCATAACAAAGACCTTAAGCACTTAATATTTCTAAGATATTCAATGTTTAAGATATCTTAAGACTTTGTAAAATTTACAACATATAACATAATTTATGCATACTCGGTTGAGTTACTATTGTAGAAATTGTTATTCTCCCATTCAGAAAAAAGCGTGAAACAATTCTATCATTCTTGGATTTCCTTATCTATTTTCCTTGTTCCTTGTTGAAAATCTTGATTTAATCTTCAAATACTTATATAGAAGTTGAAGAAGACTATCCAATGGAAGAGATAACTTGTATAATTATCTTTGTTTCTCCATAGTACAAGATACGTTGAAGACAAATACACCAAACAATATTAATCCATTGTGTAAGTTGTTTAACCATTGCGTATTCCATGTAATCTTATACTATAGATCCATTGATAATAAATATCCGTAAAGAATGTCAACTCTTCTTGAGCCTTGTGAACATAAACTCTACCTGAAAAACTGATTTAACATTGCAACTTTCTTTCTGCAGTACATATAAATTTGGCTTTATTATCAATTCTGAATAATCACCAAAAGCTGATATATTCACTAAGTGTAGAGACAATATGTTGCTCTTCTGATGTAGAGGCCTTCGACCTTAGAGTCTACGCTAGAATTTACTTGGAGAGTGTTCTGTAGATTCTGAACCACCAGAGGCTAGTAACTTAACTTTTCTCAAATGAGTCCTCATATTAGATTCATAATATACTCTCTTTAAGATTTAGAACCTACATACTTGTAACATTCATTAGATAACACCATTGTTCTTTCAATACTTTGTTACCATCAAAACCTAAAGTATATATATATATATATATATATATATATATATATATCATGAACAAATCTTGTTCTAACTGGTTAATCAAACATAATTTAAAGAGATAACTAGTTTTGGTCTCCCATGGGTTGAACAATGGGTGATGAAGGTTGTAAATGAGAGTGAATTGGTGATGGGATTGGTTAAGGTGTTGGTGATTTTATTTTGAGGGTGGAGTAATAAAAAACATCTTCAAATAATAAATTCAGATTAATACATGTTCCTCTAGCATTCAGAGTTTCTGAATTATCCACAGCTTCTGAGACAATTTCTTCAGAAGCACTAGGTGCTTTAGACATAACAAACTTTAGACCAATCAAAGCCTTTGTTGCTTGAACTACATAAAATTCCAACCCATAAGGAGTAGCAACCTCTTGGTTCTCAACATATGTGAGTTCTTTAGGTTTCAATGATTGATACAACATCATATATACCAAAATTTGAGCACACATCAAGCTAAGAACAACTAGCTCTTTTTGAATAAGAACATCTTCTATCTTTTTGTTTCTAATCAAGGATGCACTTGGATACTCTTCTTCTTCCTCTTCCAACTCTAGAAGTTTCCTAATATTTTATTCTTTCTAGGTCCTTATGATATGACAGACACGGAAGAAATATTTTGAAGGGACTTTTCATGCCTAGTCTTGGAGGGCATTATTTCAGTAGCAACAACTACTTCCTCAAATTATTTCTCAGTTTCCTTATGAAGAAAATGTCTTCTTGGACGGTTTTTGAACATCTGAAGCCACATGCTTTTTCTTGTTAGAAGTCTGAAACGTTTCAATAGGTTTATTAAGAATATCATTGAGTTTGATTGTATTTCCTTACTTAAAAGATTGAATGATGAAATTCTTGATTACTTCAGGATTATCCAACTTGGTGATCATAGATTAATACTTACGATAATCGAGATTGGTACATCTAACATAGAGAGGTACCTTTAAAGCAACAATGCTTAGTTTCTTCAAAAGCTTCATGTTACCAAGAACAAAAACATATAATATATTTCTATAAGTCTCCTCTAGATCCCCATTGTCAGGTATGTTTTCAGTGCATCAATTAGACATCCCTGAAAGAAAAATTCTAATAAAAGTCTATCATTAGGCACATTCTTCTTACAAAGCTTTTTACTATCTCTGATCGCTTCACACAGATGATGGAAAATGTAGGCTAAAAGATTTATCTTATCTTCATTCTTCAAGTAGAAAAGGAAGTGTTTTTGATCCTATGAGATCTCATCAATGCTTCCCTCTCTAGGAATTAGACAACCAATAAGAATCTTGAATAAAACCCTAAAGTCGTCGTTCAAACTATTGACTTTTCCAAAGTTAGAGGAGCAAAGTTTATCAACATTCTTAAATAGACTCCATTTGATTCCATCTGTTTTAGGACTGTTGTCTTTGGTACCCACCACAAACCTCTAGAGTTTTGAATTATCAAAAGTTTGGAAATTGTCTTTTGAGTGATGACCACAACAATACCCATCACAACATACATGATCTCAACTTCTTCAAACTAACTTTTTCTCTACTCTCCCCTTTCAAAGAACTGTTCTTCACCACCAGAAGTCTAAGTTCCTCAAATGCTGTAGAATTATCAAACACTTCTGCATTGACCCAGATATTGAAGGTGTGAATAGTACACATGAAGCAGGGGGTGAATTGTGTTTCACTTTTACTTAAATTAATTTCTGATCAGAGTTTAGAATCAAAATTGACGTTCAAATTTTGATTAGTACATTACGAATCAAAATTTAACAAAAGTAAATAAAGAACAACAGAAGACACAAAATATTTATCATGATTCCTCCCCTAACTGAGAGTACTTCCAATCCACTTTCCTCACAAAAGATTTTCATTATAATCAACCTGATTAAAATTGCTTGCAATTCGGCCCAAGACTTATACAATTTCTTATACCCATTGCTTGAGACTTTCTTTGCTTAGAGAACATGTCTAAGAATTTCCCTCTGCTCACACCCTCTAACCGAGCCACCTGCTCGAAGGTCCTCTAGTAGAGAATTAACCTTTCTTAGAGTACATGTCTAAGACTTCTTGCTCACACCCTATGACCGAGCCACTTGCTCCAAAGTTTATCCAGACTGAGGCTTCCCCTTGCTCAAGATGCACTCGTGACTTCTTTCTCACCTCCCTCAGATGGAGTCTTTACCCTTTCTCAATCATACTAGCTAAATAATACTTTCACAGCTTAATCATATAAGTAATAAGACTTACATGGCTTAAGCATCTTGGCTCAAGACTTGTTTCTTGAATCACAATGAGACAAGACTTATGCTTAAGCACATAGCAAAAGCATGGATCTAAACTACTGATGGCTCAATAGAATAGATACCAATGTGTACATGATACAAATATCAGAGGTACGAGAAATTACCATAACAAATATCGAAAGCTCTTAATATTTGTAAGATATTCAATGGTAAGAAATCTTAAGGCTCTTACAATTACAATCTACAACAGAAAATCTGCATATTACAAATAGAGTTGATAATTGCTTGATCTTGCTACTCCTTCATCTGAAGAATCCTTTTTAAGATTCAAATTTGAATCTACAACCATATATATAGCCTTTGTAGAAACTAGTCGTTGAAGAGGTAACTCGATCAAGTATCTTTGCCTTTCCTCCATAGTAAAAGAGCCATTGAAGATGGATACACAATATATTCTGAATCCAGTGTGTAAATTGTTTAACCTTTGATTCTTCACAAGGTTATGTACTAATAGAGTCGTTGGGAGCATTCATCCGTAAATCATGCCAACCTTTCTTAAGCCTTGCAATCTTGTAGACTCTAACTGACAAGCTGATAAGACAATATAACTTGGTTTCCATAGTATGATCATCCATGACTTTACCACCAACTCTGAATGGTACAAGATGTTGATATACAATTACCGAGTGTAGTAACTCGTCTGAGTACCAAGGCCTTCATACCAGAGTCTATTCCAAGACACACTTGCAATTGTTCTTCAAACTCTACAACTAGAAGCTAGCAATGAAGCAAGTATCAAGTGTGTTCATGTAAACAAATTCTAATTATTTATGTACAATGATGTAGAACCTGCATAAATAAAACACAGATAAAATAAATAATTGTTCTTTCAATACTTTCTTATCATCAAAACCAAAGGAGAATATACTAAGAAAAAATCTTGTTCTAACTCCACAAGATGAGGATATGTTGGTCCATTCAACACTTCAAATATAGGAAGAAACTCCGCATATCATAGCCATTCTAACATAATGAATCAAAATCAACAATTTGTTCCACCAACAACTTTAGATCATCTTGATTCAAAGTCATGGACTTAGGTTTGATGGTAAAACTTTTTCTAGAGTCGATTTCCATGTGTGCATGGTTAACAATGGATGAGGACGCCATTATTGAAGAGAGTTTTTAGGGTTTCTAGGATTTGCTTTTTGAAAAGGTTTTCTTCTAGAGAAAGTTATAAAAAACAAAGTGTATGTAGTGAGAAGTGAAGTGTGTGTTTTTGATATAAAGATGTTTTTGAGTTAAAAAGGAATTCCAACCAACATACAACATAAATGCAATAGAAATAGACAACAATGAAATAAATGCTAACCACAAGGGACAGAGGGAGTTTTTGCTCAATTGTTATAATCAGCGTGTCAAAAGACGTTTCAAATTTATGACACATAAGAGGACAATGGCTAGAGGCAGTTGCCAAAGAATGTCACTCGTGTGCATATCATAAGGAATTAAACGTATTCATGGTATCAGAAGCTGAGATGTTTCAAAGACTATGTATACATTAGAAACTGACTTAGAGGATTATGATAAAAGTAGCTTATGAACATCATCAGATTTTGACATAGAGTAAGATTTTATTCCCACACGATAGAAGTAGAATCATCACTGTAAAGTGTAATTTTTCTTTCATAAATATGAAGATATTCTGACAGACATTAGCATATGTTAGGATTAGAAACTATTAAATAAAAACATAGATAAACATACCTCATAATTAACAGTATCAGCTTTTGAGATTGTCCAAGGGAAACTTTATTGTTCCAACAATGCTCATCTGACACTACCAGAAGTCAACTTAGACTTCTAAAGTAACTAGATAAACTTTAGAGATAAATCCGCAAGTCTAAAACACCAGTTCACAATAAGAGGACATTAGTGTTCCCAATACCAGTGAGCTTGTCTTTCTGGTTTCTTCAGGATTCCATATCTTCTTCCTCTTTCATATTTAGGATTTAGATTGTATTCCTTCTTCTTTTTGAAGGTTATAACCAACCATTGTCCTGGAGTAGTTGTTGTCTTGTTCTTTCCTTTAAACACATTTGTATCAAAAACAATTTCACTCTTTGGTACCCATACTCTTATGGGTCCACTAAGGTTAGCTTTGCATTGTTTCTTCTTACTCCATGCCTTAGACTTATAGTAAGGTTTAGACTCATTCTTGACATCTTGTCTAGGATATGTTTTAACCATAATTTATTAATCTTTTAAGAACTTAGATGCAACAACCTTAGGTTCTAAAAAATTCAAAACCTTAAACTTGGGAGTCTTAGATTCTGATTTACTTAGATCCATTAACTCTTGAGTTTGAGATCTTGGTTCTCTTGGAGCTAAGGAATCTCCTATCATGGGTTCTGATTGATTCCAAATTTTACCTTTTTCAGAAGCATGCATGAAGTAAGAATACATCCCCTTTTGAGCAGAGCTTGAAGATGGAGGGTTTGATGGTTTCATCAAAACATCAGTCCTTGGATTATAAGGCTTTTGACAATATCCAAGGCCTTCTCCTTTTCTCTTACATACTCCATAGATCATGGACACAAGTTTGGTTCTTTCAAGCACATATATAATGGAATTTTTAAAAACTAATTCCTTCTTATCTAGAGTTTTGTCCAACACATCTTGTTCCAAAGCAATATGATCTTTCTAGATTTTTTCAATTTTTTCTTTAGAAATTTTGAACTCATGTTTCAAAAGATCTCATTCCTTTGTTAGCATTTTCACATGCCTAGCTTTCTGCTGGAAACTTTCCATGAAGTCATGACAAAGGGCACCCATATTAGATATAGAGAGTTTAAAAAATATCTGATTTATGTCTTCTGACTCTGAATCATAACCAACCTCATATTCTGAATCTAAAAAGGTTGAATCCATTAGTGCGAAGTTGGATTCTTCCTCTTCTCATTCATTTTCTAGTTGTTCCCATGTTTCCATGAGACTCTTCTTGAACTTGCCTTTGAAGTTATTATTCTGGAAGTTTTCCTTCTTGCTTTTGTCTTTATGGAGATCAGGACATTCAACAATGAAGTTGAAATTCTGGCAACAGATATACGATGTCGAATATGATGTCACGACACTAATATCTGACAAGGTTAAAAGTAACAAGATAAATAAACAAAATATAAGTAAAGAACACAGGGAATTGTTAACCCAGTTCAGTGCAAACACACCTACTATGGGGGCTATCAAGTTAGGAAGGAACTCCACTATCAATAGTATCAACTTAAAAACCCTCAACAAACATCCCAGTTTATAATCTTCTCACTTAATCACTACCCAATGCTAGTTCTATTTAGGAACTCCTAAATATGAGCCCCTCTCACCCCCCTCAATCACCACAGTGATAACAGACAAACTATTCAGAAAAGATGAAGACACACTTCAAGAAACAATCCTTGACCTTGTTTCACAGATTCACTCAAGTACAAACACTCTTGCTTAAAAGCTTTGAGTGGATAATAAATAGAACTCGATAAACCTAGTCCAAAACAACCATCAACATGATAATTACTTGTCTCACAAGAAAACTAACACACACATGAAAACTCTGAATACGACAATCCTTATTCTCTCTATCTGTCTTTCTGATCAACCTAGGGTAAAGCAACCTTGAAATAAAGTCTTGAATCACGGGCATGGGCATGCTGAACTTGCACAAAACAAATACAATATTTCCTTAAATAAAGGAACAAAAATAGCAACATATAATGTTTTGCTAAAATATCTCCAAGCTGATATCTTGAGATCTAATAAACCGTGCTAATTGATACTCAATAAAACACACAATCAATAATAGTAAACTGCATGCACAAAATAAGGATTCATCTAGCTCTTCAGGCCCAGTCAGAGATGTCATGACATCAGTCTTGACATCCTGATAAAACAACTCCATACAAACATCTTCACACTTGCATAATTCTTAAATCACATGTCATAACATTACATATGACATTCAGAATCAGAAAGCATGTTTTACCATAAAATATAGCCAATCTAAAACATCTACAAACTCCCCCTTTGGTAAATTTTTGGCTAAAACAATTTAAGCATTATTTATCTCTAAACACCACAGCAGAAGCACAAAAACAACAACACACAAATCACAGAGAAGGACAGACTCCCCTTCAAACAAAACTGTATCAGCATATAACACAACAATAGAAGTAAAATGTCTAATTTCCATCAGTAGAGAGATTTCATCTCCCCCTCAACTTGTTAAGCCCTGCAACAAACAGTCTGACTATACTAAAATAAATAGTATACAATCAGAACACATATCATCATATCATCTAGCTAGCTATAATTACTCCCCCTTTTAGTTAGAAATTGAACCAAACATAGAAAGAATTATAAGCCCAACAAACAGTACAAGAAGCTTCCTTTCCAGTCTGCTCATCACATTAATCAGAACCACCATCAACTTCCTCCTTTTCCAACATCTCCATAATTACTCTAAGCCCTCATAAAGACAAATTCCTAATTTTCCTCTCAGGTTTTCAAACTTATTAGCATCGAAGGCCTTTGTGAATATATCAGCCAGCTACAGTTTAGTGGCAACATGCTCCAACTTGATCACATTATCTTTAACAAGATCTCTTATGAAATGATGCCTAATATCAATATGTTTTGTCCTACTATGCTGAACATGATTCTTGAAATATTGATTGCACTGAGATTGTCACAATATAATGTCATGACATCCTGAGTGACATTATACTCATACAACATTTGTTTCATTCAAACAAACTGAGAACAACTACTACCAGCTTCTATGTACTCAACCTCTATAGTAGATAAGGAGACACAATTATGCTTCTTGCTAAACTAGGAGATGAGGTTGCTACCTACAAAGAAACACCCTCCAGAAGTACTTTCCCTATCATCTGCACTACCAGCCCAATCAACATCATAATACCCAGATAAGACATGATCACTCCCAAGAGAATACAACATGCCATAGTCACAAGTTCCATTCACATATTTTAGTATTCTTTTGACTTGATTGATGTGAGAAACTTTAGGTTCTGCTTGATATCTGGAACATACTCCAACAAGAAAAGCAATATCAGGTCTGCTAGCTATAAGATACAACAGGGTGCCTATTGTAACGCCCAAATAATTATTTATTATATTAATATTTAAGTAATTATTATGGTTAGTCGGAATATTAAATGTGGTAGTTAATTTAATCGATAAGTCGGAAATTTAGTCGAAATTCGTAGAAAATATTATAAGAAATAATAATATAATTGTGATGTTATTTGAGTAAGTGGGCTTATCATTGTGTGCTAATTAGTAAATGGGAGGTGTTATGTTTAGGCCCATTAGAAATTATAATATTTAGTAATTTAATAAAAAGAAATAAAATATAAGTGATGGAAACAAAAATTAGAAACAAAAGTTAGAAAAAGAAGGAAGAAAAAGAGGAATTGGAACTGCTGCAACGTGAGAGACCGAGAAACAAATTCCGGAATCCGACTGTAAGAGCAACCTTCAATCCAATCTAAGGTAAGGGTGAGTTCGATTATTATAATCGGGTATGAATTCCAATCCGATGATTTGGGTAGTTAGGTTGAAATAATTAATTGTTGTTCTTGAGGTTACGTAGAAATTATATCTATTATGATGAAATTATTAATTTTGTGAATTAGTTGTTGGATTTCCAATTTTTGGATCGATTTATAAAGTGTTGATGTTGCTGGATGTTACTGTTGTTGGTTGAAATTTGACACTAAAAAATAAACTGTAACTTATGAAAATGAGGAAGAGAGGAAAAAAAAAGGGTGAGGTGTGGCGCAGGCCACAAGTCCCCTTTAAGGGGTGTGGCGCAGGCCACACCTAGTGGAACTTCAACTATGGCGCATGCCATAGGTTTTGGGGAGTGAGGATACAAACTATGGCACAGGCCATAGGTTTTGTGAGTGGAGGGAGGCCACTTCACGTGGCTAGTGGCGCAGGCCACTTTATTCTTGAGTGAATGGCGCAGACCATCTCTCTTATGATGGGTGGGGCAATGGTGGCATGCCACATGGCATGGAATGAAGACCAAGGGTGGCGCAGGCCACCCTGTTAAAGTAGGTAGTATCTCATTTTTGTTTAATCCTAATTATAACATAAAATACATATTAAATAATTTCATTAGCCTTAGGAAATTAAAGTCTAGAGATTTAGATAATTAATAGTTATGAATTAGTAAAGTTAAAGAGTAATTAAAATAGTTATTAAACTGAGCATTTTAATTGCTATGATATAATCAGTAAGGAACTTGTCCTAATGAAAGAAAAACAACACTGTGTTATGGGTTTAGCAGAAGAATGAAGGTTCATAAAATTGATAGTAGCATTAGTAGCAATCGATTTTCTAAGACAGATGAATTTAACGAAACTTAGAAAAAAATTCCAGTTTCGTAACAAAGTCGTATTAATCGCAGAAAATAGAAAATAATGTTGAATCAGTCGGTTAGCCGAATTAGGCGGAAAAACTTAGTTGTTCGAAATTTAACGAAATTTGTCGGGTTAATTCGGACAATATTATAGTTGATTTTAATGAGTGTTTTTGCTGGAAATTGTGTTGCTAAGTGTTGCTATAAGTACAATTGAGTAGAAGTGTTGTTCCGAATTACGGAATAGTTATAAAGTTGCTATATCGGAGGCTTTTATGCCAAAGTTGATGTCTAAGTTGCTTATGTCGTATTAGTCGATATGTATTGTTCATGTGACTTTGTGGTATGCGTGTGAAGTCCTATATGTCATGTAAATTCATATGCATTTTGTCGGAGCCGTTGCTCACACCACGTTGGCCTGGATTGGAAAAAAGTTGAAAGTTGAAGGCTTATGCCTTGATGCCTTGATAAATTTGGCAGATTTTTAAGTTGGGAGTTTCTACTCCGAATGGTACCACATGCATAACTAGTCGAGTCTCATTAAAGTTGCATACTTGTTGGTTTGTTGTGTTGATATTTGATTTAATTTGTGAAGTGGTGTTTGTTACGATCCTTATTCGCTGTATTGTTTTTCATATACTAATTATAATAATCGTAACTCACCCCTTCTGTTGAATGTTGTCCTTATGTGACAACGTGCAGGTAATCCTGAGAAGTAGCCGTTTACCGTTGGTCGAGTCAGTGGTCAGTCGCTCTGATACGTAGCACTCAGGGGGATTGTCGCGTGTCTGCTTTGTTGATCTTTTAATTATTACTGAATTTTAATTGTTTGAAGGATTATAGTTGTTTGCTTCTTATGTTAAGTTGTTGTTATGTTGCTTAAAGATGCTATGAATTACTTTATGAATCCACTGCGTAAGATTTTATGAAGTTGAACTATTGGAGTGAATGACATTGTTTTGTTGAATTTAAGAAAAAGTGTTACGTATTTGTTATGATTTCCTTAAATTGGAAATTGTTTAAAGTTTAATATGTGATATCCCGTTTGTAGAAAAAATTTACGACTCTGATTTCGTTTTATATTTCGTGGGTAGAAAATGGGGTGTTACATTAGTGGTATCAGAGCAGGTCGGTCTGTCCGGCCAGTCGTCGTGTCTTTATTGTCTAACAATTGTGTATTGTTACTAATCTTTTAGTTGTGTTGTAGTGATAAGTTGAAATGGCTGGGAGTAATGACGCTGCGATGGCTGCCGCAATGCAAGCGATGGCACAAGCTGTGCAGAACTTGCCAAATGCTGGTGGAGATGCTGGATCACGTAGCTTGGCGACTTTTCAAAGAGAGAATCCGCCGATGTTTAAAGGGAAGCATGATCCAGATGCAGCGTTGGGATGGTTCAAAGAGATCGAGAGAATATTCTGTGTTATGGATTGCACTCCAACTCAGAAGGTTCGGTATGGTACTTACATGCTAGCAGTCGAAGCTGATGACTGGTGGCTAGAGACTCATGAGAGGTTGACCGCGGCAGGTGAAGTCATTAATTGGGATGTATTCCGTAGGGAATTCACGAGAAAGTATTATCCAGAAGATGTCCGTGGTAAGAAAGAAATTGAATTCCTTGAGCTGAAGCAAGGAAACATGTCTGTCACGGATTATGCTGCAAAATTTGTGGAGCTGTCCAAATTTTATCCTCATTACACTGGTGCTGGTGCTGAATTTTCAAAGTGCATCAAGTTTGAAAATGGGTTGCGCTCTGAAATTAAGAAGGCTGTTGGGTATCAGAAGATATGCATTTTTACTGAATTGGTTGATAGCTGCAGGATATTTGAAGAAGACAACAATGCTCATTACAAGGTTGTCAGTGATCGCAGAGGCAAGCAACATCAAAACCGTGGCAAGTCGTATGATACTCCAGTTGGAAAAGGGAAACAAAGAGCTGCTCCGGCTTAGAGAGCTAGTGGGGGAGGTGCTCCTGCTGGTATAGTTTGCTTCAAATGTGGTCAGGCTGGTCATAAGAGTAATGTATGCACTGCCGAAGTAAAGAGGTGTTTTCGCTGTGGTAAGACTGGGCATGCAATAGCTGATTGCAAGCACAAGGAAATGATTTGTTTTAATTGTGGCGAGGAAGGGCATATTGGTAGCCAGTGTCAGAAGCCAAAGAAATCTCAGACTGGAAAGGTGTTCGCATTGACCAGAACTCAAACCTCTAACGAGGACAGACTTATCAGAGGTACATGTTTCATAAATGGTACTCCTTTAATTACTATTATTGATATCGATGCTACACACTGTTTTATTTCTGCTAACTGTGCTCGAAGACTGGGTTTAAAATTGTCCGCTTTGGATGGTGAATTGATTGTTGAGACCCCAGCTAAGGGATCAATAACTACTTCTTTGGTATGTTTAAAGTGTCCTTTGTCGATCTTCGATAAAGATTTCTATGTTGATTTAGTGTGTTTGCCGTTGGCTGGGATGGATGTAATTCTTGGTATGAACTGGTTAGAGTATAACTATGTGCATATAAATTGTTACCATAAGTCTGTGAGGTTTTCTACTCCTGAAGAGGAAGGAGTTGGTTTGTTATCTTTCAGAGAATTACGGAAATTGATGAAAGAGGAAGCTCAGATGTTTTCTTTGATGGCAACGTTGTCGGTTGAGAGTAAAGCTAAGATTGATGAATTGTTAGTAGTGAAAGAATTCCCTGAAGTTTTTCCTGATGAGATCCCTAGTGTGCCGCCAGAGAGGGAAGTTTAATTTACTATTGATCTGGTACCTGGTACTAGTTTTGTTTCGATGGCGCCGTATAGAATGTCGGCATCTGAATTGTATGAATTAAAGAAGCAACTGGAAGACTTACTTGAGAAAAAGTTTATAAGACCAAGTGTATCGCCGTGGGGAGCTCCAGTGTTGCTAGTAAAGAAGAAGGATGGTAGTATGAGACTTTGTATTGATTACAGACAGCTGAATAAAGTGACGATTAAGAATAAGTATCCACTACCGAGAATAGATGATTTGATGGATCAGTTTGTGGGTGCTTGTGTGTTCAGTAAAATTGATTTGAGATCAGGCTATCATCAGATCAAAGTGAAAGATGAAGATATTCAGAAGACAGCGTTCTGAACACGGTATGGACATTATGAGTATTCTGTGATGCCTTTAGGTGTGACTAATGCACCGGGAGTATTTATGGAATACATGAATCGTATTTTTCATACTTATCTGGACCATTTTGTGGTAGTATTTATTGACGATATTTTAATTTACTCTAAGTCAGAAGAAGAGCATAAGGAACATTTGAGACTAGTGTTGGATGTTTTGAAAGATAAGAAATTGTATGCGAAGCTGTCCAAGTGTGAGTTTTGGTTAAGAGAAGTCAGTTTTCTCGGCCATGTAATTTCAGGAAAAGGTATTGTTGTAGATCCTTCCAAGGTAGAAGCTGTATTGCAATGGGAGACTCCTAAGTCAGCTACTGAGATTACAAGCTTTTTGGGATTAGCTGGATATTATAGAAGGTTAATTGAAGGATTTTCTAAGTTAGCACTTCCGTTAACTAAATTAACTTGTAAAGGTAAAGCCTTCGTGTGGGATGTTCAGTGCGAAGAGAGTTTTAATGAATTAAAAAAGAGATTGACGTCGGCCCCGGTTTTGAGTTTGCCAAATCCGGAGGAACCGTTTGTAATTTACTGTGATGCTTCATTGATGGGTTTAGGAGGTGTGCTTATGCAAAATAATAAAGTAATTGCTTATGCGTCGCGACAGTTGAGAATTCATGAAAAGAACTATCCTACGCATGATCTTGAACTTGCTGCTGTGGTGTTTGTGCTAAAAATCTAGAGGCATTACCTTTATGGTTCCAGATTTGAGGTTTACAGTGATCATAAAAGTTTAAAGTATTTATTTGATCAGAAAGAACTGAATATGAGACAACGTAGGTGGTTAGAATTGCTTAAAGATTATGATTTCGATTTGAATTATCATCCGGGTAAAGCAAATGTTGTGGCCGATGCTTTAAGTAGAAAGACTTTGCATGTGTCAGCAACGATGATTAAGGAGTTGGAATTAATTGAGCAGTTTCGTGATATGAGTTTGGTTTGCGAAGTGACCCCGCAGAGTGTAATATTAGGAATGCTAAAGATTAATAATGATTTTATGGATAGTATCCGAGAGGCACAGAAGTTGGATGTGAAATTTGTAGATATCCTTAATCGTTGTGGTCAATCAGAGAAGAGTGACTTTAAGATTGATGCGAGAGGTGTGTTGAAATTAGGTGAAAGAATTTGTATTCCTGATGACGTGGTTATGAAAAGAAGCATTCTAGAAGAGGGCCATAGAAGCAGTTTGAGTATTCATCCAGGAGCTACTAAAATGTACCAAGATTTAAAGAAAATATTTTGGTGGCCCGAAAGGAAAGAAGATGTGGCTCGTTTTGTGTATGCGTGCTTAACTTGTCAGAAATCGAAGATTGAGCATCATAAGCCTGCAGGGTTGATGCAACCGTTGGAAGTTCCAGAATGGAAATGGGATAGCATTTCTATGGACTTTGTAACGGGGCTGCCTGTTACTTTAAGAGGGCATGATTCTATTTGGGTGATCGTTGATAGGCTCACGAAGTCGGCTCACTTCATACCTATTAACATCACTTACCCAATTGCGAAGTTGGCAGAGATTTACATACGAGTAATTGTAAAGTTGTATGGTGTTCCCCTGTGTATTGTGTCGGATAGAGATCCGAGGTTTATGTCGGAATTTTGGAAAAGTCTGCAAGATTCGTTGGGCTCTAAGTTGATATTGAGTTCGGCATATCATCCTCAAACTGATGGCCAAACTGAGAGAACTATTCAGTCATTGGAGGATTTGTTGAGAGCTTGTGTTCTTGAGCAAGGAGGTTCGTGGGACACTTATCTTCCATTGATTGAGTTCACATATAATAAAAGTTACCATTCTAGTATTGGAATGGCGCCTTTTGAAGCATTGTATGGTCGTAGGTGTAGAACTCCGTTGTGTTGGCATGAATCTGGTAAGGGTGTGGTACTTGGACCGGAGTTAGTTCGAGAAACTACCGAGAAAGTGAAGTTTACCCGAGAGAAGATGAAAGTTTCTCAGAGTAGGCATAAGAGTTACCATGACAAGCGGAAGAAGGATTTAGAATTTCAAGCTGGTGACCATGTGTTTTTGAGAGTCACGCCTGTGACCGGTGTTGGGAGGGCTTTGAAGTCTAAAAAGCTCACTTCTCGCTTCATTGGTCCGTATCAAATCTTGGAACGAGTTGGAAAAGTTGCTTATCGGATGGCATTACCACCAAATCTTTCGAATTTTCACGATGTATTCCATGTGTCACAACTTCGGAAGTATATCCCAGATCCGTCTCATGTGGTTAGTATGGAAGATGTGCAAGTGCGGGATAATCTCACAGTGGAGACAAAGCCTGTACGAGTTGAAGGTCGTGAAACAAGGACTCTTCGAGGAAAAGAAATCATATTGGTCAAAGTCGTTTGGTTGGGAGCTACGGGCGAAAGCATGACATGGGAATTGGATAGCAAGATGCGAGACTCCTATCCTGAGCTGTTTGAAGCAGGTAAATTTTCGAGGACGAAAATATCTTAAGTGGGGGAGAGTTGTAACGCCCAAATAATTATTTATTATATTAATATTTAAGTAATTATTGTGGTTAGTCGGAATATTTAATGTGGTAGTTAATTTAATCGATAAGTCGGAAATTTAGTCGAAAGTCATAGAAAATATTATAAGAAATAATAATATAATTGTGATGTTATTTGAGTAAGTGGGCTTATCATTGTGTGCTAATTAGTAAATGGGAGGTGTTATGTTTAGGCCCATTAGAAATTATAATATTTAGTAATTTAATAAAAAGAAATAAAATATAAGTGATGGAAACAAAACGTAGAAACAGAAGTTAGAAAAAGAAGGAAGAAAAAGAGGAATTGGAACTGCTGCAACGTGAGAGAACGAGAAACAAATTCCGGAATCCGACTGTAAGAGCAACCTTCAATCCAATCTAAGGTAAGGGTGGGTTCGATTATTATAATCGGGTATGAATTTCAATCCGGTGATTTGGGTAGTTAGGTTGAAATAATTAATTGTTGTTCTTGAGGTTACGTAGAAATTATATCTATTATGATGAAATTATTAATTTTGTGAATTAGTTGTTGGATTTCCAATTTTTGGATCGATTTATAAAGTGTTGATGTTGCTGGATGTTGCTGTTGTTGGTTGAAATTTGACACCGAAAAATAAACTATAACTTATGAACATGAGGAAGAGAGAAAAAAAAAGGGTGAGGTGTGGCGCAGGCCACAAGTCCCCTTTAAGGGGTGTGGCGCAGGCCACACCTAGTGGAACTTCAACTATGGCGCAGGCCATAGGTTTTGGGGAGTGAGGATACAAACTATGGCGCAGGCCATAGGTTTGGTGAGTGGAGGGAGGCCACTTCACGTGGCTAGTGGCGCAGGCCACTTTATTCTTGAGTGAATGGCGCAGGCCATCTCTCTTATGAGGGGTGGGGCAATGGTGGCATGCCACATGGCATGGAATGAAGACCAAGGGTGGCGCAGGCCACCCTGTTAAAGTAGGTAGATCTCATTTTTGTTTAATCCTAATTATAACATAAAATACATATTAAATAATTTCATTAGCCTTAGGAAATTAAAGTCTAGAGATTTAGATAATTAATAGTTATGATTTAGTAAGTTAAAGAGTAATTAAAATAGTTATTAAACTGAGCATTTTAATTGCTATGATATAATCAGTAAGGAACTTGTCCTAATGAAAGAAAAACAACACTGTGTTATGGGTTTAGCAGAAGAATACAGGTTCATAAAATTGACAGTAGCATTAGTAGCAATCGATTTTCTAATACAGATGAATTTAACGAAACTTAGAAAAAATTCCAGTTTCGTAACAAAGTCGTATTAATCGCAGAAAATAGAAAATAATGTTGAATCAGTCGGTTAGCCGAATTAGGCGGAAAAGCTTAGTTGCTCGGAATTTAACGAAATTTGTCGGGTTAATTCGGACAATATTATAGTTGATTTTAATGAGTGTTTTTGCTAGAAATTGTGTTGCTAAGTGTTGCTATAAGTACAGCTGAGTAGAAGTGTTGTTCTGAATTACGGAATAGTTATGAAGTTGCTATATCGGAGGCTTTTATGCCAAAGTTGATGTCTAAGTTGCTTATGTCGTATAAGTCGATATGTATTGTTCATGTGACATTGTGGTATGCGTGTGAAGTCCTATATGTCATGTAAATTCATATGCATTTTGTCGGAGCCGTTGCTCACACCACGTTGGCCTGGATTGGCAAAAAGTTGAAAGTTGAAGGCTTATGCCTTGATGACTCGATAAATTTGGCAGATTTTTAAGTTGGGAGTTTTTACTCTGAATGGTACCACATGCATAACTAGTCGAGTCTCATTAAAGTTGCATACTTGTTGGTTTGTTGTGTTGATATTTGATTTAATTTGTGAAGTGGTGTTTGTTACGATCCTTATTCGCTGTATTGTTTTTCATATACTAATTATAATAATCATAACTCACCCCTTCTGTTGAATGTTGTCCTTATGTGACAACGTGTAGGTAATCCTGAGAAGTAACCGGTTACCGTTGGTCGAGTCGGTGGTCAGTCACTCTGATACGTAGCACTCGGGGGGCTTGTCGCGTGTCTGCTTTGTTGATCTTTTAATTATTACTGAATTTTAATTGTTTGAAGGATTATAGTTGTTTGCTTCCTATGTTAAGTTGTTGTTATGTTGCTTAAAGATGCTATGAATTAACTTATGAATCCGCTGCGTAAGATTTTATGAAGTTGAACTATTAAAGTGAATGACATTGTTTTGTTGAATTTAAGAAAAAATGTTACGTATTTGTTATGATTTCCTTAAATTGGAAATTGTTTAAAGTTGAATATGTGATATCCCGTTTGTAGGAAAATTTTACGACTCTGATTTCGTTTTATATTTCGTGGGTAGAAAATGGGGTGTTACACCTATCATGCTTCTATACAAGCTTTGATCAACACTAACACCTATTTCATCTTTAGTCATTTTAAGATGAGTTGGAGAAGGTGTTCTTTTATGACTTTCACTCTCCATTCCAAACGTCTTAACAATGTTTTAGCCATATTTTCTTTGAGAGAGAAAAATGGAATCTTCAATCTGTTAACTTGCAAGCCAAGAAAAAAGTTATCTCTCCAAAAAGACTCATTTCAAATTCAGATTTCATTTGTTTGACAAAATGTTTAACCATCTCATCTGACATCCCACCAAACACTATATCATCCACATAAATCTGAGCAATCATGATTTTTCCTTATCCTTCTTTGACAAATAGATTTTTGTCTATTATATATTTTCTGTAACTATTCTTGAGGAGAAACTCTGTTAATCTTTCATACAAAGCCCTATGAGCTTGTTTCAATCAATACAAAGCCTTTCTTAACATGTAGACATGGTCTGAAAAGGTTTGGATCAATAAAACCTTTATGCTGCTCCACATAAAATTCCTCATTCAAATATCCATTCAAAAAAGGCTCTTTTTACATCCATTTGGAACAATTTGAACTTCAAAATGCATGAAACTCCCAATAGTAATCGTATTGATTTAAGTCTAGGCACATGAGAAAATATCTCATCAAAGTCAATGCCCTCAATTTGAGTATATCCTTGAGCAATAAGCCTGGCTTTATTCCTGGTCACAACTCCTTGTTCATTATATTTATTCTTGTACACCCATTTAGTTCTAATGACATTGGTTCCTTTAAGTCTTGGTACAAGCTCCCATACTTCATTTCTTTTGAACTGCTCTAGCTTATCTTGCATAACATTAATCCAAAATTCATCAGTCAATGCTTCTTTGACATTTTTAGGTTCAATCTTGGATACAAAACAAGAGTTAGAGATAACTTCCCTTGATCTAGTTACAACCCCACTATTAGGATCACCTATAATGAGATCTTTAGGATGGTCCTTCTGGATTCTGATGGAAGGTACCTTATTTGTTGGCTCAAACTCAGATTCTGAGGTAGCTATATTTTGATCAACTTCTTTATCTGTAACATCAGCAGGAGTATCATAGAATGTTCCAACATCATATGTGACATAAGTTTCTTTGTATAGATCATCAATAACAACATTTATGGATTCCATCGTGACTCTTGTTCTAGAGTTGAAAACTCTATAAGCTCTGTTGTTAGTAGAATAACCCAGAAATATGCCTTCATCACTTTTGGGATCCATTTTTCTTCTTTGTTATGTATCTGCCAGAATATTACACTTACTAACAAATACATGGAAGTATTTTACATTAGGTTTTCTTCCCTTCCATAGCTCATAGAGAGTAGTAGGATTTCCCTTTCTTAAAGTGACTCTATTATGAACATAACTCGCAGTGTTCATAGTTTCAACCAAGAAGTACAAAGGAAGTTTCTTGGCATGAATCATGGCCCTATTTGATTCTTGAATAGTTCTGTTATTCCTTTCAACAACCCCATTTTATTGAGGAGTAATGGGAGAAGAAAATTCATGACTGAGCTTCAGATGAGCAGAATTCGGAGAATTTTTTATTCTCAAATTCCTTCCCATGATCACTTCTAATCCTGATGACACAACATTCCTTTTCTCTCTGAATTCTTTGACAAAGATCCTTGAACACATCAAAGAAATCAGATTTCTCTTTGACAAAGTTTATCCAAGTGAACATTGAGTAGTCATCCACCACCACATAAACATACCTCTTTCCACCAAGACTTTCAACTTGCATGGGACCCATAAAGTCCATATGTAATAGCTCCAAGACTTTGGATGTAGTAAGATGCCGAATCTTTGGGTGTGACATCTTGGTTTGCTTGCCTACTTGACATTCACCACATACTTTTCCTTCATCAACATGAAGCTTAGGAATTCCTTTTACAACTTCTAAGGTTATGACTTTTTTCATTCCTCTTAGATGAAGATGACCTATCTTTTGATGTCACAATTTTACTTCATCTTCTTTGGATAGTGAGCACACAGATGAGTAGCTGGAATCTTGGTTAACCCAGAGATAATAGTTATCTTTAGACTTAACTCCCTTCATGACCACTACATTTTCTTCATTTTTAACAATACATTCTAATTTTGTGAAGTTGACAGTTGTAATACCTCAAAGTTTTCCCTCTCATTTCCTCAACATTTTGCATAGCATTTAGCATACCTAAGTTCATAAAATAATCAAAAAGCATTGTATCATGTATAACATAGATGAGGCATAGGTATGTGGTCAATGATTAGAGCAACTGGAGGCTATACAAAGGCAATCAAAGGGTCACATAGCTTCTCAACATTGTGAAAGAGGTTCAAAACATCCCACAAGTTCTCATTTGAAGCCACAAGCCATGGAAAGATTTGGTTTGATCAAAGAAGGCAAGCAGTGCAACATCTCTTGATGAAAAAGGCCAACTTAGGGTTTCATTTCTATTGGGCTTCTGCAAGAAGTTATGATTCAAAGAGGATTCCATTGTCTAATATATGATGACAAGTGCCTAGGGTTCAAATTTTATCCACACATTCATTATGGAAGAGGTTCAATTGGCCAGATGACTGAAAATCAGGGATTTGGGGAAAAGTCAACCATGCTGAAGAAAAATTCAACTCCTGACTTTTTGAGATCAAAATCATGAAATTAGGGTTACAAGGATCCTATGGTTCGAATTTGATCAAGATATGATGGAGGAATCAAGAGAAATCAAGAAAACCAAGACTTACCATTTTTGGAAATTTAGGGTTTCCAAAAATGGCAAGTTTTGGCCATTTTTGCAGCATCTTTGAGAGAGGCCTTCTCCCAAAATATGAGGGTATCTAAATTCTTCTTGGAGCCAGTTAAAAAGGACATCTTGAGTTTCAAATACATGGGTGGAAATCTTCCATAACATTAAAAATGAGAGAGATATGGTCTTGCAAAGTTGAGGAAAATCAGGGCAAAACTAGGTCATGGGCGAGGCAATTGGTTGGCCAGCGCGCGCGCCCTGCCTGGAAATCCATCAAATAGGTGGATGGTCAAATGTCATGCCATTTTTCTTTGTTAAAAACACTTCAAATCAATTTTTGGTGAACTACAAAGTTGTTCCCCTACATGATCCCTACAATATTGATGTTCAACATTTTTTCATTTGAGAAAAGGATTGATGGCTATGAGGGGCTAAAGTGAGAGGGGAAAAACTGATCATGCATATGCACCATGGGCTAGAGGCAAAGTAATCTAGCAGGCCAATTTTACAGCTTATTGGCATGCTATTCAATGATCATTTTGAAAGGATTAGAAGCCATCGTTCATCATGGTATCAACTTAAAACTTGCTCCACACATCATCATCTTCAATTTGAGTCCAAGGTTTACTTGCATTGGTTGCTTGAAATGGAAGAAATCTTGCATTGAAAGTCTTGATTCTCAACTGGTTTCTTGTAAGAGAAGCCATTGCACCAAGGTTCACATCAATTCAGTCCATTGGCACTAATCCATAAAGAATGATCAGAGTACATTGTTCTAAGAGGATATGATCTCATGGATGCTTCTCCATACCATAGCCATGCACCAACAGTCATGCAAAATCCAATGGAATAAGGATGAAGGTTCAACATAGTGCAGCCAGTTTGTCATCATTGATCAGCAAAGAAATTGAGCATGTCATCCACACCATAATTGCCATGAACATTAACACACTGAATTGAGCTCGAGCAGAAGATTCTAGAGTGCATTAGCTGGCATAACTAACTCTAACAAACTTGACTCAGTGGCAACCAACCTGACTCAGTTAACCAGGCTAATTAACCATGGTTATAGCTTCTAATCATTGGTGAAGGAGTCTATAAAGAGAAGAGTGCACTGCATTTTGAAGCTCTCACCATTTTTGCTCAATTCCCACCATAGAGATTCATCAAAATCCTCTCTGCATTCACATTGCTGTGAGATTCGAGCAAGCTCCATTATCACCAATCCATCCTCATTCTTCATCAAGCTATCATCAACATCATCTCAAGCACAATCCCCATGGATTGCACAACTTGATTCTTCAAGAATCACATAATGCATCTTTGAGATTGCACTGCAGTTTGGATCCAGGCTCTTCCATCACCATCATATTAGTTTCAATTTACATCAATTAATCATTTGCATAGTGTGTAGCTTCATCTCCATGGATTGATCATCACAAATCATCAAGAAATCTCCACTGCAAAATCACACACCTCACTGCACTTTCTTTGAATCATCAAGATTAGCATGGTACAAAGTGTTTATTTCACTCTTGTTATGTTAGAGCAAGATCAAGCCACTCAAGGAACCTCCTCTCTGGCCTTCTAGAAACATTGTGATACCTCTGTAATTAAGGTATGCTCTGAAACTTTACTTGATCGAATTGTCTGCTTTCATTGTTTTCTTGGTGTTTAAAGCTCAATAAGAGTATTGCAACATCTGGCTAGATGATAGGCATGCTAGATGCATAGATCCAGTTTCAAGTGTGGAAATGTTTGTGTTCGATTTGACCAGTTTATGAACCCTAAGCCAAAAATGAGGTTAGATATGTGATCAGGGTGAGGAGACGCATGGAATTGTGGGTTTAATTTTCATTTTTAGTGAGGTTTGGTGAAACCCTAACAGAGGATGACCGAAGAAGGTGACCAGAGGTGAGTTCCGGTCGCCTGAATAGTAACCCTAGGCCGGAGATAATTTTATAACACAACCATTGGATGTGTTTGATCCAAGAGTCCAGGATGCGCCAACACATTAAAAAATCCGTGCCATTCACCTTCCCTAATTCATTTACAAGTTCTCTGTTGACTTTTGACTTCCTATACACACCCCCAGCGTACTTGACCTGAGCCCAATCATGTTGTTTTGGTTGCTGTATGTACCCCCAGGCCCAAAGTTATTTGCTTCATTTTATTTTCTTTTTCATTAAAATTCCCATTTCGTTTTGAATTTTATAAAAATACCAAAATGCCATAGAAAATTCCAAATAAATTCATGTAGGATCTTCACAATTTTCTCTAATTTCCCATATTTTTGGATTTTATTTTTGTCCATTCTTGAAGTCAGAATTAATTTCCATTTTAATAGTTTTGTTATTTTCTCATTTTTTACCAACAAATTTGTTCATTTTTGTTCTCATAAACTACTAATGATAAATGTACCATTCCTTTTGCATCATTTAGATAACTCATTATGCTTTTCCCAAAATATATTTCTCTGGATTTGTAGGTCTTGCTTAGGTCTCTTTTGAGTCCATTCTTCCACATAGGTTCACATAAACCCTAATTGCATTCTAGTAATTCTTTAACCATTCAAGATTAGGATTTTTCATGAGATTTTTTGTACACATGTTATTCTCTGGATTGTGATGTCCAATATTAAATTTCATAATTTTTCTAGGTCATTTGATATTTTTCCAAAGTTACCTAAGTCCTAAGTCATTTTTGCCCCTTTTTGCAAGCTTCCTTCCCTCCATTTGAATAAGGCATTCATGCCATTGATCTAAGGTCTTGATTCTGAGTTTTGTAGGTCATATTATAGGTTCTTAAGTGTATAGTACAGTCATTAGGTCCTTGTCTTTTGATTTTATGGTTTTCTTGAATATTAAGTTGCCTTTGCCTCCTTTTGCCCTAATTCTTCTTCATCTTCCATCTTAACCTTTCAAAACCAATTTTGTGATAATCATTGCATGGTTAAACCACATCTTAACACTTCAAGAATCCCCCTGGTCTTTGTATGGGTAATTCAAATCCTTTTGGTCATGTTTGAGTTTCTACTTTCAGTTTTTCTTCTTTGAAATTCAATATTCATTCCTTCTTATGTTCACACCATTCCACATAGAGTTTGCATCCCTTTCACCTGAATCTCTTTTCTCCCATCTTGTTTTACATCTTAGGAGACTTTGATTAGGTGTGAGCCCCTGGATTTTCTATTCACCTTAGGGTTTATACAATTTTAGTCTACTTAACCATTTAGGTTTCTTCATGTAACTTTACCTTAGCTCTTATTAGGGTTTAGATTCCTTTTAGGTCATAGTTTGAAATTGTTCACTCTTATAGCTTTAGAATACTTAAGTTGAGTTTAGCTACTGACTTTTCAAGTTTGCCATCTTATAATTTGCCTTAGGATTAGGTATTTGTCTTATGAGTTCACTAATCTTTTCCTTAATTAGTGTGAATTGTTTGTGAAGATTTACCATGTAATAATTGTTCACTTTTCTCCGTCATGCTAACATTTGTTTTGTAGGGGGGGGGAGAGATGAGGTAATCACTTCATTCTTATTCCTTTATGCATTTATTTGTTTTTCCTTAGCACATTGGTGCTTTATTCATAGGTTCCCTCTTTCTTTAGATTTCAACTTAACTTCCTTAGGAAGTAAGTTGAATTCTAGCTTGCTCTTTCTTCTCCTTAGGTTAGAATACCTCATTAACCATAGGATCACCTCTTTGTATGTGATAAGATAACTTAGGGTTGTGTCTTAGTCCCCCATTAGCTTTTATGTTTGCCTCTTGAGTATTCTTTTCTCATCTTCAAACAAAATAAAAAACACTTAACAAATGCATGAAAGAATCTCTTGTGTATAGCCTTATTCCATGGGGAACTTACATTCATTCCATCTTGGAATAGTGTAGGCTTGTATAGCATAATATACAAGTCTGATCAATAGATTATTTTCACAAAGAAAATCTAAAAGATACTTCTTCAGAAACTACAAAGACATGTAATAAAGTTCAACAAGCTAGTGAATTGAAGCCCTAATCCTTGGAAACAAGTCTTGGATAAATTCTCCTTGCTTGGTGTGCTTGTTCTATTATTCCATCTTGGAATGTAGTAGAAAGTATACATTCCATGGAAAAGATTTTGAATTCACTTTCTTGTTCCAAATTCATACAAAACTCTTAAAAAGCAACAACAAACAATAAGCGACTTTCATGCGGGAACTTCTTTTCTCACCTCATTCATTCTGAACGCGAACTTTTGCACCGACTTGTCTCGCATGCAAGATGTTAAATGCACTCGTACCAGACAAGCTTGCAACACCTGAGCATAGACATACGCAGTTCCAACCATAAAAAACACAAACAAATAGTTCCCGCCTTAGTTAGGCGAACTACGTCGACTATGATCCTCATTTTCCTGATGAGGTACGTAGGCAGCGGGGTAGGGCCCGTTCGAGCACATTCTTTCTTTTCCCTACATTTCCCTCTTTCTTTCCATTCTCTTTTCCAATTCCTTTTCTCATTTCAGTTCCAAGTCCAGTAGCAGTTTTATTCAGCAACAATTATATTCTTTTACCCTTTGAAACAAAACAAGCAAGTGTGGATCTCGTCGGGTACGACAGACGGTCTGGGGTGCTAATACCTTCCCAAGTCGTAACCGGCCCCCGAACCCAGATCTTTGGTTCACAAGGCCTCGTCCTTTCCTTCTTCCTCAGGTTTGTGCAACATTACCTTTCCCATTCCTTCGGGATAAAAATGCATGGCTGGCGACTCTACCTTTTCCGCGCCACTTTCGCGTTTGTCCTTTCCTTCTTCCTAAGGCCTTGTTCTGTTATACACGGGTTCTGAACCTCTGATCAGAAAGATACTTGTGTTGATGTTGTGACCTTGCATAGACACTTGATTACTTGATTCACTATACAAACACATCACTGATCACATGCCTTGCCTTGCATAATATCATAACATCATTAATCATTTGTGTTCCTTTTTATTCTCAGGGTCCATATTACTTCCTATTCCCGGTCATACTACTGCTTCAAGATGGAGATTCCCAGGAAAAGAAATGTCCACTATACTTTCCCACAACCATAGACGGAGAGTATTTAGGGGTTGATTAGCTTGATGGGTGACAAAGTCCTTGATGATTTCAGAAAGGAGTTTGGCAAGATCCTGGATTATATGAGCAAGCCCACAACTGATCAGAGGGATAGCTTGCATTCTTTGTTGTAGTTCTATGATCCACAGCTGAGGGTTTTTGTCTTCCCTGATTACATCTTGGCACCTACATTAGAGGAGATCTCTAGTATTCTTAATATTCCTATTAAAGAAGATATGCCTTACTATGCTTCAGAGAGGACTCCTCCTTATGAAGACATCACTGCTGTCTGTCATTTGACTATGCTCATATTCAAGATGGGATAAGAAGCTAGCCAAGGTAAGGGGATTTCTTTGGATTTTCTTATCACAGAGGCTCATGTTATGGCATTAGGAAAGAAATGGGCAGACTTCAAAGCATTATTAGCCATGATAGTGTATGGAATCAGTTTATTTCCAGGAGAGAAAGGGTAAATTAGCATGGAGGCTATTGTAACACCCCCTTTCTATACCCCAAATAAACAATTAAATCACTTAGGCACATATTAAAAATTTCATCAGAGTATATTTGAAACATGGTATAAAAGAGCAATGCCACATTATACTTGAAATTAAAATCATACAACACCTGCTCAATAAAGATATGCAACAAACGGGGTAACTTGCACACACAAGGATTTTATCCTTACACCCGTATTCATTTAATTCAAATAACAGCGGAAACCACATAACAATTTCAAACTTATATACTTATCATAAATATATCCACAAGTTTGAATCACCAAAATAATGCCATGTTTACATAAAACATCTATCATAAAAATACATATACATATACAAATGCATTCACAAAAAGGCATCAAGCTGACCCTAACTACCCGGTGTTACATATCAGAGCCGATCGACCAAAAGAAGAAGACGAGCTTCACAAAAATACCATCCAACATCCTACTCTGCAATGCCTCGTAGAGCATCATAAAACAACAGAAGGGTGAGAAACATTATCATAATAACATTGCATATAATTATATATCTCAACATATAAAATGCACATGAAACATATTCTCACCACGAATCATTCCTTACCACCTATACACATCGCAATGTGTACATACACAAATCAAGCAATTCATCATGCACAATTTCACTAATTCACATAGACTGGTGTTATTTATGGTTATTCGTCAATTCTATTCATTCCGCATAAACATACGTCTAGCTATAGTTAATCACACATATACATTACAAATGTATAAATCACATACATATACATATATCAAACATGCATATATACAAACAAGTATGTTTCATCACACGTACTATCATCTCCATAATACTCCAAATAAACATATGCACATTCATGTTTATTTCTGCATATCATAATTAAAATGATAAAATGCAACTCATAGAGACCGACACACGACTCTATGCAGATGCAATGCGGTACCGACTCAACATTTCAGCAGGTTCACTCAGGAACCAAATGGAATCATCGATTGTTACCTAAAGTAACTCCCCGTTGGGCACACGATGTTCCCCATTGCTCACACCCCACAAGGGCACACAATTTTTATGGATTGCTCACACCCCACACGAGCACACAATCCGATTGCTCACACCCCACATGGGCAAACAATCAATGTGAATAAATCACCCATCGCTCACACCCCACACAGGCACACAATCTGATCGCTCACACCCCATACAGGCACACAATCTGATCGCTCACACCCCACACGGGCACACGATCTTGTAGTAGTCATCGCTCACACTCCACATGAGCACACGATGCTACAACAGATTCACAAGGAATCCCACGGAACAAGAATGCATACATTATGCTTTACATGCAAAATGACACACAACATTCTTGAAATGCATACATTATTCACAACATAATTATGCACTCAAGTCATTCAATTAACTTACATTTGCACACAATTCAAGCAATGCATTCATTTGCCAACAGCCATAACATCACCTCAAACTCACAATTTTCATAATTAACTTATTTATGTATTATCGGAAAAGTCGGGTGAAAGTTGGCTAAACATTTCATTACTTAGCATAATTAGTTTCTACACATTTCTTGCTTCGAATCGATATAAGGAACACTAAAAACGGACACCCGAAACTAAAGCTACGGATTAAAACACAATTTTCTCAAAAACCTACAGGCTCGCTGAGCGCCCTCTCGCTCGCTGAGCGAGAATTTCCCTGGAACTTTCGCTGAGCGACAACAACGATTTCCAGAATTTCCAGCTGCGTAATAGTCAGCTCTTTCACTCCAAAACTCCAACAAAACTCCACTAAACATGATCAACAACATGTACTAGCTATCATACTTCGATTATAATGATTTCTAACCGATTAATCCACTAATTTCTCACATTTTCTCTCAAACCCTAACTATTCATCTTCTCTAAACTTACATCAAAACCAAAATTTAACCAATCAAACACATACATAATCATACACAATATTAAGATAACAATTCTTATCACCCTTACCCGATTATTTCGTCTACGCAGAGCAATCTTGATCAAAACCTAGCTTTTCCTCTTTCTCCTTCTTCTCCTTTCTTTCTCTTCTATTTCCTTTCTATCTCTTTCTCCTAACTTATACTCTTTTCTCTCTATTTTCTATTCTTTCTCTTACTAACTATTTTTTCCACCAAATATCATTTTTCTTTCAAAAATATAATTCAATCTAATTCTAACTTATCACTAATAAGTAAATGTCTAAAATACCCTCTTATCCAATTTTACCCGAAAATTCACAAAATGGTACAATCACATATCACACCAACATGTCACATTAATTCCTCAACATATCATATCATCATGATAATTTCACAAATAAAAAAATTATCATACAAATAAAATAAAAGACTGCACAAAAATTGGGAAAATCGAATCGGGGCGTTACAACTCTCCCCCACTTTAGAAATTTTCGTCCTCGAAAATATTACCTGATTCAAACAACTCCGGATACGACTCGCGCATCCTACTCGCCAATTCCCAAGTCATATTGCCTTCCGCAGCGCCTCCCCACGCCACTTTCACAAGCGCAATATATTTTCCCCTTAGCTTCTTGATTTCACGATCCAAAATCCTAACCAGCAAAGCTTCCACCGTAAGGTTATCTCTTACTTCAACCTCGTCCATAGGAATAACATGTGACGGATCCGGAACATACTTCCGAAGTTGCGAAACATGGAACACATCATGCAAATTCGAAAGATTTTGAGGCAATGCCACACGATAAGCCACAACACCCTCTCGTGCAATAATCTGATACGGTCCAATAAAACGAGAAGTCAACTTCTTCGACTTCAAAGCACGACCCACAACCGAAACCAGTGTAACTCTCAAGAACACATGGTCGCCTTCTTGAAACTCAAGATCATTTCTTCTCTTGTCATGATAACGCTTTTGTCTACTTTGAGAAGCTCTCATCTTCTCCCGAATAAACATTACCTTTTCCGTCGTTTGTTGTCCCATCTCCGGTCCAACTACCGCTCTTTCCCTGGTTTTATGCCAACACAAAGGTGTTCGACATCTCCGCCCTTACAAAGCCTCAAATGGTGCTATACCAATACTCGAATGAAAACTGTTACTGTAGGTGAACTCAATCAACGCTAAATAAGTATCCCAAACACCACCTTGTTCTAGCACACAAGCATGCAACAAATCCTCCAACGATTGAATTGTCCTCTCGGTTTGACCGTCCGTTTGCGGATGGTAAGCCGAACTCAATCTTAGCTTAGAACCCAAAGCCTTTTGCAAACTTTCCCAAAACCTCGATGTAAATCTAGGATCTCTATCCGATACAATACTCTTAGGAACTCCATGCAACTTCACAATCACAAAAACATAAATCTCGGCTAGCTTCTCCAAAGAATAACTAATATCAATAGGAATAAAGTGAGAAGATTTAGTAAGCCTATCCACAACTACCCAAATAGAATTATGGCCTCTTTGCATATTCGGATACACCCGTAGCAAAATCCATCGATATGCTATCCCATTTCCATTCCGGAATATCCAACGGTTGCATCAAACCACTAGGCTTCTGATGTTCCACCTTAGACTTCTGACAAGTCAAACACGCATACACAAAATGAGCTACATCTCTCTTCAATTCGGACCACCAAAAGATCCTCTTCAAATCTTGATACATCTTATTCCCACTCGGATGTATACTTAAATTACTCCGGTGTTCCTCTTCCAATATCATCTTTTTCAACTCCTCATCATCGGGAATACAAATACGACCACGAAATCTTAAAACTCCAAAATTATCAATCTTGAAATCCTCATTCTCATTTATCATAAAATCAACAAATTTCAAATCCAACATTTGCTTTTCACAAACGGTTGCAAGAAAATCATTCGTAACACGTAGCATACCAAGTCTCACGCTTCTCGGCGTCATCTCGCAAACCAAACTCAAGTCTCTAAAATCCTCCAAAAGTTCCCATTCCCTTATCATCAATGCAGACATATGTAACAACTTACGACTTAAGGCATTGGCCACCACAGTCGCCTTACCCGGATGGTAATTCAAACCAAAATCATAATCCTTCAAAAGTTCTAACCATCTCCTTTGTCTCATGTTCAATTCCTTTTGATCGAATAAATACTTCAAACTTTTGTGATCACTAAAAACTTCGAACCTTGCACCATAAAGATAATGCCTCCAAATTTATAGAGCAAAAACCATGGCCGCCAATTCCAAATCATGCGTAGGATAATTCTTTTCATGCACCCTCAATTGTCTTGAAGCATAAGCTACAACTTTTCCATCTTGCATCAAAACACCACCTAACTCAAACAATGAAGCATCACAAACACCACAAATGGTTCCTTCGGATTCGGCAAAATCAAGATCGGAGCCGTTGTTAACCTTCTCTTAAGTTCCATAAAACTTTCTTCGCAATGAATATCCCAAATGAAAGCCTTTCCTTTACAAGTCAACTGCGTTAACGGAAGTGCCAACTTTGCAAATCCTTCAATAAACCTCCGATAATAACCCGCCAAGCCTAAAAAGCTTCGAATCTCCGTAACCGATCTAGGAACTTCCCATTGCATTACCGCATCAATCTTGGTTGGATCAACACTAATACCACCATCAGAAATAACATGCCCAAGAAAACTTACCTTCGACAACCAAAACTCGCTCTTTGACAACTTAACATACAATTGTTTCTCTTTCAAAATCTGTAACACAATCCTTAAATTCTCTTCATGCTCTTCTTGAGACTTAGAATAAATTAAAATGTCGTCGATGAACACCACCACAAACGATCAAACTGTTCATGAAAAATACGATTCATGTATTCCATAAACACACCCGACGCATTAGAAACTCTGAATGGCATCACGAAATACTCGTAATGACCATACCGTGTCCTAAAAGCCGTCTTTTGAATATCCCCCTCTTTCACACGAATCTGGTGATATCCTGATCTCAAATCAATCTTACTAAAACCACGCGCACCAACCAATTGGTCCATCAAATCATCGATCCTCGGAAGCGGATACTTTTTCTTAATTGTCACCTTGTTCAACTGTCGATAATCAATACATAACTGCATACTTCCATCCTTCTTCTTTACTAACAATACCAGTGCACCCCAAGGAGAAACACTCGACCTAACAAACTTCTTATCCAACAAGTCATTCAATTGCTTCTTCAATTCTACCAACTCTGAAGCTGAAATACGATACGGTGCCATCGAAATCGGTCTAGTACCCGGAACTAGATCAATAGAAAACTCCACTTCTCTTTCCGGCGGTACATCCTTAATATCACCCGGAAACACTTCTGGAAAATCACACACCACTGGAAACCTACTTATCTCCACTTCGCTTTCCATTGACAACGATGCAAACAAACCAAACAATTGAGCTTCGTCCACTAAAAGTTTATTAAACTCTTTCATGGATAGGAAACTCTCTTCTTCATCAACATCCAAAGAAGGAAACCTTACTAACTTATGATAACAATCTATGTGAACTCGATTAAATTGCAACCAGTTCATACCCAATATCACGTCCAAACCTTCCAATGGCAAACAAACTAAATCCATAACAAAATATTTACCATACATGGTCAAAGAACAACTTACACACACCAAAGAAGTAGTTACCGACCCTGAAGCAGGAGTCTCAATAACCATCTCACCACCCCAAGAAGACATAAAAAAATTCAAACGCTTAGCGCACTCAAGAGAAATGAACGAATGAGTCGCTCCCATATCAATAATATTAACTAAAGACATACTATTAATAAAGCATGTACCTTTAATCAAACGGTCTGCACTAGTAGTATCCTTCCCTGCTAATGCAAACACCTTTCCGCCAGCCTGAGCTACTTCGGCTTAATACACTTAGTACTAATGTGACCAACTTCCCCACAATTGAAGCACTTCAAAACATTCCTCCTACACTCGGTAGTAGCATGTCCAAGACCTCCACAGTTTGAACATTTCACAATGATCTTCCCACACTCAAAAGACTTGTGGCCCAAATCGCCACACTTGTAACACTTAACGGGACCAGAACTCCCTCCACCAGATCTCCTATCAAAGTTTCCCCTATGTTTTCCCTAATCAGCGGGTGTCACATAAGGTCCACTTCTAGCTTGTTGCTTCTCTTTCCTCTCATTCACACTCTTGTAATGTGTAGAACGGGCTTTGCTGTCTTCTTCAAAAATTCTACAACATTTCGTCAAATCTGAAAACCTTCTACTTCTCTGATATCCCACAGCTTGCTTAATCTCAGGACGCAAGCCATTCTCATACTTAATGCACTTAGAAAACTCAACAGTAGCAGCAACATAATGAGGATGAAACTGAACCAATTCCACAAACTTAGCAGTATAGTCAATCACTGACATACTACCTTGATTCAGCTCAAGGAATTCCATCTCCTTTTTTCCCTTCACGCTCTCAGGGTAGTACTTCCCTAAGAACTCAGTACAGAAAACTTCCCAAGTTATCTCTTCATCATCCTCCTCAAGAGCTTGACTTCTACCGACCCACCAATCATCGACTTCTTCCTTCAGCATGTGAGAACCAAGCCTCACCTTACTCTCTTCAACACAGTCCATGACTCTGAAGATTATTTCAATCTATTTCAACCAATTCTGAGCACCATCAGGATCGAATCTTCCTTTGAAGACCGGCGGTTAATACTTTCTGAACTCATCATTAGCATTCACATTTGGCGCTCCCTGCACCGCCCTAGCCATTGCTTCCAAAGCAGCAGCCATAACATTGTCATTTCTACCAGCCATATTCTGATTGTTCCCAAAGACAACAACAAGATTAAACAAAAGTTCAATCATAACAACATCAAGATAGACACAATTGACTCGAACAAGGCTCTGATACCACTTAATATAATGCCCCCTTTCTATACCCCAAATAAACAATTAAATCACTTAGGCGCATATTAAAAATTTCATCAGATTATATTTGAAACATGGTATAAAAGAGCAATGCCACATTATACTTAAAATTAAAATCATACAACACTTTCTCAATAAAGATATGCAACAAACGGGGTAACTTGCACACACAAGGATTTCATCCTTACACCCGTATTCATTTAATTCAAATAACAGCGGAAACAACATAACAGTTTCAAACTTATATACTTATCATAAATATATCCACAAGTTTGAATCACCAAAATAATGGCATGTTTACATAAAACATCTATCATAAAAATACATATACAAATGCATTCACAAAAAGGCATCAAGTCGACCCTAGCTACCCGGTGCAACATATCAGAGCCGACCGACCAAAAGACGAAGATGAGCTTCACAAAAATACCATCCAGCATCCTACTCTGCAATGCCTCGTAGAGCATCATAAAACAACAGAAGGGTGAGAAACATTATCATAATAACATTGCATATAATTATATATCTCAACATATAAAATGCACATGAAACATATTCTCACCACGAATCAAGTATGTTTCATCACACGTATTATCATCTCCATAATACTCCAAATAAACATATGCACATTCATGTTTATTTCTGCATATCATAATTAAAATGATAAAATGCAACTCATAGAGAACGAAACACGACTCTATGCAGATGCAATGAGGTACCGACTCAACATTTCAGCAGGTTCACTCAGAGACCAAATGGAATCATCGCTTGTTACCTAAAGTAACTCCCCATCGGGAACACGATGTTCCCCATTGCTCACACCCCACATGGGAACACAATGTTTATGGATTTCTCACACCTCACACGGGCACACAATCCGATTGCTCATACCCCTCACGGTCACATAATCAATGTGAATAAATCACCCATCACTCACACCCCACACGGGCACACGATGTTTCTGGATTGCTCACACCCTACACGGGCACACAATCCGAACACTCACATCCCACATGGGCACACGATCTTGTTGTAGTCATCGCTCACACTCCACATGAGAACACGATGCTACAACGGATTCACAAGGAATCCCACGACACAAGAATGCATACATTATGATTTACATGCAAAATGACACACAACATTCTTTAAATGCATACATTATTCACAACATAATTATGCACTCAACTCATTCAATTAACATACATTTGTACACAATTCAAGCAATTTATTCATTTGACAACGGCCACAACATCACCTCAAACTCATAATTTCCATAATTAACTTATTTACGTTTTATCGGATAAGTCGCGTGAAAGTCGGCTAAACATTTAATTTCTTAGCATCATTAGTTTCTACATGTTTCTAGCTTCGAATCGATATAAGGAACACTAAAAACGGACACCTGAAACTAAAGCTACGGATTAAAACACAATTGTCACAAAAACCTACAGGCTCGTTGAGCGCCCTCTCGCTTGCTGAGCGAGAATTTCCCTGGAACTTTCGCTGAGCGAGGATAGCTCGCTGAGCGACAACAGCGATTTCCAGAATTTTCAACTGCGTAATAGTCAACTCATTCACTCCAAAACTCCACTAAACATGATCAACAACATGTACTAGCTATCATACTTCGATTATAATGATTTCTAACCGATTAATCCACTAATTTCTCACAATTTCTCTCAAACCCTAACTATTCATCTTCTTTAAACTTCCATCAAAACCAAAACTCAACCAATCAAACACATACACAATCATACACAATATTAAGATAACAATGCTTATCACCCTTACCCGATTTTTTCTCCTTCTTCTCCTTTCTTTCTCTTCTATTTCCTTTCTATCTCTTTCTCCTAACTTATACTCTTTTCTCTCTATTTTCTATTATTTCTCTTACTAACTATGTTTTCCACCAAATATCATTTTTCTCTCAAAAATATAATTCAATCTAATTCTAACTTATCACTAATAAGTAAATGTCTAAAATACCCTCTTATCCAATTTTACCCGAAAATTCACAAAATGGTACAATCGCATATCACACCAACATGTCATATTAATTCCTTAACATATCATATCATCATGATAATTTCACAAATAAAACAATTATCATACAAATAAAATAAAAGACTCCACAAAAATTGGGAAAATCAAATCGGGGCGTTACAGCTATTACCATCTTTGTCAAAAGAAACCTTGTACCTACATTACTAGCTGACTTCTACTATGGGGTTCACCATAGGAATGAGAAGAGAAAGGGATATGTGAATTGTTGTGCTCCCGTGTTTGCTGACTGGTTTGTAAGGCAACTCCCTAAATCAGGGCCTTTTCAGGATTTGAAACAATCTTGGAAGTGGTCCAAAAGATTAATGGGCTTAACCTCAGTTGACATTGCTTGGGGATGCAACAAGGATCTTGTAGGCAAAGAGATATTGGTAAGTTGTGGGAGTTTCCCGAATGTTCCCTTGATAGAAAGAAAAGGTGGGATCAGCTACAATCCTATCTTATCTAGGAAACAGTTTGTCTATCCCCTGAGAGATGTACCTTTTATTGAAGAAGTGAATGCGTCACTATACTTTCCAGCTGAAGGTAACCTTAAGATGAGCTTGCTAGTATCCCAAGCTTAGGAAGTTAGAGTGATGAAAGGGAATAAAGACTTTGGGAGAGTAGATCCCAAGACTTATGA
Organism: Lathyrus aphaca; assembly: GCA_963966055.1. Classification (NCBI taxonomy): domain Eukaryota; kingdom Viridiplantae; phylum Streptophyta; class Magnoliopsida; order Fabales; family Fabaceae; genus Lathyrus; species Lathyrus aphaca. The sequence goes on from OZ014523.1 coordinate 279,220,739, forward strand.
TCCTTTTGCCACCTGGTTGGAAAATTGTGTGGAGACTTTGTTGCTCCCATTCTCTAAGGAACCACCTCTTTACCCTAAGGAGGTAACACTCACAACTTCAGTTCCTCTTCAGGAATATAAAAAATTAGAAGCCCTGGTTAAGCAACTCAGGTTGGAGAATCAGGAAGCCTACAATTCATGCCAGAAGTTGAAAATGAAAAATCAGAAATTGGAAGAAAGAGCTCATAAAGCTGAGGAAATGGTCAGGCTCAAGAAGCAAGACTTTCAGGAGAGAGAGCTTTATTTCAAAAATAGGGGATTAGTTGAAACTCACAGCGCGGAGCAGCGCCGAAAAGATAAGAAAGAGTTGAATGAAGCTAATGAAGCTATCACTTTATGTCAAGAAAAGTGGGAAAACAACTTGAAGAAGAAGAAAGAGCTGGAAGTCAAGCACCAGTTAGAGATCAAAGCCTTCCAGGATTCTTTAGATGAGCAAGGGAAACTCCTTCAAAAGGCCCATCACCAAGAGAAGATCCACCTCCAAGATCTAGCAAAGAGTCAACAAGCAGGGGAGGAAGCTCAGAAAGAGATAGAAGAGTTGAAGCTGAGAGCTGATGTCAAGAGGACCAGGATTGATTCCCTCACAAGCCACGGAAGTGAAAAGGTGTTCCTACAGCAAATTGAGGAATTGCATGCCTCCTTTGACCTTAGGGATGTCCTAATTCAAAAACTCATCCAGGAACCATCACATCCAGATATAGTTCAGCTGCTGCAAGGTGTCAAGCGCCTTAGTTGGAGATTGCAGGGTGTAGATGTTCCTAAGCTTTAGTCTTGTATTCATATGACTTGGACTACCCACAGGCTTGTTTTGGGATCCCTCTCTCTCTTGATTTAATTTTTCTCTTTGATGTATGAACTTGTACCCCTTGAGGGTTTTGGCTATTACAGTTTCCTTTTGATTCACTTGAAGTCTCTGATAGTTTATCTATTGCATAGACACAAGATATTGAATGCTTCCACTGCACATGTGAATGTCACATAATGTCTTCTTTTTCTCAACACCGGAATGGGAAAGTAAACAAAACCTTGAGGATAAAAGGAACACATTGCACTGCATGCATATCATTTGCATCTTTCTTTGTTTTTTGCAGGTTTCTCCAGGTTACCTAACTTATCTGCATTTACAAACAAAGATTACGCGAGCTGCCAAGACCCAACACTTCAGACAAAATATTCCTCATCGTTACGCAACACGCAACAACCAGAGGACAGTCATGGACGCTATGCAAACTGAGCTCAACGAACTCCGCACAAGGATGCGAGAATTCATGGTCATGATGCAAGGGATGGCCCAAGGACAACAAGATTTGAGGGATGCAATCCAGGGACTCAACCCTCCTCAGAATGATCCTTCTGTAGTCACTCCAGAAGTACAAGTGAATCCTCCCAACAACAACAATGGCCCAGGTGGACCTCCAGTTCCAGAACCTGGTACAACCTTCATCCATGTGCATGACAGACAAGAGGAACAGTTTCCACCCTTTAACAATGATATGGGATTTGGTACAGAAGGAAATTTCCAGGACTTTTTGCTGCTAGCTGAGAAAGTCAAAGTCCTTGAGTGTAAGGACACTCTTGGGATAGACGTATCTGACATGGGCCTAGTCCATGGGGTGGTTATTCCTCACAAGTTCAGGCCACCTACTTTCGACAAGTATAACGGTAACTCCATCCCCAAAACTCACTTGCAGGCGTTCTACCAAAAGTTTGCTGCCCATACTAGAGACGAGAAGCTCTGGATGTACTATTTCCAGGATAGTCTCTCCGGAGGATCCTTGGAATGGTATATGAAGTTGGAGAGAAGCTCTATGAGAAGTTGGAAGGAATTGGGAGAAGCATTCCTTAAACAATATTAGTACAACATTGACATGGCGCCCAGTCACACTCAGCTCCAAAGTCTGACTCAGAAGAACTCGGAGAGCTTCAAAGATTACGCACAAAGATGGCGTAAGTGGTCGCCAGGGTGCAACCACCGCTGCTAGAAAGAGAAATGGTGGAACTTTTCATGGACACTCTTCCTGGACACTTTATGGAAAGGTTGGCTAGATGTTCTTCAAGTGGTTTTTCAGATATTATCTTGACTGGCGAAAGGATAGAAAGCTGGATTAAGCAAGGGAAGGTTCAGAACGAGGGCACTTCAACTTCTGGTGTCAAGAAAGCCTTCCTGAAGAGGAGAGAAGGAGAGACTGGGGCAGTATACGCACAGAGAGACAGAGGTAACAAAGGTGCTTATTAACAAGTGGCCCATGTCACTATCTCAGCTCAGCCTATTCAGCAACAAGTCCAACAACCACATCAGCAACACCAACAAGGGTATCAACAAAGAGCTCCTCGTCCATATTATCCCCAGAAGACCAGAGAAAGACAGTTTGAAACTCCACCTATGTCCTATTCTCAGCTTTTGAAGAATCTCCTCCAACTCCAGATAATTCAGCTCAGAACTTTGAAACCCCCGAAGCCGGGGCAACTCCCTAAAGGTTATGATATGAACGCCCAATGAGAATTTCATTCTGGAGCCCCCGGACATAACACAGAAAACTGCAAAGCCTTGAAGTACGTAGTCCAAGACCTGTTAGATTCCAAAGCAATTAACTTTGCTCCTACTCCTAATGTGATACAGAATCCCATGCCTCCTCACGGGGGTACAGTTGGGGAAATTAATGATGGAGAAAGTCTAAATATGGTGTGTGATGTCAACAACATGCAAACTCCTTTGAGTGCCGTTAAGGCTTGTTTGGCCCAGAAGGGTGTTTTTCCAGGTTGTGAAAATGATTGTCCAGGGTGTGCCGTAGCTCCAGATGGTTGTGAGCAGTTGAAAAAGGGAATCCAAAGCATGATTAATGAAGGGGTTTTACAATTTGACAAAGTTGTAAAAGAAAGAGAAGTCTCTACAGTCACCATTTTCTATGACCCGTCTCAAGTTCCTCCATAGGCCAGAGTATCACCGATAACTATCACCACTGCAGGGTCAGTAATGTATCAAAGTGATAAGGCCATTCCTTGGCATTATGGTGGTGAAGTATATTGTAATGGCCAGAAAAAATATTTGTCCACGTCTAGTACGTCCCCAGCTCAAGTAGAAAATGTTGGAGTAGGGGGCTTTACTAGAAGTGGGAGGTTGTTTGCGCCGGAAACACTAAGAAACAGTGTAATACCACCCAGGGACACTGCAAAAGCCCATGCTAAAGCTAGAGGGAAGCAACCAATGACTGCTAATGAGCCCACACCAATGACTGATCCAGACATTACATTTGACAAAGAAGCTGATGAGTTCTTGAGAATCATCAAAAAGAGTGATTACAAGATTGTGGACCATTTGCAACAGACTCCATCAAAGATCTCCATCTTGTCCTTGTTAATGTGTTCTGACTCCCACAGGAAAGCTCTTTTGAACATCCTGAAGAAAGCTTATGTACCTCAGGATATCTCAGTGAACCAATTGGAGACGGTGGTATCTAGTGTCAATTCCAGTCATGGATTGGGCTTTACAGACATGGATCTGACATCTGAGGGTCGTTCTCATAATCGGGCACTGCATATCTCTTTGGAGTGTAAAGGTGCAATGTTATCCCATGTATTGGTGGATACCGGATCATCCCTGAATGTCATTCCCAAGAAGGAATTAATGAAGTTGGATTATGACGGAGTGATTTTGAAGCCCAGTGACCTGGTAGTTTGAGCTTTCGATGGATCGAGAAGGTCAGTGTTTGGGGAAGTAGAATTGCCAATCAAGGTGGGTCCACAAATCTTCAACGCCACCTTCTATGTAATGGACATACAGGCTGCATATAGTTGTTTACTAGGGAGGCCCTGGATACATTCGGCAGGGTCAGTATTGTCCATACTCCATCAGAAACTGAAATTCGTCTGGGAAGGACAAATTGTAACAGTCTGTGGGGAGGAGGATATCTTCATAAATCAGCTGGCGTTGTTTAAATATGTAGAGATGGACGATGAGATAGTGGTGACTCCGTGTCAGGCTTTTGAGCCCATGAAGACTAGTTTGGCATCTTCGTTAGCAGCTTCTTCTGAAGAATCAAAGAAGGGAGTTTCCATAACTTCTTATAAGCATGCTTTGAAGGTAGTGGAATCAGGAACGCGAGAAGGCTGGGGCAGTCCATTAGAAGTGTCAGAAAAGAAGGATATGTTTGGTGTTGGCTACCATCCTAGGCATTCATCATCTGAACAGAGCGCTAGAGGTCGTCAAGGCCCGATTACCTTCACGAATGCGTGAATGGTGGATTCTGGAACCATCAATGCCGTGCAGGACGACACAGTTGATAGTGACTGTGACTAAGACGAGTGAATCAAACCTTGTGCTCGAGAGACTTATCTCAGCAATTGGTCGTCTGAAGGGCTTATCGCATTCACCTCCTTTGAAGAGTAATGATTTTTGCTTTTGTCTTTCCTATACTCAAGCATTATGTCTTGTCCGGGGCATAGTAGCTTATTGTAAGGGTTCTTTTGTTCCTAACACAATTCATAATCATTAATAAAGCTGACGTTTCGCATTCATCCATGTTGTTCTTTTTCTTTCATTTTTTGATTTTGTTTTCAAAAAGAAAGGAAAGTTTTAAAGTGGAAATTCTTTTTCAAACTCCTTCTAAAGCCTTGCATGAATCACCATTCATGCAGGTGCTCATCACCGGACCTTATCAATGACAACCCTGCTATGGCTAAGTATGACTTTGACAATGTGATTTACCAAGCCGATGAGGAAGGTGAAGAAGATTGCGAACTACTTGAAGAGTTAGCCAGACTGCTTAAACAAGAGGAAATGATGATTCAGCCGCATGAAGAAGCCATCAAAGTGATAAACTTGGGTATCGAAGAGGACAAGAAAGAAGTCAAGATTGGGGCTGCATTATAAGAATCTATCAAGACTCGTCTAATCACCATGCTTCAAGAATATGTTGATGTCTTTGCCTGGTCTTACCAAGACATGCCTGGTTTAGACACTGACATTGTGGTACACAAGCTGCCTTTGCTAAAATCTGTCCGCCAGTGAAGCAAAAGTTGAGGCGCACATGCCCTGATATGGCAATCAAGATCAAAGAGGAAGTACATAAACAATTTGATGTCGATTTCTTGACTGTGACTAGTTACCCTCCATGGGTTGCTAATATTGTGCCGGTCCCTAAAAAAGACGGTAAAGTCAGGATGTGTGTAGACTATAGGGATTTGAACCGGGCCTACCCTAAAGATGATTTCCCTCTACCTCATATAGACGTGCTTGTTGACAATACTGCTCAGTTTTCTGTGTTCTCTTTCATGGACGGGTTTTCAGGTTATAACCAGATTAAGATATCTCCTGATGATATGGAAAAGACTACCTTCATCACGCCTTGGGGCATATTCTATTACAAGGTCATGTCGTTTGGTCTGAAGAATGCTGGAGCCACTTACCAACGGGCAATGGTGACGCTATTTCACGACATGATTCATCATGAAATTGAGGTTTATGTTGATGATATGATAGAAAAATCCCAAACAAAGGACGAACACTTGGTCAATCTAGCAAAGTTGTTTGACAGACTCCAGAAGTTCAGGTTGAGGTTGAATCCAAACAAGTGCACCTTTGGGGTCCGTTTCGGCAAGCTACTGGGCTTCATTGTTAGTGAGCGGGGAATTGAGGTTGATCCATCCAAAGTAAAAGCCATCCAAGAGATGCTTGAGCCAAAGACTGAAAAGAAAGTGCGTGGTTTCTTAGGGAGACTAAAATACATTGCACAGTTTATCTCTCACCTAACAGCCATGTGTGAGCCCATCTTTAAGCTTCTAAGGAAGAATCAGGCCATTAAATGGAATGAAGACTGTCATCAAGCCTTTGACCGAATCCAGGAGTACCTGCTAGAATCTCCAATTTTCATGCCTCCAGTGCCAGGGAGATCCTTGATCATGTATCTTACTGTGCTCGAAGGATCAATGGGGTGCGTGTTAGGTCAGCATGACGAGTCTTGTCGAAAAGAGCACGCCATTTATTACCTTAGCAAAAGGTTTACCGATTGTGAAACACGCTACCCACTACTCGAGAAAACCTTCTGCGCTTTGGCATGGACTGTTCGCCGACTAAGACAGTACATGCTGACTCACACCACTTTCTTAATTTCCAAGATGGATCCTGTGAAATATATCTTCGAGAAACTAGCTCTAACATGAAGGGTAGCCCGATGGCAGATGATTCTAACGAAGTATGATATCCATTACACTTTGCAAAAAGCAATCAAAGGTAGTGTATTGTCAGAATACCTAGCTCAGCAGCCTATTGACGATTATCAACCCATGAAATTCGAGTTTCCGGATGAGGACATCATGTTGCTCAAGTTGAAAGACTGTGAAGAACCACTTCTGGAGGAGGGGCCAGACCCTGAATCCAAATGGAAGTTGATGTTTGAAGGAGCTGTGAACATGAATGGAAGCAGAATAGGTGCTGTTATCATCTCACTAGAAGGGGTCCATACACCTTTAGCTGCTCGGCTGACTTTCAAATGCACTAACAATGAGGCAGAGTATGAAGCTAACATCATGGGGATTGAGGAGGCAATTAACTTGCGAGTCAAGAACCTCGAGATCTTTGGAGATTCCGCTCTAGTAGTGAACCAATTCAATGGCAAATGGTTAGTTCATCAACCTCACTTGGTTCCTTACAGGGATTATACCAGCAGGCTGCTAACTTTCTTCACCAAGGTAAAGTTGAGTTATATTCCCCAAGATGAAAATCAGTTCGCTGATGCTCTAGCAACTTTGTCATCTATGATTAAAGTTTGTCAAGAGAATTTCGTGCCTCGAATCATGGTCTCTCGTCTCGAAGGACCTGCCTATGCCTATGTCTTTGCAGTTGACAGTGGTGAAGACTTAAGAGTACCCGACTGGGGCATCCAATAAAGACAAGACGACCCTCAGAAGACTAGCAGGTGGTTTCTTCTTGAATCAAGATGGTGTGCTATACAAGCGAAACTTCGACATGGTTCTGCTCAGATGCGTGGATAGACACGAAGCAGACCTATTGATTCAAGAGGTTCATGAGGGATCTTTCGGTACCCATGCTGGAGAAAATGCTATGGCCAAGAAATTGTTGAGATCGATATATTATTGGACCACCATGGAATCCGATTGCTGTAAATATTCCCGTAAATGTCACAAATGCCAAATATATACTGAAAAAGTCCATGTACCTCTGAATCCTTTGAGTGTCATGTCTTCACCTTGTCCATTCGCCATGCGGGGCATTGATATGATTGGCAAGATTGAACCAACAGCTTCCAACGGTCACCGCTTCATCCTAGTTGTTATAGACTATTTTACGAAGTGGGTCGAAGCGGCGTCTTAAGCCAACGTTACTAAACAAGTGGTAGCCCGGTTTATTAAAAGAGACAATCATTTGCCGGTACGGAATTCCCGAAAGAATCATTATTGATAATGGTTCTAATCTCAACAACAAGATGATGGCTGACTTGTGTCGGGATTTCAAAATAGAACATCACAACTCTTCTCCATATCGCCCGAAGATGAATGGCGCCGTCGAGGCGGCCAACAAGAACATCAAGAAGATCGTGCAGAAGATGGTTGTGACATATAAAGACTGGAATAAGATGCTATTGTTTGCGCTACATGGGTACCGAACGTCAGTGCGTACCTCAACAGGGGCAACCCTGTTCTCGTTGGTATATGGTATGAAGGCAGTCCTACCAATTGAAGTGGAGATCCCCTCTTTGAGGTTAATGATGGACATTAAGTTAGATGAAGCTGAGTGGCTCCAGTACAGGTATAATCAACTAAGCCTCATTGAACAAAAATTCCTAACAGCTGTATGACATGGATAGTTATATTAACGACGCATGAAACAAGCTTTCGACAAGAAGGTACGACCTCAAAGGTACATACCAGGTGACCTGGTGCTGAAAACGATTCTTCCTCCTCTTAACGTTCATAGGGGAAAATCGACCCCCAATTATGAAGGACCATTCGTGGTTAAAAAGGTTTTCTCAGGTGGAGCCTTGATGCTAACAACCATGGATGGAGAAGACTTCCATTCCCCTGTCAATGCAGATGCAGTAAGAAAATACTTCGTGTAAAAAGACCCGCTGGATAAAAACAGAACAAAGTTCCAAGCAAAAGTGGGCATCCCGGCGAGCCAAAAATATAATAAAAGGCTCGGGCAAAAATTAGGGAAATCTTGAAAAAATGTACATCCGCTGAGTTGAAAAGCCACATCGGACAACTCAGGCAAAAAAGGGTATCTCGGTGGATTGAAAACCCGAAAAGGCGATCCACGCAAAAGAGGGACTAACACAAACGACTGTGATCTGCGAAATTCGTAGTCCATCTGCAACTAAGGTTATTCTAAGGGTTGAAGACTATTCCAATCACCTTTCTCAAGGGGCAGAGAAAGTGAACAGTCTTGAAGACATATGAGTCATAGCCGGGTCGAAACTTGATGAAATCCATTTTTCACATTGCCAATAGGATAGTCTGTTTTCCTTTTGGGAGATTTCCTCTTTCCAGGAAATTGCTTCTTGATGTAATGCCTATTCATGGCCATGTTCCAAATCAATAAAAATCCAATTTCAGTCAACTTATGACTATTTGCTTCTTGTTTTTGTCTGGCATTGTTTGATTGCGAAAATGCCCAACAAATTGTGATTTATATTATGTTGTGAACATTTGAATGCTTTCTAACTCATGCAGGAGGACCGAAACATTTAATACAACTCTAAAAAGGTTAAGTGGTTGGGATGGTGATTCGTACCATGAGCCTGGGGCATACATGTCCAGAACTAACTCTCCATGTTACAGGCACTATCAATTGTGTTTACGCAGGTGCAGGTACATGTGTTGCTAGCAGAGCTAGAGCAGATTTCCATGAAGAATATTTCAACAACATACTTAAACAAGAACATGTGTCTTCCCGTGTGTCTCCTGTTCTCCCCAGTACAAGGGAAGTTGAAGTTCTTCCCCAGCAGTAATGATAAAAGATGTTTGTCCTCCCCAAGCAGAAGTTTTCTTTCAACACAGGGGCAATCCCCCAGCAGTGCAAGGAATGCTTTTCTCCCAAATATGTTGCTTCCTCAGCAGTGCCATACATCTGGCTCCTCAACCAAGTTAGAAGTGTCCTCACTTCCCCATCAGAGTGCAAGAAAAGTCCATCTCCAGCAGGCCCTTGGCTCTCCAATCTCAAAGCCCAATTTATTTTTGGCAGTGGCGGTTGTTCAGAGCCGGTGTATCATTAACAACATTCCCCGCAGAGTTGTTTCCTCCTCACCAGGATTAACCAGATCAATGCAATGATCATCAATTTTCCCCAGTCAAGCCACCTGGGATACTTGCAGTCTCATTATCAGGATATCTCTTTGCATTTGCATTTAGTAATCATCATTATATTTGAACCCTCCAAAGCGTAGCATTTCCATCATCATGGAGCATTACACCATAAATTCAAACTTCTGCATACCAGCACGGGCTAGTTTTGAGGTTTTACATACAACCTATAACATCTTCTCTGAAATACTCCCCACAAAAGATACTTATACCATTTGCCGGGCACCTTTGTCTTTCCAAGTCAATGTTTGTCATCTTTCTGTGGCTTGATTCGCTCAGCAGTCATGCGTAAAACCCTGTTTCGCCAACAGGCACCCTTTCTTTGTGGCTTGATTCGCTCAACAGTCACGCGTAAAGCCCTGTTTCTCCAACAAGCACCCTTTCTTTGTGGCTTGATTCGCTCAGCAGTCACATTGTCGAGTCCCTTTTCGCTAACGATCTCGTAAAGCCCTGTTTCGCCAACAAGCACCCTTTCTTTGTGGCTTGATTCGCTCAGCAGTCACATTGTCGAGTCCCGTTCCGCTAACGATCTCGTAAATCCCTGTTTCGCCAACAGGCACCCTTTCTTTGTAGCTTGATTCGCTCAGTAGTCGCATTGTCGAGTCCCGTTTTGCTAACGATCTCGTAAAGCCCTGTTTCGCCAACAGGCCCCCTTTCTTTGTGGCTTGATTTGCTCAGCAATCACATTGTCAAGTCTCGTTTCGCTAACGGTCTCGTTAAGCCTTGTTTCACCAACAGACACCCTCTCTGTGGCTTGACTCGCTCAGCAATCACATTGCAAGTTATTTCAAAAATTCCATTCCAGCTGGTTCTATTTCTGTTACCTATTCAGAGGTCGAAACACAAGAAAGGAAAAAATAATAATTATCCACCGAGTTCAAATTTCCAGGTTTTATTCGAGTATTCAATTACTTCATACCTGGAACGTCTAAAAGCCTTTGCATTTATTCGTTCAGGTCTGCAGTTGATTGAATAGGGGAAGCTGTAATACCTGAAAATTTGCCCTCTCATTTCCTAAATATTTTGCATAGCATTTAGCATACCTAAGTTCATAAAATAATCAAAAAGCATTGCATCATGTATAGTATAGCTGAGGCATAGGTATGTGGTCAATGATTAGAGCAACTGAAGGCTATACAAAGGCAATCAAAGGGTCACAAAGCTTCTCAACATTGTGCAAGGGGTTCACAACATCCCACAAGTTCTAATTTGAAGCCACAAGCCATGGAAAGATTTGGTTTGATCAAAGAAGGCAAGCAGTGCAACATCTCCTAATGAAAAAGGCTAAATTAGGGTTTCATTTCTATTGGGCTTCTGCAAAAAGTTATGATTCAAATAGGATTCCATTTTCATATATATTATGACAAGTGCCTAGGGTTCAAATTTCATCCACACATTCATTATGGAAGAGGTTCAATTGGCCAGATGACTGAAAATCAAGGATTTGGGAAAAAGTCAACCATGCTGAAGAAAAAGTCAACTCCTGACTTTTTGAGATCAAAATCATGAAATTAGGGTTACAAGGATCCTATGGTTCAAATTTGATCAAGAGATGATAGAGGAATCAAGAGAAATCAAGAAAACCAAGACTTACCATATTTGGAAATTTAGGGTTTCCAAAAAATGGCAAGTTTTGGCCATTTTTGCAGCATCTTTGAGAGAGGCCTTCTCCCAAAATATGAGAGCTATCAAAATTCTACTTGGAGCCAATTAAAGAGGACATCTTGAGCTTCAAATACATGTGTGGAACTCTTCCATAACATTAAAAATGAGAGAGATATGGTCTTGCAAAGTTGAGGCAAATTAGGGCAAAACTAGGTCATGGGCGAGGCAATTGGCTGGCTAGCGCGCACCCTACCTGGCAATCCATCAAACAGGTGGAGGGTCAAATGTTGTCGCTCCCGGGATTTTCATCCTAGTACAAACGCGAAAGTGGCGCGGAAAAGGTAGAGTCGCCAGCCATGCATTTTTATCACGAAGGAATGGGAAAGGTAATGCTGCACAAACATAAGGAAGAAGGAAATGACAAGGTCCTGCGAACCAAAGATATGGGTTCGGGAGTCGGTTACGACCTGGGAAGGTATTATCACCCCAGATTGTCCGCCGTACCCGACGAGATCCACGCTTGCTTATTTTGTTTCAAAGGGTGAGAAATAAGATGTTGCTGAACAACTGCTAACTGGAATGGGAATGAGAAAGGAGAAGGGAACTGGAGAAAGAGAATAAAAAGGAAGAATGGGGAAAATGTAGGGAAAATAAAGAATGTGCTCGAATGGGCCCTACCCCACTGCCTACGTACCTCATCGGGATAAATGAGGATCAGAGTCGACGTAGTTCGCCTAACTAAGGCGGGAACTATGTGTATGTGTTTTTTACAGCTTGAACTGCGTATGTCTATGCTCAGGTGTTGCAGGCTCGTCTGGTACGAGTGCGTTTACCATCTTGCATGAAAGACAAGTCGTCGCGAGTTCGCGTTATGAGTGAATGAGATGAGAAGAGAAGTTCCCGCAGGATAGTCGCTTGTTATTTGTTTTTGTCTTTTATGAGAAGTGTTTTGAATTTGTTTGTGAACATTCTCGTACTAAGACCTATCCATCGCGGGAAGTATTTACACCTCGCCCCGAAATAGGACGCGTATAAATACTTCGCAACAAAGTCTCATGTCGTACAAGAATGTTCGATTTTCATTAAATGTTTTATTATTTTCTTTGTGAGATGAGAAGGAATGACTCAAGTTGCAAAAGGCAAAATCTAATGGGGAACTAAGACACAACCCTAATTTTATTTGATTTATTTACAAGAGAGATCCTATGGTTAATGAGATTTCTAAACTTAATGGAGGAAGGAACTTAGAAACTACTAGAATACAACTTACTTACTAATGAATTTAAGTTGATTCTAAAGCCAAGGGGGAACCTATTCAAGTGAAAAATCAATCAATATAACAAAGCATTAAAATTGAACATAAGAAATAAACTTCCAAACAAAACATTTAAAGGTATAAGCCTAATATAAAAACCTAAATTTATTCTAAGTCTAATTAGCATGAATCCTAAGCCTAAGTCCTAAAACTAAGGGCATTACCTAACATTTTCATTCTAAAAAATCAGAATCTAAACTAGTCTAAATCCCTATTAAATCCTCTAATTAAAACTATTTTTTAATGAACCTTAATATCCTAGCCTAAACTAAATGGAAATTTACATGTAACAAAGCCTAAGAATTAATACACTAAAAATAGTAAAGTTTCTGGAAAAATTATGAGATTAATTCTATAGAGTCCTAAAACTACCTATAATATTGTGTTAAAAGATATCCTAAAAAATCAGAATTTTGCTATGCCTAAAAATCAATTAATTCTACCTAATGATTAGCCACTATTTTCTTAGGATTAAGCCACTAAAACCTGAGATAAAATATCCTAAAAAAATCTAATAAAATTATGCCAAGTACTATTATGAGTCCTCTAACTATGGCAAAAAGAGTGGGCCAAAAATGTTACTGGAAGGTTAAAAGATAAAATCAACAAATTTATGTACAGTTGAAGGAAATTCACTAAAAACTAATTACATGAAGAAATCAAAATTAATTCAAAAATAATGCAAATTCAGAAAAATAAAATGCCAAACATTTCTAAAATGAATTAATAACCTACTTGATTTTTTTGGGAATTTTATTACATTTTTTCTATTTTTATTTGAATTATTTTGAAACTAATACTAAACTAGAAATTAAATTCTAAAAGAAATCAAGGGGGGTTAGTTAAGCATATATTTTTAGCTATTTTTGTATTGGGCTTAAAAGGAGGGGTGAGAATAGAAGTAGAAACAAAGCCCAAATGCTGGAATAGGAAGGGGAGTGCATTCAACAACTTTTTATGTGGTTTTCTTAATGGGCCCCAAATGGGGGTGTTGAAAGCAAGCCAGCAAGGCCCAGCTGCGTAGGCTTTTGGTGATGTATGCTATGGACACCCAGTCAACAATCTTGACCCAATTTGGGCCGCACGATTCAGTCTTCAATACTAGTAATCAGATCAAGTGACTTGTGGAATGAAGGTGCATGGGAGTTATGGTATACCGTCCGCATGTGATTATGGAAGGGTGGCCCAACCGGACGGTGACAAGTGTCACCGCTGGATTAGACCCCAAAACTCAACCTTATCCCTAAGAACTAAAGGGACGGTAGAGGAGATCAGGTTATTATGAGGTTTTTAATGACTCTTAATTAATTTAAACGGTGTATTAAGTCCAATCTTTATGGTTTTTAATTGTTATTTCAAAAATTAAGATCTTAATTCATACAAATAAAAAATCCTTCCCATCAGACCTAAACCACAGCGTTCTTCCTTTCTCCCCCAAATGTTCGTCTTCCTCCCTTTGGAAATCCTAATTCCGCCACAACCAAAAAATACATCGCCAAAAGAGACAAGACAACGCCATAGCTCTGACCAAGCTTCAATCACACCCTAACCTATCCCCTCCTTTCTATCTCACCGAAATCGATTCTCAGAAATTGCCTTAAAACAAAATCAAGAACAAGCTAACACTACCTAAAAGCAATCTCATATGCGTGCTGGATTTGAATACGTACCCTGCAAATCGGAGCGGGAGCGATATGGAGATAATGATGTCAAGAAATGAAAATGATGGTGATTACGTGCAACGAAGAGGATTCTTCAATTTCGTAGCACCCGAGCCTCTTCCGTGTGAATGGACTCTGAATCATGGTCATTTCTGATGCCTTCTTGGAATTTGCAGGTATTCATGGAGTTCTCTTTTCTTTGATTCAGAGATTGAGTGATAATGATTTCGAGTTGTTGAAGATTGAGGCACTTGAATCTCTGACAAAAACTGCAAAAGGATTGATGAAGCAACGAGAGAGACCTCAAAGAATCCATCTCTTCAATGTGAGTTTTGACAGATGACCCTTTCTTGTTTCCCCTGCTGCTATTGTTTTCTTTTCAGATATCCTTCAGAAATTCAATAGCCCTCTGTATCCGATTTTCGATTCCGTTAGGTTATGCTCTTGCGAATTTTCCTTCTTCGCTCTTTACCTTCATGTTCTTGTTCTTGCTGTAACTTGTTGCCAAATTTATTTGATGTGAATTCCGCAGGTTGATGGTAATGCAGGATTATTGATGAATTGAAGAGGAATTGAAGGAGTTTATGGTGAAGAAAAGTTGATATTATGGTTGAGGGATCATGAAGGAGGGTGTGTACGTGATTCAGAAAAGGTTGAAGAAAAATTGAAGAAGAAGATTGGGAGAAATTGAAGAAAATGGGAGAAATTGTGTCAATAGCCGAAAATATGAAGCAGTTGTGTGGTTTTGATTTATAGCAATGGATCAGATTCTGGAACTTTCCTCAGGTAAATTCAGTTATCAATTCAGTTATGAACTTGCTATAATTTTGTTAGGTTTTATGTTATCAATTGGTAACCGATTTGAGCTATCCCCTACTGTCCCTTAAAGGTTCACTGAACTTCTGTTTTGTTTTTTTACCACTTGTGCACTGCGGATGGAGGGTCCTGATTGTTTTAATTCAGTTAACATATGAACACCCAATGTCTTGAATCAAAATTCAAAAGTTCATCAAAACTGAATTAAACTCTTGCTATTATTATCTGACTTAATTATTTAATTATGATTTCATGTACATGCCGCCACTTGATGAGATGATGACATGCTTGGTGCAAAGTGGACTTGATGTCAACATTCTTGTGAAGCATGATGGTTGCAAAGAACTTGCAGCTTACTTGCGGAAAATTGTGCCCGCTTTGAAGCACTAGTGGAAGCGAAAAGTTAATGGTTTCAAGACACCCAACCATGCCATTGAAGTACTGAGCTGAGAAATCAAAGAAGTGAGGAAGTTGGTTCACGAATGTAGCAAAAGGACAAGACTTTATACTTATGAGCAAACTTGTGTAATAAGGCAACATTTTTTGTGTATAGAACTTTGTAACCTCAAATTTATAATGAACTTTGGAAGCTTTGTATGAAATGGTGTATCAAAATTCCCATCAAATGACCTTTCTTGTAGACTTTTGGGTTTTGGATTATACTTGGTGGTTGGTAATGGCAATTCGAATATTTATTTTGATTTTTCCAAATATGCTTTATGATGCAATCCACGAATTCCACATTCATTTGTTTTTTCTCTTTGAATCCTCTTGATAGGTTATATGTTGGACAAGTTATATGTTGGAAAATGGAAGTATGATAACATGATATCGTACATAGCCTTCAAAACAACTTGCCTCAAACACACATGGAGTTTAAAGACAACAACAAGAAAACTCGCGAACAAAGTAGAATAGGACATGAGGTTGACAATAGTAAAGGTCTAGTGGTTGACTTTGAGAGTTGTCTTTGGTCCGGGCCGACCAAAAAGAAAGTCAACCATGGGTCAACAAAAACTGTAATTTGGTTCTCTTCCTCTGTATTCTTCTTGTAATGCACTTTTGACTTTTGAAACGAAATTTTGGCCTTTGAATTGTGGCAATATTATTTGGATCCACTTTGAATCGAATAAATTTGTGCAAAACTTGAAACGGATATGGACTATTGGCCCAAATTCGTAATGAATCCTGTGACCAACTTGTCCTTTTTAAATAAATCTTGAATGGACGAGTGAATAACCTTTCACCTTGAACTCATAAACCACGACTATACTATGACTTTACAAAAAATTCTCATCTTATGGATACTTCGTGCTAGGGTTTTCTCAATGAGTTGTACCCTAGACCATGATGAACCCTTGATTGATGCACTGATGAACAGTTGTCACAAGTAAGCCCCTAGAAACCACAAAATCGGGGAGATAAACCATAATCAGGTGATGGTGAATAACAGATAACAATACCCAGACAATTGAAATTGCTAGATTCAGAGGGTCCTTCTGACAAATGCATTCCCAAGATGCAAACCCCAATCTTTATCCTTTGTACTTTCCACTAAAACAAACCTGCAGAAGAATGAGGTCATAGGGTACTGTAAAACCCTAATTCTCCAAATCCCCTGATCCAAGCAAAAACCTTGACAATGAATGTATGAGGTGTCATAAATGACCTAAGGGAAGATGTATGTGAAAGCTAAGCGACAAGCCAGTTAGAGTATATAAATACGAAGGCAAATTTTGAGGTATTATAGTTGCCCCTATGCAATCATCTGCGAGCCTGAACGAATAATTGCAACAACTTTTAGATGTTCAAGGTGTGGAGTGATTGGATACCCGAATAAAACCTGAAAATTTGCACATTGTGGGAAATAAAATATGCTGGTAAGAACGTCATCCTCGAATGACAGCTCACATGAGATCCTCGGATTAAGCGCTGAAACCATCCTCGAATGGAAACACAATGGTATACCGGCCTCAGGCGGTAACCACAAATAACAAAGACTGGCCTCAGACAGACTTTGCAAGAGCGACAAGCTGACCCCAATCAATAAGCTCCAAATGATCTATCATCCTCGAATGATAACCACAACAAAACAAACAAGACCGATCGCAGAAGGACTTGAAGAAAAGAATGTCATCCTCGAATGACAATTCTCAAAAGATCCTCGGATCAAACACGAAACCTTCCTCGAATGGAGACGCAAAGGTATACCAGCCTCGACTGATAACCCAACACAAAGCTGACCTCAGATAGACTTTGCAAAAGAGACAAACTGACCTCAATCAATAAGCTCTAAAATGGTCTATCATCCTCGAATGATAGCCACAACAAAACAAACAAGACCGACCTCGGAAGGACTTGAAGAAAAGAATGCCATCCTCGAATGATAATTCTCAAAAGATCCTCGGATCTAACACGAAACCATCCTTGAATAGAGACGCACTGGTGTAACACCCCAAATTTTCCCTCTTCTTTTTTAAGCATCATCATCATACCATAATCATCATAAGCATATCATATCATTGGCATCTTAGCATGGAAAGATGAGGCATAACATTCTCATGACTTAGCATTAGGCATATGATCATTTGTGGAGGGATTTGAGGCATCACAAGCTATAATAAGAGGCCCAATGGACTTGCTCAATTCCTATGAGGAGTCTACATTGCATTCACAAGCTTAAGATCATTTACAAAAGCCCATGAGGTGGGAGGATTATCAGGGAATTCAAGCTAGGGCAAAGCTCCTACACAATGACCCCAAATTAGGGTTTGAGTTTCAAGCATGAAAACTTTGTGACTGTGGCAATTTCATTTGGGCAAAGTCTTTCATATATTAATAGGATCCTAGGGATGAAATTTGGTGAGAAAATTCCTTGTGGAAGTCAGATATTTCTTCAGTTGCTTGTAAATGAAGAAATTGGTCAACTGGGCATTCTAAAAGTCAAATGTGAAATTTCAAAGGGTCCAACTCTATTTTTCAAGTAAAGGGATGTTCTTATAACATTATAAGAGGTTTGGCAAGACTAAAGATCAAGAATCAAGAGGTTTTGAGGTGTTTTGCATTTTTGGCATGTGATTGGTCATGAAACTTGCCATTTTTAGTAACCTTTTGCCCTAATTTTCAAGTGTACATAACTTGGTGAAAAAAGCTTCAAATGAATTGTCACCAAACATGAAAATTGAAGATTAAAGTCTCCCATTTGTAAAAATTACAAGTACTTTCTTATAGCCCTCATGGTTTGTGAGATGAGGCCTTCGAAAATCACTAGTTTTTTAGGGCATGGCATGAATTTTAAGCCTCCTCCAAATGCAAAACCTCATGTAACTTGTTTTCAAGTGGTTTGATGGACAAATTAAGATCATAATGCTTCAAGGAAATACATGTCAAGAATTTTTGCCCAAGGAAACAAACAATTTCGTGCATGAGAGATGGGATATTTCACAAGTTGCAAATTTGCATGATCACACAAAGTGCATGACTCTCACATCCAAGGGCCAAGATACCTCTAGTTATGAACCAAGGGTTGGATTGTGATTGAACATTTGCAAGGAAAGAGAGGATAGCACGAGTGTTTCATGACTTCAAACCAATCTTGCATTTTTTGCAAAACCATCCTCACACTCTCCTCTCACGTGCATTTTTCTTCATTCCCTCAGCATTGAACATTGACATGATATAAAAGAGAATTAGGGTTTCCATTTTCTCAGATTCACCACATTTCTCTAACTTGAAAGTTTTTGCTCATTCTTCATTTCTCTTCGAATCACTCTCTACACTCACTCATTGTCAAAACCATTTGCATATTCTTCATCCTTAGAGTGTAAGGATCACAAATCCTCCATCATTTTAACCTGGAAGCAAGGATTTCATACAATGCCATTCTGAAGCAAGATAGTTTGAAACTCACAATTCAAGGAGATCTAAAGCTCTGCTTGCATTTATTTTGCAAACAGAGAAGTTAAGGAGGAGATCTGCACGTGGCTGAGGGTTTTCTTGAAGGATTTGAGAAGGTTCAATTTCAGGTTAGCTCCAATTTTATTTTTCCAGATCTTGTTTTAGAGGTGTGAATTATGATCTGCATGTTATCCTGAGTCTAATGATGTATTTATATTTTGAAATGGTGTTGAAATGAAGGCAAGCTGAGGATTTGAATTTTTGAGATTCAAACTGTTTCTCTTCGATTCAGTTTATGTGTGTTAGTTCATGTGATTTTGATGATTGATTTGTGTTATGCTTGGCTCAAGGATCATTTTGATATGCAGTTTGCTCGTTTTCATGATGGTTTAGAGTTCCGCAACTCGGGGCTCGCCGGAGAAGACGATCGGCGCTTCTCCGGCCGGTAGGGTTTAGGTTAGGGCTAATTAGGGTTTTAGCTTGTCCAGATTAGATCTTGGCCGTTAGATCTAGGTTAATTAACTTAATTATGTTTTATTTATTTAATTAATCAGGATTTCCATAACTTTAAAACGTATCCGTCAGATTTCATTTAATTAGTGAATTTAAATTTGGTGCGTTGGATTTGATTACTTCCCAGTCTTGTTGACTTCACTCATAATCCTTTGGATCTGATGACTTTGTGCGTGAGCCTTTAGATGTGTATACTTTCTCATTTTGGTTTGACTGGGCCTCAGTTGTTCTATTCGCACCACCCCTCTCATTAAGCCCATTGGATTTGAATTGGATTAATTGATATACGCACCCCCTGGCCTAATTTCTTTATTTCTTTTTCTTTTTTTTTTCATTTTAATTCCAGTTTGCTTTTTAATTTTTAAAAATAGAATTAGGTCTCCAAAAATCATAAAAAACTTCATGAGTGTTTCTTTTAGTTTTCTCTAATTTTTGGTTTTTTTATTTTTCATTTATTTTTAATTGTCACGCAGAAATTAATTGCTTCTTTTATTTAATTGATTTTATTTCATTTTGAAGCATGCTGACTTGTTCATTTTCCATCTTGATCATTATTTTGAATTTTTAGGTGATTCTTTTTGCTCTGGATTCATGATGAGATTTAGTTTATTGGTGATTTTTGTTCTGATTTTTAGAATTTTGTTTAATTGATTTTGGTCTCTAACTTGTGCATGAAGCTTTCTAACCCTAATCCATGTTTGAACTTTTATTTGAATGGTTAAGCTTCTGATTTTGATCCCCTCCTTTTGGCATGTTGATATGGTATAATTGAAGATCATTTGTGCAAGTTTGTGGAAATTTTGGATGCTTGAATTAACTTGAATTTTTTGTTCCTTACTTGTCCCTTTTTGCTTCTTTTGGGTCATATGTTCACTCCTTAGCTTAGAAGGGCACTTGTGCCAACTTCTTCAGGTTGTTTAGGGTCATCTTAGGTTGTTGATACCTCTAGTCTTTAGTTGGTGTTTGTACCTTTGGAAATTTTGTGATTTGTTTGTCTTTGAAATCCTTTCATTCTTATGTATGCTCACTTCATTTCTCTTGTTTCTTTGCTTCCCATGGTATAAATTCTTGAGTGTGCACCTCTTCTCTTCATCTCATGTGGTTCTTAGGCACTTTCTTAACATGTTAGGATTCTGGTTTGGCACTTTGTGATGTTGCTTTGACTATTTTGCTTTGCATGTTTACTTTGTTTTGTCATAGTGGTTCATAATGCTTCATGTTGAGTTGTGTGGTTCTCTTCTCATTCTTGTGCTTTGAGTTTGCATTTGGCGTTTGTGTTTATGACTTCACTTCTGGTTGTGTGGTTTTGGTTTGATATTATGTCCACTTTGTGTTGCATTTATGTTTGTGTCACTAACCATTTCAGGGGCTTTGGTAAGTGAGAGGTGTGGATGTGATTCCCACATCTCCAATTCTTATCTCTTCTTCTTTCTTCATTAATGTTAATCCTGTGATTGTTGGGTTTAGGCCTTACTTCCTTCTTCTCCTCTTCTTCTTCTTCTTCTTCTTCTTCTTCTTATTCTTCTTCTTTTCTTTCCTTCTTCTTCATTAGGATAGAATGCAAACCTCATTAACCTAGGATTTTCTATGCATGATAACAATTAGGATTCATTAGTCCCCCATTAGATTTTACCTTTGAGATCCTTTTGGTGCTCTCTCTCTTCTCATCTTCAAACTTAACTTTAAGTCACTTTAATAAATGACGAGTCTTCTCATGTGACACGAGACTTTGCTATGAGATACTTGCACGCGTTCCGTTTCGGGGCGAGGTGTAAGATATCCCTCGTGGTGGATAGGTCTTAGCATGAGATTACCTCAAAAAGAAAAGCATAAAAAACAATTCTAAACCAAAAATCACAAAAACACTTAATAAATGCCAGTAGGTCAATGTGTCTGAGCCTTCACTTGTGGGACTAGATTTGGGGATTTCCTCCATAGATAGTAGGTGTGCCTCTTGCGCATTCCATTTCGGGATGATGTGAGAGGTACACATCCCATTGAGTAAGACTTAGGTACATTTACCTATGCAAACTTCAAAACAGAAAACTCATAAAAAACACAAACCAACAATAAGCGTCTTTCCTTCGGGAATTCTTTTCTCATCTCTTTCGCTCCGTCCGCGAACTTGCTCCTACTTGTCACATTGCAAGACGGTTACGCACTCGTCCTCCGAGCCTGCTACACCTGAGCATTGACATAGGCAGTTCAAGCTTTAAGACACAAGCAATCCTTTCCACCCCTAGTTAGGGGAACTACGGCGACTCTGATCCTCATTGTCCAGATGAGGTATGTAGGCAGTGGGGTAGGGTCCGTTCGAGTAAATCTTTATTTTCCCTACATTTTTTTCCTTTTCATTTCTTTTTCAGTTCCCTTTTCTTTTCTTTTATCCAGTTTCAGTTCCTTTTCTTTAGCAGCAGCTTTCATTTCTTAACCCTTTGAAACAATTTTCTTTGCAAGCATGGATCCCGTCGGGTACGGCGGACGATCTGGGTACTAATACCTTCCCAGGTCATAACCGACTCCCGAACTCAGTCTCTTTGGTTCGCAGGACCTGTGTCCTTCCTATTCTTTTCCTCTAGTTTGTGCAGCATAACCATTCCCGTTCCTTCGGGATAAAAATGCCTAGCTGGCGACTCTATTCTTTTCCGCGCCACTTTCGCGTTTGTACCAGGATGGAAATCCGGGGAGCGACAGCTGGCGACTCTGTTGGGGATCCTAACCAGAGAATCTCTGGTTCCCTTGAGAGTCAATCCCAGCGCTTGCGTGTTTCTGTTTCTTTAGGTGTTGATTGTTTGCTGTTGTGTGTATACTTTACTGTTATTTTATTTACAGTTTTATTTACAGCTTTATTTACAGTTTTCAGTATTTATTTTCCGCATCATATATCATACTGGACTGTCTGGACTGGATTTTCTGTTTGGTGGGCTCGGGTGATACTGTTCCTGAGAGATAAGCCAAATACCCGGCTTGAGTGCACTATAGGATTAGAGTGGACATATTGTACTCACATGTGACATGATGAGTGGCGATGTGTTTCACGCCCAGACTGCAACCGTCTTGGAAATATCTTGTGTGGGGATTTCCTCCACTTCGGGATAGGACCTTGATAGTTATGTGCATCTGGGGACCGATCATTGAGAACCTTTTTGGAAACAACCCTCTCCAGTGGTGACAGTGGCAGACCACATTTTGTGGCAAACCCATTCGCACCTGAGGGTCCACTGGGGATTCGCATAGGATGGCCTGGTTCTCTTATAGGAACTCAGTCAAAGCATCTAGTCGTATGACAATAGTACTGTATCCCACGGGCTGAATGTACTATTGTTTCTCGATTTCAGCGCTCGAAGCTGGGAACTTATAAGGGATGCTTGTTTTTCCCGGACTCAGCTGAGGCCTCCCTGCGTAGTACATAATGCCAAACCGATTCCCTAATTTGGTCATGAGCCATTTCTCAGAAATGGTGAAAGTATTATTGCTATTCGGCTTTGAGAGTCTGTGATGTTTGACCCGGAGCATACCCGTGAGATTGGGAGGGGTTTACAGGTTTGCATGAACCCTTGACCTCATCATACCCTTGTTACCAGTTCAATCTTATGATCTGATGTGGTTACTTTGATTCCGGAGTTCTTGAGTTTATCTGGTTCCTGATTGAGTTTATCTGAGATTATCTGAGTGTTTGTGGGTTATTATCCAGAGGATTTGGGTTTCTGATCACTTGGCTTTGACATCCAGAATCCAGATAGTCCCAGATTGATCATATGTCTTTATATTTGCATTGCATCATTTCATCATTAATCATGTTTTGTTTTCATTCACAGGTTCATATCCTTGCTTCCGGTTCCGGTATCCTGTTCAGAGATAGAAGATCCTCGCAAGAAGAACATTCATTTCAAGTTTTTCGACACTAAGGTTGGCCTGTTAAAGAAGATGGTGAAGTTTGTCACGCCCAATCATGTGGAGAGGTTCAGGAAGGCTTATGGGAGCATTCTAGATATGGTGGTAGTGTTAGATCCCTCTGAAAGAAGTGCCATTCACACCCTGCTTCAGTACTATGATCCTCAGCTTCGATGTTTCACTTTTCCTGATTTTCAGTTAGGTCCTTTGCTGGAGGAGTATGCTTTAATCTTGGGAGTTCTTGTTCGATACCAGATCCCGTTCAATGCTGAGATGGTTAGACCTTCACCTGAAGCAATTTCCAAGGCTCTTTATTTGAGAACTTCTGTGCTGAATTCTCTGACTATTATTAAAGGAGGTGTATCTGGTTTCTCTTTGGAGGCTTTAGTGAAGAAGGTGGAAGAGTTGGCTGTTAAAGAGGAGTGGGATTCTGTGTGTGCCATTCTGGCTCTCTCTATTTATGGCATCATTTTGTTTGCAGATATGGAGAAGTTCATAGACATGAATTCCATCCATCTATTCTTGCTGAAGAATCATGTGGCTACGTTGCTCGGAGATTTGTATTACTCGGTGCACTACAAGACTGAAAAGAAAAGGGGAGGTTTAGTTCGCTGCTGCGCTCCTTTATTCCATATGTGGTTCATGAGGCACTTGCCTAGTACTGGTGTGTTTAGTGACCATACCTTGGTGTGGGCTCAGAAGCTGGAGAAGTTGTTTGCTAAGGATGTCAGATGGATTACTCAGAGGCTTCAGGGTGCACGTTTCATCACCAGTTGTGGGAGTTATCTTAGTGTACCTCTGTTGGGAGTGACTGGGGGATCAATTACAACCCGATCTTGTTGAGGAGACAGTTGGGGTATGCCTTGAGAGAGGTACCAGAAGAGTTGAAATTGGCCCCTATTTTCTATTTCCCGGTGAAGGACAATATGCCTTTAGTGAGAAAAGCTGCTGGAGCTTGGAAGTGCATCAAAGGAGAAGGAGTGGCTAGCTTTGGAAAGTGTAATAACCAAAATTCCCGGAGTACGAGGCTTGGCTGAAGGATAGAGCCAGGAGGGTATTGTTGCCATTCTCATCCCCAGTTCCTCCAATTTCTGAGTCTAATGCCACTGTGCCTTTAGAAGAATACAAGAAGTTGGAAACACAGCTGCACGAGGTCAAGGTAGAGAACGCTGAAATGGTTAATTTGTATCACCTTGCCAATCGTGCCAAGAATGAGGCAGAAGAGAAATTACAAAAGATGCAGATCACCTTGGAGGCTAAAGAGAAAGAGTTTGCTGGGAGAGAAGCTCACTTTCAAAGATTGGGTCTGATGGAATCAAAAAGAGAAGCAGAACGTAAGAAGACTTCGAAGACTCTTAAGGAAGCTCGTCAGTCCATTGTTTGGTTGCAGGGCCAGAGGGAGCATGAACAGAAGAGATATAAAGAAACAGAAGAGTTTTTCGAAGTACAGATGACTTTCAAGAAAGAAGAGATGGAACAAGCCCACCAGATTCGAAGGGAGAAGACTCAGCAGTTGGCAGAGAGTCAGTAAGCCTTAGAAGAAGCGTTTAAGGAAATTGAAGACCTCAAGTTGATGGCTGGAGTCAAGAATGCTAGGTCTAAGCTGGGACTTAGTGAGTGAGGATCAGAGTCTTCGAGAGGAAATCTTGCTTTTTAGTTTGTTTTCCTAGTATTTAGATTACCTACAAGCATGTTGTAGGAATCTTGGTTTTTTTTTCTTTTCAGAAAACTTGCACCCTATGGGGAATTCTGTTACTTTTGCCTGGTAGGCTGATTTATGTTATGCAGTTTTATTCAGTTCTCTATTTTCTGTGCATGCTGTTATGGTCTGAATTTGATTTCTATGCAAAGGTTTCTGAAGGTCGGGGATCAACAACCATCTGGTTATCTTTGTTAAATACCGGAACCGGGGCATGAATGACCTGGAGTTTGAAAGCATAAACAATTGCATTGCATACATATAACCATTCTTCTTGTTTTGTAGGTATGACCACAGGTTCCTAATGTCTCTTCTGTTTTAGGAACTATAGCTCCCAGGAAGGTTCGAGAACAGCCGATCATACACAGATATCCCACAAGAGTCAACCGAGAAAGAGTCATGGATCAAATGCAGGCTGATTTAGCTGACTTGAGATTGAGAATGGACAATTTTATGACCCTTATGGCAAGAATGGGTCAGAATCAGGAACATCTATGTGAGTTGGTAGAAAATGGTCAGGCCAAGAACAACGGGACTACTGATGGAGGTATTCGTAATGGTGCGGGCGCCCGTCAGGTTGAAATCCCTGTGGCACAGCCAGGGGTCACCATTATCAATGATGGACTGAACAACATACATATGGATGGTCAAGACGAACAGTTTACGTTGCTAGACGAAGCGGAAGGCCAGGGGGCTGAAATGAACAGGAAATTTGAAGAGATGGTTGAACAGATCAGGGCCATTCAATCTCAGAGCTCTTTGGGGTTTGACATTACTGACTTGGGCTTGGTTCCAGGGGTTAGAATCCCTTACAAGTTCAAGGTCCTGACTTTCGAGAAGTACAACGGCACATCGTGTCCAAAGACTCACCTTCAGCCCTTTGTAGGGAGAATTGCTGCCCATACTGACGATGAGAAATTATGGATGTATTATATCTAGGACAACCTAGTTGGGGCTTCCTTGGAATGGTATATGAAGCTAAGTAGGGTCAACATTAAGAGCTGGAAGGACTTGGCAGAGGCGTTCGTGAAGCAATACCAGTGCAATTTGGACATGGCTCCAAATCGCACTCAACTGCAGAATATGTCTCAAAATGCTAAGGAGGGGTTTAAGGAGTATGCTCAAAGGTGGCGTCAGCTTGCTGCCAAAGTACAACCACCATTGCTGGAGAAAGAGATGGATGATATGTTCATGGGGACATTGCAAGGGGTGTTATCGAAAGGTTGGCGTCCTGTTCGGCAACCAAGTTCAATGATATAGTAATAGCAGGCGAGAGGGTCAAGACTTTGTTAAAGATGGGGAAGATTCAGGATACCAGTGCGAGCAGCTCGAGTGGCGTAAGAAAAGCTTTCAACGGACCCCCGAGAAGAAGGGAATGGGAAACCAATGTTGTGTATGGCCGAGGACGGGGCCGAGGATATAGAAGATCATATGAGCAAGTGGCAGTTGTCACTATCCCTTCCAGTCCTGTGCAGCAGGTACAGAATCAACCTTAACAGCAACAACAACAACAGCCACAACGTAACAATTATCAACAAAGACCTTATCAGCCGAGACAAGCTCGTCCGGCTAATAGGGTGCTTGAAGCAATTCCCATGACATACACTGCATTGTTGCAAAGATTTCTAGACCTGAACTTGATACAACTGAGGACATTAGCACCACCACCACCTGGAGAGCTTCCAGTGGGGTATGATGCCAATGCTAGATGCACATTCCATTCAGAGGCACCCGGGCACTCAACTGAGAAGTGCAGGGCGCTACAACATAAAGTTCAAGATTTGATCGACTCTAAGGCGATTAACTTCGCACCAGCGCCTAATGTTACTTCAAACCCCATTCCGAACCATGGAGGGGCTAGAATAAATGTTGTTGACGGAGGTGAAAAGTTAAGTCTGATTCTGAACGTAGAAGAAGTGAAGACTCCACTGCTGGTGGTGAAGGAGAGGCTGTTAAAAGGACAAGTGTTTCCGGGATGCGGTTATGAGTGTAAAGTGTTTGAATTCAGTGAACGGCTGTGAAGACCTGAGGGTGGGGTTGCAGAATCTGATTGATGAAGGGACATTGTAGTTTTATAAAGTTGGTAATGAAGGTGATTATGTGTCCACTATAACCATTTACTATGATCCAGCTGAAATGCCTGCTAGATGAGAACCTGTGACCATTTATGCTCCTGAAGTCAGTCCCGTTACTATTACTGTTCCAGGGCCTATTCCTTATACTGATGATAAATCCATCCCATGGCATTACGACTCAGATGTGTACGTGGAAGGACAGAAAGTGGAGAGTAAGTCAGTAGCAATTGACCCGACTGTAGTGAACGTCGGAGGGGTTGGAGGTTTTACGAGAAGTGGTCGTCTTTTTGATCCCCCAGTTCTGAGAGGAGATCCTGAGGCTGAAGCTGCGACAAAGGTTAAAGGAAAGCAAACAGCGACTGAAGAAACGATAACTCCTGTTGCTGGACAGGGTACCTTTGAGAAGGAAGTGGAGGAATTTATGCGAATAATAAATAAGAGTGACTACAAGGTAGTTGAACAGTTGAACCAAACGCCGTCCAAAATATCAATTTTGTCTTTGCTGATGTGCTCTCCAGCTCACCGAGAAGCCTTGTTGAAAGTGTTGCAGATGGCGTACGTTCCTCAAGAGATAACCGTTAATCAACTAGAAGCTGTAGTGGGCAGTGTGAATGCAAGCCACGGGTTGGTCTTCACAGATAGAGACCTTACTTCAGAGGGTCGTAACCACAACAAAGCACTGCATATTACTATGGAGTGTAAGGGTGTTGTTCTGTCGCATGTCCTGGTTGACACAGGCTCTTCTCTTAATGTGCTCCCTGTCGCTCCCACCAAATGACACCCGGTCAGAAGGGGTACAGACGCGAACGGTCGGCGAAGAAAGAAAGAATGAAAAGAGTCGCCAGCTAGGCATTTTTATCCCGAAGGAAAGGTAATGCTGCATAGACCTAGAAAGATATGGATAAGACGGTTGCAAACCAGAGAGACTGAGAAAGGGGGTTGGTTACAACCTAGGAAGGTATTAGCACCCAGATTGTCCGCCGTACTCGACGGGATCCACACTTAAAAGATTTGTGTTTTAAAGGGGTAGTGTCAGTGCAATTTGTGTATCAAAGCTGGAAAGAATGCAAGTGTCAGTGTAAAATGAATGTGAAGTGTACAAGAGAAGTATCAATGTAAGAACAGGAGTATGAAGCTCAAGATAATGAGGCTAAAAGAATGATGCTGGAAGGAGGAGGGATATACAGAGACTTTTGTTCGATAACTGTTAAGTTATGCCTACGTATCCTCTCGTGCAATGAGGAAGTCAGAACACCGTAGTTCGAATCAAAGAGACTGGAAGATAAATTGACCTGTGAACTGCTTACTTGTTTATGCTCAAGTGTATGACCTGTCTGGCTCAGGTGCAAACTGTCTTGCATTAGACGAAAGAAGCGAGTTCTCGTTTGTGAGTGAAGATGATGAGAAAAGAATCCCGGAGGAGACAATTATTGTTTGTTTTTGGTGTTTTCAATCTTTTATTGCTTTTTTAGAGTTTGTCATAAGTTAATGAGCTTAAGCCTAAACCAAAGGTTAGTAAACTCATCACATCCTCCCTCTGATTAGGGGTAATGAGAATGCCTTAAGTATGAAGTAAGCACCTCACACTTAATCACCATGATGTAGGATTAAGATCATTAACCTACTAATAGAAGGTTAAGCCATAATCAAGGATTTAATGGACCCATTACACCATCCTAATAGAAGGATAATAGATAAAAACATTTAAGCTGAGAAAGGCTTCTCAACTTAATCCATGATTAGGGATTAACCTCATGAAAAAACAAAGCCTTTATTAAAGTGGATTTTAGTTAATGATAAGGTTAAGGCATGGATTTTATGGTTTGTAAGATAACTTGAGAAGGACTTGTCCATTAACATTAGGGTTAGTCCTTCTTAACCAATTAAGGAAGAATTAGAACCCTAATGCAAGGCCCAAGTTACAAGCTTGATGTCTTAGTGATTATTAGATGGATTGATTAAAGGATTTAAACACATTAAGGGTTTAACACTTAGGATTAAAGTTATACACTCCATCCTAATAGAAGGATGCAGGTATAAACATAATCACAAAGCCTTAAAACCTTTAGGGTTTAGTCCTTGATTATGAGATGAGAAAAGAAGACTCAAAGATGACACAAAGGTAAAACTAAATGGGGGACTAATCACACCCTAATTGTTATCATACTTGGAGATCCTAGGGTTTGTGAGGCTTAGGAGAGAAAGATCTTCAAAGAACCACCAAGGAGAGGAGCAGATGAAAGGAGGAAGAAGCAAAGAGAAGCAAGATAACTTGCTTCACTTAAGAAGACAAGTTGCCTGGAGAAAGAAAGTAAGAGATGAACATGAATGATCAAGCTTACTCTAATACAAAGATAAAATGCAGCAATGATGCAAGAGAGATGAGAAGAGATTGTGAGAAGTGAAGGCAAATTCACTTCTCAAATTACTTACCACCTGAAAAGGTTAGCAAAAGAAATGAGATGCAATGCAAATGAGATGAAATGTCATGATGTAAACCAAAGTCAGAAGCATAAACATGATTTCAATGATGCTAAGAGATGATGCAAACACATGACAAGAGATGAGAATGATCAAACAAGCATAAGAATGCAAATGAAGCATGCCTTGAACCATAAAGATTCATGAATGTTTATGACATGAAATGAACATATAACATGGCAAAGGAATGATGCAATAATCAATCATGGTTCTAATATGTCCTAAGATGTCTTATGAATCATATGGATGCACAAAATGTCATGGTAAGTCATTGAATGCAAGCAAATGAGAGATGGATGCAAAGGAAGGCACAAATTAGGGTTTACATACAACATGCAATGCAAAAATTCAAAACCAGAAGCAAATGATGTGATAAAAAATGTAAAATGCAAACAAAGATACCCTAAACCTATACAAGTTCACTGCCCAAAGGAGGGGACCTAACTCTTATCCTAGTGAAAGTTATGATTTTCTTAAGTCAATTAGGGTTTTAAGGTACCTCATCATAAAAAATGCAAAACAAATTGAAAATGGAAGATCAATTCAAACCAAATTTATCCTATAAACTACATGCTATGAAGGATGCAATGCAAGAAGAAACATCATCAAACTCTCAATGGTTAGGCAAAATGGATTTTTCCAAGTTTGAACAAAAATATTGCCTTAAAATGAATTTAATTCCAATGAAAATGATCAAAAGGCATCAAGAACCAAAAAGAAATTTGCTTTGAGAGTTTGATAATGTTTCTAAATGTTTTAAAATGCAATGTGAATTTTTTGGTGATTTTTAAATACCTAAATGCATTTTTAATTAATTAATTTTCATTAACTAATTAAATATAAACATTTAAATGATTTAAAAATGATTTTTAATGCAAAAAATAAAAATAAAAATATTTTTGGGTTCTGAAAATTAATGAAATGCTTGACAAAAATATTCAGAATTTTTAAATGTGTTTTGCTATTTTTAATAATTCGTGCAAATTAAATGAAAAGAAAATGAAATTAAAATAAAAATATGAGAAGTATGTAGGATGAAGAGTCCAGATTGGTTCTGGGTTTGAGACCATTGACTTGGCGCCACATCCAAGGGCCCAAGTTCAAACTTCATTAATCCAGATTAATTAAATAAATAAACCTAAATTAAAACTAATCATGAGATCCAGGCCACACAAACACGCGCGGGAAGGATCAATCGCATGGCCCAGATTCAAACTTTGCCCTAATCCCAGATTAAGCCCTAATTACATTCAGGTCACCAGAGAAGAGCTCCGGTCGTCTTCTCAGGTGACAAACCTCCCTGAGAATTTCAATCTCACTCTCTAGGTCATTTCTGGAGCTCTAAAGCTCCAGATCACTTCCTCTCTCCATTATAAACCCATCCCCACCCTCAAATGGAATTTATTTCTAACCATTAACAAGATTCGAAGCAAGGTACAAAAATGGCAGAAATTTCAGACAAGCCATACATGCTCAAATCTCCATCATTTTCAAAAGTAAAAGGTTCAATGCACTCAGGGAATCAAACTTAACAAGTTGAGAACTTAAAATAGAGCTTCTGGAAAAATAAATTTTCGAAGCTACCTGAGGTGAAGCTTTCAGTTTGGAGCTTTCAGACTGCCTCCTTGCTTCAAAGCTTCTCTAATGGTCTCCCTGAAGATGTTTTGAGGTTTAGTTGGAGTTTAATGTGGCTGGTTTTTGAGATTGATGAAGTTCTGACCAAGGGGAGTGAAGAATCGTGTTTCTGTTTGTGGGGTTTTCAGGGCAAATTGATGGTTGGGAAATGATCAGAGGATCATGTTGAGTGATTCTATGAAGTTTGTTTTGATGTTTGTGGCTTGTGTGATGAGTTTCGAAACAAAATGCATAAGAGGTGAGTTTTGGAAACTATGGCTTGTGGGATGTTTCAGGTTGTGTTTTGTTATGTGTTGGGTTGCTTTTGGTACACATATCAATCCTTGATAGGTCAGAGAGTTGTTGTGGAGCAGTGTGATTGGTATGGAGCAAAATGCATAAAGTCAACTTTTGTGTAAGAAGAGGTATGGGCTATGGCAGTCAAGGTACAAAGGCATGGCTTGGCTCAGCATGCTTCAAGGAGAACTATGGAAATGAATTAGAGGCAATGCAGCAAGTGGATTAGGGTTTATGTGATGTTTTGCAATTTTCCCAAAGTTTGGCCCCTTTGTGATTACTTGAAGCATAAGTCATGAAAATGGGAGTTTCTTTGGTGCATTCTGATTTTTAGGTCATGGTTTATGTTTGTGTAATGCATAGAAATCAATTAGAGGTCACATAAAGGCTTGGCATGAGATTTTGCAACTTTGCCTCTTTGGTACAAAACTTGAAATTATGTGATTTTATCCAACTTTGCAAGGCCATAACTTTTGATCCAAAATGAATTAGAATGAGTTCTTGTACTTTTTGAAAAGGGAATGATCCATTCTACAACTTTCATGACCAAAGTTTTCTCATTTGAAGCATTTTTGAATCAATTTGAGGAGGTTGAAAAACTTTCCCAAAATGGCAAGTTTACATTACAAGTCACTTTCCCAAAAAGGCAATTTTGCAAATGGCTTGAAATTCTTCAATTTTGTGAACTTCTAACATCTTCTATGATCAAATAAAGATCACATACATTCAAAATGATGAAGAACACCCTTTGGTTGGGTCATCGGGGGCCTCAGATGCCCTGATTTTACACTGACTTGCTCAAGAAGTCAACTCTTGATCAGATGCCTTCCCCATGGAAATTCTTCATGAAAATTGATATGCATGATCCTTATACCATATAGAGACCAATAGAAACAAGAATGACCAAAAAATTTGGAGTTATGGCCTTTGAAACCAAAACCCTAATTTTAGGTCATCTGTGTAGTTAAACCTGGCTCTGCTTCCATGCCTTTCTCAGTTCTTGTGATTCTTTGACTTTCTTGACTTGGTGAGGATATGATATGATGTTTGAACATACATGGACCCCTTTGAAGTGATTGATGACCTTTGGAGTGGCTCAAATGGCTCAGGGATGGCTCAGATCACAAACCCTAGATGCAGATGACTTTGAATTAATGCAGTGAAGCAAACATGTGGTATGAGATGCTATGATTGAACTTATGCATATGAAAAGATCACAAGCCATGGTGTGGATGGGTGAGGGCAAATTTGGGGTGTTTACACTCCCAAAGAAAGCCTTAATGAAGTTGAATGTCGATGGTATCGTCTTGCGACCCAGTGATTTGATAGTTAAAGATTTTGATGGGTCCAGAAGGTCTGTGTTCGGAGAAGTTGAGTTACCTGTGAAAATAGGGTCTCAAGTATTCAAGAGAACATTCTACGTCATGGATATTCAGCCCACGTACAGTTGCTTGCTGGGACGTCCTTGGATTCACGCTGCCGGAGCAGTAACTTCCACTTTGCACCAAAAGCTAAAGTACGTGGTTGATGGCCGAGTAATTACTGTGTGTGGGGAAGAAGATATCTTTGTGAGCCACCTATCAACTTTCAAATATGTGGAGATGGACGGAGAATTCCATGAAACACTGTGTCAGGCCTTCGAAGTAGTTAATGTCAGCATTTTGGCTCCAGTAGAGAGGAACAATGAGAAAGAAGGTACCTCCATTCACTCCTACAAACAGGCTAAGGAAGTGGTTCAGTCGGGAAGCGCCCAAGGCTGGGGCAAATTGCTGGAATTAGAGAAGAAAGATGATAAGTTTGGGCTTGGTTATCAGCCTAGTGGGTCTAACTGGCCTCAGAGTGGTAAAGCTATTACTTTCATAAGCGCTGGGATGCTTGACCGCAACCATATCTGTGCAACAAACAAAGAAGAAGACAGTGATGGCAGCTGGGACAACTGGATTCATCCGTGTGCACTCGGAGAGGAGCTCAAGAACTGGTCTACTGAAGACATCGTCCAAGTTACCTGTCAATCAGAGTAATTTATTTGTTTCCTTTTCTTATCATGCTGCATGTCAATCCTGCACTCTGCCCAAGGTGCACGGATCCATTTGTAGGGCCACCATGCTTTTTATGCATTTATATTTTACCATGAAATAAAGGACATTTTCAAGCAAATTGTGTTCTCTTTCTTTCGTTTTAAATTTTTCACAAAAAAAATAAAATGGCAATGTGTTATTCCTTTTCGTTTTGTGTTTGCATCTCTTTTAAAAAAAACAACAAAACAAATTCTGAAATGAGCACATCATCTGTGCAGTGATAACGTTCCTGCTATGACCACGCATGACTTTGACAATCCTATCTACCAAGCTGATGAAGGGGTTGAGGAAGACTGTGAACTCCCTGAAGAATTGGTCAGATTGTTGAAACAAGAGGAAAGGGTCATTCAGCCTCATCGGGAAGAAATAGAGATTATCAACATTGGGTCAGAAGAGTCAAAGAAAGAGATAAAGATTGGGGCCAGTCTGCAGGACGAGGTAAAGAAAGAGTTGATTGGTATGCTGCGTGAATATGTGGATATCTTCGCCTGGTTGTATTAAGATATGCCAGGGTTGGATACTGACATTGTTGTGCATAAGCTACCATTGAGAGAAGAGTGTCCTCCTATGAAACAGAAGCTGAGAAGAACTCGTCCTGACATGGCGATGAAGATCAAGGAGGAAGTTCAGAAACAATGGGATGCCGGATTCCTTGCCGTAACTAGTTACCCACCTTGGGTAGCTAATATTGTGCCTGTACCAAAGAAAGACGACAAAGTCCGGATGTGCGTTGATTACCGAGATCTAAACAGAGCAAGCCCAAAAGATAACTTTCCATTACCTCACATTGATGTGCTGGTAGATAACACTGCTCAATTCTCGGTATTTTCTTTCATGGATGGCTTCTCCGGGTATAATCAGATTAAGATGGCACCAGAAGACATGGAGAAAAAAACGTTCATTGCCCCGTGGGGTACATTCTGCTACAAGGTGATGCCCTTTGGTTTGAAGAACGCCGGGGAAACGTATCAGCGGGCTATGGTCACATTGTTCCACGATATGATACACAAGGAGATAGAATGCTATGTGGATGATATGATTGCCAAGTCCCGAGACAAAGAAAAGCATCTGGTCAATCTCAAGAAGCTGTTTGATAGACTGATAAAGTATAAGCTGAGATTGAACCCAAACAAGTGCACTTTCGGAGTGCGTTCCCGAAAACTGTTGGGTTTCATTGTTAGCCAGAAAGGAATCGAGGTGGATCGTGCAAAAGTAAAAGCAATACAAGATATGCCTGCACCGAAAACAGAAAAAGAAGTGCGCGTGTTTTTAGGGAGGTTGAACTACATTTCACGGTTCATATCTCATCTAACTGCCACGTGTGAGCCAATGTTCAAATTGATAAGAAAAGAGCAAACGGTCAGGTGGAATGAGGACTACCAAAGAGCCTTTGAAAAGATAAAAGAATATTTGCAGACACCTCCAATTCTAATGCCTCCAGTTCCAGGACGGCAACTTATCATGTACTTGGCTGTGCTAGAAGGGTCAATGGGGTGTGTTCTAGGCCAACATGACGAGTCTGGTCGAAAAGAGTACGCTATTTATTACCTTAGCAAAAAGTTTACCGACTGTGAATCTCGTTACTCACTGCTCGAGAAAACTTGCTGCGCTTTGGTATGGGCTGCTCACCGACTGAGACAATATATGTTGACCCATACCACACTGCTAATCTCAAAAATGGATCCTGTCAAGTATATCTTTGAGAAACCAGCGTTAACCGGAAGGGTTGCTAGGTGGCAGATGATCTTAATAGAGTATGACATATAATATACTTCTCAGAAAGCTATCAAAGGAAGTGTATTGTCGGATTATCTTGCACAACAACCTCTTGAAGATGACTATCAGCCAATGAAGTTTGATTTCCCAGATGAGGACATCATGTACCTCAATGCAAAAGATTACGAGGAACCACTTCCGGAGGAGGGGCCAGACCCTGAATCCAAATGGAAGTTGATGTTTGATGGGGCAGTCAATATCAACGGACATGGAGTTGGTGTTGTTCTTATCACTCACGAAGGTGTTCACTTTCCCTTCGCTGCCAGAATTACTTTTGGCTGCACCAACAATGAAGCAGAATACGAGGCGTGCATAATGGGAATAGAGGAGGCTATTAATCTTCGGATTAAGACCCTCGATATATTCGGAGATTCAGCCCTCGTTATCAACCAGGTTACCGGTAAGTGGTATACGCATCAAGAACACTTAATTCCTTATAGGGATTATGCCAGAAAACTATTGACGTTCTTCACAACGGTTAAACTTCAGTATATACCACGTGATGAGAATCAATTTGCCGATGCATTGGCTATTCTTTCTTCGTCCATCAAGGTCTTGTGTTGGAACTATGTGCCCAGGATTGACATTTCCCGGCTTGACGCACCAACTTATGCTTTCTCTGTAGACGCCGTGTCTGATGAGAAACCTCGGTACTTTGATATCAAGCTCTTCCTGAAAAAGCAAGAATACCCAGTTGGGGCATCATCCAACGACAAGAAGACCTTAAGACGACTTGCTGCTAGCTTCTTCTTGAATACATACGAGGTTTTGTATAAGAGGAACTTTGACATGGTCTTGCTCAGATGCGTGGATAGACACGAAGCAAGCCTGTTAATGTAGGAAGTCCACGAGGGATCTTTCGGTACTCATGAAGGAGGGCATGTTATGGCTATGAAGTTGTTGAATTCAGGGTACTATTGGATGATAATGGATGCAGACTGTTGTTCGTACGCCCGTAAGTGCCACAAGTGCCAAATTTATGCAAACAAGGTGCATGTTCCTCCAAGCCCGCTCAACGTCATGTCATCTCCTTGGCCCTTTTCTATGTGGGGCATTGACATGATCGGGAAAATAGAACCTACTGCTTCAAATGGTCATCGCTTCATCCTAGTTGCGATTGATTACTTCACTAAGTGGGTTGAGGCAGCATCTTATGCCAATGTCACTCGTCAAGTGGTAGCCCGATTTTTGAAAAGAGACATTATTTGCAGATACGAAGTGCCCGAGATAATCATTACTGACAATGGTTCCAACTTAAACAACAAGATGATGGCAGAGTTGTGTCAGGACTTCCAGATTCAGCATCACAATTCTTCTCCTTATCGACCAAAGATGAATGGTGCGGTAGAGGCAGCAAATAAGAATATCAAGAAGATTGTGCAAAAGATGGTTGTCACTTACAAAGATTGGCATGAGATGTTACCATTTGCGTTGCATGGGTACCGAACGTCAGTCAGGACGTCAACTGGGGCAACTCCTTTCTCATTGGTATATGGTATGGAGGCAGTCTTGCCTGTTGAAGTAGAAATTCCTTCATTACGAGTGATGATGAATGTGAAGCTAGATGAGGCTGAATGGGTACGTGCTCGGTACAATCAGCTATGCCTAATTGAGGAAAAGATTTTAGCGGCTATCTGTCATGGTCAGCTTTATCAGAGGAGAATGAAGTGAGTATTCGACCAACGAGTACGTACTCGGGAGTATCAAGTAGGAGAGCTTGTGCTCAAGAGGATTGTTCCTCCAGGTTCAGATCACAGGGGCAAGTGGACCCCAAACTACGAAGGACCATTCATAGTGAAGAAAGTTTTCTCAGGCGGAGCACTGATGCTCACCACCATGGATGGAGAAGATTTCCAATCCCCTGTTAACTCGGACGCAGTTAAAAAATACTTCGCATAAAAAGACCCGCTGGACACAAAAACATAATTAAAGTCCAGGCAAGAAAAGGGCATCCCGACGAGCTAAAAACAGAATAAAAAGCTTGGGAAAAAGTTAGGGAAAATAAATAAAAAAATGTACACCCGCTGAGTTGAAAAGCCCCATCGGACGGCTCAGGCAAAAAAGGGTATCCCGGTGGATTGAAAACCCGAAAGGGCGATCCACGCAAAACAAGGGAATAAGCGAACAACTGCGATCCGAGTAATATGAACCAAATCATCGTTTCGTACAACTTGACAAATATCAGAAGGATAGGAATCAGTCCCCTCATCTTTTCAGAAAACAAAGGCAAGAATTGAGAGTTTTGAAGACATGCTGGTCATAGCAAGAAGGAAACTCATTGGGATTCCGTGCCCATTGCCATTAGGATAATTTATTTTCTCAATTTTATGGTAGCTACCTCTTTCTAGGTAGTTGCTTCCTAATGTAAAAAACTTTTCCTATTCAGAGGCCTTTCAATAAAAGAATATTCAGTCAAAAAGTTGTGTCGTGTTTACTTTTGCTTGCGAAAATGTCCTGAATTTTTGGCAAAAAATAGCATTGCATTTAAACCATGGTGATATTTGAAAGAAAAATGACCATGCAGGGAAACATTTTAAATTTTCTTTGAATGTCGGGTGATGATGGATGAACAGATCATACCATGCAAGTCCCCGGGGCACATATGTGTTTTCTGTTGTTGCAGGTTTTGCAGGATGGCGTCACATTTTCCCAAACAGAATTTTCCCAGCTAAGTCACGGCAGGTGGGATCCCCAAGCAAATTATTTTTCACCATTGGAGTATGCCTAGCAGGCAGTAGGAGTCCCATTCCCCATAGAGTTTAACTGTCAAAACTCTTTTCACAAACAAAGGATATTTGAGGAAGCATCTCCCCAGCCGTGCTGAAATATCGTCATTTCCCCCGCAGAGTTCCATGGTTGAGATACAACCATCATGAAAGTATTCTCCAACACTCATCCGTGTTCATACTTTATTGTTGCTCGTCTGCATTTCTCAACGCTCGTCTGTGTTATCACTTTGGTATTGCTCGTTTGCTTTCCCCAGCAGTTGCCCATGGTTGTAATCCTTGTTGCTCGTCTGCACTTCCCAACACTCGTCTGTGTTTGATATTTGATGTTTGTTGTTGCTCGTCTACACTTCCCAAAACTCGTCTGTGTTTGTTATCTGTTTGAAGCTCGTCTGCATTGTTTGGATACTCGTCTGTATCATTCCCCGCACTCGTCTGTGTTAGCTTGTATCCGTATGTGTTGATTTGATAATTACCCTGGTACCCGTCTGTATTGCTACCCCAAATGCTCGTATGTGTTTGAATTTCTGGTACTCGTCTATACCAGTGGCTGATATTCGTCTATATCATTGCCTGAAGGGCTAGTCTGTATTTCTCAGATCATCGTCTGATATTCGTTTGTATCGTTGAATTATGGCACTCGTCTGTGTTCTCTTGATGATCATCCAATACTCGTCTGTGTTGAAGAGGTTTGAAGTCCTGACAGTGGGATTAAACTTCAAAATGGTTACCGGTCCTGGCGTAACAGGTTTATCTGAAGGAGGATCATCTGTCTCAAGCACCACTTATTAATGTTGCACCTGGCGTAACAGGTTTGCTCGAAGAAGGCTCGTCTGTCTTAGACCATATATCCATGGATAGTATATGAAGAGGGTTCGTCTATCCTGATTATGCATGTCTATCCCGCAGACTTAAGTGCATCACCGGTCCTGGCGTAACAGGTGTATCCGAAGGAGATTCGTCTGTCTCAAGTCATATGTTTGGCAAAATATGTGAGGACTCGTATGTCCAGTTCCTGGCGTAACAGGATTGTTCGAAGAAGACTCGTCTGTCAAAGTATTCTTATTCCAAATAACAGTTTCAACTTGGAAGGAGCTCGTCTACTTTCTCTCCACTTCAGTCACCAAAGCGTCATTTGGTTGGGTTTATTTCCCAGTGCTTGCATTCTCTAGCAGAGTGCAAATTTCAGGTTTTTCTTGGTATTCAACCACAGTTTATCTTGAACGGTCGATAGCCCGTGCTACCGTCCTTTTCAGATTAATAGTTGCTTGAATAGGGGCAGCTGTAACACCCCAAATTTTCCCTCTTCTTTTTTAAGCATCATCATCATACCATAATCATCATAGGCATATCATATCCTTGTCATCTTAGCATGTAAAGATGAGGCATAACATTCTCATGACTTAACATTAGGCATATGATCATTTGTGGAGGGATTTGAGGCATCACAAGCTATAATAAGAGGCCTAATGGACTTGCTCAAGTCCTATGAGGAGTCTACATTGCATTCACAATCTTAAGATCATTCACAAAAGCCCATGAGGTGGGAGGATTATCAGGGAATTCAAGCTAGGGCAAAGCTCCTACACAATGACCCCAAATTAGGGTTTGAGTTTCAAGCATGAAAACTTTGTGACTTTGGCCATTTCATTTGGGCAAAGTCTTTCATATATTAAGAGGATCCTAGGGATGAAATTTGGTGGGAAAATTCCTTGTGGAAGTCAGATATTTCTTCAGTTGCTTGTAAATGAAGAAATTGGTCAACTGGGCATTCTAAAAGTCAACTGTGAAATTTCAAAGGGTCCAACCCTATTTTTCAAGTCAAGGGATGTTCTTATAACATTATAAGAGGTTTGGCAAGACTAAAGATCAAGAATCAAGAGGTTTTGAGGTGTTTTGTATTTTTGGCATGTGATTGGTCATGAAACTTGCCATTTTTAGTAACCTTTTGCCCTAATTTTCAAGTGTACATAACTTGGTGAAAAAAGCTTCAAATGAATTGCCACCAACCATGAAAATTGAAGATTAAAGTCTCCCATTTTTAAAAAGTACAAGTACTTTCTCATAGCCCTCATGGTTTGTGAGATGAGGCCTTCGAAAATCACTAGTTTTTTAGGGCATGACATGAATTTTAAGCCTCCTCCAAATGCAAAACCTCATGTAACTTGTTTTCAAGTGGTTTGATGGACAAATTAATATCATAATGCTTCAAGGCAATACATGTGAAGAATTTTTGCCCAAGGAAACAAACAATTTCGTGCATGAGAGATGGGATATTTCACAAGTTGCAAATTTGCATGATCACACAAAGTGCGTGACTCTCACATCCAAGGGCCAAGATACCTCCAGTTATGAACCAAGGGCTGGATTGTGATTGAACATAAGCAAGGAAAGAGAGGATAGCACAAGTGTTTCATGACTTCACACCAATCTTGCATTTTTTGCAAAATCATCCTCACACTCTCCTCTCAAGTGCATTTTTCTTCATTCCCTCAGCATTGAACATTGGCATGATATAAAAGAGAATTAGGGTTTCCATTTGCTCAGATTCACCACATTTCTCTCACTTGAAAGTTTTTGCTCATTCTTCATTTCTCTTCGAATCACTCTCTACACTCACTCATTGTCAAAACATTTGCATATTCTTCATCCTTAGA
Source organism: Lathyrus aphaca (assembly GCA_963966055.1). NCBI lineage: Eukaryota > Viridiplantae > Streptophyta > Magnoliopsida > Fabales > Fabaceae > Lathyrus > Lathyrus aphaca. Next base: position 279,261,200 of record OZ014523.1, read on the forward strand.
GTGTAAGGATCACAAATTCTCCATCATTTTAACCTGGAAGCAAGGATTTCATACAATGCCATTCTGAAGCAAGATAGTTTGAAACTCACAATTCAAGGAGATCTAAAGCTCTGCTTGCATTTATTTTGCAAACAGAGAAGTTAAGGAGGAGATCTACACGTGGCTGAGGGTTTTCTTGAAGGATTTGAGAAGGTTCAATTTCAGGTTAGCTCCCAAATTTATTTTTCCAGATCTTGTTTTTAGGGGTGTGCATTATGATCTTCTTGTTATCCTTAATCTAATGATGTATTTAGATTTTGAAATGGTGTTGAAATGAAGGCAAGCTTAGGATCTGAATTTTTGAGATCCAAATTGTTTCTCTTCGATTCAGTTTATGTGTGTTAGTTCATGTGATTTTGATGATTGATTTGTGTTATGCTTGGCTCTAGGATCATTTTGATATGCAGTTTGCTCGTTTTCATGATGGTTTGGAGTTCTGCAACTTGGGGCTCGCCGGAGAAGACGATTGACGCTTCTCCGGCCGGTAGGGTTTAGGTTAGGGCTAATTAGGGTTTTAGCTTGTCCAGATTATATCCTGGCCGTTAGATCTAGGTTAATTAACTTAATTATGTTTTATTTATTTAATTAATTAGGATTTCCATAACTTTAAAACATATCCGTCAGATTTCATTTAATTAGTGAATTTAAATTTGATACGTTGGATTTGATTACTTCTCAGTCTTGTTGACTTCACTTATAAGCCTTTGGATCTGATGACTTTGTGCGTGAGCCTTTAGATGTGTATACTTTCTCATTTTGGTTTGACTGGGCCTCAGTTGTTCTATTCGAACCTCCTCTCTCATTAAGCCCATTGGATTTGAACTGGATTAATTGATATACGCACCCCCTGGCCTAATTTCTTTATTTCTTTTTCTTTTTGTTTTCATTTTAATTCCAGTTTGCTTTTTAATTTTTAAAAATAGAATTAGGTCTCCAAAAATCATAAAAAAGTTCATGAGTGTTTCTTTTAGTTTTCTCTAATTTTTGGTTTTTTTATTTTTCATTTATTTTTAATTGTCACGCAGAAATTAATTGTTTCTTTTATTTAATTGATTTTATTTCATTTTGAAGCATGCTGACTTGTTCATTTTCCATCTTGATCATTATTTTGAATTTTTAGGTGATTCTTTTTGCTCTGGATTCATGATGAGATGTAGTTTATTGGTGATTTTTGTTCTGATTTTTAGAATTTTGTTTAATTGATTTTGGTCTCTAACTTGTGCATGAAGCTTTCTAACCCTAATCCATGTTTGAAATTTTATTTGAATGGTTAAGCTTCTGATTTTGATCCCCACCTTTTGTAATGTTGATATGGTATTATTGAAGATCATTTGTGCAAGTTTGTGGAATTTTTGGATGCTTACTTGAATTAACTTGAATTTTTTGTTCCTTACTTGTCCCTTTTTGCTTCGTTTGGGTCATATGTTCACTCCTTATCTTAGAAGGGCACTTGTGCCAACTTCTTCAGGTTGTTTAGGGCCATCATAGGTTGTTGATACCTCTGGTCTTGAGTTGGTGTTTGTACCTTTGGAAATTTTGTGATTTGTTTGTCTTTGAAATCCTTTCATTCTTATGTATGCTCACTTCATTTCTCTTGTTTCTTTGCTTCCCATGGTATAAATTTTTGAGTGTGCACCTCTTCTCTTCATCTCATGTGGTTCTTAGGCACTTTCTTAACATGTTAGGATTCTGGTTTGGCACTTTGTGATGTTGCTTTGACTATTTTTCTTTGCATGTTTACTTTGTTTTGTCATAGTGGTTCATAATGCTTCATGTTGAGTTGTGTGGTTCTCTTCTCATTCTTGTGCTTTGAGTTTGCATTTGGCGTTTGTGTTTATGACTTCACTTCTGGTTGTGTGGTTTTGGTTTGATATTATGTCCACTTTGTGTTGCATTTATGTTTGTGTCACTAACCATTTCAGGGGCTTTGGTAAGTGAAAGGTGTGGATGTGATTCCAACATCTCCAATTCTTATCTCTTCTTCTTTCTTCATCAATGCTAATTCTATGATTGTTGGGCTTATGGCTTACTTCCTTCTTCTCCTATTCTTCTTCTTCTTCTTCTTCTTCTTCTTCTTCTTTTCTTTCCTTCTTCTTCATTAGGATATAATGCAAACCTCACTAACCTAGGATTTTCTATGCATGATAACAATTAGGATTCATTAGTCCCCCATTAGATTTTACCTTTGAGATCCTTTTGGTGCTCTCTCTCTCTCTTCTCATCTTCAAACTTAACTTTAAGTCACTTTAATAAATGACGAGTCTTCTCATGTGACACGAGACTTTGCTATGAGATACTTGCACGCGTTCCTTTTCGGGCCGAGGTGTAAGATATCCCTCGTGGTGGATAGGTATTAGCATGAGATTACCTCAAAAAGAAAAGCATAAAAAACAATTCTTAACCAAAAATCACAAAAACACTTAATAAATGCCAGTAGGTCAGTGTGTTTGAGCCTTCACTTGTGGGACTAGATTTGGGGATTTCCTCCATAGATAGGTGTGCCTCTTGCACATTCCATTTCGGGATGATGTGAGACGTACACATCCCATTGAGTAAGACTTAGGAACCTTTACCTATGCAAACTTCAAAACAGAAAACTCATAAAAAAAACAAACCAACAATAAGCATCTTTCCTTCGGGAATTCTTTTCTCATTTCCTTCGCTCCATCCGCGAACTTGCTCCTACTTATCACATTGCAAGACGGTTACACACTCGTCATCCGAGCCTGCAACACCTGAGCATTGACATAGGCAGTTCAAGCCTTAAGACACAAGCAATCCTTTCCACCCCTAGCTAGGGGAACTACGGCGAATCTGATCCTCATTGTCCAGATGAGGTATGTAGGCAGTGGGGTAGGGTCCGTTCGAGTAAATCTTTATTTTCCCTACATTTTTTTCCTTTTCATTTCTTTTTCAGTTCCCTTTTCTTTTCTTTTATCCAGTTTCAGTTCCTTTTCTTTAGCAGCAGCTTTCATTTCTTCACCCTTTGAAACAATTTTCTTTGCAAGCGTGGATCCCGTCGGGTACGGCAGACGATCTGGGTGCTAATACCTTCCCAGGTCGTAACCGACTCCCGAACTCAGTCTCTTTGGTTTGCAGGACCCGTGTCCTTCCTCTTCTTTTCCTCTGGTTTGTGTAGCATTACCATTCCCATTCCTTCGGGATAAAAATGCCTGGCTGGCGACTCTATTCTTTTCCGCGCCACTTTCGCGTTTGTACCAGGATGGAAATCCGGGGAGCGACAGCTGGTATACCGGCCTAAGGCGATAACCAGAAACACAAAGACTGACCTCAGACAGACTTTGCAAAAGAGACAAACTGACCTCGAGCAATAAGCTCAATAAAGGACTATCATCCTCGAATGATAACCACAACAGAAACAAACAAGACCAACCTGGGAAGGACTTGAAGAAAAGAATGCCATCCTCGAATGACAATTCTCAAAAGATCCTCGGATCTAACACGAAACCATCCTCGAATGGAGACGCACTGGTATACCGGCCTCAGACGATAACCAGAAACACAAAGACTGACCTCAGACAGACTTTGCAAAAGAGACAAACTGACCACGATCAATAAGCTCAAAAAAGGACTATCATCCTCGAATGATAACCACAATAAAAACAAACAAGACCAACCTCGGAAGGACTTGAAGAAAAGAATGCCATCCTCGAATGACAATTCTCATAAGATCCTCGGATCTAACACGAAACCATCCTCGAATGGAGACACACTGGTATATCGGCCTCAGGCGATAACCAGAAACACAAAGACTGACCTCAGACAGACTTTGCAAAAGAGACAAACTGACCTCGATCAATAAGCTCAAAAAAGGCCTATCATCCTCGAATGATAGCCACAACGAAAAAACAAGACCGACCTCGGAAGGACTTGAAGAAAAGAATGTCATCCTCGAATGACAATTCTCAAAAGATCCTCGGATCTAACACGAAACCATCCTCGAATGGAGACGCACTGGTATACCGGCCTCAAGCGATAACCAGAAACACAAAGACTGACCTCAAACAGACTTTGCAAAAGAGACAAACTAACCTCAATCAATAAGCTCAAAAAAGGAATATCATCCTCGAATGATAACCACAACAGAAACAAACAAGACCAACCTCGGAAGGACTTAAAGAAAACAATGCCATCCTCGAATGACAATTTTCAAAAGATCCTCGGATCTAACACGAAACCATCCTCGAATGGAGACGCACTGGTATACCGGCCTCAGGCGATAACCAGAAACACAAAGACTGACCTCAGGCAGACTTTGCAAAAGAGACAAACTGACCTCGATCAATAAGCTGAAAAAAGGACTATCATCCTCGAATGATAACCACAACAAAAACAAACAAGACCAACCTCGGAAGGACTTGAAGAAAAGAATGCCATCCTCGAATGACAATTCTCAAAAGATCCTCAGATCTAACACGAAACCATCCTCGAATGGAGACGCACTGGTATACCGGCCTCAGGCGATAACTAGAAATAAGATGGGAATATAACAAGATGGAGCGGGATCATTGTACACAAACGAGAGCCCAGGCAAACAGGGCCGTTGTACCAAACGGGAACCTGCGACGCGATCGTTGTACCAAACAAGACGCGAAATAAGTGACAAACACTGACTTGCAAAGACAAGAATGTCTAAAAAATGATGTTGGTATCCTCTGTGCGGAGTACTTTAGGTTGAGAAGATGTTATAGGTCGTATGTAATATACCTCAAAACTGCCCCATGCTAGCATGCATATGTTTGGATTTATGGCGAAATGCTCCATGATGATGGAAATGCTACGCTTTTGAGGATGCAAATGTAATGATGATTATGCAAATGCAAATGAAAAAGGGGGTCTCCTGATGAGGAGACTGCAAGTATCCCAGATGGCTTGGCTGGGGGAGGGACTGATGATCACTGCCCTGATCTGATCCATCCTGATGAGGAGGGGACAACCCTGCGGGGAAAGTTGTCAATGCCACACCGACTCTGAACAACCGCCATTGCCAAAAATAAATTGGACTTTGAGATTGAAGTGCCAAGACCCTGCTAGATATGGACCCTTCTTAAACTCTGATGGGGAAGTAAGGACCTCCTGACTCGGCTGGGAACCAAAGGCATGATACTGCTGAGGAAGCAGCTGCTGGGGAGGAAAGACATTCCTTATACTGCTGAGGATTGCCCCTGTCTGAAGGGAAACTTCGGCTTGGGGATGACACCCACCTTTTTCTACCTTGCTGGGAGAAATTTCAACTTCCAGTTTACTGGGGATGATTGGAGACACCCTGGGAGACACCTGCTCCTGTTCAACCATAGAGAAATGCTTCTCCTGGGAATTTTCTTGAGCTCTGTTAGCAACACCAGTACATGTACCTGCATGAACACAATCGATAGTACCTGCAACATGGAGAGTTAGTTTGGGACCGTCCGTCCCCAGGCTCGTAGTATGAATCATTATCTGGGTATCTCGACACCCTTTCAGAGTTCTATTAAATGTTTTCGTCCTCCTGCACAAGTTAGAAAGCATTCATATGTTCACAACACAATGTAAATCACAATTTGCTAGACGTTTTCGCAATCAATCAATGCTAGATGAGTAAAGCAAAAACAAGAAGCAAAATAGTCAAATTAACTGAAGTTGAAATTTTATTGATTTGGAAAAAAGGCCATGAATAGGCAATACAAAGGAAGCAGTTCCCTGGAAAGAGGAAACAGCCAAAAAGGAAAACAAACTATCCTGTTGGCAATGTGAGAAGTGGATCTCATCAAGTCTCAACCCGATTATGACTCGTATATCTTCAAGACGCTCCGCTCGCTCTTCCTCTTGAGTAAAAGTAAATGAACTGATCTTCCACCCTTAGGATAGCCTCAACTGTATATAGGTTACGGATCTCGCAGATCGCAGTCATTCGTGTTAATCCATCTTTTGCGTGGATCAACTTTTCAGGTTTTCAATCCACCGGGATACCCCTTTTTGCCTGAGTTGTCCGATGTGGATTTTCAACTCAGCGGGTGTACATTTTTTCAAGATTTCCCTAACTTTTGCCCGAGCCTTTTATTCTATTTTTGGCTCGACAGGATGCCTATTTTTGCCTGGATCTTTATTCTGTTTTTATCCAGCGGGTCCTTGTTACACGAAGTATTTTCTTACCGCGTCTGCGTTGAGAGGGGATTGGAAGTCTTCTCCGTCCATGGTTGTCAGCATCAAGGCTCCGCCTGAGAAAACCTTTTTAACCACGAACGGTCCTTCATAGTTGGGTGTCCACTTGCCCCTGTGATCATTAAGAGGAGGAAGAATCCTTTTCAGCACTAAGTCACCTGGCATGTACCTTTGTGGTCGTACCTTCTTGTCAAAAGCCTGCTTCATCCGCCGTTGATACAACTATCCATGGCATACAACTGCTAGACGTTTCTCTTCAATGAGGCTCAATTGATTATATCTGGATCGGAGCCACTCAACTTCATCTAGATTGATGTCCATCATCAACCTCAACGAGGGGATTTCCACTTCAATTGGTAGGACTGCCTCCATACCATACACCAGTGAGAACGGGGTTGCCCCTGTTGACGTACGTACTGAAGTTCTGTACCCATGAAACGCAAATGGTAGCATCTCATGCCAGTCCTTGTATGTCACAACCATCTTCTGCACAATCTTCTTGATGTTCTTATTGGCCGCTTCGACGGGGCCATTCATCTTCGGGCGATATGGAGAAGAGTTGTGATGCTCTATTTTGAAATATCGACACAAGTCAGCCATCATCTTGTTGTTAAGATTAGAACCATTATCAGTAATGATCCTTTCAGGAATTCCGTACCGGCAAATTATGTCTCGTTTAATAAACCGGGCTACCACTTGTTTAGTGACATTGGTGTAAGATTCCGCTTCAACCCACTTCGTGAAATAGTCTATAGAAACCAGGATGAAGCGATGACCATTAGAAGTTGTCGGCTCGATCTTGCCAATCATATCAATGCCCCACATAGCGAATGTCCATGGTGAAGACATGACACTCAACGGATTCGGAGGCACATGGACCTTGTCGGCATAAATTTGACACTTGTGGCATTTACGGGAGTATTTACAACAATCGGATTCCATGGTAATCCAATAGTATCCCGATCTCAACAATTTTTTGGCCATGGCATGTCCTCCAGCATGGGTACCAAAGGAGCCTTCATGGACCTCCTGCATCAACAGGTCTGCTTCGTGTCTATCCACGCATCTGAGCAGCACCATGTCGAAGTTTCGCTTGTACAGCACACCATCTTGATTCAAGAAGAAACCTCCTGCCAGTCTTTTGAGGGTCTTCTTATCCTTACTAGATGCCCCAGCCGGGTATTCTTGAGCCTTCAGGAATTGCTTGATATCATGATACCAAGGCTTGTTATCTTCACCATCATCGACTGCAAAGACATAAGTTGGTCTTTCAAGACGAGAGACCGTAATTCGAGGCACGAAATTCTCTTGACAAACTTTAATCATGGACGACAAAGTTGCTAGAGCATCGACGAATTGGTTTTCATCTCGAGGAATATAATTCAATTTGACTTTGGTGAAGAAAGTTAGCATCCTCTTGACATAATCTCTGTGAGGAATCAAATGAGGTTGATGAACCAGCCACTTGCCATTGACTTGATTTACCACCAAAGCAGAATCTCCGAAGATCTCGAGATTTTTGACTCGCAAGTCGATTGCCTCTTAAATCCCCATGATACAAGCTTCATATTCTGCCTCATTGTTAGTGCATTCGAAAGTCAACCGAGCAGCTAAAGGTGTATGGACCCCTTCGGGAGAGATGATAACAACACCTACTCCATTTCCATTCATGTTCACAGCCCCGTCAAACATCAACTTCCATTTGGATTCAGGGTCTGGCCCCTCCTCCAGAAGCGGTTCTTCGTAGTCTTTCGACTTGAGGAACATGATGTCCTCATCTGGAAACTCAAACATCATGGGTTGATAATCATTGATTGTTTGCTGAGCCAAGTATTCTGACAACACACTTCCCTTGATTGCCTTTTGCAAGGCGTATTATATATCATACTCTGTTAGTATCATCTGCCACCGGGCTACTCTTCCTGTCAGAGCTGGCTTTTCGAAGATGTATTTCACAGGATCTATCTTGGAAATTAAGAGAGTAGTGTGAGTCAGCATGTACTGTCTTAGTCGGCGAGTAGCCCATGCCAAAGCGTAGCAAGTTTTCTCGAGTAGTGAGTAACGCGTCTCACAATCGGTAAACGTTTTGCTAAGGTAATAAATGGCGTGCTCTTTTCGACCAGACTCGTCCTGCTGACCTAGCACACATCCCATCGATCCTTCAAGCACGGTAAGATACATAATCAAAGGTCTCCCTGGCACTGGAGGCATAAGAATTGGAGGTTCTAACATGTATTCTTTGATTCGGTCAAAGGCTTGCTGGTAGTCTTCGTTCCATTTAATGACCTGATTCGGTCAAAGGCTTGCTGGTAGTCTTCGTTCCATTTAATGACCTGATTCTTCCTCATAAGCTTAAAGATGGGCTCACACGTGGCCGTTAGGCGAGAAATAAACCGTTCAATGTAGTTTAGTCTCCCTAAGAAGCCACGCACTTGCTTTTCAGTCTTCGGCTCAGGCATCTCTTGGATAGCTTTCACTTTGGTTGGATCAACCTCAATTCCTCGCTCACTAACAATGAAGTCGAGTAACTTGTCAGAATGGACCCCGAAGGTACACTTATTCGGATTCAACCTCAGTCTAAACTTCCGGAGTCTGTCAAACAACTTTGCTAGATTAACCAAGTGCTCTTCCTCTGTTTGGGATTTTGCTATCATATCATCAACATAAACCTCAATTTCATGATGAATCATGTCGTGAAATAGCGTCACCATTGCCCGTTGATAAGTGGCTCCAGCATTCTTCAAACCAAATGGCATGACCTTGTAACAGAAGGTGCCCCAAGGCGTGATGAAGGTTGTCTTTTCCATGTCATCAGGAGCCATCTTAATATGATTATAGCCGGAAAATCCGTCCATGAAGGAGAACACGGAAAACTGAGCAGTATTATCGACGAGCACATCTATGTGAGGTAGAGGGAAGTCATCTTTGGGGCTAGCCTTATTCAAATCCCTGTAGTCCACACACATCCTGACTTTACCGTCTTTCTTGGGAATCGGCACAATGTTAGCAACCCACGGAGGGTAACTGGTCACGACCAAGAATCCAACATCAAACTGTTTTTGTACTTCTTCTTTTATTTTAATTTCCATATCTGGACGTGTGTGCCTCAACTTTTGCTTCACAGGAGGGCAATCTTCTCTGAGAGGCAGTTTGTGTACCACAATGTCAGTGTCTAAACCAGGCATATCTTGGTAGGACCATGCGGAGACATCAACATACTCTTGAAGCATAGCAATCAAACGAGTCTTGACAGATTCTTCTAATGCGGCCCCGATCTTGACTTCTTTCTTATCTTCTTCAGTACCCAGGTTTATTACTTCGACAGCTTCTTCGTGCGGCTGAATCATCTTCTCCTCCTGTTTAAGAAGTCTGGCCAATTCTTCAGGTAGTTCGCAATCCTCTTCACCTTCCTCATCGGCTTGATAAATTGGATTGTCGAAGTCATACTCAGCCATAACAGGGTCGTCATTGATAAGATCCTGTGACGAGCACCTGCATGAATGGTGATTCATGCAAGGCTTTAGCAACAACTTGAGAAAATGAGAAACATTGCCAATTTAAAACTTTTCTTTCTTTTTGAAAAGAAAAAAGAAAAAATGAAAGACAGAGAACAACATGAATGAATGTGAAACGTCAGCTTTATTTATGATTGTGTTAAGAACAAATGAACCCTTACAGAGAGCTACTATGCCCCGGGGAAGACATAGTGCTTGAATACAGGAAAAACTGAAACAAAAAATTATTACTCTTCGAAAGAGGTGACCAAAATAAGCCTTTCTGATGTCCAATTGCTAAGCTGAGTCCCTGGAACGGCAGGCCTGATCCATTCATCTAGGTCATAGTCACTATCGACTGCGTCATCCTGCACAGCACTGATATTTCCATAGTCTACCACTCTCGCACTCGTGAAAGTGATCGGGCTCTGACAACCTTTAGCACTTGGTCCAGACGATGACTTCCCAGGATGATATCCAATTCCGAACATATCTTTCTTCTCTGGCAATTCTACTGGACTGCTCCAGCCTTCTCGTACCCTAGATTCTACCAATTCAAGCGCTTGCTTATAAGAGGCTATGGACACCCCCTTCTTCGGTTCTTTAGGAGAAGTTGCCACTGCAGAGGCTTGTTCAGTCTTCAAGGACTCAAAAGCCTGACATGGAGTCTCAACTATTTCGCCGTCCATCTCCACATACTTGAATGAAGCCAGATGACTAACGAAAATATCTTCTTCCCCACTGACAGTTACAATTTGACCCTCCCAGACGAACTTTAGCTTTTGGTGGAGTGTGGACGATATGGCTCCTGCTGAATGTATCCAAGGTCTCCTGAGCAAACAACTGTATGCATGTTGGATATCCATTACGTAGAACGTGGTATTAAAGATCTGTGGACCTACTTTAATGGGTAACTCCACCTCCCCGAACACCGATCTCCTCGACCCATCAAATGCTCGAACTACCAGGTTGCTTGGCCTTAGAACTACTCCATCATAATCCAACTTCATCAGTGCTTTCTTAGGTAAGACATTCAACGACGATCCAGTATCTACCAACACGTAAGAGAGTACTGCACCTTTACATTCTAAAGAGATATGCAATGCCTGATTATGAGCACGCCCTTCAGAAGTCAGATCCAAGTCCGTGAAACCCAATCCGTGACTGGCATTGATGCTGGATACCACCGCTTCCAACTGATTTACTGAAATATCCTGAGGCACGTACGCCTTGTTCAGAATATTCAGGAGAGCCTTCCTGTGAGAATCAAAACACATGAGCAAGGAAAAGATGGAAATCTTCGACGGTGTCTGCTGCAGATGGTCCACAATCTTGTAGTCGCTCTTTTTGATAATCCTCAGAAATTCTTCAGCTTCTTTATCGAAAGTAAGGTCTGGATCAGTTGCTGGTGCGGGATCGGTGACAACCACTGGCTGCTTCCCTCTTGCTCTAGCCTGGGCTTCTGCGGTGTCTCTGGGTGGTATCACATTATTTCTTAGTGTTTCTGGCGCAAACAACCTTCCACTTCTAGTAAAGCCCCCCACTCCAACATTTTCTACTTGAGCTGGGGTTATACTAGACGTGGCCAACTCTTGCTTCTGGCTGTTACAGTATACTTCACCACCATAATTCCAAGGAATAGCTCTATCACTTTGATACATTACCGGTCCTGCTGTGGTGATGGTTATCGGTGCCGCTCTGGCCTGTGAAGGAACTTGATATGGATCGTAGAAGAGAGTTATGGTGGAGACTTCGCTTTGGATTCCCGCCTTTTACAATCTTGTCAAACTGCAACACTCCTTCATCAATCATGCTTTGTATTCCCGCCTTTAACTGCTCACACCCATTTGTAGCTTCAGCACATTCTGGACAATCTTCTTCACATCCAGGAAAGATGCCTTTCTTTGACAAGCAAACTTTAACAACATTCAACGGAGTCTGAAGGTCATTGACATCACATACCAATTTCAGATTCTCCCCTTCATCAACTGCCCCAACCGTACCTCTGTGAGGAGGCATGGGGTTCTGAATTAAATTAGGAGTAGGAGCAAAGTTGATTGCTTTAGAATCCAACAGGTCTTGAACAACATGCTTCAGTGCTTTGTAGTTCTCTGTGGTATGCCCGGGAGCTCTGGAATGAAATTCACATCTGGCATTTGTATCATAGCCCTCGGGGATCTGGCCTGGCTTCGGGGGTTGTAGAGTTCGGAGTTGAACCATCTGAAGTTGTAGAAGATTCTTCAAAAGCTGTGAATAGGACATCGGCGGAGCTTCGAAATTTCTTTCTTTGGGCCTCTGGGGGTAATATGGACGAGGAGCTCTTTGCTGATACCCTTGCGAGCGTTGTGACTGCGGTGGTTGGACTTGCTGTTGAACAGGTGAAGTTGAGATATTGACAGGGGCCACTTGTTGATAAAATCCTCTGTTGATTCCTCCCCTCTGCGCGTACACCGCACCATTCTCTCCTTCTCTTCTTTTTACGAAGGGTTTCTTAATACCAGAACTTGAAGCGCCCCCGTTCTGAATCTTCCCTTGCTTGATCCACCTTTCTATCCTTTCGCCAGTCAAAATGATATCTGAGAATCCACTTGAAGAATATCCAGCTAGCCTTTCCATGAAATGCCCAGGGAGGATATCCAGGAATAGGTCTACCATTTCTCTCTCCAACAAAGGCGGTTGCACTCGAACGGCCACTTCACGCCACCTTTGTGCGTAATCCTTGAAACTCTCTGAGCTCCTCTGAGTCAAACTCTTAAGTTGGGTGCGACTGGGCACCATGTCAATATTATACTGATACTGCTTGAGGAATGCTTCTCCCAATTCCTTCCAGTTTCTTACATAACTTCTCTCCAGCTTCATATACCATTCCAAGGACCCTCCAGAGAGACTATCCTGGAAGTAGTACATCCAGAGCTTTTCATCCCGAGTATGGGCAGCGATCTTCCGATAGAATGCCTACAAGTGAGTCTTTGGGAAGGAACTACCATTGTAGTTGTCAAAAGCGGGCGGCCTGAATTTGTGAGGAATAACCACCCCGGGGACTAGGCCCATGTCAGACACATCTATCCCTAAAGTATCTCTACACTCGAGGGCTTTGACTTTCTCAGCAAGCACCAAAAAATCATTAAGATTTCCTTCTCCAGCGAACCCCATGTCATTGTTGAAATAAGGGAATTGATCCTCCTGCCTGTCTTGTACTGGAACGAAATTTGTCGTGCCTGGTTCTGGAATATGAGGTCCACCTGGGCCATTGCTGGTGTTGGGAGGAGCCCCTTGCCCGTCAGAAGTGGTCACAGGAGTATTAGTCTGAGGAGGGTTGAGCCCTTGAATTGCATTCCTTAACTCTTGTTGTCCTTGAGCCATGCCTTGCATCATGGTCATGAACTCTCCCATTCTGGTGCGAAACTCATTAAGCTCTATTTGCATAGCGTCCATGACTGTCCTCTGATTGCTGCGAGTTGCGTAGCGATGCAGGATATCTTGTCGGAGATGCCGGGTCTTGGCAGCTCTCGCAATCTTTGCATGTAACACAAATAAATTAAGCATCCTGTAGAAAAACCTGCAAAAACAAAGAAAAAATGCAAATGATGCGTATGCAATGCAATGTGTTCCTTTTATTCCCAAGTCTTTCCCTATTTCCGGTCCTGGCATTAAGAGAATAATAATTAGGAAGAAGACCCAAGAAATATTCAAATACAAATGATGGTCGTGCAAAATTGGTGCTCATTACCCCGTGTCGGTGCAACAAATAACGAACAAGAGATTCAAAACAAAGTCAATCACATAAACTGAAGTTTGAAACAACAAAGTCCCCGAAGGGTGCCAATCAAAAGAACAACAAAGTACATCAAAGAAAAGGAATCCCAAATCAAGCATGTGGGTAATCCAAGTACAATAACATGAAACTAAACCCTAGGGAACTCTAAGTCTTGCAGCCTCCAGCTAAGACGCTTGACATTCTGGAACAACTGAACGATATTCGGATGATCAGGCTCCTGGATGAGTCTCTGGATGAGGAGGTCCCTGTAACACGGTGGGAGAACTGACTTTAAGTTATGTTGCGGATAGCAAGAGTCGCCACCGACTTTTATTTTATCCATAAGGAAAGGTTATAAAAGAACAGGAAAGACCTTTAAGAGAATATTTTGGGTCCGGGGGGTAGGTTATGAAAAGGGAAGGTATTAGCACCCTTTTCATCCATGGTTATCCATGGGCTCTTAGTTACTTAAGCTCACTTTAAATTGTTTTTTTTTTTTTTTGAAAGTGTAGTGTGTGAATAGAAAAATTTTCAGAATAGTTTGATAATAATCCATGTACGGATGTGTAAAAAACATGTTTGAAAATTTGTTTGAAACTTGTTTAAAAAAAATAGAGTGAGCAAGTAACTAATAGGTCTCTACCCGCTCTCCTGTCATGATCAACTCAGTGAAGCCAGATGATGAGCTTCCAATGAGATGACTGTAAAACGGACCATTCAGCGTACACATGAACATATCAACCAATTCCCTGTCAGTCAAAGGGGGTTGAACTCTTCCAGCTAAGTCTCTCCACTTCTGAGCATACTCCTTAAAACTCTCTTTGGCACCCATAGACATGCTCTGAAGCTGCATGCGAGTGGGGGCTAAGTCAGCATTGTATTGGTACTGCCTATAGAAAGCTTCAGCAAGATCATTCCAGTCTCTGATATTGACACTCTCCAATTGATAATACCACTCCAGCTGAGCTCCGGATAAACTCTCTTGAAAGAAATGGATCCACAACTTCTTATCAGCAGTGTGGGGTTGAATTCTTCTGACATATGACCTCAGATGCAGCTTGGGACAAGAGACCCCATCATAAACAACAAAGGTAGGGACCTTGAAACCAATGGGTATCACAACCCCAGATATCAAACTCAAATCCTCAAAATCCAGCCCAGATGATTTCTGTAATTCTATCGCATCCATTCTATCCACCAGCATCTTGAATTTGTCTTCATTAGGCTCATGGTAGTAATTAGCCTCAGAATCAGAGTCCCCCATAGTGTTGTGGAGACTGCCTCTCTCTTGCTCAGATTCTTCAGATTCATAGTCTTCAACCTGTTCCTTGGTCTTGACAGGACCTTTGAACCTTCTTCCCATGTTGAGCAACCCAGCAGACCTTCTAGTCTTCTTAGTCTTCTTGGCCAGCAGTGCCTTCAAATCATCTTGCCCCTTGGATAGGTTCAAGATCAGCTCTTGGAACTGTGCATTCTGTGCCTGAAGATCCTTAACTGATTGTTCAAGAGCCATTGCTGAAATAAACAGCGAGAAGATGAGAAACCTGTGCACAATTATAAACCTGTGATGCAGTGAAATGATATGGGAATGCATATGCAATGTTTTCAAAGACCGCAGGATTTAAATTTGCTTAAACAAACAAGAAAGTAACTTTTTATTAGTAATAACTTGTTTTGCCTTTAAGGCTTACAAAAATGAAAATGAAATAAGTACAAAAGATGGGGTTTTAAGTCTCCCATGGACGTTTCCTCTTTGTATTGAGGTATGAGTTGAGGTTTCGTTCCTCATGAAGTTGCTTTGTTAGCTCTAGGATCCTTGCTTGGCTTGCTTTGTAATGAGCCTCGAAAGTATCCCTTTGCTCCTTCAGTTGGATCCATGATCTCTGCAAGTCTTCCTTATCAGTAGGCATGTCTGGGTGAAGGATGGTATAAGCAGTGTCTCCTTCAGCAACAGGTTCCATGGTAACTGGTAGGACGGCAGGATATGGCATCATGAGTGTCTGAGCACGAGATCGTACCCATCTGAGATAAGCCTCCATAGGAATAGTATACTTAGGTTCCAGTGTCTTGCTGTCAATCCTGTTTACCTTTCCCCAAGCTCGTATGAATCTCTGACGGTAACCCTGAAGATCGTTGTCATAATCAAACACAATACCCTGAATCAACATGTCATGTGGGCCATCGCTCCGAGCGTAACCAAACTGTCGTAAAGCTAGAGATGGGTTGTAGGTGATGCCTCCTCTTATGCCCAGAAGTGGCACATTAGGAAATTCCCCACAACGGTCAATGATGGTGACATTCTCCATAGATCTGGAGCACCAATGGATGTCTGAGTGAGAAAGTGACATGATCCTCTTGGACCATCTGAACCCTTGCTCATTATTTATTACTGAGCGAGGAAGGTGAGAAATAAACCACCTAGAAAGTAAAGGTATGCAGCACATCAAAGTTCCTCTTGCCCTTGTAGTACGGGTGTGAAGAGAATGCAGGATGTCTCCAAGCAATGTAGGCACTGGATTGTGACTCAGGAAAATATTGATGGCATGAACATCTATGAACTGATCTGGATTGGGGAACAATACTAAGCCATATATCAGCAAGGCTAAGATCTCCTCAAAAGCATCATAGCTCATGGCCTTCAAGAACATTTGAGCCTTATCCATTAGCACCTTGGCAAGAATACCCTTGACTCCACTTCTCGTTTCTAGAACAATATCAGATTTCTTCAGATGTAGGGCTGCAGCAATAACCTCTGGTTTAAGCTCCTTCTCCAAGCCGGTGAAGGGTCTTTGATCAAGAACAGGTATACCCAGAAGTTTAGAGAACTCTTCCATTGTAGGAACC
This sequence comes from Lathyrus aphaca, assembly GCA_963966055.1. Classification (NCBI taxonomy): domain Eukaryota; kingdom Viridiplantae; phylum Streptophyta; class Magnoliopsida; order Fabales; family Fabaceae; genus Lathyrus; species Lathyrus aphaca. The sequence continues at coordinate 279,277,496 of OZ014523.1, forward strand.
AGCTGGTAGTCAGGGAATGTGAAGCAATGGTGCTTAGGATCAAAGAACTGGAATAGGACACTCATCATGTCTTCACTGAACCCTGAAGTGACTAGATCCAATAGGTGACCATGTCTTTTGTTGAACCGGGAGTGATCAGACACTTGAGAAACCAACTCTTTAAGCTTGGGAGGTATCCCCACAAAGTTGATCCTGATGGTGTTTCTACGAGCAGAAGCCATGACCTGCAACAAAGAACAAAGATAAATCCTTTGGTCCTTGAAATAGTTAGTGAAAATGCTATGCTTATGATGCATGATGATGTCATGATGTTATGCTCAATCACAAACATGTGGCACACACAAACAAGTCACACCATAGCCCTAGGTTTAAAGGCTTGCATGAGGTTTAAGGTAAGTACCCTCCCCTGAAGTTAGTTGGTTCATCCTGTCCTACAAAAGTAACCGGGTTCTAAGGGATCTCAATATCATTGATCCTTCACAAGGGTGGTTGATCAGAAGGCAACTTACTTGCCAACCAAAACCCTCCAAGTTTAGAATCTCAATGAGCGTAGTATCGAGTGTCAACCAACTTCAGTCTGCACCAAAGCCGGTTACCTCACTACTTTCTAAAGGCCAAGATGAGTTAACTAGGGTTCTAAAAGTTAGTTAGTGCATTGACAACATATGGCAGCCTCAATATTATCCTCAACTTGACTTAAGGAATATAAGCACCAACCAAGAAGTCGCACTAACTATGGCCACCAGATCAACCGTATCGATATACGTCGTACAGTTTCCTTGGTCTATTGCCATTTACCTAAGGTACACTAGATCCGGGTTAGGACCTTTCACACGTAAGAGCACCCCAACAAGTAATATAAATCAAACAAGGCAAGCAATTCAAAGTGATCTTAATTCCTAAGGGTACCCCTCTTAAAATAGATCCCCAGCAGAGTCGCCAGTTCTGTAACACAGTGGGAGAACTGACTTTAAGTTATGTTGCGGATAGCAAGAGTCGCCACCGACTTTTATTTTATCCATAAGGAAAGGTTATAAAAGAACAGGAAAGACCTTTAAGAGAATATTTTGGGTCCGGGGGGTAGGTTATGAAAAGGGAAGGTATTAGCACCCTTTTCATCCATGGTTATCCATGGGCTCTTAGTTACTTAAGCTCACTTTAAATTGTTTTTTTTTTTTTTTTTTGAAAGTGTAGTGTGTGAATAGAAAAATTTTCAGAATAGTTTGATAATAATCCATGTACGGATGTGTAAAAAACTTGTTTGAAAATTTGTTTGAAACTTGTTTAAAAAAATAGAGTGAGCAAGTAACTAATAGGTACCTACCATAACGTTCTAAGTCTTTCTTGTCTTTTATTCTTTCCTTGGTAAGACTATCCCTACTATTAAGGAGTAGGTAGTCTTTACCTTGGATGTTAAGGGACATGTGAGGGACAATCTGGTTATGAAGGCAACTGTGGGGTGTAATAAGCATACGGGAGGGACTATCATCATTTTTCGAAGGGACTCGATTCGTATAGGCAACCATGAGGGACTTGATGATTTTTATTTTTAGGGACTTGCTTTATACACCCCACTTGACCATTATTCGTAGGCAACTTGAGGGATAACCTTAGAAATGTGAGACGGCGATTAAAAATCGACTTACGTGTGTGTGAGTGTTTATTTTAATTATCTTTGATTAAAAGTGATCTAGATTTATTTTAATATAACATACATGTTTTTGCACTCCCTAATTACTAACCATAACAAAAATAGTTAAATAATTACAAATTTACATCCAGGAAGCAATTACAACATAATTATAATAAACAAAATAAAGTAAATAGCAACATATAATCAAAATAAATATAAAATATTGGGGTTAGTAAATAATAATAATGAGAAAAATTAAATAAGGTTAGTAGAAATATAGAGTTAGTGAAAATAATTTAAATAATAAGCAAAAAGTTAGTAATAATAAAATAAAAGAGGTTAGTGAATAATAATAAAAATTAATTGAAATAATGATATAAAATTAATAAAGCAAAATAAATAATATAGTTAGTAAAAATAATAATAAGAATAATTAGAAAGAATAAACAAGATAAAAATATAATGTGATAATACATAATAATTTGGTTAGTAACAATAATAATAAATAAAATTAATCAAAATTATAATAACAAGATTAATAATTTTTAATATAAACAATTATGTTAAAAAGAAATATAAACAAACAATTATTTTTTTATTTACAAGTTATTAAGTTATTATAAAATTAAAATATTATAGACTCAATTTAGAATTATTTAGATTATGAAAAAATATTTACATATTACTAATAATAAATCATATTTACAAAATTATTATTAAATAAATATATACATAATATCTATACTAAGAATTAGGAAATAGAAATTATTTAGAAAATAAAAAGTTAGATTTTACAAAATTAAAGTTCATTTTTAAATAAAATATTTTCTAGGGTTTTGAAAATTAGGGTTAACTTATATACAAAATATATATTTTAACTAATTATATAAAAGATTATCTTAAATAATATAAATAAAGTTTACATTGAGAAATCAAGAATTTTATATTTTTTTTTAGAAAATAATTTTAAGAGTTGGAATACATAATATATACATAATATTATAATATAATGATACAATTTTGATTATTTAAACTAATTAAATTAAATGAAAGAAAATAAAATAAAAAGTAATACAGAAAAGGAACCTGGTGGGATTTGATCCCAAGACCTCACACTTGCAAGCAGCAACAACATCCACTGGGCCAGCCAGGCGCAGGTGACAATGACTGAACTTCACTTGGTTTTGTTCTTGATTCACAAAATATCCTGGAAAAATAAAATATGCAAAAGGCCTGGGGAAGGATTGAACCCAGGACCTTATAGTTACACACACGCGCGTCTTACCGCCTGGCTGGGAGAGCCTATCTGGCTATTGAATGGCAAGAACACATAATATATTCAATCTCTTTTTAACCTGAAAAATAAAACAAAACAATGCACTTGGCCAAGAATCGAACCAAGGCCCTTACAACATACACAGGCAGAGCTTACCACCAGGACACACGCGCGTGTCTGATAACAAAACAATAAAACAGCATAAAATATATTATCATTATTTGAATTTCTGGGCGCGCGGGAACAGCCTTCTTCTTCCTTGAGACCTTCGAATTTTCTTGCGAAAATAGCTACAAGTTTTCCTGCGAAAAAATTATTCCCAGCAAAACCTACAAACATCAACAAGCAACAAAACTGTACGATTTTGCAAAATTAAAACCAGCATCCTGATCCAAACATTCACACGATTAATTCTATGTTTTTAGAATTGATTTATGTTTCTTAAATCCAAAGTTCCTAAACCTAAGTCAAAACCCTAACTATGGCATCTTGTGAATTGGCTACGGTTTCTTTGGTTTTCCTGTCCAGAAACAAGCTACACAACATCATAAACAACATTAGTCAATCAAAATCCATTCAAATGCAGTGAATCATTGGAATCGAAAAAATGTTTTCAAGTATGAACAATGCTTCGGGTTCATCATATGTGCATGAATTGGATGCATTTGAGGATTGCTTTCGACTCAATGATGACTAAGGAAGCTAGCCATGTCCTTGTTTTACCTTGTAGAGCCTTGAATCTCCAAATCCGAATTTCACTTTTTGAAGGATTTTTGTGTTTTTGAACTTACCTTGAAGCTGCTGGATTTCGTGAGCTAGGGTTATGTTTATGATCTATACTTATATGGGAGTGAATTAGGTCAGAAATATGTCTTCATTGTGTGGAGATTTGGATCCAAAAAGATTGAAAAAGATGGTGTCATGAAATTCAAATATTGGCTCATGAATGCTTGCTATTTTTGGAGAGATCACATGATTTCTTTCTCTTTAAGCTTCAATCACTAATTATGATTTTCTAGAAACATTATCCAAATAAAATCCTTAATTTTCATATTTTATTTATATTTAAAATGATTTTTAATGATTTAAATCAAAATAAATAGAAATAAAAATAATAAAAATCAGATTTTAAGTGATTTGGGTCGTGCATAGTGTTAAGAGATGGATTGGATCACAACTTAGCAAGCCCATTTGGAAAGAATTACTTCTAAGCCTCCATTTTCAACATAAACCATCACAAAATTTCCCAACTTTGCAAGGGCACATATCCCTCAATTTTAAAGGTATGAGGGTGTTCTTTGACTTTTTGGAAAGCTTGAAGAGTCCTCTAAACAACCCCATTGGTTTCAGGTCCATATTATTTACCAATCTCAAGTTATGCCCTTTTGAAGTTGTTGACTTTTTGTTGACTTTTGAAATGACCTATAATGTCTTAGATCATATCTTTCAAATGAAGCATTTTTGGGTTTAACTTTCAACATCAAAATTGTAGAGAATTCAATTTTCTTCAAAATGAGCTTTGGATGGAGACTTGGTGATGAAGTATGTGAAAGTTATGGCTGGTCAAAGTTCAGTTGACTTTTACTAAGGAAACCCTAATTTAGAAACTCCTGATTATTGATGATCTAGAATCTCCTTGATGAATCATGATCAACCCTTGATCAAATGATGAATTTTACTTCATATACTTGATGTTGGCAAAAAATCATGAAGTTTGACTTTGGTTTGACCACAGTTGACCTCAGTTTGACTTTTTAACTGCATTGACTGATTTTGACTTGTCTGATCATCTGACTGAGCAAACTTTTGAGAAAAGTCTTGAAACTTGTCATGGGGGTTCTTATACACATATAAGATGTTATGAAACTCACTTGAGGTATTGGAAGTCCATTTAGCCTGATTAAAGTCAAAACCCTAGTTTTGGATGCCCTGCTTAGGAGGTGCATTATTTGAGGGCATTGTCAACTTCTTTGACCCATTGTGAACTTTGTGAACCTTGTGAATCTTCATAAGATGTCTTGTGATACTCATGGGAGGTATTGTGAAGCTTGTGAACCTTGTGAACCTCATGAAGTGGCTTTGTAGACCTCATGAACCTCAGGAAAGCTTTGTAATCATTATGGAATTTGTGAACCTTGTGAACCTTCAAGAAATAACTTGTAGACTTCTTGAACCTCATGAAAGGTCTTGTAAATGTTGAGAAACTTGTGAACCTTGTGAATCTTCTTAGAACATAAAGTCTTGTACTGTGATGGCAAATTTTGGGGTGCAACAGCTGCCCCTGTTCAATTTTCTGAAACCTGAGGGGTTAGATTGGTATATTTGCTAGTCGTAACCTGGAAGGTTGAAGGGGATTGAACACAAAAGCCCAAAAATTTGCACTCACCAGCCTAGAGTGATATTGATGGTTGGTTGAACATGATTGAGTGGGCTTAAAGATGCCACTAGGGGAAAGTTCTTCAGCAGTATAATGAGAGCTGTCAGGAGTCTGGAGTAATATTGATGTAACAGCATGTCTTCGTGAGGATAGAGCAATCAATAATGATAACCCTAAAGCAGTCTTGAAGTAGTAAATCTGACCTCAGGAGGATAGAGCAATCAATAGCTCTAAAGCATTCTTGAAGTAGTAATATGACCTCAGGAGGATAGAGCAATCAATAGCTCTAAAGCAGTCTTGAAGTGATAATATGACCTCAGGAGGATAGAGCAATCAATAGCTCTAAAGCAGTCTTGAAGTAATAATTTCAGGAGGATTGAGCCATTAATAATGATAACTCTAAAGCAGTCTTGAAATAATAATGTGATGTGTCTTCAGGAGGATAGAGCAATCAATAATGATAACCCTAAAGCAGTCTTGAAGTAATAATTTCAGGAGGATAGAGCAATCAATAGCTCTAAAGCAGTCTTGAAATAATAAGGTGATGTGTCTTCAGGAGGATAGAGCAATCAATAATGATAACCCTAAAGTAGTCTTGAAGTAATAATTTCAGGAGGATAGAGCAATCAATAGCTCTAAAGCAGTCTTGAAATAATAAGATGATTTCAGGAGGATAGAGCAGTCAGTAGCTCTAAAGCAGTCTTGAAGTCATGAGAAGTTATCAGGAGGATAAAGTAACCCTGAGGTTACAATAAAGCAGTCCCAAAATAATAAGAAGCTCATCAGGAGGATAAAGTAACCCTGAGGTTACAATAAAGCAGTCCCAAAGTAATAAGAAGCTTATCAGGAGGATAAAGTAACCCTGAGGTTACAATAAAGCAGTCCCAAAGATCATTTGTTTGTTGGATAATTAACCTGAAAACAAGGCAGCGTTTGTATAATAACATTAGTTTATGCTTGATGTATGCATGTATGATATGATTCACTTAGGTAATGTACTATATGTCTATGGATATATATGTTATGGTATGATGTAAATGATGTATGTATGATATGATACTGCCGGAAGCGTCTGGATATCTTGTAAAACAACTGCTGGCCAGGGAAAATAAATCCCGATTCGTTGTTGAAGAATATATAACCCTCCGTCTGCTGGGGATAACAAAGTATAGATAACCTCCCGTATGCTGGGGATGGTAAGGTATATATAACTTCCCGTATGCTGGGGATGGTAAGGTATAGATATAACCTCCCGTTGTTGGGGATGGTAAGGTAGAGATAGCATCCCGTCTTCGTTCGTCGTGCCCTTATTGGAAAGTAATTTCCCGAATATCCGTATGAGGATAAAAGAGATGGATATAAATTCCAGGGGAGATAAGACTTTATGAAGATGGATTAGTCCTACTGAGGGTTTGTAACTGTCTTGTAAAGGTGAACCGGCGAAGCTTTGTTGAAATCCTCCCCCCCGTTCGTCCTTAGTAAATACTATTACTGCATTTTCATGCATTTCTGGTAAACATCAATCATATTAAAAAACATACATGCATTTTTGGTAAACATTAATCATATTCAAAAGCATACATACATTCAAACACAATCAATGGACGTTTCGCTTATGTAAATAGGGTAAAAGTAAATCTGGATTCAAAAGATGGAATTTATTTATATCAAAAAGTGATCCATACACGGGTAAATTTGTACAAGGAGACATAAACCCTAGTAAGAGGATTTTGCCATAAAGTTTTACAAAAAGAATTAGCTATGTGGGAAACAATCCTATTGAGTTTCAATTCTACTATTGCCACTCAAGTATCTCATCTTCTTGCTGTTGAGACGGAAACGATCGAATTGAGCTTTATCTGTTCGAGCTTGAATAAGTAGTACAACTGGTTGCAGTTTCCTGGGTGATCCAAACGAGACATAGTCATACGCTTTAATCCCTAACTTTTGCCTGGATTTCCCTTTCAGGTTTTCAATCCACCGGGATACCCTTTTTTGCCCAAGCCGCCTTTTCAGGTTTTCGACTTGCCGGGTGTACATTTTTATATATATCCCTAATTTTTGCTCAAACCCTTTTGGTTTGCCGGGATGCCCTTATTTTTGCCTAGGCCTGTCAACCTAGCGGGTCTCTTTTTATGCGTAGTATTTTTTAACTATGTCTGCGTTTACAGGCTGTGGGAAGTCCTCCCCATCCATTGTAGCCAGTATCATGGCACCTCCTGAAAATACTGTCTTGACTACAAATGGTCCTTCATATGTTGGAGTCCACTTGCCCCTAGGATCACCCTGTGGTAGTATGATACGCTTGATTACCAAGTCCCCAGTCTGATATACCTTTGGCTTAACCTTCTTGTTAAAAGCTTTGATCATCCGTTTCTGGTACATCTGGCCATGACAAACTGCTGCTAACCTCTTCTCATCAATCAAATTTATCTGGTCCAGTCGAGTCTGAATCCACTCATCTTCATCCAAACCTGCATCCTTCATAATTCTCAAGGAAGGAATCTGAACTTCAATGGGCAGAACTGCTTCCATACCATAAACTAAAGAGAATGGGGTTGCCCCTGTTGAAGTACGTATCGTAGTACGATAACCATGAAGAGCAAACGGTAACATCTCATGCCAATCTTTGTAAGTAACAGTCATCTTCTGTATGATCTTCTTGATGTTCTTATTAGCAGCCTCAACTGCCCCATTCATCTTTGGACGATACGGAGAAGAGTTGTGATGCTTAATCTTGAACTGCGTGCAGAGATCAGTAATCATAGTGTTGTTCAGATTAGAGCCATTGTCAGTGATAATCCTCTCAGGGATGCCATACCTACATATGAGATTATTCTTAATGAATCGAGCCACAACATTTTTTGTAATAGATGCAAATGAAGCTGCCTCCACCCACTTCGGGAAGTAATCAATAGCAACCAGGATGAAACGATGCCCATTAGAAGCAGTAGGTTTGATCTCACCAATCATATCAATGCCCCACATGGCAAAGGGCCAAGGAGCAGTCAACACATTCAATGGTGATGGAGGTACATGTACTTTGTCAGCATAAATTTGACATTTGTGAAAAGTTCTGGAGTGTTGATAGCAATCAGCTTCCATGGTAGACCAATAGTAACCTGCTCTCAAAATCTTCTTTGCCATGGTATGGCCACTAGAATGAGTGCCAAAGGTCCCATCATGCATCTCTTCCATAATCTCAATTGCTTCCTTCTTATCCACACAACGAAGCATAGTTGAATCATGATTGCGCTTATACAGAATGCCATTACTCAGAAAGAACTTAGCAGAAAACCTTCTCAGAAACTTCCTATCTTTGACAGATGCCCCTTCAGGGAATTCCTGAGATTCAAGATATCTTTTCACTTCATAGAACCAAGGCTTCTCCTCTGCCCCTTTAGTGTCAATCTCATTGCAGTATGCAGGCTTCTCAAATCTATCAATGGTAATCTTAGGAGCTTCATCATCCCAACTGATCTCAAACATGGATGCCATGGTGGCCAATGCATCTGCCAATTGATTTTCTCTCTGTGGAATGTGTCCAAAGGTAATTTCTTTGAAATGTGGGATCAAAGACAACACATGCTCTCTGTAAGGAATGAGGTTATCATGCTTGGTATCCCAATCTCCTTTAATCTGACTTACTACCAGGGCTGAATCTCCATACACATCAAGGAACTGAATCTTCATATCAATAGCAGCTTTAATACCCAGGATACATGCCTCATATTCGGCCATGTTATTGGTACAATGGAAACAAAGTCTAGCAGTAATCGGGGTATGACAACCTTCAGGGGAACTAATCACAACACCAACACCATTACCAAGTGCATTAGAGGCACCATCAAAAACCATAGTCCATCGGGATCCTTGTTCAGGTCCGTCATATTGTCCAGGTTCTTTGGTAATAATCATAATATCTTCATCAGGGAACTCAAAATTCATTGACTGGTAATCATCCACTGCTTGATGAGCCAAATGATCAGCAACAACACTTCCTTTAATGGCCTTCTGAGTAGTATACTGTATATCATATTCTGTCAAGATCATTTGCCATCTTGCAATTCTTCCGGAGAGAGCAGGTTTCTCAAATATGTACTTGATTGGATCCATCTTCGAAATCAATAAGGTAGTATGGGTCAACATATACTGTCTTAGTCGGCGAGCAGCCCATGCCAAAGCGCAGCAAGTTTTCTCGAGCAGTGAATATCTTGTTTCACAGTCGGTAAACTTTTTGCTAAGGTAGTATATTGCCTGCTCTTTTCGACCAGACTCGTCATGTTGCCCCAACACACACCCCATTGAGTTGTCCAACACTGTTAAGTACATAATCAAGGGTCTTCCATCAACTGGTGGCATCAAAATTGGTGGTTCTAGCAGGTATCTCTTGATTTCATCAAAGGCAGTCTGGCACTCATCATTCCATTCCATCACCTGATCTTTCTTCAACAACTTGAAGATTGGCTCACAGATGGTAGTTAATTGGGAAATAAATCTTGCAATGTAGTTCAATCGTCCCAAGAAACCTCTAACCTCCTTCTCAGTACGGGGAGCTGGCATCTCTCGTATAGCTTTCACTTTTGCAGGATCCACTTCAATACCTTTTCCACTGACAATGAAACCCAGGAGCTTTCCAGATCTAACTCCAAAAGTACACTTGTTTGGATTCAATCTCAACTTGTATTTCTTCAACCTCTCAAACAACTTGTGCAGATGATCAAGATGTTGCTCTTCATTCTGAGATCTGGCTATCATATCATCTACATATACCTCTATCTCATGATGAATCATATCATGAAACAAAGCCACCATAGCACGCTGATATGTTGCCCCTGCGTTCTTCAAACCAAATGGCATCACCTTATAACAAAAAGTGCCCCACTGTGTCACAAATGTTGTCTTCTCCATATCTTCAGGTGCCATCTTGATCTGATTGTAACCAGAGAAACCATCCATGAAAGAGAATACCTTATGCTGAGCAGTGTTGTCTACCAGAATATCAATATGAGGAAGTGGGAAGTCATCCTTAGGGCTAGCCTTGTTCAGATCTCTGTAGTCTACACACATACGTACCTTACCATCTTTCTTAGGAACTGGTACCACATTTGCAACCCACTGAGGATAAGAAGTCACTGCTAAGAACCCTGCATTGAACTGTTTCATTACCTCTGCCTTGATCTTTTCTGACATTTCAGGACGCATACGACGAACTTTCTGCTTCTTTGGACGACAATCTTCTTTCACTGGCAAACGGTGAACCACAATGTCTGTATCCAATCCTGGCATATCTTCATAAGACCAAGCAAAGATCTCTACATAGTCACGTAGCATCTGAACCAACCTATTCTTGACACTGTCCTCTAAATCAGCCCCTATCTTAACCTCTTTTCTGTTTTCTTCAGTTCCTAGATTCACAACTTCGACTGGCTCTTCATGTGGCTGTATAGCTTTCTCTTCTTGTTGTAACAACCTAGCAAGCTCTACAGGTATTTCACAATCGTCCTCATTTCCGTCTTCAGTTTGATAGATCGGATTCTCGAATTTGTAATTGGCAATAGTAGAACTGTTATCAACAGGATCCAGAGTGGATGAGGATCTGCATTTTAGTGATGTGGGTGTGTGTAAGAACACATAGCTGATAAAACGAAAATAAAAGAAAAGAAAAACAAGGAACACAATATTTACGAAAACGAAACGTCCACTGATTTTATTGAATGAAGTATGCAAATGAAATGACAACCCGTAACAAGCACACCATAGTGCCCCGGGTAAGGCACATGGCTTGAAAGTTTTAATTGTTCCAGAAATTACAAATTTAAAACATAACACAGTAATAGTATTTACTCCTGACTAAAGGAGATAGGGATAACATCTTCAGCTTTCCAATTATTGAGTCCAGCACCCACAGTAGGAAAAATCCATGCATCCACGTTGTAGTTTTCATCATAGTCTCCCACAGCATTGATAACCCCTTGATTGGTAATACGAGCAGCACGAGCACGACGAACAGCTTTCTGGGACTCTGCAGTGAAACCCAAACCAAACTTGTCAGACTTGTATGGAATATTAGGAAGCTGACCCCAAATAGTACAACCACCTTCATCCACCACAACTCTAGCGTCATTGAGGGAGGCCATTGCCATTGTTGGAGGTTTTCTGATGACCACAGGAACTTTCTTCACAGCAGGAGGAGCTACACCATCATTAACAACCCAGGGAATCACTTCAAATGACTGACACGGGGTTTCAATGTATTCACCTTCCACTTCCAGATACTTGAAGGTATTGACATGGCTGACAAAGTATTCTTCCTCTCCATAGACAGTAACAACCTTTCCATTCACCGGATATCTCAACTTTTGGTGCAATGTAGAGGTCACAGCTCCTGCCCCATGGATCCAGGGACGACCAAGCAGACAAGAGTATGAAGGACGAATATCCATCACATAAAATGTAGCAGTAAACACCTGAGAACCAACTTGAATTGGAAGATCAATTTCCCCATGCACTACTCTTCTAGAACCATCAAAAGCCTTTACCACAATATTACTGGGTTTCAGCACAGTATCTTCAGGACTCAGCTTGTTCAGGACTTCTTTAGGCAACACATTCAGAGAGGAACCATTGTCTATCAGCACATGAGACAGGGTGGTGCCCCTGCATTCAATTGAAATATGCAAGGCCCTGTTATGATCTCTTTTGGCAGGGGTCAAGTCAGCATCAGAAAATCCTAACCCATTGTCATAGGTCAGGTGGGCAACACAGTTTTCAAATTGGTCCACAGAAATTGCACTGGGTACATGAGCCATCTTCAGAAACTTGATCAATGACTTGGCATGAGCCTCAGAACATAATAATAGGGAGAGCATAGAAATCTTTGAGGGAGTATGCCCCAACTGATCAACAATGTCATAATCACTCTTGCGAATGATCTTCAATACTTCCTCCATCTGCTTAGAGAGATCATCAGCAGCTGGCACATCAGTAGATACAGATTCAATAACAGGACCCTTGCCCCGAGCATCAGTGGTGGAAGTAGCAGCAGGAGTAACTGCATTCTTGGAAGTATCTGGAGGAGAGAAGACTCTTCCACTACGAGTGATTTTGCTAGATCCAGCAATATTATCAATGTCAACAGGCACATCAGGTAAAGGCTCCTGCTTGACACCATGGATGTAAACATCAGACCCATAGTGCCAAGGCACAGCTTTGTCAGATGTATAAGGAATAGGACCAGGAGTGGTAATGATCAGAGGAGCCACTCTGGCTTCAGCAACAACTTTCACAGGACCTTCAGCAGTAATCTTGATTGGGCCCTGATGAGTGATTTTGATGGGACCCTTTGAAGTGATTCTCACCGGTACTTTGTCAACCATATCAACCTCTTCAATCTTCTTACCCCGAGTCAGATGATCCACCATACCTTCTACAGATGCTGATCTTCTTTCAAACACTATAGTATACTTATCCATGAGACGTTGAATTCCATCTCTCAAAATGAAGCAACTATCCGGCTTATAGGTACAATACAGACAATCTTCACGACAACCTGGAAAGATCCCAACTTGTACTAACCTCTTTTTGATAACAGACAATGGTGTGCTCAACTCCATAACTGAATAGACATGCAGATCTTCATCAATGTCTTCATCAATGGCATTGACAGTCTTCTCGTGATTTGGCATTGGAGTTGTAATCACATTTGGAGTACCTGGTGGATCAAACTCAATTTCTCCAGCATCAATCATATCTTGAATTTTTTTCTTCAAGACCCAGCAGTTATTAGTATCATGTCCTGGACAGTTTGAATGATATGCACATCGTGCATTGGGATTGTACTTGGGAGATGTAACATTGGGATTCTGAGGAGCCTCCCTCAGGGTAATAAGTTCAGCCTTCAACAAGTGTTGCAATGCCTGAGCCATTGACATGTTGATCTTCGTGAACTGTCTTCTACCCCTCTGTTGGTTGCCTTGAGGCTGCTCTGTTGTTGCAGGAGTTGGATTTGAAATATGAACTACACTAACAGACTGATGCCTTCTGTTACGATCAGGTTGACCATAAACAGCATTGGATTCTTTCTTCCCAGTGGGAGGCTTCTTTGCAGCACCTGATGAAGAAGTGCCCACTTGGATTTTACCACTCTTGATACCATTCTCTACCCGCTCTCCTGTCATGATCAACTCAGTGAAGCCAGATGATGAGCTTCCAATGAGATGACTGTAAAACGGACCATTCAGCGTACACATGAACATATCAACCAATTCCCTGTCAGTCAAAGGGGGTTGAACTCTTCCAGCTAAGTCTCTCCACTTCTGAGCATACTCCTTAAAACTCTCTTTGGCACCCATAGACATGCTCTGAAGCTGCATGCGAGTGGGGGCTAAGTCAGCATTGTATTGGTACTGCCTATAGAAAGCTTCAGCAAGATCATTCCAGTCTCTGATATTGACACTCTCCAATTGATAATACCACTCCAGCTGAGCTCCGGATAAACTCTCTTGAAAGAAATGGATCCACAACTTCTTATCAGCAGTGTGGGGTTGAATTCTTCTGACATATGACCTCAGATGCAGCTTGGGACAAGAGACCCCATCATAAACAACAAAGGTAGGGACCTTGAAACCAATGGGTATCACAACCCCAGATATCAAACTCAAATCCTCAAAATCCAGCCCAGATGATTTCTGTAATTCTATCGCATCCATTCTATCCACCAGCATCTTGAATTTGTCTTCATTAGGCTCATGGTAGTAATTAGCCTCAGAATCAGAGTCCCCCATAGTGTTGTGGAGACTGCCTCTCTCTTGCTCAGATTCTTCAGATTCATAGTCTTCAACCTGTTCCTTGGTCTTGACAAGACCTTTGAACCTTCTTCCCATGTTGAGCAACCCAGCAGACCTTCTAGTCTTCTTAGTCTTCTTGGCCAGCAGTGCCTTCAAATCATCTTGCCCCTTGGATAGGTTCAAGATCAGCTCTTGGAACTGTGCATTCTGTGCCTGAAGATCCTTAACTGATTGTTCAAGAGCCATTGCTGAAATAAACAGCGAGAAGATGAGAAACCTTTGCACAATTATAAACCTGTGATGCAGTGAAATGATATGGGAATGCATATGCAATGTTTTCAAAGACCGCAGGATTTAAATTTGCTTAAACAAACAAGAAAGTAACTTTTTATTAGTAATAACTTGTTTTGCCTTTAAGGCTTACAAAAATGAAAATGAAATAAGTACAAAAGATGGGGTTTTAAGTCTCCCATGGACGTTTCCTCTTTGTATTGAGGTATGAGTTGAGGTTTCGTTCCTCATGAAGTTGCTTTGTTAGCTCTAGGATCCTTGCTTGGCTTGCTTTGTAATGAGCCTCGAAATTATCCCTTTGCTCCTTCAGTTGGATCCATGATCTCTGCAAGTCTTCCTTATCAGTAGGCATGTCTGGGTGAAGGATGGTATAAGCAGTGTCTCCTTCAGCAACAGGTTCCATGGTAACTGGTAGGACGGCAGGATATGGCATCATGAGTGTCTGAGCACGAGATCGTATCCATCTGAGATAAGCCTCCATAGGAATAGTATACTTAGGTTCCAGTGTCTTGCTGTCAATCCTGTTTACCTTTCCCCAAGCTCGTATGAATCTCTGACGGTAACCCTGAAGATCGTTGTCATAATCAAACACAATACCCTGAATCAACATGTCATGTGGGCCATCGCTCCGAGCGTAACCAAACTGTCGTAAAGCTAGAGATGGGTTGTAGGTGATGCCTCCTCTTATGCCCAGAAGTGGCACATTAGGAAATTCCCCACAACGGTCAATGATGGTGACATTCTCCATAGATCTGGAGCACCAATGGATGTCTGAGTGAGAAAGTGACATGATCCTCTTGGACCATCTGAACCCTTGCTCATTATTTATTACTGAGCGAGGAAGGTGAGAAATAAACCACCTAGAAAGTAAAGGTATGCAGCACATCAAAGTTCCTCTTGCCCTTGTAGTACGGGTGTGAAGAGAATGCAGGATGTCTCCAAGCAATGTAGGCACTGGATTGTGACTCAGGAAAATATTGATGGCATGAACATCTATGAACTGATCTGGATTGGGGAACAATACTAAGCCATATATCAGCAAGGCTAAGATCTCCTCAAAAGCATCATAGCTCATGGCCTTCAAGAACATTTGAGCCTTATCCATTAGCACCTTGGCAAGAATACCCTTGACTCCACTTCTCGTTTCTAGAACAATATCAGATTTCTTCAGATGTAGGGCTGCAGCAATAACCTCTGGTTTAAGCTCCTTCTCCAAGCCGGTGAAGGGTCTTTGATCAAGAACAGGTATACCCAGAAGTTTAGAGAACTCTTCCATTGTAGGAACCAGCTGGTAGTCAGGGAATGTGAAGCAATGGTGCTTAGGATCAAAGAACTGGAATAGGACACTCATCATGTCTTCACTGAACCCTGAAGTGACTAGATCCAATAGGTGACCATGTCTTTTGTTGAACCGGGAGTGATCAGACACTTGAGAAACCAACTCTTTAAGCTTGGGAGGTATCCCCACAAAGTTGATCCTGATGGTGTTTCTACGAGCAGAAGCCATGACCTGCAACAAAGAACAAAGATAAATCCTTTGGTCCTTGAAATAGTTAGTGAAAATGCTATGGTTATGATGCATGATGATGTCATGATGTTATGCTCAATCACAAACATGTGGCACACACAAACAAGTCACACCATAGCCCTAGGTTTAAAGGCTTGCATGAGGTTTAAGGTAAGTACCCTCCCCTAAAGTTAGTTGGTTCATCCTGTCCTACAAAAGTAACCGGGTTCTAAGGGATCTCAATATCATTGATCCTTCACAAGGGTGGTTGATCAGAAGGCAACTTACTTGCCAACCAAAACCCTCCAAGTTTAGAATCTCAATGAGCGTAGTATCGAGTGTCAACCAACTTCAGTCTGCACCAAAGCCGGTTACCTCACTACTTTCTAAAGGCCAAGATGAGTTAACTAGGGTTCTAAAAGTTAGTTAGTGCATTGACAACATATGGCAGCCTCAATATTATCCTCAACTTGACTTAAGGAATATAAGCACCAACCAAGAAGTCGCACTAACTATGGCCACCAGATCAACCGTATCGATATACGTCGTACAGTTTCCTTGGTCTATTGCCATTTACCTAAGGTACACTAGATCCGGGTTAGGACCTTTCACACGTAAGAGCACCCCAACAAGTAATATAAATCAAACAAGGCAAGCAATTCAAAGTGATCTTAATTCCTAAGGGTACCCCTCTTAAAATAGATCCCCAGCAGAGTCGCCAGTTCTGTAACACGGTGGGAGAACTGACTTTAAGTTATGTTGCGGATAGCAAGAGTCGCCACCGACTTTTATTTTATCCATAAGGAAAGGTTATAAAAGAACAGGAAAGACCTTTAAGAGAATATTTTGGGTCCGGGGGGTAGGTTATGAAAAGGGAAGGTATTAGCACCCTTTTCATCCATGGTTATCCATGGGCTCTTAGTTACTTAAGCTCACTTTAAATTGTTTTTTTTTTTTTTGAAAGTGTAGTGTGTGAATAGAAAAATTTTCAGAATAGTTTGATAATAATCCATGTACGGATGTGTAAAAAACTTGTTTGAAAATTTGTTTGAAACTTGTTTAAAAAAATAGAGTGAGCAAGTAACTAATAGGTACCTACCATAACGTTCTAAGTCTTTCTTGTCTTTTATTCTTTCCTTGGTAAGACTATCCCTACTATTAAGGAGTAGGTAGTCTTTACCTTGGATGTTAAGGGACATGTGAGGGACAATCTGGTTATGAAGGCAACTGTGGGGTGTAATAAGCATACGGGAGGGACTATCATCATTTTTCGAAGGGACTCGATTCGTATAGGCAACCATGAGGGACTTGATGATTTTTATTTTTAGGGACTTGCTTTATACACCCCACTTGACCATTATTCGTAGGCAACTTGAGGGATAACCTTAGAAATGTGAGACGGCGATTAAAAATCGACTTACGTGTGTGTGAGTGTTTATTTTAATTATCTTTGATTAAAAGTGATCTAGATTTATTTTAATATAACATACATGTTTTTGCACTCCCTAATTACTAACCATAACAAAAATAGTTAAATAATTACAAATTTACATCCAGGAAGCAATTACAACATAATTATAATAAACAAAATAAAGTAAATAGCAACATATAATCAAAATAAATATAAAATATTGGGGTTAGTAAATAATAATAATGAGAAAAATTAAATAAGGTTAGTAGAAATATAGAGTTAGTGAAAATAATTTAAATAATAAGCAAAAAGTTAGTAATAATAAAATAAAAGAGGTTAGTGAATAATAATAAAAATTAATTGAAATAATGATATAAAATTAATAAAGCAAAATAAATAATATAGTTAGTAAAAATAATAATAAGAATAATTAGAAAGAATAAACAAGATAAAAATATAATGTGATAATACATAATAATTTGGTTAGTAACAATAATAATAAATAAAATTAATCAAAATTATAATAACAAGATTAATAATTTTTAATATAAACAATTATGTTAAAAAGAAATATAAACAAACAATTATTTTTTTATTTACAAGTTATTAAGTTATTATAAAATTAAAATATTATAGACTCAATTTAGAATTATTTAGATTATGAAAAAATATTTACATATTACTAATAATAAATCATATTTACAAAATTATTATTAAATAAATATATACATAATATCTATACTAAGAATTAGGAAATAGAAATTATTTAGAAAATAAAAAGTTAGATTTTACAAAATTAAAGTTCATTTTTAAATAAAATATTTTCTAGGGTTTTGAAAATTAGGGTTAACTTATATACAAAATATATATTTTAACTAATTATATAAAAGATTATCTTAAATAATATAAATAAAGTTTACATTGAGAAATCAAGAATTTTATATTTTTTTTTAGAAAATAATTTTAAGAGTTGGAATACATAATATATACATAATATTATAATATAATGATACAATTTTGATTATTTAAACTAATTAAATTAAATGAAAGAAAATAAAATAAAAAGTAATACAGAAAAGGAACCTGGTGGGATTTGATCCCAAGACCTCACACTTGCAAGCAGCAACAACATCCACTGGGCCAGCCAGGCGCAGGTGACAATGACTGAACTTCACTTGGTTTTGTTCTTGATTCACAAAATATCCTGGAAAAATAAAATATGCAAAAGGCCTGGGGAAGGATTGAACCCAGGACCTTATAGTTACACACACGCGCGTCTTACCGCCTGGCTGGGAGAGCCTATCTGGCTATTGAATGGCAAGAACACATAATATATTCAATCTCTTTTTAACCTGAAAAATAAAACAAAACAATGCACTTGGCCAAGAATCGAACCAAGGCCCTTACAACATACACAGGCAGAGCTTACCACCAGGACACACGCGCGTGTCTGATAACAAAACAATAAAACAGCATAAAATATATTATCATTATTTGAATTTCTGGGCGCGCGGGAACAGCCTTCTTCTTCCTTGAGACCTTCGAATTTTCTTGCGAAAATAGCTACAAGTTTTCCTGCGAAAAAATTATTCCCAGCAAAACCTACAAACATCAACAAGCAACAAAACTGTACGATTTTGCAAAATTAAAACCAGCATCCTGATCCAAACATTCACACGATTAATTCTATGTTTTTAGAATTGATTTATGTTTCTTAAATCCAAAGTTCCTAAACCTAAGTCAAAACCCTAACTATGGCATCTTGTGAATTGGCTACGGTTTCTTTGGTTTTCCTGTCCAGAAACAAGCTACACAACATCATAAACAACATTAGTCAATCAAAATCCATTCAAATGCAGTGAATCATTGGAATCGAAAAAATGTTTTCAAGTATGAACAATGCTTCGGGTTCATCATATGTGCATGAATTGGATGCATTTGAGGATTGCTTTCGACTCAATGATGACTAAGGAAGCTAGCCATGTCCTTGTTTTACCTTGTAGAGCCTTGAATCTCCAAATCCGAATTTCACTTTTTGAAGGATTTTTGTGTTTTTGAACTTACCTTGAAGCTGCTGGATTTCGTGAGCTAGGGTTATGTTTATGATCTATACTTATATGGGAGTGAATTAGGTCAGAAATATGTCTTCATTGTGTGGAGATTTGGATCCAAAAAGATTGAAAAAGATGGTGTCATGAAATTCAAATATTGGCTCATGAATGCTTGCTATTTTTGGAGAGATCACATGATTTCTTTCTCTTTAAGCTTCAATCACTAATTATGATTTTCTAGAAACATTATCCAAATAAAATCCTTAATTTTCATATTTTATTTATATTTAAAATGATTTTTAATGATTTAAATCAAAATAAATAGAAATAAAAATAATAAAAATCAGATTTTAAGTGATTTGGGTCGTGCATAGTGTTAAGAGATGGATTGGATCACAACTTAGCAAGCCCATTTGGAAAGAATTACTTCTAAGCCTCCATTTTCAACATAAACCATCACAAAATTTCCCAACTTTGCAAGGGCACATATCCCTCAATTTTAAAGGTATGAGGGTGTTCTTGGACTTTTTGGAAAGCTTGAAGAGTCCTATAAACAACCCCATTGGTTTCAGGTCCATATTATTTACCAATCTCAAGTTATGCCCTTTTGAAGTTGTTGACTTTTTGTTGACTTTTGAAATGACCTATAATGTCTTAGATCATATCTTTCAAATGAAGCATTTTTGGGTTTAACTTTCAACATCAAAATTGTAGAGAATTCAATTTTCTTCAAAATGAGCTTTGGATGGAGACTTGGTGATGAAGTATGTGAAAGTTATGGCTGGTCAAAGTTCAGTTGACTTTTACTAAGGAAACCCTAATTTAGAAACTCCTGATTATTGATGATCTAGAATCTCCTTGATGAATCATGATCAACCCTTGATCAAATGATGAATTTTACTTCATATAATTGATGTTGGCAAAAAATCATGAAGTTTGACTTTGGTTTGACCACAGTTGACCTCAGTTTGACTTTTTAACTGCATTGACTGATTTTGACTTGTCTGATCATCTGACTGAGCAAACTTTTGAGAAAAGTCTTGAAACTTGTCATGGGGGTTCTTATACACATATAAGATGTTATGAAACTCACTTGAGGTATTGGAAGTCCATTTAGCCTGATTAAAGTCAAAACCCTAGTTTTGGATGCCCTGCTTAGGAGGTGCATTATTTGAGGGCATTGTCAACTTCTTTGACCCATTGTGAACTTTGTGAACCTTGTGAATCTTCATAAGATGTCTTGTGATACTCATGGGAGGTATTGTGAAGCTTGTGAACCTTGTGAACCTCATGAAGTGGCTTTGTAGACCTCATGAACCTCAGGAAAGCTTTGTAATCATTATGGAATTTGTGAACCTTGTGAACCTTCAAGAAATAACTTGTAGACTTCTTGAACCTCATGAAAGGTCTTGTAAATGTTGAGAAACTTGTGAACCTTGTGAATCTTCTTAGAACACAAAGTCTTGTACTGTGAGGGCAAATTTTGGGGTGCAACAGTCCCTCGTATCAAAGGAAGCATGTAACTCTTCAATCTGCTGCAGGAAAGTCATCTCATTCTCTTTGCTCGGACCTGACTCGGCCTTTGACCTCTTCACATCAGCACGAAGCTTCAACTCTTCAACTTCTTTCTGGACATATTCAGCTATTTGTTGACTCTTTGTCATCTGATGCAGATACTCTCTCTGTTGCTCTTGTGCTCTCCGAGCTAGCTTCTCTTGCTCAACCAAAGCATCCTGGAGGTTCTTGATCTTCAACTCGAATTCAGCTTCTACCTCCTTTCGCTTCTTCTGATTATCACTCCACTTCTCTTGCCAAAGTGTGATGGCTTCATTAGCCTCGTTAAGTTCCTTCTTATCCTTCCGGCGCTGACTCGCCTTATGGATCTCAGCCAATCCTCTCTTCCTGAAGTGTAGCCCCCTTTCCTCGAAGTCCTTCTGCTTGAGACGAACTGTTTCTTCAGCTCGTATAGCTCTATCCTCTAACTGACGGTTTTGAATCATCAATTTCTGACAAGAATTGTAAGCCTCTTTATTCTCAACCCTAAGCTGCTTGACCAAATCTTCCAACTTCTGATAATCTTCTAAAGGCACCGTTGCTGGAGGCGGAGTTGGTACAGAAAAAGGGACTGGAGCCGTTTGAACCTCCTCCTTTATCCAGGCTTCAAATTCAGGGAACATCCGGTTATTGCTCTTGCCTAGACATGTCGTGTCCTTTCTTTTGATCACCTTCCAAGAACCTGCAACTTTTCTGACCAACGGAAGATTGTCTTTCACCGGGAAGTAAAAAGTTTGGAATAACTCAGATTCATAAGGAATCTCCTTGAGCGCATACCCTAACTGTCTTCTTAAGAGAATGGGATTGTAGTTGATACCTCCTGATACTCCCAACAAAGGCACATTAAGGTAATTCCCACAACTGGTAATGAAGCTCTTTCCTTTCAACCTCAAAGTAAACCACCTAATATCTCTGGCAGACAAAGTACTCAGCTTCTGGGCCCAAGTAGTATTAGGATCAGTAAAACTCTCAGTAGTAGGAAAGTGTCTCATGACCCACTTGTAGAATAAGGGAGCACAACATCTAACCAGACCTCCTTGCTTCTTCTCATTCTTATAGTGCACTGAATAATACAAGTCACCTAGGAGAGTGGGCACCAGATTCTTCAACACAAACAAATGAATAGCATTTATGTCCACAAATTTGTCCATATCAGCGAATAGGATGACCCCATAAATGGATAGTGCTAAGATGGCGCAAACATAATCCCACTGATTCTTCACTGCAAGTTCTTTAGCTTTTCTAACCAGGTACTCTAGAGTGAAACCAAGTACTTTTGCTTTGGTGGTGGACAGATTTGCAGATACTTCAGATGAGCTCAAATAAAGAGCTTTGGCGATGTCAGCATGGGTCGGTCTTGTCATCTCTGAGTTGAAAGGAATCTGGTCCTTGATTGACACTCCCATAATCTCAGCATACTCTTCCAGCAAATGACCCAACTGAAAGTCATGAAATGTGAAACACCTGAGCCGTGGATTGTAATACTGCAACAAAGTGTGAATGGAGCTTCTCTGAGAGCTATCCAAGTTGAATACCAAGTCCAGAATATCACCATACTTTTCCTTGAAGTAACCCAAATGACCCGGGGTAATCAGAGACACCAATTGATTGATCAAGTCCATCTTGGTATCAAAGAATTTGTAGTGCACAGTTCTCTTTCTGACGTCTTCCATTCTGAAGCAATGATATGACCAGGAACCGGGAGTAATGCAGACCCTGAGAATAAAAGAAACACAAATGATTAATGATGATATGATGCTTATGCAAGGCGAGGCATGTGATCAGTGAAGTTTCTGTGATGTGCCAATCATATAATCAGGTGTCGGTGCAAGGTCACAATATCCACATATCACAATAACAATCCCTCTGATCCGGGATCCATATCTTAGAACCAGAAATCCAGATCACAAAACTGAACCAATGGCAAAGCGGGTATGCTGAAGGTCTTAGGGTTCCTGCAAACCTGTAAACCCCTCCCAATCTCACGGGTGTGCTACTCGGGTCAACATCATGGACTCTCAAAGCCGAATAGCAATAATACGTTCACCATTTCCGAGAAATGGCTCATGGCCAAATCAGGGAATCGGTTTGGCATTATGTACTACTCAGGGAGGCCTCAGTTGAGTCCGGAAAAACAAGCATCCCTCACAAGTCTCCAGCTTCAAGCACTGAGTCGAGAAACAATAGTACATTCATCCTGAAGGGTACAATACTACCGCCATACAAACAATTTGCTTTAACTGAATTCCTATGAGAGAACCAGGCCATCCTATGCGAGTTCCCAATGGACCCTTGGATGCGAGTGGGTTTGCCAACAAATGTGGTCTGCCACTGTCATCACTGGAGAGGGGTGTTCCCATTAAGGTCCTCTAAGATAAGTCACCAGATGCACATAACTATCAAGGTTGTACCCTGAAGTGGAGAAGAACCCCCACACAAAATAGTCCCGAGACGGTCGCAATCTGGGTGTGGAACACATTGCCACTCATCATGTAACCATGCGAGCACAACGTGTCCATGCTAATCCTATAGTGCAATCAAACCGGGTAGTTGGCTTATCTAACAGTAACTCCCATCCCGCAGAAAAAATGAAAACCAGCACAGCTAGACAGTCCAGTATAATATGATGCATGGAAAATAAATACTGAAAGCGGTATATAAATACGGTAAAGTAAAGTTGTAAGAACTGTAAATAAAAACATTAAAGCTAAACTAAAGCACACAACAACAAACAGATAAACACCCAAGGAAACAAAACCAAACAGGCGCTAGGATTGACTCTACAAGGTGTAAACACCCCAAATTTTCCCTCACTCATTTCACCATGGCTTGTGATTCTTTTCATTAGCATAAGTTCAATCATATCATCTCATATTGCATTTTTGCTTCACTGCATAGGTTCTAAGTCATCTGCATCTAGGGTTTGTGATTTGAGCCATCCCTGATCCACATGAGCCACTCCAAAGGTCATCAATCATCTTAAGAAGTTCCATGTATGTTCAAGCATCATATTATATCCTCCCAAGATCAAGGAAGTCAGAAAATCACAAGAACTGAGAAAGGCATGGAAGTAGAGCCAGGTTTAACTGCACAGATGACCTAAAAATAGGGTTTGGTTTCAGAGGCCATAACTCCAAATTTTTTGGTCATTCTTGTTTCTATTGATCTCTATATGTTATGAGGATCATACATACCAATTTTCATGAAGAAATTCAATGGGGAAGGCATCTGATCAAAAGATGACTTCTTAAGCAAGTCAGTGCAAAATCAGGGCATTTGAGGCCCCCAATCACCCAACCAAAGGGTATTCTTCATCATTTTGAGTTTATATGATATTTATTTGATCTTAGAAGAAGTTATAAGTTCACAAAATTGAATAATTTCAAGCCATTTGCAAAGTTGCCATTTTGGGAAAGTGACTTGTAATGCAAACTTGCCATTTTGGGAAAGTTTTTCAACCTCCTCTTTTTGATTCAAAAATGCTTCAAATGAAAAATTCTTCATGAAAGTTGTAGATTGGATCATTCCCTTTTCAAAAAGTACAAGAACTTGACCTAATTCATCATAGAACTCAAGTTATTGTCTTGCAAAGTTGGGAAAAATCACAAATTTTCACTTATGCACCCAAAGAGGGAAGTTTGCAAAAACACTTGCCAAAGCCAAATGTGACCTCAAAGTGACTTCTAACCATTACACAAACATCACACATGACCTAAAAATCAGAATTGCACAAAGAAACCCCAAGTTTCATGCCTTGAACTTCAAGTAATTCAAAAGGGGCCAAACTTCCCCAAAATTGCAAAATGGATCAAATCTCTTCAGCCACTTGTGCCAGCTGCAAACTATGACTTCCATGGACCTCCTTGAACCAAGCTGACTCGAGCCATGCCTTGAAACAGCCACTGAACCAGCCCATACCTCAAGTACACAAGTTGGTGACATTTTTGCGACTTGCCCATACCAATCAACCTAGGCCAGCACCCACCCTCTGAACTATCCAAACATGATATGTGTACCAAAAGCAACCCAACACATAACATAACAAAAGCTGAAACCTCCAAGAACACAACATACACAAAATCCCCCAAATTTGCAAAAGCCTTCGAAACTCATAGCTCATCCATCAAACCTTCAAACTTTTTCCACCATTTAACTCCATAAACATCACTGATCATTTCCCACCCTTCATTTTGCCCTAAAACACTCAGAATCAAAAACACAATTTCAACATTTCATGAACTGAACTTCTGCCAACTTCCTTTTGAGGCCATTTAAGCTCCAATCAAGCATCACAAACTCTTGGGGGGAATCATTGGAGTGGATTTGAGGCAAAGAACTGGCCAGAAAGCTCTTGTTTCGAAAGCTCAACTTCAGGTAGCCATGGCATTTATTTTTCCAGAACTCTCATTTTATGTTATAGAATGATTCTATGTGTTCCCCCGATTGCCATGATGTCTTTACTTTTGAGAATAGTTGAGAAATACGCATTTCATAAGCTTCTGAAATTTTTGCCATGTTTTCCGTTTTGCTTCGATTCATGTTCTTGATGTTGAATAAATGAATTTTGATGGCTGATTCTTATTGGGGTTGATGTGAGGATCATTTCTGGAGCTTTAGGGGTCTTGGGGTTGCGTATTGAGGGAGATAGCATGTTTGGCTAGCCGGAGAAGATGACCGGAACACTGTTCCGGTCACCTGAAAGTAATTAGGGCTCAAATTAGGGTTTTAATCATAATTAGGGAAGTTTGAATTCTGGCCATTCAGATGCGCGCGCTGGTCAATTCCCGCGTCCTAGGTTTGAACCACAGCCCTCAGATCAGTTGACTTTCATTTAAATTCATTTTCATTTCATTTTAATTGCATTTCTTTCTACATTTTATTAAAAATAGTAAAACACTTCTAAAAAATTTCATTTTTTGCAGCATGACTTAAAATATTTTTCTCATTCTGAAAATAATTTTTATTTTATTTTTTGCATAAATTTCATATTTTTAAAATATTTAAATGTCTATTTTAATTAATTAATGAGAATTAATTAATTAAAATACCATTTAAGTTTCTACAAATCACCAAAAAAATCACATTGCATCTTGATACATTTAGAAACATTATCAAACCCTTCAAACAAATTTCTTTTTGGTTCTTGACCTATTTTGACATTTTTCTTTGGATTTAGGGTTCTTAAAAATCAATATTTTTGCCCTAACTTAGAAAAATCCTTTCTGCCTAACCATGAAGAGTTTGATGATGGTTCTTTTTGCATTGCATTCCTCATGTCATGTAGTTTCTAGGATAAAATTGGTTTGAATTTATCTTTCATTTCAAATTTGGTTTGCATTTATCATTGTGAGGTACCTTAAAACCCTAGCCAACTTGAGAAAATCATAACTTCCATTAGGTTAAGATTTAGGTCTCCCCCTTTGGACAGTGAACTTATATAGGGTTAGGGTCCCTTTGATCCTATTTTCAATTTTTTATCATGTCATTTGCTTCTGGTTTTGAATTTTGTATTGCATGTTATGTATAAACCCTAATTTTTGCCTTCATTTGCATCCATTCTTCATATGCTTGCATACATGAACTTGCCATGACATTTTGTGCATCCACATGACATATAAGACATCTTAGGACACATTAGAATCATGTTTGATCATTGCATCACTCATTTTCCATGTTATGCATCCATTGCATTTCATAAGTTTTCATGAACTTTCATGCTTCCTCCCATGTCTCATTTGCATTCTCATTACTTGTATGATCATCCACATATCTTGGTATGCTTTTGCATCATCTCTTAGCATCATTGACATCTTGATATGCTTCTGACTTTGGTTTTCATCTTTGCATTTCATCTCATTTGCATTTCATTTCATTTCTTGTTGCTAACTTTTCAGGTGGTAAGTCATTGAGAAGTGGATTTGCCTTCACTTCTCATCACCTCTTCTCATCTCTCTTATGCATCATTACTGAATTTTACTTGTGGATTAGAGTGAGCTTGCTAATTCATGTTCCCTCCTCACTTTCTTTCTTCAAGCAACTTATCTTCTTAAGTGAAGTAAGTTGTCTTGCTTCTTTTTGCTTCTCTTCCTTCATCCTGCTTCTTCCATGGTGGCTTCTTTCTTGAAGATTTTCTTGCAAGCCTCATAAACCCTAGGAACAACCAAGCATGATCACAATTAGGGTATTGATTAGTCCCCCTTTTAGTTTTACCTTTGTGTCATCTTTGTGTCTTCTCTTCTCATCTCTTAATCAAGGACTAAACCTTAAAGGTTTTAAGGCTTTGTGATTAAGCTTATGCCTGCATCCTTCTATTAGGATGGAGTGTATAACTTTAATCCTAATTGTTAAACCCTTAATGTGTTTAAACCCTTTAAATCAATTCACCTAATAATCACTAAGACATCAAGCTTGTAACTTGGGCCTTGCATTAGGGTTCTAATTCTTCCTTAATTGGATAAGAAGGACTAACCCTAGTGTTAATGGACAAGTCCCCCTCAGGTTGTCTTACAAACCATAAAAACCATTTCTTAATCTTAACATTAACTAAAACCCATTTAATAAAGGTTTTGTTTTGTCATGAGGTTAATCCCTAATCATGGATTAAGTTGAGGAGCCTTTCTCAGCTTAAATGTTCTCATCTATTAGGATGGTGTAATGAGTCCATTAAATCCTTGATTATGGCTTAAACTCATTACTTAACACTAAACAAAAACAACAAAAACATCTAAGTAAATACAAGTAGGTTAATGATCTTAATCCTACATCATGGTGATTAAGTGTGAGGTGTTTACTTCATGCTTAAGGTATTCTCATTACCCCTAATCAGAGGGAAGATGTGATGATTTTGCTAACCCTTGGTTTAGGCTTAAGCTCATTTTCTTATGACATACTCCAAAAAGCAATAAAAGATTGAAAACACAAAAACAAACAATAATCGTCTCCTTCGGGATTCTTTTCTCATCACATTCACGCACAAACGAGAACTTGCTTCTTCCGTCTAATGCAAGACAGTTTGCACCTGAGCCAGACAGGTCATACACTTGAGCATAGGCAAGTAAGCAGTTCACGAGTCAATTCATCTTTCAGTCTCTTTGAGTCGAACTACGGTGTTCTGACTTCCTCATTGCACGAGAGGATACGTAGGCATAACTTAACAGTTATCAAAAAAAATTCTCTGTATATTCCCCCTCCTGCCAGTATTATTCTTTAAAGCCTCTTAATCTTGAGCTTTGCACTCTTTTCTTACACTGACACTTCTTTATTTCACTTCACATTTCTTTTACACTGACACTTGCATTCTTTACCAACTTTTGGCACACAAAATAGCACTGACACTACCCCTTTAAACACAAACTTTCAAGCGTGGATCCCGTCGAGTACGATGGACAATCTGGGTGCTAATACATTCCCAGGTTGTAACCAACCCCCTTTCTCAGTTTCTCTGGTTCGCAACCGTCTTATCCATATCTTTCTAGGTTTATGCAGCATTACCTTTCCTTCGGGATAAAAATGCCTAGCTGGCGACTCTTTTCTTTTCAGTTCACCCTTGTGTGTTCTCTCCTTTCGCCGACCGTTCGCGTCTGTACCTCTCTTGGCCAGGTGTCATCAGGTGGGAGCGACATAAGGGAAACCAGAGATTCTGGGTTCGATCCCCAGCAGAGTCGCCAGCTGTCGCTCCCAGGATTTTCATCCTAGTACGAATGCGAAAGTGGTGCGGAAAAAGTAGAGTCGTCAGCCAGGCATTTTTATCCCGAAGGAATGGGAAAGGTAATGCTGCACAAACCTAAGGAAGAAGGAAAGGACAAGGTCCTACGAACCAAAGATCTGGGTTCGGGAGTCGGTTACGACCTGGGAAGGTATTAGCACCCCAGATCGTCCGCCGTACCCGACGGGATCCACACTTGCTTGTTTTGTTTCAAAGGGTGAGAAATAAGATGTTGCTGAAAAACTGCTAACTAAAATGGGAATGATAAAGGAGAAGGGAACTAGAGAAAGAGAATAAAAAGGAAGAATGGGGAAAATGTAGGGAAAATAAAGAATGTGCTCGAATGGGCCCTACCCCACTGCCTACGTACCTCATCGGGATAAATGAGGATCAGAGTCGACGTAGTTCACCTAACTAAGGCGGGAACTATTTGTTTGTGTTTTTTACAGCTTGAACTGCGTATGTCTATGCTCAGGTGTTGCAGGCTCGTCTGGTACGAGTGTGTTTACCGTCTTGCATGAAAGACAAGTCATCGCGAGTTCGCGTTATGAGTGAATCAGATGAGAAGAGAAGTTCTCGCAGGATAGTCGTTTGTTATTTGTTTTTGTCTTTTATGAGAAGTATTTGAATTTGTTTGTGAATATTCTCGTACTAAGACCTATCCATCGCGGGAAGTATTTACACCTCGCCCCGAAACAGGACGTGTATAAACACTCTGCAACAAAGTCTCATGTCGTACAAGAATGTTCGATTTTCATTAAATGTTTTATTATTTTCTTTGTGAGATGAGAAGGAATGACTCAAGTTGAAAAAGGCAAAATCTAATGGGGAACTAAGACACAACCCTAATTTTATTTGATTTATTTACAAGAGAGATCCTATGGTTAATGAGGTTTCTAAACTTAATGGAGGAAGGAACTTAGAAACTACTAGAATACAACTTACTTCCTAAGGAAGTTAAGTTGATTCTAAAGCCAAGGGGGAACCTATTCAAGGGAAAAATCAATCAATATAACAAAGCATTAAAATTGAACATAAGAAATAAACTTCCAAACAAAACATTTAAAGGTATAAGCCTAATATAAAAACCTACATTTATTCTAAATCTAATTAGCATGAATCCTAAGCCTAAGTCCAAAAACTAAGGGCATTACTTAACATTTTCATTCTAAAAAATCATAATCTAAACTAATCTAAATCCCTATTAAATCCTCTAATTAAAACTATTTTTTAATGAACCTTAATATCCTAGCCTAAACTAAATGGAAATTTACATGTAACAAGGCCTAAGAATTAATACACTAAAAATAGTAAAGGTTCTGGAAAAATTATGAGATTAATTCTATAGAGTCCTAAAACTACCTATAATATTGTGTTAAAAGATATCCTAAAAAATCAGAATTTTTCTATGCCTAAAAATCAATTAATTCTACCTAATGATTAGCCACTATTTTCTAAGGATTAAGCCACTAAAACCTGAGATAAAATGTCCTAAAAAATCTAATAAAATTATGCCAAGTACTATTATGAGTCCTCTAACTATGGCAAAAAGAGTGGGCCAAAACTGTTACTGGAAGGTTAAAAAGTAAAATCAACAAATTTATGTACAGTTGAAGGAAATTCACTAAAAACTAATTACATGAAAAAATCAGAATTAATTCAAAAATAATGCATATTTAGAAAAATAAAATGCCAAACATTTCTAAAATAAATTAATGACCTACTTGATTTTTTTGGGAATTTTATTACATTTTTTCTATTTTTATTTGAATTATTTTGAAACTAATACTAAACTAGAAACTAAATTCTAAAAGAAATCAAGGGGGGTTAGTTAAGCATATTTTTTTAGTTATTTTCGTATTAGGCTTAACAGGAGGGGTGAGAATAACAGTAGAAACAAAGCCCAAATGCTGGAATAGGAAGGGGAGTGCATTCAACAACTTTTTATGTGGTTTTCTTAATGGCCCCAAATGGGGGTGTTGAAAGCAAGCCAGCAAGGCCCAGCTGCGCAGGCTTTTGGTGATGTATGCTATGGACACCCAGTCAACAATCTTGACCCAATTTGGGCCGCACGATTCAGTCTTCAATACCAGTAATCAGATCAAGTTACTTATGGAATGAAGGTGCATGGGAGTTATGGTATACCGTCCGCATGTGATTATGGAAGGGTGGCCCAACCGGACGGTGACAAGTGTCACCGCCGGATTGGACCCCAAAACTCAACCTTATCCCTAAGAACTAAAGGGATGGTGGAGGAGATCAGGTTATTATGAGGTTTTTAATGACACTTAATTAATTTAAACGGTGTATTAAGTCCAATCTTTATGGTTTTTAATTGTTATTTCAAAAATTAAGATCTTAATTCATACAAATAAAAAATCCTTCCCATCAGACCTAAACCACAGCGTTCTTCCTTTCTCCCCCAAATGTTCGTCTTCCTCCCTTTGGAAACCCTAATTCCGCCACAACCGAAAAATACATCGCCGGAAGAGACAAGTCAACGCCATAGCTCCGACCAAGCTTCAATTACACCCTAACTTATCCCCTCCTTTCTATCTCACCGAAATCGATTCTCAGAAATTGCCTCAAAACAAAATCAAGAACAAACTAACACTACCTAAAAGCAATCTCATATGCGTGCTGGATTTGAATATGTACCTTGCAAATCGGAGCGGGAGCGATATGGAGATAGTGATGCCGAGCAATGAAAACGATGGTGATTCCGTGCAACGAAGAGGGCGATGGAAATGATTCAGATGGCGATTTGATCGAAGCAGTGGTGATCGTCGCTTGCTCTTGCTGTAGTACAAATCACCCTGGCTCACTCTTCTTTTTGCTTTCGAATCGCTCTCGCTTCTGTTTATGAACACTCCTCTTCTTCAATTTCGTAGCACCCGAGCCTCTTCCGTGTGAATGGACTCTGAATCATGGTCATTTCTGATGCCTTCTTGGAATTTGCAGGTATTCATGGAGTTATCTTTTCTTTGATGCAGAGATTGAGTGATAATGATTTCGAGTTGTTGAAGATTGAGGCACTTGAATCTCTGACGAAAACTGCAAAAGGATTGATGAAGCAACGAGAGACCCCACAGAGAATCCGTCTCTGTAATGTGAGTTTTGACATATGATCCTTTCCTGTTTCCCCTGCTGCTATTGTTTTCTTTTCAGATATCCTTCAGAAATTCAATAGCCCTCTGTATCCAATTTTTTATTCTGTTAGGTTATGCTCTTGCGAATTTTCCTTCTTCGCTCTTCACCTTCATGTTCTTGTTCTTGCTGTAACTTGTTGCCAAATTTATTGTTTGATGTGAATTCCGCAGGTTGATGGTAATGCAGGATTATTGATGAATTGAAGAGGAATTGAAGGAGTTTATGGTGAAGAAGAGTTGATATTATGGTTGAGGGACCATGAAGGAGGGTGTGTACGTGATTCAGAAAAGGTTGAAGAAAAATTGAAGAAGAAGATTGGGAGAAATTGAAGAAAATGGGAGAAATTGTGTCAATAGCTGAAAAAATGAAGCAGTTGTGTGGTTCTGATTTATAGCAATGGATCAGATTCTGGAACTTTCCTCAAGTAAATTCAGTTATCAATTCAGTTATGAACTTGCTATAATTTTGTTAGGTTTTCTGTTATCAATTGGTAACTGATTTGAGCTATCCCCTACTGTCCCTTAAAGGTTCACTGAACTTCTGTTTTGTTTTTTACCACTTGTGCACTGCGGATGGAGGGTCCTGATTGTTTTAATTCAATTAACATATGAACACCCAATGTCTTGAATCAAAATTCAAAAGTTCATCAAAACTGAATTAAACTCTTGCTATTATTATCTGACTTAATTATTTATTATGATTTCATGTACATGCTGCCACTTGATGAGATAATGACATGCTTGGTGCAAAGTGGACTTGGAGTCGGAAGGAAACTTGTTAGCGATTCGGATGGAACTTTGTGCATTCTGTTGTCAACGTTCTTGTGAAGCATGATGGTTGCAAAGAACGTGCAGCTTACTTGCAGAAAATTGTGCCCGCTTTGAAGCACTAGTGGAAGCGAAAAGTTAATGGTTTCAAAACACTCAACCATGCCATTGAAGTTCTGAGCTGAGAAATCAAAGAAGTGAGGAAGTTGGTTCACGAATGTAGCAAAAGGACAAGACTTTATACTTATGAGCAAACTTGTGTAATAAGGCAACATTTTTTGTGTATAGAACTTTGTAACCTCAAATTTATAATGAACTTTGGAAGCTTTGTATGAAATGGTGTATCAAAATTCCCATAAAATGACCTTTCTTGTACACTTTTGGGTTTTGGATTATACTTGGTAGTTGGTAATGGCAATTCGAATATTTATTTTGATTTTTCCAAATATGCTTTATGATGCAATCCACGAATTCCACATTCATTTGTTTTTTCTCTTTGAATCCTCTTGATAGGTTATATGATAAGTTATCTCTTTGAATCCTCTGTATTCTTCTTGTAATGCACTTTTGACTTTTGAAACGAAATTTTGGCCTTTGAATTGTGGCAATATTATTTGGATCCACTTTGAATCGAATAAATTTGTGCCAAACTTGAAACGGATATGGACTATTGGCCCAAATTCGTAATGAATCCCGTGACCAACTTGTCCCTTTTAAATAAATCTTGAATGGACGAGTGAATAACCTTTCACCTTGAACTCATAAACCACGACTGTACTATGACTTTACACCAAATTCTCATCTTATGGATACTTCGTGCTAGGGTTTTCTCAATGAGTTGTACCCTAGACCATGATGAACCCTTGATTGATGCACTAATGAACAGTTGTCACGAGTAAACCCCTGGAAACCACATAATCGGGGAGATAAACCATAATCAGGTGATGGTGAATACCAGATAACAATACCCAGACAATTGAAATTGCTAGATTCAGAGGGTCCTTCTGACAAACGCATTCCCAAGATGCAAACCCCAATCTTTATCCTTTGTACTTTCCACTAAAACAAACCTGCAGAAGAATGAGGTCATAGGGTACTGTAAAACCCTAATTCTCCAAATCCCCTGATCCAAGCAAAAACCTTGACAATGAATGTATGAGGTGTCATAAATAACCTAAGGGAAGATGTATGTGAAAGCGAAGCGATAAGCCAGTTAGAGTATATAAATACGAAGGCAAATTTTGAGGTATTACAAATGTCATGCCATTTTTCTTGGTCAAAAACAATTCAAATCAATTTTTGGTGAACTACAAAGTTGTTCCCCTACATGATCCCTACAATATTGATGTTCAACATTTTTTCATTTGAGCAAAGGATTGATGGCTATGAGGGGCTAAAGTGAGAGGGTTGAAACTGATCATGCATAGGCACCATGGGCTCGAGGCAAAGCAATCTAGCAGGCCAATTGTACAACTTGTTGGCATGCTATTCAATGATCATTTTGAAAGGATTAGAGGCCATCATTCATCATGGTATCAACTTAAAACTTTCTCCACATATCATCATCTTCAATTTGAGTCCAAGGTTTACTTGCATTGGTTACTTGAAATGGAAGAAATCTTCCATTGAAAGTCTTGATTCTCAACTGGTTTCTTGTAAGAGAAGGCATTGCACCAAGGTTCACATCAGTTCAGTCCATTGGCACTAATCCATAATGAATGATCATAGTACAATGTTCTAAGAGGACATGATCTCATGGATGCTTCTCCATACCATAGCCATGCACCAGTAGTCATGAAAAATCCAATGGAATGAGGATTAAGGTTCAACATAGTGCAGCCAGTTTGTCATCATTGATCAGCAAAGAAATTGCGCATGTCATCCACACCATAATTGCCATGAACATTAACACATTGAATTGAGCTCGAGCAGAATATTCTAGAGTGCATTAGTTGGCATAACTAACTTTAACAAACTTGACTCAGTGGAAACCAACCTGACTCAGTTAACCAGGCTAATTAACCATGGTTATAGCTTCTAATCATTGGTGAATGAGTCTATAAAGAGAAGAGTGCACTACATTTTGAAGCTCTCACCATTTTTGCTCAATTCCCACCATAGATATTCATCAAAATCCTTTCTGCATTCACATTGCTGTGAGATTCGAGCAAGCTCCATTATCACCAATCCATCCTCATTCTTCATCAAGCTATCATCAACATCATCTCAAGCACAATCCCCATGGATTTCATAGCTTGATTCTTCAAGAATCACATACTGCATCATTGAGATTGCACTGCAGTTTGGATCCAGGCTCTTCCATCACCATCATTTTAGTTTCAATCTACATCAATTCATCATTTGCATAGTGTGTAGCTTCATCTCCATGGATTGATCATCACAAATCATCAAGAAATCTCCACTGTAAAATCACACACCTCACTGCACTTTCTTCGAATCATCAAGATTAACAAGGTACATAGTGTTTATTTCACTCCTGTTGTGTTAGAGCAAGATCAAGCCACTCAAGGAACCTCCTCTCTGGCCTTCTAGCAACATTGTGATACCTCTGCAATTAAGGTATGCTCTGAAACTTTACTTGATCGAATTGCCTGCTTTTCATTGTTTTCTTGGTGTTTAAGGCTCAATAAGAGTATTGCAACATCTGGCTAGATGATAGGCATGCTAGACGCATAGATCCAATTTTAGGTGTGGAAATGTTTGTGTTTGATTTGACCAGTTTATGAACCCTAAGCCAAAAATGAGGTTAGATATGTGATCGGGGTGAGGAGTTGCATGGAACTGTGGGTTTAATTTTCATTTTTAGTGAGGTTTTGTGAAACCCTAGCAGAGGATGACCAGAGAAGGTGACCGGAGGTGAGTTTCCGGTCGACTGAATAGTAACCCTAGGCCGGAGATAATTTTATAACACAGCCATTGGATGTGTTTGATCCAAGAGTCCAGGATGCGCCAACACATTATAAAATCCGTGCCATTCACGTACCCTATTTCCTTCACAAGTTCTCTGTTGACTTTTGACTTCCTATACACACCCCCAGCGCACTTGACCTGAGCCCAATCATATTGTTTTGGTTGCTGTATGTACCCCCCAGGCCCAAAGTTATTTGCTTCATTTTATTTTCTATTTCATTAAAATTCCCATTTCGTTTTGCATTTTAAAAAAATAACAACAGGCCACAGAAAATTCCAAATAAATTCATGTAGGATCTTCACAATTTTCTCTAATTTTCCCTATTTTTGGATTTTACTTTTGTAGAATCTTGAAGTCAGAATTAATTTCCATTTTAATTGTTTTGTTATTTTCTCATTTTCTACCAACAAATGTGTTCATTTTTGTTCTCATAAACTACTAATGATAAATGTACCATTCCTTTTGTATCATTTAGATAACTCATTAAGCTTTCTGAAAATATTTTTCTCTGGATTTTTAGGTCTTGCTTAGGTCCCTTTTGAGTCCATTCTTCCACATAGGTTCACATAAACCCTAATTGTATTCTAGTAATTCTTTAACCATTCAAGATTAGTATTTTTCATGAGATCTTTTGTACACATGTTATTCTCTGGATTGTGATGTCCAATATTAAATTTCATAATTTTTCTAGGTCATTTGATATTTTTCCCAAGTTACCTAAGTCCTAAGTAATTTTTGCCCCTTTTTGCAAGCTTTCTTCCCTCCATTTGAAATAAGGCATTCATGCCATTGATCTAAGGTATTGATTCTGAGTTTTGTAGGTCATATTATAGGTTCTTAAGTGCAGAGTACAATCATTAGGTCCTTGTCTTTTGGTTTTAGTGTTTGCTTGAATCTTAAGTTGCCTTTGCCTCCTTTTGCCCTAATTCTTCTTCATCTTCCATCTTAACCTTTCAAAACCAATTTTGTGATAATCATTGCATGGTTAAACCACATATTAACGCTTCATTAAGCCCCTTGGTCTTTGTATGGGGAATTCAAATCCTTTTGGTCATGTTTGAGTTTCTACTTTAAGTTTTTCTTCTTTGAAGTTCAATATTCATTCCTTATTATGTTCACACCATTCCACGTAGAGTTTGCATCCCTTTCACCTGAATCTCTTTTCTCCCATCTTGTTTTACATCTTAGTAGACTTTGATTAGGTGTGAGCCCATGGATTTTCTATTCACCTTAGGGTTTATACAATTTTAGTCTACTTAACCATTTAGGTTTCTTCATGTAACTTTACCTTTGCTCTTATTAGGGTTAGCTTCATTTTAGGGCATAGTTTGAAATTGTTCACTCTTATAGCTTTAGAATACTTAAGTTGAGTTTAGCTACTGATTGTTCAAGTTTGCCATCTTATAAGTTGCCTTAGGCTTAGGTATTTGTCTTAGGAGTTCACTAATCTTTTCCTTAATTAGTGTGAATTGTTTGTGAAGATTTACCATGTAATAATTGTTCACTTTTCTCCATCATGCTAACATTTGTTTTGTAGGGGGGAGATGAGGTAATCACTTCATTCTTATTCCTTTATGCATTTATTTGTTTTGCCTTAGCACATTGGTGCTTTGTTCATAGGTTCCCTCTTTCTTTATATTTCAACTTAACTTCCTTAGGAAGTAAGTTGAATTCTAGCTTGCTCTTTCTTCTCCTTAGGTTAGAATACCTCATTAACCATAGGATCACCTCTTTGTATGTGATAAGATAACTTAGGGTTGTGTCTTAGTCCCCCATTAGCTTTGACATTTGCCTCTTGAGTCTTCTTTTCTCAACTTCAAATAAAATCAAAAACACTTAACAAATGCATGAAAGAATCTCTTGTGTATAACCTTATTCCATGGGACACTTACATTCATTCCATCTTGGAATAGTGTAGGCATGTCTAGCATGATATACAAGTCTGATCAAGAGATTATTTTCACAAAGAAAATCTAAAAGATACTTCTTCAGAAACTACAAAGACATGTATTAAAGTTCAACAAGCTAGTGAATTTAAGCCCTAATCCTTGGAAACAAGTCTTGGATAAATTCTCCTTGCTTGGTGTGCTTGTTCTATTATTCCATCTTGGAATGTAGTAGCAAGTATACATTCCATGGAAAAGAGTTTAAATTCACTTCCTTGTGCCAAATTCATACAAAACTCTTAAAAAGCAACAACAAACAATAAGCGAATTTCCTGCGGGAACTTCTTTTCTCACCTCATTCATTCTGAACGCGAACTTGCGCCGACTTGTCTCGCATGCAAGACGTTAAACGCACTCGTACCAGACGAGTCTGCAATACCTGAGCATAGACATACACAGTTCCAGCCATAAAAAACACAAACAAATAGTTCCCGCCTTATTTAGGCGAATTACGTCGACTCTGATCCTCATTTTCCCGATGAGGTACGTAGGCAGCGGGGTAGGGCCTGTTCGAGCTGATTCTTTCTTTTCCCTATATTTCCCTCTTTCTTTCCATTCTCTTTTCCAATTCCTTTTCTCATTTCAGTTCCAAGTCCAGTAGCAGTTTTATTCAGCAGTAGTTATATTCTTTTACCCTTTGAAACAAAACAAGCAAGCGTGAATCCCGTCGGGTAGGGCGGACGGTCTGGGGTGCTAATACCTTCCCAGGTCGTAACCGACTCCGGAACCTAGATCTTTGGTTCGCATGGCCTCGTCCTTTCCTTCTTCTCCAGGTTTGTGTAGCATTACCTTTCCCATTCCTTCGGGATAAAAATGCATGGATGACGACTCTACCTTTTCCGCGCCACTTTCGCGTTTGCACTAGGATGAAAATCCCGGGAGCGACAACAATGAATCCTTGATCACATAGCTGACTGATGCTAATGAGATTAGCAGTTAATCCCTTTACAAGTAGAACACCATCAAGCTTTGGAACATCTTCTTTTGGTGCCACAATTTTACTTCATCTTCTTTGGATAGTGAGCACACATATCAGTAGCTGGAATCTTGGTTAACCCAGATATAATAGTTATCTCTAGAATTGACTCCCTTCATGACCATTACATTTTCTTCATTTGTAACAATACATTCTGATTTTGTGAAGTTGAAAGTGAATCCTTGATCACATAGCCAACTGATGCTAATGAGATTAGCAGTCAATCCCTTTACAAGTAGAACACTATCAAGCTTTGGAACATCTGAACATTCAAGTTTTCCAACTCCTTTGATTTCTCCTTTAGCACCGTCACCAAAAGTCATATAACTGGTAGGGTGAGGTTTGATATCCACCACCAAATTTTTTATTCCAGTCATATTCTTAGAACAACCACTGTCAAAATACCAACCCTCTTTAGCTGACACTCTGAGAGAAGTATGAGCTATCAAAGAAACATGCTTAGGAACCCACTGCTGTTTCTTGATGACCATGTTTTGCTTATGTTTGGGCTGTGGATTGTGATCAAGAT
This sequence comes from Lathyrus aphaca, assembly GCA_963966055.1. Taxonomy (NCBI): domain Eukaryota; kingdom Viridiplantae; phylum Streptophyta; class Magnoliopsida; order Fabales; family Fabaceae; genus Lathyrus; species Lathyrus aphaca. The sequence continues at coordinate 279,316,390 of OZ014523.1, forward strand.
ATCCATGAAGTGTGAAAAATAAAGAAATTGTTTTTGGAACCATTAAATCCTATCCCAGATAGGTCTCCTGCACTTCTTCTAGACTGAAGGATGTCATCAAGTGTTTCAGATCCACTGTTTAGCATTCTGATGGATTTGGTCATCTGATACAGCTTAGAATTCAGCATGTTGACTTCATTATTCAGATTAAATATTTTTGACAAATGCTATTCTTTTTCAGCCTCCAGTGTTGCTATGATATTCTTCTGCTTTTCTCCTTCTTGAATCACTTGATCACATCTGATACATAGCTTTTGATAAGTATCAACAAGTTCTTCAAAGGTTAGTTTATCTTCACTAGAGTCTTCATCAAACACACATGTCCCTATCAAAACAAGGATATGTTTAGATAATTCCTCATCAAAGTCACTTTTAGAATCTCCATCAGACCATGTAACATACATGCCTTTCTTTTGCTCCTTCAGATAGGTAGGACATTCATCTCTAATGTGGCCAAAACCATCACACCCATGACATTTAACTCTTTTACTTTAACTTGACTTCTCTTCAGGCTTTGTCATAGACTTATTTTATTTGCTGATGTCAGATGAAATGTCCCTGGCATTTGGCCTTGATTTCATATTCATCCTTTTCATGACCTTGTTGAATTGTCTTCCTAACATGGCAACAACTTCTTTCAGGCTTTCTTCACTTTCCACTTCAAATGCTTCTTCCTCAGTATTTGACACAAGGGCAATGCTTTTATTCTTCTATTCAGGCACATCACTGAATCCCATTTCAAATGTATGAAGGGATCCAATGAGATCTTCAACCATCATATTACAGATGTCCTGTGCCTCTTCTATAGCAGTCACCTTCATGGAAAATATTTTGGGAAATGATCTGAGAATTTTCCTCACAAGCTTTTCATCAAACATTTTTTATCCTAAAGCTCCTGAAGTGTTAGCAATATCAAGAATATTCATGTGAAAGTCATGAATAGTCTCATCTTCATTTATTCTCATATTTTCAAATTTAGTTGTAAGCATTTGAAGTCTTGACATCTTGACTTTGGAAGTTCCTTCATGAGTGGTTCTGATAATATTCCAAACTTCCTTGGCCAATACACAATGATGCACTAATCTGAATATGTTCTTATCAATGCCATTGAACAAGCATTCAAGGCTTTAGAATTCCATAGTGCCAAATCATCCTCATCTTTGCTCCAATCCTCCTCAGGCCTTAAAGTTGTATTTCCATCTATATCAGTAATGACAGGATGTCCCATCCTTTATCTGCAGATTTCCATGCCTTCTTGTCCAGAGATTTTTTAGAAAGCAACCATGCGAGGTTTCCAATAATCATAGTTAGATCCATCCATAATGGGTGGTCTATTCCCAAATCCTCCATCCTTGTCCATAGTACTAGAAAATCGCCCCTAGATCTCACCCATAAAAGCAAGCAGGGTGCCTGCTCTGATGCCAATTGAAATTATGGAAACAGATATATGATGTCGAATACAATGTCACGACACTAATATCTGACAAGGTTAAAAGAAACAAGATAAATAAACAAAACAGAAGTAAAGAACATAGGGAATTGTTAACCCAGTTCGATGCAAACACACCTACTATGGGGGTTACAAAGCAAGGAAGGAACTCCACTATCAGTAGTATCAATTCAAAGACCCTTAGCAAACATCCCAACTTACTATCTTCTCACTTAATCACTACCCAATGCTAGTTCTATTTCGGAACTCCTAAATATGAGACCCCTCTCACTCCCCCTCAATCACCGCAATGATAAAAACAAACTATTCAGAAAATATGAAGACATACTTCAAGAAACAATCTTTGACCTTGCTTCACAGATTCAGTCAAGTCCAAACACTCTTGCTTAAAATCTTTGAGTGGACAACGAATATAACTCGATAAACCTAGTCCAAAACAACCATCAACATGATAATTTCTTGGCTCACTAGAAAACTAACACACACGAAAACGCTGAATACAACAATCCTTATTCTCTCTATCTGTCTTCGTGATCAACCTAGGGTAAAGCAGCATTTAAATAAAGTCTTAAATCATGGGCATGGGCGTGCTGAACTTGCACAAAACCACGCTAATCATGGGCATGGGCATGGGCATGCTGAACTAGCATATAATGTTCTGTTAAAATATCTCCAAGCTGAATCCTTAACATCTAATTGTAAACACCCCAAATTTTCCCTCACTTTTTCACACCATGGCTTGTGATCTTTCATTTTTGCATTACATAAACATTACATCTCACTGCATAGTTCATTTCATCTGCATCTAGGGTTTGTGATCTGAGCAATCCAAGAAGTGATCTGAGCCATCCCAATGGTCTTGAAGCTTTCCAAGAGGGTCCATGTGTGTTCCATGATCATAATATGCTCCCCAAAGTTCATAAAAGTCAAGGGATCACAAAGCATGGCAAGGGCATAGAGTCAAACTGGAGATTTCCTGCACAGGTGACCTAAAATTAGGGTTTTGGTTTCAGAGGCCTTAATCCCAAAATTTTTTGTCATTCTTGTTTCTAATGGTCTTAATATGTTATAAGGATCATGTGTACCAAATTTGATGAAGAAATTCACTGTGTAAGTCATTTGATCATTGGGTAACTTCTTGAGCAAGTAAAGTCAAAATCAGGGCATCTGAGGCCTCCATCAAGGGTATCAAAGGGTCATCATCATCATTTTGAGTCTCTATGATCTTTATTTGATCATTGAACTGGTTGGAAGTTCAAAAAGTTGAAGAGATTTGAGCCAAATGCAAACTTGCTATTTTTAGAAGTGACTTGTAATGGAAACTTTCCATTTTGGGAAAGATATTCAACCTATTCTTTCATGACCAAAAATGCTTCAAATGAATAATTCTTGGGCATGAAAGTTGTAGATTATGTCTTCCCATTTTCAAAAAGTACAAGAACATGTCTTGATTCATCCTAGAACTCAAGATATGGCCTTTCAAAGTTGGCAAAAATCCTATAATTTTCAAGTTCATGCCAAAGAGGGAATTTTGCAATTTCACTTGCCAAGCCATTTCATGACCTCTAATCAACTTCCATGCACCATAACATGTCAAGGCAACTTCAAAACATCAGAATTGGCCCAAGATTGCATGGTTTTCATGGCTTGGTTCACAAGAAATCCCAAAATGACAATTATGCATAAACTTTGCAAAACCATGACAACTCTTCATCCACTTGTGTCAGCTGCATAAAATTGATCCTAGGGCCATCCTTGAACCAAGCTGAGGCCAAGACACCCCAAAAGCCAGCTATGACTCAGCCTATGCTTAAGGTACAATAACTTTTGAATTTTTGCAAATAAAGCCATACCAATCAGCCTGTGCCACAACCACTCTCTGGCCAATCAACATTGTTTATGCAAGCATCAAGGAGCCCATTTCACAAAATCTTGGAGCCTGAAACCTCAAGAACTCATAAATCCCAAAAGTTTCCAAGGAACTTCCTCTCTTCGAAACTCACTCCTCAGCCATCAAGACTTAAAATTTCTTTCACCATTCAACTCCACATACCTCAAGGATCATTTCCCACCCCTCACCATGGCACGAATCACTCTGAAACAAAAACACAATTCCTGCTTCATCAGAATTGAAACCTCCAAACCAGCACCATAAGCCTCATCCAAGCATTCCATTAGCACAAGGAGGACCAGAGGAGTTGATTTACACAAGAGAGAGGTCCAGAAAGCTCCATTTTGAAGAAGCTCAGTTCAGGTAACCTTCAAGAACATTTTTTCCAGAACCTCTCTTTCTTGTTATAAATTGATTCTATGTGTTGCACTGATCATCCTGATGTGTTTAAAATTGAAAATGGTTGAGAAATAAGCATTTCATGATGTTCTGAAACTTTGCCCGTGAAAATGTTTTTGCTTTGATTCATCATGTATGCGTGTTATAAATGATTTTTGATGTTTTATTCTTGCTTATTGTTGTTTGGGGATGTGTTATGGAGATTTTGGGGGTATGGGGTGGCGTATTTAGAGAGATTGAATGAAGAGCTTGCCGGAGAAGACGACCGGAACACTGTTCTGGTCGCCTGAAAAAGATTAGGGCTTAATTAGGTTTAAATGCCAGTTTGGATGTAGGCCGTAGATTGAGTGTTTCCCGCCTGCGATGGAGGGTCCAGATTAGCCCATTAGCCCTAATTATAATTAATTAGTTTAATTAATTCAGATTAGCCCAGATTAGATCCAGGCCATCCAAACACGCGCCAGTCAACATCTCTCTCCCTAGTTCAAATCTGAGCCTTTGGATCCTCTGACTTTCCATTTAATGCATTTTTAATTCATTTTCTTTTTATTTCTTTTGTTCATTTTATTTAAAATAGTAAAAATCATCAAAAAAATATCATTTCTTGCATTTTTGTTTCAAATATTTTTCTCAACCTGAAAACATTTTTTATTTTATTTTTTGCATTAAAAAAGTATTTTTAAAACATATAAATGTTTTAATTAATTAATTAATTGATTTTAATTAATTAAATATGCATTTAGGTTTCTAAAAATCACCAACAAATTCATGAAGCATTCCAATACATTTAGAAACATTTTCAAACTCACTATACAAATTTCTTTTTAGGTTTGACCATATTTTCACAATTTTCTTTGAATTAGGGTTCTTAAAAATCACATTTTTAACCCTAACTTGAAAAATTCATTTCTGCCTAACCAAGATGAGTTTGAACTTGATTCTTTTTGCATTGTTTACATATTGCATGTAGTTTCCAGGTTTGTTTTCTAATGATTTTATCTTGATTTTTCAATTTGATTTGCATTTTCCCTTTAGAAGCACCCAAGACCCCTAACAAACTTAGGAATTTCATAACTTCCACTAGGTTAAGCTTCCGACTTCCTCCTTTGGGTTGTGATCTTATATGGGATTAGGGTTTGTTTGAGTTCAATTTCAATTTTTTATCATCAAGTATGCTTCTGTTTTGGTCATATGGATCTCATGTTGTCTTAAAACCCTAATTTTGCATCTTCATTTGCATTCTCCTTTGCATATCATCATCATATGAACTTGCCATGACATTTCAAGCATTTGTATCACATCTTAGACATCTTAAGACATTCTTGAACTTTGCTTGATCATTTCCTCATTCATTTTCTATGCTTTGCATCCATTACATTTCATGAACATCCATGTGTTTTCATGCTTCCTTTGCATCTCATCTTTGTATGATCATTCATATGCATTTTTGTATGCCTTTGCGTCACCTCATATGCCATTTACAATGCCTATTCACTTCTGACTTTGGTATTTGCATCTCATTTCATCTCATTTCCTTTTGCTTTATGTCGTATGCATTCATACTAACATTTCAGGAGCTTTTGCATATTTATTTGTTCTTGAAGGGAACTTGTTTCACTTATGATCCCTCCTTCTCACTTTCTTCCTTTTAAGTTACTTATCTTCTTCAGGAAGTAAGTAACTTATTCTTCTCTCTCTTTCTCTTTTCATCTGCTTCTTCCATTGGTGGCCTTGAAGATCCTTTCTCTTAAGCCTCACAAACCATAGGATGTCCAAGCATGATAAATTTTAGGGTTGTGTATAGTCCCCCCTAACTTTTTAGCTTTGAGTCTCCTAGAGTCTCTCTTCTCATCTCAATAATCAGAGACTAAACTCTTAAAGTTTTAGGACTTTAGAATTAGGGTTATGCCTGCATCTTTATCTTAGGATGGAGTGTATAACTTTAATCCTTAGTGTTAAACCTTTAATTTTTTTACACCTCTTAATCAAAACACATTAATAATCACTAAGACTTTATCTTGTAACTTGGGACTTACATTAGGGTTCTATCTCTTCCTTATGGTTAAGAGGGACTAACCTAGTGTTTAATGGACAAGTCTCCCTCAAGTTGTATTAAAAACTTAAAATCCACTTCTTAATCCCATCCCTTAATTAAAATCCATTTAATAAAGGCTTATTATATAATGAATTTAATCCCTAACCATAGATTAAGTTGAGGTATCTTCCTCAACTTAAGTGTTCTCATCTATCATCCTTCTATTAGGATGGTGTAATGAGTTCACTAATCTGTGATCAGAGATTAAACTCATTACTTAACACTAAACAAAACCCAAAAACATCTAAATAATCACAAGTAGGTTAATGATCTTAATCCTACATCATCATGGTAATTAAGTTGAGATGCTTATCTCATACTTAAGTATGCTCATTATCCCTAATCAGGGAGGATATAATGAGTTTACAACCCTTGATGTAGGCTTAAGCTCATTATCCTATGCAAAACACCAAAAACAATAAAAAACTGAAAACACAAAAAAAAAAAATAATCGTCTCCTTTGGGATTCTTTTCTCATCACACTCATTCACAAACGAGAACTCACTTCTTCCGTTAAATGCAAGATAGTTAACAGTCGAGCCAGACGAGTCATACACTTGAGCATAGACTAGAAAGCAGTTCACAATCAATTTATTTTCAGTCTCTTTGAGTCGAACTACGGTGTTCTGACTTCCTCATTGCACGAGAGGATACGTAGGCATAACTTAACAGTTATCGAACAAAATTTTGTGTTTTCATCCCCCTCTTTCAGCATTCTTTTAAGCCTTAGTTCCTGAGCAATTCACCATTTTGCACTGAAACCTATACATCCATTCCTAGCTTTTGCACACAGATAGCACATACACTTACCCCTTTTAAACACAATCTTGTAAGCGTGGATCCCGTCGAGTACGACGGACAATCTGGGTGCTTATACCTTCCTAGGTCGTAACCAACCCCCTTTCTCAGTTTCTATGGTTCGCAACCGTCTTATCCAACTCTTTCCAGGTTCATGCAGCATTACCTTTCCTTCGGGATAAAATTGCCTAGCTGGCGACTCTTTTCAATTCAACCTCATCTCTTTTTTCGCCGACCGTTCGCGTCTTCACCTTAGGACCTAGTGTCTTTTCAGGGGAGTGACAACTTGGAGACTCTGCTGGGGACCTTATCTTGCAACTAGGGCTTCTGGTTCTTTTTATGGGTTTCTCCTAACGCTTGTTTGATTTGTGTTTATGGGGGTGTTATGTGTGCTTTTGTTTATTGCTTTATTTATTGCTTTTTTGTAAAGCTTTATTTATTGCTTTCATTTACCGTTTTATGCATTTCATATTATTATCATCATATCATGTGCTGGATTTGTTGGTTTGCCTTGGTGGGAGGGGTAGCTCGGTGAGTAAGGTTCCACACCGGGAGCCTGAGTGACACATAGGATAGAGTGGCTTCATATTCTTTCCCATTCCATTTCGTTCTGGTGCGGGAATATGAAACACGGTTCAGACATGGGTTTCTTCTTGAGAACTCTGTGCTACGGATTTCCTATAGTGCTAGGGCTATCTGGGAAGCCTGCTAAGTCTGGATGACCTTTTTAGATGACCTTCAGCATCTGAGGTGAAATAGAGGAGGATTCTTTATGATTAATGTAAACACTGTACCTCCGGGTTAGAAGTGTTTACACTTCTCATAATAGATCTGAGTCTGGAATCCTTGTTCTAGAATAATACCTGTGAGGGGGTTGGGATTTTTATAGGTTTGCAGGAACCCTTGGCCCCAACATACCCTGTTACTAGAATTGTTTTAAAGTTACACTATTTTGGACTGATTCTATGAAACCCTGGACTAGTGACTCTTTATTTGAGTCCCCCACCTGGTTACTGGTTCTCTAGCCTTCATCTGGATTTCTGAACACCATGGACCCTATCAAAGCAATTGACAAATCCAGCACCTGATCACAAACCCTTGCATACCATTCTGCATACATCGTTTTGCATCATTTTAACATTTGTCTATTTGTTTTACAGGGTATCCACATCTTATTTGGTTTGGTTTTGACTGTTCTTCTGCTCAGCCACCTTCATCAGTTATCTTCATTAGAGATCTTCTTCGGCTGATATCTTCTCCAGTTGTCTTCATCAATATTTCTCCTCAGCTATCTTCATTCAACATCCATTATCAGTATGGACTCATTCAGGAAGAGTAACATCACTTATCATTTCTTTGAGCCCTCCTTAGCAGGCATCAGGAAGATTCATGCACTTATCACTCCTGATCATGTCCCTTTATTCAAGGAACATTATGGTGGTATTATGGACATGATCATGGACTTGGATGCATCACAGAGGAGCATGATTCACACTTGCCTTCAGTTCTATGACCCTCCTCTCAGATGTTTTACCTTTCCAGACTTTCAGATGGGTCCTCTGTTAGAAGAGTTTTCCATATTGTTGGGTGTCCCTATCAGGAGGGGGATTCCTTTCAACCCTGAGATGGATGCTCCTAGGAATGAAGACATAGCTAAGGCCCTGCACTTGGAAGCCACCATCATTGATCGGCATATGACCACCAAGGCTGGAATCCCAGGCCTCCATTTGGACTTCTTGATCACTCAGGCCACCAGTCATGCTGCAGTTGGGAAGTGGGAAACTGTTTGTGCTCTCCTGGCTCTTAGTATATATGGAATTATCTTGTTTGGAGATGAGCCTAAGTTTGTAAGCAAGAGTGCTATCCATCTCTTCCTGCTAAAGAATCCAGTTCCTACCTTGCTAGGGGATTTCTATTACTCAGTGCATCAGAGAAATGAGAAGCAGAGGGGAAGATTAGTCAGATGTTGTGAACCTCTCTTCTACTGTTGGTTACTGAGACACCTGCCAAAGACAGAAGCATTCATGAATCCTCATCAGTCAAAAATTGGGCTAAGAGAATGATTGCTCTCACATCAGATGACATCAGGTGGTGTACTCAGAGCACCAAAGGCAGGGACATAATCACAAGTTGTGGGCAGTATCCCAATGTACCTCTTATTAGAGTGAAAGGTTGCATCAACTACAATCCTTTGCTTTTCAAAAGGCAGTTAGGGTATGCCTTGGTACATCCACCCAGAGAGCAGGATTTAGCAAAGACCCTTTACTGTGATGTTCAGAATAATCATGCCATCATCCGACAAGAAGACTTGTCTTGGGATAATATACAGACAAAAGGGACTGCTATTCTTGGCAAGTGCAACAACATAACTTCAGCTCAGTACATTAATTGGTCTCGCATCAGCGGACAGATCACCCGCATGCCATTCACCCTGGAAGATGTGCCAGGGCCATCAGCAGTAGAACCTATAGCTACAATCAATTTAGAGGAGTTTGAGAAACTGAAAGAGAGGAATACTCAGCTATCTGAAGCTCTGAAGAAGACCCTCTGGGAGAGGAATGATAGTCGTCTGGACAATGAGAGGTTAGAGAAGCTCCAGATCGAGCATATGACCAAGATTAAGAAGACAGATGATTACATCAGAAAGGCCCGAACATGGGAGTTGGTATTGAAGAATGCTTGCAAAGAAGCTAAAGTTCAGAAAGCCAGAGTTGAGCACTACTTGGAAGAGAGTCAGGCTAGATGGATCAGAATTATTGAGGCTCATTCACAAGAAGATCAGAAGACCCAGGCTAGGATAGAGCAGTTGGAAGCTAATGAGAAGAAGAGTCATGAGGCCTTGTTAGCAGCACAAAAGGAAATCTCTGAGTTGAAACTCCGGGTGGAGTTGAAGAGATCAAAAGACCAAGACAAGTATAAGAAGTTGACAAGTGCCATTGCCACTAGGCTCCTTCTTATCAGGACCATCACAGAGCATCCAGTTGGACCAGTGACTGATGCTCTCCTGAAGGAAGTCAAGGAGGATGACTTTGGGTTGGATGTTTGATTTCTTTGTATTTGTATTTTATTTTGGTTGTACTTTTTGATGATTTTGTTGTATTCTGACCCACCATGGGAATTTTGTTGTAATCATAAACTATGTATCTTTGCATTTGTAATATACGGTTTATGTTTATCTTTTGGGCTTCATTTCTCTTCAACATCATCATTCCTCGAGGTCTAGAAGGTCAAAACCAAAGAACCAAACCGGATACCCTTGGAAGACAAATAAACATACTGCATTGCATACTAACCACATTCTTTGTTTTGTAGGTGTTTTTGTTGTGGTTTTCTCACTTTGCTGCTGTTTCAGGAAACATTGCTCGTAGGAGGGTTTTCCCCATCAACAGAGTTCACTGGTATCCGACACGAAACAACCTTCCGAGCTTATAGATGGACCAAGTTCAGCAAGATTTGACTGACGTGAGAACTCAGATGGCTAAAGAGAGAACTGAGATGAGGGCTCCGATGAACCAGTTCATAGCAGTAATGACTGGGTTGGCCCAAAGCCAAGAAAGATGAAGAGATTTGGTCGAGTGGCAAACTCCCGAAGAGAATCATCCAGGTACAGGAGGTATTAGTAATAATGATCACGGGCAGCCACGAACAGATGCACCAGAGTTTGGGCCTCACCTCAATCCTAAAGTCAATGCTATCAGAAATACCAAGGAAACACTGGAGGTCGTGCCTTGCAAGAGGACCCTCAAGAGGAACAGTTTACAGTAATTGGTGCTGGGGATGAAGCCTATGATCATCGTCTGGACGAAATAGAAGAGAAGTTGAGATCTTTGGAGTCCCAAAACTCTCTAGGTTTTGATGTAATGGACATGGGATTGGTTGAGGGAGTCAGGATTCCTCACAAATTCAAGCCTCCTTGCTTTGAGAGATATAATGGTACCTCCTGTCCATGTACTCATCAGCAGTCTTTTTTGGGGAGACTGAAAGTTTATACCATGGACGAAAAGTTGTGGATGTTCTACTTTGAGGACAGTCTGACTGGGGCATCCTGTGAATGGTATTCTCACCTGTCTAGAGCAACAATAAGAAATTGGAAGGATTTGGCCGAAGCTTTCATACGCCAGTATCAATATAACTTGGACATGGCCCCCAACAGGACCCTTCTAATGGGTATGTCACAGTCTTCAAGAGAAAGCTTCCGGGAGTATGCCCAAAGATGGAGACAGCTTGCTGCTGCTGTCCAGCCTCCAATGTATGAAAGAGAAATGGCCGACATGTTTATGAACACCCTACATGGGACTTACATTGACAAACTTACTGCCTTCTCGTCCACTAGCTTTGCGGATGTAGTTATAGCTGGGGAGAGAATTGAGAGTCTTTTGAAGATGGGAAAAATTTCAAACAACGGTTCTAGTTCCAGAAATACAAGGAAACCTTTTGCAAGACCTCGTAGGATAGATGAGACCAACTCAGTACATATGGGCAGAGGTAGACCTCAATACATGCCAAGATCAGTAGCTGATGTCACCATTCCAACACCAGCACCTCAACAACAGTATCCTCCACAACCACAACACTTCTCACATCAACAACAATTTCCTCAACATAGATCTTACAACAATAACAATCAGCAACAACGGTCGTTTCAACAAAGGCCTTCGCAAATCAACAGGGTTATCGATCCCATTCCGATGCCCTATGCTGCCTTACTTCCACAATTATTAAAGCTCAACTTGATTGAATTGAGGATTCTGGCTCCACCAGATCCCCAGAAACTTCCAAGAAACCAGATCCCCAACAACCATCAATGAAGATATTTCCACAATTACTATTTACTATGATCCTGCAACAATCCACGTTCGAGATTCACATCAACATCTCCATCAGCATCAACAACCTTCATCACCAGTACCATCTCCGGTCAGACCTCCTGTCATAATTTATTATGAACCTCAGACTGTCTCAATTCCTTCTTCCGCAGCAATAAGTCCAGTTACTATCACAGTGTCTGGACCAGTTCCATATGATAGCAGCAGTTCCGTGCCTTGGCACTATGGCTCAGATTTGTTTTGCGACGGAAAGAAAGTCACTCTTGACACTTCTACACCACATATTGAGAATGTGGGAGGAGGCGGAGGCTTCACTCGAAGCGGACGTCTCTTTGCCTCACAATTCCAAAGGACTAATGCTGAAGCAGAAGTTGCTGCCAAGGCTAAGGGCAAGAGTGTGGTGCCTGAAGAGCCTATTCCCAAGGAAGCTCAGAAGATATCCTTTGACCAGGATGTAGACGAGTTCATGAGAATAATCAAGAAGAGTGACTATAAGGTTGTGGATCAGCTCCATCAAACTTCCTCCAAAATCTCTATTCTATCACTACTAATGTGTTTCGAAGCTCACAGGAATGCACTTCTCAAAGTTCTGCATGCAGCTTACGTGCCAGAAGAAATTACAGTTAATCAGCTAGAAACAGTGGTATCAAATGTCAATACTAGCCATGGGCTAGGTTTTACTGATGTTGATCTAACTACGGAGGGTCGTAACCATAATAAGGCATTACACATCACCTTGGAGTGTAAGGGTGTTGTTCTCTCTCATGTCTTGGTTGATACTGGGTCTTCTCTCAATGTCCTTCCAAAGAAAGCCTTGGTGAAAATGGAATATGATGGTCTTGCTTTGCGTCCAAGTAACCTGGTAGTGAGAGCCTTTGATGGTTCTAAAAGATCGGTTCTTGGGGAAATCGAGTTGCCTGTGGTGATTGGCCCATAGATCTTCAAAACTGTCTTCTACGTGATAGACATTCAGCCTGCATATAGCTGTTTGTTAAGTCGGCCATGGATTCATGCCGTTGGCGCTGTAACGTCGACCCTTCACCAGAAGTTGAAATATGAATGAGAGGGTCAAGTCATCACAATCTGTGGGGAGGAGGATATTTTCGTCAGTCATCTAGCTACTTACAAATATATTGAGATGGATGGAGAAATTCATGAGACAATGAGCCAAGGGTTTGAGGCCCTCAATATCAATGAAGCAACAACTGAAGTGTCTGGTACTTCAATTTCCTCTTATAAGCAAGCTCGGAAAGTTGTTGAAGACGAGAATGCCCAGGGCTGGGGCAAGCTGCTGCAAGTCCAGATCAAGGAGGACAAGTTTGGGTTGGGTTACAAACCATCCCGACAGGTCCAAGAGGAGGCTGCTGAAGCTCCCAAGTTTATCAGTGGGGGAATGCTAACCCCGGATGCAATCAACAATGTGGAAGACAAGGCTGAAAGTGACTCCAACCTGGAGAGTTGGATTCGTCCAAGGGTCCCAGGCCAACAAGTCCTTAACTGGTCTTCCCAGGAAATTATAAGGATTTCTTCTGCAGAGTAATTATTATTTCCTGTTTAAGCATGCATCAAGTCCTGCATCTTGCCCAACGTGTCAGGACTCATTTTGTAATAGGGCCATATTTGTATTTTGTGCAAATGAATGATTAATGAACAAATGGACATCTTTTGCAAACAATCTCTTTTTGTCGCTCACTGTCTTTCATTTTTGTTATTTTCGCACAAAACAATAAATGGCAATGTTTTTCAATAATAACTCCATTCACATTTTTTTAAACAAGATTAAAATCAATCACTAAAATGAACAAAAGTCCTCCAGATTGCACCGACAACGGCACTGCTATGACCTTGTGTGACTTCGACAATCCAATTAATCAAGCAGATGAAGGGGTTGATGAAGATTATGAGTTTCCTGAAGAGTTGGATAGGTTGTTGAGACAATAGGAAAAAGTGATTGCTCCTCATCAGGAGGAGGTTGAGAACATCAATCTTGGTACTGAAGAAGATGTAAAGGAAGTGAAGATCGGGGCCAGTCTGCAAGCTCCAGTGAAAGAACAACTCATCAGTATGCTTCGGGAATATGTTGACGTCTTTGCTTGGTCCTATCAAGATATGCCGGGTCTAGATACAGACATTGTCATGCACAAATTGCCACTGAAAGAAGATTGTCCTCCAGTTAAACAGAAGCTACGCCGTACTCGCCCAGATATGGCCATGAAAATTAAAGAAGAGGTACAAAAGCAGTGGGACGCCGGTTTTCTTGTTGTAACTAGTTACCCGCTGTGGGTTGCTAATATTGTACCCGTACCTAAGAAGGATGGCAAGGTACGTATGTGTGTGGATTACCGGGACCTAAACAGAGCTAGCCCGAAAGATGATTTCCCATTACCTCACATTGATGTATTGGTGGATAACACGACTCAGTTCTCGGTATTCTCTTTCATGGATGGATTTTCTAGATACAATCAGATTAAGATGTCACCTGAAGACATGGAGAAGACAACTTTCATCATGCCTTGGGGCACAATTTGTGACAAGGTAATGCCGTTTGGTCTGAAGAACTCTGATGTAACATATCAACGGGCTATGGTAACGCTATTCCACGATATGATCCATAAGGAAATTGAATGCTATGTGGATGATATGATTGCCAAGTCCCTTACAGAGGAAGATCATTTGGTGAATTTTCTAAAACTGTTCAAGCACCTGAGGAAGTATCAGTTGAAGTTTAACCCCAACAAGTGCACATTCGGGGTACGTTCTGGTAAGCTACTGGGTTTTATTATAAGTGAAAAAGGAATTGAGGTTGATCCCGATAGAGTCAAAGCTATTCAGGAAATGCCTGCACCTAAGACTGAGAAAGAAGTTTGAGGATTCCTAGGGTAGATTTAACTACATCTCAAGGTTCATATCTCATCTCACTGCAACCTGCGAACCTTTGTTCAAGCTTTTAAGAAAGGAACAAACAGTCAGGTGGAACGATGATTGTCAAAGAGCTTTCGAAAAGATCAAAGAATATCTGCAAGAACCTCCAATTCTCATGCCTCCAATCAAAGGAAGACCTCTAATCATGTATCTGACAGTTTTAGAAGAGTCAATGGGGTGTGTGTTGGGCCAGCATGACGAGTCTGGTCGAAAAGAGTATGCAATATACTACCTAAGGAAAAAGTTTACCGACTGTGAACAACGTTATTCACTGCTCGAGAAAACTTGTGCTTTAGCGTGGGCTGCTCGCCGACTAAGACAATATATATTGACTCACACTACCTTATTAATCTCAAAGATGGATCCAGTCAAGTACATATTTGAGAAGCCAACACTTACCGAAAGGGTTGCAAGATGGAAAATGATTCTAACAGAATATGACATTCAGTACACCTCTCAAAAGACCATCAAGGGAAGTATATTGTCTGATTATTTGGCTGAGCAACCTATTGATGATTACTAGCCTATGAAATTTGACTTCCCTGATGAAGACATCATGTTCTTAAAGGCAAAAGATTATGAAGAGCCTATTCACACTGAAGGGCCTGACCTAGAAGAAGCATGGACTATGATTTTTGACGGGGCAGTAAATTGCAACAGTCGTGGGGTTGATGTAGTGCTTATCACACCCAAGGGAGTCCATTTTCCTTTCTTAGCAAAACTCACCTTTGCTTGCACTAACAATGAAGCATAATACGAAGCTTGTATCATGGGTTTTGAGGAAGCCATTGACCTCAGGATCAAAACCTTGAATTTATTCAGAGATTCGGCTTTGGTAATCAACTAGACCAACGACAAATGGTACACTCATCAGGAGCATCTGATTCCATACCGTAACTATACGAGGAGATTGTTGACCTTCTTCACAACAGTTAAGCTTGAATACATCCCTCGAGATGAGAATCAGTTTGCAGACGCTTTGGCTACCATTTCATCCATGATCAAAGTACAAGCTGCTAATTATGTACCTTGGATTGTGGTATCCAGACTGGACCGACCGACATACGTATTCTCTGTGGACACTGTCACTGATAACAAGCCTTGGTTCCATGAAATCAAATGCTTCTTGGAGAATCAGACATACCCACCTAGGGCATCGTCAAATGATAAGAAGACATTAAGAAGGCTATCCGGTAGTTTCTTCCTCAATATTGATGGCTCTTTATTCAAGCGAAACTTCAACATGGTCTTGCTCAGATGTGTTGACAAGAAGGAAGCGGACCTACTGATGCACGAAGTACATGAAGGTTCTTTCGGTACCCATGCCAGAGGACATGCAATGGAAAAGAAGTTATTAAGATCAGGTTACTATTGGATCACAATGGATGCAGACTATTGTGCTTATGCCAGAAAATACCACAAATGCCAGATCTACGCAGATAAAGTGCATGTGCCTCCAAATCTTTTGAATGTAATGTCTTCACCTTGGCCCATCGCCATGTGGGGCATTGATATGATTGGAAAGATTGAACCAACTGCTTCAAATGGTCACAGATTCATCCTGGTGGCCATTGATTACTTCACCAAATGTGTTGAAGAAGCCTCATATGCAAACGTCACCAGACAAGTGGTAGCTAGATTTCTGAAAAGAGATATCATCTGTCGATATGGAGTTCCCGAGTGAATCATTACTGATAATGGTTCCAATTTGAACAACAAGATGATGGAAGAACTTTGCCGAGACTTCAAAATTCAACATCACAATTCTTCTCCTTACAGACCAAAGATGAATGGCGTTGTCGAGGCCACTAACAAGAATATCAAGAAGATTGTGCAGAAGATGGTAGTCACCTACGAAGATTGGCATGAAATGCTACCATTTGCCTTGCATGGGTACCGAACCTCTATCAGAACCTCTACTGGGGCAACACCTTATCAACTTGTGTATGGTATGGAAGTTGTCCTACATGTTGAAGTTGAACTACCCTCCTTGCGGGTAATGATGGATGTGAAACTGGATGAAGCAGAATAGGTCTGGTCACGGTACAATCAACTGAATCTTATTGAAGAGAAAAAATTAGTAGCCATCTGCCATGGGCAGCTATATCATAAGCGAATGAAGAAAGCCTTTGATTAGAAAGTCAGACCTCAGGAATACCAAGTAGGAGAGCTTGTTCTGAAAAGGCTTCTTCCTCCTCATACAAACCACATGGGAAAATGGACGCCAAATTACGAAGGTCGATTCATAGTAAAGAAAGTTTACTCTGGTGGAGCACTGATGCTCACTACTATGGATGGTGAGGATTTCTTATCTCCTGTGAATTTAGATACAGTTAAAAAATACTTTGCATAAAATGACCCGCTGGACATAAAAACAGAATGTAAGTCCAGGCAAAAATAGGGCATCCCGGCGAGTCAAAAACAGAATAAAAGACTCGGGTAAAAATAAGGGAAAATTGAAAAAAAATGTACACCCGCTGAGTTGAAAAGCCACATCGGACAGCTCAGGCAAAAACGGGTATCCCGGTGGATTGAAAACCCGAAAGGGCGATCCACGCAAAATCAGGGAATAAGCGAACAACTGCATTATGAATTCGTCTATATCACTCACAACATGGCAAACATCGAAAGGATAAAGCATCGGTCAAAATCAACCTTCTTCAGAAAGAAAGATAAGAAGAACGTCAAGGTTATACGGGTCATAGAAAAGGAAGCTCACTGGAGCGTCATCTTCAACATTGCCAACACTTTTATTTTCTCAATTTACAGCAATCTCCTCCTTTTAGGGGATTCGCTTCTTTGATTGTACTTGCCTATTCAGGGCACACAGATCAATGAAATCAGAATTTTTTAGTCACACTTTATTTTGTACATTTTTGTTTCGTTTGCAAAATGTCCAAAATTCATATACAACACTTGCATAAAACATACGAGCCATTTTAATAAATGCTTGCAGGAAATATGTTACTTTTAGGTAAATATAACTCCTATGACGGAATCCGGTTGAGGATACTGTTGCACCCCAAAATTTGCCCTCATAAGACAAGACTTTGTGTACTAAGAGGTTCACAAGGTTCACAAGACATCTCATGAGGTTCACAAGGTTCACAAAGTTCATAATTAGTCAGAAGATTTGACATTTCCCTCAGACAATGCATCCTCCTAAGCAATGCATCCTAAACTAGGGTTTTGACTTTAATAAGGATAAATGGACTTCCAAGACTTCAAGTGAGCTTCATAACATCTTATATGTGTTTAAGAATCCCCATGACAAGTTTCAAGACTTTTCCCAAAGGTTTGCTCAGTCAGATGATTAGATAGGTTAAAATCAATCAAAGCAGTTAAAAAGTCAAACTGAGGTCAACTGGGGTCAAACCAAAGTCAAACTTCATGATTTTTTGCCAACATCAATTATATGAAGTAAAATTCATCATTTGATCAAGGGTTGATCATGATTCATCAAGGAGATTTTAGATCATCAAGAATCAGGAGTTTCTAAATTAGGGTTTCCTCAGGAAAAGTCAATTGAACTTTGACCAGCCATAACTTTCACATGCTTCATCAAGAATTTTCCATCCAAAGCTCATTTTTAAGGAAATTTAATTCTCTACAACTTTGTGTCTCACAAGCCAAGCCCAAAAATGCTTCATTTGGAAGGTATGAGCTAAGACATTATAGGTCCTTTTGAATGTCAACAAAAAGTCAACAACTTCAAAAGAGCATAACTTGAGAATGGTAAAAGATATGAACATGAAACTAATGGGGTTGGTTATAGGACTCTCTAAGATTTCCAAAATGTCCATGAACACATTCATAGCCTTAAAATTGAGGGATTTGTGCCTTTGCAAAGTTGGGAAAGTTTTGGGAGGTTTGTGAAGCAAATGAAGTCTTAAAACCAAATTTTGCCAAATGGGCCTACAAAATTCCAATCCAATCTCAAGGATAAGGTCATACACGACCCATTGAATATTTTTCCATATTTTTATGTTTTATATTTTATTATTTTGTATTTTATTTAATAAAATTCAATTTAAATGAAAATAAAATCTAAAAAGTCAATCTAAAAATCTGATTTTTGTTTTAGAATGATTGAAATATCATTTAAAGATGATTGAGAGGATCAAATTTCGTGTAAAGTCTCTAAGGAATTAAAATATTTGATTTTTCTCACTTTTGGAATCATATCTTTCTTCATGATCAAGATATCCAAAAGCCCAAAGAATAGACAAGTTTTATGACCTAATTTCATTCACTATAAGACTATGAACATGATACAATACTAGGGGACGAAAATCAGAGGCAAGGTAAGTGAGTTGGAGTTTCAAAAAAAAGTGGAAAAAGTGGAATTCGGTTTCATTGATTCAAAGCATTAACAAGAGAATTAAAGGTGTAGAATCGTTCCTTGAGGTCTCCTGAACATGTTTCAATCATTATTTGCATCAAAATCATGCTAAAAAGCCCTAACCGAATCGTTCTTTTTCAAGTTTAATGATTTTTTCGATTTCATACTTTGATGTATTATTAATTGATTCTAAGGGCTGGTTTGTATTTGTAATGACCCTGGGATACTTTCTGGATAATTAGATTGAAGGTTCATGACCTGAATCATAAACTGCCATGGCTAGGGTTTATGCTCCTCATTTGGGGTTTTGCGAAATAATGAATATAAATGAATTCTAAAAATGTAATTGAACTGGGTTTGTTGTATAGAATGCATTGGTGCTTTCAATTTGATGAATTATTACAGGTTTGATGATCATTGAAGCAAGCTAGGAAAACCTACGAAACTGGATTCGCAGGTAAATTCGTAGAAGAAAACGCATGTGAATTCGCAGGAAAATTGGAGAAGATGAAGTCAGATGGCGCCAAAGCTGGAATTTAAAAATTGAGATTAATATTTTATTGTTATGTTTCTATATTATTTCAGTTAACAGTGGCTAGCCCAGTGGTAGGAGTCATGCGCGTGTGAGGCTAAGGTCTTGGGTTCGATCCCAGGTTTTGATATTCTTTTTGATGATGATTTCACATGTTTTACAGGTTTAATATATAATGATTAATAGTCAATATAATATCAGACGCGCCCCATGTGGCTTGGTGGTTGGAGTGTTTGGTTGTTGGCTGATGGGCAGGGGTTCGAATCCAGGTTCCCATATTTTTGTTCATAATTGTTTTGTTTTAGCAGGATTATTATATAATGAATTTGTTCCATAATACTATCACCAGCGCATGCTGGCCTGATTGGTTTTGATGATGTGTATTGAGGTAAGGGACCTGGGTTCAAATCCCAGGTCCTATCTTTTTAGCAATTTTTTGTATTTTCTTACTTTTAACTATTTTCTCAATTTTAATTCAATTTAATATAATTCAAGTAATTTCTAAATAAACATCATAATATTTTTCTATAAAAACCTCATATTTTCAAAATCAATATTTCATTTTCTCAAATTTAATTTGTTTCTATATGTTTATATTATTATTATATATATCTTTGTAAATAAATTAATTAGGTTTAGATTAATTTTCAAAAACCCTAAGTTACTAACCCTAATTTTCCTAACCCTAATTTTCCTAACCCTAATTTTCTTAACCCTAATTTTTATTAACCCTAATATTTAACTTAATTAATTTCTTTTGTTCTAAACTATAATTAAATCATTAATCATTTTTTTTAATATGTAAATAATTATTATTTGTTTATTATTATTAAAACTTATTTTCTTAGTTAATTCTTAAACTTTTTTTTCTAACATTAATTTGTCTTGCTAATTTTTATTTCTTTTATTCTATTATTTCTAACCTTTATTCTTATTTATTATTATTACTAACATTTAAATTATTGCTTATTTATTTTCTATTTATCGTTATTATTATTTTTCCGATTATATTGTAATTGTCCCGAAGCTTTGTAATAGTTTAGGTTTATATTTTTGCTTTATTTTTATCGTAAATATATTAACTCCATGGTTAGTAAAATAGGGTGTGAAAACATGTTTGTATTTAAAATTGAATTTAGATCACTAATTTGTAAGATAAATACTTGAATTTGTACACGCACACACGTAAGTCGATCCTGGATCGCCATCTCACCTTCTTAAGGATACCTCTCATGTTGCCTAAAGAAAAATGTCCAGTAAGGTGTATAAAGCAAAGTCCCTTCATTTATATCATCTAGTCCCTTAAAAGATAAAAAGATCAAGTCCCTTCATGGTTGCCTTTCGTAAATGATCTTGTCCCTTTCGAATAAAGATGATAAGTCCCTTCGAATTGCTAAATACACCTTACAGTTGCCTAATAATAGTTGTCCCTTCATTTGTCCCTCACACATCCAAGGTAATGACTACCTATTCCTTAATAATAGGGTTAGTATTACCATTGAAAGAACATTTAAGAACAGAAAAGATTCAAATTAGGGTAGGTTCCTCTTAAGTACTTGCTCACTCATTCAAAAACATTTCATAAACACTTCACATTTTCAAACAATTTTCAAAACAAAGTCTTTATATATATCCGTACAAGGATCATTATAAAGTACTTAAGAAAATTTTTAATTACACACTACACTTCTCAAAACAGTTTAAAGTGAGCTAAGTAACTAAGAGCCCATGGATAACCATGGATGTAAAGGGTGCTAACACCTTCCCTTTACATAACCTACCCCCCGAACCCAAAAATCTTTTAAGGTCTTTCCTGTTCTTTTATGCCCTTTCCTTTGGATAAAATAAAAGTCGGTGGCGACTCTTGCTATCCGCAACATAACTAAAGTCAGTTCTCCCACCGTGTTACAGAAACCTCGGGACACTTGTGCATTTTCCTTTGTCTTAACAGGTTGCAGGTACTCAAGGCAGGCCATTTCACAGCATGGGGCATATCAGGCATTATATCCCCAGCCAAGCCAACAATCGCATCGTCACCAGAACTCCTAGACAAAAAGAATCTCCTCGCAAAGTTTCATACTCCCAAAGGATCCCTTGAGGAATTCATCAATCCCTGGCGTATTACTTCCTAGAAGTTATCTCCTCCCCAGGCGGGATCTCCCGAGCAGTGCCTGACGGCACTTCCACAGCGAAGTGGTCAAAGAACTTTCCATTCCCCATCAGAAGGGCCAAAATTTGCTCATCCTCAACAGAGTTGGTGGAATTGATTCCCTATAGAGTTTCCTCCCCCAGTAGAGCAATGCCTGAAATACTTCCCCAGTGGAGTTGCTGAAACTTCCTCATCCCCAACGGAGTTCTCCCTCCGGAAAGATCAGCCAATGATCTCTTTCCCCAACTGAGTTCTCCTTCCAGACAGATAAACCAGAGATCTTTATCCCCGCAGGATCCAGATCTTGGATCGGTCCTCTCATTTTCATAATCATAGCATTCACATCATATTCACCAAAATAAGCATAGCATTCCGTCTAATACGGAGCATTATGGCAAAAATCAAACATTTGCATGATCATAAGCCAGGTTCAAGCCAACCACCTGCAAATACCGTATTCACTTCACCAACAATATACAAAAGTCATTTCCCCTGCAGATAGAAGCCAAAACATCCCCTTTGCACTCTCAAACACAGATACCTGTTTATATTTATACATGCTCTTTTCAACGCTCATCCGTGTCATCTTTCCCCAGTAAAATCACCAGAATACCTTTTGCATTCTCAATACAAACACTTTTTCATACTTGTACATATTCTTTTCGACACTCGTCCGTGTCATATTTCCCCCAACAAGTCAAAAACACTCATCCGTGTCCCTTGCTCAATCTTTTAGCACTCGTCTGTGTCTTGCACATATGTCCTCAGCATATCATACTTATACATACTTATACAAAAGTCTTTAATACTCGCCTGTATCTTATATATATCATCCCTCAGCAGATTCAACACTCGTCCGTGTTCCTTGCTCAACCGATTGATACTCGTCCGTATCAACATTCCCAAACATGTGTCAGCATTTGTTTCTATCGATACTCGTCCGTATCGTTGTACTAAAGATGCTCGTCCGCATTTTTGATCTATACACACTGTCAAACACTTATACCTTTTATTTTAAAGTGTGAACACTCGTCCGTGTTTACCATTCCCCAGAAGTCGCCAACAAAACAACTTTTCTATCCGACATTCGTCCTATGTCGTGATATTTTCGGCAGCCGTCCCCTGCTAGGTGATCGTTTTTCACCTTCCGATGACCGTCCCTCATCCTTTCCCCGATGGAATTCCCATTGTTGGAACCTTCTATCCGGAATTCATCCTATGTCGTGATAAAGAGCATCTGTCCCCTGCTAGGTTATCGTCCTTCACCTTTTGATGACCGTCCCTCATCATTTACCTGATGGTCGTCCCCATTATTGATATTGTTATCCGACATTCGTCCTATGTCGCGATAATGCCCAAGAGTAGCTGTACCCTGCTAGGTGATCGTCCTTCACCTCTTGATGTTCGTCCTTCATCATGCTTATCCGATGGCCGTCCCCATCGTTGACCTTTTCTATCCGACATTCGTCCTATGTCGAGATAAAGAGCAGCCGTCCCCTGCCAGGTGATCGTCCTTCACCTTTGATGACTGTCCCTCATCAAATATTTCATTTATTCTTTAACCCAATGGTCGTCCCCGTCGTGGTCCCTTTTCCTTTTCCTGATGATCATCCTTAATCAGCTTTTACCCGATGGCCGTCTCTGTCTCGTTTTCCTTTTCCAAGCATGATGGTCGTCCCCGTCATTGCTTTGCTTACCGTTTTACCCCCAACAGTCGTCCTCTTCTCGATGGTCGTCCTCCATCGCTTTCGTTTGATACTCATACTATACTATCTTTTACAATTTATATCCATTTTCTTCTTCTCTTCAGCGAGTGCAAATTTTGGACTGTCTTTGGTATTCAACCACAAGTTATCTTGTTTGTCTGTTAAGCCAGTCGCTTACATCCTGCAAAACTAACTCATGCTTGTATAGGGGAAGCTGTAAACACCCCAAATTTTCCCTCACTTTTTCACACCATGGCTTGTGATCTTTCATTTTTGCATTACATAAACATTACATCTCACTACATAGTTCATTTCATCTGCATCTAGGGTTTGTGATCAGAGCAATCCAAGAAGTAATTTGAGCCATCCCAATGGTCTTGAAGCTTGCCAAGAGGGTCCATGTGTGTTCCATGATCATAATATGCTCCCCAAAGTTCCTAAAAGTCAAGGGATCACAAAGCATGGCAAGAGCATAGAGGCAGACTGGAGATTTCCTGCACAGATGACCTAAAATTAGGGTTTTGGTTTCAGAGGCCTTAATCCTAAATTTTTTGGTCATTCTTGTTTCTAATGGTCTTAATATGTTATAAGGATCATGTGTACCAAATTTGATGAAGAAATTCACTGTGGAAGTCATCTGATCATTGGGTAACTTCTTGAGCAAGTAAAGTCAAAATCAGGGCATTTGAGGCCTCCATCAAGGGTACCAAAGGGTCATCATCATCATTTTGAGTCTCTATGATCTTTATTTGATCATTGAAGTGGTTGGAAGTTCACAAATTTGAAGAATTTTGAGCCAAATGCAAACTTGCTATTTTTGGAAGTGACTTGTAATAGAAACTTTCCATTTTGGGAAAGATATTCAACCTATTCTTTCATGACCAAAAATGCTTCAAATGAAAAATTCTTGGGCATGAAAGTTGTAGATTATGTCTTCCCATTTTCAAAAAGTACAAGAACATGTCTTGATTCATCCTAGAAATCAAGATATGGCCTTTCAAAGTTGGCAAAAATCCTATAATTTTCAAGTTCATGCCAAAGAGGGAATTTTGCAATTTCACTTGCCAAGCCATTTCATGACCTCTAATCAACTTCTATGCACCATAACATGTCAAGGCAACTTCAAAACATTAGAATTGGCCCAAGATTGCATGATTTTCATGGCTTGGTTCACAAGAAATCCCAAAATGACAATTATGCATAAACTTTGCAAAACCATGACAACTCTTCATCCACTTGTGCCAGCTGCATAAAATTGATCCTATGGACATCCTTGAACCAAGCTGATGCCAAGCACCCCAAAATCCAGCTCTGACTCAGCCCATGCTTAAGGTACCATAATTTTTGACTTTTTGCAAATCAAGCCATACCAATCAGCCTGTGCCACAACCACTCTCTGGCTAATCAGCAATGTTTATGCAAGCATCAAGGAGCCCATTTTACACAATCTTGGAGCCTGAAACCTCAAGAACTCAGAAATCCCAAAAATTGTCATAGAACTTCCTCTCTTTGAAGCTCACTCCTCAGCCATCAAGACTTAAAATTTCTTTCACCATTCAACTCCACATACCCCAAGGATCATTTCCCACCCTTCACCATGGCCTAAATCACTCTGAAACAAAAACACGATTCCTGCTTCATCAGAACTGAAACCTCCAAACCAGCCACCATAAGCCTCATCCAAGCATTCCATTAGCACAAGCAGGACCAGAGAAGTTGATTTGCAAAAGAGAGAGGTCCAAAAAGCTCCATTTTGAAGAAGCTCAGTTCAGATAACCTTCAAGAACATTTTTTCCAGAACCTCAATTTCTTGTTATAAATTGATTCTATGTGTTGCACTAATCATCCTGATGTGTTTAAAATTGAAAATGGTTGAGAAATAAGCATTTCATGATGTTCTGAAACTTTAACCGTGAAAATGTTTTTGCTTTGATTCATCATGTATGCGTGTTATAAATGATTTTTGATGCTTGATTCTTGCTTATTGTTGTTTGGGGATGTATTCTGGAGATTTTGGGGGTCTGGGGTGGCGTATTGAGAGAGATTGAATGAAGAGTTTGCCGGAGAAGACAACCGGAACACTGTTCTGGTCGCCTGAAAAAGAGTAGGGCTTAATTAGGTTTAAATGTCTGTTTGAATGTAGGCCGTAGGATGAGTATTTCCCGCGTGCATTGGAGGGTCCAGATTAGCCCATTAGCCCTAATTATAATTAATTAGTTTAATTAATTCAGATTAGCCCAGATTAGATCCAGGCCATCCAAACATGCGTCAGTCAACATCTCTCTCCCCAGTTCAAATCTGAGCCTTTGGATCCTCTGACTTTCCATTTAATCCATTTTTAATTCATTTTCTTTTTATCTCTTTTGTTCATTTTATTTAGAATAGTAAAAATCATCAAAAAAATATCATTTCTTGCATTTTTGTTTCAAATATTTTTCTCAACCTGAAAACATTTTTTTTATTTTTTGCATTAAAATAGTATTTTTAATACATTTAAATGTTTTATTTAATTAATTAATTGATTTTAATTAATTAAATATGCATTTAGGTTTCTAAAAATCACCAAAAAATTCATGAAGCATTCCAATAAATTTAGAAACATTTTCAAACTCACCATACAAATTTATTTTTAGGTTTGACCAT
This sequence comes from Lathyrus aphaca, assembly GCA_963966055.1. Classification (NCBI taxonomy): domain Eukaryota; kingdom Viridiplantae; phylum Streptophyta; class Magnoliopsida; order Fabales; family Fabaceae; genus Lathyrus; species Lathyrus aphaca. The sequence continues at coordinate 279,342,182 of OZ014523.1, forward strand.
ATTTTCACAATTTTTTTTGAGTTAGGGTTCTTAAAAATCACATTTTTTAACCCTAACTTGAAAAATTCATTTATGCCTAACCATGATGATTTTGAACTTGATTCTTTTTGCATTGTTTCACATATTGCATGTAGTTTCTAGGTTATGTTTCTCATGATTTATCTTGAATTTTCAATTTGATTTGCATTTTCCCTTTAGAAGCACCCAAAAACCCTAACAAACTTAGGAATTTCATAACTTCCACTAGGTTAAGCTTCTGACTTTCTCCTCTGGGTTGTGATCTTATATGGGATTAGGGTTTGTTTGAGTTCAATTTCAATTTTTTATCATGAAGTATGCTTTTGTTTTGGTCATATGCATCTCATGTTGTCTTAAAACCCTAATTTTGCATCTTCATTTGCATTCTCCTTTGCATATCATCATCATATGAACTTGCCATGACATTTCAAGCATTTGTATGACATCTTAGACATCTTAAGACATGCTTGAACATTGCTTGATCATTTCTTCATTCATTTGATATGCTTTGCATCCATTACATTTCAGGAAGATCCATGTGTTTTCATGCTTCTAAACATGCTTCATTTGCATCTCATCTTTGTATGATCATTCATATGCATTTTTGTATGAATTTGCATCACCTCATATGCCATTTATAATGCCTATTCACTTCTAACTTTGTTCTTTGCATCTCATTTCATCTCATTTCCTTTTGCTTGATGTCTTATGCATTCATACTAACATTTCAGGAGGTTTTGGTAAGTTATCTGGGAGGTGGATTTGCCTTCACCTCCCACCTTTTCTTTCCTCTCATTTGCATATTTATTTTTTCTTTGAAGTGAACTTGTTTCACATATGCTCCCACCTTCTCACTTTCTTCCTTTTAAGTTACTTATCTTCTTCAGGAAGTAAGTAACTTATTCTTCTCTCTCTTTCTCTTTTCATCTGCTTCTTCCATTGGTGGCCTTGAAGATCCTTTCTCTTAAGCATCACAAACCATAGGATGTCCAAGCATGATAACTTGTAGGGTTGTGTATAGTCCCCCCTAACGTTTTACCTTTGAGTCTCCTTGAGTCTCTCTTCTCATCTCAATAATCAGAGACTAAACTCTTAAAGTTTTAGGACTTTGGAATTAGGGTTATGCCTACATCCTTATCTTAGGATGGAGTGTATAAATTTAATCCTTAGTGTTAAACCTTTAATTTGTTTACACCTCTTAATCAAAACACATTAATAATCACTAAGACTTTATCTTGTAACTTGGGCCTTACATTAGGGTTCTATCTCTTCCTTATGGTTAAGAGGGACTAACCATAGTGTTTAATGGACAAGTCCCCCTCAAGTTGTCTTACAAACTTAAAATCCACTTCTTAATCCCATCCCTTAATTAAAATCCATTTAATAAAGGCTTGTTATATAATGAATTTAATCCCTAACCATAGATTAAGTTGAGGAGTCTTCCTCAGCTTTAGTGTTCTCATCTATCATCCTTCTATTAGGATGGTGTAATGAGTTCACTAATCTATGATCAGAGATTAAACTCATTACTTAACACTAAACAAAACCCAAAAACATCTAAATAATCACAAGTAGGTTAATGATCTTAATCCTACATCCACATGGTAATTAAGTTGAGATGCTTATCTCATACTTAAGTATGCTCATTATCCCTAATCAGGGAGGATATAATGAGTTTACAACCCTTGATGTAGGCTTAAGCTCATTATCCTATGCAAAACACCAAAAACAATAAAAAACTGAAAACACAAAAAAACACAATAATCGTCTCCTCCAGGATTCTTTTCTCATCACACTCATTCACAAACGAGAACTCGCTTCTTCGGTCTAATGCAAGACAGTTAGCACTCAAGCCAGACGAGTCATACACTTGAGAATAAACTAGCAAGCAGTTCACAGTCAATTTATTTTTAGTCTCTTTGAGTCGAACTATGGTGTTCTGACTTCCTCATTGCACGAGAGGATACTTAGGCATAACTTAACATTTATTGAACAAAAGTCTCTGTTGTCATCCCCCTCTTTCAGCATTCTTTTAAGCCTCAGTTCCTGAGCAATTCAACCTTTTGCACTGACACCTGTACATTTATTCCTAACGTTTGCACACAGATAACACATACACTTACCCCTTTTAAACACAATCTTGTAAGCGTGGATCCCGTCGAGTACGAAGGACGATCTAGGTGATAATACCTTCCCAGGTCGTAACCAACCCCCTTTCTCGGTTTCTCTAGTTCACAACCGTCTTATCCAACTCTTTCCAGGTTCATGCAACATTACCTTTCCTTCGGGATAAAAATGCCAAGCTGGCGACTCTATTCAATTCAACCTTATCTCTCTTTTCGCCGACCGTTCGCGTCTACATCTTGGGACCTAGTGTCTTTTCAGGGGAGCGACACTAATAAACCACGCTAATTGATACTCAACAAAACACACAATTAATAAAAGCAAAGTGCGGACACAAAATAAGGATTCATCTAGGTCTTCAGGCCCAGTCAGAGATGTCATGACATCAGTCTTGACATCCTGATAAAACAACTGCATACAAACATCTTCGCACATGCATAATGCTTAAATCACATATCATAACATTACATATGACATTCAGAATCAGAAAGCCTTTTTTACCATAAAATATATCCAATCTAAAATATCTACAGAAGTGACCAAGCTTGTTGCATTTGAAACAACAATCTTGATCTTTACTCCCAGATCCTAACCCATTAAAGTTATCTCTCTTACTAGAAAACATGTTCTTCCTTTTGGCCAATTGCTGAAATCTTCTAATGATAAAAGCTAGTTCATCATCATCAGATTCTTCATCATAAGTGGCATCTTTGAGATTTTTAGTTTGATAAAATCTCTCAGATCTCACAAAAGAATTTAAAGCCAATGTATTAACTTGCTTTTCAGGCTCATCTCCATTAACTCCATTTTGTGACTTTGGAGGTTACTAACAAGACTCTAAAGACTTATAATGTTTAAGTCTTTAGCTTCTTGAATAGAACTTACTTTAGGTCTATATTTGGTAGGAAGACTCCTAAGAACCCTCTTGGCATGATCCACATTAGTATAGCTCTTGTTCAAGACCTAAAGTCTAGAGACAAGAACTTGAAATCTTGAGAAAATAGTTTCAATGTTCTAATCCTTATTCATTATGAACAACCCATATTGTTGAATCATAAGATTATCTTTAGCCTTTTGCACTTGTTACTTACCTTCATAGGTAGCACATAGAGATTTAAAGATAATATGAGCAATATTCTTATCAATAATCTTTATATACTCAGAATGAGGCAAGGCATTAACAAGAATGCCTCTCACTTTATGATGTTTACTAATCATGAGTGAGAGACTTCCTATTACCAAACATCCCGACACCATTGACATGAAAGGCAATACAATATTCAAGGGTGTCCCACAAATCATCATCCATCCCAATGATATACGGGTACATCTAGATTTTCCACCATTAAAATTTAGTGGAATCACCATTGAATGTTGGTGGTCTAGTAGTATAACCAGATGTACTTTGGTTGTGGTTGTTGCTGCCACAAGATGAATCTTCATTATTAATAGAGGAAGTGTTAGGCATGATGAGATTAGTAAATTTCTCAAGATATTTTATGTACCACAATTAAGTGTTAATGGATAAACTGTGATCTGATGCCAACTGAAGGTGAGAAACATATACAGGAGAAGGGGGTGAATTATGTTTAAAAATTGTTCCGCTTATGAACTTATAAGTTCATAGTTTGAACTATGTTCGGAGTATGTTGACAGAATATATAATAGCAGCGGAAAATAAAGTTCATAAGTAAATGCAATTAAACAAACAAAAGTTATCATGGTTTCTTTCCTCAACTAAGAGTAGTCTAGTCCCCCTTCTTTTTAGTTATCATGCTTAAACCCTCTAGTTCAAGCTTCCTTCTTAAATACCCTGGTTCAAGACTTCATTTCTTAATCAACCCTAAATAAGACTTCTACTTAAACCCTTTGTTTAAGACTTCCTTGCTCAAGCACACATGAAATAGACTTCTTCTACTATAAAAAAAATGTTTAGTAGATAATATAACTACTATACTTTGATACACAATCAAAATACCTTTGGAGTAACTAGATATCTACCAAAAGGTAGTATAGATTGAAGAGATCTCATTATAATCCTTGAGCCTTGAAAAACCAAACACTAGTTGACTCTGTCCAGAAATCTGGAGCTCTAATAAGATAAGTTTGCTTTGGTATAGTGTACAGATCAACTACTCACCACGTCTTCAAAACTTGAGCTATCATCAGAAGTTAGGTCTGATAGTATGAGTTGCACCTAAGAGGGGGGGGGGTGTGAATTATGTTCTTTAAATTTATCTGGTTTATATTGATGAAGGATATTACTTTTCTGATTTGTGAATATGTTATGAAAGAAGTAAAGTGCAGAAAGTAAAATAGACACAGATTTATCTTGGTTCCCTTCATAATCCGAAGGTACATCCAATCCCCTTTCCAACCGAAAGAGATTTCATAATAGTTAAAATTATTGTACAGCCTACTTACACCAATGGTGATACTTACTATCTAACCTATAGGTAGATTAAAAGAGGTGGATAATAGAAGTTTTATGCAAGATTTTTGAAAGAGGTGATTTGAAAAATTGTAAGTTTATGTATTTATAGATCATAGACACCCCTTTGAATCATAATGAAATTCTTCAGAAAATATCATGAACAATTGCCATGATTCATTGGAGTCATTTCATGAAAGAATGAATGAAGAGGTACAATTTTTCTAAGCAATTTTTCAAACTCGTACAGGGAGCAACTGATTGCTCTAGGGCTGCAATCGATTGCAACACAAACATAAACACTTGAAATTTGAATTTTGAACAGGTGCAATCGACTGTACCACAAACATAAGTAACAAAAAACAAAGGTTTTCCAGCATGCAATTGATTGCTCTAAGGTTACAATCGACTACACTGGCCAAAAGTTGCAAAAATTGTTTTTTAAACTCTATTAAAGTGATTGTGAAATGCAAATGACTTTTGAGCAACTCGAACTTAAACATTTTATGAAGATTATCATTATACCTTCCAATGAGCATGTTCTTCATATAAAATATTTGACCGATTCTTTTATCATGATGCTTTGACAATGGATGAACATATTTGCCTTCTTGCCACATGATTTGTCTTCATCAAAACATAATTTGATCTTATGGATCTTGATTCCACATTCTCTCCCTTTTTGATGATGACAAATCATTCTCTTTTGTTGCGAAGTTCTTTCCGATAAGATTCTCCCCCTGAGATATAGATATCCCCCTCAAAGTGTGAGGTGTTGAACAATTATGATTTTTGTATTGAGGTTTGGAGTAGTCTTGAATTTATACTTTAAAGATCAAGGAAAAGAGAACAAAAAAAAGAGTAACATCCTTCTACCCCTTTTGACATTATCAAAAATAAGGGAAAGATGGGTAAAACAATAACATATGCACAAGAGACTATGTTCCATAATAACTTATCATATAAAATTCAAATTACAATTACTTAGAAAACATAAGTGCAGAATTTCCAAATAGTACAATAATTAAAGACTGAAGCAAATGAAAAATTATAAAAAGTACATAGATAGAAAAATAAACTAAGAAACAAGTAAACAAGTTAAGATAGGTCCATGTTTGGGTCAAAAGGGTCTTGGTTGGGAAAGTGTTGTCGAAGAGGTGGTTGACGTGGTGGTGGAACGACCGAGTTGGTTAGATAAAAAGGTGGAATATAGAGGTGAGAGTAGATATATGAAAAATGTGTATTGACTCCATTTTGGACATTGGTGATCCTAGTGTGTTTTGACTCCTCAAGTGCATTAAAACGGTTGTTGATCGAAGTGTTGATGTTTGCAAACTATTGCGTCATAAGATCCATGAGTTGTTGATTGTTGGGGCAACTATGAGTGGGTTGAGGAGGAGCATCATCATTCTCTTCATCCTCTTTCTCATTTCCTTCATTTCCTTCATTTCCAACCACATCTTCACCAAGATAGACAATAGTTTTGGTTTCCGAGTTGTATTTCACACCCATTCTTGAATCAACGTTCTTGATGGATACTTTTTTGGCATTGGAATCCATGAAACACACATCAAAGCCTGTGAAATCCACTTTGAAATGCTCTAATATCCGGGTGATGAACCATGCATAAGCCAAAAATTTGGACTTTGTTTTGAAGGATAACATATGCACCATGATTAACCAAGCCCAATTCACTCTTATTCCTTTCTTAAGAGCATACATAAGTTGCATTTATAAATCTGTTACCATGCAGTGATTTCCAGCCCGTGGAAACATGATGTTAACCATGAAATAGTGAAAAAGCCAATCATCAATGTTAAAGATACTTGTTGACCAAGATGTTCGATACGGTTCCATGCCGCCCAAGGATCCTAATCGCTTGACATGGAATTCGGCCTCTGACATTCTTCCAAGGATGAGGTAGAAATCTCTTTTCTTGTAAGCTTTCCATAAGGGGTCTTCTTCATCATAGAGTATGCCATCGGTTCCTGGAATGTTCAAAATGCTACCAACATCCTTTGAAGTGAGTAATATCCTCTTGCCTCTAACATAAGTAACAAGTCTTCCTTCATCAAATTTCAAATTACAAAAGAACAATCTCACAAAATCCGGATAGTAAGGCCCGGATGAAGAAATTAGTGATTCCAATCCACAAGCGATTAAAGATTGTTGAAAAGAAAAACATTCTTCAGGGAAAGATGAAAGAATACCGTGTTTTGGTGTTTGAACAACCTTTCTCTAAAAATGTGTTATGAACTGTTCTTGTTGTTCTTCAGTTAAGTTTTGAAGCATGAATGGAGTCTCTGAAGATGATGAAGCTGAAGATTTTCCCTTTTCCTGAGCATGAGCTTTTGTAACGCACCGATTTGATTTTCCCAATCTTTGTGGAGTCTTTTATTTTATTTGTATGATAATTGTTTTATTTGTGAGATTATCATGATGATATGATATGTTGAGGAATTAATGTGATACGTTGGTGTGTTAATGTGATTTTACCGTTTTGTGAATTTTCTGGTAAAATTAGATAAGAGGGTATTTTAGGTATTTGTTAATTAGTAATAAGTTAGAAATTAGTAGATTTGGTATTTTGTGAGAAAATGATATTTGGTTGGAAAGAGTAGAAAAATAGAAATAGGAAGAAAAGAGAATATAAGAGAGTGAGAAAGAGTGAAATAGAAAGTTAGTATGAAGAGAAAGAAAAAGAGAAGAAAGAAAAGGAGAGAAGAGAAAAAGAAGAGAAAAGAGGGAACGTTGGAAAAGCTTCAAAATTGCTCCTAGGAATCGTAATAATCGGGTAAGGGTGATAAACATTGTTATCTTAATCTTGTATATGATTATGTATGTGTTAGATTTTGTGGGTTTTTGATTTGGTGGAGTTTTAGAGAAAATAAAAAGTTAGGTTTTGATGAGATTGTGAGAAATTTATGGATTAATCGGTTGGAAATCGTTATAGTCGAAGTATGATGTTAAATATATGCTTTAGATCATGTTTATGGAAGTATTGTGGAGATTAAGAAGGTTTTGGTAGCTCTGTTACGCAACTGGAAATTCTTGAAATCACAGTGGTCGCTCAGCGAGCTATCCCTCGCTTAACGAAAGTTCCAAGGTGATTCTCGCTCAGCGAGCGAGAGGGCGCTCAGCGAGCCTGTAGGTTTTGAGGGAAAATGTGTTTTAATCCATAGCTTTAGTTTCGGGTATCCGTTTTTAGTGTTCCTTATATCGATTCGAAGCTAGAAATGCGTAGAAACTAATGATGCAAAGAAATGAAATGTTTAGCCGACTTTCACCCGACTTTTCCGATAAAACGTAAATGAATTAATTATGGAATTGTGGGTTTTGATTGTTGTGTTGTGGCCGTTTGGCAAGTAGATACATTGCTTGAATTAAATGGGAATGTATGCTAATTGTATGAGATGAATGCATAACTATATTGTGAATATGTATGCATTTTCAAGAATGTTGTATGTCATTTTGCTTGTAAACATAATGTATGCATTCTTGTGATGTGGGATTCTTTGTGAATCCATTGTAGCATTGTCTGCTCATGTGGAGTGTGATCGATGACTACAACAAGATCGTGTGCCCATGTGGAGTGTGAGCGATCAGATTGTGTGCCCGTGTGGGGTGTGAGCAATCCAGAAAAATCGTGTGACTGTGTAGGGTGTGAGCGATGGGTGATTTATTCACATTGATTGTGTGCCCGTGTGGGGTGTGAGCAATCGGATTGTATGCCAGTGTCTGGTGTGAGCAATCAATAAACATTGTGTGCCCATGTGGGGTGTGAGAAATGGGGAACATCGTGTGCCCGACGGGGAGTTACTTTAGGTAACAAGCGATGATTCCATTTGGTTCCTGATTGAACCTGCTGAAATGTTGAGTCGGTACCGCATTGCATCTGCATAGAGTCGTGTGTCGGTCTCTATGAGTTGTATTTTATCATTTTAATTATGATATGCAGAAATAAACATGAATGTGCATATGTTTATTTGGAGTATTATGGAGATGATAGTATGTGTGATGAAACATACTTGTTTGTATATATGCATGTTTGATATGTGTATATGTATGTGATTTATACATTTGTAATGTATATGTGTGATTAAACATAGCTAGACGTATGTTTATGCGGAATGAATAGAATTGAGGAATAAACATAAATAATGTAAGTTTATGTGAATTAGTGAATTGGTGCATGATGAATATGCTTGATTTTGTGTATATACACGTTGTGATGTGTATGGGTGATAAGGTATGATTTGTGGTGAGAATATGTTTTATGTGCATTTTATATGTTGAGATATATAATTATATGCAATGTTATTATGATAATGTTTCTCACCCTTCTGCTGTGTTATGATGCTCTACGAGGCATTACAAAGTAGGTTGCTGGATGGCAATTTTTGTGAAGCTCGTCTTCATCTTTTGGTCAGTCGGCTCTGATATGTAGCACCGGTTAGTTAGGTTGGCTTAACGCCATTTTTGTGATGCATTGTGTACATGTATCTTTTGGATGGATGTTTTGGATAGACATGAATATTTGTTGTTGGCATCAAACTTGTTGATATATATATATATATATATATATATATATATATATATATATATATATATATATATGAATGAAAATATATATGTTGATGTTGTTGAAATGTTTCCGCTATATAATCATTTATCGTTTGAGAATTACCCTATTGTTGCATATCTATTATGAGCAGGTATAATGTGGTTCGATTTCAAGTATAATGTGGCATTGCTCTTTTATACCATATTTCGAATATACTCTGATGGAATGTTTAATATGTGCCTAAGTGATTTAATTGCATATTTGGGGTATAGAAAGGGGGTGTTACATTAAGTGGTATCGGAGCCAGTGTTCGAGTCAGTTGTGTCTGTCTTGATGTTGTTATGATTGAAATTTTGTTTAATCTTGTTGTTGTCTTTGGGAACAATCAGAATATGGCCGGTAGAAACGACAATGTTATGGTTGCGGCTTTGGAAGCAATGGCTAGGGCGGTGCAGGGAGCGCCGAATGTGAATGCTAATGATGAGTTCAGGAAGAACCAACCGCCAGTCTTCAAAGGAAGATTCGATCCTGATGGTGCTCATAATTGGTTGAAGGAAATTGAAAGAATCTCCAGAGTCATGGACTATGCTGAAGAGAGTAAGATACGGCTTGGTTCTCACATGCTGAAGGAAGAAGCCGATGATCGGTGGGTCGGTAGAAGTCAAGCTCTTGAGGAGGAGGATGAAGAGATAACTTGGGAAGTTTTTCGTACTGAGTTCTTAGGGAAGTACTACCCTGAGAGTGTGAAGGGAAAGAAGGAGATGGAATTCCTTGAGCTGAAGCAAGGTAGTATGTCAGTGGTTGACTATACTGCTAAGTTTGTGGAATTCATTCAGTTTCATCCTCATTATGTTGCTGCTACTGCTGAGTTTTCTAAGTGTATTAATTATGAGAATGGCTTGCATCCTGAGATTAAGCAAGTTGTGGGATATTAGAGAATTAAAAGGTTTTCAGATTTGACTAAATGTTGTAGAATATTTGAAGAAGATAGCAGAGCTCGTTCTACGCATTACAAGAGTGTGAATGAGAGGAAAGGGAAGCAACAAGCTAGAAGTGGACCATATGTGACAACCGCTGATAAGGGCAAACATAGGGGAAACTTTGATAGGAGATCTGGTGGAGGGAGTTCTGGTCCCGTTAAGTGTTACAAGTGTGGCGATCTAGGCCACAAGTCTTTTGAGTGTGGGAAGAATATTGTGAAATGTTTAAACTGTGGAGGTCTTGGATATGCTACTACCGAGTGTAGAAGGAATGTTGTGAAGTGCTTTAATTGTGGAGAAGTTGGCCACATTATTACTAAGTGTACTAAGCCGAAGCAAGCTCAGGAGGGCGGAAAGGTGTTTGCATTAGCAGGGAAGGACACTACTAGTGCAGATCGTTTGATTAAAGGTACATGCTTTATTAATAGTACGCCTTTAGTTACTATTATTGATACGGGAGCGACTCATTTGTTTATTTCTCCTGAGTGCGCTAAGTGTTTGAATTTGTTTATGTCTTCTTAGGGGGGTGAGATGGTTATTGAGACTCCTGCTTCAGGGTCGATAACTACTTCTTTGGTGTGTGTAAGTTGTTCTTTGACCATGTATTGTAAAGATTTTGTTATGGATTTAGTTTGTTTGCCATTGGAAGGTGTGGATGTGATCTTGGGTATGAACTGGTTGCAGTTTAATCAAGTTTATATAGATTGTTATCATAAGTTAGTAAGGTTTCCTTCTTTGGATGATGAAGGAGAGAGTTTCCTATACACGAAAGAGTTGAAGAAACTGTTAGTGGACGAAGTTCAATTGTTTGGTTTGTTTGCATCGTTGTCAGTGGAAAGCGAAGTGGAGATAAGTAGGTTTCCAGTGGTGTGTAATTTTCCAGAAGTGTTTCCGGATGATATTAAGGATGTACCGCCGGAAAGAGAAGTTGAGTTTTCTATTGATCTAGTTCCGGGTACTAGACCGATTTCGATGGCACCGTATCGTATGTCAGCTTCAGAGTTGGTAGAATTGAAGAAGCGGTTGAATGACTTGTTGGATAAGAGGTTTGTTAGGCCGAGTGTTTATCCTTGGGGTGCACCGGTATTGTTGGTAAAGAAGAAGGATGGAAGTATGCGGTTATGTATTGATTATCGACAGTTGAACAAGGTGACAATTAAGAACAAGTATCCATTTCCGAGGATCGATGATTTGATGGACCAATTGGTTGGCGCGCATGTTTTTAGTAAGATTGATTTGAGATAAGGATATCACCAAATTCGTGTGAAATAGGAGGATATTAAAAAGACGGCTTTTAGGACACGGTATGGTCATTACGAGTATTCCGTGATGCCATTCAGAGTTTCTAATGCGCCAGGTGTGTTTATAGAATACATGAATCGTATTTTTCATGAACAGCTAGATCGTTTTGTGTTTGTGTTCATCGACGACATTTTGATTTATTCTAAGTCTCAAGAAGAGCATGAAGAGCATTTAAGGATTGTGTTATAGATTTTGAAAGAGAAGAAATTGTATGTTAACTTATCAAAGTGTGAGTTTTAGTTGTCGAAGGTAAGTTTTCTTGGGCATGTTATTTCCGATGGTGGTATTAGTGTTGATCCATCCAAGATTGATGTGGTAATGCAATGGGAAGTTCCTAGATCGGTTATGGAGATTCGAAGCTTTTTAGGCTTGGCGGGATACTATCGGAGGTTTATTGAAGGATTTTCAAAGTTGGCACTTCCGTTAACGCGATTGACTTGTAAAGGAAAAGCTTTCATTTGGGATGTTCATTGTGAAGAGAGTTTTATGGAACTTAAGAGAAGGTTAACATCGGCTCCGATCTTGATTTTGCCGAATCCGACGAAACCATTTATGATGTTTTGTGATGCTTCATTGTTTGGGTTAGGTGGTGTTTTGATGCAAGATGGAAAAGTTGTAGCTTATGCTTCAAGACAATTGAGGGTGCATGAAAAGAATTATCCTACGCATGATTTGGAATTAACGGCTGTGGTTTTTGGTCTAAAAATTTGGAGGCATTATCTTTATGGTGCGAGGTTCGAAGTTTTTAGTGATCACAAAAGTTTGAAGTATTTATTTGATCAAAAGGAATTGAACATGAGACAAAGGAGATGGTTAGAACTTTTGAAGGATTTTGATATTGGTTTGAATTACCATCCGGGTAAGGCGAATGTGGTGGCCGATGCCTTGATTCGTAAGTTGTTACATATGTCTGCATTGATGATAAGAGAATGGGAACTTTTGGAGAATTTTAGAGACTTGAGTTTGATTTGCGAAATGACGCCGAGAAGCGTGAGACTTGGTATGCTACGTGTTACGAATGATTTTCTTGCAACCGTTTGTGAAAAGCAAAAGTTGGATTTGAAATTTGTTGATTTGATGATGAATGAGAATGAGGATTTCAAGGTTGATAATTTTGGAGTTTTGAGATTCCGTGGTCGTATTTGTATTCCCGATGATGAGGAGTTGAAAAAGATGATATTGGAAGAGGGACACCGGAGTAATTTAAGTATACATCCGGGAGCGAATAAGATGTACCAAGATATGAAGAAGATCTTTTGGTGGTCCGAATTGAAGAGAGATGTAGCTCATTTTGTGTATGCGTGTTTGACTTGTCAGAAGTCTAAGGTGGAACATCAGAAGCCTAGTGGTTTGATGCAACCATTGGATATTCCGGAATGGAAATGGGATAGTATATCGATGGATTTTGTTACGGGTTTGTCGAATACGCAAAAAGGTCATAATGCTATTTGGGTAATTGTTGATAAACTTACTAAATCTGCTCACTTTATTCCGATTGATATTAGTTATTCTTTGGAGAAGCTAGCCGAGATTTATGTTTTTGTGATTGTGAAGTTACATGGAGTTCCTAAGAGTATTGTATCGGATAGAGATCCTAGATTTACATCGAGGTTTTGGCAAAGTTTGCAAAAGGCTTTGGGTTCTAAGCTAAGATTGAGTTCGGCTTACCATCCGCAAACGGACGGTCAAACCGAGAGGAGAATTCAATCGTTGGAAGATTTGTTGCGTGCTTGTGTGCTAGAGCAAGGTGGTGTTTGGGATAGTTATTTAGCGTTGATTGAGTTCACCTATAATAAAATTTTTCATTCGAGTATTGGTATGGCACCATTTGAGGCTTTGTATGGTTGGAGATGTCGAACACCTTAGTGTTGGCATGAAACCGAAGAGAGAACGGTAGTTGGGCCGGAGATGGTACAACAAACGACATAAAAAGTAAAGTTTATTCGGGAGAAGATGAGAGCTTCTCAAAGTAGACAAAAGAGTTATCATGACAAGAGAAGGAAGGATATTGAGTTTCAGGAAGGCGACCATGTGTTCTTGAGAGTTACACCGGTTACGAGTGTGGGTCGTGCTTTGAAGTCGAAGAAGTTGACTTCTCGTTTAATTGGACCATATCAGATTACTGCATGAGTGGGTGTTGTGGCTTATCGTGTGGTGTTGCCTCCGAATCTTTCGAATTTGCATGATGTGTTCCATGTTTCGCAACTTCGGAAGTATGTTCCGGATCCGTCACGTGTTATTCCTATGGACGAGGTTGAACTAAGAGATAACCTTACGGTGGAAGCTTTGCCGGTTAGGATTTTGGATCGTGAAATCAAGAAGCTATGAGGAAAGGATATTGCGCTTGTGAAAGTGGCGTGGGGAGGCGCCGCAGAAGGCAATATGACTTGGGAATTGGAGAGTAGGATGTGCGAGTCGTATCTGGAGTTGTTTGGATCAAGTAATATTTTTGAGGAAGAAAATTTCTAAAGTGGGGGAGAGTTGTAACGCCCTAATTCGATTTTCCCAATTTTTGTGGAGTCTTTTATTTTATTTGTATGATAATTGTTTTATTTGTGAGATTATCATGATGATATGATATATTTAGGAATTAATGTGATACATTGGTGTGTTAATGTGATTTTACTGTTTTGTGAATTTTCTGGTAAAATTGGATAAGAGGGTATTTTAGGTATTTGTTAATTAGTAATAAGTTAGAAATTAGTAGATTTGGTATTTTGTGAGAAAATGATATTTGGTTGGAAAGAGTAGAAAAATAGAAATAGGAAGAAAATAGAATATAAGAGAGTGAGAAAGAGTGAAATAGAAAGTTAGTAAGAAGAGAAAGAAAAAGAGACGAAAGAAAAGGAGAGAAGAGAAAAAGAAGAGAAAAGAGGGAGAGTTGGAAAAGCTTTAAAATTGCTCCTAGGAATCGTAATAATGGGGTAAGGGTGATAAACATTGTTATCTTAATCTTGTATATGATTATGTATGTGTTAGATTTTGTGGGTTTTTGATTTGGTGGAGTTTTAGCGAAAATGAAAAGTTAGGTTTTGATGAGATTGTGAGAAATTTATGGATTAATCGGTTGGAAATCGTTATAGTCGAAGAATGATGTTAGATATATGCTTTACATCAGGTTTATGGAAGTATTATGGAGATTGGGAAGGTTTTGGTAGGTCTGTTACGCTGCTGGAAATTCTGGAAATCGTAGTGGTTGCTCAGCGAGCTATCCCTCGCTCAACGAAAGTTCCAAGATGATTCTCGTTCAACGAGCGAGAGGAGGCTCAACGATCCTGTAGGTTTTGGGGGAAATTGTGTTTTAATCCGTAGCTTTAGTTTCATGTATCTGGTTTTAGTGTTCCTTATATCGATTCGAAGCTAGAAACGCGTAGAAACTAATGATGTGAAGAAATGAAATGTTTAGCCAACTTTCACCCGACTTTTCCAATAAAACGTAAATGAATTAATTATGGAATTGTGGGTTTTGATTGTTGTGTTATGGTCGTTTGGAAAGTAGATACATTACTTGAATTAAATGTGAATGTATGCTAATTGTATGAGATGAATGCATAACTATATTGTGAGTATGTATGCATTTTCAAGAATGTTGTGTGTCATTTTGCAGGTAAGCATAATGTATGCATTCGTGCTGTGGGATTCTTTGTGAATCCGTTGTAGCATCGTGTGCTCATGTGGAGTGTGAGTGATGACTACAATAAGATCGTGTGCCCATGTTGGGTGTGAGCGATTGGATTGTGTGACCATGTGGGGTGTGAGCAATCCAGAAACATCGTGTGCCCGTGTGGGGTGTGAGCGATGGGTGATTTATTCACATTGATTGTGTGCCCATGTGGGGTGTGAGCAATCAGATTTTGTGCCCATGTGGGGTGTGAGCAATCAATAAACATTGTGTGCCCATGTGGGGTGTGAGCAATCAATAAAAATTGTGTGCCCATGTGGGGTGTGAGCAATGGGGAACATCGTGTGCTCGACGGGGAGTTACTTTAGGTAACAAGCGATGATTCCATTTGGTTCCTGAGTGAACTTGCTGAAATGTTGAGTCGGTACCACATTACATCTGCATAGAGTCGTGTGTCGGTCTCTATGAGTTGCATTTTATCATTTTAATTATGATATGCAGAAATAAACATGAATGTGTATATGTATATTTGGAGTATTATGGAGATGTTAGTATGTGTGATGAAAAATACTTGTTTGTATATATGCATGTTTGATATGTGTATATGTATGTGATTTATACATTTGTAATGTATATGTGTGATTAAACATAGCTAGACATATGTTTATGCGGAATGAATAGAATTGAGGAATAAACATAAATAATGTAAGTTTATGTGAATTAGTGAATTGGTGCATGATGAATATGATTGATTTTGTGTATGCACACGTTGCAATGTGTATGGGTAATGAGGTATGATTTGTGGTGAGAATATATTTTATGTGTATGTTATATGTTGAGATATATAATTATATGCAATGTTATTATGATAATGTTTCTCACCCTTCTACTGTTTTATGATGCTCTACGAGGCATTGCAGAGTAGGTTGCTGGATGACAATTTTTGTGAAGCTCGTCTTCATCTTTTGGTCGGTCGACTCTGATATGTAGCACCGGGTAGTTAGGTTGGCTTAGCGCCATTTTTGTGATGCATTGTGTACATGTATCTTTTGGATGGATGTTTTGTATAGACATGAATATTTGTTGTTGGCATCAAACTTGTTGATATATATATATATATATATATATATATATATATATATATATATATATATGAATGGAAATATATATGTTTGATGTTGTTGAAATGTTTCCGCTGTATAATCATTTATCGTTTGGGAATTACCCTATTGTTGCATATCTATTATGAGGAGGTGTAATGTGGTTCGATTTCAAGTATAATGTGGCATTGCTCTTTTATACCATATTTCGAATATACTCTGATGGAATGTTTAATATGTGCCTAAGTGATTTAATTTCATATTTGGGGTATATAAAGGGCTTGTTACAACTTTTCTCATGATGCGAGAATCCATGGAGAAATGATGAATGTTCTTGGTTTAGGTTAGTGTTTGAGATGGAGAGAAATAAGTATATAAGATTTAGGGTTTTGAGGAGATGATGAGAGTTGTGTGAGAGGTAGTATGGTTTTCTAGAGTTTTTGTGGTTGGATAAGTCTTTTGAGAAAAGGTGTGTTAAAGATTTGAATTTAAGAATTCAAATTTTGAAAGGTGGTCAAGGTTGGAATATGTGAAACCTTGTTGGAAGATGAATTTTTGGAAAAAGGTGTGGGATATGAGTAAATGTTGGTCAAAGATAGTAAATGATCAAAGGAATATTAGGTAGGGTAGTTGGGAAGGTAAGAAATCCATGAACCACATTTAAAATGCATAAAAATTCAAATCCGCTCAGGTGAAATCGATTGCTACCTGGGTGCAATCGATTGTACCACCAGATAGAGGTGAAACAACACAAAAAAATGATGGGGTGCAATTGATTGCTTCCTAGGTGCAATCGATTGCTTGTAGTGAAAAAAGCAAGAAATTCATAAATAACATTATGAAACCTTGAAATAACCACATAACACTTTTCATGCATATATGTAACATTTGAAACATTGAAAGTATGCTCAATTTGGATATAATAGAAAAAATATCACGTACCTTGATTGATGATCTCTAAACAAATTAAACATCATTTTCGTCCAAAATTCCGAGTTCTCTCCGAATTTTGAAGAAATGTTCCTTTGCCAAAGGTTTTGGAATATATATGCAAGCTGATTGTGGTATCTACAAAGGTTACCTCGACATTTCCTTGAAGAACATGATCTCATAGAAAATGAAGTCATATATCAATATGCTTGATCCTTGAATGTCTGACCGAATTCTTTGTAATGTTGATCGCACTGGTGTTATCACAACGTAAAGGAATTCATCCTAGATCGAGTCCGTAGTCACGAAGTTGTTGTTTGAGCCAAAGTATTTGTGCACAACAACTACCTGTTGTTATGTATTCAGCTTCAGCCGCACTGGGAGCTACACACGCTTGCTTCTTGCATGCCTACGAGACTAACACTTTCCTATGATGTGACACGTTCCACTTGTGCTTTTTCTATCTGTTTTACAACCTGCATAATTTACGTCAGAGTATCCAACTAAATTGAAAATACTACCTTTAGGGTACCATAAGCCGATGTTGATTAGGCCTTTGAGATACTTCATAATCCGCTTGACTGCCATCAGGTGAGATCCCTTAGGTTTGCTTGAAAGAAAGCACATAAACAAACACTGAACATAATGTCAGGGCGGCTTGCCGTCAAATATAGTAAGGAACCAATCATACCTTTATATTTTGTGATATCAACCAAGACATCAAATTCATCTTGATTTACGTATGTACCGGATCCCATAGGTGTAGACAAAGTCTTGCAATTATCCATATCAAATTTCTTCAATAATTCTTTACAATACTTGGATTGATTGATAAAAATGTCGTCTTTGAGTTGCTTGATTTGCAGTCCTAGAAAGTAATTCATTTTTCCCATCATAGACATTTCAAATTCTCCTTGCATCATGGATGAGAATTCTTCACATAGCTTTGTTGGTTGATCCGAAGATTATGTCATCAACATAGACTTGCACCAAAAGAGTATCTTCTTCAATTTTCTTGATGAATAAAGTTTTGTCAACTCTTCCCTTTTCAAAGCCTTTGTCACATAAGAAATTGCTGAGACGATCGTACCATGCTCTTGGTGCTTGATTTAACCCATAAAGAGCTTTCTTTAATTTGAATACATGAGAATGATTCTTGTAATCTTCAAATCCAGGGGGTTGATTGACATAAACTTCATTTATGAATCCATTAAAAAATGCACTATTGACGTCCATCTCGAAAAGCTGAAAATTCATAGAACAGGCATAAGCTAATAAACGTCTAATTGCTTCAAACCTTGCAACAGGCGCATATGTTTCTTCAAAATCGTTTCCTTCTTCTTGGTTGTATCCTTGTGCGACTAATCTTGCTTTATTTAGAACTATTATTCCATTTTCATCAAGTTTGTTTCTGAAGACCCATCTTGTTCCGATGATGTGCTTATTGCTTGGCCTAGGGACAAGACTCCAAACTTGATTTCTTTCAAATTGGTTTAGTTCCTCTTGCATAGCTATTATCCATTGATCATCGCCTAAGGCTTCATCGACTTTGGCCGGTTTAATTTGAGGCACAAACACCATGTTTAGACAAGCATCCTTGAGATTCAACCTTGTTGCTACACTTTGACTAATGTCACCAATAACTTTATCGATCGAGTTATCTCTATGAGTCCTCCATTCTCTAGGTAGATCATTATGTTCTTCATTTTTCTTTGAATCATCTTGTCGTTGTTTTGGTCGATCACTTGAAACATCATTGAGAGTTTTCTATTGAAAGGTTTCTACTACATCATCATCACCATCAATAATAACATTATCCTACTTGGAGGGGTTGGATTCATCAAACGATACATGCATAGATTCTTTTATAGTTAAAATTCTTTTATTATAGATTCTAAAAGCCTTACTAGATAGAGAGTAACCAAGAAATATACCTTTATCCTATTTTTCGTCGAACTTACCAAGATTATCTTTGTCATTGTTCAATACAAAGCATTTCTATCCAAATATGTGAAAGAATGATATATTTGGTTTCCTCCCCTTGAAGAGTTCATAAGGAGTCTTCTTGAGAATAGGTATAATGTTGACACGGTTACTTACAAAACAAGCCATGCTCACCACATCTGTCCAAAAATATTTAGGAAGGTTGGAGTCACTTAGCATTATCCTTGCGAGTTCCACCAACGACCTATTCTTCCTTTCTACAACACCATTCACCTAGAGGAGGCAGAATCTTCATTTTTCTTCACTTTCTTCACTCTTTAGCTCAGATTTCTCTCCTTTCTTCTATTTTGCTGATAATGGACCTGTTAAGATAAAACAAAGGAAAACATAAGTAATCAAAGCAAATAACATGAAAGACTCGATTAAATGATACTTAAAATGCGCATAATGGATCGGAAAATACGATACGAATTCGAGTTATCAAACTCCCCAACACTTAGACTTTTGCTTGTCCTCAAGCAAACTCCCCACCAGGTAAACAATTAATTGCGCTGTTCGACTCTTAGGCACGACAAAACCAAATGGTAAGATACTCAAATGCTAGTCTAATTTTAAATGGATAGGTACTAAATAGTGAAACGAAGGATATCGTAATGACACAAATCCACCTAAAGCGAACAAAGATTCTCCTTTGATGCAACATCAACCTGAATCATGACATTATACTTCGACCTACTATTAACCATTCTATTTCACTTCTTTTTCATTCTTGCACAATCACATTAAGCTCGTTATCCTTTTGCTTACATGGTAATCGAGCCTGTTAGTGTTTGATCTCTTATTCAACATTTTTTTCTTTTTCTTATGAATTTCAAGATTCTGATCTTTTGGGCTAAGTGATCGGGTGAGGACCACCTAACTTAGTGAGAACAGTTCTTATTCATATTTTTCTAGGAAAACACATAAACAATTTTTTTCTTTTCAGAGATCTACACATATTTGCATAAGTTCGTTACTTAGTTCATGTAAAGGATGGTTCTGAATGCTAAAATAAACTAATCAAGAAGCTATATAGAAATTTATAACGTGGTCTCGAAATAATGCCTATCTAAACTAACATCACATAATTGGAGACTCTAGGGTGTAAAAATGGTATCGATCTTTTCAAAACTTTCCCAAGTCCAGCCTAACCTAGCCTAAGCAAAATAAAGTAACTTATTTGGTGTCATGTCAATGAATCAGAACAAAAATTTTAAAATGGGGCCAAGTTTCAGGGAATTTTCAAACAATGAAAAAGTAAAGTAAAAATTTGACTCATTAGCACATATGACTCAATAAAGAAAAAATACTGAAACTAAAACGCGATAAATTGAAAGCGGTAAAGTTCCTCCCCCACACTTAAACCAAACATTGTCCTCAATGTTTTGATAAAAAGTAGAAAAAGGAATTATAGAACCTGTATGAATGTCATTGCATGCCAAATCTTCTCTGATCCTCTCTTATTGTCCATGTCTTTTCTGACCACTTTTACTTCGGCGGTGGACGCTTTAAGATACCTTAATTTGTTGAATTTTCTCTCTTTTGAAACAACTCATAATGCTGCCCATTTACGGAGGAAGTACCTGCAAAAGTGTTAGAAAAATATACAGTGCGATATCAGTGTCACCGCCAGCAGCGACATTCACATGAATGTCCGTGGGCACCTAGAAGAAGCTGAGACGAGACAAGCAATACATTTCTTTATTTCTTGCAAACACAAAAAATAAAAGTAAAACATTAAATTAAAAGTTCGTGGGGTGCCTCCCATGCAGGACTTTGTTTAACGTCGATAGCTCGACGACTAATAATTTTTTTGGGTTTCCATGGCCACTTATCAAGCCATCTCACATATTCCTCACCTTTTCTTTTCTTCCATCTGTGGGGTGGTTCATTCTTTTGAACTTATGGTGGTGGTTCTGGATCTATCCCAAGTATTAGCTTTTCAAGTTTTGGCTTACTTATTTCATCCACCATCTCAAAGTTTAACCTTACCCTCTTAACAGTAATGTTATCCCTAGTTTCATGCTCCTCTAGTTTTCTATTTTTATGTTGGATCTCAAACAAGGGTACATTGGTGCAGATATTTTCCAATACATCTGCATTCATCTCATTGTCACTTTCCTTAACCTCATTATCACTTTCCTTAGGATTTTCAATTTCTCTTTCATTATTGGTTGTTACAACATCCACATGTCTCTCAAGGAAGGGTCATATAGGTGTCTGTGCAATCAGAGAGATTTGTGTCTCCGTCTCCAATACCTCAGTGTAAGTCGCAAGGGACTCGACCACAATGTTCATCCGCCTAAAGGTTTCATAACTTTGGAGTTGTTGGTTTCTAAACTCTTCATTCTGGATAGTTTGTGTCTCCATAAAGCGCTCCATCATAGATTCAATCCTAGAATTAGTTGTCATTTCAATGAAATCCTCCATTAATGTTTCGAGGTTGGAATTATAAGATTCCAGTGGTTCCTCAAAGCATTAGGAATGGTGATTTGGGTGAGAATGAGTTAGTGTCGCATTGAAATCCTCCATTAGTATTTCAAGGTTGGATAAGGATTCTTGCGATTCCTCAAAATTCTGGGACTGGTGATTGTAGAAAAAATTTGGGTGTGGTTCCTCAAAATTTTTATGAAACAAGAGTGCCTTAGTCTATACGATGCAACAACAGAATAACAATATTGACTGTTGGTCCCCGGCAACAGTGCCAAAAACTTGATTGCTCTGCAAGTGCACGTATCTATCAAAGTAATATAAAAGATTATCGAACCACATAACTAATGTCAAACTATTGTAATCTATCGTTGCGGTGCAAAGCTAAGGCTAGAGATTGTCACTAATAAAAACGATAAAGGAATAACTAAAATAAAAGGGTCTAAAAAAAATAAGGGAACTGAAGCTGTAGAGTGATTTCCGGGGTTCTTAGGGCGATTAAAATGAATGTTGAAGTTGTTCTGACGAAAATACATACCTAAAGGTTCGATCTTACACTCTCGCACTATTGACCAAGCCACAACCGATAACCCCAAGATTTTGCTCTCGCTCGCTCGGTAATTAAAGGACGTATTTTTGAAGATGGATAAGATCAACATGAAATACCTAAAGCACTCTCGATGTGTTTAGGTTCCAGTGTCTTGTGCCTACTATTTGACGCGTACCTCAAACTCTCGCTCTATTGGACTCGTCTTAGTGCATTTCTCACTCTCGTGACAAAACGCTGGTAAACTGCCTCTCGCTCTCACGACAAGACTACCTAAATTAATCTTAGAACACACAACCAGAATTTCAAACATACAAGTAGTGTCGATTATCCTAAAGATTCCTCTCGAGTCCTCAAACTACGGGCTCATGCAAATTTAGCCAAACATATAATTAAGCATAAACAAACTAAACATTATAAACGAAATTGAGGATAGCATGCTTGAACAATTATAGGATACTATGACAATGTATAATACGATAATAATATAGCGTACGATAACAATAATAATAAAGCGATAAAACAAGGAACCTGTAAAATGTGGTAAATGGAATTGAACTCGAATAATAAAATTGCAGCAAGATTTGTATTGATACTTGAAGTAATACAGCAGTACAAGGAAATAGAAAATACAAAGTTACAGCAATTCCTCAGTATGAGTAATTGCTTCTTTGAACGGTAAATTTATGCTTAATTCTAAAATGAGATTCGGCAGCGCTTCCGCGCAGTTTCCAGATCTCCTAATTGCTCCCTAGAGGGGTCTATTTATAGGAAATTTTGGCTCCAAGAAGTTTCGGGAAGATTTGAATTCAAACGAAGCAAAACTGCCATGAAACTGCCTCTGAAAATTGTTCCCGCGACATACGGCGAATGCCATTGGTCTGCTAGCATAATTCTGGAAATTTGGGGCAAATGGCGAACACCATTTGGTCCCTTTGAGGAAATGGCGAACACCATTCACCTAGAGGAGGCAAAATCTTCATTTTTCTTCACTTTCTTCACTCTTTAGCTCAGATTTCGCTCCTTTCTTCTATTTTGCTGATAATGGACCTGTTAAGAAAAAACAAAGAAAAACATAAGTAATCAAAGCAAATAACATGAAAGACTCAATTAAATGATACTTAAAATGCGCATAATGGATCGGAAAATACGATACGAATTCGAGTTATCAATCACCATGCACCATAATAGCCAAAATTAAAAATTCAAAAGAGAGGTTTATGTAACATTATCTTGCTGCATCCATACATCTCATCACCACCATATATCAATGTTCCACACCATAAGCCCCATGGTCAACATTCATACAAGCCAAGCAAAACACTCACACACAAATTCTTCACTCTTTTTGAATTTGATTTCATAATTTCATGGCTTCACTAACCACAACGAACCTAACCTGAGTTCTAACCATCAACTAAAATGGTTAACTCTTAACCATGCATATATAAAGGATCCAAACAAAATCTCCATATAACTTTCTCATTCTCCCATTTTTGCATATTTTGCATCTCAAATCCTCTCTCTGAAATCTCTCAATCTCGAAGCTTCAACATCATAATCTTCACCACAATTTCTTCATCATTGATCTATGAACAACAATGGAGTATTGAAGCACCGTTCATCACCTAGTTCAACTTTAGTTCTTTGGTTTCTCGTTAATACAAGTCCATTCAAGCCTTTATTTGGCTCTTCTATAAGCTCAAGCATAAAAGGAGGTACCTCTGGTATTCTTACAACCTTGGATTCATGTTCCACAGGATTGAATTTCTCAATTTTGTTTGCTTTGAATTCACTAATTACAAGCTTGTTTTGGTTAATTTTAGCTTAATAGAAGCATACTGAATGATCTGGCTAGTTGATAGGCCTATAGAGGTTTAACTATTGATCTTAGGGAAATATTTATGCTATTGAATCTCTCTATATGTGTATGTTACATGAAATTTGAGTCCAGGTCCTTGATCTCCTTAACTTCTTGAACATTTTGATGTGCGGATCGTGAATTTTTGTGCATCTATAATTTGCTTCCACTCGAGGATGGGTGGAGAAGATAACTGAAATCTTCTCCGGCCAGTGAGGGTTTCATTTAGGGTCTTAGGACCAGAATATAACATAGCCGTTAGATAAATTTTCATCATGAGGATAGGACACTCCCAGTGCATTAATGAGTCACACGCGGGTCACATGCATCTGAGTTTCATAAATATTGACCTTGACTTGGCTTTGTATGCGTGATCCTTCTCATCATAATGTGTGCATCTAATTTAGACCATACATTTTGCATGTTTTGTGTTGATTGTTTATTTGACTGGATCTAATGTCTCTAAGTGAGTCAATTTGTTGACTGAAGGTACACCTTAATCCTATAAACTCAACGCTTTTGTGGACCTGGATCTTATGCGCTATTCACACCCCTAACTTAAGCTCAATTCCCATTCTTTACTTCAAATTTACTTTCGCCACACCCCCTGGCTATTCTTTTTACTTTTTTTTATTTTCTTTTTTTATACTCATTATCCAAAAATACTTTTTCATACTCATTTATTTTCATTTTACATTTTTAATTTTTAAAAATACTTCTCATCATCCAAAAATTCCCAATAAATTCTCAAAGCATTATAACACATTTAACTAATTTTCCATGAATTTTAATTATGATTTTCATTCATTTTACATTTATTTTCATAATTCCCATTTATATTCTTTTTAATTGAATTTCTTCATGATACATGCTTCTTCCACAATTATTTTTGCATAGCTCCTCAATGATTTTGCACCAAATATTTTAACAATATTTGAAAAACATGTCAAGGCATCCACAAACATTTTGGTGGAACTTTTAAGTCATTTGTACATAGCAGTTGGCATTCATCTTTGTGCTTTTTTTCTTCTTGACCTAATGTTGACTTTGATGACTTGTTTGAACTCATTTCTTCATGAATTTGGACATGATCTTTTGATAATTTATTTTCCTCTGTCTTAGGTGTTTCATACATTCATTTCATAGTTTTTTCTCATCCATTTTTATTTTTTCCATGCTTGCTAAGTATAGCTAGCATTGTATGATCATTTGTTCAACTCCTAACCCTAGTTTAGGTAAGGCACTTGTTCCATCACATTATAACCAATTTGAGACTCTTATGTGTCTTATTAGAGCATTATAGTTCATGTGGTTAGAATTATAGTTCACGTTTATTGTGATTTCATTTGGTTTGTGTATGTGGTATGTATGCATTCTAAACTTGAATCTCTTGACCTAGTTCCACTTCTCTTCTCTTCTCTTCTAATCATCAATGTGAATTTTAATTGAATCATCCATGCTCATTCACATATATCATTTTCATTTCATAATGAGTATGCCATTGACCCATTGATCACTTCATGCATTCAAATATCATTCATCCCTAACTTGTATGATTACTTGAATTACTTTGACCTAATTTGCATCTTTTCTTCAACTAGTTTCAAAGTGACTTGGATATACTTATTATATGACTAATTCATGCATATTAACCTCATATAATTTTAATTTGATACTAACCTTATCCATGTTCATTCATGTTTGTTTGCAAATTTGGTTGGCGTTCCAAGTTACTTCATGTTATGTGATATATGTTCACTTCTTCTTCATCTTACTCCTTATATTACTTGAACACTTATTCTCATGCTTTATATGCTCATTTATAGACATTATAAGAAATTCATAAGTGATGTATTCTACTTACTTTGTCCATTCATTAAGCATTAATACATGTCCATCTTGCATAATCATTCATTCTTCCTACACTAATTTAACATAGAACTTCCTTGAGGTTTAGTACATAGTTTGAGCTCAAGTGGCTTGTGTTTAGTTTCTTGGACTTAGAGAGCAACCTTAGAGATAAGCTACTGACTTTAGAAGTCATGTGACCTATAGGAACCATCATCCTTAGACTTAGGCTTTATTTGAACCCTAGTTTCACTTTATAGAATGTGTAATTCCTAATTGTGTTTCTTATTGTTGATTTCATATGCAATTGCTACTAACCTTTTATGTAGGGGCTATGGTAAATCATTGACATGTGTATGCTTATCCATAATCATACTTCTTCTCCCTTCTCTTTTAATAGCTTTTTTCTTTGTGATTGTGGCAAGCACTTCAAGCTTCTTTGGCAAGTAATCTCTTTCCATGTGTAACACGGTTGGAGAACTAATTTTCTTTAAATGTTGCGGATAGCAAGAGTCGCCGCAGACTTTTATTTTATCCATATGGAAAGGACATAAAAGAACAAAAAAGACTTATTTTAAAAGACTTGAGTTCAGGGGGTAGGTTATATAAAGGGAAAGTATAAGCACCCTTTATATCCATGGTTATCCATGGGCTCTTAGTTACTTAGCTCACTTATCTGTTTGAAAAAGGAAAGTGTAGTGTGTGTTTAGAAATTTGTCTAACTACTTTGTAATGATCATCGTATGATTGTATACAAAGCCTTGTTTTTGAAGATGTTTGAAAAGAGTGAGGTGTGAAAAGTATTTTTTGAAATATGAGCAAGTAACTAAGAGGTACCTACCTTAGACTAGTCTTTCATGTTCTTTTATTTCTTTCAAGGGTAAGAATATCCCTACTATTAAGGAGTAGGTAGTCATTACCTTGGATTTTGTTAAGAGACGGGCGTAGGGTCATCACATGGTCAATGAAGGCAACTGGAGGGGTGTCTTTAGCAACCTGGGAGGGACTATCATATTTTACCGAAGGGACAAGATCATTATCGTAGGGAACCTCATAGGGACATGATCTTTTAAATCTGGGATGGACTAGATGATTTATTTATGGAGGGACTTTGCTTAAGAAACCCCATTTTCGAGTAACTTGGCCATGTTAAAGGCAACCAAGAGGGATACCCTAGGAGGTACAGATGGCGATCGTACGATGATCAACTTACGTGTGTGAGTGATTATATTTAAATATTTATCTTTTTTTTTTTAATTTTCTAAGTCCTTTTTTAATCATATATTTCTTTTCACACCCTAATTACTAACCAAGCAATACTAATAAAAATGTAAAAATTAAATCCTACGCTATTACATGGCTTTGGGCAGTTACACAATAATATGAGCGGGAAAATAAATTACATCAAATAATAGCCTATACAATTTTCTAATAATTAAATAAGGCAAAAATAAATAAAGAACATTATTCTAAATAATTAAATAAAGCAAAAATAAATTAATTAAGTGTTTGAAATTAGGGTTAGAAAAAAATTAGGGTTAATTTAGAAAACTAGGGTTTTTAAGCAAATTAAAATTTATTTAGAAAAATATTAACCTAATTATTAATTAATTAACATGATAAGGAAAAAATAATTATTTACAAAGATATTATTAGGAATTAATTAATTAGTTTTTTAAGAAAATTATGGTGATTTAAAAAACATTAATCTTAATATTTACAAATTTAATTAAATTATAAAAGATATTATTAACATTTTTAAATAAATATTTTAAGAAAAAAAGATTAGTGAAGTTTTTATTAAGAAATTTTTTATAAGAAATTATGATTAATAATTAATTAGTTTTAATTCTTTGTTTTATTATTATTATTTTTAAAAAAGGAAATCAATTAAAAGACATAAACCAAAAAACATAGAAAAAAACAATGAAATTGCACAAAATAAGGGACCTGAGAATCGAACCCAGACCCTATACCTCAAGAATGCGCTCCCCAACCATCTGTGCCAAGCCTGCGTTGGTGATATCATAGTGAAGTGAAAACAACATATCCTTTTCCAAATTTCAAAAATCACCGCGCACCAAAACTATCCTCTTAAACCTCTGTACCTGCAGGTTTATCTGCGAATTTTTAGACGGATTTTGTTGAGAATTTTGTTGCGCTTGCAGACCTGCGAATTTTCAAACATTGCATAACAAATACAATCCGATCAAATTAATAACATCAATGGATTCCCCATGACCTGTAAAATCATTTATGCCATTAGAACATATTTATATTAGCTAAATTACAAAGCCCCAAATTGAAGCTTGAAACCCTATTATGGTGGGGGACGACTTAGGCCATGAATCTTCAAGGAAATCATCCAGAAACTTTCCTTGCATCTTCATAAACATTAATCAATCATCAAACACGATTAAAAACAACAGTATATGCAAAATCTAAAAAAGTAAAAGTGAGGATAAGAACGGATTAATTAGTGCATATGGACATGATTTGGACGATGCAAATAGTGTGGATTCATTCAAAGAGCATCCATGAAGGTATTGCAACCTTTATTTTGCCTTGAATTTGCCTTTAGGTCCAAAACCGTGTATCACTTTTTGAAGGTTTTTTTGAATATTGAACAAGGGTTTTGCCTGCAGAAAAATCGTGTCCTTTGTTTGGGTTATGACCAAGGTTTTATAGTGAAGCATTCTAGGTCATAACTTTGGGCTTTTGATCATTGATTTGAATTACTTGAGTGTAAAGAAACCTCACTTCTATTTTTGTCAAAAAATCAAATATAACACTTCCAAAATAGTCTTGCACGAAATTGGATGGTATCCAATCACTTTAAATGTAGTATAAATCATTCTAGAACAAAGATTTGATCCATTATTTGATTTTTCATATTTTATTTTTATTAAAATTGAATTTTAACAAATAAAATCCAAAATAATATAAAATAAAATTATAAAATCAGAATAAATGGTAATTGGGCCATGCATGAATTTATCCTAAAGATTGGGTTGCAATTTTAGGGGCCCATTTGGAAAAATTTGAAGTTAAGGCCTTTTTTGCTTCATACACCCCTTGAAAATTTCCCAACTTTGCCAATGCATAACTCTCTCAATTTTAAGGCTATGAAGGTTTTATTGGACTTTTTAGAAAGATTAGAGTTTCCTATAACCAACCTTTTTGGTCCCATGTCCATATCATTTACCATTTTCAAATTATGAGCCTTGGAAAAAGTTGACTTTTTGTTGACATTCTAAAGGACCTATAATGTTTTAGCTCATACCTTCCAAATGAAGCATTTTTAGGCTTGGCAAGTGAGACACAAAGTTATAGAGAATTCAATTTAATTCAAAATGAGTTTTGGATGGGAAATATTTGATGAAGTATGTGAAAGTTATGGCTGGTCAAAGTTCGGTTGACTTTTACTTTGAAAACCCTAACTTAGAAACTTCTTGATTCTTGATGATCTGAGATTTCCTTGATGAATCATGATCAACCCTTGATCAAATGATAAATTTTACCTCATAATATTGATGTTGACAAAAAATCTTGAAGTTTGACTTTAAGTTGACCACATTTGACCTTAGTTTGACTTTTTTTACCAAGTTAACTGATTTTTGGATATTTGAGCCTCTGACTGGTCAAACTTATTGGGAAAGCTCTGAAACTTGACATGAGGATTCTTTAGGGCATGTGGGATGTTATGAAGTTAACTTGGAAGTACATTTAGCTTGGAGAAATCCAAAACCCTAGTTTTAGATCCATTGTCCAGGAGGAGGCTTTGTCTGATGAAACCTTCAATCCCTTTGACCAATTGGGGACCTTGAGAACCTTGTGATCATTGAGAAATCTTAAGAGACATTGCCTTGATTGTGGGAGGGAAAATTTTTGGGTACAACAGTTGCCCCTTGTAAAAACCCCAAATTTTCCCTCACTAAGTTCACACCATGGCTTGTGATCTTTCATATTTGCATTAGTTCAAGCATACCATATCATATTGCATTTTTGCTTCACTGCATTAGTTCAAGTTCATCTGAATCTAGGGTTTGTGACTTGAGCCATCCAAGATTCATCTGAGCCACTCCAAAGGTCATCAATCATCTCAACAGGGTCCATGTATGTTCAATCATCATATTTTATCCTCCAAATATCAAGGAAGTCAAAGAATCACAAGAACTGGCAAAGCATGGAAGCAGAGCTAGGGTTTAACTACACAGATGACTTAAAATTAGGGTTTTGGTTTCAGAGGCCATAACTCCAAATTTTTTGGTCATTCTTGTTTCTATTGGTCTCAATATGTTATGAGGATCATGCATACCAAGTTTGATGAAGAAATTCATTGTGGAAGTCATCTGATCACTGGGTAACTTCTTGAGCAAGTCAGAGCAAAATCAGGGCATCTGAGGGCCCCCAACATGGAACCAAAGTGGATTTTTCATCAAATTGAGGTTATATGATCTTTATTTGATCATTGAAGAGATTATAAGATCACAAAATTGAAGAAAAGTGAGCTAAACCAAAAGTTGCCAAAAATGGAAATGACTTGTAATGTAAACTTTCCATTTTGGGAAAGTTTTTCAACCCCCTCTTTCTCAACCAAAAATGCTTCAAATGAAAAATTCTTGGTCATGAAAGTTGTAGATTGGATCATTCCCTTTTCAAAAAGTAAAAGAACAAGATCTAATTCATTTTGGAACTCAAGATATGGCTTGTCAAAGTTGGCAAAAATCCCATAATTTTCAAGAATGCACCAAAAGGAATTCTTTGCAAAACCACTTGCCAAGGCTTTTTGTGACTTCAAACACACTTCAAAGTATCATAACATCATAGTGCATTGCCTCTAGATCAGAATTGCCCAAAGAATTGCAAGATTACATGCCTTGAACATCAAGATTTCTCAAAGGGGCCAAAACTTCACATATTTGCAAAAGGTCCCATAACTTTGCTCCCATATGCTGAATTGCCTCAAGATTGATTTTGTGGACATCCTTGAAGTCAGATGCGCATGGACATGCCCAAAGGCCAGCTGTATCCTTGCCCATACCTCAAGTACACAAGTTGGTGACTTTTTTCAAGAAGGCCATACCAATCACCATAGGGCACAACCACTTCTCTGACCTATCACAACTTGATATGTGGACCAAATGCTGATCATAGCACAGAAGAACACAAGATGAAACCTAAGAATCCTCAAGTTCCCAAAATCTCTCCCTCTTGAATTTTCCTTCGAATCTCCTAGCTCACTTACTCAAACTCAAAACCAATTCACCATTCATCTCTAAATCACTCACTGATCACAAACCAACCATTAAATCAGCCAAAAGCACCTCATACACCAAACACGATTTCTGACCAGTTGGATTGCTACCACCCAAACCAGCCATTCTCAAAGCTTTCTAAGCATTGCAACTTCTTCAGGGAGGCCATTAGAGTTATTTTGCACCAAGGAAGTGGTCAGAAAGCTCAAGGGTGAAAAGCTCCATCTCAGGTAGCCATCTGAATTCATTTTTCCAGAACCTCTTTTTTATGTTAGAAAATGAATAAGCATGCTTCACTGATCACACTGAGCTTTGAATTTTCGAAAATGATGTAGAATTGAGTTTGTATGATTGTTCTGAAATTTCTGCCATTTTTGTTCTTCCCTTCGAATGTTGAGTTTGAGCAAGAATAAATGTGTTTTAGGGATAGATTTGAGCTTAGGAGAGTGAGGGGAGTTGATCTGGAGCTTTAGAGCTCCAGAAATAACCTAGATCCAGATCAACTTTGTAAGGAGACCTGCCAAGCTTAAGGAATTAGTCTCAAAAAATTTATGAGAGCTTTCAATTCATCAAAAAAACATGGTTATCTACTTGATTTGGTCACTTCAGGGTTTAATGAGGACATGATGAGTGTTTTGTTCAATTTCTTTGACCCTAAACATCACTATTTCACATTCCCCGATTATCAGTTGGTGCCCACAATGGAAGATTTCTCCAAACTAGTTGGTGTGCCTATTCTTGATCAAAACCATTCACAGGCTTAGAGAAGGAGCCTAAACCTGAAATTATCAGCAACTTTACATCTGAAGAAGTCACACATTGTACAGGAAACAAGAAGTGGAGTTAAAGGTATTCTTGCTAAAGTATTGATAGAGAGAGCTTAGGTGTTCTTGGATGTTATGAGTTACGACGCTTTTGAGGAGATCTTGGCCCTGTTGATTTATGGTTTGGTGTTATTCCCTAATCCGGACCAATTCATAGATGTGCATGCCATTAACATATTTCTGACTCGTACTACGAAGGCGCGTGGAGCTCTGATGTGTTGCATACCTCTGCTATCTAGGTGATTTATTTCACACCTTCCTCGATCTATGATGAGGAATGAACAAGGTTTGAGGTGGTCTAGAAGGATAATGTCACTCTTTCACTCAAATATTCATTGGTGTTCCCGATCTATGGAAAATGTCACTATTATTGACCGCTGTGGAGAATTCCCTAATGTGCCACTCCTTGGCATCGAGGGAGGCATTACTTATAATCCTTCTTTAGCACTACATCAATTTGGTTATGCTCGGAGTGATGGTCCTCATGATATAATTATTCAAGGTATTGTGTTTGATTATGACAACGATCCCAAAAATTATCGTCAAAGGTTTATACGTGCTTAGAGCATGTAAATAAGATTAACAACAATATTATGGAACCAAAATACTCCATCCCTATGGAGCCTTACCTCAGATGGATGCGGTCTCATGATCAAACTCTTATGATGCCATATCTTGTTGTTCTACCGGTGATCGTTGAGCCTATTGTTGAAGGAGATATTCCTTATACCATTCTTCATCCTGATATTCCTACTGATCTGGAAGAGCTGCAGAAATCTTGGATCCAACTGAAGGAGCAAAGGGACACCTTTAAGGCTCAGTTCTATGCTAGCAAAGAGAAAGTGTTGGAGCTAACAATGCAACTTCACGAAGAATGGAACATCAATACATATCTCAACATAAAGAGGAAGCGTCCATGGGAGACTTGAGTCTCAAATGTTTTATTTTTCTTTGTAACTTTTCTTGTTTTTCCTTCATTGTAAGCCCAAGGGGCATTTATATCTTAAACCTACTAATAAAAGTTTTGTTTTTGTTTTTCTTTAACAAATTTAAATCCTCCGTGGTCCTTGAAAACATTACATATGTATTCACATACCATACCATTGCATAACATATTTCCGTGACAGGTTTCTTATCTTCTCACTATTTATTTCAGTGGAAATGGCTCTCGAACAGACTGTCAAAGATCTCTAAACCCATAATGCCCAATTTCAAGAGATGACCTTGAACTTGTCCAAGGGACAAGAAGAGCTAAAGGCACTCCTGACCAAGAAGAAGAAGAAAACAAGAAAACCAGTTGGCTTTATCAACATGGGTAGGAGATTCAAAGGTCAAACAAAGATAGATGATGAGTTCGAAATTCATGGAGACGGAGATTATGTGAAAGAAGAAGATAGTCAACGTGGTACTGTTGGGAATTCTTATCACGAAGAGAATTATTACTATTATTTAGCCAGTGATGAGAAGTACAAGTTACTGGAAGACTGTGTGAATGCAATGGAATTGCAGAAAACATCTGGTTTAGATTTTGAGGATTTGAGTCTCATTTCTGGAGTTGTCATTCCTCTTGGGTTCAAAGTTCCAAATTTTGTGGTATATGATGGTGTTTCGTGTCCAAAGCTACATTTGAGGTCTTATGTCCGTAGGATCCAGCCACATATTGCTGATAAAATATTGTGGATTCATTTCTTCCAAGAAAGTTTATCTAGAGCTCAATTAGAATAGTACTACCAATTTGAGAGTACCAACATTCGTGCTTGGAATGATCTTGCTGAGGCCTTCTACAAGCAATATCAATATAACTCTGATTTAGCTTCAACTCGCATGCAACTCCAAAGCATGTCCATGGGCTCTAAAGAAAGTTTCAAGGAGTAAGCTCAGAAATGGAGAGATATTGCAAGTAGAGTTCAACCTCCTTTAACTGACAGAGAGTTGGTTGACATGTTCATGAGTATGATGACTGGTCCTTTCTATAGTGATCTAATTGGAAGCTTGTCATCTGGTTTCACTGAGTTGATAATGATTGGAGAGCATGTTGAAAGTGGAATACGAAGTGGTAAGATACAAATGGATGCCTCTTCAAGTACCACAAAGAAGCCCTCTAATGGTAAGAAAGAACCCAATGTTATGTACGGCCAAAAGGGTCGTAATAAGAACAACAGTAACCAATCTGTGGGAGCAGTTCTGATTTCTAATCCTGCACCTGCGCCACAAAATCAACAACAGAATAATCAGCCTAAGCAAGTTACACCTAGGAGACAATTTACAAAAATCAATATGTCATTGGCTCAGATGTTGCAACACATGCTGAAAGGGGAGCTGATTACCTTGAAAGACCCTCCTCAGAATCCCAATACTTCCTTTCCTCGCTATAATCCTAATGCAAGGTGTGCATACTCCAACTGCCCAGGACATGATACTAATAATTGTTGGGCATTGAAGAAAAAAATTCAGGATATGATTGATGCTGGAGAAATTGAGTTTGATCCTTCTAAGACTCCTAATGTGATTACCAATCCTATGCCCAAACATGAAAAGACTATTAATATTATTGATGATGGTTCTTATGTTTCTATTATGGCTGATTTGACTACTCCTTTGTCAATTTATAAGAAGAAGTTGTTGCAGGACGGTTTATTTCTGGGCTACAATGAAAATTGTTGTTACTGTGCCTCTCAATCCAATGGTTGTTGGAAGTTGAAAGAAGTTATTCAACATTTGATGGACGATCGTACTATACTGTTTGAGAAGAGCCCTTATAAAGGAAAGTTATGTGAAGGTTTGTCACAAGGTCTGAAGCTTGAAGATGTGTATGTGGTTACTAAAACTCCTGTGAGGATCACTTCTAAGGGTCCTGTGAAGATTAATGTTGAGCTAAAAGTGGCTCCTCTGTTTATTACTACTCTCGGTCCGATCCCATATTCTTCTGACAAAGCCATCCCTTGGAATTATGACGCTGATGTTTATGTTCATGGTGTCAAGTAAGAACCTTTAACTGATATACCTGTTGAAGATACTAATGCTGATGTCGACAATATCGTCGGGACTAGTAAAGTTACTCGAAGTGGAAGGATTTTCTCTCCAGAAGACACTTCAAAGACTAGTGCTGCTCTAGTTCGTATCTCTACCTTCGGGCCAAGTACTGAAGCTCGAGGTAAAGGACCAGTGATTGATCCTGTTCAGGTTGAAACACCGACTACTGAAGATCGCTCTAAGTAGATGGAAGAAGTTCTAAAGATCATCTACAAGAGTGAATACAATATTGTTGAATAGTTGGGACACACTCCCTCCAAAATCTCTATGTTATCTCTATTGTTATGCTCTGAGGCCCATGCCAAGGCTTTGGTGAAATTCCTGAAATCTACACACGTACCACATGAAATCTCTGTGGATCAATTTGAAAATTGTGTTGCTAATTTGACGACTAACAATGGCTTAGGTTTTTCTGATGCTGATCTAACTCTCGCTGGAAGGAACCACAACAAAGCTCTACATGTCTCTATTGAGTGTAGGGGCATTACTTTATCTCATGTGTTGGTTGATAATGGTTCCTCATTAAATGTGTTACCAAAGGTTGTTCTTGACAAGCTCAACTATGAAGATGTGGTGCCAAGACCTAGTAATGTGGTAGTGAGAGCCTTTGATGGTTCAAAAAGAACGGTGTATAGAGAAGTTGATCTTCCAATCAAAGTAGGTTCTCAAATATTTGACTTTACTTTCTATGTGATGGATATTCATCATGTATATTCCTACTTTCTTGGGCGTCGTTGGATACATGGGGCAGGTGTTGTAACCTCTACCTTACACTAGAAGCTGAAATATCTAGTGAAGAGCAATATTGTCACTGTCTATGGTGAAGAAAAGTACATGTTCAGTCATGTGAGTATTTTCAAGTATGTTGAGATGGATTCTAAATTCGTTGAGACTCCCTGTCAGACATTTGAAGTGGTTCCTCATATTGTTCCTACTGATAATTCGGTTCCTATTGTTTCTAGAGAAACTCCTGCAATGGCCTCTCTGAAAGATGCTAAAGATGTGGTTGAAGAAGCTGGTTGTACTATTTGGGGTCAGTTTCCTGATATTCCTTACAAGTCTGACAAATTTGGTTTGGGTTTCACTGCAGAGGCTCAAAAGGCTATTCTTCATGCTCGTACTATTCATATCACCAATAAAGGAGTTCAGAAAGATCAAGTCAATGATGTGGAAGACTCTGATGAAGACTATAACATAGATAGTTGGATCTTTCCTACCATTAGCAATGGGCTCAACAAGATGGAAGCTGAAGACATTATTCCTATATCCTTTAGTCAGGAGTAAATGTTATTTTTTGTTTTTCTTATTTTGGTTTTGTAATTTGAACAATTAAAACTTTTAAGCCTTGTGCCTTTCCCGGGGCACAATGGTATGCTTGTTAGGGATGTCATTTCATTTGCATATTTTCATTCAATAAAATCAATGGACATTTTTGATTTCGTAAATATTGCGCTCTTTATCTTTCTTTTATTTTTCTTTCTTTATCAAAAAAGCTATGTTTTCTTATACACACGCACATCACTAAACTGCAGATCCTCATCCACTCTGGATCCCATTGATAATAGTTCTGCTATTGCCAATTATGACTTTGAAAATCCAATCTACCAAGTCGAGGATGGAAATGAGGTAGATTGTGAAGTGCCTGTAGAACTTTCTAGGTTGTTACAGCAAGAAGAGAAAGTTATACAGCCGCATGAAGAACCGATCGAAGTTGTGAATCTGGGTACTGAGAAAGATAAGAAAGAGATCAAGATAGGTGCTGAATTAGAAGACAATGTCAAAAAAAAAGGTTAATTCAGATGCTACATGATTACGTGGAGATCTTTGCTGGGTCTTTTGAAGATATGCCAGGACTTGATACTGATATTGTGGTTCACCGTCTACCGATGAAGGAAGGTTGTCACACGATAAAGCAGAAAGTTTGTCGTATGCGTCCTGAAATGTCAGAAAAGATCAAAGTTGAAGTGATGAAACAATTTCAAACAGGGTTCCTAGTTGTCACTTCCTATCCTTAATGGGTTGAAAATGTGGTACCAGTACCTATGAAGGATGGAAAAGTACGTATGTGCATGGATTACAGGGATTTGAACAAGACCAGTCCCAAAGATGATTTTTCGCTTCCACATATTGATGTTCTGGTAAAAAATACTACTTAGCATAAGTTATTCTCTTTCATGGATGGTTTCTTTGGTTATAATCAGATTAAGATGGCACCTGAAGATATGGAGAAGACTACGTTTGTCACACAGTGGGGCACCTTTTGTTACAAGGTAATGCCATTTGGTTTAAATAACGCTGGGGCAACATACCAGCATGCTACGGTAACTTTATTCCATGATATGATCAATCACGAGATAGAGGTATATGTTGATGACATGATAGCCAGGTCCTAGACTGAAGAAGAACATCTTGACCATCTGCACAAGCTGTTTGAGAGGTTGAAGAAATACAAGATGAGATTGAATCCAAACAAATGTACCTTTGGGGTTAGATCTGGTAAACTTTTGGGTTTCGTTGTCAGTGGTAAAGGTATTGAAGTTGACCCTGTGAAGGTGAAAGCTGTAGATGTTTAAGAATTGGTAGAATTTTTGACCAACAAGAAATGTTGAATTCAGTTCAGAATGTCCTATCAGATGTTGGGACATTATCAAACAGAGTATGTGAACTTATTTCAGGATGTCTCATCAGATGTTGGGACATTGTGTAAATAACTTCAGTTCAGTTTTTCAGGATGTCCCAACAGATGTTGAGACATCTCAGACCTGCTACCAGAATTAATTAATGATTAACTGATCAGAGATATTTAAGGAGAGTTATCTGGAATTAATTAATGATGGTTAAAAACAGAACAAGGCGCATCTGTAGGGAGTTTTATATTGAAGATTCAGATTAAAACAGAAGACCTAAATCACCTAGAATCTAGGAGGTAACAAACCCTAAATTCAAGGTGGAAGCTGCATGCGCATTAGGGCTGGATCCTCTGCAGAAAGCCCAAATTACAGATACCTATTTAAGCAACAGAAACTCATAGAATTGAGTACGAATTTCAGAAGACCGAATAGGGTGTCTAGTGTTTTAATAGCAGGTTGTGTTTTATGTACCACTTTATGAGCTTTTAAGCAAAAGTGCATTTGTAACTTGATTGAAACTGTGAAGTAAGATCAAGCTGTATTGTTTGAAGGATGTCTTCAATTTCAGTAAACTTGTAAACTTGATCACTGTGTGATTGAGGGGGAGTGAGTAGGGTACTCTTATCTAAGGTGTGTCTTAGGTAGAAATTGCATTGGGTAGTTATTAAGTGATAGATTAAACAGGGTGGTTTAAGTCTAGAATTAATATTACTAATAGTGGATTTCCTCCTGGCTTGGTAGCCTCCAGATGTAGGTGTGGTTATACACTGAACTGGGTTAACAAACTTCTGTGTTGTTTACTTTTCTTGCTATTTAAGTTTTGGTTAAATTTGTCAAGTGTCCTATCAAGTGTTGGGACATCTCTTAGGACATCTCATACCTGATCACAGAATTTCAATTGGCATCAGAGCAGGCACCCTGCCTGTTTATACTGGGTGAGATCTAGGGAAAACAAATTCTGTAACATGGACAGAGATATAGGGTCAGTAAATAGACCACCTATACTGGATGGATCTAATTATGACTACTGGAAGCCAAGAATGATTGCATTCTTAAAATCACTTGACAACAGGGCATGGAGAGCAGTCAATGTTGGATGGGATCATCCTGTCCAAGACACCAAAGATGGAACAAAAGTGCTGAAACCTGAAGAAGAATGGAGTAAGGAGGAAGAAGATTCAGCACTTGGCAACTCAAAAGCCTTAAATGCTTTATTCAATGGCATTGATAGGAACATTTTCAGACTTGTTCATCATTGTGAGCTGGCCAAAGATGTTTGGGACACTCTCAAAACAAATCATGAAGGAACATCAAAAGTAAAAATGTCAAGACTTCAACTTCTCACCACCAAGTTTGAAAACTTGAGAATGAAGGAAGATGAATCAATTCATGAGTTCTACATGAACATCTTGGATATAGCCAATACTTCTGGAGCTTTGGGAGAAAAGATGACTGATGAAAAGCTGGTAAGAAAGATTCTCAGATCTTTGCCAAAAAGATTTGACATGAAAGTCAAAGCAATAGAAGAAGCTCAAGACATATGCTCCATGAAAGTTGAAGAACTCATTGGCTCCCTTCAAACTTTTGAGATGGGAATGAATGAGACAAATGTTAAAAAGAACAAAAGCATAGCATTGGTGTCAAATACTGATGAAGAAGAAGATGATGAATCAGAAAATGGTAAAAGCTTTTCAGAAAACCTAGCTATGCTTGGAAGACAATTCAAACAAATTCTCAGAGGAATGGATGGCAAATCCAAATCCAGTGGAAAATTCACAACCTCTTTTGAGAACAGGAGACATTATGATGATAATAAAAAGTCAAATTATACTGAAAAGACCAGTCAAGAAAAAGGAGTCAAATGCCATGAATGTGAAGGATATGGACATATCAAGAAGGAATGTCCTACCTTCTTAAAAAGACAAAAGAAGGGACTATCTGTAACCTGGTCTGATGAAGACTCAGGAGGAGATTCAGAAGAAGAATCAGCTAAGCATATTACTGCTTTAGCTGGACTGTGTGAATATGATAGTGATTCCAGTTGTGGAGAGCTTACTTATGCAGATCTTGAGCAAGCTTTCAAAGATCTATACAAGAGAAGCACTGAAATATGCAGTGAGGTTATAAAGCTAAAGAAGCAGAATGAGGTATTAGAAGATGAAAAAGCAAGTGATCAAGTAATCATTGATATCTTGAAAAGTGAAGTAACTCTTCTCAACTCTAAGTTGGAACATATGTCCAAATCTGTTAAAATGTTGAACAGCAGCTCAAATACACTGGATGTTATTCTCAGCAATAATAAACATTCAGGGGACAAAAGTGGACTGGGATATAACAGAGATGAAGCCATCTCTAGCAAAGCTACTGCAAAAACTACACAGTCAAACAAGATGTCCCAACAGATGCTCCAACATCAGAACACAAAGACAAACATAATGTTCCAACAGATGTCTCAACATTCTGGAAAGAACAAAATGAAGAAGAAGTATCAAAGATGGAGATGCCATCACTGTGGAAGATTTGGGCATATCAAACCTCACTGTTATAAGCTACATGGATATCCAAATCAGATGTATCAGCAACCTTCCAAGCAGAAAGTAGAAGGTACCAAGAAAGTGCTGCATAGACATCAAAGAAATCAGCAACCTCCTAAGCAGAAGACAGAGGTCATCAAGAAGGTTTGGAGACCAAAAGCTGACATTCAGACTGATCAAAGCCACATACCCAAGAACCAGATCAACAATCAAGCTTGGAGATCAGCTGAACAACACACAGGGCAGAGGCATCAAAAGAAATCTCAACTTATCTGGTCAAAGAAAAGTACTGCATACATAGCACATACATCTCTGAGAGTATCAGCTAAAGAAGACTGGTACTTTGACAGTGGATGCTCAAGACACATGACTGGATTGAAGAATTTGCTAGTAAACTTAAAATCACATTCATCCAGGTATGTTACCTTTGGAGATGGAGCTAAAGGAGAAATCAAGGGAGTTGGAACCTTGGATTGTCAAGATGTTCCAAGACTAGATGATGTACTGCTAGTTAAAGGTTTAACTGCTAACCTGATCAGCATAAGTCAACTATGTGATCAAGGATACAGTGTAAACTTTACCAAATCTGAATGTATAGTGACTAACAAAGAACAAGAGGTTGTCATGAAAGGAGCCAGATCTAAAGACAACTGTTACATGTGGGAATCCCAAAATCTCAGTCTCACTTCAACCTGCTCTCTAGCTAAAGAAGAAGAAGTGAAACTGTGGCATCAAAGAGTAGGTCATCTTCATTTCAGAGGCATAAAGAAGATCATATCTATGGATGCTGTAAGAGGTATTCCTAAACTGAAGATTGATGATGGCAAAATATGTGGTGAATGTCAAATAGGCAAGCAAACCAAGATGTCCCATCCAAAGCTCCAACATCTGACAACTTCCAAAGTTTTGGAACTTCTACATATGGATCTTATGGGACCTATGCAGGTTGAAAGTCTTGGTGGTAAGAGGTATGCCTATGTTGTGGTTGATGATTTTTCAAGATATACATGGATAAACTTCATCAAAGAAAAGTCAGATGTATTTGATGTATTCAAAGAATTATGTCAAAGATTGCAAAGGGAAAAATCCAGCTGTGTGAT
This sequence comes from Lathyrus aphaca, assembly GCA_963966055.1. NCBI lineage: Eukaryota > Viridiplantae > Streptophyta > Magnoliopsida > Fabales > Fabaceae > Lathyrus > Lathyrus aphaca. The sequence continues at coordinate 279,383,301 of OZ014523.1, forward strand.
CAGAATAAGAAGTGATCATGGAAAAGAATTTGAGAATCAAAAGTTCTTAGATTTCTGCTCTTCAGAAGGAATCAATCATGAGTATTCTTCACCTATCACTCCTCAACATAATGGGATTGTTGAAAGGAAGAATAGAACCATTCAAGAATCAGCAAGAGCTATGATCCATGCTAAAAAGTTACCTCTATACTTTTGGGCTGAAGCTATGAACACTGCCTGTTACATCCATAACAGAGTTACTTTAAGGAAAGGAACTTTGTCCACAATATATGAAGTCTGGAAGGGCAGAAAACCCACAGTTAAGTACTTCCATGTTTTTGGAAGTATCTGTTATATTCTGGCAGATTGGGAGCAAAGAAGAAAAATGGATCCTAAAAGTGATGAAGGGATTTTCCTTGGATACTCCATAAACAGCAGAGCATATAGAGTATTTAATTCTAGATCCAAGGTTATCATGGAATCCATAAATGTGATAATTGATGATGCTCCTACAGATGTCCCAGAAGATGTTGGAACATCTGCTGATATCAAGATTGAAGCTGAAGAAAAGAATGATCAATATAACTTCACTCAAACTGATACAAGGACAGAAGAATCAAGCAAACCTCCTTCCATCAGAATACAAAAGGATCATCCCAAAGATTTGATAATTGGTGATCCCAACAGAGGTGTGAGCACTAGATCAAGAGAAGTGATTTCAGGTTCTTGTTTTGTTTCCAAAATAGAACCTAAAAATATCAAGGAAGCTCTCACTGATGAATACTGGATTTGTGCTATGCAAGAGGAATTAGGTCAATTCACAAGGAATGAAGTGTGGAATCTTGTTCCTAGACCTGATGACATAAATGTGATTGGTACAAAATGGGTGTATAAGAACAAGTCAAATGAACAAGGAGTTGTTACAAAGAACAAAGCTAGACTTGTGGCTCAAGGATACACTCAAATTGAAGGGGTAGACTTTGATGAAACCTTTGCACCAGTAGCAAGGCTTGAATCAATAAGACTACTGTTGGGAATTGCTTGTATCTTGAAGTTCAAGCTATTTCAAATGGATGTGAAAAGTGCCTTTTTAAATGGCTACCTTAATGAAGAAGTATATGTAGAACAGCCTAAAGGATTTGTTGATCCAAACTGTCCAAATCATGTATACAAACTAAAGAAGGCACTTTATGGTTTGAAGCAAGCTCCAAGGGCATGGTATGAAAGACTGACCACATTTCTTATCAAGCAAGGATACAGAAAAGGTGGAATTGATAAAACCCTGTTTGTTAAAGATGAAGAAGGAAATGTCATGATTGCACAAATATATGTTGATGACATTGTCTTTGCTGGGATGTCTGACAGGATGGTCAAACATTTTGTCAAGCAGATGGAATCTGAATTTGAAATGAGCCTAGTAGGAGAATTAACCTACTTTCTTGGTCTGCAAATAAAGCAAATGGAAGACTCAATGTTCATCTCACAAAGCAAGTATTCCAAGAACATAGTCAAGAAATTCGGAATGGAAAATGCTGCTCACAAGAGAACTCCTGCCCCCACACATTTGAAGCTGACTAAAGATGAAAAGGGTGAGAGTGTAGATCAAAGCTTATATAGAAGCATGATTGGAAGCTTGTTATACTTAACTGCTAGCAGACCTGACATAGCATTTGCAGTAGGTGTATGTGCAAGATATCAAGCTGATCCAAAAGTCAGTCATCTCAATCAAGTCAAGAGAATTCTTAAATATGTTAATGGTACTTGTGACTATGGCATAATGTACTTTCATGGTTGCAAACCAATTCTCACTGGCTTCTGTGATGCTGATTGGGCAGGAAGTGCTGATGACAGAAAAAGCACTTCAGGAGGATGCTTCTTTCTAGGAAACAATCTGATTTCTTGGTTCAGTAAGAAACAGAATTGTGTATCCTTATCTACAGCTGAAGCTGAGTATATAGCAGCAGGTAGCAGTTGTTCTCAGTTGGTTTGGATGAAGCAGATGCTCACTGAGTACAATGTCCCACAGGATGTCATGACATTGTACTGTGACAACTTAAGTGCAATCAACATATCAAAGAATCCTATCCAACATAGCAGGACAAAGCATATTGATATCAGACATCATTTCATCAGAGATCTTGTAGAAGAAAAGGTGATTTCATTGGAGCATGTAGCTACAAATCTGCAGTTAGCTGATATCTTTACCAAAGCATTGGATGCTACACAATTTGAGAACTTAAGGGGCAAACTTGGAATCTGTTTATGTGATATCTAGCAGTTAATGAGATGTGCCAACATGTCATATGACATTGTATGGCATAAGGTCCAGATGGCAAAACTAATCTGGACAAGATCCTTGGGAATTCCAGCTCTAATCATTTGCACTGTAACGACTACTAATTTAGTAACTGTTTATAATCAGCTATCAAGATTCTCTTCATACTATCACAAGCGAATCACATTAACTAGCTATTCTCCAGAAATCATAAACCCTAAAGTTGTTCATCCATCTTCCTCAACAATGTCTCAAAACCGTAACACAACTGAAGAAGTTCTCAACAAGGAAGACGTAGTTCATGCCACTCCCATCTCTATAGTACCAATGCAATCAACCCCATCGGACGAACTCAGGGGAAGCGTTTCTCACACTAAAAAGGCAAGAACTCCAAAGAGAGCTAAAGATCAGGTACGCAGCAAAGCAAAAGGCATTCCTTCTCCTGCTAACAGGCTCCCAAACTCTTCAAAATATGTTGATGATTCCATCAAGGAGATTGTCAACCAAATTCTTTTTGAACAAAGAGTGGTGAGTGGAATCTCTGTTCCTTTGAACACCATGCCTGCACCTCAAGAAGAACAAGCTCAAGCTGCAGAAGAACAAGATGTCCCAACAGATGTTGGAACATCTGAAGATAAGAAAAAGAACTCATCTGATGTTGAGTTGGAACAAACTGAGGACCAGAATAAGGCCTCAAATGAAACTGATGAAGAAATCTCTGAGGATCAGATCAAAGCCTCAAATGAAGGTCAAATCCCTGCTGATCAACAAGCTGAAGAGGAGACTGCTCAATCTCCTCCAGTGGTGAACCTGGAGCAGGACTCTGATGTAGAGATCATAGCCTCTGTTAAACCTAGCATAGCCAAAAGGCTCAGGTCCAGGAAAGGCAAGATGCAAGCTGAAGCAGCAATTCCTGAGAAGAAGAAAGCCTCTCCAAAGAAAGGCAAAGCTAAAGCCACTTTTGGGCCATCAAAACAATGGAGTAAAGTCCAAACTCAGAAAAGGAAAGCTGTCACCCCATCTGACTCAGATGTTGAATCAGATGTCCCAACATCTCCTCCCAAGAAGAGACCAGCCCCATCTAGGGCTTCAACAGCTGTTCCAGAAGCTCCATTAGACAACATATCTTTCTACCATGTCTCTAGTGTGAACAAGTGGAAGTTTGTGTACCAAAGAAGAGTTTCCCTAGAAAGAGAACTGAGCAGCAATGCACTTGAGTGCACTGAACTGATTGACCTCATCTCTGCTGCAGGACTATTCAAGACAGTCTCAGATTTCTCTCCCTGCTATGAACTTCTTGTCAAAGAGTTCATTGTAAATCTTCAGGAGGATTGTTCAAATGGTAAGTCCTCTGAGTTCAGAAAAGTGTTTGTGAGAGGTAAGTGTGTTGAGTTCTCTTCTCAAATCATAAATCAGTACCTAGGAAGAGAAACAGATGGACCAAATGAGCTAGGTAAGACAGATAATCAAGTCTGTAAGGTGATCACTGCAAACCAGGTCAAGGCATGGCCTGTGAAGGGAAAGCTCTCTGTGAGCATGCTTACTAGAAAGTATGCCATGCTGAACAGGATTGGAACTGCTAACTGGGTGCCTACCAACCACACTTCTTCAATCTCAACTGGTCTGGCCAGATTCATCTATGTTGTGGGAACTCAAACCAAGATGGACTATGGAGCTTTTATCTTTGATCAAACCATGAAGCATGCTAGCTCCTCTGCAACAAAGCTACCAATAGCTTTTCCTTCATTGCTATGTGGTATAATATTAAGCCAATATCCTGGGATTTTAACTGAGAAGGACACAGTCTGCAAGAGAGAAAGCCCCCTGGCTTTTCACTACAAGTTATTTCTCAGTCATCATGCTGCAGATGTTGAAGCTCCTTCTGGGACATCTGCAGGATTCTCCACTGCTAAGACTCCAATCTCCAAGAAGGCTTTAATTACTGAACTTAAAATCACATGCAAGGAACTTGAAGCAAGGAAGCTGAAACTTGAAGACATAATCAAAAGGCTGGAGAGTGAAGAAGATCAGAATGCTGCCTCTGATGAAGACAGTGCCTCTGATGAAGACAGTGAAGCTGATAAAGAAACTGAAGTGGAGGAAGAAACTGAGAGTGATGAATCTGAGTGATCAATGTATGTGAGGCAAATGTAATGACAGCAATATATTTGGAATAGTGTCTTTGGCCCCTAATTTTGTGTCTACCAAGGGGGAGAACAACATCAAATTATTGTAATTGCTGTTTAAGTATGAATGAAAAAATTCTGTTTGTTTGCTTCTGAACTGAATAAGTGTTTTTCTGTTGCAACAAGATTGGATACATATATGTTTGAGGGGGAGTAATCTCAAATAAGAATCAACAGAAAAGTAATGCTATACTCTGATAAAAAGAACTTCTGCTGCACTCTGAAAACCAGAAAAGATGTTAGCCAAAAATTAGCCAAAGGGGGAGTTTGTAGATGTTTAAGAATTGGCAGAATTTTTGACCAACAAGAAATGTTGAATTCAGTTCAGAATGTCCTATCAGATGTTGGGACATTATCAAACACAGTATGTGAACTTATTTCAGGATGTCTCATCAGATGTTGGGACATTGTGTAAATAACTTCAGTTCAGTTTTTCAGGATGTCCCAACAGATGTTGAGACATCTCAGACCTGCTACCAGAATTAATTAATGATTAACTGATCAGAGATATTTAAGGAGAGTTATCTGGAATTAATTAATGATGGTTAAAAACAGAACAAGGCGCATCTGTAGGGAGTTTTATATTGAAGATTCAGATTAAAATAGAAGACCTAAATCACCTAGAATCTAGGAGGTAACAAACCCTAAATTCAAGGTGGAAGCTGCATGCGCATTAGGGCTGGATCCTCTGCAGAAAGCCCAAATTACAGATACCTATTTAAGCAACAGAAACTCATAGAATTGAGTACGAATTTCAGAAGACCGAATAGGGTGTCTAGTGTTTTAATAGCAGGTTGTGTTTTATGTACCACTTTATGAGCTTTTAAGCAAAAGTGCATTTGTAACTTGATTGAAACTGTGAAGTAAGATCAAGCTGTATTGTTTGAAGGATGTCTTCAATTTCAGTAAACTTGTAAACTTGATCACTGTGTGATTGAGGGGGAGTGAGTAGGGTACTCTTATCTAAGGTGTGTCTTAGGTAGAAATTGCATTGGGTAGTTATTAAGTGATAGATTAAACAGGGTGGTTTAAGTCTAGAATTAATATTACTAATAGTGGATTTCCTCCTGGCTTGGTAGCCTCCAGATGTAGGTGTGGTTATACACTGAACTGGGTTAACAAACTTCTGTGTTGTTTACTTTTCTTGCTATTTAAGTTTTGGTTAAATTTGTCAAGTGTCCTATCAAGTGTTGGGACATCTCTTAGGACATCTCATACCTGATCACAGAATTTCAAAAGCTATACAAGATATGCCCGCTCCCCGTACTGAGAAGGATGTCAAAGGTTTCTTGGGATGCTTGAACTACATTGCAAGATTTATTTTCCAATTAACCTCTACTTGTGAGCCAATCTTCAAATTGCTGAAGAAAGATCAAGTAATGGAATGGAACGACGAATGCCAGATATCTTTTGATGAGATTAAGAAATATCTCCAAGAACCTCCAATATTAATGCCACCAGTTGCAGGAAGACCCTTGATTATGTACTTGACAGTGTTAGACAATCCAATGGGGTGTGTATTAGGGCCGCATGAAAAGTCTGGTCAAAAAGAGCAAGCAATATACTATCTTAGCAAAAAGTTTACCGACTGTGAAACAAGATACTCACTGCTCGAGAAAACTTGTTGCATTTTGGCATGGGCTGCTCGCCGACTAAGACAGTATATGTTGACTCATACGACTTTAATGATTTCGAAGATGGATCCTATCAAATACATATTTGAGAAACCTGCTCTCTCCGAACGAATAGCGAGATGGCAAATGATTTTGACAGAATATGACATCCAGTACACTACTCAGAAGGCAATTAAGGGAAGTGTGGTAGCTAATAATTTGGCTCATCAAGTGGTGGACGACTATCAGTCTATGAAATTTGAGTTTCTAGATGAAGATATTATGCTTGTTACTGATCATAAATAACCTAGACCGTATGAAGGACATGAATAGGGATCCCGATGGACTATGGTTTTTGATGGAGCTTCTAATGCACTCGGCAGTGGTATTGGTGTTGTGATTATCTATCCTGAGGGTTGTTATACGCCGTTTACTTCTAGACTTTTCTTTGATTGTACCAACAATATGGCTGAATATGAAGCATGTATCATGGGAATCAAGGCCGCCATTAATATGAAGATCCAATTCTTGAATGTATATGGGGACTCAGCCTTAGTGGTTAGTCAGATTAAAGGAGAATGGGATACAAAGCATCCAAATCTCATTCCTTATCGAGAATATGTGTTAACTTTGATTCAATACTTAGAAGAGGTCACTTTTGAACATATTCCATGAGCAGAGAATCAATTGGCAGACGCATTAGTTACTTTGTCATCTATGTTCAGAATCAGTTGGGATAATGAAGCTCCTAAAATTACTATTGATCAATTAGATGAGCCGGCATACTGTTATGAGGTTGATACTGAGGGAGTGGAAGAAAAACCTTGGTTCCATGAAGTAGAAAGATATCTCGAAGCTCAGGAATATCCTGAAGGGGCATCTATCAATGACAAGAAGTTTCTAAGGAGGTTCTCTGCCAAGTTCTTCCTGGGTAATGGAATTTTGTATAAACGCAATCACGATTCGACTTTGGTTCGCTGTGTGGACAAGAAGGAAGCAATAGAGATTATGGAAGACATCCATTATGGGATCTTTGCTACTCATTCTAGTGGGCATATGATGGCTAATAAAATTTTGAGAGAAGGTTACTATTGGTCTACCTTGGAAGCTGATTGCTATCAACACTCTAAAACTTGTCACAAGTGCCAGATCTATGCTGATAAAGTACTTGTACCTCTAGGTCCGTTGAATGTTCTAACTGCTCCTTGGCCTTTATCAATGTGGGGCATTAATATGATTGGTGAGATCAAACCAACCGCTTCCGATGGACATCGTTTCATTCTTATTGTTATTGATTACTTTACGAAGTGGGTAGAGGTAGCCTCGTTCACTTTTGTTACCAAGAATGTTGTGGCTCGGTTCATCAAGCATAATCTTATATGTCGATATGGAATCCCTAAAAGGATTATCACAGACAATGGTACTAATCTGAATAATACTATGATTACTGAAATTTGCATGCAATTCAAGATTAAGCATCACAATTCTTCTCCATATCAGCCAAAGATGAATGGCGTAGTGGAAGCCGCCAACAAGAATATCAAGAAGATCTTACAAAAGATGACAGTGACATATAAATATTGGCACGAAATGTTACCATTTTCTTTTCATGGTTATCGTACCACAGTACATACCTCAACTGGGGCAACCCCATTCTCTCTTGTCTATGGTATGGAAGTAGTATTACCCGTTGAAGTTTAGATTCCTTCCTTAAGAATTATGAAAGATGTAGAGTTAGATAAAGACGAATGGGTTCAGACTCGACTCGACCAGATAAACTTGATTGATTAAAAGAGGCTCGTGTCCGTCTGTCATGGTCAGATGTATCAGAAACGTATGATCAAAGCCTTCAATAAGAAAGTCATGCATCAAGTATACCAGGCTGGCGATTTGGTAATAAAATGTATCATATTACCACAGGGTGATCCCAGGGGCACTTGGACTCCCACATATGAAGGACCATTTTTAATCAAAAGGGTATTTTCTGGAGGCTCTATGATACTGACCACCATGGATGGTAAAGACTTCCCACAACCTGTGAATGCAAACATAGTAAAAAAATACTACGCATAAAAAAGAGACCCGCTAGGTTGACTGGCCTAGGTGTAACACCCCAAATTTTCCCTCTTCTTTTTAAGCATCATCATCATACCATAGTCTTCATAAGCATATCATATTCTTGGCATCTTTGCATGGAAAGATGAGGCATAACATTCTCATGACCTAGCATTAGGCATATGATCATTTGTGGAAGGATTTGAAGCATCACAAACTATAACAAGGGGCCCAATGGATTTTCTCAAGTCCTATGAGGAGTCTACATTGCATTCACAAGCTTAAGATTATTCACAAAAGCCCAGGAGGTTGGAAGATCATCAGGGAATTCAAGTTAGGGCAAAGCTCCTACACAATGATCCCAAATTAGGGTTTCAGTTTCAAGCATGGAAAATTTGTGACTTTGGCCACTTCATTTGGGCAAAGTCTTTCATATATTAAGAGGACCCTAGGTATGAAATTTGGTGAGAAAATTCCTTGTGGAAGTCAGATATTTCTTCAGTTGCTTGTAAATGAAGAAACTGGTCAACTGTGCATTCTATAAGTCAACTGTGAGATTTCAAAGGGTCCAACCCTATTTTTCTAGTCAAGGGATGTTCTTATAACATTAGAAGATGTTTGGAAAGACTAAAGATCAAGAATCAAGAGGTTTTGAGGTGTTTTGCATTTTTGGCATATGATTGGTCATGAAATTAGCCATTTTTAGTAACCTTTTGCCCTAATTTTCAAGTGTACATAACTTGATGAAAAAAGCTTCAAATGGATTTCCACCAAACATGAAAATTGAAGATTAAAGTCTCCCATTTTTTAAAAGTACAAGTAATTTTTCATAGCCTTCATGGTTTGAGAGATATGCCCTTCGAATATTTCTTGAATTCTAGGGCATGGCATGAATTTTAGGTCTCCTCCAAATGCAAAACTTCATGAAACTTGTTTTTAAGTGATGTTATGGGCCAAATAAGATTACAGTGCTTCAAGGCAATGCGTGAGAATATTTTTTCCCAAGGAATCAAACAACTTCGTGCATGAGTGCATGGTATTTCACAAAATGCATTTTTTGCAAAGTCATGGGAAAAGCATGATACAAGCATCCAAGGGCCATGATTTATTGCAGTGGTGAATGAGTGAATCAAATGAGGTCAGCATGTGCCAAGGAGGAGAGGGATGCATGAGTGAAAGAAAAGATCACACTCTTCTTGCCATAATGCAAATTCAGATCACACACTCTCTTCTCGCGTGCCTTTGCTTGCAAACCCTAATCAGCATGATAAACATCTCATATAAAAGATAACCAAACCCTAAATGCAAGCTAGAACTCTCTCATTTCTCAGATTGAAAGTTTCTTGCACAAGAGCAATAGTGTTCGAATCTCCCTCTCCAAGCCACATCTCTCTCTTTTCTCTTCATATTCTTCTTCTACAAGCTTCAAGGATCACATTTCTCTTTTCAATCAAAGCTGAAAGTGAAGAATTGGAGAGTTGCCATTCAGAGCAGGTTGCTTCGAAGTTCCAAATTCAGGCTCTATCAGGCTTCCTCTTGCAGTTATTTTGCAAGAGGAGATCAAAGTACACAGATCTGCAGCATCTGGAGCTCTATTCTGGTAATTTTGAAGTGTTTCCATCTCAGGTATGACCTGAAATTCATGGATCTAAAACGTGTTTTTCTTGTATGCATTGTGATCTGTGAACTTTGCTGAGTATTCTGCACTCTTTAGATTTGATTTTGATGCATTATTGAGTGAAATATGTGGATCTAAAGTTTGGTGTATGATGTTGTTTTGTTTCGATCCAGATTGTGTGATGATCTAATGAAAAATCTAAGGGCATTTTTGGATTCAGTGAGCTTTGTTTGCTTGATCTGGACAATTTGAATTGTTTATATGGTGTTTTGATCTTGGTTTGAATTTTCCGGTGCCGGAGCCCTAGCTCCGGTCACGGATTCTGCATTTTTGTTTCACCTGAGTTCAACGGGGAAGATGAACGCATAGCCTTTAGATTGTGTGATCTGGATGGAGGAAAACGTGACAACGCATTAAAAATGTGTGCTCCTTCTCACATGCTTTCTGTTTTATAATTAAAACTGAATTAATCCTTGTGTGACACACCACACCATAACTAGCATGCGCACACACACTGGCCAATGAATGATAGGACTTAGGATTTTGTTTGACTTAATCTGGTGCGTTAGCTTGATCTAGTGGCTTGTTATTTTTCAAGCATTTTTGAATATCCATCATAATTATCATGAACTGCGCAGGATCCAATGGGCCTTGACTGCTATTCGTACCCCCCTTTTTTAAGCCCATTGAAAAATGAAGTGGAATTTCTTGCTGAACGCACCCCCTGGCCTGTTTCTTTATTTTAATTCTTTTTTATTTTCATTTTATTTCCAGTTTGCTTTTTAATTTTTAAAAATAGTTTTAGGTTTTCAAAAATTATAAAAAACTTCATGAAAGGTCCTTTGAGTTTTCTCTAATTTTTGGTATTCTTATTTTTCATTTATTTTTAATTGTCACGTGGAAATTAATTGTTTCTCTTAATTAATTGTTTTTATTCCATTTTGAAACATGCTGACTTGTTCATTTTCTATCCTGATCATTATTTTGAATTTTTAAGTGATTCTTTTTGCTCTGGATTCATGATAAGATGTAGTTTATTGGTGATTTTTGTTCTGATTTTTAGAATCTTGTTAATTGATTTTGGTCTCTAACTTGTGCATGAAGCTTTCTAACCCTAATCCATGTTTGAACCCTCATTTGACTTGCTTAGCTTCAGATTCTCATTCCCTCCTTTTGGCATGTTATTATGGTATGATTGAAGATCATTTGTGCAAGTTTGTGGAATTTTTGGATGTACATTTGAATTGTTGTGAATTTTGGTTCTTCACTTGTCCCTTTTTGCTTCTTTTGGATCATGTGTTCACTCCTTAGCTTAGAAGGGCACTTGTGCCAACTTCTTCAAGTTGTTTAGGGCCATCTTAGGTTGTTAATACCTCTCTGATCTTGGGTTGTGGTTTGTGCCTTGGGAATTTTGTAATTTGTTTTCTTTTGGAGCTCTCCCACACTTATGTATGCTCACTTCACCTCTTTTGAGGTTTTGCTTTGACTATTTTGCTTTGTATCTTCTCATGTTTACTTTGTTTTGTCATGGTGATTCATATTGCTTCATGTTGAGTTGTGTGGTTCTCTTCTCATTCTTGTGCTTTGAGCTTGCATTTGGCATTTGTGTTTATGACTTCACTTCTGGTTGTGTGACCTTGCTTTGACATTATGTCCACTTTGTGTTGCATTTATGCTTGTGTCACTAACCATTTCAGGGGCTTTGGTAAGTGAGAGGTGTGGATGTGATCCCCACATCTCCAAATCTTATCTCTTCTCTTCTCCTTATTATTTTTTCTAACCTTGTATTTGTTGGGCTTAGGCCTTACTTCCTCCCTCTTCTTTTCTTCTTTCTTCTCTTTCTCTTCTTCTTTCTTCCTTCTTTAGGATAGTAAACCTCACTAACCTAGGATTTTCCATGCATGATAACAATTAGGATTCATTAGTCCCCCATTAGACTTTTACCTTTGTGATCCTTTTGTTTCTCTTCTCTTCTCATCTCAAAACCCTAAAGAAGACACTTAATAAGGATTGAAGTGATATCATGAGCAATAGCCTTATCCCATGAGACACTTGTAGTCTTCCCATCTTGGGATAGTACAAGCTTGTCTTGTGATGTACAAGTCTGATCAGGATATCATCTTCACCAAGAAAATCATAAAAAAATACATCTTCATTGTAAATACAAAAAAACACTTAATAAGTTAATGAGTTAGTGAGCTTAAGCCTTAATCTCTGGATTCAAGTTTTGGGGATCTTCTCCTTACTTGAGGGTGCTTGTTCTATTATTCCATCTTGGAATGTAGTGACAAGTGCACATTCCATGGAAAAGAGCTTGAGTTCACTTCCTTGTGACACACTCCTAAAAGCTTCTAAAAAACACAAACAAACAATAAGCGTCTTTCCTTCGGGAATTCTTTTCTCATCTCCTTCGCTCTGTACGCGAACCTACTCCTACTTGTCACTTTACAAGACGGTTACGCACTCGTCGTCCGAGCCTGCAACACCTGAGCATTGACATAGGCAATTCAAGCCTTAAGACACAATTAATCCTTTCCACCCCTAGTTAGGGGAACTACGGAGACTCTGATCCTCATTGTCCAGATGAGGTACGTAGGCAGCGGGGTAGGGCCCGTTCGAGCACAATCTTTATGTTCCCTACATTTTTCCTTTTCATTTCTTTTCCAGCTCCCTTTTTGTTTCTTTTATCCAGTTCATTTCCTTTTCTTTGCAGCAGCTTTCATTTCTTCACCCTTTGAAACATTTTCTTTGCAAGCGTGGATCCCGTCGGGTACGGCGGACGATCTGGGGTGCTAATATCTTCCCAGGTCGTAACCGACTCCCGAACTCAGTCTCTTTGGTTCGCAGGACCCGTGTCCTTCCTTTTATTTTCTTCTGGTTTGTGCAGCATTACCATTCCCGTTCCTTCGGGATAAAAATGCCTGGCTGGCGACTCTACCTCTTTCCACGCCACTTTCACGTTTGTACCGGGATGGAAATCCAGGGAGCGACAGCTGGCGACTCTGCTGGGGAATTCCTAACCAGAGTATCTCTGGTTCCCATGTGAGTCTCTCCTAGCACTTGCATGATTCTGTTTCTTTGGGTGTTGATTGGTTACTGTTGTGTGTTGTATTTTTACTGTTGTTTGTTTACAATCTTATTTACAGCTTTATTTACAGTTTTCAGTATTTATTTTTTGCATCATATTATATACTGGACTGTTTGGACTGGATCTTCTGTTTGGTGGGTTTGGGTGATACTGTTTCTGAGAGATGAGCTCATTACCACGGCTCGAGTGCATCTTAGGACTTAGAGTGGTTCCACTTTGGCCTCATGAGATCTTGTCATGGGGGTAGTAGTGAGTTCCACGCCCAGATTTGCGACCGTCTTGGAAATGTCTTGATTTGGGGATCTTCCTCTCTCATTTCATAACCTTGACAGTTATGTGCAGCTGGGGACCGATCATTGAGAACCTTGTGGAAACATCCCTCTTTAGTGATGACAGTGGCATACCACATTTTGTGGCAAACCCATTCGCATCCGAGGGCCCGCCTGGGACTCACATAGGATGACCTTGTTTTCCCGGACTCAGCTGAGGCCTCCCTGCGTAGTATATAATACCAAACCGATTCCCTGATCTGGTCATGAGCCATTTCTCGGAAATGGTGAAAGTATTATTGCTATTCGGCTTTGAGAGTCCGTGATGTCTGACCCGGAGCACACCAGTGAGATTGGGAGGGGTTTACAAGTTTGCAGGAACCCTTGGCCTCTACATACCCTCTTTATCAGTGTGGTCCTTATGAAGATTTGGTCCTTATGGTTCTAGTTTTCTTGGTGTTATGGTCATGAGAGTTTCTATCAGAGGGTTGTGGCTCAGAGGATCTTGGTTTTCAGCTATTTAGAGGGTCCTTATATTCAGTGTCCAGTATCCAGATGGTCCCAGATTGATCATATGCCTGCATTGCATTTTCATTGCATCATACTTGCATTAACTGTTTGTGTTTCCATTTTTCAGGTTATTGTTCACAGTTAGCACCCAGTTCTGGTAATCTTATCTCCAGATGGTGGAAGTTAAGAGAATCACAAGGAAAAAGAATGTTCATTATACTTTTCTTCAACCAGAAGTCAGGAGTGTTCAGAAATTAGCAGGGCTGATGAATGACCAAGTCCTGGGGAATTTCAGAAAGAGGTATGGCCAGATATTGAAGTACATGGACAAACCTACTGCAGACCAAAAGGACAGCTTGCACACCTTGCTTCAGTTTTATGATCCCCTGTTGCGGTGTTTTGTGTTTCCAGATTACATCTTGGCTCCTACCTTGGAGGAGATTTCCAGCCTTTTGGGTGTTCCAGTCAGAGATACCTTGCCTTACTATGGGTCTGAGGTGGTTCTCAAGGAAGAAGACATAGCCAGAGTATGTCGTTTACCAGTTTCTAAGGTTAAGAAGGCTTTGAAGGACAGTGAAGGCAGAGGACTCCCTTGGAATGTGCTTATACCAGAGGCTGAAGAATATGCCAAAGAGGGTAAATAGGGAGATTTTGGGGTTGTGTTGGATTTGATGGTGTATGGGTCTAGTCTTTTCCCGGAAGAAAAGGAGATTGTGAGCTTAGAAGTGATTTCTATCTTTGTTAAAGGAAATCATGTGCCAACTTTGTTGGGAGATTTCTAGTACAACGTTCATTACCGGAATGAGAAAGGCAGAGGTGGACCAGTGGGCTGTTGTGCTTCATTGTTTGTTGAGTGGTTTGCTAGGCAATTGCCAAAGTCAGGCTCTTTCAAGGAGATGAGAGATGAGTGGAGATGGTATAGGAGGCTAATGGGGCTAACTTCTGAGGATATAGCTTAGGGATATGACAGAGATCTGTTGGGAAAGGAGTTGCTCATCAGTTGTGGAAGATTTGCTGGAGTTCCTTTGCTAGGAAGGAAGGGTGTGATCAGTTATCATCCAACATTAGCCAGGAAGCAATTTGGTTATCCTCTGAGAGATCCACCAAATATGGAAGAATTTGCTGAGTCTTTGTATTTTCCTGTGGAGGGAAACAAAGAGTTAGTTATACAAGTATCTCAGGCTTGGGCTCACAGAGTGAGGAAAGGTAAGAAGGACTTTGTCAGAGTAGATCCCAAGACATATCCTCCTTTTGCTACATGGCTGCAGAAACGTGTAGAGTAAGTTCTCATGCCATTCTCAATAGAAGCTCCATTATATCCTAAAGAAGTGCCATGTCAGAGTACTATCTCCCTTGAAGAGTATAAGAAACTGGAAGCTCAGCTGCACAAAGTTCGAGTAGAGAATGCTGAAATGGTTAACTTGTACCAGCTTGCCAACCGGGCCAAAAATGAAGCAGAGGGCAAGCTACAGAAGATGCAAGCCTCCTTGGAAGCTAAAGAGAAAGAGTTTGCTGGAAGGTGTAACACCCCAAATTTTCCCTCTTCTTTGAAGCATCATATCACATCATATGCATCATGAACATATCATATTCTTGGCATCCTAGCATAGAAAGATGAGGCATAACATTCTCATGACCTAGCATCAGGCATATGATCATCTTTGGAGGTTTTTTGAAGCAATCACAAGCCATGACAAGGGGCCCAATGGATTTGTGCAAGTCCTATGAGGGGTCTACATTGCACTTACAAGTTCAAGTTCATTTACAAAAGCTCAGAAGGTCGGAAGATCATCAGGGAATTCAAGCTAGGGCAAAGCTCTTACACAATGATCCCAAATTAGGGTTTGAATTTCAAGCAGGGAAACTTTGTGACTTTGGTCATTTAATTTGGGAAAAGTCTCTCATATGACAAGAGGATCCTAAGGTTGAAATTTTCTGAGAAAATTCCTCAGGGAAGTCAGTTATTTCATCAGAAGTTCAAGGTGCAACTTTTTCTCCTACACAAGGAAATCTTGATTAGGGTTTTGGGCCAGACACTCATATCTTCTGAATTTTGACCATTTCTTGAGTTCAAAGGCTTGTATTTAGTCTATATAGCTTATATATGAAGTTGGAGGCAAAAATTCACTGAAGAAGTCAAGATTTGGTTCAGTTGCTTGAAGGTAAAGCAAGAAAGTCAACTACGCAGTCAGAAAAGTCAACATGACAATTTCAGAGCTTTTTAATCAGGATTATCACTTTTTGAGGTCATATTATGTCAAGGAGTATTTCAGTTGAGCTTAAATGTCAAAAGTCGGGAGTATGCAAAAAGTTACTAAATTTGGAAGTTGCTATTTTTAGAAATTATTTGGTCCCTAACTTCAGGCTATTATTTCATGTGCAAAAAAGCTCCGAATGATTTTCCAGTGAACATGAAAGTCGTAGAGCACGATTTTCCCTTTCCGAAAAGTCGTAGAACATTTTCATAGCCTTCCTAGAGCATGAGTTATGAATTTTTGAAGGTTAAGGGAAATATTTTAGTTTTGTTGCATTTTTGTTGAATTCTCATTGGTTCTTATTATTATTCCATTATTTTATTGAGTGCTGTTTTTATGTCATTTTGTTACATTTTTCTAGTAGGTCATAGTCTTTTTTTCAAGTGACCCAAAGGTGAGCATATGCCATTTGTTTGTTTGTGAAATTTTGAGAAAAGGTAGTACAATAGTGCATGTTTGCATGTGATTGGTGGAGGGAGAATCCTTAGCGAGCATCACACTCACCTCACGCCTCATTCCCCTTCTTGGAATTCATGACCCTCATTCTACTCACAGGTAGGTGGCACCAAGAAAGGAAGGAATCCCACGTGATCTCATGAGATGCACCTCATTCTAACCTTTGATCCTCACCACATGATCTTCATCAGCTTTCATCAAGGAGTTTAATGCTGCCAACACATTCAGACTTACTCTAACTAGCATGCATCCTCACGTAGCCAATGGATTTAAAAGAAAAATAATGAAGTGAAGTCGAAAAAAAGAGCCAGCTCTGCATTTTGGTTTTCACAACAAAATTTGGTTAAACACTTGCATTCTCATCACACTCTCTCAAAAAGGAAAAGGCAGCCTCACACTACTCTTACATGAACCTGTTTCCACGATTTTTTGGAAGAGAGAAAAAGAAGAGAACACACATTTTCACCCCATATTCCTCACTCTAAAAAAACTCTCTCCCTCTCTTATTCTTCTCTCAACCTTATCACATCAAAACAAGTTACAAATATGAGCTTCTTTCCATTTTACTCATTCCATTGGAGCTTAAGCCTTTATTTGGCTTTGGAGTGGACCATAGCAGCATAAGGATCTCAACACACCTCTGGATTTATCAACTTGCTTCACCAATTTTCACACTCAGGTTTTACATTCGACTCAATCTTTCTTCGGTTTTGATGTTTTAGTGTTTGTTTCATGATGATTAGGCATAATCTAGTTCACTTGAAGGGTTTAAAAGCTCAGTAGTGGAAATTATTTTGGCTTCGGATGGGCCTTTGCCCAGATCCGCTAACCGCACCCCCCTGTTGGGCCCAAACCATGTATGAACTGGATATCTCTTCTTTTCGCACCCCTGCTTCTCTTTTTCTTTCTTATTTCTTTTTATTATCTCATATTATTTCAGTTTTGAATTTTAATTTATAAAAATAGTTTCAGGTTATTAAAAATTCTAAAATAATTCATGAGTGTTTGTTTGAGTTTTCTTTAATTTTTAATATTTTTATTTTTCATTTATTTTGTTTTGACACGTGGATATTAATTCTTTTTCTTAATTAATTCATTTTGATCCATTTTTGAAGCATGCTGACTTGCCCATTTTCTATCTTGTTCATTATTTTGAATTTTTGGATGATTCTTTTTGCTCTGGATTCATGAGGAGATGTAGTTTATGTGTGATTTTGTTCTGATTTTTAGAAGCTTGTTCAATTGGTTTTGGTCCTTGACTAGTGAGTAAGGTTTCTTAACCCTAGTTGATGTTTGAGCCCTCATTTGATTTGCATAGCTTCTGAATTTCTTCCTATCCTTTTGTCATATTGTTATATCATGATTGAAGACCTCTTGTTCAAAGTTGTGGAATTTTTGGGTGCCTTGTTGATTTGATTTGAAATTTTGTTCTTAACTTGTCCCATTTTGCTTCTTTTTGATCATAAGTCTTCTCTCTAGCTTAGAAGGGTACTTGTGCCAACTTCTTCTTCTCATTTGGGGTCTCTTTAGGGAATTGATACCTTTCTGATCTTGGTTTAGGTTTTGTGTTTTTAAAGTCTTGTGTTTTTGCTTACCTTTGAAGTTCATCCTTTCTTATGTGCATTCACCTCACTTCTTTGCTTCTTCATGCCCATAATGAGATTGTTTAGCTTTGTGCTTCTCTTCTCCTCATCTTTCTTGCTTCTTAAGAACTTCTTTAACTTGGATATGGTTCTGGTATTGGGCCTTGAGTTCATTGTTTTGTTTATTTTGCTTTGCATCCTCTTAAATTTGTTTTGCTTTGCCATGTGATTCATGTTGCCTCATATTGACTTGTATGCTTCTTTGCTCATTCTTATGGTTTGCATTTGCATTGAGCTTTTGTATGTATGACTTCACTTCTGTTTGTATGATGTTGGCATGTCATTATGTTCATTTTGCTTTGTTTATATGCTTGTGTTACTAACCTTTTCAGGGGCTATGAAAAGTGAGAGGTGTGGATTTGATTCCCACATCTCCAAATCTCATCTCTTCTCTTCTTATCATTACTTATGCTAACTTTGTGATTGTTGGGCTTAGGCCTTACTTCCCTCCTCTTCTATTCTTTTCTCTTCTTTTTCTTCCCTTTCTTTCTTCTTCTTAAGGATAGGATTCAAACCTCACTAACTTAGGTTCATCCATGCATGACAACTTTTAGGATTCTAGTTTCCCATAGATTTTTCACCTTTTGAGATCATTTTGGTGCTCTCTCTCTTCTCATCTTCAAACTTAATTTTTAATCCATTCTAATAAATGTTGAGTATTTTCATGTGATATGAGACTTTGCTATGAGATACTTGCACGCGTTCCGTTTCGGGGTGAGATGTAAGTCATCCCTCGTGATGGATAGGTCTTAGCATGAGATTACTTCACAAAGAAAAGCTAAAAAATACTTCTTAACCAAAAATCACAAAAAAAACTTAATAAATGTTAATAGGTTAGTGTGTCTGAGCCTTCATTTGTGGGACTAGATTTGGGGATTTCCTCCATAGATAGGTGTGCCTTTTGCGCATTCCATTTCGGGATGATGTGAGACGTACATATCCCAGTGAGTAAGACTTAGGTACACTTACCTATGCAAACTTCAAAGCAAAAAACTCATAAAAAACACAAACAAACAATAAGCGTCTTTCCTTCGGGAATTCTTTTCTCACCTCATTCGCTCCGTACGCGAACTTGCTCCTACTTGTCACTTTGCGAGACGGTTACACACTCGTCATCCGAGTCTGCAACACCTGAGCATTGACATAGGAAGTTCAAGCCTTAATTCACAAGCAATTTCCTTTCCACCCCTAGTTAGGGGAACTACGGTGTCTCTGATCCTCATTTTCCCGATGAGGTACGTAGGTAGCGGGGTAGGGCCCGTTCGAGCACAATCTTTATTTTCCCTACATTTTTTCTCTTTGCTTTCTTTCTCAGTTCCTTTTCCAGTTCCAGGTCATCTTCTTTGCAATAGCTTTTATTTCTTCACCCTTTGAAATAGTTTTATTTGCAAGCGTGGATCCCGTCGGGTATGGTAGACGATCTGGGTGCTAATACCTTCCCAGGTCGTAACTGACTCCCGAACTCAGTCTCTTTGGTTCGCAGGACCCGTGTCATTCCTTTTCTTTTCTTCTGGTTTGTGCAGCATTACCATTCCTATTCTTTCGGGATAAAAATGCCTGGCTGGCGACTCTATTCTTTTTCTGCGCCACTTTCGCGTTTGTACCAAGATGGAAATCTGGGGAGCGACAGCTGGCGACTCTGCTGGGGACATCCTACCCAGAATCTCTGGTTCCCCTGTGAGTCTATCCTAGCGCTTGCTTGTTTCTGTTTCTTTGGGTGATGACTGTTTGCTGTTGAGTGTTGTATTTTACTATTGTTTATTTATAGTTTTGTTTACAACTTTATTTACAGTTTTCAGTATTTATTTTCCGCATCATATATATCATACTGGACTGTCTGGACTAGTTTTCTGTTTGGTGGGCTCGGGTGATACTGTTTCTGAGAGATAAACCAAGTACCCGGCTTGAGTGCACTATAGGATTAGAGTAGAAATATTGTACTCACATGTGACATGATGAGTGGCGATGTGTTTCACGCCCAGATTGCGACCGTCTTGGAAATATCTTGTGTGGGGATTTCCTCCACTTCGGGATAGGACCTTGATAGTTATGTGCATCTGGGGACCGATCATTGAGAACCTTTGTGGAAACAACCCTCTCCAGTGGTGGCAGTGGCAGACCACATTTTGTGGCAAACCTATTCGCACCCGAGGGTCCACTGGGGACTCGCATAGGATGGCCTGGTTCTCTTATAGGAACTCAGTCAAAGCATCTGGTCGTATGACATTAGTACTGTATCCTACGGGCTGAATGTACTATTGTTTCTCGATTTCAGTGCTCGAAGCTGGGAACTTATAAGGGATGCTTGTTTTTCCCGGACTCAGCTGAGGCCTCCCTGCGTAGTACATAATGCCAAACCAATTCCCTGATTTGGTCATGAGACATTTCTCGGAAATGGTGAAAGTATTATTGCTATTCGGCTTTGAGAGTCCGTGATGTTTGACCCGGAGCACACCCGTGAGATTGGGAGGGGTTTATAGGTTTGCAGGAACCCTTGACCTCATCATACCTTTTTTACCAGTGCAGTCTTATGTTCTGATACAGTTACTTTGGTTCCGGAGTTCTTGAGTTTATATGGTTCTGGATTGGGTGTATCTGAGATTATCTGAGTGTTTGTGGGTTGTTATCCAGAGGATTTGGGTTTCTGATCACTTGGCCTTGGCATCCAGATTCCAGACAGTCCCAGATGGATCATATGTCTTTGCATTTGCATTTGCATTGCATCATTTCATCATTAATCATGTTTTGTTTTCATTCACAGGTTCATATCTTTGCTTCCGGTTCTGGTATCATGTTCAGAGATGGAGGATCCTCGCAAGCAGAATATTCATTTCAAGCTTTTCGACACTAAGGTTGGCCTGTTAAAGAAGATGGTGAAGCTGATCACACCCAATCATGTAGAGAGGTTCAGGAAGGCTTATGGGAGTATTCTGGATGTAGTGGTAGAGCTAGATCCTTCTGAGAGAAGTTCCATTCATACCCTGCTTCAGTACTATGATCCTCAACTCCGTTGTTTCACTTTTCTTGATTTTCAGTTAGGTCCTTTGCTGGAGGAGTATGCTTTGATCTTGGGAGTTCCTGTTCGAGACCAGATTCCGTTCAATGCTGAGATGAGTAGACCTGCACCTGAGGCTATTGCCAAGGATCTTTATTTGAGCACTTCTGCTGTGAATTCTATGACTATCATTAAAGGAGGTGTACTTGGGTTTTCTTTAGAGGCTTTAGTAAAAAAGGTGGAAGAGTTGGCTGTTGAGGAGGAATGGGATTCTATCTGTGTTATCTTGGCTCTTTCTATCTATGGCATTATTTTGTTTGCAGATATGGAGAAGTTCATAGACATGAATGCCATACATCTCTTTTGGCTGAAGAATCCTGTGCCTACGTTGCTCGGAGATTTGTATTACTCGGTGCACTACAAGATTGAAAAGAAAAGGGGAGGTTTAGTTCGTTGTTGCGCTCTGTTGCACCCCAAAATTTTCCCTCACAATACAAGACTTTGTGTGCTAAAAAGGTTCACAAGGTTCACAAGACCTTTCATGAGGTTCATGAAGTTTACAAGACACTTTATGAGGTTCACAAGGTTCACAATACTTACAAGACCTTTCATGAGGTTCATGAAGTTTACAAGACACTTCATGAGGTTCACAAGGTTCACAAGGTTCACAATACTTACAAAACCTTTCATGAGGTTCATGAAGTTTACAAGACACTTCATGAGGTTCACAAGGTTCACAAGGTTCACAATACTTACAAGACCTTTCATGAGGTTCATGAAGTTTACAAGACACTTTATGAGGTTCACAAGGTTCACAAGGTTCACAAGGCTCACAAGAACTCCCATGAGGTTCACAAGATATCTTATGAGGTTCACAAGGTTCACAAAGTTCACAATTGGTCAGAAGATTTGACAATTCCCTCAGACAATGCATCCTCCTAAGCAGTGCATCCAAAACTAGGGTTTTGACCTTAATCAGGCTAAATGGACTTTCAAGACTTCAAGTGAGCTTCATAACATCTTATATGTGTTTAAGAACCCCCATGACAAGTTTCAAGACTTTTCTCAAAAGTTTGCTCAGTCAGATGATCAGATAAGTCAAAATCAGTCAAAGCAGTTAAAAAGTCAAACTGAGGTCAACTGTGGTCAAACCAAAGTCAAACTTCATGATTTTTTGCCAACATCAAGTATATGAAGTAAAATTCATTATTTGATCAAGGGTTGATCATGATTCATCAATGATATTTCACATCATCAAGAATCAGAGGTTTCTAAATTAGGGTTTCTTCAAGAAAAGTCAACTGAACTTTGACCAGCCATAACTCTCACATGCTTCATCACCAATTTTCCATCCAAAGCTCATTTTTAAGGAAATTGAATTCTCTACAACTTTGTGTCTCATAAGCCAAGCCCAAAAATGTTTCATTTGGAAGGTATGAGCTAAGACATTATAGGTCCTTTTAAAAGTCAACAAAAAGTCAACAACTTCAAAAGGGCATAACTTGAGAATGGTAAACGATATGGACATGAAACCAGTGGGTTTAGTTAGAGGACTCTTCAAGCTTTCCAAAATGTCCTAGAACACCCTCATAGCATTAAAATTGAAGGATTTGTGACCTTGCAAAGTTGGGAAATTTTTGGTTGGTTTATGAAGAAAATGGAGGTTTAAAACCAATTTTTTCTAAATGGGCTTGCCATATGATGATCCAATCCATACCAATACTTCATGCACGACCCAAATCTCTAAAATTCAGATTTTTTATTATTTTATTTTATTTATTTTGATTTTATTCATTTAAAATCATTTTAAATTAAAATAAAATAGAAAAGTCAAATATTTAAATGGGATTTTGTTTCTAGAAAGTCATAAAAGTGATTTAAATCAAATTGGTATGAGAATCATGGTGATTGGCTTGAAATAGAAAGGTCTAATTCTCAAATATTTGAAGTTTAAGACTTAATCTTTTTCAATCTTTTTCAATCAAATCTTCCACACAATGATCCACTTTTTTGACCTATTTCTATTACACTATAAGTATACAACACAACCCTATTCATTGGACACAAAATTCTGGCCTCCAAGAGTAAGTTTGCATTTTCAAAATTCATCACAAATTTCAAATTTGGATTCCTTCACTCAAGCCTTCTCAAAACAAAATAAAGGTTGCAAATCATTCCTTGAAGGTCACTGAGTGTTTTTGGATCATAAAACTATCCATCCATGCATCAAATCATGAAAACCGAATTCATGTTCTTCATTTTTTTTCAATTTTCGATTTCACTTATTTGACTATTATAAATTGTTTTTGTGTTGTTAATATTGTTTGTTGTGATACCTAGATGATTTATGGATAAAAGGATTGAAGAACCAAGCCCTAAACCGCAAGTTGCCATGGCTAGGGTTCTTGAATTGAATTTGGGATCCTTTGATTTAGTTAATATAAATTAATTCTAAGACTATAATTGAACTGTGTGATGTCTGGGGATCATGAAAATGTGATCAATTTGATGAAATCGTACATGTTTATGGTGATATGAAATTGGCAGGGTTTATACGCAGGAAAAGTTGCAGGAAATTTCCCAGGAAATTTCGTAGGAAAACCTGCGAAATCCCAAGGAAGAAGAAGAAGTTTCGCGCGCCTGGAAATTTAAATATTTGAAATTATATTTTATGTATTTGTTCCTGTTTTGTATCACACACAAGCGTGTGTCCCAGTGGTGAAGTGTGCGTGTATATTGCTTGCAGGCCTGAGTTCGAATCCTGGCTTCCACAACTTTTCTTATTTTTCCATTTGAACTATTAGATTTAATATATTATGTATTATAGTCATTATATTAACAGAAGCGCCCTCCCGGCTGGAATGGTAAGTGTGTTTGTGTGCTGTGCAAAGGTCCTGGGTTCGATTCCCCCCAGGCCTTTTTGTTTTGTTTCTTTTTTCGTGATTTTCAGGATTAAACAACAAAACCAATTGGACCCTTTTCCTTATCACCAAGCGCGCGCTGGCCCAGTGGTTGATATTGTTGGCTGAAGTTTGTGAAAAGTAGAGGGGCTGGGTTCAATTCCCAGCCAAGGTAAGTTTTTTTTCTCTTTTTCTCCATTAATTTGTTTTGCTTGTTCATTATTATTATTAATTCTAATTAAAACTATAACCCTAAAAATATATCTTTCTAAAACCCTAATTGTTTATATAAATGTTAATTATGTTTCTATATTTTTATTAATAAGATTTATTTACAAATTATCATTATGTAATCTTAATAATGTAAATAATTTTAAATTATGTTTAAAACAATAAAATTCTTAACTTAATTTGTGTAAATATAATTATAATTAATTTTATTTTCATAATATGCATATGGTCTATAATTTGTTTATAATTTAAATCTTGTATATAAATATGTTTAAAATTAAAATTTTTAATTTAATTTTGTTAATATAATAATATGGCATAAATTGTTTATAACTTAATTTTTGTATATAAATGATTTTTAATATATGTTTAAAATTGCTAATTTAATTTTGTAATTATAATTTTATTTTCATAATATGTTTATAATTAATTTAATTTTTATAATGTGTAAATAACTTAAAACTTTATATTAATTAATATAATTGTTCATATTTTCTTATTAATCTTAAATAATTGTTTATATAAAAATTTGATCTTTTAATTATTTTAATATTTTTGTTTATATTATCAATTATGTTTATTTTCTTATGATATTTATTTATTACTAACCCCATTTAATTTTGTATTATTTTTTATTATTATTATTTCACTAACCCAATTATTATTATTATTTATTATTTTGCTTATTATATTTAATTTGCTTTAATTATTATTATGTAATTGTTCCTGGATGTAATATTTTAATAATAGTATTTAAATATTTATTTTTATGCTATGGTTAGTAAATAGGGAGTGATAACATGTTTGCTTTAAAATTAATTTAGATCACTAATTATAAGATAAATATTTGAATTTGTACACGCACACACGTAAGTCGATCTTTGATCGCCATCTCACTTCTTAAGGGTTACCTCTCATGTTGCCTAAACAAAAAAAGGTCAAGTAAGGTGTATAAAGCGAAGTCCCTTCTCTCATTAACATTATCTTGTCCCTTTAAAGAATTATAAGATCAAGTCCCGTCATGGTTGCCTTTTGTAAATGATCTTGTCCCTTTCGAATAAAGATGATAAGTCCCTTCGAATTGCTAAATACACCTTACAATTGCCTAATTACAGTTGTCCCTTCACTTGTCCCTCATACATCCAAGGTAATGACTACATATTCCTTAATAATAGGGATAGTCTTACCACTTAAAGGATATTTAAGAACAGAAAAGACTTAACTTAGGGTAGGTTCCTCTTATGTACTTGCTCACCTTTTCAAAACATTTCAAAAACACTTCACATTTTTCAAGCAATTTTCAAAACAAAGGCTTTATATATATCTGTACATGGATCATTATAAAGTACTTAAGAAAATTTCTAATCACACACTACACTTCTCAAAAACATTTTAAAGTGAGCTAAGTAACTAAGAGCCCATGGATAACCATGGATGTAAAGGGTGCTAACACCTTCCCTTTACATAACCTACCCCCCGAACCCAAAAATCTTTTAAGGTCTTTCATGTTCTTTTATGCCCTTTCCTTTGGATAAAATAAAAGTCGGTGGCGACTCTTGCTATCAGCAACATTTAACTAAAGTCAGTTCTCCCACTGTGTTACAGAACTGGCAACTCTACTGGGGATTTGTTAAAAGAGGGGTACCCTTAGGAATTAGATCACTTTAAATTTCTTTGCTTTGTTTGCTTTGTTTGCTTTACTTTACTTGTTGGGTACTGTTATGTGTGAAAGATCCTAACCCGGATCTAGTGTACCTTAGGTAAAAGGCAATAGACCAAGGAAATTGTACGACGTATACCGATATGGTTGATCATGTGGCCATAGTTAGTGTGACTTCTTGGTTGGTGCTTATATTCCTTAAGTCTAGTTGAGGATAATATGAGGCTGCCATATGTTGTCAATACACTAACTAACTTTTAGAACCCTAGTTATCCCATCTTGGCCTTTAGAAAGTAGTGAGATAACCGGCTTTGGTGAAGACTGAAGTTGGTTGATACTCGATACTACGCTCATTGAGATTCTAAACTTGGAGGGTTTTGGTTGGCAAGTAAGTTTCCTACTGAACAACCACCCTTGTGAAGGATCAGTGATATTGAGATCCCTTAGAACCTGGTTACTTTTGTAGGACAGGATGAACCAACTAAACTTCAGGGGAGGGTACTTACCTTTAAACCTCATGCAAGCCTTCAAACCTAGGGCTATTGTGTGACTTGTTTGTGTGTGCCACATGTTTGTGATTGAGCATAACTTCATGACATCATCATGCATCATAAGCATAGCATTTTCACTAACCATTTCAAGGACCAAAGGATTTACCTTTGTTCTTTGTTGCAGGTCATGGCTTCTGCTCGTAGGAATACTATCAGGACCAACTTTGTAAGAGACTCATTACAAAGTAAGTCAAGAAAGAATCTTGGAGTTAACCAAACAACTTCACGAGGAGTAGAATCTCAACTCATACCTCAACACAAAGAGGAAACGTCCATGGGAGACTTAAAACCCCATCTTTTGTATTTATTTCATTTCTTTTTTTGTAAGCCCAAGGGGCAAACAAATTTATTACTAATAAAAGTTTACTTTCCTGATTGTTTAAGCAAATTTAAATCCTGCGGTCCATGAAAACATTGCATACGCATTTACATACCATATCACTGCATCACAGGTTTATTGTGTACAGGTTTCTTATCTTCTCGCTGTTTATTTCAGCAATGGCTCTTGAACAAACAGTTAAAGATCTCCAGGCACAAAATGCACAGTTCCAAGAGTTGATCCTGAACTTGTCCAAGGGGCAGGATGAATTGAAGACACTGCTGGGCAAAAAGACTAAGAAGACTAGAAGGTCAGGAGGCCTCATCAACATGGGAAGAAGGTTCAGAGGTCCTGTCAAGACCAAAGAACAGGTTGAAGATTATGAGTCTGAAGATTCTGAGAAAGAGGGAGGCAGTCTCCATAATACAATGGGGGATTCTGATTCTGAAGCTAACTACTATCATGATCCTAATGAAGATAAATTCAAGATGCTGGTGGATAGAATGGATGCTATGGAATTGCAAAAATCTTCTGGGCTAGATTTTGAAGACCTGAGTTTGATATCTGGGGTGGTCATACCCATTGGTTTCAAGGTTCCTAATTTCGTAGTTTATGATGGTGTCTCTTGTCCCAAGCTGCATCTGAGGTCCTATGTCCGGAGGATCCAACCCCATATTGCTGATAAGAAGTTGTGGATCCACTTCTTCTAAGAGAGCTTATCTAGAGCTCAATTGGAATGGTACTATCAGTTGGAGAGTGTCAACATCCGTGATTGGAATGATCTTGCTGAGGCTTTTTATAAGCAATATCAATACAATGCTGATCTAGCCCCTACTCGCATGCAACTCCAAAGCATGTCTATGGGTGCTAAAGAAAATTTCAAGGAGTATGCTCAGAAGTGGAGAGATTTGGCTGGAAGAGTACAACCCCCTCTAACTGACAGAGAGTTAGTGGATATGTTCATGTGTACGTTGAATGGTCCTTTTTACAGTCATCTTATTGGAAGCTCATCATCTGGCTTCACTGAGCTGATAATGACAGGAGAGCGCGTAGAAAGTGGTATAAGGAGTGGCAAGATCCCAGTGGGTGCTTCTTCATCAAGTACTACAAAGAAGCCCCCTAGTGGGAAGAAAGAGTCGAATTCTATTTATGGTCAATCTGATCGTAGTAGGAGGCATCAATCTGTGAGTGCAATTCACATCTCCAATCCAACTCTTGCAACACCAGAGCCACCCCAGGGCAATCAACAGAGGCCTAGAAGGCAGTTCACCAAGATCAACATGTCACTGGCCCAAGCCTTGCAACACTTGTTGAAGGGTGAACTCATCACTTTGAGGGACCCTCCTCAGAATCCCAATGTTACCTCTCCCAGGTACAATCCTAATGCACGATGTGCATATCATTCAAATGGTCAGGGACATGATACCAATAGTTGCTGGGCATTGAAGAATAAAATTCAGGATATGATTGATGCGGGATATCATCCAAATGTGATTACTGCGCCCATGCCAAATCATGAGAAAACTGTCAATGCTATTGATGAAGTTTCACGTATTTCCTCAGTTGCAGATGTGACTACACCATTGTCGGTCATCAAGAAGAAGTTGGTACAAGCTGGGTTCTTTCCAGGTTGTCATGAAGATTGTTTATATTGTGCTTATAGGCCGGATAGTTGCTGGAAGTTGAAGAACGAAATTCAACGTCTCATGGACAATTACACAATATTGTTTGAGAGGACACCTTCTGTGAAGAGTATGGTTGAACATATAACTAAAGGTGCGAAGGTTGAAGAGGTGGATATGGTTGATAAGGTACCGGTGAGGATTACTTCCAAGGGTCCTGTCAAAATCACTCGTAAGGGTCCAGTTAAGATCACTGCTGAAGGCCCTGTGAAGATTGTTGCTGAAGCTAGATTGGCTCCTATGATCATTACCACTTCGGGTCCTATTCCATATACTTCCGATAAAGCTGTGCCTTGGCATTATGGATCCGATGTTTATATTCATGGTGTTAAGCAGGAATCCTTGGCTGATGCACCTGTTGTTGTTGAAAATCTGGATTTTGATAATATTGCTGGATCTAATAAGATCACACGAAGTGGAAGAGTTTTCTCCCCTCCAGTTATCCCCAAGAATGCAGTTACTCCAGCTACTACCTCCACTGTTGATGCTAGGGGCAAAGGCCCTATTATTGAACCTGTACAAACTGATGTGCCAGCTGCTGATGATATTTCTAAGCAGATGGAAGAAGTATTGAAAATCATTCGCAAGAGTTATTATGACATTGTTGATCAATTGGGGCATACTCCCTCCAAGATTTCTATGATGTCCTTATTATTATGTTCAGAGGCTCATGCCAAAGCCTTGATTAAATTTTTAAAAACTGCTCACGTACCAAATGAGATATCTGTAGACCAGTTTGAAAATTGTGTTGCACACTTGACCTATGATAATGGGTTAGGTTTCTCCGATGCTGATTTGACTCCGGCCAAAAGGGATCATAACAAGGCTCTACATATCTCTATTGAATGCAGAGGTACTACCCTGTTACATGTGTTAATAGACAATGGTCCTTCGTTGAATGTGTTACCCAAAGAAGTCCTGAATAAGTTTAGTCCTGAAGATGCTGTGTTGAAGCCTAGTAATATAGTGGTGAAAGATTTTGATGGCTCGAGGAGAGTGGTGCATGGAGAAATTGATCTCCCAATCAAAGTGGGTTCTCAGGTCTTCAATGCTGCTTTTTATGTAATGGATATTCGACCGTCGTATTCTTGTTTGCTTGGGCGTCCCTGGATTCATGGGGCAGGTGCTGTGACTTCTACTTTACATCAGAAGCTGAGATATCCAGTGAAGGGAAAGGTTGTTACTATTTACGGAGAGGAAGGATATATAGTTAGCCATGTAAACACCTTTAAATATCTTGAAGTAGAAGGTGAATATGTTGAAACTCCGTGCCAAACATTTGAAGTAGTTCCTTGGGTTGTTCCTAATGTTGAAGCTCCTCCTGTTGTCAAGAAAGTTCCTATGGTCACCAGAGTATCTCCTACGATGGCTTCCCTCAAGGATGCTAGAGCTGTGGTGGATGAAGAGTCCCAGAAGGCTGTTCATCGCGCTCGTGCTGTTCGTATAACTAATCAAGGGATTATAAAGGATCAGATCAATGTTGTGGGTGACTATGATGAAGATTATAACTTGGATGCTTGGATTTTTCCTACTGTGGGTGCTGGGCTCAATAACTGGAAGGATGAAGATGTTATTCCTATCTCCTTTAGTCAGGAGTAAATGCTATTACTGTGTTGTTACTTTTAAAATTTGTAATTTTTGAACAATTAAACTTTCAAGCCTTGTGCCTTACCCGGGGCACAATGGTGTGCTTGTTACGGGCTGTCATTTCATTTGCATACTTCATTCAATAAAAATCAGTGGACATTTCGTTTTCGTAAATATTGTGTTCCTTGTCTTTCTTTTCTTTTATTCTTGTTTTATTAGCTATGTGTTCTTACACACACCCACATCACTAAAATACAGATCCTTATCCACTTTGGATCTTGTTGATAACAGTTCTACTATTGCCAATTATAATTTCGAGAATCCGATCTATCAGGCCGAAGACGGAAATGAGGACGATTGTGAAGTACCTGTAGAGCTTGCTAGGTTGTTACAACAAGAAGAGAAAGCTATACAGCCACATGAAGAGCCAGTCGAAGTTGTGAATCTGGGAACTGAAGAAAACAGGAAAGAAGTCAAGATAGGGGCTGAATTAGAGGATAGTGTCAAGAGCAGATTGATTCAGATGCTACGTGACTATGTGGAGATCTTTGCTTGGTCCTATGAAGATATGCCAGGGTTGGATACAGACATTGTGGTTCACCGTTTACCAGTAAAAGAAGACTGTCGTCCAAAGAAGCAGAAGGTTCGTCGCATGCGTCCTGAAATGTCAGAGAAGATTAAGGCAGAGGTAATGAAACAGTTTGATGCAGGATTCTTAGCTGTGACTTCTTATCCTCAGTGGGTTGCAAATGTGGTGCCGGTACCTAAGAAAGATGGTAAGGTACGTATGTGTGTAGACTACAGGGATTTGAATAAGGCCAGCCCCAAAGATGACTTTCCACTTCCTCATATTGATGTTTTAGTAGACAACACTGCTCAACATAAGGTATTCTCTTTTATGGATGGTTTCTCTGGTTATAATCAAATCAAGATGGCACCTGAAGATATGGAGAAGACAACATTTGTTACACAGTGGGGCACCTTTTGCTATAAGGTGATGCCATTTGGTTTGAAGAATGCAGGGGCAACATATCAGCGTGCTTTGGTGGCTTTGTTTCATGATATGATACATCATGAGATAGAGGTATATGTGGATGATATGATAGCCAGGTCCCAGAATGAAGAGCAACATCTTGATCATTTACATAAATTGTTTGAGAGGTTAAAGAAATACAAGTTAAGATTGAACCCAAACAAGTGTACTTTTGGAGTTAGATCTGGTAAACTCTTGGGTTTCATAGTCAGTGGAAAAGGTATTGAGGTAGATCCTGCAAAAGTGAAAGCGATACGAGAGATGCCAGCTCCCCGTACTGAGAAGGAGGTTAGAGGTTTCTTGGGACGACTGAATTACATTGCAAGATTTATTTCCCAATTAACTGCCATCTGTGAGCCAATCTTCAAGTTGTTAAAGAAAGACCAGGTGATGGAATGGAATAATGAGTGCCAGACTGCCTTTGATGAAATCAAGAGATATTTGCTAGAACCTCCAATTTTGATGCCACCAGTTGATGGAAGACCCTTGATTATGTACTTAACAGTGCAAGACAATTCAATGGGGTGTGTATTGGGGAAACATGACGAGTATGGTCGAAAAGAGCAGGCAATATACTACCTTAGCAAAAAGTTTACCGACTGTGAAACAAGATACTCACTGCTCGAGAAAACTTGTTGCGCTTTGGCATGGGCTGCTCGCCGACTAAGACAGTATATGTTGACCCATACTACCTTATTGATTTCGAAGATGGATCCAATCAAGTACATATTTGAGAAACCTGCTCTCTCCGGAAGAATTGCAAGATGGCAAATGATCTTGACAGAATATGATATACAGTATACTACTCAGAAGGCCATTAAAGGAAGTGTCGTGGCTGATCACTTGGCTCATCAAGCAGTAGATGATTACCAGTCAATGAGTTTTGAGTTCCCTAATGAAGACATTATGATTATTACCAAAGAACCTGGACAATATGACGGACCTGAACAAGGATCCCGATGGACTATGGTTTTTGATGGTGCCTCTAATGCACTTGGTAATGGTGTTGGTGTTGTGATTAGTTCCCCTGAAGGTTGTCATACCCCGATTACTGCAAGATTGTGTTTCTATTGTACCAATAACATGGCTGAGTATGAGGCATGTATCCTGGGTATTAAAGCTGCTATAGATATGAAGATTCAGTTCCTTGATGTGTATGGAGATTCAGCCTTGGTAGTTAGTCAGATCAAAGGAGATTGGGATACCAAGCATGATAATCTCATTCCTTACAGAGAGCATGTGTTGTCTTTAATCCCACATTTTAAAGAGATTACCTTTGGACATATTCCACGAAGAGAGAATCAGTTGGCAGATGCATTAGCTACCATGGCATCCATGTTTGAGATCAGCTGGGATGATGAGGCCCCCAAGATTACTATTGATAGATTTGAAAAGCCTGCATACTGCAATGAGATTGGCACCGAAGAAGCAGAAGAGAAGCCTTGGTTCTATGAGGTGAAAAGGTATCTTGAAGCTCAGGGGTTCCCTGAAGGGGCACTTGTCAAAGATAGGAAGTTTCTGAGGAGGTTTTCTGCTAAATTCTTTTTGAGTAACGGGATTTTGTACAAGCGCAACCATGATTCAACTTTGCTTCGTTGTGTGGATAAGAAGGAAGCAACAGAGATTATGGAAGATATGCATGATGGGATCTTTGGCACTCATTCTAGCGGTCATACTATGGCAAAGAAGATATTGAGAGCAGGTTACTATTGGTCTACCATGGAAGCTGATTGCTATCAACACTCCAGAACATGTCACAAGTGTCAAATCTATGCTGATAAAGTCCATATACCTCCATCACCATTGAATGTGTTGACTGCTCCTTGGCCCTTTGCTATGTGGGGCATTGATATGATTGGTGAGATCAAACCTACTGCTTCTAATGGGCATCGTTTCATCCTGGTCGCTATTGATTATTTCACGAAGTGGGTAGAGGCAGCTTCATTTGCATCTGTTACCAAGAATGTTGTGGCTCGATTCATTAAGAATAATCTCATATGTAGGTATGGCATCCCTGAAAGGATTATTACTGACAATGGCTCTAATCTGAACAACACTATGATTACTGATCTCTGCACGCAGTTCAAGATTAAGCATCATAACTCTTCTCCGTATCGTCCAAAGATGAATGGGGCAGTTGAAGCTGCTAATAAGAACATTAAGAAGATTATACAAAAGATGATTGTTACTTACAAGGATTGGCATGAGATGTTACCATTTTCTCTTCATGGTTATCGTACCACAGTACGTACTTCAACAGGGGCAACCCCATTCTCCTTAGTCTATGGTATGGAAGCAGTCATGCCCATTGAAGTTCAGATTCCCTCCTTAAGAATTATGAAGGATGCAGGCTTGGATGAAGATGAGTGGATTCAGACTCGACTTGACCAGATAAATTTGATTGATGAGAAGAGGTTAGCAGCAGTTTGTCATGGCCAGATGTACCAGAAACGAATGATCAAAGCTTTTAACAAGAAGGTTAAGCCAAAGGTATATCAGGCTGGTGATTTGGTAATCAAGCTTATCATATTACCACAGGGTGATCCTAGAGGCAAGTGGACTCCAACATATGAAGGACCATTTGTGGTCAAAACAGTGTTTTCAGGAGGTGCCATGATACTTACTACTATGGATGGTGAAGACTTCCCGCAACCTGTAAACGCAGACATAGTTAAAAAATACTACGCATAAAAAGAGACCCGCTAGGTTGACTGGCCTAGGCAAAAATAAGGGCATCCCGGTGAACCAAAAGGGTTCGGGCAAAAATTAGGGATATATATATATATATAAAAAAAAATGTACACCCGGCAAGTCGAAAACCTGAAAAGGCGGCTTGGGCAAAAAAGGGTATCCCGGTGGATTGAAAACCTGAAAGGGCAATCCAGGCAAAAGTTAGGGATTAAAGCGTACGACTATGTCTCGTTTGGATCACCCATGAAACTGCAACTAGTTGTACTACTTATTCAAGCTCGAACAGATAAAGCTCAATCCAATCGTTTCCGTCTCAACAACAGAAGATGAGATACTTGAAGATAATAGCAATAGTAGAATTGAAACTCAATAGGATTATTTCCCACATAGCTGATTTTCTTTGTTTTGTAAAAAATTCTACGACGAATTCCTCTTACTAGGATTTCTGTCTCCTTGTGCAAACCTACCTATGTATAGGTCACTTTTTGATATGAATACAATTCCATCTTTGAATCCAGATTTACTTTTACCCTATTTACATAAGCGAAATGTCCATTGGTTGTGTTTGAATGTATGTATGCTTTTGAATATGATTGATGTTTATCAGAAATGCATGTATGCTTAATATGATTGATGTTTACCAGAAATGCATGAAAATGCAGTAATAGTATTTACTAAGGACGAACGAGGGAAGGATTCCAACGAAGCTTCATCGGTTTATCCCTACAAGACAGCTACAAATCCCCAGTAGGACAAATCCATCTTCATAAAGTCACATCTCCCCTGGAATTTATATCCATCTCTTTTATCCTCATACGGATAATCGGGAATTTACTCTTCCAATAGGAGTACGACGAACGAAGACGGGAGGTTATGTATACCCTACTATCGAACGAAGACGGGAGGTTATGTATACCCTACTATCGAACGAAGACGAGAGGTTATGTATACCCTACTATCAAACGAAGACGGGAGGTTATGTATACCCTACTATCGAACGAAGACGGGAGGTTATGTATACCCTACTATCGAACAAAGACGGGAGGTTATGTATACCCTACTATCGAACGAAGACGGGAGGTTATGTATACCCTACTATCGAACGAAGACGGGAGGTTATGTATACCCTACTATCGAACGAAGACGGGAGGTTATGTATACCCTACTATCGAACGAAGACGGGAGGTTATGTATACCCTACTATCGAACGAAGACGAGAGGTTATGTATACCCTACTATCAAACGAAGACGGGAGGTTATGTATACCCTACTATCGAACGAAGACGGGAGGTTATGTATACCCTACTATCAAACGAAGACGGGAGGTTATGTATACCCTACTATTGAACAAAGACGGGAGGTTATGTATACCCTACTATCGAACGAAGACGAGAGGTTATGTATACCCTACTATCAAACGAAGACGGGAAGTTATGAATACTATATTATCAGACAAGACGGGAACAAGTTCCTCATATTCTCCAGCAACAAATCGGGATTTATTTTCCCTGGCCAGCAGTTATTATACGAAGATATCCAGACACGTCGAGTTACATGATTCATACATACATCATTTACATCCTATCATACATATACATAAATACATAATACATTACCTAAGTGCATCATATCATACATGCATACATAATGCATAAACTAATGGTATTGTGCAGGATGTTTTAATTTTGTTTTTCAGATTAATTCTCCAGCAGACAGACTTCATCAATAACTTGTGACTTTGGGCCGTTGTTTATATTCCCAAAGGTTACTTATACCTCAGGACATTGTTTATCCTCCTGAAAGCATATCATTTCCTCGGGACGTCGTTTATCCTCCTGAAAGCATATTATTACCTTGGGCCGTTGTTTATCTTCCCAAAGGTTACACCACTTCCCCAGGACGTTGTTTCTCCTCCTGAAGGCGTATCATGACTATAGGGCCGTTATTTATCCTCCCAAAAGTTATACTGATACCTCAGAACGTTGTTTATCCTTCTGAAAGCATATCACTACCTCAGGACGTTGTTTATCCTCCTGAAAGCATATCTTGACCTTGGGCCGTTGTTTATCTTCCCAAAGGTTACATTATTTCCTCAGAACGTTGTTTATCCTTCTGAAAGCGTATCATTTCCTCGGGACGTTGTTTATCTTCCTGAAAGCTATCACCATTACCTCAGGACGTTGTTTATCTTCCTGAAAGCTATCATTATATCTTCATATTTTGGACTGCTTTATCCTCCAAGAAATGTACCTGAAGAATTTTTCTCCAAGTGGCATCTTTAAGACCACTCAAGCATATTCTACTAGTCATCAGTATCACTCTACGCACCGGTGAGTGCAAAATTTTTGGGCTTTTGTGTTCAATCCCCTTCAACCTTCCAGGTCACGACTGGCACATATACCAATCTAACCCCTCAAGTTTCAGAAAATTGAACAGGGGCAGCTGTTGCACCCCAAAATTTGCCCTCACAATACAAGACTTTGTGTGCTAAAAAGGTTCACAAGGTTCACAAGACCTTTCA
Source organism: Lathyrus aphaca (assembly GCA_963966055.1). Lineage (NCBI taxonomy): Eukaryota > Viridiplantae > Streptophyta > Magnoliopsida > Fabales > Fabaceae > Lathyrus > Lathyrus aphaca. The sequence continues at coordinate 279,419,418 of OZ014523.1, forward strand.
TGAGGTTCATGAAGTTTACAAGACACTTTATGAGGTTCACAAGGTTCACAATACTTACAAGACCTTTCATGAGGTTCATGAAGTTTACAAGACACTTCATGAGGTTCACAAGGTTCACAAGGTTCACAATACTTACAAAACCTTTCATGAGGTTCATGAAGTTTACAAGACACTTCATGAGGTTCACAAGGTTCACAATACTTACAAGACCTTTCATGAGGTTCATGAAGTTTACAAGACACTTTATGAGGTTCACAAGGTTCACAAGGTTCACAAGGCTCACAAGACCTCCCATGAGGTTCACAAGATATCTTATGAGGTTCACAAGGTTCACAAAGTTCACAATTGGTCAGAAGATTTGACAATTCCCTCAGACAATGCATCCTCCTAAGCAGTGCATCCAAAACTAGAGTTTTGACTTTAATCAGGCTAAATGGACTTCCAAGACTTCAAGTGAGCTTCATAACATCTTATATGTGTTTAAGAACCCCCATGACAAGTTTCAAGACTTTTCTCAAAAGTTTGCTCAGTCAGATGATCAGATAAGTCAAAATCAGTCAAAGCAGTTAAAAAGTCAAACTGAGGTCAACTGTGGTCAAACCAAAGTCAAATTCATGATTTTTTTGCCAACATCAAGTATATGAAGTAAAATTCATCATTTGATCAAGGGTTGATCATGATTCATCAATGATATTTCAGATCATCAAGAATCAGAGGTTTCTAAATTAGGGTTTCTTCAGGAAAAGTCAACTGAACTTTGACCAGCCATAACTCTCACATGCTTCATCACCAATTTTCCATCCACAACTCATTTTTAAGGAAATTGAATTCTCTACAACTTTGTGTCTCACAAGCCAAGTCCAAAAATGTTTCATTTGGAAGGTATGAGCTAAGACATTATAGGTCCTTTTAAAAGTCAACAAAAAGTCAACAACTTCAAAAGGGCATAACTTGAGAATGGTAAATGATATGGACATGAAACCAGTGGGGTTAGTTAGAGGACTCTTCAAGCTTTCCAAAATGTCCAAGAACACCCTCATAGCATTAAAATTGAAGGATTTGTGCCCTTGCAAAGTTGGGAAATTTTTGGTTGGTTTATGAAGAAAATGGAGGTTTAAAACCAATTTTTTCTAAATGGGCTTGCCATATGATGATCCAATCCATACCAATACTTCATGCACGACCCAAATCTCTAAAATTCATATTTTTTATTATTTTATTTTATTTATTTTTATTTTATTCATTTAAAATCATTTTAAATTAAAATAAAATAGAAAAGTCAAATATTTAAATGGGATTTTGTTTCTAGAAAGTCATAAAAGTGATTTAAATCAAATTGGTATGAGAATCATGGTGATTGGCTTGAAATAGAAAGGTCTAATTCTCAAATATTTGAAGTTTAAGACTTAATCTTTTTCAATCTTTTTCAATCAAATCTTCCACACAATGATCCACTTTTTTGACCTATTTCTATTACACTATAAGTATACAACACAACCCTATTCATTGGACACGAAATTCTGGCCTCCAAGAGTAAGTTTGCATTTTCATAATTCATCACAAATTTCAAATTCGGATTCCTTCACTCAAGCCTTCTCAAGACAAAATAAAGGTTGCAAATCATTCCTTGAAGGTCACTGAGTGTTTTTGGATCATAAAACTATCAATCCATGCATCAAATCATGAAAACCGAATTCATGTTCTTCATTTTTTTTCAATTTTCGATTTCACTTATTTGGCTATTATAAATTTTTTTTGTGTTGTTAATATTGTTTGTTGTGATACCTAGATGATTTCTGGATAAAAGGATTGAAGAACCAAGCCCTAAACCGCAAGTTGCCATGGCTAGGGTTCTTGAATTGAATTTGGGATCCTTTGATTTAGTTAATATAAATTAATTCTAAGACTATAATTGAACTGTGTGATGTCTGGGGATCATGAAAATGTGATCAATTTGATAAAATCGTACATGTTTATGGTGATATGAAATTGGCAGGGTTTGTACGCAGGAAAAGTTGCAGGAAATTTCCCAGGAAATTTCGCAGGAAAACCTGCGAAATCCCAAGGAAGAAGAAGAAGTTTCGCGCGCCTGGAAATTTAAATATTTGAAATTATATTTTATGTATTTGTTCCTGTTTTGTATCACACACAAGCGTGTGTCCCAGTGGTGAAGTGTGCGTGTATATTGCTTGCAGGCCTGGGTTCGAATCCTGGCTTCCACAATTTTTCTTATTTTTCCATTTGAACTATTAGATTTAATATATTATGTATTATAGTCATTATATTAACAGAAGCGCCCTCCCGACTGGAATGGTAAGTGTGTTTGTGTGCTGTGCAAAGGTCCTGGGTTCGATTCCCCCCATGCCTTTTTGTTTTGTTTCTTTTTTCATGATTTTCAGGATTAAACAACAAAACCAATTGGACCCTTTTCCTTATCACCAAGTGCGCGCTGGCCTAGTGGTTGATGTTGTTGGCTGAAGCTTGTGAAAAGCAGAGGGGCTGGGTTCAATTCCCAGCCAAGGTAAGTTTTTTTTCTCTTTTTCTCCATTAATTTGTTTTGCTTGTTCATTATTATTATTAATTCTAATTAAAACTATAACCCTAAAAATATATCTTTCTAAAACCCTAATTGTTTATATAAATGTTAATTATGTTTCTATATTTTTATTAATATTATTTATTTACAAATTATCATTATGTAATCTTAATAATGTAAATAATTTTAAATTATGTTTAAAACAATAAAATTCTTAACTTAATTTGTGTAAATATAATTATAATTAATTTTATTTTCATAATATGCATATGGTCTATAATTTGTTTATTATTTAAATCTTGTATATAAATATGTTTAAAATTAAAAATTTTAATTTAATTTTGTTAATATAATAATATGGCATAAATTGTTTATAACTTAATTTTTGTATATAAATGATTTTTAATATATGTTTAAAATTGCTAATTTAATTTTGTAATTATAATTTTATTTTCATAATATGTTTATAATTAATTTAATTTTTATAATGTGTAAATAACTTAAAACTTTATAATAATTAATATAATTGTTCATATTTTCTTATTAATCTTAAATAATTGTTTATATAAAAAATTGATCTTTTAATTATTTTAATATTTTTGTTTATATTATCAATTATGTTTATTTTCTTATGATAATTATTTATTACTAACCCCATTTAATTTTGTATTATTTTGTATTATTATTATTTCACTAACCCAATTATTATTATTATTTATTATTTTGCTTATTATATTTAATTTGCTTTAATTATTATTATGTAATTGTTCCTGGATGTAATATTTTAATAATAGTATTTAAATATTTATTTTTATGCTATGGTTAGTAAATAGGGAGTGATAACATGTTTGCTTTAAAATTAATTTAGATCACTAATTATAAGATAAATATTTGAATTTGTACACGCACACACGTAAGTCGATCTTTGATCGCCATCTCACTTCTTAAGGGTTACCTCTCATGTTGCCTAAACAAAAAAAGGTCAAGTAAGGTGTATAAAGCGAAGTCCCTTCTCTCATTAACATCATCTTGTCCCTTTAAAGAATTATAAGATCAAGTTCCGTCATGGTTGCCTTTTATAAATGATCTTGTCCCTTTCGAATAAAGATGATAAGTCCCTTCGAATTGCTAAATACACCTTACAATTGCCTAATTACAGTTGTCCATTCACTTGTCCCTCATACATCCAAGGTAATGACTACCTATTCCTTAATAATAGGGATAGTCTTACCACTTAAAGGATATTTAAAAACAGAAAAGACTTAACTTAGGGTAGGTTCCTCTTATGTACTTGCTCACCTTTTCAAAACATTTCAAAAACACTTCACATTTTTCAAGCAATTTTCAAAACAAAGGCTTTATATATATCCGTACATGGATCATTATAAAGTACTTAAGAAAATTTCTAATCACACACTACACTTCTCAAAAACATTTTAAAGTGAGCTAAGTAACTAAGAGCCCATGGATAACCATGGATGTAAAGGGTGCTAACACCTTCCCTTTACATAACCTACCCCCCGAACCCAAAAATCTTTTAAGGTCTTTCCTGTTCTTTTATGCCCTTTCCTTTGGATAAAATAAAAGTCGGTGGCGACTCTTGCTATCCGCAACATTTAACTAAAGTCAGTCCTCCCACCGTGTTACACGCTCCTTTATTTCATATGTGGTTCATGAGGCATCTGCCTAATACTCGAGTGTTTAGTGATCATACCTTGGTATGGGCTCAGAAGCTGGAAAAGTTGCTTGCCAAGGATGTCAGGTGGATTACTCAGAGGCTTCAGGGTGCACGTTTCATCACTAGCTGTGTGAGTTATCTTAGTGTACCTTTATTGGGAGTGACCGGAGGGATCAACTACAACCCGATCTTGTTGAGAAGACAATTGGGATATGCCTTGAGAGAGGTACCAGAAGAATTGAAGTTGACCCCTATTTTCTACTTCCCGGTAAAGGACAATATGCCTTTAGTGAGGAAGGTTGTTGGAGCTTGGAGGTGCATTAAAGGAGAATGGATAGCTAGCTTTGGAAAGTGCAACAATCAGACTTTCCCGGAGTATGAGGCTTGGTTGAAAGACAGAGCCAGAAGGGTACTGCTGCCATTCTCACCTCCAGTTCCTCCAGCTGCTAAGTCTAATGATACTATGTCTTTAGAAGAGTACAAGAGGTTGGAAGCCCAGCTACATGAAGTCAGGGTGGAGAACACTGAAATGGTTAGTCTGTACCATCTTGCCAACCGGGCCAAGAATGAAGCTGAAGGGAAATTGTTGAAGATGCAGACCACCTTGGAGGCTAAGGAGAAAGAGTTTGCTGGAAGGGAAGCCCATTTTCAAAGACTAGGTCTGATGGAGTCCAAAAGAGATGCAGAACGAAAGAAGAATTCGAAGACCCTCAAGGAAGCTCGTTAGTCTATTGTCTGGTTGCAGGGACAAAGAGAGTAGGAGTTGAAGAGATACAAAGAAAAAGAAGAGTTTTTCGAAGTGCAAATGACTTTCAAGAAGGAAGAAGTGGAACAAGCTCACCAGATTCGAAGGGAGAAGAATCAGCAGTTAACAGATAGTTAGCAAGCCTTAGAAGCAGCACTTAAAGAGATTGAAGACCTCAAGTTGATGGCTGGAGTCAAGAAGGCTAGGTCTGAGTTAGGGCTTAGTGAGGGAGGTTCAGGGTCCTCAGGCAGTGGTCTTGCTTCTTAGTTTGTTTCCCTTGTATTTGGATTACCTACAGGCATGTTGTAGGAATCCTGGTTGTTTGTTTTTCTTAGAAACTTGTACCCTACGGGGAATTCTGATATTTTTTCCTAATAGGCTGATTTATGTTATGCAGTTTTTCAGTTCACCATTTTTTTCTGTGCCTGCTGTTATGGTTTGAATATGGTTTCTGAAAGTCGAGGATCAGTATCCATCTGGTTTTCTTTGCTAAATACCGTAGCTGGGGCATGAATGACCTGGGATTGAAAACATAAACAACTGCATTGCATACATATCACCTGTTTTCTTATTTTGCAGGTATGGCCACCAGTTCCGAATGTCTTTTCTGTTTCAGGCACTATAGCTTCCAGAAAAGTTCGAGAACAGCCAGTCGCACACAGATATCCCACAAAGGTCAACAGAGAAAGAGTCATGGATCAAATGCAGGCTGATTTAGTTGACTTGAGACTGAGGATGGACAATTTTATGACCCTTATGGCAGGAATGGGTCAGAATCAGGAACGTCTGCGTGAGATGATTGAAAATAGTCAAGCCAGGAACAACGGTACTGCTGATGGAGGTAATCGTAACAGTGCGGGCGCCCGTCAAGTTGAAATCTCTGTAACACAGCCAGGGGTTACCATAATCAATGATGGACTGAATAATGTACAGATGGACGGTCAAGACGAACAGTTTACGTTGCTGGACGAAACTGAAGGCCAGGGGGCTGAAATGAACAGGAAATTTGAGGAAATGGCATAACAGATCAAGGGGTTGGTTCCAGGGGTTAGAATCCCTTACAAGTTCAAGGTCCCAACTTTCGAGAAGTACAACGGCACAGTGTGTCCAAAGACTCATCTTCAGTCCTTTGTAGGAAGGATTACTGCCCACACTGATGATAAAAAGCTATGGATGTACTATTTCCAGGACAGCCTGGTTGGGGCTTCCTTGGAATGGTATATGAAGCTAAGTAGAGCCAACATTAAGAGCTGGAAGGACCTGGAAGAGGATTTCGTGAGGCAATACCAGTACAATTTGGACATGGCTCCAAATCGCACTCAACTGCAAAACATGTCTCAAACTACTAAGGAGGGGTTTAAAGAATATGCTCAAAGGTGGCGTCAGTTCGCTGCCAGGGTACAACCACCACTATTGGAGAATGAGATGGATGATATGTTTATGGGGAAATTGCAAGGTGTGTTTATTGAAAGATTGGCGTCTTGTTCGGCTACCAAGTTCAATGATATAGTAATTGCTGGAGAGAGGGTCGAGACTTTGTTAAAGATGGGAAAGATTCAGGATACGAGTGCAAGCAGTTCTAGTGGAGTAAGAAAAGCTTTCAGCGGACCCCCGAGAAGAAGGGAAGGTGAAACCAATGCTGTGTTTGGACGAGGACGGGGCCGAGGATATAGAAGGTCATATGAGCAAGTGGTAGCTGTCACAATCCCTTCCATCCCTGTGCAGCAGGTGCAGCCTCAACAACAATAGCAACAACAGCAGCCACAACGTAACAACTATTAACAAAGACCTTATCAGCCAAGGCAGACTCGCCCTGCTAATAGGGTGCTTGAAGCGATTCCCATGACATATACTGCATTGCTACCAAGATTGCTGGACCTGAATTTGATACAACTGAGGACTTTGGCACCGCCACCACCTGGAGAGCTTTCAGTTGGGTACGATGTCAATGCTAGATGCGTTTTCCATTCAGGGGCACCCGGGCACTCAACTGAGAAGTGCAGGGCGCTACAACACAAAGTTCAAGAACTGATCGACTCCAAGGCGATTAACTTTGCACCACCGCCAAATGTTACTTCAAACCCTATTCCAAATCATGGAGGGGCTAGAATAAATGCTGTTGACGGTGGTGAGAAGTTAAGTTTGATTCTGAGTATAGAAGAAGTGAAGACTCCATTGTTAGTAGTGAAGGAGAGGTTGCTAAAACGACAAGTGTTTCCGGGATGCAGTTCTGATTGTGGAAAGTGTGGGAATTCAGTGAATGGTTGTGAAGACCTGAAGATGGGATTGCAGAATCTGATTGATGAGGGATCATTGCAGTTTGACAAAGTTGGTAATGAAGTTGATGATGTGTCCATTATAACCATTTTCTATGATCCAGCTGAGATGCCTGCCAGAAGAGAACATGTGACCATTTATGTTCCTGAAGTCAGTCCTGTAACTATTACTGTGCCTGGGCCTGTTCCTTACACAGATGATAAATCCATCCCATGGCATTACGGCTCAGATGTGTACGTGGAAGGACAGAAAGTCGAGAGTAAGTCCATTACTATTGACCCGACTATAGTGAATGTTGGAGGGGTTGGAGGTTTTACGGAAGTGGTCGTCTATTTGTTCCCCCAGTTCTGAGAGGAGATCATGAGGCTGGGGCTTCGGCAAAGGCTAAGGGAAAGAAAACATTGACTGAAGAAACAACAACTCCTGCTGCTGGAAAGGGTACCTTTGAGAAGGAGGTCGAGGAATTTATGCGTATAATTAAAAAGAGTGATTATAAGGTGGTCGAACAGTTGAACCAGACACCTTCCAAAATATCAATTTTGTCTTTGCTGATGTGCTCTCCTGCACATAGAGAAGCCTTGTTGAAAGTGTTGCAGATGGCCTATGTTCCTCAAGAAATAACTGTTAATCAACTGGAAGCTGTAGTGGGCAGTGTGAATGCAAGCCACGGGCTGGGCTTTACAGACAGAGACCTTACTTCAGAGGGCCGTAACCATAACAAAGCACTGCATATTACTATGGAGTGCAAGGGTGTTGTTTTGTCGCATGTCCTTGTTGACACAAGCTCTTCTCTTAATGTACTTCCGAAGAAAGCATTAATGAAGCTCAATGTTGATGGTATAGTCCTAAGACCCAATGACTTGATAGTTAAAGCTTTTGATGGGTCTAGAAGGTCAGTGTTTGGAGAAGTTGAGTTACCCGTGAAAATAGGTTCTCAGGTTTTCAAAAGCACCTTTTACGTCATGGACATTCAGCCCGTGTACAGCTGCTTGTTCGGACGCCCATGGATTCATGCTGCCGGAGCTATAACTTCCACTCTGCATCAAAAGCTCAAATATGTGGTTGATGGCCAAGTAATCACTGTGTGCAGAGAGGAAGACATCTTTGTGAGCCACTTATCAACTTTCAAATATGTGGAGATGGACGGAGAGATCCACGAGACTCTATGTCAGGCCTTCGAAGCAGTTAATGTCAGCATTCTGACTCCAGTAGAGAAGAGCAGTGAGAAAGAAGGTACTTCCATTCACTCCTACAAGCAGGCAAATGAGGTGGTTTAGTCAGGAAGCGCCCAAGGCTAGGGCAAATTGCTGGAATTGGAAAAGAAAGACGACAAGTTTGGTTTGGGTTATCAGCCTAGTGGATCTGATTGGTCTCCAAGTGGTAAAGCTATTACTTTTACAAGTGCTGGGATGCTCGACCGCAATCAAATCTGTGTGACAAGCCAAGAGGGAGAGAATGATGGTGACTGGGATAATTGGATTCATCCGTGTGCGCCCGGAGAGGAGCTGAAGAACTGGTCTGCTGAAGACATCATCCAAGTTACCTGGCGCTCAGAGTAATTTATTTGTTTCCTTTTCTTATCATGCTGCATTGTCAAAACCAACATTCTGACCAAGATGCTAGGATCCATTGTATGGGCCACCATGTTTTGTATGCATTTATTTTACCATGGAATAAAGGACATTTTCAGACAAATTATGTTCTCTTTCTTTTGTTTTAAATTTTTCACAAAAATATAAAATGGCAATGTGTTTTTCCTTTTTGTTTTTGTGTTTGTGTCTCTTTTAAAAAAAACAAGCAGATTCTGAAATAAGCACATCATCTGTGCAGTGTTGATCATCCGGATTCCATTGATAACGTTACTGCTATGACCATGCATGACTTTGATAATCCTGTCTACCAAGCTGATGAAGGGGTTGAGGAAGACTGTGAACTCCCTGAAGAGTTGGTCAGATTGTTGAAACAAGAGGAACGGGTTATTCAGCCTCATCAAGAAGAAATTGAGATCATCAACATCGGCACTGAAGATGTGAAGAAAGAGATCAAGATTGGGGCCAGTCTGCAGGCCGAAATAAAGAAGGAGCTGATTGGTATGCTCCGAGAGTATGTGGATATCTTTGCCTGGTCGTATCAAGATATGCCAGGGTTGGATACCGACATCGTTGTGCATAAGCTACCTTTGAGAGAAGATTGTCCTCCTGTGAAACAAAATTTGAGAAGAACTCGTCCTGACATGGCGATGAAGATCAAAGAGGAGGTTCAGAAGCAATGGGATGTCGGTTTCCTTGCTGTAACTAGTTACCCACCTTGGGTAGCTAATATTGTACCTGTACCAAAGAAGGACGGCAAGGTCCGGATGTGCGTTGACTACCGGGATTTGAATAGAGCAAGCCCAAAAGATGACTTTCCATTACCTCACATTGACGTGCTGGTAGATAATACTGCTCAATTCTCGGTATTTTCCTTCATGGATGGCTTCTCCGGATATAATCATATTAAGATGGCACCGGAAGACATGGAGGAAACAATGTTCATTACCCCGTGGGGTACATTCTACTACAAGGTCATGCCCTTTGGTTTGAAGAACGCTGGGGCAACCTATCAACGGGCTATGGTCACATTGTTCCACGACATGATACACAAGGAGATTGAGTGTTATGTGGACGATATGATTGCAAAGTCCCGAGACGAAGAAGAGCATCTGGTCAATCTCAAGAAGCTATTTGATAGACTGATAAAATACAAGTTGAGGTTGAATCCAAACAAGTTCACTTTCGGAGTGCGTTCCGGGAAACTGCTGGGTTTCATTGTTAGTCAGAAAGGAATTGAGGTAGATCCTGCAAAAGTTAAAGAAATTCAAGACATGCCTGCACCGAGAACAGAAAAAGAAGTGCGCGGGGTTTTAGGGAGGTTGAACTACATTTCTCGGTTCATATCTCATCTAACTGCCACGTGTGAACCAATATTCAAATTGCTAAGAAAAGAGAAAACGGTCAGGTGGAATGAAGACTGCCAAAGAGCTTTTGACAAGATAAAAGAATATTTGCAGGAGCCTCCAATTCTAATGCCTCCAGTTGAAGGAAGACCTTTAATCATGTACTTGACTGTGCTAGAAGGGTCAATGGGGTGTGTTCTAGGCCAACATGACGAGTCTGGTCGAAAAGAGTACGCTATTTATTACCTTAGCAAAAAGTTTACCGACTGTGAATCCCGTTATCCACTGCTCGAGAAAACTTGTTGCGCTTTGGTATGGGCTGCTCGCCGACTGAGACAGTACATGTTGACTCATACCACACTACTAATTTCCAAAATGGATCCTGTTAAGTACATCTTTGAGAAACCAGCGTTGACCGGAAGGGTTGCTAGGTGGAAAATGATCTTAACTGAGTATGACATACATTATACTTCTTAGAAAGCCATCAAAGGAAGTGTATTGTCAGATTACCTTGCACGGCAACCTCTTGAAGATGATTATCAGCCAATGAAGTTTGATTTCCCTGATGAGGACATCATGTACCTCAAAGCAAACGATTGCGAGGAACCACTTCCGGAGGAGGGGCCAGACCCTAAATCCAAATGGAAGTTGATGTTTGATGGGGCAGTCAATATCATCGGACGTGGAGTTGGTGATGTTCTTATCACTCCCGGAGGTGTTCACTTTCCCTTCGCTACCAGAATAACTTTTGGTTGCACCAACAATGAAGCGGAATACGAGGCATGCATAATGGGAATAGAGGAGGCTATTAATCTTCGGATTAAGACCCTCGATATATTTGGAGATTCAGCCCTCGTCTTTAACTAGATTACCGGCAAGTGGTATACGCATCAAGAGCATCTAATTCCATACAGGGATTATGCTAGAAAACTGTTGACGTTTTTCACGACAGTTAAGCTTCAGTACATACCACGTGATGAAAATCAATTTTCCGACGCATTGGCCACTCTTTCTTCATCTATCAAAGTCTTGTGTTGGAATTATGTGCCCAGAATTGACATTTCCAGGCTTGACGCACCAGCTCATGCTTTCTCTGTAGATGCAATGTCTGATGAGAAACCTTGGTATTTTGATATCACGTTGTTCCTGGAAAAGCAAGAATACCCAGCTGGGGCATCTTCCAATGACAAGAAGACCTTAAGGCGACTTGCTGCTAGCTTCTTTTTGAATACAGACGGGGTTTTGTACAAGAGAAACTTTGACATGGTCTTGCTCAGATGCGTGGATAGACACGAAGCAAGCCTGTTAATGCAGGAAGTCCACGAGGGATCTTTTGGTACTCATGCAGGAGGGCATGCAATGGCTAAGAAATTGCTGAGATCGGGGTATTACTGGATGACAATGGATGCAGATTGTTGTTCATTCGCTCGTAAGTGCCACAAGTGCCAGATTTATGCAGACAAGGTGCATATTCCTCCAAGCCCGCTCAACATCATGTCATCTCCTTGGCCCTTTTCTATGTGGGGCATTGAAATGATCGGGAAAATAGAGCCTACTGCTTCAAATGGTCATCGCTTCATCTTGGTCGCGATTGATTACTTCACTAAGTGGGTTGAAGCAGCATCTTATGCCAACGTCGTTCGTCAAGTGGTTGCCAGATTTTTGAAAAGGGATATTATCTGCAGATACGGAGTGCCCGAAAGAATCATTACTGACAATGGTTCTAACTTAAACAACAAGATGATGGCAGAATTGTGTCGGTACTTCAAGATTCAGCATCATAATTCTTCTCCTTACCGACCAAAGATGAATGGTGCGGTAGAGGCAGCAAACAAGAATATCAAGAAGATTGTACAAAAGATGGTTGTCACTTACAAAGATTGGCATGAGATGTTACCATTTGCGCTGCATTGGTACCGAACGTCAGTCAGGACGTCAACTGGGGTAACTCCCTTCTCTTTAGTATATGGTATGGAGGCAGTCTTGCCTGTTGAGGTGGAGATTCCTTCATTGCGTGTGATGATGGATGTGAGGCTTGATGAGGCTGAATGGGTGCGTGCTCGTTACAATCAGCTATGCTTAATTGAGGAAAAGAGATTAGCGGCTATCTGTCATGGTCAGCTTTATCAGAGGATAATGAAGCGAGCATTCGACCAACGAGTACGTACTCGGGAATATCAAGTGGGAGGGCTTGTGCTCAAGAGGATCGTTCCTCCAGGTTCAGATCACAGGGGCAAGTGGACCCCAAACTACGAAGGACCATTCATAGTGAAGAAAGTCTTCTCAGGAGGAGCACTGATGCTCACCACTATGGATGGAGAAGATTTCCAATCCATTGTTAACTCGGACGCAGTTAAAAAATACTTATAATAAAAAGACCCGCTGGACATAAAAACAGAATTAAAGTCCAGGCAAGAAAAGGGCATCCCGGCCAGCTAAAAACAAAATAAAAAGCTCGGGCAAAAGTTAGGGAAATAAAAAAAAATGTACACCCGCTGAGTTGAAAAGCCACATTGGACAGCTCAGGCAAAAAAGGGTATCCCGGTGGATTGAAAACCTGAAAGGGCGATCCACGCAAAACAAGGGAATAAGAGAACAACTGTGATCCGAGTAATCTGAACCAAATCATCGTTTCGAACAACCTGACAATATCAAAAGGATAGGAATCAGTCCCCTCATCCTCTCAGAAAGCAAAGGCAAGAATGGAGAGTTTTGAAGACATGTTGGTCATAGAAAAAAGGGAACTCATTGGAATGTCGTGTCCATTGCCATTAGGATAGTTAGTTTTCTTAATTTTATGGTGGCCACCTCTTTCCAGGTGGTTGCTTCCTGATGTAAATCTTTGCCTATTCAGAGGCCTATCAATAAAAAGAATATTCAGTCAAAAAGCTGTGTTGTGTTTATTTTTGTTTGCAAAATGTCCTGAATTTTTGGCAAAAATAGCATGGCATTTAAAACATGGTGATAATTTGAAAGAAAATGACATTGCAAGGAAACATTTGAAACCCTCTTTGAGTGTCGGGTGACGATGGAAGAACAGATCATACCATGCCAATCCCCGAGGCACTTGTGTTTTCTGTTGTTGCAAGTTGCAGGATGGCATCACATTCTCCCAAGCAGAGATTTCCCCAACTAAGCCTTGGCAGGTAGCCCAAGAAGTTTATCTTCCCCAGTGGAGTATACCCAGCAAGCAGTGGGAGGCTCATTCCCCACAGAGTTTATTTGTCAGAACTCTTGTCACCAACAGTGGATATTTGAGGAGTTTACATCCATCAGGGAAATGTTCTCCAGCACTTGTCTGTGTTGATACTTTATTGCTGCTCGTCCGCATCTCTCAACACACGTCTGTGTTATCGCTTTGGTACTGCTCGTCTGCAATTCCCAACACTCGTCTGTGTGTGATATTTGTTTTTGCTCATCTGCACTTTTCCAACTCTAGTGTGTGTTTATTATCTGTTTGAAGCTCATCTGCATTGTTTGGATACCCATCTGTATCATCTCTAACACTCGTCTGTGTTAGCTTATATCTGTATGCTGACTATCTTGGTACTTATCTGCATGGCTATTCCAAATGCTCGTCTGTGTTTGAATTTCTGGTATTCGTCTGTACCAGTGGCTGATATTCGTCTGTATCATTGCCTGAAGCATTCGTCTGTGTTTCTTAGATCATCGTCTGATACTCGTTTATATCATTGACTTTTGACACTCGTCTGTGTTATCTTGATGATCATCCAATACTCGTCTGTATTGAAGAGGTCTAAAATACTGACTGTGGGAATAAATGTCAAAATGGTTACTAATCCTGGCGTAACAGGTATATCTGAAGGAGGCTCGTCTGTCTCAGGCACCACTTAGTGATGTTGCACCTGGCGTAACAGGTTTGCTCGAAGAAGACTCGTTTGTCTTATACCATATATCCACGGATAATATATGAAGAGGGTTCCTCTACCTTGCTTATGCATGTCTATCCCACAGACTTAAGTGCATCCCGGTCCTGGCGTAACAGGTATATCTGAAGGAGATTCGTCTGTCTCAAGTCATATGTTTTGCAAAGTATATAAGGACTCGTATGTCCAGCTCCTGGCGTAACAGGATTGCTCGAAGAAGACTCGTCTTTCAAAATGTATTCTGATTCCAGAAGAAGCTCGTCTGCTTTCTCTACACTTCAGGCACCAAAGCGTCATTTGGTTGGGTTTATTTCCCAGTGTTTGCATTCTTCGTCAGAGTGCAAATTTCAGGTCTTCTTGGTATTCAACCACAGTTTATCTTGAACGGTCGATAGCCCGTGCTACCATCCTTTTCAGATTAACAGTTTTTTGAATAGGGGCAGCTGTAATACCCCAAATTTGCCCTCTTCTTTGAAGCATCATATCACATCATATTCATCATTAACATATCATGTTCTTGGCATCCTAGCATAGAAAGATGAGGCATAACATTATCATGACCTAGCATCAGGCATATGATCATCTGTGGAGGTTTTTTGAAGCAATCACAAGCCATGACAAGGGGCCCAATGGATTTGTGCAAGTCCTATGAGGGTTCTACATTGCACTTACAAGTTCAAGTTCATTTGCAAAAGCTCATAAGGTTGGAAGATCATCAGGGAATTCAAGCTAGGGCAAAGCTCTTACACAATGATCCCAAATTAGGGTTTGAGTTTCAAGCAGGGAAACTTTGTGACTTTGGCCCTTTCATTTGGGAAAAGTATCTCATATGACAAGAGGATCCTAAGGTTGAAATTTGGTGAGAAAATTCCTCAGCGAAGTCAGTTATTTCATCAGAAGTTCAAGGTGCAACATTTTCTCCTGCACAAGGAAATCCTGATTAGGGTTTTGGGCCAGGCACTCATATCTTCTGAATTTTGACCATTTCTTGAGGTCAAAGGCTTTTATTTAGTCTACATAGCTTATATATGAAGTTGGAGGAAAAAATTCACTGAAGAAGTCAAGATTTGGTTCAGTTGCTTGAAGGTGAAGCAAGAAAGTCAATTGCGCAGTCAGAAAAGTCAACATGACAATTTCAGAGCTTTTTAATCAAGATTATCACTTTTTGAGGTCATATTATGTCAAGGAGTATTTCAGTTGAGCTTAAATGTCAAAAGTCGGGAGTATGCAAAAAGTAACTAAATTTGGAAGTTGCTATTTTTAGAAATTATTTGGTCCCTAACTTCAGGCTATTATTTCATGTGCGAAAAAGCTCCGAATGATTTTCCAGTGAACATGAAAGTCGTAGAGCACGATTTTCCCTTTCTGAAAAGTCGTAGAACATTTTCATAGCCTTCCTAGAGCATGAGTTATGAATTTTTGAAGGTTAAGGGCAATATTTTAGTTTTGTTGCATTTTTGTTGAATTCTCATTGGTTCTTATTATTATTCCATTATTTTATTGAGTGTTGTTTTTATGTCATTTTGTTACATTTTTCTAGTAGGTGATAGTCTTTTTTTTCACATGACCAAAAGGTGAGCATATGCCATTTGTTTGTTTGTGAAATTTTGAGAAAAGGTAGTACAATAGTGCATGTTTGCATGTGATTGGTGGAGGGAGAATCCTCAGCGAACAACACACTCACCTCATGCCTCATTCCCCTTCGTGGAATTCATGACCCTCATTCTACTCACAGGTAGGTGGCACCAAGAAGGGAAGGAATCCCACGTGATCACATGACATGCACCTCATGCTAACCTTTGATCCTCACCACATGATCTTTATCAGCTTTCATCAAGGAGTTTAATGCTGCCAACACATCCAAACTTACTCTAACTAGCATGCATCCTCACGTAGCCAATGGATTTAAAAGAAAAAGAATGAAGTGAAGTCGAAAAAAAGAGCCAGCTCTGCATTTTGGTTTTCACAACAAAATTTGGTTAAACACTTGCATTCTCATCACACTCCCTCAAAAAGGAAAAGGCAGCCTCACACTACTCTTACATGAACCTGTTTCCACGATTTTTTGGAAGAGAGAAAAAAGAAGCGAACACACATTTTCACCCCATATTCCTCACTCTAAAAAAAACTCTGTCCCTCTCTTATTCTTCTCACAACCTTGTCACATCAAAACAAGTTACAAATATGAGCTTCTTTCCATTTTACACATTCCATTGGAGCTTAAGCCTTTATTTGGCTTTGGAGTGGACCATAGCAGCATAAGGATCTCAACACACCTCTGGATTTATCAACTTTCTTCACCAATTTTCACACTCAGGTTTTGCATTCGACTCAATCTTGCTTCGGTTTTGATGTTTTAGTGTTTGTTTCATGATGATTAGGCATAATCTAACACTTGAAGGGTTTAAAAGCTCAGTAGTGTGTTAAATTTTGATTTCTGTTTTTCATAACCTCACTTTGTTGGCTTCATATTTACTTGGATCTTGAGTATTTGTGAAGAATATTTGTATGATGTTGTTCCTCATGTTTCATAGATCAATTTTGGTGTTGGAATTTTTAAGTTTCATAGAGATTTGAGAGAGATATGCGATGATGAAGATGTTGAGCTCATGCTGCGTTTTTGCTCTGTTTCGATGGTGTTTGTTTTCTGATTCATGGCATGACGTTGATGACAGTGAGGTATCGGCACGCCATTGGTGCTGGGTGTTACTTTTTGTGTGCGTTTTTATTTTATTGTTTTTTTTATTTTATTTTGTTTTAAATCCAGTGGACCAATTGATATAAAGTCTACATGCTTTTGTTCATAAAAAAAAGGAAAACTGATTTAATTTTGTGGAAATTATTTTGGCTTCGGGTGGGCCTTTGCCCAGATCCGCTAACTGCACCCCCCTGTTGGGCCCAAACCATGTATGAACTTGATATCTCTTCTTTTCGCACCCCTGCTTCTCTTTTTCTTTCTTATTTCTTTTTATTATTTCATATTATTTCAGTTTTGAATTTTAATTTATAAAAATAGTTTCAGGTTATTAAAAATTCTAAAATAATTCATGAGTGTTTGTTTGAGTTTTCATTAATTTTTAATATTTTTATTTTTCATTTATTTTGTTTTGACACGTGGATATTAATTCTTTTTCTTAATTAATTCATTTTGATCCATTTTTGAATCATGCTGACTTGCCCATTTTCTATCTTGTTCATTATTTTGAATTTTTGGATGATTCTTTTTGCTCTGGATTCATGAGGAGATGTAGTTTATGTGTGATTTTTGTTCTGATTTTTAGAAGCTTGTTCAATTGGTTTTGGTCCTTGACTTGTGAGTAAAGTTTCTTAACCCTAGTTGATGTTTGAGCCCTCATTTGATTTGCATAGCTTCTGAATTTCTTCCTATCCTTTTGGTATATTGTTATATCATGATTGAAGACCTCTTGTTCAAAGTTGTGGAAGTTTTGGGTGCCTTGTTGATTTGATTTGAATTTTTGTTCTTAACTTGTCCCATTTTGCTTATTTTTGATCATAAGTCTTCTCTCTTGCTTAGAAGGGCACTTGTGTTTTGAAAGTCTTGTGTGTTTCGCTTACCTTTGAAGTTCATCCTTTCTTATGTGCATTCACCTCACTTCTTTGCTTCTTCATGCCCATAATGAGATTGTTTAGCTTTTTGCTTCTCTTCTCCTCATCTTTCTTGCTTCTTAAGCACTTCTTTAACTTGGATATGGTTCTGGTCTTGGGCCTTGAGTTCATTGTTTTGTTTATTTTGCTTTGCATCCTCTTAAATTTGTTTTGCTTTTCCATGTGATTCATGTTGCCTCATATTGACTTGTATACTTCTTTGCTCATTCTTCTGGTTTGCATTTGCATTGAGCTTTTGTATGTATGACTTCACTTCTGTTTGTATGATGTTGGCATGTCATTATGTTCATTTTGCTTTGTGTATATGCTTGTGTTACTAACCTTTTTAGGGGCTATGGTAAGTGAGAGGTGTGGATTTGATTCCCACATCTCCAAATCTCATCTCTTCTCTTCTTATCATTACTTGTGCTAACTTTGTGATTGTTGGGCTTAGGCCTTACTTCCCTCCTCTTCTATTCTTTTCTCTTCTTTTTCTTCCCTTTCTTTCTTCTTCTTTAGGATAGGATTCAAACCTCACTAACTTAGGTTCATCCATGCATGACAACTTTTAGGATTCTAGTCTCCCTTAGATTTTTCACCTTTTGAGATCCTTTTGGTGCTCTCTCTCTTCTCATCTTCAAACTTAATTTTTAATCCATTCTAATAAATGTTGAGTATTTTCATGTGACATGAGACTTTGCTATGAGATGCTTGCACGCGGTCCGTTTCGGGGCGAGGTGTAAGTCATCCCTCGTGGTGGATAGGTCTTAGCATGAGATTACTTCACAAAGAAAAGATAAAAAATACTTCTTAACCAAAAATCACAAAAAACACTTAATAAATGTTAATAGGTCAGTGTGTCTGAGCCTTCACTTGTGGGACTAGATTTGGGGATTTCCTCCATAGATAGGTGTGCCTTTTGCGCATTCCATTTCGGGATGATGTGAGACGTACATATCCCAGTGAGTAAGACATAGGTACACTTACCTATGCAAACTTCAAAGCAGAAAACTCATAAAAAACACAAACAAACAATAAGCG
Organism: Lathyrus aphaca; assembly: GCA_963966055.1. Classification (NCBI taxonomy): domain Eukaryota; kingdom Viridiplantae; phylum Streptophyta; class Magnoliopsida; order Fabales; family Fabaceae; genus Lathyrus; species Lathyrus aphaca. The sequence continues at coordinate 279,438,123 of OZ014523.1, forward strand.
TCTTTCCTTCGAGAATTATTTTCTCACCTCATTCACTCCGTACATGAACTTGCTCCTACTTGTCACTTTGCGAGACGGTTACGCACTCGTCGTCCGAGTTTGCAACACCTGAGCATTGAAATAGGCAGTTCAAGCCTTAATTCACAAGAAATTTCCTTTCCACCCCTAGTTAGGGGAACTACGACATCTCTGATCCTCATTTTCCCGATGAGGTACGTAGGCAGCGGGGTAGGGCCCGTTCGAGCACAATCTTTATTTTCCCTACATTTTTTCTCTTTGTTTGTTTCTCAGTTCCTTTTCCAGTTCCAGGTCATCTTCTTTGCAGTAGCTTTTATTTCTTCACCCTTTGAAATAGTTTTCTTTGCAAGCGTGGATCCCGTCGGGTACGGCGGACGATCTGGATGCTAATACCTTCCCAGGTCGTAACCGACTCTTGAACTCAGTCTCTTTGGTTCGCAGGACCCATGTCCTTCCTTTTCTTTTCTTCTGGTTTGTGCAGCATTACCATTCCCGTTCTTTCGGGATAAAAATGTCTGGCTGGCGACTCTATTCTTTTTCCGCGCCACTTTCGCGTTTGTACCAGGATGGAAATCCGGGGAGTGACAGAAGGGAAGCTCACTTTCAGAGGTTGGATCTGATGGAGGCAAAAAGAGAAGCGGAGCGCAAAATGACTTTGAAGACTCTTAAAGAAGCTCGCCAGTCCATTGTTTGGTTGCAAGGCCAAAGGGAACATGAACAGAAGAAGTATAAAGAAAAAGAAGAGTTTTTCGAGGTACAAATGGAATTCAAGAAAGAAGAGGTGGAACAAGTCCACAACATACGAAGGGAAAAGACTCAGTAGTTGGCACAGAGCCATATGGCCTTAGAGGAGGCATTGAAAGAGATTGAAGAGCTCAAGCTGAGAGCAGGTGTGAAGAAGAACAGAACAGAGGTGGCTGCAGAAGAACCTGGGTCTTTAGTTTAGTTTTTATTTATTATTGTTCAGACTACCTACAGGCTTGTTGTAGGAGTCTTGCTTTATCTTCTGTTTTTTGTTCATGTATTAACCTGTAACCCTTCGGGAAATTTTTGTTTGTGCTCTAACTTTTGGCCGACAGTGGGTTATCCATGTTATGCGGTGTTAATATGCAAATTACCATTTCTGAATATGCAAAGCCTTTTTGTCTGATACTGCTAAGATCTGAACACTCTTCAAAGGGAAAGATTGAAAATTAATACACAAAGTGGCTATCTGGAGCAAATACCAGAACTGGGGCGTACAAGTGCCTAAACTTGGAAACATGAATAGTTACATTGCATGCATATAACGTGTTCGTTTGTTTTGCAGGTAGTTCTTCAGTTTCTAACGTTTGTGTAGTTTCAGGGACTATAGCTCCCAGGAAGGTTCGAGAACAGCCGATCGTACACAAATATCCCACGAGAGTCAATAGAGAAAGAGTCATGGATCAAATGCATGATGATTTAGCTGACTTGAGACTGAGGATGGACAATTTCATGACCCTTATGGCAGGAATGGGTCAAAATCAAGAACGTCTATGGGAGTTGGTCGAAAATAATCAAGCCAGGAACAACGGGGTTGCTGATGGAGGTAATCGTAATGGTGCGGGCGCCCGTCAAGTTGAGATCCTTGTAGCACAGCCAGGGGTGACCATTATTAATGATGGACTGAACAATGTACAGATGGACGGTCAAGACGAACAATTTATGTTGCTGGACGAAACGGAAGGCCAAGGGGCTGAAATGAACATAAAGTTTGAAGAAGTGGCTGAACAGATCAGGGCCATTCAATCTCAGAGCTCTCTGGGGTTCGACATTACTGACTTGGGCTTGGTTCCAGGGGTTAGAATCTCTTACAAGTTCAAGGTCCCGACTTTCGAGAATGTCAGACCCTAATTTTTGACCCTAAGATTTTTCGCATCTCATCTTCATTTGCATACAAGCAGGATCACGCATTGGTCGTTTATTCCTTTTCAGGTGCAGGTCTATGCATTGCAGAGGATCACCTTGTTTAATTTCTGTTATCTGTTCATATTTTACTGACTTCTAACCCAAATACAAAAAAAAAAATATGTTGCAGTTGCTTCTTCTTCTTCTGTGTTGCAGGATTTCAAAGACAGGGCTGTGATTCCAATTCATATGCGTTTGTTCAGTCACGATTTGATTCAGATGGACGTTTGACCTAATCTTGGTCAAACTATCAAAAGATTGTTCAACTGCAAGTTAATTGTGTCAGTGGTTCATTTCTCAGACGATGCGTTTTCAAAGTTCAAGCTGTGTTGTGTGCAAAAAGTCATCAGTTATCAGACAGTGTTGTGTGTGAAGTTTGGTTCGAATCTCTAGTGTTCATCAGTTCATTAACTATTCATCTGAGGATTTATTTTCCTCAGTATGAATTCAAATCATTAGGGCATTTTTCAGACGATTCAAATGGTCGTGGCTTCAGGCTCAAGTTGTTCAGTGGTTCAAGATTGATTGTATCCATTCTTATCAGAGGCTTGTGAAAAAAAATCAAAATTTGTGGGCCAAAATCACCATTTCATATCCATTATCCTTTTTTTCCGATTAAATCATTTCTTTTTATTATCCATTCCATTTCTTTTTTATCCAATTCACAAAAATCCCCCAATTCTAATTCTTTCTTTTATATCCATTCTTTTCGATTTTTTTTATCCAATCGCATTATATCTCATTAGCCCAATTGCTCATCTTTAAAAAATTTAATTTCCATAAATCAAAATTCCAATTTTTATTTCCATTATTTTTTATTCCATTTCCATTATTCTTTTATTCCATTTCCATTATTTTCTTTTCATTTGTAAAAAATTTATACAAAAGAAAAAGCCCATTATCCTTCTCATAAAAATACCTTGAAAAAAATTTCTATATAAATTTCTTAGGGCCTTTTTTGTTTTTCATACAATGTGCAAAAATATAATAAAGAAAAGCCTTGGCCCATTTCCACATGAACACAGCCAGCATTTCACCATCAGCCATCCTTCGTCCAAGCCAATTTGCACAAGCCGCAGCCAACTAGGCCCCACACCACATACTACAACCTTCTTTCCAGCCTTTACCTGTCAAACAAAAACAACAACAGCAGGCCAGTCACGAACTTTTGCCCAGCCGCATCCCAACCTCATCCCGCGCCAACACAGCTTTACGCCAGCTACATCAGTAAAACCGTACGTGAGACTCAAGCAGCTCACAACAACAGCTAGCCAGCAAGCTACTCCCTCTTCCACTTTCCGCAGCTTCATCAAATTCCCAGCCGCAAGCTTTTTTCGCGCAAGCCGCCACACGCAGGCCCAGCTTAACTTAATTTCCAGCAAGCACATGATACAAATGACATCAAAACGCAATAGGCATCAACACCAAACGCACGCCCTGCACACACAGAAACCTTTTGAATCAAAAACGCAAATGAAAGTTGCAAAACGCATAAAATCAGAAGCTAGCATGCTTTCCTCACAGTGAACACAAAACGCTCCAAATCTCATCAAAACGACAATTGATTTCTTCTTTAAGTTCATCTCAACTTTCTATAAATAAGCCCCTTGACTCCTTCAATCATTAAGCTTTGATAGCCCACAAAATCCCTGGAAAAAAATAGTGAAAGCTTCAAAACCATTCCAATAACCTTCAATTTCACCATAGATTCACCATCACAAATCGTTTATTAGTAGCAACTGAGATTTCGAAAAAAATGAAGAGCATGATATGATAGGAGCAAGTTACGGTTTCATTTGATTGCTTGCCTAATGCGTTTCGTTTGTGAGAAAAAGAAAAGTGAAATTAGGTTGAGCTTTTGTGGAAGAAAAGGTACAGTAGCGCCGTGAGGAAGAAGAAGAGTATCCGCTGCATTTTCCTTTCTTTTCCTTTATTTTAGTTCATTTTTTAATAAAAACTTTGGTTAAAGAGAAGGAGAAGTTTGAGTTTGGGCCTTTGAGGCCTGTAGTTTGTTCTTCTAATCCAGCCTCACCTGTCCGTGAATGATTCCCCCCTCCCTTTTCTTCCTTTTATTTTTTTTCTTTAATTCATTTTCTTATTCTTTAAGTGATGTTGGTATAGTTTTTTTTTATATATAAGAATTTTATCAAAAAAATGTGTGAGAAAAGATTTAGATTTTTTTTTATAAAATTATTTTAGAAATAAATTTAGAGAAAAGAGTTTTAAGAAAAGGATTAAAAAATATTCTAATTTCTTTTATGGATTTATTTTAGATCCATTTTCTTTTTCATCTCTTATTTTTCTTTTTGGTCGATGACAATCTCTGATTCATGATTGTTGATTTCCGATCGGTTTAATCTTCATTATTTCAAATCTATGGATGAATGATCATTTGGATTATTCTCCATACTTTGAGATCGTGATAGGTTGCCTTTCGAGAAATTCAACGATAATCTCGATTAAGATTAGACCATTCCTTTTCTTTTAGTGTGGCATGTTTTCGGAGAACGATCCATAATATCGTTTCTCTAACATGTATTAACACGAATATTTTCCACTTTAATTAGTGGTGGCCGGCCTCATTTGTAGGGTAATTACTCAGTAAATTACTCGGCGATTGCTTAACATAGACCCAAAGTTGTCCCGATTCGGATTATGATCCACTTGGATCCGGTTTCCTCGATTTTCTTTTTCTTTTTCGTGGTTGTGCTTGATTAAGTTCATCATACCACTTAATATTGTAAATATTATAATATTGTGAATATAATAATCCGTTTAAATTTAATCTCTCGCACCTTATCCTTTTACTTTAATTTCTTGCTCCTTTATCTCTTTATTATGCTTTATCATATTATATCATATATCATTTGTTCATATTCATATTGTTGCTTGTTTTTTTTATTTTGTCCATTTGGATATCAAAACACTAATAAAGGATTAAACACTTAAAAGACTTGTGACTTCTAATTTTGGACTATGGTTACTATCCCTTGCTTCGGAGAATGGACTTAGACTTTAAGATCTACCCCCTTGCTCAAGTTGGAATGGATTAGAAACCTCGGCCTCAAATTATTTCATTGGCCTTTGAAGATGGAAATCCAATTGTTTCGAAGAGTGCTCGCCATATGGTTTGATCATTCTTCCTTTAGCTTTTATTTTCAAGTCTTAGGATAGTACCTTCATCTCCTCCCCATTCTTTAATTTTCAAAACTTCTCTCTATTTCAAAACTTTCTTTGTTTTCTAACTTCAAACATTTTCTCAATTAAACCTTGACTTCGGTCATGTGCTTTTACCTTTTCATTTCATTTCTTAATAAATGCTAAACCACATAAGCATATCGAAACTTTCTTTCTCAAAAAACTTTAAAACATTCACAACTCATTCAATTGTTTTTGTGCCCTCGTGCACGTTTCCTTTTAACCTTTTTTATGTTTAGATATGATTCATCCTTTCTAGCGGAATTATTCGCTAAAGGATGGCGACTTATCTTTACATTTTAAAATCAATTCAACTCATTTGACCTTTTCACAATTTGTACCACGAACTACGGGGTTTTGATCTCGCATTGCACTTTGTGGGTACGTAGGCATGAGACGTTCGTCTCTTCAAACACCAAAATCTTAAAAAACATTCTTCTTCTCATCTCTTCAATCTTTTTTCAAGCAAACCATTTCAAACCAAAAAATGCAGTAAACATTTCAAAGGGTTCCCGTGGAGTACCACGGACAAGTCGGGTGCTTAAAACCTTCCCGATTTGTAACAAATCCCCGTACCCATTCTCTGTTTGATTCTTTTAGCTTTTTAGCTTTTAAGATTCTTTAAGGCTTTCGTCGTTCTTTTTGCCTTTTTCCTTTTGGAAATAAATAAAAGCGCGGTGGCGACTCTGTGTACATCGAGTTAAGTTAATCAATAGCTTACACTCATGATTTTACCGCTACAGAAAAGTGGCGACTCTGCTGGGAAAAAAATCTCTAAGTGGATTCGGCCTACTTTGTTTTGTTTACTGCTTTAGTTTGATTTGCTTGTTACTTGGTTGTTCTGTTTTGGTGATCCTCTGTGAGATAGATCCTAACCCGGATCTGAGTGGAACTTATGATAGGACGGCGATATTCGAAGCGATATGCGATGGAGTAGTCCAAAGCGATATCAATTTGATAATCTCCACTCGGTTAGGCTCTCTTGGACTATCAATGTCATGACGAGTAATCGTACGTGGTATTATTTTCCGACCTTGAGTTGATCATACTGAGGACCGTAGAACCCTTAACCAATCTAAGCCAATTTAGGAACGTAGTGCGGAAACTATCTGAGTGTAAACTTAAGGTGGTTGTCACGCGATACTACACTCGGACGAGGTCTATTTTAAGAATGTTATTGGTTGGGGAGTAATCCAACGTACCGATAAAATTCTAAAGATGGCTGTTAACTCCGGGAACCTCTGTTAGCACCCTTCTGGTTTTTTGCAGGTACAATGAAGATAAACCTTAGTACATACATGTGGGTTGGTGTTCTTATCCCATGACTCCATGCTCGTGATTCGAACCTTTGAACCTGTGTGCTTTGCGTGGTCTTGTTTGTGTTTGTTGCATCTACATATTCATCATGATCATTATCACAGCCATTTTTCAAGGAAGGCAATTCCGATTATTGCAAATATTGAAAAGAATAAATATTCTTTTTGTCAAGATATATCATGACCATATTCTCGATGTTGACCATGTTTGCAATAATCGAGTTGTTTTTCTGAAAGTGGAAGTGAACATTGCATATCATTGCATCCTCGCATATTCTTGCATTCATCCGAGTTATGTGGGAACTCATCCCGGTTGTTTCTTTCCTCAGTTGTCTGTTGATCCGTCAAGCTGACTCCTCACCATAGATACGGTACTAGAGCTGCTAATAGACGGAGAGCTATCAGATTGAGAATGGAACACCAAGAACAGCATAACATGGAAGTTCGAATGGAGATTGATGAGTTGAAAGCCGGTATGACCAGGCTCACTGAAATGATGCAAGTTTTGATTGCTCGAGGCGAACCACCTCAAAGGACTGTTATCTCTGAAGTTTTTACTGCTGTTGTTGATCCTCCTGTTGTTCAGCAACCAGCTTCTACTTGGCCAGAATATGGGTTACCTCCGGATTATGTGCTAGTTTCTGCAACTGCTCAGATTGGTGGTCCATCTGTTGTGCTAGTCTTTTCAGCTCCGACTTTTGTTGAACCTCAACCTGTTGTGCACGCTACTGCTCAGACTACTTATCAGAATTCTCCTTTCTTGTACCAAGCTGCTGGTCAACAAGCTGAAAGTCAGGGTGAACCTGGATATATGGACGAAGTTAGAGAGCAATGTTTGACTCTTGAGAAGAGGGTAAGAGGTCTAGAAGGAAAAGATGTCTTTGGTTCTGCTGCAATTGACATGTGTTTGGTTTCCGACTTGGTTCTTCCTGATAAGTTCAAAGTCCCTGTATTTGAGAAGTACAATGGTCATACTTGTCTAAAGATTCATCTGTTGATGTATTGTCGCAAAATGGCTGCGCATGCTAAGGATGACAAGCTGCTTATTCACTGTTTTCAAGATAGTTTGAGTGGTGCTTCTATGAAATGGTATGTGGGACTTGAGAAGAGTCGCATTCGAAGTTGGAAAGATTTATCTGATGCTTTTGTAAGACAGTATAAGTACAATCTGGACATGGCGCCTGACCGTCGTCAACTTCAAAACATGTCACAGAAAGAGAAAGAATCATTCAAAGAGTATGCTCAGCGTTGGAGAGAGCTAGCTGCTCAAGTTGAACCACCTTTGCCCGAAAAGGAATTAACTGGTTTGTTCATGGACACTCTTCAACCGTTCTTTTGGGAGAAAATGGTAGGAAGTGTTTCATCTGGCTTTTCTGACCTAGTCACTATTGGAGAAAGACTAGAGGAAGGTATCAAGAAGGGTAAGATTACCAATTCTGAAACTCCTAATGCTGCAAGAAAGTCTTTTGGGAATCCTCATAAGAGAAGAGATGGTGATGCTTATGCTGTTTCAACTGAGAGGAGGCCTTATCGCCCGCGACAACGATATGTTCAACCATATGTAGCTACAGTTGCTCCTGTTGTTAAAACTCAACCTGCTCAAACTCAAGCTCAAGGTCAAGCTCGACCAGCTCAAGCTCAAGTTCAGATTCGAGCTCAAGCTCAGGTTCCTCCTCATCCTGCTGTTGGACAAAATCAGTATCGCAATAGGCCAAACTTTGATCCTATTCCGATGTCTTACACTGAATTGTTTCCTTCCTTGGTTGAGAAAGGTTTAATTACTACTAGGCCTCCGCCTCCTGTTCCAAATCCTCTTCCAGTTGGTTATAGATCGGATCTCCGCTGTGAGTTTCATCAAGGTGGAACTGGTCATGACTTAGAGCATTGCTTTGCACTGAAGGCTAAGGTGCAAGAACTTATCAGGAACAACATCCTTTACTTTAATGACCTTAATCCCAATGTTATCAACAATCCTTTGCCGAAGCTTGGGAAGTGAATAACAGTTAATTTTTCTTCAAGGCCAGAATATTAGCCGAGATAGCTCATCCTTGTTGTTGATTGATAACTAGGCCATTGTTTCTTTATGTTTGCAATTTTCTTCATTCATATTAAGTTGTTTGCTTTTAAGCTTGTTTGTACTTTCATGTTGATTTTAATGAAATGAGCATTGCTTTGTTTTGATTCAATTTCATTTACTATTTGCATCTTTTTGCTTTACATTTCAAGTTCATTTATCTTTTCTCAAAACTTTTACAATGATTGGAGGGAGGATGATGAAAACGAGATACCCATAACTGTTGTTGGTGTGCTTTCAATTGAGACTTGGTTGATGATATACAGGCATTGTTTCAAATCCTAAACACTGGAGAAATAAGGAAGTTAATCCCTTGTCAACCCCTTTGAGCCTTGAAGTTGGAGTTTCTTTCTATTCGGAAAAACCCGCAATTTTAACCTGGGGATGGGTATTTCTCAATTAATTCAGATGTGCATTCAAGTACAAGATAATTGTTCAAGACACCTTTCAATAAAGGTTGCAATCTCAAGTTTTCCTTCACACACATCAGGAAGTGTTGAAATTGTTTCTCAATTCAAAAGCCAATGATGGTTCGTCGTAATCATTAAGCCATGCAGTCATTATCTTTAAAAAAAAATGATATAAAAAACAATTATTGAAAAAAATTAAAGCCCGCTAAGTCAAAACCTATGAAGGAGACTTAGGCAAAAACTGAGGCATCCTGCTGGCTGTAAGTTGAAATGACGCAGTTCAGGAAAAAATTAGGGATAATAAAAAGAAATATTTGTCAAGAGGTCATCAAAATCCTCAACAAAAATAAGTTGAGTGGACCAAAGCCCTCACCAAGAATAACCAAAAAGGAAGATGTGACTGCTATCTCAAAATCCTTTGGCTTATGAACCATCTTCATCTGTGCAATCCCAAATGTTTTGGAATTCAAATGCATAGGCTGAATTAATTGAATGTAGGACTGGAGTTCATCACGAAGTTGGGTTGGGTACAAATAAACTTTGAGCATATATCCTTTGTTTCATAAACCATGAACCAGACCACGTTACAACCTTCAAAAGTCCTAATTGAATCCAGGTTTCTTTTGAAAAGCATACTACAACGAGGTTGCATAAACTGACTCCCAAGTTCTTTACCAATCATTTGTTTTCTTGTTGTGGATTTATCTTTAATTTTGTCTCAACCGCCGTGTTTTGACATTGTTTTCATTTACTTTACATCAATAAGTTTCATTCAAAAAATGATTCTTGATTTCAAACTTTGCATTGAACTTTGCATTAAAATTACCAAGTTTGTACAAACATTTTTTATTTTGCAAATAAACTTTCTTCATCAAAGAATTTTCAAACAATTAAGAAACTTGGTCGGTGATCTTATCAGGGGCAAGTTTTCCTCAGTTCCTGTTGTTTCAAGATGATGTTGCTCAGTACAAGATATTCTCAGATTTGGTTGGTCAGAAGATTCTCTGCAAGTTTTACATTGGGTTATTTTCTCAACATCCATTTCAAGAACTGAAGCCATGATCAGTTTATTCTCCTCAACAGTTACTTCAAAGATTTGAGTACTTTCTCCAGCAGTAATCAAGAACTGAATCCATTATCAGTTTACCTTCATTAGTCATTGAACTTGGGGAAATTTTTCTTCAAGAATCCCCAAGCAGCTTTGCATGACTTCTCCCAAAAGTTTTTCAACTTGGTACCAGTTTACTGGTGTGACAGAGATTTGTTCAACAGTAGTATCTCTAATTTCCGAGCAGAATGGCAGTGATCTCTGTGTTGAGGAATCAGTCTTCTATCTTTTGCACTCCTCTAAGAGTTTAAACTGGTTGTCATTATTTTCTCTCATATTATCTCCTTAGGTGTGTTATTCCCCAGTCTTGTCTATGTTTGCATATTTGAGTGTTTTAGTCCTCATTATGCGTTTTCTCGGGTGTGTTATTCCCCATTCTTGTTAACCTTGGCGTATTTGAGTGTTTTAGTCCTCATTATGCGTGTGCTTGGGTGGTTTAGTCCCCATTTTTCGTAAAGGTCTGCATACTGAGTGTTTTAGTCCTCATATGCATTTCTCGAGGTCTCGTTGTTTTCAACTTCTTACTTTTTGGTTAAAGTCCAACTTTCTTGGCATTTGTCTGTCTCTCCAGAAATTTTTCTTCATATACTTGTTGTGTCTCCTCAGATATTACACCCTTTTATCCGATTGCCATTCTCGGATGTCCATAGTGAAGTCATCATTGATTTGATGTACTGTCCCGGACCTGTTTTCCATCTCATTCAGTTCTGTTCCTGAATGTTATGCTTCACATTTTTATCTGATTGCCATTCTCAGATGTTGTGATCATTTCCTTCCAATTGCCATTCTCGGATGTCCATAGTGAAGTCATCATTGATTTGATGTACTGTCCCGGACCTGTTTTCCATCTCATTCAGTTCTGTTCCTGAATGTTATGCTTCACATTTTTATCTGATTGCTATTCTCAGATGTTGTGATCACTTGCCTTCCGATTGCTATTCTCGGATTTTCATGTTGGACACATCATTGAGTTAATATGCTTTCCCGAACTTTCTCCCATTTCATTCAGTGTTGTTCCTGAATGTTATGATTCACCTTTTATCTGATTATCATTCTCAGATATTGTAATCCACATTTTATCTGATTGTCATTCTCAGATGTTATGATTATCTTTTTCCAATTTCCATTCTCGGATATCCCTATCAAAGTCAGTAATGTCATCTTGGATGCTTCTGGTGTACTGTTTCGGGATTTTTCTCACTTCATTCAGTGCCATTCCTGGATGTTGTGATGTTTTCTGTCCAATTGCCATTCTTGGACATTCTCACCTCAGCTGGGCCATGTGTTGGTCTCTGGCATGTTGATTTTCCCTGTTGGAACTTCATGTTCCTTATCCCCAGCGTTCATTTTTTTTCATGTGTCGTCTTGTCCCTCACGGATTTCTCTGAATTTCATTTGTTTTCGGATACATTTCATATCATCTCATAAATTTTCTCATAATATTTCATATGCTGTCACATATTTTCTCTACATTTCATATACATCTCATATGCTTTTATAACTATTTCATATGCTTCATATCATTTCCATATCAGTTCATGTCGTCCATCTCATTTCATTCCAGTTTTTGGCATCTTAGGATCAAAAATTGGGTTTTTTGATATTTAAGTATCTTCCATCTTGTCGAAACGAAGATTTCAATCTTCATTATCTCTGGATTGAAGAAACTTAAATAGGGGCATCTGTCAGACCCTAATTTTTGACCCTAAGATTTTTCGCATCTCATCTTCATTTGCATACAAGCAGGATCACGCACTGGTCGTTTATTCCTTTTCAGGTGCAGGTCTATGCATTGCAGAGGATCACCTTGTTTAATTTCTGTTATCTGTTCATATTTTACTGACTTCTAACCCAAATACAAAAAAAAATATGTTGCAGTTGCTTCTTCTTCTTCTGTGTTGCAGGATTTCAAAGACAGGGCTGTGATTCCAATTCATATGCGTTTGTTCAGTCACGATTTGATTCAGATGGACGTTTGACCTAATCTTGGTCAAACTATCAAAAGATTGTTCAACTGCAAGTTAATTGTGCCAGTGGTTCATTTCTCAGACGATGCGTTTTCAAAGTTCAAGCTGTGTTGTGTGCAAAAAGTCATCAGTTATCAGACAATGTTGTGTGTGAAGTTTGGTTCGAATCTCTAGTGTTCATCAGTTCATTAACTATTCATCTGAGGATTTATTTTCCTCAGTATGAATTCAAATCATTAGGGCATTTTTCAGACGATTCAAATGGTCGTGGCTTCAGGCTCAAGTTGTTCAGTGGTTCAAGATTGATTGTATCCATTCTTATCAGAGGCTTGTGAAAAAAAATCAAAATTTGTGGGCCAAAATCACCATTTCATATCCATTATCCTTTTTTTCCGATTAAATCATTTCTTTTTATTATCCATTCCATTTCTTTTTTATCCAATTCACAAAAATCCCCCAATTCTAATTCTTTCTTTTATATCCATTCTTTTCGATTTTTTTTATCCAATCGCATTATATCTCATTAGCCCAATTGCTCATCTTTAAAAAATTTAATTTCCATAAATCAAAATTCCAATTTTTATTTCCATTATTTTTTATTCCATTTCCATTATTCTTTTATTCCATTTCCATTATTTTCTTTTCATTTGTAAAAAATTTATACAAAAGAAAAAGCCCATTATCCTTCTCATAAAAATACCTTGAAAAAAATTACTATATAAATTTCTTAGGGCCTTTTTTGTTTTTCATACAATGTGCAAAAATATAATAAAGAAAAGCCTTGGCCCATTTCCACATGAACACAGCCAGCATTTCACCATCAGCCATCCTTCGTCCAAGCCAATTTGCACAAGCCGCAGCCAACTAGGCCCCACACAACATACTACAACCTTCTTTCCAGCCTTTACCTGTCAAACAAAAACAACAACAGTAGGCCAGTCACGAACTTTTTCCCAGCCGCATCCCAACCTCATCCCGCGCCAACACAGCTTTCCGCCAGCTACATTAGTACAACCGCACGTGAGACTCAAGCAGCTCACAACAACAGCTAGCCAGCAAGCTACTCCCTCTTGCACTTTCCGCAGCGTCATCAAATTCCCAGCCGCAAGCTTTTTTCGCGAAAGCCGCCACACGCAGGCCCAGCTTAACTTAATTTCCAGCAAGCACATGATACAAATGACATCAAAACGCAATGGGCATCAACACCAAATGCACACCCTGCACACACGGAAACCTTTTGAATCAAAAATGCAAATGAAAGTTGCAAAACGCATAAAATCAGAAGCTAGCATGCTTTCCTCGCAGTGAACAAAAAACGCTCCAAATCTCATCAAAACGACAATTGATTTCTTCTTTAAGTTCATCTCAACTTTCTATAAATAAGCCCCTTGACTCCTTCAATCATTAAGCTTTGATAGCCCACAAAATCCCTGGAAACAAATAGTGAAAGCTTCAAAACCATTCCAATAACCTTCAATTTCACCATATATTCACCATCACAAATCGTTTATTAGTAGCAACTGAGATTTCGAAAAAAATGAAGAGCATGATATGATAGGAGCAAGTTGCGGTTTCATTTGATTGCTTGCCTAATGCGTTTCGTTTGTGAGAAAAAGAAAAGTGAAATTAGGTTGAGCTTTTGTGGAAGAAAAGGTACAGTAGCGCCGTGAGGAAGAAGAAGAGTATCCGCTGCATTTTCCTTTCTTTTCCTTTATTTTAGTTCATTTTTTAATAAAAACTTTGGTTAAAGAGAAGGAGAAGTTTGAGTTTGGGCCTTTGAGGCCTGTAGTTTGTTCTTCTAATCCAACCTCACCTGTCCGTGAATGATTCCCCCCTCCCTTTTCTTCCTTTTATTTTTTTTCTTTAATTCATTTTCTTATTCTTTAAGTGATGTTGGTATAGTTTTTTTTATATATAAGAATTTTATCAAAAAAATGTGTCAGAAAAGATTTAGAGTTTTTTTTACAAAAGTATTTTAGAAATAAATTTAGAGAAAAGAGTTTTAAGAAAAGGATTAAAAAATATTCTAATTTCTTTTATGGATTTATTTTAGATCCATTTTCTTTTTCATCTCTTATTTTTCTTTTTGGTCGATGACAATCTCTGATTCATGATTGTTGATTTCCGATCGGTTTAATCTTCATTATTTCAAATCTATGGATGAATGATCATTTGAATCATTCTCCATACTTTGAGATCGTATTAGGTTGCCTTTCGAGAAATTCAACGATAATCTCGATTAAGATTAGACCATTCCTTTTCTTTTAGTGTGGCATGTTTTCGGAGAACGATCCATAATATCGTTTCTCTAACATGTATTAACACGAATATTTTCCACTTTAATTAGTGGTGGCCGGCCTAATTTGTAGGGTAATTACTCCGTAAATTACTCGGCGATTGCTTAACATAGACCTAAAGCTGTCCCGATTCGGATTATGATCCACTTGGATCCGGTTGCCTCAATTTTATTTTTATTTTTCGTGGTTGTGCTTGATTAAGTTCATCATACCACTTAATATTGTAAATATTATAATATTGTGAATATAATAATCCGTTTAAATTTAATCTCTCGCACCTTATCCTTTTACTTTAATTTCTTGCTCCTTTATCTCTTTATTATGCTTTATCATATTATATCATATATCATTTGTTCATATTCATATTGTTGCTTGTTTTTTTTATTTTGTCCATTTGGATATCAAAACACTAATAAAGGATTAAACACTTAAAAGACTTGTGACTTCTAATTTTGGACTATAGTTACTATCCCTTGCTTCGGAGAATGGACTTAGACTTTAAGATCTACCCACTTGCTCAAGTTGGAATGGATTAGAAACCTCGGCCTCAATTTATTTCATTGGCCTTTGAAGATGGAAATCCAATTGTTTCGAAGAGTGCTTGCCATATGGTTTGATCATTCTTCCTTTAGCTTTTATTTTCAAGTCTTAGGATAGTACCTTCATCTCCTCCCCATTCTTTAATTTTCAAAACTTCTCTCTATTTCAAAACTTTCTTTGTTTTCTAACTTCAAACATTTTCTCAATTAAACCTTGACTTCGGTCATGTGCTTTTACCTTTTCATTTCATTTCTTAATAAATGCTAAACCACATAAGCATATCGAAACTTTCTTTCTCAGAAAACTTTAAAACATCCACAACTCATTCAATTGTTTTTGTGCCCTTGTGCACGTTTCCTTTTAACCTTTTTTATGTTTAGATATGATTCATCCTTTCTAGCGGAATTATTCGCTAAAGGATGGCGACTTATCTTTACATTTTAAAATCAATTCAACTCATTTGCCCTTTTCACAATTTGTACCACGAACTACGGGGTTTTGATCTCGCATTGCACTTTGTGGGTACGTAGGCATGAGACGTTCGTCTCTTCAAACACCAAAATCTTAAAAAACATTCTTCTTCTCATCTCTTCAATCTTTTTTCAAGCAAACCATTTCAAACCAAAAAATGCAGTAAACATTTCAAAGGGTTCCCGTGGAGTACCACGGACAAGTCGGGTGCTTAAAACCTTCCCGATTTGTAACCAATCCCCGTACCCATTCTCTGTTTGATTCTTTTAGCTTTTTAGCTTTTAAGATTCTTTAAGGCTTTCATCGTTCTTTTTGCCTTTTTCCTTTTGGAAATAAATAAAAGCGCGGTGGCGACTCTGTGTACATCGAGTTAAGTTAATCAATAGCTTACACTCATGATTTTACCGCTACAGAAAAGTGGCGACTCTGCTGGGAAAAAAATCTCTAAGTGGATTCGGCCTACTTTGTTTTGTTTACTGCTTTAGTTTGATTTGCTTGTTACTTGGTTGTTCTGTTTTGGTGATCCTCTGTGAGATAGATCCTAACCCGGATCTGAGTGGAACTTATGATAGGACGGCGATATTCGAAGCGATATGCGATGGAGTAGTTCAAAGCGATATCAATTTGATAATCTCCACTCGGTTAGGCTCTCTTGGACTATCAATGTCATGACGAGTAATCGTACGTGGTATTATTTTCCGACCTAGAGCTGATCATACTGAGGACCGTAGAACCCTTAACCAATTTAAGCCAATTTAGGAACGTAGTGCGGAAACTATCTAAGTGTAAACTTAAGGTGGTTGTCACGCGATACTACACTCGGACGAGGTCTATTTTAAGAATGTTATCGGTTGGGGAGTAATCCAACGTACCGATAAAATTCTAAAGATGGCTGTTAACTCCGGGAACCTCTGTTAGCACCCTTCTGGTTTTTTGCAGGTACAATGAAGATAAACCTTAGTACATACCTGTGGGTTGGTGTTCTTATCCCATGACTCCATGCTCGTGATTCGAACCTTTGAACCTGTGTGCTTTGCGTGATCTTTTTTGTGTTTGTTGCATCTACATATTCATCATGATCATTATCACAACCATTTTTCAAGGAAGGCAATTCCGATTATTGCAAATATTGGAAAGAATAAATATTCTTTTTGTCAAGATATTTCATGACCATATTCTCGATGTTGACCATGTTTGCAATAATCGAGTTGTTTTTCTGAAAGTGGAAGTGAACATTGCATATCATTGCATCCTCGCATATTCTTGCATTCATCCGAGTTGTGTGGGAACTCATCCCGGTTGTTTCTTTCCTCAGTTGTCTGTTGATCCGTCAAGCTGACTCCTCACCATAGATACGGTACTAGAGCTGCTAATAGACGGAGAGCTATCAGATTGAGAATGGAACACCAAGAACAGCATAACATGGAAGTTCGAATGGAGATTGATGAGTTGAAAGCCGGTATGACCAGGCTCACTGAAATGATGCAAGTTTTGATTGCTCGAGGCGAACCACCTCAAAGGACTGTTATCTCTGAAGTTTTTACTGCTGTTGTTGATCCTCCTGTTGTTCAGCAACCAGCTTCTACTTGGCCAGAATATGGGTTACCTCCGGATTATGTGCCAGTTTCTGCAACTGCTCAGATTGGTGGTCCATCTGTTGTGCCAGTCTTTTCAGCTCCGACTTTTGTTGAACCTCAACCTGTTGTGCACGTTACTGCTCAGACTACTTATCAGAATTCTCCTTTCTTGTACCAAGCTGTTGGTCAACAAGCTGAAAGTCAGGGTGAACCTGGATATATGGACGAAGTTAGAGAGCAATGTTTGACTCTTGAGAAGAGGGTAAGAGGTCTAGAAGGAAAAGATGTCTTTGGTTCTGCTGCAATTGACATGTGTTTGGTTTCCGACTTGGTTCTTCCTGATAAGTTCAAAGTCCCTGTATTTGAGAAGTACAATGGTCATACTTGTCTAAAGATTCATTTGTTGATGTATTGTCGCAAAATGGCTGTGCATGCTAAGGATGACAAGCTACTTAAAAGACTTGTGACTTCTAATTTTAGACTATGGTTACTATCCCTTGCTTCGGAGAATGGACTTAGACTTTAAGATCTACCCCCTTGCTCAAGTTGGAATGGATTAGAAACCTCGGCCTCAAATTATTTCATTGGCCTTTGAAGATGGAAATCCAATTGTTTCTAAGAGTGCTTGCCATATGGTTTGATCATTCTTCCTTTAGCTTTTATTTTCAAGTCTTAGGATAGTACCTTCATCTCCTCCCCATTCTTTAATTTTCAAAACTTCTCTCTATTTCAAAACTTTCTTTGTTTTCTAACTTCAAACATTTTCTCAATTAAACCTTGACTTCGGTCATGTGCTTTTACCTTTTCATTTCATTTCTTAATAAATGCTAAACCACATAAGCATATCGAAACTTTCTTTCTCAAAAAACTTTAAAACATTCACAACTCATTCAATTGTTTTTGTCCCTCGTGCACGTTTCCTTTTAACCTTTTTTATGTTTAGATATGATTCATCCTTTCTAGCGGAATTATTCGCTAAAGGATGGCGACTTATCTTTACATTTTAAAATCAATTCAACTCATTTGCCCTTTTCACAATTTGTACCACGAACTACGGGGTTTTGATCTCGCATTGCACTTTGTGGGTACGTAGGCATGAGACGTTCGTCTCTTCAAACACCAAAATCTTAAAAAACATTCTTCTTCTCATCTCTTCAATCTTTTGTCAAGCAAACCATTTCAAACCAAAAAATGCAGTAAACATTTCAAAGGGTTCCCGTGGAGTACCACGGACAAGTCGGGTGCTTAAAACCTTCCCGATTTGTAACCAATCCCCGTACGCATTCTCTGTTTGATTCTTTTAGCTTTTTAGCTTTTAAGATTCTTTAAGGCTTTCTTCGTTCTTTTTGCCTTTTTCCTTTTGGAAATAAATAAAAGCACGGTGGCGACTCTGTGTACATCGAGTTAAGTTAATCAATAGCTTACACTCATGATTTTACCGCTACAGAGAAGTACAACGGCACAGCATGTCCAAAGACTCACCTCCAGTCCTTTGTAGGAAGAATTGCTGCCCATACTGACGATGAGAAGCTATGGATGTATTATTTCCAGGACAGCCTGGTTGGGGCTTTCTTGGAGTGGTATATGAAGCTAAGTAGGGTCAATGTTAAGAGCTTGAAGGACTTGGCAGAGGCGTTCGTGAAGCAATACCAGTACAATTTGGACATGGCTCCAAATCGCACTCAACTACAGAACATGTCTCAAAATGCTAAGGGGAGGTTTAAGGAGTATGCTCAAAGGTGGCGTCAGCTTGCTGCCAGAGTACAACCACCATTGCTGGAGAATGAGATGGCTGATATATTCATGGGAACATTGCAAGGGGTTTTTATCGAATGGTTGGCGTCTTGTTCAGCTACCAAGTTCAATGATATAGTAATAGCAGGCGAGAGGGTCGAGACTCTGTTAAAGATGGGAAAATTCAGGATACCGGTGCGAGCAACTCGAGCGGTGTAAGAAAAGCTTTCAACGGACCCCCGAAAAGAAGAGAAGGTGAAACCAATGCTGTGTATGGCCGAGGACGGGGCCGAGGATATAGAAGATCATATGAGCATGTGGCAGCTGTCACTATCCCTTCCAGTCTTGTGCAGCAAGTACAGACTCAACCTCAATAACAACAACAACAACAGCCACAACGTAACAATTATCAACAAAGACCTTATCAACCGAGACAAGCTCGTCTGGCTAATAGGGTGCTTGAAGCAATTCCCATGACATACACTGCATTGCTGCAGAGATTGCTAGACCTGAACTTGATACAACTAAGGACATTAGCACCACCACCACCTGGAGAGCTTCCAGTGGGGTACGATGCCAATGCTAGATGTGCATTCCATTCAGGGGTACCCGGGCACTCAACTGAGAAGTGCAGGGCGCTACATCATAAAGTTCAAGATTTGATCGACTCCAAGGCGATTAACTTTGCACCACCGCCTAATGTTACTTCAAACCCTATTCCAAACCATGGAGGGGCTATAATAAATGTTGTTGACGGAGGAGAGAAGTTAAGCCTGATTCTGAGTGTAGAAAAAGTGAAGACTCCATTGTTGGTAGTGAAAGAAAAGCTATTAAAAGGACAAGTGTTTCCGGGATGCGGTTCTGAGTGTGAAAAGTGTTTGAATTCAGTGAACGATTGTGAAGACTTGAAGGTGGGGTTGCAGAATCTGATTGATGAAGGGTCATTGCAGTTTGATAAAGTTGATAATGGAGGTGATCTTGTGTCCAATATAACTATCTACTATGATCCAGCTGAGGTACCTGCTAGAAGAGATCATGTGACTATTTATGCTCCTGAAGTCAGTCCTATTACTATTACTGTTCCTGGGCCTGTTCCTTAAACTGATGATAAAGCCATCCCATGGCATTACGGCTCAGATGTGTATGTGGAAGGACAGAAAGTGGAGAGTAAGTCAATAGCAATTGACCCGACTGTAGTGAACGTCGGAGGGGTTGGAGGTCTTACGAGAAGTGGTCGTCTTTTTTCTCCCCCAGTTCTGAGAGGAGATCCTGAGGCTGAAGCTGCGGCAAAAGGCTAAAGGAAAGCAAATAGCGACTGAAGAAATGACAAATTTTGCTGCTGGACAAGGTACCTTTGAGAAAGAAGTGGAGGAATTTATGAGAATAATAAAGAAGAGTGATTACAAGGTAGTTGAACAGTTGAACCAGACGCCGTCCAAAATATCAATTCTGTCTTTGCTGATGTGTTCTCCAGCACATAGAGAAGCCTTGATGAAAGTGTTGCAAATGGCATACGTCCCTCAAGAGATAACTGTTAATCAACTGGAAGCCGTAGTGGGAAGTGTGAATGCAAGCCACGAGTTGGGCTTCACAGATAGAGACCTTACTTCAGAGGGCCGTAACCACAACAAAGCACTGCATATTACTATGGAGTGTAAGGGTGCTGTTTTGTCGCATGTCCTGGTTGACACAGGCTCTTCACTTAATATACTCCCGACGAAAGCCTTAATTAAGTTGAATGTCGATGGAATCGTCTTGTGACCTAGTGATTTGATAGTTAAAGCCTTTGATGGGTCCAGAAGGTCTGTGTTTGGAGAAGTTGAGTTACCTGTGAAAATAGGGTCTCAAGTATTCAAGAGCACATTCTACGTCATGGATATTCAGCCCGCGTATAGTTGCTTGCTGGGACGTCCATGGATTCACGCTGCAGGAGCAGTAACTTCCACTTTGCATCAAAAGCTAAAATACGTGGTTGATGGCCAAGTAATCACTGTGTGCGGAGAGGAAGATATCTTTGTGAGTCACTTATCAACTTTCAAATATGTGGAGATGGACGGGGAGATCCATGAGACGTTGTGTCAGGCCTTCAAAGCGGTTAATGTCAGCATTTTGGCTCCGGTAGAGAGGAACATTGAGAAAGAAGGTACCTCCATTCACTCCTACAAGAAGGCTAAGGAGGTGGTTCAATCGGGAAGTGCCCAGGGCTGGGGCAAGTTGCTGGAATTAGAGAAGAAAGATGACAAGTTTGGGCTTGGTTTTCAACCTGATGGGTCCAACTGGCCTCCAAGTGGTAAAGCTATTACTTTCACAAGCATTGGGATGCTCGACCGCAACCATATCTGTGTAACAAGCAAAGGAGAAGACAGTGACTGCAACTGGGACAACTGGATTCATCCATGTGCACCCGAAGAGGAGCTCAAGAACTGGTCTGCTGAAGACAGCGTCCAAGTTACCTGGCAACCAAAGTAATGTACTTGTTTCCTTTTTTTTATCATGCTGCATTGTTAATCCTGCACTCTGCCCAAGGTGCACGGATCCATTTGTAGGGCCACCATGCTTTGAATGCATTTATTTTTCCATGAAATAAAGGACATTTTTCAGACAAATTGCGTTCTCTTTCTTTCGTTTTAAGTTTTTTTACAAAAAAGATAAAATGGCAATGTGTTTTTCTTTTGTTTGTGTGTTTGCGTCTCTTTTGAAAAATAAACAGATTCTGAAATAAGCACATCATCTGTGCAGTGTTGATCATCCGAATTCTAGTGATAACGTTCCTGCTATGACCACGCATGACTTTTACAATCCTATCTACCAAGCTGATGAAGGGGTTGAGGAAGACTGTGAACTCCCCGAAGAATTGGTCAAGTTGTTGAAACAAGAGGAAAGGGTCATTCAGCCTCATCAGGAAGAAATAGAGATCATCAACATCGGAACCGAAGATGTGAAGAAAGAGATAAAGATAAGGGCCAGTCTGCAGGCCGAGGTAAAGAAAGAGTTGATTGGTATGCTGCGTGAACATGTGGATATCTTCGCCTGGTTGTATCAAGATATGCCAGGGTTGGATACTAACATTGTTGTGCATAAGCTACCATTGAGAGAAGATTGTCCTCCTGTGAAACAAAAGTTGAGAAGAACTCGTCCTGACATGGCGATGAAGATCAAGGAGGAGGTTCAGAAGCAGTGGGATGCCAGATTCCTTGCCGTAACTAGTTATCCACCTTGGGTAGCTAACACCGTGCCTGTACCAAAGAAAGACGGGAAAGTTCGGATGTGCGTTGATTATCGGGATCTAAACAGATCGAGCCCAAAAGATGAATTTCCGTTACCTCACATTGATGTGCTGGTAGATAACACTGCTCAATTCTCGGTATTTTCCTTCATGGATGGCTTCTCCAGGTATAATCAGATTAAGATGACACCGGAAGACATGGAGAAAACAACGTTCATCACCCCCGTGGGTACATTCTGCTACAAAGTGATGTCCTTTGGTTTGAAGAACACCGGGGCAACATATCAACGGGCTATGGTCACGTTGTTCCATGACAT
Organism: Lathyrus aphaca; assembly: GCA_963966055.1. Taxonomy (NCBI): domain Eukaryota; kingdom Viridiplantae; phylum Streptophyta; class Magnoliopsida; order Fabales; family Fabaceae; genus Lathyrus; species Lathyrus aphaca. The sequence goes on from OZ014523.1 coordinate 279,460,305, forward strand.
GATACACAAGGAGATAGAGTGCTATGTGGATGATATGATTGCCAAGTCCCGAGACGAAGAAGAGAATCTGGTCAATCTCAAGAAGCTGTTTGATAGACTGATAAAGTATAAGCTGAGGTTGAATCCAAACAAGTGCACTTTTGGAGTGCGTTCCGGAAAACTGCTGGGTTTTATTGTTAGCCAGAAAGGAATCGAGGTGGATCCTGCAAAAGTAAAAGCAGTACAAGATATGCCAGCACCGAAAACAGAAAAAGAAGTGCGCGGGTTTTTAGGGAGGTTGAACTACATTTCACGGTTCATATCTCATCTAACTGCCACGTGTGAACCAATATTCAAATTGCTAAGAAAAGAGAAAACGGTCAGGTGGAATGAGGACTGCCAAAGAGCCTTTGAAAAGATAAAAGAATATTTGTAGACACCTCCGATTCTAATGCCAGTTCCAGGATGGCTGCGTATCATGTACTTGACTGTGCTAGAAGGTTCAATGGGGTGTTCTAGGCCAACATGACGAGTCTGGTCGAAAAGAGTACGCTATTTATTACCTTAGCAAAAAGTTTACCGACTGTGAATCCCATTACTCACTGCTCGAGAAAACTTGCTGCGCTTTGGTATGGGCTACTCGTCGATTGAGACAGTATATGTTGACCCATACCACATTGCTAATTTCAAAAATGGACCCTGTCAAGTATATCTTTGAGAAACCAGCGTTAACCGGAAGGGTTGCTAGGTGGAAAATGATCTTAACAGAGTATGACATATAGTATACTTCTCAGAAAGCCATCAAAGGAAGTGTATTGTCAGATTACCTTGCAAATCAACCTCTTAAAGATGACTATCAGCCAATGGAGTTTGATTTCCCTGATGAGGACATCATGTACCTCAAAGCAAAAGATTGTGAGGAACCACTTCCGGAGGAGGGGCCAGACCCTGAATCCAAATGGAAGTTGATGTTTGATGGGGCAGTCAATATCAACGGACGTGGAATTGGTGTTGTTCTTATCACTCCCGAAGGTGTTCACTTTCCCTTCGCTTCCAGAATTACTTTTGGATGCACCAACAATGAAGCAGAATACGAGGCGTGCATAATGGGAATAGAGGAGCCTATTAATCTTCGGATTAAGACCCTCGATATATTCGGAGATTCCGCCCTCCTTATCAATCAGGTTACCGGCAAGTGGTATACGTATCAAGAACATTTGATTCCTTATAGGGATTATGCCAGAAAACTGTTGACGTTCTTCACAACGGTTAAGCTTCAGTACATACCACGATATGAGAATCAATTTGCCGACGCATTGGCTACTCTTTCTTCGTCCATCAAATTCTTGTGTTGGAATTATGTGCCCAGGATTGACATTTCTAGGCTTGACGCACCAGCTCATGCTTTCTCTGTAGACGTAGTGTCTGATGAGAAACCATGGTATTTTGATATCAAGCTTTTCCTGGAAAAGCAAGAATACCCAACAGGGGCATCATCCAATGATAAGAAGACCTTAAGGAGACTTGATGCTAGTTTCTTCTTGAATACAGATGGGGTTTTGTATAAGAGGAACTTTGACATGGTCTTGCTCAGATGCGTGGATAGACACGAAGCAAGCCTGTTAATGCAGGAAGTCCACGAGGGATCTTTCGGTACTCATGCAGGAGGGCATGCTATGGCTAAGAAGTTGTTGAGATCGGGGTATTATTGGATGATAATGGATGCAGACTGTTGTTCATACGCCCGTAAGTGCCACAAATGCCAGATTTATGCAGACAAGGTACATGTTCCTCCCAGCCCGCTCAACGTCATATCATCTCCTTGGCCCTTTTCTATGAGGGGCATTGACATGATCGGGAAAATAGAACCTACTGCTTCGAATGGTCATCGCTTCATTTTGGTTGTGATCGATTACTTCACTAAGTGGGTTGAAGCAGCATCCTATGCCAATGTCACTCGTCAAGTGGTAGCCAGATTTTTGAAAACAGACATTATTTGCAGATACGGAGTTCCTGAGAGAATCATTACTGACAATGGTTCTAACTTGAACAACAAGATGGTGGAAGATTTGTGCCGGGACTTCCAGATCTAGCATCACAATTCTTCTCCTTACCGGAAAAAGATGAATGGTGCGGTAGAGGCAGCTAATAAGAATATCAAGAAGATTGTGCAGAAGATGGTTATCACTTATAAATATTGGCATGAGATGTTACCATTTGCGTTGCATGGGTACCGAACGTCAGTCAGGACATCAACCGGGGCAACTCCCTTCTCATTAGTATATGGTATAGAGGCAGTCTTGCCTTTCGAGGTAGAAATTCCTTCATTGCGTGTGATGATAGATGTGAAGCTTGATGAGGCTGAGTGGGTACGTGCTCGATACAATCAGTTATGTCTAATTGAGGAAAAGAGATTAGCGGCTATCTGTCATGGTCAGCTTTATCAGAGGAGAATGAAGCGGGCATTCGACCAACGAGTGCGTACTCGGGAGTATAAAGTAGGAGAGCTTGTGCTCAAAAGGATTGTTCCTCCAGATTCAGATCATAGGGGCAAGTGGACCCCAAACTATGAAGGACCATTCATAGTGAATAAAGTTTTCTCAGGCGGAGCACTGATGCTCACCACTATAGATGGAGAATATTTCCAATCCCCTGTTAACTCGGACGCAGTTAAAAAATACTTCGCATAAAGAGACCCGCTGGACACAAAAACAGAATTAAAGTCTAGGCAAGAAAAGGGCATCCCGGCGAGCTAAAAACAGAATAAAAAGCTCGGGCAAAAGTTAAGGAAAGTAAAAACAAATGTACACCCGCTGAGTTGAAAAGCCACATCGGACAACTCAGGCAAAAAAGGGTATCCCGGTGGATTGAAAACTCGAAAGGGCGATCCACGCAAAACAAGGGAATATGCGAACAACTGTGATCCGAGTAATCTGAACCAAATCATCGTTTCGTACAACTTGACAATATCAGAAGGATAGGAATCAATCACCTCATTTGTTCAGAAAGCAAAGGCAAGATGGAGAGTTTTGAAGACATGCTGGTCATAGCAAGAAGGAAACTCATTGGGATGTCGTGTCCATTGCCATTAGGATAGTTTATTTTCTCAATTTTATGGTAGCTACCTCTTTCCAGGTGGTTGCTTCCTAATGTAAAAACTTTGCCTATTCAGAGGCTTTTCAATAAGAGAATATTCAGTCAAAAAGTTGTGTTGTGTTTATTTTTGTTTGCAAAAATGTCCTGAATTTTTGGCAAACAAGAACATTGCATTTAAAACATGGGGATTTATTTCCTAAAAGAAAATTGACATTGCAGGGAAACATTTGAAATCCTCTTTGAGTGTCGGGTGACGATGGATGAACAGATCATACCACGCAAGTCCCTGGGGCACATATGTGTTTTCTGTTGTTGCAGGTTTTGCAGGATGGCGTCACATTCTCCTAAACAGAATTTTCTTCAGCTGAGTAAGAAAAGGTGGGGATCCCCAGCAGTTTATTTCCCCAAGTAAAGTATGCCCAACAGGAAGTGGGAGGCCCATTTCCCACAGAGTATAATTATCAAAACATTTCTGCCCAAGCATGGGATATTTGAGGAAGCATCTCCCCAGTCGTGTTGGAAGATCGTCATTCCCCGCAGAGTTTCATGATTGGAATATAATCGTCATGGAAATATTCCCCAGCACTCGTCTGTGTTTGATTTTTTTCGTCGGCATTCCCAACACTCATCTGTGTTCATGCTTTATTGTTGCTCGTCTACACTTTCCAACAATCCTCTGTGTTTGATATTCGTTGTTGCTCGTCTGCACTTCCCAACACTCGTCTGTGTTTGATATTTGTTTGTTGCTCGTCTGTATTTCCCAGCACTCGTCTGTGTTTGTCATCTGTTTGAAGCTCGTCTGCATTGTTTGGATACTCGTCTGTATCATCCCTCACACTCGTCTGTGTTAGCTTATATCCATATGTGTTGATTTGATATTTACCCTGGTACTCATCTGTATTGCTACCCCAAATGCTCGTCTGTGTTGGATTTCTGGTATTCGTCTATACTAATGGCTGATATTCGTCTGTATCATTGCCTGAAGCGCTCGTATGTGTTTCTAAGATCATCATCTGATATTTGTTTGTATCATTGACTTATGGAATTCGTCTGTGTTCTCTTGATGATCATCCAATACTCGTCTGTGTTGAAGAGGTTTGAAGTCCTGACTATGGGAGTAAACGTCAAAATGGTTCCGGCCCTGGCGTAACAGGTATATCCGAAGGAGATTCGTCTATCTCAAGCACCACTTATTAATGTTGCACCTGGCGTAACAGGTTTGCTCGAAGAAGGCTCGTTTGTCTTAGACCATATATCCACGGATAATATATGAGGAGGGTTCGTCTACCTTGGTTATGCATGTCTATCCCACAGACTTAAGTGCATCACCGGTCCTGGCGTAACAGGTTTATCCGAAGGAGATTCGTCTGTCTCAAGTCATATGTTTGCAAAGTATGTGAGGACTCGTATGTCCAGTTCCTGGCGTAACAGGATTGTTTGAAGAAGACTCGTCTGTCAAAGTATTCTTATCCCAAATAACAGTTGCAACTTGGAAGGAGCTCGTCTGCTTTTTCTTTACTTCAGTCACCAAAGCGTCATTTGGTTGGGTTTATTTCCCAGTGCTTGCATTCTCCATCAGAGTGCAAATTTCAGGTTTTCTTGGTATTTAACCACAGTTCATCTTGAACGGTCGATAGCCCGTGCTACCGACCTTTTCAGATTAACAGTTGTTTGAATAGGGGCAGCTGTAACACCCCAAATTTGCCCTCTTCTTTTTAAGCATCATCATCATACCATAGTCTTCATAAGCATATCATATTCTTGGCATCTTTGCATGGAAAGATGAGGCATAACATTCTCATGACCTAGCATTAGGCATATGATCATTTGTGGAAGGATTTGAAGCATCACAAGCTATAACAAGGGGCCCAATGGATTTTCTCAAGTCCTATGAGGAGTCTACATTGCATTCACAAGCTTAAGATTATTCACAAAAGCCCAGGAGGTGGGAAGATCATCAGGGAATTCAAGCTAGGGCAAAGCTCCTACACAATGATCCCAAATTAGGGTTTCAGTTTCAAGCATGGAAACTTTGTGACTTTGGCCACTTCATTTGGGCAAAGTCTTTCATATATTAAGAGGACCCTAGAGATGAAATTTGGTTAGAAAATTCCTTGTGGAAGTCAGATATTTCTTCAGTTGCTTGTAAATGAAGAAACTTGTCAACTGTGCAGTCTAGAAGTCAACTGTGAGATTTCAAAGGGTCCAACCCTATTTTTCTAGTCAAGGGATGTTCTTATAACATTAGAAGAGGTTTGGCAAGACTAAAGATCAAGAATCAAGAGGTTTTGAGGTGTTTTGCATTTTTGGCATATGATTGGTCATGAAATTAGCCATTTTCAGTAACCTTTTACCCTAATTTTCAAGTGTACATAACTTGATGAAAAAAGCTTCAAATGGATTGCCCCCAAACATGAAAATTGAAGATTAAAGTCTCCCATTTTTGAAAAGTACAAGTAATTTTTCATAGCCTTCATGGTTTGAGAGATATGCCCTTCGAAAATTTCTTGAATTCTAGGGCATGGCATGAATTTTAGGCCTCCTCCAAATGCAAAACTTCATGAAACTTGTTTTTAAGTGATGTTACGGGCCAAATAAGATTATAGTGCTTCAAGGCAATGTGTGAGAAGATTTGTTGCCCAAGGAAGCAAATAATTTCGTGCATGAGTGCATAGTATTTCACAAAATGCATTTTTTGCAAAGTCATGGGAAAAGCATAATACAAGCATCCAAGGGCCAGGATTTTTTGCAGTGTTGAATGAGTGATCAAATGAGGTCAGCATGTGCCAAGGAGGAGAGGGATGCATGAGTGAAAGAAAAGATCACACTCTTCTTGCCATAATGCAAATTCAGATCACACACTCTCTTCTCACGTGCCTTTGCTTGCAAATCCTAATCAGCATGATAAACACCTCATATAAAAGCTAACCAAACCCTAAATGAAAGCTAGCACTCTCTCATTTCTCATATTGAAAGTTTCTTGCACAAGAGCAATAGTGTTCGAATCTCCCTCTCCAAGCCACATCTCTCTCTTTTCTCTTCATATTCTTCTTCTACAAGCTTCAAGGATCACATTTCTCTTTTCAATCAAAGCTAAAAGTGAAGAATTGGAGAGTTACCATTCAGAGCAAGTTGCTTCGAAGATCCAAATTCAGGCTCTATCAAGCTTCCTCTGCATTTATTTTGCAAGAGGAGATCAAAGTACACAGATCTGCAGCATCTGGAGCTCTATTCTGGTGATTTTGAAGTGTTTCCATCTCAGGTATGACCTGAAATTCATGGATCTAAAACTTGGTTTTCTTGTATGCATTGTGATCTGTGAACTTTGCTGAGTATTCTACACTCTTTAGATTTGATTTTGATGCATTATTGAGTGAAATATGTGGATCTAAAGGTTGGTGTATGATGTTGTTTTGTTTCGATCCGGATTGTGTGATGATCTAATGAAAAATCTAAGGGAATTTTTGGATTCAGTGAGCTTTGTTTGCTTGATCTGGACAATTTGAATTTTTTATATGGTGTTTTGATCTTGGTTTGAATTTTCCGGTGCCGGAGCCCTAGCTCCAGTCACCGGATTCTGCATTTTTGTTTCACCTGAGTTCAATGGGGAAGATGAACGCATAGATTTTGGATTGTGTGATCTGGATGGAGGAAAACGTGACAGCACATTAAAAATGCGTGCTCCTTCTCACGTGCTTTCTGTTTTATAATTAAAACTGAATTAATCCTTGTGTGACACGCCACACCATAACTAGCATGCGCACACACACTGGCAAATGAATGATAGGACTTAGGATTTTGTTTGACTTAATCTGGTGCGTTAGCTTGATCTAGTGGCTTGTTATTTTTCCAGTATTTTTGAATATTCATCATAATTATCATGAACTGCGCAGGATCCAATGGGCCTTGAATTCTATTCGTACCCCCTATTTTAAGCCCATTGAAAATTGAACTGGAATTTCTTGCTGAACGCACCCCCTGGCATGTCTCTTTATTTTATTTCTTTTTTATTTTCATTTTATTTCCAGTTTGCTTTTTAATTTTTAAAAATAGTTTTAGGTTTTCAAAAATTATAAAAAAATTCATGAAAGGTCCTTTGAGTTTTCTCTAATTTTTGGCATTCTTATTTTTCACTTATTTTTAATTGTCACGTGGAAATTAATTGTTTCTCTTAATTAATTGTTTTTATTCCATTTTGAAACATGCTGAATTATTCATTTTCTATCTTGATCGTTATTTTGAATTTTTAAGTGATTCTTTTTGCTCTAGACTCATGATAAGATGTAGTTTATTGGTAATTTTTGTTCTGATTTTTAGAATCTTGTTTAATTGATTTTGGTCTCTAACTTGTGCATGAAGCTTTCTAACCCTAATCCATGTTTGAACCCTCATTTGACTTGCTTAGCTTCTGATTCTCATTCCCTCCTTTTGGCATGTTATTATGGTATGATTGAAGATCATTTGTGCAAGTTTGTGGAATTTTTGGATGTACATTTGAATTGTTGTGAATTTTGGTTCTTCACTTGTCCCTTTTTGCTTCTTTTGGATCATGTGTTCACTCTTTAGCTTAGAAGGGCATTTGTGCCAACTTCTTCAAGTTGTTTAGGGCCATCTTAGGTTGTTAATACCTCTCTTATCTTGGGTTGTGGTTTGTGCCTTGGGAATTTTGTAATTTGTTTGCTTTTGGAGCTCTCCCACACTTATGTATGCTCACTTCACCTCTTTTGTTTCTTTCTTCTCATGATGTGAATACTTGACTATGTGCACTTCTTCTCGTCATCTCATTTGATCCTTAGACCCTTTTCTAACATGTTAGGGTTCTGGTCTTGAACTTTGAGGTTTTTTTTTGACTATTTTGCTTTGTATCTTCTCATGTTTACTTTGTTTTGTCATGGTGATTCATATTGCTTCATGTTGAGTTGTGTGGTTCTCTTCTCATTCTTGTGCTTTGAGTTTGCATTTGGCATTTGTGTTTATGACTTCACTTCTGGTTGTGTGACCTTGCTTTGACATTATATCCACTTTGTGTTGCATTTATGCTTGTGTCACTAACCATTTCAGGGGCTTTGGTAAGTGAGAGGTGTGGATGTGATCCACACATCTCCAAATCTTATCTCTTGTCTTCTCCTTATTATTTTTTCTAACCTTGTGTTTGTTGGGCTTAGGCCTTACTTCCTCCCTCTTCTATTCTTCTTTCTTCTCTTTCTCTTCTTCTTTCTTCCTTCTTTAGGATAGTAAACCTCACTAACCTAGGATTTTCCATGCATGACAACAATTAGGATTCATTAGTCCCCCATTAGACTTTTACCTTTGTGATCCTTTTGTTTCTCTTCTCTTCTCATCTCAAAACCCTAAAGAAGACACTTAATAAGGATTGAAGTGATATCTTGAGCAATAGCCTTATCCTATGAGACACTTGTAGTCTTCCCATCTTGGGATAGTACAAGTTTGTCTTGTGATGTACAAGTCTGATCAGGATATCATCTTCACCAAGAAAATCATAAATAACACTTCTTCATTTTAAATACAAAAAACACTTAATAAGTTAATGAGTTAGTGAGCTTAAGCCCTAATCTCTGGATTCAAGTTTTGGGGATCTTCTCCTTACTTGAGGGTGCTTGTTCTATTATTCCATCTTGGAATGTAGTGACAAGTGCACATTCCATGGAAAAGAGCTTGAGTTCACTTCCTTGTGACACACTCCTAAAAGCTTATAAAAAACACAAACAAACAATAAGCGTCTTTCCTTTGGGAATTCTTTTCTCATCTCTCTTCGCTCCGTACGCGAACCTGCTCCTACTTGTCACTTTGCAAGACGGTTACGCACTCGTCGTCCGAGCCTGCAACACCTGCACATTGACATAGGCAGTTCAAGCCTGAAGACACAAGTAATCCTTTCCACCCCTAGTTTGGGGAACTACGGCGACTCTGATCCTCATTGTCCAGATGAGGTACATAGGCAGCGGGGTAGGGCCCGTTCGAGCACAATCTTTATTTTCCCTACATTTTTCCTTTTCATTTCTTTTCCAGCTCCCTTTTTGTTTCTTTTATCTAGTTCATTTCATTTTCTTTGCAGCAACTTTCATTTCTTCACCCTTTGAAACATTTTCTTTGCAAGCATGGATCCCGTCGGGTACGGCAGACGATCTGGGGTGCTAATACCTTCCCAGGTCGTAACCGACTCCCGAACTCAATCTCTTTGGTTCGCAGGACCCGTGTCCTTCCTTTTCTTTTCTTCTGGTTTGTGCAGCATTACCATTCCCGTTCCTTCGGGATAAAAATGTCTGGCTGACGACTCTACCTCTTTTTGTGCCACTTTCGCGTTTGTACCAGGATGGAAATCTAGGGAGCGACACTAGGCAAAAATAAGGGCATCCTGGCGAACCAAAAAGGTTCGGTAAAAAATTAGGGATATATATATATATATATATATATATATATATATATATATATATATATATATATATATATATATATATATATATATATAAATTGTACACCTGGCAAGTCGAAAATCTGAAAAGGTGGCTTGGGCAAAAAAAGGTATCCCAGTGAACTGAAAACCTAAAAAGGCAGTCCAGGAAAAAGTTAGGGATTAAAGTGTACGACTATGTCTTGTTGGGTCACCCATGTAACTTCAACTAGTTGTGCTACCAATATCAAGTTCAAATGGCGCAAATCAATCCAGTCATTTCTCTTCCGACAACAAAAGATGAGTTACTTGAAGATAATGGCAATAGCAGAGTTGAAACTTGATGGGATCATTTACAGATAGTTGTTTTTCCTTGTTTCCTATATTCTTTTAAATTTTCTACGACGAATTCCTCTTACTAGGATTTCTGTTTCTTTGTTCAAACTTTCCTGTTTATAGTCCACTTTCAAGATCAATACAATTATATTTCAAAACCCAGCTTTACTTTTCTCGGTTTTTACTTAAGCGTAAACGTCCATTGATTATGTTGGAATGAATGTATGCTTTTGAATATGATTGATGTTTACCAAAAAATACATATAAAATAATATTAAATTACAATAATAGCATTTCCTAAGGACTCTTGGAGGCAGGAATCCCCAAAAAAGTTCATATACAATAGAGCTTCGCAGGCTCATCCCCACAGAGTAATCTTTACAGATTTATTTCAGCGAAGTATTCCAAGTAGCCTCTTGTACTTCCAGCTCTACAAAGTCCCAGAAAGATTTCCCTTAAAGCCTGATATCCCTAGAAGAATTGACACTTAGTCAGATAAGTCTCTAAGGGGAATGTCTGTCTCTTTTATCCCCAGTCAGGGTATTTAGAAATTTAATCTTTCAATAAAAAAGTACGACGAACAGAAATCGAAAAATCCTAAGTACAACATTCCGAAGCAAGACGAGAACGATGTCTTCGTACTCCTCAACAGCAAGTCTGGATTTATTTTCCCCAACTAGCATTGTGTTACACGAAGTTACTATTGTGCTTCGACTACATAATTCATCAATACATCATTTATAACATATCATAACATATGCATACGACATTCTCATTTATGTTAAGAACGTCATGCCATGCATTACATACATCAAATGACCTTGCATAAAACTAACTTTTCCTTTTCAGGATAGTTCGTGGTCAGATGAAGATCTAGTTTTGATACTTAGTTCAGGATATTCCCTAAAGAAGATCAAAACGAAGATCTAGTTCTGATACTTAGTTCAGAATATTTTTCAAAGATATTTCAGAGATGATCGAGAAGAAGATCTAGTTTTGATACTTAGTTCAGGGTATCTTTCCCCCCAGAGACAGTTGAGAGACGATCAAAACGAAGATCTAGTTCTAATACTTAGTTCAGGGTATTCTCTAGAGATAGTTCAGAGACGATCAAGACAAAGATCTAGTGCTGATACTTATCCCAAAGTAACATTCATATAAAGTCAAACGTAGAAACATTCTGATACTCCTATCAACAGACACTTTGGATGACATCTATAAGCCCATCTCCAATCACTCTGAATGTCATCCTTAAGCCCATTCAAGCAATACAATCAACCAACAGTGTTACTTTGTGCACCGGCGAGTGTAAATTTTTGGGCATTAAGTGTTCAATCCTCTTCTACCTTCAGGTCACGAATGGCATACAAGCCAATCTAACTCCTCAGGTTTCATAAAATTGAATAGGGGAAGTTGTTGTACCCCAAAATTTTCCCTTCAATCTTCAAGACAATATGTCTTAATAGGTCTCCTAATAGTCACAAGATTCTCAATTGCTCAAAAGGATTCAAAGTTTCATCAGACAAAACCTTCTCCTAAGTAATGGATCTTAAATTAGGATTTTGAGACTCCCAAGGTAAATTGGAATTCTAAAGCCTCAAGTGGACTTCATGGTATCCCATATACTTCAAAGGATCCTCATGTCATGTTTCAAGACTTGCCCTACAAGTTTGTCAGTCAGATGCTCAAATAATAAAAAAAATTAATTAACTTGGTCAAAAAGTCAATTGTGGTCAACATACAATCAAACTTCAAGATTTTTGGTCAACATCAAGATTATGAGGTAAGACCAAAGAGGAAGTCAATTGCTAAATTCATCAAAAATCAAAAGTTGCTAAATTAGTGTTTCTTAAGGGAAAAGTCAATTGTACTTTGACCAGCTCTAACTTTCACATGCTTCATCATAAATTTCTCATCCAAAGCTCATTTTGAAAGAAATTCAATTTCCTACAACTTTGTGTCCCACAAGCCAAGGCCAGAAATGCTTCATTGGAGATATGAGTCAATACATTACAGATCCTTTAAAAAGTCAACAAAAGTCAACTTTTTCAAAAGCTCATAACTTGAACATGGAAGACCAAATTGACATGTGACTAAAAGGAGTAATTAAAGGACACCTTAAGCTTTCTAAAAAGTCCAACAACACATCCATGGGATAAAAATTGAGAGTCATGCATTGTTGAAGTTGGGAAATTTGAGGTGTATAAGGAAAATAATGACCAAAACTTAAGTTTTTTGCCAAATGGGCCCATATTTTTATAATCCAAACTTAATCATGAGATGATCCACGACCCATAAATCATATATTTTGATTTTTTATATTTATTTTATATTTTATTGGATTTAATTTATTTAAATTCAATTTTAATTAAAATAAATATGAAAAATCAATAATTTGATCCATGGTTTATTTTGGGATCAGATTTTGATGTTTATTATCATTATATGGATCTAAAATTCGTGCAAGACCAAAGAGGAAGTGTATCATAATCAAATATGAAAAAATAGAAAGATTGTAATTACCCTTGAATAGCAAATCAAATATTCTTCACCCAATCCCAAATTTTGATAAAAAATTACCTCCTCTATAAATACTATCATCTCCACAAGTCACAAAGAGAAATCCATGCACAAAGAACCCTTAAATTTTTTTCAAAAAAAGGGTAAAATTAGGGCATACCATAAAAGAACTTTGGTAGCAAGCTTCCATCAATTTTCCACATTCAAACATCCTCAAGGAGATCCAAAAGGAAATCCCCATCATTATTGAAGGTTGAAAGTACATGATGAATGACACATGAACAATGCCGCCATGCCCTCTCTTGTTTTTCTTCGCATTTTTCATTACATGCACTTTAAATTGTTCCTTCATGCATATTTGTGTTTAACTTAATGTTTAGGATCATTTGGATCCATTATTTTCAGGTTTAGGTGCAAGTATGAAGATGTGCCATTGTTAGGGCATAAAGCCTCCCTTCTTCGAATCTCATTATCCAGACACTTTTTGACCAAACGGACACCACCATTGAATTCCTAGGATCCAAATTAGTAAGAAGGGATGGTCTTGATTCATTAATACTTGTGTTTTTGTGATTTTGAAATTCCAGGTCAATTAGCTAAATGGAAGCAAAACCGTAGCTAAAAAGTGCAGGTCCAGGGAAGAAGATGATGAGGTATCACACGCGCATTGGGTGGGTGGATTTTCGTTTGATTTTGTTATTTTATTGTTTTGTTGTTTTTTACTAACACGCAGATGCGCGTAGCCTGGTGGCAAGGATGATACGCCTACAACCCTTAGGGTCTGGGTTCGAAACCCAACGCCCTCCATTCCTTTTTTTTGCCCTTTTGCTTTATTTTTCTATTTTTCAATCTTTTTCACTTATTTTCTTTTATTTTAATTAGTTAAATTAATGATTAAAACTTTTTAACTAATAATAACAATTAAAAATATATATAGTAATTCTTTTTCTTTCAATAAAAAAAGTACATAAAAAAATATATTTTTTCATAAAATTAAATTAATATTTAATTATAATAAAAAATCATAATAACCTTACTTTTTTCATAAAAATTCAATAAACTGATTTTAATCAAATTCTCCAATATTTCTTCTTCATTCATTCTTAACTCTTCCCGATTTTATTTTATTTTCGTTATTTATGTTTATTAGAACAAGTGTATAGGATTGTTAATTATTTTGTAAGTTGTGTAGCAAGTGTAAGTTGTGTAGCAAGCGCCATTTTGGTAAGTGTCATGGTGGAGGATTAAGGTATTACAATTGTAATGTAGTAGGCCATGTAACAAGGGATTGTACCATGCCAAGGAATAAATTTCAAGTGAGGGTTTATACTATGGATGCTAGAAAGACAAAAGCTGACAACTCTCTTATTGCAGGTACATGTCTTGTTAATGAACATCTTTCTCTTGTTCTATTTGTGGAGCGACACACTCTTTTGTGTCTACTAGTTGTGTGAAGCGACTCAGGTTGCGAGTTTTTCCCTTGTCTCCTCCGATGGATGTTACTACCGTTATGGACGAAACCGTTGAGACACCTCTTAGGTGTGAGAATTGTACTTTGTCCATGGATGGTAGAGTTTTTCAAATAGATCTTATTTGTATGCCCCTTAAGAAAGTTGATGTTATCTTAAGAATGGATTGGTTGTCTGCTAATTCTGTGTTTATTGGGTGTGAAGAGAAGTTGATCCTCGTTCCATCCATTGAAGTGCCTCCGAAAGATGTGTTAACAACGATCTTAGAAGGTGGTTGGAATAATAAACTTTTTATTTGAGAAAGAGAAATTTGTTTTTCTTGTCCTTACTAAAGAGGAGAGTAATGGTCAGTAAGTCTTGAATATTCCGATAGTCTGTGAATTTCCTGATGTCTTTCCCGAAGATGTCACATCCTTACCTCCGGTGAGGTAAGTTGAATTCTCAATTGACCTGATATCGGGAACGGCTCCTATATCTGTTTCCCCTTATCGAATGGCACCGCTCGAGTTAAGAGAATTGAAGGATCAATTAGAGGATTTGATGGCGAAGCATTTTGCTAGACCAAGTGTTTAACTGTGGGGAGCTCTTGTTTTGTTGGTATAGAAGAAGGACAGTGGTATGCGGTTATGTATTGATTACCGTAAGTTGAACAAGGTTACTATCAAGAATAAATATCCCTTGCCGAGGATAGACGACCTTTTAGATCAATTGAAAGTATCATGTGTGTTCTCGAAGATTTATCTGAGCTCAGGCTATCATCAGATTCGTGTGAAGAGTTCCAATGTTCTGAAAACTGCATTCAGAACCCGTTATGGTCATTATGAATTCCTTGTGATGCCTTTCAGTGTGACAAATGCTCCAGCTGTTTTTATGGATTACATGAATCAGATATTTCAAGCTTATTTGGATCATTTTAGGGTGATCTTTATCGATGACATTCTTATTTGTTCTCGTACTCCAGAAGAGCACAGAGAACATTTAAGGATTGTTCTACCAGTACTACAAGAGAAGCAACGTTTTGCCAAGTTTAGCAAGTGTGAGTTATGTATGTCAGAAGTCAAGTTTCTTGGACATGTTATATCTCAGGGAGGTGTAGCAGTAGATCCTTCAAAGATCAAAGCTGTGATTAATTGGGAGAGACTGAAGAGTGTTTCAGAAGTGAGAAGTTTCTTAGGTTTGGCATGTTACTACAGAAGGTTCATTAAAGGTTTTTCTCAGTTGGCATTACCATTGACTAAGCTTACTA
The DNA here is from genome assembly GCA_963966055.1 of Lathyrus aphaca. Lineage (NCBI taxonomy): Eukaryota > Viridiplantae > Streptophyta > Magnoliopsida > Fabales > Fabaceae > Lathyrus > Lathyrus aphaca. The sequence continues at coordinate 279,475,363 of OZ014523.1, forward strand.
GAAAGGACTTCGCGTATGAATGGGATTCTAGTTGTGTGTAAAGTTTCATGTGTTTGAAGGAGAAATTGAAAACTGCTCTAGTTTTGATCATTCTCGATCCTAACAAATCTTACGAAGTGATTTACGATGCTTCTAAGATGGGATTAAGAGGTGTTCTTATGCAAGAAGGTCAAGTTGTAGCACAAGCTTCTAGACATTTTAGAGTTCATGAGAAGAATTATCCAACTCACGATTTGGAATTGGCGGCCGTGGTGTTTACTTTGAAAGTGTGGCAGCACCATCTGTATGGAGTGCGTTTTGAGATGTTCAATGATCATAAGATTTTGAAGTATCTCTTTGATCATAAGGAATTAAATATGAGACAAAGACGGTGGATGGAGTATTTGAAAGATTATGACATTGAATTGAAGTATCATCCGGATAAAGCGAATAAAGTGGCAGATGCTTTAAGTAGGAAAGTGATTCATAGTGCTGAGTTGATGATGTTGGAATATGCACAGTTGGAGAAGTTTCAAGACTTTAATCTTCAGTTTGTTTGGAATCTGAATGGTGTGATTATGGGAAATTTGAATATCAATTCTATCTTGAGGAATGAAATTCAACAAGCACAAGTTTTAGATGAGAAGTTACAAGAGATGTTACCCCAACCGGGTTTTGTAAGAGCGTTGGATGGGATTATCCTATTCAACCAAAGAATTTGCATTCCGAATGATGATGTGTTAAAAAGAAATATTTGGAGGAAGCTCATACAGGTTCTTTTACGATACATCCGGGTTCTTCGAAGATGTATCAAGACTTAAAGAAAGAGTATTGGTGGTCCGATATGAAAAAGGATATTGCGGTATTTGTGTCTGAATGTGCTGTGTGTCAACAAGTTAAGATTGAGCACCAAAGACCAGGCAGTTTGTTAAAACCTTTGAAAATCCCAATATGGAAGTGGGATAGTATTTCTATGGATTTCTCAGTGGGTTTACCAAGTACTCAAGGTGGTTATGATTCTGTTTGGGTGATTGTGGATCGAGTAACGAAATCTGCGCATTCCTTAGCCGTTAAGACTACGTACAAGGCAAGTCATCTTGCGAGGTTGTTTACTGCTGAGATTGTGAGGTTGCATGGTGTTGCATCTAGCATTGTGTCTGATAGAGATCCAGAGTTTACTTCAAGGTTTTGGAAGGTGTTCCAACAGGCTATGGGCACGGATTTACGTTTGAGCACTTCTAATCATCCTCAAACAGATGGTCAGAAGGAACACACAATTCAAACAATGGAAGATATTTTAAGGGCTTGTGTGTTGGAAAGTAAAGGAAATTGGAAGGAACTTTTACCCTTGATTGAGTTCTCCTACAATAACAGTTACCATGCGAGCATCGGAATGGCTCCGTACGAGGCTTTGTATGGAAGAAAGTGTAGAACACCGTTGTGTTGGTCAGAAGTGGGTGAAGATAGGATTTTAGGACCTGGAGTTATTCAAGAGACTACGGAAACGATTCAGATGATTAAAGAAAAGATTAAGCAAGCCCAAGATCGTCAGAAGAGTTATGCTGACAACCGAAGGAGACCTTTGGAATTTGATGAAGGTGATCATATGTACTTGAAGGTCACTCCGAGATTGATATTGAAGGGACCGTTTAAGTCGCGCAGGTTAAGTCCGAGATACATAGGACAATATCAAATCTTAGAAAGGATTGGTGAAGTTGCTTACCGATTGGCCTTACCACCCTCTCTATCTGAAATGCATGATGTTTTCCATGTAACTCGACTTCGTAGATAATGAGTGACCTGTGTTGTAGTGCCCTTGTGTGGCTGGGCAGGGAAAGTTATCTATACATTGAGGATCGAGTGACCCGTGCTTGTCTGCTATGGCTAAGGATGGGCGGAGAAAGATGCCTCAAAGCACCTTGTGTATGCTCCGTTTTGTTTTACTTTGTGTCCCTAGTTTTATGTGAACTCGAAGTCTAGGTTTTCCCTTGACTTGAGTAGTGTCTAGTTCGAACCTTTTAGAGCCAAGAGAACTCTAAGATAGGGAACTCACTGAGATGTTTTATCTCACCCCATGTTGATGTTGTTATTTCAGGTACTTCAGGTTCCGCAAAGGGTAAAGATAAGGCGACTTGATTATCTTTTCTTGTTTGATGGCTTTTCTTCCGCTGCGGACTTTTGAGATCTTTGGATCTAGCTCTTAGACTTTTATTTTGTGAACATCTTGTATTATTTAAAGCCTTTTGTATTAGTACCTTATGTTGTAGTGGCTATATTTATGCAATGTGTTACTAAGAACTTGTTGTATTTCAGTACCAAACATAAATTTATATATGAAAAATATGCTTTGATGTATGTCTTTTATATATGGGTATTATACCGGTGAAGAAAGATGGCAAAGTTCGGATGTGTGTTGACTGCCGAGACTTAAACAGAGCTAGTCCCAAGGACAATTTTCCGTTACCTCACATCGATTTGTTGGTCGACAATACAACTCAGGTTTTGGGGTTTTCATTCATGGATGGCTTTTCGGGCTACAACCAGATTAAAATTTAGCCATATGACATGGAGAAAACTACATTCATCACCCCTTAGGGAACTTTCTACTACAATGTGATGTCGTTTGGTCTGAAGAATGCTGGAGCAACTTACCAACGGGCGGTGGTAACTTTCTTCCATGACACGATTCATCACGAGATCAAGGTCTATGTGGATAACATGATTACGAAGTCCCAAACTGAGGAAGAGGACTTAATCAACCTGGCCAAGCTGTTCGACAGGCTGCAGAAGTTCAAACTGAGGTTGAACCCGAACAAGTTTTCATTCGGAGTGTGCTCTGGTAAGCTGTTGGGCTTCATTGTAAGCGAAATGGGGATTGAGGTCGATCCTGCAAAGGTGAAAGCAATTCAAGAGATTCCTGAGCCTAAAACTAAGAAAGAAGTATGTGGTTTCCTAGGAATATTGAACTACATTGCACGGTTCATATCTCATCTAACAGCTACGTGCGAGCCAATATTCAAACTCTTGAGAAAGAATCAGGCCGTCAGGTGGAATGATAACTGTCAATTGACTACTCAAATAATATTTACAAGAACCTTCAATCCTCATACCCCCAGTTCTAGGGAGACCCCTAATTATGTACCTTACAGTACTTGAAGGATCAATGGGTTGATCCTCGATCAACATGACGAGTCTGGTCAAAAAGAGCATGCAATATATTACCTTAGCAAAAAGTTTACTGACTGTGACACAAGATACTCATTGATCGAGAAAACTTGTTGCGCTTTGGCATGGGCTGCTCACCGACTAAGACAGTACATGTTGACTCACACTACCTTGCTGATATCCAAAATAGATCATTTCAAGTACATATTTGAAAAGTCGGCTTTGACCGAAAGGGTAGCTCGTTGGCAGATGATCTTGACTGAATACGACATCCAATATACTTCTCAGAAAGCTATCAAGGGAAGCATATTATCAGATTATCTAGCTTAAAAACCGATTGACGACTATCAACCAATGAGATTTGAGTTCCCTGATGAAGACATCATGTTCCTCAAATAGAAAGATTATGAAGAACCACTCCCGGAGGAGGGGCCAGACCCTGAATCCAAATGGAGTCTGATGTTCGATGGGGCTGCTAACATGAACGGCAACGGAGTTGGTGCTGTTATTATCACACTAGAAGGATTTCACATGCCATTCACTGCCCAGTTGACTTTTGAATGCACCAACAATGAGGCAGAGTAGGAAGCTTGTATAATGGGGATCGAGGAGGCGATTAATTTGTAAATTAAGACCCTCGATATCTTCGGTGATTCAACTTTTGTTATAAATAAAGTTAATGGAAGGTGGCTTGTTCATCAACCACATTTGATTCCTTACAGGAACTATACTATGAGGTTATTGACTTTCTTCACGATGGTAAAGCTTCATTATGAAACCTTATCATCCATGATAAAAGTTCAACAGTGGAACTACTTGCCCAGAATCATGGTGTTTCGCCTCGAAAGGATTGTTACGTGTTTGCAGCTGATGGTGTTAATGATGATAAGCCTTGGTACTATGATATCAAGTGTTTTATGAAATCTCTGCAATACCCGATAGGGGCATCCAACAAAGATAAGAAGACGCTAAGGAGGTTGGCAGGTAGGTGTAACACGGTGGGAGAACTGACTTTAGTTATGTTGCGGATAGCAAGAGTCGCCACCGACTTTTATTTTATCCAAAAGAAAGGCATAAAAGAACAAGAAAGACCTTTTAAAAGATTTTTGGGTCCGGGGGGTAGGTTATGCAAAGGGAAGGTGTTAGCACCCTTTACATCCATGGTTATCCATGGGCTCTTAGTTACTTAGCTCACTTTAAAATGTTTTTGAAATGTGAAGTGTGTGAATAGAAATTTTCTTAAGTGTTTTATAATGATCCATGTACGGATGCGTATAAAACCTTTGTTTTGAAAATTTGTTTGAAATATATGAAGTGTTTGAAATGTTTTAAAGAGTGAGCAAGTATCTAAGAGGAACCTACCCTAAGTTTAAGTCTTTTCTGTTCTTGAATGTCCTTTAAATGGTAAGACTATCCCTACTATTAAGGAATAGGTAGTCATTACCTTGGATGTGAGGGACAAGTGAAGGGACATATGTTATTTAGGCAACTGTGGGGTGTATAAGCAATTCGAAGGGACTTATCATCTTTATTCGAAAGGGACAAGATCATTACGAAGGCAACATTCGAAGGGACTTGATCTTTTTATCTGTTTAAGGGACTAGATGATGTGAAATGAGGGACTTTGCTTTATACACCCTACTTGACCTTTTGTTGTAGGCAACGTGAGAGGTAACCCTAGAAAGTGAGATGGCGATCAAAGATCGACTTACGTGTGTGAGTGTACAATTTTAAATATTTATCTTTTAAATTAGTGATCTAAATTAATTTTAAAATACAAACATGTTTCACTCCCTATTTTACTAACCATAGCATTTAAAAATAAATATTAAATATTACTATTAAAATATTACATCAAGGAGACAATTACATAATAAAAATAATTAACAAATTAAATAAATAAGCAAAAATAAATAATAATAATATAATTGGGTTAGTAAAAATAATAATAATAAATCACAATATATAAATGGGGTTAGTAATAAAATAAATATCATATGAAAATAAACATAATTAATAAAATAAACAAAAATATTAGCATAATAATTAAAAGATCAATTCTTTATATAAACAATTATTTTTTAAGATTAAGAAGAAAATATAAACAATTATATACTAATTATCATAAAGTTTTAAATTATGTACGAATTATAAAAAATGAAAATAAATTATATTTACAAAATTAAATTAGCAAGTTTTAATTATTTTTAAGCATACACTAAAAACTATTTAAATAATAATTACAAATCAATTATAAAAATTAGACACATAATTAAAGTCTATTAAAAGTGACAATTAACAAATTAATATTTACAATTAGAGTTTATAAAGGTAATTAGGTTTTAAAAATATTTAGGGTTTTAGAAAATTAGGGTTATGAATTTTAGAAAAATAAAATTAGGGTTTATAATTTATTTTACATATAATTAGTGAGATTATATACAAATATATATTAATAGAAAAATATAATGAAATAAACATATTAATTTAGGTTTTAAGAAAATAATATAAATTTGAAAAGAAAATAAAGTTTTATTAAAAAGAATGATTTAGATATTTTTAGAAATTGTTTTAATTGACTAAAGAATAAAATAAAGAAATAGTAAAAATAAATAAAACAAAAACCTAAAAAAAACAGGACCTGGGATTTGAACCCAGGTCCTTTACCTGGACAAGTAGAAGCATAACCACTGGGCTACTGCAACGCAGCTGATAGCATACTCCTTCACATTTGTTTTGTTGCTGTCCTGGAAAAATCATGAAAAAAAGCAAAAGAAAATAACACAAAAGGCCTGGGGGGGATTCGAACCCAGGACCTTCTCACCACACGCAAGCACACTTACCATCCAGCCGGGAGGGCGCAACTGATAGTATAATCACCATAATGCATAATATATTAAGCCTGTTAATTAAATGGAAAAGTAAGAAAAAGTTGCTGAGCCCAGGATTCAAACCAAGGCCTTCAAGCAATACGCGCGCGTCCCTTACCACTGAGCCAACACTGCAATTGTGAAACAAAACCACAAACAATTCTAAAAATATTAAACTTAATTTTGAATCTTCCAGATGGCTCCAAGGTCTTCGTCTTCCTCCTCTGGTCCTACGTTTTTTGCTGCGATTTTACCTATGAAGTTTCCTGCGATTTCCAGTACCTACAGAACCTCCAAAATTCAACGAGCAAGCAAACATTATAATTTTTTTCTATTAATTAGGGCATTGTGATCCCCAGGGCTTACACAATTATCCTATGTTTTCCAAATTCATTTATATTAGGTTTAGAGTAAAACCCTAATTGCTTGGCCGAAACCCTAGCCATGGCAACTCATTAAACATGCAGTGAAACTCCAATTAAACCATCCAGAATCAATCAACAACTCAATCCAAACATGAAACAATGATCAAATCTTATTTATAATACACGAATATGAGAAAACGAAAAAATCATTAAGCCATGAAAATTTTGATTCGGATTCATCAATTCTTGAGGTTTGAGATGCGTATGCCTATTGCTACATGATCAGGGATGTTCAAGGAAGGGATTGATGTCCTTATTTCACCTGAAAAATCACTCAAAGTTAGAAACCGAATTTGAAATTTTGATGAACTTTTGAACTTATGACACTTATCCTTGAGGCAGAAAATTCGTGGCCTTTGCATTGGGATATCTTGTATACTTATACTAGAATGAAATTAGGTCAAGAGATTGGATCATTGTATGGATTGTTTTGATTTTGGAGATTGAAAAAGATTAGTACTTAAATTTCAAATATTCTTGAATAAGACCTTTCTATTTCAAGCCAATCTTCATCAATGTTGTATCAATTCAATCCAAATTATATTCATGACCTTCTAGAACAAAAATATATTTTAAATTTTCACATTTGATATTTTATTTAAATTTAAAATGATTTTTTAATATAAAAATCATAATAAATAAATTAAATTAAATAAAATTATGAAAATATCACATAAATTTCGTGCATGATGTCACGGAACACTTTGGGTCACAAAAAGTTCAGCCCATTTAGAAAAATTTGGTTTTAAGACCCTATTTCCTTCATAAACCACCCAAAAATTTCCCAACTTTGCAAGGGCACACATCCTTCAATTTTAATGCTATGAGGGTGTTCTTGGACATTTTGGAAAGCTTGAAGAGTCCTCTAACCAAACCCATTGGTTTCATGTCCATATCATTTACCATTCTCAAGTTATGCCCTTTTGAAGTTGTTGACTTTTTGTTGACTTTCAAAAGGACCTATAATGTCTTAGCTCATACCTTCCAAATGAAGCATTTTTGGGCTTGGCTTGTGAGACACAAAGTTGTAGAGAATTCAATTTCCTTCAAAATTATCTTTGGATGGGAAAAATGTGATGAAGCATGTGAAAGTTATGGCTGTTCAAAGTTCAGTTGACTTTTCCTAAGAAAACCCTAATTTAGAAACCTTTGATTCTTGATGATCTGAAATGTCTTTGATGAATCATGATCAACCCTTGATAAAATGATGAATTTTACTTCATATACTTGATGTTGACAAAAAATCATGAAATTTGACTTTGGTTTGACCACAGTTGACCTCAGTTTGACTTTTTAACTACTTTGACTGATTTGAACCTATCTGATCATTTGACTGAGCAAATCTTTTGGGAAAGTCTTGAAACTTGACACGCGGATTCTTGAACACATATAGGATGCTATGAAGCTCACTTGAAGTCTTGGAAGTCCATTTAGCTTGATAAAATTCAAAACCCTAGTTTATGATGCATTGCTTAGGAGGATGCATTGTCTGAGGGAATTGTCAAATCTTCTGACTATTTGTGAACTTTGTGAACTTTGTGAACTTCATAAGATGTCTTGTGAACCTCATGAAAGGTCTTGTGAACGTTGTGAACCTCATAAAGTGTCTTGTAGACTTCATGAACCTCATGAAAGGTCTTGTGAACCTTGTGAACCTCATAAAGTGTCTTATAAACTTCATGAACCTCATGAAAGGTCTTGTGAATCTTGTGAACCTTGTGAACCTCTTAGCACACAAAGTTTTGTTTTGTGAGGGAAAATTTTGGGGTGCAACAGCAGTTTTTTATTAAATCAGGATGATGTGCTTTATAAAAGGAACTTCGACATGGTCTTGCTCAGATGCGTGGATAGACACGAAGCAGACATGTTAATGCAGGAAGTTCATGAGAGATCCTTCGGTACACATGCTGGAGGACACGCTATGGCAAAGAAACTTTTGAGATTAGGTACTATTGGATAACCATGGAATCCGATTGTTGCAAGTACTCCCACAAATTCCATAAGTTTCAAATTTATGTTGATAAGGTAAATATGCCTCCCAATCCGTTGAGTATCATGTCATCACCGTGGCCCTTCTCCATGTGGGGCAACAATATGATCGGAAAGATCGAGCCTACTGCTTTTAATGGTTACTGTTTCATCCTGGTTGCCATTAACTTCTTCACCAAGTGGGTGGAAGTGGCGTCTTATGCTAATGTTACCAAGAAGGTTGTAGCTCGATTCATAAAGAGGGATATCATTTGTCGCTACAGAATACCCGAAAGAATCATTATTGATAATGGTTCCAATCTCAATAACAAGATGATGGTAGATTTATGTCGGGATTTCAAATTCGAACATCACAACTCTTCGTCGTACCACTCGAAGATGAATGGAATCGTCGAGGCAGCCAACAAGAACATCAAAAAGATAGTACAAAAGATGGTTGTGACATATAAAGATTGGCATGAGATGTTTCCATTCGCATTTCATGGGTACCGAACCTCCGTTCGCACCTCGATAGGGGCAACCCCATTCTCTCTAGTTTATGGTATGGAGGAAGTCCTACCAGTTGAAGTCGAGATCCCCTCATTAAGGATAATGATGGATGTAAAGCTTGATGAAGCTGAATGGCTCCAATCCAGGTTCAATCAGTTGAGCCTCATCGAGGATAAGCATTTAGCAGCTGTATGCCATGGACAGTTGTATCAACGGAGAATAAAATGGGTATTCGACCAGAAGGTACGGCCTCGACGCTACATACCGGGTGACTTAGTGTTGAAAAGGATCCTTCCTCCTCAAACAGATCACATGGGAAAGTGGACACCCAACTATGAGGGACCATTTGTGGTTAAGTAGGTTTTCTCGGGTGGATCCTTAATGCTGACAACCATGGATGGAGAAGACTTCTTATCCCCTGTCAATACAGACACAGTTAGAAAATACTTCGTATGAAAGAGACCTGTTCGACAAAAACAGAATAAAAGTCTAGGAAAAAAAGGGCATCCAGGCGAGCCAAAAATAGAATAAAAGTCTCGGGTAAAAGTTAGGGAAATAAACGAAACATTTACACCTACTGAGTTGAAAGGCCATATTGGACAGCTCAGGCAAAAAAGGGTACCTCGGATGATCGAAAACCTTAAAGAGGGCTTGAAACGAACGACTACGATCTGCGAGATCTGTGATTCGTCATCTACAATCAAGGATAACTTGAGGGTTAAGAATAATTCCAATTATTGTCCTCAAAAGCAAAGTACACGGAAGGTCTTGAGGACACACGGGTCATAGCCGGATTGGAACTTGATGAGATCAGATTTTCATATTGCCATTAGGATAGTTTATTTTCCTTATGTGCAATTTCCTCTTTCCAGGGATTTCTTCCTGGTGTAATGCCTATTGACGGCCACTTTTCAGTCAATAAAATTCTTTTTATCCAATTAGCTCATTTGTTTTTGTTTTCATCTACCATTGATTGATTGCAAAAACATCCGACAAACTGTGATAAATATTGCATCGCGAATACATTGATGCTTTATAATTCATGCCTAAGGATAGAACATTTGACATCCATCTTAAATGTTGAGTAACAGGGATGGTCGATTCAGACCGGGAACCTGGGGCATGCAGGCTCATCTAACTTTCTCTTTCGTAGGAACCATCTGTTGTGTTCAATGTTGTGCAGGTACAGAGAAACAAAGTCATTATCAGCACGAGGCATCAGGAGCTTTTCTTTAGTAGGTATCATTCAGCAAGATTCTTCAGCAAGTCTCATCAGACTATCTTTTCTCCAGCAGAACAAGATAAGGGAGGGCCGGTACTTCCTCAAGAAAAGGATATCATATATCATCCCCAACATGAGACTTCTCACATCTCTTATTCCCAGCAAGGGACATCCTCAACAGCAGGCGAGCTCATCAATGTTCTCTATCATCCCTAGTGGAGTCGAAGGTGAAACCTTCCCCAACTAAGTCAGAGCAAGATGATTGAACGTGTGGAAGTCCCTAAGAAGATCTATTTCCCCTACAGTGAAGTATTCCCATCAAGCAGCTGAATGCCTTGGTCTCCCCAAAAAGTCAGAGTTATGAGAACTCTCTCCATTAGAGTCGGAGGTTGAAATTTTCCTAGCGGAACAACAAATGGTTGATGATGTTCTCCCCAATCATAGAGCCTTCCTTCAACAGAGAGATATTCCCTACTGGAGTTTCCTCATCCTCAGCGGTATAGAGAAATGTTTATGCCTTGTCCTCAGTAGAACATGAAGATTCAATATTCCCTAGAAGTGGCAAAGATGATGAGAAGTCACATGGTTTTCCATATTGCACATCATTGTTCGTGACCTTCCCAAGTGAGGTCACCAATCAAAGTCCAATTTTCATTGGAATCTCTCCTCCAACCAATGGGCTTTGTACCTGAGGGATTCCCCAACAGATTGTTTCCTCGGTAGAGTATCAAAAAATCCTTTCCTCAGCAGGTCAGAAGGTTACTACTCCCCCAACACAGTTCTACGGGTGGCGTACCTCCCAATCAAGTCCAAGACAGTTCAAGACTATCCCCAATGGGTCTTCATTCCTTAGTTATCTCAAAGTCCAATTTATTTTTGGCAAAAGTGGCAGTTCAGAGCAAGTGTATCAAACATTATCCCCTGCAGAGTTTCTCCTTCCTATAGGGATTCGTTACATAAAAGTAGTGATTATTTCTTATCCAGCAGGCTGGAAGGGCTCGTTTCCTCCTCGTCAGGATATCCTGTTGCATTTGTATTTAGTAATCATCATTACATTTGCAACCGCTAAAGCATAGCATTTCTATCATTATGGAGCATTACGCCATGAAAAATTTAAACATATGCATACAGAACATAAGCCAGTTTTGGTACCTTGCACAAAATCCCGAAACGTTGTTTCTTCAATCAGGCCGAAGTATCTCCACAAAGAATGCCAAGTTCATTCCTCAGCATTGTTACTCTTGATAGTCAACACTTGTTATCCCCAGTCGAGTTATCATCCAAGTTATGATAGTCTCCTTTCAAGCTCACTCATGGTGTGTCTTGTTCACTTTATCTTCCAAGTGGGATAAATGTTTTTCGACTCTGCCAATTCTGGTTTCGTATCTTTGAGTTATCATCCAAGTTATGATAGTCTCTTTTACAGCTAACTCACGGTGTGTCTTGTCTGCTTTATCTCCTAAGTGGGATAAATGTTTTTTGACTCCGCTAAGTCCGATTTCGTATCTTTGAGTTATCATCCAAGTTACAATAGTCTCCTTTCAAGCACACTCAAGGTGTGTCTTGTTTGCTTTATCTCCCAAGTGGGATGAATGCTTTTCAATTCCGTCCAAGTCCGGTTTCATATCTTTGAATTATCATCCAATTTATGATAGTATTTTTTCAAGCTCACTCATGGTGTGTCTTGTTTTCTTTATCCCCTAAGTAGGATGAATGCTTTTCGTTTCCGCCAAGTCCGTTTCTGTTATCTTTGAGTTATCATCCAAGCTATGATCGTGTCTTTTCAAGCTCACTCGCAGTGTGTCTTGTTCTCTTTATCTCCCCAAATGGGATAAATGCTTTTCGATTCCGCCAAGTCCGGTTTCGTTATCTTTTAGTTATCATCCAAGTTATGATAGTCTCTTTTCAAGCTCACTCGCGGTGTGTCTTGTTCTCTTTATCTCCCAAGTCGGATAAATGATTTTCGATTTCGTCCAAGTCCGATTTCGTATCTTTGAGTTATCATCCAAGGTATGATAGTCTCATTTTAAGCTCACTCACGGTGTATCTTGTTCGCTTGATCTCCCAAGTGGGATAAATGCTTTTCGACTCCGCCAAGTTCAGTTTCGTTCCTTTGAGTTATCATCCAAGTTATGATAGTCTCTTTTCAAGCTCACTCGTGGTGTGTGTTGTTCGCTTTATCTCCCAAGTGGGATAAAGGCTTTTCGATTTCGTCCAAGCCCGGTCTCGTCTCTTTGCTTTGTCATCCAAGAACGGCATTCTTCCCAACATATTTCCCACAAAGTTCAAATTTTCCAGTTTATTCGGATATTCAATATCTCCATACCACGAATGTCTGAAAGCTGTTGATATCACCCATTTAGGTCTATAGTGATTGAATAGGGGCAGGTGTAACACCCCCAAAATTTTCCCTCTTATTTATCATTGTTTCCGAGTAGCTTATGCTTTGTTTCCATGCCATCCTGCATATCCGTCCATACATTGCATAAAAACATAGAAAGCATACATCATTGGTTGAGGCGTGGGGCATGTGATCAAGGGGTTTTTTGGCGACTATCGGGTCTCGGAAGGAAAATAATCTCAAAAAATTTGACCAAGATCGGATGTCCAAGGTTTCCCACCAAAAAGAATAAAAATTCAAATTTTAGTTAAAGTAACCAGGTACCTCATATGTAGTAACCGGTTACCTGTTGAAATTTGGGAAAAAGAAGCCAGGTTTTGCATTGGTAATTGGTTTCGACATAGGTAGTAACAGGTTACTTCATGTAGATTTTCAAAAATTCAAAATTCAGTTGATTGCTTCCCTCCCTTTTCCATTTCCACTTTGCCTTGTAACTTCCACCAAATTCTAGAACATTCCACACTCTTCTAAGGTAATATTCACAGAATATGCCAAGGAATATTCCAAGAATATTCCATGGAATATTCTAAGAATATTCCCACCAACCGTTAACTTAGAACCCAAGCCTCGTGTCTAAGCCTTGCACCAAACCTAGACCTAACTCAAAAGCTACCTCCTATATAAACCTTGATCCTCAAGACAAAAAGAGGTTAGAGACACAATTTTCACCATTCTCACAATCTCAATTCTCTCATTTCCCTCCATTTTCCAAACTCACACTAAAGCTTCATCATCAAGACTCTTCAGGTTTTGCATTGAAACTTGAAGAATCGGAAGCTAAGCCTCCATCATCTTCATCAATTCAGCGGATAATCGAAGAAGTTGCTACGGTTGTGGTGTTTATTTCACCATTCGGAAGCGTTTTGGATATTTCTCACCAATTTCATTTATTTTGCGCATTCGTGGATCAAAGCTTCGGATCTCCGGTATTCTCTTCTTTCGCGTATTGCTCAACATCGCAACAATTGCCAAAGCAGGCCTCCGCTTTGTAGGTTGGTGAATCTGTAATCACTTCTCGTTTTAACTTATTCCTCTTCATCTTGCCTTGTGCATTCTTCGCTTTTTCTTGCTTTTGTGATACTTTGATTGGTTTGATCATTAGAAGCTAGAATTGTGGTGTGATCGTAGTGTTAATAGGTGTTAGAATGTTGCATTTAGGTGTAATTTTCGTGCTAGGTTGATAAGCATTAGATTAGAGATTTTTGAATAAGTTGCCACTGGTTTTTGCTTAAAAATGCAGAAATATTTTATTCTGGTTGCAGAGTAACCGTTTATCTCATGGGTAGTAACCGGTTACCTATGTTAATTTTGCAGAAAATCCCAGTTTTTGTATTGATAACCGGTTACTGCATAGGTAGTAATCGGTTACCACTGAACCAGAATGAGAAATTCTTGCATTTTTTATATCCATTCCCCCTCCAATCATCATGGATCTCTAGGACATGATTTTTTAGGGAGTTTTTAGGAGCTGATTTAGTGCAGGTGCGTATAGTTTTGATAATTTTCGACATGCTTTCCGTTAGGTCCCAATTTTTGGTATAACGTTGCATATATGTTCATAGTTTGTTGTGATTGTTGTTTTCATGATTTAGCATCATCAATAGCATGATAATAAGTGTTCATGGTTCTGTTTTGCATTGCATCTGCGATTCGGTCATGTTTCGGTCTATTGTGCGCGTAATTGGAAAAATTGCATATTATTTAAAAACCGCACAATTTGCGTATTCGCATCTTTGTTGATTGTGCTTATGTGTTGCATTCCTTTCTTAATGATTCATTTCAGGTTGTTGTATTAACTTGCATGATCCTTGCATTTCATTGTGTGCATTTAAACTCATGTTTAGCATTTGAAAAACAATTGAAAGTCGACCATGTTTCATCACTGCATTTTGAAACAGAAGCTGTAAAAACATGCTGCATTTTTCTGTTTTGGTCTTTTTACACCTATTTTCATGCTGTTTGGCAGTTGTAATAGGTTGTTTGCATGGTTATTTGCATTTAGTAGTTGTTTGTGCATTAGGGAGTTGTAGTAGCTGCTGACTTTAGGCTTTTCTTAGCTTCTAAGTGTCCTTAGGCTTTGTATTAAGTCTAGTTTAGGCCATAGTTGTGATAGGACATGTTTGGTACTTGTTTACCGCTTTCCTTTTATCACTTTGGAGTTATTTTACTAACCTTTGTTTTGTAGGGGGTTGTGGTAAGTCATGTGTGTGAGAGGGTATCCTACATACACCTTCTTCCTTATCCTTTTACATTTTAACTTGTGTTCGTGATAAGCATTGGATGCTTCTTCGATAATTCACTTTGTTCATTCCCCTTTGAGTTGAACTCATCTTCAATTCATTGAAGTGAGTTGTAACTTGCTTCCTTTTTCTTTCTAGGATTAGAAAACCACATTAACCATAGGACATCCCTTGAATAAACAACTTAGGCTGAGTCTTAGTTTCCCCTAGTTTTTGTCCTTTTTTCAATTTGTGTCCTCTTTCTCATCTCAAAGAAAAATAAAATACCTAATAAAGGTCAAGCTTTCTTGTGCGCCAAGAGACTTTGCCATGGGGTATTTGCACACATTCCGTCTCGGGATGAGGTGTAGGATATCTATCATGATGAACAAGTCTTAGCATGAAGATGTCTCACAAACTACAAAATAAAAAACACTTTTTCTAAAAGACAGTAAACACACAACATTCATCTTTACTGTGAGAATTCTCTTCTCATCTCACTCACTCATAACAAGAACTCGCTATGACTTGTCTCTTTTGCAAGATGGTAACACACTCGTCGAGGTGAGCCTGCAACACCTGAGCATAGACATAAGCAATTCAAGCTATAAAAAACACAAACAAGTTTCTGCCTTAGTTAGGCGAACTACGTCAACTTTGATTCTCATTTCCCATGAGATACGTAGGCAATGGGGTAGGGCCCATTCGAGCACACTTTTTATTTTCCCTACATTTTCCCCTTTCTTTCTTTTCATTCCTTTTTCCAGTAGCAGTTCTTTTATTCAGCATTATTTTTATTCTTTACCGTTTGAAATAGACAAACAAGCGTGGATCCCGTCGGGTACGATGGAGGGTCTGGGGTGCTAATACCTTTCCAGGTTGTAACCTACTCTCGAACCCAGTTCTCTGGTTCGCAGGAACTTGTCCTTTCCTTTCTCTTAGGTTTGTGGAGCATTACCTTTCCCATTCATTCGGGATAAAAATGCTTGGTTGGAGACTCTACCTTTTTCATGCCACTTTCGCGTTTGTACTAGGATGAAAATACCAGGAGTGACACAATGCAAACAACTAATTCATCAACTTCTACTCATACTAGCACAATTCTCCAAGATTTGTCATCTGAAGTAACACAACCGAGTAAAATCCTCTTCGCAAATAAAAATCACACTCGGATAACTCAACATATAATTTCACTTCTTTCGACACTTGTAACTCAGATCTCGATTACTCATCGTGAATTATAAAACATCAGAACATTCAAACGAACAACAGATCCAACTTATCCAACGAGTATAGAAAATTACAATCCATATTCCTTACCTATACTTTAAGGCATACCAGCCACTATTATTCTCTATTTTACATCCTTGGTCACCTCATGGTCTCACATTTCCATGTACTTTCTCCTTGGACCATCTCTACAATACTTCAAGTTTCATATCAA
The DNA here is from genome assembly GCA_963966055.1 of Lathyrus aphaca. Taxonomy (NCBI): domain Eukaryota; kingdom Viridiplantae; phylum Streptophyta; class Magnoliopsida; order Fabales; family Fabaceae; genus Lathyrus; species Lathyrus aphaca. Next base: position 279,491,566 of record OZ014523.1, read on the forward strand.
TTAGATTCTCGATCCATCACGAGACAAAACTCAAATCATCCAGAACACAATTGTGAGTTTTCATACTACTCACCGATCAGTTCGGAACCTTATACTAACATCCTTAAGTTCACCTCATCTTTCTATAATGGAAACCGCATCAACTAATCAAAACAATTCTTAAGCACTTGGCTCAACTCCAACAATCAGATGTACATACCATTCTAGTTGGTAAGAAACATAAATTCCATCCAACATGATTCCTTCTACTATCAACTAAAGATTAAGGGTGATCATTTCCTTAATTTGTCAATAGACATTCGGCAATCATAACAGTGGCATAAATCATCATTACTCAATTATAGTAGTGTCTTTTCCTTATACTCAAGTCACCTCATACTGGAATCGCTACCACATCAAGTACACTCCAAATCGGTTTGCTCCAATTGAAACCTTTGTTCACGTTAAAAACCTTAACAACACTAATCAATCCTCCATCTTTCCTTTAAGCTCAGAACCTCTATACTTCATATGGTTCAATACTTGGTTCTCATTCTAATCGCAACCTCGACAGTACCATCTCAGCATCTAATTGACAGTAGAATTCCAAACTTTTTCCGACATATATTGACACCATCTCATCAATAAAACACCATCCCCTTTACTATTTAACATTTCCTAATGATATCCATAATCTAATCATTCTCATTCAACATAAGTTGCATCTCTATGAATTTCTCCGACACTAACATATTCTCTTTAATACCAACATTTTCCTTACCACGTTCAGCAAGAATCACTCAACTTCAAACACAATTATCTCATTCAATACATACCTCTCAAACACAAAATCATATTCCAAAATGAAGTAAATTTCGTGTAGATTCCTTGAATTCAAGAATCACTTAAATCTGAGTTACGAGTAAAACGTTATCGTCCTTAATATGGGGCTGGTCAAGAAATCCCGTATGAAGAATTCTGCAAAAGTTAGCACTAGACCCAAACATTCAAACACATTATAGGTAATTTCATAAGCTTTCCAAAAAGTCCAGAATTACTCTCATCCGATTAACGAGTAAAAATATATGCCCACTCCACAACACAAATACAACACAACACATACTATGCAACTTAGAAATACAACTTAGATAAATGTGATGCATGCGGTACCATTGGAGCAAAACTCCCAACTTATAAAGTGCTAGTTTATCGGGGCATCAACAAGACATAAGCCTTAAACTTCAACTTTTTGCCAATCTAGGCCAACATGGTGTGAGCAACAGCCCCAACATAAATAATGATATGATATGCGACTCATCATGATTATCAACAACAACAACTGATGCAACGTAACAACATAGAAACATTCAACGTTGGACATAAGCTTACAACTTATCATCATCAACTTATAAACGTTGGCCAAAGGCCTTTAATCACAACGACCACTAAATATTTGCTTTACACCTTAATAACAACAACAACTACAACAAAACAACTTTGGCTCTCCGCCTTAAATTCACAACAACAACAACAACCAAACAACATTTGCTCTCCACCTTAAATTCAATTCTTCAACTAAGACAATACGAAAACTTAATTCTCAGCCAACCACTTATCAACATATACCACTTAATCCTGACTCACAGTCACTTAACTATGATTATACTAAATCATCATAGTTCTACGAAACAACTTACTTCGATTCAATTCCAATACTCAATCCCTTCAACCATCTCCGACTAAATTGATTAATTAATTTGCTATACTCTGTCACTGCTTCTTATCACTAGCCTACTACTAAGCCTCTATTGATTCTTATCAGTGACCAAATATTAAACCTGCTACTAAGTCTAATGTGCTCGTAAACCGGGACGAACCAACTTATTAAGCAGTACTAGAAAATCCACGTATTCGACATAATTATAACTGAGTAAATTCATCAACTTATCTACTAATTTATACAAACTACTCCGACAAATTTCAGCTTATTCCGGACAACTAACTTTTCCGCTTAATTCCACTTATTCGACTAAATCAGCATTGTTTTACACTCTAGTATCATTTGCAAATTGATCCTACTACTTCTTCTACTTTTAACTCACTACTGAAATATTTTTCTTGCTACTTGTCATTAAATTAACACTCTGCTACTTCATGACAGCGACCAAGTTATTAAAACCTGCTATTAAAATCTACCCCATTGTTATTTAATTAATCTACTGGTAATTCATCACAACACTATTAATTATTTACATCAATTATATTCAACTAATTTAGGTCTGTGATTATTATTCAATTATGCTCCTGCACTAAATTGAACTTATAAGTAGCAAGCTAGACCTCCCAGACGAAACAACACGACAAAAGCAACTTCCCATCATCCATATGTGATGAGCGTCACATGTACATGCCCATCATCACTAAGTGTGACAGTCGTCTTAAGGGAGTGACGGGCATCATAGACCCCAGACGTTTGTAACAAAATTCGGGGACGGTCATCCCCCTCTCCAAAATCTTTGTTCTCTCAGTCACTTTCGTTCATCCTTTTCTGTCTCTGTAACATTAAATTGTATATCTCAGACCAATTATCCAACCAACCCAGTACACCAATCAACATCGACATAATATATTCATACACCACAATCCTGACTAATCAATTTATAATTAATTCAACAACACATATTAATTTCTTTATTTAATCAATAACTTATCAACTAAAATAACGTATTCAACCACACAACATAACAACTGATAGCATGATTCATAAACTCGATTCCACATATATTCATCATATAACCCGATTATAAAGTTAGAATCCCACCCTTACCTTTGGATTGAAGGCGACTCTAACAATTTGATCGGAACCCTAGCTTTTCCTCTCCTAAGCACTTCTTGTAATCTCTTGTTTTCAACTTCATGTTCTCCATTTTTCACTGATAACTCCTTCCCCTTTATTTTAATTGTTTTTATAATGTATATTAAATCCTCAATAATTCTTATTGGACTTAAACCATACACCTCCCACAACTACTACTCCAACTCACTATTAGGCCCACTTATTAAGAATAAAATAATTCTACTTATTATTCACAACTTAATCAACTTAAATCCTAATCCAACTTATCAATACACAACTTAATTCAAATTGATCAACTTTAGCAACTTAATTCCACCAAAATCAAATTAACAACTCAACACAATACAATTCCGACAAATCAACACCAAACAAGCGAAAATATTTAATTAAATAAATAGTTAAATAAATAGGGCGTTACAAGGATCCTATCCCTTTACCATAGGCCTTGACATCTATGGATTTGAGAAAGGAAACCATGCAAGACTTCCAATAGTCATAATTTGTTCCATCAAGAACATATGGTTTGTTCACCATTCCTCCATCCTTGTCCATTGTACCAGAAAGTACCGTCCTTAAATCTCACCCAAAAACAAAATAGAGTGGAAACGCTCTAATACCAATTGAAATTCTAGTGTAACAGATCTTAGATGTCCCATGAGATGTTGAGACAACTAATATCTGCTTTTAGCACACAATGAACAAGATGAAAACAAAATAGTGTTGTAGAAAGTAAATAACACACAATCAATTGTTAACCCAATTTGGTGTAACTCACAAACTCTATGAGCTTTCAAGCCAAGAATGAAATCCACTAAATAGTATTAACTCTAAGTGTAACAACCTTCGGTTTCCAAATTTTCACTTAATAACTACCCGTGCTATATTTCTACCTAAATCCTCCAAGGTATGAGAACCTCCTCAATTCCCTAACAATCACCACATGATCACACTTATTCTATGCTTAAAAGCTTAAGAGTTATCAGCACTTTACAACTTAATAAAATATTCTAGCTCTTAGCATCAATACGATACAAGAGAGGCTCATAAAACACCAACCATAATACTCACTATTATCATTATTTGTTCTTATTCAAAACTATGGCTAATCCATCATATTTATAACTATAAATCATACTGGATTTTGGACATCAAATCCTGCAAATCTGGTTGCACATAATCTTCAAAATATTCTTCAAGAAAATAGAACATTAAATCCTTAGTTCCCAAAAAAATGTCTCCATGATTAGCAAACTTCAAATATTCAATTCCAAACTGAATTGCTGAAAATCTTCACTCTTGGACGCCAACTAGGATCACATAATATTCAAAGAATATTCTGTGATTTATATTTAAAAAAATAGTTTCCAAAACTGTAATAGACAAAGATGTTGAATAACTCTGTTAGGATATCTTATCCTACATCTTGCAAAACCTGTTATTCTTCATAATAAAACATGTTCTTTTGCATGTTAGGACATCTTGTCCAACATGTCACTGTCAGATTAGTTTAACCAAAACTAATGCCAACACCAAAACTGCAGAATCAACAATTTCTAAACATTTAAGGCAAGACAAAAGATGGTAATATTTCGTGTTTATATATTGTGGCAATAGGTATAGGACAAGAGCTAGTTCCAGAAGAATTAGAAAAAAAACATATTTTCCCCTGATATGTCACACTCTATCTAAAAAAGAAAAATAATAGTTTTTGCGAGTGTTTGTATGGTATCAAAGTTCCCCATGGGTACTCATCAAACATCAAAAAACTTGTATCAATGAAAGCTCTCAAGTTAATTGACTTAAAATGTAATGGTTTTTATGTCTTTATGCAACAACTTCTACCATTAGCTATATGTGACATCTTACTTAAAATGTAAGGGTAACTATAATCAGATTGTGCTTATTCATTAGTGCTATATGAATTGGAAGATGAGGCTGCAATAATCGTGTGTCAATTTAAGATGTATTTTCATACATCATTTTTTAACATTCTGGTTCACTTAATTATTCATTTATACATGGAAATCAAATTTTTGGTCTAATTTATTTAAGGTGGATGTATCCAATAGAGTGATACATGAATATCTTTAAAGGATGTATGAAAAATCATCACCGCTTAGAAGCTTTGATCGTTGAAAGGTACATCATAGAATAAGATGTTGAATTGTATTCAAACTATTTGTCTGAAGCAGACTATATAGGAATTCTAAAGTCTCGCCATGATAAAAGATATGCAGGCAGATGTAGTCAAGATTTAAATGTTAAGTCAATGGCTAGGGATGTAGTTCTTTAATCATATTTGTATATATTTAATAACATTGATGAAGTTCAACCTTACTTATCTGCTGACAAAAGAGTTATCAAGGAAAAATTCTCCAAGATGAGTGACAAATGTTTGTTGAAATAACATAACAAGAATTTCATAACCTTGTTTAATGAAAGGATTTATTATGATGGGGGTGCATTAGATATAATTAAATGGATACCAAATATGCCTAAACTTGATGTAGTAAATTTGACTGCATACAATATTAGTAAATTTTTCTTTTATACAAAATCAAAAGGATGATCGTAGTATAACGCAAAATAATAGGGTTATGGTTGAGTTTTAATCCATGTACGTCTCTAGTTCCAAAGATAAGAATCATATAATGACATCTAAATCATATACTTTGGGGCCATTTAGGATATTGATCAAGTTCTAATCAAAGTTACTTTATATAAAGGGTAATCTAACTTGTGCCCCAAGGACACGAGTTAAGAGATAAATATAGTAGTAATTTATTGGAAGTTGTGTGTTGCATTTAATGCAAGTTTATAATTAATAGTTTATTACTTTTTTTCAATATGAATTTTTTATTTGTGATTTTTTTAACATGTTCCTCAATGACACACATTAGCATTACCCTTATTTAAATGCAAGTGGATTGGCAGTAACACTGATTTTAAGACTAATGAGTTAGGATTCTCATGGGTTGAGATTTGCATGGAAACCTATATGAACGAATCATTTATCATGGAATCCCAAGAAAAATAAGTGTTTTATGCCATTAACCCCTAAGACAAAATAATGACAATTGTTCTCCATGGAAAACACATTCTCCATAGTGATGAAAATTAAGATTTAAATTTTAATATTCCCGAGACCCCTTTTTTCACAATACACATGTCTACTTCATATGAAGAAGTTGATACAAATAATGTGCATGCTATTTGTTATGATCATGAAGAAAACATATGGAGAAACTAAGCAAATATTTTTTATTGTTTATTCATAATTTATTGTTTGTTATAATTTCTAAGAGGTTTTACATGTGTGGCAACAAGTGTTACACTAACAAGTATTATTATTTCAAATTATAAGTATTTAAACACCAAAAGATGTCTGGTTACGTTGTGCATCTTACTTTCCAAGAATAATGAATCAAGGGCAAGATAAGTGTGTATGTTGGTTGTTTACTTGTTTGATATAATGATGTGTAAAAAAGTATATCATTTTGGTTCCATTTTAGTTTTGATGTAAAATTATATATTTTGGTTGTCATATTAATTTTTATTCACAAAGTATTGTTGATGTGTTTTATATATTCATTTTGATTCACAAAAATTCAATTTATAATAATGAGATTTATATAAATTAAAAAATATATATTGTTTTAAAAAATAACATATATACTTCACTACAGTTGATTCTCGGTTATACACAAGAACTGTGGTGGAAAGGTTGTGATACGCGCCATTTAAAAAATATCAAGAGGTATCAAATCTATCACTTTTTTACTTTTTATTATGGTTAGATATTGCAGCCGAGGTGAAAGTAACATGCTATTCAATTTATTATCACAACCAATAGTCAACTACCTACCTATCTTTGGAATATACTATCAAACTCACTATATTACCCTTTTGAACAAAATAATTTTACACTACATAACAACCTTAATGGTAATTGATTAAATCAAAATGCATTCACCAGTTAGATGTTTTCATTTGTACACATGTCAAGATATTTCCAAGATAATTTTCATTCTCCCTCTCTCTTTCATTTTTCAAAAATTTCAGACTCATTCTCTCTCTTTCACCCTCTTTCTCATCTTCTCCCTCTCTCTCTCTCTCTCTTTATGTCTCTCTTTCACCCAAAACCCTAAATCATTGTCGCCATATCTACGGAAGTCACCACCTCCATGTTTTCATGGAAACGCATAATCTCGTCCTTCTCCTGGCGATTTCTTTTTCCTCAATAATTTCACGAATCAGTTGTGCTGCTCAAGGATATATGCGTTTAACGAATTTGTTTTTCTCCCTCTTTCTCGTCTGCCCCTTTTCTTTCTCTGTGTTCCTTCGTGTTTTCAGGTAGGGTCTCTAGTTTTCCTCTGCTTGAGCTTCAGCACATTCAACCATCTTCATTCATGTAAGTATCAATTAATTTAACCTTGACCTTGTATTTTTACATTAAAAATTATATGTTGTCGTGTATTGTTTTTTTGTTGTTTTTCACCGAAAATGTTGTTGTTTTTCCTAGAATCATGGAATCACATATTTATATGCTTTCGTTTGATCATGGAACCGTTTTGTTTTTCATGTTGTATTTAATGATATTTTGTGCGTTTAGATTTGTGATGTTTTTTTATTTTCTACTTTCTTTGTCGTTGCTGGTCTATGTATATTTGAATGTTTTATGGTTCCGTGTTGTTGTTATTATTGTGTGTTGAGGTTTTGTTGATGTTGTTGTAAATATTTAAATGGTGTTGTGTGTCTTAGTGTGTTTCATGGTTGTGCAAAGTTTATTTTTCATGTGTTATTGATGTGTGTTCATTTAATATTTTTGTTATTATCTATGTTCAGTTCTTCCAGATACCATGTAAAGACAACCTATTATGATATGTGACTTGATGCCTGAACATGACGTATGAAAACTAGCTATTCGCGTTATTGATCTCTGGGTTGTAAAGGTACAAAATGGTCAGCAACATCTTAAATCTATTATTCAAGATGGGAACAAGATTTTCAATGAAATCACTTCGGTAGAAACAGATACCTATGTTCCATTCACTTGTAGATCTTACAAATGAAGACAAGCAAACTGCTGATAGGGCCGTTTTTTTGTCATTCAAAACCAGAATCACTGAGCTCCATTGAAAGATAAGCTTTTGAAACTTTTGTTAATACATGTTTGTACTTTTTAAAGCTAATGTTCCGTTGTAATATATAATGTAATCTAATACATGTTTAGATATTTTTTCCCTGCATTTCACTTCCTTATGTTCATGCTATTCATGTAGATTCTATCTTACCTTGGAAGATCATGGATGATGTTAAGCTAAAAAACCAACCAATCAGGTAAAGTTCAATTATAATTAGTAGTCTGTTTTTTATAATCTTAATCGCGTTAACAATGTACACTGACAAGGAAAATCCATGAGGTTCTATCGTGCAATAAGACATGCTTATGTCCAGATGTACATGTGTTGTTGTAACACCCCAAAATTTGCCCTCCTATTTTTATTATTAACCTAATTGGCTCGTGTTTGATTTCATCTGCATTGTTTAGTAGGCCATCACTTTGTCTTTGTTCATTGGGATGAAATCACTAAAACTTGGGATCAGGTTTCTTTTTTTGGTGATAGGGATTTTTCGGTTCCAAAAGTGATTCATTTGGTTACTACACTCAATGCAAGGTTGAGCTCTCGTTATTATGATCACTTTATCACCCAATGTTATCTCTTAGAGGCTTCAAGAAATTAGACCTTTTATCATCGTTCTCAGTGGAAAGAGCCATGGATTAGGTTGGTTCATCACGATCTAAATGATAATGAGAAAACTTGAAGATTTGTTGCAAGCATGGCCATTAATTTCAATTTAAGTGAAGTATTAATGATGTCTAGTATTCAAGGTCTTAGCGTTCAAATAAATTATGAGTGATAGTTGGTGTCGCCATCCATTCAACATTGAATTCAAATTTGGTTTATCATGGCGAAAGAATCCAATTTTTATTCAAAATCCAAGTGATAGTTGTGCCATATAGGTTATGTTAGCAAATAATATATTTTGTTTCTTGGGTCCAAGGAATAATGCAATTTTGTAGTCATTTATTCTAAGATATATGAGGACTTAGGTAAGTTTGGAAGTGGCAAATAAAAAAGTATATTTCAGCCAAGAGAAGAAGAAGAAAAAAACATATTACATCAGTCAAACTTAAAAACGGTTTGAGTTATTCGGGTCGAAGTCACCAAATGTGCAGCTAGACAATGGAGTTCGAAATCCTTACAGAAGAAATGTGATTTGGACCTGTTTCTTTTATGGAAAGCATCATTAAATACGCACAAGTCGGAATAAAAGCGGGAGACAAAGAAGAAACGCTTAGAAAGGCATATCAAATTCAAAAAATTCATAAAAAAGGAATGTTTTCAAAAGAATACAATTACACAGCCGTAATGAGATTCATACAAGAAAAATCATTTACAAATTTTTCAATAGAAAACTTGTTACAAAAGGGATCAGAAGAATGAACTTCAAAACAAAAAATATAATAAACTCTCACAATTTTAACTGATACCAAAACTCAATAATAGTTGTGATGGCCAACATAATATGGAGCTGAAAAAAAGCATCAGTGGCAGGATGTTAATAATCTCTCCAACCGCATCAGTATTTATCCCGCAACATCGCTGAAAACTCAACAATTTTGGACGGAAATCTCCCTTCAATCCCTTATTCTTACTTTCATAACTCTGCAAGTACCTACAAAAGAGGAAAGATTCAGAACTCAGCATACATGATAGAAAGGGATTTTAGAGTCCGGAACAGGAAAGGTTTTGAATGAAATGTCAAAAAGCTGAGAGAAAACTACAGATGAAGTCGGTTACAACAAACTATAACTAACCTATAACAGAATTCCTAACTGTTATAACAGATTTCTTAGCTAAAATTCATTGGAATTGTTGAGAAAAAACTCACCTTTATAGAGTTCCATAAAACCAGGATTGGGGGGAGTTTTTTTGGGCTGGATTTTCTTTGGCTCTCATTCACTCTTCTTCACTTGATTCTCCATTCTCCTCTTAACTTCTTCATCACCTTCATCCGTCAACTTCTCCTTACTCTAACAGCATTGTGTCTTCACTATCATCATCAACAACTTCACCGTCAATCTTCCTCTCTTGATCCCTCTCCAACCACTTCACCATTAACATTCATCATTAGGTATCAATCTTCCATCTTCAAGAGTGGACCTGCAACTTTCGCAAGTAATGACCACCACCATTCAGGATCAAAAAATTCAAGAAAGATATGGCTGAATTTGAAAACAAGAAGCGTAAAGAGTCTTATACCTCTCTATCATCACCTTTTCCATCGTCATCATTGGTCCGCATAGCCTACCGCAACAACCTGCGAAATCGATACGAAGTTGCACAGGTTAGTGAAGCTGCATCAAGAACGTCCTTCAATCATACTTCATCCTGAATCTTCATCCCTTTCGTCGTCAATCTCTCCCATTCTTCTCAACTGTGAACCTGCAATCAAAATAACTTTCATCAGTTCGCAACCTATAAAAATTCAAAGCCAGGATAACGCAAGAAGCATGACAAATGGATTCGTGGAATCAATAGTCCACACCAGCAACAGGCCATCATCGGTTTGCACAAGGACTGGGATTCGCGGCGGAGGAATTTGATCCAGGAGTTTTCGACGCATCGGCATTCCGTGACGTGCAGGCCCAAGGAAACAGAGTCAGCCTCAACGACATACGGCAAATCTGCCAGTCACAACAAAGAACCTGCACGAAGCGCATTTTTTAAGAGAGTTCAATTCAACAACAAATTAGCTTGCGAATGTCAAGACGAACGAGCTCTTGAAATGTACCTGATTCTTTTCACTCGACATTGAAGAAGTGCTTGCGTCTCCATCGCTGAAGCTTCAATTCAAGGTATGAGCTCAAAATCGTTTACGCACATGAGGCCGTAGTCATATATTGTGTGTTGTTCTTGACTCTCGAGTGAGGGTTTGAGATTCTGTGCATATGTTGGCTTAGGTTAAGAAGTTGTTAACAGTAGAGAGGTTATGAGCTTCACCGTCGAGGGTTTTGTTCCCGTATTTCGTTCACGGCAGCGTTAAGGTTTAGATGGTTAAGGATTTGAGAAAAGGATGGTTAGGTTACGATTTTAGGGAGAAGGGATATCCACCGTTTGATGGCGGCGACGCCGTATTCACAAGAAGGGAAGGGTGGCTGCGCTGAGGCAAGAAGAAGGGGAGAGGTTGAGGAAGAAAGGTGGGCTAGGGTTAGGTCACGTTATTCTCAGCTTTCTTTCTTTCTTTTCTTTTTGTTTTTTTAAAAACTTCTTTTATTAATTTTAATGGAGAATTATTATTCATATTAATAGAAATTAAAATTGGTTAATGGTGTCATTAATAAGAGTTAACAACTATAAGTATATTCAAAATATATTTAATCAATCATTCAAATTTTTGTCTTTTCTTAAGATTGGGAGATAGTAAAGGATAGTGGGCCTAAGTAATTGCTATTCGCACCCTTTAAAATTGAGCCCAGTACATTTCAACTACTAGGTATTCATATTTCTACCCCCCAGACTTCTGCGTTTTGGGCCTCTTTGCGTCCCGCTATCTGCACCCCCAGCGCAGGCCCATTTGTTTTTTAACTTATAAAAATTTCTTTCTTTCACCTCCCCCTATATTCTCATTTTCTTTCCAATTTCAATGTTATGCCTTCTTAATTTAATTCCACAATAAATAGTAAAACACGTATTAAAATTCTATAAAAATTAGTGTAGAATATTAACTCAATTTTGAACTTGTCCCAATTTTTGTTTTCTGAAATTAATCATTTTTAATTTAATTTCGAATTTTCATTTAATTGGTTTATATTGAATTTCCACTTAGACACATAAGTTTGTGCAATTTATTTATGCCACTTCCCGTAACATTTTTGGTCCATTCTTTTTGCTATGATTAGAGGACAAATTGAAGTACCTATAATATTTTTGGTGTAATTTTTAGGGCATTGTTTCTACTGTTTTGGTAGTATAACTTGTATAAGTTTGTGATTAAACTTTAGTTAGATCTAGGTTACCATTTGCCTTAGTTAGAATAAGAATTTTTTTTAGAGATTTTTTTACACAATGCTATAATCAGGTTTAAGACCTTAGGAATTTAATTTCACATTTTTTCATGACTTTTAATATTTTTTGTCATTTTAATTCATTCCTTCACATTATGCATATTCATAATTCATATCATTCACTAACTATTTGTTTTTTTGTGCAAGGTATGTTTTCAAGGATTGGCTTATTGGACTTGGATATTTTTATGCCTTAGTTGTGTTTTATACTTTGTGTACTTTGTGATGTAATAGCTTAGAATTTGTATGCTTGTATAGTTTCCATAAATAGGATAGAAAAGATAAAACGAATCGATAGAAAACCAAAATTTCAAAAACAAATAAAGTATTCGATCCAACGTCGAGTATACTTTCAAATAAATAAATAAAGTTCATATTATTTTAGGGTTCCTCGATTACCATCGTTCCATTCCATTCAACCAAAATCAAGCCTTGTATGTTTCACACCATAAGTCGTACGTCTTAGCACCACGCAACCGACCCACCCGGACCATTGTTCCATCCCGTTTACATTTCATTCACGTTTTTACCTACCATGACTTAGGAGGACCATATTGCAATATTAACTTCTTTTGCTTGCATGTTTAATCTCAGTCTTATATCTCTTAGGTAGATTTAATTGCAAACCTCACTAACCATAGGTTATCCATGAATTCAACTGATTTAGGGTAAGTCTAGTTTCCCTTAGAATGTTTACCTTTTATAACTTGAGTCTCTTCTCATCTTAAAAGAAAATCAAAAACACTTAATAAAGGAAAAGGTGTACAATGCGCCACGAGCCTTAAGCTACACGGGAAATGACTAGTGGAGGTCTCCTTCACTCTTCTAGGATGCTTTACAAACGTTCCATTGGGGGCGATCTTGGAAAGTATTCGCTCCTGTGTCAGAGTCTTTAGTGTTGTACATTCAATAAACACAAATTCAAAACATTTCTTATAAAAGACAACAAACAAAGAAGTCACGTCTTCTCATCTCACCTCATACACTTTGCGGACGAACATGACTTGTCTCGACAGTTCAAACAGCGATACGGTAAACACCCTCGAGTCAGAGCCGGTAACACCTGAGCTAGAGCTATGGCAACGTCATCCTAAAAACCACAAACGAGTGTAAGCCTTAGTTAGACGAACTACGGCGTCTCTGATCCTCATTTATCCCGATGAGGTACGTAGGCAGTGGGGTAGGGCCCATTCGAGCACAATCTTTATTTTCCCTACATTTTTTCCCTTTATTCCCATTTTCCAATTTCATTTCTTTTCTCATTTCCATTTCATTCCAGATAGCTATTCTTTCATTCGAACAACATATTATTTCTCACCCTTTGAAAACAGACTTATAAGCGTGGATCCCGTCGGGTACGGCGGACGGATTGGGGTGCTAATACCTTCTCAATTCGTAACCGACTCCCGTATCCAGATCTTTGGTTCGCAAAGGCCTCGTCCTTTTCCTTCTTCCTTAGGTTTGTGCAACATTACCTTTCCCATTCCTTCGGGATAAAAATGTCTGGCTGGCGACTCTAACCTTTTTCGCGCCACTTTCGCGTTTGTACTAGGATGAAAATCCCGGGAGCGACAGCTGGCGACTCTGCTGGGGAATTTTAGAAATTCTAATTTCCCCTTTGAGAGTCAATCCTAGCGCTTGTCTGTTTCTGTTTTCTTTGGGTGCTTATTCAGTCGTTGTTATGCTTTAGCTTAGCCTTACTGTTTTGTTTACAGTTTATCGCTTTCCTTTACAGCTTTATTTACAGCTTTCTGCACTTTACTTTACTGTCGCATATACTGGCATATACTGTACTGGCTGTTCTGGTTTTCCTTGGCGGGATGGGATTATTGTGAGATAAGCCAAATACCCGGCTTGAGTATACACATAGGATTTAGAGTGGGCAGTCGTGTGGCTTGCGTGGTCTTGAGCACGCGTAGTTTTCACGAGTCCCACACCCAGATCAGGCTCTCTTGGGATATGTTCTATACTGCCTAGGCAGACCATAGAATGTTCCCACCTGAGCTGCTAACACTGGGAACCGATCTTCGAGGACCGTAGTGGAAACAACCCTCTCCAGTGGTGACAGTGGCAGACCACATTTCGTGGCAAACCCATTCGCACCCGAGGGCCCACTAGGAAATCGCATAGGATGACCTTGTTCTCTCGTAGGAACCTGGTTAAAGCAACTGGTCGTATGACGGTAGTATTGTACCCTTCAGGATGAATGTACTATTGTTTCTCGACTTCAGTGCTTGAAGCCGGGAACTTATGAGGGATGCTTGTTTTTCCGGAATTCAGCTGAGGCCTCCCTGAGTAGTACATAATGCCAAACCGATTCCCTGATTTGGTCATGAGCCATTTCTCGGAAATGGTGAACGTATTATTGCTATTCGGCTTTGAGAGTCCGTGATGTTGACCCGTAGTAGCAATACCTGTGAGATTGGGAGGGATTTACAGGTTTGCAGGAAAACTAAACCTTCAACCTACCTTGTTCTTGATACTTGGGTTTTCTTCTACTTGTGATCTGATGTTCTTGATAGTCGGTATTCAGGAAAAATCAGAAGGCAGTACAACAGTGCCCAGTATATGCAGCAGTGATCACATGCCATTGCATTGCATTACATCATCCGCATACTTGCATTCCTAACGCATGTTTATTCATTTGTAGGGCTGCATATTACATCCTTGATTTCGGTTGTGGGTATTGATCTATGAGCATGGAACCCAAGAAGAAGACCAAGTGTATTATCTCCTACAAGGTTTATCAGCCTGTTGTGAAAGAAATTCTCAAAGTGAAGGCCTTAGCTCCTCCAGAAGTTCTGAATGTCTTCAAGCAAGATTACGGGTGGATTTTGTATTTCATAGAGCCCATCAGTGACTATGCTTTCAGAGGGATGCACACCTTGCTACAGTTTTATGATCCACAACTCAGATGTTTCGTACTTTCTGATTTCGTGTTGGCACCTACATTAGAGGAGTATTCGAGCATCCTGAGAGTTTCCGTGAAGGACTGTGCACCATTCTTTGGGACCAAGATTGATCCCGACTTCAAGGATGTAGCAACTGCTCTTTATTTGAGCAAGTCATTATTGGAAGACCGGATTGATAGCAAAGGAGGCTTCCGAGGATATCATTTGAGTTTCTTGTTAGATGAGGCTACCAAAGCAGCTGAAGCAAAAAGTTGGAGTACCTTCAATGCGATCCTAGCTTTGTGTATCTATGGAATCACTTTGTTCCCGAATATGCCGAACTTCGTGGATGTTGATGCTATTCGCATTTTCATAGCAAAGAATCCTATTCCTACTCTCCTAGGTAATCTCTACCACTCTGTGCATTATAAGAATGAGAAGCGAAGGGGTGGAATGTTGAATTGTTGCGCGACTGTATTCTACAAGTGGTTCACACGCTTTCTTCCACAATCGGGAGCTTTCGAGAAGACGAAGAACACTCTTGAATGGTCTGAACGATTCATGGGTTTGCAAGCAAAGGACATTGTCTGGGTTAATCAGGGTTTGCGGTGCATTGACATTCTTCATAGTAGCGGAGGATTCCCTAATGTTCCATTGATCGGGAGGAAAGGGGGATTAATTATAACCCTTCTCTCACGGTTAGACAGTTTGGGTATGCCTTAAAGGAACCACCAGCTGATGTGGACATCACAGAGTCTTTGTACTTCCAATCAACGGATGGATTCGAGATCGCTCAGAAAGCTTCTAATGCTTGGCATAGTCAAAAGATAAGAGGAAAGAGGACTTTAGGAGTAGGGAATTGTCGAATGTATCCACCGTTTGCAGAATGGTTAAGAGAACGGGTTGAAGTGTTATTGTTACCATTTGGGCCTGCGCCTCTTCTATATCCCACGATCATTGAGCAACCTACCACAGTTAGCATTGAAGAGTTCAACAAGATGAAGACGGAAAGAGATGGATTGTTAATGGAGAATGCACAGCTGGGTCAGGAGCTTGCTAAAGCTAATCACGCTAGACTTGATATTGAGTGGAAAGTTCAAGAAGATGCTGAGAGGCATGCTATTGAAAGGAAACATTGTGAAGTTGAGCTGGCTCGGTATGAGAGGTTCGAGTTTGCTACTAGAAGTTCTTCCAAGGAACACATTGACACTAGAAGGCAATTGGATCAGAAGACCTTGATGTTTGAGAACATGAAAAAGAGACATTCTGCTTACAGGATCAAAATAGAGGAACAAGACAAAGTTCAAGCTGAAGAGATCGCAAGTAAGCTAAAGGAGAAAGACGACGAGATGGCCGATAAGCTGAGAGAAAAAGATGAAGAACTTGCTAAAGCCCGAGAAGAAGCTGCCTACTACAAGTGGATGATGATTTGCTATCAGAAGAAGCTGAAGAGGTTTGAAGACAACCAGGTGCAGACAAAGGAGTTGGTAGAAGTTCCAAAAGCAGGACCGATCATTGACCCAGATCTAGATGGAGGATCGCATTGACAAAGACATCCTTCTGTTTGTTTGTATGTTGTAAGATTACCATCAGGACTGTTGATGGAATCTTTTTATCATTGTACTTCTGTTTGAATCCATACTTTTGGTGTTTTGACTATTTCAACAAAGTTCTTATCATAAAAAGGTCTCTTTACTATCATTATGTGTTCTCTCATTTTGTGATCACCGACACATCTGACACATTTGCAAAACACGTCGGCCTTCGTATTCTTGGAATTGTTTGGCACGTCTGCTACACACACGCACCTTATATTATCAACACCGCTTGTTATTTAAAGCAAAAAGAGCTTCTGTCTTCATCAAACTCACAAAACTGGAATCAGGGGATGAGATGCCCTAAAAATGAATCAACATGCCATAGCATTCATTTCCTGCATACCATATTCTTGTATTTTTGCAGGTTACCCAGGGTTTCTAACTTATTTGATTCAAGGCAATATAGCTGGTCAACGCATTCACCGATATCCGACTAAAAGAAACCGAGTAAGGATGGATGATCGAATGCAGACTGATCTCAATGAGCTCCGACAGAGGATGGATCAGTTCATGGAAATGATGACTGGCATGGCCCAGAACCAGGAGCGTCTCCGGTTGATGGTTGAGCAACCTCATGGGAATGTTAATACGGGAACACCGGCTGAGAATGTGGATTCTAACGCTGCCCGTAACGGAGAGCCTAATCCAAATAGGATCACAACACGTAATGCAGGTTTAGAAGACAATCAAGAGGACCAGTTCACTCTACTGGATGCTGATATGGGTAACATGAATGAGATCAACAATCGCAGGTATGAAGAGCTGTCAGAGAAGATCAAGGCCATGGAATGTCAGAATTCCTTGGGTATCGATGTAACCAGTCTCGGGTTAGTACCAGGAGTCAGAATCCCTTCAAAGTTCAAGGAACCATCGTTTGACAAGTACAACGGCAGCACGTGTCCTAGGACTCACATTCATGCGTACTTCGGAAAAATCTCGGCTCATACTGATGACGAGAAACTTTGGATGCATTTCTTCCAAGACAGTTTATCTGGAGCTTCGTTGAGCTGGTACATGAAGCTGAGTCGGGTCTCTATTCAAAGTTGGAAAGATCTAGCTGAGGCATTCCTCAAGCAGTATCAATACAATATTGATATGGCTCCGAATCGCACCCAGTTGCAGAACTTGTCTCAAGGACCTAAAGAGAGTTTTAAGCAGTACGCCCAGAGGTGGCGTGAGCTGGCCGCACAGGTTCAACCTCCATTGCTGGATCGGGAAATGGCCGACATGTTTATGGGCACCTTGCAAGGTGTTTACTTGGATCGACTGGCCGCTTGCCCGTCCATTGGTTTTTCTTACATCGTCATTGCTGGAGAAAGAATAGAGAATTTTCTGAAAATGGGTAAGATCCAGGATGCAAGCAGTGCTAGTTCTTCCGGTGTGAGAAAACCTTTTGGCAACGGCCAAAGAAGAAGAGAAGGCGAGACGAATGCTGTGTATAGAAGCCGAGACAGAGGTTATTCTCAAGGTTACCACCAAACAGCTGCGGTGACCATTACTCCACAGGTTCAACAACAACAACCACAGTTTCAACAACAACGACCACAGGGTCAGCAACAACAGGTACAGAGACCGTTTCAAGAAAGAACAAGAGCGAGAAACCGCAGACTCGACCCCGTCCCGTGCCCATATGCTGTATTGCTCCCGGAGTTGCTAAAGCTGAACCTGGTCGAGCTTCGTACCATGAGACCTCCCGCTCCTGACAATCTACCTCCGAATTTTGATGCTAACGCCAGGTGCGAATTCCATTCAGGTGCCCAGGGGCATAGTATTGAGAAATGTTGGGCTTTTCAGAACAAGGTACAGGACCTAGTCGACTCCAAGGCGATCAATTTCGCTCCTCTTCCAAATGTACTCCAGAATCCGATGCCTAGTCATAATGGAACCGGTGTCAAGGTCATTCTACCAGATGGTTCACGTTAAGCTGAAGTCTTCGAGTTGATCACACAGGACGCCAGGGTATTCCTGAAGCAAATAAAGCCAGCAGTATTCAAATACTCTCAGTGATGGCATTTATGTGTTTGCCTTTCTTCATTGTTCATTTTCATCCCTATTGAGGGGAACTACGTCGCTCTGATTCTTCATTGGTCATCAGTCAATGGAGATACGTAGGCAGAAGATCGTCGGGTCTTTCCGAGCAACCTTCTGGGGCAACTGTACTCCCCAGTTTCACTTTTTCCTTCAGACGTCTCGTGTCAGAGTCAGAATAGCCAGAAGAGGAAGTATCACTGCCATGGTTAGGTATACGGCTGCAAATTGAAGATTACAAGCCTATGAAAAGAGCTATTGATCGTTGAAAGTATCCAAGACTGACAGGTCCAGACGGGGCCAAGTCTCCTCAACTACGGCAATATTCAGTTTCTTTACTGCATTTCCATTTGTAGTTTCTTTTATATGTTAAACATTTGTCTACATGTATGAAATTTGTTTGCTTTTGAATGTTAGAAATAATAAAACTCACATGTTTTTCTTGAAGTAAATTCATTTGCATTCCCTTGTAATTTTGCATATGTATATCGCAATACCAATTGTCATGCTTAAACTCTATGAGGGAGAATGACGAAACAAAAACGCAAAATCTCTAATTGTGTGCTCTCAAGTAAGACCTTGTTGACGATGTACAGGCATTGTTTCAAATCCTAAACACTGGAGATATAAGGAAGATAGACCCTCGCTAACCCCTTTGAGCCTTGAAGTAGGAGTTTCTTTTCACATAAAAAAAACCATCACATGTAACCCAGGGGCAGGGTAGAAGTCAGCTAGTCAGACCAAGCATTCAGACTTTTATAAAGAAGTGTATTTGAAGATCCGTTGCATTCTATTATGCTAATCAAGAGGTCCAAAGACCCGAAACCACAATGGTTATCCAAGTCAAAAGGTCCAAAGATGGAAAATCACAATGGTTATTCTTTGTCGACCAAAGAATGAGGCAGTCACAACCCTCGCGAAGCAATCAAGACAAACAATGTCACGCGACTTGTTCAAAATGCAAAAAAAAAAGAAAAAGAAAAGAAAAGGCCTGCTAAGTCGAAACTTGAAAACAAGCGACTTAGGCAAAAGTTAGGGCATCCCGCTGGACTTCGCAATCAAAGATTCACAAGAATCAGTCCAGGCAAAAGTTAGGGATAAGCAATATAACGCAAAAGCGAACGACAGAAAGGATTACACAAGAAAGATCCTCAAATAAGAACAAAGTCGTGTGACACAAACACGAAAAATAGAGGAGTGACTGACTCTCAATAATAACCTGATTGGTGCTTGAACTAATAGTAGCAATGGTTCCTCAATCAACACGAAACCCTTATGAAAGGTGAATGCTTGTGAAAACTAGCTGAACATAGGAATGGAGAACATCACGAAGAGCGGGTGGGCACAAATAAACTTCGAGCCTATATCCTTTGTTTCTATAACCGTGAACCAGGCCACGATACAACCCTTAAAAGTCCTAACTGAAACAGGGTTAATTTGAGTGCATACTACCACGAGACCGCGTTCCTGACTCCTATGAGTTATGCTAAAAGACATTTATTGGTATTGCATGTACATACTTTCATTCAAATAAAGGTCATATCTTAACCAGTGGTTTGCTCACGAAGGTTAACGATCCATTTTTCAAAACTTCAAGATTAACATGTTTGTTGAATTAGGATTTTCATTCTAAGAATAAACATTTTCTCACTTGCATACATTTGTTGAGCATCATAAATGGTTCACATGCGGAAATTCAATCCAGAAGCTCAAGCTTGCCAGGTTGAGAAGTCTAAAACTTCTGAAAGACTGTCACGTCAAGGTGCACTTTTCCGAATAAAGCTTCATTGAGCAGGGACTTTCCCAATTAGTCATGATAAGAGCCAGCCAATCCGGGGCAGTCACATCGAGCAATCTCTTCAAAATTAGAGTACTGAGCCAATCCGGGGCAGTTACATGGAGCAATCCCTTCAAATTGCATTCAAACTGGGGCAATCACTTCGAGATTCAGATCTCTCCAAGAGCGAAGATCAGTCAGTCAGGCGCAAAGCTAGTCAAATACTCGTACTGGGGCAGGCCACCCCAACAGTACAAAAGTTCATTCTTTCCCGAAGATAGACGATCGAAAGCATTTACCCGGAGTTTAGAATACCGTGGTCACTTGTCAAGCCAACTATCTCATTCAACACTTCTGACAGATACAAACTCATCCGCATTGGCAATGGTTACCTCCCCAGCAAGGTTATTACATTGATTCATGCAGTCGTTACAATACCTAAGAGTTTAAAGACGCCAAGTCTTTTTGTAAAATCCTCTTGAGGTAAAATCCATACGGAAGCAGCTAATCCCCAGCCCGGGACAATTTGAAATCTTTCCTCCTCAGCAGGACGTGTCTCGGTGTTGTCATCTCCAACAGGCAAATGGAAGTTGTCCTCACTAAAGTCAGCACTTTTTCTTTCAGTTGGTTTCCTTGATCCTGATTCCTCATCAGATCCAAGGCAATTCTTATTCCCCTAGAAGATTTCAGATAAATCATTCTCCTCCCCAGCAGGTCCATAAGAGTGGATATTCCTCAATAATCAAGGTATCCTCGGGCACGACCCTCAAATCTAAAAGTCCAATTTATTTTTGGCAAAGGTGATGATTCGGACAGATGAATTATTCACGCTCCTCTCTGACAGAGATGTTATCCCCACAGGGCTTCTTGATATCGAATTCGCGATCATTGTGTTTCCCCACAGAGTTAGCAGGGACTTATTACTTCCGTGTCAGGAATTTCTTTTACATTCACACCAGTTCATTAACAATACTCAAGACATAATATCCCCAGTGTCATGGGGCAACATGCCGTGCAAATTCAGCATATGTAAAGTCCAGCCGCAGACTGGCCAAAGTCCATCTTCGGGTGGCAGATTTCAAAGTCCAGCCGTAGACTGGCCAAAGTCCATCTTCGGGTGGCGAATTTCAAAGTCCAGCCGGAGACTGGCCAAAGTCCATCTTCGGGTGGCGAGCTGCAAAAGTCCCCCCGCAGTGTGGCAAATCTCTAAAGTCCCCCGCAGTGGGAAAAAGTCTCCCGTAGTGAGCAAAAGTCTCCCGTAGTGAGCAAAAGTCTCCCGTAGTGAGCAAAAGTCTCCCGTAGTGAGCAAAAGTCTCCCGTAGTGAGCAAAAGTCCACCCGCAGTGTGGCAAATCTCTAAAGTCCCCCGCAGTGGACAAAAGTCTCCCGTAGTGAGTAAAAGTCTCCCGTAGTGAGCAAAAGTCTCCCGTAGTGAGCAAAAGTCTCCCGTAATGAGCAAAAGTCCAGCCGCAGACTGGCCAAAGTCCATCTTCGGGTGGCAAGTTCCAAAAAATCCACCCGCAGCGTGGCAAGTTTCAAAAGTCTCCCACAGCGAGCAAAAGTCCGCCCGCAGTGTGGCAACTCTTTAAAGTCCACCCGCAGTGTGGCAAAGTATTTCGAAGTCCAACCGCAGATTGGCGAAAGTCCATCCACAGGGTGGCATCATATCACAAGTCCACCCACAACGTGGCAATTTCCAAAGTCCACCCGCAGTGTGGCAACGTATTTTGAAGTCCAACCGCAGATTGGCGAAAGTCCGTCCTCAGGGTGGCATCATATTACAAGTCCACCCACAGTGTGGAAAGCCAGTAGCCTTCTGGTATCATTCAAAGGGCATCCCCCGTTTACTTTTCTTCACATCATAATTATATCCAAGCAGAGGACATTCGGTTGAGTTTATTTCCCTGTTCTTCCGCCACAGAGTGCAAATTTTCTGGTTGTTTTTAGTATTCAATCCCTGCATACTTCAAATGTCTGAAAGCAACTGCTGTCATCCATTCACGTCTACAGTGATTGAATAGGGGAAGCTGTAACACCCCAAAATTTTCCCTCCTATTTTTATTATTAACCTAATTGGCTCGTGTTTGATTTCATCTGCATTGTTTAGTAGGCCATCACTTTGTCTTTGTTCATTGGGATGAAATCACTAAAACTTGGGATCAGGTTTCTTTTTTTGGTGATAGGGATTTTTCGGTTCCAAAAGTGATTCATTTGGTTACTACACTCAATGCAAGGTTGAGCTCTCGTTATTATGATCACTTTATCACCCAATGTTATCTCTTAGAGGCTTCAAGAAATTAGACCTTTTATCATCGTTCTCAATGGAAAGAGCCATGGATTTGGTTGGTTCATCACGATCTAAATGATAATGAGAAAACTTGAAGATTTGTTGCAAGCATGGCCATTAATTTCAATTTAAGTGAAGTATTAATGATGTCTAGTATTCAAGGTCTTAGCGTTCAAATAAATTCTGAGTGATAGTTTGTGTCGCCATCCATTCAACATTGAATTCAAATTTGGTTTATCATGGCGAAAGAATCCAATTTTTATTCAAAATCCAAGTGATAGTTGTGCCATATAGGTTATGTTAGCAAATAATATATTTTGTTTCTTGGGTCCAAGGAATAATGCAATTTTGTAGTCATTTATTCTAAGATATATGAGGACTTAGGTAAGTTTGGAAGTGGCAAATAAAAAAGTATATTTCAGCCAAGAGAAGAAGAAGAAAAAAACATATTACATCAGTCAAACTTAAAAACGGTTTGAGTTATTCGGGTCGAAGTCACCAAATGTGCAGCTAGACAATGGAGTTCGAAATCCTTACAGAAGAAATGTGATTTGGACCTGTTTCTTTTATGGAAAGCATCATTAAATACGCACAAGTCGGAATAAAAGCGGGAGACAAAGAAGAAACGCTTAGAAAGGCATATCAAATTCAAAAAATTCATAAAAAAGGAATGTTTTCAAAAGAATACAATTACACAGCCGTAATGAGATTCATACAAGAAAAATCATTTACAAATTTTTCAATAGAAAACTTGTTACAAAAGGGATCAGAAGAATGAACTTCAAAACAAAAAATATAATAAACTCTCACAATTGTAACTGATACCAAAACTCAATAATAGTTGTGATGGCCAACATAATATGGAGCTGAAAAAAAGCATCAGTGGCAGGATGTTAATAATCTCTCCAACCGCATCAGTATTTATCCCGCAACATCGCTGAAAACTCAGCAATTTTGGACGGAAATATCCCTTCAATCCCTTATTCTTACTTTCATAACTCTGCAAGTACCTACAAAAGAGGAAAGATTCAGAACTCAGCATACATGATAGAAAGGGATTTTAGAGTCCGGAACAGGAAAGGTTTTGAATGAAATGTCAAAAAGCTGAGAGAAAACTACAGATGAAGTCGGTTACAACAAACTATAACTAACCTATAACAGAATTCCTAACTGTTATAACAGATTTCTTAGCTAAAATTCACTGGAATTGTTGAGAAAAAACTCACCTTTATAGAGTTCCATAAAACCAGGATTGGGGGGAGTTTTTTTGGGCTGGATTTTCTTTGGCTCTCATTCACTCTTCTTCACTTGATTCTCCATTCTCCTCTTAACTTCTTCATCACCTTCATCCGTCAACTTCTCCTTACTCTAACAGCATTGTGTCTTCACTATCATCATCAACAACTTCACCGTCAATCTTCCTCTCTTGATCCCTCTCCAACCACTTCACCATTAACATTCATCATTAGGTATCAATCTTCCATCTTCAAGAGTGGACCTGCAACTTTCGCAAGTAATGACCACCACCATTCAGGATCAAAAAATTCAAGAAAGATATGGCTGAATTTGAAAACAAGAAGCGTAAAGAGTCTTATACCTCTCTATCATCACCTTTTCCATCGTCATCATTGGTCCGCATAGCCTACCGCAACAACCTGCGAAATCGATACGAAGTTGCACAGGTTAGTGAAGCTGCATCAAGAACGTCCTTCAATCATACTTCATCCTGAATCTTCATCCCTTTCGTCGTCAATCTCTCCCATTCTTCTCAACTGTGAACCTGCAATCAAAATAACTTTCATCAGTTCGCAACCTATAAAAATTCAAAGCCAGGATAATGCAAGAAGCATGACAAATGGATTCGTGGAATCAATAGTCCACACCAGCAACAGGCCATCATCGGTTTGCCCAAGGACTAGGATTCGCGGCGGAGGAATTTGATCCAGGAGTTTTCGACGCATCGGCATTCCGTGACGTGCAGGCCCAAGGAAACAGAGTCAGCCTCAACGACATACGGCAAATATGCCAGTCACAACAAAGAACCTGCACGAAGCGCATTTTTTAAGAGAGTTCAATTCGACAACAAATTAGCTTGCGAATGTCAAGACGAACGAGCTCTTGAAATGTACCTGATTCTTTTAACTCTACATTGAAGAAGTGCTTGCGTCTCCATCGCCGAAGCTTCAATTCAAGGTATGAGCTCAAAATCGTTTACGCACATGAGGCCGTAGTCATATATTGTGTGTTGTTCTTGACTCTCGAGTGAGGGTTTGAGATTCTGTGCATATGTTGGCTTAGGTTAAGAAGTTGTTAACAGTAGAGAGGTTATGAGCTTCACCGTCGAGGGTTTTGTTCTCGTATTTCGTTCACGGCGGCGTTAAGGTTTAGATGGTTAAGGATTTGAGAAAAGGATGGTTAGGTTACGATTTTAGGGAGAAGGCATATCCACCGTTTGATGGCGGCGACGCCGTATTCACAAGAAGGGAAGGGTGGCTGCGCTGAGGTAAGAAGAAGGGGAGAGGTTGAGGAAGAAAGGGGGGCTAGGGTTAGGTCACGTTATTCTCAGCTTTCTTTCTTTCTTTTCTTTTTGTTTTTTTAAAAACTTCTTTTATTAATTTTAATGGAGAATTATTATTCATATTAATAGAAATTAAAATTGGTTAATGGTGTCATTAATAAGAGTTAACAACTATAAGTATATTCAAAATATATTTAATCAATCATTCAAATTTTTGTATTTTCTTAAGACTGGGAGATAGTAAAGGATAGTGGGCCTAAGTAATTGCTATTCGCACCCTTTAAAATTGAGCCCAGTACATTTCAACTACTAGTTATTCATATTTCTACCCCCCAGACTTCTGCGTTTTGGGCCTCTTTGCGTCCCGCTATCTGCACCCCCAGCGTAGGCCCATTTGTTTTTTAACTTATAAAAATTTCTTTCTTTCACCTCCCCCTTTATTCTCATTTTCTTTCCAATTTCAATGTTATGCCTTCTTAATTTAATTCCACAATAAATAGTAAAACACGTATTAAAATTCTATAAAAATTAGTGTAGAATATTAACTCAATTTTGAACTTGTCCCAATTTTTGTTTTCTGAAATTAATCATTTTTTAATTTAATTTCGAATTTTCATTTATTTGGTTTATATTGAATTTCCACTTAGACACATAAGTTTGTGCAATTTATTTATGCCACTTCCCGTAACATTTTTGGTCCATTCTTTTTGCTATGATTAGAGGACAAATTGAAGTACCTATAATATTTTTGGTGTAATTTTTAGGGCATTGTTTCTACTGTTTTGGTAGTATAACTTGTATAAGTTTGTGATTAAACTTTAGTTAGATCTAGGTGACCATTTGCCTTAGTTAGAATAATAATTTTTTTTAGAGATTTTTTTACACAATGCTATAATCAGGTTTAAGACCTTAGGAATTTAATTTCACATTTTTTCATGACTTTTAATATTTTTTGTCATTTTAATTCATTCCTTCACATTATGCATATTCATAATTCATATCATTCACTAACTATTTGTTTTTTTGTGCAAGGTATGTTTTCAAGGATTGGATTATTGGACTTGGATATTTTTATGCCTTAGTTGTGTTTTATACTTTGTGTACTTTGTGATGTAATAGCTTAGAATTTGTATGCTTGTATAGTTTCCATAAATAGGATAGAAAAGATAAAACGAATCGATAGAAAACCAAAATTTCAAAAACAAATAAAGTATTCGATCCAACGTCGAGTATACTTTCAAATAAATAAATAAAGTTCATATTATTTTAGGGTTCCTCGATTACCATCGTTCCATTCCATTCAACCAAAATCAAGCCTTGTATGTTTCACACCATAAGTCGTGCGTCTTAGCACCACGCAACCGACCCACCCGGACCATTGTTCCATCCCGTTTACATTTCATTCACGTTTTTACCTACCATGACTTAGGAGGACCATATTGCAATATTAACTTCTTTTGCTTGCATGTTTAATCTCAGTCTTATATCTCTTAGGTAGATTTAATTGCAAACCTCACTAACCATAGGTTATCCATGAATTCAACTGATTTAGGGTAAGTCTAGTTTCCCTTAGAATGTTTACCTTTTATAACTTGAGTCTCTTCTCATCTTAAAAGAAAATCAAAAACACTTAATAAAGGAAAAGGTGTACAATGCGCCACGAGCCTTAAGCTACACGGGAAATGACTAGTGGAGGTCTCCTTCACTCTTCTAGAATGCTTTACAAACGTTCCATTGGGGGCGATCTTGGAAAGTATTCGCTCCTGTGTCAGAGTCTTTAGTGTTGTACATTCAATAAACACAAATTCAAAACATTTCTTATAAAAGACAACAAACAAAGAAGTCACGTCTTCTCATCTCACCTCATACACTTTGCGGACGAACATGACTTGTCTCGACAGTTCAAACAGCGATACGGTAAACATCCTCGAGTCAGAGCCGGTAACACCTGAGCTAGATTTATGGCAACGTCATCCTAAAAACCACAAACGAGAGTAAGCCTTAGTTAGACGAACTACGGCGTCTCTGATCCTCATTTATCCCGATGAGGTACGTAGGCAGTGGGGTAGGGCCCATTCGAGCACAATCTTTATTTTCCCTACATTTTTTCCCTTTATTCCCATTTTCCAATTTCATTTCTTTTCTCATTTCCATTTCATTCCAGATAGCTATTCTTTCATTCGAACAGCATATTATTTCTCACCCTTTGAAAACAGACTTATAAGCGTGGATCCCGTCGGGTACGGCGGACGGATTGGGGTGCTAATACCTTCTCAATTCGTAACCGACTCCCGTATCCAGATCTTTGGTTCGCAAAGGCCTCGTCCTTTTCCTTCTTCCTTAGGTTTGTGCAACATTACCTTTCCCATTCCTTCGGGATAAAAATGTCTGGCTGGCGACTCTAACCTTTTTCGCGCCACTTTCACGTTTGTACTAGGATGAAAATCCCGGGAGCGACAGTTGTGTTTTGATTATTTTGTCCATGTATGAATTGGATTGATGAGTTGTGGGATTCTTCTTGCATGTTACAGAGAAGGGACAACAAAAAGGAAAGGTCAGTCAATTCATGGTAGAGTTGTTATGGCTGGAAGAAAGTCAAACTAGAAGGTGTTGGTTGTTGGAGCAAAGTTTGTCTAGCCTTTCCTATTTTTCAAAAACTTTTTCATTAAGATGTTGCTTTTGTATTTGTGATTTAAAATCAATGTTCTTTATAGCCTATACTATCAAATCATTGACTTTTATTTTATGATGATTACATGATTGCATGGTTCTTTTTGTTTTGTTCTATGGATTGCAATAGGTTATTGATCAAACAAATGTGTCATAAGAGCTTAATTGCCTTGCCAATGATGTAGATCTTATCATTTTATAAGGGATGGTATGCATTTTCATCCTCCAATGAGCCAAATATAACAATTATTATTGATGTTGTAAATATTGTTGTAATCGGTGTGTTTTCATGATGATTTTCTTACCCTGTTGTCGCTCCCGGGATTTTCATCCTAGTACAAACACGAAATTGGCGCGGAAAAGGTAGAGTCGCTAGCCATTATTTTTATCACGAATGAATGGGAAAGGTAATATTGCATAAACCGAGGATAAAAGGAAAGGACGAGGTCCTGAAAACCAAAGATCTGGATTCGGAAGTCAGTTACGACCTGGGAAGGTATTAGCACCCTAGACCGTCCGCCGTACCCGACATGATCCATGCTTGTGTTGTCTGTTTCAAAGGGTAAAAGAATAAAGATGTAGCTGAATAAAAGTACTGCTAATTAGAATGGAATGAGAAAGAGAACTAGAAAAAATATTGAAAAGAAAATGGGAAAATTTAGGGGAAATAAAGAATGTGCTTGAACAGGCCCTACCCCGCTGCCTACGTACCTCATCGGGAAAATGAGGATCAGAATCGACGTAGTTCGCCTAACTAAGGCGGGAACTATTTATTTGTGTTTTTTATGATTGGAACTGTTTATTTCTATGCTCAGGTGTTATAGGCTCGCCTTGAACGAGTGTGTTTACCATCTTGCAAATGAGACAAGTTCACGTTGTGAATGAGTGAGGTGAGAAAAGAATTCCCGCATGAAAAGACATTTGTTGTTTGTTTACTATTGTAAACACCCCAAATTTTCCCTCACTCATTTCACCATGGCTTATGGTTCTTTTCATTAGCATAAGTTCAATCATACCATCTCATATTGCATTTTTGCTTCACTGCATTGATTCAAAGTCATTTGCATCTAGGGCTTGTGATCTGAGTCATCCCTGAGCCATTTGAGCCACTCCAAAGGTCATCAATCATTTCAAGAGGGTCCATGTATGCTCAAGCATCATATTATATCCTCCCAAGATCATAGAAGTCAAGGAATCACAAGAACTGAGGAAGGCATGGAAGCAGAGCCAAGCTTAACTGCACAGATGACCTAAAATAAGGGTTTTGGTTTCAGAGGCCATAACTCCAAATTTTTTGGTCATTCTTGTTTCTATTTGTCTCTATATGTTATAAGGATCATGCATACCAATTTTCATGAGGAAATTCAATGGGTAAGGCATCTAATCAAAAGATGACTTCTTGAGCAAGTCAGTGCAAAATCAGGGCATCTGAGGCCCCCCAATCATCCAACCAAAGGGTTTTCTTTATCATTTTGGATGTGTATGATCTTTATTTGATCTTAGAAGAAGTTAGAAGTTCACAAAATTGAAGAATTTCAAGCCATTTGCAAAGTTGCCATTTTGGGAAAGTGACTTGTAATATAAACTTGCCATTTTGGGAAAGTTTTTCAACCTCCTCTTTTTGATTCAAAAATGCTTCAAATGAAAAATTATTGGTCATGAAAGTTGTAGAGTGGATCCTCCCATTTTCAAAAATTACAAGAACATGATCTAATTCATTTTAGAACTAAAGTTATGGCCTTGCAAAGTTGAGAAAAATCACTTAATTTTCACTTTTGTGCCAAAGAGGAAACTTGCAAAAACACTTGCCAAAGCCAAATGTGACCTCAAACCAACTTCTAACCATCACACAAACATCATTCATGGTCCATAATTCATAATGGCCCAAAGGATTTCTCATTTCTATGCCTTGAATTACAAGTCACCATAAGGCATTTTCTCATGAATCTTCAAGAATGGAATTTTTGCAAAAGGGACTCTTAATGTTTGAATTAGTTGTTAAGTGAGTTCAAGACATCATAACAACTTTATATGGCCCATTTGGCTGCAATTTGCCCAAGAGTTTAGAGGTTTCTTGGCCTTGATTCACAAAGACTTCCAAAGGGGGAAAAGTTGCAAGAACCATGCTACCACTTGCCCTAGCCATTACAGCTGCACAAAAGCAATCTAAGGGTCTTCCTTGATCCATGCTGAGCCCAACCATGCCCCTAATCTCCCTCTGACCCGAGCCATGCCTCAAGTACACAAAGTCATGACTTTCTTGCATTTTGCCCATACCAATCAAACTGTGCCATTACCAACCCTCTACCCAATCAGAACCTCATATGTGAACCTCAAGGACTTGAAAGGGACACACACACAAGCCTGCAACCTCCCATAAGCCAGGATACACAAAAATTGCAAATTCCTTTACCTCTTCGAAATTCTGCCCACAACCATCAAACCTCAAACTTTTCTTCACCAATAAGTCATAAATCACCCATGGATCAAGAACCAAGCACTGAAACAGCCTAAAGCACCACATACATAACCTTCCAAATCTTCTACACCAGAACCAAAACCTTCAAACCAGGCCACATAAGCTTGTTCTAAGTTTCATTCCATCATCATGAAGTTCATAGGAGAGGATTTGCATCAAAGAGGGATCCAGAAAGCCCAACATCAGGAGGTTCCATCTCAGGTACAACTTGTGAACTTTTTTTCCAGAAGCTTGCTTTTAAGTTCTTTTATGGTTCTGTATGTTCCCCTGGTCATGGGGATATGATTATTATTGAAAATGGTTGAGAAACCACCATGTATGTGAGCTCTGAAACGTTTGCCCGTTTTTACATTTTTGTTCGATTCGTGTTCATGATGTGAAATAAATGAGTTTTAGTTGGGGATTTAAGTTTAGGATTGTTAGAGGATCATTTTTGGGCAAGAAATTTGAAGATTGATGGCCTGAGAGAGAAGTTAGGGTTTGTGTTCGTCGGAGAAGATGACCGGAACATTGTTCCGGTCGCCTGAAGGTGGTTATGCCCTAATCCTGTAATTAAGTCAAGTTTGAATATGGACCCTTGATTTGGCTTTCCCGCGCGCAATGAACGGCCTAGATTTTGTGATTTAGCCCTAATCCAGTCATTAGCATTAATTAATTAGGATTAAAATTTGAATTTGCCAGAACCAATCCTAGCCTTCCAAACCCGCGCCAAGCCAACTCCCGCCTCCCTGGTTTGAACCACAGCCTTTGGATCTGATTACTCTCTTTTAATTTTATTTTATTTTCATTTTTATTCATTTTTCTTGCACATTTTATTTTAAATAGCAAATCATTTCTAAAAAAATCTCATTTGCTGCATCATATCTTAAAATATTTTTCTCTTTCTGAAAATAATTTTTATTTTATTTTTTGCATAATTTTAGTATTTTAAAAATATTTAAATGTTTATTTTAATTAGTTAATGAGAATTAATTAATTAAAATAGCATTTAAGTTTCTAAAAATCACCAAAAAAATCACATTGCATTTTGATACATTTAGAGACATTATCAAACTCTTCAAACAAATTTCTTTTTGGTTCTTGACGTATTTTGACATTTTTCTTTGGAATTAAAATTCTTAAAAGGCAATATTTTTGTCCTAACTTAGAAAAATTCATCCTGCCTAACCTTGAAGAGTTTGATTATGGTTCTTTTTGCATTGCATTCTTCATATCATGTAGTTTCTAGGGTAAAATTGGTTTGAATTTATCTTTCATTTTCAATTTGTTGTGCATTTTCCCTTTTGAAGTGCCTTAAAACCCTAGCTAACTTGAGAAAATCATAACTCCCATTAGGTTAAGAGTTAGGTCCCCTCCTTTGGGCAGTGAACTTATGTAGGGTTAGGGTTCCTTTGATCCCCTTTTCAATTTTTTATCTTGTCATTGGCTTCTAATTTTGAATTTTGCTTTGTGTCTTGTGCATAAACCCTAATTTTTGCCTTCATTTGCATCCATCTTCCATATGCTTGTATACATGAACTTGCCATGACATTTTGTGCATCAACATGACATATAAGACATATTAGGACATATTAGAATCATGTTTTACCATTGCATCTTTCATTTGCCATGTTATACCTCCATTGCATTTCATAAACTTTCATGAACTTTCATGGTTCAAAACATGCTTCATTTGTATCCTTTTCCTTGTATGATCATCCACAACTCTTGACTTATGTTTGCTTTATCTCTTAGCATCATTAACACCATGTTTATGCTTCTGACTTTGGTTTACATCACTGCATTTCATCTCATTTTCATTTCATTTCATTTCTTGTTACTAACTTTTCAGGTGGTAAGTCAATGAGAAGTGAATTTGCCTTCACTTCTCATAATCTCTTCTCATCTCTCTTATGCATCATTACTGCATTTTATTTGTGAATTAGAGTGAGCTTGCTCATTCATGTCTCCTTCTCACTTTCTTTCTTCAAGTAACTTATCTTCTTAAGTGAAGTAAGTTGGCTTGCTTCCTCTGCTTCTTCCTCTTTTCATCTGCTTCTTTCTTGGTGGCTTCTCTCTTGAAGATCTTTTGCAAGCCTCATAAACCCTAGGAATACCCAAGCATGATAACAATTAGGGTTTGATTAGTCCCGCATTAGTTTTAACTTTGTGTCATCTTGTAGTCTTCTCTTCTTACCTCATAATCAATGGCTAAACCTTAAAGGTTTTAAGACTTTGTGATTAAGCTTGTGCTTGCATCCTTCTATTAGGATGGAGTGTATAACTTTAATCCTAAGTGTTAAACCCTTAATGTGTTTAAATCCTTTAATCAATCCACTTTAATAATCATTAAGACCATAAGCTTGTAACTTGGGCCTTGCATTAGGGTTCTAATTCTTCCTTAATTGGTTAAGAAGGACTAACCCTAGTGTTAATGGACAAGTCCCCCTCAAGTTGTCTTACAAACCATAAAATTCATTTCTTAATCTTACCATTAACTAAAATCCACTTTAATAAAGGCTTTGTTTTGTCATGAGGTTAATCCCTAATCATGGATTAAGTTGAGGAGTCTTTCTCAGCTTAAATGTTCTCATCTATTATCCTTCTATTAGGATGGTGTAATGGGTCCATTAAATCCTTGATTATGGCTTAAACTCATTACTTAACACTAAACAAAAACACCAAAAACATCTAAATAAATGCAAGTAGGTTAATGATCTTAACCCTACATCATGGAGATTAAGAGTGAGGTGCTTACTTCACACTTAAGGTATTCTCATTACCCCTAATCAGAGGGAGGATGTGATGAGTTTACTAACCCTTGGTTTAGGCTTAAGGTCATTTTCTTATGAAAATCTCCAAAAAGCAATAAAAGATTGAAATCATCAAGAAACAAACAATAATCGTCTCCTCCGGGATTTTTTTCTCACCTCATTCACTCACAAACGAGAACTTGCTTCTTCCGTCTAATGCAAGACAGTTTGCACCTGAGCTAGACAGGTCATACACTTGAGCATAGACAAGTAAGCAGTTCACAAGTCAATTTATCTTCCAGTCTCTTTGAGTCGAACTACGGTGTTCTGACTTCCTCATTGCACGAGAGGATACGTAGGCATAACTTAACAGTTATCGAACAAAAGTCTCTGTATATTCCCCCTCCTTCCATCATTATTCTTTAAGCCTCATAGTCTTGAGCTTCATTCATTTCTTACACTGACACTTATCTTGTTCACTTCACATTTCTTTTACACTAACACTTGCATTCTTTTCCAGCTTTTACACATAAAATAGCACTGATACTACCCCTTTAAACACAAATCTTTTAAGCGTGGATCCCGTCGAGTACGGCGGACAATCTGGGTGCTAATACCTTCCCAGGTTGTAACCAACCCCCTTTCTCAGTTTCTCTAGTTCGTGACCGTCTTATCCATCTTTTCTTAGGTTTATGCAGCATTACCTTTCCTTCGAGATAAAAATGCCTAGCTGGCGACTCTTTTCCTTCCTTCCCTTTCGCCGACCGTTCGCGTCTGTACCCCTTCTGACCAGGTGTCATTTGGTGGGAGCGACAGCTTGGCGACTCTGCTGGGGAACCTTATATTGTAACCAGGGCTTCTGGTTCTTTTTGTGGGTTCCTCCTAGCGCTTGTTTGATTTGTGTTTACTGGGGTGTTATGTGCTAATTATGTTTGTTTATCTTCTTTATTTATTGCTTTATGTACAACTTTATTTATTGCTTTCCTTTACAGTTTTGCATATTTCATACTGTCATTGTCACTGTGCTAGATCTGGTTTTCTTTGGTGGGTGGGGTTCCATTGAGAGTTTGAGGTCCTATACCTGGGACCTGAGTGACACCTAGGCTAGAGTGGTTCATGTTCTTTCCCATTCCATTTCGGTCTGGTGCGGGAATATGAAACACGGTTCAGATGTGGGTTTCTTCTTGAGAACTCTGTGCTACAGATTTCCTATAGTGCTAAGGCTATCTGGGAAGCCTACTAAGTCTGGATGACCTTTATTTTGACCTTCAGAAACTGAGGTGAATTAGAGGAGGATCTTTTATGATTATTGTAAACACTGTACCTCCAGGTTAGAAGTGTTTACACTTCTCATAACTGATCCAAGTCTGAGGAGCCTTGTTCTAGAACATTACCTGTGAGGGGGTTGGGCTGTTTACAGGTTTGCAGGTACCCTTGGCCACATCATACCCTGTTTTTGTTTTGTTTAAGAGTACTCCACTTTGGACAGTTCTTGTGATTAACCCTGGACATGTGACTCTTTATTTGAGTCCCCCACCTTGGTTACTGGGTTTCTAAACCTCCATCTGGACTTTTGAACATACATGGACTTACATCAAGACAGATTATCAGATCCAGCTTGATCACAAACCCTTGCATATCATTTGCATATGTCATCATTGCATCATTTAACATTTGTTTATTTGTTTTTCAGGGTATCCACATCATATCTGGTTTGGTTTTGACCCTTTCTTCTGCATAGACCTTTGCTTCATAAGTTATCTGCTTCAGCTATTTTCATCATCACCAGCATCAGCCTGTCAGTGGCTCTCTTCCAGCATCAGCCTGTCAGTGGCTCTCTTCCAGCATCAGTCTGTGATCTTCATCAGCACTTATCTTCAGTTTCTTCAGCAGCATTCATGACTACTCCCAGGAAGAGCAACATATCCTACCATTTCTTTGAACCTGTGTTGACTGGTATTAGGCAGGTCCAGTCACTTCTCACACCTGACCACATTCCTTTGTTTAGAGGACACTATGGAGGTATCCTGGATATGGTTATGGACCTTGACCCTTCTCAGAGGAGCATGATCCACACATGCTTGCAGTTTTATGATCCTCCATTGAGATGCTTCACCTTTCCAGACTTCCAGCTAGGGCCTCTGCTGGAAGAGTTTTCTTCATTGATTGGAGTACCTATCAGGGGTGGAATCCCTTTCAACCCAGAAATAGCAAAAGCATTGTACCTAGAGCCTGCCTTGATTGAGCAAAGTATGACAACAAAAGCTGGGATCCATGGTTTGTACTTCGACTTCTTGATTTCTCAGGCCATCCTGAAGGCCTCATTGGGAGAATGGAGGGCAGTCTGTGCACTGTTAGCCCTCAGCATATATGGGACTAAACTATTTGCAGATGAGCCCAAATTTGTCAGCAAGAATGCCATCCATCTGTTTCTTCTGAGGAACCCAGTGCCTACACTGCTGGGAGACTTTTATTATTCCATCCATCAGAGGAATGAGAAACAAAGGGGGAAGTTGGTAAGATGTTGTGCTCCTTTGTTTTACACCTGGCTGCTCAGACACCTGCCTAAGTCAGATGCCTTCCTGAATCCCCACCAACAAAAGAATTGGGCTAGAAGGCGCATTGCTTTGACTTCAGATGATATTAGATGGTGCACCCAGAGCACCAAAGGCAAGGACATTATCACCAGCTGTGGACAATACCCAAATGTGCCTCTGATAGGGGTAAAGGGTTGCATCAACTATAATCCTTTGCTGTTTAAGAGACAAATGGGCTATGCTTTGGTTCACCCTCCCAGAGTGCAAGATTTAGCTGAGACCCTGTATTGTGAAGTGAAACCTAATTCAGCTGTTGTCAGGCAAGCATCCTGGGCTTGGGACAACATCCAGACAAAAGGGATGGCTATTCTTGGAAGGTGTAATAATGTTGCTTCAGCTCAGTACTATGACTGGTCCCGTACTAGAGCTCAGATTACTTGAATGCCTTTCACCTTGGAAGACATACCTGGACCATCTATAGTATAGCCAGCAGCAACTGTCAGCCTAGAAGAATTTGAGAAGTTGAAAGAAAGGAATGAGAACTTATCTCAAGCTTTAAAGAAGACTCTTTGGGAAATAAGTGATGGTCGTCTGGACATTGAGAGGTTGGAGAAGCTTAGAGTGGAGCATCTTACCAAAATTGAGAAGACAGAGGACTACATCAGGAAAGCAAGAGCTGGAGAACAGATATTGAAGAATGCCTGCAAGGAGGCCAAAATTCAGAAGGCTAGGACTGAGCTCTATCTGCAAGAGAGTCAGGCTAGGTGGGTCAGGATCACTGAAGCCCGTACGCAAGAAGACCAAAAGACTCAAGCCAATATTGAACAGCTAGAGGTCAATGAGAAGAAGCAGCAGGAAGCTTTGCTGGCAGCCCAGAAGGAGATTTCAGAGTTGAAGCTCAGAGCAGGATTGAAGAGATCAAAAGACCAGGACAAGCATAAGAAGCTGACCACTGCCATTGCCACCAGGAACCTCCTCATTAGGACCATTACGGAGCACCCAGCTGGTCCAGTGACTGAGGCACTCCTAAAGGAGGTCAGAGAGGATGAGTTTGGACTGGATGTTTGATCCTTTGTTTGTTGTTGTTTCCATTTGATGTACTTTTTCTTTTTGATGTATTTTGACCCTCCATGGGCATATGTTGTAAAACAGACTATGTATTGTTCATCATTTGTAATATATTAGTTTTCTTTCATTGGGCGTCTTTTCTCTGCAACATCAAGCATCTTCCTCGAGGTCTGGAAAGGTCAAAACCAAGAACCAAAACAGGATGCCTTGGAAAACAAATAAGCATACTGCATTGCATACTAACTTTTGTTTTGTTTTGTAGGTTTTTATTATTTTTGTCTCTAACTTTGTTGTGATTTCAGGAAACATTGCTCGTCGCCGAGTATTCCCTGTCAACCGCGTGCACCGGTACCCGACTCGTAACAACCTTCCCAGTATTCAAATGGAACAAGTACAGCAGGATCTGACTGAGGTCAGAAATCAGATGGCTAATGAGAGAGTGGAGATGAGAAATCAGATGTCTCAATTCATGGCAGTAATGACTGGCTTAGCCCAGAGTCAGGAAAGGTTAAGAGAGCTGGTGGAAAGACAAACTCCTGAGGAACCTCATCTTGGAACAGGAGGAACTAGTAACAATGAACGGGGCCAGCCTCGTATTGATCCACGAGTATTTGGACCTCATCTGGATCTAGAAGCTAACATCCCGAGGAATGTGCAAGGTAATACTGCTGGAGGGAGAATCTTGCAAGAGGATCCCCAAGAAGAGCAGTTTACTGTTATGGGAGCTGGAGATGAGGTATATGACAGGAGATTGGACGAAATTGCTGAGAAGTTGAGATCTTTGGAGTCTCATAATTCTTTGGGCTTCGATGTGATGGACATGGGGCTAGTGGATGGGGTGAGAATTCCCCACAAATTCAAACCCCCATGCTTTGAAAAGTACAATGGTACCTCCTGTCCTCGCACTCATTTGCAGTCTTTCTTGGGAAGACTTAAAGCGTATACCATGGATGAAAAGTTGTGGATGTTCTACTTTGAAGATAGTCTGACTGGAGCCTCAAGAGAGTGGTATTCACACTTGTCTAGAGCCACCATAAGATGCTGGAAGGATTTGGATGAGGCTTTCATCCGACAATATCAATACAATCTAGACATGGCTCCTAACAGGACCCTTTTGATGGGAATGTCTCAATCTTCCCGAGAAAGCTTCAGGGAATATGTCCAAAGGTGGAGACAGCTTGCTGCTGCTATCCAACCACCCATGTCAGAAAGGGAAATGGCTGACATGTTCATGAACACATTGCAAGGGACTTATATTGATAGATTGGCTGCCTTCTCCTCTACCAGTTTTGCTGATGTGGTCATAGCTGGTGAAAGGATTGAAAGTCTACTGAAGATGGGCAAAATTTCCGACAGTGGTGCAAGTTCATCCAGCAATCCCAGAAAGCCTTTTGTGTGATCCCGAAGAGCCGGTGAAACAAACTCCATTAATGCAAGCAGGGGCAGGCCTCAATATGTGCACCGGTCAGTAGCAGCAGTTACTATTCCAGCTCCGATTCCTCAACAATCAGCATATCCTCAACAACAACAACCACAGTATCAACAACAAGTTCAGTACCCGCAACAGAGAACCTACAGTAATAGCAATAACAACCAACAATAGCGTCCTTTCCAGCAAAGGCCATCACAAGCAAACAGGGTAATTGACCCAATTCCCATGCCATATGCTGCACTCTTGCCACAACTCCTGAAGCTCAACCTAGTTGAATTAAAGATATTGGCACCTCCAGATCCCACCAATATACCAAAGAACTATGATGCCAATGCCAGGTGTGCATTCCACTCAAACGCACCGGGCCATAACACTGAAAAGTGCAGGGCCTTACAGATGAAAGTCCAAGACCTGGTGGACTCAAAAGCTCTCAACTTTGCACCTCCTCCAAATGTCACAAGAAATCCAATGCCTAGTCACAATGGGCCTAGGATCAATGCTATCGAGGAAGGCAAACTATCCACCTTAATCACCAGTGTTGCACAAATTCGAACACCTTTGGTTGAAATCAAAGCTCAGCTTTTAGAATGCCAAGTGTTCCCTGGGTGTGAGCTCGGCTGTGGGTATTGCAATATTGCAGTCAATGGGTGTGAAAGGCTGAGGAACGACATAGATGGTCTTATTAAGGATGGTATCCTTCAGATTACGACAACGGCGCCTACAAATCCAACAATTCCTTCACCAACAATCACAGATACTCCTACAACGTCAACAACCATTGTTCCAACAAATTCTACTACAACTCCAACAACCGCTCAATCAATCACTTCAATGGATGCAAGTTCAGTCACCATTCCTGCTACAACTTCAACACCCATCCATTCAATGGGACCTCCTACAACATCAGTAACAATTGATGAAAGCGTCTCAACAGTTACTATATACTATGACCCTGCAAATGTTCCTGCCAAAAACTCACAAAATGCCACTCCTGTCACAGCACCAGTTACCATATACTATGATCCACACACCATTGTGGTCCCTTCTGCAGTTGCTATCAGTCCAGTCACTATCACAGTGCCTAGGCCAGTTCCTTACGAAAGCAATAGTGCCATCCCTTGGCATTATGGCTCAGATCTGTACTGCGAGGGGCAGAAAATCACTTTAGAATCATCAACTTCTTCACCTCAGATAGACAATGTGGGGGGAGGCGGAGGCTTCACTAGAAGCGGACGTCTCTTTGCCTCGCAAATTCCAAGACC
Source organism: Lathyrus aphaca (assembly GCA_963966055.1). Lineage (NCBI taxonomy): Eukaryota > Viridiplantae > Streptophyta > Magnoliopsida > Fabales > Fabaceae > Lathyrus > Lathyrus aphaca. Next base: position 279,530,813 of record OZ014523.1, read on the forward strand.
CACTGCCGAAGCAGAAGCTACCGCTAAGGCAAAAGGGAAGAGCATGGTGCAAGAAGAACAAGTTGTCAAAGAAGCTTTGAAGACTCCTTTTGATCAAGAGGTTGATGAATTCATGAGAATCATAAACAGAAGTGATTACAAGGTGGTAGACCAGCTTCACCAAACACCTTCCAAGATCTCCATATTATCACTGCTAATGTGCTCCGAGGCTCATCGGAACGCACTATTGAAAGTCCTGCACGCATCTTACGTGCCGGAGGAGATTACTGTCAATCAGTTAGAGGCTGTGGTTAGAAATGTCAACGCTAGTAATGGACTAGGATTTACCAACACTGATTTGACAACGAAAGGTCGCAATCACAACAAGGCTTTGCACATTACCTTGGAGTGTAAGGGTGCAGTTCTTTCTCACGTACTGGTGAACACAGGGTCATCCCTCAATGTCCTGCCCAAGAAAGCCCTTGTGAAGCTGGAGTATGATGGATTGGCACTACGCCCAAGTAACTTGGTAGTGAGAGCCTTTGACGGTTCTAAAAGATCAGTTCTGGGAGAGATAGAATTACCAATAATGATTGGCCCACAGGTTTTCAAAACGACCTTCTTTGTGATGGATATACAGCCTGCCTACAGCTGTCTATTGGGTAGACCATGGATACACGCCGCCGGCGCCGTGACGTCAACCCTTCACCAGAAGTTAAAATTCGAGTGGGAAGGCCAAGTCATTACTATTTGTGGGGAGGAGGATATTTTTGTTAGCCAGTTGGCCACCTTCAAATACATTGAAATGGATGGGGAGATCCATGAAACCATGAGCCAAGGGTTTGAGGCCCTTAATATTAATGAAACATCTGCTGGGCTTGGGACCTCCATCACATCATATCAGCAAGCCCGAAAGGTTGTTGAGGAAGGTACCGCCCAAGGCTGGGGCAAGCTGCTGCCCGTGGAGAAGAAGGAGGACCGATTTGGGTTGGGTTACAAACCAACTTGACAAGATCAACCAGAGGATGCAAAGGAGCCCAAGTTTTTCAGCGGGGGGATGCTCACCTCGGATGTTGTGAATAGCTTGGAAGATGAGTCAGAAGACGAGCGCAACCTGGAAAGCTGGATACGTCCAAGGATCCCGGGGAACCATGTCTCAAACTGGTCTTCCCAGGAAATTATAAGGGTTACTCCTGCAAAGTAATTATTTTTTCCTGTATTTTGAAGCATGCATCAAGTCCTGCATCTTGCCCAAGATGTCAGGACTCATTTTGTAATCGGGCCATCTTGTATTTTGTGCAAAGATCAATTAATGAATATCAGGACATCTTTTGCAAACGAGTCTTTTCTTTTCCGTTCACTGTTTTTCATTTTTCATTTTTTGTACAAAAATAAAATGGCAATGCTTTTCAAAATAAATAACTTCATTTTCACTTTTTCTAAATAAGATAAAACTGATCACTAAAATGAACAAATCTAAACCCTTGCAGAAAGTGCCCTCCAGACTGCACCGACAACAACACTGCTATGACTTCGTATGACTTTGACAATCCAATCAATCAAGCTGATAAAGGGGTTGAAGAAGATTATGAGCTTCCTGAAGAGCTAGCCAGGTTATTAAGACAAGAGGAGAAGGTTATCACTCCTCATCAGGAGGAGGTCGAAACAGTTAATCTTGGTACAGAAGAAGACGTGAAAGAGGTTAAGATCGGGGCCTGCCTACAAGATTCAGTAAAAGAGCAACTGATTGACATGCTTCGGGAGTATGTGGATGTTTTTGCTTGGTCTTATCAGGATATGCCAGGGTTGGACACCGACATTGTTATGCACAAGCTGCCTCTAAAAGAAGACTGCCCGCCGGTAAAACAGAAGTTGCGACGTACTCGCCCGGATATGGCAATGAAGATAAAAGAAGAGGTACAAAAACAGTGGGACTCCGGTTTCCTTGTTGTGAATAGTTACCCGCCGTGGGTTGCTAACATTGTACCTGTGCCTAAGAAGGATGGCAGGGTGAGGATGTGTGTGGATTACCGGGATCTGAACAGAGCCAGCCCGAAAGACGACTTCCCTTTACCTCACATTGATGTATTGGTCGACAATACGGCTCAGTTCTCGGTGTTCTCCTTCATGGATGGATTTTCAGGATACAATTAGATCAAAATGTCACCTGAAGACATGGAGAAGACAACTTTCATCACACCCTGGGGCACATTCTGTTATAAGGTGATGCCATTCAGACTGAAGAATGCTGGTGCCACTTATCAACAGGCTATGGTAACATTGTTCCATGACATGATCCACAAGGAAATTGAATGTTATGTGGATGACATGATTGCCAAGTCCCTCACAGAAGAAGACCACCTGGTGAATCTGTTGAAGTTATTCAAGCGTCTGAGGAAGTACCAGTTGAAGTTAAACCCCAACAAATGCACATTCGGGGTGCGATCCGGTAAGCTGTTGGGATTTATTATAAGCGAGAAAGGGATATAAGTTGACCCTAATAAAGTCAAAGCCATTCAAGAAATGCCTGCACCGAAGACTGAAAAAGAAGTTCGGGGGTTCTTAGGAAGATTGAACTACATTTCAAGGTTCATATCTCACCTCACGGCAACTTGTGAGCCCTTGTTCAAATTGTTAAGGAAAGAGAAAACAGTCAGGTGGAGCGAAGACTGCCAGAGGGCATTTGACAAAATCAAGGAATATTTACAAGAGCCTCCAATCCTTATGCCTCCAGTTGAAGGAAGACCTCTAATCATGTACTTGACAGTATTAGAAGAGTCAATGGGGTGTGTGTTGGGCCAGCATGACGAGTCTGGTTGAAAAGAGCATGCAATATACTACCTAAGAAAAAAGTTTACCGACTGTGAACAACGTTATTCACTGCTCAAGAAAACTTGTTGTGCTTTAGCGTGGGCTGCTCGCCAACTGAGACAATATATGTTGACCCACACTACCTTATTGATCTCAAAGATGGACCTAGTCAAGTACATTTTTGAGAAGCCAGCACTTACCGGACGGGTTGCAAGATGGCAAATGATTCTCACAGAATATGACATTCAGTACACATCTCAAAAAGCCATCAAAGGCAGTGTATTGTCTGATTATCTTGCTGAACAACCCATTGATGATTACCAGCCTATGAGATTTGACTTCCCTGATGAAGACATCATGTTCATAAAGGCAAAAGATCACGAAGAGCCTATTCACACTGAAGGGCCTGACCCGGAAGAAGAATGGACTATGATGTTTGATGGGGCTGTTAATATGAATGGTCGTGGTGTGGGTGCAGTACTCATTACACCTAAGGGAGTTCACATGCCTTTCTCGGCAAAACTCACCTTTAACTGCACTAACAACGAAGCTGAATACAAAGCTTGTATTATGGGTCTTGAGGAAGCCATTGACCTCAGGATCAAGACTTTGACTATGTTCGGAGATTCAGCTCTGGTAATCAATCAAACCAACGGCAAATGGTACACCCACCAAGATCATCTGATACATTATCGGGATTATACAAGGAGATTGTTGACTTTCTTCACAATAGTCAAACTCGAGTATATCCCTCGAGATGAAAATCAGTTTGCAGATGCTCTGGCTACCATTTCATCCATGATCAAGGTTCAAGCTGCCAACTTTGTGCCTCAAATATCAGTATCCAGACTTGATAGACCAACATACGTATTCTCTGCAGACCTTGCTAAAGATGATAAGCCTTGGTTTCACGACATCAAATGCTTCTTGGAGGATCAAACATACCCACCTGGGGCATCATCCAATGATAAGAAAACATTAAGAAGGATGGCTGGTAGTTTCTTCCTTAATACTGATGGTTCCCTATATAAGAGAAACTTTGATATGGTACTTCCAGATGTGTTGATAGGGCAGAAGCAGACTTGTTGATGCACGAGGTGCACGAAGGATCCTTTGGTACCCATGCTGGAGGGCATGCTATGGCTAAAAAGTTGTTAAGATCAGGCTATTATTGGATCACAATGGATGCAGACTGTTGTGCTTATGCCAGGAAATGCCATAAATGTCAAATTTATGCAGATAAAGTGCATGTGCCTCCAAATCCTCTGAATGTGATGTCTTCACCTTGGCCCTTTTCCATGTGGGTCATTGATATGATTGGAAAGATTGAACCGACCGCTTCGAATGGCCACAGATTCATCCTGGTAGCCATTGACTATTTTACCAAGTGGGTTGAAGCAGCTTCGTATGCAAATGTCACCAGGCAAGTGGTAGCCCGATTCCTGAAGAGAGATATCATCTGTCGGTATGGAGTACCCGAGCGAATCATTACTGATAATGGTTCCAACTTGAACAACAAAATGATGGCAGAACTATGTCGGGACTTCAAGATCCAACACCACAATTCTTCTCCTTACAGGCCAAAGATGAATGGCGATGTAGAGGCAGCTAACAAGAATATCAAGAAGATTGTGCAGAAAATGGTGGTCACCTATAAAGACTGGCATGAAATGCTACCATTTGCCTTGCATGGGTACCGTACGTCAATCAGAACATCCACTAGGGCAACACCGTATCAGCTTGTTTATGGTATGGAGGCAGTCCTACCTATTGAAGTTGAATTACCCTCCCTGCGGGTACTCATGGATGTTAAGCTAAACGAAGCAGAATGGGTCCGATCCCGATACGAACAACTGAATCTGATTGAAGAGAAAAGATTAGCTACAATCTGCCATGGGCAGCTGTAACAGAAAAGAATGAAGAAAGCCTTCGATCAGAAAGTTAGGCTTCAGGAATACCAAGTAGGGAATCTTGTGCTGAAAAGACTCCTCCCTCCTCATACAGACCACAGGGGCAAGTGGACTCCGAATTACGATGGTCCGTTCATAGTAAAGAAAGTTTTCTCTGGTGGAGCACTGATGCTCAGTACTATGGATGGTGAAGACTTCCTGTCCCTGTGAATTCGGATGCAGTTAAAAAATACTTCGCATAAAATGACCCGCTGGACATAAAAACAGAATGTAAGTCTAGGCAAAAATAGGGCATCCCGGCGAGTCAAAAACATAATAAAAGACTCGGGCAAAAATAAGGGAAAATAAACAAAAATGTACACCCGCTGAGTTGAAAAGCCACATTGGACAGCTCGGGCAAAAAGGGGTATCCCGGTGGATTGAGAACCCGAAAGGGCGATCCACGCAAAATAAGGGAATAAGCGAACAACTGCATTCTGAATTCGTCTGTATCACTTACAACATGGTAAGCTTCGAAAGGTTCAAGCTTCGGTCAGAATCAGCCTTCTTCAAAAGCAAGATGAGAAGAACGTCAATGTCATACGAGTCATAGCAAAAGGAAGCTCCTTGAAGTGTCATCAACGTTGTCAGCATCTTTTTGTTTCTCAATCTGTAACAATCTCCTCATTTCAGGGGATCTGTTTCTTTGACTGTATTTGCCCATTCAGAGGCACATAAATTAATAAAATCAGATTTTCCGTTACACTTTGTCTCGTACATTTTATTTTCGTTTGCAAAAATGTTCGATGTCCTTATAATATTGATCGCATAAGTACAGATGCACCTTTTCTAATCACATGCTTACAGGAAATATATTACTCCCGGGAGTGTCTAAATTCTTATGATGGAATCCAGTAAGGGATACCTCGGGATACGTGTACGCTCTTTGTCATAACAGGATTGCAGGTATTCAAAGTGCAACATGGGGGCATGAAAGCTTCTTCCCAACAAGCTACCAAATCACTATTTGCTCAGCCCATCTCCCAAAATAGCACCATGGGTGCCCTTTCCCCAGCTGAGTTGCCAGATATCATCTTCCTCAGCAGGATCCCCCACAGGAATCTCTAGGAAGATCGTCCAGTGATTATTCCTCCTCAGCCAAGTGCAAAGACAGGGAACTATCTCCCCGCAGAGTTTCAACCTCTATCCAGGAGAGCAATGTCTAAAGATCTCACAACAAAACGACGAAAGCTTCCACGGACCCCAGCTGGGCTCCTCATCACCAAGATGGTTCTATCAGTGACCTATTTCCCTCAAGTAGAGTCATATATATCAGATCTACCAATGATCTCATCCCCAGCTGGGATATCACTTCAAGCATATCGGCCAGGGACCTTCACCGCAACGGGATCCGAATCCCGGAGCGGTATCTTTTCATAAACATAGCATTCCCATTATATTTTCCCCCAGAGCGTAGCATTCCGTCTAATATGGAGCATTACGGCAAAAATCAAACATATTGCATAAATCATGAGCCATGTTCTGAATCAAACATCTGTATACACCAACACTCCATTTACGAATATACAAAATACTTCCCAAACTCCCCGGCAGAAAGCCAAAGCATCCTCTTTGCACTCACAAATACAGATACATGCTCCTTTTTGCACTCGTCCGTGTCACCTTCCCCATCATAGTTTCCTAAACATTTTGTGAACCAAATACTTGTTTATAATACACCTCTTCCGACACCCATCCGTATCGTGCTCTCCCCAGCAAGTTGAACACTCGTATGTGTCTCACTCATGTTTACTTATTTCAGATACTCGTCCGTATCTTGTTTACACCACTTATCTTTCTCAAGATTCAACACTCGTCCGTGTTCTTTGTTAACTAGTTGATACTCGTCCGTATCATCATCTCTGAACATGCGTCAGCGTTTGTTTCTACCGATACTCGTCCGTATCAGAGTCTTAGGGATGCTCGTCCGCATCTTAACCTATACACAGCGTCAAACACTTATATCTTCTTGAATGTAGACACTCGTCTATGTCTACCATTCCCCAGAGGAGTTCCCAGCGAATCTTTAGTAAAAAGCAAATTTCTTTTCTATCTGACATTCGTCCTGTGTCATGATACTTCCGGTAGCCGTACCCTGCCAGGTGATCGTCCTTCTCCTTTTGATGATCGTCCTTCATCATTCCTCCAACGGAGTCTCCACTATTGGAACCCTCTTCTATCCGACATCCGTCCTATGTCGTGATATTTTAACAGCTGTCCCCTGCTAGGTGATCGTCCTTCACCCTTCTGATGATCGTCCTTCATCATTCTATCCGATGGCCGCCCCCATCGTCGATCTTGTTATCCGACATTCGTCCTGTGTTGTGATAAACCCCGAGAGCAGCCATACCCTGCTAGGTGATCGTCCCTCACCTCTTGATGATCGTCCTTCATCATGCTTATCCGATGGCCGTCCCCATCGTCGACTCTTTCTATCCGACATTCGTCCTATGTCGTGATACTTTTAGCAACCGTACCTTACTAGGTGATCGTCCTTCACCTTAGATGATCGTCCCTCATCTTATCCCCAACAGAGCAGCCGTACCCTGCTAGGTGATCGTCCTTCACCTCTGATGACCGCCCCTCATCATTTGTTTCATCAACCTGATGGTCGTCCCCGTCATTAACTTAACCTTTGAATCCCTAGAGAGTCTTGTTTCTTTACTTGATGGTCGTCCCCATCATGATCCCTCTATTTTCCCAACATGTCGGTCGTCCCCGTCATTACTTCATCCCTAGTAGTCGTCCTCTGCTCGGAGGTCGTCCTCCGTCGCCTGCACCTTATAATCATACTTTACTTCCTTTTATAATCTATATCCCTTTTCTTCTTCATTCAGTGAGTGCAAATTTTGGACTCTCTTTGGTATTCAACCACAAGTTATCTTGTTTTCCTGTTAAGCCGCTGCTTACATCCTGCACGGCTAACTCATGTTTGAATAGGGGCAGCTGTAAACACCCCAAATTTTCCCTCACTCATTTCACCATGGCTTATGGTTCTTTTCATTAGCATAAGTTCAATCATACCATCTCATATTGCATTTTTGCTTCACTGCATTGATTCAAAGTCATCTGCATCTAGGGCTTGTGATCTGAGTCATCCCTGAGCCATTTGAGCCACTCCAAAGGTCATCAATCATTTCAAGAGGGTCCATGTATGCTCAAACATGATATTATATCCTCCCAAGATCAGAGAAGTCAAGGAATCACAAGAACTGAGGAAGGCATGGAAGCAGAGCCAAGTTTAACTGCACAGATGACCTAAAATTAGGGTTTTGGTTTCAGAGGCCATAACTCCAAATTTTTTGGTCATTCTTGTTTCTATTTGTCTCTATATGTTATAAGGATCATGCATACCAATTTTCATGAGGAAATTCAATGGGGAAGTCATCTAATCAAAAGATGACTTCTTGAGCAAGTCAGTGCAAAATCAGGGCATCTGAGGCCCCTAATCATCCAACCAAAGGGTTTTCTTTATCATTTTGGATGTGTATGATCTTTATTTGATCTTAGAAGAAGTTATAAGTTCACAAAATTGAAGAATTTCAAGCCATTTGCAAAGTTGCCATTTTGGGAAAGTGACTTGTAATGTAAACTTGCCATTTTGGGAAAGTTTTTCAACCTCCTCTTTTTGATTCAAAAATGCTTCAAATGAAAAATTATTGGTCATGAAAGTTGTAGATTGGATCCTCCCATTTTCAAAAAGTACAAGAACTTGATCTAATTCATTTTATTGTTTGTTATAATTTCTAAGAGGTTTTACATGTGTGCCAACAAGTGTTACACTAACAAGTATTATTATTTCAAATTATAAGTATTTAAACACCAAAAGACGTCTGGTTACGTTGTGCATCTTACTTTCCAAGAATAATGAATCAAGGGCAAGATAAGTGTGTATGTTGGTTGTTTACTTGTTTGATATAATGATTGTAAAAAAGTATATCATTTTGGTTCCATTTTAGTTTTGATGTAAAATTATATATTTTGGTTTGTCATATTAATTTTTATTCACAAAGTATTGTTGATGTGTTTTATATATTCGTTTTGATTCACAAAAATTCAATTTATAATAATGAGATTTATATAAATTAAAAAATATATATTGTTTTAAAAAATAACATATATACTTCACTACAGTTGATTCTCGGTTATACACAAGAACTGTGGTGGAAAGGTTGTGATACGCGCCATTTATAAAATATCAAGAGGTATCAAATCTATCACTTTTTTACTTTTTACTATGGTTAGATATTGCAGCCGAGGTGAAAGTAACACGCTATTCAATTTATTATCACAACCAATAGTCAACTACCTACCTATCTTTGGAATATACTATCAAACTCACTATATTACCCTTTTGAACAAAATAATTTTACACTACATAACAACCTTAATGGTAATTGATTAAATCAAAATGCATTCACCAGTTAGATGTTTTCATTTGTACACATGTCAAGATATTTCCAAGATATTTTTCATTCTCCCTCTCTCTTTCATTTTTCAAAAATTTCAGACTCATTCTCTCTCTTTCACCCTCTTTCTCATCTTCTCCCTTTCTCTCTCTCTCTCTCTCTCTCTCTCTCTCTCTCTCTCTTTATGTCTCTCTTTCACCCAAAACCCTAAATCATTGTCGCCATATCTACGGAAGTCACCACCTCCGTGTTTTCATGGAAACGCATAATCTCGTCCTTCTCCTGGCGATTTCTTTTTCCTCAATAATTTCACGAATCAGTTGTGCTGCTCAAGGATATATGCGTTTAACGAATCTGTTTTTCTCCCTCTTTATCGTCTGCCCCTTTTCTTTCTCTGTGTTCCTTCGTGTTTTCAGGTAGGGTCTCTAGTTTTCCTCTGCTTGAGCTTCAGCACATTCAACCATCTTCATTCATGTAAGTATCAATTAATTTAACCTTGACCTTGTATTTTTCCATTAAAAATTATATGTTGTCGTGTATTGTTTTTTTGTTGTTTTTCACTGAAAATGTTGTTGTTTTTCCTAGAATCATGGAATCACATATTTATATGCTTTCGTTTGATCATGGAACCGTTTTGTTTTTCATGTTGTGTTTAATGATATTTTGTGCGTTTAGATTTGTGATGTTTTTTTATTTTCTACTTTCTTTGTCGTTGCTGGTCTATGTATATTTGAACGTTTTCTGGTTCCGTGTTGTTGTTATTATTGTGTGTTGAGGTTTTGTTGATGTTGTTGTAAATATGTAAATGGTGTTGTGTGTCTTAGTGTGTTTCATGGTTGTGCAAAGTTTATTTTTCATGTGTTATTGATGTGTGTTCATTTAATATTTTTGTTATTATCTATGTTCAGTTCTTCCAGATACCATGTAAAGACAACCTATTACGATATGTGACTTGATGCCTGAACATGACGTATGAAAACTAGCTATTCGCGTTATTGATCTCTGGGTTGTAAAGGTACAAAATGGTCAGCAACATCTTAAATCTATTATTCAAGATGGGAACAAGATTTTCAATGAAATCACTTCGGCAGAAACAGATACCTATGTTCCATTCACTTGTAGATCTTTCAAATGAAGACAAGCAAACTGCTGATAGGGCCGTTTTTTTGTCATTCAAAACCAGAATCACTGAGCTCCATTGAAAGATAAGCTTTTGAAACTTTTGTTAATACATGTTTGTACTTTTTAAAGCTAATGTTCCGTTGTAATATATAATGTAATCTAATACATGTTTAGATATTTTTTCCCTGCATTTCACTTCCTTATGTTCATGCTATTCATGTAGATTCTATCTTACCTTGGAAGATCATGGATGATGTTAAGCTAAAAAACCAACCAATCAGGTAAAGTTCAATTATAATTAGTAGTATGTTTTTTATAATCTTAATCGCGTTAACAATGTACACTGACAAGGAAAATCCATGAGGTTCTATCGTGCAATAAGACATGCTTATGTCCAGATGTACATGTGTTGTGTTTTGATTATTTTGTCCATGTATGAATTGGATTGATGAGTTGTGGGATTCTTCTTGCATGTTACAGAGAAGGGACAACAAAAAGGAAAGGTCAATCAATTCATGGTAGAGTTGTTATGGCTGGAAGAAAGTCAAACTAGAAGGTGTTGGTTGTTGGAGCAAAGTTTGTCTAGCCTTTCCTATTTTTCAAAAACTTTTTCATTAAGATGTTGCTTTTGTATTTGTGATTTAAAATCAATGTTCTTTATAGCCTATACTATCAAATCATTGACTTTTATTTTATGATGATTACATGATTGCATGGTTCTTTTTGTTTTGTTCTATGGATTGCAATAGGTTATTGATCAAACAAATGTGTCATAAGAGCTTAATTGCCTTGCCAATGATGTAGATCTTATCATTTTATAAGGGATGGTATGCATTTTCATCCTCCAATGAGCCAAATATAACAATTATTATTGATGTTGTAAATATTGTTGTAATCGGTGTGTTTTCATGATGATTTTCTTACCTTGTTGTCGCTCCCGGGATTTTCATCCTAGTACAAACACGAAATTGGCGCGGAAAAGGTAGAGTCGCCAGCCATTATTTTTATCACGAATGAATGGGAAAGGTAATGTTGCATAAACCGAGGAGAAAAGGAAAGGACGAGGTCCTGAAAACCAAAGATCTGGATTCGGAAGTCAGTTACGACCTGGGAAGGTATTAGCACCCCAGACCGTCCGCCGTAGCCGACATGATCCATGCTTGTGTTGTCTGTTTCAAAGGGTAAAACAATAAAGATGTAGCTGAATAAAAGTACTGCTAATTAGAATGGAATGAGAAAGAGAACTAGAAAAAAGATTGAAAAGAAAATGGGAAAATTTAGGGGAAATAAAGAATTTGCTTGAACAGGCCCTACCCCGCTGCCTACGTACCTCATCGGGAAAATGAGGATCAGAATCGACGTAGTTCGCCTAACTAAGGCGGGAACTATTTATTTGTGTTTTTTATGACTGGAACTGCTTATTTCTATGCTCAGGTGTTATAGGCTCGCCTTGAACGAGTGTGTTTACCATCTTGCAAATGAGACAAGTTCACGTTGTGAATGAGTGAGGTGAGAAAAGAATTCCCGCATGAAAAGACATTTGTTGTTTGTTTACTATTGTAAACACCCCAAATTTTCCCTCACTCATTTCACTATGGCTTATGGTTCTTTTCATTAGCATAAGTTCAATCATACCATCTCTTATTGCATTTTTGCTTCACTGCATTGATTCAAAGTCATTTGCATCTAGGGCTTGTGATCTGAGCCATCCCTGAGCCATTTGAGCCACTCCAAAGGTCATCAATCATTTCAAGAGGGTCCATGTATTCTCAAACATCATATTATATCCTCCCAAGATCAGAGAAGTCAAGGAATCACAAGAACTGAGGAAGGCATGGAAGCAGAGCCAAGCTTAACTTCACAGATGACCTAAAATTAGGGTTTTGGTTTCAGAGGCCATAACTCCAAATTTTTTGGTCATTCTTGTTTCTATTTGTCTCTATATGTTATAAGGATCATGCATACCAATTTTCATGAGGAAATTCAATGGGGAAGGCATCTAATCAAAAGATGACTTCTTGAGCAAGTCAGTGCAAAATCAGGGCATCTGAGGCCCCCCAATCATCCAACCAAAGGGTTTTCTTTATCATTTTGGATGTGTATGATCTTTATTTGATCTTAGAAGAAGTTAGAAGTTCACAAAATTGAAGAATTTCAAGCCATTTGCAAAGTTGCCATTTTGGGAAAGTGACTTGTAATATAAACTTGCCATTTTGGGAAAGTTTTTCAACCTCCTCTTTTTGATTCAAAAATGCTTCAAATGAAAAATTATTGGTCATGAAAGTTGTAGATTGGATCCTCCCATTTTCAAAAAGTACAAGAACTTGATCTAATTCATTTTAGAACTAAAGTTATGGCCTTGCAAAGTTGAGAAAAATCACTTAATTTTCACTTTTGTGCCAAAGAGGAAACTTGCAAAAACACTTGCCAAAGCCAAATGTGACCTCAAACCAACTTCTAACCATCACACAAACATCATTCATGGTCCATAATTCAGATTGGCCCAAAGGATTTCTCATTTCTATGCCTTGAATTACAAGTCACCATAAGGCATTTTCTCATGAATCTTCAAGAATGGAATTTTTGCAAAAGGGACTCTTAATGTTTGAATTAGTTGTTAAGTGAGTTCAAGACATCATAACAACTTCATATGGCCCATTTGGCTGCAATTTGCCCAAGAGTTTATAGGTTTCTTGGCCTTGATTCACAAAGACTTCCAAAGGGGGAAAAGTTGCAAGAACCATGCTACCACTTGCCCTAGCCATTACAGCTGCACAAAAGCAATCTAAGGGCCTTCCTTGATCCATGCTGAGCCCAGCCATGCCCCTAATCTCCCTCTGACCCGAGCCATGCCTCAAGTACACAAAGTCATGACTTTCTTGCATTTTGCCCATACCAATCAAACTGTGCCATTACCAACCCTCTGCCCAATCAGAACCTCATATATGGACCTCAAGGACTTAAAAGGGACACACACACAAGCCTGCAACCTCCCATAAGCCAGGATACACAAAAATTTCAAATTCCTTCACCTCTTCGAAACTCTGCCCACAACCATCAAACCTCAAACTTTTCTTCACCAATAAGTCACAAATCAGCCATGGATCAAGAACCAAGCACTGAAACAGCCTAAAGCACCACATACATAACCTTCCAAATCTGCTACACCAGAACCAAAACCTTCAAACCAGGCCACATAAGCTTGTTCTAAGTTTCATTCCATCATCAGGAGGTTCATAGGAGAGGATTTGCATCAAAGAGGGATCCAGAAAGCCCAACATCAGGAGGTTCCATCTCAGGTACAACTTGTGAACTTTTTTTTCCAAAAGCTTGCTTTTAAGTTCTTTTATGGTTCTGTATGTTCCCCTGGTCATGGGGATATGATTATTATTGAAAATGGTTGAGAAAACACCATGTATGTGAGCTCTGAAACTTTTGCCCATTTTTACATTTTTGTTCGTTTCGTGTTCATGATGTGAAATAAATGAGTTTTAGTTGGGGATTTAGGTTTAGGATTGTTAGAGGATCATTTTTGGGCAAGAAATTTGAAGATTGATGGCCTGAGAGAGAAGTTAGGGTTTGTGTTCGTCGGAGAAGACGTCCGGAACACTGTTCCGGTCGCCTGAAGGTGGTTATGCCCTAATCCTGTAATTAAGTCAAGTTTGAATTTGGACCCTTGATCTGGCTTTCCCGCACGCTATGAACGGCCTAGATTTTGTGATTTAGCCCTAATCCAGTCATTAGCATTAATTAATTAGGATTAAAATTTGAATTTTCCAGAACCAATCCTAGCCTTCCAAACCCGCGCCAAGCCAACTCCCGCCTCCCTGGTTTGAACCACAGCCTTTGGATCTGATTACTTTCCTTTTAATTTAATTTTATTTTCATTTTTATTCATTTTTCTTGCACATTTTATTTAAAATAGCAAATCATTTCTAAAAAATCTCATTTTTTGCATCATACCTTAAAATATTTTTCTCTTTCTGAAAATAATTTTTATTTTATTTTTTGCATAATTTTCGTATTTTAAAAATATTTAAATGTTTATTTTAATTAGTTAATGATAATTAATTAATTAAAATAGCATTTAAGTTTCTAAAAATCACCAAAAAAATCACATTGCATTTTGATACATTTAGAGACATTATCAAACTCTTCAAACAAATTTCTTTTTGGTTCTTGACCTATTTTGACACTTTTCTTTGGAATTAAAATTCTTAAAAGGCAATATTTTTGTCCTAACTTAGAAATATTTATTCTGCCTAACCTTGAAGAGTTTGATGATGGTTCGTTTTGCATTGCATTCTTCATATCATGTAGTTTCTAGGGTAAAATTGGTTTGAATTTATCTTTCATTTTCAATTTGTTGTGCATTTTCCCTTTTGAAGTGCCTTAAAACCCTAGCTAACTTGAGAAAATCACAACTCCCATTAGGTTAAGAGTTAGGTCCCCTCCTTTTTGGCAGTGAACTTATGTAGGGTTAGGGTTCCTTTGATCCCCTTTTCAATTTTTTATCTTGTCATTGGCTTCTGATTTTGAATTTTGCTTTGTGTCTTGTGCATAAACCCTAAATTTTGCCTTCATTTGCATCCATCTTCCATATGCTTGTATACATGAACTTGCCATGACATTTTGTGCATCAACATGACATATAAGACATCTTAGGACATATTAGAATCATGTTTGACCATTGCATCTTTCATTTTCCATGTTATACCTCCATTGCATTTCATAAACTTTCATGAACTTTCATGGTTCAAAACATGCTTCATTTGTATCCTTTTCCTTGTATGATCATCCACAACTCTTGACTTATGTTTGCTTTATCTCTTAGCATCATTAACACCATGTTTATGCTTCTGAATTTGGTTTACATCACTGCATTTCATCTCATTTTCATTTCATTTCATTTCTTGTTACTAACTTTTCAGGTGGTAAGTCAATGAGAAGTGAATTTGCCTTCACTTCTCATAATCTCTTCTCATCTCTCTTATGCATCATTGCTGCATTTTATTTGTGAATTAGAGTGAGCTTGATCATTCATGTCTCCTTCTCACTTTCTTTCTTCAAGCAACTTATCTTCTTAAGTGAAGTAAGTTGGCTTGCTTCCTCTGCTTCTTCCTCCTTTCATCTGCTTCTTTCTTGGTGGCTTCTCTTTTGAAGATCTTTTGCAAGCCTCATAAACCCTAGGAATACCCAAGCATGATAACAATTAGGGTTTGATTATTCCCCCATTAGTTTTACCTTTGTGTCATCTTTGAGTCTTCTCTTCTTATCTCATAATCAAGGGCTAAACCTTAAAGGTTTTAAGACTTTGTGATTAAGCTTGTGCTTGCATCCTTCTATTAGGATGGAGTGTATAACTTTAATCCTAAGTGTTAAACCATTAATGTGTTTAAATCCTTTAATCAATCCACTTTAATAATCATTAAGACCATAAGCTTGTAACTTGGGCCTTGCATTAGGGTTCTAATTCTTCCTTAATTGGTTAAGAAGGACTAACCCTAGTGTTAATGGACAAGTCCCCCTAAAGTTGTCTTACAAACCATAAAATTCATTTCTTAATCTTACCATTAACTAAAATCCACTTTAATAAAGGCTTTGTTTTGTCATGAGGTTAATCCCTAATCATGGATTAAGTTGAGGAGTCTTTCTCAGCTTAAATGTTCTCATATATTATCCTTCTATTAGGATGGTGTAATGGGTCCATTAAATCCTTGATTATGGCTTAAACTCATTACTTAACACTAAACAAAAACACCAAAAACATCTAAATAAATGCAAGTAGGTTAATGATCTTAACCCTACATCATGGAGATTAAGAGTGAGGTGCTTACTTCACACTTAAGGTATTCTCATTACCCCTAATCAGAGGGAGGATGTGATGAGTTTACTAACCCTTGGTTTAGGCTTAAGCTCATTTTCTTATGACAAACTCCAAAAAGCAATAAAAGATTGAAATCCTAAAAAAAAACAATAATCGTCTCCTCCGGGATTCTTTTCTCACCTCATTCACTCACAAACGAGAACTTGCTTCTTCCGTCTAATGCAAGACAGTTTTCACCTGAGCCAGACAGGTCATACACTTGAGCATAGACAAGTAAGCAGTTCACATGTCAATTTATCTTCCAGTCTCTTTGAGTCGAACTACGGTGTCCTGACTTCCTCATTGCACGAGAGGATATGTAGGCATAACTTAACAGTTATCGAACAAAAGTCTCTGTATATTCCCCCTCCTTCCAGCATTATTCTTTAAGCCTCATAGTCTTGAGCTTCATTCATTTCTTACACTGACACTTATCTTGTTCACTTCACATTTCTTTTACACTGACACTTGCATTCTTTTCCAGCTTTTACACACAAAATATCACTGATACTACCCCTTTAAACACAAATCTTTTAAGCGTGGATCCCGTCGAGTACGGCGGACAATCTGGGTGCTAATACCTTCCCAGGTTGTAACCAACCCCCTTTCTCAGTTTCTCTGGTTCGTGACCGTCTTATCCATCTTTTCTTAGGTTTATGCAGCATTACCTTTCCTTCGGGATAAAAATGCCTTGCTGGCGACTCTTTTCCTTCCTTCCCTTTCGTCGACCGTTCGCGTCTATACCCCTTCTGACCAGGTGTCATTTGGTGGGAGCGACAACTGTCTTTTAAAGAAGTGTTTTGCTTTTGTGGTTTGTGAAACATACTCATACTAATACTTTATCATCATGTTAGATTCCTTATACCTCTCCCCGAAACAGGACGTGTATAAGTAACCCATTTCAAAGTCTTTTGTCGTATGAGAACATTCAACCTTTATTAGGTGTTTTATTGGTTTCTTTATAAGATGAGAAAGAATGACTCAAGTTACAAAAGTACAAACTAAGGGGGACTAAGACACAACCCTAAATTATTTATTTCATGCAAAAGGAGGTCCTAATGGTTTGTGTGTTTTTCTCATCCTAATGAGAAAAGGGAGAAGAAGAAAAGAGAAGAATTAGAACTCAACTTACTTCCTAAGGAAGTCAAGTTGTTTCTAAAGAAAGGGAGAGCCTATACAAGTAAAGCACAAAGTTCTAAGGCAACCACGATTAAAAAGCATAAAGAGATGAGGAAGAAGTTATATAAATAAGGCTTACCTCAACCTCCCTACAAAACAAAGGTTAGCTTTACAAAGCATATTGAAAACATAAAGCATGGCAAAAGCTTAATTAAAGCTCACACTAGCTAAGAAAGCACCAAAGGTCCCCTAGGGTTAAGTCCTAAATCTAAAGGATCATATATGATAATAGGCTTCTAAAGTCAGTAGCTAAACCCTATTAAAGTATTCTAATGTTATGAAATCAAACAATTACAATCTATGTCCTAATGAGGTATTAAACCCTAATGGAAATCAAGGTGAAGTTAGATGGAAAAAAGTTGAATGAATATGGTAAACTTGAATTAAATCAAAAGTGAATGTTAAATCCATAACCTAACACTAAATGGAAGTGTCTCAAGATGCAAACCAAAATTGGAAGAAAGAGATTCAAGTTAGAGAGATTCAAACAAGGATTGAATGAAGACAGAAGAAGAATTGAACAAATGATTTCAAAAGGAGGAAATTGACTTAGAAGAAAAAGTCAAACATGATTAATGAAACTTGAATTCTCCATACAAAAACCAAGGGCTTAATGAAAAGTTAAGATGAAGCTTAAGCTCAAAATAAAGTCACAAATGAGCTATAATGGATTGTATTAAGGATAAGGGATGAAGGAGATTGTTTTTTGAAGCTTTAAGGTATCAAATGAAACCAAATGAAGTACAAGGACTTGTGAGATGAAGTGAAGACTTGACAATGGATGTGAAACATTTATTAGATGTATAAGAATGATATAAAATTATTATCATACTAACAAAGTTGATTTATAAGTGTGAAGATGGAAGAAGAAGGTGCATTAGGGAAAAGATGGAATACTTGAACACATGGTGACTTAATAATCATGTAACCCTAAAATTCAAAAGGCGAGGACCTAAAATGGACACAAGTGACTTAAAGATACCTAATGGGACCTTAGGGACTCACATGGATGATTTCAAATGGATGGCATAAATGCCTCATTAAAATGAAATGAGAAGTATGGAAAAATAAGGACCAAAAAGTGACTTGCAAGACAAGGGACTCAAACAAATACCAAATGACATGTTAAAATTATGAAACTTTACATTCAAAGTCGTGAACTATAGGGTAACATACCTCTAAAATATCTCACAAAAATTCGTATTTTTACTAAATCAAATAAAGGTGCAAAGTGAATTAGGATTTTGAGGACATAAGCACAAATAATGGACTCAAAATGGATCAAACATTACCTAAAAATTAAGGGGAAAATATTTTCAGTGACCTAAAGATGTCCTCTAAATATACCAAAACGAATGGGATCAATGTCAATTTTAGTTTAGGAGAAATAAAATGGAGAAGAGCACAAGGTCCAATATGGAAAAAATCAAAAAGAAATAAAATGAAGAATTAATTCTGGCTTTAAAAAAAGAAAATAGAAATTAAAAAAATGGAAAATTTGGTAAAATGTGGAAGATCAAGTATGAAATTATTTAGATTTTTTGGAGGTGTTTAGGTATTTTTAGAAAACGAAAAATTGAAATGGAAATAAAAGAAAAATAAAAAGAAATGAATTGTGAAAGGGGTGCATTCAGTAAGGGTTTTCAGTTCAAATCACCTTGGACTTTTAAAAATGGGGTCTGAAGAGCAATAATAGCCCAATCCAAAGGCTTACTGAACACGCCGCTACTATGGACTCTAGTCAAATGTTGACTCCCTCTGGACCCTGAGATTGATCTAATGCCCATGATAAGAGTCAAAATATGCAAATCACATGGATAATATTGAGGCACATGACACAAAGGGTGGATGTCACACACAATAATCCTCAGGCCACTAAACAATACACGTGAGGTGCATGCTTTCATTAAAACACTGGCAAGATCATGAGCGTAGGATGAAGAAGATCTGATGGTTGTGTTTTAAACTTAGGAGATAATTAAGGCAACTATTCCGGTCACCGGAGGTGACCTCCGGTCATCTTATTCGGTGACCTCTAGTTAGGGTTTGGCCAAAGCCTAACAAAAATGAAATTCAAGGCTATAACTGTGTTCGTTTCATTGAGTAGGTTACAAATCCAGGCTTAGTTCTCATTTATCATCCATAATTAAACCAAATCGAAGCAAAACATTTCAGCCTTAAATTCTGAAACTAAACATATATGATGCCTATCAACTAGTCAGATCCACATAGACTTCTATCAAGTCTCAAGCATCAGGAAACAAACAAGAAAACCAAGTAATCGAGCAAAACAATTTGGAGTGAAACCTGAGTTGCACAACTTCTATTTGCTGAAGAAATCCAGAGATGAGGATCCAAATATGCTCTATACTTGTTGCTGATCTTCAATGGAGTGAAATAAACACTCAAAACTTGTGGAATCTTGCTGAATTAAAGGAAGTGCATAAATGGATGAAGCTTGTTCTTGAGGATTCACACTAATTCAGCCTTGGAAACTCATCACAAAATGATGCTGATGATGAATTGATGATGATTGAGGAGTGTGGGTGAAGAATGAAGCTAGCTCGAAGCCAAAATCATTTAAGTTTCTTCCTAAAACCAGAGTGAAATCAGAGAGAATTTGATGGAGTTTTTGATGTAATTTTGATCAGAGTGAAGTTATTAGTGCAATTCTGTTAGAGATGATCCTTTTATATCCCTAGTTAACTGTTAACTACTCTAGTTAACAGTTAGAACTAGAGTAAAGTTAACTCCGAGGTGCCATGATCAATGTGAATGTGTGAGATGCAATGTCAATGCAGATGAATTTGTAGCTTGATTTAGTTGCTCGAATCTGATGATATGCAATGAGGAACATGGTTGTTATGGTGAACTTGATGATGCAAAATGAAGTTGAGATCATAGTATTGCATCATGTAGTTTAGTGTTATTTAATTCTTCTTTGTTTGATTTTCATGGAGAGATGCATGACAATTATGGTGTGTATTCAAGCATAGGACCATTTGCACTCTAAATGATGGAACACTATGATCAACACAAACTGAATGCTGTATGCAATCTGAACTGACTTGAATTCATCCCATGGTTCAATAGCTTAGCAAGCAAGAAAACCAGTTTTATGTTGTGATCTTCCAATGGATGTAACTTCATGATCAAGTCACCAATTCATGTGCTTCTTGGACTCAATTTGAAGTAGATGCTTCATAGAACAAGTTTGAAGTTTGGCACATGATAGGACCAGGCTTTTAAATACCTTAAATGTCCCTTTGAACACAAAGCAACAAGATTGCATAACTAGCTTGCACGAATTTGGCAAGCCTTGGAAATTTGTGCCCATGGTGGATCAGGATCAACATCCCTACTTTGACCCCTCATATGTCCATGAAATGTTGATCAAATAAAAAATTTGTCCAACATCAATCTTGTAGGAAACATGAAGAGGAACAACTTTCATGTTGGAAGATTTTTCATTTAAAGTCATCTTGATGAAGAAAAATGGAAATACTTATGACACACCACCTGTTTGACAAAAGACCTTGCAGGGCACGTGTGTAGGATGCATGGTTTGCCTTGGTTTTGCCCTAGTTGGCTCAAACTTTGAATGATCATAACTTCTTCAATTTTAATGCTATGAACATGTTCCACCTATAGATTTGAAGCTTAGGATGCCCTCTTTCAAACAGCCCAAGTGGAATTTTCATTTGACTTTTGTTTTGGGAGAAGGCCTCTCTTGAACATGGTTGCAAAATGGCCAAAACATGCCATTTTTGGAAACCCTAATTTTCCAAAAATTGTAAGTCTTGATTTTCTTGATTTCTAAAGATCCCTCCATAATTTCTTGATAAAATTTGGTCCATGGACTCCTTGTAACCTTAATTTCATGAATTTGACCGCAAAAAGTCAGGAGTTGACTTTTTACTTAGCATGGTTGACTTTTTCCCAATTCCTTGATTTTCAAGTAACTGATCAATTGAAGACCCTCCAAAATTATTCAATGGATGAAATTTCAACCCTAGATACTTAATATCATGTAGAACACAATGAGATCAAGTTTGAACCAAAATATCCTTGGGAAGCTCATTTAATCAGAAACCTTAATTTCACCCCCATTTGTTAGGAGATGTTGCACTACTTGAATTCTTTGATCAATCCACTTATTTTTATGACTTGAGGAATCAATTGTGATCTTGTGGGATGTTGTGAACCCTTTGCACAATGCTGAGAAGCCATGTATCCCTTTGATTTCCCTTAGATGACCACCAATCTCTTCAGTCATTGATCATAAACCTTATGCCTCCACTATGATGGTTATGATGCAATGTTTTACGTTATGATATGGGTTTGTGTATGCAATGTGATATGCTAAATATCATGAAAATGAGAGGGAAAATTTGGGGGTATTACAACTGCCCCTATTTAATCATCTGCAGAACTAAATGGATAATAACAATGGCTTTTAGACTTTCAGGGTATGAAGTGATTGAATACTCGAATAAACCGAAAAATTTGAAATCTTGTGAGAAATGAAATGTATTGAGGAGAATGCCATTCTTGGATGAAGAAGCAAGAAAAAATGTGAGTGGATCAGAAAAGGAACTATTCATGACTTGGATGACAACTCAAGGACACGAAACCGAACTTGGCGGAATCAAAAAGAGTACCTATCCCAACGTGGGAGATAGGATTTGAAAGAGATCATCATGAAGCGAATGATGACTCAAGCAAACGAGACCGAACGAGGCGGAATCGATAAGAATTTATCCCACGCGGGAGATAAAACATAAAAGGAGACCATCATAACGAGGATGGTGACTCAAACAAACGAGATCGAACGAGGCAGAATCGACAAGAATTTATCCCACGCAGGAGATAAAACTTGAAAAGAGACCACCATAACGAGGATGATGACTCCAACAAACGAGGCCGAATGAGGAGGAATCGACAAGCATTTATCCCACGCGGGAGATAAAACTTGAAAAGAGACCATCATAACGAGAATGGTGACTTCAACAAACAAGACCGAACGAGGCGGAATCGACAAGAATTTATCCCACGCGGGAGATAAAACTTGAAAAGAGAACATCATAACGAGGATGATGACTCAAACAAATGAGACCGAACTAGGCGGAATCGACAAGAATTCATCCCACGTGGGAGATAAAACTTGAAAAGAGACCATCATAACGAGGATGATGACTCCAACTAATGAGACCGAACGAGGCAAAATCAACAATAATTTATCCCACGCGGGAGATAAAACTTGAAAAGAGGCCATCATAACGAGGATGATGACTCCAACAAATGAGACCGAACGAGGCAGAATCAACAAGAATATATCCCATGCGGGAGATAAAACTTGAAAAGATACCATCATAACGAGGATGATTACTCAAAAAAACGAAACCGAACGAGGCGGAATCGACAAGAATTTATCCCACGCGGGAGATAAAACTTGAAAAGAGGCCATCATAACGAGGATGATGACTCCAACAAATGAGACCGAACGAGGCAGAATCAACAAGAATATATCCCATGCGGGAGATAAAACTTGAAAAGATACCATCATAACGAGGATGATTACTCAAAAAAACGAAACCGAACGAGGCGGAATCGACAAGAATTTATCCCACGCGGGAGATAAAACTTGAAAAAAGACCATCATAACGAGGATGATGACTCAGCTGGGGATAACATGCATTGACTTGTAAGAACAATAATGAGGAAGAATGAATGTGGCATTCTCTGTGGGGATATACTTCAGATTGTTTGAAGAAACGATGCTTCAGACTTTTGTGCAAGATACCTAAAACTGGTCCATGCTGGTATGCGTGTGTTTGAATTTTTGTATGATGTAATGCTCCATAACGATGGAGATGCTACACTTTTTGAGGATGCAAATATAATGATGATTACTAAATGAAAATTCAAAAGAGATCTCTTGGTGAGGATATAAAAAGTATCCATGATAAATTTGCTGAGGGAGAAACAACGCTGCGTTGATTGTGATGAATCCCTGTGGGGGATAACAACTCTGCGGGGAAGATTGTTAATAACACTGGCTCTGAGCTGCCAAGATTGCCAAAAATAAATTAGACTTTGAGATTGGAGAGCCAAGACTCTGTTGGGAATGAACTTGATTTGAGAGGTACACTACTCATTGAACTTCGTTGGTGAAGTGAGGTCATTCTGACTTTGTTGGGGAAATCAGACTTGTTGACCCTACTGAGTGAAAATTTTGTTAGGGAATTCCTTAGGTGCAACATATTATGCTTGGGGAGAATACTGGTCTTATTTTATCATTGCTGGAGAAGATCTTCTCTTTTCACTCTACCAGGGATAATGGAAGACATCAAAGAGGATGTTGTTGAGGAATCTTGCTCAAAACTCTGTTGAGGATGGCTTCTTGAAGTTATGTGCTATATTTGCTAGCAACACTTGTACTTGCATGAACATAATTGATAGTTCCTGCAAAATGAAGAGTTAGTTTGGCCTGCATGCCCCAGGTTCATGGTCTGAATTACCATCCCAGTCACTCAACACAATAAATGTGTGTTAAGTGTTTTTACTCTCCTGCATGTGTTATAAGGCATTCATGTATTCACAATGCAATATTTTACCATAATTTGTTGGACGTTTTTGTAATCAATCAATGGTAGATGAAAAACAAAAACATGTGGAAACAATATTGGAATGAAATTGCATTTTTAATGATTGAGGAATGGCCATGAATAGGCATTACACGAGAAGCAATCCCTAGAAAGAGGAAATTTCCCAAAAGGAAAATAAAATATTCTAATGGCAATGTGAAAAACAAATTCTCATCAAGCTCCGACCCGGCTATGACTTATATGTCCTGAAGACTCCCCGCTCGCTTTGCTTGGAGAAAGACGATTGAATTGA
This sequence comes from Lathyrus aphaca, assembly GCA_963966055.1. Lineage (NCBI taxonomy): Eukaryota > Viridiplantae > Streptophyta > Magnoliopsida > Fabales > Fabaceae > Lathyrus > Lathyrus aphaca. The sequence goes on from OZ014523.1 coordinate 279,555,028, forward strand.
TCTTCAACCCTTGGGTTACCCTTAGTTACAAAGGATGAATCACATATCTCACAGACCGCAATTATTCGCTTTAGTCCCTCTTTTGCATGGATCGCCCTTTCGGGTTTTCAATCCTCCGGGATACCCATTTTTGCCTGAGCTATCCAATGTGGCTTTTCAGCTCAGCGGGTGTACATCTTTTCAGATATTTTCCTAACTTTTTCCTGAGCCTTTTATTATGTTCTTGGCTCGTCAGGATGCCCATTTTTGCATGGACCTTTATTCTGTTTTTGTCCAGCGGGTCTCTTATACGAAGTATTTTCTAAATGCATCTGTGTTGACAGGGGATTGGAAGTCTTCACCATCCATGGTTGTTAAGATTAAGGCTCCACCATAGAAAACCTTTTTAACCACGAATGGGCCTTCATAATTGGGTGTCCACATGCCCCTGTGATCGTTATTAGGAGGAAGAATCCTTTTCAGCAATAGATCACTGGGTATGTACTGTTGAGGGCGTACTTTATGGTCAAAAGCCCATTTCATTCACCTTTGATACAATTGTCCATGGCATACAGCTGCTAGGCCTTTCTCCTCAACGAGGTTCAACTGATTGTATCTGGATCGGAGCCACTCAGCTTCATCAAGCTTGATGTCCATCATTATTCTCAATGAAGGGATCTCGACTTTGACCGGTAGGACTGCCTCCATACAGAATACCAGTGAGAACGGGGTTTCCCCAGTTGAAGTGCGCACCGACGTCCAGTACCCATGCAAAGCAAACGGTAGCATCTCATACCAGTCCTTGTATGTAAAAACCATCTTTTGAACGGTATTTTTGATGTTCTTGTTGGCCGCCTCGACAGTGTCATTCATCTTTGGGCGATGTGGCAAAGAGTTCGGGTGCTCAATCTTGAAATCTCAACATAAATCTGCCATCATCTTATTGTTGAGATTAGAACCATTGTCATAATGATTCTCTCAGGAATTCCATACCGGCAGATGATATCCCTTTTGATGAATCGGGCTAACACTTGTTTTGTGACGTTGGCATAAGACGCCGCTTCAACCCACTTCGTGAAGTAGTCTATAACAACCATGATGAAGGCGGTGATTGTTGGAAGTTGTTGGCTCGATCTTACCAATCATATCAATACCCCATATGGCTAAGAGCCAATGTGAAGACATGACACTCAACGAATTTGGAGGTACATGAACCTTGTTAGTGTAGATTTGGAATTTGTGGCATTTGCGGGAGTATTTACAACAATCGGTTTCCATGGTGATCCAATAATACACCGACCTGAGCAATTTCTTTGCCATAGCAGGCCCTCCAGCATCGGTACTGAAGGAACCCTCGTGAACTTCTTGCATCAATAGGTTTGCTTCCTGTCTATCCACACATCTGAGTAAGAGCATATCGAAGTTCCGTTTGTATAGCACATCATCTTGGTTTAAGAAAAACCCGCCTGCCAACCTCCTGAGGGTCTTCTTGTCTTTGCTTGATGCCCTTGTCGGATATTCTTGAGACTTCTGGAATTGGTTGATATCATAATACTAGGGCTTGTTATCGTTAGTGTTGTCAACTACAAATACATATGTCGGTCTTTAGAGACGAGAGACATTGATTTGAGGCAAATAGTTCTCTTTATGAACCTTGATTATGGAAGATAAGGTTGCCAGAGCATCAGCAAACTAGTTCTTGTCTCGAGGTATATAGTGAAACTTGACCTTTGTGAAGAAACTTAACAACCTCCTGGTATAGTCCCTGTAAGGAGTCAAATGAGGTTGATGAACCAGCCATTTTTCGTTAACTTGGTTAATGACTAAAGTAGAATCTCCGAAGATCTCGAGGTTCTTGATTCTCAAATTGATTGCTTCCTCGATCCCTATCATGCAGGCTTCGTACTCAGCTTCATTGTTTGTGCATTCGAATGTCAGTCGGGAAGTGAAGGGCATATAAATCCCTTTTGGTGAAATAATAACAACACCAACTCCACTTCCATTCATGTTAAGGGCTCCATCAAACATCATCTCCATTTGGATTCGGGGTCTGGCCCCTCCTCCAGGAGTGGTTCTTCACAGTCTTTCGACTTGAGGAACATGATGTCCTCATCCGGAAAATTGAACCTCATTGGTTGGTAATCATCAATTGGCTGTTGGGCCAGATAATTTGACAATACACTTCCTTTGATAGCTTTTTGTGAAGTGTACTGGATATCATATTATGTCAGAATCATTTGCCATTAGGTTACTCTTCCGGTTAGAGTTGGCTTCTCGAAGATGTACTTTATAAGGTCCATGTTGGAAATCAGTAGGGTGGTGTGAGTCAGCATGTACTGTCTTAGTCGGCGAGCAGCCTATGCCAAAGCACAACAAGTTTTCTCGAGTAGTGAGTAGCGTGTCTCACAGTCGGTAAACTTTTTGCTAAGGTAATAGTTTGCATGCTCTTTTCGACCAGACTCGTCTTGCTGACCCAGAACACAGCCCATTGATCCTTCGAGTACTGTGAGGTACATAATTAGAGGTCTCCCTAGTACTGGAGGTATGAGAATCGGAGGTTCTTACAAGTAATCCTTGATTTTATCGAAAGCTTATTGGAAATCATCACCCCATCTAATGGCCTGATTCTTCCTCAGAAGCTTGAATATATGCTCGCACGTTGCCGTTGGGTGAGAAATGAACTTTGCAATATAGTTCAACCTCCCAAAGAAGCCACGTACTTCCTTCTCGGTTCTTGGCCCAGGCATCTCCTGAATTACCTTTACTTTTGCAGGGTCGACCTCAATTCCCCTTTCACTGACGATAAAGCCCAGCAGCTTTCCGGAACGTACCCCGAATGTGCATGTGTTCGGGTTTAACCTCAATCTAAATTTCCGAAGCCTGTCAAAAAGCTTGGCTAGGTTGACCAAATGTTCTTCCTCTGTCTGTGACTTCGCAATCATGTCATCAACGTAGACCTCAATCTCGTGATGGATCATGTCATGGAATATCGTCACCATTGCACGTTGCTATGTAGCTCCAACATTTTTCAAACCAAACGACATCACTTTATAAAAGAAGGTGCCCCATGGGGTAATGAATGTAGTCTTCTCCATGTGCTCTAGCAACATTTTGATTTTATTGTAGCCTGAGAAGCCACCCATTAAGGAAAATACAGAAAACTGGGCAGTGTTGTCAACTAGCACATCAATATGCGGCAACGGGAAGTCATCTTTTGGGCTAGCCCGATTCAGGTCCATGTAGTCTATGCACATTCTGACTTTACCATCCTTTTTAGGGACTGATACAATGTTTGCAACCCATGGAGGATAGCTTGTTATGGCCAAGAATCCAATGTCAAACTACTTTTGAACCTCTTATTTAATCTTAATGGCCATGTCACGGCGAGTTCGTCTCAGCTTCTTCTTTATCGGTGGGCAATCTTCCCTGAGAGGTAGCTTATGCACTATAATGTCGGTGTCCAACCCTGGCATGTCCTGGTAAGACCACGTGAAGACATCAACATACTCCTGAAGCATGGCCATCAAATGGCTCTTGACAGTTTCTTCTAACGCGGCCCCGATCTTGACCTATTTCTTGTCTTCTTCAATACCCAGATTTATCACCTCAATGGCCTCCTCATGTGGATGAATCATCTTCTCCTCTTGTTTGAGCAATCTGGCTAGCTCCTCGGGTAGTTCACAATCTTCTTCACCTTCCTCGTCGGCTAGGTAAATCGAATTGTCGAAGTCATATTGATCTATAGCAAGGTTGTCATTGATAAGACCCAATGAGAAACATCTGCGTGAATGATGATTCATGCTAGATTTTAGAAAAGGTGGGAGACATAAAAAGATTGCCATTTATTTTTGAAAACAAAGAAAGAAAATGAAAGACAGCGAACAACATGAGTGAATGCAAAAAGTATATTTTATTGATGATTATGATATCACATTATGAATAACAAACCCTTATAATGAGTTGCTATGCCCCGGGCAAGGCATATAGCTTGTATATAGGAGAATAGAAACATAAAACTATTGCTCTTCAGGTTAAGTGACGGAGATGAGCGTTTCGGCCGACCAGTTGTTGAGTTGCATCCCTGGGATACATGGCTTTATCCACTCATCCAGCTCGTAATCACTATCAACTCACTATGCCAAAATTGACATTTAATAGTGCACCTTAGACAGCGCCTTATAAAGAAAGCGCTGCTATAGGTCAAAATTAAAAGAAAACACGAAAAATGTTCAAAAAAATAATAAAAGCGCTGCTAAAATTCATACCTTAGACAGCGCTTTCTCAAAAGCGTTGTCTAAGATATACCTTAGACAACGCTTTTAGAAAGCGCTTTTAAAGATAGACCTTAGACAGCGCTTTTAAAAAAGCGTTGTCTTAGGCTTTCAATATAAAAAAAAAATTAAAAACAAAAGCGTTGTCTAAGGTTGACCTTAGACAGCGCTTTCCCAAAAGTGATGTCTAAGGTTGACCTTAGACAACGCTTTCCTAAAAGCGTTGTCTAAGGTCTAATTATATTAAAAATATACAGTTTCTATTTTCATTTCCCTCACTTTATGCGAACTCTCTCACTTTCTACGAACGAACACCATCGTCGTCCCTACTGAGCTTTTCTTCACCATTGCCCTAACTAAGCTTCTCGCCACCGTCGTCTTCCATGTTCACCGTCGTCCACCACATTATTTGGTAAGCTTCTTCTCTGTTCTTTTCTTCTCTATTTAGGGCAAGAACAAAATCAACTTTATCTCTTTTAGTTTAAGCTCTTTTTATTTGTAGTTGACATTGTTGTAGTTGACATTGTTGTAGAAGTGCTTATTAGTTTAAGCTCTTTTTGTATATTATTGTAGAACTGCTTATTAGTTTAAGCTTTTTTAGTATATAGTTGACATTGTTGTTGAAGTGCTTATGAGTTTAATATCTTTTTGTATATGATTGACATTGTTTGAAGAAGTGCTTATTATTTTAAGCTCTTTTTGTATATAGTTACACTATTTTATACATAAAAACTAATAAAAATGCTTATTATTCTATTCATGAAACTTTTTGCTTATTAGTTCATTGTTGAAGCTTTTTGATAAGGTATTCATGAAACTTTTGAGATGATCAAACTAATAGACAAAGATATTCTCAATACACAAAATTATAATAGATGAAAGATTCATAAAATAAGCATTTTTATTAGTTTAAGCACTTTTTATTAAGTTAGATTTGATCATGCATGGTTTCTTTATTATGTATGTATTTATTTAACATTGTTGTATTTATTTGATTATAAGTTAGAATTGATCATGCATGGTATCTTTATTTTTGTGTTTTCAATTGCTTTTATTATAAGTTATATTTGATCCTCCTTGGTTTCTTTATTACAGGTTAGACATGGCCACTAATGATGATAACCCACATGAGGATCATTCGACACATGAAGGAGGTAGTAAAAAAGTATCAACTGAAGAAGAGATTCGAAGAGGTATAACGGTTATGAGAAGAGGGTTTAGAACATTTTTATCATCCAAGTTCCTTAAGGATGCGGATGATAATTATGTTGATGCGGAGCTTCATAAAAAATATGAAAGTTTGATATCTGCAGAAGAATGGGAAGCCTTCAAATTTAAACGACAGGACCCTGTATTTAAAAGACTAAGTGCCACAAATCGGGAAAGAGCATCAAGTCCCGCATATCCGTACCAAAAAGGACGTGTCGGATATGGACGCATAGAACAATCCATGGTAAGTATTTATAAATTGCGATAACATATTTGTTCATCATATAATAGTTTTATTTGATCATATTGTATGACTTAATGTGTAGCTGCAGAAGGAGAAAAGATCTGAAACATCTATTCCTGCACATGTTTTGTGGAAGGAAGCCCGTGTGGGTAAATCTGGAGTTCCTAAAGAAGATGTTTTACAAGTATACGAGAAATGTGTAAGTATAACATTTTTTATTTAATTAAATAAAAACTTTATAAACAAATATTTGACAAGTATACGATATTCATCTGATTTTCGTGAGGTGTTATCTCAGTCTTTACCTCCAGATGATACTAGGAGCATACTTAGTCAGGCATTAGATGTCCGTGATATTCTGGTCGGGTGAGGGGTAAGGGATTTGGAGTCACTCCGACCTCCCTGAGTATTAAAAAAGGAAAGGCTCCTAGTAATCGGGAGCTTCATGCAAAATTGGAAGCAATGCAAGCTGAGCTTGATGCATTAAGGAGAGAAAGAGAGTATCAACTGTGCCTTTAAGCCGAACATTCTAGAGGTAATTACATATAATTATCTTAAATTGAACTATTTGCTTAAATTATGTATTTGACATATATACACATTAAAAATTTAATTTTATTATTGGTTTTAGGGCATTTCACATTGTCACCTCTATTTATCGTCACCATATTATCGGATGGTTGGCAAGGGAAAAATGGATAACATTAGCGGAGTATTACTTCACACCAGAAAGCTCCCTGCTGGATGTTTGAAAGTATCGGTTGATATTGCAGTTGAGCCGAATGCATCATTACCATATCCTAACGATGGTTCGGATGCAACAACGGTGGACGAAGTAGTAGGTTCGTTTGTTGCAGGGCCGACAAACCTCATTAGCGTAGGATATGAGGTATGCCTAAAACCTTTGTTAACCTTAATGTGTATATTCAAAGTTTTTACGGGCATTTTACGTACATTTTTTACTTGGTTATGTTAAATAGACTCCCACAAGATCTAAATCAAAAGATAATGATATTTCGCGGCATACCGAGTCCGTGGTTTCAAAAAAACAGGTAAAATACAATTATATGACATATATGCATGGAAGTTGTTAAATTCTTAATTTCATCTACCTATTTATTTGATATGTAGCTTCAAGAAAAGGAGGTTAGCAACGTCTCCGCACACCAAAAGAAGGAGGTTAGCATAGCCTCCGCACAACAAAAAAAGGAGGTTAGCAACGCCTCCGCACAACAAAAAAAGGCTGGTGCTAAGAAGACCGTAGCTAAGAAAAAACCTACCACCAAGTATAGGACGTGCCTCAAGACATTTCTAGAGATGACAGATATACCGACCGGAGGTTTTCGTCTTGTGCATATGGAGGAAGGTATTTTCGGCTTTGATTACGAACAAATGATTGGTAATGAAGACTGTCGTACCCCGAAAAATACGACCTCACGCGATCCGAAATGGACGGAGTCGCGCGCCGGACGGACTGAAGAGTCGCCACCTAATTCTATTTATTCCCGAATAGGGAAAGGGAAGATATAGATACAACCCGGGAGGAAAAGGATGAGGATAAAGGTCAACGGAACCATTGCCTGGGTTCGGGAGTCGGTTATGCAGGGGGAAGGTATTAGCACCCCCTACATCCATCGTACTCGATGGGAACCATCTAAGTTAACGCGCGAGAAAGGATGTCTATGCTTAAACGAATTGCTTGCTAGAGGGAAATGAGTTGAATTATAAGTTAGATTGAACCTAGGTGCTCGGCAAGGATGGAGATCCTCGTGCCTACGTACTCCCGTGTGCAATGGGAAAGTCAGAGCCTCGTAGTTCGGCCTACTAAGGGTAATGGATGTTTGATTTTATTACCTTTCGTCGATGAAAGGGTTTAGGAGTTGAAATGTACTAAAGACTATGGATAGTTTATCTCGCCCAACAAGACGGGTGTCCTGCGTCGAAATAATCGGAGCGAGTAACGAAAGCTCGTTATCCCCCTTTCTACCGCTTAAGGCTCGTGGCGTACAAATCCTCTCGCTTTTATTAAAGTGTTTTATTATCCTATGACCGCTTGACGTTGGATCAAGGGTTTGGATCTAATCGAAACGTTTTTGGTATTTTGAGGTTAAAGGGTGCATGCAAATGGAGGTTTATTTTGTGGTTTGTTAGCGAGGCACAATGCGCTCGGCTCGCAGGGATAGGTGGGTCCTAATAAACGAAATAATAACTGGAAAATAAAGTGTAAGTGTGCAAGTGCAATCGCTTGGCGTTGGACCAAGGATTCAGAATTAAATAAAATGCAGAAAATAAAATACGTACAAGGTAATGGGAGAGGGATACAAAATAAATACAGGGGATTGCGAGAAATAAATGGTCTCGTTGTAATTAGCCCAAGAGAAAGCGTGTGTGCAGTGTGTTTGAACTATTCGAAGGCGTTCGGCCTGTTTATTCGGGACGCAACTATTTGAAGGCGTTGGACCTTTTAATCGAGCGCAACTATTCGAAGGCGTTGGACCTTTTTGGGACGCGGCGAAATTTTGTTCGTGAACTGCCTTAGAATCGGTTCAAAACGGGAACCATTCTATAAGGAGTCGAAACGTTAATTTTTATGCGAAAATAAATAAATTGAATAAATTGAATTGTTAGAATAAATTAATTAAATTAAAGAATAATGAATAAATCAAATAGTGTTAAGAATGAATTAAATTAATTGAATAAATTAATTTGAATGCTTGTTTGTCCAAAATAATAAAAGTAATAAAATAATTACAAAGGGGGCCTCATATTGACCAAAAATCACCGATTAGAATCGGGCGATAAATTGGCCGTTAGTTATATCATTGGCCCGAATTAAAAGAAACTAAAATAATAATAATAATAGTGGATCAAGAAACTATTGGAAATTAAAAGAACAACAATTAAAACGCAATTAACTAATGATAATAACAAAATTAAATAAAAATAAAAAACAAGGAAATGAAAGGGAAGGGGTGCAGTACTAATACAGGTATGTGAAAAGTGATTAGTGGATCTGCATACTAGGCCCCTTTAAACCAAAACAGAACTTAATAAAAAACAAATGAAAAGAAAGATTTCTTTAAAAATAAATAAATAAAACGAGGATGAATTAAATCATATATCAAAGATAATAAATAAATAAAATAATGAAAAAAAACAGATTCTCATCTTTATCATAAATAAAAAGAAACGCATCACTCATATGTAAAAGGGAAAGAAACCCACCCTCCTTCACTGTAAAAGCGGTTCGTTCGGCCTCTCTTCTCTCGCACTCTCCGTTCTCGAATTGCGGATTCAGATGCGCGAGTTTCTTTTTGCGGCTTGCTTCGGGTTTTCGGCGACGGCGGCTTGTGTTTATGGGTGACGGCGCGGAGGCCAACGATGGTTGTGTCGGTTGGGTTTGAGAGCGGCTGCGGTATTTGTTTTTTTTTTTTATTCCGGCCCCAAGTGTTCTGAAGGTTGAGTCGGAAATGGTGATCGGAGATGGTTGATGCGCGGTGATGGCGTGTGGTAGCTGCGGTGGTGAATGGAGGTATTTGTGTGTATTCAAGGCCGGTTTTGGTGGTGATATTTGTGGCTTTTCAAAGGCGTTTTCGCAGTGGTGATGAGTTGGTGAGTTTTTTGCAGATCTGTTTTTTGATTTTTTCTTTCACAGTTTATGTTTTGATTTGATTTTTGTCTTAGGTTTGATTGAAGGATAAAAATGATGAACAAAGAGTGTGTTTATTAGCGGTGAAGGGTGCTTTGTAGATTTGTGAATGTATACAAGTTTATGATGATGATGATGAAGATCAGAAAAGAAAAAAAAGTTTGGGGAGATTTATTTTTCTGATTTTTTTTGACATTTTTTTGAAGCTTGATTCTTTGATATTTTTGCAGAGGATTTTCTGATTTTTCAAGCCTGCTTATTGTGATGAATGAAAACTAATTTTATATGTGAGATTGATAAGGGGTATAATGGAAATTGGAGTAGAAATGAGGATAAGAATCTGATTAGCAGGCTGTAATTTTTGAGAAAAAAAAGTTGTTGTTGCAGTTGGTGATGCGGGACGCACGGTAGTGGAAAAATAATGGCTGGAGTGAGAGAAATTGTGTGAGTGGAAAAATCTGTTGGTTTTGCACGTGAAGAAATTGTTATGAAAGAAGTGGGGCCACAATACTTGTTTTTGAAGGAAAGAAAACGGATGACATGTATATGCATTTTTGCTGATAGTTAAACAAAAGTGCTTGCAGCACTGATTTAGGAATTAGATCTAATGATTTAGGAATTTGAACAAAATAATAATAAATGATAATAAAAAAGAAAAAAAGAAAATGGAACATATTAATAATAACATAAGTAATAATAATAGAAATAATAGGAAATAAAAATAATAAAAATAATAAATAATAATAGAAATAATAATAAGAATAATAAAATCAAAAGAAACAATTATAGAAATAAAAATCAGTAATAATGAAAGTAATAATAAAAGATAAAAAGAAATAGATTTTTGGTAATTTTTGATAATGAACTAAATAATAAAAATAAAAAGAAAATAAAACACTTATGATAATATTAAAAATAAATAAAATAAAATTAAAATTAAAATTTTTTAGTTTTAAAAAGAAATACATGCATATTTTGGATTTTTGAAGAATGGTTAATAAACAGAAAATAAAGTAGTAAAGGTAGGACAAATTTGGGGTATGACAGATGCCCCTATCGAATTGGCTTAGACCGAGTAAGATGAACTGGCTCGCGTTCAAACTTTCAAGGTATAAGATAATTAGATATTAACAGACTCCAAATTTGTCCGAAAAGAAATTGCGAAAATAGCAAATGAAATAAACTGGAAAGGATGGGTGACACAGCAAGAAACAAATTGACAAAATAAATCACTTATCATCAGAAGATGATAAGGCAATAAACAGAAAAATAAACTCACTTATCAACAGAGGAAGATAAGGCAATAAACAGAAAAATAAACTCACTTATCAACAGAGGAAGATATGGCAATAAACAGAAAAATAAACTCACTTATCAACAGAGGATGATAAGGCAACAAACTGAAAATAAATTCACTTATCAACAGAGGATGATAAGGCAATAAACAGAAAAATAAACTCACTTATCAACAGAGGATGATAAGGCAATAAACAGAAAAATAAACTCACTTATCAATAGAGGATGATAAGGCAATAAACAGAAAAATAAACTCACTTATCAACAGAGGATGATAAGGCAATAAACTGAAAATAAATTCACTTATCAACAGAGGATGATAAGGCAATAAACTGAAAATAAATTCACTTATCAACAGAGGAAGATAAGGCAACAAACTGAAAACAAACTCACTTATCAACAGAGGAAGATAAGGCGAAAGAATTGAAAATAAAATCACTTATCACCAGAGGATGATAAGGAAAATAGACTGAAAATAAAATCACTTATCAACAGAGGAAGATAAGGCGAATGACTGGAAATAAGCTCACTTATCAACAGAGGAAGATAAGGCGAATAACTGAAAATAAAATCACTTATCAACAGAGGAAGATAAGGCGAAAGAATTGAAAATAGAATCACTTATCACCAGAGGATCATAAGGCGAAAGACAGAAAATAAAATCACTTATCACCAGAGGATGATAAGGCAAATGAAATTTAAACACGGCCATTGAATCCGCCGAGAGGATGCCTGGAATCTTTGATTGATATGATCCTGACTTCCGCTGGGGAAAGGACTTGAAACTTGTATGATCCTGGATCCTGAACTATGCATGTATGCTTGATTGTTTTGAAATGGTATTCCATAGGGATGGAGATACGATGCAAATGTTTATGCACTGAGATGTAAATTGAAAACTGTTAGGGAAAATAAAAGGTCTGATTTATTGAGGTATGCATATGATGCACATGTTGTAAATGATTGATGTAAATGATGCGTATGACTGCATATGATGCACAATGATGCATATGAGCGATTGAAAGGTGCCAGCTTGGTGGACTTTTGGTCTGGTAGTTGCCAATGATAATTGGACTTTGGGTAGATGGAGTGCTTGATTCCCCGACACTCGATCTTTGACGATGTATGGTCAGTAGATGGATCTGACAGCTCCAAGTTTGATTATCTGTTAATGAGCGAAGCGACTTAATTGACACATGAAGACATGATTTGCTTTGAACGATTGCCCATGTCTAGCAAGATCTGCTTGCTCAGCTGGGGAGGAGAGATAGGAAGATTTGCTCCTTGTTCGCTTGCCCCTGCCTGTAGGGTATCTGAAATAAATTTGATGGGGAGGCTTTGACAATGGCCACGACATGACCTGCCCCTGATTGAGCCTTTGAAGGTGATTTGCCCCTGACTGAGCTGTATGTAGATAATTTGCCCCTGATTGGGCTGATTTTGAAATAAATTGCCCCTGGTTGGGCTGTTGAAGATGCTTTGTCCCTGATTGGACTGATTTTGAAGAAGTATTGATTCATGTTGGCAATGAAGTTCAAGTTTCTCTTTTGATTGCCCCTTGTTGGGATTGCATTGATGTCAAGCGCTAAATTGCAATTAAATTATTCATACACAAATGGTAGTGTTAATGTAAAGTTCATGTAAGTTTTGAAAAAGTCAATTTATTTGAATGCTGTGAAAGTGTGACGAATGGACCGTTAGTCCACACGAGGTGATGATTTAGAAATTGCGTGAAAGATGCAGCAAGAATAATGCGCAGTCGAGATTTGAAGATTAGCAAATATATGGGAGTCAATTTACGCAACCTTGTTGGTAGCATGCTTTCAGAATAAACCCTGCCTCAATTAGGACTTTCGAGGGTTGTAACGTGGTCTGGTTAATGGTTTGAGAACAAAGGTGTAAGGCTCAAAGTTTAATTTGTACCCATCCTTTCTTCGTTATGTTCTCCAGTCCTATGTTCAGTTAACTTTTCACATGCATTTGTTTTGTTTTCGACTTTGCAAGAGTGAAGATGAAGCTTCAAAGTTTGCTTGAAAATGGCAGTCATCTTTTTGCTGGTGACCCTTTGATTTTTTTTTTTTGATTTGGTGGTCACTGATATTTGTTTTGTTTTTGCTGAGGATTTGAGTTCCTTTCTTTTTGATTTTTTCGACTAAGTCTCCCTTTGGGTGCTCAACTTAGTGGTTTTTTCTTTTTCTATTTCTTTTTTTTTTGAATGTTGTGACTGCCAAGTCATTTGTTGATGGTCCTCTGACGGGATGTCTCATCTTGCAATTTGAAGATGTAGTCAGGTTAACTGAACAACTACCCTGCCCCGGGTTAAATGTAAGGGTTGTATCCGAAAGAAACTCCTACTTCTAAGCTCGAAGTGGTTGACTAGGGATTAACTCCTTATATCTCCAGTGTTTGGGGATTTGAATAAATGCCTGTACATCATTGACGAGATTTTTATCTGAAAGCATACCGCAACAGTTATGGGTATTTCGTTTTCATCATCCTCCCTCAAATATTTGCTAAAGTGAAGTGAGGGAAATATTTTTGTGATTTTTGTGATAAATGATAAATATGAGCGAATGCGAATAGATTGATTCAAAACATGCATAAACATAACATTAACATAACCAAGTACAAACGATAACAATGTTCAGAGCAAATAGTACTTAAACAAACATTACAAAACAACAGGAATGCAGAAATCATAAATGGCACTGGCTTCCTTGATTTGAGGAATTGAACTTCTCTTGATTGAATGCTTCAAAGTTGGAGACTACTTAGTTTGGTCTTCAACAACCCCTTCAAATGTCTTTACTTGTTGGCACCGTGTGACGGCATTGGATCGTTCTGGACATTTGGATTTCTCGGAGTGAGAGTGAGGTCCTTAGAGTTGATCATATCCTGAATCAGGTATTTGAAAGCATGGCAATTCTCAATGGTGTGACCTGGAGCGCCTTTGTGATACTCACAGCGAGCATTGGCATCATAGTTTCGGGCGGTACCAGTTTGAGGTGGCATATCTCTCAAAGTGAGAGGTCCTTTTGCCGTTAGCTGTTTGAAGATTTCAGTATATGTCATAGGCAAGGGATCAATGTGCCTATCATATCCTCTTTGCTGATATGGGGGACGCTGTTGAGGAGCGCGTTGTTGTTGCTGACCAGGCCGTGGTTGATAAGCATGTTGCTGGTATGGATTGGGCGCATACTGCGCAGCTGCAACCATTGGAGGTGGACGTGGTTGATGAGCCATCTGAGGCGGAAATAAAGCTTGAAAGGCCTGCTAATAAGGCATTGGAGGAGCTGGCTGATATGGCATAGGAGCATATTGTGCAGCAGCAACATAAGGATACTGGTAGTAGGGAACTGGCGCAGGTGTACTCTGTTGGAAATTCCCATTTGCAGCGGAAATGGCATTTGTTTCGCCCTTTTTGTACCCGTTGAAAGGTTTCTTGGCATTGTTCTGGCTGCTAGAGCCTCCTTGGATCTTTCCGCTTTTCAGACCCTCTTCAATTCTTTCTCCTACCATCACCATGTCAGAAAATCCAGAAGATACGCTGCTGATCAGCTTCTCGTAGTATTGCCCTTGTAGGGTACCCATGAAGATGTCGATCAATTCACGGTCAACCAAAGGAGGATGCACTCTGGCGGCTAGCTCTCTCCAGCGTTGGGCGTACTCTTTAAAGGATTCGTTCTCTTTTTGAGACATACTCTGAAGTTGAGTACGGTTAGGAGCTAAGTCAGTGTTGTACTTGTACTGCTTTTTAAATGCATCAGATAGATCAAGCCAAGTACGAACATTGTTGCGTTCGAGCTGCATATACCATTCTAGAGACGCTCCAGACAGGCTGTCTTGGAAGCAATGGATCATGAGTTTATCGTCTTTGGCATGAGCGGCCATTTTTCTGCAATACATCCTCAAATGGAGTTCAGGACAGCTGAGGCCTTTGTATTTCTCAAATTCTGGAAGTTTAAATTTAGCAGGGATCACAACATCTGGAACTAAGCACATGTCTGCGGCACTCAGAGAAGTTGAGTTGTGTCCTTCCATGATTCGGAGTTTTTCAGCTAACTCGCGGCACATCTTCATAGCTTCAGACTCTTGAACAGCATGAGGATTGGTGATTGGAACAGCAGTATGCATCTCATACTCAACTTGATGATTCTCTTCAGTTTGAGGAAACTGGACTTGAGTTGGAATAGGTTGAGCTTGAGGAATGGCACCAATAGTGACACCAGAAGTAGGTATCGGTTGGGAAGTGACCTCTTCAACAGCAGGAGTGAAGCCTGGAGGCAAACCGTAGACCAAAGAATTTGGAACTGGAACTGAAGGCATTGCTCGAGAGGTAGATCCTTGCACTTGAGCATTGTTCATTGCGGCAGCAGCTTCGCGACGTTCTTCCATTCTTGCCAAAGATTGCAAAGTCTCATAAATCTGGTCAATCTTGCTCTTGACCGAGTCAATCTCTTCCCTCATAGCAGCTTATTCTTCCTGAATCACGTCCATCAGTCTTCTAGTGTTGGCTCTAGTTAGATACGGTCGTCTAGCACGATACGGGCGTCGGGAAACCAGCTTGATTTACTGAAGATGGAGGAACATGGAAATAAGTTCTTGGTTTTGGAATGAAATGCAATATGGATAAATAATGCAAATGAGATGATATGCAATTTCAGAATCCAGGATCACAAGATCAAGGTCTCATGAGTCCAAGGTACAGTCGGAAGATACTTTGATCAGGAACTCACTGGGTAGACTCTAAAGTTTTTAGGGATCCCAAAGTTGTCAATTCATATGGTTGTTTATCACACGTGCCATAAGCATGACGGTTGATTGACTCCGCCACATGAATCTATTTTGGGTGAGATCTTCGTATCGACAACCCACGAGAGCAAATTTTCTCGGGAGTCCATACTACGTGATCATCGACACAAGGTTTAAAACAAAGTCCTGGAGTTATGGACCTTTCTCAACTGTTTGATGCACGTGTCAATTTCATACATTCTTTGACAGTCAATCAACTCCATTGAGTAAGTCTATTCCAAGTGAGGTTTTCGTATCGAACCACGCGAGGGTGAACCCTGGTGCCCCATACTACGCAACCATCAACCGATGTTTAAACCAAAAGGTTCTAAAGGTCCTCAGAGTCGACGACTTTAATGAAAACAACTGAGCACACACGCCAAGAGCTTGACGGTTGTCAGTATTTCCATTAAAATCTACTCCGAGTGAGGTTTTCGTATCGACAACCCACAAGAGAGGTTCTCTCGGGAGCCCATACTACACAACCTCGCTAACTTATGTTTGTACTCGAAAGCCCGGGTATAGAGCTTTTCCCTCAAGTTTCTTTTGCAAAGTATCGATCCAATTTATAGTACCAAGGAGCCACAAGATATATAAAATGGAATGCGATAAAGAAAGCGATAAAAATAAACAAGCAAGGCATAAAAGCAAACATTCAAACAAACGCGGGAACCTAGACTAGGCTTGACTCGCATAGGGGTGAACCATATCCCCAGCAGAGTCGCCAGCTGTCGTACCCCGAAAAATACGACCTCACGCGATCCGAAATGGACGGAGTCGCGCGCCGGACGGACTGAAGAGTCGCCACCTAATTATATTTATTCCCGAATAGGGAAAGGGAAGATATAGATACAACCCGGGAGGAAAAGGATGAGGACAAAGGTCAACGGAACCATTGTCTGGGTTCGGGAGTCGGTTATGCAGGGGGAAGGTAATAGCACCCCCTACATCCATCGTACTCGATGGGAACCATCTAAGTTAACGCGCGAGAAAGGATGTCTATGCTTAAACGAATTGCTTGCTAGAGGGAAATGAGTTGAATTATAAGTTAGATTGAACCTAGGTGCTCGGCAAGGATGGAGATCCTCGTGCCTACGTACTCCCGTGTGCAATGGGAAAGTCAGAGCCTCGTAGTTCGGCCTACTAAGGGTAATGGATGTTTGATTTTATTACCTTTCGTCGATGAAAGGGTTTAGGAGTTGAAATGTACTAAAGACTATGGATAGTTTATCTCGCCCAACAAGACGGGTGTCCTGCGTCAAAATAATCGGAGCGAGTAACGAAAGCTCGTTATCCCCCTTTCTACCGCTTAAGGCTCGTGGCGTACAAATCCTCTCGCTTTTATTAAAGTGTTTTATTATCCTATGACCGCTTGACGTTGGATCAAGGGTTTGGATCTAATCGAAACGTTTTTGGTATTTTGAGGTTAAAGGGTGCATGCAAATGGAGGTTTATTTTGTGGTTTGTTAGCGAGGCACAATGCGCTCGGCTCGCAGGGATAGGTGGGTCCTAATAAATGAAATAATAACTGGAAAATAAAGTGTAAGTGTGCAAGTGCAATCGCTTGGCGTTGGACCAAGGATTCAGAATTAAATAAAATGCGGAAAATAAAATACGTACAAGGTAATGGGAGAGGGATACAAAATAAATACAGGGGATTGCGAGAAATAAATGGTCTCGTTGTAATTAGCCCAAGAGAAAGCGTGTGTGCAGTGTGTTTGAACTATTCGAAGGCGTTCGGCCTGTTTATTCGGGACGCAACTATTTGAAGGCGTTGGACCTTTTAATCGAGCGCAACTATTCGAAGGCGTTGGACCTTTTTGGGACGCGGCGAAATTTTGTTCGTGAACTGCCTTAGAATCGGTTCAAAACGGGAACCATTCTATAAGGAGTCGAAACGTTAATTTTTATGCGAAAATAAATAAATTGAATAAATTGAATTGCTAGAATAAATTAATTAAATTAAAGAATAATGAATAAATCAAATAGTGTTAAGAATGAATTAAATTAATTGAATAAATTAATTTGAATGCTTGTTTGTCCAAAATAATAAAAGTAATAAAATAATTACAAAGGGGGCCTCATATTGACCAAAAATCACCGATTAGAATCGGGCGATAAATTGGCCGTTAGTTATATCATTGGCCCGAATTAAAAGAAACTAAAATAAAATAATAATAATAGTGGATCAAGAAACTATTGGAAATTAAAAGAACAACAATTAAAACGCAATTAACTAATGATAATAACAAAATTAAATAAAAATAAAAAACAAGGAAATGAAAGGGAAGGGGTGCAGTACTAATACAGGTATGTGAAAAGTGATTAGTGGATCTGCATACTAGGCCCCTTTAAACCAAAACAGAACTTAATAAAAAACAAATGAAAAGAAAGATTTCTTTAAAAATAAATAAATAAAACGAGGATGAATTAAATCATATATCAAAGATAATAAATAAATAAAATAATGAAAAAAAACAGATTCTCATCTTTATCATAAATAAAAAGAAACGCATCACTCATATGTAAAAGGGAAAGAAACCCACCCTCCTTCACTGTAAAAGCGGTTCGTTCGGCCTCTCTTCTCTCGCACTCTCCGTTCTCGAATTGCGGATTCAGATGCGCGAGTTTCTTTTTGCGGCTTGCTTCGGGTTTTCGGCGACGGCGGCTTGTGTTTATGGGTGACGGCGCGGAGGCCAACGATGGTTGTGTCGGTTGGGTTTGAGAGCGGCTGCGGTATTTGTTTTTTTTTTTTATTCCGGCCCCAAGTGTTCTGAAGGTTGAGTCGGAAATGGTGATCGGAGATGGTTGATGCGCGGTGATGGCGTGTGGTAGCTGCGGTGGTGAATGGAGGTATTTGTGTGTATTCAAGGCCGGTTTTGGTGGTGATATTTGTGGCTTTTCAAAGGCGTTTTCGCAGTGGTGATGAGTTGGTGAGTTTTTTGCAGATCTGTTTTTTGATTTTTTCTTTCACAGTTTATGTTTTGATTTGATTTTTGTCTTAGGTTTGATTGAAGGATAAAAATGATGAACAAAGAGTGTGTTTATTAGCGGTGAAGGGTGCTTTGTAGATTTGTGAATGTATACAAGTTTATGATGATGATGATGAAGATCAGAAAAGAAAAAAAAGTTTGGGGAGATTTATTTTTCTGATTTTTTTTGACATTTTTTTGAAGCTTGATTCTTTGATATTTTTGCAGAGGATTTTCTGATTTTTCAAGCCTGCTTATTGTGATGAATGAAAACTAATTTTATATGTGAGATTGATAAGGGGTATAATGGAAATTGGAGTAGAAATGAGGATAAGAATCTGATTAGCAGGCTGTAATTTTTGAGAAAAAAAAGTTGTTGTTGCAGTTGGTGATGCGGGACGCACGGTAGTGGAAAAATAATGGCTGGAGTGAGAGAAATTGTGTGAGTGGAAAAATCTGTTGGTTTTGCACGTGAAGAAATTGTTATGAAAGAAGTGGGGCCACAATACTTGTTTTTGAAGGAAAGAAAACGGATGACATGTATATGCATTTTTGCTGATAGTTAAACAAAAGTGCTTGCAGCACTGATTTAGGAATTAGATCTAATGATTTAGGAATTTGAACAAAATAATAATAAATGATAATAAAAAAGAAAAAAAGAAAATGGAACATATTAATAATAACATAAGTAATAATAATAGAAATAATAGGAAATAAAAATAATAAAAATAATAAATAATAATAGAAATAATAATAAGAATAATAAAATCAAAAGAAACAATTATAGAAATAAAAATCAGTAATAATGAAAGTAATAATAAAAGATAAAAAGAAATAGATTTTTGGTAATTTTTGATAATGAACTAAATAATAAAAATAAAAAGAAAATAAAACACTTATGATAATATTAAAAATAAATAAAATAAAATTAAAATTAAAATTTTTTAGTTTTAAAAAGAAATACATGCATATTTTGGATTTTTGAAGAATGGTTAATAAACAGAAAATAAAGTAGTAAAGGTAGGACAAATTTGGGGTATGACAGATGCCCCTATCGAATTGGCTTAGACCGAGTAAGATGAACTGGCTCGCGTTCAAACTTTCAAGGTATAAGATAATTAGATATTAACAGACTCCAAATTTGTCCGAAAAGAAATTGCGAAAATAGCAAATGAAATAAACTGGAAAGGATGGGTGACACAGCAAGAAACAAATTGACAAAATAAATCACTTATCATCAGAAGATGATAAGGCAATAAACAGAAAAATAAACTCACTTATCAACAGAGGAAGATAAGGCAATAAACAGAAAAATAAACTCACTTATCAACAGAGGAAGATATGGCAATAAACAGAAAAATAAACTCACTTATCAACAGAGGATGATAAGGCAACAAACTGAAAATAAATTCACTTATCAACAGAGGATGATAAGGCAATAAACAGAAAAATAAACTCACTTATCAACAGAGGATGATAAGGCAATAAACAGAAAAATAAACTCACTTATCAATAGAGGATGATAAGGCAATAAACAGAAAAATAAACTCACTTATCAACAGAGGATGATAAGGCAATAAACTGAAAATAAATTCACTTATCAACAGAGGATGATAAGGCAATAAACTGAAAATAAATTCACTTATCAACAGAGGAAGATAAGGCAACAAACTGAAAACAAACTCACTTATCAACAGAGGAAGATAAGGCGAAAGAATTGAAAATAAAATCACTTATCACCAGAGGATGATAAGGAAAATAGACTGAAAATAAAATCACTTATCAACAGAGGAAGATAAGGCGAATGACTGGAAATAAGCTCACTTATCAACAGAGGAAGATAAGGCGAATAACTGAAAATAAAATCACTTATCAACAGAGGAAGATAAGGCGAAAGAATTGAAAATAGAATCACTTATCACCAGAGGATCATAAGGCGAAAGACAGAAAATAAAATCACTTATCACCAGAGGATGATAAGGCAAATGAAATTTAAACACGGCCATTGAATCCGCCGAGAGGATGCCTGGAATCTTTGATTGATATGATCCTGACTTCCGCTGGGGAAAGGACTTGAAACTTGTATGATCCTGGATCCTGAACTATGCATGTATGCTTGATTGTTTTGAAATGGTATTCCATAGGGATGGAGATACGATGCAAATGTTTATGCACTGAGATGTAAATTGAAAACTGTTAGGGAAAATAAAAGGTCTGATTTATTGAGGTATGCATATGATGCACATGTTGTAAATGATTGATGTAAATGATGCGTATGACTGCATATGATGCACAATGATGCATATGAGCGATTGAAAGGTGCCAGCTTGGTGGACTTTTGGTCTGGTAGTTGCCAATGATAATTGGACTTTGGGTAGATGGAGTGCTTGATTCCCCGACACTCGATCTTTGACGATGTATGGTCAGTAGATGGATCTGACAGCTCCAAGTTTGATTATCTGTTAATGAGCGAAGCGACTTAATTGACACATGAAGACATGATTTGCTTTGAACGATTGCCCATGTCTAGCAAGATCTGCTTGCTCAGCTGGGGAGGAGAGATAGGAAGATTTGCTCCTTGTTCGCTTGCCCCTGCCTGTAGGGTATCTGAAATAAATTTGATGGGGAGGCTTTGACAATGGCCACGACATGACCTGCCCCTGATTGAGCCTTTGAAGGTGATTTGCCCCTGACTGAGCTGTATGTAGATAATTTGCCCCTGATTGGGCTGATTTTGAAATAAATTGCCCCTGGTTGGGCTGTTGAAGATGCTTTGTCCCTGATTGGACTGATTTTGAAGAAGTATTGATTCATGTTGGCAATGAAGTTCAAGTTTCTCTTTTGATTGCCCCTTGTTGGGATTGCATTGATGTCAAGCGCTAAATTGCAATTAAATTATTCATACACAAATGGTAGTGTTAATGTAAAGTTCATGTAAGTTTTGAAAAAGTCAATTTATTTGAATGCTGTGAAAGTGTGACGAATGGACCGTTAGTCCACACGAGGTGATGATTTAGAAATTGCGTGAAAGATGCAGCAAGAATAATGCGCAGTCGAGATTTGAAGATTAGCAAATATATGGGAGTCAATTTACGCAACCTTGTTGGTAGCATGCTTTCAGAATAAACCCTGCCTCAATTAGGACTTTCGAGGGTTGTAACGTGGTCTGGTTAATGGTTTGAGAACAAAGGTGTAAGGCTCAAAGTTTAATTTGTACCCATCCTTTCTTCGTTATGTTCTCCAGTCCTATGTTCAGTTAACTTTTCACATGCATTTGTTTTGTTTTCGACTTTGCAAGAGTGAAGATGAAGCTTCAAAGTTTGCTTGAAAATGGCAGTCATCTTTTTGCTGGTGACCCTTTGTTTTTTTTTTTGATTTGGTGGTCACTGATATTTGTTTTGTTTTTGCTGAGGATTTGAGTTCCTTTCTTTTTGATTTTTTCGACTAAGTCTCCCTTTGGGTGCTCAACTTAGTGGTTTTTTCTTTTTCTATTTCTTTTTTTTTTTGAATGTTGTGACTGCCAAGTCATTTGTTGATGGTCCTCTGACGGGATGTCTCATCTTGCAATTTGAAGATGTTTGAGAGCGGCTGCGGTATTTGTTTTTTTTTTATTCCGGCCCCAAGTGTTCTGAAGGTTGAGTCGGAAATGGTGATTGGAGATGGTTGATGCGCGGTGATGGCGTGTGGTAGCTGCGGTGGTGAATGGAGGTATTTGTGTGTATTCAAGGCCGGTTTTGGTGGTGATATTTGTGGCTTTTCAAAGGCGTTTTCGCAGTGGTGATGAGTTGGTGAGTTTTTCGCAGATCTGTTTTTTGATTTTTTCTTTCACAGTTTATGTTTTGATTTGATTTTTGTCTTAGATTTGATTGAAGGATAAAAATGATGAACAAAGAGTGTGTTTATTAGCGGTGAAGGGTGCTTTGTAGATTTGTGAATGTATACAAGTTTATGATGATGATGATGAAGATCAGAAAAGAAAAAAAAGTTTGGGGAGATTTATTTTTCTGATTTTTTTTGACATTTTTTTGAAGCTTGATTCTTTGATATTTTTGCAGAGGATTTTCTGATTTTTCAAGCCTGCTTATTGTGATGAATGAAAACTGATTTTATATGTGAGATTGATAAGGGGTATAATGGAAATTGGAGTAGAAATGAGGATAAGAATCTGATTAGCAGGCTGTAATTTTTGAGAAAAAAAGTTGTTGTTGCAGTTGGTGATGCGGG
This sequence comes from Lathyrus aphaca, assembly GCA_963966055.1. NCBI lineage: Eukaryota > Viridiplantae > Streptophyta > Magnoliopsida > Fabales > Fabaceae > Lathyrus > Lathyrus aphaca. The sequence goes on from OZ014523.1 coordinate 279,577,663, forward strand.
ACGCACGGTAGTGGAAAAATAATGGCTGGAGTGAGAGAAATTGTGTGAGTGGAAAAATCTGTTGGTTTTGCACGTGAAGAAATTGTTATGAAAGAAGTGGGGCCACAATACTTGTTTTTTGAAGGAAAGAAAACGGATGACATGTATATGCATTTTTGCTGATAGTTAAACAAAAGTGCTTGCAGCACTGATTTAGGAATTAGATCTAATGATTTAGGAATTTGAACCAAATAATAATAAATGATAATAAAAAAGAAAAAAAAGAAAATGGAACATATTAATAATAACATAAGTAATAATAATAGAAATAATAGGAAATAAAAATAATAAAAATAATAAATAATAATAGAAATAATAATAAGAATAATAAAATCAAAAGAAACAATTATAGAAATAAAAATCAGTAATAATGAAAGTAATAATAAAAGATAAAAAGAAATAGATTTTTGGTAATTTTTGATAATGAACTAAATAATAAAAAGAAAAAGAAAATAAAACACTTATGATAATATTAAAAATAAATAAATAAATAAAAAGTAAAATTTTTTAGTTTTAAAAAGAAATACATGCATATTTTGGATTTTTGAAGAATGGTTAATAAACAGAAAATAAAGTAGTAAAGGTAGGACAAATTTGGGGTATGACAAAGACTTCATGCAAGTTTTTGGTCATGAAGAAATTGGCGTCAGTGTTGTCAATATATATATCAGGTAAATTCGATATACTTTGTTATATTAATTGAACAACTTATTTACTTTATGTTTCAAATGAGGCGTCTAATGTTAATGATGTTTTTATTTAAGGTTTTTGTATGACAAATTGATGCGCCCCAATGGATTGGACGTAACATTTGGATTCTTAGCACCCGCGTCCGTCAACTTAAGTTTAATCATATGTAGACCGGATACTGCGACGGAGTATGTTCTCAGGATCCTTATGGCCAACAAATATGCGGAGAAGTTGTTCTTTATACCGTTTAATATCGGGTTAGAATTTCATTCTAAATTCATCTATTTGACGTCGTGTTGAAAATTTACATCTAACATTTGTTTAATCATACAGTGGACATTGGTTGTTGCTCGCAATCAATCCTATCAGAGAAATCATTTATTATCTTGACTCGTTAGGAAATGATTGGACAACATACCCGGATATGAAGGACACAATTGACACGTAAGTGAGATTGTTCTAAATTTTCTTGTGTATTTATTAAATTATGTGAATTGTTCTAATTACTTCATTTTTATTTTATTAGCATCCTACAAGCTTTTCGAGACCAACGAGATATCCAAACATCAAAGAGGAGAGCCAACTGCATTACATGGATAAAAGTGGCGGTATATTATTAATTATCACATTTTTTATTATATTAGTGATGATACTTGATAAAAATTAGGATTTATCCATATTTTCTTTTCATCTGTAGTGTCCTCAGCAACGTAATCAAATAGATTGCAGATATTTCATGTTGATGTTTATGCGAGATACTCTTGTTTTGGGCCGATTAGAGATTCCCACCGATGTATGTATTTCTAACTTATGAGTTATTTTAATATTTACACATATCTCTCATATAATTAAATAGTTGAAATTAAATCAAACTATGTTATATTATTATATAGTACTTTGATGAATTCAAGTGTGCATATTATACAAAAGATCAAGTGGACGAAATCAAAGAGGAATGGTGTCAATTCATTATAGAGTTAGGTGTTATGTGAGGTATAATATTGTACTTTTACTTTAATTGATGAGAATTTAAATATGTGTAACGTTGTAATTTCTATAATATTGTTTATTAATTGAATTACAATCTTTGTGTTGTTTCAGGACCTATGTATATTTGAAGCAATGATTTGGATGGATTAGATATGTGTACTTATAATATGTACATTTGTAGTAAAATGCAATGACTTGTAATTATAATAGGCCAAAATGGTTTGAATTGGTATATATATATATATATATATATATATATATATATATATATATATATATATATATATATATATATATATATATATACATATATATATATATATATACATATATATATATATATATATATATACATATATATATATACATATATATATATATATATATATATATATATATATATATTGGTTTGAATTGCCAATTTTGGATTTATAATTTTGGTTTGAATTGCCAATTTTGGATATATAATTTGTGATATTTGTCTGCCAAAAATTGGTTGAAAACAGGTCAAAATTCTGGTTTAAAAACCCGGTAAAAAAAGTGGTTTCAAAAAAACTATTCAAACATTTTCGTATACCTTAGACAACGTTTTACACAAAAAGCGCTGTCTAAGGGGGGCTTAGACAACGTTTTCCAAAAGCGTTGTCTAAGGTATACCTAAAAAAAATTAAAATAGGAGGGGATTAGACAGCGCTTTCACCAAAAGCGTTGTTTAAGGTATACCTAAAAAAATTAAAATAGGAAGGGATTAGACAGCGCTTAAATCAAAAGCGTTGTCTAAGGTATTCCTAAAAGCGCTGTCTAAGGGTACCTTAGACAGCGCTTTTAAGATTTAAAAAAGCGCTGTCTAAACCTTTAGCAGCGGAGGTTTAGACAGCGCTTTAAAGCGCTGTCTAAGTGGAAAAAAAGCGTTGTATAAGGTCTTGTTTGTTGTAGTGACTGTTTTTTCCTGCACCACACAAACATTGCCATGATCAAACTATCCCGCACTGTTGAAAGTAATTGGTCCTTTCCGACCTCTAGCGCCTTGCCCTGGTGCTGACTGACCAGACTGGTAACTGTAACACGGTGGGAGAACTGACTTTAGTTAAATGTTGCGGATAGCAAGAGTCGCCACCGACTTTTATTTTATCCAAAAGGAAAAGGGTATAAAAGAACAGGAAAGATCTGAAAATATTTTTGGGTTCGGGGGGTAGGTTATGTAAAGGGAAGGCGTTAGCACCCTTTACATCCATGGTTATCCATTGGCTCTTAGTTACTTAGCTCACTTTAAATTGTTTTAAGAAGTGTAGTGTGTGATTAAAAATTTTCTTAAGTAACTTATAATGATCCTTGTACGAATATATATAAAGACTTTGTTTTGAAAATTGTTTGAAAATGTGAAGTGTTTATGAAATGTTTTTGAATGAGTGAGCAAGTATTTAAGAGAAACCTACCCTATGATTAAATCTTTACTGTTCTTGAATGTTCTTTCAATGGTAAGACTATCCCTATTATTAAGGAATAGGTAGTCATTACCTTGGATGTTATAAGGGACATGTATATGGATATCTGAATTTAGGCAACTGCAAGGTGTCTTTAGCAATTTGTAGGGACTTATCATCTTTTATTCGAAGGGACGAGATCATTTATCGTAGGCAACCTCGAAGGGACTTGATCTTATAATTTGAAGGGACTTGATGATATTTTATGAAGGGACTTTGCTTAAGACACCTTACTTGACCTTAAAAATAGGCAACATGAGAGGTAACCTTAGAAAGTGTAGGATGGCGATCAAAGATCGACTTACGTGTGTGAGTGTTCATGTTTAAGTATTTATCTTATTTAATTAATTTTCTAAATTAATTTTAATCACAAACATGTTATGCACACCCTATAGTTACTAACCACACAGTTAATATATTTACAATAAAAATAAAGCAAAAATATGAACCTAAACTATTACAAAGCTTTGGAATAGTTACAATATAATCGAGAAATATAAACAATGATAAATAATAATAATAAATAAGCAATAATTTAAATGGTTAGTAATAATGAAATAATAATAATAATAATAAAAGGGTTAGCAAAAATATAAAGAAAAATAACAATCTAAGAGAAAATATTACTTTTTAAGTTAAATAAATGATTTAGAAAATTTTTAGAAGAAAATTATAACAATTATAATAATAAACAAATAATAATTACTTATAATAAAAAATGATTAATTATTTAATTAAGTTAAATATTAAAGTTAATAAAAATTAGGGTTTAGGGAAAAAAATTATGGTTTATGAAAAAAAAATTAAGGTTTATAATAAAAATGTAAGTTTTAAAAATAAAATAAAAAAAGTATTATGTTTTATCTTTTAGAAATTAGTTTAATAATAATAATAAGGAAATTCAAAGAAAATACATAATTTGATGAAAAAGGGAAAAATAAAGTTAGAGATACCCAAAATATTGGGGGTTTGCCCTTTTTGCTTCATTGAGTTCTTTGTCACTGGGACACCCATGTTTCTTCATCAAAATGCTCCAAACCTCAGTTCCTTGCCACTAGGTTGTGGTCCTGCATATGAATAAGTGTAACAAATACCTATGTTTCTTTGCCAAAATGTTGTGTCCAGGATTTGAACCCAAACCCTTTTAATTCCAACCTCTGGAGAACCTTTACATTGGGTCATGCGTGCCTGTGTTACTAAACATGGAAAACATATATTATATGATAAGGCGAATAAAGAATAACATAAAAACGAGTGAAAATAGGAAAATATTTACTTTAGAGAAAAATTTTGAGGTTAATCATGGTTAAAAGGATAAATCAATTAGAAAATGTGTTAATTAGAGAAATTAAAGGAAAATATGAAAGAAAAGCAGGTTTTTGCCCAAAATGTTGTGAGTGGGAATTGAACTCACGCCCTTGACCTTCCAGTTTCCAACCTTAGCCACTAGGCTATACACAGTCCTCATGAATAAACCTCTTGACCTATGAAATTTCCTGCGAAATTTGTAAAAACCCCAAATTTGAGCTTGAAACCCTAACTATGGTAGGATTCGGTTTTGGTCATGAAGCTTCGAATAATCAACCCAGAAAGCTTCTATAACATGAGACAAACAACGTTAGATAAACAAAATTGATTAAAATATCAAGAATAAATGAAATTAAAAAAAACTAAAGAAAGCTTCAAAATTTCAATTCAGTTCATGCATTTTTGTATGAACTTGATAATGATGATGATGGGGATAGCTTTTTTTTCCTGAATTTCTTGAAATTTGGTTCTTGCTCTTGGAGGCTAATTTTTTTCTTTGTGTTTGTATGAGTTGTATATATGTAGTAGAACAAAATCAGGTTAAAAAACCACATCATATTTTGGACTTTTGGATAGTTAGAGATTGAAAAAGATATGCCTTTAAAATATTGAAAATTTGGATATATCATTGCTTTTTTTGTATGATCTGAATTTGTATAGTTTCAATCACTTCTAAATAACCATTAAGACCTTCTAGAACCAAAATCAAATCAAATATTCACACTTTTATATTTTATTTTGATTTAAAATGATTTTTAATGTAAAAAATCATAATAAATAAAATAAAATGAATAAATATATGAATAAATAATTTTTAATTCGTGCATAATGTCATGGAAGTGTTTGGATCATAAAAAAGAAAGCCCATTTGGTGAAATTTGATTTTAAGACCCCATTTGCTTCATAAACCTCTCAAAAATTTCCCAACTTTGCAAGGGCACAAATCCCTAAATTTTAATGCTATGAAGGTGTTCTTAGACATTTTATAAAGCTTAAAGAGTCCTATAACCAACCTCTTTGGTCTCATGTCCATATCATTTACCATTCTCAAGTTATGCTCTTTGGAAGTTGTTGACTTTTTGTTGACTTTTAAAAGGACCTATAATGTCTTAGCTCATACCTTCCAAATGAAGCATTTTTGGGCTTGACTTGTGAGACACAAAGTTATAGAGAATTCAATTTCCTTCAAAATGAGATTTTGATGGAAAATGTTTTATGAAGCATGTGAAAGTTATGGCTGGTCAAAGTTTAGTTGACTTTTCCTGTGAAAACCCTAATTTAGAAACTCCTGATTCTTGATGATCTGAAATCTCCTTGATGAATCATGATCAATCCTTGATCAAATGATGAATTTTACTTCATATAATTGATGTTGTCAAAAAATAATGAAGTTTGACTTTGGTTTGACCACAGTTGACCTCAGTTTGACTTTTTAACTGCTTTGACTGATTTTAACTTATCTGATCATCTGACTGAGCAACTCTTTTGGGAAAGTCTTGAAACTTGACATGGGGATTCTTGAACACATATAGGATGATATGAAGCTCACTTGAAGTCTTGGAAGTTCATTTAGCCTGATGAAAGTCAAAATCCTTGTTTAGGATGCATTGCTTAGGAGGATACATTATCTGAGGGAATTGTCAAACTTATCAACCAATTGTGAACCTTGTGAACCTCATGAGATGTCTTGTAAACCTTGTGAACCTTGTGAGCCTCTTGGGACACAATGTCTTGTATTGTGGAGGGCAAAGTTTGGGGTGCAACAGCTGCCCCTGTTCAATTTTCTGAAACCTGAGGGGTTAGATTGGTATATGTGTCATTCGTGACCTGGAAGATTGAAGGGGATTGAACACAAAAGCCCAAAAATTTGCACTCGCCGGTGCGTAAAGTAGCACTGATAATTAGTTGTATATGCTTGAGTGGGCTTAAAGATGCCACTTGGAAGAACTGGAGATGGGCTTAGAGATGCCATCTAAAGTATCAGGATGTGATGATAGCTTTATGTTGATATTGGATATCAGTACTAGGTCTTCGTATAGGCCGTCTCTGAATCGTTTATGCAACATAGTTTGAATTGTTGAATAGACCAGTAGAAATAAATCTTCGTGACGATTATCTCTTCTGGAGGTATCTTGGATTAGGGAATGGATCTTTGTACAGACCGTTTGCCTATTCTCCAAGGTCAAAAGAATGTTAGAATTAATTCTTCTGAAAAATATCTTGAACCAGGGAATGGATCTTTGCATAGACCGTTTGCCTGCTATTCAAGGTCAAAAGAACGTCAGGATTAGTTCTTCTGAAAAATATCTTGAACCAGGGAATGGATCTTTGTACAGATTGTTTGCCTGCTATTCAAGGTCAAAAGAACGCCAGGATTAGTTCTTCTGAAAAATATCTTGAACCAGGGAATGGATCTTTGTACAGATCGTTTGCCTGCTATTCAAGGTCAAAAGAACGTCAGGATTAGTTCTTCTGAAAAATATCTTGAACCAGGGAATGGATCTTTGTACAGATCGTTTTCCTGCTATTCAAGGTCAAAAGAACGTCAGGATTAGTTCTTCTGAAAAATATCTTGAACCAGGGAATGGATCTTTGTACAGATAGTTTGCCTGCTATTCAAGGTCATAAGAACGTCAGGATTAGTTCTTCTGAAAATATCTTGAACCAGGGAATGGATCTTTTTATAGATCGTTTGCCTGCTATTCAAGACCAGATAGATGAAATCTTCTGGAAATATCCTGGATTAGGGAATGGATCTTTTTACAGACCGTTTGCCTACTCTCCGAGGACATCTTGAGTAATGTATGGATCATTTCTGACCTGTTGTGAATTGTTTATACTGTTTTATCTGCATATAAATTTCCTGCAAGGAGAATGTTAGTTTATGCAATATGTATGCATGCATAGTATGATGCACCTAAGTAAATGTATTATGTATTTATGGATATGTTATGGTATGATATGATGTAAATGATGTATGTATGAATCATGCAGCCTGAAGCGTCTGGATATCTTTGTATAACAACTGCTGGCTAGGGAAAATAAATCCCGATTGTTGCTGAAGAATATGAGGAACTTGTTCCCGTCTTGATAGTATAGTATTTATAACCTCCCGTCTTCGTTCGTCGTACTTATATTGAAGGAATAAGTTCCTGAGTATCCTGACTGAGGATAAAAGAGATGGACATAAATTCAAGGGGAGATGTAACTCGAAGTATCTATAAAGATAGATTTGCTCTACTGGAGATTTGTAGTTGTCTTGTGGGGATGAACCGGCGAAGCTTCGTTGAATTCCTTCCCTCGTTCGTCCTTAGTAAATACTATTAATTCAAACACAACCAATGGACGTTTCGCTTATGTAAATAAAGTAATCCTGAATAAAGAGGAAAAAGTAAAGCTGAACTCGAAAACAAAATCGTTTCAACTTTGAGAGTGTATAACCAATTGGATTTAGAGCTCCTGAGATTCTTAACTTTCCTGAATACCTTCCCAGAAATCCTCATAGCTGGATCTGAAGACATGATACTGACACCATCTGATACTACTGGCGTAGACAATTAATTTCCACAATGGCTTCTGCTGAGAATCCAATATCAAGGTAATACAATGAGAGGAACGTGTCTTCAAATTGTGATGGACCATATGCGCTCCGGGTATTAGATTTGAAAAGAAAGCATTGCCCCTTGGTTGAGGATGAATTGTCCCATAATGGAAGTATCTGAATGTAGTTACCTCAAGAGAAATAAGCAGAATGCCTCACAATAATATTCCCCTGACATCATGAACTTTATAATGTTACCCTTGGTAATTCAAATATATGAGGAGAGCTGCCCGTGGCTATTAAGCATTGTTGAATCTGGACCTGATTGCCCCGAATGAATTGAACAGTGAGTTGGTATGCCCCTTGATTGGGAAGCAATGACTATGCCCCTTTGTATACATGGACTTTGATCCAGGAAGCAACTTTGTTTATCGGAAGGACTTTGGTTTATTGAACATTCATCCTGTAAGTTTCTCTGTATATCAAACACTCAGGTATATGCAAACAAATATATTAAAAAATGTAATGCTTATGTCTGTCTTGAAGTTTTGAAAACAATTATTTTAGTAAAACAATGTTTGTAAACACTGTGATATTAGCTCGAGATTTATAATAAGCCCTAAAGGAGTCAGGATACCTTTTTGTAGCAGTACGCTTTCGAACTAACCATGCTTCAGTTAGGACTTTTAAAGGGTTGTAACGTGGTCTGGTTCACGGTTTAAGAAACAAAGGATAAAGGCTCAAATTTATTTGTACCCAACCCATTCTTCGTGATGTTCTTCAGTCCTATGATCGGTTAACTTATGCATTGAGGTTCCAAAGTAGTTTGGCATTGTAACACTGACATTTGTGATGATTCAGGAATCAAAAAATTTATTTGAAAATTCAGTCATCTTTCTTTGTTGAGGATTCATAGTGACCTCTTTTTTCTTTTGACTTTGTTATTCCTTCTTTTTGCCTAAACTGTTTGTTTCAAAATTACAGTCAGCGGAATTTCTCAATTTTTTTACTAAGTCTCCTTCATAGGTTTTGACTTAATGGGTTTTTCTTTTGCTGGATATTGACTGTCAGGTTTAATGATTACAGAGAACCATCATTAGTTGTGTACAACACAGATAATTGGCATATTTGAGTTAACCGAGTAACTACCCTGCCCTAGGTTATGAATAAGGGTTTTAATTTGTGCGAGAATGAAAACTCCTACTTCATAGGCTCAAAAGGGTTGACTAGGGATTAACTTCCTTATATCTCCACTGTTTAGGAATTGAAACAATGCATGTACATCGTCAGCATAGTCTGTTCAAAAGCATACTGCATAAGATTATGGTATTGTTTTCGTCAACCTCCCTCTACAGGCTTATAGCTTTATCAGGAGTTAAATATCACAAAATAGAAATATGAAGCATAATTCAAAATATAGTGAAACGAATGGATTAATTCAAGACAAACATATGCAATGCATTAATGGAAAAAAAAGTTTAACATAATAGTAAGTGTTTAGGCAAACAAAAGAAATTACAAACGAAAATTCAAATGTTCTCAAAGCCTCTTCCTCTAAACCCGTCACTCCAGTTATCTGGAAACTTTGATGCTTGATAGATGATAGAAGAACTCAACCTGGCCTTCTGGAGTAACCTCGAGTATTCCTTCGTCAATTAGGTCTTGAATCTTATTCTTCAATGCCCAACAGTTATTTGTGTCGTGTCCGGGACTGTCGAAGTGGTACATACACCTTGCTTTGGGATTATAGGGAGGAGAAGAGGTATTAGGATTTTTAGGAGAATTTTCCAAGGAAATTAGCTTCATTTCCAACAAGCATTGCAGCATTTGTGGCATTGGCGTGTTGAATTTGATGAATTGTCTTTTATATTCCTTGTGTCGAAGTGGATTAATCTTACAGGGTCTTCCTTCTTCCATTGAAGAACAATCAGTGGTAGCCTGCTCTTTCCTTCTCTTATCCTTACTTTCCTTTCAGCCAAGTCGGCTTGTTTCAACGGAGGTTGACTGATGATTAGATTCCCAACCCCATTATGTCGAAGCTTATTGACAAATCTTCTCAGCTCTTCTTGCCCCTGGGCCAAACTCTGGATAAGAGCCATTTGGTCATTCATCTGGATCCTCATCTCTGCCATCTCAGCTTGTAGTTGTTTCAGCTGATCATCCTTGTTGTCCTCAGGATTCTTCTTCTTCATGTCCTTAGAGAGGAGTGTTTTCAACTCTTCTTGCCCCTTGGACAAATTCAGAATCACTTCTTGAAACTGAGCATTCTGAGCTTGAAGATCTTTGACAGATTGTTCGAGAACCATTTCTGCTGAAATAAACAGCGAGAAGATAAGTTACTTGTTCATAAGAAACCTGTGATGCAATGACATGGTATGTAAATGCATATGCAATGTTTCCAAGGACCGCGGGATTTAAATTTGTTTAAACAACCAGAAATTAAACTTTTATTAGTAATCAATAAACTTGTTTGCCATTTGGCTTACAATCAAAAATGAAATGAATACAGATATGGGGTTTTAAGTCTCCCATGGACGTTTCCTCTTTGTATGGAGGTATGTGTTGAGGTTCCGCTCCTCGTGAAGTTGCTTGGTCAGCTCCAACATTTTTTCTTGGCTAATCCTGAATTGAGCTTCGAAGGTATTTCTTTGTTCCTTTAGTTGGATCCAGGATTTCTGCAATTCTTCCAGGTTAGTGGGCATGTCTGGATGAAGGATGGCATAAGGAGTATCTCCTTCTGCAACAGGTTCCATAGTAACTGGTAGAATAACAGGATATGGCATCATAAGAGTTTGAGCACGAGATCACACCCATCTGAGGTAAGGTTCCATAGGAATGGAGTACTTTGGTTCCAGAGTCTTGATGTCAACCTTGTTCACTTTACCCCAAGCTCGTATGAACCTTTGACGGTAACCTTGCAGATCGTTGTCGTAGTCGAACACAATTCCTTAAATAAGCATGTCATGAGGACCATTGCTCCGAGCATAACCAAACTGACATAGAGCTAAAGAAGGATTGTAGGTAATGCCCCCTCTTATGCCAAGGAGTGGCACATTGGGGAATTCACCACAATGGTCAATAATAGTAACATTCTCCATAGATTTAGAGCACCAATGAATATCTGAATGAGAAGGTGACATAATCCTCTTGGACCACCTTAACCCTTGTTCATTCTTCATCACTGATCGAGGAAGGTGAGAAATAAACCACCTAGATAGCAAAGGTATGCAGCACATCAGAGTTCCTCGTGCCTTCGTAGTACGGGTATGAAGAGAATGTAGGATGTCTCCAAGTAATGTAGGCACTGGATTGCGAGTCAGAAATATGTTGATGGCGTGTACGTCTATGAACTGGTCTGGATTGGGGAACAACACTAAGCCATAAATCAATAAGGCTAAGATCTCCTCAAAAGCATCATAACTCATAGCCTTCAGGAACACTTGAGCTTTCTCCATCAATACCTTAGCAAGAATACCCTTAACTCCACTCCTTGTTTCTAGGACAATGTTTGATTTCTTTAAATGTAGAGCTGCAGCAATGACTTCAGGTTTAGGCTCTTTTTCCAAGCCCGTGAAAGGTCTCTGATTGAGGATAGGTGTACCTAGAAGCTTGGAGAACTCTTCCATTGTAGGCACTAGCTGATAGTCGGGGAATGTGAAGCAATGATGCTTAGGATCAAAGAACTGAAACAGGACACTCATCATGTCTTCATTGAACCCTGAGGTGACTAGATCCAATAGGTGACCATGCCTCTTGATGAACTGGGAGTTTTCAGAAACTTGAGAGACCAATTCTTTAAGCTTAGGAGGTATTCCTACAAAGTTGATCTGGATAGTATTCCTACGAGCAGAAGCCATGACCTGCAACAAAGAACAAAGATAAATCCTTTGGTCCTTAAAATGGTTAGTGAAAATGCTATGCTTATGATGCATGATGATGTTATGATGTTATGTTCAATCACAAACATGTGGCACACACAAACAAATCACACAATAGCCCTAGGTTTGAAGGCTTGTATGAGGTTTAAAGGTAAGTACCCTCCCCTAAAGTTTAGTTGGTTCATCCTGTCCTACAAAAGTAACCAAGTTCTAAGGGATCTCAATATCATTGATCCTTCACAAGGGTGGTTGTTCAGTAGGCAACTTACTTGCCAACCAAAACCCTCCAAGTTTAAGATCTCAATGAGTGTAGTATCGAGTATCAACCAACATCAGTCTTCACCAAAGCCGGTTATCTCACTACTTTCTAAAGGCCAAGATGGGATGACTAGGGTTCTAAAAGTCAGTTAGTGTATTGACAACATATGGCAGCCTCATATTATCCTCAACTTGACTTAAGGAACATAAGCACCAACCAAGAAGTCACACTAACTATGGCCACTAGATCAACCATATCGGTATACGCCGTACAGTTTCCTTGGTCTATTGCCATTTACCTAAGGTACACTAGATCCGGGTTAGGATCTTTCACACATAAGAGCACCCAACAAGTAAAGTAAAGCAAACAAAGCAAACAAGTTTAAAGTGATCTAATTCCTAAGGGTACCCCTCTTTTATTAAGTCCCCAGCAGAGTCGCCTGTTCTGTAACACGGTGGGAGAACTGACTTTAGTTAAATGTTGCGGATAGCAAGAGTCGCCACCGACTTTTATTTTATCCAAAAGGAAAGGGCATAAAAGAACAGGAAAGACCTTAAAAGATTTTTGGGTTCGGGGGGTAGGTTATGTAAAGGGAAAGTGTTAGCACCCTTTACATCCATGGTTATCCATGGGCTCTTACTTAGCTCACTTTAGATTGTTTTAAGAAGTGTAGTGTGTGATTAAAAATTTTCTTAAGTACCTTATAATGATCCTTGTACGGATATATATAAAGACTTTGTTTTGAAAATTGTTTGAAAATGTGAAGTGTTTATGAAATGTTTTTGAATGAGTGAGCAAGTATTTAAGAGAAACCTACCCTATGATTAAATCTTTACTGTTCTTGAATGTTCTTTCAATGGTAAGACTATCCCTATTATTAAGGAATAGGTAGTCATTACCTTGGATGTTATAAGGGACATGTATATGGATATCTGAATTTAGGCAACTGCAAGGTGTCTTTAGCAATTCGTAGGGACTTATCATCTTTTATTCGAAGGGACGAGATCATTTATCATAGGCAACCTCGAAGGGACTTGATCTTATAATTTGAAGGGACTTGATGATATTTTATGAAGGGACTTTGCTTAAGACACCTTACTTGACCTTAAAAATAGGCAAAATGAGAGGTAACCTTAGAAAGTGTAGGATGGCGATCAAAGATCGACTTACGTGTGTGAGTGTTCATGTTTAAGTATTTATCTTATTTAATTAATTTTCTAAATTAATTTTAATCACAAACATGTTATGCACACCCTATAGTTACTAACCACACAGTTAATATATTTACAATAAAAATAAAGCAAAAATATGAACCTAAAATATTACAAAGCTTTGGAATAGTTACAATATAATCGAGAAATATAAACAATGATAAATAATAATAATAAATAAGAAATAATTTAAATGGTTAGTAATAATGAAATAATAATAATAATAAAAGGGTTAGCAAAAATATAAAGAAAACTAACAATCTAAGAGAAAATATTATTTTTTAAGTTAAATAAATGATTTAGAAAATTTTTAGAAGAAAATTATAACAATTATAATAATAAACAAATAATAATTACTTATAATAAAAAATGATTAATTATTTAATTAAGTTAAATATTAAAGTTGATAAAAATTAGGGTTAATAAAATTAGGGTTTAGGGAAAAAAAATTAAGGTTTATGAAAAAAAAATTAAGGTTTATAATAAAAATGTAAGTTTTAAAAATAAAATAAAAAAAAGGATTATGTTTTATCTTTTAGAAATTAGTTTAATAATAATAATAAGGAAATTCAAAGAAAATACATAATTTGATGAAAAAGGGAAAAATAAAGTTAGAGATACCCAAAATATTGGGGGTTTGCCCTTTTTGCTTCATTGAGTTCTTTGCCACTGGGACACTCATGTTTCTTCATCAAAATGCTCCAAACCTCAGTTCCTTGTCACTAGGTTGTGGGCATGCATTTGAATAAGTGTAACAAATACATATGTTTCTTTGCCAAAATGTTGTGTCCAGGATTTGAACCCAAGCCCTTTTAATTCCAACCTCTGGAGAACCTTTACATTGGGTCATGCGTGCCTGTGTTACTAAACATGGAAAACATATATTATATGATAAGGCGGATAAAGAATAACATAAAAACGAGTGAAAATAGGAAAATATTTACTTTAGAGAAATTTTTTGAGGTTAATCAAGGTTAAAAGGATAAATCAATAAGAAAATGTGTTAATTAGAGAAATTAAAGGAAAATATGAAAGAAAAGCAGGTTTTTGCCCAAAATGTTGTGAGTGGGAATTGAACTCACGCCCTTGACCTTCCAGTTTCCAACATTAGCCACTAGGCTATACGCAATCCTCATGAATAAACCTCTTGACCTCTGAAATTTCCTACGAAATTTGTAAAAACCCAAAATTTGAGCTTGAAACCCTAACTATGGTAGGATTTTGTTTTGGTCATGAAGCTTCGAATAATCAACCCAGAAAGCTTCTATAACATGAGACAAACAACGTTAGATAAACAAAATTGATTAAAATATCAAGAATAAATGAAATTAAAAAAAAACTAAAGAAAGCTTCAAAATTTCAATTCAGTTCATGCATTTTTGTATGAACTTGATAATGATGATGATGATGGGGATAGCTTTTTTTTTCTGAATTTCTTGAAATTTGGTTCTTGCTCTTGGAGGCTAATTTTTTTTTCTTTGTGTTTGTATGAGTTGTATATATGTAGTAGAACAAAATTAGGTTAAAAAACCACATCATATTTTGGACTTTTGGATAGTTAGAGATTGAAAAAGATATGCCTTTAAAATATTGAAAATTTGGATATTTCATTGCTTTTTTTGTATGATCTGAATTTGTATAGTTTCAATCACTTCTAAATAACCATTAAGACCTTCTAGAACCAAAATCAAATCAAATATTCACACTTTTATATTTTATTTTGATTTAAAATGATTTTTAATGTAAAAAATCATAATAAATAAAATAAAATGAATAAAAATATGAATAAATAATTTTTAATTCGTGCATGATGTCATGGAAGTGTTTGTATCATAAAAAAACAAGCCCATTTGGTGAAATTTGATTTTAAGACCCCATTTGCTTCATAAACCTCTCAAATATTTCCCAACTTTGCAAGGGCACAAATCCCTCAATTTTAATGCTATGAAGGTGTTCTTGGACATTTTGGAAAGATTAAAGAGTCCTATAACCAACCTCTTTGGTCTCATGTCCATATCTTTTACCATTCTCAAGTTATGCTCTTTGGAAGTTGTTGAGTTTTTGTTGACTTTTAAAAGGACCTAAAATGTCTTAGCTCATACCTTCCAAATGAAGCATTTTTGGGCTTGGCTTGTGAGACACAAAGTTATAGAGAATTAAATTTCCTTCAAAATTAGCTTTGGTTGAAAAATATTTGATGAAGCATGTGAAAGTTATGGCTGGTCAAAGTTCAGTTGACTTTTCCTGTGAAAACCCTAATTTAGAAACTCCTGATTCTTGATGATCTGAAATCTCCTTGATGAATCATGATCAATCCTTGATAAAATGATGAATTTTACTTCATATACTTGATGTTTGTCAAAAAATCATGAATTTTGACTTTGGTTTGACCACAGTTGACCTCAGTTTGACTTTTTAACTGCTTTGACTGATTTTAACTTATCTGATCATCTGACTGCGCAACTCTTTTGGGAAAGTATTGAAACTTGACATGGGGATTATTGAACACATATAGGATGCTATGAAGCTCACTTGAAGTCTTGGAAGTTCATTTAGCCTGATGAAAGTCAAAATCCTTGTTTAGGATGCATTGCTTAGGAGGATACATTGTCTGAGGGAAGTGTCAAACTTATCAACCAATTGTGAACCTTGTGAACCTCATGAGATGTCTTGTGAACCTTGTGAACCTCTTGGGACACAATGTCTTGTCTTGTGGAGGGCAAATTTTGGGGTGCAACAGTAACCAACCCCGAACATATCCTTCTTCTCTGGGACTTCCATCATCTTGCCCCCAGCCCTTGTTTGCACCTGATTCTACCACTTTTAGGGCTTGCATGTAGGAAGCTATGGACGCTCATTTCTTTGTATCCTCTGATAAGGCAGCTGAAGATGATGCACTTACAGTTTTGATGGGCTCAGTCTAGTTGTTAGTGTCCACAACTCAAAAACCAGTAGTGATTGCTCACAATATTAAGTTTTGATTCTTTGAGAGTAAATGGGAGAAAACTTGGAGATCATAGGCTTTGGTGTAATTTTTATGATGTAATAAGGTCTCTATTTATAGGTAAATATGTTGAGATTACTTAGCCCCTTAAATCTTGAAGAGTTGCGGTCATAATTGTGAGTCGTGGTTTATGAAAATATCTCTTACAGATGTGATGATGAACTTCTCAAATTGCTCAGTTATTGCAGCAACAAATTTCACATTCCTCGGAAGAAGTTTTATGCTTGGATTGTGTTCACCTATTGCTTGTTGAACAATAGATCCAAGAATATGCCATTTTGGAGCTTGGTGACCCTTCAATCAAAAATGCATAACGTTGAAATTCTTGAATGTCATTTTGGTGAATTTCATGGTGTAATCATGAATTTGTAGGTTTGCTCTGGTTTGTAATGATTGCTTAGATGCTTAAATCCACTTGACATTGTAGTTTGATTCAAAAAATCATATTTCACAAGTTTGTGAAAATCTGCTTTTTGCAAAACAGCTTGAGATGACCACTTTTATCCATGATTTCTTCATGTACAAGCAATATATTTTTATGCCAATCCGTTCTTTGAATTGTTGGCAACATTTGCAACAACATTGGTGTTTGATATTGGAATTGATTCAGCTTGGAACTATGTGAAAACTGCCTCCAAGTTTTGATGTTTTGCTTATTTTCAACTTAGGCATATTTTGTCTAAATGTTGAAACATCCTTAATTTTCTTTGATTTTTATTGATTTTGATCCAATCATAGCTTAACATCCATGAAGAATTGGAGTTTCTTGTAGTTGAATTATTTGTAGTTTGTGATGATATCTTTCATATGAGATTTGGTTCACAAAAATCTGATGTTTCGATCACAAGTTATGATGTTTGGAAGTAGGCCACTTAAACATTTTTTCCATAACTTCGAAAAATTTCTAAGTTTCAAAGGTTGCCCCTTTTACAAGTTATCTTCAAATTTCGGATTTTTTGTGATCAAATGCATTCATGGACGATATATTCTTGTAATATAGGTCATGAGGATCATTTTGGGTAAAAAAAAGTCAAACTTTGACTTTTTGGTCCAGATGGAAATTGCATTAGATACCCCTAGTTTTTTGATTTTTTGTCTGGACATCCTATGAGGTATTTTGACCTTATGAATTGACTTTCATGATGTATATGAGCTATTTAAACCATTACCTATGGTATAGCCTCTTGTCCAGATAAAAATCTTGACTTTTGGTTTCCCGGTTAGTTAGAAACCCTTATCTCGGCACTGTAAAACCCTAATTTTTCAGTCTTTGATCTTTGCACCTCTTGTACTTGTAAATGAGCTATTCATGTAATTTGTAAGAAATTTAATATGCATGTTGTTGCGGTGAGAATCGGATACCAAGCTATTGATTAAGCTTGAATCGCAAAACTTTTATGTTCACCACCGACTTTAATTTAATCCAAAGGGAAAAGGGAAAAAGATCGTAAAAACCCTAAATGAGGAGAAACTAGGTTCGGGGGTTGATTATACCTAGGGAAGGTGTTAGCATCCTAAGCATCCGCAGTATCCTACGGGAACCTCTTGTTAATATTTGTATTTTTGTTATTTATTGCTTGATAGAATTATGGGAACCTAAGGTTTTATTTCTAATGGTGCTCGCACAACATCGCATCGATGCCTACGTATCGGGTATAGAATCAGAGCACTCGTAGTTCTCCTAAGGATTAACGAACACTTGGTTACGCTCAAGGTTCGCGGGGGAAAGTAAGTGTTATGGCAAACACTCACGTGACTTTAGCAAAGTCACAAAAAGTTATAAAAATAAAAAGTCCTAATGGTTAAGGTTGAAAAAGAACTAGGGATGGCTAAACTTCCTATGACATTGAGTCAACTACAGGAGTTCTTTCCCTTTTGGATTGAAATGCGAAAAATAAAGTAAACAAATGAGGGTGCAAGCTCCTAAGTCTAAGGCATAGGTTGCTACTTGCAAAAATAAACTGAATGAAGTAAATAGAAATGCAAGGTAAAAGGCTTAGTAACCGGGCTATGACTCGATATATGGATCGAGAATGCTGAGGTGGAAAACAAACGCGGTGCGTCAATTTGCTTAAGTTAGAAAGCTGTAAGGTGTAAAGGCTGTGCAGATGGCGATCGTAGAACGATCGACTTACGTGTGTGAGTGAAGTGTGTAAAGTTCACTTGGCGTTGGACCAAGGATTTATTATCTTGAAAATTAATGTGCGCTTTCAATTTTATTTTAAGAGGTATATGGTCATGATGCAACATAAAATAAATATAAACATAGTGTGCATACAACCAAAACGCCGAAAGATTAAATTAAAACTCTCACTAAGGGATAAACTTAAATCTAAACCTCTCACACTAATAGGATCTAAAACTAAGCTAAACAAATCTCTATCTTAAACGAAGAAGAACTATACAAATATTTTTTTGGATTTTTATATAAAAATAAATAAATGATTAATTAAATATGTACTAAAATAAGATAGAAAAGAAAAAATTGAATTTGAAATATATGTTTGTTGTATTATTTTTTTTTACGTATATATAAATATCTAACTAAATATAATAATAAAAATAAAATAGAAAAGAAAATTTTGAAATTAAAAGTTTTTATTTATTTATTTTATATGATAATTTAACTAAGTATTTAATAAAAAAAAAACCTAATAAAGTAAATCAGTTAATATTAAATATAAAAACCTAATTGAATTATGAATATATTTCCTTAGATTTTTTCATAAAATAAAAAAAGAAAAAGCTAAAGGGCTGATTTTTAATAACAGAGGGTGCAGGAAGCAGGCCCATGGGCGCTGGGTACTCCAAACGGGTCGGGTCCAACCCGGTTTGGTTTTATGAAAAAAAAAAGACAGAGAAAAATCTAAGAACCCTAGCCGCTGCATACCCTTCCCGAAATCGAAAAAAATCACACAAAACTCCCCTTTTCAGATCGCTCTGCTTCTCTCAACTCGGATTTGTCTCTCTCCGCTTCATGTTTCCACTCTCACTCTCAATCGCGCTCGGTTTCGCTCTCTCTCAGCCTCGTTTCTCTCTCCTTGCGGTTGCTCTGTTCGGCGATTGGTGGTTCGCGCGGTTTGTGTTTGTTGCGGCGCGGCGGGTTCTCGTCGGAAACGGCTATGAAGGGTTTAAAGGTGGCTCGCGATGGTTGGCCGCGGTGGTGGTTTCGGCGACGAGGTTTCAGAGACGGTGGTGAAGGGATGTGAATGGTTGATCGAATTTGGGCGATGTAGGTTTTCAGTTTTGATGTTTTGAGGTTTTTGTGCGGCTGCTTCGATTGTCGGTGTTGGTTGAGAGGTTTCTGCAGATTGGTTGAAGGTGGTTTCGAGGTGAGGTTTCGAGTTGGTGAAATGAAGCGATGGTTTCAGTTTGGATTGGAAGGAGGTTGTGGCTAGGCTTGGGGTTGAGCGGCAGCGGTTTATGGAGGATGGCAGGTTAGTTTGTCGATGGAAGGTTGGTAGTGAGGAAACAATGATCGCTCAGAGGGTGGGTTTGCGTTGCTTAGGGACAGTTATTCTGCGTTTCAGTTTTTTCAATAAGGATGGCATTTGGTTTTGCTGTATTTCATTTTCGCTTTCGCAAATCCCTTCTCATCTCATTTATGCGATCGTAATTTTACAGCTTTTTTGGTTTAATGGTGAGGTGTTTGCAGGTGGTGGCGAGAGGAGATGAAGGATGAAATGGTGCGGTTGTTGGCTGGTTGCCGGTTCGGTGGAGTGGTTAGGATTATGGTGTTTTGCAGGTTTATTGGCTTGTTATTGATGCCTGCTATGTGATGGTTTTCCTTTGACTTCTTACTAGTGCTGGTTTTTTTGATTCGATTCTGGTTTGTCTTGCAGGTTGAATAAAATGAAAAGCGTAGCGGTTTGTGCGAGGGTGGTATGAAGAGGTTTGGCTTCGACGGGATGACGGCGATGGTTCGGTTCGGCAAGGAGTTTGGTTCTGTTATTGGCTATTTCTGGTTTTTGAGTGACGTGTTCGCGGTTTTTTGGATTATATGTATGGCTACCATGACTGGTTTATGCATGAAGTTTTATGGCTGCATTTTTTTTGGGTTGTGTATGGTTATTTTGACTGAAGTTGTGGATGCTTTTTTGTGACAGGGTTAGCTGGAGTTTTTGTGTATGATTTTAAACGTTTGGCTGTAGTTTTGGTGGAGTTTGGTGTTTGGTTCTGTGATGACTCAAATCCCCCCAACCAAAACTCTGGACTCAAAGTTAAAGCAAATAGAAACACACCAAACAAGCAAAATAAAAGAGGGAGGAGCTAAAGATTACCGATCGAAGACAAATCTGGAAGAACCTTTGCACGGTGAAAGCTTTGGTACGAATTTGAACGTCTCCGAGAACAGCCTGCGATGAAGCTCCAATATGATTCGGGTGAGTTCCCTTTTCTTTATGCTTTGAACCTTTAACTTCTTCTTTTTCTCTTCTGAACTTCTGTGAATCCGAGTAAAGAAAACCTTCGCCTCTGTGGTTTATTGTTGCTGTATTTTTCTTGCAAAAAAAAATGTAGGGGTTGTATAGTGGTTGTTAGGGATCTTTTATTGATTGCCTCTGCTGCTGGTTAAGTTTTGGTTATTTGATGTAGTGGCTAGGGTTTTTTCTTGCCTCCTGATGAATGAAACAGTACATATTATATAGGACTTGGTTCAGGGTTTGGGATTTTTGAATTTTGTGAAAACTTGCTCATGAAGGGTTGGGGACAATGTCTGAATTGTTGTTGTAGTGGAATGATAGTGGTCTGCGGATGCTGCTGTTTGCAGAGGTTGCTGTTTTGTCTGTTGTGACTGTGTTGTTGTGGTCCCTGCCTGTTTGTACTGTCCCATTTTTTTTAAAATTCTATTTTTCTAATGCAACTGTAACATTATGCTGATGTGAATATGGCAAGAATGAATGGGAAACTTATGCTATGTGAATGTATGATCATGGAATGATTTATGTTTGGATAAAATAGGGATGAACATAATGTTTGCTTTGAATGAAATGAATGCATTGAATTTGTGAATGATTTATGAAATATTGAATGAATTTTTGAAATGGAATTTTTGAATGAATGTGTTTATGATTATGAATGCTAACTTGTCTTTTATTTTTCATGTGTACTTCTTGAAGCAAAAATAGGCTTGACACCATTTAAGTTGAAAGCATTGCTTTGGAGGAGAGGCTTGACTTGAGGAAGAAAAGAAAAGGAAGATTTGGAATTATGGAACAAGAATAACTTTTCCAACTTGTATCTCATGTTTTTTGTTTTAGTATGAATTTAAAATGCAAATGAAAGAAAAATGTAAAGGACCCAAAATTGATAAATGTAACGTAAATGGAACATTAGAATGTAGTAACATGTGTTTTGAAAAGTTGGATATGCATAGTGGATGAATATGAGTATGTATGCTTGACAAACAAATGGACAAAGTTCGTAAAAAATATGAATAAGTCTTGAGAATGGAAACAACATGAATGAAAAATAAAATAAATATGAAATGACATTGGATTTTGAATTTGGAATGAATTTGGAAATATGAAATAGAAAAATAGAAATAGAAATTGGAAATTGGAAACAAACTTGAGCTTTAAAAGAAAATTGGAGTTTAATTCTTGAAAAATTGAAACACACTTAGAACATGACTTGAAATAGGATTTGCATTGGAGATGGAATCTTGGAATTGGAATTGGCAACTTAAAATGAAATTTGAATTGAATTTGGAATTGGAAATAATATGGATTAAGAATTATATATAAAAAAAAGATCTTGAAATTGAGACTTTGGAATTGATTTTTTTTTTTAAAAAAAGAAATTGGAAAGGAAACCTTAAAATATAAATTGCAATAGGAATTTTAATAGAAAATGAAATTGAATTGGATTTAAACCTATGATAAAATTGAATTAAAAATTAGAAATGAAAATTAAAATTAGATTTAGAAACAAAACTTGAAAATGAATTAAAAATTAGGAATAGAAATTAGAAATTAATTTAGAGAAAAAACTTTGAAAATAAAATGGAAATAAAATTTAAGTTTAAAATTTAAGCATGAATCAAGAACTAGAAGTAGAAATTGAAACAAGAATTAGAAGTAGAAATTGAAAAAAAAAATAGGAACTTGAAAAATAGAATAAGAAAAGGAAATTAAAATTAAAATTAAAACATGTGAAATAGAAATTAAATTAAAAATCTTGGAAGTGAAAAGAAATAAAAATTAAATTTATAAATAACTTGAACAGGAGTTAGAAGCAACAAAAATAAAAAAAAATCTTAGAATTCTCTGTTAAATGTGATGAACGTATGATGCAAGCAGTTAGGGGTAAAATTTGGGGTGTGACACATGTTTAGATATTGTAATTACTTGAGTTTCTTTTGGCATGGAGATTTTCACATGAGATATGAGTTTTTCTTACGAAATATCATTTTGTTTTACATATTATTTCTAAATTAATATATGAGATTTGGATTAAAAAAATAATATTAAATTTCTTTACTAAAGGTTTAAAAAAAATATTTTTTAGAATAAAAACTTTTAATTAATGTTTTTTTTTTGTAAATTATTAAATTTTAAATATAGTTTTAATAATTTAATAATTGATTTTTAAATAAGTTTAATTTTTTTTAATATTTATTTAATACAATGGATTTTTTTTTTAAATTGTTAAAATATATTTTTGTAAAACTACTCAAAACATTTTTTTCTTCATTTAAATCATATTTAAAATAGTGACAAATATACATATAATAGTCTGTTTATAAAAAAACAATTATATAAAAAATATTTATAATATATTAAAAGTAAATTGAATCAAATAATAAAATATTAAAGCAACAAGAGTATTTAAGATCACAAGAGTATTAAAGCAACAAGAGTGGATTGGAACATCAGTCAACCCCCAAATACTTTGAGAACATGTAGAATGTTACAACAACTAATATCATTGTTTCTGAACATCACCAATTCACACAAGTTTCTGAAATATAATTTTGTTATGCCCACCTTTTCATTCTTTATTCCTTTTGCTGCTTAAAATAAAAACGGTACATAAAAGAGGTTAAATTAATTCAAATTACATTAATACTCTTAAATAAATAATAGAATAATAATAATTAAAATGAATAATTAGTTAACATTTATAATGTACCATAATACCATTCAAATTGGTCTAAGTAAATGTATAGAAAAGTGAAATTAAAATTATAATATAAAAAATGTTTCAAGATATAATTTTTGTAGGATACTAAAAGTTTTATTTTATTTCGATTGATCTCAAATTCGTGTCATGTTGTATGTGTCGAAATGTATGAATATTGTAGATAAATTATCTTTAGCTTGATTCTCAATGTGAAACTATTTGATACAGAAATTTATTATGGGACATGATAAAATAAGGGATAAGTCAAAAACATGAATTATTGTCTTTCACTAACCAATAAGATAAATTTTTGTTTTAAACACAAATTATTAAAAAATTTCAAAATATTTTTTTTAATAACACTCTATTTTATATTTTAATTTATAAATATAATATTAATATTTTATATATTAATAAAAAATATTATAATAAAATTATATTATTTTTATCCGATATATAGAAATATCAAATAAAGTAGAATAATTTTTTTTTCTCTTCATCATTTTTTCTTCTTCTCATTATTTAATATTATGATTTATGAATATCAAAATTTTATATATCAATAAAAATATTATAGTAAAAATTATATTATTTAGTGCTAAACCCTAAACCCTAAACTAAAAACAATACTCTTTAAGGACCAATAAATTAACATCCATCGCAAAAAAACAGACTTGTAAAGTTATATTCTGCTGATAGTCGAATCCTACGTATATTCATTAACTACTCAAGAAATTAGTTGCCTTATGATTACATAAAACTTTACTAATTTAATAGTTGCCTAAAGAAATAAAGGATAAGAATTAAAACATAAAGAGCATAAATTGAATAATCCAAAGTGTTAGGTATGACTTTCCATGATACCTTTTCTGCATTGCCAAAGTTTCAAGAACAGTTAATCGAATGACAACTAGCTACATTTGCTTTCGAGAAACCGTAAGGTGGCATTCTGACAGTTATTATTGTATGTATATAATTCTATCCAAATGGGGAATGCTTCGTAAACAATAATATACACGAGGTTGGATTGTGTAGTTTACAATTATATAGAAAATCTGTATCAAACAAGACATACTGATATTGTATAAAATGTGAAATGCGCTTTTAATTTAAGGAAATTGACGAATCTACTTCATGCGAATTACACTCTTTTAGGACATGTTTCCTTAGTCAACTTTTGTTTTTGGATTATATGTAATTTTGATTCTCTAACTTTAATATTCTTTATGATTGAATGTGACAACTTTAATATTCTTTATAATTGTGAAACTATATGAGAAACTCCATGAAAGCTTATGAAGAAGCTTGAACAGGGAAGAGAGGAAAAAGCAATGGAATTTTGATGCAATCACAATAACTTTCATTATGCATCAGCATCTGAATATATAGTTAGTTACACATTAATAATCAACTAACTAACTCTAACTAACTAACTAACACACTTATTACAAGGTGTAATACCTCAAAATTTGCCCTCTCATATCCGCAACATTTTACATAGCATTTTGCATTCATAAATTCATAAAATAACCAACAAAAAAAAAACATTGCATCATATGTAGCATGGCTGAGGCATAGGTATGTGATCAATGATCGGAGCAACCAAAGGCATTACAAGGGCAATCAAAGGGCCACAAAGCTTCTCGACCTTGTGCAAAGGGTTCACAATATCCCACAAGTCTTCACTTGAAGCCACAAGCCATAGAAAAATGAGGTTTAATCATAGGAGGCGAGTTATGCAATATTTCCTGATGAAAGGGCCGAATTAGGGTTTCACTCCTACTGGGCTTCTGCATGAAGTTCTGATTCAAAGAGGATTCATTTGTATTATATATGATGTCAAGTGCCTAGGGTTCAAATCTCGTCCACAAATTCATTTTGGAAGGGGTTCGACTGGCCGGATGACGGAAAATCGAGGAATCGGGGAGAAGGCAACCGAGCTAGGTAAAAAGGGTCGACTCCGAATTTTTAAGATCGAAATCATGAAATTCGGGTTACAATGATCCCATGTTTCAAATTTGGCCAAGAAATGATGGAGGAGTCATACGAAAAATCAAAGAAAAATCATTTGAAAAGTAGTTGGTTTTGTATTTCCCTCCACCTTTCCTTCCACTTTCTTTCCACACTTCCTTTCATTCTTTCCATCCTATTTTTCCACTTCAATTCCACTCCATATCCCTTGGAAACTTCCACCATGTTCTACCATCTTCTAGAGTATTCCAAGGAATATTCCAAGGAATATTCTCTTTTCCAACCTGTAAACACCCCAAATTTGCCCTCACCCATTCACACCATGGCTTGTGATCATTTCATGTGCATAAGCTCAATCATATCACTTCATATTACATTTTTGATTCACTGCATTGCTTCTAAGTCATCTGCATCTAGGGTTTGTGATCTGAGCAATCCAAGAGCTTCTTGAGCCTCTCCAAAAGTCATCAATCACTTCAAACGGGTACATGTATGTTCAAGCATCATATTATATCCTCTCAAAGTCAAGAATGTCAAAGAATCACAAGAACTGAAAATGGCATGGAAGCAGAGCCAGGCTTAACTGCACAGATGACCTAGAATTAGGGTTTTGGTTTCAAAGGCCATAACTCCATATTTTTTGGTCATTCTTATTTCTATTGGTCTCTATATGGTATAGGGATCATGCATATCAATTTTCATGAAGAAATTCAATGGGGAAGTCATCTGATCAAGGGTTGACTTTCTAAGCAAGTCAGTGTAAAATCAGGGCATCTGAGGCCCCCAATGACCCAACCAAAGGGTGTTCTTCATCATTTTGATTGTGTATGATCTTTATTTGATTATGGAAGATGTTGTAAGTTCACAAAATTGAAGAATTTCAAGTCATGTGCAAAGTTGACTTTTTGGGAAGTTTGACTTTTAATGGAAATTGCCATTTTGGGAAACTTTTTCAACCTTTACTTTTTGATTCAAAAATGCTTCAAATGGAAAAACTTTGGTCATGAAAGTTGTAGAGTGGATCATTCCCTTTTCAAAAAGTACAATAACATGACCTAATTCATTTTGGATCAAAAGTTATGGCTTGTCAAAGTTGGCTAAAATCACAAAATTTGAAGTTTTCCACCAAAGAGACATTTTGCAAAATGGTTTGATCAAGTGTTCTAAAGGCCTCAAATGTGTATCATTTCTTCACAACATGATCATATGGCATCTAAAATTCAGAATGGGCCAAGGGATCACTCATTTCATGGCTTATGGAGCAAGAATTTTCAAAAGAAACCAAAGTGAAGCAAGTTGCAAAAACTCACTCAAGTATGAATCCACTTGCTTGCTGACTTCACAAACAATCCTAGGGCTCTCCACACATCTTGCTGCGCAGGACACCCCACTTGTCCTTGGCTAGCTAGTAGCCCATGCCTCTCTTACACAAACTTGACATTTTGGCAACTTGAGCCATACCAATCACAGCAGTACACATCAACTCATCTGACCAATCCCATTTGTTTATACAAACCAAAAGCAAGACATTTCACATACAACACAAGCCTGAAAGCACCAAGAAGACAGCTCTCTCATTTTCACCCCATTTTGCAAAAGCTTTCGAAACACTCTCCACAAGCTGCAAACACACAAAACAATTTCACAAATCAACTCAGCATACTTCACTGATCAAAAACCACCCATCACCATTGCCTGAAACTCCCTGAATCAGAAACACGATCACCACCCCCCCCTTGAACAGAACTTCTGTAATCTTCCAAACCAGTCATCACAAACTTCTTCCAAGTATCAAGACTTCATCAGGGGCCTAAGAGGAGTGGTTTGCACAAAGAAAGAAGGTCATAAAGTTGCAAACTGAGAAAGCTCAAAGCTCAGGTATCTCAAGAACTTTTTTTCCAGAAATGAGTTTTTAAGTTTCTAATTTGTTCCTCATGCTTTGCTGATCACTCTGATGTTATTACTTTTTGAAATGGTTGAGAAATAAGCATGTAATCGTGTTCTGAAATTTTTCTGACCTAAATATGTTTTGCTTCGATTCACATGATTGATGAATGAAAAATGATTTTTGTTTGGGGGTTTTGATTCAATGTTGAATGGGGATGATTTCTGGGTGATTAGAGTTCATTTTCATGGCCTAGGGAGAAAGTTAGCAACTTTCAGGTGAGGGTCTTGCCGGAGAAGACGACCGGAAGTCTTCTCCGGCCACCTGAAAGTGATTAGGGTTTAATCTGTGTAATTAATGTAGTTTGAATGTGGTGCGTTGATCTGTCTGACTTAGTCAACTCCCGCGCGTGTTCAAGGGTCCAGATCTTTCACTTAGCCCTAATCCCATTTATTCAAATTAATTAATTCAGATTAGTTTAATTAGGTTAGTTTGAATATCAGCCTTTAGATGTGGCGCCAGTCAATGCGCGCGTTTCCCAGTTCAAACCTCAGCCATTGATCATGCTTACTTTCATTTAAATTCAGTTTTATTTTCATTTAATTCCATTTGTTTTCTTCATTTTATTTAAAATAGTAAAACATTTTGAAAAATTCTGAAAATTTTTATGTAACCTTTTATTAATTTTCAGAAACCAAAAACATTTTTATTTTTATTTTTTGCATTAAAAATTATTTTTAAATCATTTGAAAGTTTATTTTTAATTAATTAATGAGAATTAATTAATTAAAAATACTTTTAGGTATTTAAAAATCACCAAAAAATTCATGAAACATTTAAAATCATTTAGAAACATTGTCCAACCCTCAAACCAAATTTCTTTTTTGATCTTAATGTCTTTTGACAATTTTTCATGGAATTAATTTCATTTCAAAGCATTATTTTGGTCCAATGTTCAAAAATTCATTTCTGCCTAGTCTTTGGGAGTTGGACTTTGATTCTTTTTGCATTGCTTCTTGTTTATCATGTAGTTTATAGGATTAAATTGGCATGATTTGATCTTGCATTTTCAATTTGTTTGACATTTTTCTTGACAATGTGCCATAAAACCCTAGAAATCTTAAGAAATTCATAACTTTCACTAGGTTAAGAATTGGGTCCCCTCCTTTGGGCAGTGAGTTTGTATAGGTTTAGGGAATTAAGTGTGAGAAGCTGACTTCACACTTAAGGCATTCTCATTACCCCTAATCAGAGGGAAGATGTGATGAGTTTACTAACCCATTGGTTTAGGCTTAAGCTCATTAACTTATGACAAACATCCAAAAGCAATAAAAGATTGAAAACTCAAAAACAAACAATAATCGTCTCCTCCGGGATTCTTTTCTCATCACTTTCACTCATAAACGAGAACTTGCTTCTTCCGTCTAATGCAAGACAGTTTGCACCTGAGCCAGACAGGTCATACACTTGAGCATAGACAAGTAAGCAGTTCACAAGTCAATTCACTTTTCAGTCTCTATGGGTAGAACTACGGTGTTCTGACTTCCTCATTGCACGAGAGGATACGTAGGCATAACTTAACAGTTATCGAACAAAAGTCTCTGTATATTCCCCCTCTTTCACTATCATTCTTTTAACCTCATGATCTTGAGCATCTTATTCCTTTTCTTACACTGACACTGTACATTTACACACTTCACATTTCTTTTACACTGACACTTGCATCCTTTTCCAACTCTTTTATACACAGATTGCACTGACACTACCCCTTTAAAACACAAATCTTTTAAGCGTGGATCCCGTCGAGTAAGACGGACAATCTGGGTGCTAATACCTTCCCAGGTTGTAACCAACCCCCTTTCTCAGTCTCTCTGGTTCGCAACCGTCTTATCCGTATCTTTCTAGGTCTCTGCAGCATTACCTTTCCTTCGGGATAAAAATGCCTAGCTGGCGACTCTTTTCATTTCATCTCTTTCGCCGACCGTTCGCGTCTGTACCTCATTTGAGCCCAGTCTCATCTTTTGGGAGCGACAACTTGGCGACTATGCTGGGGAACCTTATGTTGTAACCAGGGCTTCTGGTTCTTTTTGTGGGTTCCTCCTAGCGCTTGTTTGATTTGTGTTTACTGGGGTGTTATGTGCTAATTGTGTTTGTATATTTGCTTTATTTACTGCTTTATGTACAGTTATTTTATTGCTTCCTTTACAGCTTTATATACATCATACTGTCATACTGTTATCTGGCTGGATCTGGTTTTTGTCTTGGTGGGTGGGGTTTCATTGAGAGTTTAAGGTCCTATACCTGGGACCTGAGTGACACCTAGGCTAGAGTGGTTCATGTTCTTTCCCATTCCATTTCGGTCTGGTGCGGGAATATGAAACACGGTTCAGATATGGGTTTCTTCTTGAGAGCTCTGTGCTACAGATTTCCTGTAGTGCTAAGGCTATCTGGGAAGCCTGCTAAGTCTGGATGACCTTTAGTATTGACCTTCAGAAACTGAGGTGAATTAGAGGAGGATCTTTTATGGTTATTGTAAACACTGTACCTCCGGGTTGGAAGTGTTTACACTTCTCATAACCGATCCAAGTCAGAGGATCCTTGTTTTAGAACACCACCTGTGAGGGGGTTGGGATGTTTACAGGTTTGCAGGTACCCTTGACCTCAGCATACCCTGTTACTTTGTTTTGATTAAGAGTACTCCATTTTGGTACAGTTCTTGTGATTTTTAACCCTGGACATGTGATTCTTTATTTGAGTCCCCCACCTTGGTTACTGGACTTATGAACCTCCATCTGGATTTCTTAAACATACATGGACTTATATCAAGGCAGTTAATCAGATCCAGCTTGATCACAAACCCTTGCATATTATTTGCATACATCATCATTGCATCATTTAACATTTGCTTATTTGTTTTTTTCAGGGTATCCACATCATACATGTTGGCTTGGTTTTGACCCCTTTATTTGATTAGACCCTTGTTCATCAGCTACCTTCTTCAGTCACCTGCATCATCAGTATTAGCCTGTCAGTGGCCCATCTTCTAGTATCAGTCATGGCACCTAAGAAGAGCAATATCTCATATCATTTCTTTGAGCCTGAGCTGACTGGCATCAGGAAGGTCCAGGCCCTTATCACTCCAGACCATATACCACTATTCAGAGAACATTTTGGAGGCATCCTTGATGTGGTTATGGATTTGGACCCTTCCCAGAGGAGCTTGATTCACACTTGTCTACAGTTCTATGATCCCCCTCTGAGGTGTTTCACCTTCCAGAATTTTCAGTTGGGACCCTTGTTGGAAGAGTATTCATCATTGGTTGGAGTACCTGTTAGGGGTGGTGTCCCCTTCAACCCAGAAATGGTTTTTCCCAGCAATGAAGAAGTGGCTAAGGCACTGTATCTGGAACCTTTTCTTATTGAGCACAACATGACAACCAAGGCTGGAACCTCTGGTCTACACTTGGATTTCTTGACTTCTCAGGCTATCCTAAAGGCCTCCTTGGGAGAGTGGAAGGCAGTCTGTGCTTTGTTAGCCCTC
The DNA here is from genome assembly GCA_963966055.1 of Lathyrus aphaca. Classification (NCBI taxonomy): domain Eukaryota; kingdom Viridiplantae; phylum Streptophyta; class Magnoliopsida; order Fabales; family Fabaceae; genus Lathyrus; species Lathyrus aphaca. The sequence continues at coordinate 279,608,586 of OZ014523.1, forward strand.
AGCATATATGGGGTTATACTTTTTGCAGATGAGCCTAAGTTTATTAGCAAGAATTCCATTCACCTTTTTATTCTAAGGAACCTAGTGCCCACCTTGCTGGGAGACTTCTACTACTCTGTTCACCAAAGGAATGAAAATCAAAGAGGAAGATTGGTGAGATGATGTGCTCCCCTGTTCCATACGTGGCTGCTCAAACACTTGCCCAAGACTGATGCATTCTTGAATCCTCATCAACAGAAGAATTGGGCTAGAAGACTTATTGCTTTGACCTCAGATGACATCAGGTGGTGCACTCAGAGCACCAAGGGCAGGGACATCATCACTAGTTGTGGGCAGTTCCCCAATGTACCCCTGATAGGAGTGAAGGGGTGCATCAACTACAACCCTCTGCTATTCAAAAGACAATTGGGCTATGCATTGGTCCACCCTCCTAGAGCACAAGACTTGGCTGAAACCCTTTATTGTGAGGTTAAGCCTAATTTAGCTATTGTCAGGCAAGCATCCTAGGCTTGGGACAATGTCCAAACCAAAGGGATGGCCATTCTTGGGAGATGCAACAATGTGGCCTCAGCTCAGCACTATGAGTGGTCTCATGCCAGGGCTCAAATTTCTGGGATGCCCTTTACCATTGAGGATGCACCTGGACCATCCACAGCACCCCCTCCAGCCACTGTCATCTTAGAGGAATTTGAGAAACTGAAAGAGAGAAATGAGAATCTGACTCAGGCTCTACAGAAGACCCTCTGGGAGAGGAGTGATGGTCGTCTGGACATTGAGAGGTTAGAAAAGCTTAAGGTGGAGCATCTAGCCAGGATTGAGAAGTCAGAAGACTACATCAAGAAGTCAAGGGCTGGAGAGCAGATTTTGAAGAATGCCTGTAAGGAGGCTCAGTTTCAGAAGGCCAGGACTGATTTATATCTGAGTCAAGCTAGGTGGGTCAGGATCACTGAAGCTCGTACTCAGGAAGATAAGAGGACTCAGGACAAGATTGAACAGTTGGAGGCCAGTGCAAAAGAGAAACAGGAAGCCCTGCTAGCAGCCCAGAAAGAGATCTCAGAGTTGAAGATTAGGGCTGGTGTGAAGAGGTCAAAGGACCAGGGTAGACACAAGAAGCTAACTGCAGCTATTGCCACCAGGAATCTTCTTATCAGGAATCTCACAGAGCGTCCAGCTGACCCGGTAACTGAAGCGCTTCTGAAGGAAGTTCAGGAGGATGAGTTTGGTCTTGGTGTCTGACTTTTTGCTTGTTGTTGCTTTCATTTCATTGTACTTTTCCTTTTTTATGTTGTATTTTGACCCCTCAGGGGCATGTATTGTAAAAAAAAAACTATGTATCTTTCACTTTTTGTAATATATCCATTAGTTTGTTTCATTTGAATCTCTCTCTCCTAAGCAACATCGAAGAGCATCTTCCTCGGGGTATGGAAAGGTCAAAACCAAGTGCCAAGCCGGATACCTTGGAGACAAATAAGCATACTGCATTGCATACTAACCTTTTGTCTTGTTTTGTAGGTTTTTGTTTTGTTTGTTACTAACTCTGTTGTGGTTCAGGAACTATTGCTCGACGTCGGGTGTTCCCACTCAACCGTCCGCACAGATATCCTACCCGCAACAACCTTCCGGGTATACAGATGGACCAGGTACAACAGGACCTTACAGAGGTCAGGGCTCAAATGGCCAATGAGATACTGGAAATGAGAAATCAGATGACCCAGTTTATGGAGGTAATGAATGGATTGGCACAGAGCCAAGAAAGATTAAGAGCATTGGTAGAGAGGCAGACTCAGGAAGACCCCCATCTAGGGACTGGTGGGACGAGCAACAATGAGAGGGTTCAGCCTCATGTCAACCCACCTGTGTATGGCCCTCATCTTCACCCAGAGATCAACATCCCTGCTAATGTACAAGGGAATGCTACTACAGGTAGGGTACTACAAGAAGACCCCCAGGAAGATCAGTTCACTGTGATGGGAGCTGGGGATGAACCCTATGACAGAAGGCTAGATGAAATTGCTGAGAAATTAAGGTCTCTAGAGTCTCAAAATTCTCTAGGCTTTGATGTCATGGACATGGGCTTAGTGGACGGGGTAAGGATTCCCCACAAGTTTAAACCTCCGTGCTTTGAGAAGTACAACGGAACCTCCTGTCCACGAACCCACTTGCAATCCTTTCTGGGGAGGCTGAAGGCATATACCATGGATGAAAAGCTATGGATGTTTTATTTTGAAGATAGCTTAACAGGAGCTTCAAGGGAATGGTACTCCCACTTGACTAGAGCAACCATCAGATGCTGGAAGGACCTGGCTGAGGCCTTCATTAGACAGTACCAATATAACTTGGACATGGCTCCTAACAGGACCCTCCTGATGGGAATGTCCCAGTCATCCAGAGAAAGCTTCCGGGAATACGCCCAGAGGTGGAGACAGCTTGCTGCTGCTGTCCAACCACCCATGTCGGAAAGGGAAATGGCCGACATGTTTATGAACACCCTTCAAGGGACATACATTGATAGGCTAGCTGCCTTTTCTTCTACCAGCTTCGCGGATGTAGTCATAGCTGGAGAACGAATTGAGAGCCTACTAAAGATGGGTAAGATTTCCGACAATGGTGCGAGCTCGTCCAGCAACCCCAGAAAGCCTTTTGTGGGCCCAAGAAGAACAGGTGAGACTAATGCTATCCATGCCAGCAGGGGCAGACCCCAGTATGTTCATAGGTCAGTGGCAGCTGTCACTATTCCCGCTCCAATTCATCCACAACCAGCATACCAACCACAGCAACAACCCCACTACCAACAACAAGCTCAGTACCTACCTTAGAGAAACTATAACAACAACAACACCAACAACAACAATCAGCAAAGACCTTTTCAACAGAGACCATCTCAGGCCAATAGGGTGATTGATCCGATCCCTATGCCTTATGCCGCATTATTGCCACAACTCCTGAAACTCAACCTGGTTGAGCTAAGGACATTGGCACCTCCAGATCCTGCCAGTCTGCCCAGAAATTATGACGCCAGCGCCAGATGTGCTTTTCACTCCAACGCACCTGGCCACAGTACAGAGAAATGCATAGCTTTGCACATGAAAGTACAGGATCTAGTGGATTCCAAAGCTCTAAACTTTGCACCCCCGCCAAATGTCAGTAAGAACCCTATGCCCAACCACGGAGGACCCAGAATCAATGTTATTGAGGAAGATAAGCCGTCTTACTTGATAACCAGTGTGGGGCAGATTCGGACACCCCTGGTAGAGATTAAAGCTCAACTCCTTGAATGCCAAGTATTCCCCGGGTGTGAGCTAGGGTGCGGTTATTGCAACATTTCGGTAAATGGGTGTGATAACCTGAGAAACGGCATAAATGGTCTCATCCAGAGTGGCCTACTTCAAATCACAACATCAACACCTCCAAATCCAGCAATCTCCTTAACAACAACTCCCGAGTCTTCTACAACTGCAACGACCATTATTCCAAATAATTCATCGGCACTATCAACAGTGGCTCCATCCATCATATCAACGAACCATACGTCAACAAACATCTCTTCTACAACATCAGCACCCCTTCATTCAGAATCTCCTACAACTTCAACATCCATCCAGTCAACAGTGTCTCCTACAACATCAACATCAAATAATGAAAGTGTCTCAACGGTTACAATTTATTATGATCCTGCAAATGATTCTGCCTACAACTCACAAAATGCCACTCCTGTCAGAGCACCAGTGACAATATACTATGATCCACACACTATCATGGTCCCTTCTGCAGCTGCTATCAGTCCAGTCACTATCACAGTGCCTGGGCCAGTTCCTTATGAAAGCAATAATGCCATCCCTTGGCATTACGGCTCAGATCTATACTGCGAAGGGCAGAAAATTACTTTGGAATCATCAACTTCTTCGCCACAGATAGACAATGTGGGGGGAGGCGGAGGCTTCACTCGAAGCGGACGTCTCTTTGCCTCGCAAATTCCAAGACCCATTGCTGAAGCAGAAGCTGCTGCCAAGGCAAAAGGGAAGAGCATGGTGCAAGAAGAACCAGTTGCTAAAGAAGCTTTGAAGACTTCTTTTGATCAAGAGGTTGATGAATTCATGAGAATCATCAAGAAAAGTGATTACAAGATAGTGGACCAGCTTCACCAGACAGCTTCTAAAATCTCCATTTTATCATTGCTAATGTGCTCCGAGGCTCATCGGAACGCACTGCTAAAAGTCTTGCACCCAGCTTATGTGCCAGAGGAGATTACCGTCAATCAGTTGGAAGCTGTAGTTGGAAATGTCAACTCTAGTCATGGACTAGGATTTACCAACACTGATTTGACAACGGAAGGCCGCAATCACAACAAGGCTTTGCACATTACCTTGGAGTGTAAGGGTGCAGTTCTTTCCCATGTACTGGTGGACACAGGGTCATCCCTCAATGTCCTACCTAAAAAAACCCTTGTGAAGCTGGAGTATGAAGGATTGGCATTACGCCCAAGTTACTTGGTAGTGAGAGCCTTTGACGGTTCTAAGAGATCAGTTCTGGGAGAAATTGAGTTGCCTATAACGATTGGCCCACAGACTTTCAAAACGACCTTCTTCGTGATGGATATACAGCCTGCCTACAGCTGTCTATTGGGTAGACCATGGATACACGCCGCTGGCGCCGTGACATCAACCCTTCACCAGAAGTTAAAATTCGAGTGGGAGGGCCAAGTTGTTACTATTTGTGGAGAGGAAGACATCTTTGTCAGCCATCTGGCTACATACAAATACATTGAGATGGATGGGGAGATCCACGAAACTATGAGTCAAGGGTTTGAGGCCTTGAATATAAATGAAGCATCCGCTGTACCTGGAACCTCAATGACATCTTATCAGCAAGCCCGAAAGGTTGTTGAAGAAGGGACTGCCCAAGGCTGGGGTAAGTTGCTGCCTGTAGAGAAGAAAGAGGATAGATTTGGGTTGGGTTACAAACCAACTCAACAAGATCAAGCAGAGGCTGCTAAGAAGCCCAATTTTTTCAAGTGGGGGGGATGCTCACCCTAGATGCCGTGAACAACTTGGAAGACGAGGATGAAAGCGACCGCAACCTGGAAAGTTGGATACGTCCAAAGATCCCGAGGAGCAGTATCTCAAACTGGTCTTCCCAGGAAATTATAAGGGTTACTCCTGCAGAGTAATTATTATTTCCTGTATATTTTAAGCATGCATCAAGTCTTGCATCTTGCCCAAGATGACAAGACTCATTTTGTAATCGGGCCATCTGTAATTTTGTGCAAATAGATCAATCAATGATAATCAGACATCTTTTGCAAATGATTCTTTTTTCTTTTCCGCTCACTGTTTTTCCATTTTTCTTTTTGTACAAAAAATAAATGGCAATGTTTTCAAAATGACAACTTCATTTCACTTTTTCTAAACAAGATTAAAATCAATCACTAAAATGAACAAACTGAACCCTTGCAGAGAGTGCCTTCCAGACCGCACCGACAACAACACGGCTATGACTTCGTATGACTTTGACAATCCAATCAATCAAGCTGATGAAGGGGTTGAAGAAGAGTATGAGCTTCCTGAAGAGCTAGGTTGTTGAGACAAGAGGAAAGGGTTATCACTCCTCATCAGGAGGAGGTCGAAACGATTAATCTTGGTACAGACGAAGACGTGAAAGAAGTTAAAATCGGGGCCTGCTTACAAGACTCAGTGAAGAGACAATTGATTGACCTGCTTCAGGAATATGTGGATGTGTTTGCTTGGTCTTATGAAGATATGCCAGGGTTGGACACCGACATTGTTATGCACAAGCTTCCTTTAAGAGAAGATTGCCCGCCAGTTAAACAGAAACTGCGCCGTACTCGCCCAGACATGGCAATGAAAATCAAAGAAGAGGTACAAAAGCAGTGGGACGCCGGGTTCCTTGCTGTAACTAGCTATCCACCGTGGGTTGCTAATATAGTACCTGTGCCTAATAAAGACGGCAAAGTAAGAATGTGTGTTGACTACCGGGATCTGAACAGAGCTAGCCCGGAGGATGATTTCCCATTACCTCACATTGATGTATTGGTGGATAATACAGCTCAGTTCTCAGTGTTCTCCTTCATGGACGGATTTTCAGGATACAATCAGATCAAAATGTCACCTGAAGACATGGAGAAGACGACCTTCATCACACCCTGGGGCAGGTTCTGTTACAAGGTAATGCCATTCGGACTGAAGAATGCTGGTGCTACATATCAGCGGGCTATGGTGACGTTATTCCACGATATGATCCATAAAGAAATCGAATGTTATGTGGATGACATGATTGCCAAGTCCCTCACGGAAGAAGACCACCTAGTGAATCTGCTGAAGTTATTCAAGCGTCTGAGGAAATACCAACTGAAGTTGAACCCCAACAAATGCACATTCGGGGTGCGATCCGGTAAGCTGCTGGGATTTATTGTGAGTGAGAAAGGGATTGAAGTTGACCCTGATAAAGTCAAAGCTATTCAAGAAATGCTTGCACCAAAGTCAGAAAAAGAAGTTCGAGGGTTCTTAGGACGATTGAACTACATTTCACGGTTCATATCTCACCTTATAGCAACCTGTGAACCTTTGTTCAAACTGCTAAGAAAAGAACAAACGGTCAGGTGGAACGAAGACTGCCAGAAGGCTTTTGACAAGATCAAGGAATACTTACAAGAGCCTCCAATCCTTATGCCTCCAGTTGAAGGAAGACCTCTAATCATGTACTTGACAGTATTAGAAGAGTCAATGGGGTGTGTGCTGGGCCAGCATGACGAGTCTGGTCGAAAAGAGTATGTAATATACTACCTAAGCAAAAAGTTTACCGACTGTGAACAGCGTTATTCACTGCTCGAGAAGACTTGCTGTGCTTTAGCGTGGGCTGCTCGCCGACTGAGACAGTATATGTTGACCCACACTACTTTGTTGATCTCAAAGATGGACCCAGTCAAGTATATTTTTGAGAAGCCAGCACTTACCGGACGGGTTGCAAGATGGAAAATGATCCTCATAGAATATGACATCCAGTACACCTCTCAGAAAGCCATCAAGGGCAGTGTATTGTCTGAATATCTTGCTGAGCAACCTATTGATGATTACCAGCCTATGAGGTTTGACTTCCCTGATGAAGACATCATGTTCATAAAAGCAAAAGATCATGAAGAGCCTGTTCACACCGAAGGGCCTGACCCGGAGGAAGAATGGACTATGATGTTTGACGGGGCTGTTAATATGAATGGTCGTGGTGTTGGTGCAGTACTCATTACGCCTAAAGGAGTTCACATGCCTTTCTCGGCAAAACTCACCTTCAACTGCACTAACAACGAAGCTGAGTACGAAGCTTGCATTATGGGTCTTGAGGAAGCCATTGACCTCAGGATCAAGACTTTGACTGTGTTCGGAGATTCAGCTTTGGTAATCAATCAAACCAACGGCAAATGGTACACACACCAAGATCATCTGATACCTTACAGGGATTATACAAGGAGGTTATTGACTTTCTTTACAACAGTCAAGCTTGAGTATATCCCTCGGGACGAGAATCAGTTTGCAGATGCTCTGGCTACCATTTCATCCATGATCAGAGTGCAAGCTGCCAACTTTGTACCTCAAATTTCAGTGTCCAGACTTGACAGACCAGCATATGTGTTCGCAGCAGATGTTGTCAAAGATGATAAGCCTTGGTTCCATGACATTAAGTGCTTCTTGGAAGATCAAACATACCCACCTGGGGCATCTTCCAATGATAAGAAGACCTTGAGAAGGCTTGCTGGTAGTTTCTTTCTGAACACTGATGGTTCCCTATACAAGAGAAACTTTGATATGGTACTCCTCAGATGCGTTGATAGAACGAAAGCAGACTTGTTGATGCACGAGGTGCACGAAGGATCCTTTGGTACCCATGCAGGAGGGCATGCCATGGCTAAAAAGTTGCTAAGATCAGGTTATTACTGGATCACAATGGATGCCGACTGTTGTGCCTACGCCAGAAAATGCCATAAATGCCAGATTTATGCGGATAAGGTGCATGTGCCTCCCAATCCTTTGAATGTGATGTCTTCACCTTGGCCCTTTGCTATGTGGGGCATTGACATGATTGGCAAGATTGAGCCAACTACTTCGAATGGCCACAGATTCATCCTGGTCGCCATTGACTATTTCACCAAGTGGGTCGAAGCAGCTTCCTATGCCAACGTTACAAGACAAGTGGTAGCCAGATTTCTGAAGAGAGATATCATCTGTCGATACGGAGTTCCCGAGCGAATCATTACTGATAATGGTTCCAATTTAAACAACAAAATAATGGCAGAGCTATGCCGGGACTTCAAGATCCAACACCACAATTCTTCTCCTTACAGGCCAAAGATGAATGGCGCTGTTGAGGCAGCTAATAAGAATATCAAGAAGATTGTGCAGAAGATGGTAGTTACATACAAAGACTGGCATGAAATGCTACCATTTGCCTTGCATGGGTACCGTACGTCAATCAGAACATCCACTGGGGCAACACCGTATTAGCTTGTGTATGGTATGGAGGCAGTCCTACCTGTAGAAGTTGAATTACCCTCCCTGCGGGTACTAATGGATGTTAAGCTGAACGAAGCAGAATGGGTCCGATCCCGATACGAACAACTGAGTCTTATTGAAGAGAAAAGATTGGCTGCGATCTGTCATGGGCAGTTGTATCAGAAAATAATGAAGAGAGCCTTCGATCAGAAAGTCAAGCACCGAGAGTACCAAGTAGGAGATCTTGTGCTGAAAAGAATCCTCCCTCCTCATACAGACCACAGGGGCAAATGGACTCCGAACTATGAAGGACCATTCGTAGTAAAGAAAGTTTTCTCGGGTGGAGCACTCATGCTCAGCACTATGGATGGTGAAGATTTCCCGTCCCCTGTGAATTCAGATGCAGTTAAAAAATACTTCGCATAAAATGACCCGCTGGACATAAAAACAGAATGTAAGTCTAGGCAAAAATAGGGCATCCCGGCGAGTCAAAAACAAAATAAAAGACTCGGGCAAAAATAAGGGAAAAATAAAAAATGTGTACACCCGCTGAGTTGAAAAGCCGCATTGGACAACTCAGGCAAAAATGGGTATCCCGATGGATTGAAAACCCGAAAGGGCGGTCCATGCAAAATAAGGGAATAAGCGAACAACTGCATTCTGAATCCGTCTGTATCACCTACGACTTGGTAAACCTCGAGAGAATCAAGCTTCACTCAGAATCAGCCTTCTTCAGAAAGCAAGACGAGAGGAACATCAAATGTCATACGAGTCATAGCAAGAGGGAAGCTCCTTGAAGCATCATCAACATTGCCAACAACTTTTTGTTTCTCAATTTGTAACGATCTCCTCATTTCAGGGGATTTGTTTCTTTGACTGTATCTTGCCAATTCAGGGCACATGAATTAATAAAATCATATTTTCAGTCATGTCTCGTCTCGTACATTTTATTTTCATTTGCAAAATGTCTGATGTCTTTAGAGATACTGATTGCATAAACACATATGTTTCCTTTCATTAGAATGCGTGCTTGCAGGAAATATACTTACTCTCGGGAGTGTCTGAACTCTCATGATGGGATCCAGTAAAGGATACCTCGGGATTACTTGTGCGTTTCTATCTTTGCAGGATTGCAGGTATTCAAAGCGCAACATGGGGCATGTAAGCTTCACCCCAGCAAGCTGGCAAATCAACACTCACTCAGTCTTAAGCACCCAAAGTGTTTTCTCCCCAGCTGAGTTGCCACTTGCTATTTCTCCCCAGCCGAGGTGCCAATCATTCTTCCTCCTCAGCTAAGTACAAAAGCCAGGGAAACACCTCCCCACAGAGTTTCAGCCTCTATCCAGAAGAGCAACGCGTGAAGGAATCACAACAGAGTGACGAAAGCTTCTACAAACCCCAGCTGGGTCCCTCATTACCAGGATGGGTCTATCAGTGACCTATTCCCCCAAGCAGATGCATCTTGTCAAGATCTACCAATGATCTCATCCCCAGCTGGGATGCCCATTTCAAACAGATCAACCAGAAATCTTCACAGCAGCAGGATCCGAATCCTGGATTGGTATCCTTGCATAATCATAGCATTCGCATCATATTCACCCCCCACAAAGCGTAGCATTCCGTCCAACACGGAGCATTACGGCAAAAATCAAACATATTGCATAATCATAAGCCATGTTCTGAATCAAGCACTTGTGAATGTTGACAATCCATCAACAGTATACAGAAAACTCCCCAGATTCCCCAGCGGAGAGCTAAAGCTAAAGCAGTTGCCTTGCATTCACAAACATCAGTATATACTCCTTGTGGCGCTCGTCCGTGTCATATCCCCAGTAGAAGACCAAAGCGTCCCCTTTGCACTCACAGATACATATATATACAATTCCTTGACATCCGTCCATGTCATTTTCCCCTGCACGGTAACATAAACACTTTGTATATCAGATTTTGTTTATACTATACTTTTCTCCTTTCGACACTCGTCCGTGTCACTCTCCCCAACAGTTTAAATACCTGTCTATACACCCCTCATACTTATTATCATCTCAGATTCGACACTCGTCCGTGTTCTTTGTTAACCAGTTGGTACTCGCCGTACCATCATCTCAGAACATGTGTCAAGCGTTTGTTTCTACCTGATACTCGTCCGTATCATAGTCTTGAGGATGCTCGTCCGCATCTTTAATCCATACACGTGTCAAACACCCTTGTCTTCTTGAATATAGACACTCGTCTGTGTCTACTATTCCCCGGAAGAGTCCCCTCAGATTCAACACTCGTTCGTGTTCCTTGTTAGCCAGTTGATACCCGTCCGTATCATCATCTCCAAACACGTGTCAGTATTTGCTTCTACCTGATACTCGTCCGTATCATAGTCTTAAGGATGCTCGTCCGCATCTTTAATCTATACACAACGTCAAAACACTTATACCTTTATTTCTTGGATATAAACACTCGTCCGTGTTTACTATTCCCCAGTAGATCGCCAGCAAAGCAAGTTTTCTTTTGTTATCTGACATTCGTCCTATGTCACGATAAACCCTGAGAGCAGCCGTACCCTGCTAGGTTATCGTCCTTCACCTTTTGATGATCGTCCTTCATCATGCTCATCCGATGGCCGTCCCCATCGTTGACCTTTTCTATCCGACATTCGTCCTATGTCGTGATATTTAGCAGCCGTCCCCTGCTAGGTGATCGTTCTTCACCTCTTGATGATCGTCCTTCATCATTTTATCCGATGGCCGTCCCCATCGTTGATCTTGTTATCTGACATTTGTCCTATGTCATGATAAACCTTGATAGTATCCGTCCCCTGCTAGGTGATCGTCCTTCACCTTTTGATGATCGTCCTTCATCATTTTATCCGATGGGCGTCCCCATCGTTGATCTTGTTATCTGACATTCGTCCTATGTCATGATAAACCTTGAGAGCAGCCGTCCCCTGCTAGGTGATCGTTTTTCACCTCTTGATGATCGTCCTTCATCATGCTCGTCCGATGGCCGTCCCCATCGTTGACCTTTTATCCGGCATTCGTCCTATGTCGCGATATTTTCGGTAGCCGTACCCTGCCAGGTGATCGTCCTTCACCTTTGATGACCATCCCTCATCATCATTATTTATTCTTTAACCCGATGGCCGTCCCCGTCGTGGTCCCTTTTCCTTTTCCTGATGATCGTCCTTCATTAGTTTAGCCCGATGGCCGTCCCCATCGCTTGTTTACATTACTTTATGAACTTGATGGCCGTCCCCATCATTTTTCATTAATCCCCATAGAATCTTATAGCTTTGCTTGATGGCCGTCCCCATCATAATCCCTCTTATCCCCAGCATGTCGGCCGTCCCCTTCATTGCTTTATTTCCCGCACTTTTCCCAGCATGTCGGCCGTCCCCGTCATTGCTCATTCCCCAGCAGTCGTCCTCTGCTCGACGGCCGTCCTCCGTCGCCCATACTTTACAATATACTTTATTTTCCTTTATAATCTATATCCCTTTTCTTCTTCATTCTGTGAGTGCAAATTTCGGACTGTCTTTGGTATTTAACCACAAGTTATCTTGTTTGCCTGATAAGCCGCTGCTTACATCCTGCACAGCTAACTCATGTTTGAATAGGGGCAGCTGTAAACACCCCAAATTTGCCCTCACCCATTCACACCATGGCTTGTGATCATTTCATGTGCATAAGCTCAATCATATCACCTCATATTACATTTTTGATTCACTGCATTGCTTCTAAGTCATCTGCATCTAGGGTTTGTGATCTGAGCAATCCAAGAGCTTCTTGAGCCTCTCCAAAGGTCATCAATCACTTCAAAGGGGTCCATGTATGTTTAAGCATCATATTATATCCTCTCAAAGTCAAGAATGTCAAAGAATCACAAGAACTGAAAATGGCATGGAAGCAGAGCCAGGCTTAACTGCACAGATGACCTAGAATTAGGGTTTTGGTTTCAAAGGCCATAACTCCAAATTTTTTGGTCATTCTTGTTTCTATTGGTCTCTATATGGTATAGGGATCATGCATATCAATTTTCATGAAGAAATTCAATGGAGAAGTCATCTGATCAAGGGTTGACTTTCTAAGCAAGTCAGTGTAAAATCAGGGCATCTGAGGCCCCCAATGACCCAACCAAAGGGTGTTCTTCATCATTTTGATTGTGTATGATCTTTATTTGATCATGGAAGATGTTGGAAGTTCACAAAATTGAAGAATTTCAAGTCATGTGCAAAGTTGACTTTTTGGGAAGTTTGACTTTTAATGGAAATTGCCATTTTGGGAAACTTTTTCAACCTTTACTTTTTGATTCAAAAATGCTTCAAATGGAAAAACTTTGGTCATGAAAGTTGTAGAGTGGATCATTACCTTTTCAAAAAGTACAATAACATGACCTAATTCATTTTGGATCAAAAGTTATGGCTTGTCAAAGTTGGCTAAAATCACAAAATTTGAAGTTTTCCACCAAAGAGACATTTTGCAAAATGGTTTGATAAAGTGTTCTAAAGGCCTCAAATGTGTATCATTTCTTCACAACATGATCATATGGCATCTAAAATTCAGAATGGGCCAAGGGATCACTCATTTCATGGCTTATGGAGCAAGAATTTTCAAAAGAAACCAAAGTGAAACAAGTTGCAAAAACTCACTCAAGTATGAATCCACTTGCTTGCTGACTTCACAAACAATCCTAGGGCTCTCCACACATCTTGTTGCGCAGGACACCCCACTTGTCCTTGGCTAGCTAGTAGCCCATGCCTCTCTTACACAAACTTGACATTTTGGCAACTTGAGCCATACCAATCACAGCAGTACACATCAACTCATCTGACCAATCCCATTTGTTTATACAAACCAAAAGCAAGACATTTCACATACAACACAAGCCTGAAAGCACCAAGAAGACAGCTCTCTCATTTTCACCCCATTTTGCAAAAGCTTTCGAAACACTCTCCACAAGCTGCAAACACACAAAACAATTTCACAAATCAACTCAGCATACTTCACTGATCAAAAACCACCCATCACCATTGCCTGAAACTCCCTGAATCAGAAACACGATCACCACCCCCCCTTGAACAGAACTTCTATAATCTTCCAAACCAGCCATCACAAACTTCTTCCAAGTATCAAGACTTAATCAGGGGCCTAAGAGGAGTGGTTTTCACAAAGAAAGAAGGTCATAAAGTTGCAAACTGAGAAAGCTCAAAGCTCAGGTATCTCAAGAACTTTTTTTCCAGAAATGAGTTTTTAAGTTTCTAATTTGTTCCTCATGCTTTGCTGATCACTCTGATGTTATTACTTTTTGAAATGGTTGAGAAATAAGCATGTAATCGTGTTCTGAAATTTTTCTGACCTAAATATGTTTTGCTTCGATTCACATGATTGATGAATGAAAAATGATTTTTGTTTGGGGGTTTTGATTCAATGTTGAATGGGGATGATTTCTGGGTGATTAGAGTTCATTTTCATGGACTAGGGAGAAAGTTACCAACTTTCAGGTGAGGGTCTTGCCGGAGAAGACGACCGGAAGTCTTCTCCGGCCACCTGAAAGTGATTAGGGTTTAATTTGTGTAATTAATGTAGTTTGAATGTGGTGCGTTGATTTGTCTGACTTAGTCAACTCCCGCGCGTGTTCAAGGGTCCAAATCTTTCACTTAGCCCTAATCCCATTTATTTAAATTAATTAATTCAGATTAGTTTAATTAGGTTAGTTTGAATATCAGCCTTTAGATGTGGCGCCAGTCAATGCGCGCGTTTCCCAGTTCAAACCTCAGCCATTGATCATGCTTACTTTCATTTAAATTCAGTTTTATATTCATTTAATTCCATTTGTTTTCTTCATTTTATTTAAAATAGTAAAACATTTTGAAAAATTCTGAAAATTTTTATGTAACCTTTTATTAATTTTCAGAAACCAAAAACATTTTTATTTTTATTTTTTGCATTAAAAATTATTTTTAAATCATTTAAAAGTTTATTTTTAATTAATTAATGAGAATTAATTAATTTAAAATACTTTTAGGTATTTAAAAATCACCAAAAAATTCATGAAACATTTAAAATCATTTAGAAACATTGTCCAACCCTCAAACCAAATTTCTTTTTTGATCTTAATGTCTTTTGACAATTTTTCATGGAATTAATTTCATTTCAAAGCATTATATTGGTCCAATGTTCAAAAATTCATTTCTGCCTAGTCTTTGGGAGTTGGACTTTGATTCTTTTTGCATTGCTTCTTGTTTAGCATGTAGTTTATAGGATTAAATTGGCATGATTTGATCTTGCATTTTCAATTTGTTTGAAATTTTTCTTGACAATGTGCCATAAAACCCTAGAAATCTTAAGAAATTCATAACTTTCACTAGGTTAAGAATTGGGTCCCCTCCTTTGGGCAGTGAGTTTGTATAGGTTTAGGGTTCCTTTGAATGCATTTTCAATTGTTTATCTTGATGTTTGCTTCTGGTTTTGATTTTTGTTTTGTGCATTGATCATAAACCCTAATTTGGGCTTCCTTTTGCATTCATCTTGCATTTGCTTGCATACCATAACTTGCCATGACATTCTATGCATCCATTTGATTCATTACACATCTTAGGACATATTAGAATCATGTTTGATCATTGCATCTTTCATTTGCCATGTTGTATGTCATTTGCATTCCATGACTTTTCATGTATGTTCATGCTTCTAAGCATGCTTCTCTTGCATCCATATGTTTGTATGATCATCCCCATGCCTTGTTTCATGTTTGTATCATCTCATAGCATCATTAACATCACACTTATGCTTCTGGTTTTGGTTTGCATCATGCCATTCCATCTCATTTTGCATTGCATTGCATTCCTTTCACTAACTTTTCAGGTGGTAAGTTACTTTGAGAAGTGAATTTGCCTTCACTTCTCACAATCTCTTTTCATCTCTCTTATGCATCATTGCTGCATTTTGTCTTGTGTTTGAGATTGAGCTTGCTCTTTCTTCTTCTTCTTACTTTCTTTCTTCAAGTGACTTGTCTTCTTAAATGAAGCAAGTTACTTTGCTTCTCTTCTTAAATGAAGGCCTCATTGGGAGAATGGAAGGCAGTTTGTGCATTGTTAGCCCTCAGTATATATGGGGTTATACTTTTTGCAGATGAGCCCAAGTTTATTAGCAAGAATGCTATTCATCTCTTCCTTTTGAGGAACCCAGTGCCCACCTTGCTGGGAGACTTCTATTATTCTGTTCACGAAAGGAATGAGATGCAGAGAGGGAGGTTGGTGAGATGATGTGCTCCTCTATTTCATACTTGGCTGCTCAAACACCTACCCAAGACTGATGCTTTCCTAAACCCTCACCAACAGAAGAACTGGGCTAGAAGACTTACTGCTTTGACTTCAGATGACATCAGATGGTGCACCCAGAGCACCAAAGGAAGGGATATAATTACTAGCTGTGGACAATTTCCCAATGTACCTCTGATAGGAGTAAAGGGTTGCATCAACTACAATCCTTTGCTGTTTAAGAGACAATTGGGCTATGCTCTGGTTCACCCTCCTAAAGTGAAAGACTTGGCTGAAACCCTGTATTGTGAGATAAAACCTAATCTAGCTGTTGTCAGACAAGCATCCTGGGCTTGGGACAACATCCAGACCAAAGGGATGGCCATTCTTGGGAAATACAACAATGTGGCTTCAGCACAGTATTATGAATGGTCTCATGCTAGGGCTCAGATTTCTGGGATGCCTTTCACCGTTGAGGATGCACCTGGACCATCCACAACACCCCCTCCAGCTACTGTCAGCCTAGAGGAATTTGAGAAACTGAAAGAGAGGAATGGGAATCTGACTCAAGCTCTGCAGAAGACCCTCTGGGAGAGGAGTGATGGTCGTCTAGACATTGAAAGGTTAGAAAAGCTTAAGGTGGAGCATCTAGCCAGGATTGAGAAAGCAGAAGGA
This sequence comes from Lathyrus aphaca, assembly GCA_963966055.1. NCBI lineage: Eukaryota > Viridiplantae > Streptophyta > Magnoliopsida > Fabales > Fabaceae > Lathyrus > Lathyrus aphaca. The sequence continues at coordinate 279,625,011 of OZ014523.1, forward strand.
TACATCAAGAAATCAAGAGCAGGAGAGCAGATTTTGAAGAATGCCTGTAAAGAGGCCCAGTTTCAGAAGGCTAGGACTGATCTTTATCTAAAAGAAAGTCAAGCTAGGTGGGTCAAAATTACTGAAGCTCGCACTCAAGAAGATAAGAGAACTCAGGACAAAATTGAGCAGTTGGAGGCAAATGAAAAGAAGCAACAGGAGGCCCTGTTAGTAGCCCAGAGGGAATTCTCAGAATTGAGGCTTAGGGCTGGGGTGAAGAGGTCAAAGGACCAAGACAGACACAAGAAGCTGACTGCTACTATTACCACCAGGAACCTTCTTATCAGAAGCATTACAGAGCATCCGGCGGATCCTGTAACTGAAGCACTTCTGAAGGAAGTTAAAGAGGATGAGTTTGGCTTAGATGTTTGATGTCTTTGTTTGTTGTTATTTCCATTCCATGTACTTTTCTCTTTGTTGTATTTTGACCCTTCAGGGGCATGTGTTGTAAAAACAAACTATGTATTATTCACCATTTGTAATATATTTGTTAGTTTGTTTTATTGAGTTCTCTTTCTCTCAAGCAACATCAAAACATCTTCCTCAGGGTCTGGAAAGGTCAAAACCAAGTGCCAAGCCGGATACCTTGGAAACAAATAAGCATACTACATTGCATACTAACTTTTGTTTGTTTTGTAGGTTTCGTCATTATTATGAGCATTTCACTCTGTCTTTACACTGACACTTCATTTACACACTACACTTTTTTACACTGACACCTGTACATCCTTTTCCAGTTCTTTTATACACAGATTGCACTGACACTACCCCTTTAAAACACAAATCTTTTAAGCGTGGATCCCGTCGAGTACGGCGGACAATCTGGGTGCTAATACCTTCCCAGTTTGTAACCAACCCCCTTTCTCAGTCTCTCTGGTTCGCAACCGTCTTGTCCATCTTTTCTCAGGTTTATGCAGCATTACCTTTCCTCCGGGATAAAAATGCCTAGCTGGCGACTCTTTTCTTTTCTTGTGAGTTCACTCCTGTGTGTTCTCACACCTCCTTTCGCCGACCGTTCGCGTCTGTACCCCTCTTGGCCCCGGTTGTCATCAGGTGGGAGCGACACCGTGAGATAAGACAAATACCCGGCTTGAGTTCACTATAGGATTAGAGTGGACAGACATTGTACTCCCATGGTATCTCACCATGATGAGTGGCGATGTGTTCCACACCCAGATTTCGACCGTCTTGGAACTATTTTGTGTGGGGATTACCTCACTTCAGGGTACGACCTTGATAGTTATGTGCATCTGGTGACCGATCTTCGAGGACCTTAATGGGAACACCCCTCTCCAGTGATGACAGTGGCAGACCACATTTGTTGGCAAACCCACTCGCATCTGAGGGTCCATTAGGAACTCGCATAGGATGGCCTGGTTCTCTCATAGGAATCCAGTTAAAGCAAATTGTTCGTATGACGGTAGTATTATACCCTTCAGGATGAATGTACTATTGTTTCTCGATTCAGTGCTTGAAGCTGGAGACTTGTGAGGGATGATTGTTTTTTCCAGACTCAACTTAGGCCTCGTTGAGTAGTACATAATGCTAAACCGATTCCCTGATTTGGTCATGAGCCATTTCTCGGAAATGGTGAACGTATTATTGCTATTCGGCTTTGAGAGTCCGTGATGTTGACCTGAGTAGCACACCTGTGAGATTGGGAGGGGCTTACAGGTTTGCAGGAACCCTAAGACCTTCAGCATACACGCTTTTCCTTTGGTTCAGTTTTGTGATATGGATTTCTGGTTCTGAGATATGGATTCCGGATCAGAGGGATTGTTATTGTGACATGTGGATATTGTGACCTTGCACCGACACCTGATTATATGTTTGGCACATCACAGACACTTCACTAATCGCATGTCTTGCCTTGCATAAGCATCATAGTATCATTAATCATTTGTGTTTCTTTTATTCTCAGGGTTTGCACTACTCCCAGTTCCTGGTCGTATACTTGCTTCAGAATGGAAGATATCAGAAAGAAGAATATTTTCTACAAATTTTTTGATACCAAGGTGGACTTGCTCAAGCAGATGGTGTCTCTCATTACCCCGGGTCATTTGGGATTTTTCAAACAAAGATATGGTGATATTCTGGACATGGTGTTCAATCTGGATAGTTCACAAAGGAGTGCCATCCATACCTTGTTACAGTACTATGACCCTAGACTCCGATGTTTCACATTCCCAGATTTCCAACTAGGTCCATTACTAGAAGAGTATGTTGATATTTTGGGACTGCCTATCAAAGACCAGATTCCTTTCAATTCAGAAATGACAAGACCGACTCATGCTGACATCGCTAAAGCTCTTTATTTGAGCCCGTCAGAGATATCTGCTAATCTGGTTGCCACCAAGGCAGGAGTACTTGGTTTTCCCTTAGAGTTTCTAGTCAGAAGAGCTGAAGAATGTGCTGTGGAAAAGCAGTGGGATTCAGTTTGCGCCATCTTGGCATTATCTGTGTATGGGATAGTTTTGTTTGCTGACATGGAGAAGTTCGTGGATATGAATGTCATTCATCTATTCGTGATGAAGAATCATGTACCCACTATCTTAGGAGATTTGTATTATTCAGTACACTATAAGAGCGAGAAGAGACGAGGTGGCTTGGTTAGATGTTGTGCCCCGTTATTCTACACATGGTTTATGAGGCACATCCCTGTTACTGGAGTATTCACGGATCCCAAAGTAATTTGGTCGCAAAAACTAAGCATGTTGACTGCCAAAGACATTATATGGTTCACCTTAAGTCTAAAAGGGAAAGAGCTCATCTCCAGCTGTGGAGGGTATCCTAATGTTCCCTTCTTAGGAGTAGCTGGGGGAATTAATTACAACCCCATACTTTTGAGAAGACAACTAGGATATGCTTTGAAGAATGTTCCCAAAGATTCGGAGTTGGATCAGACTTTTTATTTCCCCGTGAAGGACAATCTCCCATTGGTACGGGAAGCTGCAGGTGCTTGGAAATTGATTAATAGAAAGGGTATATAACGCTTGGGCAGGAGTAATAACCAAATGTTTCCCGAATTTGAAGCTTGGGTAAGAGAAAAAGCTCAAGTGACTCTAATCCCTTTCTCTGCACCGTTACCACCACCTACCACAGTTCCTTTAGAAGATTATCAGAAATTGGAGGCTTTGGTCAAGCAGCTTAGGGTTGAGAATCAAGAGGCTTACAATTCCTATCATAAATTGATGATTCAGAACCATCAGTTAGAAGATAGAGCTCTCCGGGCTGAAGAGACGGTTCGTCTTAAGCAGAAGGACTTCAAGGAAAGGGAGTTATACTTCAGGAAGAGAGGATTGGTTGAGATCCATAAGGCGAGTCAGCGCCAGAAGGATAAGAAAGAACTTAATGAGGCTAATGAAGCCATCACACTTTGGCAAGAGAAGTGGAGTGATAATCAGAATAAGCAAGAGGAGGTAGAAGTTGAATTCGAGTTGAAGATCAAGAACCTCCAGGATGCCTTGGTTGAGCAAGAGAAGTTAGTTCGGAAAGAACAAGAGCAACAGAGAGAGTATCTTAGTCAGATGACAAAGAGTCAACAAATAGTTGAAGATGTCCAGAAAGAAGTTGAAGAACTGAAGGTTCGTGCTGATGTGAAGAGGTCAAAGGCCGAACCGGGTACGAGCAAAGAGAATGAGACGACTTTCCTGCGGCAGATTGAAGAGTTACTTGCTTCCTTTGATCTAAGGGACCTCCTCATCCAGAGACTCATCCAGGAGCCTAATCATCCGGATATCATCCAGTTGTTCCAGAATGTCAAGCGTCTTAGCTGGAGGCTGCAAGACTTAGAGCTCCCTAGGGTTTAGTTTCATGCTATTGTACTTGGATTACCCACAGGCTTGTTGTGGGATTCCTTTATTTGATGTACTTTGTTGTTCTTTTGATTGGCACCTTTTGGGGACTTTGTTGTTTCAATCTTCAGTTTATGTGATTGATTTGCTTTGAATCTCTTGTTTGTTATCTGTTGCACCGACACGGGGTAATGAACACCAATTCTCCACGACCGTCACTCTATTTGAACATCACTTGGGTCTTCTTCCCAATTATTATTCTCTTAACACCAGAATGGGAAAGTAATTAAAGCCTTGGGAATAAAAGGAACACATTGCATTGCATACACACCATTTACATTCTTTTTGTTTTGCAGGTTTTCTACAGGATGTTTAACTTATCTGTGTTACATGCAAAGATTGCGAGGGCCGCCAAGACCCGACATCTCCGACAAGATATCCCGCATCGCAACGCAACTCGCAGCAACCAGAGGACATTCATGGACGCTATGCAAACTGAGCTTAATGAGTTTCGCACCAGAATGGGAGAATTCATGGTGATGATGCAAGGGATGGCTCAGGGACAACAAGAGTTAAGGAATGCAGTTCAGGGGCTCAACCCTCCTCAGACTAATATCCCTGTAACCACTCCTGACGTCCAAGTAACTCCTCCCAACACCAACAATAGCCCAGGCGGACCTCAAATTCCAGAGCATGGCACATCAACTTTCATTCCGATACAAGACAAGAAGGATGATCAGTTTCCTTCTTTCAACAATGACATGGGGTTCGGCGGAGAAGGAAATATTCAGGACTTTTTGATGCTTGCTGAGAAAGTAAAAGCCATCGAGTGTAGAGACACTTTGGGGATAGATGTGTCTGACATGGGTCTAGTCCCCAGGGTGGTTATTCATCACAAATTCAGGCCACCGACTTTTGACAAGTATAGTTGTAGCTCCTGCCCAAAGACTCATTTGCAGGAATTCTACCGAAAGATCGCTGCCCATACTCGGGATGAAAAACTCTGGATGTACTACTTCCAGGATAGTCTCTCCGGAGGGTCCTTGGAATGGTATATGAAGCTAGAGAGAAGCTCTGTGAGAAGCTGGAAGGAATTGGGAGAAGCATTCCTCAAGCAGTATCAGTATAATATCGACATGGTGCCCAGTCGCACCCAACTTCAAAGTTTGACTCAGAAGAATTCCGAGACCTTCAAAGATTACGCGCAAAGGTGGCGTGAAGTGGCTGCTAGAGTGCAACCGCCTTTGTTGGAGAGAGAAATGGTAGACCTGTTCCTGGATACCCTCCCTTGGAATTTCATGGAAAGGCTAGCTGGATGTTCTTCAAGTGGATTCTCAGATATCATTTTGACTGGCGAGAGGGAAGATTCAGAACGGAGGCGCTTCAAGTTCTGGTATTAAGAAACCCTTCGTGAAAAGAAGAGAAGGAGAGACTGGGGCAGTGTACGCGCAAAAAGGAGGAAGTAACAGAGGTTTTTATCAGCAAGTGGCCCCTGTCACTATCTCAGCTCAACCTGTTCAACAGCAAGTCCAACCTCCGCAGTAACAACGCCAACAAAGGTATCAACAAAGAGCTCCCCGTCCATACAATTTTCAGAAGACCAGAGAAAGGCAGTTTGACACTCCGCCTATGTCTTATTCACAACTGCTGAAGAATCTCCTCCAACTCCAGCTGGTTCAGCTCAGAACTTTGCAACCCCCGAAGCCGGGGCAACTTCCTGAAGGGTGCGATACAAACGCTAGATGTGAATTTCACTCCGGGGCTCCCGGACATACTACGGAAAACTGCAAAGCTTTGAAGTATGTAGTCCAAGACCTAGTAGATTCCAAAGCGATTAACTTCGCTCCTACTCCTAATGTAATACAGAACCCTATGCCTTCTCATGGAGGTACAGTCGGGGCAGTCGATGAAGGGGAGAATCTGAACTTGTTTTGTGATGTCAACGACCTGCAGACTCCGTTGAATGTTGTTAAAGTTTGCTTATCAAAGAAAGGTATCTTCCTTGGGTGTGAAGAAGATTGTCCAGAATGTGCAGAAGCTACAGATGGGTGTGAGCAGTTGAAAGCAGGGATCCAGAGTATGATTGACGAGGGAATGTTGCAGTTTGACAAGATTGTAAAAGAAAGCGAAGTCTCTACAATAACCATCTTCTACGATCAATCTCAAGTTCCTCCAGAGGCCAGAGTGGCGTCGATAACCATCACCACTGCAGGACCGGTAATGTATCAGAGTTATAGAGCTATTCCTTGGAATTATGGTGGTGAAGTATACTATAACGGCCAGAAGCAAGAGTTGGCCACGTCTAGTACAACCCTGGTTCAATTGGAAAGTGTTGGAGTAGGGGGCTTTACTAGAAGTGGGAGATTATTCGCGCCAGAAACACTAAGAAATAGTGTGATACCACCCAGAGACACCGCCGAAGCCCAGGCTAGGGCAAAAGGGAAGCAGCCAGTGGTTGTCAACGATCCTGCACCAGCAACTGATCCAGACCTGACTTTCGATAAAGAAGTTGAAGAATTCCTGAGGATTATCAAAAAGAGAGACTACAAGATTGTGGACCATCTGCAGCAGACTCCGTCGAAGATTTCCATCTTGTCCTAGCTCATGTGTTCTGATTCTCACAGGAAGGCTCTCCTGAATATTCTAAACAAGGCGTACATGCCTCAGGATATTTCAGTAAATCAGTTGGAAGCGGTGGTATCCAACGTCAATGCTAGTCACGGATTGGGTTTCACAAACTTGGATCTGACTTCTGAAGGGCATGCTCATAACCGGGCACTGCACATCTCTTTAGAATGTAAAGGTGCAGTACTCTCTCACGTGTTGGTGGATACTGGGTCGTCGTTGAATGTCTTGCCCAAGAAAGCGCTAATGAAGTTGGATTATAATGGAGTAGTTCTAAGGCCCAGCGACCTGGTAGTTAGAACATTTGATGGGTCGAGGAGATCGGTGTTCGGGGAGGTGGAGTTACCCATTAAAGTAGGTCCACAGATCTTCAACACCACGTTCTACGTAATGGATATACAGCCTGCATACAGTTGTTTGCTCGGAAGACCTTGGATACACTCAGCAGGGGCAGTATCGTCCACACTCCACCAAAAGCTAAAGTTCGTCTGGGAGGGTCAAATTGTGACTGTCAGTGGGGAAGAAGACATTTTTGTTAGTCATCTAGCTTCATTCAAATATGTGGAGATGGATGGAGAAATAGTTGATACTTCATGTCAGGCTTTTGAGACTCTGAAAACTGAACAAGCATCCGCAGTGGCAGCTTCTCCTGAAGAACCGAAGAAGGGGGTTTCCATAGCCTCTTATGAGCAAGCGCTTGAGTTGGTAGAATCTGGGATACGAGAAGGCTGGGGAAGTCCAGTAGAAGTGTCCGAAAAGAAAGATATGTTCAGAATTGGTTACTGTCCTGGGCAGTCACCGTCCGGACCAAGTGCTAAGGGTTGTCAAAGACCGATCACTTTCACAAGCGCGGGAGTGGTCGACTATGGAAACATCAGTGTTGTGCAGGATGATGCAGTCGATGGTGACTTCAACATAGAGGGGTGGATCAGGACTTCCGTTCCAGGGACTCAGCTTAGCAACTGGACATCATAAAGGCTTATTTCAGTCACCTCTTTCGAAGAGTAATAATTTTTGTTTCTGTTTTTCCTATATTCAAGCATTATTCCTTGCCCGGGGCATAATAGCTCTTTGTAAGGGTTATTCTGTTCTTAATGCAATTTACAATCATAAATAAAGATGACATTTCGCATTCATTCATGTTGTTCTTTATCTTTCATTTTTGCTTTTGTTTTTCAAAAAGAAAGAAAAGTTTTAAAGCTGGCAATGTATCTCATTTTCTCAAGCCTTTTCTAAAGCCTTGCATGAATCACCATTCATGCAGGTGCTCGTCACCGGATCTTATCAATCACGACCCTGTTATGGTTGAGTATGACTTCGACAATCCAATTTATCAAGCCGATGAGGAAGGTGAAGAGGATTGCGAACTACCCGAAGAATTGGCCAGACCGCTTAAACAGGAGGAGAAGATGATTCAGCCGCACGAAGAAGTTGTCGAAGTAATAAACCTGGGTACTGAAGAAGACAAGAAAGAAGTCAAGATCGGGGCTGCATTAGAAGAATCTGTCAAGACTCGTTTGATTGCTATGCTTCGAGAGTATGTTGATGTCTTCGCATGGCCCTACCAAGATATGCCTGGTTTAGACACTGACATTGTGGTACACAAGCTGCCTCTCAGAGAAGATTGTCCTCCAGTGAAGCAGAAGTTGAGGCGCACATGTCCCGACATGGCAATTAAAATAAAAGAAGAAGTACAAAAACAGTTTGATGCTGGCTTCTTGGCCGTGTCCAGTTACCCTCTGTGGGTTGCCAACATTGTGTCGGTTCCCAAGAAAGACGGTAAAGTCAGGATGTGTGTAGATTACATGGATTTGAATAGGGCCAACCCCAAAGATGACTTCCCTCTGCCTCACATAGATGTGCTCGTCGATAATACTACTCAGTTTTCCGTGTTCTCCTTCATGGACGGATTTTCCGGCTATAATCAGATTAAGATGTCTCCCGAAGACATGGAAAAGACAACCTTCATCACTCCTTGGGGCACCTTCTGTTACAAGGTTATGCCATTTGGTTTGAAGAATGCTGGAGCCACTTATCAACGGGAGATGGTGACGCTATTTCACGACATGATTCATCATGAAATTGAGGTTTATGTTGATGATATGATAGCAAAATCCCAAACAGAGGAAGAGCACTTGGTTAATCTAGCAAATTTGTTTGACAGACTCCGGAAGTTCAGACTGAGGTTGAATCCAAATAAGTGTACCTTCGGGGTCCGTTCTGGCAAGCTACTCGGCTTCATTGTTAGTGAACGAGGAATTGAGGTCGATCCAGCCAAAGTGAAAGCCATCCAAGAGATGCCTGAGCCAAAGACTGAAAAGCAAGTGTGTGGCTTCTTAGGGAGACTAAACTACATTGCACGGTTTATCTATCATCTAACGGCCACGTGTGAGCCCATCTTTAAGCTTCTGAGGAAGAATCAGGCCGTGAAATGGAACGAAGATTTCCAGCAAGCCTTTGACCGAATCAAAGAGTACCTGCTAGAACCTCCAATTCTTATGCCTCCAGTGCCAGGGAGACCGTTGATTATGTATCTTACTGTGCTTGAAGGATCGATGGGATGTGTGCTGGGTCAGCAGGACGAGTCTGGTCGAAAAGAGCACGCCATTTATTACCTTAGCAAAAAGTTTACCGATTGTGAGACACGCTACTCACTACTCAATAAAACTTGTTGCACTTTGGCATGGGCTGCTCGCCGACTAAGACAGTACATGCTGACTCACACTACTCTCTTAATTTCCAAGATGGATCCTGTGAAATATATTTTTGAAAAGCCAGCTCTGACAGGAAGAGTATCCCGGTGGCAGATGATACTAACAGAGTATGATATACATTACACTTCGCAAAAGGCAATCAAAGGAAGTGTATTGTCAGAATACTTGGCTCAACAGCCGATTGATGATTACCAACCCATGAGGTTCGAGTTCCCGGATGAGGACATCATGTTCCTCAAGTCGAAAGACTACGAAGAACCACTTCCGGAGGAGGTGCTAGACCCTAAATCCAAATGGAAGCTGATGTTTGACGGAGCTGTGAACATGAATGGAAGTGGAGTAGGTGTTGTTATCATCTCGCCAGAAGGGGTCCATACACCTTTAGCTGCTCGGGTGACTTTCGAATGCACTAACAATGAGGCAGAGTATGAAGCTTGGATCATGGGGATCGAGGAGGCAATCGACTTGCGAGTCAAGAACCTCGAGATCTTCGGAGATTCTGCTCTGGTGGTAAATCAAGTCAATGGCAAATGGATGGTTCATCAACCTCATTTGATTCCTTACAGAGATTATGTTAGGAGGCTGTTAACTTTCTTCACCAAAGTCAAGCTGAATTATATTCCTCGAGATGAAAACCAATTCGCCGATGCTCTAGCAACTTTGTCATCCATGATTAAAGTTTGTCAAGAGAATTTCGTGCCTCGAATTACGGTATCCCGTCTTGATAGACATGCTTATGTCTTTGCAGTCGATGATGGTGAAGATAACCAGCCTTGGTATCATGATATCAAACAATTCCTGAAAGCTCAAGAATACCCGGTCGGGGCATCTAGTAAGGACAAGAAGACCCTTAGAAGACTGGCAGGAGGTTTCTTCATGAATCAAGATGGCGTGTTGTACAAGCAAAACTTCGACATGGTTTTGTTCAGATGCGTGGATAGACACGAAGCAGACCTGTTGATGCAGGAGGTTCATGAAGGCTCCTTTGGTACCCATGCTGGAGGACATGCTATGGCCAAGAAATTGTTGAGATCGGGATATTATTGGATCACCATGGAATCCGATTGTTGTAAGTACTCCCGTAAATGCCACAAATGTCACATATATGCTGATAAGGTCCACGTGCCTCCAAATCCGTTGAGTGTCATGTCTTCACCATGGTCGTTCGCTATGTGGGGCATTGATATGATTGGCAAGATCGAGTCGACGGCTTCTAATGGTCATCGCTTCATCCTGGTTGCTATAGATTATTTCACGAAGTGGGTCGAAGCAGCGTCTTACACCAATGTCACTAAACAAGTGGTAGCATGGTTTATTAAAAGAGACATATTTGTCGGTACGGGATTCCTGAAAGGATCATTACTGATAATGGTTCTAATCTCAACAACAAGAAGATGGATGACTTGTGTCGAGATTTCAAAATAGAGCATCACAACTCTTCCCCATATCGCCCGAAGATGAATGGCTCCGTCGAGGTGGCCAATAAGAACATCAAGAAGATTGTGCAGAAGATGGTTGTAACATACAAAGACTGGCATGAGATGCTACCGTTTGCGTTGCATGGGTACAAAACGTCAGTACGCACTTCAACCGGGGCAACCCCGTTCTCACTGGTGTATGGTATGGAGGCAGTCCTACCAATTGAAGTGGAAATCCCCTCGTTGAGGTTGATGATGGACATTAAGCTAGATGAAGCTGAGTGGCTCCGATCCAGATATCATCAATTGAGCCTCATTGAAGAAAAACGTCTAGCAGCTATATGCCATGGATAGTTGTACCAGCGACGGATGAAGCAGGCTTTTGACAAGAAGGTGCGACCACAGAGGTACATGCCAGGTGACTTAGTGTTGAAAAGGATTCTTCCTCCTCTTAACGATCACAGGGGCAAGTGGACACCCAACTATAAAGGACTGTTTGTGGTTAAAAAGGTTTTCTCAGGTGGGGCCTTGATGCTGACAACCATGGACGAAGAAGACTTCCAGTCCCCTGTTAACGCAGACGCAGTAAGAAAATACTTCATGTAAAAAGGACCCGCTGGATAAAAAACAGAATAAAGATCCAAGCAAAAATGGGCATCCCGGCGAGCAAAAAACAGAATAAAAGGCTCGGGCAAAAGTTAGGGAAATTTTGAAAAGAATGTACACCCACAGAGTTGAAAAGCCACATCGGACAACTCAGGCAAAAAAGGGTATCCCTGTGGATTGAAAACCTGAAAAGGCGATCCACGCAAAAAAGGGATTAACACGAACAACTGTGATTTGCAAGATCCGTAACCTATCTATAGTTGAGGCTATCCTGAGGGTTGAAGATCGGTTTAATTACATTTTCTCAAGGGGCAGAGCGAGCGGAGCGTCTTGAAGACATACGATCCATAACCGGGTTGAAACTTGATGAGATCCACTTCTCACATTGCCAATTGGATAGTTTGTTTTCCTTTTTAGTGGTTTCCTCTTTCCAGGGAACTGCTTCCTTTGTATTGCCTATTCAGGGTCATTTTTCCGAATCAATAAAAATCAACTTCAGTCAGCTTGTGACTATCTGCTTCTCGTTTTTGTTTTTCATCTAGCATTGATTGATTGAGAAAACGTCCAGTAAATTGTGATTTACATTGTGTTGTGAACATTTGAATGCTTTCTAACTCATGCAGGAGGAAAGAAACATTTAATACAACTCTGAAAGGGTGTCGAGATACCCAGATAATGATTCATACTACGAACCTGGGGCAGGCAGGTCCCAAACTAACTCTCCATGTTGCAGGCACTATCAATTGTGTTCATGCAGGTACAGGTACATGTATTGATAACAGAGCTAAAAGCAAATCCCCAGTGAATTCGCCAGGGCAGGAGCAGGTGTCTCCCAGGGTGTCTCCAATCATCCCCAGTAAAGTGGAATTTGAAATCTCCCCCAGCAAGGTAGCAGGATGTGGGTGTCACCCCCAAGCAGAAGTTTCCCTTCAGACAGGGGCAATTCCCAGTAGTATAAAGAGTGTCTTTTCTCCCCATCAGTTTGTTTCCCCAGCTGAGTCAGAAGGTCTCACTTCCCCACCAGAGTTCAAGAAGGGTCCATCTCCAGCAGGGTCTTGGCACTCCAATCTCAAAGTCCAATTTATTTTTGGCAATGGCGGCTGTTCAGAGTCGGTACATCAGCGACAACTTTCCCCGCAGAGTTGTCTCCTCCTCATCAGGATGGATCAGATCAGTGCAGTGATTAGCACTTTTCCCGTAGAGTTGTCTCCTCCTCATCAGGATGGATCAGATCAGTGCAGTGATTAGCACTTTCCCCGCAGAGTTGTATCCTCCTCATCAGGATGGATCAGATCAGTGCAATGATTAGCACTTTCCCCATAGAGTCATTTCCTCCTCATCAGGATGGACCAGATCAATGCAGTGTTCATCGTTTCTTCCCAGTCAAGCCATCTGGGATATCTGCTTTCTCCTTATCAGGAGACCCCTTTGCATTTGCATTTTCATCTAGTAATCATCAGTATATTTGCATCCTCAAACGCGTAGCATTTCCATCATCATGGAGCACTATGCTATAAATTCAAACATATGCATGCCAGCATGGGCCAGTTTTGAGGTATATTACGAACATATTCTCAACCTGAAGTACTCCACACAGAGGATACCGATATCATTTTTTAGACATACTTGTCTTTTCAAGTCATTGTTCGTCACTTATTTTGCGTCTTGTTTGGTACAACAGTCACGTCGCAGGTTATTGTTTTGAATGACGATCTCGTTCCATCTTATCCTATTCTCTTTGAGTTTCTGGTTATCGGCTGAGGCCGGTATACCATTGCGTTTCCATTCGAGGATGGTTTCGTGTTAGATCCGAGGATCTTTTTGAGTTGTCATTCGAGAATGGCATTCTTGTCTTCAAGTCCTTCTGAGGTTGGTCTTGTTGTTGTGGCTATCACTCGAGGGTGATAATTTTGAGCTTATTGATTGAGGTCAGTTTGTCTCTTTTGCAAAGTCTGTCTGAGGTCAATCTTTGTTGTTTCTGGTTATCGACTGAGGCCGGTATACCATTGCGTCTCCATTCGAGGATGGTTTCGTGTTAGATCCGAGGATCTTTTTGAGTTGTCATTCGAGAATGGCATTCTTGTCTTCAAGTCCTTCTGAGGTTGGTCTTGTTGTTGTGGCTATCACTCGAGGGTGATAATTTTGAGCTTATTGATTGAGCTCAGTTTGCCTCTTTTGAAAAGTCTGTCTGAGATCAGTCTTTGTTGTTTCTGGTTATCGACTGAGGCCGGTATACCATTGCGTCTCCATTCGAGGATGGTTTCGTTTTAGATCCGAGGATCTTTTTGAGAGTTGTCATTCGAGGATGGCATTCTTTGCTTCAAGTCCTTCCGAGGTTGGTCTTGTTGTTGTGGCTATCACTCGAGGGTGATAGACCATTTTGAGCTTATTGATTGAGGTCAGTTTGTCTCTTTTGCAAAGTCTGTCTGAGGTCAGTCTTTGTTGTTTCTGGTTATCGACTGAGGCCGGTATACTATTGCGTCTCCATTCGAGGGTGGTTTCGTTTTAGATCCGAGAATCTTTTGACAATCTTCCTTTGAGGATGGCATTCTTCCCAATATATTTTACTACCCACAGAGTTCAAATTTCCAGGTTTTATTCAAGTATTCAATCACTCCATACCTTGAATGTCTAAAAGCTCTCACAATTATTCGTTCAGGCATGCAGATGATTGAATAGGGGCAGCTGTAATACCTCAAAATTTGCCCTCTCATATCCGCAACATTTTTCATAGCATTTTGCATTCATAAATTCATAAAATAACCAAAAAAAAAACATTGTATCATATGTAGCATGGTTGAGGCATAGGTATGTGATCAATGATCGGAGCAACCGAAGGCATTACAAGGGCAATCAAAGGGCCAAAAAGCTTCTCGACCTTGTGCAAAGGGTTCACAATATCCCACAAGTCTTCACTTGAAGCCACAAGCCATGGAAAAATGGGGTTTAATCAAAGGAGGCGAGTTATGCAATATTTCCTGATGAAAGGGCCAAATTAGGGTTTCACTCCTACTGGGCTTTTGCATGAAGCTCTGATTCAAAGACAATTCCTTTGTATTATATATGATGTCAAGTGCCTAGGGTTTAAATCTCGTCCACAAATTCATTTTGGAAGGGGTTCGACTGGCCGGACGATGGAAAATCGAGGAATCGGGGAGAAGGCAACCGAGCTAGGTAAAAAGGGTCGACTCCAGACTTTTAAGATCGAAATCATGAAATTAGGGTTACAATGATCCCATGTTTCAAATTTTTTCAAGAAATGATGGAGGAGTCATAAGAAAAATCAAAGAAAAATCATTTGAAAAGTAGTTGGTTTTGTATTTCCCTCCACCTTTCCTTCCACACTTCCTTTAATTCTTTCCATCCTATTTTTCCACTTCAATTCCACTCCATTTCCCTTGGAAACTTCCACCATGTTCTACCATCTTCTAGAGTATTCTAAGGAATATTCCCTTTTCCAACCCTAACCCTAACTAACTACCAAACCTAATTTTGGATCCCAAGCCTAATTTTTGGGCCCCAAACCCAAACCTAGCTCCAAGCCTAGCCTCTATATATGCATTAATCACTTCATTGTTGAGGGTTCACATAATTTTCCAATTTTTCACTCTTTCATAAGCACTTTTTCTCTCTCACATTTCCTCCTTTTTCCCTCCTTTCACTAAAGTTTTTCAAATAAGCTCTTCAAGTTTCACATTGAAACTTGAAGATCTTGAAGCTTAAGCCTCCAACCTTCATATTTTGTGGATTGTGGAAGAAGAAGCTACTGAATTTTGTTAGGATTTTTGACTTATCGGAAGCATACGAAGGTTCAAACGTGAAGAACGCATTTATTTTGCGATTTCTCGGTTTTCTCGGTTTTCTCTTCGATCAAGCTCCGATTCTTGCAACATTCACCGAAGCACTTCTCCGCTTCATAGGTTGGTGAACTAAATCACTTCTTCTTTAAGTTATTCTCTTCATCCGTTTCGGCATTCTTTAATTGCTTTTTTCGCTTTGCTTGAAATCGTTTCGTTTCGATTATGTTTGCTTGTGATTTGTGATTTTTGTTGAATTAGGATTTAAAGTGTTGGTAGATATAGGTTCTATCATGTGTAAATAAGCTCAAATTAGGTAGAAATTAGTGTTAGCATGTTCCTAGATATGTTAGGGATCATTAGAAGTGAGTTTGTGGCCAAAAGCACTTTTTTTCAATGTTTTTTTCAATTCTGTTCAGCGTTAACCGGTTAACGCATTTGGTTAACCGGTTAATGCGTGCGTTTAGCCACAAATTACTGTTGTCCAGGGTCCGTTAACCGGTTAACCATATGCGTTAACCGGTTAACGTTGTTGATTTTTATGTTTTTGGTTTATCTGATTGCCCATTCTTGCTATCTAGTGCCTTTAATGTTCATACATGTTTAGGTAGTGATTTTAGGGAATTTTTGAGTCCATTTCCAGTAGCTCATTCCCCCATTTCGAGTCGTTTCGACGCGATTCCGTTCACGTCGCATATTATGTATTTTGTGTTCTTTGGTGCATAGCTTGAGTTCTTGCATTTTGTTGTCATGTTCATGCATCATTTGGCATATAATAATCATGTTGCATTCTGTTTTTATATGTTTGCATTGCATTAATTCATTTTGCATCTCATTGTATCAAAATATGTTGCATGTTGCATAATCATGTAAGTAGGTGCATTTTGTTGCATATTTGATCACATCATTTACATCAATTCACTTCTGAATTTTGCATTTAGTTTAGCATTATGTTTGAGCTATCATATTGCATATTCATAATCAATAATCATCATGTTCATATTGCATGCTCATATGCTACATTTTTGCATTACTTTGTGCATAATCCATATGTGATGCATTCTTTCATAATCATAAAAAATGTTCATGTTCTTGCATTTATATATGTTAATTTAGGTTTAAATGCATGTTCATGTGGAAATTGGTGCATATTCATTGAGTTTGTGCATTAAAATATGAAAATAATCAATTCTGAATTTTGCATTTCATAGCTTTTTTTCCATATAGGTGTTGTAAAATGTATGTTGTTTGTTTGTTTGCATGTTGTTTGTAACCTTTTACACCTACTTTTTCAGGTTGCATGATAGATGTAGTATGCTGTTTGTGTTGTGCATTGTTTTCTTAGTTGTTTGTGTATTAGAGTGTTGTAAATAGTTGCTGAATTTTAGTTTAGCATAGTGTAGGCACCCTTAAACTTAAGATTGAGTCTAGTTTAGGTCCAAGTTACCTTAGGATTAATTATTGTGTGTTTGCCTTATTATTTTTTATAAAAATGCACATTAACCTTTGTTTTGTAGTGGGGAAGATTGAGGTAAGTTCATTTCACCCTATCCTTTATTTTTTATGCATTTCTTTTATGCATTTAATTCCTTCCTTCTTTCATATTTGTGTTTGGTGGGATTCCCCATTGTTAGGACCAACTTATCTTCCTTAGGAAGTAAGTTGCATCCTTTTTCTTCTTTCTTTTCCTTTTGCTCCTTAGGATTAGAAAACCTCACTAACCATTAGGATCTCCCTTTTGTGAATAATAAATAACTCAGGGTTGGTCTTAGTCCCCTTAGATTTTGTCCTTTTCCGACTTGAGTCATTCTTTCTCACCTCATAAAGAAAAGCAATAAAACACCTAATAAAAGCCGAACGTTCTTGTACGACATGAGACTTTGTTGCGGAGTGCTTGTACGCGTCCTGTTTCGGGGCGAGGTATAAGTACTTCCCGCGATGGATAGGTCTTAGTATGAGAATGTTCACAAACAAATTCAAAACATTTCTCATAAAATACAAAAACAAACAATAAGCGGCTTTCCTGCGGGAACTTCGTTTCTCATCTCACTCACTCTCAACGCGAACTCGCGACGACTTGTCTCGCATGCAAGACGGTTAACGCACTCGTACCAGACGAGCCTGCAACACCTGAGCATCGACATACGCAGTTCCAGCTGTAAAAAACACAAACAAATAGTTCCCGCCTTAGTTAGGCGAACTACGTCGACTCTGATCCTCATATTCCCAATGAGGTACGTAGGCAGCGGGGTAGGGCCCGTTCGAGCGCATTATTTATTTTCCCTACATTTTATACATTCTTTCTTTTTGCTCTCTTTTTCCAGTTCCCTTTCTCATTTCCATTCTCATTCCAGTCAGCAATTTTATTCAGCAACAGTTATTCCTCACCCTTTGAAACAAAGCAAGCAAGCGTGGATCCCGTCGGATACGGCGGACGATCTAGGGTGCTAATACCTTCCCAGGTCGTAACCGACTCCCGAACCCAGATCTTTGGTTCGCAGGACCTTGTCCTTTCCTTCTTCCTTAGGTTTGTGCAGCATTACCTTTCCCATTCTCTCGGGATAAAAATGCCTGGCTGGCGACTCTATCTTTTCCGCGCCACTTTCGCGTTTGTAATAGGATGAAAATTCCGGGAGCGACACAAGGGTACAATGATAAATTTCATATTAAGTAAGCTATCTAAGTGTATTATATTCATGCTTTAACACCCCCCCCCTCAAGTTGGAATATATGTTGATCATTCCAAGCTTGTTTTGTAGATTGTTGAAGGGTCCTACATGCAGTGATTTAGTGAATATGTCAGCCACTTGGTCCTTGGAGCCAATTGGGAGTAAATGAAGAATGCTCGCCTGCACCTTATCTCTAATTACATGAGAATCAATCTCAATGTGCTTAGTCCTCTCAAGGAACACAGGATTTGCAGCTATGTGGAGTGAAGATCTGTTATCGCAATAAATCATCATGGGAGCTGAATGGATAATCTAAAAATCTTGCAGCGGATACAAGAGCCATTGTCCTTCACATGTGGCTTATGTCAATGCTCTATACTCTGCTTCAGATGATGACCTAGATATTATAGCTTGCTTCTTACTTTTCTAGCTTATGAGAGAATTACCAAGAAAAAATTAATATCCAGATGTAGATCTTCTAGTATTAGGGCATGACCCCCAATCAGAATCTGAAAATCCCTTAAGAGACAAGGTTGATGATGAATTAAAAAATAACTCATTTCCATGACTTCCTTTAAGGTATTTCAGAATATGAAAACCAGACATCATATGTTCAGTGTGACGATCACTGAGAAACTGCCTTAGTTTGCTCAAAGCATAGGCTATCTTAGGTCTTGAATGTGTGAGATACAATAATATTCCAATCAGTCTTATGAATTCAGTAGGATCAGACAGAATTTCTCCAAATTTCTGATGCAATTGTAAGTGAGGTTGCATAAGGGTGCTGCATGGTTTTACTCTAATCAGACCTGCATCTTTCAATAGGTCAAGTGTGTATATTGTAAAACCCATATACAAAAGACATACATAAAACATATTTTTCATATATAATATTAATGATTTGGTACTTGAAATACAAATAAGTTCTTAGCAACACATTGCATAAATATAGCCACTACAAACTTAAGGTACTAAACAAGGCTATATAATAATATAAGATGTTCAACTACAAAAAGATCTAAGAACTAGATCCGAAGATCCCAAAATTCCACAGCGGAAGACTAAGCCATCAGCTAGTAAAGATAATCAAGTCGCCTTATCCTTACCCTTAGCAGAACCTGAAGTACCTGAAATAACAACATCAACATGGGGTGAGATAAAACATCTCAGTGGGTTCACTATCTTAGAGTTCTCTCGTCTCTAAAGGTCATTTCCAACGAAACTCGCATGCTTCACGAACCAATTTACACAAGGGACAAGGATATAGGGAAAACTAGGGTCCACACACGATTTCAAAACACAAAAGGGAAATGCCTACCTCAAGTCCTTACGGATGCTCTAGTGAAACACATAGTAATAACATAGAGACTTATACAAGACCTTACGGAGGAAAGACATACACGCGCTTCAATCCTTACGGATGCTTCCCGTGGGACTCAGGATAACCCACCTCAAGACTTACTCAAGATTGACACAATCAGCATAGCACTTGCCCCAAGTCCTTACGGATGCTCTAGTGAAAACACATAGTAACCACTTGAGACTTATACAAGACCTTACGGGGGACTTATAGTCTACACTTCTCAAATCAACGCCCACGCATACACAACGGATAACTTAAGTCCTTACGGAATCTCTAGAGAAACACATAGTAACCACATAGAGACTTATACAAGACCTTACGGAGGATCCTAAAACAAACAAGCATAAATCAAACGAGTTTAAGGGAAACCTAGATACCTCACAAGTCATACCTTTTCTCCATTTCCATTAACTCACAAGTTCCATTTTATCAAGTTTTGGTCATTTGAAATTAGTCGGGTAAAAGTCGGCTCGAAATTAATGTTATTCAATCTTAATAGATAAATTATTCTTTGAGCTTCAAAACGATATGTGGAACGCTCAAAACGGACACCCGAAACATAAGTTATGAATTAAAAACCAACATTTAAAACTACAGGTCTCGCTGAGCGAGCTCCTTCTCACTGAGCGAAATTCGACCTGGAACTTTCGCTGAGCGAGCTACACCAGTTCAGGAAGTTCCAGCCTTACGGGAATTCACTCTCCCCACACCCAATCACTCCCAAACCTTAACCAATGCAACAAGACATGATCAAACGTATCCCTTATCATAATGTGAGTATTTTAGGTAGGTTTTAATCGAGTTTTAACCGTTAAACTTCCGATTTCTCTTAGGTTTCCAACTAAATCCTAACCACAAACATTTCTAAAACTCAACCAAAATCAAAGATAAAAGTTTCTAACTAAGAACCCACCTCGAGAGATGAAGATTGGCGGAAAGATTGAGTTGATTCGACAGACGGATGATCGGAAATGAAGGATTGGAGCTTTAGGGCTTTTTCTCTCTTCTTCTTCTCTTCTCTTCTCCTTTTCTTCTTTTCTTCTTTTCTTACTCACTTTTTCTTTCTCTCATAATCTTTCTATATATATATATATAAAATATAAGAAGCTTATATTTTTACCGATAAGTTAAAATTAGAGAGTATCCGAAAATGTCTCTTAATCCGATATTTTATAAAACCTCTGAGTCAACTAATTATCAATTAATAAAATATAATCCCATGAATTACTCCATTTTAGATCCATTAAGATTTCTTACAGTATTCCGAAAGAATATTATTACCAATTAATAATGTCCAGAGCTTTAAATAAAATACGGGGTATTACATCCTCCCCCCTTAAATAAAATTCATCCACGAATTTGAAAGATTACCTGAACAGGTGAGGATATGATTCTCGCATTTCTGATTCCAACTCCCACGTAGCATCACCCGGATGCGTCTCGTCCCATTGCACTTTAACAAGTGGTATTTCTTATTTCTCAGCACCTTGGTTTCTCTCCCAACAATACGGCCTGGTTTGGGTTCAAAGGTCAAATTCGTTTCTATCTCGATAGAATCTGGAAGAATAGGCTGAAGAGGATCGGGGATGAACCTACAAAGTTGGGATACATGAAAGACATCATGCATTTCAGATAGAGATGGCAGCAAGGCTAACCGGTAAGTGACTTCACCAATCCTTTCTAGGATCTGATACGGTCCTACGTATCTCGGACTTAACTTACGTGACTTAAACGGTCCCTTCAACCTTAATCTCGGAGTGACATTTAAATACACATGATCGCCTTCCCCGAATTCCAGGGGTCTCCTTCGATAGTCAGCATAGCTCTTCTAACGGTCTTGGGCTTGCTTAATCTTTTCTCGGACCATACGAATCTTTTACATAGTCTCTTGAATAATTTTTGGTCCTAGAATTCTATCTTCACCCACTTCTGACCAACACAACGGTGTTCTACACTTTCTTCCGTACAAAGCCTCATACGGAGCCATTTCGATGCTCGCGTGATGACTTTTATTATACGAAAATTCGATCAACGGCAAAAGTTCTTTCCAAATCCCTTTGCTCTCTAAAACACATGCTCTCAACATATCTTCCATTGTTTGAATCGTACGTTCCATCTGACCATCCGTTTGAGGATGATTAGAAGTACTCAAACGCAAATTTGTACCCATGGCTTGTTGGAACACCTTCCAAAATCTCGAAGTGAACTTTGGATCTCTATCCGATACAATACTGGATGAAACACCATGCAATCTCACAATTTCAGCAATAAACAACCTTGCAAGCTGACTTGCCTTATATGTAGTCTTCACGGCTAAGAAATGCGCATATTTCGTTAGTCGGTCCACAATCACCCAAACAGAGTCATAGCCACCCTGAGTACTTGGTAAACCTACTGCGAAGTCCATAGAGATACTATCCCATTTCCAAATTGGAATGTCCAAAGGTTGTAACAATCTACCTGGCCTTTGGTGCTCAATTTTGACTTGCTGACACACTGCACATTCTGACACAAATACCGCAATGTCCTTTTTCATTTCGGACCACCAATACTCTCTCTTCAAGTCTTGATACATCTTCGAAGAACCCGGATGTATCGTAAAAGAACCTTTATGTGCTTCTTCCAGGATTCTTCTCTTTAACACATCGTCATTCGGAATACAAATTCTTTGATTAAATAGGATGATCCCATCCAATGCTCTCACGAAACCCGGTTGGAGTAACAATCCTTGCATATTCTCATCCAAAACTTGCGCTTGTTGAATATCATTCCTCAATGTAGAACTAATATTCAAGTTTCCCATGATTACGCCATTCGGAGTCCAAACAAACTGAAGGTTAAGATCTCGAAATGTTTCTAACAATGCATACTCTAATACCATCAATTCGGCACTACGAATCACTTTTCTACTCAAGGCATCTGCCACATTGTTTGCTTTTCCGGGGTGATACTTCAACTCAAGATCATAATCCTTCAAATACTCCATCCATCTTCTCTGTCTCATATTCAGTTCCTTCTGATCAAAGAGGTACTTCAAACTCTTATGATCACTAAACATTTCAAAACGCACACCATACAAATAGTGTCGCCACACCTTCAAAGTAAACACCACGGCCGCTAATTCCAAATCATCTGTAGGATAATTCTTCTCATGAACTCTCAACTGTCTGGAAGCATACGCCACCACCTGTCCCTCTTGCATGAGGATACCTCCTAAACCCATCTTTGAAGCATCGCAGAACACTTCATAAGATTTGTTAGGATCGGGAATAATCAGGACAAGAGAAGTTGTCAATCTCTCCTTCAACCACACGAAACTTTGTTCACGATCAGAATCCCATTCATAATCGAAGTCCTTCCTAGTGAGTTTAGTTAACGGCAACGCCATCTGGGAAAAACCTTTAATAAATTTTCTGTAGTAACTCTCCAAACCTAGGAAGCTTCTCACTTCGGTAACATCCTTCGGTCTCTCCCAATTAATTACAGCTTCTATCTTTGACGGCTCTACAGCTACACCTCCTTGTGATATAACATGTCCAAGGAACTTGACTTCTGACATCCAGAATTCACACTTACTAAACTTAGCAAAAAGTTGCTTTTCCTGTAGTATCGATAGGACAATCCTTAGATGTTCTCCGTGCTCTTGCGGAGTACGAGAATAGATAAGAATATCATCGATAAAGATCACCACAAATTTATCCAAATAATTCTGGAATATCCGATTCATGTAGTCCATAAAAACAGCTGGAGCATTCATCACATCGAAAGGCATTACTAAGAATTCGTAATGACCGTAACGGGTTCTGAACGCAGTCTTCAGAACATCAAAACTTTTCACACGAATCTGGTGATAGCCCGATCTCAGATCAATCTTCGAGAACATGCAGGCTCCTTTCAATTGATCTATAAGATCATCTATCCTTGGTAAGGGGTATTTATTCTTGATTGTAACCTTGTTCAACTTTCGATAATCGATGCACAGCCTCATACCACCATCCTTTTTCTTTACCAATAACTCCGGAGCTCCCCACGGTGAGACACTAGGTCTTACAAAATGTCTTTCCATCAAATCTTCTAGTTGATCCTTCAACTCTTTCAACTAGAGCGAAGACATCCGATAAGGGGAAACGAATACAGGAGCCGTTCCCGGTATCAGGTCGACTGAGAATTCAACTTCCCTCACCGGAGGTAAGGAAGTGACATCTTCAGGAAAAACATCGGAAAATTCACACACTATCGGAATGTTCAAAACTTGCTGGTCAATACTCTCCTCTTTAGTAAGGACAAGCAAAACAGATTTCTCTTGCTCAAACAGAAAATTTACCATTCCAATCGTATCTTCTAAGATCGTTGTCAAAACATCTTTCGGAGGCACTTCAACGGAGGGAATAAGGATCAACTTCTCTTCACACCCAATAAACACAGAATTAGCAGACAACCATTCCATTACCGGGATAACATCAATTTTCTTAAGGGGTAAACAAATGAGGTCAATCTGAAAGATTCTACCATCCACGGACAACATACAGTTCTCACACTTAAGCGGCGTCTCGAGAGTTTCCTCCATAGCGGTAGTAACCACCAATGGAGGGGACAAGGGAAAAAGTCGCAACCCAAGTCGCTTCGCATAAATAGTAGATATAAAAGAATGCGTAGCTCCACAATCAAATAAAACAAGACAAGGAAGGTTGTTAATAAGACAATTACCTGCAATCAAGGAATTGTCGCCTTTCGTCTTCCTGGCGTCCATAGTATAAACTCTCCCTTGAATCAGATCCTTCCTCTGAGGGAAATCCCTAGAAATATGTCCTTCCTTTTGGAAATGATAGAAAAATACACCGTTCTGCTCGCATCTTCCAAAGTGACTCTTGCGACAACAGGGGCAAGAAGGAGGAGCACTGGATCTAGGACTCGACACATGTTTCCCCTTGAAGGGTTGAGGCCTCGGCCTAAAAGATTGACTAGCCCTCCCCCTATCTCCTTGAACCACTCTTCTGGTACTAGCTTCTGCTCGAACTTTCTTCAAACTATGAACTGCTTACTTGTATATACTCAAGTGTATGAATCGTCCGGCTCGAGTGCTAACTGTCTTGCATTAGACGGAAGAAGCGAGTTCTCGTTTGTGAATGAGTGTGATGAGAAAAGAATCCCGAAGGAGACGGTTATTGTTTGTTTTTGTGTTTTCATTTTTTTTATTAGTTTTGGTGTTTTGCATAGGATAATGAGCTTAAGCCTTAATCAAGGGTCGTAAACTCATTATATCACCCCTGATTAGGGATAATGAGCCTACTTAAGTGTGAGATAAGCATCTCAACTTAATTACCTTAATGATGAAGGATTAAGATCATTAACCTACTTGTGATTATTAAGATGTTTTTGGGTTTTTGTTTAGTGTTAAGTAATGAGTTTAATCTCTAATCACAGATTAGTGAACTCATTACACCATCCTAATAGAAGGATAATAGATGATAACACTTAAGCTGAGGAAGATACCTCAACTTAATCCATGGTTAGAGATTAAATTAATTATATAACAAGCCTTTATTAAATGGATTTTAATTAAGGGATGAGATTAAGAAGTGGATTTTATGGTTTGTAAGACAACTTGAGGGGGACTTGTCCATTAAACACTAGGGTTAGTCCCTCTTAACCATAAGGAAGAGATAGAACCCTAATGTAAGGCCCAAGTTACAAGATAAAGTCTTAGTGATTATTAAGGTGATTTGATTAAGAGGTTTAAAAAAATTAAAGGTTTAACACTTAGGATTAAATTTATACACTCCATCCTAAGAGAAGGATGCAGGCATAACCCTAATTCCAAAGTCCTAAAACTTTAAGAGTTTAGTCTCTGATTGTTGAGATGAGAAGAGAGACTCAAGGAGACTCAAAGGTAAAAATCTAAAGGGGACTAAACACAACCCTAAAAATTATCATGCTTGGATATCCTATGGTTTGTTAGGCTTAGGAGAAAAGAATCTTCAAGGAAGCCATCAATGGAAGAAGTAGATGAAAAGAGAAGGAGAAGGAAGAACAAGTTACTTACT
This sequence comes from Lathyrus aphaca, assembly GCA_963966055.1. NCBI lineage: Eukaryota > Viridiplantae > Streptophyta > Magnoliopsida > Fabales > Fabaceae > Lathyrus > Lathyrus aphaca. Next base: position 279,650,080 of record OZ014523.1, read on the forward strand.
TCCTGAAAAAGATAAGTAACTTGAAAGAAAGAAAGTAAGAAGGATGGAACATAAGTGAATTAAATTCACTTCAAAGACATGTTAAAATTCATATGAATGAGATAAGAAGATGTGAGAAGTGAAGGCAAATCCACCTCCCACAATAACTTACCAAAAGCTCCTGAAAAGTTAGTATGAATGCATAAGACATAAAGCATAAAGAAATGAATTGAAATGAGGTGAAATGACCAAAGTCAGAAGTGATTATTCAATGAAAATGGCATATGAGATGATGCAATGTCATACAATGTGCATATGAATGATTATACAAAGATGGGATATCATGAAAGCATGCTTGGAAGCTTGAAAACACATGGATGTTTATGAAATGAAATGAATGCAACATATTGCAAATGAATGAAGAAATGATCAAGCAAGGTTCTAACATGTCTTAAGATGTCTAAGATAACATATGGATGCTTGAAATATCATGGTAAGTTCGTGTGATGATGGATATGCAAGGTGAATGCAAATGAACATAAGAAATTAGGGTTTTATGAACATATGAGATGCAAATGGATAAAACAAAAGCATGCAACATGATAAAAAAATTTGAAATCAAGCTAAATCAAACCCTAAACCCACACAAAGTCACACCCCAAAGGAGAAAGTTAGAAGCTAATCCTATTGAAAGTTATGATTTTTCGAAGTTTGCTACGGTTTTTGGGTGATTCTTAAGGGAAAATGCAAATCAATTTGAAAATTCAAGATAAATTCATGAGAAAAATTACCTAGAAACTACATGCAATATGTGACACAATGCAAAAGTAATCAAGTTCAAACTCTTCTTGGTTAGGCAGAAATGATTTTTTAAAGTTAGGGTTAAAAATTGTGATTTTAAAGAACCCTAATTCAAAGAAAATTGTGAAGTTATGATTAAACCTAAAAAGAAATTTGTAAGAAGAGTTTGAAAATGTTTCTAAATGCATTGGAATGGTTCATGATTTTTTTGGTGATTTTTAGAAACCTAATTTTAATTAATTAAAATACTTTAATTAATTAAAAATAACATTTAAATATTTTAAAAATAATTTTTAAATTCAAAAAATAAAATAAAAATCATTGTTGGGTTGAGAAACATACTTGGATCAGAAATGCAAAAGGAAATATTTTTGTGATGTTTTTAGCTATTTTAAATTAAATATGCAAAAGAAATGAATAAAAATGAAAAAAAAAATGAAATAAAGGAAAAGTATGCGCATCCAAAGGCCCAGATTCAAACAAAATTAGAGGGAGTTGACTGGCACGTGTTTGGAGAGTCAGGATTCAATATGACATTTTTAAAATTAATCTTAATTAATTAAATTAATTAATCTGATTAGGGTTTTAATGAACTCATCCTGGCCATTCATTCACGCGCTAAGCCTAATCCTACGGTCCACATTCAAACTGGCCCCTAAACTCTAATTAAGAACCCTAACCATTTTCAGGTGACCGGAGCTAGCTCCGATCATCTTCTCCGCCAGGCCATTCACCCTAACTTCTTCCCTAGGTCAAATTAAACCCTTTATCTCTCCAGAAATGATCCTCTAACAACCCTAAGCAAGAATCCAGCATCAAACAACATTTATCACTCAAGAAAATCATGATTTGAAGCAACAAGGAAAAACATTCAAAACTTTCAGAAGTTCATTACATGCTTGATTCTTAACCATTTTCAAAAGTAAACATATTAGGATGATCAGTGCATCATGTAGAAGCATTTAAGAACTTAAAATAAGAGTTCTGGAAAACTTGTTCTTCATGGTTACCTGAGATGAAGCTTTCGATTCCTGAGCTTTCTGGCCTCTTTCTTGGTTCAAAACATCTCCACTGAACCTCCTGATGATGTTGCAATTCTTAGAACAAGTTTGTATGGCCTGGCTTGTGAGTTTCAGTTCCTCTGCACCAAGAATCGTGTTTTGGTTTGGCTATGTTTTAGGGTTTTTCAGTGGGTGGTTTGTGTTCAATGAGTGATTTGAAGATGATTGGTGAAGGTTTTTTTGAAGTTTGTTGGCTGGTTTTTGAGATTCAAAGAGAGGAAGGTTTTGGTAGATTTTGTGAATTCTGAGTTGTGGGAGCTTGCAGGCTTGAATGTGTTATGAAATGAGGTCCTTAGGGTTTGCATGAGAGGTTGTGATTGGTCAGAGAGTGGGTGGAGGCTCAGTTTGATCGGTATGGGAGGAAATTCAAAATTGTCAACTTTGTGTACTTGAGGTATCGGCATGGTGCAGAGCTGTTTCAAGGGGTGTCTTGGCCTCAGCAGAGTTTGTGGATGGCCCTTGGATCAAAAGATTGCAGCTGGAAGGCTTGGATGAAGAGATGTCATGCTTTATGCAATTTTCAAACTTTGGAGTTTCTTGTGAATCAAACCATGAAATGCTTCAATCCTTGGGCCAATTATGATCTTGGAAAGTTGCATTAACATGTTATGACATAATTAAGCACATTAGAGGTCACTTAGAAGCTTGAAATGCCAATATGCAAAAATCCCTCTTTGATATGAACTTGAAAATTATGTGATTTTTGCCAACTTTGAAGGGCCATATCTTGAGTTCTAGGATGAATTAAGACATATTCTTGTAATTTTTGAAAAGTGAAAGACCTAATATACAACTTTCATGTCCATGAATTTTCATTTGAAGCATTTTTGGTCATGAAAGAGGAGGTTGAAAATCTTTCCCAAAATGGAAAGTTTGCATTTCAAGTCATTTCCAAAATTGCCAAGCTTGCAATTGGCTCAAAATTCTTCAATCTTGTGAACTTCCCACCACTTCTAAGATCAAATAAAGATCATATAACTTCAATTTGATGAAAATGACCCTTTGGTTCCATTGTTGGGGGCCTCAGATGCCCTGATTTTGACTTTACTTGCTCAAGAAGTTACCCAATGATCAGATGACTTCCACAATGAGTTTCTTCATCAAACTTGGTACACATGATCCTTATAACATATTAAGAACATTAGAAATAAGAATGACCCAAAAATTTGGAGTTAAGGCCTCTGAAACCAAAACCCTAATTTTGGTCATTTGTGTAGTGAAAATCCTAGCTCTACTTCCATGCCTTTGCCAATCTTTGTGATTTCTTGACTTCCATGAACTTTGGGGAGCATAATATGATCATAGAACACACATGGACCCTCTTGGAAAGCTTCAAGACCATTTGGATGGCTCAGACTGATTCTTGGATTGCTCAGATTACAAACCCTAGATGCAAATGAAATGGAACTATGCAGATGAAACAAATATGCAATATGAGATATAATACTTATGTTAAAACAAAAATGAAAGATCCAAAGCCAGGGTGTGAGGAAAAGTGAGGGAAAATTTGGGGTGTTTACAAATGTCATACACATATAGCAACTTTTTGGATCAATTTATTGTGATCTTTATTGATGATATTCTTATTTAATCTCGTACTCCAAAAGAGCACAGAGAAAATCTGAGGGTTGTTCTATCGATACTACAAGAGAAACAACTTTTTGCAAAGTTTAGCAAGTGTGAGTTTTGGATGTCATAAGTCAAGTTTCTTGGACATGTTATATCTCAGGGAGGTGTTGTAACGCCCCGATTCGATAATTCCCATTTTTGTGGAGTCTTTTATTTTATTTGAATGATAATTGTTTTATTTGTGAAACTATCATGATGATATGATATGTTGATGAATTAATGTGATATGTTGGTGCGATATGTGATTTTACCATTTTGTGAATTTTTGGGTAAAATTGGGTAAGAGGGTATTTTAGATTTTTGTTAAATAGTGATAAGTTAGTATTAAATGGAATTATATTTTTGTGAGTAAAATGATAATTGGTGGAAAGAATAGTTAGTAAGGAAATAGAGAGAAAATAATATTAGTTAGGAGAAAGAGAAAGATAAAGAAAATAGAAAGAAAAAGAGAAGAAAGAAAGGAAGAGAAGAGAAAGAGGAAAAGAAGAGGAAAAAGTTTGGATTCTTCAAGATTGCTCCTAGGAATCGAAATACTCGGGTAAGGGTGATAAACATTGTTATCTTGATATTATATATGATTATGCATGTGCTTGGTTGCTTGGGTTTTGATTTTGATGAAGTTTAGAGAAGATGAATAGTTAGGGTTTTAGAGAAAATGTGAGAAATTTGTGGATTAATCGGTTAGAAATTGTTATAATCGAAGTATGATTTTAGATACATGTTGTTGATCATGTTTAGTGGAGTTTGATTGAGTTTTGGAGTGTTTGGAGTTGACTATTAACAGCTAAGAAATTCTGGAAATCGCAGTGGTCGCTCAGCGAGCAATCCCTCGCTCAAGGAAAGTTCCAGGGATTTTCTCGCTCAGCGAGCGAGAGGGCGCTCAGCGAGCCTGTAGGTTTTTGAGGAATTTGTGTTTTAATCCATAGTTTTAGTTTCGGTTATCCGTTTTAGGCATTCCTTATATCGATTCGAAGCTAGAGATGTGTAGAAAATAGTAATGCTAAGAAATGTAATGATTAGCCGACTTTCACCCGACTTTTCCGATAAAACGTAAATAAGTCAATTATGGAAATGTGGGTTTGATGTGATGTTATGGTCGTTTGGAAAATGAATACATTGCTTGAATTGAATGCAACTGTATGTTAATTGAATGAGTTGAATGCATAATTATGTTGTGAATAATGTATGCATTTTCAAGAATGTTGTGTGTCATTATGCATGTAAAGCATAATGTATGCATTCTTGTGATGTGGGATTCTTTGTGAATCTGTTGTAGCATTGTGTGCTCATGTGGAGTGTGAGCTATGACTACAACATGATCGTGTGCCCATGTGGGGTGTGAGCGATCGGATTGTGTGCCCGTTTGGGGTGTGAGCAATCCAGAAACATCGTGTGCCCATGTGGGGTGTGAGCGATGGGTGATTTATTCACATTGATCGTGTGCCCATGTGGGGTGTGAGCGATCGGGTTGTGTGCCCGTGTGGGGTGTGAGCAATCCATAAATATTGTGTGCCCATGTGGGGTGTGAGCAATGGGGAACATCGTGTGCCCGACGGGGAGTTACTTTAGGTAACAACTGATGATTCCATTTGGTTCCTGAGTGAACTTGCTGAAATGTTGAGTCGGTACCGCATTGCATCTGCATAGAGTTGTGTGTCAGTCTCTATGTGTTGCATTTTATCATTTTAATTATGATATGCAGAAATAAACATGAATGTGCATATGTTTATTTGGAGTATTATGGAGATGATAGTATGTGGGATGAAACATACTTGTTTGTATATATATATATATATATATATATATATATATATATATATATATACATGTTTGATGTATGTATATGTATATGATTTATACATTTGTAATGTATATGTGTGATTAAACATAGCTAGATGTATGTTTATGCGGAATGAATAGAATTGAGGAATAACCATAAATAATATAAGTTTATGTGAATTAGTGAATTTGTGCATGATGAATATGCTTGAATTGTGTATGTACACGTTGCGATGTGTATAGGTGATGAGGGATGATTTGTGGTGAGAATATGTTTTATATTCATTTTATATGTTGAGAATATATAATTATATGCAATGTTATTATGATAATGTTTCTCACCCTTCAGCTGTTTTATGATGCTCTACGAGGCATTGCAGACTAGGATGCTGGAGATCCTTTTTGTGAAGCGAGTCTTCATTTGTTTTGGTCGGTCGGTTCTGATATGTAGCACCGGGTAGTTAGGTTGGCTTAGTGCCATTTTTGTTTGTATATGTATTTTGATGATAAATGTTTTATGTAAACATGGCATTATTTTGGTGATTCAAACTTGTGGATATATTTATGATAAGTATATAAGTTTGAATTTGTTATGTGGTTTTTGCTGTTATTTGAATTAAATGATTACAGGTGTAAGGATGAAATCCTTTGTGTTTTCAAGTTACCCCGTTTGCTGCATATCTTAATGAGCAGGTGTTGTATGTTTTAAATTTTCAAGTATAATGTGGCATTGCTCCTTTTATACCATGTGTAAACACCCCAAATTTTCCCTCACCCATTCACACCATGGCTTGTGATATTTTCCTACGCATAAGTTCAATCATATCATTTCATATTGTACTTTTTGTTTCACTGCATTGGTTCAAAGTCATCTGCACCTAGGGTTTGTGATCTGAGCAATCCAAGAGCCATTTGAGCCACTCCAAAGGTCATCAATCACTTCAAAGGGGTCCATGTATGTTCAACCATCATATTGTATCCTCACAAGGTCAAAGAAGTCAGAGAATCACAAGAACTGAGAATGGCATGGAAGCAGAGCCAGGTTTGACTGCACAGATGACCTAGAATTAGGGTTTTGGTTTCAGAGGCCATAACTCCAAATTTTTTGGTCATTCTTGTTTCTATTAGTCTCTATATGGTATAGGGATCATGCATATCAATTTTCATGAAGAAATTCCATGGGTAAGGCATCTAACCAAGAGTTGACTTCTTGAGCAAGTCAGTGTAAAATCAGGGCATCTGAGGCCCCCAATGACCCAACTAAAGGGTGTTCTTCATCATTTTGAATGTGTATGATCTTTATTTGATCATAGAAGATGTTGGAAGTTCACCAAATTGAAGAATTTCAAGCCATTTGCAAAGTTGCCTTTTTGGGAAAATGACTTGTAATGGAAACTTGCCATTTTGGGAAACTTTTTCAAACCTTTCTTTTTGATTCAAAAATGCTTCAAATGGGAAAACTTTGGTCATGAAAGTTGTAGAATGGATCATTCCCTTTTCAAAAAGTACAAGAACTCATTCTAATTCATTTTGGATCAAAAGTTATGGCTTGTCAAAGTTGGGAAAAATCACATAATTTCAAGTTATTTACCAAAGAGGCAAAGTTGCAAAATCCCTTGCCAAGGTGAAATGAGACCTCAAAGTGACTTATAATCTTTGTACAAACACAAACCAAGGCCTAAAATTCAGAATGCACCAAAGGTTTGCCCATTTTCATGACTTATTGATCAAGAAACTTCAAAGGGGGCAAAAAGTCACAAAGTTGCAAAACCTATCACAAACCCTAATCCACTTGCTGCATTGCCTCTAATCCTTTTCCATGGCTCTCCCTGATTCAAGCTGCAGCCAAGCCTTGCTTTGTACCTTCACTGCCATAGCCCATACCTCTCTTACACAAAACTTGACTTTTTGCAAAAAGACCCATACCAATCAGCCTGTGCCACACCAACTTCTCTGACCTCTCTAGTTGTGATAAGTGGACCAAATGCAACATAACACAACACACACACAAGCCTGAAACTCTCTCCAAGCCATAGCACCAAGCTTTGCCCTCTTATGCACTTTCATTCGAAACACATCACACAAGCATCAAACATAAAAAAAAACTCCATAGAACATCTCAGCATGTCTCACTGATCATCCCTGACCCTTCACCTTGCCCTGAAACTCCTGGAAATCAAAACACGATTTCCTCCCCTCTCTGAACAGAACTCTATAAATCTCTCAAACCAGCCAAAAGAAAATCCAACCAAGCATTGCAAGCTCCTCAGGAGGTTCATTAGAGGCGTTTTAGATTGAAGAGGCAACCAGAAAGTTCCAAAGAACAAAGCTCCAGTTCAGGTGAGCTCAAGAACATTTTTTCCAGAAACATGTTTTTAAGTTCCTAAATGATTCTCTATGCTTCACTGATCATGTTGATATGTTTTGTTTCAAAAATGGTTGAGAAATGAGTATGTATTCGTGTTCTAAAATTTTTTAACCTAGAACTGTTTTGATTCGATTCTCCTTGTTGATGTGTTTTAAATGTTGTTTGTTTGTTGATTCTTGATGTATGATGTATGGGGATCATTTCTGGGCAGAGAGATTGGACTTTAGTGACCTAGGGAAGAAGATAGCAATTTTCAAGGAGGATTGTGGCCGGAGAAGATGACCGGAGGTCATTTCCGGCCACCTGAGAGTCATTAATATGTTAATCATGTTTAGTGTTTAGTTTAAATATAGGCCTTAGATTTGGTTGACTTTCATTGACCCACGCGCAAACAAATGGTCCAGATTCATCACTTAACCCTAATCTTAATTTATTAATTTAATTAATCAGGTTTAATTAAATCCACTCAGTTTGAATTTCAGCCACAAGATCTGGCGCGCAGTCAACCTCCCATTCCCCAGAATCAATCCTGGCCATCCTTTTGAATTACTTTCCATTTAATTTCATTTTATTTCATTTTTATTCATTTGTTTTGCATATTTATTTTAAAATAGCTAAAATCATTAAAAAATTATGAAAATTTTTGTCAAGGGTTTCATGAATTTTCAGAACACAAAAATATTTTTATTTTCATTTTTTGCATTAAAAATCATTTTTAAATCATTTAAATGTTTATTTTTAATTAGTTAATGAAAATTAATTAATTAAAAATACATTTAGGTATTTAAAAATCACAAAAAAATTCACATAGCATTTAGAAACATTTAGAAACATTGTCCAACTCTCAAACCAAATTTCTTTTTTGTTCTTGATGCCTTTTGATCATTTTCATTGGATTTAATTTCATTTTAAAGCAATATTTTGGTTCAACCTTTGAAAATTTCATTCTGCCTAACCATTGAGAGTTGGATAATGATTCTTTTTGAATTGCATCTTGTATAGCATGTAGTATATAGGATAAAATTGGTTTGATTTGATCTTGCATTTTCAATTTGTTTAGCATTTTTCTTGTTGAGGTACCTTAAAACCCTAGCAATCTTAGGAAATTCATAACTTTCACTAGGTTAAGAGTTGGATCCCCTCCTTTGGGCAGTGAGTTTGTATAGGTTTAGGGTATCTTTGGTTGCATTTTCAAATTTTTATCATGTCATTTGCTTCTGGTTTTGAATTTTTGCTTTGTGTGATGCATATAACCCTAACTTGTGCCTTCCCTTGCATCCATCTCTCATTTGCCTGCATCCATTGACTTGCCATGACATTTTGTGCATACTTTTGATTCATAAGACATATTAGGACACATTAGAACCATGTTTGATCATTGCATCTTTCATTTGCCATGTTGTATGTTCATTACATTTCATAACTTTTCATGTACTTTCATGGTTCAAAACATGCCTCATTTGCATCTTTATGCTTGTATGATCATTCTCATGCCTTACCTCATGTTTGCATCATCTCTTAGCATCATTCACATCATGTAATTGCTTCTGACTTTGGTTTTACATCATCACATTTCATCTCATTTGCATTGCATTTCATTTCTTATGCTAACCTTTCAGGTGGTAAGTTGTTTGAGAAGTGAATTTGCCTTCACTTCTCACATTCTCTCTTCATCTCTTTCATACTTCCCTTGCTGCATTTTATATGTGTTTTGGATTGAGCTTGCTCATCCTTGTTCATCTTACTTTCTTTCTTCAAGCAACTTGTCTTCTTAAGTGAAGCAAGTTGTTTTGCTTCTTTGCCTCTTCCTCCTTTCATCTGCTTCCTTCATGGTGGTTTCTCTGAAGATCTTTCTCTCTTAAGCCTCATTAACCATAGAAATGACCAAGCATGATAATAATTAGGGTTTGATTAGTCCCCCATTTAGCTTTTACCTTTGTGTAATCTTTGAGTCTTCTCCTCTCACCTCATAATCAAGGACTAAACCCTAAAGGCTTTAAGGCTTTGTGATTAAGCTTATGCCTGCATCCTTCTATTAGGATAGAGTGTATAACTTTAATGTTTTTAAATCCTTTAATCAATCCACTTAATAATCACCAAGACATCAAGCTTGTAACTTGGGCCTTGCATTAGGGTTCTAATTCTTCCTTAATTGGTTAAGAAGGACTAACCCTAGTGTTAATGGACAAGTCCCCCTCAAGTTGTCTTACTAACCATAAAATCCACTTCTTCATCTTATCATTAACTAAAACCCATTTAATAAAGGATTTGTTTTGTCATGAGGTTAATCCCTAATCATGGATTAAGTTGAGGAGCTTTTCTCAGCTTAAATGTTCTCATCTATTATCCTTCTATTAGGATGGTGTAATGAGTCCATTAAATCCCTGATTATGGCTTAAACTCATTACTTAACACTAAACAAAAACTCCAAAAACATCTAAATAATCACAAGTAGGTTAATGATCTTAATCCTACATCATGGTAATTAAGTGTGAGATGCTGACTTCACACTTAAGGTATTCTCATTACCCCTAATCAGAGGGAGGATGTGATGAGTTTACTAATCCATTGGTTTAGGCTTAGGCTCATTAACTTACCACAAACTCCAAAAAGCAATAAAAAATTGAAAACTCAAAAACAAACAATAATCGTCTCCTCCGGGATTCTTTTCTCATCTCATTCACTCATAAACGAGAACTTGCTTCTTCCGTCTAATGCAAGACAGTTTGCACCTGAGCCAGACAGGTCATACACTTGAGCATAGACAAGCAAGCAGTTCACAGGTCAATTTTCCTTTCAGTCTCTTTGATTCGAACTACGGTGTTCTGACTTCCTCATTGCACGAGAGGATACGTAGGCATAACTTAACAGTTATCGAACAAAAGTCTCTGTATATTCCCCCTCTTTCTAGCCTTATTCTTTAAGCCTCATAGTCTTGAGCTTCATACTCCTGTTCTTACACTGACACTTCTCTTATACACTTCACATTTCTTTTACACTGACACTTGTACATTCTTTTTCCAGCTTTGATACACAAATAGCACTGACACTACCCCTTTAAAACACAAATCTTTTAAGCGTGGATCCCGTCGAGTACGACGGACAATCTGGGTGCTAATACCTTCCCAGGTTGTAACCAACCCCCTTTCTCAGTCTCTCTGGTTCGCAACCGTCTTATCCATATCTTTTCTTAGGTCTATGCAGCATTACCTTTCCTCCGGGATTAAAATGCCTAGCTGGCGACTCTTGTCTTTCTGAGTTCACCTCTGTGTGTTCTCATCCTTTTCGCCGACCGTTCGCGTCTGTACCCCTTCTGACCTGAGGTGTCATTTGGTGGGAGAGACAGCTTGGCGACTCTGCTGGGGACCCTTATACTGTAACCAGGGCTTCTGGTTCTTTTTGTGGGTTCCTCCTAGCGCTTGTTTGATTTGTGTTTACCGGGGTGTTATCTGCTAATTGTGTTTATAGAGTTGCTTTATTTATTGCTTTATGTACAGTTATTTATTGCTTTCTTTACAGCTTTATATATCATATTGTCATACTGTAATCTGGCTGGATCTGGTTTTTGTTTTGGTGGGTGGGGTTCTACTGAGAGTTTAAGGTCCTATACCTGGGACCTGAGTGACACCTAGGCTAGAGTGGTTCATGTTCTTTCCCATTCCATTTCGGTCTGGTGCGGGAATATGAAACACGGTTCAGATGTGGGTTTCTTCTTGAGAACTCTGTGCTGCAGATTTCCTGTAGTGCTAGGGCTATCTGGGAAGCCTGCTAAGTCTGGATGACCTTTACTATGACCTCCAGAAACTGAGGTGAATTAGAGGAGGATCTTTTATGGTTATTGTAAACATTGTACCTCCGGGTTAGAAGTGTTTACACTTCTCATAATTGATCCAAGTCTGAGGATCCTTGTTTTAGAACATCATCTGTGAGGGGGTTGGGTTGTTTGCAGGTTTGCAGGTACCTTTGGCCACATCATACCTTGATACTTGTTTTATTTAAGAATGCTTCATTTTGGACAGTTCTTGTGATTTAACCCTGGACATGTGGCTCTTTATTTGAGCCCCCCACCTTGGTTACTGGATTTCTGAACCTCTATCTGGACTTCTTGAACATACATGGACTTATATCAAGATAGTTAATCAGATCCAGCTTGATCACAAACCCTTGCATATCATTTGCATACTCATCATTGCATCATTTAACATTTGCTTATTTGTTTTTCAGGGTATCCATATCACATCTAGCTTGGTTTTGACCCCTTCATCTGCATAGACCTCTGTTTCATCAGCTATCTGCTCCAGCTATCTTCATCAGTTGTCTGCTTCATCTACCTCCATCATCATCGTCAGCCTATCAGTGGCTCATCTCCAGTATCAGCCTTCATCATCAGCATCTGTTTTCAGCTCTTCATCAGCAGTCATGGCACCCAAGAAGAGCAACATTTCATACCATTTCTTTGAGCCTGTGCTGGCTGGCATCAGGCAGGTCCAGGAACTTATCACTCCAGACCACATCCCATTATTCAGAGAGCATTATGGAGGCATACTTGATATGGTTATGGACCTGGATCCTTCTCAGAGGAGTTTGATCCACACTTGCCTGCAGTTTTATGACCCTCCTTTGAGATGCTTCACTTTCCGGAACTTTCAGCTGGGACCTTTGCTGGAGGAGTTCTCATCATTGATTGGAGTACCTGTCAGGGGTGGTATCCTCTTCAACCCAGAGATGACTTCTCCCAGCAATGGAGAAGTGGCAAAAGCACTGCACCTAGAGCCTATATTGATTGAGCAGAACATGACAACAAAGGCTGGAATCCCTGGTTTGCACTTAGACTTTCTGACTTCTTAGGCCATCCTGAAGGCCTCCTTGGGGGAGTGGAGGGCAGTTTGTGCATTGTTAGCCCTCAGTATATACGGGGTTATATTATTTGCAGATGGGCCCAAGTTTATCAGCAAGAATGTGTCGCTCCCACCTGATGACAACCGGTGCCAAGAGGGGTACAGACGCGAACGGTCGGCGAAAAGAGGATGTGAGAACACACAGGAGTGAACTCACAAGAAAAGAAAAGAGTCTCCAGCTAGGCATTTTTATCCCGGAGGAAAGGTAATGCTGCATAAACCTGAGAAAAGATGGACAAGACGGTTGCGAACCAGAGAGACTGAGAAAGGGGGTTGGTTACAACCTGGGAAGGTATTAGCACCCAGATTGTCCGCCGTACTCGACGGGATCCACGCTTAAAAGATTTGTGTTTTAAAGGGGTAGTGTCAGTGAAATCTGTGTATAAAAGAACTGGAAAAGGATGTACAGGTGTCAATGTAAAAAAGTGTAGTGTGTAAATGAAGTGTCAGTGTAAAGACAGAGTGAAATGCTCATAATAATGAGGCTAAAGAATAAGGCTAGGAAGAGGGGGGATATACAGAGACTTTTGTTCGATAACCGTTAAGTTATGCCTACGTATCCTCTCGTGCAATGAGGAAGTCAGAACACCGTAGTTCGACCCAAAAAGACTGAAAGATGAATTGACTTGTGAACTGCTTGCTTGTCTATGCTCAAGTGTATGACCTGTCTGGCTCAGGTGCAAACTGTCTTGCATTAGACGGAAGAAGCAAGTTCTAGTTTGTGAGTGATTGAGGTGAGAAAAGAATCCCGGAGGAGACGATTATTGTTTGTTTTTTTGTGTTTTCAGTCTTTTATTGCTTTTGGATGTTTGTCATAAGTTAATGAGCTTAAGCCTAAACCAATGGGTTTAGAAAACTCATCACATCTTCCCTCTGATTAGGGGTAATGAGAATACCTTAAGTGTGAAGTCAGGGTCTCACACTTAATCACCATGATGTAGGATTAAGATCATTAACCTACTTGTGATTATTTAGATTTTTTTGTTGTTTTTGTTTAGTGTTGAGTAATGAGACTAAGCCATAATCAGGGATTAAACAGACTCATTACACCATCCTAATAGAAGGATAATAGATGAGAATGTTTAAGCTGGGGAAGACTCCTCAACTTAATCCATGATTAGGGATTAATCTCATGACAAAACAAAGCTTTTATTAAGTGGATTTTAGTTGATGATATGATGAAGAAGTGATTTTTAGGGTTTGTAAGACAACTTGAGGGGGACTTGTCCATTAACACTAGGGTTAGTCCTTCTTAACCAATTAAGGAAGAATTAGAACCCTAATGCAAGGCCCAAGTTACAAGATTGATGTCTTGGTGATCATTAAGTGAATTGATTAGAGGACTTAAACACATTAAGGGTTTAACACTTAGGATTAAAGTTATACACTCCATCCTAATAGAAGGATGCAGGCATAAGCTTAATCACAAAGCCTTAAAACCTTTAGGGTTTAGTCCCTGATTATGAGATGAGAAGAGAAGACTCAAAGATGACACAAAGGTAAAAGCTAAGTGGGGGACTAATAAAACCCTAATTTTTATCATGCTTGGTCATTCCTAGGGTTTGTGAGGTTTGCAAGAAAGATCTTCAAAGAACCACCGGGAGAGAAGCAGATGAAAGGAGCAAAGAGAAGCAAAACAACTTGCTTCACTTAAGAAGTCACGTTTCTTGAAGAAAGAAAGTAAGATGAACAAGAAAGAGCAAGCTCAATCCAAACACATACAAAAATGCAGCCATGGTGCATAAGAGAGATGAAAAGAGATTGTGAGAAGTGAAGGCAAATTCACTTCTCAAACAACTTACCACCTGAAAAGTTAGTGAAAGAAATGAAATGCAATGCAAATGGAATGCAATGTGATGATGCAAACCAAAACCAGAAGCATGGTATGATGTGAATGATGCTAAGAGATGATGCAAACATGAAACAAGGCATTAGAATGATCATACAAACATATGGAATGCAAAAGAAACATGCTTAGAACCATGAACATACATGAAAAGTTATGAAATGCAAATGACATACAACATGGCCAATGAAAGATGCAATGATCACACATGATTCTAACATGTCCTAATATGTATTATGAATCAAATGAATGCATAAAATGTCATGGCAAGTCATGGTATGCAAGCAAATGGAAGATGGATGCAAAAAAACGCCCAAATTAGGGTTCATGATCAATGCACAAAACAAAATTCAAAACCAGAAGCAAACATCATGATAAAAATTTGAAAATGCATTCAAAGGAACCCTAAACCTATACAAACTCATTGCCCAAAGGGGAGGATCCAATTCTTAACCTAGTGTAAGTTATGAATTTCCTAAGATTTCTAGGGTTTTAAGTTGTCAAGAAAAATGTCAAACAAATTGAAAATGCAAGATCAATTCAAGCCAATTTAATCCTATAAACTACATGATATGCAAGATGCAATGCAAGAAAAATCATTGTCCAACTCTCAATGGTTAGGCAGAAATGAATTTTTGAAGTTTGAATCAAAATAATGCCTTAAAATGAAATTAAATCCATTGAAAATTGTCAAAAGGCATCAAGAACAAAAAATAAATTTGGTTTGAGGGTTGGACAATGTTTCTAAATGATTTTAAATGTTTCATGAATTTTTTTGTGATTTTTAAATACATAAAAGTGTTTTTAATTAATTAATTCTCATTAATCAATTAAAAATAAACTTTTAAATGATTTAAAAATATTTTTCAATGCAAAAAATAAAAATAAAAATATTTTTTGTTTCTGAAAATTAATAAAAGGTTGAATAAAAATTTTCAGAATTTTTCAAAGTGTTTTGCTATTTTTAAATAAATGTACAAAAGAAATGAAATTAAATGAAAATAAAATTGAATTTAAACTGAAAATGGGAAAGTATGCAAATCAAAGGGCCAGGATTCAAACTGGGAAACGCGCGAATTGACTAGGCGCGCATCTGGACGGCCAGCATTCAAATTTTCGTAATTAAGACTAAACCCTAATTAACTAACCCTAATCACTTTCAGATGACCGGAACAGTGTTCCGGTCATCTTCTCCGGCGAGCACCTCACCCTATCTCCCTCAATATGCAACCCCAAGACCCCTAAAGCTCCAGAAATGATCCTCTCCTCATCCCCAACAAGAATCAAACATCAAAACTCATTTATGCAAACTCAAAATCATGAATCGAAGCAAAACGGAAAGTATGGCAAAAATTTCAGAAGATCAATACATGCTTAATACTTGACTATTTTCAAAAGTAAACACATCAGCATCCTCAGTGAATCATGGAGAATCAATTAGTAACTTAAAAACACGTTTCTGGAAAAATTGTTCTTGATGATACCTGAACTGAAGCTTTCGAAAATGGTGCTTCCTGGCCAGTTCTTTGCTTCAAACAAGCTCCAATGATCCTCCCCAGAAGTTTGTGATGCTTGGCTGGAGTTTATATGGCCTTAAAATGAAAATGGCAGAGATTCAGTTTGTGAAGTGTGGAAATCGTGTTTTTGATTCAGGGCTTTTTAGGGCAAGGTGATGGTTGGGAAATGATCAGTGGATCATGGTGAGTTGTTTTGTGGAATTTGTTTGAAGGTTTGTAGCTTATGTGATGAGTTTCGAAGGAAAATGCTAAGAGGGAGGTTTTTGTGAATCCTGTCTTGTGGGAGGTTTCAGCCTTGTGTGTCTTATGAGAATGAAGCCTTGGGATGTGTTTGTAAAGTCTGGATTGGGCAGAGAGTGGTTGTGTCACTGTGGGATTGGTATGGCTTCAAGTTGCAAAAAGTCAAGCAAGTTGTACTTGGAGGTATGGGCAAGTGGCAGGCTGAGATAGGAGCATGGTTGAGTTCAGCAAGGATCAAGGAATGCTTTTGGATCAGATTTTGTGAACTGAGGCAAGTGGATGAGAAGTTTTGATCCCTTTTGCAAATTGTCACAACTTTGGCCCCTTTTGTAATTCTTGAAGTTTAGGGCATGGAACTTAAGAAATTCTTGGGCCAATCTGAAGTTTAAGTCATGCATGATGTTTGTGTAAAGGTTAGACATCAACTAGAAGTCATAAATTGCCTTGGTACAAGAATTTGCAAGTTTCCCTCTTTGGTGCATAACTTGAAATTATGTGATTTTTCCCAACTTTGACAAGCCATAACTTTTGATCCAAAATGAATTAGGTCATGTTCTTGTACTTTTTGAAAAGGGAATGACCCATTCTACAACTTTCATGACCAAAGTTTTTCCATTTGAAGCATTTTTGAATCAAAAAGCAAGGGTTGAAAAAGTTTCCCAAAATGGCAATTTTCATTATAAGTCAACTTTCCCAAAAAGTCAACTTTGCAAATGGCTTGAAATTTTTCAATTTTGTGAACTTCTAACATCTTATATGATCAAATAAAGATCATACACAATCAAAAATGATGAAGAACACCCTTTGGTTGGGTCATTGGGGGCCTCAGATGCCCTGATTTTGCACTGACTTGCTCAAAAAAGTCAACTCTTGATCAAATGACTTCCCCATTGAATTTCTTCATGAAAATTGATATGCATGGTCCCTATACCATATAGAGACTGTAAACACCCCAAATTTTCCCTCACCCATTCACACCATGGCTTATGATCTCCTCATATGCATAAACTCAATCATACCATCTCATATCACATTTTTGATCCACTGCATAGATTCAAAGTCATCTGCACCTAGGGTTTGTGATCTGAGCTATCCAAGGGCTTCTTGAGCCACTCCAAAGGCCATCAATCACTTAAAATGGATCCATGTATGTTCAAGAATCATATTATATCCTCTCAAAGTCAAGAATGTCAAAGAATCACAAGAACTGAAAATGGCATGGAAGCAGAGCCAGGTTTGACTGCACAGATGACCTAGAATTAGGGTTTTGGTTTCAAAGGCCATAACTCCAAATTTTTTGGTCATTCTTGTTTCTATTGGTCTCTATATGGTATAGGGAGCATGCATATAAATTTTCATGAAGAAATTCAATGGGGAAGTCATCTGATCAAGGGTTGACTTTCTAAGCAAGTCAGTGTAAAATCAGGACATCTGAGGCCCCCAATGACCCAACCAAAGGGTGTTCTTCATCATTTTGATTGTGTATGATCTTTATTTGATCATGGAAGATGTTGGAAGTTCACAAAATTGAAGAATTTCAAGTCATTTGCAAAGTTGACTTTTTGGGAAGTTTGACTTTTAATGAAAATTGTCATTTTGGGAAACTTTTTCAACCTTTACTTTTTGATTCAAAAATGCTTCAAATGAAAATAATTTGGTTATGAAAGTTGTAGAATGGATCATTCCCTTTTCAAAAAGTACAAGAACTTGACCTAATTCATTTTGGATCAAAAGTTATGGCTTGTTAAAGTTGGCTAAAATCACAAAATTTGAAGTTTTCCACCAAAGAGACATTTTGCAAAATGGTTTGATCAAGTGTTCTAAAGGCCTCAAATGTGTATCATTTCTTCACAACATGATCATGTGACATCTAAAATTCAGAATGGGCCAAGGGATCCATTTTTATGACTTATGGAGCAAGAATTTTCATAAGAAGCAAAAGTGAGGCAAGTTGCAAAAACTCACTCAAGTTTGAATCCACTTGCTTGTTGACTCCACAAACAATCCTAGGGCTCTCCACACATCTTGCTGCGCAGGACACCCCATCTGTCCTTGGCTAGCTAGTAGCCCATGCCTCTCTTACACAAACTTGACATTTTGGCAACTTGAGCCATACCAATCACAAAAGCACACATCAACTCATCTGACCAATCCCATTTGTTTATACAAACCAAAAAGCAAGACATTTCATATACAACACAAGCCTGAAAGCACCAAGAACACAGCTCTCTCATTTTCACCCCATTTTGCAAAAGCTTTCGAAACATTCTCCACAAGCTGCAAACACACAAACCAACTTCACAAATCAACTCAGCATACTTCACTGGTCATAAACCACCCATCACCATAGCCTGAAACTCCCAGAAACCAAGATACGATTTCTCTCACCCTTTGAGCAGAACTTCAGCTATCTTTCAAACCAACCATTGTAAACTTCAAATAAGCATTGAAAGCTTCTCAGGAGGTCCATTGGAGGTGATTGGAAGCAAGAAACCAGCCAGAAAGTGCCAGAAATCAAAGCTTCGATTCAGGTAGCCATGGCATTTCATTTTTCCAGAACCTTTATTTCTTGTTTCTAAATGATAAAGCATGCTTCCCTGAGTTCACTGAGCCTTTTACTTTTGAAAAAGATTGAGAAATGAGGTTGTATTGTGTTTCTGAAATTTCTGCAGTTTTTGATGTTTGATTCGTATCTTGATCTTGAGTAGAAATAAATGGAATTTGTTGCTGGATTGTTGTTTAGGAGGGTTAGTTGAGTTGATATGGAGAGTTTGACATGATTTAGTGAAGATTTGAGAGAGTTTGAAAGAGGAGCTTGCCGGAGAAGACGACCGGAACAGTGTTCCGGTCGTCTGAAAGTCATTAGGGTTAATTAATTAGGGTTTAGTCTTAATTGCATGAATTTGAATATTGGCCGTCCAGATGCGCGCCAAGTCCACTCCCGCGCGTGTGAGTTTGAATACTGGCCATTGATCTTGCTGACTTTCTCATTTTCAGTTTAATTTCATTTTATTTTTCATTTTATTTGATTTGTTTTGTCCAATTTATTAAAAATAGCAAAACATTTTTAAAAATTCTGAAAATTTTTATATAACCTTTTATTAATTTTCAGAAACCAAAAACATTTTTATTTTTATTTTTTGCATTAAAAATTATTTTTAAATCATTTAAAAGTTTATTTTTAATTAATTAATGAGAATTAATTAATTAAAAATACTTTTAGGTATTTAAAAATCACAAAAAAATTCATGAAACCTTTAAAATCATTTAGAGACATTGTCCAACCCTCAAACCCAATTTCTTTTTTGATCTTGATGTCTTTTGGAAATTTTCCATGGAATTAATTTTATTTCAAAGCATTATTTTGATCCAATCTTTGAAAATTCATTTCTGCCTAGTCTTTAAGAGTTGGACTTTGATTCTTTTCGCATTGCATCTTGCATATCATGAAGTTTATAGGATTAAATTGGCATGGTTTGATCTTGCATTTTCAATTTGTTTGGCATTTTTCTTGACAAGGTACCTTGAAACCCTAGAAATCTTAAGAAATTCATAACTTTCACTAGGTTAAGAATTGGGTCCCCTCCTTTGGGCAGTGAGTTTGTATAGGTTTAGGGTTCCCTTGGATGCATTTTCAATTTTTTATCTTGATGTTTGCTTCTGGTTTTGGTTTTTGTTTTGTGCATTGATCATAAACCCTAATTTGGGCTTCCTTTTGCATTCATCTTGCATTTGCTTGCATACCATGACTTGCCATGGCATTTTTATGCATCCATTAGATTCATTAGACATCTTAAGACATACTAGAAGCATGTTTGGTCATTGCATCATTCATTTGCCATGTTGTATGTCATTTGCATTCCATAACTTTTCATGTATGTTCATGGTTCTAAGCATGCTTCTCTTGCATCCATATGTTCATATGATCATCCCCATGCCTTGTTTCATGTTTGCATCATCTTATAGCATCATTATCATCACACATATGCTTCTGGTTTTGGTTTGCATCATGCCATTTCATCTCATTTTGTATTGCATTGCATTTCTTTCACTAACTTTTCAGGTGGTAAGTTACTTTGAGAAGTGAATTTGCCTTCACTTCTCACAACTTCTTTTCATCTCTCTTATGCATCATTGCTGCATTTTATCTTGTGTTTGAGATTGATTTTGCTCTTTCTTCTTCTTCTTACTTTCTTTATTCAAGTGACTTGTCTTCTTAAATGAAGCAAGTTACTTTGCTTCTCTTTGCTCCTTTCATCTGCTTCCTGGTGGTTCCTCTGAAGATCTTTCTTGTAAACCTCACAAACCTTAGGAACAACCAAGCATGACAATAATTAGGGTTTTAATTAGTCCCCCACTTAGCTTTTACCTTTGTGTCTCTTTGAGTCTTCTCTTCTCATCTCACAATCAGGGACTAAACCATAAAGGCTTTAAGACTTTGTGATTAAGCTTATGCCTGCATCCTTCTATTAGGATGGAGTGTATAACTTTAATCCTAAGTGTTAAACCCTTAATGTGTTTAAATCCTTTAATCAATTCATCTAATAATCATCAAGACATCAAGCTTGTAACTTGGGCCTTGCATTTGGGTTCTAATTCTTCCTTAATTGGTTAAGAAGGACTAACCCTAGTGTTAATGGACAAGTCTCCCTCAAGTTGTCTTATAAACCCTAAAACCTACTTCATTATCTTATCATTAACTAAAATCCATCTAATAAAGGCTTTGTTTTGTCTTGAGGTTAATCCCTAATCATGGATTAAGTTGAGGAGTCTTCCTCAGCTTAAACATTCTCATCTATTATCCTTCTATTAGGATGGTGTAGTAAGTCTGTTTAATCCATGATTATGGCTTAATCTCATTACTTAACACTAAACAAAAACACCAAAAACATCTAATTAATCACAAGTAGGTTAATGATCTTAATCCTATACCAAGGTGTTTAAGTGTGAGAAGTTGACTTCACACTTAAGGCATTCTCATTACCCCTAATCAGAGGGAAGATGTGATGAGTTTACTAAATCCATTGGTTTAGGCTTAAGCTCATTAATTTATGACAAACTCAAAAAGCAATAAAAGACTGAAATCATCAAAAACAAACAATAATCGTCTCCTCCGGGATTCTTTTCTCATCATCTTCACTCATAAACGAGAACTTGCTTCTTCCGTCTAATGCAAGACAGTTTGCACCTGAGCCAGACAGGTCATACACTTGAGCATAGACAAGCAAGCAGTTCACAAGTCAATTCATCTTTCAGTCTCTTTGGGTCGAACTACGGTGTTCTGACTTCCTCATTGCACGAGAGGATATGTAGGCATAACTTAACAGTTATCGAACAAAAGTCTCTGTATATTCCCCCTCTTTCCAGCTTCATTCTTTAAGCCTCTTGATCTTGAGCATTTCACTCTTTCCTTACACTGACACTTCTCATGTACACTTTACACTTCTTTTACACTGACACCTGTACATCCTTTTCCAGCTATTTTATACATAAATTGCACTGACACTACCCCTTTTAAACACAATCTTTTAAGCGTGGATCCCGTCGAGTACGACGGACAATTTGGGTGCTAATACCTTCCCAGGTTGTAACCATCCCCCTTTCTCAGTTTCTCTGGTTCGCAACCGTCCTATCCATATTTTCTAGGTTTATGCAGCATTACCTTTCCTTCGGGATAAAAATGCCTAGCTGGCGACTCTTTCTTTTCCTGTGAGTTCACTCCTGTGTGTTCTCACACCCTCTTTTCGCCGACCGTTCGCGTCTGTACCTCATTTGAGCTCAGTCACATCTTTTAGGAGCGACAGAGACCAATAGAAACAAGAATGACCAAAAAAAATTTGGAGTCATGGCCTTTGAAACCAAAACCCTAATTCTAGGTCATCTGTGCAGTTAAACCTGGCTCTGCTTCCATGCCATTCTCAGTTCTTGTGATTTTTGACATTCTTGACTTTGAGAGGATATAATATGATGCTTGAACATACATGGACCCCTTTGAAGTGATTGATGACCTTTGGAGTGGTTCAAGTGACTCTTGGATTGCTCAGATCACAAACCCTAGATGCAGATGACTTTTAACCAATGCAGTGAAGCAAATATGCAATATGAGATGCTATGATTGAACTTATGGATATGAAATGATCACAAGCCATGGTGTGAATGGGTGAGGGCAAATTTGGGGTGTTTACAGCTGCCCCTATTCAAACATGAGTTAGCTGTGCAGGATGTAAGCAACGGCTTAACAGGCAAACAAGATAACTTGTGGTTGAATACCAAAGACAGTCCAAAATTTGCACTCACAGAATGAAGAAGAAAAGGGATATAGATTGTAAAAGGAAAATAAAGTATGTATATAAAGTGAGGGCGACGGAGGACGACCGTCGAGCAGAGGACGACTGCTGGGGAAAGAACAATGACGGGGACGGCCGAGATGCTGGGGAAAATGCGGGAAATAAAGCAATGACGGGGACGGCCGAAAAGCTGGGGATAAAAGGGATTATGATGGGGACGGCCATCAAGTTCGGCTATAAGATTCTCTGGGGATTAGTAAAAATGATGGGGACGGCCATCAAGTTCATAAAGTAATGTAAACAACGATGGGGGCGATCATCGGGCTAAACTGATGAAGGACGATCATCAGGAAAAGGAAAAGAGACCACGACGGGGACGACCATCGGGTTAAAGAATAAATGAAATAATGATGAGGGACGGTCATCAGAGGTGAAGGACGATCACCTAGCAGGGGACGACTGCTCTGTTGGGGATAAGATGAGGGACGGTCATCTAAGGTGAAGGACGATCACCTGGCAGGGTACGGCTGCCGAAAATATCACGACATAGGACGAATGCCGGATAAAAGGTCGACGATGGGGACGGCCATCGGACGAGCATGATGAAGGACGATCATCAAGAGGTGAAGGACGATCACCTAGCAGGGGACGGCTGCTCTCAAGGTTTATCATGACATAGGACGAATGTCAGATAACGAGATCAACGATGGGGACGGCCATCGGATAAAATGATGAAGGACGATCATCAAAAGGTGAAGGACGATCACCTAGAAGGGTACGGCTGCTAAAAATCACGACATAGGATGAATGCCGGATAAAGGGTCGACGATGGGGATGGCCATCGGATGAGCATGATGAAGGACGATCATCAAGAGGTGAAGGACGATCACCTAGCAGGGGACGGCTGCTCTCAATATCACGACATAGGACGAATGTCGGATAGAAAAGGGGTTCTAATGAAATAGAGACTCCGCTGGGGAAAGGATGAGGGATGGTCATCCGAAGGTGAAGGACGATCACCTGGCAGGGTACGGCTGCTGAAAAGGTATCATGACATAGGACGAATGTCGGATAGAAAACAAATAGTTTGCTTTGCTGGCAACCTACTGAGGAATAGTAAACACGGACGAGTGTTCACATCCAAGAAATAAAAGGTATAGTGTTTTGACGTTGTGTATAGATTAAAGATGTGAACGAGCATCCTTAAGACTACGATACGGACGAGTATCAGGTAGAAACGAACGCTGACGCATGTTCAGAGATGATGATACGGACGAGTATCAACTGGTTAACAAGGAGCACGGACGAGTGTTGATTCTGAGGGGACTCTTCTGGGGCATAGTAGACACAGACGAGTGTCTAAATTCAAGAAGACATGAGTGTTTGACACGTGTATGGATTAAAGATGCGGACGAGCATCCCTAAGACTATGATACAGACGAGTATCAAGTAGAAACAAATGCTTGACACATGTTCTGAGATGATGATACGGACGAGCATCAACTGGTTAACAAAGAACAAGGACGAGTGTTGAATCTGAGGGGATATGAGTGGTATATACAAGGTACGGACGAGTATTTGTATGAGTGAAATAAGTATGAGTGTTTAACCTACTGGGGAGAGTGACACGGACGAGTGTCAAAAGAGAGAAAAGTATAATATAAACAAGTGTATGTTTTACAAAGTGTTTAGGCAACTGTGCTGGGGAAGGTGACATGGTCGGGTGTCAGGGAATCTGTATAAAGATGTATCTGTGAGTGCAAAGAGGAAGCTTTGGCTTTCTACTGGGGATATGACACGGAAGGGTGCCAAGAAGTATATGTAATAAGTGTCTGCTTGTAAAGAAGGCTCGGGTGACTTTAATGGGGAATCATGACACGGACGGGTGCCAAAAGGAGTGTGTATTTGTATTTATGAGTGTATGGCGAATGCTTTAGCTTTAGCTCTCTGCTGGGGATATGACACGGACGGGTGTCAGGAAGCATCTGTATCTTTAGGGAAAGTGCCTGGGCTCTCTGCCGGGGATATGGGGAGTCTTTTGCTGTATGAATTATCGGTATTTACAAGTGTTTGATTCAGAATATGGCTTATGGTTATACAATATGTTTGATTTTTTTCGTAATGCTCCGTTTTAGACGGAATGCTACGCTTTGTGGGAGAACATGATGCGAATGCTATGATTATGCGAAGATACGATCCGGGATCCGGGTCACGGTGCTGCGAAGATCTCTGGTTGATCTGCTTGAAATGGACATCCCAGCTGGGAGTATATGATTCTGCTTGGGGATATAGGTCACTGATAGACCCATCCTTGGTGATGAGGGACCCAGCTAGGGTTTGTAGAAGCTTTCTTTACTCTGTTGTGAGATCTTCAGACGTTGCTCTTCTGAATAGAGGCTGAAGCTCTGTGGGGGGATGGTTCCCTGGCTTTTGTACTTGGCTGAGGAGGAAGCAAATGGCAACTCGACTGGGGAGAAACAATGAATGGCAAATCAGCTGGGGAGAAAGCAACTTTGGTGCTAAGACTGAGTAGATAATGATTTGCCAGCTTGCTGGGATGAAGCTTTCATGTCCCATGTTGTGCTTTGAATGCCCGCAATCCTGAAAAGACAGAGAAATGCACAAGTAATCCCGAGGTATCCCTTACCGGATTCCATCATAGGAGTTTAAACACCCCCGGGAGTAAGTATATTTCCTGCAAGCACGTGTTTTAAGAGAAACATCTATATTTATGCAATCAGTATCTTAAGGACATCAGACATTTTGCAAATGAAAATAAAATGTACGAGACAAAACATGACTGAAAATCTGATTTTATTGATTTATATGCCCTGAATTGGCGAGATACAGTCAGAGAAACAGATCCCCTAAAATGAGGAGGTTGTTACAAATTGAGAAATAAAAGTGTTGGCAATGTTGACGACGCTTCAAGGAGCTCCCCTTTGCTATGGCTCGTATGACATTTGACGTTCTTCTCGTCTTGCTTTCTGAAGAAGGCCGATTCTGACCGGCGCTTGAATCTTTTTGAAGCTTACCAAGTTGTAAGTAATACAGACGAATTCAAAGTACAGTTGTTCGCTTACTCCCTTGTTTTTGCATGGATCGCCCTTTCGGGTTTTCAATCCATCGGGATACCCATTTTTGCCTGAGTTGTCCAATGCGGCTTTTCAACTCAGCGGGTGTACATTTTTATTTATTTCCCTAATTTTTGCCCGAGTCTTTTATTCTGTTTTTGACTCCCCGGGATGCCCTATTTTTTCCTGGACTTTCATTCTGTTTTTATGTCCAGCGGGTCATTTTCATGCGAAGTATTTTTTAACTGCATCTGAATTCACAGGGGACAGGAAGTCTTCACCATCCATAGTACTAAGCATGAGTGCTCCACCGGAGAAAACTTTCTTTACTACGAATGGTCCTTCATAGTTCGGAGTCCACTTGCCCCTGTGGTCTGTATGAGGAGGGAGGAGTCTTTTCAGCACAAGATCTCCTACTTGGTATTCTCGGAGCCTGACTTTCTGATCGAAGGCTTTCTTCATCCTTTTCTGATATAAAAGCCCATGACAGATTGCAGCTAATCTCTTTTCTTCAATCAGGCTCAGTTGCTCGTATCGGGATCGGACCCATTCTGCTTCGTTCAGCTTAACATCCATCAATACTCGCAAGGAGGGTAATTCAACTTCAACAGGTAGGACTGCCTCCATACCATACACAAGCTGATACGGTGTTGCCCCAGTGGATGTTCTGATTGACGTACGATACCCATGCAAGGCAAATGGTAGCATTTCATGCCAGTCTTTATAGGTAACCACCATCTTCTGCACAATCTTCTTGATGTTCTTGTTTGCTGCCTCAACAGCGCCATTCATCTTTGGCCTGTAAGGAGAAGAATTGTGGTGTTGGATCTTGAAGTCCCGGCACAGTTTTGCCATCATTTTGTTGTTTAAGTTGGAACCATTATCGGGAATGATTCGCTCGGGAACTCCGTATCGACAGATGATATCCCTCTTCAGAAATCGGGCTACCACTTGCCTTGTAACATTCGCATATGAAGCTGCTTCGACCCACTTGGTGAAATAGTCAATAGCAACCAGGATGAATCTGTGGCCGTTTGAAGCAGTCGGTTCAATCTTGCCAATCATATCAATGCCCCACATGGCAAAGGGCCAGGGTGAAGACATCACATTCAAAGGATTTGGAGGCACATGCACTTTATCTGCATAAATCTGGCATTTATGGCATTTTCTGGCGTAGGCACAACAGTCGGCATCCATTGTGATCCAATAATAGCCTGATCTTAGCAACTTTTTGGCCATGGCATGCCCTCCCGCATGGGTACCAAAGGATCCTTCGTGCACCTCGTGCATTAACAGGTCTGCTTCTGTTCTATCGACACATCTGAGGAGTACCATATCAAAGTTTCTCTTGTACAGGGAACCGTCGGTATTCAGGAAGAAACTACTAGCAAGCCTTCTTAAATTCTTCTTATCATTGGAAGATGCCCCAGGTGGGTATGTCTGATCCTCCAAGAAGCACTTAATGTCATGGAACCAAGGCTTGTCATCTTTAACAATATCTGCTGCAAATACATACGCTGGTCTGTCAAGTCTGGACACTGAAATCCGAGGTACAAAGTTGGCAGCTTGAACTTTGATCATGGATGAAATGGTAGCAAGAGCATCTGCAAATTGATTCTCGTCCCGAGGGATATACTCAAGCTTGACCGTTGTGAAGAAAGTCAATAACCTCCTTGTATAATCCCTGTAAGGTATCAGATGATCCTGGTGCGTGTACCATTTGCCATTGGTTTGATTAACTACCAGAGCTGAATCTCCGAACACAGTCAAAGTCTTGATCTTGAGGTCAATGGCTTCCTCGAGACCCATAATACAAGCTTCGTATTCAGCTTCGTTGTTAGTGCAGTTAAAGGTGAGCTTTGCCGAGAAAGGCATGTGAACTCCCTTAGGTGTAATGAGTACTGCACCAACACCACGACCATTCATATTAACAGCCCCATCAAACATCATAGTCCATTCTTCTTCCGGGTCAGGCCCTTCAGTGTGAACAGGCTCTTCATGATCTTTTTCTTTTATGAACATGATGTCCTCATCAGGGAAGTCAAATCTCATAGGCTGGTAATCATCAATGGGTTGCTCAGCAAGGTAATCAGACAACACACTGCCCTTAATGGCTTTTTGGGATGTGTATTGGATGTCATATTCTGTGAGGATCATTTTCCATCTTGCAACCCGTCCGGTAAGTGCTGGCTTCTCAAATATGTACTTGACTGGGTCCATCTTTGATATCAACAAGGTAGTGTGGGTCAACATATACTGCCTTAGTCGGCGAGCAGCCCACGCTAAAGCACAGCAAGTTTTCTCGAGCAGTGAATAACGTTGTTCACAGTCGGTAAACTTTTTGCTTAGGTATTATATTGCATACTCTTTTCGACCAGACTCGTCATGCTGACCCAGCACACACCCCATTGACTCTTCTAATACCGTCAAGTACATTATCAGAGGTCTTCCTTCAACTGGAGGCATAAGGATTGGAGGCTCTTGTAAGTATTCCTTGATTTTGTCAAAGGCCCTTTGGCAGTCTTCGTTCCACCTGACCGTTTGTTCTTTTCTTAACAGCTTAAACAAAGGTTCACAGGTTGCTGTAAGGTGAGATATGAACCGTGAAATGTAGTTCAATCTTCCTAAGAACCCCCGAACTTCTTTCTCTGTCTTCGGTGCAGGCATTTCTTGAATGGCTTTGACTTTATCAGGGTCAACTTCAATCCCTTTCTCACTTACAATAAATCCCAGCAGCTTACCAGATCGCACCCCGAATGTGCACTTGTTGGGGTTCAGCTTCAGTTGGTACTTCCTCAGACGCTTGAATAACTTCAACAAATTTACCAGGTGGTCTTCTTCTGTGAGGGACTTGGCAATCATGTCATCCACATAACATTCAATTTCTTTATGGATCATGTCATGGAATAATGTCACCATAGCCCGTTGATATGTTGCACCAGCATTCTTCAGTCCGAATGGCATCACCTTGTAACAGAACGTGCCCCAGGGTGTGATAAAAGTTGTCTTCTCCATGTCTTTAGGTGACATTTTGATCTGATTGTATCCTAAAAATCCGTCCATGAAGGAGAACACCGAGAACTGAGCCGTATTATCAACCAATACATCAATGTGAGGTAAAGGGAAATCATCTTTTGGGCTGGCTCTGTTCAGATCCCGGTAATCCACACACATCCTTACCTTGCCGTCTTTCTTTGGCACAGGCACAATATTAGCAACCCACGGCGGATAGCTAGTCACAGCAAGGAACCCGGCGTCCCATTGCTTTTGCACCTCTTCTTTGATCTTCATTGCCATGTCTGGGCGAGTACGGCGCAGTTTCTGTTTAACCGGTGGGCAATCTTCTCTCAAAGGCAGCTTGTGCATAACAATATCGGTGTCCAACCCTGGCATATCCTTATAAGACCAAGCAAACACATCCACATATTCACGAAGCAGGTCAATCAGTTGTTCCTTTACTGAGTTTTGTAAGCAGGCCCCGATCTTAACCTCTTTCACATCTTCATCCGTACCAAGATTAATCGTTTCGACCTCCTCCTGATGAGGAGTGATAACCTTCTCCTCTTGCCTTAACAACCTGGCTAGCTCTTCAGGAAGCTCATAATCTTCTTCAACCCCTTCATCAGCTTGATTGATTGGATTGTGAAAGTCATACGAAGCCATAGCTGTGCTGTTGTCGGTGCAGTCTGAAAGGCACTCTCTGCAAGGGTTTAGATTGTTCATTTTAGTGATTGATTTTAATCTTGTTTAGAAAAGTGAAATAAAGTTGTCATTTTGAAAACATTGCCATTTTATTTTTGTACAAAAAGAAAAATGAAAAACAGTGAGCGGAAAAGGAAAAGACTCATTTGCAAAAGATGTCCGATATTCATTGATTGATCTGTTTGCACAAAATTACAGATGGCCCGATTACAAAATGAGTCTTGTCATCTTGAGCAAGATGCAAGACTTTATGCATGCTTAAAATATACAGGAAATAATAATTACTCTGCAGGAGTAACCCTTATAATTTCCTGGGAAGACCAGTTTGAGATATGGCTCCCCGGGATCCTTGGACGTATCCAGCTCTCCAGGTTGCGCTCATCTTCCGACTCATCTTCCAAGTTGTTCACTGCATCTGGGGTGAGCATCCCCCCACTGACAAAACTGGGCTTCTTAGCAGCCTCTGATTGATCTAGTTGAGTTGGTTTGTAACCCAACCCAAATTTGTCCTCCTTCTTCTCCACGGGCAGTAACTTGCCCCAGCCTTGGGCAGTCCCCTCTTTAACAACCTTTCTGGCTTGCTGATAAGACGTCATGGAGGTTCCAAGTACAGCAGATGCTTCATTTATGTTCAGGGCCTCAAACCCCTGGCTCATAGTTTCATGGATCTCTCCATCCATCTCAATGTATTTGTATGTAGCCAGATGGCTAACAAAGATATCTTCTTCCCCACAGATAGTGATGATCTGACCCTCCCACTCGAATTTCAGCTTCTGGTGAAGGGTAGACGTAACAGCGCCAGCGGCATGGATCCAAGGTCTACCCAACAAACAGCTGTAGGCCGGCTGAATGTCCATCACATAGAAGGTAATTTTGAAGGTCTGCGGGCCAATCATCACAGGCAGATCAATCTCCCCTAGCACTGATCTTTTAGAGCCATCGAAAGCTCTCACCACTAAATTACTCGGGCGCAGTGCCAAGCCATCATATTCTAGCTTCACCAAGGCTTTCTTTGGTAGAACATTGAGTGAAGACCCAGTGTCCACCAGTACGTGGGATAGAACAGCACCCTTGCATTCTAGAGTGATGTGTAACGCCTTGTTGTGGTTATGTCCCTCAGTTGTTAAATCAGTATTGGTAAAACCCAATCCATGGCTGGTATTGACATTTGATACCACGGTTTCCAGCTGATTAACAGTGATCTCCTCTGGCACGTATGCTGCGTGCAAAACTTTCAGTAATGCATTCCTGTGAGCTTCTGAACACATTAGCAGGGATAATATGGAGATCTTTGAGGGAGTTTGGTGAAGCTGATCCACCACCTTGTAGTCACTTCTCTTTATAATTCTCATAAACTCGTCTACATCTTGCTCAAAAGATGTCTTCTGAGTTTCTTTGACAGCTAGCTCTTCAAATACCACACTCTTTCCTTTTGCTTTGGCAGCAGCTTCTGCTTCAGCATTAGGTCTTTGAGTTTGTGAGGCAAAAAGGCGTCCGCTTCTGGTGAAGCCTCCGCCTCCCCCAACATTATCAATCTGTGGAGAGGAAGTTGAAGAGTCCAAAGTGATTTTCTCCCCGTTGCAGTAAAAGTCAGAGCCATAATGCCAAGGGATGGCATTACTGCTTTCATATGGGACGGGTCCAGGCACCGTGATGGTAACTGGACTGACTGCCGCAGAGGAGGGTGCTGAAATGGTGTGCAGATCGTAGTAGATGGTGACTGGTGACCTGGCAGGAGATGCCACTGTTTGTTGTTGAAAGTTGTTATTTGGAGGAACATATGCTGGATCATAATAAATAGTGACTGCTGAGATGTCTGTTGGCGTTGTAGAAGATTCTGCTGAATGAAGGGGTGCTGATGTTGTAGAAGAGATGGTTGTTGATATCTGATTTGTTGAAGTGATGGATGAAGCCATTGTTGATGATATTGATGAATTGGTTGGAATGATCGTTGTTGCAGTTGTAGAAGAGTCAGGAATTGTTGTCAAAGGGATTGCTGGATTTGTAGGAGCTGATGTTGTGATCTGAAGGATACCACTTTTGATAAGATCATCTATGCCGCTTCTCAAGTTATCACACCCATTGACCGAAATGTTGCAATAACCACAACCGAGCTCACACCCGGGGAACATCTGGCATTCTAGGAGCTGAGCCTTAATTTCTACCAGAGGTGTCCGAATCTGCCCAACACTGGTGATTAAGAAAGATGGCTTATCTTCCTCAATAGCATTAATTCTTGGTCCTCCATGATTGGGCATGGGATTCTTGTTGACATTTGGCGGGGGTGCAAAGTTGAGAGCTTTGGAATCCACTAGATCCTGTACTTTCATTTGTAAAGCCCTGCATTTCTCAGTACTGTGGCCAGGTGCATTGGAGTGAAAAGCGCACCGGGCGTTGGCATCATAATTTCTTGGAAGACTGGAAGGATCTGGAGGTGCCAATGTTCTTAGCTCAACCAGGTTGAGTTTCAGTAGTTGCGGCAATAAAGCGGCATAAGGCATAGGGATAGGGTCAATCACCCTATTTGCCTGAGATGGTCTTTGCTGAAAGGGTCTTTGCTGTTGATTGTTGTTGTTGTTGTTGTAGTTTCTTTGTGGCGGATACTAAACTTGATGCTGATAGTGGGGTTGTTGTTGTGGTTGATATGTTGGTTGCTGAGGAATTGGAGCTGGAATTGTGACAGCTGCTATTGATCTGTGGACATACTGAGGCCTGCCCCTGTTGGCATAAATGGCATTGGTCTCACCAGTTCTTCTAGGTCCCACAAAAGGCTTTCTGGGATTACTTGACGAGCTTGCACCATTATCAGAAATTTTGCCCATCTTTAATAGGCTTTCAATTCTTTCTCCAGCTATGACTACGTCAGCGAAGCTGGTGGAAGAAAAGGCAGCTAGCCTGTCAATATATGTCCCTTGGAGGGTGTTCATAAACATGTCGGCCATTTCTCTTTCCGACATGGGTGGTTGGACAGCAGCAGCAAGCTGTCTCCACCTTTGGGCATATTCCCTGAAGCTTTCTCTGGAGGATTGAGACATTCCCATCAGAAGGGTTCTGTTAGGAGCCATATCTAGATTGTATTGGTATTGTCTGATAAAAGCCTCGGCCAGGTCCTTCCAGCATCTGATAGTAGCTCTGGTCAAGTGAGAGTACCACTCTCTTGAAGCCCCAGTCAAACTATCTTCAAAATAAAACATCCACAGTTTTTCATCCATGGTGTATGCCTTAAGCCTCCCCAGAAAGGACTGCAAATGAGTTCGTGGACAGGAAGTTCCGTTGTACTTCTCGAAGCACGGGGGTTTAAACTTATGAGGAATCCTTACCCCATCCACTAACCCCATGTCCATGACATCAAAACCCAAGGAGTTTTGAGACTCCAGAGATCTCAATTTCTCAGCAATTTCATCAAGCCTCCTATCGTAGGCTTCATCCCCAGCTCCCATTACAGTGAATTGATCCTCTTGGGGGTCTTCCTGTAAGACTCTGCCTGCAGTAGCATTCCCTTGCACATTAGTAGGGATGTTGATCTCTGGATGAAGATGAGGCCCATATACTGGTGGGTTAACATGAGGCTGAACCCTCTCATTGTTACTTGTTCCTCCAGTCCCTAGGTGGGGTTCTTCCGGGGTCTGCCTTTCTACCAATGCCCTCAATCTTTCTTGGCTTTGAGCCAAGCCATTCATTACTTCCATGAACTGGGTCATTTGGTTTCTCATCTCCAGCCTTTCGTTAACCATCTGGGTCCTGACCTCTGTCAGCTCTTGCTGTACTTGATCCATCTGGATACCAGGAAGGTTGTTGCGAGTAGGATATCTATGTGGACGGTTGAGAGGGAACACCCGACGGCAAGCAATAATTCCTGAATCACAACAGAGTTAGTAACAAACAAAACAAGGACCTACAAAACAAAGCAAAAGTTAGTATGCAATGCAGTATGCTTATTTGTTTCCAAGGTATCCGGCTTGGCATTTGGTTTTGACCTTTCCAGACCCTGAGGAAGATGCTTTGATGTTGCTTGAGAAGAGGGAACTCACTGAATCAAACTAACAAATATATTACAAATAGTGAATCATACATAGTTTGTTTTTACAACATATGCCCCTGGGGGACCAAAATACAACACAAAAAGAAAAGTACATGAAATGGAAATGGCAACAAGCAAATAAGTCAAACATCTAAACCAAACTCATCCTCCTTAACTTCCTTCAAAAGTGCTTCAGTTACAGGACCAGCCGGATGCTCTGTAATGCTTCTGATGAGAAGGTTCCTGGTGGTAATAGCAGCAGTCAGCTTCTTGTGTCTGTCTTGGTCCTTTGACCTCTTCACACCAGCCCTAAGCTTCAATTCTAAGATTTCCCTCTGGGCTGCTAACAGGGCCTCCTGTTGCTTCTTTTCATTTGCCTCCAACTGCTCAATTCTGTCCTGAGTTCTCTTATCTTCTTGAGTGCGAGCTTCAGTAATTCTGACCCACCTAGCTTGACTTTCTTTTAGATAAAGATCAGTCCTAGCCTTCTGAAACTGGGCCTCTTTACAGGCATTCTTCAAAATTTGCTCTCCTGCTCTTGATTTCTTGATGTAGCCTTCTGCTTTCTCAATCCTGGCTAGATGCTCCACCTTAAGCTTTTCTAACCTCTCAATGTCTAGACGACCATCACTCCTCTCCCAGAGGGTCTTCTGCAGAGCTTGAGTCAGATTCTCATTCCTCTCTTTCAGTTTCTCAAATTCCTCTAGGCTGACAGTAGCTGGAGGGGGTGTTGTGGATGGTCCAGGTGCATCCTCAACGGTGAAAGGCATCCCAGAAATCTGAGCCCTAGCATGAGACCATTCATAATACTGTGCTGAAGCCACATTGTTGCATTTCCCAAGAATGGCCATCCCTTTGGTCTGGATGTTGTCCCAAGCCCAGGATGTTTGTCTGACAACAGCTAGATTAGGTTTTATCTCACAATACAGGGTTTCAGCCAAGTCTTGCACTTTAGGAGGGTGAACCAGGGCATAGCCCAATTGTCTCTTAAACAACAAAGGATTGTAGTTGATGCAACCCTTTACTCCTATCAGAGGTACATTGGGAAACTGTCCACAACTGGTAATTATATCCCTTCCTTTGGTGCTCTGGGTACACCACCTGATGTCATCTGAGGTCAAAGCAGTGAGTCTTCTAGCCCAGTTCTTCTGTTGGTGAGGGTTCAGGAAAGCATCAGTCTTGGGTAAGTGTTTGAGCAGCCAGGTATGAAATAGAGGAGCACAGCATCTCACCAATCTCCCTCTCTGCTTCTCATTCCTTTGGTGAACAGAATAGTAGAAGTCTCCCAGCAAGGTGGGCACTGGGTTCCTCAAAAGGAAGAGGTGGATAGCATTCTTGCTAATAAACTTGGGCTCATCTGCAAAAAGTATAACCCCATATATACTGAGGGCTAACAATGCACAAACTGCCTTCCATTCTCCCAAGGAGGCCTTCAGGATGGCCTGAGAAGTGAGAAAATCCAAATGTAGGCCAGGAATTCCAGCCTTTGTAGTCATGTTTTGCTCAATCAGAACATGTTCCAAATACAGTGCCTTTGCCACTTCTTCATTACTGGGAGAGGCCATCTCTGGGTTGAAGGGGATACCACCCCTGACAGGTACTCCAATCAGTGATGAAAACTCCTCCAACAGAGGTCCCAACTGAAAATCCTGAAAAGTGAAGCATCTCAAAGGAGGATCATAGAACTGTAAGCAAGTGTGAATCAAACTCCTCTGAGAAGGGTCCAAGTCCATAACCATATCAAGGATGCCTCCATAATGTTCTCTGAATAGTGGGATATGGTCTGGAGTAATGAGTGCCTGGACCTGTCTGATGCCAGTCAGCACAGGCTCAAAGAAATGATATGAAATGTTGCTCTTCTTAGGTGCCATAACTGCTGATGAAGAGCTGAAACAAATGCTGATGATGATGACTGATACTGGTGATAAGCCACTGACAAGCTGAGACTGGTAATAACAGTAGCTGAAGCAGGCAACTGATGAAGATGGTTGAAGCAGATAGCTGATGAACAGGGGTCTATGCAGATGAAAGGGGTCAAAACCAAGCCAAATGTGATATGGATACCCTGAAAAACAAATAGACAAATGTTAAATGATGCAATGATGATGTATGCAAATATTATGCAAGGGTTTGTGATCAAGCTGGATCTGATTACTGCCTTGATATAAGTCCATGTATGTTTTAAGAAGTCCAGATGGAGGTTGAGAAGTCCAGTAACCAAGGTAGGGGACTCAAATAAAGAGTCACATGTCCAGGGTTAAATCACAAGAACTGTCCAAAGTGAAGCATTCTTAAACAAAACAAGTATCAGGGTATGGTGTGGCAAAGGGTTCCTGCAAACCTGTAAACAGCCCCAACCCCCTCACAGGTGGTGTTCTAAAACAAGGATCCTCATACTTGGATCAGTTATGAGAAGTGTAAACACTTCTAACCCGGAGGTACAGTGTTTACAATAACCATAAGAGATCCTCCTCTAATTCACCTCAGTTTCTGAAGGTCATAATAAAGGTCATCCAGACTTAGCAGGCTTCCCAGATAGCCCTAGCACTACAGGAAATCTGTAGCACAGAGTTCTCAAGAAGAAACCCATATCTGAACCGTGTTTCATATTCCCGCACCAGACCGAAATGGAATGGGAAAGAACATGAACCACTCTAGCCTAGGTGTCACTCAGGTCCCAGGTATAGGACCTTAAACTCTCAATAGAACCCCACCCACCAAAGCAAAACCAGATCCAGCCAGATAACAGTATGACAGTATGATATATGTAAAGCTGTAAAGAAAGCAATAAATAATTGTACATAAAGCAGTAAATAAAACAAATATACAAACACAATTAGCACATAACACCCCAGTAAACATAAATCAAACAAGCGTTAGGAGGAACCCACAAAAAGAACCAGAAGCCCTGGTTACAGTATAAGGTTCCCCAGCAGAGTCGCCAAGTTGTCGCTCCCACCTGATGACAACCGGTGCCAAGAGGGGTACAGACGCGAACGATCGGCGAAAAGAGGATGTGAGAACACACAGGAGTGAACTCACAAGAAAAGAAAAGAGTCGTCAGCTAGGCATTTTTATCCCGGAGGAAAGGTAATGCTGCATAAACCT
Organism: Lathyrus aphaca; assembly: GCA_963966055.1. Lineage (NCBI taxonomy): Eukaryota > Viridiplantae > Streptophyta > Magnoliopsida > Fabales > Fabaceae > Lathyrus > Lathyrus aphaca. The sequence goes on from OZ014523.1 coordinate 279,686,390, forward strand.
GAGAAAAGATGGACAAGACGGTTGCGAACCAGAGAGACTGAGAAAGGGGGTTGGTTACAACCTGGGAAGGTATTAGCACCCAGATTGTTCGCCGTACTCGACGGGATCCACGCTTAAAAGATTTGTGTTTTAAAGGGGTAGTGTCAGTGCAATCTGTGTATAAAAGAACTGGAAAAGGATGTACAGGTGTCAGTGTAAAAAAGTGTAGTGTGTAAATGAAGTGTCAGTGTAAAGACAGAGTGAAATGCTCATAATAATGAGGATAAAGAATAAGGCTAGGAAGAGGGGGGATATACAGAGACTTTTGTTCGATAACTGTTAAGTTATGCCTACGTATCCTCTCGTGCAATGAGGAAGTCAGAACACCGTAGTTCGACCCAAAAAGACTGAAAGATGAATTGACTTGTGAACTGCTTGCTTGTCTATGCTCAAGTGTATGACCTGTCTGGCTCAGGTGCAAACTGTCTTGCATTAGACGGAAGAAGCAAGTTCTCGTTTGTGAGTGATTGAGGTGAGAAAAGAATCCCGGAGGAGACGATTATTGTTTGTTTTTTTGTGTTTTCAGTCTTTTATTGCTTTTGGATGTTTGTCACAAGTTAATGAGCTTAAGCCTAAACCAATGGGTTTAGCAAACTCATCACATCTTCCCTCTGATTAGGGGTAATGAGAATACCTTAAGTGTGAAGTCAGGGTCTCACACTTAATCACCATGATGTAGGATTAAGATCATTAACCTACTTGTGATTATTTAGATGTTTTTGTTGTTTTTGTTTAGTGTTGAGTAATGAGACTAAGCCATAATCAGGGATTAAACAGACTCATTACACCATCCTAATAGAAGGAAAATAGATGAGAATGTTTAAGCTGGGGAAGACTCCTCAACTTAATCCATGATTAGGGATTAATCTCATGACAAAACAAAGCCTTTATTAAGTGGATTTTAGTTGATTATATGATGAAGAGGTGATTTTTAGGGTTTGTAAGACAACTTGAGGGGGACTTGTCCATTAACACTAGGGTTAGTCCTTCTTAACCAATTAAGGAAGAATTAGAACCCCTAATGCAAGGCCCAAGTTACAAGCTTGATGTCTTGGTGATCATTAAGTGAATTGATTAGAGGACTTAAACACATTAAGGGTTTAACACTTAGGATTAAAGTTATACACTCCATCCTAATAGAAGGATGCAGGCATAAGCTTAATCACAAAGCCTTAAAACCTTTAGGGTTTAGTCCCTGATTATGAGATGAGAAGAGAAGACTCAAAGATGACACAAAGGTAAAAGCTAAGTGGGGGACTAATCAAACCCTAATTGTTATCATGCTTGGTCATTCCTAGGGTTTGTGAGGTTTTCAAGAAAGATCTTCAAAGAACCACCAGGAGAGAAGCAGATGAAAGGAGCAAAGAGAAGCAAAACAACTTGCTTCACTTAAGAAGTCAAGTTGCTTGAAGAAAGAAAGTAAGATGAACAAGAAAGAGCAAGATCAATCCAAACACATAAAAAAATGCAGCCATGGTGCATAAGAGAGATGAAAAGAGATTGTGAGAAGTGAAGGCAAATTCACTTCTCAAACAACTTACCACCTGAAAAGTTAGTGAAAGAAATGAAATGCAATGCAAATGGAATGCAATGTGATGATGCCAACCAAAACCAGAAGCATGAGTATGATGTGAATGATGCTAAGAGATGATGCAAACATGAAACAAGGCATTAGAATGATCATACAAACATATGGAATGCAAAAGAAACATGTTTAGAACCATGAACATACATGAAAAGTTATGAAATGCAAATGACATACAACATGGCCAATGAAAGATGCAATGATCACACATGATTCTAACATGTGCTAAGATGTATTATGAATCAAAGGAATGCATAAAATTTCATGGCAAGTCATGGTATGCAAGCAAATGGAAGATGGATGCAAAAAAAAGCCCAAATTAGGGTTCATGATCAATGCACAAAACAAAATTCAAAACCAGAAGCAAACATCATGATAAAAATTTGAAAATGCATTCAAAGGAACCCTAAACCTATACAAACTCATTTCCCAAAGGGGAGGATCCAATTCTTAACCTAGTGTAAGTTATGAATTTCCTAAGATTTCTAGGGTTTTAAGGTACCTTGTCAAGAAAAATGTCAAACAAATTGAAAATGCAATATCAATTCAAGCCAATTTAATCCTATAAACTACATGATATGTAAGATGCAATGCAAGAAAAATCATTGTCCAACTCTCAATGGTTAGGCAGAAATGAATTTTTGAAGTTTGAATCAAAATAATGCCTTAAAATGAAATTAAATCCATTGAAAATTGTCAAAAGGCATCAAGAACAAAAAATAAATTTGGTTTGAGGGTTGGACAATGTTTCTAAATGATTTTAAATGTTTCATGAATTTTTTTGTGATTTTTAAATACTTAAAAGTATTTTTAATTAATTAATTCTCATTAATCAATTAAAAATAAACTTTTAAATGATTTAAAAATATTTTTCAATGCAAAAAATAAAAATAAAAATATTTTTTGTTTCTGAAAATTAATAAAAGGTTGAATAAAAATTTTCAGAATTTTTCAAAGTGTTTTGCTATTTTTAAATAAATGTACAAAAGAAATGAAATTAAATGAAAATAAAATTGAATTTAAACTGAAAATGGGAAAGTATGCAAATCAAAGGGCCAGGATTCAAACTGGGAAACGCGCGAATTGACTAGGCGCGCATCTGGACGGTCAGCATTCAAATTTTCGTAATTAAGACTAAACCCTAATTAACTAACCCTAATCACTTTCAGATGACCGGAACTGTGTTCTAGTCATCTTCTCCGGCGAGCACCTCACCCTATCTCCCTCAATATGCAACCCCAAGACCCCTAAAGCTCCAGAAATGATCCTCTCCTCATCCCCAACAAGAATCAAACATCAAAACTCATTTATGCAAACTCAAAATCATGAATCGAAGCAAAACGGAAAGTATGGCAAGAATTTCAGAAGATCAATACATGCTTAATACTTGACTATTTTCAAAAGTAAACACATCAGCATCATCAGTGAATCATGGAGAATCAATTAGTAACTTAAAAACACGTTTCTGGAAAAATTGTTCTTGATGATACCTGAACTGAAGCTTTCGAAAATGGTGCTTCCTGGCCAGTTCTTTGCTTCAAACAAGCTCCAATGATCCTCCCCAGAAGTTTGTGATGCTTGGCTGGAGTTTATATGGCCTTAAAATGAAAATGGTAGAGATTCAGTTTGTGAAGTGTGGAAATCGTGTTTTTGATTCAGGGCTTTTTAGGACAAGGTGATGGTTGGGAAATTATCAGTGGATCATGGTGAGTTGTTCTGTGGAATTTGTTTGAAGGTTTGTGGCTTATGTGATGAGTTTCGAAGGAAAATGCTAAGAGGGAGGTTTTTGTGAATCCTGTCTTGTGGGAGGTTTCAGCCTTGTGTGTCTTATGAGAATGAAGCCTTGGGATGTGTTTGTAAAGTCTGGATTGGGCAGAGAGTGGTTGTGTCACTGTGGGATTGGTATGGCTTCAAGTTGCAAAAAGTCAAGAAGTTGTACTTGGAGGTATGGGCAAGTGGAAGGCTGAGATAGGGGCATGGTTGAGTTCAGCAAGGATCAAGGAATGCTTTTGGATCAGATTTTGTGAACTGAGGCAAGTGGATGAGAAGTTTTGATCCCTTTTGCAAATTGTCACAACTTTGGCCCCTTTTGTAATTCTTGAAGTTTAGGGCATGGAACTTAAGAAATTCTTGGGCCAATCTGAATTTTAAGTCATGCATGGTGTTTGTGTAAAGGTTAGACATCAATTAGAAGTCACAAATTGCCTTGGTACAAGAATTTGCAAGTTTCCCTCTTTGGTGCATAACTTGAAATTATGTGATTTTTCCCAACTTTGACAAGCCATAACTTTTGATCCAAAATGAATTAGGTCATGTTATTGTACTTTTTGAAAAGGGAATGATCCATTCTACAACTTTCATGACCAAAGTTTTTCCATTTGAAGCATTTTTGAATCAAAAAGCAAGGGTTGAAAAAGTTTCCCAAAATGGCAATTTTCATTATAAGTCAACTTTCCCAAAAAGTCAACTTTGCAAATAGCTTGAAATTATTCAATTTTGTGAACTTATAACATCTTCTATGATCAAATAAATATCATACACAATCAAAAATGATGAAGAACACCCTTTGGTTGGGTCATTGGGGGCCTCAGATGCCCTGATTTTGCACTGACTTGCTCAAAAAAGTCAACTCTTGATCAGATGACTTCCCCATTGAATTTCTTCATGAAAATTGAAATGCATGGTCCCTATACCATATAGATACCAATAGAAACAAGAATGACCAAAAAAAATTTGGAGTCATTGCCTTTGAAACCAAAACCCTAATTCTAGGTCATCTGTGCAGTTAAACCTGGCTCTGCTTCCATGCCATTCTCAGTTCTTTTGATTTTTGACATTCTTGACTTTGAGAGGATATAATATGATGCTTGAACATACATGGACCCCTTTGAAGTGATTGATGACCTTTGGAGTGGTTCAAGTGACTCTTAGATTGCTCAGATCACAAACCCTAGATGCAGATGACTTTGAACCAATGCAGTGAAGCAAATATGCAATATGAGATGCTATGATTGAACTTATGCATATGAAATGATCACAAGCCATGGTGTGAATGGGTGAGGGCAAATTTGGGGTGTTTACAGAATGTCATTCATCTCTTCCTTTTGAGAAACCCAGTACCCACATTGCTGGGGGATTTCTATTATTTTGTTCACCAAAGAAATGAGAAACAGAGAGGGAAGTTGGTGAGATGCTGTGCTCCTCTATTTCACACTTGGCTGCTCAAACACTTACCCAAGACTGATGCCTTCCTGAACCCTCACCAACAGAAGAATTGGGCTAAGAGACTTATTGCTTTGACTTCAGATGACATCAGATGGTGTACCCAGAGCACCAAAGGCAGGGACATAATTACTAGCTGTGGGCAGTACCCCAATGTACCTCTAATAGGAGTGAAGGGTTGCATCAACTACAATCCTTTGCTGTTTAAAAGACAATTGGGCTATGCTTTGGTCCACCCTCCTAGAGTGCAAGACTTGGCTGAAACCCTGTATTGTGAGATAAAACCTAATCTAGCTGCTGTCAGACAAGCATCCTGGGCTTGGGACAACATCCAGACTAAAGGGATGGCCATTCTTGGAAGATGCAATAATGTGGCTTCAGCTCAGTATTATGAATGGTCTCATGCTAGAGCTCAGATTTCTGGAATGCCCTTCACCATTGAGGATGCACCTGGACCATCCACAGTACCACCTCCAGCCACTGTCAGCCTGGAAGAATTTAAGAAGTTGAAGGAAAGAAATGAGAATCTGTCTCAAGCTCTGAAGAAGACCCTCTGGGAGAGGAGTGATGGTCGTCTAGACATTGAGAGATTGGAGAAACTCAGGGTGGAGCATCTTGCCAAGATTGAGAAAGCAGAGGACTACATCAAGAAATCAAGAGCTGGAGAGCAAATATTGATGAATGCATGTAAAGAGGCCCAGTTTCAGAAGGCTAGGACTGATCTCGATCTGGAGGAAAGTCAAGCTTGGTGGGTCAGGATCACTGAAGCTCGCACTCAGGAAGATAAGAGAACTCAAGCCAGGATTGAGTAGTTGGAAGCCAATGAGAAGAAGCAACAGGAGGCTTTGCTGGCAGCCCAGAAGGAGATTTCAGAATTGAAGCTTAGGGCTAGTGTGAAGAGGTCAAAGGACCAGGACAGACACAAGAAGCTGACCACTGCTATTGCCACCAGAAACCTTCTTATCAGGAACATCACAGAGCATCCGGCTGGTCCTGTAACCGAAGCACTTTTGAAGGAGGTCAAGGAGGATGAGTTTGGCCTAGATGTTTGACTACTTTGCTTGTTGTTGTTTCCATTTGATGTACTTTTCTTTTATGTTGTATTTTGACCCCTCAGGGGCATATGTTGTAAAAACAAACTATGTATGATTCACCATTTGTAATGTACTTGTTAGTTTGTTTCATTAAGTCTCTTTCTCTCAAGCAACATCAGAGTATATTCCTCAGGGTCTGGAAAGGTCAAAACCAAGAGCCGAGCCGGATACCTTGAAAAGCAAATAAGCATACTGCATTGCATGCTAACTTTTGTTTTGTTTTGTAGGTTTTTGTTTTGTTTGTTTCTAACTCTGTTGTGGTTCAGGAATTATTGCTCGCCGCCGGGTGTTCCCTCTCAACCGTCTACACCGGTATCCTACTCGCAACAACCTTCCTGGTATCCAAATGGATCAAGTACAGCAAGATCTGACAGAGGTCAGGACTCAGATGGCTAATGAAAGGCTGGAGATGAGAAACCAAATGACCCAATTCATGGAAGTAATGAATGGCTTGGCCCAAAGTCAAGAAAGGTTGAGGGCATTGGTAGAAAGACAAACCCCGGAAGAACCCCATCTGGGAACTGGAGGAACAAGTAAAAATGAAAGGGGGCAGCCTCATGTTAATCCACCAGTATTTGGGCCTCATCTACATCCGGAAGTCAACATCCCGGGTAATGTACAGGGAAATACTACTGGAGGAAGGATCTTACAGGAAGACCCCCAAGAAGAGCAGTTTACTGTAATGGGAGCTGGGGATGAAGTTTACGATAGGAGGTTTGATGAAATTGCTGAGAAGTTGAGATCTCTAGAGTCTTAAAATTCCCTAGGCTTTGATGTGATGGATATGGGGTTAGTGGACGGGGTAAGAATTCCCCACAAGTTTAAACCCCCGTGCTTCGAGAAGTACAATGGAACTTCCTGTCCACGAACTCACCTACAGTCTTTTCTGGGGAGACTTAAAGCATACACCATGGATGAGAAACTGTGGATGTTCTACTTTGAAGATAGCTTGACTGGAGCTTCAAGGGAGTGGTATTCACACTTGACCAGGGCTACTATCAGGTGCTGGAAGGACCTAGCTGAAGCCTTCATTAGGCAGTACCAATACAATCTGGACATGGCTCCTAACAGGACCCTCTTGATGGGAATGTCTCAGTCCTCCAGAGAAAGCTTCAGGGAATATGCCCAGAGGTGGAGACAGCTTGCTGCTGCTGTCCAGCCACCCATGTCGGAAAGAGAAATGGCCGACATGTTTATGAATACCCTGCAAGGAACATATATTGATTGGCTAGCTGCCTTCTCTTCCACCAGCTTCGCAGACGTAGTTATAGCCGGGGAAAGAATTGAAAGCCTTCTAAAGATGGGTAAGATTTCTGATAATGGTGCAAGTTTGTCAGGTAATCCCAGGAAGCCTTTTGTGGGACGTCGAAGGACCGGTGAGACAAACGCCATTCATGCCAGCAGGGGCAGACCTCAGTATGTTCACAGATCAGTGGAATCTGTCACCATTCCAGCTCCGATTCCTCAGCAACCAACTTACCAACAACCACAACAACCACACTATCAACAGCAAGTTCAATATCCGCCACAGAGGACTTACAACAACAACAACAGCAATCAACAGCAAAGACCCTTTTAGCAAAGACCATCACAGGCAAACAGGGTGATTGATCTAATCCATATGCCTTATGCCGCCTTATTGCCACAAATCCTGAAACTCAACTTGGTTGAATTAAGGACATTGGCGCCACCAGATCCCTCTAATCTGCCAAGAAATTATGATGTCAATGCCAGATGTGCTTCCCACTCCAATGCACCTGGCCACAATACGGAAAAATGCAGGGCTTTACAAATGAAGGTACAAGATCTGGTGGATTCTAAAGCCCTCAACTTTGCACCCCCTCCAAGTGTCACCAAGAATCCCATGCCCAATCATGGAGGGCCAAGAATTAATTCCATAGAGGAAGACAAGCCATCTTTCTTAATCACCAGTGTTGGACAGATTCGGACGCCTCTGGTCGAAATTAAAGCTCATCTCCTGGAATGCCAGATGTTCCCCGGGTGTGAGCTCGGTTGTGGTTATTGCAACATTTCGGTCAACGAGTGTGATAACTTGAGAAGCGGCATAGATGGTCTTATCAAAAGTGGTATACTCCAGATCACAACAACGGCGCCTACAAATCCAGCAATCCCTTTGACAACAATTCCTGACTCTTCTACAACTACAACAACAATCATTCCGACCAATTCATCAAAATCATCAACAATGGCTCCGTCCATCACTTCAGCAAACCAGATGTCAACAACCATTTCTTCTACAACATCAGCACCCATTTATTCAGCAGAATCTTCTACAACGCCAACAGAAATTAATGAAGATATCTCGGCAGTCACCATCTACTATGATCCATTAGATGTTCCTCCAGACAACAACTTTCAACAACAAATAGTGGCACCTCCTGCCAAGTCACCAGTCACCATTTACTATGATCCGTACACCGTTACAATACCCTCCTCTGCAGCAATCAGTCCAGTTACCATCACGGTGCCTGGACCAGTTCCATATGAAAGCAGTAATGCCATACCTTGGCATTATGGCTCTGATCTCTACTGCAACGGGGAGAGAATCACTTTAGATTCTTCAAACTCTTCTCCACAGATTGATAATGTTGGGGGAGGCGGAGGCTTCACCAGAAGCGGACGCCTTTTTGCCTCACAATTGCAAAGACCTAATGCCGAAGCAGAAGCTGCTACAAAAGCAAAGGGGAAGAGTGTGATACCTGAAGAACCAATCATCAAAGAAACTCAGAAGACATCTTTTGAGCAAGATGTAGACGAGTTTATGAGAATTATAAAGAGAAGTGATTACAAGGTGGTGGATCAGCTTCACCAAACTCCTTCAAAAATCTCCATATTATCCCTGTTAATGTGTTCTGAAGCTCACAGGAATGCATTACTGAAAGTCTTGCACGCAGCATACGTGCCAGAGGAGATCACTGTTAATCAGCTAGAAACCGTGGTAGCAAATGTCAATACCAGTCATGGACTGGGCTTTACCAATGCTGACTTAACAACTGAGGGACGTAACCACAACAAGGCTTTACATATCACCCTGGAATGCAAGGGTGCTGTTCTATCTCATGTACTGGTGGATACTGGGTCATCGCTCAATGTCCTACCAAAGAAAGCCTTGGTGAAGCTGGAGTATGATGGCTTGGCATTGCGTCCAAGTAATTTGGTGGTAAGAGCATTTGATGGCTCTAAAAGATCAGTGCTAGGGGAGATTGATCTGCCTGTGATGATTGGCCCGCAGACTTTTAAAATTACCTTCTATGTGATGGACATTCAGCCGGCCTACAGCTGTTTGTTCGGTAGACCTTGGATCCATGCCGCTGGCGCTGTTACGTCTACCCTTCACCAGAAGCTGAAATTCGAGTGGGAAGGCCAGATCATCACCATCTGTGGTGAGGAGGACATCTTTGTTAGCCATCTGGCTACGTATAAGTACATTGAAATGGATGAAGAAATCCATGAAACTATGAGCCAGGGATTTGAGGCCCTGAACATTAATGAAGCATCTGCTGTACTAGGGACCTCCATGACGTCTTATCAGCAAGCCAGGAAGGTTGTTGAAGAGGGTACTGCCCAAGGCTGGGGCAAACTGCTGCCCGTGGAGAAGAAGGAGGACAAATTTGGGTTGGGTTACAGACCAACTCAACAAGATCAATCAGAGGCTGCCAAGAAGCCCAGTTTTGTCAGCGGGGGAATGCTCACCCCGGATGCAGTAAACAACTTGGAAGACGAGGATGAAAGCGACCGCAACCTGGAGAGCTGGATACGTCCAAGGATCCCGGGGAGCCAAGTCCTTAACTAGTCTTCCCAGGAAATTATAAGGGTTACTCCTGCAGAGTAATTATTATTTCCTGTATTTTTAAGCATGCATCAAGTCTTGCATCTTGCCCAAGATGTCAAGACTCATTTTGTAATCGGGCCATCTTGTAATTTTGTGCAAACAGATCAATCAATGAATATCGGACATCTTTTGCAAATGAGTCTTTTTCTTTTCCGCTCACTGTTTTTCATTTTTCTTTTTGTACAAAAATAAAATGGCAATGTTTTCCAAAATGATAACTTTATTTCACTTTTTTCTAAACAAGATTAAAAACGATCACTAAAATGAACAATCTAAACCCTTGCAGAGAGTGCCTTTCAGATCGCACCGACAACAACACAGCTATGACTCTGTATGACTTTGACAATCCGGTCAATCAAGCCGATGAAGGGGTTGAAGAAGATTATGAGCTTCCTGAAGAGCTAGCCAGGTTGTTAAGGCAAGAGGAGAAGGTTATCGCTCCTCATCAGGAGGAGGTCGAAACGGTTAATCTTGGTACGGAAGAAGATGTGAAAGAGGTTAAGATCGGAGCCTGCTTACAAGACTCAGTGAAGGAACAATTGATTGACATGCTTCGTGAATATGTGGATATGTTTGCTTGGTCTTATCAGGATATCCCAGGGTTGGACACCGATATTGTCATGCATAAGCTTCCTTTAAAAGAAGACTGCCCACCGGTAAAACAGAAGTTGCGACTTACTCGCCCAGATATGTCAATGAAGATTAAAGAAGAGGTACAAAAGCAGTGGGACGCCGGTTTCCTTGCAGTGACTAGCTATCCACCATGGGTTGCTAGTATTGTAACTGTGCCTAAGAAAGACGGCAAGGTGAGGATGTGTGTGGATTACCGGGACCTGAACAGAGCCAGCCTGAAAGATGATTTCCCTTTACCTCACATTGATGTATTGGTTGATAATACGGCTCAGTTCTCGGTATTCTCCTTCATGGATGGATTTTCAGGATACAATCAGATAAAGATGTCACCTGAAGACATGGAGAAGACAACTTTTATCACACCCTGGGGCACGTTCTGTTATAAGGTGATGCCATTCGGACTGAAGAATGCGGGTGCCACTTATCAACGGGCTATGGTAACATTATTCCATGACATGATCCACAAAGAAATTGAATGTTATGTGGATGACATGATTGCCAAGTCCCTCACAGAAGAAGACCACCTGGTAAATCTTTGAAGTTATTCAAGCGTCTGAGGAAGTACCAACTAAAATTGAACCCCAACAAATGCACATTCGGGGTGCGATCCGGTAAGTTGCTGGGATTTATTGTAAGTGAAAAAGGGATTGAAGTTGACCCTGATAAAGTCAAAGCCATTCAAGAAATGCCTGCACCGAAGTCTGAAAAAGAAGTTCGAGGGTTTCTAGGTAGATTGAACTACATTTCAAGGTTCATATCTCACCTTACAGCAACTTGTGAACCTTTGTTCAAACTGTTAAGAAAAGAACAAACGGTCAGGTGGAACGAAGACTACCAAAGGGCTTTTGATAAAATCAAGAAATACTTACAAGAGCCTCCAATCCTTATGCCTCCAGTTGAAGGAAGACCTCTAATAATGTACTTGACAGTATTAGAAGAGTCAATGGGGTGTGTGTTGGGCCAGCATGACGAGTCTGGTCGAAAAGAGTATGCAATATACTACCTAAGCAAAAAGTCTACCGACTGTGAACAACGTTATTCACTGCTCGAGAAAACTTGTTGTGCTTTAGCGTGGGCTGCTCGCCGACTAAGGTAGTATATGTTGACCCACACCACTTTATTGATTTCAAAAATGGATCCAGTTAAGTACATTTTTGAGAAGCCAACACTTACCGGATGGGTTGCAAGATGGAAAATGATCCTCACAGAATATGACATTCAGTACACATCTCAGAAAGCCATCAAGGGCAGTGTATTGTCTGATTATCTTGCTGAGCAACCCATTGACGATTACCAGCCTATGAGATTTGACTTCCCGGATGAAGACATCATGTTCATAAAAGCAAAAGATCATGAAGAGCCTATTCACACTGAAGGGCCTGACCCAGAAGAAGAATGGACTATGATGTTTGATGGGGCTGTTAATATGAATGGTCGTGGTGTTGGTGCAGTACTCATTGCACCTAAAGGAGTTCACATGCCTTTCTCGGCAAAACTCACCTTCAACTGCACTAACAACGAAGCTGAATACGAAGCCTGTATTATGGGTCTTGAGGAAGCCATTGACCTCAGGATCAAGACTTTGACTGTGTTCGGAGATTCAGCTTTGGTAATCAATCAAACCAACGGCAAATGGTACACACACCAGGATCATCTGATACCTTACAGAGACTATACAAGGAGGTTATTGACTTTCTTTACAACGGTCAAGCTTGAGTATATCCCTCGGGACGAGAATCAATTTTCAGATGCTCTTGCCACCATTTCATCCATGATCAAAGTTCAAGCTGCCAACTTTGTACCTCGGATTTCAGTGTCCAGACTTGATAGACCAGCATATGTGTTCTCAGCAGATGTTGTTAAAGATGATAAGCCTTGGTTCCATGATATCAAATGCTTCTTGGAGGATCAAACATACCCACCTGGGGCATCTTCCAATGATAAGAAGACATTAAGAAGGCTAGCTGGTAGTTTCTTCCTGAATACTGACGGTTCCCTGTACAAGAGAAACTTTGATATGGTACTCTTCAGATGTGTTGATAGGGCAGAAGCAGACTTGCTAATGCACGAAGTGCACGAAGGATCCTTTGGTACCCATGCAGGAGGGCATGCCATGGCCAAGAAGTTGCTAAGATCAGGTTATTACTGGATCACAATGGATACAGACTGTTGTGCTTATGCCGGGAAGTGCCATAAATGCCAGATTTATGCGGATAAGGTGCATGTGCCTCTGAATCCTCTGAATGTGATGTCTTCACCTTAGCCCTTTTCTATGTGGGGCATTGATATGATTCGCAAGATTGAACCGACTGCTTCAAATGGACACAGATTCATCCTGGTAGCCATCGACTATTTTACCAAGTGGGTTGAAGCAGCTTCGTATGCAAAAGTTACAAGGCAAGTGGTAGCCAGATTTCTGAAGAGGGACATCATCTGTCGGTACGGAGTCCCCGAGCGAATCATTACTGATAATGGTTCCAATTTAAATAATAAGATGATGGCAGAACTGTGTCTGGACTTCAAGATCCAACACCACAACTCTTCTCCTTACAGGCCAAAGATGAATGGCCCTGTTGAGGCGGCTAACAAGAATATCAAGAAGATTGTGCAGAAGATGGTAGTCACCTACAAAGACTGGCATGAAATGCTACCATTTGCCTTGCATGGGTACCGTACGTCAATCAGAACATCCACTGGGGCAACGCCGTATCAGCTTGTGTACGGTATGGAGGCAGTCCTACCTGTTGAAGTTGAATTACCCTCCTTGCGGGTACTAATGGATGTTAAACTGAATGAAGCATAGTGGGTCCGATCCCGATACGAACAACTGAGTCTGATCGAAGAAAAGAGATTGGTTGCAATTTGTCATGGGCAGCTGTACCAGAAAAGAATGAAGAAAGCCTTAGATCAGAAAGTCAGGCTCCGAGAGTACCAAGTAGAAGATCTTGTGCTGAAAAGACTCTTCCCTCCTCATACAAACCACAGGGGCAAGTGGACTCCGAACTATGAAGGACCATTCGTAGTAAAGAAAGTTTTCTTCGGTGGAGCACTTATGCTTAGTACTATGGATGGTGAAGACTTCCCGTCCCCTGTGAATTCAGATGCAGTTAAAAAATACTTCGCATAAAGTGACCCGCTGGACATAAAAACAGAATGTAAGTCCAGGAAAAAATAGGGCATCCCGGCGAGTCAAAAACAGAATAAAAGACTCGGGCAAAAATAAGGGGAAAAAAACTAAAATGTACACCCGCTGAGTTGAAAATCCGCATTGGACAACTCAGGCAAAAATGGGTATCCCGATGGATTGAAAACCCGAAAGGGAGATCCACGCAAAATAAGGGAATAAGCGAACAACTGTATTCTGAATTCATCTGTATCACTTACAACTTGGTAAGCTTCGAAAGGTTCAAGCGCCGGTCAGAATCAGCCTTCTTCAGAAAGCAAGACGAGAAGAACGTCAAAAGTCATACGAGTCATAGCAAAGGGAAGCTCCTTGAAGCGTCATCAACATTGCCAACATCTTTTGTTTCTCAATTTGTAACAATCTCCTCATTTTAGGGGATTTGTTTCTTTGACTGTATCTTGCCAATTCAGGGCACACGAATTAATAAAATCAGATTTTTCAGTCATGTTTCGTCTCGTACATTTTACTTTCATTTGCAAGAATGTCCGATGTCTTTAAGATACTGATTGCATAAATACAGATGCTTCTCTTCTAAAAAATACGTGCTTGCAGGAAATATACTCACTCCCAGGAGTGCCTGAACTCTTATGATGGAATCTGGTAAAGGATACCTCGGGATTACTTGTGCGTTTCTCTGACTTTTCAGGATTGCGGGTATTCAAAGCACAGCATGGGGCATGAAAGCTTCACCCCGGCAAGCTGGAAAATCATTATCTACTCAGTCTTAGCACCGGAGGTTGCTTTCTCCACAGCTGAGTTGCCATTTGTATTTCCTCCTCAGCCAAGTGCAAAAGCCAGGGAACCATCTCCCCACAGAGTTTCAGCCTCTACCCAGAAGAACAATAACCTGAAGATCTCACAACAGAGTGACGAAAGCTTCTACAAACCCCGGTTGGGTCCCTCATTACCAAAATAGGTCTATCAGAGACCTATATCCCCAAGCAGATTCACATAGGTCAGATCTACCAATGATCTCATCCCCAGCTGGGATGTCCACTCCAAGCAGATCAGCCAGAAATCTTCGCAGCAACGGGATCCGAATCCCGGATCGGTATCTTTGCATAATCATAGCATTCGCATCATATTCTCCCCGCAGAGCGTAGCATTCCGTCTAATACGGAGCATTACGGCAAAAATCAAACATATTGCATAATTATAAGCCATGTTCTGAATCAAACACGTGTAAATACTGACAATCCATCAAAGATATACAGAAAACTCCCCAGATTCCCCGACAGAGAGCCAAAGTACTTTCCCTAAAGATACAGATACTTCCTGACACCCGTCCGTGTCATATCCCCAGTAGAAAGCCAAAGCGCGCCCCCTTTGCACTCACAGATACTTATACACAACTTCCTTGGAAAACCGTATACTTGTCTATATTACACTTTTCTCCTTTTGACACTCGTCCGTGTCACTCTCCCCAACAAGTTAAACACTCATTTGTACACCACTCATACTTGTTACTCCCGTATCTTGTATATACCGCTCAAACCTCCTCAGATTCGACACTCGTCCGTGTTCTTTGTTAACCAGTTGATACTCGTCCGTATCATCATCTTCGAACATGCGTAAGCGTTTGTTTCTACTGATACTCGTCCGTATCATGGTCTTAAGGATGCTCGTTCGCATCTTTAACCCACACACAATTTCAAACACTTGTGTCTTCTTGAATTTAGACACTCGTCTGTGTCTACTATTCCCCAGAAGAGTCCCCACAGAACCAATACTCGTCCGTGTTCTTTGTTAACCAGTTGGTACTCGTCCGTATCATCATCTCTGAACATGTGTCAGCATTTGTTTCTACCTGATACCCGTCTGTATCATAGTCTTAAGGATGCTCGTCCGCATCTTTAGTCTATACACAGTACCCAAACACTTATACCTCTCTTTCCTTGGATATAGACACTCGTCCGTGTTTGCCTTTCCCAGCAAATCCCAGTGAACTGTTTCCTTTCTATCTGACATTCGTCCTATGTCATGATACCCGTTTGGCAGCCGTACCCTGCCAGGTGATCGTCCTTCACCTTTGGATGACCGTCCCTCATCCTTTCCCCAGCGGAGTCTTTATTTCATTTGAACCCCTTCCTATCCGACATTCGTCCTATGTTGTGATATTTTTTAGCAGCCGTCCCCTGCTATGTGATCGTCCTTCACCTCCTGATGATCGTCCTTCATCATTTTATCTGATGGTCGTCCCCGTCGTTGATCTTGTTATCTGACATTCGTCCTATGTCATGATACCCCTGAGAGCAGCCGTACCCTGCTAGGTGATCGTCCTTCACCTCTTGATGATCTTCCTTCATCATTCTTATCCGATGGCCGTACCCATCGTCGACCTTTTATCCGACATTCGTCCTATGTCGTGATGCTTTTGGCAACCGTACCTTGCCCGGTGATCGTCCTTCACCTTAGATGACCGTCCCTCATCTTATCCCCAACAGAGCAGCCGTCCCCTGTTAGGTGATCGTCCTTCACCTTTGATGACCGTACCTCATCATTTATTTTTACCTCTAATCCCCAGAGAGTCTCATAGCTTTACATGATGGTCGTCCCCATCATAATATCTTATATCCCCAGCTTGTTGGTCGTCCCCATCATAATCTCTTATATCCCCAGCATGTCGGTCGTCCCCGTCATTGCTCTTTCCCCAGCAGTCGTCCTCTGCTCGACGGTCGTCCTCCGTCGCCCGCACTTTATAATTATACTTCATTTTTCTTTTACAATCTATATCCCTTTTCTTCTTCATTCCGTGAGTGCAAATTTTGGACTGTCTTAGGTATTCAACCACAAGTTATCTTGTTTGCCTGTTAAGCCGTTGCTTACATCCTGCACAACTAACTCATGTTTGAATAGGGGCAGATGTAAACACCCCAAATTTGTCCTCACCCATTCACACCATGGCTTGTGATATTTTCATATGCATAAGTTCAATCATATCATTTCATATTGTACTTTTTGTTTCACTGCATTGGTTCAAAGTCATCTGCACCTAGGGTTTGTGATCTGAGCAATCCAAGAGCCATTTGAGCCACTCCAAAGGTCATCAATCACTTCAAAGGGGTCCATGTATGTTCAAGCATCATATTGTATCCTCACAAGGTCAAAGAAGCCAGAGAATCACAAGAACTGAGAATGGCATGGAAGCAGAGCCAAGTTTGACTGCACAAATGACCTAGAATTAGGGTTTTGGTTTCAGAGGCCATAACTCCAAATTTTTTGGTCATTCTTGTTTCTATTAGTCTCTATATGGTATAGGGATCATGCATATCAATTTTCATGAAGAAAT
This sequence comes from Lathyrus aphaca, assembly GCA_963966055.1. Lineage (NCBI taxonomy): Eukaryota > Viridiplantae > Streptophyta > Magnoliopsida > Fabales > Fabaceae > Lathyrus > Lathyrus aphaca. The sequence continues at coordinate 279,703,289 of OZ014523.1, forward strand.
TCCATGGGGAAGGCATCTAACCAAGAGTTGACTTCTTGAGCAAGTCAGTGTAAAATCAGGGCATCTGAGGCCCCCAATGACCCAACCAAAGGGTGTTCTTCATCATTTTGAATGTGTATGATCTTTATTTTATCATATAAGATGTTGTAAGTTCACCAAATTGAAGAATTTCAAGTCATTTGCAAAGTTGCCTTTTGGGGAAAATGACTTGTAATGGAAACTTGTCATTTTGGGAAACTTTTTCAAACCTTTCTTTTTGATTCAAAAATGCTTCAAATGGGAAAACTTTGGTCATGAGAGTTGTAGAATGGATCATTACCTTTTCAAAAAGTACAAGAACTTATTCTAATTCATTTTGGATCAAAAGTTATGGCTTGTCAAAGTTGGGAAAAATCACATAATTTCAAGTTATGTACCAAAGAGGCAAAGTTGCAAAATCCCTTGCCAAGGTGAAATGAGACCTCAAAGTGACTTCTAATCTTTGTACAAACACAAACCAAGGCCTAAAATTCAGAATGCACCAAAGGTTTGCCCATTTTCATGACTTATGGATCAAGAAACTTCAAAAGGGGCAAAAAGTCACAAAGTTGCAAAACCTATCACAAACCCTAATCCACTTGCTGCATTGCCTCTAATCCTTTTCCATGGCTCTCCCTGATTCAAGCTGCAGCCAAGCCATGCTTTGTACCTTCACTGCCATAGCCCATACCTCTCTTACACAAAACTTGACTTTTTGCAAAAAGACCCATACCAATCAGCCTGTGCCACACCAACTTCTCTTACCTCTCTAGTTGTGATAAGTGGACCAAATGCAACATAACACAACACACACACAAGCCTGAAACTCTCTCCAAGCCATAGCACCAAGCTTTGCCCTCTTATGCACTTTCATTCGAAACACATCACACAAGCATCAAACATAAAAAAAAACTCCATAGAACATCTCAGCATGTCTCACTGATCATCCCTGACCCTTCACCTTGCCCTGAAACTCCCTGAAATCAAAACACGATTTCCTCCCCTCTCTGAACAGAACTCTATCAATCTCTCAAACCAGCCAAAAGAAACTCCAACCAAGCATTGCAAGCTCCTCAGGAGGTTCATTATAGGCGTTTTGGATTTAAGAGACAGCCAGAAAGTTCCAAAGATCAAAGCTCCAGTTCAGGTGAGCTCAAGAACATTTTTTCCAGAAACATGTTTTTAAGTTCCTAAATGATTCACTATGCTTCACTGATCATGTTGATATGTTTTGTTTCAAAAATGGTTGAGAAATGAGTATGTATTCGTGTTCTGAAATTTTTTAACCTAGAACTGTTTTGATTAGATTCTCCTTGTTGATGTGTTTTAAATGTTGTTTGTTTGTTGATTCTTGATGTATGATGTATGGGGATCATTTCTGGGCAGAGAGATTGGACTTTAGTGACCTAGGGAAGAAGATAGCAATTTTCAGGGAGGATTGTGGCCGGAGAAGATGACCGGAGGTCATTTCCGGCCACCTGAGAGTCATTAATGTGTTAATCATGTTTAGGGTTTAGTTTAAATATAGGCCTTAGATTTGGTTGACTTTCATTGACCCGCGCGCAAACAAATGGTCCAGATTCATCACTTAACCCTAATCTTAATTTATTAATTTAATTAATCAGGTTTAATTAAATCCACTCAGTTTGAATTTCAGCCACAAGATCTGGCGCGCAGTCAACCTCCCATTCCCCAGAATCAATCCTGGCCATCCTTTTGAATTACTTTCCATTTAATTTCATTTTATTTCATTTTTATTCATTTGTTTTGCATATTTATTTTAAAATAGCTAAAATCATTAAAAAATTATGAAAATTTTTGTCAAGGGTTTCATGAATTTTCAGAACACAAAAATATTTTTATTTTCATTTTTTATATTAAAAAATCATTTTTAAATCATTTAAATGTTTATTTTAATTAGTTAATGAAAATTAATTAATTAAAAATACATTTAGGTATTTAAAAATCACAAAAAAATTCACATAGCATTTAGAAACATTTAGAAACATTGTCCAACTCTCAAACCAAATTTCTCTTTTGTTCTTGATGCCTTTTGATCATTTTCATTGGATTTAATTTCATTTTAAAGCAATATTTTGGTTCAACCTTTGAAAATTTCATTCTGCTTAACCATTGAGAGTTGGATAATGATTCTTTTTGCATTGCATCTTGTATAACATGTAGTATATAGGATAAAATTGGTTTGATTTGATCTTGCATTTTCAATTTGTTTAGCATTTTTCTTGTTGAGGTACCTTAAAACCCTAGCAATCTTAGGAAATTCATAACTTTCACTAGGTTAAGAGTTGGATCCCCTCCTTTGGGCAGTGAGTTTGTATAGGTTTAGGGTATCTTTGGTTGCATTTTCAAATTTTTATCATGTCATTTGCTTATGGTTTTGAATTTTTTCTTTGTGTGATGCATATAACCCTAACTTGTGCCTTCCCTTGCATCCATCTCTCATTTGCTTGCATCCATTGACTTGCCATGACATTTTGTGCATACTTTTGATTCATAAGACATCTTAGGACACATTAGAACCATGTTTGATCATTGCATCTTTCATTTGCCATGTTGTATGTTCATTACATTTCATAACTTTTCATGTACTTTCATGGTTCAAAACATGCCTCATTTGCATCTTTATGCTTGTATGATCATTCTCATGCCTTGCCTCATGTTTGCATCATCTTTTAGCATCATTCACATCATGTAATTGCTTCTGACTTTGGTTTTACATCATCACATTTCATTTCATTTGCATTGCATTTCATTTCTTATGCTAACCTTTCAGGTGGTAAGTTGTTTGAGAAGTGAATTTGCCTTCACTTCTCACATTCTCTCTTCATCTCTTTCATACTTCCCTTGCTGCATTTTATATGTGTTTTGGATTGAGCTTGCTCATCCTTGTTCATCTTACTTTCTTTCTTCAAGCAACTTGTCTTCTTAAGTGAAGCAAGTTGTTTTGCTTCTTTGCCTCTTCCTCCTTTCATCTACTTCCTTCATGGTGGTTTCTCTGAAGATCTTTCTTTCCTAAGCCTCATTAACCCTAGGAATGACCAAGCATGATAATAATTAGGGTTTGATTAGTCCCCCATTTAGCTTTTACCTTTGTGTCATCTTTGAGTCTTCTCCTCTCACCTCATAATCAAGGACTAAACCCTAAAGGCTTTAAGGCTTTGTGATTAAGCTTATGCCTGCATCCTTCTATTAGGATGGAGTGTATAACTTTAATCCTAAGTGTTAAACCCTTAATGTGTTTAAATCCTTTAATCAATCCACTTAATAATCACCAAGACATCAAGCTTGTAACTTGGGCCTTGCATTAGGGTTCTAATTCTTCCTTAATTGGTTAAGAAGGACTAACCCTAGTGTTAATGGACAAGTCCCCCTCAAGTTGTCTTACTAACCATAAAATCCACGTCTTCATCTTATCATTAACTAAAACCCATTTAATAAAGGCTTTGTTTTGTCATGAGGTTAATCCCTAATCATGGATTAAGTTGAGGAGCTTTTCTCAGCTTAAATGTTCTCATCTATTATCCTTCTATTAGGATGGTGTAATGAGTCCATTAAATCCCTGATTATGGCTTAAACTCATTACTTAACACTAAACAAAAACTCCAAAAACATATAAATAATCACAAGTAGGTTAATGATCTTAATCCTACATCATGGTAATTAAGTGTGAGATGTTGACTTCACACTTAAAGTATTCTCATTACCCCTAATCAGAGGGAGGATGTGATGAGTTTACTAATCCATTGGTTTAGGCTTAGGCTCATTAACTTACCACAAACTCCAAAAAGCAATAAAATATTGAAAACTCAAAAACAAACAATAATCATCTCCTCCGGGATTCTTTTCTCATCTCATTCACTCATAAACGAGAACTTGCTTCTTCCGTCTAATGCAAGACAGTTTGCACCTGAGCCAGACAGGTCATACACTTGAGCATAGACAAGCAAGCAGTTCACAGGTCAATTTTCCTTTCAGTCTCTTTGAGTCAAACTACGGTGTTCTGACTTCCTCATTGCACGAGAGGATACGTAGGCATAACTTAATAGTTATCGAACAAAAGTCTCTGTATATTCCCCCTCTTTCTAGCCTTATTCTTTAAGCCTCATAGTCTTGAGCTTCATACTCCTGTTCTTACACTGACACTTCTCTTATACACTTCACATTTCTTTTACACTGACACTTGTACATTCTTTTTCCAGCTTTGATACACAAATAGCACTGACATTACCCCTTTAAAACACAAATCTTTTAAGCGTGGCTCCCGTCGAGTACGACGGACAATCTGGGTGCTAATACCTTCCCAGGTTGTAACCAACACCCTTTCTCAGTCTCTCTGGTTCGCAACCGTCTTATCCATATATTTTCTTAGGTCTATGCAGTATTACCTTTCCTCCGGGATAAAAATGCCTAGCTGGCGACTCTTGTCTTTCTGAGTTCACCTCTGTGTGTTCTCATCCTTTTCGCCGACCGTTCGCGTCTGTACCCCTTCTGACCTAAGGTGTCATTTGGTGGGAGCGACACCATGTTTCAAATATTAATCTGATGGAATTTTTAATATGTTCCTAAATGATTTAATAGCTTAATTGGGGTATAAAAAGGGGGTGTCACAGGTGTAGCAGTGGACCCGTCAAAGATCGAAGTAGTGATTAATTGGGAAAGATAGAAGAGTGTTTCAGAAGTAAGAAGTTTCTTAGGTTTGGCAGGATACTACAAAAGGTTCATCAAAAAAATTTCTCATTTGCCGTTACCGTTGACTAAGCTTACTAGGAAGGACCTTGCTTACCAATGGGATTCTAATTGTGAGTAAAGTTTCGTGTGTTTGAAAGAAAGATTGGCAACTGCTCCAGTTTTTATCATTCCCGATCCTAGGAAATCTTACGAAGTATTTTGCGATGCTTCTAAGATGGGATTAATAGGTGTTCTTATGCAAGAAGGCCAAGTTGTAGCTTATGCTTCTAGACAGTTGAAATTCCATGAGAATTATTAGCCAACTCATGATTTGCAATTAGTGGTTGTGGTTTTTACTTTAAAAGTGTGGCGGCACTATCTGTATGGTGTGCGATTTGAGATGTTCAGTGATCACAAGAGTTTGAAGTATCTATTTGTTCAGAAAGAATTGAATATGAGACAAAGAAGGTGGATGGAGTATTTGAAGGATTATGACCTTGAATTGAAGTATCATCCGGCAAAAGCGAACAAAGTAGCGAATGCTTTAAGTAGGAAAGTGATTTATGGTGTCGAATTGATGATGTTGGAATATGCGTTGTTAGAGAAGTTTCGAGATCTTAAACTTCAATTTATATGGACTCTGAATGGTGTGATTATGGGGAATTTGAATATCAATTCTACTTTAAGAGGCGATATTCAACAAGCATAGGTTCTAAATGAGAAGTTGCAAGAGATGTTACTCCAACCGGGTTTTGTAAGAGCGTTGGATGGGATTATCCTATTTAACCAAAGAAATTGCATTCTGAATGATGATGTGTTGAAGAGAAGTATTTTGGAGGAAGCCTTTAAAGGTTCTTTTACGATACATCTGAGTTCTTCAAAGATGTATCAAGACTTGAAGAAAGAGTATTGGTGGACCGGTATGAAGAAGGATATTGCGGTATTTGTGTATGAATGTGCGGTGTGTCAACAAGTGAAGATTGACCACCAAAGACCAGGTGGTTTGTTACAACCTTTGGACATCCCCATTTGGAAGTGGGATAGTATTTCTATGGATGTTGCAGTGGGTTTGCCGAGTACTCAAGGTGGTTATGATTATATTTGGGTGATTGCAGATCAACTAACAAAATTTGCGCATTTCTTAGCCGTTAAGACTACGTATAAGGCAAGTTATCTTGCAAGGTTGTTTATTGTTGAGATTGTAAGGTTGCATGGTGTTCCATCTAGCATTGTTTCTGATAGATATCTGAAGTTTACTTCGAGGTTTTGGAAAGTGTTCCAACATGTTATGGGTACGGATTTACGTTTGAGCACTTCTAATCATCCTCAAACAAATGGTCAGACAGAATGTACAATTCAAACAATGGAAGATATGTTAATGGCTTGTATGTTGGAAAGTAGAGGAAACTGGAAGGAACTTTTGCCTTTGATCGAGTTATCCTACAATAATAGTTACCATGCGAGCATCAGAATGGCTTCGTATGAGGCTCTATATGGGAGAAAGTGTAAGACACCGTTGTGTTGGTCGGAAGTGGGTGAAGATAGGATTTTGGGACCCGAAGTTATTCAAGAGACTACGGATAAGATTCAGATGATTCGAGAGAAAATTAAGCAAGCCCAAGATCGTCAGAAAAGTTATGCTGACAATTGAAGGAGATCGTTAGAATTTGATGAACATGATCATGTTTATTTGAAGGTTACTCCGAGATTGAGATTGAGAGGATCGTTTAAGTCGCGCAAGTTAAGTCCAAGATACGTAGGACCGTATCAAATCTTAGAAAGGATTGGTAAAGTTGCTTACAGATTAGCCTTACCACCCTCTCTATCTGAAATGCATGATGTTTTCCATGTATCTCAACTTCGTAGGTTCGTTCCTGATCCTCTTCAGCCTATTTTTCCAGATTCTATCGAGATAGAAGCGGATTTGACTTTTGAACCCCAACTGAGTCGTATTGTTGCAAGAGAAACACAAGTGTTAAGAAACAAATAGATCCCATTTATTAAGGTACAATGGGATGTGACACATATGGGAGATGCTATGTGGGAATTGGAGTTAGAGATGCGCGAAGCGTACCCTCACCTGTTCAGGTAATATTTAAATTCGAGGACGAATTTCTATTTAAGGGGGGAGGATGTAATACCCCGTAATTTATTTAATACTCTAAATAATATTATTTGATATCAATAATGTCCTGGGATGCTCTGAGAGATATTAACAAAAATAATTAGAGCAGTCAGCTGAACTTATTTATATTAACTAATGTTAGTTGACTCAGAGGTTTTATAAAATTGTGGATTAGGGACATTTTTGGACACCCTTAATTTGGACCCAATTGGATAGATATTTGTTATATTATAAATATAAAATTTCTTTTCCCATTGTATGATAAAGTTGGTAGAGAAAGGAAAAGAAGAAAAGAAGAGGAAGAGAAGAGAAGTGAAACCTAGAGCTCAAATCCACCATTCTTCATCATCCATCCGTCGAATCAACTCAAAATCTTCGTCAATCTTCATCTCTCGAGGTGGGTTCTTAGATTGGAACTTTTTTTTAGTTTTTGGTTGAGTTTAGAGTTTATGAATTTTAGGGTTTTGTAGAAAATCTTAGAATTGAAAGTTTAAACGGTTAAAACTCGGAAAAAAATCAAAGTATGTTGGTTAATATATGATTATAAACATGATTGGTGGTTGGTTCCTCTGTTTGGTGATATTTTTGGTGAGTTTTTCCTTTTTGGAGAAGTGTTGTTCGTAACTTATTTTTCTGGTTTTCGCAGAGCTCGCTTAGCGAGTTAAAATTCTGGGAAGGAAAAACACAGGGACTTCCTCGCTTAGCGAGACCTAGAAGTTTTGTTTTGTGTGTTTTAATTCATAACTTTTATTCCGTGCGTCTGTTTTTAGTGATCCATATATCGTTTTGAAGCTAAAATTATATATTATCATATGATATTAAGAAATATTATTTTTACCCGACTTTTCGAATAAGTCGGATTATGTTAAGTTAGGGAATTTGTGGACTAAAGGAAATAAAAGGTATAACTTGTGAGGTAGCTAGGTTTACCCTAGGTTGATACGAAACCAATTTGGAGACACGACAATGCTTAGACACTGATACTCGAATAGTATTCACGTGTTAAGTAGTCGTGAGAGGATGGAGGTTGTGTTCCCATCGCGTTAAATCCTAATTTAATTATGTTTAGCCCGTGTCGAGGTCCCACGAGACGGGATGACCGGGGAGACATAATTAATCTGTAGATTTGAATTCCTTAATGGATGACCGTGACTTGTGCTATAGTGCCCTAGTGTGGCTAGGCGGGGAAGTATCCATTAGGATAACTAACGAGTGACCCGTGTCGAGATCTCCGTGTGTGGGATGGCCAGGGAAAGTTACTTTGTGGTAAGGTGTCATGACTCGTGCTTTTGTGCCTTGGAGTGGATGGATGGGGAAATTACCTTAGTTAGATAACAAGTGACTCTTACTATAGTGCCCTTGTGTGAATGAGCGGAGAAAGTTATCTATACGTTAAGGATCGAGTGACCCAGGTCATATTGCCCTTGTGGTTGGCCGGGGAAAGATGCCTTAAAGCACTTGTGCTCCTTTGTTTCATTGTTGTCTCTAGTTGTGATGTGAACTAGAAGTCTAGGTTTTTCCCCCGACTTGAGTATTGGTTAGAATTGAACCTTTAGAGCCGAGAGAATTCTAAGATTGGAGATTCACTGAGATGTTTTATCTCACCCCATGTTGATGATGTTATTTCAGGTACTTCAGGTTCCGCAAAGGGTAAAGATAAGACAACTTGATTATTTTTGCTTGTTTTATGACTTTTCTTCCGCTGTGGACTTTTGAGATCTTCTGATCTAGTTCTTAAACTTTTTATCTTTTGAACATCTTGTATTATTTATAACCCTTTGTACTAGTACTTTATGTTGTAATGACTATATTTATGCAATGTGTCACTAAGAACTTGTGGTATTTCAGTACCAAACTTAAATCTATATATGAAAAATATGTTTTGATGTATGTCTTTTACATATGGGTATCACATCCACCCTCCATCACATCAATCACTGTTTGATTCAATCTAACAGCTGCCTGCACCTCACATTGCATCATACATGAGCATTTTCAACTATGCTTAGTATACAATGACAAAATACCCTATTTAAAATATTCAAATTTATTCTCACTCATACATTACATCTGAGTTAAAGTATTAACCTTACATGTCAGGCTCCTCTCCACCATATCGGAAGAACTGATGAACTGTAGTAATACACAACTTTATCATCTTACCTTTCATTTCTAGTTCCTAATCAAACATTTATTATATAATATAAATAAAAATTATTGATAAAAAATGGCATTTAAAAAGATTGTGTTTTTATTAATTAAATGCTAAATTTTAAAAATTAAAACAGAATTTTTAAATTGTTTGTGACATCTCGGATTTAATAAAATTTACCATAACCTCAAATCCAATAAACAAATACCTGGTTTCTTTTATATGTAAATTAATGTGATGGTGTGTTTAGTCCACTCTCATTAGTGGTCTATGCAGAAGACAATGTTAGTCTAGATAGTATAGTAGTTTTATTCTTCTGTATTTTTGTACATGTATTCTATACATTTGCCACATCAGATTTGTACATAGTATAGGCTAGTGTGTACAAATATATATACACTCTTGTAAATGCGTTATCTGATCAATGAAGATAGAATTAGTTTCTGCTTAACAACTTTCTGTTATCTTCTTCTTGCTGCAACATTCTGTTAGCTCATGCTTCTTGCTGCAACTTTACCTTCATTCAACATGAAGATTCATGGTGAGTTTACCACCATTAACATTGTATCAGAGCTTCAACAGCTCTGGTAGCCATCATTCTTGATTGCACTTTCATTTTTTGTTTTCTTCCTTGGTGTTTTTCAATTCTGATTTCACCGATTCTCCCAATCTTTTTGTATTGGTGTATTTTCCTTCTTCTTCGCAATCATTTTTTCTCTGTTTCGTATACTCCATTGATGGCTTCCCAGAGCTTCACAGATTTCTCCACCAATTCTTCGAATCCCTATTATTTGCATCCGAATGAAAACCCATCCTTAGTTCTTGTTACACCCCTTCTTGATGACAAAAACTATCACACTTGGGCTAGGTCAATGCATATTGCATTGATTTCAAAGAACAAGGAACAATTCATTGATGGCTCGCTTCTGAAACCCTCGATTTCAGATGTTCTTTACGCTCCATGGATCCGTTGCAATACTATGGTTTTGGCGTTGCTTCATCATTCGATTTAGGAGTCCATTGCAAAATCAATTTTATGGATCGATACTGTTGTTGGTGTTTGGAGAAATATGCAGATTCGTTTCTCACAAGGAGACATTTTCCGCATATCCGATATTCAAGAAGAACTATACAAATTCAGGCAAGGTAATCTTGATGTTTCAAATTACTTTACACAGATGAAAGTCATGTGGGATGAGCTTGAATCTTATCGTCCGATTACTGTATGTTCTTGTGCAATTCCTTGTTACTGTGGAGCTACTGCTTCCATAAGAAAATACAGAGAACATGACTATGTCATAAGGTTCCTCAAAGGATTGAATGAAAAGTTCACTCAATCCAAAACTCAGATTATGCTCATGAATCCATTACCAGATATTGATAAAACCTTATCTCTAGTTATCCAACAAGAAAGAGAGCTTAATAGCTCTCAATTGGTGGTTTCAAATAGCACTACTGAAGATTCAACAACTTTGCACTTGAACACCAATCCTGGCAACAATCATCAGAAATTTGGTAACAGTTCATACAAGGGCAAGGGTAATGGATATGGAGGAGCAAGAGGGCCTAATCGAATTTTCACTCATTATGGAAGAAACAATCATACAATAGAGACTTGTTTCACCAAACATGGATATCCACCTGGATTTAGAGGTAAAGGCAAATCCACAAATTCTAATTCCCACTCTCAATCTGTTGCTTCTGTTGAAACAGGTCATGCATCTCCAAAGCAGGATTCAACACATTCCATCAATGGCTTAACTCAAGAGCAATATCAAAGCATCTTGGACTTAATTCAACAGTCAAAGACCAACTCTACAGCCAATTCCATCTCAACCTCCCCATTTGTCCTGAATTCTCACTCAAATCATGATCCTGGTAAGAATTCCCATCTATGGATTCTTGACACAGGTGCCACTGATCATATAACCTTTGATTTGTCTTGTTTTAGCTCATATAAAACTATAGTTCCTATTCATGTTAGCTTACCAAATAATTATACTGTCACTGCCTCTATTTCTGGCAGTATTGTCCTCTCTCCTACTTTGATCCTTCATAATGGTTTACATATTCCTAGTTTTCATGTCAATTTACTCTCTTTTGCCAAACTTGTTCAGAATAGTGATTGTGTTATTAACTTCACTGATAATTCATGCCACATTCTGCAGAATCATTCCAAGGAAATGATTGGTACAACTAGACTCCAAAGAGGTCTCTATGTGCTTGATTCCTCTCAACATGACCATGTTTGTAATTCTTCCATAATAGATAATTCATATATTTGGCATTTAATACTAGGACACATTTCTACTATAGGTTTTCAAAATGTATAAAAAATATTTCCCTTTATTCCTTCAAAATGTAACACTCATTTCCCTTGTGATCCTTGTCATTTTAGCAAACAAAAGAGATTATCATTTCCTCATAGTATTACTTTATCTAAGGCCCCTTTTGAATTGTTACATGCTGACCTATGGGGACCATTTTCTACTATTTCAATGCTTGGACATAGATATTTCATTACTCTTGGTGATGACTATAGTAGATATACTTGGGTAATTTTCATCAAAACCAAAGACCAGACCATAAATATTATTATTCAATTTCTAGCTTTCATTGAAAATCAGTTTCATACAACTTTAAAACAATTCAGATCAGATAATGGTATTGAGTTCACTGCCTTATCTGAAGTTTTCTTATCTAAGGGTATTATCCACCAAAAGTCATGTCCTTACACACCCCAACAAAATGGAGTGGTGGAAAGAAAACACCAACATATCTTGAATGTAGCTAGATCTCTTTATTTTCATTCCAAAATTCCCATTAATATGTGGAGTTTTTTTGTCCAACATGCCATTCACACTATAAACAAATTTCCTACCCCTCTTTTAAAACTTAAATGTCCATATGAAATCTTACATGGTCAGCCTCCTTCTCTCATTCATCAAAAGGTGTTTGGTTATTTAAGTTATGTTGTCTCCAATCAAAGTCATAAAACTAAGTTTGATCAAAGGGCAAGGAAAATTGTTTTCTTAGGATTCAAGGATGGAACCAAAGGTTATATTTTGTATGATCTACAAAATAATATCTTTGTCTCTAGGCATGTGACATTTTATGAAAATGTTTTTCCTTTTGATAGCACACATCAAAATCCTACCCAATCCTCACATCCTAGTAATACTACTCAAACTGTCCCACACATTTATGCTGATGTTGAATTATCACACCAACCCATACCTCTATTGAACAACTGTCCAATTCTCCTAGCCTTGATAGTTATCATAGTGCCCAGTCTTCATCACCTTTACAGCTGAGCAGTCCCACTGTTGTTGTTCCTTCTGATGTAGGTAGTCATTTCAACCCTTTATCCACCGAACCAATTATTTCTACACCAGTTCTTAATCTTATCCCCCTCATCATTCCATCTAATATACATAAAAATTCTGAAAATCTTACCACCATATCTCAACCTAATCTTAGGCATTCTAATCGTGTTTCACATCCACCAAGGTATTTAGCAGAATACCATTGTTACCACACTACTGATAATCCATCTACTTCATTTTCTCATTCTAATAAGTCTATTATTCCTTATCCTCTGTCTTCAGTCATATCATATGAGCAATGTTCTCCCTCGTATAAAAATTTATGTTGTGCTATTTCATCCATCTCTGAACCCACCACATATAAACAAGCCATTAAACATGACTGTTGGGTTAATGCCATGGATGTGGAGCTTAAAGCTCTTGCAGAGAACCATACATAGGTTGTGGTGGATCTTCCTTCTAGTAAGGTTCCTATTGGTTGTCGTTGGGTGTATAAAGTTAAACATAAAGCAAATGGATCCATTGAAAGATACAAGGCCAGGTTAGTAGCCAAAGGCTACACTCAAATGGAAGGTATAGACTATTTTGATACATTTTCACCTGTAGCCAAGCTTACCACTGTTACAGTCATTCTTTCTCTTGCAGCTATCAAAGGATGGTTTCTTGAACAGTTAGATGTTAATAATGCTTTTCTCCATGGAGATTTGCATGAAGAAGTCTATATGAATCTTCCTTCTGGCTTATCTGGTCATGATTCATCCAAAGCTTGCAAGCTACAAAAATTATTGTATGGCTTAAAACAAGTAAGTAGACAATGGTATTCCAAATTATCTGCTTTTCTCATCTCTCTTGGATATACTCAGACACAGGCTGATTATTCTCTCTATGTCAAAAATGATGCACCCCATTTTACTGCCCTACTGGTCTATGTTGATGGTGTTGTTTTAGCATGAAACTTTTTAGCTGAGATTAAACTTGTGAAGAGTTTGCTACATGAAAAGTTCAAAATTAAAGACCTAGGCCAACTTAGATATTTTTTGGGTTTTGAGATTTCCAGATCTAAAGATGGCATATTTTTGAATCAGAGGAAGTATACTCTTGAGTTATTACAAGATGTTGAAGTTCTTGTGGCAAAACCTTCTTTAGTTCCTTTTGATCCTAATATAAAATTATCTGCCAATGAAGGAGAAGACATAGAAGATCCTTCAACTTATAGAAGGTTGATTAGCAGACTCATTTACCTCACTAATTCAAGGCCAGACATCTCATAATCTGTTCAACATCTCAGTCAATACATGTCTTATCCTAAAGTTCCTCATTTTCAGGCTGCCATCAGAATTTTAAGGTACTTAAAATCGGTTCCAGCCACTGGTATTCTGTTTTCTGTTTCTAGTGACTTAAACTTACTTAGATTTGCTGATTCAGATTGGGTTAGATGCCCTGATACTAGAAAGTCTATTATAGGATATTGTGTAATGTTAGGATCATCCTTATTGTGTTAGAAGTCAAAGAAACAACATACTGCTTCCAGATCTTCCACTGAAGTTGGATATAGAGCTTTGGCCTCTATTACTTGTGAAATATAGTGGTTACAATATTTGTTTCATGACCTTCTTGTTTATTTTCATCAGCCTGCCTCCATTTACTGTGATAGCAAGTCAGCGGTGTATTTGACTCATAATCCAACATTCCATGAAAGAAGCAAACATATTGAATTGGATTGTCATGTGGTTAGAGAGAAAATACAATCCAAACTTATTCATTTGCTTCCAATTTCAACTCATGACCAGTTGGCTGATATGCTAACCAAGCCACTACATTTTCCTTCTCTAAAGAAGACTTTGGCCAAGTTGGGACTTTGTTCTATCCACAGTCCAACTTGAGGGGGGCTGTTAGTCTAGATAGTATAGTAGTTTTATTCTTCTGTATTTTTGTTCATGTATTCTATATATTTGCCACATCAGCTTTGTACATAGTATAGGCTAGTGTGTACAGATGTATATATACACTTTTGTAAATGCCTTATCTAATCAATGAAGATAGAATCAGTTTCTGCTTAACAACTTTCTATTATCTTCTTCTTGCTGCAACATTCTGTTAGCTCATGCTTCTTGCTGCAACTTTACCTTCATTCAACATGAAGATTCATGGTGAGTTTACCACCATTAACAGAGAAAGAATGAAAATTTCATATAAAAAAAGTTAAATATGTTTTTGGTTCTTATAAATATCTCACATTTCATTTTTAGTCCCTATAAAAAAGATATATTTTGGTCTTTATAAATTTTTTATGTATTTAATTTTAGTTCTTACTATTTTCTATAATTTTAAAAACTATTTATTTATTTAAAAACTTTTAAATTTTTGAATAATTATTTTCATAAGTATTCAGATTACTATAAAATGTTTCTTTACCAAATTATATAATTTTTTAAAACGAGAAGAATAAAATATGAATTTTTTAAATTTCAAAATATTATGATAAAAGTAATGGAAATTTCAATTTATAAATTAAATTTTGAATTCTATTTTTTTCGATGAATTTTTTGTAACGTTTTAAAAATATCTGCAAAATAATTATTTAAAATATATATTGGTTTAACGATAGAGACTAAATCTACATACATAATTATTTCGTAAGCATCAAAATACATTATATATTTGTTATATATTTATTTTATAGAAAGAAAAAAAAAAAAAATTGGTAATTTTTTTGCGGAGAATGTTGTGTACGGAGGGGGACTTGGTATAACTTGCAATGTCCAATATTGAAAACACCAGATATAACAACAAACACACCCTACTTATGTTTTCAATGGATAACTATAATGAATGAAACATGATATAATGTTTTTCTGTGGGTCCTATTTTTCACAAACAAACCAAACCAAGCGTGGGTGCTACTTGTTTTGCTAGTGCACCAATACTGCCCACCAATTGCTAAGCCCAAATATTCAATCCAACCCCACCATTTCATTATTCTCAAAGTTTCTCTCCTCCTTACATTTACATTAGTATCATATCGGTGTATCTACACGGACTCACGCGTTACCGTTTAGTTGTTGTATTGTTATTTTTAAATTATATATCCAAAATTTTATAAAATAGAAAATTAAGAAAATCTATTACCTCTAAAGAAAAAATATATAATACTGCAAGAAATTAATTATTCTATTGAGGGGAAATGATAAAATTAATAATATAATTTGACGGAAGGAATATATTAAATGATAAAATTAATAATATATAATTTGACGGAAGGAATATATTAAATGATAAAATTAATAATATATAGAATTTGACGGAAGGGAGATATTAAAGATAAAATTGTAAGTGTAGAGTGCATTTAAGAGGCATGAATTAAGTATTTTAAAAGATTTTCAATTTTATTGAAATGTTAATTTAAGTTTCTTTTTAGATGGTGTTTATGAAAGTTGTAAAATGCCAAAAAGTATAAAATAAAGAGGAATTATATATTCCTCTCACAAACTGAGAGTATGTCTAGTCCTCTTATTACATGTAAGAGATATCACTCTCTTGTTTCCAGGAATCATGGACAACAAGGTAAAGCGGTAAAAATCGTGAGTGTAAGCTATTGATTAACTTAACTTAAGGAACAAGAGTCGTCACCTCAATTTTATTTATTTTTACAAAGGAAAAGGAAATAGAGCGAACAAAACCTAATAAAGTCTAAAAAGCAAAAAAGCTAATAAAACCAGACAAAGACAATGATAAGGGGTTGGTTACGAAGAGGAAAGGTGTTACCACTCAAAATATTGATAGTACTCCACGGGAACTGTTGAGAGTGTATTAAGTGTGAGTATTTGTGGACAATAGTCCCACATTGGATATGAATGTGGTAACTTGAGAATTTATAAGTGAGAGAACCCACTCACCTATCACCTTAGGGTTTTGGGTGGATATGTGATGTGTCTCTCACAAAGGTGTTGCTCAAAGAATGAAGTCTCACAATGATCAATGCTCCCTAGTGAAAAATCTCCCATAACAAATGGTATCAAAGTCTGGTTCGAGAAAGGGACCGACTTACTTGTATCAAAAGTATCCCACATGGTAGGTATCCTAGATGTGGCGAGTGTCTAGTTGAAGAGTGTTAATGACGGTATAAGTGTGTGGAAGAAGTGCTTCCACTTGAGGGAGAACATTGTGCAGGCTCACACTTGAGGGGGGTGTTGAGAATGTATCAAGTGTGAGTATGTGTTGATAATAGTCCCACGTTGGATAGGAATGTGGTGACTTAAGCATTTATAAGTGAAAGAACCCACCCACCTATCACCTTAGGATTTTGGGTGGATATGTGGTGTGTCTCTCACAAAGGTGTTGTTTAAAGAATGAAGTCACAAAATGATCAATAATCCCTAGTGAAAAATCTCCCCTAACAAGAACCTCTTTGATTTATTGAAAACTTTTGGTTTGAAAAGGTTTGTTAAAAACAAGATTGAGGGGATGATAAGAAGAATTCTTTTTTTTTTAATGTTTTTTGTGTTTGGAGAGATTTTTCGTCTTATGCCTACGTACCCACAAAGTGAAATGTAAGATCAAAACCTCGTAGTTCGTGGTAAAAATAACAAAATTTGTTGGTTTTAAGTTGATTTTAAATAATAGAAACAACTTATCATTTTAAGTGGATAACACAACTAATCAACCATGATAATGAAGCCATGGACCCATACATCACTACGGGGAATACTCCAACTCGGTTAAATCAATGAGTATGTCAAACTAATCCCCCACAAATGACAATAGATCCAATTACATCAAACTACACCATGATGATTAGGATACTTACAACCGACTATGAAAATGACTCATGTCTAAACTTAAAAAGAGACAACGTGCAACAAGACACAAAAACAATTGAGTGAGGTTTATTTCTTTAAACTAGAACGTCATGATAATCACAAAAGAGTATGTTGATATTTTCATCGAGATGGACAAGGATGCTAAGAACCTTGTCACATATTTCAACAAACTGGGCCTCGATGGTGATGTTAACATGAACATAAACATCGTTGAGGTTTCCCATGAAACTACCATGGAGACTGAAGAAGGGCGTAGGCAAGAATAGTACACGAGTATTGTATATCCAAAACAAGAAGAATTTCTCATTTATATCCTCAATAGGTGTTAAAGGAAGAAATCAGAGGTGATGATATGCTCTAGGTGTAGCGCGATCTTCGACCAGAAAGCGGCTCACAATCTTGAAGCCGTCAAGAAAGCTAAAGAAAGGTGTGGTCATAAGGATTTTTATGAACAAAGAAGGTTCGATCCAAGGAGGTATTCATCGAGACAAGATGAACGAAGGCCAAAAGTATTTGGGGGCAAGGCCTCCGACTTTCAAACCAACAAATGAACTGCTCAATGTAAAGTGGGCAAGACCTGCCGAAGAGAGAGAGAGAGAGAGAGAGAGAGAGAGAGAGAGAGAGGAAAACTGAAATGGCTTAGTTTCGACGTCAACAATGGCTCTTTTATTGCTTATCGGAAAGAGTTCCAATATTCAAACAAATCCACATACATCTCTCGAAATTACAAGGGCAATAATCCCATGTCCAGATCTTAATGGAGAAAGGAGAAAAGAATAAGGAAAACCCAAAGAGAGTCAAAAGAAAAGGCAGAATCAAGCACCAACATGCCTTTGGAAGTTGATGGAAAGATTCAACAACAAAGTTGGCTAAAAAATTACCTAGGGGCCGGAAGTTATTTGCTTCTCAAGAAAACAAATCGAAGGAGAAGTTCGAGCGAAGGGTAACAAATGAAGAAATTATGACTGACAATTTTGAGTCGGGGTCATAAGACTCTTTGGACATCATAGTCAATGTGGTTTTTGTTCTACCTCAAGAGTTCAACCAGATTACAGAGGTCGAAGATGTAGATGACTACACCCAAGAAGAAATGGCGACACACAATCCTGTGTGTTACTATATCATGAACAACAGATGCGTCAAAGAACAAAATTCATTCATTAAGAGGCCCAATGAAGCCATGATGGGTCAATTAAAAGCATTGTTCACTACTGGGAAAGTAGAAAATGTCCCGGTGAATAAGATCCTGGTAGACTGCGGCGCGACAGTGAACTTGATGCCATATACTTTTCTGAAGAAGATAGGTAACTACGACACCGACTCCATACCTCATAACATGGTTTTGTCGAACTACGAGGTCAAAGTGGGTACTACCATGGGCGTCATACAAGTGGACGTGACAGTGGGGACCGTTACGAGGCCAATAACTTTCATGGTGGTAGAGAGGAAGGCAAACTACAACCTACTATTGGGACGAGAATGGATACATGGCATTGGTGTTGTGCCATCCTATATGCATCAACGAGTAAAAATTTGGAGACCAAATGGGATCGTTGAAAACATTGAAGCTGACCAGAGGTATTACGAGGCTCCAATTAATTATGTTGATAAACGTGAATTTGACAAGCATATATTCGAAATTACCCCATTTGATCCATCTAACTTTGCCTTTACTCCAAATGATGAGGCATACTGTTCATTACACCTTCATCCCATCAATGGATTTTGTTGGGACAGAGAGGTTTTGGGTCATGATGACCTTGCATATTTTGGAACCTCTGGAATTACTCCAACTGGTTAGGGTAGTGAATTCAATGATAATGACTATATTCGAATCTTTGAAGAAGATTACAGTTTATATAGCTGAAAACAAATTATAGGCGGCCCTTGAGGCTGAATAAGAGAATATGGTTGTCGAAGCCATCGATCAATCATGCCAAGAACGTCCTAGTAAGGACTTCGATCGAGAACCACCTGATAAGGTTCATGATTCAGAACAATGCCAAAGGCTCGATGCAATCTATGATGATGAGATTTTGGGTTTCGAGAAGTATCTGCTGGTATGCAACATTAAAATGCTAGTGCAAGATCAACTTGAAGAGACCGACCTAGGCGAAGGAGAAGAAAAACGGCCAACTTAAATCAGCGCCAACCTCACCCCACAACTCAAAGTCGAAGTCACCCAACTACTGAAGGAATTCAAGGATTGATTCGCTTTTGATTACGACGAGAAATGCCTGGTTTAAGTAGAGAATTGGTCGAACTAAAACTGCCAATCAAGACCGGAAAGAAGCCATTGAATCAGAATCCAAGGATGTTTGCACATGCGATCCTCTCAAAGATCAAAAAGGAGGTCGAAAGACCGTTTCTATGCAAATTCATTCGCACAACCATGTATGTCGAATGGTTAGCAAACATTGTGCTAGTTATTAAGAAATAAATAGTATTTTAAGAGTTTGCATAGATTTTAGGTGTCGCGGTGAGAATCAGATACCAAACTATTGAATAAGCTTGAATCACAATTATTAAATGTTCACCACCGACTTTAATTTAATCCAAAGGGAAAAGGGAAAAAGATCGTAAAAACCCTAAATGAGGAGAAACTAGGTTCGGGGGTTGATTATACCTAGGGAAGGTGTTAGCATTCTAAGCATCCATAATATCCTACGCGAAACTCTTGTTAATATTTGTTTAATTGTTATTTGTTACTTGCTAAAACTAAGGGAACCTAATTTTTTTATTCTTAATGGTGCTCGAACAACATCACATTGATGCATACACATCGGGTATAGAATCAGAGCACTCGTAGTTCACCTAAGGATGAATGAACACTTGATTGTGATCAAGGTTCGTGGGGAAGTAAGTGTTATGGCAAACACTCACGTGACTTTAACAAAGTCACAAAAATTTATAAAATAAAAAGCTAAGGACCTAATGGCTAAGGACCTAAGGATGAGGGACCTAATTGCTCAGGTCAAAAGGAGAACTAGGGATGGCTAAACTTCCTATGACATTAAGTCAATTGAAGGAGTTCTTTCCCTTTGGATTGAAATGATAAAAGCATAAAATGAAAATAAAAGGTGCAAGCCCCTAAGATTAAGGCATAGGTTGCAACTTGTAATGAAATGAAATGTCAAAGTAAATAAAGTGGATGAAATGTACAAGACAAACGACTTAACAAAAATGGGTTATGGCTTGATATGTGGATCAAGTATGTGGGGGTACCGAAATGAGTTCACGATGTGTGAAGTCGTAGCTGGAAGTTGTATAGCTTAATTCTAGAGTGTCTGATGTCTTGCTCTAATAGATGTAACATCAGAGGGAAATAAAACGCTTATATGATTGGATTGTCGTTTTGTTATTATGAGTTTTATAAGTTGTTAAATGTTGAATTGTGAATGATGATAATTGTTGACTTTGACCAATAGGTCTTTATGTTTTAATGAGATAAGAGGATAATATTTGAATATATAATTCCGCTGTGATAGTTTTGATTTTTTGAGAAAAGAATATTTTTAATATAATATTTTTTATTGATGTTTATGAATAAATGTGACACCTTCAATGAGTTACTCTGATTATTTCAATTTATTTATCGAGAATAATATATGGGGTTAGAAGGGTGTTACACATGTGCCTTCGAGCCCATTGAATGTCATGTCTTCTCCTTGACCCTTTGCTATGTGGGGCATTGACATGATCAGAAATATTGAGACTACTGCTTCCAACGGGCATCATTTCATCTTGGTCTACATCGATTACTTCATCAAATGGGTGGAAGCAAAATCTTATGCCAATGTCACCAATCAAGTGGTAGCCAGATTTGTGAAAATAGATATCATTTGTTGATATGGGGTTCCCGAGAGAATCATTACCGATAATGGTTCCCAAGATGATGGCAGAACTATGTCGGGACTTCAAAATTCATTGTATCATCCAAAGATGAATGGTGTTGTTGAAGCGGCCAATAAGAACATCAAGAAGATTGTGCGGAAAATGGTAGTGACCTACAAATATTGGCATGAGATGTTACCATTTTCTTTTCATGGGTACTGAACATCAGTACGGATATCTACTAGGGCAACACCATTCTCACTTGTGTATAGTATGGAAGCAGTCCTACCAGTTGAAGTCGAGATTTCGTCACTACGGGTGATGATGGATGTCAAACTTGATGAAGCCAAATGGGTTTGTGCCAGGTTTAACCAGTTGAGCCTGGTTGAGAAGAAGAGAATTGCAGTAGTCTGCCATGGTCAGTTGTATCAGAGACGGATGAAAAAGGAATTTGATCAAAGAGTGCATCCTCAGTAGTATCAAATTGGTGACCTGGTGCTCAAAAGGATCCTTCCTCCTAGTACAGTTCACAGGGGAAAATGGACTCCCAACTATGACGGCCCATTTGTGGTTAAAAAGGTTTTCTCTAGCGGAGCCTTAATGCTTAAAACCATGGATGGAAAATATTTTCCATTCCCTGTCCACTCAAACGCAGTCAAAAAATACTTCGCATAAAGAGACCCGCTGGACAGAAAAAAGAGACTCTGAACATAAAAGGGCATCCCAGAGAACCAAAAACGGAATAAAAGGTTCGGGAAAAATTAGGGATATAAAAAAAATGTAAAATGCCAAAAAGTATAAAATAAAGAGGAATTATATATTCCTCTCACAAACTGAGAGTATGTCTAGTCCTCTTATTACATGTAAGAGATATCACTCTCTTGTTTTCAAGAATCATGGTCAACAAGGTAAAGCGATAAAAATCGTGAGTGTAAGCTATTGATTAACTTAATTTAAGGAACAAGAGTCGCCACCTCACTTTTATTTATTTTTACAAAGGAAAAGGAAACAGAGCGAACAAAACCTAATAAAGTCTAAAAAGCAAAAAATCTAATAAAACCAGACAAAGACAATGATAAGGGGTTGGTTGTAACACCCTTCTACCCCAAAACATAATATTTAAATAATATCAGAGTAATCATCTAAAAAGGGTATCACATATCATCATTAATTTAACATAAACAGTGTCCTGTCCCGTAACACGGGTTAATCAACATCAAGAATATCTTAAATCATTTCGCAGCGGAATTTAACTTCATAATTCAAAACTTCATAAACGTAATTTTCACCATTCTGAATTTAACATCATAAAATAGGAAAACATTTATCCAAACAATAACATAACTGAAAACAGTTTAACAAAAGAAAACCCATCCCAGTGTTACATGACACAGAGCAGGACACATACACCAGAACCACTTCTAAGGAACACTAAAGTACGCTCCGAAACTCATGAATTACTCCTATTGCACTGCAGGACTATTCTTCGACATCTGCAAGTTACCCACGAAGGAGGCAACGTTTCCAAGCAGGCAGGGTGAGTAATCATAATATATCATAAACGTGCCAGAATATAGAATTATAAATAAATTAGTACAACATATCATGACATCATCAACTATAAAATTCAGCAACAACCACAACACGATCATGAAATCAAGCAACACCAACACAGTCATGAAATTCATCCAGAATATGCAATTCTAACATCCTGATATGCAATATGCATGTGGTACCATTTTCATCGTGAGATAGATACATGACCATCAACCCTCCACAAAGGAGCACATCGTAAATCATCGAGACACTTCAATCCACACAATGGGATTGAAACAAATAAATAGGCCGAAGCCCCATCGTGAATGTTATGAAATGCAATGATGCGCTACATCGTAAATTCATCAAATAATTCGCATCATTCATTTCAATCAGCAAAACAATCATCAATTAATCATATATATCATCATGACATTACACCCAGAACACTGGTTCTATAACCACTCTAACACATCAAGAGTTGACCCGTACCCGGTAAATTAAGAGGTAATTACAAGGTTATTTCATAACTCCATTCATAAAAACTTTTGCATTTTTCTCATTTTTATTCATCAAAATAAAGTTCAGTTTATGCTTGTACTGACGCTTCAAACGGAATGCGAATTGGACTTACGGTTTGAAAGTTATGAATTTTTAAAGAAATAAAATTTGTCATCCCAACAGTGTTAACCGGTTAACCAAAGCGTTAACCGGTTAACGCCTGCGCAACATCAGAAAATACCCAAAATTTTCAATGGTTAACCGGTTAACCAAAACGTTAACCGGTTAACGCACATTTTCTAGCAGTCCCCTACTATACAATTGCAGACTGTTCCAACTCCAAAAACCTCCAAACCCCATTACGGGTTTCACATCAAGACACTCAAAAACCATTCAAAAACATCAATCCAACATCAACAACATCCAGACAACAATTATGCAAACAAATATACGATTATAACTCATTCTAATCACTCTAATTCATCAAAACTTTCTCATAAAATCAACCTAACTCAAAACCCCAAAAACTCCAAAAACTCATACCATCCTAATTCATTCATATTCCAATTCCTACACATTTATCATAGATTATAAAAACTCCCCATACCTTAGAGAATTTCGCCACTTTACACTCTTCTCTGGGGTTCTCTACAGCCTCCTGACTCTGAGCTTCTCCTTTCTTCAGAGCACTTCACCAAACACGATAGAAAACCACAATGATAAAACTGATCGTGTATTCCTTTTTACCAAAACACATTCCAGTTGAGTCTTTTCCTACTTTACCCTCATAATTTCACAAAAGGACCACCTTACCCTTTTCTTTAATATATTTTTAATAATAATAATAAAATAGCATAATAAAACACTATTTATCCTTATTATATAAAAATACTCATTTTCTCCAAAATTCTCTAATTAACCCAAACTCTCCAAATTTTTCTAAATTAATTAAACAAATGATTAAATAATTAATTTTAGATTTTGGGGCGTTACAACTCTCCCCCACTTAAAGAATTTTCGTCCTCGAAAATTACCTGAAGTAAATAGAGTCGGATACGACTCCCTCATCTGATCTTCGCGCTCCCAAGTCCAACTTTCTCCAGCTGGTCCTCCCCACAATACCTTCACTAAAGCAATTTCCTTGCCTCGAAGTTGCTTCAATTCCTTACCATCAATCCTTAATCTTAAAGCTTCAATCGTCAGATTATCTCTCACCTGAACATCATCTATCTGAATTACATGCGACGGGTTCAGAATGTACTTCCTCAACTGTGATACATGGAATACATCATGAGAGTTCGCAAGAGAGGGAGGTAAAGCCACACGATAGGCCACTTCCCATATCCCTGCATAATCTGATACGGACCGACGAAACGTGGAGTGAGCTTTCTAGATTTCAAAGCCCTTCCCACGCCAGTCATAGGAGTAACTCTTAAGAACACATGATCTCCCTCTTGGAACTCAAGTGCTTTCCTTCTCTTATCGCGATAACTCTTTTGACGACTCTATGACGTTTTCATCCTTTCTTGAATCATTTTTATCTTTTCAGTTGTTTCTTGGAAAATCTCAGGCCCAAGGACTAAACTCTCTCCTGACTCATACCAACATAATGGAGTACGACAACGTCTACCATACAACGCCTCATATGGAGCCATCCCGATACTAGCATGAAAACTGTTATTGTATGTAAACTCGACCAATGGCAAATGACTATCCCAAGACCCTCCTTGATCTAATACACAAGCTCTCAGCAAATCTTCTAAAGATTGGATTGTTCTTTCCGTCTGACCATCCGTTTGTGGGTGATAAGCAGAACTCATCCTCAACTTAGTACCCAAGGCATCCTGCAAACTCTTCCAAAACCTCGACGTAAACCGCAGATCCCTATCTGATATAATACTTGAAGGTACACCATGCAACTTCACAATTTCCTCAATATAAATCTCAGCTAACCTTTGCATGGAATGGTTAATCTTCATCGACAAGAAGTGTGCCGACTTAGTTAACCGGTCCACAACTACCCAAATCGAATCATTACCTCTAGCAGTCTTAGGTAACCCAGTCACAAAATCCATGGAAATACTATCTCATTTCCACTCAGGAACATTCAATGGTTGCATCATACCTGAAGGTCTCTGATGTTCTATCTTTGACTTCTGACATGTCAAACAAGCATATACAAATTCAGCAATGTCTCTTTTCATACCCGGCCACCAAAACAACCTGCGTAAATCTTGATACATCTTCGTAGCACCAGGATGAATACTCAGTCGACTATTGTGCCCCTCTTCTAAAATACTCTTTTTAATTCCTATAATATCCGGAACACATACTCTATCTCGAAATCTCAAAACTCCATCTTCATCAACTCGAAAGTCACCTGCATTACCTTGATCAACCAACATCAATTGATCAACTAATTTCAAATCAGATTTCTGACCCTCACGAATCTCTTCCAAAATCTCACTGGTCAGCTTTAACATTCCCAATTTCACACTATCGGTAGTAGTTTCACACAACAAGCTCATGTCTCTGAATTGCTCGATCATTTCCAATTCTTTCACCATAAGCATTGAAATATGCAACGACTTCCTACTCAAAGCATCAACCACAACATTTTCCTTACCCGGATGATAATTCAAATCAAAATCAAAATCTTTCAATAATTCAAGCCACCGCCTCTGTCTCATATTTAACTCTTTCTGATCAAACAAGTACCTTAAACTTTTGTGATCACTGAATACTTCAAATTTCGAACCAAACAAGTAGTGCCTCCAAATCTTAAGCACAAACACCACAATTGCTAACTCTAAGTCGTGAGTAGGATAGTTCCTCTCATGAACTCTTAACTATCTAGAAGCATAAGCAACCAATTTATTATCCTGCATCAAAACTCCACCAAGACCCATCTTGGAAGCATCACAATAAACTACAAAGGACTCATCTGGATTCGGTAAGACCAACACTGGCGCGGTCGTTAATCTTTTCTTCAGTTCTATGAAACTCTATTCACAAGCAACATCCCACACATACGCTTGACCCTTCCTATTCAATTGCGTCAACGGTAAAGCTATCTTAGAAAAACCTTCAATGAACTTACGATAGTAACCAGCCAACCCAAGAAAACTACGAATCTCTGTAGCTGACTTCGGAGTATCCCACTGCAATACCGCGTCAATCTTCGAAGGATCCACCGAAATTCCACCACTTGAAATTACATGGCCGAGGAAACTCACTTCCTTTAACTAGAACACACACTTAGATAATTTAGCAAACAATTTCTTTTCTCTCAACACTTGCAACACAACACTCAAATGCTCGGCATGTTCCTCTTCTGATTTAGAATATACCAAGATATCATCTATGAAAACCACCACGAACTTATCAAGATACTCATGAAAGATCCTATTCATATATTCCATAAACACACCAGGTGCATTAGAAACCCCAAACGGCATCACCGTATACTCGTAATGCCCATATCTCGTCCTGAAAGCTGTCTTCGGAATATCATCAGCTTTAACTCGAATCTGATGATAACCAGACCTCAGATCAATTTTACTAAAGATACAAGCACCTACTAGCTGATCCATCAAATCATCGATCCTCGGAAGTGGGTACTTATTCTTGATAGTCACTTTATTCAACTGTCGGTAATCGACACACAATCTCATACTACCATCCTTCTTCTTAACGAGCCACACCGGAGCACCCCAAGGAGAAACACTGGGTCTAATGAACCTTTTCTCTAACAATTCTTCTAATTGCTTCTTCAACTCATTCAACTCTGAAGCCGACATTCTATAAGGAGCCATCGAGTCAGGACTCGTACCCGGTACTAAGTCCACATCAAAATCAATTTCACGTTCCGGTGGTAAATCACTTATATCACCAGGAAGCACATCTTGAAATTCACAAACCACAGGCAATTCTATACTGACAGTCTTATCATTAACTTGCAATGAGGCAGACACTGCGAACATCAAAGCTTCATCTAAAACAAGTTCATCCACTTGCCTAGCAGATAAAAACATCAACTCACCATTCCCGCTCACTTTAGGGAACTTCACTGTCTTACTATAACAGTTAATATGAACATAATTGAATTCCAACCAGTTCATACCAAGGATAACATAGATTTGGTGTAATGGTAGGCACACCAAATCCATCACAAAATACTTCTCAAAAATTGTCAAAGGACACTTCAAACAAACAAGCATGGTAGTCACAGAACCATTAGCAGGAGTCTCTATTATCATATTACCGTTCATATTAGACAACTCTAAACCCAATCTATTAACACACTCAAGAGAAATAAATGAATGTGTAGCTCCAGTGTCAATAATAGCAATCAACTCAATATTATTAATAAAACAGGTACCTCTGATCAAGTTGTCCTTCTTTGGAGCTTCTGAACCAGCTAATGTAAAAACTCTTCCAGCATTTTGAGCAGTAGCAGCATTCTTCTTTGGTTTCTGACATTGGGCGCTGATATGCCCCTATTCACCACAATTGTAACAGGTTGGGCCCTCATTAGGACAATCACTCATCTTATGCCCAAGCTTGCCACAACGCTAACATTTCATAACTCTGGTGGTACACACATCAGCCTTATGACCTGCCTCTCCACACTTGTAGCACTTAACAGGTACATTAGCAGCTCCCCTACTTTGCCTCTTCTCAACAGATGCCTTCTGCTTCCCTTTATCACCAGTAGTTACATAAGGTTTCCCTCTATACTGACTCTTGTCTTTCTTCTCGCTCAGTTGTTTATAGTGAGCTGACCGAGCTCGGCTGTCCTCATCATAAATACGACTCTTATCAACTAACTCTGCATACTTGCGAATTTGTTGGCATCCAATTCCCTGCTTAATTTCAGGTCTCAGCCCATTCTCAAACTTAAGGCACTTGGAAAGTTCAGCATCTGCCCTGTTGTAGTGAGGACAAAACTTCACCAGCCTTTCAAATTTGGCAGCATACTCTGCCACAGTCATGTTTCCTTGCTTCAGCTCAAGGAATTCTACCTACAATTTACCACGAGCATCTTCCGGAAAATACTTCTTAAGGAACTCTGCCTTAAACACAGTCCAAGTCACCACAACAGCCTCATCCTCTAGACGCTGACGGGTATTATCCCACCAGTCTTCAGCTTCCTCAGACAACATATGAGTTCCAAATTGAACTTTCTGCGTGTCAGCACACGCCATCACTCTCAAAATCTTCTCAATTTCCTTGAGCCACTTCTGTGCGCTCGCCGGGTCATGAGTTCCTTCAAACACAAGTGGATTATTCTTCTGGAATTTCTCCAATGCACGAAACTCATCATGCGCATTGTTTCGAGCAGCAGTCTGAGCAAGAGATGCAATAGCATCAGCGAGAGCACGCGTGTTGTTTCCAGCCATTCTGCACAACACTTACCACATCAGAAGAGAATAATCGTTAAGTAAATAACGACTTGACAACAGACTGACAATAACAAGACTTGGCCGGACAGACCGACCTGCTCTGATACTACTAATGTAACACCCTTCTACCCCAAAACATAATATTTAAATAATATCAGAGTAATCATCTAAAAAGGGTATCACATATCATCATAATTTAACACAAACAGTGTTCTGTCCCGTAACACGGGTTAATCAACATCAAGAATATCATAAATCATTTCGTAGCGGAATTTAACTTCATAATTCAAAACTTCATAAACGTAGTTTTCACCATTCTGAATTTAACATCATAAAATAGGAAAACATTTATCCAAACAATAACATAACTGAAAACAGTTTAACAAAAGAAAACCCATCCCAGTGTTACATGACACAGAGCAGGACACATACACCAGAACCACTTCTAAGGAACACTAAAGTACGCTCTGAAACTCATGAATTACTCCTATTGCTCTGCAGGACTATTCTTCGACATCTGCAAGTTACCCACGAAGGAGGCAACGTTTCCAAGCAGGCAGGGTGAGTAATCATAATATATCATAAACGTGCCAGAATATAGAATTATAAATAAATTAGTACAACATATCATGACATCATCAACTATAAAATTCAGCAACAACCACAACACGATCATGAAATCAAGCAACACCAACACAGTCATGAAATTCATCCAGAATATGCAATTCTAACATCCTGATATGCAATATGCATGTGTTACCATTTTCATCGTGAGATGGATACATGACCATCAACCCTCCACAAAGGAGCACATCGTAAATCATCGAGACACTTCAATCCACACAATGGGATTGAAGCAAATAAGTAGGCCGAAGCCCCATCGTGAATGTTATGAAATGCAATGATGCGCTACATCGTAAATTCATCAAATAATTCGCATCATTCATTTCAATCAGCAAAACAATCATCAATTAATCATATATATCATCATGACATTACACCCAGAACACTGGTTTTATAACCACTCTGACACATCAAGAGTTGACCCGTACCTGGTAAATTAAGAGGTAATTACAAGGTTATTTCATAACTCCATTTATAAAAAATTTTGCATTTTTCTCATTTTTATTCATCAAAATAAAGTTCAGTTTATGCTCGTACCGACGCTTCAAACGGAATGCGAATCGGACTTACGGTTTGAAAGTTATGAATTTTTAAAGAAATAAAATTTGTCATCCCAACAGTGTTAACCGGTTAACCAAAGCGTTAACCGGTTAACCAAAGCGTTAACCGGTTAACGCCTGCGCAACATCAGAAAATACCCAAAATTTTCAATGGTTAACCGGTTAACCAAAACGTTAACCGGTTAACGCACATTTTCTAGCAGTCCCCTACTATACAATTGCAGACTGTTCCAACTCCAAAAACCTCCAAACCCCATTACGGGTTTCACATCAAGACACTCAAAAACCATTCAAAAACATCAATCCAACATCAACAACATCCAGACAACAATTATGCAAACAAATATACGATTATAACTCATTCTAATCACTCTAAT
The DNA here is from genome assembly GCA_963966055.1 of Lathyrus aphaca. NCBI lineage: Eukaryota > Viridiplantae > Streptophyta > Magnoliopsida > Fabales > Fabaceae > Lathyrus > Lathyrus aphaca. Next base: position 279,733,256 of record OZ014523.1, read on the forward strand.
TCATCAAAACTTTCTCATAAACTCAACCTAACTCAAAACCCCAAAAACTCCAAAAACTCATACCATCCTAATTCATTCATATTCCAATTCCTACACATTTATCATAGATTATAAAAACTCCCCATACCTTAGAGAATTTCGCCACTTTACACTCTTCTCTGGGGTTCTCTACAGCCTCCTGACTCTGAGCTTCTCCTTTCTTCAGAGCACTTCACCAAACACGATAGAAAACCACAATGAGAAAACTGATCGTGTATTCCTTTTTACCAAAACACATTCCAGTTGAGTCTTTTCCTACTTTACCCTCATAATTTCACAAAAGGACCACCTTACCCTTTTCTTTAATATATTTTTAATAATAATAATAAAATAGCATAATAAAACACTATTTATCCTTATTATATAAAAATACTCATTTTCTCCAAAATTCTCTAATTAACCCAAACTCTCCAAATTTTTCTAAATTAATTAAACAAATGATTAAATAATTAATTTTAGATTTTGGGGCGTTACATTGGTTACGAAGAGGAAATGTGTTACCACTCAAAATATTTATAATACTCCACGGGAACTGTTGAGAGTGTATTAAGTGTGAGTATTTGTGGACAATAGTCCCACATTGGATATGAATGTGGTAACTTGAGAATTTATAAGTGAGAGAACCCACTCACCTATCACCTTAGGGTTTTGGGTGGATATGTGATGTGTCTCTCACAAAGGTGTTGCTCAAAGAATGAAGTCTCACAATGATCAATGCTCCCTAGTGAAAAATCTCCCATAACAAATGGTATCAAAGTCTGGTTCGAGAAAGGGACCGACTTACTTGTATCAAAAGTATCCCACATGGTAGGTATCCTAGATGTGGCGAGTGTCTAGTTGAAGAGTGTTAATGACGGTATAAGTGTGTGGAAGAAGTGCTTCCACTTGAGGGAGAACATTGTGCGGGCTCACACTTGAGGGGGGTGTTGAGAATGTATCAAGTGTGAGTATGTGTTGATAATAGTCCCACGTTGGATAGGAATGTGGTGACTTAAGCATTTATAAGTGAAAGAACCCACCCACCTATCACCTTAGGATTTTGGGTGGATATGTGGTGTGTCTCTCACAAAGGTGTTGTTTAAAGAATGAAGTCACAAAATGATCAATAATCCCTAGTGAAAAATCTCCCCTAACAAGAACCTCTTTGATTTATTGAAAACTTTTGGTTTGAAAAGGTTTGTTAAAAACAAGATTGAGGGGATGATAAGAAGAATTCTTTTTTTTTAATGTTTTTTGTGTTTGGAGAGATTTTTCGTCTTATGCCTACGTACCTACAAAGTGCAATGTAAGATCAAAACCTCGTAGTTCGTGGTAAAAATAACAAAATTTGTTGGTTTTAAGTTGATTTTAAATAATAGAAACAACTTGTCATTTTAAGTGGATAACACAACTAATCAACCATGATAATGAAGCCATGGACCCATACATCACTACGGGGAAGACTCCAACTCGGTTAAATCAATGAGTATGTCAAACTAATCCTCCACAAATGACAAGAGATCCAATTACATCAAACTACACCACAATGATTAGGATACTTACAACCGACTATGAAAATGACTCATGTCTAAACTTAAAAAGAGACAACATGCAACAAGGCACAAAAACAATTGAGTGAGGTTTATTTCTTTTAGACTAGAATGTCATGATAATCACAAAAGAGTATGTTGATAGTTTCATCGAGATGGACAAGGCTGCTAAGAACCTTGTCACAGATTTCAACAAACTGGGCCTCGATGGTGATGTTAACATGAACATAAACATGGTTGAGGTTTCCCATGAAACTACCATGGAGACTGAAGAAGGGCGTAGGCAAGAATAGTACACGAGTATTATATATCCAAAATAAGAAGAATTTTTCATTGATATCCTTAATAGGTGTTAAAGGAAGAAATCATAGGTGATGATATGCTCTAGGTGTAGCGCGATCTTCGACCAGAAAGCGGCTCACAATCTTGAAGCCGTCAAGAAAACTAAAGAAAGGCGTGGTCATAAGGATTTTTATGAACAAAGAAGGTTTGATCCAAGGAGGTCTTCATCGAGACAAGATGAACGAAGGCCAAAAGTATTTGGGGGCAAGGCCTCCTACTTTCAAACCAACAAATGAACTACTCAATGTAAAGTGGGCAAGACCTGCCGAAGAGAGAGAGAGAGAGAGAGAGAGAGAGAGAGAGAGAGAGAGGAAAACTGAAATGGCTTAGTTTCAACGTCAACAATGGCTCTTTTATTGCTTATCGGAAAGAGTTCCAATATTCAAACAAATTCACATACATCTCTCGAAATTACAAGGGCAATAATCCCATGTCCAGATCTTAATGGAGAAAGGAGAAAAGAATAAGGAAAACCCAAAGAGAGTCAAAAGAAAAGGCAGAATCAAGCACCAACATGCCTTTGGAAGTTGATGGAAATATTCAACAACAAAGTTGGCTAAAAAATTACCTAGGGGCCGAAAGTTATTTGCTTCTCAAGAAAACAAATCGAAGGAGAAGTTCGAGCGAAGGGTAACAAATGAAGAAATTATGACTGACAATTTTGAGTCAGGGTCATAAGACTCTTTGGACATCATAGTCAATGTGGTTTTTGTTCTACCTCAAGAGTTCAACCAGATTACAGAGGTCGAAGATGTAGATGACTACACCCAAGCAGAAATGGCGACACACAAGCATGTGTGTTACTATATCATGAATAACAGATGCGTCAAAGAACAAAATTCATTCATTAAGAGGCCCAATGAAGCCATGATGGGTCAATTAAAAGCATTGTTCACTACTGGGAAAGTAGAAAATGTCCCAGTGAATAAGATCCTGGTAGACTGTGGCACGACAGTGAACTTGATGCCATATACTTTTCTGAATAAGATAGGTAACTATGACACCGACTTCATACCTCATAACATGGTGTTGTCGAACTACGAGGTCAAAGTGAGTACTACCATGGGCGTCATACAAGTGGACGTGATAGTGGGGACCGTTACGAGGCCAACAACTTTCATGGTGGTGGAGAGGAAGGCAAACTACAACCTATTGTTGGGACGAGAATGGATACATGGCATTGGTGTTGTACCATCATCTATGCATCAACGAGTAAAAATTTGGAGACCAGATGGGATCGTTGAAAACATTGAAGCTGACCAGAGGTATTACAAGGCTCCAATTAATGATGTTGATAAACGTGAATTTGACAAGCATCTATTCGAAATTACCCCATTTGATCCATCTAACTTTGCCTTTACTCCAAATGATGAGGCATACTATTCATTACACCTTCATCCCATCAATGGATTTTGTTGGGACAGAGAGGTTTTGGGTCATGATGACCTTGCATATTTTGGAACCTCTGGAATTACTCCAACTGGTTAGGGTAGTGAATTCAGTGATAATGACTATATTTGAATCTTTGAAGAAGATTACAGTTTATATAGCTGAAAACAAATTATAGGCGGCCCTCGAGGCTGAATAAGAGAATATGGTTGTCGAAGCCATCAACCAATCATGCCAAGAACGTCCTAGTAAGGACTTCGATCGAGAACCACCTGATAAGGTTCATGATTCAGAACAAGGCCAAAGGCTCGATGCAATCTATTATGATGAGATTTTGGGTTTCGAGAAGTATCTGCTGGCATGCAACATTAAAATGCTAGTGCAAGATCAACTTGAAGAGACTGACCTATGCGAAGGGGAAGAAAAACGGCCAACTTAAATCAGCGCCAACCTCACCCCACAACTCAAAGTTGAAGTCACCCAACTGATGAAGGAATTCAAGGATTGATTCGCTTTGGATTACGACGAGAAATGCCTGGTTTAAGTAGAGAATTGGTCGAACTAAAACTGCCAATCAAAACCGGAAAGAAGCCATTGAATCAGAATCCAAGGCGGTTTGCACATGCGATCCTCTCAAAGATCAAAGAGGAGGTCGAAAGACCGTTTCTATGCAAATTCATTCGCACAACCATGTATGTCGAATGGTTAGCAAAAATTGTGCTAGTTATTAAGAAATAAATAGTATTTTAAGAGTTTGCATAGATTTTAGGTGTCGCAGTGAGAATCAGATACCAAACTATTGAATGAGCTTGAATCACAATTATTAAATGTTCACCACCGATTTTAATTTAATCCAAAGGGAAAAGGGAAAAAGATCGTAAAAACCCTAAATAAGGAGAAACTAGGTTCGGGGGTTGATTATACCTAAAGAAGGTGTTAGCATCCTAAGCATCCACAATATCCTACGCGAAACTCTTGTTAATATTTGTTTAATTGTTATTTGTTACTTGCTAAAACTAAAGGAACCTAATTTTTTTATTCTTAATGGTGCTCGAACAACATCACATTGATGCCTACACATCGGGTATAGAATTAGAGCACTCGTAGTTCACCTAAGGATGAATGAACACTTGATTGTGATCAAGGTTCGTGGGGAAGTAAGTGTTATGGCAAACACTCACGTGACTTTAACAAAGTCACAAAAAGTTATAAAATAAAAAGCTAAGGACCTAAGGATGAGGGACCTAATTGCTCAGGTCAAAAGGAGAACTAGGGATGACTAAACTTCCTATGACATTAAGTCAATTGAAGGAGTTCTTTCCCTTTGGATTGAAATGATAAAAGCATAAAATGAAAATAAAAGGTGCAAGCCCCTAAGATTAAGGCATAGGTTGCAACTTGTAATGAAATGAAATGTCAAAGTAAATAAAGTGGATGAAATGTACAAGACAAACGACTTAACAAAAATGGGTTATGGCTTGATATGTGGATCAAGTATGTGGGGGTGCAACAAGCGCATATTGGAACCAAATTTAATTAAGTCAATTCACGTGGTGTGTAACACCACAAAAATCTAAATTTAATTAATTATTTATTCATTTAATTGATTTAGAAAGGATTTGAGGTTTTGGGTAAACATGGAGAATTTTGGGAGAAAAAGAGTATTTTTACATAATAAAAATAAATAGTGTATTATTATGCTATTTTGTTATTATTATTAAAAATATTTTAAAGAAAAGGGTAAGGTGGTCTTTATGTGAAAAGTGTAAGGTTAAGTTGGGAAAAACATAAACTGGGATAATTTTATCAAAAAGGATTACACGATCAAAATCTCATCTATCGTGTTTTTGGTAAAGAACTCTGAAGAAAGAAAGGAGAGAAAGCTCAGAGTCAGGAAATTACAAAGAGCCTTGGAGAAGACTATCGATCGACGAAATTCTCTAAGGTATGAGAAGTTTTCATAATCTATTATAATTATATAGGAATTGGTATATGAGTAGATTATGTTTGTATGAATTTTGGGAGTTTTAGGATTTTGACTTAATTTGAATTTAGGAGTATAAATTGATGAATTGGAGTAGATAAGATGAGTTAGAATTATAGGATTGATGTATGAATTGATGTTTTATTACTGTATGTCTTTGATGAGTGATTTGAAGGAGTTTTGGAGCATAATGAGATGGAACCTGCAATGGGGATTTTGGGGATTTTTGGTGCAGACTGCATAAAACAACAGGAAATTGATGATATATGTGCATTAACCAGTTAACGCTATGGGTTAACTGGTTAACCATTGAGAAATTTGTGTTTTTTCTGAAAATACGCAGGCGTTAACCGGTTAACGATATGGGTTAACCGGTTAACACTATAGGAATGACAATTTTTGATTTCTTGAAAAATTCATAACTTTTAAACTGTAATTCCGATTTGAGTTCCGTTTGAAGCATCAGAAAGAGCATAAAATGAACTTTATTTTGATGAATGAAAATGAGAGAAGTGAGATATTTTTCAGAACTTAATTTTTAGAAAAACGATTAAAATTGCCTTAAAATTTTACCGCAATTGGTTTATGTTTTGACGAATTGGAGTTGTTGATGAATGGAGGTTTTTGATGTATTGTTGTATTGAAATGTATGACTATTGATGATTAAATTGTTGAATATGAAATGAATGATGCACTATTGAATTTTCGGTGATATTTACGGAGTAACGCATCATTGCATTTCATGACATTTACGGTGGGGCTTTGGTCTATTTGGTAGCTTCAATCCCATTGTGTGGATTGAAGTGATTTGCTGATTATGGTGTGCTCCCTTGTGGAGGGTTGCTGGTCATGTATCCATCTCATGGAGAAATTGGTACCACATGCATATTGTGCATATCATGACGGTTGAATTTGCATTTTCTTTGGAATGTGTTTATGATTGTGTTTGTTGTTGAATTTTGTTGTTGATGTTGTTATGATATTGTTTATGTTGATTTATTTATATTCCATGTCCTTGTATTATTATAATGAATTATGATTATTCACCCTGCCTACTTTAAAATGTTGCCTCTTATGTGGGATACTTGCAGATGATAAAGAATAGCTTTGCAATTCAAGAGGAGTTTTTCAGAGTCTTAGAGCGTGTCTTTTATTATTTAGGAGTGGATTTTTGGAGTTTGTGTCCTGCTCTGTGTCATGTAACACCAAATTGGGGTTTTAGTTATTAAACTTGTTTTCTTATTATGTTATTTGAGGAGGATTTTATTTTGCTTTATGATGTTAACTCTGGATGGATTGATGTTTATTTTTAAGAAGAGTATTGATGAATTGATTATTAAGTTGATTCCACTGCGAAATAAATTTATATTTGTTTATGTTGATGATTAACCCGTGTTACGGGATATGACATTGAATAATTGATGTTTTCGACGGACATGTGATGTTCTTCTTGTTGTTTTACTTTGATATTAATCTAAATAATTTGCTTTGGGGTAGAAGGGTGTTGCATGGTGTGTGCAAGGTAGTGCCGATTGTAACACCCCAATTTCTTGATTTAATTGTGTAGCTTGTTGTTGTCGATTATTTGGTGTTGGAAGGCCATTGTTGTGTTAAGGATGAGATTATTTGAATTATTTTAGTGAATAATAATATTAAGGATACTTATTTTAGATTATTCAAATTATTATTATTGAATTAAAATAAAAGAAGTAGAGATCTTGATGATATGTTGGTAAATTATGGAGACTAAGTTGAGGGCAAAGTTGTAAGAGAGTATTAGGGGTCCTAGGGGTAATTTTAATAAAAGGAAATTGAGGTTGGGAATACGACCAGTCTTACGATCACATTTGGGAGAGGAGAAGAGAAGAGGTATAAAGAATGATAATGAGGAGCGAAGGTCTGAAGAGGTTTCTGGAGATTTTTGATGAAGACCATGGAAAAGCTTCACTCTAAGGTATGGGGAGTATTGCTTTTCAACATATTTTGACGTAGAGTTTAGGTAATGGGGAGGATTGGGGTTTTAGATAAAACCTAGGATTAAAGATGTAGAACTGATGAATTTTGATGGTTTGTTTTATGATGTTTGTTGTGATTGATGTATATGTGTTAGATAGGGGTTTTAATGATTTAAACTGGGGTTATTGGGGGTTGAAAAGGTAGTTTAAGGGTGTAGAATCATAGTGGGAGAAGTGCTATCATCGCAGGAATTTTTGGAAAATTCGCAGGGCCCGCTTAGCTAGCTCCCGCTCGCTTAGCGAGGGCCCTTCGGGATTTTTTTTAAAACTTCAAAATTCATAACATTTGACTCATAAGTCTGTTTGGGTCTCCGTTCAAACCATTGGAAAGATAATTTCATGTATTTTATGTTAAAATCATTTTCAATGATAGATTTCCTACTATTCGAAGCTCCATATATGTTTATGTGTAGGTCCCTATACGTTGAATTGTAAAATGTGGACATCGGTTGTATGAATGTGTGTTGTGATTGTAAATTATGATGTTGTACGATGCCGTTGTCAAGTTATCATGGCATACCATGAAATTTTGATTGGTTAAGGTATGATGGGTTGTAAATTAACTGATGAGTGCAATAGTGGTTGTTTATGATGTAGTTAAATGTTGTGCAGTATTGTTGTTGTAAAAAGGTTGCTATGTGTTGAATATGATATGATACTTATGTTGATCTAGAGGATAACGATAGGGTGTTGTTGTGTTATGATATGAATTACATGTTGAAACTTGTATGATGATTATGCGTTAATTATGTTATGATGAAATAAATATATGATGTGAATGTTTTTATGTTTATACATGTTATGTGACGAACATGATGATCAATGAATTATGATGATTTGGTATTGAAATGAAGTTGTGATGCTATATTATGATGAATTTGAATTAAGATGTATGTTGAGTAATATGATGAATTTTACATGAATGTTGATGAAAATGTCGATTATGTTGAAGTTGTTGCATCGTTGCATTCATGGCATAATTATGATGAGGCTTAAGTCTGTTGGTAGATTCAATCTTATTGTGCGGATTAAAGTGATATGTTGTTGTTTATGTTGTGCTCCCTTGTGGAGGGTTGATGGCCCAGTGTCCATCCATGATGATGAATCGGTACCACATGTATATTATGAGGATTGCATTTCATTCTTGGTGGCATAGCATGATGAAAATTTGTTGACTAATGTAACACCCCAAAATTTTCCTTCTCTTTTCATGGTATTTTACATATCATATTGCACGCCTATCATTGCATCTTTGTATCTCTGCATAGAAAGATGAATCATATCACTCATAGATAGAAGCATAGGGCATGTGATCAATGGTTGGCCAAATAATGATTCCTCAAAGCCAAAGACAAGAGCCAAATGTCCTTCAACAAGTCACAAGAGGTCCTCATAGCTCATACAAGCTAAAACATGCCTCAAGTCCCTAGAAGAGGGAAACTTCATCAAGAATTTCATCAGGATTCATTCTCCTACACAAAGCTGTCGCTCCCCCGAAAAGACACCTAGTTAGATAGGATACAAACGCGAACGGTCGACGAGAGGAGAAATGAAAATGAAGATGAATAGAGTTGCCAGCTAGGCATTTTTATCCCGAAGGAAAGGTAATGCTGCATAAACCTAGAAAGAGATGGATAAGACGGTTGCGAACCAGAGAAACTGAGAAAGGGGGTTGGTTACAACCTGGGAAGGTATTAGCACCCAGATTGTCCGTCGTACTCGACGGGATCCATGCTCAAAAGATTGTGTTTTAAAAGGGGTAGTGTATGTGCTATCTGTGTGCAAGAGCAGGAAAAGAAATATACAAGTGTCAGTGCAAAAGGGTGAATGCTCAGGAACTGAGGCTTAAAAGAGAATGCTGAAAGAGGGGGAAGACACAGAGACTTTTGTTCGATAACAGTTAAGCTATGCCTACGTATCCTCTCATGCAATGAGGAAGTCAGAACACCGTAGTTCGACTCAAAGAGACTGAAAGATAAATTGACTGGTGAACTGCTTGCTTGTCTATGCTCAAGTGTATGACTTGTCCGGCTCAAGTGCTAACTGTCTTGCATTAGACAGAAGAAGCAAGTTCTCGTTTGTGAGTGAAGATGATGAGAAAAGAATCCCGGAGGAGACGATTATTGTTTGTTTTTGTGTTTTCAATCTTTTATTGTTTTTGTGTTTGCCATAAATTAATGAGCTTAAGCTTAAACCAAGGGTTAGTAAACTCATCATATCCTCCCTTTGATTAGGAATAATGAGAATACCTTAAGTATGAGATAAACATCTCAACTTAATTACCATGATGATGTAGGATTAAGATCATTAACCTACTTGTGATTATTTAGATGTTTTTGAGTTTTTGTTTAGTGATAAGTAATGAGTTTAAGCCATAATCAAGGATTAGTGAACCCATTACACCATCCTAATAGAAGGATAATAGATGAGCACACCTAAGCCGAGGAAGATACCTCAACTTAATCCATGATTAGGGATTAACCTCATGACAAAACAAACCTTTATTACATGGATTTTAATTAGAGATGAGATTAAGAAGTGAGTTTTAAGTTTGTAAGACAACTTGAGGAGGACTTGTCCATTAACACTAGGGTTAGTCCTTCTTAACCAATAAAGGAAGAATTAGAACCCTAATGCAAGGCCCAAGTTACAAGTTAATGTCTTAGTGATTATTAAGATGGATTGATTAAGAGGTTTAAACAAATTAAGGGTTTAACACTTAGAATTAAAGTTATACACTCCATTCTAAGAGAAGGATGCATGCATAACCCTAATTACAAAGTCTTAAAACCTTAAAGGTTTAGTCTCTAATGATGAGGTGAGAAGAGAGACACAAAGAAGACACAAAGGTAAAAGATAAAGGGAGACTAATTACAACCCTAATTATTGTCATGTTTGGATGTTCCTATGGTTTGTAAGGCTTGAGAAGGATCTTCAGAGAAGCCACCAATGGAAGAAGCAGAAGAAAGGAGGAGAAGCAGAAGAAACAGATTACTTACTTCACTGAAGAAGATAATTAACTTGGAGAAAGAAAGTGAATGATGAACATGAATGAGCAAGCTCATTCTAGGGAAAATAAAAATGCAGCAATGATGCATATGAAGAAGAGGAAGAGAAATGAGAAGTGAAGGTAAATTCACTTCTCAAGTTAACTTACCACCTGAAAATGTTAGCATAAGGAAAGAAATGAAATGAAATGAAGCATATGCAAAGGTAAAAAACCAAAACCAGAAGCAAAAACATGATGCAAATGATGCTATGAGATGATGCAAAGGCATACCAAGTGCTATGAATGTTCATACAAAGAGAAAGAATGCAAATGAAACATGTAGGAAGCATGAAAACACATGGATGTTTATGAAATGAAATGAATGAAAATCATAGAAAATGTATGATTAAATGACCAAGCAATGTTCAAGCAATGTCTTTAGATGTCTAAGATGGCATACAAGTGCTTAGAATGTCATGGCAAGTTCATATGTTCATGCAATGCAATGTAAGATGCAAGTATGGATGCAAGATTAGGGTTACATGAAATGATGAGATGCAAATGACAAAAACAGAAGCAAATCACATGATAAACATTTACAAATGGGATCAAACAAACCCTAACCCCATATGATATCACACTCCAAAGGAGGAGGTCTAACTCCTAACCTAAAGGAAGTTATGATTTTCTAAGTTAACTAGGGTTTTTGGGTACCTTAAGAGGGAAAATGCAAATCAAATGGAAAATGCAAGATAAATTTATGACAAAAATGTCCTAGAAACTACATGCTATATGGAAAACAACACAAAAATAATCATTGTCAAACCCTTCATGGTTAGGCAGAAAAGAATTTTTAAAGTTAGGGTTCCAAAAAGGGATTTTTATGAACCCTAAATTCAAGAAAAATGTCAAAATAGAATCAAAACCAAAAATAAATTTGTATGGATGGTTTGACAATGTTTCTAAATGTCCTAAGATGCAATGTGGATTTTTTTGTGATTTTTGGAAACCTAAATGGTATTTTAATTAATTAATTTCCATTAATTAATTAAAATAAACATTTAAATATTTTTAAAATGATTTTCTAATGCAAAAAATAAAAATAAAAATGTTTTTGGGTGAAGAAAAATAATTGAAATTAAAATGCTGAAGGAAATTTTTTTATGATTTTTCTAAGTATTTTAAATAAAATGGCAAAGAAAAAAAGAAAAAAAAGAAATAAAAATGAATTAAAGGGCAGGTCAACGCATCCAATGGTCTGGATTTGAACTGGGGTTTGGAGGAAAAGACTGCGTGCCAGATCCTATGGTTCAAATTCAAACTGACTAAACCTAATTAATTAATTTAATTAATTCGAATTAACCCTTAACTGAACTAATCATGGCCACTCATTTTAAACTAATCCTGATCCAAAGGCCCGGAATGCGTCTGGCACACTAAACCCTAAAATTAGCCCTAACCATTTTCAGGTGACCGGAACAGTGTTCCAGTCATCTTCTCCGGCAAGACCCCAACATTAACTTCTTCCCTAGACCATTTCCAGAGCTCTAAAGCTCCAGATCACCCCCTCACACCTTCCTAAACCTAAATCCAACCTCAAAATCCATTTCTCATGCATCAAACTCAAGATTCGAAGAAGAACACAAAAATGGTGAAACTTTCAGAAACACGATACAGGCTCAATACTCAATCATTTTCAAAACCAACAAGTGCAGTGTGATCAGTGAAGCATATAGATCATTTCTATAACATAAAAAACAAGTTCTGGAAAAAAGTTTGAAGGTGGCTACCTGAGCTGAAGCTTTCACTTTTGGAGCTTTCAGACCTCTTCTCTTGTGCAAATCCACCTCACTTGACCTCCTGATGATGTTGGAATGCTTTGATGGAGTTTAGAATGGCTGGAATGAGAAGTTACACTCCAACTGGTCTGAAATCGTGTTTTGTGTTTGTGGGGTTTCAGGCTGGTTTGATGGTTGGGAAATGTTCTAATGGTGATGGTGAGTTGAATGATGAAGTTTGTTTGGAGTTTGAGTGGTTGGACAGAGAGTTTCGAAAGTTTTTGCTTGAAGGTGATTTTTGTGAAACTTGGTGTATGAACTGATTCAGGCTTGTGTGTGTTATGCATTGGCTTGCTTTTGATCCACATAACATAACCCTATTGGCCAGAGAGTGGTTGTGGCTGCAGCTGATTGGTATGGGCTTTCTTGCAAAAAGTCAACAAATTGTGTACTTAAGGTATGGGCTCATGTTGCAGCTGTTTTAGGGCGTCCTGGTTCAGCATTGATCAAGGAGAGCCATGGAAAATGTTTTGGGGTGATGCAGCAAGTTTATGAGAAGTTTCATCCCCTTTTGCAAATTTGAAGAACTTTGCCCCCTTTTGAATTTCTTGAAGTTCAAGGCATGAAATGGAATGATTCTTTGGGAAATTTTGGTCACAATTCATTGTATTATGTTTGTATGATGCTTAGAGAGTGATTAGAGGTCACAAAATGACTTGGTTTGTGAAATTGCAAAAAATCCTCTTTGGTGTGAAAGTGAAAATTATAGGATTTTTGCCAACTTTGCAAAGCCATAACTTGAGTTCCATAATGAATTAGAACTTGTTCTTGTACTTTTTGAAAAGGGAATGATCCAATCTGCAACTTTCATGACCAACAATTTTTCATTTGAAGCATTTTTGGTTGAGAAAGAGGAGGTTGAAAAACTTTCCCAAAATGGAAAGTTTCCATTACAAGTCATTTCCATTTTTGGCAACTTTTGGTTTAGCTCAACTTTCTTCAATTTTGTGAACTTCCAAGCACTTAAATAATCAAATAAAGATCATATAACTTCAATTTGATGAAAAATCCACTTTGGTTCCAATGTTGGGGGCCTCAGATGCCCTGATTTTGCTATGACTTGCTCAAGAAGTTACCTAGTGAACAAATGACTTCCATAATGAATTTCTTCTTCAAACTTGGTACACATGATCCTTATAACATATTCAGACTATTAGAAACAAGAATGACCAAAAAATTTGGAGTTATGGCCTCTGAAACCAAAACCCTAATTTCAGGTCATCTATTCAGTGAAACCCTAGCTCTGCTTCCATGCCTTGCCAGTTCTTGTGATTTCTTGACTTCTTTGATCTTTGAGGGATATAATATGATGATAGAACACTCATGGACCCTCTTGGAATGATTGAAAACCTTTGGAGTGGCTCAGATGGATCCTTGGATTGCTCAGATCACAAACCCTAGATGCAGATGAACTTGAACTAATGCAGTGAAACAAAAATGCAATGTGAGATGATATGCTTAAGCTTATGCAAATATGAAAGATCACAAGCCATGGTGTGATATTAGTGAGGGAAAATTTTGGGTGTTTACAGCTGCCCCTATTAAAACATGAGTTAGCTGTGCAGGATGTAAGCGCCTGGCTTAACAGACAAACAAGATAACTTGTGGTTGAATACCAAAGACAGTCCAAAATTTGCACTCACTGGGGAGAAGAAGAAAAGGGATATAAATTGTAAAAGGCAGTATATTATGATTATAAAATGAAAGCGATGGAGGACGACCATCGAGCAGAGGACAACTGCTGGGGATAAAGCAATGACGGGGACGACCGACATGCTGGGGAAATAAAGAGACCATGATGGGGACGACCATCAGGTAAGGAAATAAGAATCTTTGGGGATTTAAAGGTAAAGTCAATGATGGGGACGACCATCAGGTTTGCAAAGTAAGGTAAACAACGATGGGGACGACCATCGGCTCAAAGAATAAATGAAATATTGATGAGGGACGGTCATCAAAGGTGAAGGATGATCACCTAGCATGGGATGACTGCTAAATATCACGATATAGGACGAATGTCGGATGGAAAAGGTCGACGATGGGGACGGCCATCAGGTAAGCATGATGAAGGACGATCATCAAGAGGTGAAGGACGATCACCTAGCAGGGTACGGCTGCTCTCGGGGTTTTATCATGACATAGGACGAATGTCGGATAATAAGATCGACGATGGGGACGGCCATCAGATAAAAATGATGAAGGACGATCATCAAAAGGTGAAGGACGATCACCTAGTAGGGGACGGCTGCTAAAAATCACGACATAGGACGAATGTCGGATAGAAATGGGTTCCAATAATGGAGACTCCGCTGGGGAAAGGGATGAGGAACGGTCATCTAAAGGTGAAGGACGATCACCTGGCAGGGTACGGTTGCCGAAAGTATCACGACATAGGACGAATGTAGGATAAGAGAAAGTTGTTCTGCTGGGGAATGGTAAACACGGACGAGTGCTTACGCTCTAGAATAAAAGTATAAGTGTTTTGATGCTGTGTATAGATTAAAGATGCGGACGAGCATCCCTAGAAACATGATACAGACGAGTATCAGTAGAAACAAACGCTGACGCGTGTTCAGAGATGATGGTACGGACAAGTACCAACTGGTTAACAAAGAACATAGACGAGTGTCGAATCTGTGGGGGAATGAGCATATATACAAGATACGGACGAGTATTTGTATAAGTATGAACAAGTGTTTGTGAAGTATGAACAAGACACGGACGAGTGTTCAACTTACTGGGAAAAGTTTGACACGGACGGGTGTCAGAAGAGAAAGTGTATAAGTTATGAACTTATGGGTGTAAAAGGTATTCTGGCGACCTGTGGGGATAGGATGACACGGACGGGTGTCAATGAGAGTGTATTATAAACAAGTGTTTGGTTTGCAACAAGTGTTTAGGCAACTATGCTGGGGAGTGGTGACACAGACGGGTGTCAAGAGAGTGTATAGGTATCTGTAATCACAGAGGATGTTTGTGGTTTATATCTGCAGGGGAATAAAATGACACGGATGAGTGTCAGAAAGGTATATATGAACATGTATTTATGTTGGAGAGTGCAAAGGGGACACTTTGGCTTTTATTACTTGCAAGGGGAGCAAGTTTTTTATATATATTGTTGATGAGGTATTGGTGATATTTGCAGGTGACTGGTTCGAACCTGACTTATGATCATGCAAATGTTTGATTTTTGCCGTAATGCTCCGTATTAGACAGAATGCTACGCTTTATGGGGAAAGATGATGCGAATGCTATGATTATGCAAAAGAAACCGATTCGGGATTCGGATCCCGCTGTTGTGGAGATCTCTGGCTGATCTGCTTGGAAGGATATCCCAACTGGGGATGAGATCATTGGTAGATCTAATAAGATATGTGGCTCTGCTTGGGGGAAATAGATCACTGATAGATATATCTGGTAAGGAGGAAACCCAGCTAGGGAGGAAGCAGCTTTCCTCACTTTGTCGTGTGAGAGTTTCAGGCATTGCTCTTCTGGGGAGAGGTCGGAACTCTGTGGGGAGATAGTTCTTTTATCTTTGAGAGACCTGGTACTCTGTTTGGGGAAGAAAAGATCACCGAACGATTTTCCTAGAGATCTCTGTGGGGATCCCGGCTGGGGAAGCTCCGCTTAGATAGACTTATGCTGGTGACGAGGAGGCTTTGACAACTTCGCTGAGGACACGTGTGATGGGGAAGTGATGTTTGGTATGCCCCATGCTGCGTATTCGAATACCTGCAATCCTGTTAAGACAAAGAAACACACAAGTATCCCGAGGTATCCCTTACCAGATTCCGTCATAGGAGTTAAATATTCCTGGAAGTAAGATTATTTCCTGCAAGCATTATTAAGAATGGCTCATTTGTTTTATGCGAATATTATATCATGGATATTGGACATTTTGCAAACGAAACAAAAGTGTACGAAACGAGGTGTGACTGAAAATCAGATTTTATTAATCTGGGTGCCCTGAATTGGCGAATACAATCAAAGAAACAGATCCCCTGAAATGAGGAGATTGTTACAAATTGAGAAAAGTAAAGGTGTTGGCAATGTTGATGACGCTCCGACGAGCTTTCCTTGCTATGACCCGTATGACCTTGACACTCTTCTCGTCTTGCTTTTTGAAGAAGGTTGATTCTGACCGATGCTTTATCTTTTCGAAGCTTGCCGTGTTGTAAATGATACAGACGAATCCAGGATGCAGTTGTTCGCTTATTCCCTGATTTTGCATGGATCGCCCTTCCGAGTTTTCAATCCACCGGGATACCCATTTTTGTCTGAGCTGTCCAATGCGGCTTTTCAACTCAGCGGGTGTACATTTTTTCTTAATTTTCCCTTATTTTTGCCCGAGTCTTTTATTCTATTTTTGACTCACCGGGATGCCCTATTTTTTCCTGGACTTACATTCTGTTTTTATGTCCAGCGGGTCATTTTTTGCGAAGTATTTTTTAACTGCATCTGAATACATAGGGGACAAGAAATCTTCACCATCCATAGTAGTGAGCATTAGTGCTCCACCATAGAAAACCTTCTTTACTATGAATGGACCATCGTAGTTCGGAGTCCACTTGCCCCTGTGGTCTGTATGAGGAGGAAGGAGTCTTTTCAGCACAAGATATCCTACTAGGTATTCCCGAAGCCTGACTTTCTGATCGAAGGCTTTCTTCATTCTTTTCTGATATAACTTCCCATGACATATTGCAGCTAATCTCTTTTCTTCGATCAGATTCAATTGATTGTAACGAGATCGGACCCATTCTGCTTCATTCAACTTTACATCCATCAGTAACCGTAAGGAGGGTAATTCAACTTCAACAGGTAGGACTGCCTCCATACCATACACAAGATGATACGGTGTTGCCCCAGTGGATGTTCTGATTGAGGTACGATACCCATGTAAGGTAAATGGTAGCATTTCGTGCCAGTCTTTGTAAGTAACCACCATCTTCTGCATAATCTTCTTAATGTTTTTGTTAGCTGCTTCAACAGCGCCGTTCATCTTTGGCCTGTAAGGAGAAGAGTTGTGATGTTGGATTTTTAAGTCCCGACACAGTTCTGCCATCATTTTGTTATTCAAGTTGGAACCATTATCAGTAATGATTCGCTCAGGTACTCCATATTGACAGAAGATGTCTCTTTTCAGGAATCTGGCTTCCACTTGTCTAGTGACGTTTGCATACGAAGCTGCTTTGACCCATTTGGTGAAGTAATCAATGGCTACCAGGATGAATCTGTGGCCATTTGAAGCAGTCAGTTCGATCTTTCCAATCATGTCAATGCCCCACATGGCAAAGGGCCAAGGTGAAGACATCACGTTTAGAGGATTCGGAGGCACATGCACCTTGTCTGCATAAATCTGGAACTTGCGGCACTTTCTGGCATAGGCACAACAGTCTGCATCCATTGTTATCCAGTAGTAACCCGATCTTAACAACTTCTTTGCCATTGCATGTCCTCCAACATGGGTACCGAAGGATCCTTCATGCACCTCGTGCATCAGCAAGTATGCTTCTTTCTTATCGACACATCTGAGAAGAACCATGTCAAAGTTTCTCTTGTATAATGAACCATCAGCATTAAGGAAGAAACTACCAGCCAACCTTCTTATTGTCTTCTTATCATTGGATGATGCCCCAGGCGGGTATGTTTGATTCTCTAAGAAGCATTTGATGTCGTGGAACCAAGGCTTGTCATCTTTAGCGATGTCCACGGAGAAAACGTATGCTGGTTGGTCTAGCCTGGATACATAAATTCGAGGCACAAAATTTGCAGTTTGGACCTTGATCATGGAGGAAATGGTAGCTAAAGCATCTGCGAACTGATTTTCGTCTCGAGGGATATACTCAAGTTTGACTGTTGTGAAGAAAGTCAATAATCTCCTCGTGTAGTCACGCTATGGGATCAGATGCTCTTGGTGAGTGTACCATTTGTCATTGGTCTGATTGATTACCAAAGCCGAATCTCCGAATACAGTTAAAGTCTTGATACTGAGGTCGATGGCTTCATCAAGTCCCATGATACATGTTTTGTATTTTGCTTCATTGTTAGTGCAGGCAAAGGTGAGTTTCACCAAGAAAGGCATATAAACTCCTTTAGGTGTAATGAGCACTGCACCAACTCCACGACCATTCATATTGATAGCCCCGTCAAACATCATAGTCCATTCTTCTTCTGGGTCAGGCCCTTCAGTGTGAACAGGATCTTCATGATCTTTAGCTTTCAAGAACATGATATCTTCATCAGGGAAGTCAAATCTCATGGGGTGGTAATCATCAATGGGTTGCTCAGCTAGATAGTCAGACAATACACTGCCCTTGATGGCCTTTTGAGATGTGTACTGAATGTCATACTCTATAAGAATCATTTGCCATCTTGCAACCCTTCCGGTAAGTGATGGCTTCTCAAATATGTACTTGATTGGATCCATTTTTGAGATCAACAAAGTAGTGTGAGTCAACATATACTGTCTTAGTCGGCGAGCATCCCACGCTAAAGCACAACAAGTTTTCTCGAGCAGTGAATAACATTGTTCACAGTCGGTAAACTTTTTGCTTAGGTAGTATATTGCATACTCTTTTCGACCAGACTCGTCATGCTGGCCCAACACACACCTCATTGATCCTTCTAATACAGCCAGGTACATTATTAGAGGTCTTCCTTCAACTAGAGGCATAAGAATTGGAGGTTCCTATAGGTACTCCTTGATTTTGTCAAAAGCCTTCTGACAGTCTTCATTCCACCTGACCATTTGTTCCTTTCTTAATAGTTTAAACAGGGATTCACAGGTTGCAGTAAGATGAGATATGAACCTTGAAATGTAGTTCATTCTACCTAAGAACCCCCGAACTTCCTTTTCAGTCCTAGGTGCAGGCATCTCCTGAATGGCTTTGACTTTGTCAGGATCAACTTCAATTCCTTTTTCACTTACAATGAATCCCAGCAGTTTACCGGAACATACCCCGAATGTGCATTTGTTGGGGTTTAGCTTCAACTGATACTTTCTCAGACGCTTGAACAACTTCAGCAAATTTACCAGATGATCTTCTTCAGTGAGGGACTTGGCAATCATGTCATCCACGTAACATTCAATTTCTTTGTGGATCATATCGTGGAATAATGTCACCATAGCCCGTTGATAAGTAGCACCAGCATTCTTCAGTCCAAAAGGCATCACCTTGTAACAAAATGTGCCCCAAGGTGTAATGAAGGTTGTCTTCTCCATATCTTCGGGTGACATTCTGATCTGATTATATCCGGAAAATCCATCCATGAAAGAGAATACCGAGAACTGAGCCGTGTTGTCGACCAATACATCAATGTGAGGTAGAGGGAAATCATTCTTCGGGCTAGCTCTGTTCAAATCCCGGTAATTCACACACATCCGTACTTTTCCATCCTTCTTAGGCACTGGTACAATATTAGCAACCCACGGCGGGTAACTAGTTACAGCAAGGAAACTGACATCCCACTGTTTTTGTACTTCTTCTTTAATCTTCATGGCCATATCTGGACGAGTACGGCGTAGCTTCTGCTTCCCTGGAGGACATTCTTCTTTCAATGGCAGCTTATGCATAACAAGATCCGCATCTAGACCTGGCATGTCTTGATAGGACCAAGAAAAGACGTCGACGTACTCTCGAAGCATGTCAATGAGTTGTTCTTTTACTGAAGCCTGCAGATTGGCCCCAATCTTCACCTCTTTCAAATCCTCTTCGGTACCAAGATTAAGTGTTTCAACCTCCTCCTGGTGAGGAGTAATCACTTTCTCCTCTTGTCTCAACAACCTGGCTAACTCTTATGGTAACTCATAGTCTTCTTCAACCCCTTCATCAGCTTGATTAATTGGATTGTCGAAGTCATACAAGGTCATAACAGTGTTGTTGTCGGTGCAATCGGAGGATAAACTCTACAAGGGTTGAGATTGGTTCGTTTTAGTGATCAGTTTTAATCTTGTTTAGAATAAAGTGAAAATGAAGTTATTTTTTTTGAAAACATTTCCATTTTATTGTTTTGTACAAAAGTGAAAAATGAAAAGACAGTGAGCGAGAAAAAGAGACTTGTTTGCAAAAGATGTCTGATATTCATTGATAATTCATTTGCACAAAATTACAATATGGCCCTATTACAAAATGAGTCCTGACACCTTGGGCAAGATGCATGACTTGATGCATGCTAAAAAAGACAAGAAATAATAATTACTCTGCAGGAGTAACCCTTATAATTTCCTGGGAAGACCAGTTAAGGACTTGGTGCCCCGGGATCCTTGGACGTATCCAGCTCTCCAGGTTGCGGTCGCTTTCCG
This sequence comes from Lathyrus aphaca, assembly GCA_963966055.1. NCBI lineage: Eukaryota > Viridiplantae > Streptophyta > Magnoliopsida > Fabales > Fabaceae > Lathyrus > Lathyrus aphaca. Next base: position 279,753,683 of record OZ014523.1, read on the forward strand.
CCTCGTCTTCCAGGTTGTTAACAGTATCTGGGGTGAGCATCCCCCCACTGATGAACTTGGGCTCTTTAGTAGCCTCTTATTGATCTTGTCAGAATGTTTTGTAACCCAAACCGAATCTATCTTCCTTCTTTTCCACTGGCAGCAGCTTGCCCCAGCCTTGGGCATTACCGTCTTCAACAACCTTCCGGGCTTGCTGATAGGAGACAATTGAAGTACACATCCTGTCCTCCTGGGATGCAGCAAATACTTCAGTAGCCTCATTGACATTCAGGGCCTCGAACCCTTGGCTCATTGTCTCGTGGATTTCACCATCCATCTCAATATATTTATACGTAGCCAGATGGCTAACAAATATGTCCTCCTCACCACTGATGGTGATAATCTGTCCTTCCCATTCGTACTTCAATTTCTGGTGAAGGGTCGACGTTACTGCGCTTGCGGCGTGGATCTATGGTCGACCTAGCAAATAGCTGTAAGCAGGTTGTATGTCCATCACATAGAAAATGGTCTTAAAGACTTGTGGACCGATTATCACTGGCAGATCCACCTTTCCAAGAACAAATCTTTTGGAGCCATCAAAAGCCCTGACCACAAGGTTACTTGGCCGGAGAGATATCCCATCATATTCGAGCTTGACAAGAGCTTTCTTGGGTAAGACATTGAGTGAGGGCCCAGTGTCTACAAGAACATGAGATAGTACAGCTCCTTTGCACTCCAGGGTTATGTGCAAAGCTTTGTTATGGAGGCGTCCTTCTGTTGTTAAATCAGCATCAGTAAAACCTAGCCCATGGCTAGTATTGACATTTGACACTACTGTTTCCAGCTGATTCACAGTGATCTCTTCTGGCACGTAGGCAGCGTGCAAAACTTTGAGTAGTGCATCCCGATGGGCTTCGGAACACAACAACAGTGATAGTATAGAGATCTTTGAAGGAGTCTGGTGGAGCTGGTCCACAAATTTATAGTCACTTCTGTTAATAATCCTCATAAACTCATCCACATCTTGATCGAAGGATGGTTTATGAGTTTCTTTTGGTGCAGATTCTTTAGGTATCACACTCTTCCCCTTGGCTCTGGCAGCAACCTTTGCCTCAGTGTTGGTTCTAGGGACTTGTGATGCAAAGAGACGTCCGCTTCAGGTGAAGCCTCCGCCTCCCCCAACATTATCCACTTGGGGAGTGAGAACTGGAGAATCAAGAAGGACTTTCTCTCTGTTGCAGTACAGATCAGCACCATAATGCCATGATATAGCACTGTCTTTATCATATGGGATTGGTCCCGGCACTGTGATAGTGACTGGACTCACTGCAGCAGATGTTGGGACTGTAATAGTATGTGGATCATAGAAAATAGTAACAGGACCTCTGGTGGATGTTGGTGGAAGTGAATTGAAGCTTTGTTGAGATTATTGTTGAGATTGTTGAAAGTTGCTGGAATTCGAGATCGTTGTCGGGTCATAATAAATTGTGACAGTGGAAACATCATTGTTGGTGGTTGCTGAAGTTGTAGTAGCAGGTGCAAATGAATTGTGGTGTGTTGAAGTGACAGATGGAATGATTTCTGAAGTTGTAGCTGAATCAGTCGGAACGATGGTTTCTGTAGTTGTAGAAGAACCAGTAGGAAAGATGGTTGTTGCATTTGTAGAAGAATCACTTGTTGTTGACAAAAGGGTTGTTGGTGTTGTAGAAGCAGTGGTGGTAATTTAGAGAATGCCTTTTTTGATCAAGCCATTAATTCCACTCCTCAAGTTAGCACACCCATTCTCAGAAAGTTTTCATGATTCGCAATAGGCCTCACAACCTGGAAACACTTGGCACTTTAAAAGCTGGGCTTTAACCTCTGCCAGAGGTGTTTGAATACATGCAATGTCTTCTATTAAACTCACGGGTGAACCATCCTCTATAGCATTAATCCTTGGCCCACTGTGGCTTGACATAGGATTTTTCATTACATTGGGAGGAGGTGCAAAGTTCAGGGCTTTTGAATCTACCAGATCCTGAACCTTCATATGCAGAGCCCTGCATTTTTCCGTAGAGTGACCAGGTGCGTTGGAATAAAAATCACACCTAGCATTGACATCATAGTTTCTAGGAAGGTTTTGAGGATCAGGTGGAGCCAATGTCCTCAACTCAACAAGATTAAGCTTTAGGAGTTGTTGCAGTAGTGTAGTATATGGCATTGGAATGGGGTCAATTACCCGGTTGACCTGAGATGGCCGTTGTTGAAACGGGCGTTGTGGTTGATTGTTGTTATTATTGTTGTATGATCTCTGTTGCGGAAACTGTTGTTGTTGCGGAAAGTGTTGTGGTTGTTGAGTATACTGAGGAGGTGGAGCAGGGATAGTAATAGCAACAACTGTTCTGGGCAAGTATTAGGGTCTCCCTCTTCCCATGTGCACAGAGTTTGTCTCACTAGATCTACGGGGCCCAGCAAATGGTTTTCTTGTACTGCTTGAACTGGCACCATTATCGGAGATCTTTTCCATCTTCAATAGGCTCTCTATTCTTTCCCCGGATATCACCACATCTGCGAAGCTGGTAGAAGAAAATGCAGCAAATATGTCAATGTAGGTTCCTTGAAGAGTATTCATGAACATGTCTGCCATTTCCCTTTCAGACATGGGGGTTGAAATGCAGAAACAAGTTGCCTCCACCTTTGGGCATATTCTCTGAAGCTCTCACGGGAAGATTGAGACATTCCCATTAGAAGGGTCCTGTTTGGGGCCATATCCAAGTTGTACTGATATTGACGGATAAAAGCTTCAGCCAAGTCTTTCCAGTTCCTCACTGTGGCTCTAGTTAAATGGGAATACCATTCTCGAGATGCCCCCGTTAGACTATCCTCGAAGTAAAACATCCACAGCTTTTCGTCCATGGTGTATGCTTTTAATCTTCCCAAGAATGATTGAAGGTGGGTGCGTGGGCAGGATGTGCCATTATACCTTTCAAAACACGGGGGTTTGAACTTGTGAGGAATTCTCACCCCTTCCACCAGTCCCATGTCCATGACATCAAAACATAGGGAGTTTTGGGATTCGAGAGATCTTAGCTTCTCTGCAATCTCATCCAGCCTATGGTCGTAAACTTCGTCTCCAGCTCCAACAACTGTAAACTGCTCTTCTTGAGGATCTTTTTGCAAGACCCTTCCTCCAGCAGTGTTACCTTGAGTATTCCTTATGGCATTGATTTCTGGGTTTAGATGAGGCCCAAACTCTGGTGGATCAGTGCGAGGCTGCACGTGATCATTGTTACTGGTACCTCCTGTACCTGGATGGTGTTCTTCAGGAGTTTGTCTCTCAACCAACTCCCTCAGTCTTTCCTGGATTTGAGCTAAACCAGTAATTACAGTCATGAATTGGGTCATCTGATTCCTCATCTCAAGCCTCTCATTGGCCATCTGGGTCCTCACTTCATTCAAGTCTTGCTGAACTTGATCCATCTGGAGTCCCGGAAGGTTGTTTCTTGTCGGGTACCAGTGTGTTCTGTTGACAGGGAACACTCTTCTGCGAGCATTGTTTCCTGAAACCACAACAAAGTGAGAAATAGCAATAAAACAAAAACCTACAAAACAAAGAAAATGTTAGTATGCAATGTAGGATGCCTATTTTTCTTCCAAGGGTATCCGGTTTGGTTCTTTGGTTTTGACCTTTCCAGACCTCGAGGAAATGCTGATGATGTTGTAGAGATAGATAAGGCCCACTAAAAAATGATACCAACTGATATATTACAAAGGATGAAAATACATAGTTTGATTACAAATAACATTCCCATGGTGGGTCAAAATACAACAACAAAATAAAAAAGTACAACAAAAGGAAAGTACAAGCAAAAGAGTCAAACATCTAATCCAAAGTCATCTTCTCTGACTTCCTTCAGGAGGGCCTCAATCACTGGACCTACTGGATGCTCTGTGATAGTCCTGATGAGGAGGTTCCTGGTAGCAATGGCACTTGTTAACTTCTTATGCTTGTCCTGATCCTTTGACCTCTTCAACCCCGCCCGGAGTTTCAATTCAGATATCTCTCTCTGAGCTGCCAATAATGCCTCTTGGTGCTTCTTCTCACTAGCCTCCAGCTGCTCTATCTTAGCTTGAGTTCTTTGATCTTCCTGTGCACAGGCCTCAGTGATCCTGATCCACCTAGCCTGGCTCTCCCCTAGATAATGCTCTTCCCTAGCCTTCTGAGTTTTTGCTTCCTTGCAAGCATTCTTCAATACTAACTCCCCTGCTCTTGCCTTCCTGATGTAGTCATTCGTCTTCTCAATCTTGGTCAAATGCTCAACCCTGAGCCTTTCCAATCTCTCATTATCTAGACGGCTGCCATTTCTCTCCCATAGAGTCTTCTTCAAGGCTTCAGATAGCTGAGTATTCCTTTCCTTCAGCTTTTCAAACTCTTCCAAACTGACAGTAGCTGCAGGTTGTACTGTAGAAGGTCCAGGTACATCTTCTAAAGTGAACGGCATCCGGGTGATCTGAGCTCTGGTACGAGACAATCAGAATACTGTGCTGAAGCAATATTGTTGCACTTGCCAAGGATGGTTGTTCCCTTGGTCTGAATGTTATCCTAAGCCCAGGCAGCTTGTCTGACAACAGCAGAGTTGGGTTGGATTTCACAGTAGAGGGTCTCAGCCAAATCTTGCCCTCTTGGAGGATGAACCAAAGCATACCCTAATTGTCTCTTGAAGAGAAAAGGGTTGTAGTTGATGCAACCTTTTACTCCTATCAAAGGCACATTAGGGTATTGCCCACAGCTAGTAATGATGTCCTTGCCTTTGGTGCTCTGAGTGCACCATCTAAGGTCTTCTGATGTCAAGGCAATAAACCTCTTAGCCCAGTTCTTTTGCTGATGGGGGTTCAGGAAAGTATCTGATTTTGGCAAGTGTCTTAGCAGCCAAGAGTAATAAAGAGGAGCACTGCACCTGACCAGTCTTCCTCTTTGCTTCTCATTCCTCTGATGTACTGAGTAGTAGAAGTCTTCCAGCAAGGTAGGAACTGGATTCCTCAATAAGAACAGGTGAATGGAATTCTTGCTCACAAACTTTGGCTCATATGCAAACAAGATAACCCCATATATACTGAGGGCTAGAAGTGCACAAACAGCCTTCCATTCCCCTATTGTAGCCTGCAGGGTGGCCTGGGAGATCAAGAAGTCTAGGTGGAGGCCTGGAACCCCAGCCTTGATTGTCATGTTCTGATCAATGAGGGAAGGCTCCAAATGCAATGCCCTGGCTATGTCTTCATTTCTGGGAGCAACCATCTCTGGGTTGAAAGGAATCCCTCTCTTGATAGGAACTCCTAACAACAAGGAAAACTCTTCTAGCAGAGGTCCCAACTAAAAATCAGGAAATGTGAAACATCTGAGTGGAGGATCATAAAACTGCAAGCAGGTATGGATCATGCTCCTCTGAGATGCATCTAAATCCATGACCATGTCCAATATGCCTCCATAATGTTATCTGAATAGTGGGACATGATCAGGAGTAATGAGGGACTGGACCTGCCTGATGCCAGTCAGGGTGGGCTCAAAGAAGTGGTATGTGATGTTGCTCTTTCTTGAAGTGTCCATGGATGCTGGTAAAGAAGCTGAGAGCAACTACTGATGAAGGTCACTGAATGAGATGCTAGAGATGGGTCTCTGATGAAGATAGCTGGAGGAGAATCACTGACAAACTGATGAATGTGCTGGAGAAGATAACTGAAGTAGTCTAAGCAGCAGAAGGGGTCAAAACCAAACCAAAGACAAAATAGTGGATACCCTGTAAAAAAAATAAGCAAATGTTAAATGATGCAAAAATGATGTATGCAAAATGATATGCAAAGGGTTTGTGATCAAGTGCTGGATCTGTTTATCTGCCTTGGTAAAAGTCCATGTATGTTCATAAGTCCGGATGGAGGCTTAGAAATCCAGTAACCAGGTGGGGGACTCAAATAAAGAGTCACAAGTCCAGGGTAATCACAAGAACTGTCCAAAGTGATGCATTCTTAAAACAAAACTAGTAACAGGGTATGATGTGGCCAAGGGTTCCTGCAAATCTGTAAACATCCCAACCCCCTCACATGTAATGTTCTAGAACAAGGATCCTCAGACTTGGATCAGTTATGAGAAGTGTAAACACTTCTAACCCGGAGGTACAGTGTTTACAATAACCATAAAAGATCCTCCTCTAATTCACCTCAGATGCTGAAGGTATAAAAAGGTCATTCAGACTTAGCAGGCTTCCCAGATAGCCCTAGTACTACAGGAAATCCGTAGCACATGGTTCTCAAGAAGAAACCCATGTCTGAATCGTGTTTCACATTCCCGCACCAGACCGAAATGGAATGGGAAAGAATATGAAGCCACTCTAGCCTATGTGTCACTCAGGTCCCAGGTATAGTAACTTAATCACTCAATGAACCCCACCCACCAAGGAAAACACAGATCCAGCACATGATAATGACAGTATGAAATGCATAAAACTGTAAGAGAAAGCAATAAATAAAGCTGTACATAAAGAAATAAATAAAGCAAATAAATAAGCACAAGTAGCAAATAACACCCCCGTAAACACAAATCAAACAAGCGCTAGGAGGAACCCACAAAAAGAACCAGAAGCCCTGGTTGCAATATAAGGGTCCCCAGCAGAGTCGCCAAGCTATCGCTCCCCCGAAAAGACACCTGGTCAGATAGGGTACAAACACGAACGGTCGGCGAGAGGAGAAATGAAAATGAAGATGAATAGAGTCGCCAGCTAGGCATTTTTATCCCGAAGGAAAGGTAATGCTGCATAAACCTAGAAAGAGATGGATAAGACGGTTGTGAACCAGAGAAACTGAGAAAGGGGGTTGGTTACAACCTGGGAAGGTATTAGCACCCAGATTGTCTGTCGTACTCAACGGGATCCACGCTCAAAAGATTGTGTTTTATAAGGGGTAGTGTATGTGCTATCTGTGTGCAAAAGCTGGAAAAGAAATATACAAGTGTCAGTGCAAAAGGGTGAATGCTCAGGAACTGAGGCTTAAAAGAGAATGCTAAAAGAGGGGGAAGACACATAGACTTTTGTTCGATAACAATTAAGTTATGCTTACGTATCCTCTCGTGCAATGAGGAAGTCATAACACCGTAGTTCGACTCAAAGAGACTGAAAGATAAATTGACTGGTGAACTGCTTGCGTGTCTATGCTCAAGTGTATGACTTGTCTGGCTCAAGTGCTAACTGTCTTGCATTAGACGAAAGAAGCAAGTTCTCGTTTATGAGTGAAGATGATGAGAAAAGAATCCCGGAGGTGACAATTATTGTTTGTTTTTGTGTTTTCAATCTTTTATTGTTTTTGTGTTTGCCATAAGTTAATGAGCTTAAGCCTAAACCAAGGGTTAGTAAACTCATCATATCCTCCCTTTGATTAGGGATAATGAGAATACCTTAAGTATGAGATAAACATCTCAACTTAATTACCATGATGATGTAGGATTAAGATCATTAACCTACTTGTGATTATTTAGATGTTTTTGAGTTTTTGTTTAGTGTTAAGTAATGAGTTTAAGCCATAATCAAGGATTTGTGAACCCATTACACCATCCTAATAAAAGGATAATAGATGAGCGCACCTAAGCTGAGGAAGATACCTCAACTTAATCCATGATTAGGGATTAACCTTATGACAAAACAAACCTTTATTACATGGATTTTAATTAGAGATGAGATTAATAAGTGAGTTTTAAGTTTGTAAGACAACTTGAGGAGGACTTGTCCATTAACACTAGGGTTAATCCTTCTTAACCAATAAAGGAAGAATTAGAACCCTAATGCAAGGCCCAAGTTACAAGTTAATGTCTTAGTGATTATTAAGATGGATTGATTAAGAGGTTTAAACAAATTAAGGGTTTAACACTTAGAATTAAATTTATACACTCCATCCTAAGAGAAGGATGCATGCATAACCCTAATGACAAAGTCTTAAAACCTTAAAGGTTTAGTCTCTAATGATGAGGTGAGAAGAGAGACACAAAGAAGACACAAAGGTAAAAGCTAAAGGGGGACTAATTACAACCCTAATTATTGTTATGCTTGGATGTTCCTATGGTTTGTAAGGCTTGAGAAAGATCTTCAGAGAAGCCACCAATGGAAGAAGCAGAAGAAAGGAGGAGAAGCAAAAGAAACAAATTACTTACTTCACTAAAGAAGATAAGTAACTTGGAGAAAGAAAGTGAATGATGAATACGAATGAGCAAGCTCATTCTAGGGCAAAGAAAAATGCAGCAATGATGCATATGAAGAAGAGGACGAGAAATGAGAAGTAAAGGCAAATTCACTTCTCAAGTTAACTTACCACCTGAAAATGTTAGCATAAGGAAAGAAATGAAATGAAATGAAGCATATGCAAAGGTAAAAAACCAAAACCAGAAGAAAACACATGATGCAAATGATGCTATAAGATGATGCAAAGGCATACCAAGTGCTATGAATGTTCATACAAAGAGAAAGAATGCAAATGAAGCATGTAGGAAGCATGAAAACACATGGATGTTTATGAAATGAAATGAATGCAAAGCATAGCAAATGTATGAAGAAATGACCAATAAATGTTCAAGCAATGTCTTTATATGTCTAAGATGGCATACAAGTGCTTAGAATGTCATGGCAAGTTCATATGTTCATGCAATGCAATGTAAGATGCAAGTATGGGTGCAAGATTAGGGTTACATGAAAGGATGAGATGCAAATGAAAAAAACAGAAGAAAATCACATGATAAAAATTTACAAATGGGCTCAAACAAACTCTAACCCCATATGATATCACAATCCAAAGGAGGAGGTCTAACTCCTAACCTAAAGTAAGTTATGATTTTTCTAAGTTAACTAGGGTTTTTGGGTACCTTAAGAGGGAAAATGCAAATCAAATGGAAAATGCAAGATAAATTTTGTTAGAACAAATGTGGTTCTGATCCTCTAAGGGTTTTGATGATAACAAAGTCCTTCATATTAGAAGTTCTAATGAATATACGTACTCTCGTGTAGAAGATAATATTGCTTGAGTAATCCGTACAAGCTAAGGAGAACAATTGTAGAAGATACGCTCAAAGAAGAATCCAGCATTAAATGTCACATTTATTGGCTGCGCATATATTATTCATTATCTCTGATTTCCGCTTAGAAGATGTTGGTATCATTATTAAAAAGCTTTAATTAAAGAATATGTTCTTTAATATTCAAAGACAAGTATCTCTACTTATGGAAAGAAATTTAGGTATTAAAGTATATCCTAATCTGGCTCAAGATGTCTCCAACGGCTACTTTATCAAGAAATATATAAAGGAAATCATTTGAAGAAATCAGTGACGAACGCAACGCTATACAACGTATCTCATATATTCAAGTAAATCATTTTATCTTGTTCTTATTGTTGTAACTATCACTTAGTGATATCTGCTTATCTAGAAGCATTCTAAGTTACGTCTTTATCATTCTTGTAATAATTAATTTTTCCTTGAGTGACTAAGTTTAGTCAGAAGACTCAAGAAGACATTGACTATAGGTCTTTGTGTGTATGCTTATTGAATAGTGGATTAAGACCTCAGTAGAGGCAAAATCACCTTGGCGGGTGGACTGGATGTAGTTTGAGTTCAAACGAACCAGGATAAAGTAAAACGTGTCATTAGAAGTTATTTTAATTATTCCAGAAAACCCAATTCCAACCCCCCTTCCTTGTGTTTTGCCACCTTCAATTGGCATCAGAGCGCTAGGTTCTGAGTATTACACTTAACCGTGTCAGTAAAAGATCCAGAAGATAAACACATGGCAGAAACTGGAATTAACAATGACTATCAGAATGACAAGATCAATGCTAAACCACCAATGTTCAATGGCGACAATTTCGACTACTGGAAGGATGTTCTAGAGAGTTTCTTTCTAGCTCTAGATGGAGATCTCTGGGACATGGTGACAGATGGATATATTCATCCTGTTGGAGAAGATGGTCAGAAGATCGAAAGAAAAAATATAACAGTTCAACAGAAGAAGGAATTCAGAAATCATCACAAAGCTAGGACCATACTACTAAGTGCCATCTCGTACACAGAATATGAGAAGATTACAAACAGGGATTCAGCCAAACACATGTTTGATTCTCTAAGGATGACACATGAAGGCAACTCTCAAGTCAAGGAGACCAAAGCTCTAGCTCTCATCCAGAAATATGAAGCTTTCAAGATGGAAGAAGATGAAACCATTGAAAAAATGTTTTCAAGGTTCCAAATTCTGGTTGTTGGACTAAAAGTTCTGGACAAAGGCTACTCAACAGCAGATCACGTGAAGAAAATCATCAGAAGCTTACCGAAAGCCTGGAGACCCATGGTCACTGCTTTAAAGTTATCAAAAAATCTGAATGAAATTTCCTTAGAAGAACTGATCAGCTCCTTGAGAAGTCATGAGATTGAATTAGAAGAAGATGAGCCCCAGAAGAAAGGTAAGTCTGTAGCTCTTAAATCTAACAAACATGTTTCTAAAGCTTTACAGGAAGAAGAAAAAGAAAGCTCTGGATGCTCATCAGAAGAAGATGAATTATCTCTCTTGTCAAGAAGAGTTCAACTACTCTGGAAGCATCGTCAGAAGAAGTTCAGAAACACCAGAAGATCAAACAATTATTCTGAATCAACATCCAGTCACAAGAAACCCAGAAGCAAAGAAGTTGTGTGCTACGAATGCAAAGAACCAGGACACTATAAAAGTGAATGTCCAAAACTTCAGAAAGACAAACCTAGAAACAGATTCAGTAGAGAAAAGAAAAAGAGTCTCATGGCAACATGGGATGATTCTGAATCATCTGAAGCAGAGTCAGATTCTGAAGATGAACAAGCTAATATTGCATTAATGGCAAATATATCAGAAGATGATCACTCATCAGAATCAGAGTTAGAATCAGACTCAGAAGAGGTATTTTCTAAATTCTCTAGATCTGAGTTAGAAGCTAGTCTTTCAGAAATACTTGAAAAATATCAGAAGCTTCAATTCAAATACAAAGACGTTAAACAAAATCTTGTATCTGAATTAGAAGATATTAGAAAACTGAAAACAGAAAACTCTGAGCTGAAAGTAAATCTTTTTGAATGTAAAAATTCTCTTGAGAAGCTCAAAGCTCAGAAGAAATCTGAATTAGAAGATCTAATCAATTCTGATAATATCATAAAACAATATGATTATAGTTTTCAACAATTTCTCACTAAAAGCTTAGATAGAAGTAAGATTGCTTCTATGATCTATGGTGTTAGCAGAAATGAAAGAAGAGGCATAGGCTATGTGAAAAATAATGAAACTCTGAAATTAAAAATTATTGATGACATTGTCATAAATCCTAATACTCCTCTAAGTTCTCATTTCACCTACGGTCATAATCATGATCTTATATACACTAGTGATTCATCTTGCTCTACAAGTTCTGATTTAAAACCTAAAATAAATCAGAAGTTTGTAAAATCTAACAAACAAGGACCCAGAAAAATATGGGTACCCAAGGATAAAATTGTGTATGTTGCAGATGTCTTTAACAACAAAACTGAAACACCAATCATGGTACCTGGACTCTGGATGCTCACGTCACATGACGGGAAGAAAGCATATGTTCCAAAGTCTTGAATTAAAAGATGGAGGCCACGTAGGTTTTGGAGGCAATCAAAAAGGAAGAATTATTGGCTCCGGAACTATCGTGTTATATGTTAGGTTACTCTGAACGTTCTAAGGGATACAGAGTATACAATACAGAAACACGTATTGTGATAGAATCAATTCATGTCAGATTTGATGATAAGCTTGGTTCTGAAAAACCAAAGCAGAATGAATTTACTGCAGATATAGAAGTAGAAATTTCTACAAACAGAACTTCTAAAGATCAATCTTCTAAAGTTCAAAATAATACAACTGCTCCATCAACACCTGAAGAACCCATCCAGAAGAAACTTTCCAGAAGCAATATTAATCATCCAGAAGATAAAATCTTGGGAAAGAAAGATGAACCAATCAGAACAAGATCCTCATTCAAAAACTCTGAAGAGACGCTACTAGGACTTGTATCTCTGATTGAACCATCTTCCGTAGAAGAAGCTCTATCAGAAAATGATTGGATTCTGGCTATGCAAGAAGAACTTAATCAATTCACCAGAAATGATGTGTGGGATCTAGTTCCTAGACCCAGAGGATTCAACATCATTGGCACCAAATGGGTATTCAGAAATAAACTCAATGAGAAAGGAGAAGTTGTCAGAAACAAAGCAAGACTGGTTGCACAAGGTTATAGCCAACAAGAAGGAATTGACTATACAGAAACCTATGCACCAGTCGCCAGGTTAGAATCAATAAGACTTCTAATATCATTTGCTGTAAATCATAATATCATTCTACATCAAATGGATGTCAAAAGTGCATTTTTAAATGGTTATATTGATGAAGAAGTATATGTACACCAACCCCCTGGTTTTGAAAATACAAAATTTCCAGAACATGTTTACAAACTCAAAAAATCATTATATGGATTAAAACAAGCTCCCAGAGCTTGGTATGAACGATTGAGTAATTTTCTTCTGGAAAATAAATTCATCAGAGGGAAAGTGGATACAACTCTTTTCAGTAAAAACATTAAAAATGATCTTCTGATATGTCAAATTTATGTAGATGATATAATTTTTGGTTCTACTAAAAGTGCCTTGGGAAAGGAATTTGCTAAATCTATGCAGGCAGAATTTGAAATGAGCATGATGGGAGAATTAAAGTTCTTTCTGGGAATTCAAATAAATCAAACATCAGAAGGAACATATATCCATCAAAGCAAATATGTAAAAGAACTTCTGAAGAAATTTGAATTATCAGAAAGTTCAATATCCAAAACTCCTATGCATCCTACGTGTATCTTGGAGAAAGAAGAGGTAAGTAAGAAAATAGATCAGAAACTCTACAGAGGTATGATTGGATCACTTCTCTATCTTACTGCTTCTAGACCAGATATTCTATATAGTGTATGTTTATGTGCTAGATTCCAATCAGATCCTAGAGAAACTCACTTAACAGCAGTTAAGAGAATCTTTAGATATCTGAAAGGTACTACTAATCTTGGTCTGTATTACAGAAGATCAGAAAAGTATAAACTTGTAGGATATTGTGACGCTGACTTTGCTGGAGATAGAACAGAAAGAAAAAGTACTTCTGGAAGTTGTCAATTTCTAGGAGACAACCTAATCGCTTGGTCTAGCAAAAGACAACCAATCATAGCATTATCAACTGCAGAAGCTGAATACATTGCAGCAGCTGGATGCAGTACTCAGATGCTCTGGATGAAAAATCAGCTAGAAGATTTCAATATTTATGAGAGTAATATTCCAATCCTCTGTGACAATACTTCTGCCATTTGCCTCTCTAAAAATCCTATTTTACATTCTAGAGCTAAACACATAGAAGTTAAACATCACTTCATTAGGGACTATACTCAGAAGGGAATTTTAATGTTAAAATTTATAGACACAAATCACCAATGGGCTGATATTTTTACTAAACCCCTCTCTGAAGATAGATTCAATTTCATTCTAACTAACCTTAGCATGAAGTTATGTCCAGAATGAAAATGCTTTAATCATATGTCTTACCTCTAGAAGTTCTACTATTTATATTCTACATGATTATCTCAGAAGATTCTATGCTCTAACTTCTACTCTCAGAACTTCTGTTCAAAAGATTAACTTGTAGATCTTCATATCAAACACTTGTCAACAAAGCTCTAAGGACTTTCATCAGAATCAAAACACGTGTCCAAATTCTGAAGAGTGACAGAACGTGCCTTAGCTCAGAAGGATAACTGTTGAGATTCTTGAATCTGATACGACTAGGTTTGACATCAAAAAGGCAAGAAAATCTCTTGGGTAACTGTTCCAGAATCATTTACGCTTTACCCCATGTCAGCGCATTTAATGTTGATAATCATTATGTTTTCAAACTTAATTATTTCCCACTAATTTCGCATTTAATTAATTGCTTCCATATTTTTTCTCTATAAATATCAAGTGTATTTCTCACTTTCAAATTTTACCCGCATATTACTCTCTCTAAAAGTTATTCTCTCAGTCTTTTGTGCTTCCTCATTTTTTTCTAAAAACCCTATACCCTAACAGTTCATCTTAGTCACTAAATGGCCTCATCATCTTCACGCAAAGATTTCTCTGATGATTTCTACGTTGAACCATCAAAGACTCTTTCCACCCCTCCTGAAAAACTGGAAGTACTGTGTGAGCTATTCGTTGATTTCGCAAGCTTGAAGGATAATGGTTTTGACCTCCTCCCTCAGGTTGAAGCTCAAGGCTGGGAAAAATACTTTGACAGGCTAATGGGACCAGTTTTCCCTAAACTGGTTAAAGAATTTTGGATGTACGCCTACTCAAATGATGCACAAGTCACCTCCTATGTGCTTGGTAAACAGATTATCATCTCTGAAGATCACATTGCCAAACTCTTTGAAACTGATGGCAATGGTATCAAATGTAGTGATATGGATAGAGTATCTGATGCTGTTGTGATTGCTAAAGAAATTTTCACCGCTGGAAAACCATCAAACAAGATCAAAGATCTAAAGACTCCTCTGCGTATTTGGGCAAAAATTATTCTTGGGACAATCTGTCACAGGAAACCTACAAATTCTCCGGACTACATCAATCTGGATCAACAATTTCTCCTGTATTTCATCTCCAAAAAGAAGAAAATCAATCTTGCCCACACACTTTTTCAGAATCTTAGATTCGCTGTGAAGGAAACAAGGGATACTGAGAAGACCAAAAGGGACTGGATACCTTTTGGACGATTAATTTCTGATATTCTTTGTCAGAACAAGCTAGTGGACTTCCTAGCAGAGATAAATCAAACTGAACTTTTGGAAACAGACGTTGGAAAACCCTTGAATGCTAAAAACCTGAAGAAGATGCGGTTCATCACATCCATTCAGCAAGAACCCACTCTTCAATCTAGAGAAGTTATCAGCACCAGAAGGATACCTCTAGAAGGATTTCCTCTCTTTTCTTCTGATACACCAGCAGATGTTGTTCTCAACTATATGGATATATGCAAGCGTCAAGGTACGGTACCTGATTTCAACCCAAAAGAACTCCAACAACAAATTCCAGATGTTGCCTCTCTCAGATTAAAGAAAAGGAAGACTGCTGAAGACCCTTCTCAGAAGATGCAAAAATCATCTAAGACAACAGGTAAGTCTTCTGCTTCTAATCCTGATTCCATTACTGTTGTAGAAGCTGTAACTGTAGAAGTGTCTGAACAACCTTCTAACACCTTACCTTCTAGTCAACCATCTTCTGATATCAACTCTGAACAAATTCATGCTTCTGAACCACCTCATAACATTAGTCCCATTCAAACTGAAGTTCCTACAACTTCTGCTGTTGCATCCATCCTATCCTCTTTATATCCACCAGAAACAGAAACAGAAACAGAAAATCATCAACCCCAAACTTTTGCTGATTTTGATATACCAATTGATGACACTCCACCTTCTGATATTGACTGCTCCCCTACAAATGAAACACAATCTGCCTTGAAAGCTGCTCTTGATCTTGATCTTGAACACTACCAAGATTCAGATGTTGCCTCAATTTCCCATAACATTTCAACAAACCAAAATTCACCTTCTATCATAAACATTCCTGATTCACCAACAGAAACTGTGACTGCAAATGACAATCCCCTCAGAACTACAATTGACTTTGAAGCACTTCAAAAACTGTCCTCTATGTCCAACAAAAGAGCTATTCCCGTCCCAAAACCCAAACCATCCAAATCAGACATTTCTACTTTACTGCTGGCTTTTGAAACAGTTCTGAAATTAAAATTAGAAGATCTGAAGACTGCTTGTGCAGAGCTAACTGATCCTGCTGCATCTGATTTTCTATGGGCTGACCTCAGAAAATGGTTTAATGCTGAGTCCAAAAGACTCAAGGACATCTGCTATGATGTTGCTCATCAGAACTTCTGTGAGTACCTTCAAGCAGTAGTCTCAAATTTTGCACAAACTAAACCACTCCTGCTGGACAACAAGCCCTGGAAAGAATCAGAACCTCTGGATAAGCTTTCAGCACTTCAGATGGTTTTAGTATCTTCTGTAGAAGACACTGCTGATGGTCCTAACAATCAAGCTGCCTCTCAGACAGAAGAACCTCTGGGAACAAATTTTGTATTACAAACTCTGCAAGAATTAAAGAAAGAAAATCAACTAGTGAAGGAACGTCTAGACAAGCAAGAAGAAACAACTGCTGAAATGAAGACTCTACTCACCAAGCAAGTGGAATCTTCATCAGACATTAAATCTTTGCTGGAGACTTTAGTCACTAAGATGAACACCTGATTTTCTTATCTTCTGCTTAAATTTTTTGCTATTTTAACTTCTGATTCTGCATTACTTTTTGAACTTCTACTGGTTGTTTGCGTTTGTTTCTAAGTACTTTAACTCTCTTGGTTTTGGTTTATAATTTTTTTTCTCCTGCTCTTTCTCTTTTTATCTTTTTGATTATGACAAAAAGGGGGAGAAACGTATATGATTCTGATCCATAGCAGTTTACCATAATCTGCCTTTTACATATTCTGATAAAATTATTTGAGTTGTTATCATAAAAAGAAACAGGTCAAGTAATCAACTCAGGGGGAGCTAAGGATCATAGAACATCTGAAAGAAGTTTGTCTTCTAATCAAAGGGAGTTCACTTAAAATTCATTAAACTCTATTCTTGTTAAATTAAAATGTTTTGTCATCATCAAAAAGGGGGAGATTGTTAGAACAAATGTGGTTCTGATCCTCTAAGGGTTTTGATGATAACAAAGTCCTTCATATTAGAAGTTCTAATGAATATACGTACTCTCGTGTAGAAGATAATATTGCTTGAGTAATCCGTACAAGCTAAGGAGAACAATTGTAGAAGATACGCTCAAAGAAGAATCCAGCATTAAATGTCACATTTATTGGCTGCGCATATATTATTCATTATCTCTGATTTCCGCTTAGAAGATGCTGGTATCATTATTAAAAAGCTTTAATTAAAGAATATGTTCTTTAATATTCAAAGACAAGTATCTCTACTTATGGAAAGAAATTTAGGTATTAAAGTATATCCTAATCTGGCTCAAGATGTCTCCAACGGCTACTTTATCAAGAAATATATAAAGGACATCATTTGAAGAAATCAGTGACGAACGCAACGCTATACAACGTATCTCATATATTCAAGTAAATCATTTTATCTTGTTCTTATTGTTGTAACTATCACTTAGTGATATCTGCTTATCTAGAAGCATTCTAAGTTACGTCTTTATCATTCTTGTAATAATTAATTTTTCCTTGAGTGACTAAGTTTAGTCAGAAGACTCAAGAAGACATTGACTATAGGTCTTTGTGTGTATGCTTATTGAATAGTGGATTAAGACCTCAGTAGAGGAAAAATCACCTTGGCGGGTGGACTGGATGTAGTTTGAGTTCAAACGAACCAGGATAAAGTAAAACGTGTCATTAGAAGTTATTTTAATTATTCCAGAAAACCCAATTCCAACCCCCCTTCCTTGTGTTTTGCCACCTTCAAATTTATGACAAAAATGTCCTAGAAACTACATGCTATATGGAAAACAACACAAAAAGAATCATTGTCAAACCCTTCATGGTTAGGCAGAAAAGAATTTTTAAAGTTAGGGTTCCAAAAAGGGATTTTTATGAACCCTAAATTCAAGAAAAATGTCAAAATAGAATCAAAACCAAAAAGAAATTTGTATGGATGGTTTGACAATGTTTCTAAATGTCCTATGATGCAATGTGAATTTTTTTTTGTGATTTTCGGAAACCTAAATGGTATTTTAATTAATTAATTTCCATTAATTAATTAAAATAAACATTTAAATATTTTTAAAATGATTTTCTAATGCAAAAAATAAAAATAAAAATGTTTTTGGGTGAAGAAAAATAATTGAAATTAAAATGAAGAAGGAAATATTTTTATGATTTTTCTAAGTATTTTAAATAAAATGGCAAAGAAAATAAGAAAAAAATGAAATAAAAATGAATTAAAGGGCAGGTCAACGCATCCAATGGTCTGAATTTGAACTGGGGTTTGGAGGGAAAGACTGTGCGCCATATCCTATGGTTCAAATTCAAACTGACTAAACCTAATTAATTAATTTAATTAAATCGAATTAACCCTTATCTGAACTAATCCTGGTCACTCATTTTAAAATAATCCTGATCTAACGGCCCAAAATGCGTCTGGCACACTAAACCCTAAAATTAGCCCTAACCATTTTCAGGTGACCGGAACAGTGTTCCGGTCATCTTCTCCGGCAAGACCCCAACATCAACTTCTTCCCTAGACCATTTCCAGAGCTCTAAAGCTCCAGATCACTCCCCCACACCTTCTTAAACCTAAATCCAACCTCAAAATCCATTTCTCATGCATCAAACTCAAGATTCGCAGAAGAACACATAAATGGTGAAACTTTCAGAAACACGATACAGACTCAATACTCAATCATTTTCAAAACCAACAAGTGCAGTGTCATCAGTGAAGCATATAGATCATTTCTATAACATAAAAAAAAAGTTCTGGAAAAAAGTTTGAAGGTGGCTACCTGAGCTGAAGCTTTCACTTTTGGAGCTTTCAGACCTCCTCTCTTGTGCAAATCCACCTCACTTGACCTCCTGATGATGTTGGAATGCTTTGATGGAGTTTATAATGGCTGGAATGAGAAGTTACACTCCAACTGGTCTGAAATCATGTTTTGTGTTTGTGGGGTTTCAGGCTGGTTTGATGGTTGGGAAATGTTCTAATGGTGATGGTGAGTTGAATGATGAAGTTTGTTTGGAGTTTGAGTGGTTGGACAGAGAGTTTCGAAAGTTTTTGCTTGAAGGTGATTTTTGTGAAACTTGGTGTATGAACTGATTCAGGCTTGTGTGTGTTATGCATTGTCTTGCTTTTGATCCACATAACATAACCCTATTGGCCAGAGAGTGGTTGTGGCTGCAGCTGATTGGTATGGGCTCTCTTGCAAAAAGTCAACAAATTGTGTACTTGAGGTATGGGCTCATGTTGCAGCTGTTTTAGGGCATGTCCTGGTTCAGCATTGATCAAGGAGAGCCATGGAAAATGTTTTGGGGTGATGCAGCAAGTTTATGAGAAGATTCATCCCCTTTTGCAAATTTGAAGAACTTTGGCCCCTTTTGAATTTCTTGAAGTTCAAGGCATGAAATGGAATGATTATTTGGGCAATTTTGGTCACAATGCATTGTATTATGTTCGTATCATGCTTAGAGAGTGATTAGATGTCACCAAATGACTTGGTTTGTGAAATTGCAAAGAATCCCCTTTGGTGCATTCTTGAAAATTATGGGATTTTTGCCAACTTTGACAAGCTATATCTTGAGTTCCAAAATGAATTAGATCTTGTTATTATACTTTTTGAAAAGGGAATGATCCAATCTACAACTTTCATGACCAACAATTTTTCATTTGAAACATTTTTGGTTGAGAAAGAGGAGGTTGAAAAACTTTCCCAAAATGGAAAGTTTACATTACAAGTCATTTCCATTTTTGGCAACTTTTGGTTTAGCTTAATTTTCTTCAATTTTGTGAACTTCCAAGCACTTCAATGATCAAATAAAGATCATATAACTTCAATTTGATGAAAAATCCACTTTGGTTCCATTGGTAGGGGTCTCAGATGCCCTGATTTTGCTCTGACTTGCTCAAGAAGTTACCCAGTGAACAGATGACTTCCACAATGAATTTCTTCATCAAAATTGGTACACATGATCCTTATAACATATTGAGACCATTAGAAACAAGAATGACCAAACAATTTGGAGTTATGGCCTCTGAAACCAAAACCCTAATTTCAGGTCATCTGTGCAGTGAAACCCTAGCTCTGCTTCCATGCTTTCCCAGTTCTTGTGATTCTTTTGACTTCCTTGATCTTTGGAGGATAAAATATGATGATTTAACATGCATGGACTCTCTTGAGATGATTTATGACCTTTGGAGTGGCTCAAATGGATCTTGGATTGCTCAGATCACAAACCCTAGATGCAGATGAACTTGAACTAATGCAGTGAAGCAAAAATGCAATATGATATGATATGATTAAACTTATGCAAAGATGAAAGATCAAAAGCCATGGTGTGAACTTAGTGAGGGAAAATTTGGGGTGTTTACAATATGTATCCGGGGTTTTGAGATCGATGAAGTTTATCATTTTTTTCTTATGTTGTAACCAAAATTCTGTGGTGTAAAAAGAATCCCCCTGAACTGATATTATATGCCCTGTTAAAATTTTGTTGAAGTTTGCAACAAAATTCCTGTTATTGCATTTCCATTATCTCTTCATTGAGAGTTCTTACTTTTTGTTCTCAATTGAAGAGAAAATAATTTGTTATCAGTTTTGTTCTACACAGATTTTTCCTGATTTTTTGTGTGTATGAACATGAATTTTTTTTGTCCTTTTATGTACCCTGAGGCCAATAATGAAATAATGAGTTTCTGCGTCAACTTGCTTTCCCTCACTCTTGTATGACATGGGCCTAACATCTAATGGGCTTCTATTCTATTTATTTTTACTTTATTTATTTTTTTTTTTTTATAAATTATGGGCTAATGGGCAAAAATAGAGTTATGGATTGAACAAGTATTCAAGATAAATGGTTTGACGATTTAATTTGTAATTGAAATTTTAATCGGGTAATGAACAAAAAAAATGGAATTTGACCAATGCGGTTTAATATGGATTAAAAAATGGTTTAATGTTCGGAACAGAAATCGTTACAACGTGGACATTGCACATTTGAATGGTTATTTAAATTCGAAAATGGGGTATTGGATTCATGGCCTTAAAAGAAAGAAATATTCAGACAAGAATTTGGTGATTTGAAATTGGTTTAGAAATATGAAGGAAATAAATGGTCTAAAGGTTTTGAAATGGTAATTGGAATTAGATTTGAGAAAATGGTTTTACATGAATTAAATTGATTTGAAAAAGCGGATATCAATGACTTGAATTTGAATTTCAATGACACCTCCCGAATAAATCATAATCGTTCACTTTTCACCCTTAATTCGAATCACATTATACGAGTGCATTCCTCGAATAACTGCTCCATTGGAAGACGGATCCAATCCCTCTCATACCCTAGATTAAAGGAAAACCACACCCTTCACCTTATGATGATGGACGTGTAATGAGGAAGAAATCTCAATGTATCTTTGAGAAGAGACCCTAGCACCATTAAACTTAGTTGAAGGTCTTTTTCCCTGATTCACCACTAAGGCTCTGAACCTCATAAATCCTATGATCCCATGCCTTAGGAATCCCATGAAATGGATGATTAAGATTTTATGACCTACTGGATGATGTAGATGAATGCAAAGCGAAAAGCCATTTAAGGTTATAAATAAGAGGGCAAATTTTGGGGTGTTAGAGCCGCCCCTATTCAATCATTGTAGACCTGAATGGATGATAGCAGTTTCTTTTAGACGTTTGAGGTATGCATGGATTGAATACCAGAAACAACCAGAAAATTTGCATTATATGGAAGAAGAACAGGGAAATAAACCCAACCATATGAACTTTGATGGGAAGAATGGTAAACAAGGAATGCCTTTTGAATCACTATACCAAACAAGACCATAGACAACACTTTTTTTAGCCTTAGACAGCGCTTTAAAGCACTGTCTAAACCTGCACTGCTAAAGGTTTAGACAACGCTCTTTTAAATCGGAAAAGCGTTCTCTATGGTACCATTAGACATCGCTTCTGGACATTTTAAGTTATACCTTAGACAACACTTTTGGTAAAAGTGTTGTCTAAGACCCACCATTAGACAGCGCTTCTGGTAAAAGCGTTGTCTAAGATCCACCATTAGACAACGCTTTTTGGACATTTTTAGCTATACTTTAGACAACGCTTTAAGAAAAGCACTTTCTAAGCCTCACCTTAGACAGCGCTTTTTGTTTAAAGCGCTGTCTAAGGTAAACAAAAATTTTTATATAATTTTTTTTAAACCACAATTTATACCAGGTTTTTCAACCAGAATTTTGACCTGTTTTTGAACAATTTTTTTTCCTAAAAAATATCACAATATGGATATTCAAAACAATCCAATTTTAACCATTGTATGAAACTTTGATTGTGCTCTCGTACTATCCAATTTTCATTTTTGTTCGGATTTAACCTTCCTTGATACCGTCACAATTTTATTTCCAATTAATTTTTTACCTTCCATTTTTTTGAAAATTTGAGCTTTGGGGAGTCCAATCGATTGAACGTTGGACAAATATTAAGTATAAAACTCAACAGCTTCTTCAACAATGTATCATTCAACAATCGACTTCGGGATTTCACGTACCCTTTTAATATTTTCATATACCGTTCAGCAGGGTATATCTATCTCATATAAGTTGGTCCACACAATTTTGTCTCTTTCACAAGATGAACAACTAGATGAACCATTATGTCAAAAAAGAGGGAGGAAAATACATTTCAAGCTCACACAAGGTAATTACAATCTCTTTTGGTAGTGTTGGTAAGATCTCGGGATCGATCACCTTACTACAGATTGACCTAAAGAAAAAACACAATTTAGTTATGGCACTTCTTACTTTTTCGGGCAAAATAGAACGTATACCTATTGGTAGAAAATGTTCCATTATAACATGGAAATCATGTGTCTTCAAACTCTTCAACTTGAGGTCTTTCATAGACACAAGTCTTCTAATATCTGAAGAGTATCCTTCTGGAACCTTAACTTCACTCAGAAACTTACACAATTTTTTTCTCCTTTCTAGATAAAGTAAACGTAGCAGGTGGTAGATATGTTCGTCTTCCTTTCTTCATGGGTGCTAATTCAGTTCTCATTCCCATTTTTAACATGTCCTCCCTTCCTTTAAGGCCATCCTTAGACTTTCTTTTTATATTGAGTAACGTACCGATAACACTTTCAAATACATTTTTTTTCAATACGCATAAAATCGAGAAAATGTCTCACGTACAAAGACTTCCAATATGGAAATTCAAAAAATATCGACCTCTTCTTCCACCCACCTTTGACAACCTTATGTGCAAAAGGCTTGCCAAACTCAGTACTCACATCTTTCATCTTTTCAAAAACTTGGTCACCTGACAATGCGGGTGGAGCTTTACGCTATTCGGTGTCTCCATTGAATGGTTTTCTCCACCCACAGTAATGATGTTTAGAATGTAAGAATCTACGACGACCAAGAAACACATTCTTCTGACAAAGTACCAATCGAATCGTATCGGTTTCGTCTTCACAAACAGGACACACACGTTGACCTTTAATGCTATACCCAGATAGATTCTCGTATGCTGGAAAATCATTAATTGTGCTAAACAACATCGCCCTCAAATTGAAAATTTCTTTCCTATATCCATCATAAACTTCCACACCATTCTCCCATAAAATCTATAAATCTTCGATCAAAGGTGTCAAGTATACGTCTATGTCATTCCCTGGTTGTTTAGGCCCAAAGATTAACATAGATAACATCATGTACTTACGCTTCATACATAGCCATGGAGGTAGTTTATAAATCATAAGAATCATAGGCCATGTGCTATGTGAGATACTTTGAAGACCATGCGGGTTCATTCCATCAGTAGATAATGCCAAGCGAAGGTTTCTTGCTTCTTCTCCAAAGTCAGGATAATCATTATCAATCTTCGACCACTGTGGTTAATCAGCCGGATGCCGATACTTTCCATCAATAATTCTTTCATCTGCATGCCAAGTCAGGTGTCTTGCATCGGTTTCACTACGAAACATGCGCCTAAATCTCGGAATTATAGGAAAATACCATAAGACTTTTGCTGGAGACAATCTTTTCTTATATCAAGACAGACCGCATTTAGGGCACTCAGTTAACGATGCATATTCGTTACGAAACAAAACGCAATCGTTAGGACAAACATGTATCTTATCATAGCTCATTCCAATAGAGCACAACATTTTTTTTGCCTTATAGGTTCGATTAGGAAGAACATTATCCTCTGGTAGCATTTCTCTCATAAGGGCCAACAACTATGTGAAACTTTTATCCGACCATCCATTGCCCGCCTTTAAGTTGTTCAACTTTAATACCGCAGACAATCTTGAGAATTTAGTGCAACCTTTATACAACGGGTTCTCTTAATACCGCAGACAATGATGTTGAGGTTGGTTGTATTAATGTTGTGTTGGAGTCATGTGTTCCTATGTTATGGTGTTCTAATACTTCAATCATTGAATTCTTGAGTTGGGTACTATCTTGTGTTGCGATGCTAGTTGTCGAGTGTATTATTTTTATAATATGAATAATTAGTGTATTATTATACTATTATTATTATTAATAAAAATATATTGAAGAAAGGGCAAGGTGGTCTTTATTAGAAAATAGTAAGGATAAGTTTGGAAAATCATTAGCTGGGATGTTTTGTCTAAGAAGAGAAGACCGATCACTTTTCTAATTTTCATCGTGAAAATTGTGAAGAATGCTAAAGAGGAGAAGAAGAGGAGAGAAGCTTAAGGTCTTAAAGTTGCTAGGGACCTTGGAGAAGAGTGTCAATCTACGGAATTCTCTAAGGTATGGAGAGTTTTCATAACTTATTATAGTTTTATAGGAATTGATTTATGAATAGATTAGGTTTTGTATGAATTTGGTGATTGTTAGGTTTGATGACATAGATTGAGTTATAAGATTATGAATTGGTGAATTAGGATTGATAAGATGATTTAGAATGGTGTATTTTATGTTTGAATTGATGAGTTGTTGTTGTATGTGATTAATTATTGATTGGTAAGAAGTTTTGGGTTGCATTGGGATGAATTCGTATAAAAATTGGGTTATTTTGGTGTAGAATTCGTAAAAACAACAGAAAACTGCTTATGAGTCCAGGTGTTAAATGGTTAACCATAGGTGTTAACCGGTTAACCAGTGAAAAATATGAATTTTGGGCGAAAAAATTAGGCGTTTACCGATTAACGCTATGGGTTAACCGGTTAACACTATAATAGTGGCACTTTTTATTTTTGAAAAATTCATAACTTTTGATTCGTAACTCCGATTGAGGCCCAGTTTGAAGCGCCGAAAACCTAAAGAGACGAAAATTAATTTGATGAAATAAAATGAGTGAAGTGAGACATTTTTCAGTGTTGAATATTTAGAAAAAGTTGAATTGGTTTTAAGATTATAAACATAATTTTATTGTAAGTTGATTATTTGTTGTTGTTGATAAAGGAAGTTGTTTTGATGTATTGTTGGAATTGGTTTTATGCTTATAAACATGATTTATATTGTAAATTGATGATTTGTTGTTGTTGATAAAATAAGTTGTTTTTTTGTATTGTTGAAAATTGGTTTTATGCTTATAAACATGATATTATTGTGAATTGACGATTTGTTGATGTTGATTAGAGAAGCTGTTTTTTTATCTCGTTGATCAAAGGAGTTGTTTTGTTATATTATCGATAAAGAAGTATTATCATTATGTTGTCGTGATGAAAGACATGATTATTTGACGATTAATTTCTGAACATGAAATGAATGATGCACTGTTGATTTTTGGTGATTTATGAGGAGTATCGCATCATTGCATTTCATGGCATATTTTGGTCAGGCTTCGGCCTATTGGTAGATTCAATCCCATCATGTGGATTGAAGTGATTTGGTGATTTTGGTATGCTCCCTTGTGGAGGGTTTATGGCCAAGTGTCCATCGCACGGAGAAAAATTGGTACCACATGCATATTATGCATTTCATTATAGTTGACATCACATTTTAAAGGATGTGTTTGTGATTGTGTTGTTGCAGAATTTTGTTGTTGACGATGTTATGATATTGTTGTACTTAATTTTTTTATATTCCATATCCTTATGTTATTATAATGAATTATGATTTCTCACCCTTCCTACTTGGAAATGTTGCCTCTTTTGTGGGTAACTTGCAGATATCCGAGATGAGTTCGCGATGCGTGAAGTCGTAGCTGGAAGTTGTATAGCTTAATTCTAGAGTGTCTGATATCTTGCTCTAATAGATGTAACATCGGAGGGAAATAGAACGCTTATATGATTGGATTGTCGTTTTGTTATTATGAGTTTTATAAGTTGTTAAATGTTGAATTGAGAATGATGATAATTGTTGACTTTGACCAATAGGTCTTTATGTTTTAATGAGATAAGAGGATAATATTTGAATATATAATTCCGCTGTGATAGTTTTGATTTTTAGAGAAAAGAATATTTTTAATATAATATTTTTTATTGATGTTTATGAAGAAATGTGACACCTTCTATGAGTTACTCTAATTATTTCAGTTTATTTATCGAGAATAATATATGGGGTTAGAAGGGTGTTACACATGTGCCTTCGAGCCCGTTGAATGTCATGTCTTCTCCTTGGCCCTTTGCTATGTGGGGCATTGATATGATCAGAAATATTGAGACTACTGCTTCCAACGGGCATCATTTCATCTTGGTCTACATCGATTACTTCATCAAATGGGTGGAAGCAAAATCTTATGTCAATGTCACCAATCAAGTGGTAGCTAGATTTGTGAAAATAGATATCATTTGTTGATATGGGGTTCCCGAGAGAATCATTACCGATAATGGTTCCCAAGATGATGGAAGAACTATGTCGGGACTTCAAAACTCATTGTATCATTCCAAAGATGAATGGTGCTGTTGAAGCGGCCAATAAGAACATCAAGAAGATTGTGCGGAAAATGGTAGTGACCTACAATTATTGGCATGAGATGTTACCATTTTCTTTCCATGGGTACTGAACATCAGTACGGATATCTACTAGGGCAACACCATTCTCACTTGTGTATATTATGGAAGCAGTCCTACCAGTTGAAGTCGAGATTTCGTCACTACGGGTGATGATGGATGTCAAACTTGATGAAGCCAAATGGTTTTGTGCCAGGTTTAACCAGTTGAGCCTGGTTGAGGAGAAGAGAATTGCCATGGTCAGTTGTATCAGAGACGGATGAAAAAGGAATTTGATCAGAGAGTGCATCCTCAGGAGTATCAAATTGGTGAACTGGTGCTCAAAAGGATCCTTCCTCCTAGTACAGTTCACAGGGGAAAATGGACTCCCAACTATGACGGCCCATTTGTGGTTAAAAAGGTTTTCTCTAGCGGAGCCTTAATGCTTAAAACCATGGATGGCAAATATTTTCCATCCCCTGTCCACTCAAATGCAGTCAAAAAATACTTCGCATAAAGAGACCCGCTGGACAGAAAAAAGAGACTCCGAACATAAAAGGGCATCCCAGAGAACCAAAAACGGAATAAAAGGTTCGGGCAAAAATTAGGGATATAAAAAAAATGTACACCCAGTGAATTGAAAATCAGCAAGGACAACTCAGGCAAAAAAGGGTATCTTGGTGGATTGAAAACCCGAAAGGGAGGTCCATGCAAAAGAGGGATTAAGCTAACGACAATTGTAACGCCCCGATTCGATTTTCCCAATTTTTGTGGAGTCTTTTATTTTATTTGAATGATAATTGTTTTATTTGTGAAATTATCATGATGATATTATATGTTGAGAAATTAATGTGATATGTTGGTGTGATATGTGATTGTACCATTTTGTGAATTTTCGGGTAAAATTGGATAAGAGGGTATTTTAGACATTTACTAATTAGTGATAAGTTAGAATTAGATGGAATTATATTTTTGTGAGAAAAATTATATTTGGGGGAGAAAATAGTTAGTGAGAGAAAGAATAGAAAATAGAGAGAAAATAGTTAGTGAGAGAAAGAATAGAAAATAGAGAGAAAAGAGTATAAGTTAGGAGAAAGAGAAAGAAAAGGAAAATTAGAAAGAAAAGAGATAGAAAGGAAATAGAAGAGAAAGAAAGAAGAAGAAGGAGAAAAAGAGGAGAAGCTAGGTTTTGATCAAGATTGCTCCGCGTAGAAGAAATAATCGGGTAAGGGTGATAAGCATTGTTATCTTGATATTGTGTATAATTATGTATGTGTTTGATTGGTTGAGTTTTGGTTTTGATGAAAGTTTAGAGAAGATGAATAGTTAGGGTTTTAGATAAAATGTGAGAAAGTAGTGGATTAATAGGTTAGAAATCATTGTAATCGAAGTATGATAGCTAGAATATGTTGTTAATTATGTTTATGGAAGTATTTTGGAGGTTTGGATGGGTTTAGGTTGACTGTCACGAAGCTGAGAAATTCTGGAAATCGCAGTGGTCACTCAGCGAGCTATCCCTCGCTCAACGAAAGTTCCAGGGAAATTCTCGCTCAGTGAGCGAGAGGGCGCTCAGCGAGCTTGTAGGTTTTTGAGAAAATTGTGTTTTAATCCGTAGCCTTAGTTTTGGGTATCCGTTTTTAGTGTTCCTTATATCGATTCGAAGCTTGAAACGTGTAGAAACTAATGATGCTAAGAAATGAAATGTTTAGCCGACTTTCACCCGACTTTTTTGATAAAACGTAAATAAGTTAATTGTGGAATTGTGAGTTCGAGGTGATGTTGTGGCCGTTGGGAAATGAATACCTTGCTTGAATTGTATGCAAATGTATGTTAAGTGAATGAGTTGAGTGCATAATTATGTTGTGAGTAATGTATGCATTTTCAAGAATGTTGTGTGTCATTTTGCATGTAAAGCATAATGTATGCATTCTTGTGCCGTGGGATTCTTTGTAAATCCGTTGTAGCATCATATGCTCATGTGGAGTGTGAGCGATGCTACAACAAGATCGTGTGCCCATGTGGGGTGTGAGTGATCGGATTGTGTGCCCGTGTGGGGTGTGAGCAATCTAGAAACATCGTGTGCCCGTGTGGGGTGTGAGCGATGGGTGATTTATTCACATTGATTGTGTGCCCGTGTGGGGTGTGAGCAATCGGATTGTGTGCCCATGTGGGGTGTGAGCAATCCAAAAACATTGTGTGCCCATGTGGGGTGTGAGTAATGGGGAACATCGTGTGCCCGACGGGGAGTTACTTTAGGTAACAAGCGATGATTCCATTTGGTTCCTGAGTGAACCTGCTGAAATGTTGAGTCGGTACCACATTGCATCTGCATAGAGTCGTGTGTTGGTCTCTATGAGTTGCATTTTATCATTTTAGTTATGATATGCAGAAATAAACATGAATGTGCATATGTTTATTTGGAGTATTATGGAGATGATAGTATGTGTGATGAAACATACTTGTTTGTATATATGCATGTTTGATATTGTCGCTCCCACCTGATGACACCCAGGTCAAGAGGGGTACAGACGCGAACAGTCGGCGAAAGAGGAAAGGAATAGAGTCGCCAGCTAGGCATTTTTATCCCAAAGGAAAGGTAATGCTGCATAGACCTAAGAAAAGATATGGATAAGACGGTTGCGAACCAGAAGACTGAGAAAGGGGGTTGGTTACAACTTGGGAAGGTATTAGCACCCAGATTATCCGTCGTACTCGACGGGATCCACGCTTAAAAGATTTGTGCTTTAAAGGGGTAGTGTCAGTGCAATCTGTGTATCAAAGCTGGAAAAGAATGCAAGTGTCAGTGTAAAAGAAGTGTGAAGTGAAATAAAGGAGTGTCAGTGCAAGAAAAGAGTATGAAGCTCAAGACTATGAGGCTTAAAGAATAATGCTGGAAGAGGGGGAATATACAGAGACTTTTGTTCGATAACTGTTAAGTTATGCCTACGTATCCTCTCGTGCAATGAGGAAGTCAGAACACCGTAGTTCGACTCAAAGAGACTAAAAGATAAATTGACTTGTGAACTGCTTACTTGTCTATGCTCAAGTGTGTGACCTGTCTGGCTCAGGTGCTAACTGTCTTGCAATAGACGGAAGAAGCAAGTTCTCGTTTGTGAATGAAGATGATGAGGAAAGAATCCCGGAGGAGACGATTATTGTTTGTTTTAGTGTTTTCAGTCTTTTATTGCTTTTGAGGTTTGTCATAAGTTAATGAGCTTAGGCCTAAACCAAGGGTTTAGTAAACTCATCACATCCTCCCTTTGATTAAGGGTAATGAGAGTACCTTAAGTATGAAGTAAACACCTCACACTTAAACACCATGATGTAGGATTAAGATCATTAACCTATTTGTGATTATTTAGATGTTTTTGGAGTTTTTGTTTAGTGTTAAGTAATGAGTTTAAGCCATAATCAAGGATTTAATGGACTCATTACACCATCCTAATAGAAGGATAATAGATGAGAACATTTAAGCTGAGGAAGGCTCCTCAACTTAATCCATGATTAGGGATTAATCTCATGACAGAACAAAGCCTTTATTAAATGGATTTTAGTTAATGGATGAGATTAAGAAGTGGATTTTATGGTTGGTAAGACAACTTGAGGGGGACTTGTCCATTAACACTAGGGTTAGTCCTTCTTAACCAATTAAGGAAGAATTAGAACCCTAATGCAAGGCCCAAGTTACAAGCTTGATGTCTTGATGATTATTAGGTGAATTGATTAAAGGATTTAAACACATTAAGGGTTTAACACTTAGGATTAAAGTTATACACTCCATCCTAATAGAAGGATGCAGGCATAAGCTTAATCATAAAGCCTTAAAACCTTTAAAGTTTAGTCCTTGATTATGAGGTGAGAAGAGAAGACTCAAAGATGACACAAAGGTAAAAGCTAAATGGGGGACTAATCAAGCCCTAATTGTTATCATACTTGGAGATCCTAGGGTTTGTGAGGCTTAAGAGAGAAAGAAACTTCAAAGAGCCACCAAGGAGAGAAGCAGATGAAAGGAGAAGGAAGCAGAGAGAAGCCAAAACAACTTGCTTCACTTAAGAAGACAAGTTGCTTGAAGGAAGAAAGTAAGAGATGAACATGAATGAGCAAGCCCACTCCAATACACATACAAACTGCAGCAATGATGCAAGAGAGATGAAAAGAGATTGTGAGAAGTGAAGGCAAATTCACTTCTCAAAAAAACTTACCACCTGAAAAGTTAGCAAAAGAAATGAAATGCAATGTAAATGAGATGAAATGTCATGATGCAAACCAAAGTCAGAAGCATATACATGATTTCAATGATGCTAGGGGATGTTGCAAACACATGACAAGTGATGAGAATGATCATACAAGCATAAGGATGCAAATGAGGCATGCCTTGAACCATAAGGAACCATGAATGCTTATGAAATGAAATGAACATATAACATGGCAATGGAATGATGCAGTGCTCAATCATGTATCTAATATGTCCTAAGATGCTTTATGAATCATGTGGATGCACAAGATGTCATGGCAAGCTCTCAAATGCAAGCAAAGATGAGGTGGATGCAAAGGAAAGCACAAATTAGGGTTTATATGCAACACACAATGCAAAAATTCAAAACCAGAAGCAAATGATGTGATAAAAAATTGAAAATAGGATCAAAGGAACCCTTACCCTACACAAGTTCACTGCCCAAAGGTGGGGACCTAACTCTTAACCTAATGGGAGTTGTGAATTTCTTAAGTCAACTAGGGTTTCAAGGTACCTCACAATGAAAAATACTAAACAAATTGAAAATGGAAGATAAATTCAAACCTATTTTATCCTATAAACTATATGTTATGAAGGATGCAATGCAAGAAGAACCATTATTAAACTCTTCATGGTTAGGCATAATGGATTTTTTCAAGTTAGAATCAAAATATTGCTTTTAAACAAATTTAATTCCAATGAAAATTGTCAAAATGCATCAAGAACCAAAAAGAAATTTGTTTTGAGAGTTTGATAATGTTTCTAAATGTTTTGAAATGCAATGTGAATTTTTTGGTGATTTTTAAATACCTAAATGCATTTTTAATTAATTAATTTTCATTAACTAATTAAAAATAAACATTTAAATATTTTAAAAATGATTTTTAATGCAAAAAATAAAAATAAAAATATTTTTGGGTTCTAAAAATTAATGAAATGTTTGAAAAAAAATTTCAGAATTTTTAAAAGTGATTTGCTATTTTTAATAATTCGTGCAAATTAATTATAAAACAAATGAAATAAAATGAATTTAAAAAGAAAAAAGAAAAAGTCAAACAGATCAAAGGCTGTGGTTCAAACTTGGGGACGCGGGAATTGACCTGGCGCGCAAACGAACGGCCAGAATTCAAACTTCCTTAATTAATGTCATTAGCCCTAATCTTGCCCTAATGACTTTCAGATGACCGGAACAGTGTTCCGGTCATCTTCTCCGGCCAACCAATTTCCCAATCTCACTCAAAACGCATCAAAACTTCACTAAACTCTCCAGAATCAATCTATGAACATCATTAAACATAAACCCTACAACAAACATCATTTATTTTTCGTGAATCAGGAGAAGCAAGCAAAATCATGTTTACGGGCAAACTTTCAGACAGTCAATACATGCTTGTTTCTTGACCATTTTCAAAACCAAACACATCCAGATGATCAGTGCAACTCAAAGAATCATTTTATAACAAGAAATTAAAGTTCTGGAAAAAATGTTCTTGAGCTCACCTGAACTAGAGCTTTCGAAACAGGGACTTTCTGGCTACTTCTTTGGTCCAAACAAGCTCCAATGATCCTCCCCAGAAGTTTGTGATGCTTAGCTGGAGTTTATATGGTCTCTAGAGGAAGTTTGCAGAAGCTCAGGTCAATGGAGGAGGGGAATCGTGTTTTTGATGTGGGAGGTTTTAGGCCAAAACAATGGTTGGGAAATGATCAGAGGATCATGGTGAGTGATTTTGTGAAGTTTGTTTTGATGTTTGAAGCCTGTGTATTGAGTTTCAAAACAAAATGCATAAGAGGTCAGTTTTTGGAACTATGGCTTGTGGGAGAGATCAGGCTGTGTTGTGTTATGTGTTGAGTCTCTTTTGGTACATGTATCAAGTTGGGATAGGTCAGAGAGTTGTTGCTGGCCTAGCTTGATTGGTATGGGTCATTTTGCATAAAGTCAACTTTTTGTGTAAGAGAGGTATGGGCTATCTCAGTCAAGGTACAAGGCATGGCTTGGCTGCATCTTGAATCAAGGAGAACCATGGAAATGAATTTGAGGCAATGCAGCAAGTGGATTAGGGTTTTTGTGAGATTTTGCAATTTTCACAAAGTTTGGCCCTTTTGAAGTTTCTTAATGCACAAGTCATGAAACTTGGAGATTCTTTGGTGCATTCTGATTTTTAGGTCATGGTTTATGTTTGTGTAATGCATAGAAGTCCATTTGAAGTCACATTTTACCTTGGCATGAGGTTTTGCAACTTTCCTTCTTTTGGTGCATAAGTGAAATTTCATAATTTTTCTCAACTTTGGCATGCCATAACTTTTGATCCATGATGAATTAGAATGAGTTCTTGTACTTTTTGAAAATGGGAGGATCCATTCTACAACTTTCATGACCAAAGTTTTCTCATTTGAAGCATTTTTTAATCAAAAAGAAGTGGTTGAAAAACTTTCCCAAAATGGCAAGTTTACATTATAAGTCATTTTCCCAAAAAGGCAACTTTGCAAATGGCTTGAAATTCTTCAATTTTGTGAACTTATAACATCTTCCATGATCAAATAAAGATCATACACAATCAAAATGATGGAGAACACCCTTTGGTTGGGTCACTGGGGGCCTCAGATGCCCTGATTTTGCACTGACTTGCTCAAGAAGTCACCCTGTGATCAGATGCCTTCCCCATGGAATTTCTTCATGAAAATTGATATGCATGATCCTCATAACATATAGAGACCAATAGAAACAAGAATGACCAAAATTTTTGGAGTTATGGCCTTTGAAACCAAAACCCTAATTCTAGGTCATCTGTGCAGTCAAGCCTGGCTTTGCTTCCACACCTTCTTCAGTTCTTGTGATTCTTTGACTTTTTTTTGACCTTGTGAGGATATGATATGATGCTTGAACACACATGGACCCCTTTGAAGTGATTGATGACCTTTGGAGTGGCTCAAATGGCTCAGGGATGGCTCAGATCACAAACCCTAGATGCAGATGACTTAGAAACAATGTAGTGAAGCAAAAAATGTGGTATGAGATGCTATGATGGAAAATATGCAAATGAAAAGGTCACAAGCCATGGTGAAATGAGTGAGGGAAAATTTGGGGTGTTTACAGATATATGTATATGTATGTGATTTATACATTTGCAATGTATATGTGTGATTAAACATAACTAGACGTATGTTTATGCGGAATGAATAGAATTGAGGAATAAACATAAATA
Organism: Lathyrus aphaca; assembly: GCA_963966055.1. Classification (NCBI taxonomy): domain Eukaryota; kingdom Viridiplantae; phylum Streptophyta; class Magnoliopsida; order Fabales; family Fabaceae; genus Lathyrus; species Lathyrus aphaca. The sequence goes on from OZ014523.1 coordinate 279,787,867, forward strand.
ATATAAGTTTATGTGAATTGGTGAATTGTGTGTAATTAATATGTTTAATTGGTATTGATGTACACGTTGCGATGTGTATAGGTGATAAGGAATGATTTGTGGTGAGAATATGTTTTATGTGCATTTTATATGTTGAGATATATAATTATATGCAATGTTATTATGATAATGTTTCTCACCCTTCTGCTGTTTTATGATGCTCTACGAGGCATTGCAGAGTAGGTTGTTGGATGATATTTTTGTGAAGCTCGTCTTCATCGTTTGGTCGGTCGGCTCTGATATGTAGCACCGGGTAGCTTAGGGTTGGCTTGATGCCTTTTTGTGAATACATTTGTATATGTATTTTGATGATAGATGTTCTATGTAAACATGTCCTTATCTTGGTGATTCAAACTTGTGGATATATTTATGATAAGTATATAAGTTTGAAATTATTTTATGTGGTTTCCGCTGTTATTTGAATTAAATGAATACGGGTGTAAGGATGAAATCCTTGTGTGTGCAAGTTACCTCGTTTGTTGCATATCTTTATTGAACAGGTGTTGTATGATTTTAATTTCAAGTATAATGTGGCATTGCTCTTTTATACCATGTTTCAAATATAATCTGATGAAATTTTTAATATGTGCCTAAGTGATTTAATTGTTTATTTGGGGTATGGAAATGGGGTGTTACAATAGCCTCCATGCTAATTAGCCATTTCTCTCCTGGAAATAAACTGATTCCATACACTATCATGGCTAATAATTCTTTGAAGTCTGCCCATTTCTTTCCTAATGAATACGGGTGTAAGGATGAAATCCTTGTGTGTGCAAGTTACCCCGTTTTTTTCATATCTTTATTGAGCAGGTGTTGTATGTTTTAAATATTCAAGTATAATGTGGCATTTCTCCTTTTATACCATGTTTCAAATATTACTCTGATGAAATTTTAATATGTGTCTAAATGATTTAATTGCTTATTTGAGGTATAGAAAGGGGGTGTTACAACTGTGATTTGAGTCCTCTGTACTACATCATCATTTCATTCAATCGAGAAATCTCCAAAGGATAAGAATCAATCCAATCGTCCTCTTCGGAAAGCAAAATAATCAGAAGAATCTTGAAGACATATTAGTCATAGCAGAATTGAAACTCGGTGGAATCCCGTTTTCAAATTGACATTAGAATAGTTTCTTTTCTCAATTTACAGCGATCACATCTTCCTAGGGGATTGCTTCATGATGTACTTTTCCTATTCAAGGATTTTCAATTAAATGGATTATTCAGTCAAAAATCTTCATCTTTGTTTTAATTTTACTATTTTGTTTGCAAAAATGTCCTGAATTTGCGATAAAAAACATTTCATTTGAAAACATTGTTGCTTTGCAATACCATGTGTGAGAAAAATATTTAAAATTGCTTTGAATGTTGAGTAATATCAGATGGTGATTTTAAATCATGCAATTCCTCGGGGCATGTGTGTGAATTTTTGTTGCAGGTTTTACGGTTAGAGGCTTAAAGAGCAAAATCATTTATAGCACATAGCATTGTGGAGATCTATTCCCCCAATCAGAGTCTGTACAAATTTTTAATCAGTCTCAGATGCTTCTCAGAGCAAGATGTTAAGAGGGTGGTATTCCTCAAGCAAAGTGTATTTCTGTCGAGATATTCTTTCTATCTCTTCTCCCCTGCGAGAGATGCTTTGCAACTCTTATCCCCAGCAGAAAGCATTCTCATTTATGTTTTCCAACAAAGGTGGTTCATATATACTATCCCTAGTGGATTCTAAGATTGAAACCTTCCCCAGCTAAGTCAGAGCAAAATGGTTTCCACATCATAATTCCCAAGGATGATTGAACAAGTGATAGTCCCCAAGAAGAGTTATCTTCCCACAATCAAGTATTCCCAGCGGCCAGTTGAATGCTTTTATTCCCCACAGAGTCAGAGTTATCATAATTCTCTCCCCAATAAAATCTTGACAAGATAGTTTCCCTAGTCGAGTTGGAAGACTGTCAATTCTCCAGCAAAGTTTCATGATTAAGTGTTTTTCAATGGCAACATCAATCATCAAGTTTCAGAGCCAAAACAGGATCAAAACGGATAACGCCAGTGCATATCTGAGGTTTCCCACCAAAATGAGGGAAAAATCAAAATTTGTTGGTGTTAACCGGTTAACGCATGCATTTCTTGTCAAAAAATGCAGATTTTCAGCATGGTGGATTTTGTGGTTTTTCACTTTTATTTGATTTGAATTTATTTCATTTCATTTAAATGTGAATTATTGAGAAGGATCTAGAATGATTACCAAGCGTAATTCCCAAGCTAGTTCCTAATCATCTTTTTAAGAAATCTCCAATCCTAGTTCCAAACCATATTTTGGGCCCCAAACCTAAGTGGTATTTATGTCATTTCTCTCCAAACTTCAACACACACACTTCATAATTTCATTTTCCCTCTCAATTTTCTGGTTTTCTCTCACACTTTTCTCTCAACTCTCTTCAAACCCTTACACAATCAAAGTTCCATTTTCTTTAAATATTATCAAATTTCACCTTGAAATTTGTTGATCTTGGAACTAAACCTTTATCCATTGAATCTCTACACATCTAATTCTGGTTTTTGCTATTGGTTTGGATCTGAATTTGTGCTTTGGAAGTGCTTTTAAGCTTTTCGCACCAAGTTCACCATCTTGCATTTATTTTGCAATTACTTGAAGAGGAGCATTGAATCTTTGGATTTCTTATCTTGATTCATCAATTGCAGCTTAATCAATACTCACCAAAGAAAATCTCAGCTTTGTAGGTTGGTTAATTTCAGATCTACATCTATTTTTAGCTTATTTGCATGTTCGTGATGTAGATCCATAGTATAATTATGTCGATTGATCAATTTGTGGATTAATTGGTGAGTTGATGTTTGTGGATCCAATGCATTTTTGATTTGTGCTTAATTTGACGTAATTTTTGTGCATAATTGAGTGTTAGAACCTCTGGTGATTATGGAGATAAGTTATTGCTGGAAGTGCTTTTTCATGCAGGATTTTTGCTACCGGTTCAGTGTTAACTGATTAACACAATTGTTAACCGGTTAACACAGTGTATTTTTGTATATTTATGCAGGTTTTGGATCCGTTAACCGGTTAACACTCTGGTTAACCGATTAACACTAAAGCAGTTTGAGTTTTTGTGCATTTTCATGGTTGTTTGCATACCATTTCATCCTTAATCATCATGGATCATTGTGATATCATTTTAGGTTATTGTTCGGATATTTTTGCATGCATGTTGATGTATGTTCGCATTCTTTCGACACATGAATTTGTGCATTTCCGATACTTGGCATAATCATTTGTTTGCATCTCTGAAGCATTGTACATGATGATTGCATGTTTGCATGGACTTATTTGCATGATAATAATTGTTCAATATGTTGGTTTGCATTATCTATGCACTTGTTTCATGTTTTCATACTCACATATATAAGCTTGAAATGTGCATGAATATTGATGTTTGATCAAAGGGGGTGCATGATTCAATGTTATTGATGTGAATTCGTATTATTGACATGTGTTGGAATGTATGAATTTGTACATGTTAGTGATTACTTGTTGATTGTAAATACATTTGATTTTGCACGTTCATTTCTTGATTATGTGATGCATATAGGGTTTTAGATTCATATTCATATTTGCTTATTGATGTTCATACACATTCATTAATACGTGAGCATGATGTCTTCTTGGGGGTACTTGTTGCATGATGTATGAAAGTATGCATTTAATCTTGATGTTTTCATTTGTGCATCCAAATATATATTGCACTCTACTGTTGTCTTGCTGCATAAGAGCTATAAAAAGTGTGCAGTTTGTGTATTGTTTTGACTTCTAACACTTGTCTTGGTGTGGAATATGGGATATTATATGTTGTTTGTGTTCATTTGTTGTTTTAATGTCCATGCAAGTGCTGGAGCGTTGTGATAGGTGTCGTTTGGTTTTATTTTCTCATTTTTCTAACCTTTTCAGGAGACTATGGTAAGTCATTAGAATGTGGATGTGCATCCATATTCAAACTTCGTCCCTCATCTTTTTAACCTTTCAATTTGTATTTGATTAAGCATTTAAGATGCTTTATTTTGTACATTTGTCTCTCATCCCCTTAGAAGCAACTTAACTTCCGTCTTGGAAGTAAGTTGTCTTCTAATCCCTTTCATTTCTTCCTTTATTCTTCTTCTTCTTCTTCTTCTTCTTCTTCTTCTTCTTCTTCTTTCTTCTCTCATTATTCTTTCTTTTAAGATAGAGTTTTCATACCTCATTAAACTTAGGACATCCAAGCATGATAACACTTAGGATTGTTAGTTTCCCTTTAGTCTTTTACCTTTTGAGTCTTTATTGAGTCTTTCTCTTTCTCATCTCAAAACAAAAGCTAAAAAACACTTAATAAAGGTTAAATTGACTTCTTGTTCCATAGTCTTATTCCATGGGGCACTTACATCTATCCCATCTTCGGGTAATGTATGCTTCTCTAGCATATGCACAAGTCTTCAACATGAAGTTGTTTCACAAAGAAAATCTAAAAAAACACTTCTTCACCCAAAAAACAATAAAAAAATACTTCAAGATTAACAAGGGTTTCGATCACAAAGGTTTGCAAAACAATTTCATAAAACTTCAAGATTAACATGTGTGTTGCATTAGAATTTTCATTATCAGAATAAGCATTGTCTGCTTGCATACATTTGTTTGATATCAAAGAAGCTTACATTTGGGACCACAGTCCAAAAGCTTAACCTTGCCAAGTTGAGAAGTCTGAAACTTTCGAACGACTGTCATGTCAAAGCACACTTTTCCAGGGAATGCTGTGAAGCAAGAGCTTTTCTGACAAGTTGTACAAATTTTCAGCTAAATTGGGGCAATGACTTTGAGATTCAAATCTCTCCAAGAGCAATTAGTCTGGGTATTCACTCAAAGATCAGTCAATCAGGGATAAATCACTTCAAAGCTCGTACTAGGGAAGACCACCCCAAGAGCATGATAATTCCTTTTCTCCAAGAGATTGTTATTTGGAAATATCTATTCAAAGTTCAGAATATTGGAGGATTAATATCTTACAGTGATATGAGGTTTTTTATAAATCCTCACGGGACAAATTCTTTCACAGACCATGCAGTCTAGGGCAGTTATTTCGATATCCAACGAATCTCTCCAAGAGTTTGAAGACGCTGGAGCATTTTCGATGCCAAGTTTTCTGTAAAATCCTATTGAGATATTTCTTCTGATAGACCCCCTAGTCTGAGGCAAGTTGAAAATTGTAAGGAAACATTGTTCACACATGACCTATATGTAGTCGATCAACCCAGAGGATGGAAACATAAGCTATCATTAACAAAAGGTATCAGGGAGCTTTATCGACAGCAGGTCTCATTGATCATGATTCCCCAGAAGGTCTCTGTGGATTACCTTTCTCCAACAGAGCAACAAAAGGTTTCGGTACTTCACAAGAAAAGGGTATCCTTATTAAGAGATACTTTATATCTCTTATCCCTGCCAAGAGGTGTTTTCTAACTCTTCTCCCCAGCAAGAGAAGCCTTACCACTCTCATCCTTGACAACATCACTTCATCTCCAGTGGGCATCCCACACATAAACTCGACCTTTTGCGAGTTACTCAAGTTAATGTTAACAACACTTAGAAAAAGTCCTCAAAGATTTCTTTGATAGTAACCATCTAAACCAAGAATATTTTAATTCCAATCATAGACTTCAGAGTTTCTCACTACAACACAACCTCAACCTTAGAAGAGTTTACAACAATCTCAACACCAGAACTTCAGTCCAAGAGATTCACTTCTTTAAATTAGAACTCTCCCTTTGACAACCATTTTCACAACACAAATCCAAATTCCACATTGTTAACCATAATGATCCAACAAGATCCACTGCTCCCAAATTATTAACATACTAATCCATTTCACTCCTTGTTTTAATCAGTCTAGAATCTCATTTGCTCTTAGGCTGGAGCACCACAATATCGTTACCATCACCATCAATACCGTCATAAAACATCAACATAAATCATAAAACCAACAATTCTATTTCACCACTTTAATTCCATAAGTTGAGATCATTCAAATGAACATATACTTCAATACTTCTACCTACATGGTAGCAACACGAAAACTTTTCACATATCACTTTCATTCCACTTGAAGTCTCTACTCACGTAGTGAGCTTTAATAACATCCATAATTCTTTAGTTTTCTTTTAAACCTCTCCACATCATGGATCCCTAAATTTTCACATTTGAAACTCATTCCAAATCGCAATCTCAATAATACCATCTCATTCTGGTTGCTATAGAAACCCTCTTAATCCTCCCTGACACAAACTGGTGTCCTCACAAGCACCATACCAATATCTCTTGCATTTGTTTTTCTTTTACTATAATCATCCCAAAAGCTATCATGGCTCTAATAATTCTTATTTAATAAATTTCATCTCTATGCAATTCTCCAACACCATCACATTCTATCTAATACCATCATTTAATTCCTTATCAAGATTTCGCACTCGTCTTCATCTTTCTCAATTTTTCAGCGAGGATTTCCCAACTTCAACCACATTTATCTCTTCCAATACAGACCTCCCAATTACAAAATTATATTCCAAAATGAAGAGAATTTCGTGCAAATTTCAGAAATTCAAGAATTGCTTGAAACCGAGTTACGAGTAAAACGTTATCCTCCTTGCAATAGGACTGGTCAATAATTCTTGTATGCAGAATTTTCCAAAAATCAGCATCAAACCCAACTATTAAAACGCATTTATCTCCCTCCTCACAAACCTCCTGAAGACAAATCTTATATTCAAACTGTAAGGAATTCCATAAGCTTTCCAAAAACTCCAGAATCTCTTTAATCAAAATCACGATCAAAATGTTATGCCTCTTTTACTGAAGGTTGTCTCATTAGTGCAAAACCGAAATATTGCAATCGATGAACATGGGCTCTTCCTCTCTCTCTCTCTCTCTTTCTTTCAAGATCCTCCAATTATCCTCGTTCTTTCCCCAAATCTAAAGTTAACCAGACCTTGCTCCCAATACACTCAAGACTTACTAGCCTACAATTTGGTCAATCAAATCGTCACTTTATTGGAGTAGATCTTTAATATCAATCATCTTCTTAATCCACCGTCAATAATCTACGCACATATCATATAATCGTTATCATACATGCACACTCCTATAAGCTTCATTCTCTAAGAATTACCTTACTGGCTTATCCGATAAAAACACTACCTCTCAATTTTCGCCAACTCCAATCTACACTTCGGAGGCAAGTTGCAAATATTCTTGAAGAGACATCAAGAATTATACATCACTTACATATCAGTATTCATCACATTACTCTCTATCCTCTGAGAAGTAACATCAACCATACCGGTTTGTTCTCCCTCAATGCATCTTAAACCTGACCGGCAACTAAGAATTTCGTGAATCTGTACTCTCGTCGGTTCACGACATTACAACTCTAACAACACTCATACTCTTACCGTCAATAAAACCTTGAATCAACTCCTCGTACTAGAAACATCTCTGGGAAGAAAACTTCTCCCCACTTGTTTCAAACCAACTCCTGGAGATAAACGGTTAGAAAACAAACAAATACCGACAATGTTTCACACATATGTCACGTACTAAGGAATAAACATCATAAATAACCTGGCCGGACATACCGACCTGCTCTGATAACACTAATGTAACACTTAACTAAACCCTATGAATAATCACAATACAATCATAATAATTATCAAATCATCATGTACATACATGGGTGTCAAACCTTCATAAACGTCTTACCACAATGGTCCTGCTCGGTAACACGGGTTGCAACAAAATTATAATCCACAGAACACTTTAACATCATAAATTAAATCATTTAGAACTTCACAGCGGATACATCATGTCTCAAAACTCTTTTATAAAATATTCTCAAGTACCATAAAAGGTATTATAAAAATTTAAGTTATTCCACGTAACCAATAGTTACCATCTGTAACACCCCTAAATTTTACCTCATATTTATAACCTTATATGGACTACGCTTTGCATTCATATGCATATTCATTTAGGTCATATACCTCATGAATGAATTATTGAGCTCCTAAGGCACAAGATCAATGATCTCTGAAGAACCAGGTTATTCCATTGGTTTGTGGTTTCTACTGCACTGGAGTTTGTTTCATGGATTACGGAATTATGGTTGCACACCTTATGTATGGTTATCAGATGAATCCAGGGTTTTGCTTAGGTGATCATCATTAACATCGTCTTCTTGTACTTTTACTATTTGGTTGAGGTTTATTTCCCTAACCATGTGGTCCTCGAGAGGGTTCTTCGTAAATTTTGTTCATCGGTAATTATTATTACTCAAAGGAGTTTGTTATCACATGAGGCACAAGTTATCGAATTACTGGTGTATATAGGACCAACTGGGGTTTCATACTGGAGATCATTGGTCATCAGGACAAGGTCTCAGGGGATTCAAATTGCAAGAATTGAAGTTGTGGGTTCTTGTAGAACTAATTGGATCGTTTGTCTTCCAATTTGGATTGGTTTAGCTTCAATTTGCAAATTAACTTGGATTTTTACAGATTTAAAGATTATCATTATCCACCTATCACAATTCGATTTCAAAGGCCCACGGTTGGAAGCCCATTTCAAATGTCCAACAAACCGATTAACCAGGTTTCATTTGTCTAATATCCACAAACCTTTTTGTTAATTCAAATTCTAAAACCATATTCTTTATCCAAATCATTTTCTTTAACTCCATTTCATTAAACCAATCCGTCTCATTAGACCAATTCAATTTTAATCCATCCTTTAATTCCAACCAAAGCCATATCAAGCTATAGTCTTTCTTGGTAATCCAACTTCAAAGATAAATAAGGCCCATTACATGTTTAGTTGCCAATACAAAAAGGAAAAGAAGGAGGGCCAAATTATATATAATCCTACTGCATATTTTGGATAGAAAAAAAATAAGAAAACAGTTAGAAAAATAATCAGTTATAGGAAAAGAGAAAACACATGTTCCTCAAAGAGAAAAACGGAGGTTACTCATCACTCCTAAATAAAAGAACTCTCAGAATCTCAAACTCATAAGAAAACTCATAACCAAATAATCACTGATAACTGGAAAGAAAAAAAAGATATAACAGAAGATGGAATATTCACTGATAACTAAAAACTGATATAACAGAAAAATCTAGATCAAAGATTCAGTTACAAAAGTTTAACTGAACTCAGTTACAAAAAAGGAGAAACATAAGGAATCAGTTATAACAGAGAAAGAAAAAAGAAACAGAAATCAGTTACAAAAAATGGATCAAACTCTGAACTATCTTGAATCCACACTCTTCCTCTTCAATCCTTCAACATGTTCAATCCGCATCTTCATCAACAATGACACTTCTGAAATTAAATCTTCAACAAACTCTCTCTGCAATCTTGCTTCAACTCGAACCTCTTCCATCTTCCATCTTAATCAAGTTTCAACATCAAAACCTGCAGAAACAAACTCTCCAATCTCTTCAACCTCTCTCTCAATCTGTAGAACCATCAATCTTCACTACACCATCACTCTTTCACCAACGCACAACCAACGAAATCATCACCAGTTCATCTTCCTCAATCTCTCGAATCTCTCCTCCATCATCATCGTCATCAATCCGTAACTGCTTCAACAACGTCACCTTCATCAATCTACAACAACCTCAATCAATCTTCACTTCTATTGCAATCTTCGTCAACCTGAAAATCAACGCAACATAATCAATCAACAATAAATAATCAACAACTACACTTCATAACCACATCGGAATTCATATCAACCAGAACACGCATCATCATCAACAACAATCATCGCAACAACACAGAGTAGGGAAAATCAAAGAAAAAGAAAAAGATCGAGCAAGAAGAAGAAAGATTGTCATGAGGGAACAACGACTGAAGAATCGAGACACTCACCACTAATCTTCCGCTACCGTCTTCTTCAACAAGTTTAATTCAAGAGAGCCTCATTTTTGCGATTTTGTGGTTCTCTGTGTTGACTCGACGACGATTCACGTTATGAGCAAAGTGATGAGCGATTGAGAGAAATGAGAGAAAGAGAATCGGGCGAGAGGAAGCAGGAAATGGTTGAGGAGAATGCGTCACCGATGTAGTTTTTTTCAGTGAAGAGATGATGAATTTGAGACTCGCCGTTTGCGGTGAAGGTTCAGAATGAATCCCTCTTTGTTTAGGGTTTGGTAGGTTAAGATATTGAAGCACATACTAGTAGAATTGGACCGGGCCTCATCATCACCAAGGAAATGTTGAATGCACCCTTAAATTCATCTTCACACCCCTCTTACGAATTGGTTTTGGGCCTAGGGCCATGAAAATTCTAATCACACCACTTGGTTTCCACTTACCCCTCCCCATGTTGTCCTTTTGTTATTATTAATTTAATTTTGTTGTTATTTTGATTTAATTTCTTGAAGATTTGATGATTGAGTTTGGAAATGGTAATTAGTGTTTGTGTTAAGATTGATTAGTTTGGTTTAATAATTGTTGTTTTTTGGGACTTTAATTAAATTCTTGAGTAGATTTTAATTGTTAGGTGTATTGATAATTGAGATTCTTAGAATGTTAAGTATTCACTAGATTGTGGATTAGAATTCGATCAATTCTTAATTAAGTTCTTGACATTAGATATTAATTCTTCATTATTGATATTGGACTTTATTGATGGCTTTAATGTTAGCTTGCGGCTAATTTTAAGATAAGTATCCATGTTTTTTGATCGATTCGGATCGATTTTGGATATGGTGGAGCATCATAAAGTGATTATGGAGATAAGAAATTATTTTTCTTATGGGAGATTACTAGACCTTGCATGAAGTTTTTGGGTTTCTTTTTATAAGAAGAATCGACACTTCAATCAAGTAAAAAATCTCAACTTTATCGATTTTAATGCATCATTCTAGTTTGTATGCGGCATAGTATCATATAGCGTAAGATGAATATTGAGCCCTCCCACATGAGGCACTGGATTTATTTGTGATTTATGATGATATGTGTCGATACCGGATCTTAGGGATTAGGTTACGAATGATAGAATTCACTTTCCTTTCACTTTCCCTTAAATCACCGTATTTGCTCGTTTCGTCGCAATTATTAAACATAGTTTCGGGTGTGATAAAATTATGGAAAAATTCATGAGTGATCCTTATCCTCTTAAATAATTTGATATAATTTTTTATTCCAGGTTTGATTGGTTTCTAGTAATTAATTTGGATTTTTCATTCCAAGTTGTCCCAAAATGAATGGTTTTGACATAAGGGACCAAAAACAATTTTTTCCAATAGGTGTGAGACCTATTTTTTATGTGTGATTAATAACTAGAATTTGTGACATTTTGATTCTCCTTAGGCATTTTTTCATGATTTTTGGTGCCACTTTGGATCCACTTTGTGGAGTTGTTTTCGGTGATCATGCCTTGTTACCTTAATTATTAGGTGAATTATTTTGGAACTTTGGTGCATAATTTTGGGAAATCCTTTTAGACTATGTAAGTTACTGACTTCACCATATTAGGGATTTAATTTCATAATTTTTCAAGCCTTTTTACTATTTTTCATGTCACCTAGATTATAGGTCCGTTTGTGTGCTTATTTGCTCCATACCCTAGATGTTAGGAAGATATTCATGCCATTTAATTGAGATACTTTGTCGTAACCTTTAGGAGTTAATTATATATCACTTTTAGGTCCTTCATTCCAGTTATAGGTTACTTTTTGTGTTAGAACAATTATGGTTCTAAGCCTCTAGGAGTTTTGATGATAACAAATATTATTATGCTAGAATAGAAGTTCTAACGACTACCTTTATTATATGTGTAGAAGAGGAAGTTAATTAAAGGAGACGTGCATTACTAGAAGATATGTTGATCCATATATATAAGACACACTTAATGAAGAATCCATCATTTAATGACGTGATAAATTGGTTGTGCATCAAGTCTTTAATATCTTTGCTTTACGTCTAGAAGATGATGATCTTCATAATGAAGACATTAATTAAAGAATATTTTAATTAATGGTAAAGACAAGTATCTCTTGTTTTGGAAGGAATTTATGGTATTAACTAATATCCTAAATTAAGCTCAAGATGTCTCCAACGGCTACATTTATTCAAGAACTATATAAAGGAATCAAATTGAAGAATTAAAGTCAATACATTCACAAGCAAAAGACTGTATCATTTGTGCTAAAATATTGTAACATTCACTTAGTGATCTTAGCTTGATTAGAAGCAAATTAGTTACTAATTTTTTATTGTAATAGTTGAGTAATATTCCTTGAGTGACTAGTTTCAGTCAGAAGACTCAAGAGGACATTGACTATAGGTCAGTGTGTGTATTCATTTATTGAATAGTGGATTAAGACCTCAGTGATCGAGGCAAAATCACCTTGGCGGGTGAACTGGACGTAGTTTGAGTTCAAACGAACCAGTATAAATTAACTTGTCATTAGAAGTTATTTTTAGTTGTTAAAGAAAACCCAATTCCAAACCCCCCTTCCTTGTGTTTTACGCACCTTCGATTGACAAGTATTAATACATGAGCATGATGTCTTCTTGGGGGGTACTTGTTGCATGATGTATGAAAGTATGCATTTAATCTTGATGTTTTCATTTGTGCATCCAAATATGTATTGCACTCTACTGTTGTCTTGCTGCATAAGAGCTATAAAAAGTGTGCAGTTTGTGTATTGTTTTGACTTCTAACACTTGTCTTGGTGTGGAATATGGGCTATTATATGTTGTTTGTGTTCATATGTTGTTTTAATGTCCATGCAAGTGCTGGAGCATTGTGATAGGTGTCGTTTGGTTTTATTTTCTCATTTTTCTAACCTTTTCAGGAGGCTATGGTAAGTCATTAGAATGTGGATGTGCATCCATATTCAAACTTCGTCCCTCATCTTTTTAACCTTTCAATTTGTATTTGATTAAGCATTTAAGATGCTTTATTTTGTACAATTGTCTCTCATCCCCTTAGAAGCAACTTAACTTCCGTCTTGGAAGTAAGTTGTCTTCTAATCCCTTTCTTTTCTTCCTTTATTCTTCTTCTTCTTCTTCTTCTTCTTCTTTTTCTTCTTTCTTCTCTCATTCTTCTTTCTTTTAAGATAGAGTTTTCATACCTCATTAACCTTAGGACATCCAAGCATGATAACACTTAGGATTGTTAGTTTCCCTTTAGTCTTTTACCTTTTGAGTCTTTATTGAGTCTTTCTCTTTCTCATCTCAAAACAAAAGCTAAAAAACACTTAATAAAGGTTAAATTGAATTCTTGTTCCATAGTCTTATTCCATGGGGCACTTACATCTATCCCATCTTCGGGTAATGTATGCTTCTCTAGCATATGCACAAGTCTTCAACATGAAGTTGTTTCACAAAGAAAATCTAAAAAAACACTTCTTCACCCAAAAAACAATAAAAAAATATTTCAAGATTAACAAGGGTTTCGATCACAAAGGTTTGCAAAAAAATTTCATAAAACTTCAAGATTAACATGTGTGTTGCCTTAGAATTTTCATTATCAGAATAAGCATTGTCTGCTTGCATACATTTGTTTGATATCAAAGAAGCTTACATTTGGGACCACAGTCCAAAAGCTTAACCTTGCCAAGTTGAGAAGTCTGAAACTTTCGAAGGACTGTCATGTCAAAGCACACTTTTCCATGGAATGCTGTGAAGCAAGAGCTTTTCTAACAAGTTGTACAAATTTTCAGCTAAATTGGGGCAATGACTTTGAGATTCAAATCTCTCCGAGAGCAATTAGTCTGGGTATTCACTCAAAAATCAGTCAATCAGGGAAAAACCACTTCAAAGCTCGTACTAGGGAAGGCCACCCCAAGAGCATGATAATTCCTTTTCTCCAAGAGATTGTTATTTGGAAATATCTATTCAAGGTTCAGAATATTGGAGGATTAATATCTTACAATGATATGAGGTTTTTTATAAATCCTCACGGGACAAATTCTTTCACAGACCATGCAGTCTAGGGCAGTTATTTCGATATCCAACGAATCTCTCCAAGAGTTTGAAGACGCTAGAGCATTTTCGATGCCAAGTTTTCTGTAAAATCCTCTTGAGATATTTCTTCTGATAGACCCCCTAGTCTGAGGCAAGTTGAAAATTGTAAGGAAACATTGTTCACACATGACCTATATGCAGTCGATCAACCCAAAGGATGGAAACATAAGCTATCATTAACAAAAGGTATCAGGGAGCTTTATCGACAGCAGGCCTCATTGATCATGATTCCCCAAAAGGTCTCTGTGGATTACCTTTCTCCAACATAACAACAAAAGGTTTCGGTACTCAAAAGAAAAGGGTATCCTTATTAAGAGATACTTTATATCTCTTATCCCCGCCAAGAGGTGTTTTTTAACTCTTCTCCCCAGCAAGAGAAGCCTTACCACTCTCATCCTTGACAACATCACTTCATCTCCAGTGGGCATCCCACACATAAACTCGACCTTTTGCGAGTTACTCAAGTTAATGTTAACAACACTTAGAAAAAGTCCTCAAAGATTTCTTTGATAGTAACCATCTAAACCAAGAATCTTTTAATTCCAATCATAGACTTCAGAGTTTCTCACTACAACACAACCTCAACCTTAGAAAAGTTTACAACAATCTCAACACCAGAACTTCAGTCCAAGAGATTCACTTCTTTAAATTAGAACTCTCCCTTTGACAACCATTTTCACAACACAAATCCAAATTCCACATTGTTAACCATAATGATCCAACAAGATCCACTGCTCCCAAATTATTAACATACTAATCCATTTCACTCCTTGTTTTAATCAGTCTAGAATCTCATTTGCTCTTAGGCTGGAGCACCACAATATCGTTACCATCACCATCAATACCGTCATAAAACATCAACATAAATCATAAAACCAACAATTCTATTTCACCACTTTAATTCCATAAGTTGAGATCATTCAAATGAACATATACTTCAATACTTCTACCTACATGGTAGCAACACGAAAACTTTTCACATATCACTTTCATTCCACTTGAAGTCTCTACTCACGTAGTGAGCTTTAATAACATCCATAATTCTTTAGTTTTCTTTTAAACCTCTCCACATCATGGATCCCTAAATTTTCACATTTGAAACTCATTCCAAATCGCAATCTCAATAATACCATCTCATTCTGGTTGCTATAGAAACCCTCTTAAGCCTCCCTGACACAAACTGGTGTCCTCACAAGCACCATACCAATATCTCTTGCATTTGTTTTTCTTTTACTATAATCATCCCAAAAGCTATCATGGCTCTAATAATTCTTATTTAATAAATTTCATCTCTATGCAATTCTCCAACACCGTCACATTCTATCTAATACCATCATTTAATTCCTTATCAAGATTTCGCACTCGTCTTCATCTTTCTCAATTTTTCAGCGAGGATTTCCCAACTTCAACCACATTTATCTCTTCCAATACAGACCTCCCAATTACAAAATTATATTCCAAAATGAAGAGAATTTCGTGCAAATTTCAGAAATTCAAGAATTGCTTGAAACCGAATTACGAGTAAAACGTTATCCTCCTTGCAATAGGACTGGTCAATAATTCTTGTATGCAGAATTTTCCAAAAATCAGCATCAAACCCAACTATTAAAACGCATTTATCTACCTCCTCACAAACCTCCTGAAGACAAATCTTATATTCAAACTGTAAGGAATTCCGTAAGCTTTCCAAAAACTCCAGAATCTCTTTAATCAAAATCACGATCAAAATGTTATGCCTCTTTTACTGAAGGTTGTCCCATTAGTGCAAAACTGAAATATTGCAATCGATGAACATGGGCTCTTCCTCTCTCTCTCTTTCTTTCAAGATCCTCCAATTATCCTCGTTCTTTCCCCAAATCTAAAGTTAACCAGACCTTGCTCCCAATACACTCAAGACTTACTAGCCTACAATTTGGTCAATCAAATCGTCACTTTATTGGAGTAGATCCTTAATATCAATCATCTTCTTAATCCACCGTCAATAATCTACGCACATATCATATAATCGTTATCATACATGCACACTCCTATAAGCTTCATTCTCTAAGAATTACCTTACTGGCTTATCCGATAAAAACACTACCTCTCAATTTTCGCCAACTCCAATCTACACTTCGGAGGCAAGTTGCAAATATTCTTCAAGAGACATCAAGAATTATACATCACTTACATATCAGTATTCATCACATTACTCTCTATCCTCTGAGAAGTAACATCAACCATACTGGTTTGTTCTCCCTAATTGCATCTTAAACCTGACAGGCAACTAAGAATTTCGTGAAGCTGTACTCTCGTCGGTTCACGACATTACAACTCTAACAACACTCGTACTCTTACCATCAATATCACCTTGAATCAACTCCTCGTACTAGAAACATCTCTGGGAAGAAAACTTCTCCCCACTTGTTTCAAACCAACTCCTGGAGATAAACGGTTAGAAAACAAACAAATACCGACAATGTTTCACACATATGTCACGTACTAAGGAATAAACATCATAAATAACCTGGCCGGACATACCGACCTGCTCTGATACCACTAATGTAACACTTAACTAAACCCTATGAATAATCACAATACAATCATAATAATTATCAAATCATCATGTACATACATGGGTGTCAAACCTTCATAAACGTCTTACCACAATGGTCCTGCTCGGTAACACGGGTTGCAACAAAATTATAATCAACAGAACACTTTAACATCATAAATTAAATCATTTAGAATTTCGCAGCGGATACATCATGTCTCAAAACTCTTTTATAAAATATTCTCAAGTACCATAAAAGGTATTATAAAAATTTAAGTTATTCTACGTAACCAATAGTTACCATCTGTAACACCCCTAAATTTTACCTCATATTTATAACCTTATATGGACTACGCTTTGCATTCATATGCATATTCATTTAGGTCATATACCTCATGAATGAATTATTGAGCTCCTAAGGCACAAGATCAATGATCTCTGAAGAACCAGGTTATTCCATTGGTTTGTGGTTTCTACTGCACTGGAGTTTGTTTCATGGATTACGGAATTAGGGTTGCACACCTTATGTATGGTTATCAGATGAATCCAGGGTTTTGCTTAGGTGATCATCAGTAACATCGTCTTTTTGTACTTTTACTATTTGGTTGAGGTTTATTTCCCTAACCATGTGGTCCTCGAGAGGGTTCTTCGTAAATTTTGTTCATCGGTAATTATTATTACTCAAAGGAGTTTGTTATTACATGAGGCACAAGTTATCGAATTACTGGTGTATATAGGACCAACTGGGGTTTCATACTGGAGTTCATTGGTCATCAGGACAAGGTCTCAGGGGATTCAAATTGAAAGAATTGAAGTTGTGGGTTCTTGTAGAACTAATTGGATCGTTTGTCTTCCAATTTGGATTGGTTTAGCTTCAATTTGCAAATTAACTTGGATTTTTACAGATTTAAGGATTATCATTATCCACCTATCACAATTAGATTTCAAAGGCCCACGGTTGGAAGCCCATTTCAAATGTCCAACAAACCGATTAAACAGGTTTCATTTGTCTAATATCCACAAGCCTTTTTGTTAATTCAAATTCTAAAACCATATTCTTTATCCAAATCATTTTCTTTAACTCCATTTCATTAAACCAATCCGTCTCATTAGACCAATTCAATTTTAATCCATCCTTTAATTCCAACCAAAGCCATATCAAGCTATAGTCTTTCTTGGTAATCCAACTTCAAAGATAAATAAGGCCCATTACATGTTTAGTTGCCAATACAAAAAGGAAAAGAAGGAGGGCCAAATTATATATAATCCTACTGCATATTTTGGATAGAAAAAAAATAAGAAAACAGTTAGAAAAATAATCAGTTATAGGAAAAGAGAAAACACATGTTCCTCAAAGAGAAAAACGGAGGTTACTCATCACTCCTAAATAAAAGAACTCTCAGAATCTCAAACTCATAAGAAAACTCATAACCAAATAATCACTGATAACTGGAAAGAAAAAAAAGATATAACAGAAGATTGAATACTCACTGATAACTAAAAACTGATATAACAGAAAAATCTAGATCAAAGATTCTGTTACAAAAGTTTAACTGAACTCAGTTACAAAAAAAGGAGAAACATAAGGAATCAGTTATAACAGAGAAAGAAAAAAGAAACAGAAAGCAGTTACAAAAAATGGATCAAACTCTGAACTATCTTGAATCCACACTCTTCCTCTTCAATCCTTCAACATGTTCAATCCGCATCTTCATCAACAATGACACTTCTGATATTAAATCTTCAACAAACTCTCTCTGCAATCTTGCTTCAACTCGAACCTCTTCCATCTTCCATCTTCATCAAGTTTCAACATCAAAACCTGCAGAAACAAACTCTCCAATCTCTTCAACCTCTCTCTCAATCTGTAGAACCATCAATCTTCACTACACCATCACTCTTTCACCAACGCACAACCAACGACATCATCACCAGTTCATCTTCCTCAATCTCTCGAATCTCTCCTCCATCATCATCGTCATCAATCCGCAACTGCTTCAACAACGTCACCTTCATCAATCTACAACAACCTCAATCAATCTTCACTTCTATTGCAATCTTCGTCAACCTGAAAATCACCGCAACATAATTAATCAACAATAAATAATCAACAACTACACTTCATAACCAAATCGGAATTCATATCAACCAGAACACGCATCATCATCAACAACAATCATCGCAACAACACAGAGTAGGGAAAATCAAAGAAAAAGAAAAAGATCGAGCAAGAAGAAGAAAGATTGTCACGAGGGAACAACGACTGAAGAATCGAGACACTCACCACTAATCTTCCGCTACCGTCTTCTTCAACAAGTTTAATTCAAGAGAGCCTCGTTTTTGCGATTTTGTGGTTCTCTGTGTTGACTCGACGACGATTCACGTTATGAGCAAAGTGATGAGCGATTGAAAGAAATGAGAGAAAGAGAATCGGGCGAGAGGAAGCAGGAAATCGTTGAGGAGAATGCGTCACCGATGCAGTTTTTTTCAGTGAAGAGATGATGAATTTGAGACTCGCCGTTTGCGGTGAAGGTTCAGAATGAATCCCTCTTTGTTTAGGGTTTGGTAGGTTAAGATATTGAAGCACATACTAGTAGAATTGGACCGAGCCTCATCATCACCAAGGAAATGTTGAATGCACCCTTAAATTCATCTTCACACCCCTCTTACGAATTGGTTTTGGGCCTAGGGCCATGAAAATTCTAATCACACCACTTGGTTTCCACTTACCCCTCCCCATGTTGTCCTTTTGTTATTATTAATTTAATTTTGTTGTTATTTTGATTTAATTTCTTGAAGATTTGATGATTGAGTTTGGAAATGGTAATTAGTGTTTGTATTAAGATTGATTAGTTTGGTTTAATAACTGTTGTTTTTTGGGACTTTAATTAAATTCTTGAGTAGATTTTAATTGTTAGGTGTATTGTTAATTGAGATTCTTAGAATGTTAAGTATTCACTAGATTGTGGATTAGAATTCGATCAATTCTTAATTAAGTTCTTGACATTAGATATTAATTCTTCATTATTGATATTGGACTTTATTGATGGCTTTAATGTTAGCTTGCGGCTAATTTTAAGATAAGTATCCATGTTTTTTGATCGATTCGGATCGATTTTGGATATGGTGGAGCATCATAAAGTGATTATGGAGATAAGAATTTATTTTTCTTATGGGATATTACTAGACCTTGCATGAAGCTTTTGGGTTTCTTTTTATAAGAAGAATCAACACTTCAATCAAGTAAAAAATCTCAACTTTATCGATTTTAATGCATCATTCTAGTTTGTGTGCGACATAGGATCACATAGCGTAAGATGAATATTGAGCCCTCCCACATGAGGCTCTGGATTTATTTGTGATTTATGATGATATGTGTCGATACCGGATCTTAGGGATTAGGTTACGAATGATAGAATTCACTTTCCTTTCACTTTCCCTTAAATCACCGCATTTGCTCGTTTCGTCGCAATTATTAAACATAGTTTCGGGTATGATAAAATTATGGAAAAATTCATGAGTGATCCTCTTAAATAATTTGATATAATTTTTTATTCCAGGTTTGATTGGTTTCTAGTAATTAATTTGGATTTTTCATTCCAAGTTGTCCCAAAATGAATGGTTTTGACATAAGGGACCAAAAACAATTTTTTCCAATAGGTGTGAGACCTATTTTTTATGTGTGATTAATAACTAGAATTTGTGACATTTTGATTCTCCTTAGGCCTTTTTTCATAATTTTTGGTGCCACTTTGGATCCACTTTGTGGAGTTGTTTTCGGTGATCATGCCTTGTTATCTTAATCATTAGGTGAATTATTTTGGAACTTTGGTGCATAATTTTGGGAAATCCTTTTAGACTATGTAAGTTACTGACTTCACCATATTAGGGATTTAATTTCATAATTTTTCAAGCCTTTTTGCTATTTTTCATGTCACCTAGATTATAGGTCCGTTTGTGTGCTTATTTGCTCCATACACTAGATGTTAGGAAGATATTCATGCCATTTAATTGAGATACTTTGTCGTAACCTTTAGGACTTAATTATATATCACTTTTAGGTCCTTCATTCCAGT
This sequence comes from Lathyrus aphaca, assembly GCA_963966055.1. Taxonomy (NCBI): domain Eukaryota; kingdom Viridiplantae; phylum Streptophyta; class Magnoliopsida; order Fabales; family Fabaceae; genus Lathyrus; species Lathyrus aphaca. Next base: position 279,808,591 of record OZ014523.1, read on the forward strand.
TATAGGTTACTTTTTGTGTTAGAACAATTATGGTTCTAAGCCTCTAGGAGTTTTGATGATAACAAATATTATTATGCTAGAATAGAAGTTCTAACGACTACCTTTATTATATGTGTAGAAGAGGAAGTTAATTAAAGGAGACGTGCATTACTAGAAGATATGTTGAGCCATATATAGAAGACACACTTAATGAAGAATCCATCATTTAATGACGTGATAAATTGGTTGCGCATCAAGTCTTTAATATCTCTGATTTACGTCTAGAAGATGATGATCTTCATAATGAAGACATTAATTAAAGAATATTTTAATTAATGGTAAAGACAAGTATCTCTTGTTTTGGAAGGAATTTATGGTATTAACTAATATCCTAAATTAAGCTCAAGATGTCTCCAACGGCTACATTTATTCAAGAACTATATAAAGGAATCAAATTGAAGAATTAAAGTCAATACATTCACAAGCAAAAGACTGTATCATTTGTGCTAAAATATTGTAACATTCACTTAGTGATCTTAGCTTGATTAGAAGCAAATTAGTTACTAATTTTTTATTGTAATAGTTGAGTAATATTCCTTGAGTGACTAGTTTCAGTCAGAAGACTCAAGAGGACATTGACTATAGGTCAGTGTGTGTATTCATTTATTGAATAGTGGATTAAGACCTCAGTGATCGAGGCAAAATCACCTTGGCGGGTGAACTGGACGTAGTTTGAGTTCAAACGAACCAGTATAAATTAACTTGTCATTAGAAGTTATTTTTAGTTGTTAAAGAAAACCCAATTCCAAACCCCCCTTCCTTGTGTTTTACGCACCTTCAATTGACAAGTATTAATACATGAGCATGATGTCTTCTTGGGGGGTACTTGTTGCATGATGTATGAAAGTATGCATTTAATCTTGATGTTTTCATTTGTGCATCCAAATATGTATTGCACTCTACTGTTGTCTTGCTGCATAAGAGCTATAAAAAGTGTGCAGTTTGTGTATTGTTTTGACTTCTAACACTTGTCTTGGTGTGGAATATGGGCTATTATATGTTGTTTGTGTTCATTTGTTGTTTTAATGTCCATGCAAGTGCTGGAGCATTGTGATAGGTGTCGTTTGGTTTTATTTTATCATTTTTCTAACCTTTTCAGGAGGCTATGGTAAGTCATTAGAATGTGGATGTGCATCCATATTCAAACTTCGTCCCTCATCTTTTTAACCTTTCAATTTGTATTTGATTAAGCATTTAAGATGCTTTATTTTGTACAATTGTCTCTCATCCCCTTAGAAGCAACTTAACTTCCATCTTGGAAGTAAGTTGTCTTCTAATCCCTTTCTTTTCTTCCTTTATTCTTCTTCTTCTTCTTCTTCTTCTTCATTTTCTTCTTTCTTCTCATTCTTCTTTCTTTTAAGATAGAGTTTTCATACCTCATTAACCTTAGGACATCCAAGCATGATAACACTTAGGATTGTTAGTTTCCCTTTAGTCTTTTACCTTTTGAGTCTTTATTGAGTCTTTCTCTTTCTCATCTCAAAACAAAAGCTAAAAAACACTTAATAAAGGTTAAATTGACTTCTTGTTCCATAGTCTTATTCCATGGGGCACTTACATCTATCCCATCTTCGGGTAATGTATGCTTCTCTAGCATATGCACAAGTCTTCAACTTGAAGTTGTTTCACAAAGAAAATCTAAAAAAACACTTCTTCACCCAAAAAACAATAAAAAAATACTTCAAGATTAACAAGGGTTTCGATCACAAAGGTTTGCAAAAAAATTTCATAAAACTTCAAGATTAACATGTGTGTTGCATTAGAATTTTCATTATCAGAATAAGCATTGTCTGCTTGCATACATTTGTTTGATATCAAAGAAGCTTACATTTGGGACCACAGTCCAAAAGCTTAACCTTGCCAAGTTGAGAAGTCTGAAACTTTCGAAGGACTGTCATGTCAAAGCACACTTTTCCAGGGAATGCTGTGAAGCAAGAGCTTTTCTGACAAGTTGTACAAATTTTCAGCTAAATTGGGGCAATGACTTTGAGATTCAAATCTCTCCAAGAGCAATTAGTCTGGGTATTCACTCAAAGATCAGTCAATCAGGGAAAAATCACTTCAAAGCTCGTACTAGGGAAGGCCATCCCAAGAGCATGATAATTCCTTTTCTCCAAGAGATTGTTATTTGGAAATATCTATTCAAGGTTCAGAATATTGGAGGATTAATATCTTACAGTGATGTGAGGTTTTTTATAAATCCTCACGGGACAAATTCTTTCACAGACCATGCAGTCTAGGGCAGTTATTTCGATATCCAACGAATCTCTCCAAGAGTTTGAAGACGCTGAAGCATTTTCGATGCCAAGTTTTCTGTAAAATCCTCTTGAGATATTTCTTCTGATAGACCCCCTAGTCTGAGGCAAGTTGAAAATTGTAAGGAAACATTGTTCACACATGACCTATATGCAGTCGATCAACCCAAAGGATGGAAACATAAGCTATCATTAACAAAAGGTATCAGGGAGCTTTATCGACAGCAGGCCTCATTGATCATGATTCCCCAAAAGGTCTCTGTGGATTACCTTTCTCCAACAGAGCAACAAAAGGTTTCGGTACTCCACAAGAAAAGGGTATCCTTATTAAGAGATACTTTATATCTCTTATCCCCGCCAAGAGGTGTTTTCTAACTCTTCTCCCCTGCAAGAGAAGCCTTACCACTCTCATCCTTGACAACATCACTTCATCTCCATTGGGCATCCCACACATAAACTCGACCTTTTGCGAGTTACTCAAGTTAATGTTAACAACACTTAGAAAAAGTCCTCAAAGATTTCTTTGATAGTAACCATCTAAACCAAGAATCTTTTAATTCCAATCATAGACTTCAGAGTTTCTCACTACAACACAACCTCAACCTTAGAAGAGTTTACAACAATCTCAACACCAGAACTTCAGTTTAAGAGATTCACTTCTTTAAATTAGAACTCTCCCTTTGACAACCATTTTCACAACACAAATCCAAATTCCACATTGTTAACCATAATGATCCAACAAGATCCACTGCTCCCAAATTATTAACATACTAATCCATTTCACTCCTTGTTTTAATCAGTCTAGAATCTCATTTGCTCTTAGGCTGGAGCACCACAATATCGTTACCATCACCATCAATACCGTCATAAAACATCAACATAAATAATAAAACCAACAATTCTATTTCACCACTTTAATTCCATAAGTTAAGATCATTCAAATGAACATATACTTCAATACTTTTACCTACATGGTAGCAACACGAAAACTTTTCACATATCACTTTCATTCCACTTGAAGTCTCTACTCACGTAGTGAGCTTTAATAACATCCATAATTATTTAGTTTTCTTTTAAACCTCTCCACATCATGGATCCCTAAATTTTCACATTTGAAACTCATTCCAAATCGCAATCTCAATAATACCATCTCTTTTTGGTTGCTATAGAAACCCTCTTAATCCTCCCTGACACAAACTGGTGTCCTCACAAGCACCATACCAATATCTCTTGCATTTGTTTTTCTTTTACTATAATCATCCCAAAAGCTATCATGGCTCTAATAATTGTTATTTAATAAATTTCATCTCTATGCAATTCTCCAACACCGTCACATTCTATCTAATACCATCATTTAATTCCTTATCAAGATTTCGCACTCGTCTTCATCTTTCTCAATTTTCAGTGAGGATTGCCCAACTTCAACCACATTTATCTCTTCCAATACAGACCTCCCAATTACAAAATTATATTCCAAAATGAAGAGAATTTCGTGCAAATTTCAGAAATTCAAGAATTGCTTGAAACCGAGTTACGAGTAAAACGTTATCCTCCTTGCAATAGGACTGGTCAATAATTCTTGTATGCAGAATTTTCCAAAAATCAGCATCAAACCCAACTATTAAAACGCATTTATCTCCCTCCTCACAAACCTCCTGAAGACAAATCTTATATTCAAACTGTAAGGAATTCCGTAAGCTTTCCAAAAACTCCAGAATCTCTTTAATCAAAATCACGATCAAAATGTTATGCCTCTTTTACTGAAGGTTGTCCTATTAGTGCAAAACTGAAATATTGCAATCGATGAATATGGGCTCTTCCTCTCTCTCTCTTTCTTTCAAGATCCTCCAATTATCCTCGTTCTTTCCCCAAATCTAAAGTTAACCAGACCTTGCTCCCAATACACTCAAGACTTACTAGCCTACAATTTGGTCAATCAAATCGTCACTTTATTGGAGTAGATCCTTAATATCAATCATCTTCTTAATCCACCGTCAATAATCTACGCACATATCATATAATCGTTATCATACATGCACACTCCTATAAGCTTCATTCTCTAAGAATTACCTTACTGGCTTATCCGATAAAAACTCTACCTCTCAATTTTCGCCAACTCCAATCTACACTTCGGAGGCAAGTTGCAAATATTCTTCAAGAGACATCAAGAATTATACATCACTTACATATCAGTATTCATCACATTACTCTCTATCCTCTGAGAAGTAACATCAACCATACCGGTTTGTTCTCCCTCAATGCATCTTAAACCTGACCGGCAACTAAGAATTTCGTGAATCTGTACTCTCGTCGGTTCACGACATTACAACTCTAACAACACTCGTACTCTTACCATCAATATCAACTTGAATCAACTCCTCGTACTAGAAACATCTCTGGGAAGAAAACTTCTCCCCACTTGTTTCAAACCAACTCCTGGAGATAAACGGTTAGAAAACAAACAAATACCGACAATGTTTCACACATATGTCACGTACTAAGGAATAAACATCATAAATAACCTGGCCGGACATACCGACCTGCTTTGATACCACTAATGTAACACTTAACTAAACCCTATGAATAATCACAATACAATCATAATAATTATCAAATCATCATGTACATACATGGGTGTCAAACCTTCATAAACGTCTTACCACAATGGTCCTGCTCGGTAACACGGGTTGCAACAAAATTATAATCAACAGAACACTTTAACATCATAAATTAAATCATTTAGAACTTCGCAGAGGATACATCATGTCTCAAAACTCTTTTATAAAATATTCTCAAGTACCATAAAAGGTATAATAAAAATTTAAGTTATTCCACGTAACCAATAGTTACCATCTGTAACACCCCTAAATTTTACCTCATATTTATAACCTTATATGGACTACGCTTTGCATTCATATGCATATTCATTTAGGTCATATACCTCATGAATGAATTATTGAGCTCCTAAGGCACAAGATCAATGATCTCTGAAGAACCAGGTTATTCCATTGGTTTGTGGTTTCTACTGCACTGGAGTTTGTTTCATGGATTACGGAATTAGGGTTGCACACCTTATGTATGGTTATCAGATGAATCCAGGGTTTTGCTTAGGTGATCATCAGTAACATCGTCTTCTTGTACTTTTACTATTTGGTTGAGGTTTATTTCCCTAACCATGTGGTCCTCGAGAGGGTTCTTCGTAAATTTTGTTCATCGGTAATTATTATTACTCAAAGGAGTTTGTTATTACATGAGGCACAAATTATCGAATTACTGGTGTATATAGGACCAACTGGGGTTTCATACTGGAGATCATTGGTCATCAGGACAAGGTCTCAGGGGATTCAAATTGCAAGAATTGAAGTTGTGGGTTCTTGTAGAACTAATTGGATTGTTTGTCTTCCAATTTGGATTGGTTTAGCTTCAATTTGCAAATTAACTTGGATTTTTACAGATTTAAGGATTATCATTATCCACCTATCACAATTCGATTTCAAAGGCCCACGGTTGGAAGCCCATTTCAAATTTCCAACAAACCGATTAACCAGGTTTCATTTGTCTAATATCCACAAACCTTTTTGTTAATTCAAATTCTAAAACCATATTCTTTATCCAAATCATTTTCTTTAACTCCATTTCATTAAAACAATCCGTCTCATTAGACCAATTCAATTTTAATCCATCCTTTAATTCCAACCAAAGCCATATCAAGCTATAGTCTTTCTTGGTAATCCAACTTCAAAGATAAATAAGGCCCATTACATGTTTAGTTGCCAATACAAAAAGGAAAAGAAGGAGGGCCAAATTATATATAATCCTACTGCATATTTTGGATAGAAAAAAATACGAAAACAGTTAGAAAAATAATCAGTTATAGGAAAAGAGAAAACACATGTTCCTCAAAGAGAAAAACGGAGGTTACTCATCACTCCTAAATAAAAGAACTCTTATAATCTCAAACTCATAAGAAAACTCATAACCAAATAATCATTGATAACTGGAAAGAAAAAAAAGATATAACAGAAGATGGAATACTCACTGATAACTAAAAACTGATATAACATAAAAATCTAGATCAAAGATTCAGTTACAAAAGTTTAACTGAACTCAGTTACAAAAAAGGAGAAACATAAGGAATCAGTTATAACAGAGAAAGAAAAAAGAAACAGAAAGCAGTTACAAAAAATGGATCAAACTCTGAACTATCTTGAATCCACACTCTTCCTCTTCAATCCTTCAACATGTTCAATCCGCATCTTCATCAACAATGACACTTCTGAAATTAAATCTTCAACAAACTCTCTCTGCAATCTTGCTTCAACTCGAACCTCTTCCATCTTCCATTTTCATCAAGTTTCAACATCAAAACCTGCAGAAACAAACTCTCCAATCTCTTCAACCTCTCTCTCAATCTGTAGAACCATCAATCTTCACTACACCATCACTCTTTCACCAACGCACAACCAACGACATCATCACCAGTTCATCTTCCTCAATCTCTCGAATCTCTCCTCCATCATCATCGTCATCAATCCGCAACTGCTTCAACAACGTCACCTTCATCAATCTACAACAACCTCAATCAATCTTCACTTCTATTGCAATCTTCGTCAACCTGAAAATCACCGCAACATAATCAATCAACAATAAATAATCAACAACTACACTTCATAACCACATCGGAATTCATATCAACCAGAACACGCATCATCATCAACAACAATCATCGCAACAACACAGAGTAGGGAAAATCAAAGAAAAAGAAAAAGATCGAGCAAGAAGAAGAAAGATTGTCACGAGGGAACAACGACTGAAGAATCGAGACACTCACCACTAATCTTCCGCTACCGTCTTCTTCAACAAGTTTAATTCAAGAGAGCCTCATTTTTGCGATTTTGTGGTTCTCTGTGTTGACTCGACGATGATTCACGTTATGAGCAAAGTGATGAGCGATTGAAAGAAATGAGAGAAAGAGAATCGGGCGAGAGGAAGCAGGAAATGGTTGAGGAGAATGCGTCACCGATGCAGTTTTTTTCATTGAAGAGATGATGAATTTGAGACTCGCCGTTTGCGGTGAAGGTTCAGAATGAATCCCTCTTTGTTTAGGGTTTGGTAGGTTAAGAAATTGAAGCACATACTAGTAGAATTGGACCGGGCCTCATCATCACCAAGGAAATGTTGAATGCACCCTTAAATTCATCTTCACACCCCTCTTACGAATTGGTTTTGGGCCTAGGGCCATGAAAATTCTAATCACACCACTTGGTTTCCACTTACCCCTCCCCATGTTGTCCTTTTGTTATTATTAATTTAATTTTGTTGTTATTTTGATTTAATTTCTTGAAGATTTGATGATTGAGTTTGGAAATGGTAATTAGTGTTTGTATTAAGATTGATTAGTTTGGTTTAATAATTGTTGTTTTTTGGGACTTTATTAATGGCTTTAATGTTAGCTTGCGGCTAATTTTAAGATAAGTATCCATGTTTTTTGATCGATTCGGATCGATTTTGGATATGGTGGAGCATCATAAAGTGATTATGGAGATAAGAATTTATTTTTCTTATGGGAGATTACTAGACCTTACATGAAGTTTTTGGGTTTCTTTTTATAAGAAGAATCGATACTTCAATCAAGTAAAAAATCTCAACTTTATCGATTTTAATGCATCATTCTAGTTTGTATGCGGCATAGGATCATATAGTGTAAGATGAATATTGAGACCTCCCACATGAGGCACTGGATTTATTTGTGATTTATGATGATATGTGTCGATACCGGATCTTAGGGATTAGGTTACGAATGATAGAATTCACTTTCCTTTCACTTTCCCTTAAATCACCGTATTTGCTCGTTTCGTCGCAATTATTAAACATAGTTTCGGGTGTGATAAAATTATGGAAAAATTAATGAGTGATCCTTATCCTCTTAAATAATTTGATATAATTTTTTATTCTAGGTTTGATTGGTTTCTAGTAATTAATTTGGATTTTTCATTCCAAGTTGTCCCAAAATGAATGGTTTTGACATAAGGGACCAAAAACAATTTTTTCCAATAGGTGTGAGACCTATTTTTTATGTGTGATTAATAACTAGAATTTGTGACATTTTGATTCTCCTTAGGCATTTTTTCATAATTTTTGGTGCCACTTTGGATCCACTTTGTGGAGTTGTTTTCGGTGATCATGCCTTGTTATCTTAATCATTAGGTGAATTATTTTGGAACTTTGGTGCATAATTTTGGGAAATCCTTTTAGACTATGTAAGTTACTCACTTCACCACATTAGGGATTTAATTTCATAATTTTTCAAGCCTTTTTGCTATTTTTCATGTCACCTAGATTATAGGTCCGTTTGTGTGCTTATTTGCTCCATACCCTAGATGTTAGGAAGATATTCATGCCATTTAATTGAGATACTTTGTCGTAACCTTTAGGAGTTAATTATATATCACTTTTAGGTCCTTCATTCCAGTTATAGGTTACTTTTTGTGTTAGAACAATTATGGTTCTAAGCCTCTAGGAGTTTTGATGATAACAAATATTATTATGCTAGAATAGAAGTTCTAACGACTACCTTTATTATATGTGTAGAAGAGGAAGTTAATTAAAGGAGACGTGCATTACTAGAAGATATGTTGAGCCATATATAGAAGACACACTTAATGAAGAATCCATCATTTAATGACGTGATAAATTGGTTGCGCATCAAGTCTTTAATATCTCTGATTTACGTCTAGAAGATGATGATCTTCATAATGAAGACATTAATTAAAGAATATTTTAATTAATGGTAAAGACAAGTATCTCTTGTTTTGGAAGGAATTTATGGTATTAACTAATATCCTAAATTAAGCTCAAGATGTCTCCAACGGCTACATTTATTCAAGAACTATATAAAGGAATCAAATTGAAGAATTAAAGTCAATACATTCACAAGCAAAAGACTGTATCATTTGTGCTAAAATATTGTAACATTCACTTAGTGATCTTAGCTTGATTAGAAGCAAATTAGTTACTAATTTTTTATTGTAATAGTTGAGTAATATTCCTTGAGTGACTAGTTTCAGTCAGAAGACTCAAGAGGACATTGACTATAGGTCAGTGTGTGTATTCATTTATTGAATAGTGGATTAAGACCTCAGTGATCGAGGCAAAATCACCTTGGCGGGTGAACTGGACGTAGTTTGAGTTCAAACGAACCAGTATAAATTAACTTGTCATTAGAAGTTATTTTTAGTTGTTAAAGAAAACCCAATTCCAACCCCCCCCCCCCTTCCTTGTGTTTTACGCACCTTCAATTGGCATCAGAGCGCTAGGTTCTGAGAAAAACACTTAACCGTGTCAGTAAAAGATCCAGAAGTTAAAACACATGGAAGAAGCTGGCAATAACAACAATGACTACCAAAATGACAAGATCAACGCTAAACCTCCAGTGTTCAATGGTGACAATTTTGACTACTGGAAGGATGTTCTGGAAAGTTTCTTTTTAGCTCTGGATGGAGATCTCTGGGACATGGTGACAGATGGATACATTCATCCTATTGGTGTAGATGGTCAGAAGATTGAAAGAAAAAATATGACATCTCAACAGAAGAAGGAATTCAGAAATCATCATAAAGCTAGAACCATACTTCTAAGTGCTATCTCATATACAGAATATGAGAAGATCACAAATAGGGACTCAGCTAAACACATGTTTGATTCTCTGAGGATGACACATGAAGGCAACACTCAAGTCAAGGAGACTAAAGCTCTAGCCCTCATCCAGAAGTATGAAGCTTTCAAAATGGAAGAAGATGAGACAATTGAAAAAATGTTCTCAAGGTTCCAAATTCTGGTAGCTGGACTGAAAGTTCTGGACAAAGGCTACTCAACAGCAGATCATGTGAAGAAAATCATCAGAAGTTTACCAAAGGCTTGGAGACCCATGGTCACTTCTCTAAAGCTATCAAAAAATCTGAATGAAATCTCCTTAGAAGAACTGATCAGCTCCTTGAGAAGTCATGAGATTGAACTAGAAGAAGATGAACCCCAGAAGAAAGGTAAGTCTGTAGCTCTTAAATCTAACAAATCTGTTTCTAAAGCTTTACAGGCAGAAGAAGAAGAAAGTTCTGGATGCTCATCAGAAGAAGATGAATTATCTCTCCTATCCAGAAGAGTCCAACAACTCTGGAAGCATCGTCAGAAGAAGTTCAGAAATACCAGAAGAACAAACAACTATTCTGAATCAACATCTGGTCACAAGAAACCCAGAAGCAAAAGTTGTGTGCTATGAATGCAAAGAACCAGGACACTACAAGAGTGAATGTCCAAAACTCCAGAAAGAGAAACCCAGAAACAAATTCAGCAGAGAAAAGAAAAAGAGTCTCATGGCAACATGGGATGATTCTGAATCATCTGAAGCAGAGTCAGATTCTGAAGATGAACAAGCTAATATTGCACTAATGGCAAACATACCAGAAGATGATCACTCATCAAAATCAGATTCAGAAGAGGTATTTTCTAAACTTTCTAGATCTCAATTAGAAGCTAGCCTCTCAGAAATTCTTGAAAAATATCAGAAGCTTCAATTTAAATACAAAGACATGAAACAAAGTCTGGTATCTGAATTAGAAGAAGTTAGAAAACTAAAAACAGAAAACTCTGAGCTGAAAGAAAATATCTTTGAATGCAAAAACTCATTTGAAAAACTTAAAGCTCAGAAGGAATCTGACTTAGAAGATCTAATCAATTCTGATAGTATCATAAAACAATATGATTATGGCTTTCAAAAATTCCTAGCTAAAAGCATAGATAGAAGCAAAATTGCATCTATGATCTATGGAGTTAGCAGAAATGATAGAAGAGGCATAGGCTATGTGAAAACTAAAGAAACTCTGAAGTATAAAAAGATTGATGACATTGTCATAAAAACTAATACTTCTCTAAGTTCTCATTTTACCTATGGTCATAACCATGATCTAATATACACTAGTGAGTCATCTTGTTCCACAAGTTCTGATTTGAAACCTAAAATGAATCAGAAGTTTGTAAAAACTAACAAACAGGGACCCAGAAGAATATGGGTACCCAAAGATAAAATTGTGTATGTTGCAGATGTCTTTAATAGCAAAACTGAAACACCAATCATGGTACCTGGACTCTGGATGCTCACGACACATGACGGGAAGAAATCATATGTTCCAAAGTCTTGAATTAAAAGATGGAGGCCACGTAGGTTTTGGAGGTAACCAAAAAGGAAAAATAATTGGCTCTGGAACTATTGGTAATGGAAATCTTCCCTCTATCTCTAATGTTCTATTAGTAGAAGGATTAATGCATAATTTATTATCCATAAGTCAATTAAGTGATAATGGCTATGACATAATCTTTAATCAAAAGTTCTGTAAAGCTGTTAGTCAGAAAGATGGAACAATCCTCTTCAGTGGAAAGAGAAAGAACAACATTTATAAAATAAAACTTTCAGAATTAAAAATTCAGAATGTAAAATGTCTAATGTCTGTGGAAACTGGGAAATGGGTCTGGCACAGAAGATTGGGACATGTTAATATGAGAAGATTATCTCAACTTAACAAACTCAATCTAGTCAGAGGACTTCCAAATTTGAAGTTCAACTCAGAAGCTCTGTGTGAAGCATGTCAGAAAGGCAAATTTTCAAAACCTGGTTTTAAAGTTAAAAATGTTGTATCTTCCTCTAGACCATTAGAACTTTTGCACATTGACTTGTTTGGACCAGTGAAAAATGCTTCTGTCAGTGGCAAGAAGTATGGATTGGTGATCGTAGATGACTTCAGCAGATGGACATGGGTAAAGTTTCTTAGACACAAGGATGAGTCAATTGCTGTATTTTCTAACTTCTGCAAACAAGTTCAAAATGAAAAAGAATTTGAAATTATTAAAGTCAGAAGTGATCATGGTGGAGAATTTGAAAACAAACAATTAGAATCATCTTTTAATGAAAATGGCATCTCTCATGATTTTTCTTGTCCTAGAACTCCTCAACAAATTGGGGTTGTAGAACGTAAGAATAGAACATTGCAAGAGATGGCCAGAACCATGATCAATGAGACTAACATGGCTAAACATTTTTGGGAAAAAGCAGTAAATACAGCATGCTATATTCAGAATAGAATCTTTATAAGACCTATTCTTGAAAAGACACCTTATGAATTGTGGAAGAACAGAAAGCCCAACATTTCATATTTTCACCCCTTTGGGTGCATATGTTTTATTCTGAATACTAATGATACTCTGAATAAATTTGGCTCTAAGGCATAAAAGTGTTATATGCTAGGATACTCTTAACGTTCTAAGGGATACAGAGTATACAACACAGAAACACGTATTGTGATAGAATCTATTTATGTCAGATTTGATGATAAGCTTGGTTCTGAAAAACCAAAGCAGAATGAATTTATTGCAGATATAGAAGTTGAAATTTCTACAAACAAAACATCTGAAGATCAATCCCCTACAAAACTAAACAAGACAATTACTCCAGCAAATTCTGAAGAACCCACTCAGAAGAAACTATCCAGAAGCAAAGTGAATCATCCAGAAGATAAAATCTTGGGAAAGAAGGATGAACCAATCAGAACAAGATCATCATTCAGAAACTCTGAAGACTCTCTAATGGGACTTGTTTCTCTGATTGAACCAACTTCTGTAGAAGAAGCTCTCTCAGAAAATGATTGGATTCTGGCTATGCAAGAAGAACTTAACCAATTTACCAGAAATGATGTATGGGATCTAGTTCCTAGGCCCAGAGGATTCAACATCATTGGCACCAAGTGGGTATTCAGAAACAAGCTAAATGAGCAAGGAGAAGTTGTCAGAAACAAAGCAAGACTGGTTGCACAATGTTATAGTCAACAAGAAGGAATTGACTATACAGAAACCTATGCACCAGTTGCCAGGTTAGAATCAATTAGACTTCTAATTTCATTTGTTGTAAACCATAATATCATTCTATATCAAATGGATATCAAGAGTGCATTTTTAAATGGTTATATTGATGAAGAAGTGTATGTACACCAACCCCTAGCTTTGAAAATATAAAATTTCCAGAACATGTTTTCAAACTCAAAAAATATTTATATGGTCTGAAACAAGCTCCCAGAGCTTGGTATGAAAGACTAAGTACTTTTCTTCTGGAAAATAATTTCATCAGAGGGAAAGTGGATACAACTCTTTTCAGTAAAAACATTAAAAATGATCTTCTGATATGCCAAATTTATGTAGATGATATAATATTTGGTTCTACTAAAAGTGCTTTGGGAAAGGAATTTGCTAAGTCTATGCAGGCAGAATTTGAAATGAGCATGATGGGAGAATTAAAATTCTTTCTGGGAATTCAAATAAATCAAACATCAGAAGGAACATATATTCATCAAAGCAAATATGTCAAAGAACTTCTGAAGAAATTTGATCTATCAGAAAGTACCATCTCTAAAACTCCTATGCATCCTACATGTATTCTGGAGAAAGAAGAGGTAAGTAAGAAAGTAGATCAGAAGCTCTACAGAGATATGATTGACTCTCTCCTCTATCTAACTGCTTATAGACCAGATATTCTATACAGTGTATGTTTATGTGCTAGATTCCAATCAGATCCTAGAGAAACTCACTTAACAGCAGTTAAGAGAATCTTTAGGTATCTGAAAGGTACTACTAATCTTGGTTTATATTACAGAAGATCCAAAGATTATAAACTTGTAGGATATTGTGATGCTGATTTTGCTGGAGACAGAACATAAAGAAAAAGTACTTCTGGAAGTTGTCAATTTCTGGGAGATAATCTAATTTCTTGGTCCAGCAAAAGGCAGTCAACCATAGCATTATCAACTGCAGAAGCTGAATACATTGTAGCAGCTGGATGTAGTACTCAGATGCTCTGGATGAAAAATCAGCTTGAGGATTTCAATATTTATGAAAGTAACATTCCCATCCTCTGTGATAATACCTCTGCTATTTGTCTATCTAAAAATCCAATTTTACATTCTAGAGCTAAACACATAGAAGTTAAACATCATTTCATTAGGGACTATACTCAGAAGGGAACTTTAATGTTAAAATTCATAGATACAAATAACCAATGGGCTGATATTTTTACAAAATCCCTTCCTGAAGATAGATTTAATTTCATACTAGCCAACCTTAGCATGAAATTATGTCCAGATTGAAAATGCTTTAATTATATGTCTTTAACTCTTAGTAGTTCTGAAATTAATCCTCTCTACTATTATCTTAGAAGATATTATGTTCTAACTGGTTCATTCTGAGAACTTCTGTTCAAGGGAATAACATGCAGATCTTCAAATCAACAAGTGTCAACAAGGCTTTAAGGAATCCCATCAGAATTAAAACAAGTGTCCAAATTCTAAAGAAGTGACAGAACATGCTTTGGACAACTGTCCTCTACAGAAGGACATCTGTTGATCTTCTGGGAAACTGATACGGCTGACATGACACCAAAAAGGCAAAAAATCTCTTGGGTAACTGTTCCAGAATCTTTTACGCCTTCCCCTATGTCTGCTGCATTTATTGCATATAATCATCATGTTTTTAAAATTAATTTTTCCCACTAATTTCTCGTTTTATTAAATGCATTATTGTTCCTATATAAGTAACTTTTCATTTTCACTTTCACTTTTTACCCTAAATGCATTTTTACTGAAAAATCTTTTCACTCTCTCTTTTGCCTTCTCTCTGAAAATTTTCTAAAACCCTAAACTTCAAAAACCTCATCTTAGTAACAATGGCTTCCCCTCCTCAACAACGAAAAGACTTCACTGATGTGTTTTACGTTGAACCTATGAAGACCCTTACTACTCCTGCTGACAAACTGGAAGTTCTTTGTGAGCTCTTTGTGGATTTCAACTGTCTGAAGGATAATGGTTTTGATCTCTTTCCGGCCGTTCAAGCTTAGGGCTGAGAGAAGTACTTTGATCGTCTAATGGGATCAGTCTTCCCAAAACTGGTAAAGGAATTCTGGGCATATGCAACATCCTCCAACACTCATGTTACCTCGTACGTGCTGGGTAAAAGAATAATAATTTCTGAAGATCACATTGCCAAACTCATAGAATCTGATGGCAATGGAATAAAGTATAGTGAAATGGACAAGATGTCTGATACAAAGCTGATAGCCAAGGAAATCTTCACTTCTTTCCAACCTTCTAATAAGATAAAGGATCTGAAGATTCCTCTCAGAATTTGGGCCAAGATCATTCTTGGAACAATCTGCCACAGGAAAGCTACAAATTCTCCAGACTATATCAACATGGATCAGCAGTTCCTGCTGTACTTCATTGCCAAACAGAAGAAGATCAACCTTGCACACACTCTGTTTCAACATCTGAAGAATAGTGTGAAGGAAACAAGATATGGGGAGAAAACCAAGAGGGATTGGATTCCTCTAGGACGTGTAATATCTGACATTCTCTGTCAAAATAAGTTGGTGGACTTTCTGGCAGAATTAAAGCAGACACAATTTCTTGAAACAGATGTTGGTAAACCTCTGAATGCGAAGAATCTGAAGAAGATGAAGTTTATAACTTCTATCCAGCAAGAACCTGTCCTCCATTCTAGAGAAGTTATCACCACCAGGAAGATTCCTCTAGAGAACTTCCCCCTCTTCTCTTCTGACACACCTCCAGAGGTTGTGGTAAATTACTTGGACTTATGCAAGCAACATGGTGTGGATCCAATGTTCAAGGCAACAGAACTCACTCAGCAAACTCCAGATGCTGCCTCTGCAAGAACCAAGAAAACAAAGGCTGGAGAAGGATCGTTTCAGAAGGCTCCCAAATCAACCAGAAGATCAGGTAAAACTTCTTCCTCTAACTCTAAATTCATTTCTGTAGTAGAAGCAGTTACAGTAGAAGTGTCTGAAACCCCTTCTGACCCAACACCTTCTGTTGACATTCCTTCTGCACAAATCCCATCATCTGAACCACCTCAATCCTCTAAACCTATTACACCTTCTAATCCTATCCCCTCTGTTATATCTGCAACTGTTGCTGTCTCATCCATATTATCCTCTCTGTATCCACCAGAAAATGAACACCATCAACCACAAACACTTTCAGATTTTGATATTCCAATTGATACAACACCCCTTTCTGATATTGACCGCTCACCAACAGCTGAAACACACACGGCCCTGCAACATGTTCTCTCTGACATTAATGATTTCCAACCCCCAGAATCTGAACAATTCCCATCTTCTAAAACACACCACCATAGCAGTTTCCAAACACAAAATTCTGATGGCCTTGTTTCTAATCTTTCCCCTATAAGAGAAAACTCATTGTCTTCATATGAGTCTACCCCTCCTAACTCACCAACTTTTATAACCATCCCTGACACACCACCAGAAGAAGCTGAACATGAAAATCCCCTTAGAACCTCTGTTAATATTGAAGCTTTACACAAATTGTCCTCTGTCTCTAACAAAACTGCCATACCTGCACCAAAACCAAAACCCTCAAAAACAGACATTTCTGCATTGTTACTTGCTTTTGAAACAACAATTAAATTGAAGTTAGAGGATCTGAAGTCTGCTTGCTCAGAGCTTCCTGATCCAGCTGCTTCTGACTTTCTGTGGGCCACCTTCAGAAAATGGTTTAATGCTGAGACAAAAAGACTCAAGGATATCTGTTATGACATTGCTCATCAGAACTTCTGTGAGTATCTCAAAGCAATTGTTTCTAACATTGAACAGAATAAACCTTTTCTGCTGGACAATAAACCCTGGACAAAGTCAGAACCTCTGGAAGAAAACTCTGAACTTCAAATGGTTCTGGTACCTTCTGTAGAAGATCAAGATGTTGAACCTGCTCAATCCCCAGCAAATGTACAAATTCCTGAGAATCAAGCTGCTCCAGAAGTTGAAGAACCTCTGCCAACAAATCTTGTTCTGCAAACCTTGGAAGAGTTGAAGAAGGAAAATGAGATGGTTAAGCAACGCCTGGATAAGCAAGATGAAACCACTGCTGAGTTGAAGACAATGCTTGGAAAGCAAGTGGAATCATCCTCTGAGATCAAGTCTTTGCTGGAGGCCTTAGTTACTAAGATGCACTCCTGATTTTCTGTTTATCTTCTGCTTAGCTTTTTCCGTTTTATCTTCTGTCTCTTCATGACTTTTTAAGTTCAACTGGTTCTGTTCTTTTTTTTAAATATGTTTATTGAAAACTTATTTTGCTTCTATACACTTGCATTGTTTTTCTGCATCTATTATTTTTTATTATGACAAAAAGGGGGAGAAACGTAGAAGATCCTGATCTATAGCAGTTTATCATGATTTGCCTCTAACATATAAAATTCTAATAAAACTATTTTGAGTTGTGATTCTAAAATAGAAACAGGTTAAGTAATCAACTCAGGAGGAGCTAAGGCTAATGAAACTTCTGAAGGATAAAACTTCTGAAGAAGATCTTTAAAAGAAATATTTGATTTTATTCAATCAAAGGGAGTTCTTCTAATCCTATTAAACTCTATTCTCTACATCTAAATAAATGTTTTGTCATCATCAAAAAGGGGGAGATTGTTAGAACAATTATGGTTCTAAACCTCTAGGAGTTTTGATGATAACAAATATTATTATGCTAGAATAGAAGTTCTAACGACTACCTTTATTATATGTGTAGAAGAGGAAGTTAATTAAAGGAGACATGCATTACTAGAAGATATGTTGACCATATATAGAAGACACACTTAATGAAGAATCCATCATTTAATGACATGATAAATTGGCTGCGCATCAAGTCTTTAATATCTCTGATTTACGTCTAGAAGATGAGTATCTTCATAATGAAGACATTAATTAAAGAATATTTTAATTAATGGTAAAGACAAGTATCTCTTGTTTTGGAAGGAATTTATGGTATTAACTAATATCCTAAATTAAGCTCAAGATGTCTCCAACAGCTACATTTATTCAAGAACTATATAAAGGAATCAAATTGAAGAATTGAAGTCAATACACTCACAAGAAAAAGACTGTATCATTTGTGCTAAAATATTGTTACATTCACTTAGTGATCTTAGCTTGATTAGAAGCAAATTAGTTACTAATTTTTTATTGTAATAGTTGAGTAATATTCCTTGAGTGACTAGTTTCAGTCAGAAGACTCAAGAGGACATTGACTATAGGTCAGTGTGTGTATTCATTTATTGAATAGTGGATTAAGACCTCAGTGGTCGAGGCAAAATCACCTTGGCGGGTGGACTGGACGTAGTTTGAGTTCAAACGAACCAGGATAAATTAACTTGTCATTAGAAGTTATTTTTAGTTGTTAAAGAAAACCCAATTCCAACCCCCCCCCCTTCCTTGTGTTTTACGCACCTTCAATTGGCATCAGAGCGCTAGGTTCTGAGAAAAACACTTAACCGTGTCAGTAAAAGATCCAGAAGTTAAAACACATGGCAGATGCTGGCAATAACAACAATGACTACCAAAATGACAAGATCAACGCTAAACCTCCAGTGTTCAATGGTGACAATTTTGACTACTGGAAGGATGTTCTGGAAAGTTTATTTCTAGCTCTGGATGGAGATCTCTGGGACATGGTGACAGATGGATACATTCATCCTGTTGGAGTAGATGGTCAGAAGATTGAAAGAAAAAATATGACAGCTCAACAGAAGAAGGAATTCAGAAATCATCACAAAGCTAGAACCATACTTCTAAGTGCTATCTCATATACAGAATATGAGAAGATCACAAACAGGGACTCAACTAAACACATCTTTGATTCTCTGAGGATGACACATGAAGGCAACACTCAAGTCAAGGAGACTAAAGCTCTAGCCCTCATCCAGAAGTATGAAGCTTTCAAAATGGAAGAAGATGAGACAATTGAAAAAATGTTCTCAAGGTTCCAAATTCTGGTAGCTGGACTGAAAGTTCTGGAAAAAGGCTACTCAACAGCATATCATGTGGAGAAAATCATCAGAAGTTTACCAAAGGCTTGGAGGCCCATGGTCACTGCTCTAAAGCTATCAAAAAATCTGAATGAAATCTCCTTAGAAGAACTGATCAGCTCCTTAAGAAGTCATGAGATTGAACTAGAAGAAGATGAACCCCAGAAGAAAGGTAAGTCTGTAGCTCTTAAATCTAACAAATCTGTTTCTAAAGCTTTACAGGCAGAAGAAGAAGAAAGTTCTGGATGCTCATCAGAAGAAGATGAATTATCTCTCCTATCCAGAAGAGTCCAACAACTCTGGAAGCATCGTCAGAAGAAGTTCAGAAATACTAGAAGAACAAACAACTATTCTGAATCAACATCTGGTCACAAGAAACCCAGAAGCAAAGAAGTTGTGTGCTATGAATGCAAAGAACCAGGACACTACAAGAGTGAATGTCCAAAACTCCAGAAAGAGAAACCCAGAAACAAATTCAGCAGAGAAAAGAAAAAGAGTCTCATGGCAACATGGGATGATTCTGAATCATCTGAAGCAGAGTCAGATTCTGAAGATGAACAAGCTAATATTGCACTAATGGCAAACATACCAGAAGATGGTCACTCATCAGAATCAGAATCAGAATCAGATTCAGAAGAGGTATTTTCTAAACTTTCTAGATCTCAATTAGAAGCTAGCCTCTCAGAAATTCTTGAAAAATATCAGAAGCTTCAATTCAAATACAAAGACATGAAACAAAGTCTGGTATCTGAATTAGAAGAAGTTAGAAAACTAAAAACAGAAAACTCTGAGCTGAAAGAAAATATCTTTGAATGCAAAAACTCATTTGAAAAACTTAAAGCTCAGAAGGAATCTGACTTAGAAGATCTAATCAATTCTGATAGTATCATAAAACAATATGATTATGTCTTTCAAAAATTCCTAGCTAAAAGCATAGATAGAAGCAAAATTGCATCTATGATCTATGGAGTTAGCAGAAATGATAGAAGAGGCATAGGCTATGTGAAAACTAAAGAAACTCTGAAGTATAAAAAGATTGATGACATTGTCATAAAAACTAATACTTCTCTAAGTTCTCATTTTACCTATGGTCATAACCATGATCTAATATACACTAGTGAGTCATCTTGTTCCACAAGTTCTGATTTGAAACCTAAAATGAATCAGAAGTTTGTAAAAACTAACAAACAAGGACCCAGAAGAATATGGGTACCCAAAGATAAAATTGTGTATGTTGCAGATGTCTTTAACAGCAAAACTGAAACACCAATCATGGTACCTGGACTCTGGATGCTCATGACACATGACGGGAAGAAAGCATATGTTCCAAAGTCTTGAATTAAAAGATGGAGGCCACGTAAGTTTTGGAGGTAACCAAAAAGGAAAAATAATTGGCTCTGGAACTATTGGTAATGGAAATCTTCCTTCTATCACTAATGTTCTATTAGTAGAAGGATTAATGCATAATTTATTATCCATAAGTCAATTAAGTGATAATGGCTATGACATAATCTTTAATCAAAAGTTTTGTAAAGCTGTTAGTCAGAAAGATGGAACAATCCTCTTCAGTGGAAAGAGAAAGAACAACATTTATAAAATAAAACTTTCAGAATTAAAAATTCATAATGTAAAATGTATAATGTCTGTGGAAATTGAGCAATGGGTCTGGCACAGAAGATTGGGACATGTTAATGTGAGAATATTATCTCAACTTAACAAACTCAATCTAGTCAGAGGACTTCCAAATTTGAAGTTCAACTCAGAAGCTCTGTGTGAAGCATGTCAGAAAGGCAAATTTTCAAAACCTGGTTTTAAAGCTAAAAATGTTGTATTTTCCTCTAGACCATTAGAACTTCTGCACATTGACTTGTTTGGACCAGTGAAAAATGCTTCTGTCAGTGGCAACAAGTATGGATTGGTGATCATAGATGACTTCAGCAGATGGACATGGGTAAAGTTTCTTAGACACAAGGATGAGTCAATTGCTGTATTTTCTAACTTCTGCAAACAAGTTCAAAATGAAATAGAATTTAAAATTATTAAAGTCAGAAGTGATCATGGTGGAGAATTTGAAAACAAACAATTAGAATCATTTTTTTAATGAAAATGGCATCTCTCATGATTTTTCTTGTCCTAGAACTCCTCAACAAAATGGGGTTGTAGAACGTAAGAATAGAACATTGCAAGAGATGGCCAAAACCATGATCAATGAGACTAACATGGCTAAACATTTTTGGGCAGAAGCAGTAAATACAGCATGCTATATTCAAAATAGAATCTCTATAAGACCTATTCTTTAAAAGACTCCTTATGAATTGTGGAAGAACAGAAAGCTCAACATTTCATATTTTCACCCCTTTGGGTGCATATGTTTTATTCTGAATATTAATGATACTCTGAATAAATTTGGCTCTAAGGCACAAAAGTGTTATATGCTAGGATACTCTGAACGTTCTAAGGGATACAGAGTATACAACACAGAAACACGTATTGTGATAGAATCTATTTATGTCAGATTTGATGATAAGCTTGGTTCTGAAAAACCAAAGCAGAATGAATTTATTATAGATATAGAAGTTGAAATTTCTACAAACAGAACATCTGAAGATCAATCCCCTACAAAACTAAACAAGACAATTACTCCAGCAAATTCTGAAGAACCCACTCAGAAGAAACTATCCAGAAGCAAAGTGAATCATCCAGAAGATAAAATCTTGGGAAAGAAGGATGAACCAATCAGAACAAGATCATCATTCAGAAACTCTGAAGAATCTCTAATGGGACTTGTTTCTCTGATTGAACCAACTTCTGTAGAAGAAGCTCTCTCAGAAAATGATTGGATTTTGGCTATGCAAGAAGAACTTAACCAATTCACCAGAAATGATGTATGGGATCTGGTTCCTAGGCCCAGAGGATTCAACATCATTGGCACCAAGTGGGTATTCAGAAACAAGCTAAATGAGCAAGGAGAAGTTGTCAGGAACAAAGCAAGACTGGTTGCACAAGGTTATAGTCAACAAGAAGGAATTGACTATACAAAAACCTATGCACCAGTTGCCAGGTTAGAATCAATTAGACTTCTAATTTCATTTGTTGTAAACCATAATATCATTCTATATCAAATGGATGTCAAGAGTGCATTTTTAAATGGTTATATTGATGAAGAAGTGTATGTACACCAACCCCTGGCTTTGAAAATATAAAATTTCCAGAACATGTTTTCAAACTCAAAAATCTTTATATGGTCTGAAACAAGCTCCCAGAGCTTGGTATGAAAGACTAAGTACTTTTCTTCTGGAAAATAATTTCATCAGAGGGAAAGTGGATACAACTCTTTTCAGTAAAAACATTAAAAATGATCTTCTGATATGCCAAATTTATGTAGATGATATACTATTTGGTTCTACTAAAAGTGCTTTGGGAAAGGAATTTGCTAAGTCTATGCAGGCAGAATTTGAAATGAGCATGATGGGAGAATTAAAATTCTTTCTGGGGTTTCAAATAAATCAAACATCAGAAGGAACATATATTCATCAAAGCAAATATGTCAAAGAACTTCTGAAGAAATTTGATCTATCAAAAAGTACCATCTCTAAAACTCCTATGCATCCTACATGTATTCTGGAGAAAGAAGAGGTAAGTAAGAAAGTAGATCAGAAGCTCTACAGAGATATGATTGACTCTCTCCTCTATCTAACTGCTTCTAGACCAGATATTCTATACAGTGTATGTTTATGTGCTAGATTCCAATCAGATCCTAGAGAAACTCACTTAACAGCAGTTAAGAGAATCTTTAGGTATCTGAAAGGTACTACTAATCTTGGTTTATATTACAGAAGATCCAAAGATTATAAACTTGTAGGTTATTGTGATGTTTATTTTGCTGGAGACAGAACATAAAGAAAAAGTACTTCTGGAAGTTGTCAATTTCTGGGAGATAATCTAATTTCTTGGTCCAGCAAAAGGCAGTCAACCATAGCATTATCAACTGCAGAAGCTGAATACATTGCAGCAGCTGGATGTAGTACTCAGATGCTCTGGATGAAAAATCAGCTTGAGGATTTCAATATTTATGAAAGCAACATTCCCATCCTCTGTGATAATACCTCTGCTATTTGTCTATCTAAAAATCCAATTTTACATTCTAGAGCTAAACACATAGAAGTTAAACATCATTTCATTAGGGACAATACTCAGAAGGGAACTTTAATGTTAAAATTCATAGATACAAATCACCAATGAGATGATATTTTTACAAAACCCCTTCCTGAAGATAGATTTAATTTCATACTAGCCAACCTTAGCATGAAATTATGTCCAGATTGAAAATTCCTTAATTATATGTCTTTAACTCTTAGTAGTTCTGAAATTAATCCTCTCTACTATTATCTTAGAAGATATTATATTCTAACTGGTTCATTCTGAGAACTTCTGTTCAAGGGAATAACATGCAGATCTTCAAATCAACAAGTGTCAACAAGGCTTTAAGGAATCCCATCAGAATTAAAACAAGTGTCCAAATTCTAAAGAAGTGACAGAACATGCTTTGGACAACTGTCCTCTACAGAAGGACAACTGTTGATCTTCTGGGAAACTAATATGGCTGACTTGACACCAAAAAGGCAAAAAATCTCTTGGGTAACTGTTCCAGAATCTTTTACGCCTTCCCCTATGTCTGCTGCATTTATTGCATATAATCATCATGTTTTTAAAATTAATTTTTCCCACTAATTTCTCGTTTTATTAAATGCATTATTGTTCCTATATAAGTAACTTTTCATTTTCACTTTCACTTTTTACCCTAATTGCATTTTTATTGAAAAATCTTTTCACTTTCTCTTTTGCCTTCTCTCTAAAAAATTTCTAAAACCCTAAACTTCAAAAACCTCATCTTAGTAACAATGGCTTCCCCTCCTCAACAACGAAAAGACTTCACTGATGTGTTTTACGTTGAACCTATGAAGACCCTTACTACTCCTGCTGACAAACTGGAACTTCTTTGTGAGCTCTTTGTGGATTTCAACAGTCTGAAGGATAATGGTTTTGATCTCTTTTCGGCCGTTCAAGCTCAGGGCTGGGAGAAGTACTTTGATCGTCTAATGGGACCAGTCTTCCCAAAACTGGTAAAGGAATTTTGGGCATATGCAACAGCCTCCAACACTCATGTTACCTCGTACGTGCTGGGTAAAAGAATAATAATTTCTGAAGATCACATTGCCAAACTCATAGAATCTGATGGAAATGGAATAAAGTGTAGTGAAATGGACAAGATGTCTGATACAAAGCTGATAGCCAAGGAAATTTTCACTTCTGGCCAACCTTCTAATAAGATAAAGGATCTGAAGATTCCTCTCAGAATTTGGGCCAAGATCATTCTTGGAACAATCTGCCACAGGAAAGCTACAAATTCTCCAGACTATATCAACATGGATCAGCAGTTCCTGCTGTACTTCATTGCCAAACAGAAGAAGATCAACCTTGCACACACTCTGTTTCAACATCTGAAGAATAGTGTGAAGGAAAGAAGAGATGGGGAGAAAACCAAGAGGGATTGGATTCCTCTAGGACGTGTAATATCTGACATTCTCTGTCAAAATAAGTTGGTGGACTTTCTGGCAGAATTAAAGCAGACACAATTTCTTGAAACAGATGTTGGTAAACCTCTGAATGCGAAGAATCTGAAGAAGATGAAGTTTATAACTTCTATCCAGCAAGAACCTGTCCTCCATTCTAGAGAAGTTATCACCACCAGGAAGATTCCTCTAGAGAACTTCCCCCTCTTCTCTTCTGACACACCTCCAGAGGTTGTGGTAAATTACTTGGACTTATGCAAGCAACATGGTGTGGATCCAATGTTCAAGGCAACAGAACTCACTCAGCAAACTCCAGATGCTGCCTCTGCAAGAACCAAGAAAACAAAGGCTGGAGAAGGATCATTTCAGAAGGCTCCCAAATCAACCAGAAGATCAGGTAAAACTTCTTCCTCTAACTCTGAATTCATTTCTGTAGTAGAAGCAGTTACAGTAGAAGTGTCTGAAACCCCTTCTGACCCAACACCTTCTGTTGACATTCCTTCTACACAAATCCCATCATCTGAACCACCTCAATCCTCTAAACCTATTACACCTTCTAATCCTATCCCCTCTGTTATATCTGCAACTGTTGTTGTCTCATCCATATTATCCTCTCTGTATCCACCAGAAAATGAACACCATCAACCACAAACACTTTCAGATTTTGATATTCCAATTGATACAACACCCCTTTCTGATATTGACCGCTCACCAACAGCTGAAACACACACGGCCCTGCAACATGTTCTCTCTGACATTAATGATTTCCAACCCCCAGAATCTGAACAATTCCCATCTTCTAAAACACACCACCATAGCAGTTTCCAAACACAAAATTCTGATGGCCTTGTTTCTAATCTTTCCCCTATAAGAGAAAACTCACTATCTTCATATGAGTCTACCCCTCCTAACTCACCAACTTTTATAACCATCCCTGACACACCACCAGAAGAAGCTGAACATGAAAATCCCCTTAGAACCTCTGTTAATATCGAAGCTTTACACAAATTGTCCTCTGTCTCTAACAAAACTGCCATACCTGCACCAAAACCAAAACCCTCAAAAACAGACATTTCTGCATTGTTACTTGCTTTTGAAACAACAATGAAATTGAAGTTAGAGGATCTGAAGTCTGCTTGCTCAGAGCTTCCTGATCCAGCTGCTTCTGACTTTCTGTGGGCCACCTTCAGAAAATGGTTTAATGCTGAGACAAAAAGACTCAAGGATATCTGTTATGACATTGCTCATCAGAACTTCTGTGAGTATCTCAAAGCAATTGTTTCTAACATTGAACAGAATAAACCTTTTCTGCTGGACAATAAACCCTGGACAAAGTCAGAACCTCTGGAAGAAAACTCTGAACTTCAAATGGTTCTGGTACCTTCTGTAGAAGATCAATATGTTGAACCTACTCAATCCCCAGCAAATGTACAAATTCCTGAGAATCAAGCTGCTCCAGAAGTTGAAGAACCTCTGCCAACAAATCTTGTTCTGCAAACCTTGGAAGAGTTGAAGAAGGAAAATGAGATGGTTAAGCAACGCCTGGATAAGCAAGATGAAACCACTGCTGAGTTGAAGACAATGCTTGGAAAGCAAGTGGAATCATCCTCTGAGATCAAGTCTTTGCTGGAGGCCTTTGTTACTAAGATGCACTCCTGATTTTCTGTTTATCTTCTGCTTAGCTTTTTCCGTTTTATCTTCTGTCTCTTCATGACTTTTTAAGTTCTACTGGTTCTGTTCTTTTTTTTTAAAATATGTTTATTGAAAACTTATTTTTCTTTTATACACTTGCATTGTTTTTCTGCATCTATTCTTTTTTATTATGACAAAAAGGGGGAGAAACGTAGAAGATCCTGATCTATAGCAGTTTATCATGATTTGCCTCTAACATATAAAATTCTAATAAAACTATTTTGAGTTGTGATTCTAAAATAGAAACAGGTCAAGTAATCAACTCAGGAGGAGCTAAGGCTAATGAAACTTCTGAAAGATAAAACTTCTGAAGAAGATCTTTAAAAGAAATATTTGATTTTATTCAATCAAAGGGAGTTCTTCTAATCCTATTAAACTCTATTCTCTACATCTAAATAAATGTTTTGTCATCATCAAAAAGGGGGAGATTGTTAGAACAATTATAGTTCTAAACCTCTAGGAGTTTTGATGATAACAAATATTATTATGCTAGAATAGAAGTTCTAACGACTACCTTTATTATATGTGTAGAAGAGGAAGTTAATTAAAGGAGACGTGCATTACTAGAAGATATGTTGAGCCATATATAGAAGACACACTTAATGAAGAATCCATCATTTAATGACGTGATAAATTGGCTACGCATCAAGTCTTTAATATCTCTGATTTACGTCTAGAAGATGATGATCTTCATAATGAAGACATTAATTAAAGAATATTTTAATTAATGGTAAAGACAAGTATCTCTTGTTTTGGAAGGAATTTATGGTATTAACCAATATCCTAAATTAAGCTCAAGATGTCTCCAACGGCTACATTTATTCAAGAACTATATAAAGGAATCAAATTGAAGAATTGAAGTCAATACACTCACAAGAAAAAGACTGTATCATTTGTGCTAAAATATTGTAACATTCACTTAGTGATCTTAGCTTGATTAGAAGCAAATTAGTTACTAATTTTTTATTGTAATAGTTGAGTAATATTCCTTGAGTGACTAGTTTCAGTCAGAAGACTCAAGAGGACATTGACTATAGGTTAGTGTGTGTATTCATTTATTGAATAGTGGATTAAGACCTCAGTGATCGAGGGAAAATCACCTTGGCGGGTGGACTGGACGTAGTTTGAGTTCAAACGAACCAGGATAAATTAACTTGTCATTAGAAGTTATTTTTAGTTGTTAAAGAAAACCCAATTCCATCTCCCCTTCCTTGTGTTTTACGCACCTTCATTTTGAACCATATTCATTTGATTTTTTTTGGTATTTCAAATTGCATCCTTACTTGAACATGTTTAACCTAAACTTGTTTCTCTTTTCCTCTAAATGTTAACATGACTTATGTGGGAATCATAAAAACCTATCCATTTATTCTAATTTCATCACATACCTTATATGCTACTGACCTATAACACTCTCATGCATATTCACTTGTCATTCATCCTTAACTTGCATCATTGTTAATCATATACGATATTTGTTCCATTTCTTCTTATTCGTGCTCCATATGTCTAAACCATTACATTCATGAAGGTATGTTCATTCATCCTCATTCATAAGAATTAACTACTGACTTTTATACTCATTTCATGTATTAATTCATGCTTGAATGCCATACCCACTCATACTTCATCCATGAACCCTAACTTTCATTCATGTGAACTTAGGTGAACTTTTGGTACATAGTTTGACATAGTTTGATCTTGTGAGGTGTACTAGCGTCATTAGGGACCTATAGAATGTAGCTATTGACTTTATAAGTCATATAACCTTTAGGTACCTTCACCTTTAGACTTAGGTCTTATTTTGAACCATAGTTCCATTCTAGGATGTGTGTAAGGTTTAATTGCCTTTATGTTTTGTTTTTGTTTCCAATATGCAAATTATTTTGGTACTAAATTTTGTTTTTTAGGGAGGTTGAGGTAATATTTTTCATACAACTTCTTCCTTTATCTCTTTATACTTACAAATTGTGTTTGCCTTGCACTTTCATTCAACTTTCTTCATCTAACTTTACCTTGAATTTCTGTAGGGTTTAGTACATCATTAGGACACAGTTTGTTAGTGTTTGATTTTCTAACCTTAGTACACTTTAATAGGGTTTAGATACTGACTTTAGAAGTTTGTTATCATTTTTTATCCTTTAGATCTAGGTCTTAACCCTAGGAAGCCCTTAGTGCTTTTCCTTAGCTAATTTGAGTTGGTTTGAGTTTTTGCCATGCTTTATGTTTTCAAAATGCTATGTAAAGCTAACCTTTGTTTTGTAGGGAGGTTGAGGTAAGTCTTTTTTATACTACTTCTTCCTAATCTTCTTTATGCTTGCTAAATGTGTTTTCCTTAGCACTTTGTGCTTTTCTTGTATAGGCTTCCCCTTTCTTAGAAACAACTTAACTTCCTTAGGAAGTAAGTTGAGTTCTAAGTCCTTTTTCTTCTTTTCCTTTTTCTCACTAGGATTAGGAAACTTCATTAACCATAGGATCTCCATGAATAAACAACTTAGGGTTGTGTCTTAGTCCCCTTAGTTTTTCCTTTCCCGATTTGAGTCTTGTCACACCCTAAATTTTACCCCTAACTTTTCGCACCATGCATTCATTTCATCATTTACATGCTTGGTGCATTTTAGAGAATTTTGGGATTTGCATCGGATTTCGGAAGTTTGTCCCCATAAGTTGTACAACCAGGGTTTCCTCTTTTGGATTCATTGCTTATTTCTTCAAGACTCTTATTTATTTAATCTTTCTTTTCCTTTTAAGTTTTCAATTTCTAAATTCTTATTTCAATTCTTATTTTTGATTTTTAATTCACTTTTAAGTTTCTATTCCCTTTTATTTTCCATCTCAATCCAATTTCAAATCCTATTTCCAAAATTTAATTCATCATAGTTTCAAGTTTTCTTTCAAAGTAAATACAAGGTTCAATTCCAAAGTTAACATTTTCAAGTCATGTTAACATGGTCAGTATCAAGCTTTGTGTTGGTTAGTTTCAAGAGGGCGTAGTTTGTTTCCAAGTCGTGAAGGATTTTTGTGCAAGTGGATGAATCAAGTTTTGTTGTTGGAAATTGCATAATTTTGATTAATTAAGGCTTAAGCTTATTACAAGCTAAAAACAATGAGCTGCAGGACGTATGATCATATGAATGCATTTACAACAACAATTTAGGTGTCAGTTTCAATCGGAGGTGATCATAAGATGAATACAAATATTTCAAAAATATTTTCAAACGATAATGTCAAACTTAAGTGTAATCAGGATGAACGATCTTGACTTGGCATTTTCTTGCTCTTGGAATTGACCTTACTACACTTGGCTTAAATCTTAATTCATTAGAAAATCTTCATAAGACTTTTAAGTCTCCATGGGCAGAAGAATCAGCTAAGGGTGATCCAGAATTTAATGTGCCACAGTGTTATTATGCCGAACAACCACCTGCTCTACACTTAGGTTATTTTTCAAAGTTTATAATGGAAACATTATTTTACAAATTTTACAGTATGCCCAAAGACAAATCACAATTATATACTGCAATTGAGCTTAACAATAGAGGTTGGTTTTACCACAAAGAGTATTATAGACTGTGGTTTACAAGACCACCCAACATGGAGCCGCTGGTGAAAACTTTCACAACAAAAGAGGAACTTATCACTGTTTCGATCTAGGTTCATTTGAAACGGTTTGCAAGGATAATGCTGGTTTCAGCTTGGGGGGAACATATTTATCCCATCGTCCCCCAACAACAACAACATAATCCTTTTCGGTCAAGCAGTGAAAGTGTGTCGTTCTCATCAGTAAATAACTAGGATTTTCTCCATCAACTTGGATCAGATATTTTTTCCGTCTTCTCGTTCTGCCTATCAGTCACGGACAAATGGACCTCTTAGCATTGGATTAAGGCCATCAATTCTTCCTCTTCACGCCAAATCTTCCAATCCCTTATGTCTTCACCCTAGCCGCAAGTCTCAAGCTTCATCAAGCTCCAACCATTGCAATTGGACCCTCACACCTCCAAACGCATTTTTGCACCAAGAATGTCACCCATGCACATGAAATAAAAAATAACAAGTTAGCATCCACAGTCAAAATCTACACAATATTCATTATAATCAACTTCAATCTATATACATAATCATTCATTCAAGCATTTAAACACAATTAAAATCACGTTCATAATCCAGTTCAACGTCATGTTTACACATACATTCACCAAAGCATATTCACGTAAATATAATTTATTGAACCCATGTTCAAACATCTATGCATCATATTACATCATTTCATCATATTGCAAAAGGCATTTTTTCGAACTCACATTCACCATTTTAAAAAAGGAAACAACAACAAACATACTTTATCATATATTCATTCATACATACATTTCACACATAATCAAAACAAATTCATCATTTATCAATCCTTCAGCATAAACCATGTTGCATCACATTAGCATAATGTCACAAACCTTTAAAAAGTCAAGTTTCACAAAGTACAGCAAAATAAAAGAAAGTACAATTGCATGAAAAAATAATATAAGGTAAGGCAAGGCAAGGCAAGAGTAAGTGTAAAACATTTTTTTTCGTATCAAGGCCAAGCATGTATCAGAAGAAAAAAAACTGTCATTAAACAGGCATTTTTGAAATCGAAATATGGAAAAGAGAAAGGTTCAGACCTGCTGCAGAAAAACAGGAGCTGCAGGAGGCTATTTCAGTCCACTCCATAAGCTATTTGGTGTTTCTGCAGTCAACTACAAGCCTGCAAAACTCAGCCCTTACACCAAAGTATGAAAAGACTATCTCCCATGAGTAAAACCTCCAAATTGAAAGGAACACAACATCAATACAAGACAAATTCTGATAATATAAACTTATTGAACAAGTTTCCATTTCAAAGTTGAAACCCTAATCTATCACTATAAAAGAGATGTTATCAGTTGGGAAAAAGGAGAGCCATACAAAAATCAGCAACAACTACAAACTTCACAATAAACCAGCAAAAAAATAGAACCCAATTGAAACATAAGGGAAATCACACACAAAAAAGGACACACAGAAACAAAAAAACACTTACTTAGAAATTCTCGCTTTGTAACCCTTCGTTTCGCTAAATCCTTGCCAAAACCTTGTTTCGCTTCTTCTCGTCATTCTCAGCTCAATCTACAACAATCTATTCTTGATGATTAATCTCATCACTCGTCCTGTAACAAAAACTTCCTCTTCCGTTTCCAACGAAACCGCCTTCAAGCTAAACCAGGACGAACCACTCTTCACTAAATCTCGCCCAAAAATCGCACAAAACACAGAGAAGAGCTCATGACTGAGATAGAAACGGTGTCGAAGATCCACCTCAGGCCTTGGAAAACGAAGTTGGAAACAACATTCGACCGAGGTAGTTTTTTCCCCGATTCCATTTAATCGCATTCGTTTAAACAGGTAATCACTGAATCTGTTGAAATCGGGGTCGGGATTTTTGCGGGGGATGAGGTTTTTAATTCGTGGCTATTGTTTTTTTTCTCTCTTTAATAGTTTATTTAGGGGAACGAGAGAGAAGAATCGCGATGGTTGAAAGGATTTAGAGAGTGAGCAGTAGAGATGAGTACGTTTGCGAGAGTGAGACGAGATTTGAGAGAAATCCTCGTGTAATTTTGTTCTTTACGGATTCTGCGTTTGAAAAAAACTTTTGGCCTTAACCCTAGCCGTTTTCCTTCACCATTTTGTTAAGAAAACAGATTGAACCGAATCCGGGTCGGGCTCAACCCGACCGGCTTCCCATCTCAGCGCCCCATGAGCCTTCATGTAGTGGATCCTAACAACACTCAGCTCATTTAATTTAATCTTTTTTTTTTCTTATTTGTTCTATTTCTTTTATTTTATTTTGTGTTATTATTATTGATTTATCATTGTTTAGTTTGAACATTCCAAAAGTAAAAAACAAAAGGCAATATTTATGTTTATTTTAAATAATTTCATTTAATTTGTTTAATCGATTTATTATTTAGTTTTTATTAAATAATTCTATTTAATTTAATTAATTAATTAATCATCTTTTAGCCAATTTATTTATGTAGTATATGTCTGATTATCATTGTTTATGATACGTATGCTTACATTTTCATGATCTATTTTCACACTTTCGATCGTAATTTGTTAATTAAAAATATATCTAATAATATAAATGAATACAATTACCTTAATTCTAATCAAATATAATTACAATTAATTGTCTTGGTCTAATGCCAAGTAAATTCATACACCCACACTTCGCACACACGTAAGTCGGTTACTAAGTAATTGCCATCTGCACGATCTTTATCGCGTCTTAATCAATTAACGAGGAACTGAACTTCGGAATCTAGCATTCCGCGGGTTCTTTAATGAACCACTCTTGAGGCTAGCCTTTGAGTTGTGTTTCATTTACTCCTTCGTTTCTAAAACTTTAAACCCTAAATCATTTTAAAACAAATACCAAACTTTATCAAATCTTTTTAACAAATTAAAATCGCGAAAAAACTAAACTCATGAATCTAGCATTCCTCGGGTTTTTAAATTGAATTACTCTTGAGGCTAGCCCTAGAGTTGTAATTCATTCGCCCTTTCATTTTCAAAACATCTAAATTTCAAATTAAAATCGTGAAAGAACTAAACTCAGGAATCTAGCATTCCTCGGGTTTTTGAATTGAATTATTCTTGAGGTCAGCCCTCGAGTTGTGCTTCATTCGCCCTTTCACACTAAAAGAATACAACTTAAAACATATCCAACAAATAAAAATAATTTTATAATTAATCAATGAATAACTGAACTTTGGAGTCAGGAACTCCACGGGTTCTTGAATGCAATCACTCCTGGGCTAGCCCCACGCGTTGTGGTTCATTCGCTCTTTCGTTTAAAACACCTTAAGTAAGATCAAATATCTTTCTCTAAACGAACATTGTTTAAATCTTTCTATCTCACAAACAAGCTATCACTTCAGCCTCCACCGCGAGTAAAAGCCAACACTTAGCAGTTAGAAAGCGTTTTAAATGATTGTTCATTAAAAAACCACAAACCGTGAGGCACGAACTACGAAGCTCTGACTTTCCCATTGCACAAGGGAATACGTAGGCACATGGATTTTAATCCTTCGCGAGCATAATAATAAAAATTTTAATCTTTTCTCTGTCATCTTTATAATAATAATAAACTTTAATTTTCCTTAGAACAAACATCTTAACAACCGTTTAGAAGACAAAGACATAAATCAACATTTAATCGCATAGTTAGACTAAGAGGTTCTCGTTGAGTACAACGGACGTGAGGGGTGTTAATACTTTCCCCTTGCGTAACTGACTCCCGAACTTAGAATTTGGTTTCGTAAACCATTTCTTATCCTTCCTTTAGGTTGTATCTATATCTCCTTTTTCTTTAATTAGAATAAATAGAATTAGGTGGTGACTCTATTGTTTCTTTCCGCGTCCCATCGCGAGGATCGTATTTTTTAGAGGTACGACAAGTCTCTTTTCTCATCTCATAAAGAAAATAGTAAAAAAACACCTAAATAAAGGATGAGATTTCTCGTACGCCAATAGACTTTGTCGTGGATTACTTATACACGTCCCATTTCGGGATAAGGTGTAAGGCATCTACCACGATGAACAAGTCTTAGTATGAGACTGTTTCACAAACAACAAACTCAAAACACTTCTTAAAAAGACAGTAAACAAACAACAAGCGTCTTTCCTACGGGGATTATCTTCTCATCTCATTCACTCATAACTTGAACTTGCTTCGACATGTCTCTTTGCAAGACGGTAAACACACTCGTACCAGACGAGCCTATAACACCTAAGCATAGGCATAAGCAATTCATTCATAAAAAACACAAACAAGTTTACGCCTTAGTTAGGAGAACTACGTCGACTCTGATTCTTATTTCCCATGAGATACGTAGGCACATGGGTAGGGCCCGTTCGAGTACACTCTTTATTTTCCCTATGTTTCCCACCTTTTTTTCGTTCTCTTTTTCCAGTTTCCTCTCTCATTCTAGTTCCAGTTAGCAGTTTTTTTGTTCAGCAGCATCTTATTTCTTACCCTTTGAAACAGAATAACAAGCGTGGATCCCGTCGGGTACGGCAGACGGTCTAGGGTGCTAATACCTTCCCAGGTCGTTACCGACTCCCGAACCCAGATCTTTGGTTTGCAGGACCTTGTCCTTTCCTTTTCTCTTTGATTCGTGCAGCATTACCTTTCCCATTCATTCGGGATAAAAATGCCTGGCTGGAGACTCTACCTTTTCCGCGCCACTTTCTCGTTTGTACTAGGATGAAAATCTCGGGAGCGACACCATCTTAAACAAAATCAAAAATAGACTATAATTCGTCAAATATCACATAAACTCCGAATATAACACAAAACTTAAGTCTCATAAAGTCATTCGACCCCAACCCCTGTGTTAGGTATCAGAGCAAGACTTTTTTTACTTCTACAAAGTAAAAAAAACACATTCCGAAGCAACTTCTAAGCTTCATGCACTAAACTTGATTACCTACAAGTTACCCGCATTCGAGGCAAAAATTCCATGCAAAAAGGGTGAGTAATCATAATCATTATAAAAGATGTAGGAAATTAGATAACAAGTAAAGTCACTTAAATAACATCAACAATACACATATTCATCATAAAGTTCATCATAATTACCAAAAATCTCATTTAAATCATCATCATAAAATGTCAATCATAGTGATATGCAACTCAATGGACTAATGTATGTGGTACCGAAACATCACTGATGACCTAGTCATTGTTGCGTCAATATTCATCACTGATGACCTAGTCATCTTTGCATCAATATTTGCACTTAATCCACACAATGGGATTAAGCTCATCACTGGACCTGAACGTCCTATAATTCGTCACTGGATTTTCATCTTGCAAAACATCACTGGACATTCCCTCCTAATATATGCTATGAATGCATGATGCGTACAACACCTAAAATACGACCGCGGCTAGTCAAAACGCATCATCATTCATCAAAATCATCATATTCACTTCATAGAATGTCATATGCATACATCATGGTTAACACATCCTCATTTTATCATAGTAAACACTAACAATTCATTTCGAGTCATCATCGTATCATTTTATACTTTAAAACACCTACACTTCATTCGGCATGTAAAACCGGTTTAAGATTTGAAAATTATACTCACATATATCATATAACATTATGCACATAAATCACTTATGGGTCACAACCAATACATTCATCAATTATTATAACTGACGTCAAAAAATTCACTTCCATGCCTCTAATTCTTCAAGTTATGTTCATCTTTCACATACTCACATAGCATATATAATCACACATCACAGTAGCAGTTTTATTATCATAGGCTTTCACTAATTGCACTCATTATCAAGGTATTTTTTTTCCAATAGCCCAGACTACATATAAAACTGGATTATAATTTGTTTCAGGATTAATCATTATGGAAACAGGGTAGTAGTTGCACTCACCACCTATGAATGTGTCACCCGCCACTTAATTTTATTTTTAAAAGGTTTCTGACCACCTAATTGGCCAAAGTGGCACAGGCCACATAATTGGTGGCATTGGCCACCTAAAAAGGGCACAGGTTGTGCAAGCCACATGTATGGTGGAACTGGCCACCTAAATCATCATCAAAGTGGCGCAAGCCACCTAACTTAACACCAAGGTGGCGCAAGCCACATGTGTAGTGACATTTGGCCACCTAAAATTTCTAAAGTGGCACCGACCACTTAAATTAGTGGCACCAGCCACATTTCTCACAATAATGTGGCACTTGGCCACCTAAAATCACTATAGTGGTGCCACCCACTTAATTTAGTGGCACCAGTCACATTTTCTCACACCAAAGTGGCACTGACCATATGGATGGATGGCATTATCCACCTATTATTAGGGTGGCACTTGTCACCTTTCCTATAGGGTCTTTCTCCCCAGTTTTCATCCAGTAATTCATACTACCAATTCTAATTTTTGACAGATACTTCTACTGTATTTTCATCACGTCACTCGATTATTCATCACCGATTCTCTATAAATTATTACAATCACCACTAGTCTTACAATTAAATTTTTTTATTCAAATCCAGTCTTTCATCAAACATTTAACAATGGTTTCATCAACTCAAAACTCAGACAATTTACCAAACTATCAATTCCCTAATCAAATATAATAACGACGATTAAACACCCCTTACCTTTGATTTATCGTTTGTTCATCCGAATCTTCTTCGTGTTCATCGAATTCCTCTTTTGATTCCTCTTCTGATCATTTGTTTTCCTCACGAAACCGAAACCCTTGTTTCCTCTTCTCTTTTCCTTTTCCTTATTTCCCACGTACTGCATGTCTTTTCCCAACTCCCCGCTCATCTATGTAACCCTCATAACCTCTATTATGATTTTCGAATAATACCCCTACTAACTTCTCACAACGACCAAATGTCCTCTAGTTCTATAAATCACATATTATTCTATTTTATTTAATCAATTAATTCTAACTAATTCCATTTCCTCCAAATTAAATCGGTAAGTCCACAAAACGTCATTCGTCAAATATCTCTCGTCGACACATCACCGAACTCCATAGTTCTCACCAATAATTCAATAAAATCAATAATCATATTAATTAATTAAATAAACAATTATTTCGATTATTCAAAAATACCCGATAATTCTTTGACGCACTTAGACATCACATATATTAGAAATTCTTCAAAATCATCATATAATCGTCATCAAATCATCATCGAATTTCAATACTTCACATTGTCTCACAATATTTATGCCAAATTAATTAATCTTGAAATTAGGGCGTTACATTTATGTCATGAGTGGTTTCCCTATGATTGTTCACCATTGTTATATAGAGAAACTCGTTTGTAATCCCGCCTTCCAGATTTTGAGGGTTGGAAGAGGAAGAGCCATCTTCGTACCTAAAGGTATCGTCGTCACCACGAACAATACTGGTATTCTTCACTGTGGTATAGTCATTAATTTCATTTGACGGTGTCATCTTCACAAAAGGTTCTCTTTTGAGATCAAATTTCGTTGCCTCAAAAACTCTTGAAATGAGGCGAGCATATGGAAGGGTACCAGAAAGTGATAGGGTTTGCTTTAGATGGTACATCAATGTGAGAGTCCAATTGACATGTATCTTGTTTATGATGGTGAAAAAATATTGCATTTCCAAGTCATTGATTTGTGAATGGTCTGAATCCTTCAGAAGCAAAACATAACAAATGACGTAGTGAAGCATTCAATCACTCACAGACAGATTCTTCGCATAACACAAAACTCTTGAAGTTCTTTGACCTTGTTGCGCAACCTTTTTTGGAAACATACATATTTCATAATAATACTTCATCTTGCCATAGTTATCCCATGGACCCTTATCATAAGTAATACCTTTTCGAAGAAAATATCTGTCGGTTGGAATATTCAGCAAATCACTAATATCAGACAAGTTTTCATAAATTTGTTTGTCCCTAACCATAGTAGTAAGTATGTGGTTTCCCTCATTATCTAAACCAATTTTTAATTTTGACAAGAAAGTTTTGACAAGGTATGGGTAGCATGAACCCTTTTCCGAAACAAAATCATCCATTTATTGAGCCGCAAGCAAAGCCGAAAAATCAAAATTGTTTTCGGGAAAAGACTTAAGATTTACATACTTTACCGTCATGAAGTTTCAGGTGCAAACCTTGTAATCCAAGCGACGTTCACTGGTTTTTCGAAGAGGAATATCATCATCATCGGCATTGGAGCTACTTCCCATTGGAGGCTTTCCTTTATCTTTTCTTAGAGGTGCCATTGATGAAGAATAAGGGTTAGGGTTTAAAAAGGGATTTTTAGATTTGGTGAACAATGGAATGAGTGAGAGTTCCTTATAAAGTGGTAAGGCATGAGTGGGTTTTAATGAGCTTTTGAAGAGAGTGGGTGAAAGTTGGAAGAATGCCTTTAATGGAGTCAAGTCGGAGTCAGAGAGATGAAGAGAGCATGTTTCCAAGGTGAAGTGAACAAATGAACACATGCAATGTACTTTTATGTCATAAAATCATGTTTAAATAAAAGAAAAGTGTTTATAAAAAATAATAAAATATTCAAAATCGTCCAGTTTTAATCGATTAATGGATGTGTTAACCGGTTAACACAACCAAAACATGTATAATCTAGGCAGAAAAAGCATTGGTTAACTGGTTAACATATATGTTAATCGGTTAACACACCCAAAAAGTAAAAAAAAACAATAGCTTTTTCTAGCAAAAACCATGAGGGGTCTCAACATAAATTGCTATGGACATGTTAATACACCTAATAATGCAACTTTTGACCGATTTTTTTTATTTATAAAAACATGATTTAATAGCATATAAAAATAAGAAAATTTAACAATTTTCACATAAGACACATATTTTAATATAGTGAACAAATATATAAAATTGCAATGAAATGCTTTTTGTGTACCTTGGCTTCACTATAACCTATTATGAAGAACTTTAGATGCTTTAAATGTTAGCTTCATCAAGAATACCAAGTTCACGCTGAATCTTTAAAAAGTTTCTTTTGCAAGTGGTTTTATGAAGATGCCAGCAAGTTGATTATGTGTATCTAAAAAGGTAACCTCGACATCTCCTTTAAGCACATGATCACGAAGGAAATGGTGTCAAATTTCTATGTGTTTGTTCCTTGAGTGCATGACCGAATTTTTGTAATGTTGATCGCACTTCTGTTGTCGCATTGGAGGGGGATGCATCCAAGGTCGATTCCGTAGTCGCTTAATTGTTGCTTTAGCCAAAGGTTTTGTGCACAACAACTACCTGCTACTATGTATTCCACTTCGGCTGTACTAAAAGAAACACATTCTTATTTCTTACATGACCATGAAACTAATGCATTTCGAAGGATGTGACAAGTTCCATTGGTACTTTTTCTATCTGTTTTACAACCTGCATAATCTGCGTCTGAATAACCAATTAAATTACAAACACTACCTTTTGGATATCATAAGCCAACGTTCTTCGTTCCCTTGAGATACTTCATGATTCTTTTGACCACCGTGATATGTGACTCCTTTGGATTTTCTTGGAAGAGAGCATATTAACACACACTAAAATTATGTTAGGACGGCTTGCTGTTAAATACAATAAAGAACCAATCATACATTGATACTTTGTAATATCAACTAATATTCCCAATTCATCTTGATCAATGTAGGTTCCGGAGCCCATAGTTATTGACATAGTTTTACAACCATCCATTTTGAATCTCTTTAACAACTCTTTGCAATATTCTGATTGGTTGATAAAGATTCCATCTTTTAGTTGCTTGATTTGCAATCCAATGAAGTAATTCATCTTTCCCGTCATAGACATTTCAAAATCGCCTTGCATCACCAACGCAGATTCTTCACATAGTTCCTTATTTTTTGAACCGAAGATTATGTCGTCCACGTAGTCTTGAACTAGTAAGGTATTACCCTTTATCTTTTTAATGAATAAAGTCTTGTCTACCTTGCATTTTTCAAAACCTTTTTCGCATAGAAAATTACTTAGACGATCATACCATGCCCTTGGTGCTTGTTTTAATCCATAAAGTGCTTTCTTTAATATTTACACATGTGAAGGATTCTTGAAGTCTTCAAAGCCCAGAGGTTGTTTGACATAGACTTCTTCGTTGATGTAGCCATTTAAGAAGCCGCTTTTTACGTCCATTTGAAATAACTGAAAGTTCATTGAACATGCATAAGCAAGTAATAAATGAATAGCTTCTAACCTTAATTATACCCTTGAGCCACCAATCTTGCTTATACCCTTAAGCAAGTAATAAATGAATAGTTTCTTCAAAGTCGATTCCTTCCTCTTGATTATACCCTTGAGCCACCAATCTTACTTTGTTTCGAACAATTATTCCATTCTCATCAATTTTGTTTTTAAACACTCATCTTGTTTCGATGATGTGCTTTTCACTTGGCCTAAAAACAAGTTCCCAAACTTGATTTCTCTCGAATTGGTTTAATTTTTCTTGCATAGAAACAATCCATTAATCATCTCCAAGAGCTTCATCAACTTAGGAAGGTTCTATTTGTGAAACGAATGCCATGTTCAAGCATGCATCCTTGAGATTCAATCTTGTAGAAACACCTTAACTTATGTCTCCAATAACTTTGTCAATATGATGACCTTTATGTGTCCTCCATTCCTTTGGTAGGACGTTGACATTAGATTTTTGTTGAATCGGTTCATCTTGATGTTCTATTTTATTTTCAATGATATTTTTAGAAGTATCTTCTTTAGGTATTTCTACAAAGTTATCATCATCATCACAAATAACAATTTCCTCTTTCGAGACGTTAGATTCATCAAACTTGGCATGCATAGATTCTTCTATTGTTAAAGTTCTCTTATAATATATTCTAGAGGCCTTACTTGAAAGAGAGTAACCAAGAAATATACCTTCATCCGACTTTCCGTTGAACTTAACAAAATTATATTTGTCGTTGTTCCAGACAAAGCATTTGCGTCCAAAGATGTGAAAGAAAGATATGTTTGGTTTCCTCCCTTTGAAAAGTTCGTAGGGGTTTTCTTAAGAATAAGTCTAATGTTGACACGATTACTTACAAAACAATGGAGTATCTCAATGCCTATATCACCATAAGATTTCAATGCCAATGTCCTCCACAACCTTAGCCACATAGAACTGCTATAATTTAAATATGGAAGATTTTCACTAACCTTCAATGGAGCTTTTCTGAAATACGTGCAAGAACACCTCAAACCTTCTTGTTTCTTCCCCAAATTACTTCAGATCATCAAAGAACCCTTTGCAAAGCTTGGAAACTGGCTGCAAATTGAGTTTGATGATGATAAACTTCAAAATTGTGATTGGTGATAGAATGGATATAGAGTTATTCCATGGCTTCCAGAGTATTCACTGAAGTTTGTTGAAGATGTTTATGGAGGAAAATGTGGAAGAGAACTCTTAGAGAGAGATTCGAAGAGAAGAATCCAAAATGGTGAAAAATGAGTGTAACTGTCCCAACTGAATTAGTTAATGGCTTCTTATAGGTGGGGTTAGAAGCTGACTAGGGTTAGTTGATGGTTAGAACTTGAGTTAATTGGTAATGAAGTGAAAATGCCAAATTAATGGAAGTGTGATTATGGTAAATTCCCACGTGCATGGTAATGTTAGATAGGAATGGTGGACTCTCATGAGATGTATGGTGATCATTGGAACTGATCATGAACATTTTGAATGGAGGGTGGTGATTGAATTATGTTTTGGCTTATTTATGGAAAATACTAAATGTGTGCATGGTATGTAAGAGTGTGTTTGTGCATTTCAAGCAAAAATGATCTATGGAGAGTATGCATATGAGTTCATTTTATGGAAAAAGAAGTTTGATTTCAATGCATTTGGTCATGATTTTGTGTGGTGGAAAAAAGGTGTAGTTCTTAAATCCATGAGATGATATCTTGATAAATACTTGATGAAATGTCATGCTTTTGATCATTATGAAAAGAGGATGATGCCTACGATAAGTTTGATGTTCAAAAAGAGTAGAATTGAGGCCTCTAGGATGATAAAGAATGACAATAAAATCACTTATGTGCCAAGGAACTTTGGGGCATGTCACTTTTTTCCTTGTGCCTGGCCATGGGCCTATGAAGAATTCAGTACGAGGCCTCTACTTGAAGCAACTATAACTCTTTGTATGTTGATCAAATGAGAAATTTTCGAACATGAAATTTGTAGAGATTAAATGACTAGAATGCAAGCAATGCAATGAAAGTATGAGTGACATGATATATGAAAATGGGAGGAAAATTTTTGGGGTATTACAACATACAATGTTTTCATAAATTTCAAAAAAATAAGTTGCTCAATATAGTTAGGTGTCATATAAGTCATCGTCTAAGAATGTTCTTCGATCGATAAATAATTATCATTTGTACAACCACAATATCTTTCTTCCACTCTATGTCTACAATAATTTCCATTCAAATTATTCGTCTAATTTTATCAATGTACCAAAACTTAAATTCTAAATTGTCTAATTCTTTCACCTTTTCACCTACTCTTGGTTCCTTATGTCCACTATTTCTATAGATTTTCTCATAAACGTTCCATGTTCCAAAACAAATGCTACTCAGATGAGATGAAGTAACCTCTTTACTCAAATCCATTCATAAAAATGTAGAGTCATGCACCGTGTTGCATCTCAGCAACAATAAGCATTTATATTATCATATATTTGATCCATATCATATATATCAACAAAATTTTATGTTAGCTATCGAATATCTATGTGGACGCATCAACTTTATTACAAACAGGTCATTGTCATTGCTTCAACCGGCGTTAATAATGTCATTCTAGTTCGAACAAATACCAACAGAAGTGACGATTTTAATTAAGATTTTGCAATTTTAGTAGTTACTTTGGAACGTTTGTAACACTATAAGAGATTAAATCTATCAATTCTTACCATTTCAACAACAAATTTGGATATTTATTTTGGTAAGAAATGCATTCTCTTTTCCTTATTGCTATATGTTTTCCCTTACTCTATCCTCTGTTACTAAACACCGGGAAGAAACTCTGATAAATCCGTAGAGAACATAACTGAATTACTTTCCAGTTTCCTATATAACTTATAAACAATATTCTAACTTGTAAGAACAATTAAAAAAAAAATTATTCAATAAATAATCAAATCAATTCTTGCTTAATCAAAGTTCTCTTTATTTTTGCTAAAATTCTACAACATCAACAGTTCTAACAGATACATGTAGAAATAATAGCATACAAGAGAATTGCCAAAGCAGAAGCCATAGAAAGCATTGAATAATAGCCACATAATTTTCCAAACCATGAATTAATGCTAGAGGCGACAAGCGCATTAGACGCCCCGGAGAAAGCAAAGATTATAGATATCAAGAAGGCATGGAATGTTGTTGGGCGATCCTTGAAAATTACAGTAGGAACTGGGTTTTGATCTATGTAGTCGTAAGGAACCAAAATGAGGATGTTGAATGTTGTAAAGCAGAGACCTAAGACACAC
Organism: Lathyrus aphaca; assembly: GCA_963966055.1. Classification (NCBI taxonomy): domain Eukaryota; kingdom Viridiplantae; phylum Streptophyta; class Magnoliopsida; order Fabales; family Fabaceae; genus Lathyrus; species Lathyrus aphaca. The sequence continues at coordinate 279,852,155 of OZ014523.1, forward strand.
TCTAGAATGGTGTAGTGTGGAATTGGGACAAAAGTGGTTTGATGAATGATATTTTCTTCAAAAGTCATTCTGGAAATGAGGGGTTATTTAAATGATGTTTGGATGGGGTGGATTTTGTTGAGTTTATATTGAGAGGAGAATATGTAGAAACTCTATTGTGCAATTTCATTGCTTAAGTTCTAGGAAACTTGAGGGACGCTTCTCGGAAACAAGTGGAAATGGGGTCTAAGAAATATAAAAGTGTAACAGAAAACATGCGATGAAACTTCAAAGAAAAAGAGGACCTGATGTAGGGGTGTTTTGACGGAGGGGAAACTTCCTTTTAATATAGTTGGATACAAGTTAAAGTCCTCTCCATTTTACAAACAAAAAGTCACTATCTATTATTACTAGAATGATATTCACGTTTATTTATTTTTATAATATATTTTTTGTCAGAATATATTTTTTCTTAGATTTAATTATATTTAAAATTTGAAAGAAAAAATAAACAAAATATAATTAATAAAAATTAGTAAATATTTAATTTACTAAAAATTAGTTTTCATTAGTTTTTATTTTAAATTTGAAAAAAAATAGAATTAATAAAAATAAGTAAATATAAAAAAAAATATAATTTATATTTTAGAAAAATAGAATCAATTCTCGCAGATATCGATTGGTATCTTTTATAAAAATATTTACGCAATGATTTAGTTTTATAAATATCAAATAATATCATAGTATTTGTAAATATTATTTTACTTTTATAAATAAATATTATTAACATAACTAAATTTATTTTATATAAGTATTATTACACATATCTATTTCATGCGAACCCGTGTGATCACCCTAGTACTAGTATATTATGCAAATTTGTTTTTTTAAATAGAATTAGTAAAAATTAATAAATATAAAAAATATAATTTATATTTATAAAAAATAATCAATACTCGCGGACATCGCTTGATATTTTTTTATAAAAATATTTATGCAATAATTTAGTTTTAGAAATATCACTTAATATCATAATATTTGTAAATATTTTTTAATTTAATAAATAAATATTATCAATATAAATAAATACATTTTATGTAAGTATTATTACTAATATCTATTTCGTGAGATTCTCATATCAGTATCTGTGTGTTCGCCCAAGTACTGATGTGTCACACACTTATTTTTTAAAATATAATAAAATTGTAAATAAGAAAAACTAAATTATTTTTATTAAAATAATTGATTATTTTTAAAATATTAACAAAAATTGTTTTTCCAAAATATTTTTACATCAATGATATATATTTCAATTTTTCTTATATTATATTTAAAAGAATTGTATCTCACAAAGAGAAAGACGTGTATAGATGTGAATTGTCTCATCATTGATTGATTAACATACAACACTATCATCCTAATTTATAAAATAAAAAAAAAAACTCTATTTTTCTCAAAGTTTAAGAAAAAATAATCTATTTTATTTTATTTATTTATTACTTCAAAATAATAACAATTATTTATAACACTTTTGTTATAAATTTATAAACAAAATTAAAATTTAGTGACTTGAATAATTATTGTAAACCATTTTAACATAATAAAAAAAGACATATTTTTTCAAAATAATATTTTATAAAAATATATTTTCTTTTGCTTATAAATAAAATCAGAGATAGTGTTATTTTTTCAATTATATATTTTAATTATTATTATGTACAATATTTCTAGTATATTAATAAAATTATAATATCTTACTAATATTATTACATATTTTGAAATGGGTGATGTTGGTTTTAATTTAGAAAACTCACATAGAGTATGTGAAATAAAAGGATTAGAGTATGACATGAGTGTACTGCTTTTAATTTAGAAAATTCAGACGTTATGATTATTATGAAAATATGTGCACGGTACAATAGCATGCACATGGTCAATCATTAATACATGTCAAAATATTTTAAAAGTTGGATAATATAATTGAATTATATTATAATTTAGTTCTACTAATAAATATGTTGGAATATAACTTATGAGTATGACTATTAAAAAGACATGTGAAATGCAAGATTGAGATATAGGGTGATATTGGACACATAGAAATAATAATGATTAAATATATAATAATATTAAAAATCTCATGGAAATCTTATATGTTTAATAGAAAATAATTCTTTTAACACAATTGAGATAATTGAGATAATGGATATTTATTGTCATTAAAAGAGTTATATTTTATATAACATTTAAGTTACATTTTTTAATAGCATTAAAAAAAGAAATCAATTTGATGCATATTTATGAAACTAATTAATAAATAGTTATAAGAGATGATAATATTTAAGGTTATAATGCTAAAAAAAAGTAATGAATATAAATTAAGAAATTAAAGTTTAATATAAAATAAATATATTTTATAATAGAAAAAATTGTTTATATAATTGATAATTATATACATTACTGTTATTCGATAGGATTTATAAAAATTATTTTTATAACATTATTTTTACTTAGAAGAAAATGTCTATTTCTCTATGTAAATGTTTTTTTTATAAATTAAATTAAAAAAAAATATGAAATATTATTTACCAATTAATGTCATATTAGGAAAAAATTGAAACTCTATAATTAGTGTCATACTAAAAAAAATTGAAACTCAATATCTTCTATTACTTATAAATGATTATCCATTCATTCAATTATATCCCTATAAACCGTACATATTAAAAATTTTAAAACTTTAATCTTTTAATATAAATATTTATCTTACAATCAAAATTATAACTCTACCATTTATATCATTTAAAATACTTATAACTTTATTTTCACTATTTATTGTTAAGGATTATCATCAATGCAAATTCAGACTCAATTAAAATACATCAAATAATATATATTAAATTATTTTTGGATATAACCTATAAATATAAAATATTTTGCCCAGCTACGATGTATTGATTAATTTAGTAAAATATATTACGAAGATTCTTCAACTAAAAATATAATAGGAAAAATAATGGTTTCTAACCAAATTGGTTAAGGTATAAGTTATAGCTAAATTACTAAGTAATTAATCTTTAATCTTTGCATCATGATGACAATACCCTTTGGAAGAACTACATGATATTAAAGCAAGAAACTACCTTTGGCAATACATGGTATATCAGTATGCAAATCATATGCATTTGAAATATAAATTATGTTTTGCAGCATACTCTCAATGTGTCAAATCAATCTATTGAAATGTATCGTAGAGGTAAACAAGTTTTTTAGATATTTAGTGGGAATATTAATAATAGTTTATGAACTTGACATTTTCCATTGTGTGTTGTAGGTCTTTTTTTTTTTTGTCAGAATAGGTTTAGAAACCTGCAGTTTAAAAAAGTGAAATTATTTGTTGGACTGATATGTATACAATATAATAATAATAATAATAATAATAATAATAATAATAATAATAATAATAATAATAATAATAATAATATTTGGTTGATTTATGGGTTACCAATATACAGGTTTAGTAACATTATTCATAATAATAATAATAAATAAATATCAGTAACATTAATAATAATACTAATATTTGTTGGATTGATATGCATTTATCAGAAATTAATTTTGGGTCATTGTTGTGGTTGATTATTCATATTTGAGACAATTTTGATTTTGGAGTATATTAACGTTTCAATATAGGATGAGAGAGCATAATATTAAATTTTCATCTATGTTCTAAGAGAAAAAAATATAATAAATAAATAATAATTGATATAGGAGACAACTAATGTTAGTCAATATTGTGAGTGATAAGGATAAAAATACACAACAAAAAAAAATTAAAAGAAATGTGAATTATTTATGTGGTAAATATATTATAGACCCCAAAGTTTTAATTTTCTATTTTCCAACCAATAGTATAGTAATATCAAAATCAATAACAAACAAAATATCTCAAAGTACACATATAAAACAACTCTTACACATGACATGAGTTATGGCACACTTTCATCTCAAAACATGTGTTGTTACTATTCTTATTGCATATCCCAACAGAATGCATAGATCTCGACAACAGGTTCAATGATGAGGAAGGACAGACACAATCGGTCGCAAAGCTTCCCTCATCCGTCATCCCAGTCCCCGACAATGATTTCAAGCTAGTGCAACTAGGGAAGGATCCCACGAAGGGAGTAAAGATTGGAGTAAATCTCCCCGACCTAGCAATAAAACAGCTTCAAGTCTGTCTTAGAGAAAATGCTGACCTATTCGCATGGAGCACTGCAGAAATACCGAGTTTGGATCCAGAAACGGCATTTCACTATCTCTCCATAGATCCATCCATCAGAGCAGTCACGCAGGGAAGGAGGAAGCAGTCACAGGAAAAAATGGAAGTGGCCGAGAAGACTGTAAAAGACCTCCTAGAGGCATATTTTGTAACTGAGGCCAGGTACACCACCTGGCTCTCGAACGTTGTACTTGATAAAAAATAATAATGGAAAATGGCACATGTGCATTGACTACACCGATCTTAATCGGGCTTGCCCGAAAGACCCTTACCATTTGCCTAACATTGATAAGTTGGTAGATAATTCCGCAGGTTTTAAACTTTTGTCGTTCCTCGACGCCTATTCCGGGTACAATCAAATACCCATGGCCGTGACCGACAAAATGTACACCGCTTTCATAATCGATTCGGGTAAGTATTACTACAACTTAATGCCCTTCGGCTTGAAAAATGTGGGCGCTACTTACCAACAAATGATGAACAAAGTCTTCCAAGCAGAGATCAGGAACATTCTCGAAGTCTACATGGACGACATGATCATAAAATCCCACAAGGAGACCGACCATGCTCTCCACCTAAAGAAAATCTTCGATCAGGCACGCAAGTGAAAAATGCAATTCAACCCTGAAAAGTGCACGTTTGGAGTACGGGCGAGAAAAATTCCTCGGTTTCTATCTAACCGAAAGAGGAATAGAAGCTAACCCCGAAAAATGTTGAGCATTTGGCAAAACGTCCATGCTAACTTCTAAAAAATTCGTCCAATCACTAAACGGGGTACTCACATCGTTATCTCGTTTCATAGTAAAATCTGCTCAACATGCACTCCCCTTCTTCAAGCTCCTCCGCAAGGAAGTCGCTTTTGAATGGACGGAGGAAAGTGAACGATCCTTAACACACCTCTAGAAGGCTTTGTTATATTAGATGATGCTTATGTGATGATGGTTGTGTATTGATTCTTATGTGGTGATGATGATTATGTATATGTATTGATGCTTATGTGATGATGATTATGTATTGATGTTTATATGATGATGATTATGTAAGGATACTTATGTGATGATAATTATGTGTTGATGTTATTATGAGGATCTTGACATGTATTAGTGATGTCGTTTAAGGATGCTATGATGAAATAAATACATGAGGTGCATGTTTTTATGTTTGTTCATGCTATGTGACGAACATAATGATCAAATGAATTACGATGATTTGGTATTCAAATGAAGTTGTGATGCTATATTATGATGTTTATGATTGTTATGTGATGACGATTATATGTTGATGGATTTTATGGCTGATGTATAGACGTTGTATGTTGAGTATTATGATGAATTTTACATGAATGTTGATGCAAATGTCGATTATGTTAACTATGTTGAAGTTGTTTCATCGTTGCATTCATGACATACCTATGATGTTAGAGGCTTTGATCGCATTGTGTGGATCAGGGTAATGTTATTTATGTTGTGCTCCCTGAGTGGAGGTTTGATGGCCCATTGTCCATTAGATGTTGATTGGTACCACATGCATGATTGTATGATGTTGCATTTCATGCTAAGTGACATTGCATAGTTGTGTAACATTGTTATTGATTACGTGATGATATTCCTATGATGTTTTAGTTGATGATATCTTGTTGTCCTATTTATTTTCTTTAAGTTATATCATTATAATGAATTGTGATTTCTCACCCTGCCTGTTTGAATGTTGCCTCTACATGAGTAACATGCAGATAACCAAGATTAGTTCATGGTGCTTGAAGAGTTAGCTTTGGAATCAGTTTATTCAATTTCCGTTGTTTATAGGGTGTCTTGCTCTGATATGTAACATCAGGAGGGAAACGCTTGAATGAATTTTATGTTGTTTAGTTAGAAGCATTTTATGAGTTTTACATGTCGATTTTACCTGATGACAACTGTTGACAATGACCAAAGGGTCTTGATGTTTTGATGAAATAAAGGAAGTTATATTTGAAATTATGATTCCGATGCGTATTTTAGATTTGATTGTTGATATTACCAAAGAATGGCTATTTTAAATGTTTTGAAAACCCGTGTTACGGAGCAGGATATTTTAAATGATGTTTTATGAAGTAAATGTGACGCATTTCTAAGTTGAACTCTGATTTAATTGATTATTTCATCGTGTATTTTAATTGGGGTTAGAAGGGTGTTATGTCGGGTCTCCTAGTTGTTACGGGTTTACGAAATATTCTCGTCCAGGTCTTTGCACTGTTCGGCCTTACATGGTTTCACAACCAAATTTGTACCCAGTCTTGGTAGACTATACAACTCGTCCATAGAAATATATTTGACACGTACATAAGTCCCTCGAATATGAATTCTGATATAGGAATGTAGTATTTGGTCATCGGGAAATTCTGGATATATTTGAAATGTATTGTGCTGTAACTCAGTCTTCTTCCCATACCCTTACGTGGTCTAAATTTTTTAAAACTTTTTGTATTCCCATAGCTATTCACTTATGGCCGCATGCGAGTTTAGTACCTTATGAGAACATATTATGCCCAAGTTAGAGATATATCCCGATTACCCTAATTATACTCATGCTTACTGGAGTCTACATCCATATTTTCCCTAGGATGCTTCGAACTTTCATTTTGTTTGGTCAGACACTGACTAGACTATCTTTGATAATGTCATAAAGTATTGAGATTAATGCTTGTTTATCCTTGACTTTTGATTCAATTAGACAGAGGTCTTTGTTTTAATTCGAAAATCTACCAGTCTTTAGAATTTTTCAATAAACACCTATATCCCTTTGGGTCTTAACAAAGTTCTCATCCCGGTTTTGATCAAACATCTCCCGAGTGTATATGTTAAGTCTCGGTGGGTACGAATTCCGCAGGAAGGAAGTGTTCGGGCATGACTGGCATGGTAATATTTTTGGTTATTTACATGGAATTTTTATTGATTTTAATATCTTTCATAGGAGATTTTTTTTCTCAAGCATCTCTTATTAGATCCCCAAGTAGTTTATAGACTCGGTTTTCTAATCTATATCCTTGTGTGTTTATTTCCAGATATAGGCAGAGTCTTCTGGATACAAAGTTTACAAAGTAAGTGTCTGATATAAGATACCCGACTTTACATCTTCTTAGGTTGATTTATGAAATCGGAAATGGTGCATCTTTTAAGTGTCCCAAGCCTGTATGAGGTTGGGCGATTATTCACTTGTTCATATCTTCGAGCTAATGAGCCCCAAGCGAACTTTGTTGAGTCTGGTGGTTACCACAATGGTTTTTATTTGTCCAGTCTTAAAAAATACTCTTTGTCATTAAGGTGGGTATTGTAACACCCTAATTTTCCCCCTAATTTTTCTTCGCATTTTCATCTGCATTTTGCATACAAACAAGATCGTACTGGTTGCTCGGTTCTTCTCGGGTGAGGTTTATGTCTCACAGGGAATCATTGTTGCCTTTAATTGCTTTATTTTTTTATGTTTACTAATCATTAATTAAAATCCAAATATATTTTGTTTTCTTTCACTAACATTTTCAGAAAGAGGAACAATTGAAAAAGCCAAAAATAACAGTCCTGCACCTCGAGTAAAATTTCACAGACAAAAGTCGAAGTTGATCCGCAAGTAATTCAAATTTATCTGATCAAGGATTTCCCAAGTTAATTGATTCGTTCAAGGAATTCCAAGGTCCATGTGTTTATTACCATGCCTTCTTCGACGTACAAAATAATCAGGCCACAACAACCAAGCAATCACGTTTGAACAAAAAATTCAAATTTATGCTTGGTTAACCAGTTAACACTTTCTAGTGTATTTTGTTTAACCGGTTAACCAGTGCGAAATTTTAATTTTTCATTCAAATTCAGCACCCTTGGATCATTGATCTCATTTGGAATATTCTAGATCCATTTCTCTCTGATTTCTCTACATCTCTTTGATCATTTCCTACCATAAACCCTCATTAATCACCACTTTTTTCCATTTCCCACCAAATTTTCAATTACCAAACCAAATTTTAATTACCAAAGCAAGCTCCATTCCACCAAATTCACATACCTAAAACCTTTAAATAGCACTCTAATTTCATTTATTCAACAAGCTATTGAGAGCCAACAAATCTCTTGCAAAATACTTCCCCAAAACCAAAATCTCACTAAAGATCTTTTTCTCTCTTTTGAAGTTATCAAGAATTCACATTGAATTCTCGATCAACTTGAGCTAAACCTTCATCCTATCCTTTTCTTGTTCATCAATTTCAGTAGATCTAGCTTGATTTGGTACAATTTGAAGAAGTGCTTTTGGCAATTCACTCTTTCCATAAACCCATCTTCATCATCAACATTCAAGATGTAGATCTTTGGTGCCTTTGATTCTAGATCCTTTGGATCTTAATTTGTTGTTTGATTTCAGGGATTTCACTGTATTTTGGTTTTAAAATTCGTACAAATTTAGATCATGATCATCAAGTGTTTGAAAAAAGGTTTTGAAAATGGATCATGCTGAATTTCAGCATTTTTTCTGCTACTGGTTCAGTGTTAACCGGTTAACCATTTTCAGTGTATTTTGGTTAGCCAATTAACCAATGTAAAATGGCGCAGGTTTTGAAAACTGGTTGTGTTAATCAGTTAACCATTTCCAATGCATTTTGGTTAACCGGTTAACAGAAGTCAGAGGCAGTTTTTAGCTTATTTTAAGCTCCTTTTTGGTTCCTCTTTCTTGTTCTTCTTCATCCTTTTTATTTTTACCTTGGGAAGCACTTTTGGGAGTGATTTCTCTTTAATTTCAATGAACTTTGGGTGTAGATTAGAGTAGTTAATGTTCATTAATTCAAAACTACCTTTAAGTGGATTATTTAATTCATTTAAGGTACTTTGTATTAGTGATACATTTTCATGCTTGAATCCACCAAGATGAGTGATTGAACTTAAGGATGGAAGAATACCATAAGTGTGACTCAATTTGGTATTCACATTTAGTTTTGCACGGTATTACATCCGGATAGCGATTTACATATCGTTTATCTCGCACGCATTAACACTAACATTGTTCACCTTAATTGGTGGTGACTGTCGCTCCCCCGAAAAGACACCGGGTCAAATAGGGTACAGACGCGAACAGGCGGCGAAGAGAGAGAATGAAATGTGAATGAATAGAGTTGCCAGCTAGGCATTTTTTATCCCTAAGGAAAGGTAATGTTGCATAAACCTAGAAAGATGGATAAGACGGTTGCGAACCAGAGAAACTGAGAAAGGGGGTTGGTTACGACCTGGGAAGGTATTAGCACCCAGATTGTCCGTCGTACTCGACGGGATCCACGCTTAAAAGATTGTGTTTAAAGGGGTAAGTGTATGTGCTATCTGTGTGCAAAAGCTGAGAATGAATGTACAAGTGTCAGTGCAAAAGGTGAATGTTCAGGAACTAAAGCTTAAAAGAGAATGCTGAAAGAGGGGGAAGACGAAGAGACTTTTCTTCAATAACTGTTAAGTTATGCCTACGTATCCTCGCGTGCAATGAGGAAGTAAGAACACCGTAGTTCGACTCAAAGAGACTGGAAATAAATTGACTGTGAACTGCTTACTTGTCTATGCTCAAGTGTATGACTCGTCTGGCTCGGGTGCTAAATGTCTTGCATTAGACGGAAGAAGCAAGTTCTCGATTATGAATGAGTGTGATGAGAAAAGAATCCCGAAGGAGACGATTATTGTTTGTTTTTGTGTTTTCAGTTTTGTTATTATTTTGGTGTTTTGCATAAGTTAATGAGCTTAAGCCTAAATCAAGGGCTTGTAAACTCATTATATCCTCCCTGATTAGGGATAATGAGCCTACTTAAGTATGAGATAAGCATATCAACTTAATTGCCATGATGATGTAGGATTAAGATCATTGACCTACTTGTGATTAATTAGATGTTTTTGGGTTTTTGTTTAGTGTTAAGTAATGAGTTTAATCTCTAATCACAGTTTAGTGAACTCATTACACCATCCTAATAGAAGGATAATAAATGAGAACACTTAAGCTGAGGAAGATACCTCAACTTAATCCATGGTTAGGGATTAAATTCATTATATAACAAAGCCTTTATTAAGTGGATTTTAATTAAGGGATGAGTTTAAGAAATGAGTTTTATGGTTTGTAAGACAACTTGAGGGGGACTTGTCCATTAAACACTAGGGTTAGTCCTTCTTAACCATAAAGGAAGAATTAGAACCCTAATGTAAGGCCCAAGTTACAAGATGAAGTCTTAGTGGTTATTAAGATGATTTGATTAAGAGGTTTAAACAAATTAAAGGTTTAACACTTCGGATTAAAGTTATACACTCCATCCTAATAGAAGGATACAGGCATAACCCTAATTCCAAAGTCCTAAAACTTTAAGAGTTTAGTCTCTGATTATTGAGATGAGAAGAGAGACTCAAGGAGACTCAAAGTTAAAAGCCAGGGGGGACTAATCACAACCCTAATTATTATCATTCTTAGATGTTCCTATGGTTTGTAAGGCTTGAGAAAGATCTTCAAGGAAGCCATCAATGGAAGAAGCAGATGAAAGGAGGAAGAAGCAGAAGAATAAGTTACTTACTTCAATGGAGAAGATAAGTAACTTAAAGAAAGAAAGTAAGAGATAGAACACAAGTGAACAATCTCACTTCAAGAACCAGCAAGATGCATATGAAAGAGATGAAAAGAAGTGAGAAGTGAAGGCAAATCCACTTCTCAAAGTAACTTACCACCTGAAAATGTTAGCATGAATGCATAAGGTACAAAGCATAAGAAAATGAAATGAAATGAGATGAAATGACCAAAGTCAGAAGTTTTTATGCAATGTTAATGTCATGTGAGATGATGCAAAGGTATACAAAGTGCATGTGTATGATCATACAAAGATGAGATGCAAATGGAAACATGCTTTGAAGCTTGAAAACACATGAAAGTTGATGAAATGAAATGAATGCAAATCATGGCAAATGAATGAAGAAATGATCAAGCATGGTTCTAACATGTCCTAATATGTCTAATATGACATATGAATACAAGAAATGTCATGGAAAGTTCATGTATTGATGCATATGCAAGATGAATGCAAGTGAACATGAAAAATTAGGGTTTTATGGACAAACAAGACGCAAATGAACAAAACAGAAGCATATGACATGATAAAAATTTGCAATCAAGCTCAAAAAAACCCTAATCCCATATTAGGTCACACCCCAAAGGAGAAGGTCAGAAGCCTAACTAATCAAAAGTTATGAATTTCCTAGGTTTTCTAGGGTTTTTGGGTGGTTCAAGGGGAAAAATGCAAATCAAATTGAAAATGCAAGATAAATTCATGAGATAACTGACCTATAAACTACATACAATATGAAAGACAATTCAAAAAGAATCATCTTCAAACTCTTCTTGGTTAGGCAGGAATGATTTTTTAAAGTTAGGGTTCAAAAAATGAAATTTAATGACCCTTAATTCAAAGAAAATTCACAAACTATGATCAAACCTAAAAAGAAATTTGTGTGAAGAGTTTGAAAATGTTTCTAAATGCAATGGGATGATTCATGATTTTTTTTGTGATTTTTAAAAACCTAAATGTATTTTTAATTAATTAAAAGACTTTAATTAATACAAAATAACATTTAAATATTTTAAAAATACTTTTTATATGCAAAAAATAAAATAAAAATCATTTTCAGGTTAAGAAAAATATTTAAAATAGAAATGCAAAGTTTCATATTTTTTGAAAGTGTTTTGGTATTTTTAATAAATTATGCAAAAGAAATGGATAAAAATGAAATTAAAATGAATTAAAATGGAAGGTATGCGCATCTGATGGCCCAGATTCAAACTCAGGGGGTGAGGCTTGACTGGCGCGTGATCCAAAGGCTGGGATTTGTCCTAACTAAATAAAATTAATTAATTTAATTAATTGGATTAGGGTTTAAGTGAGAGGATCTTGACCATCCACACACGCGGGAAACAACATCTAACGGCCTAAATTCAAATTGGGGAATTAATAACAGATTAGGGTTTAATGACTTTCAGGTGGCCGGAGAAGACCTCCGTTCATCTTCTTCGGCAGCTCACTCTTCCTATCTCTCTCAAAACGCCATGAAATCAACTCAAACTTTCTAGAATCACTCCCCAAACATCAATAAATAAGAATCATCTATCAAAAACAATTTATCATTCACCAAAAACAAGATTCGAAGCAAATCGTAAAACTGAACAAAACTTTCAGAAGTTCAATACATGCTTAATACTCAACCATTTTCAAAAGTAAACATATCACAATATTAAGCACATCATGTAGAATCAATTTGTAACTTAAAAAAAAAGTTCTGGAAAAAATGTTCTTGAGGTTACCTGAGGTTGAGCTTTCAGTTCTTGAGCTTTCTGGGCCTCTCCTTTGTGCAATCCAGTCCCCTTTGACCTCCTGAGACTATTGGCAAGCTTGAATGAAGCTTAGAGTGGCTGATTTGTGAGTTTCAGTTCTGAGGTTGCAGAAATCGTGTTTGAGTTTGGGGATGTTTCAGGCTATAGTGATGGGTGGGAAATGATCTTAGGGTGATGCTGAGTTGATTGGTGAACAAATATTTGAAGTTTGATGGCTGGTTTTGCAGATTCGAAGAGAGGAAGGTTTTTTTGATGATTTTGTGAATCCTGACTTGTGGGAGGTTCTGAGCTTGTGTGTGGTGTGTTTTGGATTGCTTGAGATTAGTATATACAATTGTGATTGGTTCAGAGAGTTGTTGTAGCTCAGCTTGATTGGTATGGGAGCTTTTGCAAAAAGTCAAGATTTTGTACTTGTATGGGCATGGTGCAGGCCTGCTTTCTTGGGGTGTCTGGCCTCAGCTGACTTTGTGGATGTTCATGGGATCATTTTTATGCAGCTGGATCACTTGGATGAAGAGATACCATAGGTTTTGCAAATTTCCAACTTTGAAGATTTTGTGAAAATGACTTAATGAAACTTGTGATGCAAGGCACAATTCTGGTCCAAATGCATTGCACTATGTTTTTATGGTGTTTAAAAGTCAATTAGAGGTCACTTGAATGCTTGAAACTTGATTTTGCAAAAAAATCCTCTTTGGCATGAACTTGAAAATTATGTGATTTTTGCCAACTTTGAAAGGGCATATCTTGAGTTCTAGGATGAATCAAGACATGTTCTTGTACTTTTTGAAAAGGGAAAGACCTAATCTACAATTTTCATGACCAAGAATTTTTCATTTGAAGCATTTTTGGTTTAGAAAGAGGAGGTTGAAAAACTTTCCCAAAATGGAAAGTTTCCATTACAAGTCATTTCCATTTTTGGCAAGTTTGCAAATGGCTCAAAATTATTCAATCTTGTGAACTTCTAACCTCTTCTAAGATCAAATAAATATCATTGGACTTCAATTTGATGAAAATACCCCTTTGGTTCCATTGTTGGGGCCTCAGATGCCCTGATTTTGACTTAACTTGCTCAGAAAGTTACCCAGTGAACATATGACTTCCACAATGAATTTCTTTATAAAACTTGGTACACATGATCCTTATAACATATTAAGAACATTAGAAACAAGAATGGCCCAAAAATTTGGAGTTAAGGCCTCTGAAACCAAAACCCTAATTTTGGTCATCTGTGTAGTGAAAACCCTAGCTCTGCTTCCATGCCTTGGCTAGTTCTTGTGATTTCTTGACTTCCATGAATCTTGAGGAGTATAATATAATGATAGAACACACATGGACCCTCTTGGAAAGCTTTGAGGCCTTTGGGATGGCTCAGGTGTAATCTTGGATTGCTCAGATCACAAACCCTAGATGCAGATGAACTTGAACTATGCAGATGAAACAAATATGCAATATGAGGTGGTATGCTTATGCTTATGCAAAAATGAAAGATCACAAGCCATGGTGTGATAAATAGTGAGGGAAAATTTGGGGTGTTTACAGCTGCCCCTATTCAAGTATGAGTTAGCTGTGCAGGATGTAAGCGCCTGGCTTAACAGACAAACAAGATAACTTGTGGTTGAATACCAAAGACAGTCCAAAATTTGCACTCGCCGGATAGAAGAAAAGGGATATAAATTGTAAAATATGGTATATCATGATTATCAAACGAAGGCGATGGAGGACGATCATCGAGCAGAGGACGACTGCTGGGGATAAAGCGGTAAGTAAAGCAATGACGGGGGCGGCCGACAAGCTGGGGAAATAAAGAGACCACGATGGGGACGGCCATCGGGTAAGGAAACAAGATTCTCTGGGGATTAAAGTAAAGACAATGACGGGGACGACCATTAAGCTTGGAAAGAATAATAAACAATGATGGGGACGACCATCGGTTTAAAGAATAAATGAAATAGTGATGAGGGACGGTCATCAAAGGTGAAGGACGATCACCTAGCAGGGGACGGCTGCTCTTTATCACGACATAGGACGAATGTCGGATAGAAAAGGTCGACGATGGGGACGGCCATCAGATAAGCATGATGAAGGACGATCATCAAGAGGTGAAGGACGATCACCTAGCAGGGTACATCTGCTCTCGGGGTTTATCACGACATAGGACGAATGTCAGATAACAAAATCAACGATGGGGACGGCCATCGGATAAAGATGATGAAGGATGATCATCAAGAGGTGAAGGACAATCACCTAGCAGGGGACAGCTACTAAAATATCACAACATAGGACGAATGTCGGATAGAAAGGTTCCAATAATGGAGATTCCACTAGGGAGGGATGAGGGATGGTCATCCAAAGGTGAAGGACGATCACCTGGCAGGGGACGGCTACCGAAAGTATCACGACATAAGACGAATGTCGAATAAAAGAAAGTTGTTTTGTTAGTGACTTACTGGGGAATGGTAAACACGGACGAGTGCTTACGCTCAAGAATAAAAGGTATATGTGTTTGACGATGTGTATAGATTAAAGATGCGGACGAGCATCCTTAGGACCATGATATGGACGAGTATCGGTAGAAACAAATGCTGACACGTGTTCAAAGATGATGATACAGATGAGTACCAACTGGTTAACAAAGAACACGGACGAGTGTCGAATCTGTTGAGGAGTGATATACATACAAGATACGGACGAGTATCAAAGACTTTTATATAAGTAAGTGAGTACAGATTTGTTAGTGGAGTATGAGTAAGACAAGGATGAATGTTTGACTTGCTGGGGAATGTATGACAAGGACGAGTGTCGAATCTTTTGAGGAGTGATATACATACAAGATACGGACGAGTATCAAAGACTTTTGTATAAGTAAGTGAGTACAAATTTGTTAGTGGAGTATGAGTAAGACAAGGACGAGTGTTTGACTTGCTGGTGAATGTATGACACGGACGAGTGTCAAATAAGTATTATATATAAACAAGCATTTGTTTCGAGAATGCAAAGAGAGATACTTTGGCTTTTTGTGGGGATAGGATGACACGGACGGGTGTCAAAAACACTTTGTTTGCAGAAGGTGTTATGGCAACCATGCTGGGGAAGGATGACACGGACGAGTGTCAAAAGGAATATGTATAGGTATCTGTATTTGAGAGTGCAAAAAGGTATTCTGGTGACCTGCGGGGGATAAGATGACACGGACGAGTGTCGAAAAGAGCATGTATGAATATGAACAGGCATTTGGCGCTTGGGAGTGCAAAGGGGACACTTTGGCTTTTATCTGCAGGGGATATAAGTTTTGTATATACATTGTTGGTGAAATACTGATGGTAATTGCAGGTGACTGGCTCAAATTTGGCTTGTGATCATGCGAATGCTTGATTTTTTCCGTAATGCTCCGTATTAGACGGAATGCTACGCTTATTTGGTGAATATGATGCAAATGCTATGATTATACAAAAGAGAAAATGATCCGGGATCCGGATCTTGCTGGGATAAAGATCTCTGGCTAATCTGCTCGGACGAATGTCCCGGCTGGGGGAGAGATTGTTGGTAAATCTATCAGGAGGGAGAACTCTGCTTGGGGAAATAGATCATTGGTTGATCTACCCGGAGAGAAGACTCAGCTGGGGAGAAGGAAACTTTCGTCACTTTGTTGGATAAGAGTTTCAGGCATTGCTCTTCTGGGGAGAGGATGGAAATTCTGTGGGGAGATAGTTCTTTTTCTTGCTGAGGATGAGAGATCTGGCACTTAGGTGGGGATCTTGGCTGGGGAAGCTCCTTATGCTGGGGATGAGGAGGCTTTGACAACTTCGCTGGGGAAAAATATTTTAGATATTGCCCGGGAGATCCTGCTTGGGGAGGAGGTAACTTCCGAAAAGTAGCATGTTAGGGATGCGATGCTTGATATGCCCCATGTTGCGTATTGAATACCTGCAACCTATTAAGACAAAAGAAACGCACAAGTATCCCGAGGTATCCCTTACCGGATTCCGTCATAGGAGTTAGGCTTCCCTGAAAGTAAATATATTTCCTGCAAGCATTTATTAAAACTGGCTCATTTGTTTTATGCAAGTATTATATCATGAATATTGGATATTTTGCAAGCGAAACAAAAATGTACAAGACGAGGTGTGACTAAAAATTCTGATTTTATTAATCTGGGTGCCCTGAATTGGCAAATACAGTCAAAGAAACAAATCCCTGAAATGAGGAGATTGCTATAAATTGAGAAAAGTAAAAGTGTTGGCAATGTTGACGAAGCTCCAGTGAGCTTCCTTTGCTATGACTTGTATGACCTTGACGTTCTTCTCATCTTGCTTTTTGAAGAAGGTTGATTCTGACTGATGCCTTATCCTTTCGAAGCTTGCCGTGTTGTGAGTGATACAGACAAATTCAGAATGCAGTTGTTCGCTTATTCCATGATTTTGCGTGAATCGCCCCTTCGGGTTTTCAATCCACCGGGATACCCATTTTTGCCGGAGCTGTCCAATGTGGCTTTTCAACTCAGCGGGTGTACATTCTTTTTTTCCCCTTATTTTTGCCCGAGTCTTTTATTCTGTTTTTGACTCGCCGGGATGCCCTATTTTTGCCTGGACTTTCATTCTGTTTTTATGTCCAGCGGGTCATTTTATACGAAGTATTTTTTAACTGCATCTGAATTCACAAGGGATAAGAAATCTTCACCATCCAAAGTAGTGAGCATCAGTGCTCCACCAGAGAAAACCTTCTTTACTATGAATGGACCATCGTAGTTTGGAGTCCACTTGCCCCTGTGGTCTGTATGAGGAGGGAGGAGTCTTTTCAGCACAAGATCTCCTACTTGGTATTCCCGAAGCCTGACTTTCTGATCGAAGGCTTTCTTCATCCTTTTCTGATATAACTGCCCATGACAGATTGCAGCTAATCTCTTTTCTTCGATCAGATTCAGTTGATTGTACCGAGATCGGACCCATTCTGCTGCATTCAGCTTTACATCCATCAGTACCCGTAAGGAGGGTAGCTCAACTTCAACAGGTAAGACTACCTCCATACCATACACAAGCTAATAAGGTGTTGCCCCAGTGGACGTTCTGATTGAGGTTTGGTACCCATGCAAAGCAAATGGTAGCATTTCATGCCATTCTTTGTAAGTAACCACCATCTTCTGCACAATCTTCTTGATGTTTTTGTTAGCTGCCTCAACAGCGCCATTCATCTTTGGCCTGTAAGGAGAAGAGTTGTGATGTTGGATTTTGAAGTCCCAACACAGTTCTGCCATCATTTTGTTGTTCAAATTGGAACCATTATCAGTAATGATTCGCTCGGGAACTCCATATCGACAGATGATGTCTCTTTTCAGAAATCTGGCTACCACTTGCCTGGTGACGTTTGCATACGAAGCTGCTTCAACCCACTTGGTGAAGTAATCAATGGCTACCAGGATGAATCTGTGGCCATTCGAAGCAGTCGGTTCGATCTTTCCAATCATGTCAATGCCCCACATGGCAAAGGGCCAAGGTGAAGACATCACGTTCAAAGGATTTGGAGGCACATGCACCTTATCTGCATAGATCTGAAATTTGTGGCACTTTCTGACATAGGCACAACAATCTGCATCCATTGTGATCCAGTAGTAACCTGATCTTAATAATTTCATAGCTATTGCATGTCCTCCAGCATAGGTACCGAAAGATCCTTCATGCACCTCGTGCATCAGCAAGTCTGCTTCTTTCTTATCAACACATCTGAGAAGCACCATGTCAAAGTTTCGCTTGTATAATGAACCATCAACATTAAGGAAGAAACTACCGGTCAACCTTCTTAATGTCTTCTTATCATTGGATGATGCCCCCGGGTGGGTATGTTTGATCCTCTAAGAAGCATTTGATATCATGGAACCAAGGCTTGTCATCTTTAGCAATGTCCACGGTGAAAATGTATGCTGGTCGGTCCAGTCTGGATACCAAAATCCGAGGCACATAATTTGCAGTTTGAACCTTGATCATGGAGGAAATGGTAGCCAAATCATCGGCGAACTGATTTTCGTCTCGAGGGATGTACTCAAGTTTGACTATTGTGAAGAAAGTCAATAATCTCCTCGTATAATCACCGTATGGAATTAGATGCTCTTGGTGAGTGTACCATTTGTCGTTGGTTTGATTGATTACCAAAGCTGAATCTCCGAAAACATTCAAAGTCTTGATCTTGAGGTCAATGGCTTCCTCAAGACCCATGATACATGCTTCGTATTCTGCTTCATTGTTAGTGCAGGCAAAGGTGAGTTTTTCCGAGAAAGGCATGTGAACTCCTTTAGGTGTAATGAGCACTGCACCAACTCCACGACCATTCATATTGACAGCCCCATCAAACATCATAGTCCATTCTTCCTCTGGGTCAGGCCCTTCAGTGTGAACAGGCTCTTCATGATCTTTTGCTTTTAGGTACATGATGTCTTCATCAGGGAAGTCAAATCTCATTGGCTGGTAATCATCAATGGGTTGCTCAGCTAGATTGTCAGACAATACACTGCACTTGATGGCCTTTTGAGATGTGTACTGAATGTCATACTCTGTCAGAATCATTTTCCATCTTGTAACCCTTCCGGTAAGTGCTGGCTTCTCGAATATGTACTTGACGGGGTCCATTTTTGAAATCAATAAAGTAGTGTGAGTCAGCATATACTGTCTTAGTCGGCGAGCAGCCCACGCTAAAGCACAACAAGTTTTTTCGAGCAGTGAATAACATTGTTCACAGTCGGTAAAATTTTTGCTTAGGTAGTATATTGCATACTCTTTTCGACCAAACGTGTCATGCTGGCCCAACACACACCCCATTGATCCTTCCAATACTGTCAGGTACATTATTAGAGGTTTTCCTTCTAATGGAGGCATAAGAATCAGAGGTTCTTGCAGGTACTCCTTGATTTTGTCAAAAGCCTTCTGACAATCTTCGTTTCACCTGACCGTTTGTTCCTTTCTTAACAATCTGAACAGGGGCCCACAGGTTGCAGTGAGATGAGATATGAACCTTGATATGTAGTTCAATCTTCTTAAGAACCCTCAAACTTCTTTTTCGGTCCTAGGTGCAGGCATCTCCTGAATGGCTTTGACTTTGTCAGGATCAACTTCAATCCCCTTTTCACTTACGATAAATCCCAGCAACTTACCAGAACGTACCCCGAATGTGCATTTGTTGGGGTTTAGCTTCAGCTGGTACTTTCTTAGACGCTTGAACAACTTCAGCAGATTTACCAGATGATCTTCCTCAGTGAGGGACTTGGCAATCATGTCATCCACGTAGCATTCAATTTCTTTGTGGATGATGTCATGGAATAATGTTACCATAGCCCGTTAATAAGTTGCGCTGACATTCTTCAGTCTAAAAGGCATTACCTTGTAACAAAATGTCCCCCAAGGTGTGATGAAGGTTGTTTTTTCCATGTCTTCGGGTGACATCTTGATCTGATTATACCTAGAAAATCCATCCATGAAAGAAAATACTGAGAACTGAGCTGTGTTGTCGACCAATACATCAATGTGAGGTAATGGGAAATCATCCTTCGGACTAGCTCTATTCATATCCCGATAATCCACACATATACGTACTTTGCCATCCTTCTTAGGCACTGGTACAATATTAGCGACCCACGGTGGGTAACTAGTTACAACAAGGAAGCCTGCGTCCCACTATTTTTGTACTTCTTCCTTAATCTTCATGGCCATATCCGGGCGAGTACGGCGTAACTTTTGCTTCACTGGAGGACAATCTTCTTTTAGTGTCAGCTTGTGCATAACAATATTTGTATCTAGACCTGGCATGTCTTGATAGGACCAAGCAAAGACGTCGACATATTCTTGAAGCATGTCAATGAGCTGTTCTTTTACTGAAGCCTGCAGACTGGCCCCAATCTTCACTTCTTTCAAATCCTCTTTGGTACCAAGATTAACTGTTTCAACTTCCTCCTGATGAGGAGTAATCACTTTCTCTTCTTGCCTCAACAACCTGGCTAACTCTTCAGGTAACTCATAGTATTCTTCAACCCCTTCATCGGCTTGATTAATTGGATTGTCGAAGTCATACAAGGTCATAGCGGTGCTGTTGTCGGTGCAATCTGGAGGGTAATCTCTACAAGGTTTGAGATTGGTTTGTTTTAGTGATCACTTTTAATCTTGTTTAAAAAAGTGTAAAAAATGAAGTTATTTATTTTGAAAACATTGCCATTTTATTGTTTTGTACAAAAGTGAAAAATGAAAAGACAGTGAGCGAAAAAAAAGAGACTTGTTTGCAAAAGATGTCCGATATTCATTGATAATCCATCTGCACAAAATTACAATATGGCCCTATTACAAAATGAGTCCTGACACCTTAGGAAAGATGCAAGACTTGATGCATGCTAAAAAGGCAGGAAATAATAATTACTCTGTAGGAGTAACCCTTACAATTTCCTAGGAAGACCAGTTAAGGACTTGGTGACCCGGGATCCTTGGATGTATCTAGCTCTCCAGGTTGAGGTCGCTTTCCGCCTCATCTTCCAGGTTGTTAACAACATCTGGGGTGAGCATCCCCCCACTGATGAATTTGGGCTCCTTAGCAGCCTCTGATTGATCTTGTCGGAATGGTTTGTAACCCAAACCGAATCTGTCCTCCTTCTTCTCCACCGGTAGTAGCTTGCCCCAGCCTTGGGCATTACCATCTTCAACAACCTTCCGGGCTTGCTGATAGGAGACAATTGAAGTACCCATCCTATCCTCCTGGGATGCAGCAAATACTTCAGTCGTCGCCTCATTGACGTTCAGAGCCTCAAACCCCTGGCTCATAGTTTCATGGATCTCTCCATCCATCTCAATGTATTTGTACGTAGCCAGATGGCTAACAAAGATGTCCTCTTCACCACAGATGGTGATAATCTGTCCTTCCCACTCATATTTCAATTTCTGGTGAAGGGTCGACGTAACTGCGCCAGCGGCGTGAATCCATGGTCGACCCAACAAACAATTGTAGGCCGGCTGTATGTCCATCACATAGAAAGTAGTCTGAAAGACCTGCGGACCGATTATCACAGGCATCTCCACCTCTCTAAGAACAGACCTCTTGGAGCCATCAAAAGTCCTGACCACCAGATTGCTTGGTCGGAGAGCTATTCCATCATATTCGAGCTTGACAAGAGCTTTCTTCGGCAGGACATTGAGTGAGGACCCAGTGTCAACAAGAACATGAGAGAGCACAACCCCTTTACACTCCAAAGTGATGTGTAAAGCTTTGTTGTTGTGACGTCTTTCCATTGTTAAGTCAGCATTGGTGAAACCTAGCCCATGGCTAGTATTGACATTGGACACTACTGTCTTAAGCTGATTCACTGTGATCTCTTCTGGCACGTAGGCAGCGTGCAAAACTTTAAGTAGTGCATCCCGATGAGCTTCGGAACACAACAACGGGGATAAGATGGAGATCTTAGAAGGAGTCTGGTGGAGCTGATCCACAACCTTGTAGTCACTTCTTTTAATTATCCTCATAAATTCATCCACATCCTGATCAAAGGATGATTTATGAGTCTCTTTTGGTGCAGGTTCTTCAGGTGCCACACTTTTTCCTTTGGCTTTGGTAGCAGCCTCTGCCTCAGCACTAGTTCTTGGAACTTGTGACGCAAAGAGGCGTCCGCTTCGGGTGAAGCCTCCGCCTCCCCCGACATTATCCACTTGTGAGGTAGGAACTGAAGAATCAAGAAGGACTTTTTCTCTATTGCAGTAAAGGTCTGCACCATAGTGCCATGGTACAACAATGTCTTTGTCATATGGAATAGACCCTGGCACCGTGATGGTGACTGGGCTCACTGCAGCAGAGGTTGGAACCATTATTGTCTGTGGATCATAGAAAATGGTGACAGGACTTCTGGTGGTTGTTGGTGGTGATGAATTGAAGCTTGGTTGTTGCTGAAACTATTGCTGAGATTGTTGTTGAAAGTTGTTGGAATTTGGGACCGTTGTAGGGTCATAATAGATAGTAACAGTGGAGACGTCGTTGTTGGTGGTTGCTGTAGTTTTAGAAGTTGATGAGATGGAACTGTTGTTTGCTGAAGTAATGGAAGAAGTGGTTGTTGTAGCTGTAGACGAGTCTGTAGGAACAATTGTCGTTGCAGTTGTAGGAGAAACATTTGTTGTTGACAAAGGAGTTGCTGGTGATGTAGAAGTTGTTATGGTTATTTGCAGAATGCCTTCTTTGATCAAGCCATTGATGCCATTCCTCAAGCTTGCACACCCATTCACAGAAATCTTGCAAGATTCACAACAGGCCTCACAGCCTGGAAACACCTGTCATTTCAAAAGCTGAGCTTTAACCTCTATGATAACACTAAATTTCACCGTATTTTTGACTCCGATTTCGCATGCATTCTTAGCTTTTATTGTTATTTTGTTATGTTATTACTTTGTTTTTCTTTATTTTCAGGTTTTCTATGCAATCATGGCTTAAATCGAGAAGAGGAGCGAAAAAGGAGTGGAAACGGACGAAAACCAAGAAATTCAGCTTTTTACAATTACGGCATCCGCCATGGCTGGCGCCATGGGGTCTGCCATGACGTGGCCACGTCTCAAGACTACTTCACAACTGCCAAGACCCACGATCCCCACTTTCTTCTTCCATTTGCTCTCATGGCGGGCGCCATGGCCTTGTGGCGGGCGCCACAAGGCAAAAGTGGTTCCCTCCACTTTTTAGTGGAGGGGGGCATCCTGGTCATTTCCCATTTAAGATTTGCCTATAAATAGGACTTTAGAATTTCGTTTTCTTCATCCAAACTTAGAATCTCTTAGGCATATATCAATTTTAAAGTAGTTATCATTCCACATCGGGGTGTTACTGCAATTGAGTGATCGAGTCTGTATACGCCTGTGTGATCGAGTTTTGGAGCACTCTAGGAGTAAGTTAATCCTGCCGCCATTTTAATTCCAGTTCGTATTTTATTTTTCCGAATTGCTTTACTTTCATTTATTTTCCGCATTGCTTTACTTTTATTTATTTCCCGCACTCGCTTTACTTTATTTATTTCTCGCACTCGCACTACTTTCGTTTATTTTCCGCACTCGCTTTAAATACCTTTATTTCTCGCACTCGCACTACTTTTATTTACTTTCCGCACTCACACTACTTTTATTTACTTTCCGCACTCGCACTAATTACTTTTATGAAAAATTATAAAAAGAACTTTTACTTTACCATGTCTAACTAAATCCATAAAGGTTAGAATGTAAGGATCGTAATTGAACCAGTAATCCGTACAATTGTTTGTGGAAACACTTAAGGGCTATTTTATCTTTCAATTTAAGTTTAATTGTTTTTAACTATTTCAAAAACAGCCAAAAGCGCTTTGTCTAGTTCATTAGGAGTTTTTAGATTAAAAAGAAAAGGGATTTTAAAACGATTTTCGGACGCGTTAAGAAGTTTAGAGTTTGGTTCGTGAGAACCTCTTTTTGCTAAGAAATCCAGGTTAAAATACTTTTCAACTTAGTTAAGATACTATATTTCTTAAAAATAGGTTTACTACTCTAACGCAGTACGCACCTTTTTATCCGTGACAATAGGAGGGATTGATTAGAGAGTACAACTCGGTTCTGAATACGCGAAAGCGACAGTTCTTGTTAAATTAGTTCTTTTCAAAGTGGAAAACATTGCCCATAAGTAGTTCCATTAACAAGTACCGGAATATCTATTGATTACGTGAATTACATTCGAGACTGTCTTTATTAATTGTTTAAAACTATTATTTTATTTACCATTGCACACTCCTTAAAACCATTATATTCAGTTGCCTTAGATACACACCATAACAACAGGTATGATAGATTGACACTTGGTCTCTGTGGATTCGACAATCTTTTATATTACTCTGATGTGTTCGTACACTTGCGAAAAACACGCATCACTCTGCCAGAGGTGTCTGAATACTTGCAATATCTTCAATTAAATTCATGGGTGAGCCTTTTTCTATTGCATTAATCCTTGGCCCACCATGGTTGGGCATAGGATTCTTCATGACATTGGGAGGTGGTGCAAAATTCAGGGCCTTTGAATCTACCAGATCCTGGACCTTCATATGCAGAGCCCTGCACTTTTCTGTAGAGTGGCCATGTGCATTAGAATGAAAAACACACCTGGCGTTGACGTCGTAATTTCTCGGAAGGTTTTGAGGATCTGGTGGAGCCAATGTCCTCAACTCGATAAGATTGAGCTTTAGGAGTTGTGGCAGCAATGTGGCATATGGCATTGGAATAGGGTCAATCACCCTGTTGACCTGAGATGGCCGCTGTTGGAAAGGGCGTTATTGTTGGTTGTTGTTATTATTGTTGTAGGATCTCTGTTGAGGAAATTGTGGCTGTTGATGGAAGTGTTGTGGTTGTTGAGTATACTGAGGAGGTGGAGCAAGAATAGTGACGACAGCAACTGATCTTGGCAAATATTGGGGTCTGCCTCTTCCCATATGTACAAAATTTGTTTCACTAGATCTGCAGGGGCCTGAAAGGGCTTCCTTGCACTGCTTGAACTGGCACCATTGTCAGAAATCTTTCCTATCTTCAGTAAGCTCTCAATTCTTTCCCTAGCTATCACCACGTCTGCAAAGCTGGTAGAAGAAAATGCAGCCAATCTGTCAATATAAGTACCCTGGAGAGTGTTCATGAACATATCTGCCATCTCCCCTTCTGACATCGGGGGCTGAATAGCAGCAGCTAGTTGCCTCCACCTTTGGGCATACTCTCTAAAGCTTTCTCGGGAAGACTGTGACATTCCCATCAGAAGGGTTCTGTTTGGAGCCATGTCCATATTATACTGATATTGACGAATGAAGGCTTCAGCCAAGTCTTTCCAATTTATAACTGTGGCCCTGGTCAAGTGAGAGTACCATTCCCGGGATGCCCTTGTCAAGCTATCCTCAAAGTAAAACATCCACAGTTTCTCATCCATGGTGTAGGCTTTCAATCTCTCCAAGAAAGGTTGAAGATGGGTACGTGGGCAGGATATGCCATTGTATCTTTCAAAACAAGGAGGTTTGAACTTATGAGGAATTCTAACCCCCTCCACTAATCCCATGTCCATGACATCAAAACCCAGAGAGTTTTAGGATTCAAGAGACCTTAGCTTTTCTGCAATTTCATCCAACCGACGATCGTAAACTTCGTCTCCAGCCCCAACCATAGTAAACTGTTCTTCCTGAGGGTCCTCCTGCAAGGCCCTCCCTCCAGTGTTACCTTGGATGTTTCTTATAGCATTGATGTCTGGGTTTAGATGAGGTCTAAACTCAGGGGGATCAGTACGAAGCTGTACGTGATCGTTGTTACTGGTACCCCCTGTACCTGGATGGTTTTCCTCAGGAGTTTGTCGGTCGACTAACTCTCTCAGTCTCTCCTGGCTCTGAGCCAATCCAGTTATCACTATCATAAATTGATTCATTTGGGCCCTCATTTCTGTCCTCTCATTGGCCATTTGGGCTCTCACTTCAATCATGTCTTGTTGAACCTGATCCATTTGTAATCCTGGATGGTTGTTTCTTGTCGGATACCGGTGCACTCTATTGACAGGGAACACTCTTCTACGAGCAATGTTTCCTGAAACCACAACAAAGTGAGAAACAACAACAAAACAAAAACCTACAAAACAAAAAGAAAATGTTAGTATGCAATGCAGGATGCCTATTTGTCCTCCAAGGGTATCCGGTTTGGTTCTTTGGTTTTGACCTTTCCAGACCTCGGGGAATGATGATGTTGAAGAGAGATTAAGCCCATGAAGTAAAACAAACCATATATTACAAAGAGTGAAGATACATAGTTTGATTACAACAAAATCTCCATGATGGGTTAAAAAACAACAACAAAATCAAAAGTACAATCAAAAGAAAATACAAGTACAAGAAAATCAAACATCCAATCCAAAGTCATCCTCTCTGACTTCCTTCAGGAGAGCCTCAGTCACTGGACCAACTGGGTGCTCTGTAATGGTCCTGATGAGGAGGTTCCTGGTGGCAATGGCACTGGTCAACTTCTTGTGCTTATCTTGATCCATTGACCTCTTCAACCCCGCCCGAAGTTTCAAATCAGAGATCTCCTTCTGTGCTGCTAACAAAGCTGCCTGATTCTTCTTCTCACTAGCCTCCAGCTGCTCTATCCTAGCTTGGGTTCTTTGATCTTCTTGTGCACGAGCCTCAGTGATCCTGATCCACCTAACCTGACTCTCCTCTAAGTAATGCTCAGCTCTGGCCTTCTGAGTCTTAGCCTCCTTACAAGCATTCTTCAGCACTAACTCTCCTACTCTAGCCTTTCTGATGTAGTCGCCCGTCTTCTCAATCTTGGTCAAGTGCTCAATCCGGAGATTCTCTAACCTTTCATTATCTAGACGACTGTCATTCCTCTCCCAGAGGGTCTTCTTCAAAGCTTCAGAGAGCTGAGTATTCCTTTCCTTCAGTTTCTCAAACTCCTCTAAACTGACAGTAGCTGCAGGCTCCACTGCTGATGGTCCAGGTACATCCTCTAAGGTGAATGGCATTCGGGTGACTTGTCCCCTGACACGATACCAGTCAAGATACTGAGCTGAAGCTATATTGTTGCACTTGCCAAGAATAGCCGTCCTCTTAGTCTGAATATTGTCCCAAGCCCAGGCAACTTGTCTGACAATGGCAAGGTTGTTCTGAATGTCACAATAGAGGGTTTCTGTCAAGTCTTGCCCTCTTGGGGGATGTACCAAGGCATACCCTAATTGCCTTTTGAAAAGCAAATGATTGTAGTTTATGCAACCCTTCACTCCAATCAGGGGTACATTGGGATACTGCCCACAGCTGGTGATGATATCTTTGCCCTTGGTGCTCTGAGTGCACCATCTGATGTCTTCTGATGTAAGGGAAATCATTCTCTTAGCCCAGTTCCTTGACTGATGAGGATTCAGGAAAGTGTCTGACTTTGGCAAGTGTCTTAACAACCAACAGTAGAAGAGGGGTGCACAACATCTGACCAATCTTCCCCTTTGCTTCTCATTCCTTTGATGCACCGAGTAGTAAAAGTCTCCAAGCAAGGTAGGAATTGGGTTCCTCAGTAAGAACAGGTGAATATCACTCTTGCTTACAAACTTTGGCTCATCTGCAAACAAGATAACTCCATATATGCTGAGGGCTAGAAGAGCACAAAAAGTCTCCCACTTCCCTGCTGCAGCATGCAGGGTGGCCTGAGTAACCAAGAAGTCTAAGTGAAGGCCTGGAATTCCAGCCTTGGTGGTGATACTCTGGTCAATGAGGGTGGTCTCCAAGTGTAAAGCCTTAGCTATATCTTCATTCTTAGGAGTACCATCTCAGGTTTGAAGGGAATCCCTCTCCTGATAGGGACACCCAACAACATGGATAACTCTTCCATCAATGGTCCCAGCTGAAAATCTGGGAAAGTGAAACATCTGAGAGGAGGGTCATAGAACTGGAGACAGGTGTGGATCATGCTCCTCTGGGATACATCCAGGTCCATGATAATGTCCATAATGCCACCATAATGTTCCCTGAATAGAGGGACATGATCAGGAGTGATGAGATACTGAATCTGTCTGATGCCTGTCAAAGTGGGCTCAAAGAAATGATAGGTGATGTTGCTCTTTCTGGAAGTGTCCATGCTGACAATGGATGCTGGTGAAGAAGACTGAGAGAAACACTGATGAAGGTAACTGCTGAAAACTGATGAAGATAACTGGAGAAGGTGCTGAAGAAGAGTCTCTGATGAAGATAACTAGTGAAGAGAGCTGCAAGGAATCTCTGATGAGGATACCCGGTGAAGGAGACTGATGCAGATAGTTGAAGGAATCTGAGCAGTAGAACAGGTCAAAACCAAACCAAAGACAAGATGTGGATACCCTGTAAAACAAATAGACAAATGTTAAATGATGCAAAATGATGTATGCAGAATGATATGCAAAGGGTTTGTGATCAGGTGCTGGATCTGTTATCTTCCTTGATAGGGTCCATGTGTGTTCATAAGTCCGGATGAAGGCTTAGAAAACCAGTAACCAGGTGGGGGACTCAAATTAAGAGTCACAAGTCCAGGGTTTCACAAGAACAGTCCAAAATGAAACAACCTTATCAAAACTAGTAACAAGGTATGATGAGGCCAAGGGTTCCTGCAAACCTGTAAACATCCCAACCCCCTCACATGTATTGTTCTAGAACAAGGATCCTCAGACTTGGATCAGTTATGAAAAGTGTAAACACTTCTAACCCGGAGGTACAATGTTTACAATAACCATAAAGGATCCTCCTCTAATTCACCTCAGATGCTGAAGGTCATAAAAGGTCATCCAGACTTAGCAGGCTTCCCAGATAGTCCTAGTACTATAGGAAATCCGTAGCACAAAGTTCTCAAGAAGAAACCCATGTCTGAACCGTGTTTCATATTCCCGCACCAGACCGAAATGGAATGGGAAAGAATATGAAGCCACTCTATCCTATGTGTCACTCAGGTCCCTGGTATGGAACCTTAATCACTCAACAATCCCTCCCACCAAAGGAAACAACAGATCCAACACAAATGATGATAACAATATGAAATGCATAAAACTATAAATGAAAGCAATAAATAAAGTTGTACAGTGTCGCTCCCACCAAATGAAGCCGGGTCAAATGGGGTATAGACGCGAACGGTCGGCGAAAGGGACAATGAGAACACACAGCCGTGAACTCACTGGAGATGAATAGAGTCGCCAGCTAGGCATTTTTATCCCGGAGGAAAGGCAATGCTGCATAGACCTAGAAAGAGATGGATAAGACGGTTTGCGAACCAGAGAGACTGAGAAAGGGGGTTGGTTACAACCTGGGAAGGTATTAGCACCCAGATTGTCCGTCGTACTCGACGGGATCCACGCTTAAAAGATTTGTGTTTTAAAGGGGTAGTGTCAGTGCAATTTGTGTACAGAAGAGCTGGAAAAGGATGTACAGGTGTCAGTGTATGAGAAGTGTGAAGTGTATAAATGTACAGTGCCAGTGTAAGAACAAGAATAAGATGCTCAAGATCATGAGGTTTAAAGAATAATGCTGGAAGGAGGGGGAATATACAGAGACTTTTGTTCGATAACTGTTAAGTTATGCCTACGTATCCTCTCGTGCAATGAGGAAATCAGAACACCGTAGTTCTACCCAAAGAGACTGAAAGATAAATTGACTTGTGAACTGCTTACTTGTCTATGCTCAAGTGTATGACCTGTCTGGCTCAGGTGCTAACTGTCTTGCATTAGACGGAAGAAGCGAGCTCTCGTTTGTGAGTGAATGAGATGAGAAAAGAATCCCGAAGGAGACGATTATTGCTTGTTTTTGTGTTTTCAGTCTTTTATTGCTTTTGAAAGTTTGTCATAAGTTAATGAGCTTAAGCCTAAACCAATGGATTTAGTAAACCCATCACATCTTCCCTCTGATTAGGGGTAATGAGAATACCTTAAGTGTGAAGTCAGATTCTCACACTTAATCACCATTTGATGTAGGATTAAGATCATTATCTTACTTGTGATTATTTAGATGTTTTTGTTGTTTTTGTCTAGTGTTAAGTAATGAGGTTAAGCCATAATCAGGGATTAAACAGACTCATTACACCATCCTAATAGAAGGATAATAGATGAGAATGTTTAAGCTGAGGAAAGCTCCTCAACTTAATCCATGATTAGGGATTAAACTCATGACAAAACAAGCCTTTGATTAAGTGGTTTTTATTTAGTGGTATGCTGATGAAGTGAGTTTTATGATTTGTAAGACAACTTGAGGGGGACTTGTCCATTAACACTAGGGTTAGTCCTTCTTAACCAATTAAGGAAGAATTAGAACCCTAATGCAAGGCCCAAGTTACAAGTGTGATGTCTTGATGATTATTAGATGGATTAATTAAAGGATTTAAACACATTAAGGGTTTAACACTTAGGATTAAAGTTATACACTCCATCCTAAG
This sequence comes from Lathyrus aphaca, assembly GCA_963966055.1. Classification (NCBI taxonomy): domain Eukaryota; kingdom Viridiplantae; phylum Streptophyta; class Magnoliopsida; order Fabales; family Fabaceae; genus Lathyrus; species Lathyrus aphaca. The sequence continues at coordinate 279,882,698 of OZ014523.1, forward strand.
ATAAGGATGCAAACATAAGCTTAATCACAAAGTCTTAAAGCCTTTAGGGTTTAATCCCTGATTATGAGGTGAGAAGAGAAGACTCAAAGAGACACAAAGGTAAAACTAAGTGGGGAGACTAATCAAAACCCTAACCATTGTCATGCTTGGTTGTTCCTAAGGTTTGTGAGGTTTTCAAAAGAAGATCTTCAGAGGAACCACCAGGAAGCAGATGAAAGGATCAGGAGAAGCAAAGTAACTTGCTTCATTCAAGAAGTCAAGTCACTTGAAGAAAGAAAGTGGGAAGAAGAAGAATGAGCAAGCTCAATCTCAAACACATACAAAAATGCAGCATGGATGCAAGAGAGAGATGAGAAGAAAGTTATGAGAAGTGAAGGCAAATTCACTTCTCAAAGTTACTTACCACCTGAAAGGTTAGGAAAGAAATGCAATGCAATGCAAAATGGGATGAGATGACATAATGAGAAACAAAACCAGAAGCATATACATGATGCTAATGATGCTATGAGATGCTACAAACATGAGGCAGCACATGGGAATGATCATACAAGCTCAATGAATGCAAATGAAGCAAGTTAAGAAGCAAGGACATACATGAAAAGCTATGAAGTGCACATGACATACAACATGGCAAATACATGATGCAATGATCAAACATGCTTTCAATATGTCTTATGATGTCAAATGAATCAAATGGATGCTTGAAATGTCATGGCAAGTCATGTTATGCAAGAGAATGCAAGAGGGATGCAAATGAAAGCCCAAATTAGGGTTCATGAACCAAACATCAAACAAAAACCAAAAACAGAAGCAAACCCTAAGATAAAAAATGGAAAATGCCACTCAAAGGACCCCTAATCCTATACTAAACCAATGTCCAAAGGGGAAGTCTCAACTCCTAACCCAACTCAAGATATGAATTTTACAAGTTATTAGGGTTTTTAGGGTTCCTAGACAAAAGAAATGCCAAACAAATTGAAAATGAGGAATCAAGTCATGGCCATTTAATCTCAAAAACTACATGCTAAACACAATGCAATGCAAGAAGAATCAATGTCCAACTCTTCATAGATAGGCAGAAATGATTTTTTGAATTTAGGATCAAAATAATGCACAAAAATGATTTTAATTCAAAGGAAAATTCTCAAAATGCATCAAGATCCAAAAAGAAATTTTGTTTGAAGGTTGGACAATGTTCCTAAATGTCTTAGAACATTTCATGAATTTTTTGGTAATTTTTAAATACTTAAAAGTATTTTTAATAAATTAATTTCCATTAATCAATTAAAAATAATCCTTTAAATATTTAAAAATACTTTTTTAATGATAAAAATAAAAACAAAAATATTTTTGTGTCACAAAAATTATTAAAACTCATGAGGAAAAGTTTCATAATTTTTAGACATTTTTTACTATTTTAAATAAAATATGCAAGTTAAATGAAAAGAAATGAAATAAAATATAAAATAAAAGGAAAGTCAAACAGATGGAGGGCTGGGATGAGCCCTGGATTTGAATGCGTTGACTAGCGCCAGATCTAGTGGCCAGGATTGGTTCTGAGTCAATTAACCTAATTATGAATTAATTAAACTAATAAAATGAATTAGGGCTAATCAAATGAATCTGGGCCCTTCACCTGCGCGCGAAGTCAACCGGTCAACCCAATCCAACGCACGAAATTCAAATGACACTAACTACAGGGATTAGGGCATAACAACTTTCAGGTGACCGGAGGGGAGCTCCGGTCATCTTCTCCGGTGGTATCCAAACCCTAAAACATGATTCAAGCATCTATTCCACAAATTAAACACACCTAAGTGATCCTCTAACATCCTAGGACACGAATCTATGCTCAAACACCATTTAAACATCATGAATCATGCAAATCGAAGGAAATAAAATCCACGGGCAAAATTTCAGAGGGATCATACAAACTCATTTCTCACTTATTTTTGATTCTGAAAACATCCCCATGACCAGCAAGACATGAGCAATCATATTATAACTTAAAATGCAAGCTTTGGGAGAAAGTGTTCATGTTCATACCTGAGCTGGAAAGCTTCAAAACTGAGCTTCCAGAGCCTCCTTTGCGTGCAAATGGACTTCTTTGTCTCCCCTGATGCTAATGGAAGGCTTCAAAGCTCTTGTGGATGGCTGATTTGTGAGGAACAGTTCTGGTGTAGCAGATAGCACAGTCAGGAATGGGGAGGTTTCAGGCCATTCCAATGGTGGATTCCTGCTCTTCTAGGTGTGCTTGACTTGTTGGTGAAGAAAGATGATGTGTTTGATGGCTGGATAAAGGGATTCGAAGAGTTCTGGTTTTGAGGGTGAGAAATGGCGAAGCTTAGTTCATGCTGCTTTCAGGCTTGAATCTTGTTGGTTTCTACTCAATGGAGCATGATGAGATGATTGATGAAAATGGTTTGGATGTTTGAGGTTTGTGGAGGCAGATTCGAAGAGTTTTGCAAGGTGAGGTGTTTTTGTGTATGTGATGTTGTGAAGAGTTTCAGCCTGGCTTCTTGATGTGTTTTGTTAGCAGATGGAAAGTATAAACAATTGCAAGTGGCCAGAGGATGTGACATGGCCTGTGGTGATTGGGATGTTTGCTTTTGCCAAAAGTCAACTTTTTGTGTAAGGAAAGCATGGCTTGGTTCTAGGCTAGTACAAGCATGGGGCTGGCGCAGCAAGGGTGAGGGGAAGGGCTAGCAAAGCTCAGCATCCAATGTAGCAAGTGGTAGGAAGTGTGATCATGAGTTTTGCAAGTTGGCTCATTTTGGTTCACATGTGATTTTCTCATCCCATAAGCCATGAAACATGAGCATTCTTGGTTCAATTCTGACTTTTGGAGTTTATGTGATGTTTATACATTGGTTTGAAGTGAACTAGAAGTTACAAATGGCTTTGGTTCATGATTTTGCAAAATTCACATTTGAGGCATGTCTTGAAAATCAATGATTTTGGCCAACTTTGTCACACCATAACTTTTGATCCAAGAAGAATTTGATCATGTTCTTGTACTTTTTGAAAAGGGAAAGATGTATTCTACAACTTTCATGACCAAAGTTTTTCCATTTGAAGCATTTTTGGATCAAGAATCAAGGCTTGAAAAAATGACCTAAAATGACACATTCTTGGAAAAAGTCAACTATGCCCAAAAAGTCAACATTTGCAAAAACTCCAAATTCTTGATTTTTGTGAACTTCAACCTTCTTCCATGATCAAATAAAGACCATATACACTCAAAATGATGAAGATCACCCATTGGTTGGGTCATTGGGGGCCTCAGATGCCCTGATTTTGCACTGACTTGTCTAAAAAGTCAACCCTTGATCAGATGACTTCCCCATGGAATTTCTTCATGAAAATTGATATTCATACTCCCTATACCATATAGAGACCAATAGAAACAAGAATGACCAAAAATTTTGGAGCTATGGCCTCTGAAACCAAAACCCTAATTTTAGGTCAACTGTGCAGTCAAACCTGGCTCCGCATCCATTCCAAACCCAGTTCTTGTGATTCTTTTGAAATCTTGACTTTGAGAGGATGTAATATGATATAAGAACACATGTGGATTCCTTTGAAGTGATTGGTGATCTTTGGAGTGGCTCAAAAAGCTCTTGGATTGCTCAGATCACAAACCCTAGGTGCAGATGACTTAGAATCTATGCAGTGATTCAAAAATGCAATATGAGATGATATGATTGTGTTTATGCATATGAAATGATCACAAGCCATAGTGTGAATGGGTGAGGGCAAATTTGGGGTGTTTACAGCTGCCCCTATTCAAACATGAGTTAGTTGTGCAGGTTGTAAGCAACGGCTTAACAGGCAAACAAGATAACTTGTGGTTGAATACCTAAGACAGTCCAAAATTTGCACTCACAGAATGAAGAAGAAAAGGGATATAGATTGTGAAAGGAGAATAAAGTATATTGTAAAGTGTGGGCGACGGAGGACGACCGTCGAGCAGACGACGACTGCTGGGTAAATAGCAATGACGGGGACGGCCGACATGCTGGGGAAAGTATGTGAAGCATAGCGATGACGGGGACGGCCGACATGCTGGGGAAAGTATGTGAAGTATAGCAATGACGGGGACGGCCGACATGCTAGGGAAAGTATGTGAAGCATAGCGATGACGGGGACGGCCGACATGCTGGGGAAAGTATGTGAAGTATAGCGATGACGGGGACGACCGACATGCTGGGGAAAGTATGTGAAGTATAGCAATGACGGGGACGGCCGACATGCTGGGGATAAAAGGTAAGCTAAGACGGGGACGGCCGACTAGCTGGGAAAAAGTGAAAAAATATGATGGGGACGGCCATCAAGATAAAGTTGTAAAAATCTCTGGGGATTAATGAAACATGACGGGGACGACCATCAAGTTCAAAGGTAACCGACGATGGGGACGGCCATCGAGTTAAAAGCAAGGGAAAAGGGACCACGACGGGGACGGCCATCGGGTTAAAGAATAAATGAAATAAACAGATGATGGGGTACGGCCATCAAAGGTGAAGGACGATCACCTAGCAGGGTACGGCTGCTCTGTTGGGGAATAAAGGAAATATGATGGGGACGGCCATCAAAGGTGGAGGACGACCACCTGGCAGGGTACGGCTGCCGAAAAAAATATCAACGACATAGGACGAATGTCGGATAAAAGGTCAACGATGGGGACGGCCATCGGACGATCATGATGGAGGACGACCATCAAGAGGTGGAGGACGACCACCTAGCAGGGGACGGCTGCTCTCAAGGTTTGTCATGACATAGGACGAATGTCAGATAACCAAAAATCAACAATGGGGACGGCCATTGGATAAAATGATGAAGGACGATCATCAAAATGTGGGGGACGACCACCTAGCAGGGGACGGCTGCTAAAAATCAACGATGTGGACGGCCATCGGATGAGCGTGATGGAGGACAACCATCAAGAGGTGGAGGACGACCACCTAACAGGGTACGGCTGCTCTCAGGGTTTATCATAACACAGGACGAGTGTCAGATAAAAAGGAGTATTTGCTTCGTTGGCGAGCTACTGGGGAGTAGTAAACATGGACGAGTGTTTATATCCAAGAAACAAAAGGTAAGTGTTTAGGTATTGTGTATAGATTAAAGATGCGGACGAGCATCCCTACGACTACGATACGGACGAGTATCGGGTAGAAACAAACTGACACATGTTCAGAGATGATGATACGGACGAGTATCAACTGGTTAACAGAGAACACGGACGAGTGTTGAATCTGAAAGAACTCTTCTGGGGAATAGTAGACACAGGCGAGTATCTATGTTCAAGGAGACAAAAGTGTAGGGATTAAAGATGCGGAGGAGCATCCTTAAGACTATGATACGGACGAGTATCATGTAGAAACAAACTCTTGATGCATATTCTGAGATGATGATATGGACAAGTACCATCTGGTTAACAGAGAACATGGACCAACTGAATCTGGGGGGACATAAATGGTGTATACGAGATACGGACGAGTATCTGTATAAGTAAAATAAGTATGAGTGGTGTATAGATGGGTGTTTAATCTGCCAGGGAGAGTGACACGGACGAGTGTCAAGAGAGAAAAGTATAATGATATCAACAAGTATATGGGTTGTAAAAAATGTAGATGACTGTGCTGGGGATATGACACGGACGGGTGTCGAGAAAGTGTATATAGGTGCATGTGAGTGCAAAGAGGATGTCTTTGGCTTTCTGCTGGTGATGTGACACGGACGGGTGTCGGGAAGTATCTGTAATACGAGTGGTACTGTTTGCACAGAGTGTTTAGGCGACTTTACTGGGGAAGTGATGACACGGACGGGTATCCAAAATGAGTATATACCGGTGTTTGTGATTTGTGAGGCAACTGCTTTTGCTGGGACTCTGGGGGAAAATATTCTGCATTCTGATGAATGGTTACTAGTCACAAGTGCTAATTCAAAACATGGCTTATGATTATGCTATGTGTTGGATTTTTGCCGTAATGCTCCGTGTTAAAACGGAATGCTACGCTTTGTGGGTGAATATGATGCAAATGCTATGATTGTGCAAAAATACCGAACCGGGATTTCGGATCCCGTTGCTGCGAAGATCTTCGATCGATCCGTCTGAAATGGACATCCCAGCTGGGGGTGAGATCATTGGTAGATCTGATGATATGATATCTGCTTGGGGATGTAGGTCATTTGACAGACCTATCCTTATAAATGAGAGACCCAGATGGGGTTTGTAGAAGCTTTCTTCACTCTGTTGTGATTCCTTCGCGCTGCTCTTCTGGATAGAGGCTGGGACTCTGTGGGGAGATAGCTCTTTGACTTTTGTGCTCGGCCGAGGGCGAGATGGAAACTCGGCTGGGGAGTAAAAGAGATCATTGAGAGACCTCCCTAGAGATTCCGTTGAAGAAGATCCCTGACTCAGCCGGGGATATAGGTGCCTTCCGTGATGCCTGGCAACTCTGAGGGGGATAAGTAGTAAGTGGCAACTCAGCTGGGGCAAATCAGCTGGGAGAGGGCACTTCGGGTGCTAAAATTGAGTGTTGACTTGCCAGCTTGCTAGGATAAAGTTTTCATGCCCCAAGTTGCGTTCTGGATACCTGCAATCCTGAAAAAGATAGAGAAACGCACAAGATAATCCCGAGGTATCCTTTACTGGATTCCGTCATAGGAGTTTAGATACTTCTGAGAGTAAATATATTTCCTGCAAGCATGTTTTTATTTGACGATAAGCATCTGTATTCTTATGCAATCAGTCTTTTTCTTTTAAGACATCAGACATTTTCTGCAAATAAAATGTACAAAATGAGACATGACTGAAAATCTGATTTTATTAATTCATATGCCCTGAATTGGCGAAATACAGTCAAAGGAACGTATCCCCTGAAATGAGGAGATTGTTACAAATTGAGAAACAAAATGTTGGCAGTGTTGATGACGCTTTGAGGAGCTTCCTCTTCACTATGACTCGTATGACTTTTGACGTTCTTCTCATCTTGCTTTTTGAAGAATGTTGATTCTGATTGAAGCTTGATCTTTTCGGAGCTTACCAAGTTGTAGGTGATACAGACGAATTCAGAATGCAGTTGTTCGCTTATTCCCTTATTTTGCATGGATCGCCCTTCCGGGTTTTCAATCCATCGGGATACCCATTTTTGCCTGAGCTGTCCAATGCGGCTTTTCAACTCAGCGGGTGTACATATTTTTTTTGTTTATTTTCCCTTATTTTTGCCCGAGTCTTTTATTCTGTTTTTGACTCGCCGGGATGCCCTATTTTTGCCTGGACTTACATTCTGTTTTTATGTCCAGCGGGTCATTTTTATGCGAAGTATTTTTTAACTGCATCTGAATTCATAGGGGACGGGAAATCCTCACCATCCATGGTGCTGAGCATCAGTGCTCCACCGGAAAAAACTTTCTTTACCACAAATGGTCCTTCATAATTTGGAGTCCATTTGCCCCTGTGGTCTGTATGAGGAGGGAGGATTCTCTTCAGCACAAGATCTCCTACTTGGTACTCTCGGTGCCTGACTTTCTGATCGAAGGCTTTCTTCATTCTCTTCCGATATAACTGCCCATGACAGATCGCAGCCAATCTTTTCTCTTCGATCAGGCTCAGTTGTTCGTATCGGGTCCGAACCCATTCTGCTTCACTCAGTTTAACATCCATTAGCACCCGTAAAGAGGGTAATTCAACTTCAACAGGTAGGACTGCTTCCATACCATACACAAGCTGATACGGTGTTGCCCCGGTGGACGTTCTGATCGACGTGCGGTACCCATGCAAGGCAAACGGTAGCATTTCATGCCAGTCTTTGTAAGTGATTACCATCTTCTGCACAATCTTCTTGATATTCTTGTTAGCCGCCTCAACAGCGCCATTCATCTTTGGCCTGTAAGGAGAAGAATTGTGATGTTGGATCTTGAAGTCCCGGCATAACTCAGCCATCATTTTGTTGTTTAAGTTAGAACCATTATCAGTAATGATTCGCTCGGGCACTCCATATCGACAGATGATATCTCTCTTCAGAAATCTGGCTACCACTTGTCTTGTAACATTTGCATATGAGGCTGCTTCGACCCACTTAGTGAAATAGTCAATGGCGACCAGGATGAATCTGTGGCCATTTGAAGCAGTTGGCTCAATCTTGCCGATCATATCAATGCCCCACATGGCAAAGGGCCATGGTGAAGACATGATGTTCAAAGGATTGGGAGGTACATGCACTTTATCTACATAGATCTGGCATTTGTGGCATTTTCTGGCATAGGCACAACAGTCTGCATCCATTGTGATCCAGTAATAACCTGACCTTAGCAACTTCTTAGCCATAGCATGCCCTCCTGCATGGGTACCAAAAGATCCTTCGTGCACTTCATGCATCAACAAATCTGCTTCCTTCTTGTCAACACATCTGAGGAGTACCATATCAAAGTTCCTTTTGTATAAAGACCCATCAGTGTTCAGAAAGAAACTACCAGCAAGCCTTCTCAAAGTCTTCTTATCATTGGAAGATGCCCCGGGTGGGTATGTCTGATCCTCCAAGAAGCATTTAATGTCATGGAACCAAGGCTTATCATCTTTGACAACTTCTGCTGCGAACACATATGCTGGTCTATCAAGTCTGGACACTGAAATCTGAGGTACAAAGTTAGCAGCTTGAACTTTGATCATGGATGAAATGGTAGCGAGAGCATCTGCAAACTGATTCTCGTCCCGAGGGATATGCTCAAGCTTGACTGTTGTGAAGAAAGTCAATAACCTTCTTGTATAATCCCTGTAAGGTATTAGATGATCCTGGTGAGTGTACCATTTTCCGTTGGTTTGATTAACTACCAGAGCTGAATCTCCGAATACAGTCAATGTCTTGATCCTGAGGTCAATGGCTTCCTCAAGACCCATAATGCAAGCTTCGTATTCAGCTTCGTTGTTAGTGCAGTTGAAAGTGAGTTTCGCCGAGAAAGGCATGTGAACCCCTTTTGGTGAAATGAGTACTGCACCAACACCATGACCATTCATGTTAACAGCCCCGTCAAACATCATAGTCCATTCTTCTTCCGGGTCAGGCCCTTCAGTGTGAATAGGCTCTTCATGACCTTTTGCTTTTATGAACATGATGTCTTCATCAGGGAAGTCAAACCTCATAGGCTGGTAGTCATCAATGGGTTGCTCAGCAAGATATTCAGATAGTACACTGCCCTTGATGGCTTTCTGAGATGTGTACAGTATGTCGTATTCTGTGAGAATCATCTTCCATCTTGCAACCCGTCCGGTAAGAGCTGGCTTCTCGAAAATGTACTTAACTGGGTCCATTTTTGAGATCAACAAAGTAGTGTGGGTCAACATATACTGTCTCAGTCGGCGAGCAGCCCACGCTAAAGCACAACAAGTTTTCTCGAGCAGTGAATAACGTTGTTCACAGTCGGTAAACTTTTTGCTTAGGTAGTAAATTGCATACTCTTTTCGACCAGACTCGTCATGCTGGCCCAGCACACACCCCATTGACTCTTCTAATACTGTCAAGTACATTATCAGAGGTCTTCCTTCAACTGGAGGCATAAGGATTGGAGGTTCTTGTAAGTACTCTTTGATCTTGTCAAAAGCCCTCTGGCAGTCTTCGTTCCACCTGACCGTCTGTTCTTTTCTTAACAACTTAAACAAAGGTTCACAGGTTGTTGTAAGGTGAGATATGAACCGTGAGATGTAGTTCAATCGACCTAAGAACCCTCGAACTTCTTTCTCTGTTTTCGGTGCAGGCATCTCTTGAATAGCTTTGACTTTATCAGGGTCAACTTCAATCCCATACTCGCTCACAATAAATCCCAGCAGCTTACCAGATCGCACCCCGAACGTGCACTTGTTGGGGTTTAACTTCAATTGGTATTTCCTCAGACGCTTGAACAGTTTCAGCAGATTTACCAAGTGGTCTTCTTCAGTGAGGGACTTGGCAATCATATCATCCACATAACACTCGATTTCTTTATGGATCATATCGTGGAATAATGTTACCATAGCCCGTTGATATGTTGCACCGGCGTTCTTGAGCCCAAACGGCATTACCTTGTAGCAGAACGTGCCCCAGGGTGTGATGAAGGTTGTCTTCTCCATGTCTTCAGGTGACATTTTGATCTGGTTGTATCCTGAAAATCCGTCCATGAAGGAGAACACCGAGAACTGAGCCGTATTATCAACCAATACGTCAATGTGAGGTAATGGAAAGTCATCTTTCGGGCTGGCTCTGTTCAGGTCCCGGTAGTCAACACACATCCTTACTTTGCCGTCTTTCTTAGGCACAGGTACTATATTAGCAACCCACGGCGGATAGCTAGTTACAGCCAGGAATCCGGCGTCCCACTGCTTTTGTACCTCTTCTTTGATTTTCATTGCCATATCTGGGCGAGTACGGCGCAGCTTCTGTTTAACCGGTGGGCATTCTTCTCTTAAAGGCAGCTTATGCATGACAATATCGGTGTCCAACCCTGGCATATCCTGATAAGACCAAGCGAACACATCCACATATTCCTGAAGCAGGTCAATCAGTTGTCTTTTCACCGAGTCTTGTAAGCAGGCCCCGATCTTAACCTCTTTCACATCTTCATCTGTACCAAGATTAATTGTTTCCAACTCCTCCTGATGAGGAGTGATAACCTTCTCCTCTTGTCTCAACAATCTGGCTAGCTCTTCAGGAAGCTCATAATCTTCTTCAACCCCTTCATCAGCTTGATTGATTGGATTGTCAAAGTCATACGAAGTCATAGCCATGCTGTTGTCGGTGCTGTCTGGAAGGCACTCTCTGCAAGGGTTCAGTTTGTTCATTTTAGTGATTTGATTTTAATCTTGTTTAGAAAAGTGAAATAAAGTTGTCATTTTGAAAACACTGCCATTTATTTTTTTGTACAAAAAGAAGAATGGAAAAACAGTGAGCGGAAAAGGAAAAGACTCATTTGCAAAAAGATGTCTGATATTTCATTGGTTAATCTTGTTTGCACAAAAAGTACAGATGGCCCGATTACAAAATGAGTCTTGTCATCTTGGGCAAGATGCAAGACTTTGATGCATGCTATAAAAATACAGGAAATAATAATTACTCTGCATGAGTAACTCTTATAATTTCCTGGGAAGACCAGTTCGAGATACTGCTCCCCGGGATCTTTGGACGAATCCAGCTTTCCAGGTTGCATTCTTCTTCCAGCTCGTCTTCCACATTGTTGACAGCATCAGGGGTGAGCATCCCCCCACTGACAAAACCGGGCTTCTTAGCAGCCTTTGCTTGATGTTGTTGAGTTGGTCTGTAACCCAACCCAAACTTGTCCTTCTTCTCCTCCACAGCTAAAACCTTGCCCCAGCCTTGGGCAGTTCCCTCTTCAACAACCTTCCGGGCTTGTTGATAAGATGACATGGAGATTCCAGATATAGCAGATGCTTCATTGACATTCAAGGCCTCAAACCCCTGACTCATTGTTTCATGGATCTCCCCATCCATCTCAATGTACTTATAGGTAGCCAGGTGGCTGACAAAAATATCCTCTTCTCCACAGATTGTAACGATTTGACCCTCCCACTCATATTTTAACTTCTGGTGAAGGGTAGAGGTCACGGCGCCAGCGGCATGAATCCATGGCCTACCCAACAAACAGCTGTAGGCAGGCTGAATGTCCATCACATAGAAGATCGTTTTAAAGGTTTGTGGGCCAATCGTTATGGGCAATTCAATCTCTCCCAGAACCGATCTCTTTGAACCATCAAAGGCTCTCACCACCAGGTTGCTGGGTCTCAACGCCAATCCGTCATATTCTAGCTTCTCCAGGGCCTTCTTAGGTAAGACATTGAGGGATGACCCCGTGTCTACCAGCACATGGGAAAGGACAGCACCTTTGCATTCCATGGTTATGTGCAAGGCTTTGTTATGGTTGCGGCCTTCCGTTGTCAAATCAGTATTGGTGAACCCTAGTCCGTGACTAGCATTAACATTCCCCACTACAGCTTCCAGCTGATTGACAGTGATCTCTTCAGGCACGTAAGCTGCGTGCAAGACTTTGAGTAGTGCATTCCGATGGGCTTCGGAGCACATAAGCAATGATAGGATTGAGATCTTGGAAGGCGTCTGATGAAGCTGATCCACTATTTTATAATCACTCTTTTTGATGATTCGCATGAACTCATCAACCTCTTGATCGAATGGTGTCTTCAAAGCTTCCTTAACAGCTTGATCTTCCTGCACAGGGCTCTTCCCTTTTGCCTTGGCAGCAGCTTCTGCTTCGGCAGTGGGTCTTTGAATTTGTGGAGCGAAGAGACGTCCGCTTTGAGTGAAGCCTCCGCCTCCTCCCACATTATCTATTTGTGGTGCAGGGGTTGATGATTCAAAAGTGATCTTTTGCCCTTCATGGTACAGGTCAGAGCCGTAATGCCAGGGGATAGCATTACTGCTTTCATAAGGTACTGGTCCAGGCACCGTGATAGTGACTGGACTGACTGCGGCTGCTGAAGGGATCGTGATAGTCTGTGGATCGTAATAAATTGTAACTGGTGCTCTGATGGGAGCAGCACTTTCTGAGTTGTAAGCAGAGTTGTTTTCAGGATCATAGAATATTGTGACAGTTGAGACGTCTTCATGATTTGTTGCTGGTGTTGTAGGAGACATCGGTGGAAGGATGGATGTTGTTGTTGTAGGAGTTTCAAAATGGAGTGGTGCTGGAGTTGTAGAAGAAAAATTTGTTGATAACTGATCAGTTGAGATGATAGATGAAGTACTTGTTGATGAAGCCGAAGAATTGTCAGGAACAATGGTTGTTGCAGTTGTAGGAGGTTCTGAAGTTGTTGCTGATGAGATTGCTGGATTTGTTGGAAACGATGTGGTGATCTGAAGTTGGCCACTCTGAATAAGGCCATCTATGCCATTCCTCAGATTATCGCACCCGTTTACTGAGATATTGCAGTAAGCACACCCTAACTCGCACCCCGGGAACATATGACATTCCAAGAGCTGAGCCTTGATCTCCACCAACGGTGTCCTGATTTGACCCACACTGGTTATTAAATAAGACGGCTTGTCTTCTTCAATAGCGTTAATTCTGGGACCACCGTGGTTTGGCATAGGATTTTTGTTGACATTGGGTGGTGGTGCGAAATTCAGAGCTTTTGAGTCCACCAGGTCTTGTACCTTCATGTGCAGAGCTCTGCACTTTTCCGTACTGTGGCCAGGTGCGTTGGAATGAAAAGCACACCTAGCGTTGGAGTCATAATTCCTGGGTAAACTGTTGGGATCTGGAGGTGCCAACGTCCTTAGCTCAACTAGGTTGAGTTTCAGGAGTTGTGGCAGCAAAGTAGCATATGGCATAGGGATCGGATCGATTACCCTATTAGCTTGAGAAGGCCTCTGTTGGAATGGCCTTTGCTGGTTATTGTTGTTGGTGTTGCTGTTGTCGTAATTTCTCGGAGGATACTGATTCTGTTGATGGTACTGAGGTTGTGGCTGATAGTTTTGTTGCGGAGGTTGATAAACTGGCTGAGGAAGGACTGGAGCAGGAATGGTGACTGCTGCCACTGATCTGTGAACATATTGGGGCCTGCCCCTGTTGGTGTGGATGGCATTGGTCTCGCCAGTTCTTCTCGGGCCTGCAAAAGGCTTCCTTGTACTACTGGACGAGCTTGCACCGCTGTCTGAGATCTTACCCATCTTCAATAAGCTTTCAATTCTCTCCCCAGCTATGACAACATCCGCAAAGCTAGTGGAAGAGAAAGCAGCCAGCCTGTCAATGTAAGTCCCCTGAAGGGTGTTCATAAACATATCTGCCATCTCCCTTTCAGACATAGGTGGTTGAACAGCAGCAGCCAATTGCCTCCATCTCTGGGCATATTCTCGGAAACTTTCCCTTGACGACTGTGACATTCCCATTAGGAGAGTCCTGTTGGGTGCCATGTCTAAGTTATACTGATACTGCCTGATGAAGGCCTCTGCCAGGTCCTTCCAGCATCTGATAGTTGCCCTTGTCAAGTGAGAGTACCATTCTCTCGACGCTCCAGTCAAGCTGTCTTCAAAATAGAACATCCAGAGCTTCTCATCCATAGTATAGGCCTTCAGCCTTCCCAGAAATGATTGTAAATGAGTCCGGGGGCATGAAGTCCCGTTGTATTTTTCAAAACAAGGAGGCTTAAACTTATGGGGGATCCTGACCCCGTCTACCAAGCCCATGTCCATGACATCGAAACCCAAAGAGTTTTGAGACTCTAAGGACCTCAATTTCTCAGCTATCTCATCCAGCCTTCTATCATAAGCTTCTTCCCCAACACCCATTACTGTGAATTGATCCTCTTGGGGGTCTTCTTGTAGTACCCTGGCTGCAGTGGCAGTCCCTTGAACATTTGCAGGTATGTTGACCTCAGGATGGAGATGTGGTCCAAATACAGGGGGATTTACGTGAGGTTGGACCCTTTCATTGTTGCTGGTCCCGGCAGTCCCTATATGTGGATCTTCTTGATTCTGCCTTTCCACCATGGCCCTTAATCTTTCCTGGCTCTGAGCCATATTGTTCATTACTTCCATAAACTGCGTCATTTGATTCCTCATTTCTAGCCTTTCGTTTGCCATTTGATTTCTGACCTCGGTAAGGTCCTGCTGCATCTGATCCATTTGAATGCCCGGAAGATTGTTACGGGTCGGATAACGGTGCGGACGGTTGAGGGGAAATACCCGGCGCCGAGCAATAATTCCTGAACATCACAACAGAGTTAGCAACAACAAGACAAAAACCTACAAAACAAACAAAGGGTTAGCATGCAATGCAGTATGCTTATTTGCTCTCAAGGTATCCGGCTTGGCATTCAGTTTTGACCCTTCCAGACCCTTGAAGATGCTGTTGATGTTGCTTTTGAAATGGAACTCAGATGGAACAAACTAACACATATATTACAAAAACAAAATGGTACATAGTTTGTTTTACAAATACAAGCCCTCTGAGGGGTCAAAATGCATTACAAGAAAAATGAAAAATACACGGAATGAAAGCAACAACAAACAAATGGTCAAACACCAAGACCAAACTCATCCTCACGAACTTCCTTGAGAAGTGCTTCGGTCACAGGATCAGCCGGACGCTCCGTGAGATTCCTGATGAGGAGATTCCGGGTCGTAACAGCTGCTGTTAGTTTCCTGTGCTGGCTTTGGTCCTTTGACCTCTTCACTCCAGCTTTGATCTTCAGCTCTGATATCTCCCTCTGGGCTGCTGCCAGGGCTTCCTGCTGCTTTTTTGCACTAGCTTCCAGCTGCTCCATCTTGTCTTGAACTCTCTTGTCCTCCAGAGTACGGGCTTCGGTGATCCTGACCCACCGAGCTCGACTCTCCTTCAAATACAAGTCTGTTCTTGCTCTCTGGAACTGGGCTTCTTTGCAAGCATTCTTCAGAATTTGTTCTCCAGCTTTAGACTTTTTGATATAATCCCCAGACTTCTCAATCTTAGTCAGATGCTCCACTCTCAACTTCTCCAATCTTTCAACCTCCCTCATACCATCACTCCTCTCCCGGAGGGTCTTCTGCAAAGCCTGAGTTAACTTCTCATTTCTCTCCTTCAAGCTCTCAAACTCCTCCAAACTGACAGTGGCAGGGGGTGGTGCTGAAGATGATTCAGGCATATCTTCTATGGTAAAGGGCATTCCAGAGAATTGAGCCCTGGCACGAGACCATTCATAATATTGTGCTGATGCCACATTGTTGCACTTCCCCAAAATGGTTACTCCTTTGGTTTGAACATTATCCCAGGCCCAGGCTGCTTGCCTAACAGTAGCCAGATTAATCTTGTTCTCACAATAAAGAGTTTCCACCAAGTCTTGTGCCTTAGGAGTGTGGACCAGTGCATAGCCCAGTTGCCTTCTGAACAGCAAAGGGTTGTAATTAATACTACCCTTAACTCCTATTAGGGGCACATTGGGAAAATGCCCACAGCTGGTGATGATATCCCTACCCTTGGTGCTTTGAGTGCACCATCTGATATCGGCTGAAGTTAGAGCAGTGAGTCTCTTAGCCCAGTTGCTCTGCTGATGAGGGTTCAAAAATGCATCTGTCCTGGGTAAATGCCTGAGAAGCCAAGTGTGAAATAATGGAGCACAACACCTCACTAATCTTCCTCTCTGCTTTTCATTCCTCTGATGCACTGAGTAATAGAGGTCCCCCAATAAAGTGGGCACTGGGTTCTTCAGAATGAAAAGATGGATTGCATGCTTGCTAATGAATCGAGGCTCATCTGCAAACAATACAATTCCATATACACTCAAGGCCAATAAAGCACAAATAGCTTTCCACTCTCCTAGAGAAGCTTTCAGGGTAGCTTGAGAGATCAAGAAATCCAGATGAAAACCAGGGATTCCAGCTTTAGAAGTCATATGCTGTTCAATCAGGATAGGTTCCAGATGCAAAGCCTTTGCTACTTCTCCATTACCAGGAAAGACCATCTCAGGGTTGAAAGGGATTCCACCCCTGACAGGCAGACCAACCAATGATGAGTATTCTTCTAATAGAGGGCCTAACTGAAAGTCCTGAAAAGTGAAACATCTCAGTGGGGGATCATAGAACTGAATGCAAGTGTGGATCAGGCTTCTCTCTGAAGGGTCCAGATCCATAACCATATCAAGTATATCCCCATAGTGTTCCCTGAACAATGGTATGTGATCTGGAGTGATCAGGGTCTGAATCCTCCTGATGTCAGCTAACTCTGGCTGGAAGAAGTGGTAGGTGATGTTGCTCTTTTTAGGTGCCATGTTGTTGAGACTGAGCAGAGACAAGTGCTGATGATGACACTGAAGAAAGGGCCATTGATTGGCTGGTGCAGGTGACAGCTGAAGTAGATAGCTGATAACTGATGCAGGTGCTGATGAAGATAGGTCAATACTGAAGATGGGGTCAAAACCAAAACCAAATGAAGATGGATACCCTGAAACACAAATAAGCAAATGTCAATATGATGCAATGTTTATGTATGCAAATGATATGCAAGGGTTTGTGACTGAGCTGGATCTGATCAAAACTCTGATATAGGTCCATGTCATATTCAAGAATACCAGATGGAGGTCTATAAATCCAGTAACCAAGGTAGGGGACTCAAATAAAGAGCCACATGTCCAGGGTTTTAGAATCACAAGAACTGTCCCAAAATGGAGTACTCTTAAACAAACAAAGTAACAAGGTATTCTGAGGTCAAGGTACCTGCAAACCTGTAAACAACCCAACCCCCTCACAGGTGGTGTTCTAAAACAAAGATCCTCAGACTTGGATCAGTTATGAGAAGTGTAAACACTTCTAACCCGGAGGTACAGTGTTTACCATAACCATAACAGTTCCTCCTCTAATTCACTTCAGTCTCTGAAGGTCAATACTAAAAGGTCATCCAGACTTAGCAGGCTTCCCAGATAGCCCTAGTATTGCAGGAAATCTGCAACACAGAGTTCTCAAGAAGAAACCCATATCTGAACCGTGTTTCATATTCCCGCACCAGACCGAGATGGAATGGGAAAGAATATGATTCACTCTAGCCTAGGTGTCACTCAGGTCCCAGGTATAGGACCTTAACTCTCAATGAATCACCCACCCACCAAAGCAAAACCAGATCCAGCCAGACAGCATGACAGTATGATATATGAAAAGCAATAAAGAAAGCAATAAAACAAACTGTACATAAAGCAAAAATAAAACATATACAAACACAAATAAACACATAACACCCCAGTAAACACAAATCAAACAAGCGCTAGGAGGAACCCACAAAAAGAACCAGAAGCCCTGGTTACAGAATAAAGTTCCCCAGCAGAGTCGCCAAGTTGTCGCTCCCACCAAATGAAGCCGGGTCAAATGGGGTACAGACGCGAACGGTCGGCGAAAGGGACAATGAGAACACACAGCCGTGAACTCACTAGAGATGAATAGAGTCGCCAGCTAGGCATTTTTATCCCGGAGGAAAGGCAATGCTGCATAGACCTAGAAAGAGATGGATAAGACGGTTTGCGAACCAGAGAGACTGAGAAAGGGGGTTGGTTACAACCTGGGAAGGTATTAGCACCCAGATTGTCCGTCGTACTCGACGGGATCCACGCTTAAAAGATTTGTGTTTTAAAGGGGTAGTGTCAGTGCAATTTGTGTACAGAAGAGCTGGAAAAGGATGTACAGGTGTCAGTGTATGAGAAGTGTGAAGTGTATAAATGTACAGTGCCAGTGTAAGAACAAGAATAAGATGCTCAAGATCATGAGGTTTAAAGAATAATGCTGGAAGGAGGGGGAATATACAGAGAGTTTTGTTCGATAACTGTTAAGTTATGCCTACGTATCCTCTCGTGCAATGAGGAAATCAGAACACCGTAGTTCGACCCAAAGAGACTGAAAGATAAATTGACTTGTGAACCGCTTACTTGTCTATGCTCAAGTGTATGACCTGTCTGGCTCAGGTGCTAACTGTCTTGCATTAGACGGAAGAAGCGAGCTCTCGTTTGTGAGTGAATGAGATGAGAAAAGAATCCCGAAGGAGACGATTATTGCTTGTTTTTGTGTTTTCAGTCTTTTATTGCTTTTGAAAGTTTGTCATAAGTTAATGAGCTTAAGCCTAAACCAATGGATTTAGTAAACCCATCACATCTTCCCTCTGATTAGGGGTAATGAGAATACCTTAAGTGTGAAGTCAGATTCTCACACTTAATCACCATTTGATGTAGGATTAAGATCATTATCTTACTTGTGATTATTTAGATGTTTTTGTTGTTTTTGTCTAGTGTTAAGTAATGAGGTTAAGCCATAATCAAGGATTAAACAGACTCATTACACCATCCTAATAGAAGGATAATAGATGAGAATGTTTAAGCTGAGGAAAGCTCCTCAACTTAATCCATGATTAGGGATTAAACTCATGACAAAACAAGCCTTTGATTAAGTGGTTTTTATTTAGTGGTATGCTGATGAAGTGAGTTTTATGATTTGTAAGACAACTTGAGGGGGACTTGTCCATTAACACTAGGGTTAGTCCTTCTTAACCAATTAAGGAAGAATTAGAACCCTAATGCAAGGCCCAAGTTACAAGTGTGATGTCTTGATGATTATTAGATGGATTGATTAAAGGATTTAAACACATTAAGGGTTTAACACTTAGGATTAAAGTTATACACTCCATCCTAAGATAAGGATGCAGACATAAGCTTAATCACAAAGTCTTAAAGCCTTTAGGGTTTAATCCCTGATTATGAGGTGAGAAGAGAAGACTCAAAGAGACACAAAGGTAAAACTAAGTGGGGAGACTAATCAAAACCCTAACCATTGTCATGCTTGGTTGTTCCTAAGGTTTGTGAGGTTTTCAAAAGAAGATCTTCAGAGGAACCACCAGGAAGCAGATGAAAGGATCAGGAGAAGCAAAGTAACTTGCTTCATTCAAGAAGTCAAGTCACTTGAAGAAAGAAAGTGGGAAGAAGAAGAATGAGCAAGCTCAATCTCAAACACATACAAAAATGCAGCATGGATGCAAGAGAGAGATGAGAAGAAAGTTATGAGAAGTGAAGGCAAATTCACTTCTCAAAGTTACTTACCACCTGAAAGGTTAGGAAAGAAATGCAATGCAATGCAAAATGGGATGAGATGACATAATGAGAAACAAAACCAGAAGCATATACATGATGCTAATGATGCTATGAGATGCTACAAACATGAGGCAGCACATGGGAATGATCATACAAGCTCAATGAATGCAAATGAAGCAAGTTAAGAAGCAAGGACATACATGAAAAGCTATGAAGTGCACATGACATACAACATGGCAAATACATGATGCAATGATCAAACATGCTTTCAATATGTCTTATGATGTCAAATGAATCAAATGGATGCTTGAAATGTCATGGCAAGTCATGTTATGCAAGAGAATGCAAGAGGGATGCAAATGAAAGCCCAAATTAGGGTTCATGAACCAAACATCAAACAAAAACCAAAAACAGAAGCAAACCCTAAGATAAAAAATGGAAAATGCCACTCAAAGGACCCCTAATCCTATACTAAACCAATGTCCAAAGGGGAAGTCTCAACTCCTAACCCAACTCAAGATATGAATTTTACAAGTTATTAGGGTTTTTAGGGTTCCTAGACAAAAGAAATGCCAAACAAATTGAAAATGAGGAATCAAGTCATGGCCATTTAATCTCAAAAACTACATGCTAAACACAATGCAATGCAAGAAGAATCAATGTCCAACTCTTCATAGATAGGCAGAAATGATTTTTTGAATTTAGGATCAAAATAATGCACAAAAATGATTTTAATTCAAAGGAAAATTCTCAAAATGCATCAAGATCCAAAAAGAAATTTTGTTTGAAGGTTGGACAATGTTCCTAAATGTCTTAGAACATTTCATGAATTTTTTGGTAATTTTTAAATACTTAAAAGTATTTTTAATAAATTAATTTCCATTAATCAATTAAAAATAATCGTTTAAATATTTAAAAATACTTTTTTAATGATAAAAATAAAAACAAAAATATTTTTGTGTCACAAAAATTATTAAAACTCATGAGGAAAAGTTTCATAATTTTTAGACATTTTTTACTATTTTAAATAAAATATGCAAGTTAAATGAAAAGAAATGAAATAAAATATAAAATAAAAGGAAAGTCAAACAGATGGAGGGCTGGGATGAGCCCTGGATTTGAATGCGTTGACTAGCGCCAGATCTAGTGGCCAGGATTGGTTCTGAGTCAATTAACCTAATTATGAATTAATTAAACTAATAAAATGAATTAGGGCTAATCAAATGAATCTGGGCCCTTCACCTGCGCGCGAAGTCAACCGGTCAACCCAATCCAACGCACGAAATTCAAATGACACTAACTACAGGGATTAGGGCATAACAACTTTCAGGTGACCGGAGGGGAGCTCCGGTCATCTTCTCCGGTGGTATCCAAACCCTAAAACATGATTCAAGCATCTATTCCACAAATTAAACACACCTAAGTGATCCTCTAACATCCTAGGACACGAATCTATGCTCAAACACCATTTAAACATCATGAATCATGCAAATCGAAGGAAATAAAATCCACGGGCAAAATTTCAGAGGGATCATACAAACTCATTTCTCACTTATTTTTGATTCTGAAAACATCCCCATGACCAGCAAGACATGAGCAATCATATTATAACTTAAAATGCAAGCTTTGGGAGAAAGTGTTCATGTTCATACCTGAGCTGGAAAGCTTCAAAACTGAGCTTCCAGAGCCTCCTTTGCGTGCAAATGGACTTCTTTGTCTCCCCTGATGCTAATGGAAGGCTTCAAAGCTCTTGTGGATGGCTGATTTGTGAGGAACAGTTCTGGTGTAGCAGATAGCACAGTCAGGAATGGGGAGGTTTCAGGCCATTCCAATGGTGGATTCCTGCTCTTCTAGGTGTGCTTGACTTGTTGGTGAAGAAAGATGATGTGTTTGATGGCTGGTTTTGAGGGTGAGAAATGGTGAAGCTTAGTTCATGCTGCTTTCAGGCTTGAATCTTGTTGATTTCTACTCAATGGATCATGATGAGATGATTGATGAAAATGGTTTGGATGTTTGAGGTTTGTGGAGGCAGATTCGAAGAGTTTTGCAAGGTGAGGTGTTTTTGTGTATGTGATGTTGTGAAGAGTTTCAGCCTGGCTTCTTGATGTGTTTTGTTAGCAGATGGAAAGTATAAACAATTGCAAGTGGCCAGAGGATGTGACATGGCCTGTGGTGATTGGGATGTTTGCTTTTGCCAAAAGTCAACTTTTTGTGTAAGGAAAGCATGGCTTGGTTCTAGGCTAGTACAAGCATGGGGCTGGCGCAGCAAGGGTGAGGGGAAGGGCTAGCAAAGCTCAGCATCCAATGTAGCAAGTGGTAGGAAGTGTGATCATGAGTTTTGCAAGTTGGCTCATTTTGGTTCACATGTGATTTTCTCATCCCATAAGCCATGAAACATGAGCATTTTTGGTTCAATTCTTACTTTTGGAGTTTATGTGATGTTTGTACATTGGTTTGAAGTGAACTAGAAGTTACAAATGGCTTTGGTTCATGATTTTGCAAAATTCACATTTGAGGCATGTCTTGAAAATCAATGATTTTGGCCAACTTTGTCACACCATAACTTTTGATCCAAGAAGAATTTGATCATGTTCTTGTACTTTTTGAAAAGGGAAAGATGTATTCTACAACTTTCATGACCAAAGTTTTTCCATTTGAAGCGTTTTTGGATCAAGAATCAAGGCTTGAAAAAATGACCTAAAATGACACATTCTTGGAAAAAGTCAACTATGCCCAAAAAGTCAACATTTGCAAAAACTCCAAATTCTTAATTTTTGTGAACTTCAACCTTCTTCCATGATCAAATAAAGACCATATACACTCAAAATGATGAAGATCACCCATTGGTTGGGTCATTGGGGGCCTCAGATGCCCTGATTTTGCACTGACTTGTCTGAAAAGTCAACCCTTGATCAGATGACTTCCCCATGGAATTTCTTCATGAAAATTGATATGCATACTCCCTATACCATATAGAGACCAATAGAAACAAGAATGACCAAAAAATTTGGAGCTATGGCCTCTGAAACCAAAACCCTAATTTTAGGTCAACTGTGCAGTCAAACCTGGCTCCGCATCCATTCCAAACCCAGTTCTTGTGATTCTTTTGAAATCTTGACTTTGAGAGGATGTAATATGATATAAGAAAACATGTGGATTCCTTTGAAGTGATTGGTGATCTTTGGAGTGGCTCAAAAAGCTCTTGGATTGCTCAGATCACAAACCCTAGGTGCAGATGACTTAGAATCTATGCAGTGATTCAAAAATGCAATATGAGATGATATGATTGTGTTTATGCATATGAAATGATCACAAGCCATAGTGTGGATGGGTGAGGGCAAATTTGGGGTGTTTACAGCTGCCCCTATTCAAACATGAGTTAGCTGTGCAGGTTGTAAGCAACGGCTTAACAGGCAAACAAGATAACTTGTGGTTGAATACCTAAGACAGTCCAAAATTTGCACTCACAGAATGAAGAAGAAAAGGGATATAGATTGTGAAAGGAAAATAAAGTATATTGTAAAGTGTGGGCGACGGAGGACGACCGTCGAGCAGACGACGACTGCTGGGTAAATAGCAATGACGGGGACGGCCGACATGCTGGGGAAAGTATGTGAAGCATAGCGATGACGGGGACGGCCGACATGCTGGGGAAAGTATGTGAAGTATAGAAATGACGGGGACGGCCGACATGCTGGGGAAAGTATGTGAAGCATAGCGATGACGGGGACGGCCGACATGCTGGGGAAAGTATGTGAAGTATAACGATGACGGGGACGGCCGACATGCTGGGGAAAGTATGTGAAGTATAGCAATGACGGGGACGGCCGACATGCTGGGGATAAAAGGTAAGCTAAGACGGGGACGGCCGACTAGCTGGGAAAAAGTGAAAAAATATGATGGGGACGACCATCAAGATAAAGTTGTAAAAATCTCTGGGGATTAATGAAACATGACGGGGACGACCATCAAGTTCAAAGGTAACCGACGATGGGGACGGCCATCGAGTTAAAAGCAAGGGAAAAGGGACCACGACGGGGACGGCCATCGGGTTAAAGAATAAATGAAATAAACAGATGATGGGGTACGGCCATCAAAGGTGAAGGACGATCACCTAGCAGGGTACGGCTGCTCTGTTGGGGAATAAAGGAAATATGATGGGGACGGCCATCAAAGGTGGAGGATGACCACCTGGCAGGGTACGGCTGCCGGAAAAAATATCAACGACATAGGACGAATGTCGGATAAAAGGTCAACGATGGGGACGGCCATCGGACGATCATGATGGAGGACGACCATCAAGAGGTGGAGGACGACCACCTAGCAGGGGACGGCTGCTCTCAAGGTTTGTCATGACATAGGACGAATGTCTGATAACCAAAAATCAACAATGGGGACGGCCATTGGATAAAATGATGAAGGACGATCATCAAAAGGTGGGGGACGACCACCTAGCAGGGGACGGCTGCTAAAAATCAACGATGGGGACGGCCATCGGATGAGCGTGATGGAGGACAACCATCAAGAGGTGGAGGACGACCACCTAACAGGGTACGGCTGCTCTCAGGGTTTATCATAACACAGGACGAGTGTCAGATAAAAAGGAGTATTTGCTTCGTTGGCGAGCTACTGGGGAGTAGTAAACATGGACGAGTGTTTATATCCAAGAAACAAAAGGTAAGTGTTTAGGTATTGTGTATAGATTAAAGATGCGGACGAGCATCCCTACGACTACGATACGGACGAGTATCGGGTAGAAACAAACTGACACATGTTCAGAGATGATGATACGGACGAGTATCAACTGGTTAACAGAGAACACGGACGAGTGTTGAATCTGAAAGAACTCTTCTGGGGAATAGTAGACACAGGCGAGTATCTATGTTCAAGGAGACAAAAGTGTAGGGATTAAAGATGCGGACGAGCATCCTTAAGACTATGATACGGACGAGTATCATGTAGAAACAAACTCTTGACGCATATTCTGAGATGATGATATGGACAAGTACCATCTGGTTAACAGAGAACATGGACCAACTGAATCTGGGGGGACATAAATGGTGTATACGAGATACGGACGAGTATCTGTATAAGTAAAATAAGTATGAGTGGTGTATAGATGGGTGTTTAATCTGCTGGGGAGAGTGACATGGACGAGTGTCAAGAGAGAAAAGTATAATGATATCAACAAGTATATGGGTTGTAAAAAATGTAGATGACTGTGCTGGGGATATGACACGGACGGGTGTCGAGAAAGTGTATATAGGTGCATGTGAGTGCAAAGAGGATGTCTTTGGCTTTCTGCTGGTGATGTGACACGGACGGGTGTCGGGAAGTATCTGTAATACGAGTGGTACTGTTTGCACAGAGTGTTTAGGCGACTTTACTGGGGAAGTGATGACACGGACGGGTATCCAAAATGAGTATATACCGGTGTTTGTGATTTGTGAGGCAACTGCTTTTGCTGGGACTCTGGGGGAAAATATTCTGCATTCTGATGAATGGTTACTAGTCACAAGTGCTAATTCAAAACATGGCTTATGATTATGCTATGTGTTGGATTTTTGCCGTAATGCTCCGTGTTAAAACGGAATGCTACGCTTTGTGGGTGAATATGATGCAAATGCTATGATTGTGCAAAAATACCGAACCGGGATTTCGGATCCCGTTGCTGCGAAGATCTTCGATCGATCCGTCTGAAATGGACATCCCAGCTGGGGGTGAGATCATTGGTAGATCTGATGATATGATATTTGCTTGGGGATGTAGGTCATTTGACAGACCTATCCTTATAAATGAGAGACCCAGCTGGGGTTTGTAGAAGCTTTCTTCACTCTGTTGTGATTCCTTCGCGCTGCTCTTCTGGATAGAGGCTGGGACTCTGTGGGGAGATAGCTCTTTGACTTTTGTGCTCGGCCGAGGGCGAGATGGCAACTCGGCTGGGGAGTAAAAGAGATCATTGAGAGACCTCCCTAGAGATTCCGTTGAAGAAGATCCCTGACTCAGCCGGGGATATAGGTGCCTTCCGTGATGCCTGGCAACTCTGAGGGGGATAAGTAGTAAGTGGCAACTCAGCTGGGGCAAATCAGCTGGGAGAGGGCACTTCGGGTGCTAAAATTGAGTGTTGACTTGCCAGCTTGCTGGGATAAAGTTTTCATGCCCCAAGTTGCGTTCTGGATACCTGCAATCCTGAAAAAGATAGAGAAACGCACAAGATAATCCCGAGGTATCCTTTACTGGATTCCGTCATAGGAGTTTAGATACTTCTGAGAGTAAATATATTTCCTGCAAGCATGTTTTTATTTGACGATAAGCATTTGTATTCTTATGCAATCAGTCTTTTTCTTTTAAGACATCAGACATTTTCTGCAAATAAAATGTACAAAACGAGACATGACTGAAAATCTGATTTTATTAATTCATATGCCCTGAATTGGCGAAATACAGTCAAAGGAACGTATCCCCTGAAATGAGGAGATTGTTACAAATTGAGAAACAAAATGTTGGCAGTGTTGATGACGCTTTGAGGAGCTTCCTCTTCACTATGACTCGTATGACTTTTGACGTTCTTCTCATCTTGCTTTTTGAAGAATGTTGATTCTGATTGAAGCTTGATCTTTTCGGAGCTTACCAAGTTGTAGGTGATACAGACGAATTCAGAATGCAGTTGTTCGCTTATTCCCTTATTTTGCATGGATCGCCCTTCCGGGTTTTTAATCCATCGGGATACCCATTTTTGCCTGAGCTGTCCAATGCGGCTTTTCAACTCAGCGGGTGAACATATTTTTTTTGTTTATTTTCCCTTATTTTTGCCCGAGTCTTTTATTCTGTTTTTGACTCGCCGGGATGCCCTATTTTTGCCTGGACTTACATTCTGTTTTTATGTCCAGCGGGTCATTTTTATGCGAAGTATTTTTTAACTGCATCTGAATTCATAGGGGACGGGAAATCCTCACCATCCATGGTGCTGAGCATCAGTGCTCCACCGGAAAAAACTTTCTTTACCACAAATGGTCCTTCATAATTTGGAGTCCATTTGCCCTTGTGGTCTGTATGAGGAGGGAGGATTCTCTTCAGCACAAGATCTCCTACTTGGTACTCTCGGTGCCTGACTTTCTGATCGAAGGCTTTCTTCATTCTCTTCCGATATAACTGCCCATGACAGATCGCAGCCAATCTTTTCTCTTCGATCAGGCTCAGTTGTTCGTATCGGGTCCAAACCCATTCTGCTTCACTCAGTTTAACATCCATTAGCACCCGTAAAGAGGTTAATTCAACTTCAACAGGTAGGACTGCTTCCATACCATACACAAGCTGATACACGTGCGGTACCCATGCAAGGCAAACGGTAGCATTTCATGCCAGTCTTTGTAAGTGATTACCATCTTCTGCATAATCTTCTTGATATTCTTGTTAGCCGCCTCAACAGCGCCATTCATCTTTGGCCTGTAAGGAGAAGAATTGTGATGTTGGATCTTGAAGTCCCGGCATAACTCAGCCATCATTTTGTTGTTTAAGTTAGAACCATTATCAGTAATGATTCGCTCGGGCACTCCATATCGACAGATGATATCTCTCTTCAGAAATCTGGCTACCACTTGTCTTGTAACATTTGCATATGAGGCTGCTTCGACCCACTTAGTGAAATATTCAATGGCGACCAGGATGAATCTGTGGCCATTTGAAGCAGTTGGCTCAATCTTGCCGATCATATCAATGCCCCACATGGCAAAGGGCCATGGTGAAGACATGATGTTCAAAGGATTGGGAGGTACATGCACTTTATCTGCATAGATCTGGCATTTGTGGCATTTTCTGGCATAGGCACAACAGTCTGCATCCATTGTGATCCAGTAATAACCTGACCTTAGCAACTTCTTAGCCATAGCATGCCCTCCTGCATGGGTACCAAAAGATCCTTCGTGCACTTCATGCATCAACAAATCTGCTTCCGTCTTGTCAACACATCTGAGGAGTACCATATCAAAGTTCCTTTTGTATAAAGACCCATCAGTGTTCAGAAAGAAACTACCAGCAAGCCTTCTCAAAGTCTTCTTATCATTGGAAGATGCCCCGGGTGGGTATGTCTGATCCTCCAAGAAGCATTTAATGTCATGGAACCAAGGCTTATCATCTTTGACAACTTCTGCTGCGAACACATATGCTGGTCTATCAAGTCTGGACACTAAAATCTGAGGTACAAAGTTAGCAGCTTGAACTTTGATCATGGATGAAATGGTAGCGAGAGCATCTGCAAACTGATTCTCGTCCCGAGGGATATGCTCAAGCTTGACTGTTGTGAAGAAAGTCAATAACCTTCTTGTATAATCCCTGTAAGGTATTAGATGATCCTGGTGAGTGTACCATTTTCCGTTGGTTTGATTAACTACCAGAGCTGAATCTCTGAATATAGTCAATGTCTTGATCCTGAGGTCAATGGCTTCCTCAAGACCCATAATGCAAGCTTCGTATTCAGCTTCGTTGTTAGTGCAGTTGAAAGTGAGTTTCGCCGAGAAAGGAATGTGAACCCCTTTTGGTGAAATGAGTACTGCACCAACACCACGACCATTCATGTTAACAGCCCCGTCAAACATCATAGTCCATTCTTCTTCCGGGTCAGGCCCTTCAGTGTGAATAGGCTCTTCATGACCTTTTGCTTTTATGAACATGATGTCTTCATCAGGGAAGTCAAACCTCATAGGCTGGTAGTCATCAATGGGTTGCTCAGCAAGATATTCAGATAGTACACTGCCCTTGATGGCTTTCTGAGATGTGTACTGTATGTCGTATTCTGTGAGAATCATCTGCCATCTTGCAACCCGTCCGGTAAGAGCTGGCTTCTCGAAAATGTACTTAACTGGGTCCATTTTTGAGATCAACAAAGTAGTGTGGGTCAACATATACTGTCTCAGTCGGCGAGCAGCCCACGCTAAAGCACAACAAGTTTTCTCGAGCAGTGAATAACGTTGTTCACAGTCGGTAAACTTTTTGCTTAGGTAGTAAATTGCATACTCTTTTCGACCAGACTCGTCATGCTGGCCCAGCACACACCCCATTGACTCTTCTAATACTGTCAAGTACATTATCAGAGGTCTTCCTTCAACTGGAGGCATAAGGATTGGAGGTTCTTGTAAGTACTCTTTGATCTTGTCAAAAGCCCTCTGGCAGTCTTCGTTCCACCTGACCGTCTGTTCTTTTCTTAACAACTTAAACAAAGGTTCACAGGTTGTTGTAAGGTGAGATATGAACCGTGAGATGTAGTTCAATCGACCTAAGAACCCTCGAACTTCTTTCTCTGTTTTCGGTGCAGGCATCTCTTGAATAGCTTTGACTTTATCAGGGTCAACTTCAATCCCATACTCGCTCACAGTAAATCCCAGCAGCTTACCAGATCGCACCCCGAACGTGCACTTGTTGGGGTTTAACTTCAATTGGTATTTCCTCAGACGCTTGAACAGTTTCAGCAGATTTACCAAGTGGTCTTCTTCAGTGAGGGACTTGGCAATCATATCATCCACATAACACTCGATTTCTTTATGGATCATATCGTGGAATAATGTTACCATAGCCCGTTGATATGTTGCACCGGCGTTCTTGAGCCCAAACGGCATTACCTTGTAGCAGAACGTGCCCCAGGGTGTGATGAAGGTTGTCTTCTCCATGTCTTCAGGTGACATTTTGATCTGGTTGTATCCTGAAAATCCATCCATGAAGGAGAACACCGAGAACTGAGCCGTATTATCAACCAATACGTCAATGTGAGGTA
Source organism: Lathyrus aphaca (assembly GCA_963966055.1). Classification (NCBI taxonomy): domain Eukaryota; kingdom Viridiplantae; phylum Streptophyta; class Magnoliopsida; order Fabales; family Fabaceae; genus Lathyrus; species Lathyrus aphaca. The sequence goes on from OZ014523.1 coordinate 279,912,007, forward strand.
ATGGAAAGTCATCTTTCGGGCTGGCTCTGTTCAGGTCCCGGTAGTCAACACACATCCTTACTTTGCCGTCTTTCTTAGGCACAGGTACTATATTAGCAACCCACGGCGGATAGCTAGTTACAGCCAGGAATCCGGCGTCCCACTGCTTTTGTACCTCTTCTTTGATTTTCATTGCCATATCTGGGCGAGTACGGCGCAACTTCTGTTTAACCGGTGGGCATTCTTCTCTTAAAGGCAGCTTATGCATGACAATATCGGTGTCCAACCCTGGCATATCCTGATAAGACCAAGCGAACACATCCACATATTCCTGAAGCAGGTCAATCAGTTGTCTTTTCACCGAGTCTTGTAAGCAGGCCCCGATCTTAACCTCTTTCACATCTTCATCTGTACCAAGATTAATTGTTTCCAACTCCTCCTGATGAGGAGTGATAACCTTCTCCTCTTGTCTCAACAATCTGGCAAGCTCTTCAGGAAGCTCATAATCTTCTTCAACCCCTTCATCAGCTTGATTGATTGGATTGTCAAAGTCATACGAAGTCATAGCCGTGCTGTTGTCGGTGCTGTCTGGAAGGCACTCTCTGCAAGGGTTCAGTTTGTTCATTTTAGTGATTTGATTTTAATCTTGTTTAGAAAAGTGAAATAAAGTTGTCATTTTGAAAACACTGCCATTTATTTTTTTGTACAAAAAGAAGAATGGAAAAATAGTGAGCGGAAAAGGAAAAGACTCATTTGCAAAAAGATGTCTGATATTTCATTGGTTAATCTTGTTTGCACAAAAAGTACAGATGGCCCGATTACAAAATGAGTCTTGTCATCTTGGGCAAGATGCAAGACTTTGATGCATGCTATAAAAATACAGGAAATAATAATTACTCTGCATGAGTAACTCTTATAATTTCCTGGGAAGACCAGTTCGAGATACTGCTCCCCGGGATCTTTGGACGAATCCAGCTTTCCAGGTTGCATTCTTCTTCCAGCTCGTCTTCCACATTGTTGACAGCATCAGGGGTGAGCATCCCCCCACTGACAAAACCGGGCTTCTTAGCAGCCTTTGCTTGATGTTGTTGAGTTGGTCTGTAACCCAACCCAAACTTGTCCTTCTTCTCCTCCACAGCTAAAACCTTGCCCCAGCCTTGGGCAGTTCCCTCTTCAACAACCTTCCGGGCTTGTTGATAAGATGACATGGAGATTCCAGATATAGCAGATGCTTCATTGACATTCAAGGCCTCAAACCCCTGACTCATTGTTTCATGGATCTCCCCATTCATCTCAATGTACTTATAGGTAGCCAGGTGGCTGACAAAAATATCCTCTTCTCCACAGATTGTAACGATTTGACCCTCCCACTCATATTTTAACTTCTGGTGAAGGGTAGAGGTCACGGCGCCAGCGGCATGAATCCATGGCCTACCCAACAAACAGCTGTAGGCAGGCTGAATGTCCATCACATAGAAGATCGTTTTAAAGGTTTGTGGGCCAATCGTTATGGGCAATTCAATCTCTCCCAGAACCGATCTCTTTGAACCATCAAAGGCTCTCACCACCAGGTTGCTGGGTCTCAACGCCAATCCGTCATATTCTAGCTTCTCCAGGGCCTTCTTAGGTAAGACATTGAGGGATGACCCCGTGTCTACCAGCACATGGGAAAGGACAGCACCTTTGCATTCCATGGTTATGTGCAAGGCTTTGTTATGGTTGCGGCCTTCCGTTGTCAAATCAGTATTGGTGAACCCTAGTCCGTGACTAGCATTAACATTCCCCACTACAGCTTCCAGCTGATTGACAGTGATCTCTTCAGGCACGTAAGCTGCGTGCAAGACTTTGAGTAGTGCATTCCGATGGGCTTCGGAGCACATAAGCAATGATAGGATTGAGATCTTGGAAGGCGTCTGATGAAGCTGATCCACTATTTTATAATCACTCTTTTTGATGATTCGCATGAACTCATCAACCTCTTGATCGAATGGTGTCTTCAAAGCTTCCTTAACAGCTTGATCTTCCTGCACAGGGCTCTTCCCTTTTGCCTTGGCAGCAGCTTCTGCTTCGGCAGTGGGTCTTTGAATTTGTGGAGCGAAGAGACGTCCGCTTCGAGTGAAGCCTCCGCCTCCTCCCACATTATCTATTTGTGGTGCAGGGGTTGATGATTCAAAAGTGATCTTTTGCCCTTCATGGTACAGGTCAGAGCCGTAATGCCAGGGGATAGCATTACTGCTTTCATAAGGTACTGGTCCAGGCACCGTGATAGTGACTGGACTGACTGCGGCTGCTGAAGGGATCGTGATAGTCTGTGGATCGTAATAAATTGTAACTGGTGCTCTGATGTGAGCAGCACTTTCTGAGTTGTAAGCAGAGTTGTTTTCAGGATCATAGAATATTGTGACAGTTGAGACGTCTTCATGATTTGTTGCTGGTGTTGTAGGAGACATCGGTGGAAGGATGGATGTTGTTGTTGTAGGAGTTTCAAAATGGAGTGGTGCTGGAGTTGTAGAAGAAAAATTTGTTGATAACTGATCAGTTGAGATGATAGATGAAGTACTTGTTGATGAAGCCGAAGAATTGTCAGGAACAATGGTTGTTGCAGTTGTAGGAGGTTCTGAAGTTGTTGCTGATGAGATTGCTGGATTTGTTGGAAACGATGTGGTGATCTGAAGTTGGCCACTCTGAATAAGGCCATCTATGCCATTCCTCAGATTATCGCACCCGTTTACTGAGATATTGCAGTAAGCACACCCTAACTCGCACCCCGGGAACATATGACATTCCAAGAGCTGAGCCTTGATCTCCACCAACGGTGTCCTGATTTGACCCACACTGGTTATTAAATAAGACGGCTTGTCTTCTTCAATAGCGTTAATTCTGGGACCACCGTGGTTTGGCATAGGATTTTTGTTGACATTGGGTGGTGGTGCGAAATTCAGAGCTTTTGAGTCCACCAGGTCTTGTACCTTCATGTGCAGAGCTCTGCACTTTTCCGTACTGTGGCCAGGTGCGTTGGAATGAAAAGCACACCTAGCGTTGGAGTCATAATTCCTGGGTAAACTGTTGGGATCTGGAGGTGCCAACGTCCTTAGCTCAACTAGGTTAAGTTTCAGGAGTTGTGGCAGCAAAGTAGCATATGGCATAGGGATCGGATCGATTACCCTATTAGCTTGAGAAGGCCTCTGTTGGAATGGCCTTTGCTGGTTATTGTTGTTGGTGTTGCTGTTGTCGTAATTTCTCGGAGGATACTGATTCTGTTGATGGTACTGAGGTTGTGGCTGATAGTTTTGTTGCGGAGGTTGATAAACTGGCTGAGGAAGGACTGGAGCAGGAATGGTGACTGCTGCCACTGATCTGTGAACATATTGGGGCCTGCCCCTGTTGGTGTGGATGGCATTGGTCTCGCCAGTTCTTCTCGGGCCTGCAAAAGGCTTCCTTGTACTACTGGACGAGCTTGCACCGCTGTCTGAGATCTTACCCATCTTCAATAAGCTTTCAATTCTCTCCCCAGCTATGACAACATCCGCAAAGCTAGTGGAAGAGAAAGCAGCCAGCCTGTCAATGTAAGTCCCCTGAAGGGTGTTCATAAACATATCTGCCATCTCCCTTTCAGACATAGGTGGTTGAACAGCAGCAGCCAATTGCCTCCATCTCTGGGCATATTCTCGGAAACTTTCCCTTGACGACTGTGACATTCCCATTAGGAGAGTCCTGTTGGGTGCCATGTCTAAGTTATACTGATACTGCCTGATGAAGGCCTCTGCCAGGTCCTTCCAGCATCTGATAGTTGCCCTTGTCAAGTGAGAGTACCATTCTCTCGACGCTCCAGTCAAGCTGTCTTCGAAATAGAACATCCAGAGCTTCTCATCCATAGTATAGGCCTTCAGCCTTCCCAGAAATGATTGTAAATGAGTCCGGGGGCATGAAGTCCCGTTGTATTTTTCAAAACAAGGAGGCTTAAACTTATGGGGGATCCTGACCCCGTCTACCAAGCCCATGTCCATGACATCGAAACCCAAAGAGTTTTGAGACTCTAAGGACCTCAATTTCTCAGCTATCTCATCCAGCCTTCTATCATAAGCTTCTTCCCCAACACCCATTACTGTGAATTGATCCTCTTGGGGGTCTTCTTGTAGTACCCTGGCTGCAGTGGCAGTCCCTTGAACATTTGCAGGTATGTTGACCTCAGGATGGAGATATGGTCCAAATACAGGGGGATTTACGTGAGGTTGGACCCTTTCATTGTTGCTGGTCCCGGCAGTCCCTATATGTGGATCTTCTTGATTCTGCCTTTCCACCATGGCCCTTAATCTTTCCTGGCTCTGAGCCATATTGTTCATTACTTCCATAAACTGCGTCATTTGATTCCTCATTTCTAGCCTTTCGTTTGCCATTTGATTTCTGACCTCGGTAAGGTCCTGCTGCATCTGATCCATTTGAATGCCCGGAAGATTGTTACGGGTCGGATAACGGTGCGGACGGTTGAGGGGAAATACCCGGCGCCGAGCAATAATTCCTGAACATCACAACAGAGTTAGCAACAACAAGACAAAAACCTACAAAACAAACAAAGGGTTAGCATGCAATGCAGTATGCTTATTTGCTCTCAAGGTATCCGGCTTGGCATTCAGTTTTGACCCTTCCAGACCCTTGAAGATGCTGTTGATGTTGCTTTTGAAATGGAACTCAGATGGAACAAACTAACACATATATTACAAAAACAAAATGGTACATAGTTTGTTTTACAAATACAAGCCCTCTGAGGGGTCAAAATGCATTAAGAGAAAAATGAAAAATACACGGAATGAAAGCAACAACAAACAAATGGTCAAACACCAAGACCAAACTCATCCTCACGAACTTCCTTGAGAAGTGCTTCGGTCACAGGATCAGCCGGACGCTCCGTGAGATTCCTGATGAGGAGATTCTGGGTCGTAACAACTGCTGTTAGTTTCCTGTGCTGGCTTTGGTCCTTTGACCTCTTCACTCCAGCTTTGATCTTCAGCTCTGATATCTCCCTCTGGGCTGCTGCCAGGGCTTCCTGCTGCTTTTTTGCACTAGCTTCCAGCTGCTCCATCTTGTCTTGAACTCTCTTGTCCTCCAGAGTACGGGCTTCGGTGATCCTGACCCACCGAGCTCGACTCTCCTTCAAATACAAGTCTGTTCTTGCTCTCTGGAACTGGGCTTCTTTGCAAGCATTCTTCAGAATTTGTTCTCCAGCTTTAGACTTTTTGATATAATCCCCAGACTTCTCAATCTTAGTCAGATGCTCCACTCTCAACTTCTCCAATCTTTCAACCTCCCTCATACCATCACTCCTCTCCCGGAGGGTCTTCTGCAAAGCCTGAGTTAACTTCTCATTTCTCTCCTTCAAGCTCTCAAAGTCCTCCAAACTGACAGTGGCAGGGGGTGGTGCTGAAGATGATTCAGGCATATCTTCTATGGTAAAGGGCATTCCAGAGAATTGAGCCCTGGCACGAGACCATTCATAATATTGTGCTGATGCCACATTGTTGCACTTCCCCAAAATGGTTACTCCTTTGGTTTGAACATTATCCCTGGCCCAGGCTGCTTGCCTAACAGTAGCCAGATTAATCTTGTTCTCACAATAAAGAGTTTCCACCAAGTCTTGTGCCTTAGGAGTGTGGACCAGTGCATAGCCCAGTTGCCTTCTGAACAGCAAAGGGTTGTAATTAATACTACCCTTAACTCCTATTAGGGGCACATTGGGAAAATGCCCACAGCTGGTGATGATATCCCTACCCTTGGTGCTTTGAGTGCACCATCTGATATCGGCTGAAGTTAGAGCAGTGAGTCTCTTAGCCCAGTTGCTCTGCTGATGAGGGTTCAAAAATGCATCTGTCCTGGGTAAATGCCTGAGAAGCCAAGTGTGAAATAATGGAGCACAACACCTCACTAATCTTCCTCTCTGCTTTTCATTCCTCTGATGCACTGAGTAATAGAGGTCCCCCAATAAAGTGGGCACTGGGTTCTTCAGAATGAAAAGATGGATTGCATGCTTGCTAATGAATCGAGGCTCATCTGCAAACAATACAATTCCATATACACTCAAGGCCAATAAAGCACAAACAGCTTTCCACTCTCCTAGAGAAGCTTTCAGGGTAGCTTGAGAGATCAAGAAATCCAGATGAAAACTAGGGATTCCAACTTTAGAAGTCATATGTTGTTCAATCAGGACAGGTTCCAGATGCAAAGCCTTTGCTACTTCTCCATTACCAGGAAAGACCATCTCAGGGTTGAAAGGGATTCCACCCCTGACAGGCAGACCAACCAATGATGAGTATTCTTCTAATAGAGGGCCTAGCTGAAAGTCCTGAAAAGTGAAACATCTCAGTGGGGGATCATAGAACTGAATGCAAGTGTGGATCAGGCTTCTCTGTGAAGGGTCCAGATCCATAACCATATCAAGTATATCCCCATAGTGTTCCCTGAACAATGGTATGTGATCTGGAGTGATCAGGGTCTGAATCCTCCTGATGTCAGCTAACTCTGGCTGGAAGAAGTGGTAGGTGATGTTGCTCTTTTTAGGTGCCATGTTGTTGAGACTGAGCAGAGACAAGTGCTGATGATGACACTGAAGAAAGGGCCACTGATTGGATGATGCAGGTGACAGCTGAAGTAGATAGCTGATAACTGATGCAGGTGCTGATGAAGATAGGTCAATACTGAAGATGGGGTCAAAACCAAAACCAAATGAAGATGGATACCCTGAAACACAAATAAGCAAATGTCAATATGATGCAATGTTTATGTATGCAAATGATATGCAAGGGTTTGTGACTAAGCTGGATCTGATCAAAACTCTGATATAGGTCCATGTCATATTCAAGAATACCAGATGGAGGTCTATAAATCCAGTAACCAAGGTAGGGGACTCAAATAAAGAGCCACATGTCCAGGGTTTTAGAATCACAAGAACTGTCCCAAAATGGAGTACTCTTAAACAAACAAAGTAACAAGGTATTCTGAGGTCAAGGTACCTGCAAACCTGTAAACAACCCAACCCCCTCACAGGTGGTGTTCTAAAACAAAGATCCTCAGACTTGGATCAGTTATGAGAAGTGTAAACACTTCTAACCCGGAGGTACAGTGTTTACCATAACCATAACAGTTCCTCCTCTAATTCACTTCAGTCTCTGAAGGTCAATACTAAAAGGTCATCCAGACTTAGCAGGCTTCCCAGATAGCCCTAGTATTGCAGGAAATCTGCAACACAGAGTTCTCAAGAAGAAACCCATATCTGAACCGTGTTTCATATTCTCGCACCAGACCGAGATGGAATGGGAAAGAATATGATTCACTCTAGCCTAGGTGTCACTCAGGTCCCAGGTATAGGACCTTAACTCTCAATGAATCACCCACCCACCAAAGCAAAACCAGATCCAGCCAGACAGCATGACAGTATGATATATGAAAAGCAATAAAGAAAGCAGTAAAACAAACTGTACATAAAGCAAAAATAAAACATATACAAACACAAATAAACACATAACACCCCAGTAAACACAAATCAAACAAGCGCTAGGAGGAACCCACAAAAAGAACCAGAAGCCCTGGTTACAGAATAAAGTTCCCCAGCAGAGTCGCCAAGTTGTCGCTCCCACCAAATGAAGCCGGGTCAAATGGGGTACAGACGCGAACGGTCGGCGAAAGGGACAATGAGAACACACAGCCGTGAACTCACTGGAGATGAATAGAGTCGCCAGCTAGGCATTTTTATCCCGGAGGAAAGGCAATGCTGCATAGACCTAGAAAGAGATGGATAAGACGGTTTGCGAACCAGAGAGACTGAGAAAGGGGGTTGGTTACAACCTGGGAAGGTATTAGCACCCAGATTGTCCGTCGTACTCGACGGGATCCGCGCTTAAAAGATTTGTGTTTTAAAGGGGTAGTGTCAGTGCAATTTGTGTACAGAAGAGCTGGAAAAGGATGTACAGGTGTCAGTGTATGAGAAGTGTGAAGTGTATAAATGTACAGTGCCAGTGTAAGAACAAGAATAAGATGCTCAAGATCATGAGGTTTAAAGAATAATGCTGGAAGGAGGGGGAATATACAGAGACTTTTGTTCGATAACTGTTAAGTTATGCCTACGTATCCTCTCGTGCAATGAGGAAATCAGAACACCGTAGTTCGACCCAAAGAGACTGAAAGATAAATTGACTTGTGAACTGCTTACTTGTCTATGCTCAAGTGTATGACCTGTCTGGCTCAGATGCTAACTGTCTTGCATTAGACGGAAGAAGCGAGCTCTCGTTTGTGAGTGAATGAGATGAGAAAAGAATCCCGAAGGAGACGATTATTGCTTGTTTTTGTGTTTTCAGTCTTTTATTGCTTTTGAAAGTTTGTCATAAGTTAATGAGCTTAAGCCTAAACCAATGGATTTAGTAAACCCATCACATCTTCCCTCTGATTAGGGGTAATGAGAATACCTTAAGTGTGAAGTCAGATTCTCACACTTAATCACCATTTGATGTAGGATTAAGATCATTATCTTACTTGTGATTATTTAGATGTTTTTGTTGTTTTTGTCTAGTGTTAAGTAATGAGGTTAAGCCATAATCAGGGATTAAACAGACTCATTACACCATCCTAATAGAAGGATAATAGATGAGAATGTTTAAGCTGAGGAAAGCTCCTCAACTTAATCCATGATTAGGGATTAAACTCATGACAAAACAAGCCTTTGATTAAGTGGTTTTTATTTAGTGGTATGCTGATGAAGTGAGTTTTATGATTTGTAAGACAACTTGAGGGGGACTTGTCCATTAACACTAGGGTTAGTCCTTCTTAACCAATTAAGGAAGAATTAGAACCCTAATGCAAGGCCCAAGTTACAAGTGTGATGTCTTGATGATTATTAGATGGATTGATTAAAGGATTTAAACACATTAAGGGTTTAACACTTAGGATTAAAGTTATACACTCCATCCTAAGATAAGGATGCAGACATAAGCTTAATCACAAAGTCTTAAAGCCTTTAGGGTTTAATCCCTGATTATGAGGTGAGAAGAGAAGACTCAAAGAGACACAAAGGTAAAACTAAGTGGGGAGACTAATCAAAACCCTAACCATTGTCATGCTTGGTTGTTCCTAAGGTTTGTGAGGTTTTCAAAAGAAGATCTTCAGAGGAACCACCAGGAAGCAGATGAAAGGATCAGGAGAAGCAAAGTAACTTGCTTCATTCAAGAAGTCAAGTCACTTGAAGAAAGAAAGTGGGAAGAAGAAGAATGAGCAAGCTCAATCTCAAACACATACAAAAATTCAGCATGGATGCAAGAGAGAGATGAGAAGAAAGTTATGAGAAGTGAAGGCAAATTCACTTCTCAAAGTTACTTACCACCTGAAAGGTTAGGAAAGAAATGCAATGCAATGCAAAATGGGATGAGATGACATAATGAGAAACAAAACCAGAAGCATATACATGATGCTAATGATGCTATGAGATGCTACAAACATGAGGCAGCACATGGGAATGATCATACAAGCTCAATGAATGCAAATGAAGCAAGTTAAGAAGCAAGGACATACATGAAAAGCTATGAAGTGCACATGACATACAACATGGCAAATACATGATGCAATGATCAAACATGCTTTCAATATGTCTTATGATGTCAAATGAATCAAATGGATGCTTGAAATGTCATGGCAAGTCATGTTATGCAAGAGAATGCAAGAGGGATGCAAATGAAAGCCCAAATTAGGGTTCATGAACCAAACATCAAACAAAAACCAAAAACAGAAGCAAACCCTAAGATAAAAAATGGAAAATGCCACTCAAAGGACCCCTAATCCTATACTAAACCAATGTCCAAAGGGGAAGTCTCAACTCCTAACCCAACTCAAGATATGAATTTTACAAGTTATTAGGGTTTTTAGGGTTCCTAGACAAAAGAAATGCCAAACAAATTGAAAATGAGGAATCAAGTCATGGCCATTTAATCTCAAAAACTACATGCTAAACACAATGCAATGCAAGAAGAATCAATGTCCAACTCTTCATAGATAGGCAGAAATGATTTTTTGAATTTAGGATCAAAATAATGCACAATAATGATTTTAATTCAAAGGAAATTTCTCAAAATGCATCAAGATCCAAAAAGAAATTTGGTTTGAAGGTTGGACAATGTTCCTAAATGTCTTAGAACATTTCATGAATTTTTTGGTAATTTTTAAATACTTAAAAGTATTTTTAATAAATTAATTTCCATTAATCAATTAAAAATAATCCTTTAAATATTTAAAAATACTTTTTTAATGATAAAAATAAAAACAAAAATATTTTTGTGTCACAAAAATTATTAAAACTCATGAGGAAAAGTTTCATAATTTTTAGACATTTTTTACTATTTTAAATAAAATATGCAAGTTAAATGAAAAGAAATGAAATAAAATATAAAATAAAAGGAAAGTCAAACAGATGGAGGGCTGGGATGAGCCCTGGATTTGAATGCGTTGACTAGCGCCAGATCTAGTGGCCAGGATTGGTTCTGAGTCAATTAACCTAATTATGAATTAATTAAACTAATAAAATGAATTAGGGCTAATCAAATGAATCTGGGCCCTTCACCTGCGCGCGAAGTCAACCGGTCAACCCAATCCAACGCACGAAATTCAAATGACACTAACTACAGGGATTAGGGCATAACAACTTTCAGGTGACCGGAGGGGAGCTCCGGTCATCTTCTCCGGTGGTATCCAAACCCTAAAACATGATTCAAGCATCTATTCCACAAATTAAACACACCTAAGTGATCCTCTAACATCCTAGGACACGAATCTATGCTCAAACACCATTTAAACATCATGAATCATGCAAATCGAAGGAAATAAAATCCACGGGCAAAATTTCAGAGGGATCATACAAACTCATTTCTCACTTATTTTTGATTCTGAAAACATCCCCATGACCAGCAAGACATGAGCAATCATATTATAACTTAAAATGCAAGCTTTGGGAGAAAGTGTTCATGTTCATACCTGAGCTGGAAAGCTTCAAAACTGAGCTTCCAGAGCCTCCTTTGCGTGCAAATGGACTTCTTTGTCTCCCCTGATGCTAATGGAAGGCTTCAAAGCTCTTGTGGATGGCTGATTTGTGAGGAACAGTTCTGGTGTAGCAGATAGCACAGTCAGGAATGGGGAGGTTTCAGGCCATTCCAATGGTGGATTCCTGCTCTTCTAGGTGTGCTTGACTTGTTGGTGAAGAAAGATGATGTGTTTGATGGCTGGATAAAGGGATTCGAAGAGTTCTGGTTTTGAGGGTGAGAAATGGCGAAGCTTAGTTCATGCTGCTTTCAGGCTTGAATCTTGTTGGTTTCTACTCAATGGAGCATGATGAGATGATTGATGAAAATGGTTTGGATGTTTGAGGTTTGTGGAGGCAGATTCGAAGAGTTTTGCAAGGTGAGGTGTTTTTGTGTATGTGATGTTGTGAAGAGTTTCAGCCTGGCTTCTTGATGTGTTTTGTTAGCAGATGGAAAGTATAAACAATTGCAAGTGGCCAGAGGATGTGACATGGCCTGTGGTGATTGGGATGTTTGCTTTTGCCAAAAGTCAACTTTTTGTGTAAGGAAAGCATGGCTTGGTTCTAGGCTAGTACAAGCATGGGGCTGGCGCAGCAAGGGTGAGGGGAAGGGCTAGCAAAGCTCAGCATCCAATGTAGCAAGTGGTAGGAAGTGTGATCATGAGTTTTGCAAGTTGGCTCATTTTGGTTCACATGTGATTTTCTCATCCCATAAGCCATGAAACATGAGCATTCTTGGTTCAATTCTGACTTTTGGAGTTTATGTGATGTTTGTACATTGGTTTGAAGTGAACTAGAAGTTACAAATGGCTTTGGTTCATGATTTTGCAAAATTCACATTTGAGGCATGTCTTGAAAATCAATGATTTTGGCCAACTTTGTCACACCATAACTTTTGATCCAAGAAGAATTTGATCATGTTCTTGTACTTTTTGAAAAGGGAAAGATGTATTCTACAAATTTCATGACCAAAGTTTTTCCATTTGAAGCATTTTTGGATCAAGAATCAAGGCTTGAAAAAATGACCTAAAATGACACATTCTTGGAAAAAGTCAACTATGCCCAAAAAGTCAACATTTGCAAAAACTCCAAATTCTTGATTTTTGTGAACTTCAACCTTCTTCCATGATCAAATAAAGACCATATAGACTCAAAATGATGAAGATCACCCATTGGTTGGGTCATTGGGGGCCTCAGATGCCCTGATTTTGCACTGACTTGTCTGAAAAGTCAACCCTTGATCAGATGACTTCCCCATGGAATTTCTTCATGAAAATTGATATGCATACTCCCTATACCATATAGAGACCAATAGAAACAAGAATGACCAAAAAATTTGGAGCTATGGCCTCTGAAACCAAAACCCTAATTTTAGGTCAACTGTGCAGTCAAACCTGGCTCCGCATCCATTCCAAACCCAGTTCTTGTGATTCTTTTGAAATCTTGACTTTGAGAGGATGTAATATGATATAAGAACACATGTGGATTCCTTTGAAGTGATTGGTGATCTTTGGAGTGGCTCAAAAAGCTCTTGGATTGCTCAGATCACAAACCCTAGGTGCAGATGACTTAGAATCTATGCAGTGATTCAAAAATGCAATATGAGATGATATGATTGTGTTTATGCATATGAAATGATCACAAGCCATAGTGTGAATGGGTGAGGGCAAATTTGGGGTGTTTACATACAGAAAGCAATAAATAAAGCAATAAACAATAAGCACAAATAGCACATAACACCCCCATAAACACAAGTCAAACAAGCGCTAGGAGAAACCCACAAAAAGAACAAGAAGCCCTGGTTGCAAGATAAGCTCCCCAGCAGAGTCGCCAATTTGTCGCTCCCACAAAAAGACACCGGGTTAGATAGGATACAGACGCGAACGGTCGGCAAAGAGAGAGAATGAAATGTGAATGAATAGAGTCACCAGCTAGGGCTTTTTTATCCCGAAGGAAAGGTAATGCTGCATAAACCTAGAAAGATGGATAAGACGGTTGCGAACCAGAGAAACTGAGAAAGGGGGTTGGTTACGACCTGGGAAGGTATTAGCACCCAGATTGTCCATCGTACTCGACGGGATCCATGCTTAAAAGATTGTGTTTAAAGGGGTAGGTGTATGTGCTATCTGTGTGCAAAAGCTGAGAATGAATGTACAAGTGTTAGTGCAAAAGGTGAATGTTCAGGAACTGAGGCTTAAAAGAGAATGCTGAAAGAGGGGGAAGACAAAGAGACTTTTGTTCGATAACTGTTAAGTTATGCCTACGTATCCTCACGTGCAATGAGGAAGTCAAAACACCATAGTTCGACTCAAAGAGACTGGAAATAAATTGTCTGTGAACTGCTTACTTGTCTATTCTCAAGTGTATGACTCGTCTGGCTCGGGTGCTAACTGTCTTGCATTAGACGGAAGAAGCAAGTTCTCGCTTATGAATGAGTGTGATGAGAAAAGAATCCCGAAGGAGATGATTATTTTTTGTTTTTGTGTTTTCAGTTTTGTTATTGTTTTGGTTTTTTGCTTAAGTTAATGAGCTTAAGCCTAAATCAAGGGCTTGTAAACTCATTATATCCTCCCTGATTAGGGATAATGAGCCTACTTAAGTATGAGATAAGCATCTCAACTTAATTGCCATGATGATGTAGGATTAAGATCATTGACTTACTTGTGATTAATTAGATGTTTTTAGGTTTTTGTTTAGTGTTAAGTAATGAGTTTAATCTCTAATCACATATTAGTGAACTCATTACACCATCCTAATAGAAGGATAATAGATGAGAACACTTAAGTTGAGGAAGATACCTCAACTTAATCCATAGTTAGGGATTAAATTCATTATATAACAAAGCCTTTATTAAGTGGATTTTAATTAAGGGATGAGTTTAAGAAATGAGTTTTATGGTTTGTAAGACAACTTGAGGGGGACTTGTCCATTAAACACTAGGGTTAGTCCTTCTTAACCATAAAGGAATAATTAGAACCCTAATGTAAGGCCCAAGTTACAAGATGAAGTCTTAGTGATTATTAAGATGATTTGATTAAGAGGTTTAAACAAATTAAAGGTTTAACACTTCGGATTAAAGTTATACACTCCATCCTAATAGAAGGATACAAGCAATAACCCTAATTCCAAAGTCCTAAAACTTTAAGAGTTTAGTCTCTGATTATTGAGATGAGAAGAGAGACTCAAGGAGACTCAAAGGTAAAAGCTAGGGGGGACTAATCACAACCCTAATTATTATCATGCTTGGATGTTCCTATGGTTTGTAAGGCTTGATAAAGATCTTCAAGGAAGCTACCAATGGAAGAAGCAGATGAAAGGAGGAAGAGGCAGAAGAATAAGTTACTTACTTCAATGGAGAAGATAAGTAACTTAAAGAAAGAAAGTAAGAGATAGAACACAAGTGAACAAGTTCACTTTAAGAACCATCAAGATGCATATGAAAGAGATGAAAAGAAGTGAGAAGTGAAGGCAAATCAACTTCTCAAAGTAACTTACCACTAGAAAATGTTAGCATGAATGCATAAGGTACAAAGCATAAGAAAATGAAATGAAATGAGATGTAATGAGTTGAAATGACCAAAGTCAGAAGTGTTTATGCAATGTTAATGTCATGTGAGATGATGCAAAGGTATACAAAGTGCATGTGTATGATCATACAAAGATGAGATGCAAATGGAAACATGCTTTGAAGCTTGAAAACACATGAAAGTTGATGAAATGAAATGAATGCAAATCATGGCAAATGAATGAAGAAATGATCAAGCATGGTTCTAACATGTCCTAAGATGTCTAAGATGACATATGAATGCAAGAAATGTCATGGAAAGTTCATGTATTGATGCATATGCAAGATGAATGCAAGTGAACATGAAAAATTAGTGTTTTATGGAAAAACAAGATGCAAATGAACAAAACAGAAGCATATGACATGATAAAAATTTGCAATCAAGCTCAAACAAACCATAATCCCATATTAGGTCACACCCCAAAGGAGAAGGTCAGAAGCCTAACCAATCAAAAGTTATGAATTTCCTAAGTTTTCTAGGGTTTTTGGGTGGTTCAAGGGGAAAAATGCAAATCAAACTGAAAATGCAAGACAGTACAAAAAGAATCATCTTCAAACTCTTCTTGGTTAGGCAGAAATGATTTTTTAAAGTTAGGGTTCAAAAAATGAAATTTAATGACCCTTAATTCAAAGAAAATTCACAAACTATGATCAAACCTAAAAAGAAATTTGTTTGAAGAGTTTGAAAATGTTTCTAAATGCAATGGGATGATTCATGATTTTTTTTTTTGTGATTTTTAGAAACCTAAATGTATTTTTAATTAATTAAAAGACTTTAATTAATAAAAAATAACATTTAAATATTTTTAAAATACTTTTTATATGCAAAAAATAAAATAAAAATCATTTTCAGGTTAAGAAAAATATTTAAAATAGAAATGCAAAGTTTCATATTTTTTGAAAGTGTTTTGGTATTTTTAATAAATTATGCAAAAGAAATGGATAAAAATGAATTAAAATGGAAGGTATGCGCATCTGATGGCCCAGATTCAAACTCAGGGGATGGGGGTTGACTGGCGCGTGATCCAAAGGCTGGGATTTGTCATGACTAAATAAAATTAATTAATTTAATTAATTGGATTAGGGTTTAAGTGAGAGGATGCTGACCATCCACATACGCGGGAAACAACATCTAACGACCTAAATTCAAATTGGGGAATTAATCACAGATTAGGGTTTAATGACTTTCAGGTGGCCGGAGAAGACCTCCGGTCATCTTCTCCGGCAGCTCACTCTTCCTATCTCTCTCAAAACGCCATGAAATCAACTCAAACTCTCCAGAATCACTCCCCAAACATCAATAAACAAGAATCAGCCATCAAAAACAATTTATCATTCACCAAAAACAAGATTCGAAGAAAATCGTAAAACTGAACAAAACTTTCAGAAGTTCAATACATGCTTAATGCTCAACCATTTTCAAAAGTAAACATATCACAATGATCAGCACATCATGTAGAATCAATTTGTAACTCAAAAAACAAGTTCTGGAAAAAATGTTCTTGAGGTTACCTGAGGTTGAGCTTTCAGTTCTTGAGCTTTCTGGGCCTCTCCTTTGTGCAATCCAGTCCCCTTTGACTTCCTGAGACTATTGGAAAGCTTGAATGAAGCTTAGAGTGGCTGGTTTGTGAGTTTCAGTTCTGAGGTTGCAAAAATCGTGTTTGAGTTTGGGGATGTTTCGGGCTATGGTGATGGGTGGGAAATGATCTTGGGGGTGATGCTGAGTTGATTGGTGAAAAAATATTTGAAGTTTGATGGCTGGTTTTGCAGATTCGAAGAGAGGAAGGTTTTTTGATGATTTTGTGAATCCTGACTTGTGGGAGGTTCTGAGCTTGTGTGTGGTTTGTTTTGGATTGCTTGATATTAGTATAAACAATTGTGATTGGTTCAGAGAGTTGTTGTGGCTCAGCTTGATTGGTATGGGAGCTTTTGCAAAAGTCAAGATTTTGTACTTTGAGGTATGGGCATGGTGCATGCCTTCTTTCTTGGGGTGTCTAGCCTCTGCTGACTTTGTGGATGGCCATGGGATCATTTTTATGCAGCTGGATCACTTGGATGAAGAGATACCATAGGTTTTGTAAATTTCCAACTTTGAAGATTTTGTGAAAATGACTTAATGAAACTTGTGATGCAAGGCACAATTCTGGTCCAAATGCATTGCACTATGTTTGTATGGTGTTTAGAAGTCAATTAGAGGTCACTTGAATGCTTGAAACTTGATTTTGCAAAAAATCCTCTTTGGCATGAACTTGAAAATTATGTGATTTTTGCCAACTTTGAAAGGCCATATCTTGAGTTCTAGGATGAATCAAGACATGTTATTGTACTTTTTGAAAAGGGAAAGACCTAATCTACAACTTTCATGACCAAGAATTTTTCATTTGAAGCATTTTTGGTTGAGAAAGAGGAGGTTGAAAAACTTTCCCAAAATGGAAAGTTTCCACTACAAGTCATTTCCATTTTTGGCAAGTTTGCAAATGGCTCAAAATTCTTCAATCTTGTGAAATTATAACCTCTTCTAAGATCAAATAAATATCATTGGACTTCAATTTGATGAAAATACCCCTTTGGTTCCATTGTTGGGGCCTCAAATGCCCTGATTTTTACTTAACTTGCTCAGGAAGTTACCCAGTGAACAAATGACTTCCACAATGAATTTCTTCTTCAAAATTGGTACACATGATCCTTATAACATCTTAAGAACATTATAAACAAGAATGGCCCAAAAATTTGGAGTTAAGGCCTCTGAAACCAAAACCCTAATTTTGGTCATCTGTGCAGTGAAAACCCTAGCTCTGCTTCCATGCCTGGGCCAGTTCTTGTGATTTCTTGACTTCCATGAATCTTGAGGAGTATAATATGATGATAGAACACACATGGACCCTCTTGGAAAGCTTTAAGGCCTTTGGGATGGCTCAGGTGGAATCTTGGATTGCTCAGATCACAAACCCTAGATGCAGATGAACTTGAACTATGCAGATGAAACAAATATGCAATATGAGGTGTTATTCTTATGCTTATGCAAAAATGAAAGATCACAAGCCATGGCGTGATAAAGAGTGAGGGCAAATTTGGGGTGTTTACAGTGACCGACCTCATTTGTAGGGTAATTACTTCGTAAATTACTCGGTGATTGCTTAACATAGACCTAAATGTGTCCTGAATTCAGAATAAAAATCTAATTGGATACTTGCACTTTCATGGACCAGACCTCTTATTGGTCGCGTAATCCCAAAGTGATTGATCATATTGCATTAAGAATCAAGACTTATGAATATTTGATGCGTAGGTGCTTTGAGTATCTCAATCGCCTTTCAAATTTCATTGAATTTGATTCGGTTTTCCTTGATCAATCGCTATAGTGTAAGATACTAAGTAGATCCGGTTGCCTTTCGATTTTGGTTACTTTTTCGGTTTTGGTTGATTAAGTTCACCATACCATTATTGTGTAAATATTATTATACTATTACTACTATTAATATTTTAGATTCTTGCACTTTAATTTTCTTTTGCTACTAACATTTAATTTCTTGCACCTTTATTGCTTTTATTTTATTATGCTTTATTATGCTTTATTCATCCATTATCATGTTTATATTTCTTGATCTTATTTTTGTTATGTTGATTTTCCTTTTTTCCATTTGGACACAAAAATATTAATAAAGGATTAAATCTCTAAAAAACTTGTGACTTTAATCTTTGGACTATTGGTTACTATCCTTGGCATTGGAATGGAGTTTTGGACTTAGATTTTAGGACACCTCACCTTTGCTTTGATCTTCATGAAGTTGGTACTTGCCTTTATTTGGCCATTTGCTAGCTCGTAAGGATGGAACTCTTATGCTTATAATTAGAAGTATCATCAAGTTTCGTTAGATCTTTCTTCCTTTATCTCCTTATTTTCTTTTCTAGGATAGTCTCTTCATCTCCACCCCTTCTTTAATTTTCAAAATCTCCCTTCTTTTTCAAAGGATTCTTGTTTTCCAAAATCATCACTTCTTTAATAAATAAAACCTTGACTTTTGTCAAGTGGATTTTACTATTTTTCTTTTCTTTTAAAAACCAATGAATTTAATCATTTTGACCTTAATTCAAAAAATAAAAAGAACCAAACTCATTCAAGTTATTTTGTGCCTTTTTGTGCACTTTTGTTTGTTTTCTTTAAAAAGTGTCGATTATGAGTCATTATTCTTTAGTAGGGTGCAAATCTTTCAATCTCCATGGTTGTAGTTTGATGGAATTGAGTCTCTTGTCATTTGTGGGGGTTTAGTGGCATACTCGTTGATTTTATCCGAGTTGGCACCCTCCCCATAATGATTTATGAGTCTGTGCCCTTATTCTCATGGTAGATTTGTTTGGCTATCCACATGAAGATGACAAATTATCTTCACTTAATAAAATTAATCATAACCAACCTGTAACACCCTAATTTTTTCCCTAAGATTTTTTCGCATTTCATCTACATCTTACATACAAACAAGATCACCATGGTTTCTCATTTCTTCTCGGGTGTAGGTTTATGCCTCTAAGGGGATCGCCATTGTTATTGTTTTTTATTTTCTTTGTATTTGTTTATGTTTGTTAATCACTAACCAAAATACCAAAAATATGTTTTAGTCCGCTTCATTTTCACTGTGTTTTTAGGAGTTGCAGGGTTTTCAAAGCGTGGCAATGAGTTCACTATAGATGCGGTTGTTTAGTTATGATCTCATTCAAATGGTAGTTTGATCTAATCTTGGTCAAACTATTAGGAGATTGCTTCAACTACAAGTTATTTGTGTCGGTGGTTATTTCTCAGGCAGTGTGTGTTCAATGTTAAGTTGTGTTGTGTGCAAAAATTCTTTGGTTTATTGAATTGTGATTCATGATAAGTTTGGTCTATTTTGTCTTGACTGAGTGTTGCACCCCAAAATTTTCCCTCACAATACAAGACTTTGTGTGCTAAGAAGGTTCACAAGGTTCACAAGGTTCACAATACTTACAAGACCTTTCATGAGGTTCATGAAGTCTACAAAACACTTTATGAGGTTCACAAGGGTCACAAGACCTTCCATGAGGTTCACAAGGGTCACAAAACACTTTATGAGGTTCACAAGGTTCACAAGACATTTTATGATGGTTCACAAGGTTCACAAAGTTCATAAATAGTCAGAAGAGTTGACAATTCCCTCAGACAATGCACCTCCTAAGCAGTGCATCCAAAACTAGGGTTTTGACTTTAATCAGGCTAAATGAACTTCCAAGACTTCAAGTGAGCTTCATAACATCTTATATGTGTGTAAGAACCCCCATGACAAGTTTCAAGACTTTTCTCAAAAGTTTGCTCAGTCAGATGATCAGATAAGTCAAAACCGGTCAAAGCAATTAAAAAGTCAAACTGAGGTCAACTGTGGTCAAACCAAAGTCAAACTTCATGATTTTTTGTCAACATCAAGTATATGAATTAAAATTCATCATTTGATCAAGGTTTGATCATGATTCATCAAGGAGATTTCAGATCATCAAGAATCAGGAGTTTCTAAATTAGGGTTTCCTTAGTAAAAGTCAACTGAACTTTGACCAGCCATAACTTTCACCTGCTTCATCACCAAGTCTCCATCCAAAGCTCATTTTGAAGGAAATTGAATTCTCTACAACTTTGTGTCTCACAAGCCAAGCCCAAAAATGCTTCATTTGGAAGGTATGAGCTAAGACATTATAGGTCCTTTTGAAAGTCAACAAAAAGTCAACAACTTCAAAAGGGCATAACTTGAGAATGGTAAGTGATATGGACATGAAACCAGTGGGGTTGGTTAGAGGACTCTTAAAGCTTTCCAAAATGTCCAAGAACACCCTCATAGCATTAAAATTGAAGGGTGTGTGCCCTTGCAAAGTTGGGAAATTTTTGGTTGGTTTATGAAGAAAATGGAGGTTTAAAACCAATTTTTTCTAAATGGGCTTGCCATATGATGATCCAATCCACACCAAGACCTCATGCACGACCCAAGTCTCTAAAAATCAGATTTTTTATCATTTTTATTTTATTTATTTTGATTTAATTCATTTAAAATCATTTTAAATTAAAATAAAATATAAAAGTCAAAGATTTAAAAGGGATTGAGCTTCTAGAAATTCATAAAAGTGATTGGTATCAAAGTGGTAAGAGAATCATGATGATTGGATTGAAATAGAAGGTGTTCATACAAGAATATTTGAATTTTAAAGCCTTATCTTTTTGAATCTTTTCTAATCAATTTTTTCACACAATGATCAATCTTTTCTGACCTAATCCATTGCACTATAAGTACATAACTTAAACCTAATGAGAGAACACGAAATCCAGCCTCCCAAGAGTAAGTTCATATTTTCAAAAACCTCTCCAAAACTCAAAATCGGATTTTCCAATTCAGGCATCTTTGAACTAATTTGAAGGTGGAGACATGTTTCTGAGACATCATTGAATCATTCCCAATGAATATTTGCATACAAAACCTCTCATATAGCATAAACCGAATGCACTTTGTTCTTAATATTTTTGTTTTCGATTTCTTATACTTAAGCATTATTAATGAATTTTGATGGTATTTCCTGGTCTGTGATGAGTTTTAGGTTGTGTCTGGGCAAATCGATTGAAGTTTTGATGCCTAGGATGAATTTCACCATTATTAGGGTTTCGGACCTCATTTAGGGTTTTATCATTTGGCCCATGTAAATGAGTTCTAAGGACATGAATATGTTGTGTATGACATCAGGAATTCATTAACACTGTTAATTTCACGAAATTGTATTGTTTGGTTGGAGTTTGACATTCGCAGGTTTTCCTATGAATGAAAATTCGCAGGAAAGTTCGTGGGAAGATTCGCAGCAAATTGCGCAAGTCCAGAGGTAGAAGAAGAACTCAGGCGCGCGAAAACAGAATTCAAATAACAGGCTTATTTTATTATGTATTGGTTCTGTTATATGTCACCAACGAGCGCGTAGCTCAGTTGGTTTTGCACGCAGACGATGAAGCTAAGGACCAGGGTTCGATCCCTTGGTCGTTCTCTTTTTATGCAAAAATTCATTTATTAAACAGGTTTTATATATTATTGCAATGGGTCATTCACAAGCACGCTGCATGAGCAACCCAGTTGGTTGAAGACTGGTGGTGTATGCTAGGAGACCTGGGTTCGACCCCAGGCTCAAGCAGGTGAGTTTTTACCAATTTTTTTTGTTTTTCTTAATCTAATTATTTTCTAATTCTTTTTATTTTCTTTAATTTTAATTAAGTATTATAATGAATTAATAAAAATAATATAAATGAAATAAAATTGTATATGTTTGAAATTAATATTCTATTTTATTTATATGTCCATATTATTATAGCTTATTTTTATAATGGAATTAATATTGTATATTAAATTAAAAAACCTAATATTTTATATATAAAACCCTAATTCTTTTCAAAACCCTAATTAATCTTAATAATTTTCAAAACCCTAATTTTTTTTTCTTCTATTTATTTAATGCTATTATTTGTATATATTATATTCATAATTTAATTAAAATCCTTAATTTAATTTTTATTAATGTATAAATTTTTTGTATGTAAACATGTTTAAAAATTAAAATTCTTAATATGATAATATGACATAATTTGTTTAGGATTTAATTTTGCATGAAAATAATTTTTATTATATGTTTAAAAATATGTTAAAAATTGCTAATTTAATTTTTGTAATCATAATTTTATTTTCATAATGTTCTCATAATTAATTTAATTTTTATAATTTGCATATAACTTAAAACTCTATAATAATTCTTATAATTGTCAATATTTTCTTATTAACTTTAAATAATTGTTTATAAAAATTTGATCTCTTCTTTAAATTATTATAATATTTTTGCTTATTTCATTATTATTATTATTAATTATGTTTATTACTAACCCCATTTAATTTAGTATTATTTTTATTATTTCTATTATTTTCACTAACCCAATTATAATTATTTATTTATTTTACTTATGCTATTTAAATTGCTTTATTATTATTATTGTAATTGCTCCTTGGTGTAATATTTATTTATAATGTTTATTATTTATATTTTACGCTACGGTTAGTAAATAGGGAGTGTAAATATACTTGTAATTTAAAATTAATTTAGCTCATTAAATTTAAAAGATAAATATCAAATTGAACACTCACACACGTAAGTCGATCTTTGATCGCCATCTCACTTCCTTAGGGATACCTCTCATGTTGCCTAATCAAAAAGGTCAAGTGGGGTGTATAAAGCAAAAGTCCCTCAAAATAAAGTCATCTAGTCCCTTGACAAATAAAAGATCAAGTCCCTTTCGAATGTTGCCTTCGTAATGATCTTGTCCCTTTCGAATAAAGATGATAGTCCCTTCAAGATTGCTTATACACCCCACAGTTGCCTAAATAAACAGATGTCCCTTTACTTGTCCCACACATCCAAGGTAATGACTACCTATTCCTTAATAATAGGGATAGTCTTACCATTTAAAGGATCCAAGAACAGAAAAGACTTAAACTTAGGGTAGGTTCCTCATAGTTACTTGCTCACTCTTCAAAACTTTTCAAACACTTCACACTTTCAAACAAATTTTCAAAACAAAGGTTTATACGCATCCGTACATGGGTCATTATAAACACTTAAGAAAATTTCTATTCACACACTTCACATTTTCAAAAAAAAAGACATTTTAAAGTGAGCTAAGTAACTAAGAGCCCATGGATAACCATGGATGTAAAGGGTGCTAACACCTTCCCTTTACATAACCTACCCCCCGGACCCAAAAATCTTTTAAAAGGTCTTTCCTGTTCTTTTATGCCTTTCCTTTGGATAAAATAAAAGTCGGTGGCGACTCTTGCTATCCGCAACATAACTAAAGTCAGTTCTCCCACCGTGTTACAGAACTGGCGACTCTGCTGGGGATTTAATTAAAGAGGGGTACCCTTAGGAATTAGATCACTTAAATTGTTTGCCTTGTTTGCTTTATACTTATTTGTTGTGCTCTTATGTGTGAAAGATCCTAACCCGTATCTAGTGTACCTTAGGTAAATGGCAATAGACCAAGGAAACTGTACGGCGTATACCGATATGGTTGATCTGGTGGCCATAGTTAGTGTGACTTCTTGGTTGGTGCTTATGTTCCTTAAGTCAAGTTGAGGATAATATGAGGCTGCCATATGTTGTCAATGCACTAACTAACTTTTAGAACCCTAGTTATCCCATCTTGGCCTTTAGAAAAGTAGTGAGATAACCGGCTTTGGAGCAGACTGAAGTTGGTTGATACTCGATACTACGCTCATTGAGATTCTAAAATTGGAGGGTTTTGGTTGGCAAGTAAGTTGCCTACTAAACAACCACCCTTGTGAAGGATCAATGATATTGAGATCCCTTAGAACCTGGTTACTTTGTAGGACAGGATGAACCAACTAACTTCAGGGGAGGGTACTTACCTTTAAACCTCATGCAAGCCTTCAAACCTAGGGCTATTGTGTGACTTGTTTGTGTGTGCCACATGTTTGTGATTGAGCATAACATCATGACATCATCATGCATCATAAGCATAGCATTTTCACTAACCATTTCAAGGACCAAAAGATTTATCTTTGTTCTTTGTTGCAGGTCATGGCTTCTGCTCGTAGAAACACCATCAGGATCAACTTTGTGGGCATACCTGCTAAGCTTAAAGAGTTGGTTTCTCAAGTGTCTGATCATTCCCAGTTCATCAAGAGACATGGTCACCTACTGGATCTAGTCACTTCAGGGTTCAATGAAGACATGATGAGTGTCCTATTTCAGTTCTTTGATCCTAAGCACCATTGCTTCACATTCCCTGACTATCAGCTGGTTCCTACAATGGAAGAGTTCTCTAAACTTCTGGGTATACCTGTTCTTGATCAAAGACCCTTCACAGGCTTGGAGAAGGAACTTAAACCAGAGGTTATTGCTGCAGTTCTACATCTGAAGAAGTCTGACATTGTTCTAGAAACGAGAAGCGGAGTTAAAGGTATTCTTGCTAAGGTGCTAATGGATAAGGCTCAAGTGTTCTTGAAGGCCATGAGCTATGATGCTTTTGAGGAAATCTTAGCCTTGCTAATTTATGGCTTAGTATTGTTCCCCGATCCAGATCAGTTCATAGACGTTCATGCCATCAACATATTCCTGAGTCACAATCCAGTGCCTACCCTACTTGGAGACATCCTACATTCTCTTCACACCCATACTACAAGGGCAAGAGGAACTTTGATGTGCTGCATACCTTTGCTTTCTAGGTGGTTTATTTCTCACCTTCCCTGTTCAGTAATGAAGAATGAGCAAGGGTTCAGGTGGTCCAAAAGGATCATGTCACTCTCGCATTCAGATATCCATTGGTGCTCTAGATCTATGGAGAATGTCACTATTATTGACCGTTGTGGGGAGTTTCCTAATGTGCCACTTCTAGGCATAAGAGGAGGAATCATCTACAACCCCTCTCTAGCTTTACGATAGTTTGGTTACGCTCGGAGTGATGGTCCACATGACATGTTGATTCAGGGCATTGTGTTTGACTACGACAATGATCTTCAAGGTTACCGTCAGAGATTCATACGAGCATGGAGAAAAGTAAACAAAGTGGACAGCAAGACTCTAGAGCCTAAGTACACTATTCCTATGGAGGCTTATCTCAGATGGGTGCGATCTCGTGCTCAGACTCTCATGATGCCATATCCTGCTATCCTGCCAGTTACCATGGAACCTGTTGCTGAAGGAGATACTGCTTATACTATCCTTCACCTAGACATGCCTACTGACATGGAAGATTTACATAAATCTTGGATCCAGTTGAAGGAGCAAAGGGATACTTTCGAGGCTCATTACAAAGCAAGCCAAGAAAGAATCCTAGAACTAACAAAGCAACTTCACGAGGAACGGAATCTCAACTCATACCTCAACACAAAAAGGAAACGTCCATGGGAGACTTAAAACCCCGTCTTTTGTAAGCCCAAGGGGCAAACAAGTTTATTGATTACTAATAAAAGTTTACTTTCTTAATTGTTTAAGCAAATTTAAATCCTGCGGTCCTTGAAAAACGTTGCATATGCATTTACATACCATATCATTGCATCACAGGTTTCTTGTGCATAGGTTTCTTATCTTCTCGCTGTTTATTTCAGCAATGGCTCTTGAACAAACCGTCAAAGATCTTCAGGCTCAGAATGCACAATTCCAAGAGTTGATTCTGAACTTGTCCAAGGGACAAGATGAGTTGAAGACACTGCTGGCTAAGAAGAAGAATCCTGAAGACAACAAGGATGATCAGCTGAAACAACTACAAGCTGAGATGACAGGAATGAGGATCCAGATGAATGACCAGGTGGCTCTTATTCAAAGTTTAGCCCAGGGGCAAGAAGAGTTAAGAACCTTTGTCCACAAACTTCAAAGTAATGGAGTCAGGAATCTAATTGTCAATCAACCTCCGTTAAAACAAGCTGATTTGGTTGAAAGGAAGATGAGGATAAAAAAAGGTAAGAAACCAGTTACCACTGATTGTTCTTCAGTTAAAGAAAAAATACATGGTAAGGTTAATCCACCTCAACACAAGGGATGTAGAAGACAGTTTATCAAATTCAGCACTCCAATGTCACAAGTTCTGCAATGCTTGTTGGAGATGAAACTAATTTCCTTGAAAAATTCTCCTCAAAATCCTAAAACTTCTTCTCCTTGCTATAATCCCAAGGCAAGGTGTGGGTATCACTCCAACTGTATTGGACATGATACTAATAGTTGTTGGACATTGAAGAAAAAGATCCAAGACCTGATTGACGAAGGAATCCTAGAGGTTACTCCAGAAGGTCAAGTTGAATTCTACTATCACCCATCAAACACCGAAGCTGCAAGACAAGTTGCCCAGTGTAGCAAGAAAGGAAGCCTACCTATTCCTGTTGAGATATGGGGCACCTTGGGACATCCAAGTGGTAAATTTGATTTCATGGTGAAGTATACTGCTCCTCAAAGTTCACAGATTGCAATTGAGGACATTCAACCAACTGGATGGGACAACATTTGAATTTTCATTTGTAATTTCTTTTATTTGTTTGAACACTTACTATTATGTTAAACTTTTGTTTTCATTAATGCATTGCATATGTTTGTCTTGAATTAATCCATTCGTTCCACTATATTTTGAATTATGCTTCTTATTTCTATCTTGTGATATTTAACTCCTGATAAAGCTATAAGCCTGTAAAGGGAGGATGACGAAAACAATACCATAATCTTATGCAGTATGCTTTTGAACAGACTATGCTGACGATGTACAGGCATTGTTTCAATTCCTAAACAATGGAGATATAAGGAAGTTAATCCCTAGTCAATCCTTTTGAGCCTATGAAGTAGGAGTTTTTATTCTCGCACAAATTAAAACCCTTATTCATAACCTGGGGCAGGGTAGTTACTCGGTTAACTCAATTATGCCAATTGTTTGTGTTGTACACAACTAATGATGGTTCTCTGTAATCATTAAACCTGACAGTCAATATCCAGCAAAAGAAAACCTCACTAAGTCAAAACCTATGAAGGAGACTTAGTAAAAAAATTAAGACATCCCGCTGACTGTAACCTTGAAATAAACAGTTCAGGCAAAAAGAAGGGATAACAAAGTCAAAAGAAAAAAAGAGGTCACTATGAATCCTCAACAAAGAAAGATGACTGAATGTTCAAATAAATTTTTGGTTTCTGAACCATCACAAATGTAAGTGTTACAATTCCAAAATACTTTGGAACCTCAATGCATAAGTTAACTGAGTATAGGACTGAAGAACATCATGGAGATTGGGTTGGGTACAAATAAAATTTGAGCCTTTATCCTTTGTTTCTTAAATCGTGAACCAGGCCACGTTACAACCCTTTAAAAGTCCTAACTGAAGCATGGTTAGTTCGAAAGCGTACTGCTACAAAAAGGTATCCTGACTCCTTTAGGGCTTATTATAAAACTTGAGTTAATATCACAGTTTTCTTTAAAAAAAAAAATTTCTTTTTCAAAAACTTCAAGACAGACATAAGCATTGCATTTTTTAATATATTTGTTTGCATATACCTGAGTGTTTGACAAATGGAGAAACTTACAGGATGAATGTTCAATGAATCAAAGTCTTTCTGATAAACAAAGTTGCTTCCTGGATCAAAGCCCATGTATACAAAGGGGTGTAGTCATTATCTCCCAATCAAGGGGGCAGGTCATGATACTGCCTAACTCATTTGGGGCAATCAGGACAAAATTCAACTATGTTTAAGCAGCCAGAGGCAGATCTCCTCATCTATTTGAAGTGCCAAGGGTAACATTACAGAATTCATAATGCCAGGGGCATGGTCATTGTTTCCTAATCAAGGGGGCATACCAAGTTACTGTTCAAATCATTCGAGGCAATCAGTTCCAGATCCAACAGTGCTTAATAGCCAGGGGCAGCTCTTCTCATATATTTGAATTACCAAGAGTAACACTGCAAAGTTCATGATGTCAAGGGCATATTATTATGGGGCATTCTGCTTAGTTCTGCTGAGGTAACTACATTCAGATACTTCCCTTTTGGGACAATTCATCCTCAACCAAGGGGCAATGCTTTCTTTTCAAATCTAGTAGCCGGAGCGTATATGGTCCATTACAATTTGAAGACACATTCCTCTCGTTATATTACCTTGATTTGGAGTTCTCAGCAGAAGTCATTGTGGGAATTAATTGTCTACGCCGGTAGTATCAGATGGTGTCAGTATCATGTCTTCAGATCCAGCTATGAGGATTTCTGGGAAGGTATTCAGGAAAGTTAAAAATTTCAGGAGCTCTAAATCCAATTGGTTATACACTCTCGAAGTTGAAATGATTCTGTTTTCAAGTTCAGCTTTACTTTTCCCTCTGAATCCAGATTTACTTTTACCCTATTTACATAAACGAAACGTCCATTGGTTGTGTTTGAATGTATGTATGCTTTTGAATATGATTGATGTTTACCAGAAATGCATGTATGCTTAATATGATTGATGTAATAGTATTTACTAAGGACGAACGAGGGAAGGATTTCAACAAAGCTTCGCCGGTTCATCTTTACAAGACAGTTACAAACCCTCAGTAGGACAAATCCATCTTCATATAGTCATATCTCCCCTGGAATTTATATCCATCTCTTTTATCCTCATACGGATATTCGGGAATTTACTTTCCAATAGGAGTGCGACGAACGAATACGGGAGGTTATGTATACCTTGCTATCCCCAGCAGACGGAAGGTTATGTATACCCTACTATCAAACGAAGACGGGAGGTTATGTATACCTTGCTATCCCCAGCAGACGGGAGGTTATGTATAATATATTATCAAACAAGACGGGAACAAGTTCCTCATATTCTTCAAGCAACGAATTGGGATTTATTTTCCCTGGTCAGCAGTTGTTATACGAAGATATCCAGACGCTTCAGGCAGCATCATATCATACATACATCATTTACATCATACCATACATATACATAGATACATCATACATTACTTAAGTGCATCATATTATACATGCATACATAATGCATAAACTAATATTACCATGCAAAATGCTACCTTGTTTTCAGGTAAATTCTCCAGCAAACAGACTTCATCAACAACTTGTGACTATTGGGCCGTTGTTTATCTTCCCAAAGGTTACCATTCCCTCAGGACGTTGTTATCCTCCTGAAAGCATATTATTACCTCAGAACGTTGGTTATCCTTCTGAAAGCATATCATTCCCTCAGGACGTTGTTATCCTCCTGAAAGCATATCATTCCCTCAGGACGTTGTTATCCTCCTGAAGGCATATTATCTTCCTCAGGATGTTGTTTATACTCTTGAAAGCATATTATTACCTTGGGCCATTGTTATCTTCCCAAAGGTTATCACTTCCTCAGGATGTTGTTTATCTTCCTGAAAGCTATCACCCCTACCTCAGGACGTTGTTATCCTCCTGAAAGCATACCATTCCCTCAGGACGTTGTTATCCTCCTGAAAGCATATTATTTCCTCAGAACGTTGTTTATCTTTCTGAAAGCATATCATTACCTCGGGACGTTGTTTATCCTCCTGAAAGCTATTACCACTACCTCGGGACGTTGTTTATCCTCCTAAAAGCATATCATTTCCTCAGGACGTTGTTATCCTCCTGAAAGCATATTATTACCTCAGAACGTTGGTTATCCTTCTGAAAGCATATCATTCCCTCAGGACATTGTTATCCTCCTGAAAGCATATTATTTCCTCAGAACGTTGTTTATCTTTCTGAAAGCATATCATTACCTCGGGACGTTGTTTATCCTCCTGAAAGCTATTACCACTACCTCGGGACGTTGTTTATCCTCCTGAAAGCATATCATTTCCTCAGGACGTTGTTTATCTTCCTAAAAGCTATCATCACTACCTCAGGACGTTGTTATCCTCCTGAAAGCTATCATTCCCTCAGGACGTTGTTTATCCTCCTGAAAGCATATTACTACTTTGGGCCGTTGTTTATCTTCCCAAAGGTTACACCATTACCTCAGGACGTTGTTCATCTTCCTGAAAGCTATCATTATACCTTCACATTTTGGGATGCTTTATCCTCCAAGAAATGTACCTGAAGAATTTTCTCCAAGTGTCATCTTTAAGCCCACTCAAGCATACTCAACTAATCATCTGTATCACTCTATGCACTGGTGAGTGCAAATTTTTGGGCTTTTGTGTTCAATCCCCTTCAACCTTCCAGGTCACAACTGGCAAATATACCAATCTAACCCCTCAGGTTTCAGAAAATTGAACAGGGGCAGCTGTTGCACCCCAAAATTTTCCCTCACAATACAAGACTTTGTGTGCTAAGAAGGTTCACAAGGTTCACAAGGTTCACAATACTTACAAGACCTTTCATGAGGTTCATGAAGTCTACAA
The DNA here is from genome assembly GCA_963966055.1 of Lathyrus aphaca. Classification (NCBI taxonomy): domain Eukaryota; kingdom Viridiplantae; phylum Streptophyta; class Magnoliopsida; order Fabales; family Fabaceae; genus Lathyrus; species Lathyrus aphaca. The sequence continues at coordinate 279,942,508 of OZ014523.1, forward strand.
AACACTTTATGAGGTTCACAAGGGTCACAAGACCTTCCATGAGGTTCACAAGGGTCACAAAACACTTTATGAGGTTCACAAGGTTCACAAGACATTTTATGATGGTTCACAAGGTTCACAAAGTTCACAAATAGTCAGAAGAGTTGACAATTCCCTCAGACAATGCACCTCCTAAGCAGTGCATCCAAGACTAGGGTTGTGATTTTAATCAGGCTAAATGAACTTCCAAGACTTCAAGTGAGCTTCATAACATCTTATATGTGTGTAAGAACCCCCATGACAAGTTTCAAGACTTTTCTCAAAAGTTTGCTCAGTCAGATGATCAGATAAGTCAAAACCAGTCAAAGCAGTTAAAAAGTCAAACTAAGGTCAACTGTGGTCAAACCAAAGTCAAACATCATGATTTTTTGTCAACATCAAGTATATGAAGTAAAATTCATCATTTGATCAAGGGTTGATCATGATTCATCAAGGAGATTTTAGATCATCAAGAATCAGGAGTTTCTAAATTAGGGTTTCCTCAGTAAAAGTCAACTGAACTTTGACCAGCCATAACTTTCACCTGCTTCATTACCAAGTCTCCATCCAAAGCTCATTTTGAAGGAAATTGAATTCTCTACAACTTTGTGTCTCACAAGCCAAGCCCAAAAATGCTTCATTTGGAAGGTATGAGCTAAGACATTATAGGTCCTTTTGAATGTCAACAAAAAGTCAACAACTTCAAAAGGGTATAACTTGAGAATGGTAAGTGATATGGACATGAAACCAGTGGGGTTGGTTAGAGGACTCTTCAAGCTTTCCAAAATGTCCAAGAACACCCTCATAGCATTAAAATTGAAGGGTGTGTGCCCTTGCAAAGTTGGGAAATGTTTAGTTGGTTTATGAAGAAAATGGAGGTTTAAAACCATTTTTTTCTAAATGGGCTTGCCATATGATGATCCAATCCACACCAAGACCTCATGCACGACCCAAGTCTCTAAAAATCAGATTTTTTATCATTTTTATTTTATTTATTTTGATTTAATTCATTTAAAATCATTTTAAATTAAAATAAAATATAAAAGTCAAAGATTTAAAAGGGATTGAGCTTCTAGAAATTCATAAAAGTGATTGGTATCAAAGTGGTAAGAGAATCATGATGATTGGATTGAAATAGAAGGTGTTCATACAAGAATATTTGAATTTTAAAGCCTTATCTTTTTGAATCTTTTCTAATCAATTTTTTCACACAATGATCAATCTTTTCTGACCTAATCCATTGCACTATAAGTACATAACTTAAAACTAATGAGAGAACACGAAATCCAGCCTCCCAAGAGTAAGTTCATATTTTCAAAAACCTCTCCAAAACTCAAAATCGGATTTTCCAATTCAGGCATCTTTGAACTAATTTGAAGGTGGAGACATGTTTCTGAGACATCATTGAATCATTCCCAATGAATATTTGCATACAAAACCTCTCATATAGCATAAACCGAATGCACTTTGTTCTTAATATTTTTGTTTTCGATTTCTTATACTTAAGCATTATTAATGAATTTTGATGGTATTTCCTGGTCTGTGATGAGTTTTAGGTTGTGTCTGGGCAAATCGATTGAAGTTTTGATGCCTAGGATGAATTTCACCATTATTAGGGTTTCGGACCTCATTTAGGGTTTTATCATTTGGCCCATGTAAATGAGTTCTAAGGACATGAATATGTTGTGTATGACATCAGGAATTCATTAACACTGTTAATTTCACGAAATTGTATTGTTTGGTTGGAGTTTGACATTCGCAGGTTTTCCTATGAATGAAAATTCGCAGGAAAGTTCGTGGGAAGATTCGCAGCAAATTGCGCAAGTCCAGAGGTAGAAGAAGAACTCAGGCGCGCGAAAACAGAATTCAAATAACAGGCTTATTTTATTATGTATTGGTTCTGTTATATGTCACCAACGAGCGCGTAGCTCAGTTGGTTTTGCACGCAGACGATGAAGCTAAGGACCAGGGTTCGATCCCTTGGTCGTTCTCTTTTTATGCAAAAATTCATTTATTAAACAGGTTTTATATATTATTGCAATGGGTCATTCACAAGCACGCTGCATGAGCAACCCAGTTGGTTGAAGACTGGTGGTGTATGCTAGGAGACCTGGGTTCGACCCCAGGCTCAAGCAGGTGAGTTTTTACCAATTTTTTTTGTTTTTCTTAATCTAATTATTTTCTAATTCTTTTTATTTTCTTTAATTTTAATTAAGTATTATAATGAATTAATAAAAATAATATAAATGAAATAAAATTGTATATGTTTGAAATTAATATTCTATTTTATTTATATGTCCATATTATTATAGCTTATTTTTATAATGGAATTAATATTGTATATTAAATTAAAAAACCTAATATTTTATATATAAAACCCTAATTCTTTTCAAAACCCTAATTAATCTTAATAATTTTCAAAACCCTAATTTTTTTTTCTTCTATTTATTTAATGCTATTATTTGTATATATTATATTAATAATTTAATTAAAATCCTTAATTTAATTTTTATTAATGTATAAATTTTTTGTATGTAAACATGTTTAAAAATTAAAATTCTTAATATGATAATATGACATAATTTGTTTAGGATTTAATTTTGCATGAAAATAATTTTTATTATATGTTTAAAAATATGTTAAAAATTGCTAATTTAATTTTTGTAATCATAATTTTATTTTCATAATGTTCTCATAATTAATTTAATTTTTATAATTTGCATATAACTTAAAACTCTATAATAATTCTTATAATTGTCAATATTTTCTTATTAACTTTAAATAATTGTTTATAAAAATTTGATCTCTTCTTTAAATTATTATAATATTTTTGCTTATTTCATTATTATTATTATTAATTATGTTTATTACTAACCCCATTTAATTTAGTATTATTTTTATTATTTCTATTATTTTCACTAACCCAATTATAATTATTTATTTATTTTACTTATGCTATTTAAATTGCTTTATTATTATTATTGTAATTGCTCCTTGGTGTAATATTTATTTATAATGTTTATTATTTATATTTTACGCTACGGTTAGTAAATAGGGAGTGTAAATATACTTGTAATTTAAAATTAATTTAGCTCATTAAATTTAAAAGATAAATATCAAATTGAACACTCACACACGTAAGTCGATCTTTGATCGCCATCTCACTTCCTTAGGGATACCTCTCATGTTGCCTAATCAAAAAGGTCAAGTGGGGTGTATAAAGCAAAAGTCCCTCAAAATAAAGTCATCTAGTCCCTTGACAAATAAAAGATCAAGTCCCTTTCGAATGTTGCCTTCGTAATGATCTTGTCCCTTTCGAATAAAGATGATAGTCCCTTCAAGATTGCTTATACACCCCACAGTTGCCTAAATAAACAGATGTCCCTTTACTTGTCCCACACATCCAAGGTAATGACTACCTATTCCTTAATAATAGGGATAGTCTTACCATTTAAAGGATCCAAGAACAGAAAAGACTTAAACTTAGGGTAGGTTCCTCATAGTTACTTGCTCACTCTTTAAAACTTTTCAAACACTTCACACTTTCAAACAAATTTTCAAAACAAAGGTTTATACGCATCCGTACATGGGTCATTATAAACACTTAAGAAAATTTCTATTCACACACTTCACATTTTCAAAAAAAGACATTTTAAAGTGAGCTAAGTAACTAAGAGCCCATGGATAACCATGGATGTAAAGGGTGCTAACACCTTCCCTTTACATAACCTACCCCCCGGACCCAAAAATCTTTTAAAAGGTCTTTCCTGTTCTTTTATGCCTTTCCTTTGGATAAAATAAAAGTCGGTGGCGACTCTTGCTATCCGCAACATAACTAAAGTCAGTTCTCCCACCGTGTTACACTGAGTGGTCATCAGTTCATCAGTGGTTCATCTATGAATTTATTTTATAAAGATCGACTCAGACATATTTGAAAAGATTCAGAAATTCAAAAGTTGATGGTCGTTGTTTCAGTGGCAATTATTAAGTGGCTTAGGGTTGGTTTCATTCATCAGGCGTGTGAAAAAGTTTAAATTTGGTTATGAGCTTAAGATAAAAAAAAACCATCGCTTCATCCATTATCTGATTCAGAAACATTTCTTTCTAGTTACCATTTTTTTTTACTTCGGCCTTATTACCATTATCCAATTATTTTCTATCCATATATTTCTAACCATTGTCCATATTTCGATTTTCAATTTCCAAATATTATTCTCATTTTCACCTATTCTCCAATATCCAATTATTTCTATTTTTCATTCCATCTTTATAGAAATTCTATCATCATTTTCTTTTTCCATTTTTTAATTTCAATTCAATATCCAAATTATCCATATTATATCCATTTCAAACTTTTATTCAAACATCCATTTTAATCAAATTTATTTCCTTCCATTTCCAAAATTTTCATAATTCTATATCCATTTTTTTCCACACTTTTATTCATTTCTCACAATTCCAATATTCCAATTATCACATTTAAAAAAAATTATTATCTATTTTATATAATTCCATCATTTTTTTCTATTTTCTATTTTCTATTCTTATTTTCTTTTGTCACAAAATATATAGAAAATTCATATGCCATATAAAAAGAATACTTAAGCCCATTTAGGCCTGTGTTTTCTTATACTTTTTCATATACCAATTAATTAAAAATAAATAAAAATAAGAAGAAAATGCTACAATCACTACAATCAGTTTTTCCAAGCTTCCATTTTATAATCACTTTCCAACCACACACAAGCTGACTCCAATTCAGTTTCCACACTTCATTTTCGACAAGCTGACGACGTCATCACGCCAGCCACACTTACAGTCAAACAAGCTTTCATTAGCTAAGATATTATCACGCTTCTAATTCAAGCCGTTTACTTTTTGAAGCCACTCCCACTTTGAAGTCTCCAAGCCTCCATAAACATCACAAAGCCGGAGCAACACACACATTCAGCACACAAAAACGCAAATTTTAGCACATCAAAACGCAAAGAACAATAAGGAAAAACGCAAGAAAAAAATTCAGCAAGTATCATGTATTCCATGTGAACCAAAAACGCATCCAAAAGCTCCAAAACGGCACCAAAATATTCATTCAAATTTTTATTCTCCCACTCTATAAATAGAGCTTTAATTTCATTCAATTCCAAGCTTGAAGAGCCTCCAAAAATTCTGCACAAATACTCTCAAAACACAAAAAACTCCATTAAAGCTTAAATTTCAAGCTTCAACCAAATCTTCAAATCTTCACCAAAAATCGTTTCTAAGATTGGAATTCTCCATAAAATAATAAGAGGAAGAGATTAGAAGTTGAAGAAGAATCTTGCTTTGATTTTTTAAGGTAGTTGGAAATTTTCGTCGGTTATTCGAAGCTCTCTTTCTCTCTACTCTTGCATCCTCTATTAATTCTAATTACATATTTGGAATCCTCTTTGTCTCACGATCGCAACAATGTGTGGATCGAATGTCGTCTTTCCGATTTGGTAAAACTCAAAAATTAAAAATGGTGGTGTTTCTACATGTGCAACGGCTGTTTATTTGGAGAAGAAGAATGTTCCGTTTTTTTATCTTTACATAAACTGTTTTTTTTGTTTTTTTGTTTATGACTTAGTATGTTTGGGCCTTTGTGTCATTATTAAAGGTCCATTTTCTATTCCTACCCTAAACCCGTGCTTTACCCCCTATTTGGCCTTGTTTTTCTTCATTTTTTTATTTTAATGGAAACTCGTCTTTATAATTGTTTTCACTTTTTTTAAAATAGTTTTTTTCTGATTTTTTTCAATTGATACTATTTTTTATGAATTTTAGAAAATAATTTTTGAAAAGAGTTTTAAAAATATTTTAGTATCTTTTATTTTATGGATTATAAACATTAAATCCATATTTCTCTTCATCTTATTCTTTTTCTTTTGGTCGATGAGATCTCCGATTCGAAGATTATTGATTTTCAAAGAGCTTAATCTTCATTATTTCAAATCTATGGATGTATGATCATTTGGATCATTCTCCATACTTTGGAATCGTGATACGTTTCCTTTGATAAATTAATGCTAAATCTCGATTAAGATTAGACCGTTACCACTTTTTCTTTTAGTGTGACATGTTTTTGGAGAATGATCCATTATATCATTTCTCAAACATGTATTAACAAAAATATCATTCACCTTAATTGGTGTTGGCCGACCTCATTTGTAGGGTAATTACTTCGTAAATTACTCGGAGATTTCTTAACATAGACCTAAATGAGTCCTGAATTTGGAATAAAAAATCCAATTGGATACTTGTACTTTCGTGGACCGGACCTCTTGTTGGTCGCGTAATCCCAAAGCATTTGATCATTTTGCATTAAGAACCAAGATTTATGAATGTTTGATGCGTAGGTGCTTTGGGTCTCGCAATCTCCTTTCAAATTTTGGAATTGGTCCGGTTTGCCTTCATCAATCGCTATAGTGTAAGATACTAAGCGGATCCGGTTGCCTTTCGATTTTGGTTACTCTTTTGGTTGTGGTTGATTAAGTTCACCATACCACTATTATGTAAATATTATTATACTATTACTATACTAACATTTTAATTCTTTCCCGCTCCCTTATCTCTTTTATTATGCTTTTATTCTACTATATCATTCATCATATTGTTTATGTTTATATTCATATTCTTGTGCTTTTTCTTTTGTCCACTTGGACACAAAAATATTAATAAAGGATTAAACCTCTAAAAAACTTGTGACTTTAATCTTGGACTATGACCACTATCCTTAATATTGGACTTGAAGTTTTGGACTTAGATTTTAGGATCATTCCTTTGCTTGAGTTATTATGGATTGAAGACCTTGGCCTCGATTTGGTTCACTTGTTTATAAAGATGAAGTCCTATTATTGTTTGAAGAATGCTCACCATACGGTTCGATTGTTCTTACTTTAAATTTTACTTTAAGTCTTAGGATAGTCTCTTCATATCCTCCCCTTCTTTAATTTTCAAAATCTCCCTCCTTTTTCAAAGGATTCTTGTTTTTAAAAAATTATTATTTCTTTAATAAATAAAATCTTGACTTTTATCAAGTGAATTTTAATTTTTCTTTTCTTTTAAAAAAACCAATGAGTTTAATCATTTTGACTTTAATTCAAAAACAAATAAAAAGAACCAAACTCACTCAAATTATTTTGTGCCTTTGTGCACTTTTGTTTGTTTTCTTTAAAAAGTGCCGATTATGAGTCATTATTCTTTAGTCGGGTGCAAATCTCTCAATCTCCATAGTTGTAGTTTGATGTAATTGAGTCTCTTGTCATTCGTGGGGGTTTAGTGGCATACTCGTCGATTTTATCCGAGTTGACACCCTCCCCATAATGATGTATGAGTCCATGCCTTCATTCTCATGGTAGATTTGTTTGGCTATCCACTTGAAAATGACAAATTCTCTTCACTTAATAAAATTAATCATAACCAACCTTTTTCACTATTTGTACCACAAACTATGATGTTTTGATCTCACATTGCACTTTGTGGGTATGTAGGCATGAGGTGGTAACCCTCTCCAAACACAAAAAAATTAAAAATAATTCTTCTCTCATCCCTCTATTCTCATTTAACAAACCATTTTCAAACCAAAAGCAGTATATTTTTCAAAGGGTTCCCGTGGAGTACCACAGACATTTTGGGTGCGTAAAACCTTCCTGATTTGTAACTTATCCCCTTACCTATTATATGTTCGTTTCTTTTAGCTTTTTGCTTTTAGATTCATTAGGATTTATTCGTACTTTTTTCTTTTCCACTTGGAATAAAATAAAAGCGTGGTGGCGACTCTGTTTACTTTGAGTTAAGTTAACCAATAGCTTACACTCATGTTTTTACCGCTACAGAAAAGTGGCGACCCTGCTGGGGAGTAATCTCTAAGTGGATTCGGCCTACTTTGATTTATTTACTACTTTGGTTTGGTTTGTTTGTTATATTCGGTTTTGGTGATCCTCTTTGAGTGAGGTAGATTCTAACCCGGATATGAGTTGAACTTATGATAGGACGACGATATTTGAAGCGATACGCGATGGAGTAGTCCAGAGCTATATCAATTCGATAATTTCCACTCGGTTAGACTCTCTTGGATTATCAATGTCATGATGAGTAATCATACGAGGCATTATTTTCCGACCTTGAGATAATCATACTGAGGACCGTAGAACCCTTAACCCATCCAAGCCAATTTAGGAACGTAGTGCGAAAACTATCTGGGTGTAAACCTAAGGTGGTTGTCACGCGATAATACACTCGGACGAGGTCTATTTTAAGAATGTTGTTGGTTGGGGAGTAATCCAACGTACCGATAATATTCTAAAGATGGCTGCAAACTCCGGGAACCTATGTTAGCACCCTTTTGGTTATCTGCAGGTACAATGAAGACAAAAACTTAGTACTTACCTATGTGGGAGGTATTCTGCTATCTTGACTTCATGCTCGTGACTCAGAACCTAGACCCATGTGCTTTGTGTGATCTTGTTTGTGGTTGTTGCATCCAAGCATTCATTACATCATAAACATCAGTACATCCATTTTAAGGAAAACAACTCTGATTGTTGCAAATATGGACAAGGGAAATGTTCCTTTTGTGAAAGATTTAAATAAAAGTTGTGATTCCCGTGCTCTCGATGTTTCACATGTTTGCAATAATTGAGTCAAGTCCTTGAAAACGGAAAGTAAAAAAAAGAGCATTGTATTCATCATTTGCATGTGCTTGTCTCGAACAAATTTTTCCTTTCGTCTTTGTACCAGTTGGTTGATTTCTCGACATTTGTACCAGATTCTAAGTGATTACTGAGGGATAATGGAGAGGATAGAGAATGTTGATCTAATGTCAAGTTTCAAGGTGATGACCAATCCGACGTATGACTCTCCTCCAAACAACATGGTTCCACAGTTGGATGTTCCTATTCAGTCTCAATTTCTGCAAGGTAGCCTAGTTGCTTAAGTTGATCAAGGGGATTCCTGATTTCAGATGAATATGCAAAATCCTCAAAGTGTCAATCATGTGACGAAGCTGATTGATTCTAGGTTTGTGGAAATCGAGAAAGGATGTTGTGATTTCGAGGAACAATTAAAGATGATGACATGACTCAAGGCATCTGACTTAAGTTTGGTACCAGACGTGGTTTTTCCTCCGAAGTTCAAGATGTCTGGCTTTGAAATATACAAGGGTGTCAGTTGTCCAAAATACCATTTGACGATGTTCTGTCGGAATATGGGCGCTCATGTCAAAGACGATAAGCTGATGATTCACTGCTTTCAAGAAAGTTTATATGGAGGACCCCTGATGTGGTATATGAAACTCAAAAGGAATCGTATTCAGTCTTAGGAAGACGTATCTGTTGCTTTTGTGAAACAGTACAAGTACAATGTTGATATGGACCCATACTGTGATTAACTTCGGGCCATGTTCCAAAAAAATAAAGAAAGCTTTAAAAGGTATGCACAAAGATGGTGAAAGTTTGCCGCTCAAGTCAATCCTCCATTGGAAGAAAAAGAAATGACCATGAACTTTTTGGAAACTCTCAGTGCTTTCTATTATGAGAAGATGGTTGCTAGTGCATCCACTGACATTGCTGAAATGGTGAACATGGGAATGAGACTAGAAGAAGGTGTCTGTGTAGGACGGTTAACCAAAGAAGGGAGTTCTTCTAGATTTCATAAAAAGAAAGATGGTGAAGCCAATGCTATGTCTCAAGAAAGTATAGGAGAAACAATCAATGTCATCAACAAGTGTGTCATACCTCGAAAGATACGATCCTCGCGATGGACGCGGAAAAAACAACAGATTTGCCACTTAATTCTATTTATTCTAACTAAGGAAAAGGAAGATATAGATACAACCTAAATATAATAAGAAATGGTAAAATGAAACCAAATTCTAAGTTCGGGAGTCGGTTACGCAAGGGGAAGGAATTAGAACCCCTCACGTCCATTGTACTCAACGGGAACCTCTTAGTCTAACTATGCGATTAAATGTTGATTTAAGTCTTTGTCTTCTAAATGGTTTATTAAGATGTATGTTTTAAGGGAAAATAATATTTTAATTATTTTGGAAAATGGTTAGTTTTTATTATTATTGTGATGTATGAAGGAGAAAAGATTAAATTTTTTATTATTGTGCTCGCGAAGGATTAAAATCCATGTGCCTATGTATTCCCTTGTGCAATGGGAAAGTCAGAGCTTTATAGTTCGTGCTACTACGGTTTGTTGGTATTTTTTTTAATGAACTATCGTTAAAACTTATTTCTAACTGCTTAACGTTTACTTATCTGCTCATGATAGGAGGCTGAAGCGCTAGCTTGTCTGCGAGATAGAAAGATCTTAAATAATGCTCGTTTAGAGAAAGAGTTCGATCTTATTTAGTATTTTAAGAATGAAAGGGCGAATGAATCACATCCAGTGGGGCTGGCATCAGGAATGATCCACTCAAGAACCCGTGGAATGATAGACTCCAGAATTCAGTTCTTTCATTATTTGATATGTAATAATTAAGTGTCTTGAAATAAGAGAGGGCTAATGAATCACGTCCTATGGGGCTGGCCTCAGGAATGATCCTTTCAAGAATTATGTGGAATGCTAGACTCCAGAATTCAGTTCCTCCGTTTAATTAATATGGAAAATGATTTGAGTATTTGTTGGATATGTTTAAAATTGGATTTGAAAGAAAGAGTCAATTCGTCATCTTTGAGGGAGATATCTCACCTATTCCACCACAAACAATTAAGGGAGAAAATAGAAGGGGAAGAAGCTTCGAACTTGGATATATGATCAACAAGGGATTGCTACATTCTTCCTTGAGAGAAATTGTTTGAGAAAATTGATTTGTTTATATTTGTGGGAATAGGAGAAATATCTTTCCTATGGAGATGAATCATGTTTCATCTTTTTGAGGAAGTTGAATGTTTTAAGTGTTTTGAGTACGAAAGAGCGAATGAATCACGTCCCGTGGGGCTGGCCTCATGAATGATCCACTCAAGAACCCATGGAATGCTAGACTCCAGAATTTAGTTATTTCGTATAATTAAATTAATTTGAATGCTTATTAAGTTAGAAAAGTTAGATGGCGATGCGCGAAGCAATCGACTTACGGGTGAAATACAAATGGAGGTTAATTGTTTGATTGATTAAGTGGATTCGATTCCTAGTCCTTAGGGCGCTCCTAGCAATACGAAACCGTAACCGAATGGAATGTGCAAGTGTGCGAGTGAAACCATTTGGTGTTGGACCAAAGGTTCTCAAACTAAGGTGAGATCTATACTAGTCCCTAAGGGTGCTCCTAGCGATCGGAACAATAAAATAAAAGTGGAAAAATAAATTGCGTACAAATGGAAATCGGGAGAGGAGTACAAAGTAAATTACACGGGATTGTGATGAAATAAAGGGTCTCGTTGTATTTTGCCCAAGAGAAAGCGTGTGTGTAGTGTATTAGCTATTCGGAGCCGTTGGAGCTAAATTAATCGGAGGCGTCAAGATGTAGCTCGTTAACTACCTTAGAATCGATTCAATGTTAGAATGGTTCTATAAGGAGTAGAGTGTTTATATTGTATTAAAATGAGAAAATAAAATAAATAAATAAATAGACTAAATAAAATGAAATAAAATATGAAATAAAATAAACTAAACTATATAGGCCTCTTATTGGTCACAATTTATCGACTTATCGGAATCGACTTAATTGTGGCTTTTTATTATATCATCGGCCCAAACATCAAAAGAAATACAAATTTTTAAAAAATTGTTTCTCTTAATGTTTTAAGTCATTTTCTCAATAATAATGCAATAATAAGGCATAATTATAATAAAGACCAGAAAAAAAGATTAGATTAATAAAATCAGCAAACAAATTAAAAGAAGAAAATAAATGAATTAAAAGAAAGAAAAAACAAAAATAAGAGAGTGAGGGTGTGCTGAAATCACTGGGTGTGTAGATAGAAATGTGAAATGGGCTTAGAATGGATCATTTGTCCATCTTATAATAACTAGGATTTTTTTAAGAAATAAATAAAAATAAAAAATCATTTAAAAACGAGGTAGAGTCTGTGCCGTATGAGTGTGTGTTATGCAATAGGTTGGGCTGGTGGGATGACCAGGTTTTTCTTTTTTATATATAAAAAAATCAAAAAAGAAATAAAAAAACTCAGTAAAAAACATGGTTCAAATACTGAAACCGTATTCTTCCTTTTCACAGAACAAAACAACTCTTCTTCTAAAAAAACGATAAAATCATAAGACAAACAAATCACACACGATTTCATATGAGCAGGAAAAAAATGAATTCAACCTTATTGTTCAAATCTGCTTCTTTTCCACTCACTTTGGTTCAATCTCACACGATGTGGTTCGGCGTTTGGGTCTGTTTTTCATGCGGTGATTCGGATTTTTCGGTGGTGGTTCGTACGGTGGGTTTCGCGGTGGCTATTTCTACGGGTTTGTAAGGTTTTCGGATTTCGCGTTTTGGTTGCGAACCTCATCTTATTCAGTTTTGGTTTATGGATTTGTGAAGGTTTGTGCGTTTTAGGCTTTGGTTATGGATGATATTGAGGAATTCGTTAGGATGGTGGTTTGAAAGGGTTGGAGGTGGAAAGGTGTGCAGAGGCGGAGGTTCTATTGTTTATGGCGGAGTTAAAAAAAATTATCAATGAAAGATAAGGGTGTTTTGTTCGTGTGTTGCTTGAAAGTTTGCGAGTGGAGAAGAGTTATGAAGATGAAGGGTGTTGATGTATTGAGGTTCAAGATATTTTCCATTTGAAAAGGCTTAGGTTCTTGAATATTGAAAGGTTTGACCTTTCTTCATTTTGCAGAGAGAAATCTCTTTTTTTTTTCTCGGTTGATAACCTCTCCCCTTCAAATATCTGTTCCATCTTCCCTTTTCCCCCTTTTGAATTTGTCTCAAAAGTCCTTTTTGTGATGCAGGACTGTGTATACACATTTTGGTGAAATTTTGGAGCAGTGTGTTTTTTGGCAAATTGTGTAGAAAAATGAGTCTGTTATATGTTTTCATGTATGAGGCTATGATATAGAGTGTAAAGTTGGTGTATGTAGACCCCTGCAATTTTTGGAATAGAGTGGGTGGGGACCAATATTGGATCCTCTTTGAACAAAATAAAAAAAAAAGATATAAAGTCACTGAATTATCTAGTTACAAAATTACTAACTAAACTATATGTTAAATTTAAAATTAATCAATAAATTATAAAAAATTCTAATTACATATTAAACTCATTAGAAATAAACTAATTAAATAAAATTCAAAAATAAATAAATCAAAATTGGAATTTAAAGATAAACTAAAACTAAAATTAAACTAAATTAAAACTAATTTTAAATCAAAATAACTAAAAATTGAAATTAACATTAAATATACACTAAAATTAAAGAAATAAAATAAGTTTAATTAAACTAAATTAAAAAATAATTAAATATATAAACTAATGAAAAATTTAGAAAAAGCCTAGTCAAAATTTAGGGTGTGACAGTTGCCCCTATTTAATCATTTTGAACTCGGATGTATGAATATCAAAGTTTTTGGACATTCGAGGTAGAAGAGGATTAAATATTAAAATACCTAAAATTTTGACCGGATGCTGATGAAATGCAATGATATGCAATATCATGCATTAATGAGAGACTCTTTTTGTTTGCTGGGGATATGTGGTATGAGATGACATGAACCCTAGCATGCTGATTTTTTAATGATAAATATGCTTGGAGAAGTGATGAAGATATATGGTAATGGTGATCCACAGAAACAAAAATGACGGTAAAGACTCACTGGAGATAACAACATGTCAACTCGGAGGTTGAGAAAGTAAAGATACATGTCAACTCGGGGGTTGAAGAGATAAAGACAACATCGACTCAAGGATCGAAAACATAAAGGCAACAATGACTCAGGGGTCAAACTAAAACAAATACCAACTCGAGGGTTGAGAAAATAAAGACAACAAGATTGACTCGGGGGTCAAGAATAAAAAGACAAACATTGACTCGGGGGTCAAGAACAAATCAACTTGGGGGTTGAGGAAATGATAACAACATTGACTCAGGGGGTCAAGAAAAAGATAACAACATTGACTCGGGGGGTCAAGAAAAAGATAACAACACTGACTCGGGGGTCAAGGAAATGATAACAACACTGACTCGGGGATCAAGAACAAATATGACAACATTGACTCGGGGATCAAAAACAAATAAACTCAGGGGTTGAGGAAAAAAATAAAACGAAATTGACCCGGGGGTCGAGAAAACAAGCCAACTCGGCGGTTGAAACACTAAAGGCAACCAAATTGACATTGGGGTCAAAAAACACATCAACTCGGGGGTTGAGGAAATGATAACAACAAAATTATTCAAAGTGAATGTGCAGCAGCTCGATGAGACCAACTAACACTATGAACAAGGGAGAAAATAATTCACAGTGATTGTGCATCGGCTCTATGCGACCAACCGACACACTGAATAACATCAACAAAATATTCGAAGTGATTGCGCAACGGCTCGATGCGACCAATTGACACTATAAATGGAAATAATACAATACACTCAAAGTGAATGCACAACGGGTTTAAACTGGTTGACACTAAGAGTAAGAACATCAAGAAATATTCAAAGTATCCAAAGTGATAAATCAACAGGTTCAAGTATAACTGTTAACACTAAGGATAAAGAAAACAAACACAGTGACTGGGAAGCGGCTCTATGCGACCAACTGATATTGGGAGTAAAATGCAAAATATTCAAGGATAGATCAATGACTCAAAGCGACCGGCTGGCACTGAGAATAAAGGTAAGAAATATTAGAGTTTTCAACAAGATAAAACATCCAACCTCTGGAAATTTCTTAATTGAAGAGTCAAAAGAAGACCTTCAGGAACCATCAGGAAAACACGGGTATGTGCCAAATTAAATGGACTTAGACTGCAAGCAAAGGGGATTCACAACCAGCTTAAGGGATTCGTGCCAATGACAATTGGATATCAAAGATATTTTTGGGAAACAAAGATTGCATGTCAGAAGAGGCTTGTTTTACAAGGTATGAATTTTTCTACTATGGGCAAATGCTCGATGAATAAGACAGGTAGCAAGGATTAACGCCAAGAGCGAAGCGACGTGGCTAACACATGAGAAAGATTATGCACTGACTCGATGGTTTCCAAATATTCCCCTATAATGGGTATTGGATGGAAGGGATTCTTTTTGTTGATGACTCTTTAGAAGGAGACAAAGATGACGACATGATTCTGTAGATATATATTTTCGACACACGGTTTGAAAGATAAAATGATGCTTTTGGACAAAGGAAGATATTTACAAAGGAAGGTGTTGCACCCTAATTTTTTCCCTAAGTTTTCTTTGCATTTTCATCTGCATCTTGCATACAAACAAGATCACGCTGGTTGCTCGGTTCTTCTCGGGTTAGGTTTATGCCTCGCAGGGGATCACCGTTGTCTTTAAATTACTTTATTTGTTTATGTTTACTAACCATTAATCAAAAGTCGAAGTTGATCCCCAAATAATTCAAATTTATCTGATCAAAGATTTCCCAATTTAATTGATTCATTCAAAGGATTTCCAAGGTTCATTTGTTTATTTCTTTGACGTACAAAAAGAATCGGGCCACAACAACCAAGCAGCCTCATTTGAATTAAATATTCAAATTTTGGCTTGGTTAACCGGTTAACCATATGCGTTAACCGGTTAACCATATGCGAAATTTGAATATTTTATTCAAATTCAGCACCCTTAGATCATTTATTTAATTGGAATATTCTAGATCCATTGGTTTCTGATTTCTCTACATCACTTTGATCATTTCCTACCATAAACCCTCACTAATCACCACTCTTTTCCATTTCCCACCAAAATTGCAATTACCAAGCCTAATTTTAATTACCAAAGAAAGCTTCATTCCACCAAATTCTCATACCTAAAGTCTTTAAATAGAACCATAATTTCATTCATTCACCAAACCTTTGAGAGCCACAAAACCTCTTGCAAAATACTTCCCCAACACTAAAATTCTCCAAAGCTCACTTTCTTTCTTTTGAAGTTATCAAGAATTCACATTTAATTCTTGACTAACTTGAGCTAAACCTTCATCCTTTCCTTCTTTTGTTCATAAATTTCAGTAGATCTAAGCTTGATTTGGTCCAATTTGAAGAATTGCTTTTGGTAATTCATCTCACTCCATAAACCCATATTCACCATCAACATTCAAGATGTAGATCTTTGGTGCCTTTTTTTCTAGATCCTTTGGATCTTTATATTTTGTTTGATTGTAGAGATTCCACATAATTTTGGTTGTAAAATTCGTGCAAATTCAGATCATGATGACCAAATGTTTAAAAAGGCTTTTGAAAATGGATCATGTTGAATTTCTGCATATTTTCTAATGCTGGTTCAGTGTTAACCGATTAACCATTTACAGTGTAAATTGTTTAACGGCTTAACGACGGTAACAGGTTAACCAGTTTCAGTGCAATTTGGTTAACAGGTTAATGCAAGTCAGAATTGACTTTTTGGCTTGTTTTAAGCCCCTTTTTGGTTCCTTTTTCTCCTTCTTCTTCCTCCTTTTTATGTTTACCTTGAGAAGCACTTTTGGGAGTGATTTCTCCTTAATTTCAATGAAATTTTGGGTGTAGATTAGAGTAGTTAATGTTCATTAATTCAAAACTACCTTTTAGTGGATTATTCAATTCATTTAAGGTACTTTGCGTTAGTGATACATTTTCATGCTTGAATCCACCGAGATGAGTGATTGAACTTAAGGATGGAAGAATACCACGAGTGCGGCTCAATTTGGTTTTCACCTTTAGTTTTGTGCGGTATTGCGTCCGAATAGCGGTTTACATATCATTTATCTCACATGCATTAACACTAACATTATGCACCTTAATTGGTGGTGGCCGACCTCATTTGTAGGATAATTACTTCGTAAATTACTCGGCGATTGCTTAACATAGACCTAAATTTGTCCCTAAATTCGGAATAAAAATCTAATTGGGTACTTGCACTTTCGTGGACCGGACCTCTTGTTGGTCGCGTAATCCCAAAGTGGTTAATCATATTGCATTAAGAATCGACACTTATGAATGTTTGATGCGTAGGTGTTTGGGGTCTCCCAATCTCCTTTCAAATCTCATTGAATTCGGTTCGGTTTGCCTTGATTAATCACTATAGTGTAAGATGCTAAGCGGATCCGGTTGCCTTTCAATTTTGGTTGCTCTTTTTGGTTGTGGTTGATTAAGTTCATCATGCCTTTATTATTATGTAAATATTATTATACTATTATTATTATTAATATTTTAGATTCTTGCACTTTAATTGCTTTTGCTACTAACATTTAAATTCTTTCATTTTTATTGCTTTTATTTTATTTTACTTTATTATGCTTTATTCATCCATACCATGTTTATTATTTGCTCTTATTTTGTTGTTGACTTTCCGTTTGTCCATTTGGACACAAAACATTAATAAAGGATTAAACTTCTAAAAAACTTGTGACTTTAATTTGTGGACTATTGGTTACTATCCTTGGCTTTGGAATGAAGATTTGGACTTAGATTCTTAGGACACACTTTCGTTGCCTTGATCTTCATGAAGTTGGAATTTGCCTTTATTTGTCCATTTGCTAGCTTATAAGGATGGAACTCTTATGCTCATAATTTGAAGTATCATCAAGTTTGGTTAGATCTTTCTTCCCTTATCTTCTTATTTTATTTTTTTTAGGATAGTCCCTTCATCTCCTCCCCTTCTTTAATTTTCAAAATCTTCTCCCTTTTTCAAAGGATTCCTTCTTTTTAAATCATCTAATCTTTAATAAACAAAAACCTTGTCTTTTGTCAAGTGGCTTTTACTCTTTTTATTTTCTTTTAAAATCAATTAATCAAACATGTTAACCTTAATTCAAAAATAAAAAGAATCAAACTCATTCAAGTTGTTTTGTGCCTTTGTACACTTTTGTGTATTTTCTTTAAAAGAGTGCCGATTATGAGTCGTTATTCTTTAGTCGGGTGCAAGTCTTTCAATCTCCATGGTTGTAGTTTGATGTAATTGAGTCTCTTGTCATTTGTGGGAGTTTAGTGGTATACTCGTTGATTTTATCCGAGTTGTTGCCCTCCCCATAATGATGTATGAGTCCATGCCTTCATTCTCATGGTAATTTGTTTGGCCATCCACTTGAAGATGACAAATTCTATTCACTTAATAAAATTAATCATAACCCATCTTTTTCACTATTTGTACCACGAACTACGGGGTTTTGATCTCGCATTGCACTTTGTGGGTACGTAGGCATGAGGTGGTAGACCTCTCCAAACACAAAAATATTAAAAAATAATAATTTCCTCATCCCTCCACTCTCATTTAACAAACCTTTTGCAAACCAAAAGCAGTAAAATTTTCAAAGGGCTTCCGTGGAGTACCACAAACATTTTGGGTGCGTAAAACCTTCCTATTGTGTAACTTATCCCCTTACCTATTTCTCTGTTGTGTTTCTTTAGCTTTTTTGCTTTTAGATTCATTAGGATTTATTCGGTCTTTTTTCCTTTTCCTCTTGGAATAAAATAAAAGTGCGGTGGCGACTCTTTTTACTTTGAGTTAACTTAACTAATAGCTTACACTCATGATTTTACCGCTACAAAAGGAAATTGAAGAAATATATTTGAAGAGATATTTCGACAGTTTCAGTTGATATGTTGTTTTCGACAGTTCGACAGAAATTGAGTGACACCTGAAGCGTTCGACGTTTCGACAAGGAGAAATGATGCATTGTTTCTACAGATTTGGTTGATATATTATGTTTGAAAATTCGACAAGCCTGAAGGGACGCATCGCTTCGACATTAAGGAAAAATTCAAATTCAGACAGTTATTTCGTTTGGCAGGACGCGTGGAAGCTTTTGAAGAAAGGGGAACATGCAGAAAGCCAAGTGTCATTAGTCTGAAGATTTTTCCGTTGATAGCAGTTATTTTATTTGTATATAAATAGGATATTGTTTGTTAGATTTAGTGTGTAGAAAAACTTGTATAGAATTCCTGCAAAAATACTCTAAAGTACCCGTGTGAGAGAAAAAGAGTTTTATCTTGAAAATGTACGTGTGAACAACACTATTCATTTAAGTTTTTATCAAATTCAAAGTTCTTTATTTAATTCTTTCCTTTACATTTACCAGTCAATTTATCCTTCGTTATTTACTTTATGCAAGTCTTTACTTTTGTCAAATTTACTCTGTCAAATTTATTTTAAAACTTTTTATTTAAAATAATCTAATCAAAATCATTCATATATGAAAGACATAACCAATCAAATCAAAGATCAAAAGACTTCTTACTCTAAGAGTTTGGAATTTCATCAAAATTTGCACACGTGTCCTAGGATTTATGTGGTTGGTCCTGCAACTAAACCAATTCAGTGAAATTGGAAAACCAGAGGTTGTTCACCAAATTCGACAGCGAACAAATTGGCACGCCCAGTGGGACCAGTGCAAAAAATTTGAAAATTCAATAGAATTATTCTTAGTTAAAAGATTTTGCTACCTCGTTGTATGATTCTAAGAAGTGGTAAATTATTCGTAACCGACGTAGAAAGACCTAAACAAACAAGAGTAAGAATAATGGTGAATTCGCCATATAGTCAGAATGAAAATAATACAATGCTTACCCCCACTCCTTCGGTTGGAGGAAATACAGGGTCAGTTTCTGTATCAGAAGCCATACCCTCTTCGTCGGGGTCAATACCTACGTTTTTAGTATCTAAAAATGCGCCTAGTTTTTCTTCCATGGGACACCATTGTCCATGGGAACGCCTCCCTCTATAGGGAACGTTCATAGGCCTTTTTCGACGAACTTTACAATGCCTTTGTTTGGTAGGGAACAACCTTATGGGATGCCTACTACCACTATGGCAAGTTTGCAAAATGCATCCTCAGTCTATTATGATTCCTTGGTGAATAGGACATCACCATTGCAATGATAAGGATCTGGAGGGAATATGAGATTGAATCAACCCCCACCAGGCTTCCAAATGCCAGAAATTACAAAAAAATTTGCGCAAGTGATACGACAACAAATGGACGAAAGTAATCATGATATGGTCCAAATGTTGACACAACAAATGGGAGTAGTTTTTAATCCTTTGATACAAAACACTACCCAAACAAACCAAAGTTGGCAGCGCAGATGAAACGTATTGTTGACTTTTTTGGTGCCCCTCAAGTTCGACAAAGAGACCAAATAATTAAGAACCCAGTAGTGAATGTCAAATAGGAACCCACAATAAATCAGAGGCCTTTAGACAATCCCTAACCCATCCTAGGGAACCAGGAAGGAGTAGTCGAACATCCTCGTGTCGAAATACCTGTCCAACAAGAGCCTAGGAGGATAATAGTCCAGAGAGGCCTGGATGCTGATGATGTCTTACAACGGCGAATACGGTATAACAACTTGCCTGTCGAAGACAATTTGGAAGCCATGGTCGAAAGGATAATGGCGCAAAATGGGGGTAAATATGGGATTAAAAAGGCCTATTACACTTCCCCATTATCTGAATATGTTCTACAACAGGAATTACCCCCAAGGTGGAAAATCCCCAAATTTACCAAATTTTCAGGGGACACTAGCGAGTCCACCATCGAACACATAGCATGTTATTTGATCAAAGCAGGGGAAATAGCCCACAATGAAAATTTAAGAATGAAATTCTTCCCAAGTTCTTTGACAAAAAACACATTTACTTGGTTTACATCCTTGCCTGCAAACTCCATATATACGTGGACCCAGTTAGAAAGATTGTTCCACGAGCAATTTTATATGGGACAAAATAAAATAAGTTTGAAAGAATTAGCTAGTGTCAAGAGGAAATTTTCAGAGCCTATAGATGATTACCTAAATATGTTCATATTGCTAAAAGCAAGATGTTTCACATAAGTGCCAGAACAAGAGTTAGTCGAAATGGTTGCAGGAGGTCTAGATTATTCTATAAGAAAGAAACTAGACACTTAATATTTGAGAGACATAGCACAACTAGCAGATAGGGTGAGGAAAATCGAAAGGTTAAAAGCTGGAAATTTTAGAGCAAATAAAAGTAAAAAAGAGAGGGTGACCTATGTAGGAGTATGTCAAGATGATGATTATGACTAAAATGAATCAGTTAATTTCGATGAACAAGAAATTGATCTAGCAGAACTAAAATAAGGCCCATCATACTCTTGTAAAGTACTGATCCCGTCGAACGGAAAGAATCCAGTCGAACCAGAAAAGAATGATAAGTTTCCTAAAAGAACTTATATGTTCAACGTCACCAAGTGTGACGAAATTTTCGATGTGTTGGTCAAAGATGGTCAGTTAATAAAACCACCAGGCGCTAAAGAGCCCTCTGTTGACCAACATAAAAAGAGAGGTTTTTGCAAATACTATAATATTTTGGGTCATAAAACTTCTCAATGTTTCCTTTTCACGGATCTTGTTCAAAATGCAATCCGTGATGGAAGACTGAAATTTGGAGACAAATCAAAATAACAAATGAGGATTGATTCAAATCCTATGCAGTTTGTCGAAGCCAATTATGTTGAACCATTCATTGTGAATATGGTCGAAGTCGAAAAGACATCTGAGGATAGTTTTGAACTGATAGAAGCTGTTGAAGGTTTCGATACCCACATAAACATGGTATGGATTGTTGATGATCTCCCAGATCATCCTGAAATAGAAGAAGTATCCAAAGATTGTGTGACTCTGCCAATAATGATCAAGGTTACTGAATATCTTGATGTTAAGGAACTGAATGACCACATCAACAAAATTGAGGCTACTGAAAGTTTCGACAATCACAACAAAGTTGAGACTACTGAAGGTTTCGACAGTCAAAACAAAGTTGAGACTACTGAGGGCTTCGACAGTCAGGACAAAATTGAAGCTACTGAAGGCTTTGATAACTAGAAAAAGCTGGAAACTACTGAAGGTTTCAACAAAGAAAATAACAACAACATTGTCGAAGATGGAATAATATGGGATACTCTAGGGGAACCAAGTGGAAAATTTGATTATCTAATAAAATGCACTGCTCCCATAAGCTCTTGCATTGACATAAACAAAATCCAACCAACTGGATGGGAAGATGTTCCTACAAGCACTAATGAAGAGATAGCTAACAATTTCCTTAGCGTCGAAAAGAAGGTTTCTGAAGGCTTCATAAAGATGAGCAATGCTGCAAACTGTGTAAACACTGTGGGACCTGTCAATAAGGACATCACCAGAATCAAGGCAGAAGCTGCTGAAGACCCTGTAAAAACTGCCACTTACGGGATCCTGTGCAGAACAATGGAGGATCCTAAAGAGCAACAAATCAAAGAGAAAAGTTTATTCCTGACAAAGAACCAGGTTGAAGTCGAAGGAGCTCTTGCAAAAAAATGAATAAATTAAGTATTACTAATGGACAGAAAATAGACATCAACATGGTAGACTTGTCCCAGAAAATCCAAGAGAAAGTTGATGAGGATCACCGTCGAGAAGAGCACCAGAGGCTGGCATATCCAAAGAAGGATGAGAATCTGGCAGAATTCATCCAAAGGTGTCAAAGGAAGAAGACTGAAGTGATGTTATGTCCACGTTACAATGCAATCTTCGACGGGAAGGCAGCAGCAAATTTAGAAGCAATGTATAAGTCTTAGAAAAAAGGAAACTGGGGGATAATCCTAACAATCAAAATTGGAAGATATGACCCAAGAAGAACTGAGCACCACCTCTAGAGGTTTGGAGAAAGACACTACAAAACTTACAAACCATTTATCAAAGTTGTTGATGATAGATGGGTCCAGCCCATTAGGGATGCTCAAGGACCAAAGAAGTGGAGAAAACTTGAAATTCAGAGAGGATCTTCAGTAGAAGGAAATAATGAGATTGAAAGGCCAAAACCAAGACCATACCCATCAGATAACTACAAAGAAAAGAATCCCATGTCAATATCCCAATGGAGAAGATTTCAAAGGAAGAAGAGGGCAGAAAAAGATGTTGCAGAAGGAAGAATGATCGAAAAGGAAAGTATAAACAAAAAACAACGCAGAATCAAGCAAAACTTCCCTGGCCCTAGGCGAAGAGGAACCTTCCCAGAAGAAAAAACCAAGCGACATGTTAGAGGTATTGAAACTCAACAACAAAGTGCAAGAAGACGATGAACTAACTGATGATTTCAAGTCTGACTCAGAGGGTTCATTTGATGTGGTCTACAATGTAGTGGTTGTCCTTCCCAGAGATTACGACAGGACTATGGAGGTCGAAGATGAAGAAGAGAACATGGAAGACAATACAATGGTACCTAGGCCAATGTGTTATTATGTTATGAATAATGGTTGCGTCGAAGAGCAGAACGCTTTATTTGAAAGGCCAGATGACTTAATGAAGGGACACCTGAAGCCTTTATTCATCAAAGGAAAAGTCGAAAATGTTGGTATAAATAAAATACTGGTGGACGGTGGAGCTGCAGTAAATTTGATGCCTCACTTCATGCTAAGGAAGATTGGGAAGGATGATTCTGACGCAAAGCCTCACAATATGGTGCTGTCAAATTATGAAGGGAAAGTAGGAACTACCATGGGCGTTATCCAGGTAAGCTTGACTGTTGGAACCATAACAAGGCAAACAATGTTCATAGTCAATGCTTCAAGGGAGAATTATAACTTACTACTTGGAAGAGAATGGATTCACGGAATAAGAGTCGTACCTTCTTCAATGCATCAGCGAATAGCTATTTGGCACCCTGATGAGATTGTTGAGAATATTGAAGCAGATCAAAGTTATTTTATGACTGAAATAAATAATGCAAACAGTCGAAGTTTGGACAAGAATTTGGCTCACATACCTCCCCGCAGTCCAGCAGAATTTGACTTGAAAGCAACGGACAACACATATTGTTCCATGTATCTTCACCCAACACATGGTTTTCAGTGGGACAAAGAAGTAATTGGCGAACCAAGTCACATATGGGGAAATTCTCCTATTGAGCCAACAGGTTGGGGAAATGAATTTGATGATGATGACTGAAGAAACAGCTCTTGAAAGAATTACGGCTTATATAGCCGAAAATAAACTTAAAGCGGCTCTCGAAGCCGAAGTAAAATATATGGTTGTCGAAGCCAATAAAGAAAATTTAGATGAACAATGTCCTCCAAGGGACATTGACGAAAATTATGATGACAACCAGTTGGGCGAATGGAAACACCAGAAGCTAGATGCCATCTATGATGACAAACCTTTGGGGTTTGAAAAAAACCTAGTATCCACTAACACAAAAATGGTGGCGCAGGATCCATTGGAAGAAATAAATCTGGGACTGGGGGCAGAAAGAAGGCCAACTTATATAAGTTCCAGGATGGACCCTCAGTTCAAGGTCGAAATAGTCTGTTTGTTGAAAGAGTTCAAAGACTGCTTCGCATGGGACTATGACGAAATGCCTGGTTTAGATAGAAGTTTGGTTGAATTGAAGCTACCAATAATGGCGGGAAAAAAGCTAGTAAAACAGACTCCAAGACGCTTCACACCAGAAATTCTGTCGAAAATAAAAGAAGAGGTCGAAATACTTCTGAAATGCAAATTTATCTGCACAACTAGGTATGTCCAATGGATTGCAAATATAGTGCCTATAATTAAGAAAAATGGCAAACTAAGGGTATGTATTGACTTTAGAGACTTAAACTCAGCTACCCCAAAGGATGAATATCCTATGCTAGTAGCAGAAATGCTTATAGATTCTGCAGCAGGCCATGAGTACTTAAGTATGTTAGACGGATACTCTGCCTATAATCAAATTTTTATTGCAGAAGAAGATGTTTCTAAAAAGCATTATGTTGCTCTGGAGCAATAGGGACTTACAAATGGATAGTAATGCCCTTTGGTTTGAAAAATGCTGGAGCAACTTACCAACGGGATATGAACTCAATTTTTCATGATTTTATTGAAAATTTCATGAAAATTTATATTGATGATATTGTGATCAAGTTCGTTTCAAGAAAAAATCATTTGGATCATCTTCGACAGTCCTTTGAAAGGATGAGGAAGTTTGGTTTAAAAATGAACCCCCTTAAATGTGCTTTTGGTGTGCATGCGGGTGATTTCTTAGGTTTTATGGTCCACAAGAAAGGGATTGAAATAAATGAAAACAAAGCCAAAATAATGGAAGCGAAAGCACCATCAGCAAAAAAGGGATTACAGTCTCTGCTAGGGAAAATCAACTTTCTCAAAAGGTTTATCTCCAACCTTAGTGGAAAAACCCAAGCCTTCTCTCCTCTACATCGACCGAAGAAGGAAAACTTTGCATGGGGGAAAGAACAACAAGATGCCTTCGACAAGATCAAGGAGTATCTAGCTAGTCCTCCCGTTTTGATGTCCCCCTGTAGAGTAAGAAGTATGAGGTCATATATCTCAGCATCAAACAAAACATTGGGAAGCATGATGTGTCAAGAAGATGAAAATGGCGTCGAAAGGGCCATCTATTATCTCAGCAGAGTCTTAAATGATGCTGAAACTAGATATAGTGTGATAGAGAAATTATGTTTGTGTGTATATTTTTCTTGTACAAAGTTAAAGCACTATATAAAACCAGTTGATGTATATGTTTCCTCTCATTTCGACGTAATAAAACATATGTTATTTAAATCTATATTGCATAATCGAATTGGGAAATGGGATTTGGCAGTGACAGAATATTCCTTGAAATATATGCCTTTAAAGGTTGTTAAAGGACAAATGGTTGCTGACTTCATAGCTGACCACTCAATAAAAGAAGATGAAATCAAGTATGTCGAATTAGAACCATGGAAGTTGTATTTCGACGATTCCAGTCATAAGAATGGAACTGGCGTTGGGATACTAATTATTTCTCCTGACAAAATTCCAACAAAATTCAAGTACAAGGTTGAAGGCTTATGTTCAAATAATGAAGCAAAATATGAAGCTCTGATTACTGGACTTGAAATATTGTTGGAATTTGGGGCAACTAAAGTCGAAATAATGGGTGACTCTGAGTTAGTAATAAAACAATTGACAAAAGAATATAAATGTGTCAAAGAGAACCTAATTATGTACTTCGTAATAGCTAACAGACTCCTTAAGAAATTCGACAACGTAGCCATTAAACATATCCCTAGGTTGAAGAATCAAGAAGCAAATGATTTGGCTCAACTTGCATCAGGCTACAAAGTGTCGAAAGAAAACTTGGAGAAAACTATTGAAGTAAGGGGAAGAGTTATATCCACCAAATTGTCCCCATCAGATTTGGAGACAATAAAATTGGGTTATGGAGATAAAGAAAATTTTGAAATATTTAATATAGATGATTCAGAAATTGAAGACTGGAGAAAACCTATTAAGGATTATTTACAAGACCCAAATCAGAAAGCCGAAAGAATGGTAAAATACAGAGCCTTAAGCTACGTATTTCTTGGAAATGATTTATATAAAAAGACTGCAGAAGGAGTTTTACTCAAGTGCTTAGGCGAAGATTAAGCTTACATAGCTTTGTCGAGCGTGCACAGTGGTACATGTGGCGCGCACCAAGTAGGCCATAAAATGAAATGGTTATTATTTCGAAAAGGTGTGTACTGGCCAACAATGTTGAAAAATTGTGTCGAATTTGCGAAAGGTTGTCAGGAATTCCAATTACATGCAGGTATACCACATTTCCCTACAAATGAGTTGCATTCAATTATAAAGTCTTGGCCATTCAGGGGTTGGGCTTTGGACTTAATTGGAGAAATTCGACCAGCTTCTTCAAAAGGACAAAAGTATATCTTAGTTGGAATATATTATTTCTCCAAATGGATTGAAGCTATACCATTGGTAAATATGGACCAGGAGGTAGTTATAGAGTTTATCCAAAAATATATAATCTATAGGTTTGGAATACCATAAACAATAACTACTGACCAAGGATCTGTATTTACTGGGAAAAATATGCAAATGTTTGCAAAAGAAACAGGTTTTAGACTCTAAACTTCAACATCTTATTATGCCCAGGAAAATGGACAAGTCGAAGCAGCAAACAAGGTTGTGATAAATTTGATCAAAAAGCACATAGGTAGAAAACCTAGAAACTGGCATAAGACTTTGGATCAAATTTTATGGGCTTGTCGAACGTCTCCCAAAGAAGCAACAAACTCTACCCCATTCAAATTGACTTATGGACATGACGCAGTGCTACAAGTCGAAATTTATTTACAGTCGATACGAGTTCAAAGGCAACAGGAAATCCCATCAGAAATTTATTGGAGCATGATGATGGATGAATTAGTTGACTTGGACGAAGAGAGGTTGCGTGCGTTAGAATTAATAAAAAGTCAAAAAAGAAAGAGTTGAAAAGTTTTACAATAAGAAAGTGAAATTTAAGACATTTTCAATGGGTGATCTTGTTTGGAAAGTAATTCTTCTTATGGATCGAAAAGATAGATTAATGGGAAAATGGTCTCCCAAGTGGGAGGGACCTTTCCAAATTTTAAGAGTTTTTGAAAATGGCGCATATGAGGTCGAAGAGATAGACATAGATAAAAGAATACTAAAGATAAATGGCAAGTATTTAAAAAAGTATAAGCCAATATTCCAAGAAGTAAAGATAGCCAAAAATTGAATACTAAGGGAAAATAGTGTATTTTTGCCAAACAAAAGGCAGTATATTCATTACAAACAAATTACTGGCGAATTAACTAGTACATAAAAATATATTCACTATCCTTATTACAACTGAATCTTTTCAAAAGATTTCTTCAAATAATCAAAAACATTTCTCTGAATTTGGAGTCGACTCTCACAGAAGCTCTTACTGGTCGAAAGGGTCTCAATTTCCTGAGTAAGTAGTTAAGCCCTTTGAGCATGATGAACCTCCACTTCTAACTCTTCATCAATCTCTTTCTGATTAGGCTTCTGAAGAACTTCCTTGTGCTTCTTCTCCTGAGAAATTTTCTTTTGAATTACAGCCATCTCCTCCTCCCATTTCTGAATGTTGGTGTCACATTCGACAATCTCTTTGGCATAGGCCTCAGAGATCTTCTGCAACTCTGTGATTTTGTTGGTCGAAACGGTGGCGGCATCCCATTCAGCAAGCTGAGTTTCAGATTTCTTGGAGATTTGTTTGGAAAAATCCTTCAGACGATTTAATTCAGCACTCACTGTGTCGACCAAGGTGGTCAGGTCCATCACAAGGCTGCTCACTTCAGTAGGAGACTCCAAGACATTGACTTGTTTTAAAACTTTCTTCAAGTTGAAATAGGCAGTTGAATTTGCATACAAAACCATGAACATGTCCACGTCAAGGATTTTTTCCTTGATCTCAGCTAGAACAACTTCAAGAGAATGTGCGCTGGAAGTAGCTCATGAAGTAGTCGAAGTGCTTTGAGAGGAGTCTTGGAAGTTGAAGTGGGCACTGAGCACATCTTTAAGATACTCCAAGGGTTTCTGTACTTTGAGATTCTCAATCTCTTCACGAGAAAGAGTTTTCGAACCAGTTGACCCTCTTTTTTGTGACTCAACATTTGACTGACTTGGTTGCCCTTCTCGAACAACATACTACTCTGAAACTCCATGTTACAGGAAGTAAAACTCTTGTGAAGACTCCAGCTGAGGTGGCCAAAGCTCCCTCTGCTAATTCTTGGCATGAGCCCACTCTCACAGCACAAGTTACGACAACACTTCAGAGTCCTCATGGTCACACAACCATGATCCTACCTACCACATACATAGCACTAGGCTGATCAGACCCATTACTACATAGTATGATATTAAGAATCATGTCGGTCAGACAAACTTAAGAGGCAGGAAAGATTTACTTATGATGTTTCAAGGCTAGGTCGAGGATACGACCTGCTCTGATACCAACTGTAACACCCATATAATATATATCTAGAATAATATCATACAGAGTTAATTTTTGGTACTGACACCGTCATAAATACCTACTAGTATAATTCACATTCTTGCCCAATACTAAAAACAATACAAACTATGGCACAAGACATGGAAATCATACTAAAATAAAAGCTAAGAATCATACAATATCCATTATTGTACAAAGATAAGGAAATACACAGCGGAAGACTAAAACTACGCTTCACTTGAAACATCCCGAGCATAGCTCCACTTGTAAATCAAGCCTGCAAAAGAAACCTGAAAAGGAACAATAATAGTGGGGTGAGATAACAACATCTCAGTGGGTTCCCTATCTTAGAGTTCTATCGGCTCTAAGGGTTCTATCAAACCTAACTCAAGTCTTAATGTTACCTCTCAAAAGGATCAGGTACGAGATGGAACTAAAGGTCCATACAAAACTCATGCCACTAAATGAGTGAAACATCTACCTCAAGCCTTTACGGATGCTTCTCGTGGGACTAAAGATAACCCACCTCAAGACTTACTCAAGACCTTACGGAGGGCTCGATATCATACTCACTGAAGTCTTTACGGATGCTTCCCGTGGGACTCAGAATAACCCACCTCAAGACTTACTCAAGACTTCACGCGTAACCCAGTGTAGTACTCACCTCAAGCCTTTACGGATGCTTCTCGTGGGACTCAAAGAAACCCACCTCAATACTTACTCAAGACCTTATGGAGGATCTAGTAACATACACACCTCAAGTCTTTACGGATGCTTCTCGTAGGACTCAGAATAACCCACCTCAAGACTTACTCAAAACTTTACGGAGGTCCTAGTGTAATACATACCTCAAGTCTTTACGGATGCTTCTCGTAGGACTCAGGATAACCCACCTCAAGACTTACTCAAGACTTTACGGAGGATCTAGCGTATTACACAAATCCACCACTATCCCCGTCTCACTAAGCGGTACCTCAAGCCTTTATGAATGCTTCTCGTGGGACTAAGGATAACCCACCTCAAGACTTACTCAAGACTTTACGGAGGACCTCGTTTCATACGCACCTCTAGTTCTTACGGATGATTCTCGTGGGACTAAAGATAACCCACCTCAAGACTTACACAAGACTATTCCGGAGGCCTAGTGTATAGCACGCTAACGATTCGTAATAACCTAGGTAAAACTAGGCATCTCACATATCATACCATATAACAATTTCTAGTCACAATACTAGGCCACACTATTGGTTTATGGTAAGATTTTCTCACTCTTATCCATTCTTGATGCTTTTAAATTATAAAGTTCTTGAACATATAATTCTAATATTTTAGTTTAATTATCACCATTAAACAATTCTCACAATAATCTCACGTCTCTACTCTCAATTAGTCCTCATGATTAGGCATACCTTCCACAATAGATTAATATCTCAATCCCTTAACTTTATATAATTACGGTTAATCAGAAAAGTCGGGTAAAAGTCGGGTGAAAATAATATTTGTCAGCATCATGTGAAAGTACATAATTTTAGCTTCCCAACGATATAAAGAACGTTTAAATCGGATAACCAAGTAAAAAGTTATGAATTTTCAAAGTTTGGAAAAATAAACATTTTCTCACACACTTACAGTATTAACCGGTTAACCAATCCGTTAACCGGTTAACCAGGCTAAAACAGAGGCAGTAACGCATTTTTCAAATGTGTTAACCGGTTAATCAATCCGTTAACCGGTTAATCGAACCCAGACAGCAGAAAATACGAGTTTTTCATGACAGTAAGCTCCACAATCTAAACCAAACTTTTCCAAACATCAAAACAACATTTCAAACATGTTCCTACACCTATAGGCAACACACACGAGCATTTATATCGATTTCTAACCGATTAATTCACCGATTTTAGGATTTATCATAAAAATACCCTAAAACACATAAACCCTAAAAACTCTACCGAAACCAAAAAGAAAAGTTTCTAGCTATGAACCCACCTTGCAATCGATGAGGAGGTTGGTGAAGATGAAGATTTGGCAAAGGAAAGATGATGATCCGAGCATTTCCTCTCTTGGGGTTTTCTTCCTCTTCCTCTTCTTCTATTCTCTTTTCTTTTCTCCCCATTTCTCTTACTAACTTTCTTTTCTTTTTCCTTCTTATAACTCTTATCTCTTTCTTTAAAACAAAACCAATTATTTATCAGTCAGTAACACTAACTAGTCCAATTGAGAGTATCCAAATATCTCTGAGTCGAATATTTAATAAAGCCTATGAGTCAGATAATATTAATTAATCCTAATTAATATTATCCAGGCCGTTTAATTAAATACGGGGTATTGCATTCTCCCCTCCTTGAATTGAATTTCGTCCTCGAATTTCCTTTACTCATCCCAAAACAACAGTTTACATCACTGCCTTAGATTCATGTTTATCCTTACTTTTCTTACATATCCTGACATACTCAAATTCCAATTTGACTTCGCGACTTAAATCCTCGTTTCACAACAAAATCAAACCTCGCGTCCTTACTCATACGCTCGTTTCCAACATCGGGTTAACTTCTAACTTACTATTTCTGCAATTCATCTATTGCTTCATACTGAACACTTAGCCACATTCCTTCTCTAGAGAAACATGCCAATCTAATTCTTTTCATTGAATCACAATGCATAAAGTCTGCACTCAGTTTGCGGCGTGAAACCTGGTCGCGGGGCGAACTTAGCAAAAACTTCCAAAAATCAGCTACGAAAAGGACTTCTCAAAAATGACACAAATCCACCCCAAAACGTCCAAAATAGAGAAAAACAACTATCAAACATGATTGTTATCACAACACAAAATGTAACACTCCGACTTCATTCTGGAACATTCAACACTTGGAAATATCTACAAGATATCTTGGTGAAAACTTAACCACATTAAATTCCCAACAAACTCTTATTACAATCCTTCAATAACCAAAGCCATTTCAAAAGTTTGTCAAACGAGTTCATTACCAATTCCACTTGGTCTTATATCAACTGGTAACCATCTACATCAGACACTTCGTTCTTTTGGTATCTTACCATAGATAACCCACTTAGAACAAGATTCTCTTACTTCGGCCATGGTCACTATTCTCCATACCAATTCTCTTTACAGGATTCCATTCACCCAAAGTTCCCGCTAACACAAGGTCTCCATTAATAATAATGCAATCACGCCATAAAACTTACAACGACCATCGAGTCACCAACACCAAACTCAAATCATCCCTAGTACCCCTGCGGATTTCCATAATACTTCCTTTTTGCATACAAAATTCCACCTACTCGCCTTTTAGGACCACACAAAACTTATCATTCAAATTCACTTCTCTCGAAGGTCTCGTTCCTTAATTGATCCAATTTTCATACTTATCTTCGGGACATTCCTCTTTCACTCTTACTTGAAAGGTAACTTAAGAATCCATATCCTTGAGCACGACCCAGCTGCACACATCGGGTACTACTCTTACGGAGTCCATAATTTGGTGCTAAGAATTAACGATCCAAAAATTGACTAATTCCTCATCTCTTATGCATACAATAATTCAAGTGCCAAAATATTTCTGGAGAGATCAACACTTCATGGTCCTTGTATAACTTCGCAACTTAATTCTTCAATAGTCGCAACGACGACACACCAATTATCCAAATCACTTACTGTTTACCAAACATGCTCAAAGAAAAGTCTAACACTTTGTCCACTGACGCTTGAAACGGAAACTAAGACAGACTTACAGTTCATAAGTACGATTCACTAAAATCTTCCATAAAAGTCATGTGTCAATCGATTACCTTTCTGAGGCTAAACGGTTGAACATAACTAAACTCGTTCCTCTTGCTAACAAGTAATCCAACTCATATTACCAATCTGGTCCACACTGACTTGTAATATGATTCTCACTTGTGGTCTCTAAATAGGTGCAACAATCGTTCACCGTCCACAACCCAAGATAACACAAACGGGCATAACATGCAGATTATATTATCCAACAAACGAAGAAGTAGAACTACTATTCTGTTACGGTCACAACACGAATACTCAACGAAATAGTGCGATTCCATTCTTACAATAATGCTAGCAGGAACGACAAGGACAACATAAAAGGGTTTTAATTACAAGCTAATGCTTGGTTCGTCCGTAAACAAAATCCGAAACACAATCCTTATCGGGTAAAATAAAGAAAAACAAAGGACATCTTATCTCTAGTACACAACTTTGTCCTCTCTCTAAGGGGTTTTAAGTACAAGCTAATGATTGGTTCGTCCGTAAACAAAATCCGACACACAATCCTTATCAGAGCAAGTCGACACGTTTATAGGGGTTTTTAATTCAACCTACGTACATAGAGCAAGTCGACACGTTTTGTAGGCGGCCTATGTATGCAGAGCAAGTCGACACGTTTTATAGGACTTTTAATTCGACCCGTTTATGAGTGACATATGTATGCGGAGCAAGTTGACACGTTTTATATGGGTTTTCCTCCGAACTTTGCACCGGAAAGATAGATTGAAAAATTTCAATCGGTTAATAATAGTTTTAAAATATTGTCTAGCTTTGTGTCACATCCTTTGTCTTCTATGTTTTCCCATTTGTGGCATCTCGATTTTTTTTATTCATAGTATGCATTTGTTTTCTTATCCTTTTGTTAGACATATGTTCTTCTTATCATCCCTTAGTGTATTTTCTATGAATTTAGAAAGAAAAATGAGGGGCCTCCCACCTTAAAGTAAGTTCTAAGGAGTCTTTTAATATAATTATAAATGGCAGAGGAATTTGCTCGGCTTATAAAAATATATAATTTTAAACCTAAGTCTATTTCGCTTCTTA
Source organism: Lathyrus aphaca (assembly GCA_963966055.1). Taxonomy (NCBI): domain Eukaryota; kingdom Viridiplantae; phylum Streptophyta; class Magnoliopsida; order Fabales; family Fabaceae; genus Lathyrus; species Lathyrus aphaca. The sequence goes on from OZ014523.1 coordinate 279,976,241, forward strand.
GTTTTGTTGGTACTCGGGTGGTTGTTGACATATATTGATTCCTTGTAGGTGACTTGTTTGCTTCCTTGTAGGTGTCATGTATTATATTCTATATTTATGCATGTACTTCCTAGTAGATATGTTTGAGGAAACCATTAAAATGTATATTTATCAAACTTGATGGAGGCGATCAAACTTGTTCTGCTTCACAAAATATGTTTTCAAGCCTGCTGCATAGTCCACTTTATGCTTTTTCCTCGTTCTAGTTACCAGAAAAGGTTACACCACTTGTATAAGTCCAAAGACCGGTTTTCAATGTCTATGACTATTATAACTGGAGTGCGCTACTTGGCGGTGCATGCTCTAAGACTCTTAGTGTTAAACCTTCTAAATGTAAGCGCCATTCATGTGTACAATATATTTAGACATCAACCGACACCACCTTCCTCGAGCTCAAAGAAGAATAATATTATTGATGCATTTTTCAAAGACCTAGAACCAACCTGTCACCAAAGCAACTCCATTCATCAATTGTTACAAGCAATCATATGTTATAAACATCTAGGATCAAACATATCAACAGACTTAAAAACAAATCTAATGTCATATTTCCTGCAGCGTATGTTCATAGCAACGATTACATATCATCTTGATCATAGTGCATTTGGTTCGTAATTTTCGTTTTTGTTTCGCGGCAAGCTTAGTCTTGGCCTTTCTTTGTAATCTGTTGGAGTTCTCTCTGTGCTCTCTATGATTAATATATTTCTTGATTACCAAAAAAAAAACATATCATCTTGATCACGTTCCGGTATTTACACAGTTCGTTTAAAATCAAACCGTAATGGCCGGTATCAGTTCAGCCCCTGCATTATTTGTTATTGCTATAGCAATTGCGCAACATGTTTTAGCACCTGCATCATTATCATACGGCGTTATTACTGCCCCGATATAACAATAATTTAACCGACACAATTAGGTTGTAGTTTGAACAAAACGTAAATATTTTATCAATAATCATACGACAAGAATACACACATACATAAATCGGCTTAACCACTTATCTTTTAAGGATGATGTCGGTGCTGCTAACCAATTCTGTTCCAGGTGACCATTCTAATCATTTGAATGATTTTGAATCTGTGATGCCGACTGAAGTGACAAGTATGCGAACAAGTGAGTTGAGATTTCTTCAGCGGAATCGACAAGCGATTTAAGGACCTCGAGCCATTACCATTCTTGTCGGCTTTAGAAGTTTTTAGGAATGAATCCAGTGGTCGTCACATTGTCGGCTATGAATAAATCATGTTCACATTGTTTCAATCACGTCCACATAATTATTTGATCGACATTGTAACTTTTAAAATATCATGTCAATCAGTTAGGATTGTGCATAAATACGCTGCACAGAACTTGGAAAGGAATGACTTATCTTTTATTAGGCGCGTGACTGCCGCTATCATAACCTGGGATGCATCGGAAGCATAGCCTCGTTGTGTCAGTAGAACTTTGGATTGAAACCAGGCAAGAGATTAATACCTGTATGATTGGGTTCCGCCCTGCATCAGTTTAGTACAACACTTATATGATATGCCCATTTATCATGTACCACATGCAATCACTGCATAGTAATATTCTAACGACATCAATCAGCTATTATGTCCCATATACGAGTACAATCGGTTAGTTAATTTGATAAAATACAAGATAAGACAAGGACTACTTATCTTTAATGTTGGCGACAGCATTGTAATTCGTTCTTATTTATATACCAGTTTGCAATCGCTGAAGCGCCAACTTGTGGTTCCTGCATATAGCTTGCGTCTGTTAAAAATTAATGGTAGCGTAACTAGCGAACGGCTTGGTATTTCACCGACATTCTCGGCTATGTGCTCCGGGTACGTCGGAGATACCTATTGACTGTCACGATTCAGTCCCAGCACTATTTGGGACAGTGGCTGCATATAACACAAGTGCATTCGGTGTAGAATTCGGATGAATCCATAACGGGTTAAGTGAACTGAAGATGCATCTTAACTTCATACGCAAGGTGTTAAAAAACGGTTGCGGTCGCGTAAAGGCTTTCTCGATTTCGGTCAGTACAGGTGTTGCGTTGCAAATAACGGTCGTCGTGGTGTGAATTAATCACAATATTGCATAAAAAAACTATTTTTATGTTATATAGTTTATAATAATTTAAATTGATATTATTTTCATTATTATCACTTTCATCATCATTGTTAGTTGCACTTCCTCCAAAAATATAACCAAACAATCCAAAGCTTCTTAGTGGTTCAATTTGTTGCTAGTCATATGAAGAATTTATTGACGATTCGTGATAATTCATAGGAGGTTGATTATAAAATGGTATTTCGCGGCCGTAACGCCGTTTTGTTGTGACTATAACGCTGTTTTGCGGCTGTAACGGTGTTTTGTCGCGGCTGTAACGGAGTTTTGCTTGTGATTTTTTCTCAGGCTTAAAACCATGAATAATGGTATCGGAAGGTTCCAAAACCGTTTTGTCGCGACGGTATTCGCGGTCGCGGACCGTTTTTTAAAACCCTATTCATATGTCGTGATTGCAGGTCAAAACCTGGAAGGAGAACTCTTTCCAAAGAACCATCAGTAATTGGCATTATAATAGCTAATGTATATCTCCTGCATATTGATATATTTATCGAATTCACGGCTTTACCACATATACATGCGAAGTCGGCACAATATTTGTGTTATTTATTACATACAAACAACCACAACAAGCTTAAAAGGCATGGTTTTTCCTTAACCCCTAAAACATCTCATCAATTATTTGTATATTTCCTAACTGATACATAGTCACTATGAAAAACATGAACATTTATTTTTAAGGGTTAAATATGTTTAAGATCTCTATAAATATCGCAAGTTTTAGGACTGGTCCCTCAAAATATTTCCTTCAAACATTGATCCTCCTAAAGTTTTTCGTTTCCAAGTGTGTAGAAATGAGTTGTCAACGATGTAATCTTACTCATCCACGTCTGAAATGATTTTTGCATAATATTTCTACTTATTTTTCATCTCTTGCCCCAAACTCTAACTGCATACTTGCCCCAAATCGTTCTTCTCTCTTCATCTCTTCTCTTCTATCGTGTCATTTGTTCTCTTCTCTTCTTCCGCAAATCATTCTACTCCTTCTATTTCAACATGTCTTCTTCATCCAGGATTAGCAATTTCGTGTCACAACATTCCATGATTACTACCAACAGCAAAGGGAAATAATGTGGATGCAAGGGTACATTGATTTCATACATGTGCAAGAAAGGAAAGAACCAAGGGAGATTGTTTTGGAGATGCCCGTTTTGGAAGAATGAGGGGTACTTGCAATATGTTAGTTTGGGATGATGAGTTTGCTTTAAGGAAGGAAGATGTTAAAGTGTTGTAATCAGAATGCAGCAAGGATGAGAGGGATATGCAATTTGTGGAAACATTTAAGGAGTTTTATGAAGCATCAATGAAGAAGAACCATAGGTTGAAGATGAAAATGAAGCTAAAGACGGAGGAATTTTATGGAAAGTTGAAGACCATATTGTAGCGGTAAAATCATGAGTGTAAGCTATTGGTTAACTTAACTCGAAGTAAACAGAGTCGTCGTCGTGCCTTTATTTTATTCCAAGTGGAAAAGGAAAAAAGAGCGAATAAATCTTAATGAATCTAAAAGCAAAAAGCTAAAAGAATCGAGCAGAGAACGGGTAAGGGGATTCGTTACAAAATGGGAAGATTTTAAGCACCCAAAATAATTGTAATACTCCACGGGAGCCCGTTGAAAAATTTATTGCTTTTGGTTTGAAAATGTTTTGTTAAAAGAGATTGAAGAGACGAGAAGAGAAATGTTTTGTTTTAAGATTTTTATGTTTGACGAGACGTTCATCTCATGCCTACGTACCCATGACGTGCAATGTGAGATCAAAACCCCGTAGTTCATGGTACAATAGTGAAAAAATTAATGTGTTGGATTGATTTTAAAATGTAAAGATAAGTCGTCATTCTTTAGCGAATAATTCCACTAAAAAGAATGAATCATATCTAAACATATAAAAATGGTTAAAAGGAAAAGTGCACAAGGGCACAAAAAGGATTGAATGAGTTTTGCATCTTTTAAAGTCTTTTGGAAAAGGTTTCGATATGCTTATGTGGTTTAGCATTTATTAAGAAATGAAATGAAAAGAGTAAAGTCGCTTGACCTAGGTCAAGGTTTTATTATGAAAGTGGTTAAGGTTTGAAAACAAAGAATGTTTTGAAAAGAGGGATAAACTTTGAAAATTTAAGAAGTGGAAAGAGATGAAGAGGCTATCCTAAGATTTAAATTAAAAGTTAAAGTAAGAACAATCGAACCGCATGACGAGCATTCTTCGAAGCATTAACAAAAATAGGAGTTCATCTTCATAAACAAGTGAAACAAATAAAGGCTAAGGTATCCAATCCATAATAACTCGAGCAAAGGGAATGATCCTAAAATCTAAGTCCAAAACTCCAAGTCCAATGCAGAGGATAGTCCAAGATTAAAGTCACAAGATGTAATACCCCATATTTTAATAAAATATTCTAGATAATATTAATTGAGTTTAATAGGGTTCCGGTGTGCTCTGAGAGTTTCAGTTAAAATAATTAGAGCAACCGACGAACTTAAATTAATTAATTAAGTATTATCTGACTCAGAGGTTTTATTAAATAGTCGACTCAGAGATATTTTTGGATACTATCAATTTGGACCTGTTAGCTTACTAACTAATAGTTATATTAGTATACCTATTGTTGTTTGGTTTAAAAAGAAAGAAAACAAGGATTTGTTATAAATAGGGAAAATAAGAGAAAGTTGGTAAGAAGAAAGAAAAAGGAAAGAAAGAAAGAAAGGAAGAAAGGGAAGAGAAGAGAAAGAAGAAGGAAGACCGAAGAAGAGGGAAAGCTTGGATCATCACCTTTCTCCATCAATCTTCACCAAACTCCTCTTCATTGTCAAGGTGGGTTCTAGTTAGAAACCTTTTCTTTTAGAAATTCTTGATTTTTAAGAGTTAGGTTATGTTTTGAGGAAATGATAAAATTGATAAATCAAAAGTTTAAACGGTTAAAACTTGTTAAAAATGAAGTATATTGGTTTTTATATGTATATAATCACGTTTTGTTGATGATTTAACTAATTGGTGATGTTTAAATGAGAAAAATGGAGTTTAGAAGTGATTTTTCAGGTTCATAGTAGGTACAATCGATTGCAGCAGAGTGCAAATCGATTGCACCATAGTCCAAAAGCATTTTTTTTGAAAATCTGGGACCGTGCAATCGATTGCAGAAGAGTGCAAATCGATTGCACTCTGTAGCTTTTCAAAAATGAAATTGTAACTGGCGTATCTTTTGAACTGTAACTCTGTTTTAACCCCCCGTTCGAAGCGTTGGAAAGATATTTCAATGCTCTATTTGATGGAAGGAAGAAATATTGTTTTATATGTGAAATTAATTAATTTGTGAGATTAGTTTAATTTTGATAATTAAATTAAAATATAGATTATATGTTTGAAAACTATATAGTTTAAAAGTATCAAGAATAGTGAAAGAGTGAGGAAACCTTACCATAAACAATAGTGTGGCCTAGTATTGTGACTAGAAATTGTTAGATGGTATGAGTTGTGATATGCCTAGTTTTTCCTAGGTTGTTGTGAAACGTTAGCGTGCTATACACTAGGCCTCCGGAATAGTCTTGTGTAAGTCTTAAGGTGGGTTATCTTTAGTCCCACGGGAAGCATCCGTAAGGACTAGAGGTGTGTATTACACGGTGTCCTTCGTAGAGTCTTGAGTAAGTCTTGAGGTGGGTATTACATTGAGTCCCACGGGAAACATCCGTAAAGGCTTGAGGTACCGTTGGTGAAGCGGGTAGTGACTTGAGGTGGGTATTACATTGAGTCTCACGGGAAGTCTTGCCCAAGTTAAGGCTTGAGGTGGGTATTACACCGAGTCCCAGGGGAAGCATGGTAGTGACTTGAGGTGGGTATTACACTGAGTCCCACGAGAAGTCTTATCCGATGAAGTCTTGAGTAAGTCTTGAGGTAGGTTGCTTTGAGTCCCACGAGAAGCATCCGTAAAGACTTAGGTAGTGACTTGAGGTGGATATTACACTGAGTCCTACGGGAAGCCTTGTGATAACACTTAATGTGGGTATTCCATTGAGTCCCACATGAAGTGTTAAGAGCGTTGTATGAACGTTTTCATCTTGTTTTGGTTACTTGTAGATGAGTGGCCAAAGACCTGAGTAGTGTTTAGAATTTAACCTTTAGAGCCGAGAGAACTATAAGACAAGGAACTCACTGAGATGTTGATGTCTCACCCCACTATTGTTGTTGCTTTTTCAGGTTTCTTTGCAGGTTTGATTTACAAGTGGAGCTATGCTCGGGATGTTTCAAGTGAAGCATAGTTTTAGTCTTCCGTTGTGTATTTTTGTATCTTTGTACAATATGGATATTGTATTGATCTTAGTATTTTGTTTTAGTATAATTTCCATGCCTTGTACCATTTTTGTATTAATTTAGAATTGGTCAAGAATGTGAATTATACTTTTAGGCATCTTATGATGGTGTCAGTACCAAAAAATAACACTTGTATGATATTATTCTAGATATGAATTATATGGGTTTTACACAAGATTTTTAGAGGTTTAATCCTTTATTAATATTTTTGTGTCCAAATGGACAAAGGAAAAAGCACAAAGATATGAATATAAACATAAACAATATGATGAATGATAAAGCAAAATAAAAGCATAATAAAAGAGATAAGGAGTGAGAGATAAAAATAAAGAGGATAAGGTGCGAGAAGGAATTAAAATGTTAGTATAGTAATAGTAGTGATAATATGTACATAATAATGGTTTGGTGAACTTCATCATCCACAACTAAGCAAGTAACCGATTTCGCTTAGCATCTTACACTATAGTGATTAATCGAGGCGATTAGATCCAAATTCAATGAAACTTGAAAAAAGATTGGGATACCCAAAGCAACTATGCATCAAGCTTCATAAGTCATGGATCTTAACGCAAAAGACTGACCACTTTGGGATTACGCGACCAACACGAGGTCCAGTCTACGAAAGTGTAAGTATCTAATTGGATTTTTATTCCGTATTTGGGACACATTTAGGTATATGTTAAGCAATCACCGAGTAATTTACGAAGTAATTACCCTACAAATGATGCCGACCAACACCAATTAAGGTTAACGATATTTGTGTTAATACATGTTAGAGAGATGATATAATATATCATCCTCCGAAAACATGTTGCACGAAAAGAAAAAGTGGTAACAGTCTAATCTTAATCGTTATTTCATGTTGATTTATCAAAGGCAGCCTATCATGATTACAAAGTATGGAGAATGATTCAGATGATCATTCATCCATATATTTGAAATAATGAAGATTAAACATCTTTGAAAATCAACAATCCTCGAATCAGAGATCTCATCGACCAAAAGAAAAATAAGAGCTGAAGATAAATATGGATTTAATATTTTAAATCTCAAATCGTTTAAACCATCGTAAAAATATCAATCATCTCTCTTGGTGGATAAAAATCGACACCCAAAATCCATTGATATTGATGAGATTTTATCAAAAATTAAGATCTAAAATAAAATCCATAAAAAACAACAATTAAAATATTTTTCTAAATCCTAAAAAAAACTCTTGAATTTAAGGAGAAAAATAATTAAAAAATGTTTAAAAATAAATAAATAAATCCTTTAATAAAAACAAGAAGTTTTATATGAAAGAAAAAAATAAAAATAATAAAAAAGAAACAAGGAGGGGGATATCGCATGAAGATGGTGGTGATAGAAAAATATGGACCTAAATCATTTAAGGCCCAAAACCATAAACTCATTAAATCAAATTTTATAAAGAAAAAGAAATAAAAGAAATAAGAACAAATGCACTTCATCTTCTTCGTGTAAACAAGGCCGCGTGACACTGTTCATGAACTTCATTTTCAATTTTCGGAGATCCGCCGAATCGGAGTGGCGAAGCTCCGTTTTGGTACCGTTTCGATCAGTAAATTGCTAGGATCAAGAATATGTGATTGGTTGAAGCTAGAAGTGTGATAGCTGATATTTTTTGTATTTTCTTAGTACATGAGCTATATCTTGGTATCACATGGCTTGATAGAATTGTGAGTGTAACGTGGGAATCATGGTTTTTGTTCTTGTAATATGAATAGAGGAAAAAATGTATAATGAAAATGGGCTTAACAAAAAAAATATCATGGTCCTATTTTTTTTTTTAATATGGATATATGGATTAGAATTAGAAAATATGGAAATTAGAAATATGGTAATATATATAGAATTGAAAATATGAAGAAAAAAAGGATTAAAATGGAGAATATTTGAATAATATGATTTGGAAATTTGATAAGAAATTGGATTAAATTGGAAAAAATGTAAGTTTAAAATGGATAATAATTTTTTTTCATAATGAGGTGGATAATTGAAATTTGGACAATGGTTAGAAATAAATGGATAGAAAATAATTGGATACAGGAAATATGGACGAGGTAAAAATATGGTGACTAGAAAAAATGTGTATGAATCGGATAATGGATGAAGCGATGATTTCTTTTATTTTTAGCCCAAAACCAAATCTTGATTTTTCTTTCGCAAGCCACTTAATTGAAATGAATACAACCACTCCTGAACCACGGAATAATTTTCCAATTAACACGATCATCTAAATGAGTCATCCACTGAATCTCTGATCAAATAAACTCTGAATTACTTTGAATCTGTCTGAATCGAATCTCTGGGAAAATAAATCTACAGATGAACCATGAATGAACATACAATCTGGCCCAAAACATATTATGATTCACAACTCGATAATCTGATGAATTCAGTACATCATAACTTGAACTTTAAATACACATTGTGTAACACCCATTTCTACCCAGTAATTATTAACAAAATCAGAGTATAAAAGTTCTTAAATAAACATGGGATATCACATTTTCAACTTAAACCAAACAACATAAACTTCATTAATATAAAATACTTCGAAAAAACGCAGCAGATTCATCAAAAATACAACATTAAAATAGCACCATTTGCTTTCAACTTAATAGCTCAACATGATTTTCAAAATGAAACTTAAACAAGTTCATCAACTAAAATTAAATTCAACATAAGGCAACACATGAGTTCATCCCCCCGAATGGCTATGTATCAGAGCGACAAACACCAACTCGAATCTATTAAGTACTCGACTCTAGATTACTTGTACGTTAACAACAGAGGGCAACATTCAAACATAAGGGGTGAGATATATAAACATATAATCACATGTATGATAAATAACATATGAATTAGATTACATAGATCACCACTTCACAACTTCACAAACAAATTTAAACCAACATAGAATACAACAAGATAACATAAAAAGGGACTTGAGATGCAATTTAAACAAATGTGATGCATGTGGTACCATCAGAGTAAAACCCCCAACTTATAATCTTGTCAATTAATATTGCGTCAAACAAGGCATAAGCCTTCAACTTTATATTTTCCAAATCCAGGCCAACTTACTAAGCAATCAGCTCCAACTTGAATCATGATATGTTATGCGACTTAACATGATTACCAAACAACAATAACCATAACAACATAACAACATAACAACATACCAATGTAACAACGTAACAACATTCAACTTTGACCCAAGGCCTACAACTCATAATCCTTTCCACTTATAAGGCACTGCAACATAAACAACAAACAACAACATTCAACTTGTAAAAAACAACATAACACAACTTCAACAAAGTATACGACTCTCTTATCTACAAATCTCGACTAACCGATTAATTAAACCACTTAATACATTATGTTATTACTACTGTTATTAAGTTATTAACATGCTTTTGTTAATTATGTCACAAACATTAATACACCCACCCGTTACTAGTTTCATACCACTGCTACTAATTTTCTTTCTATTATTTCATCTTGTATTACTTATTAATTCTTTGTTGATTAATTTCTATTACTTATGATGTTTCATCTGATACCTTTCACCTAATTATGCTACTGAATTTAATTAATGACACAGACAACAATTGACAATAACAAACTATGTATCCAATCCCATACGAATTCATCAGTGTTCCTGATTATAAGGTTAGAACCCCACCCTTACCTTAGATTGAAGGTGACTCTAACACTTTTCGATCGGAACCCTAGCTTTTGCCTCTCCTATGCACTTCATGTAACCACCTCTTCCAACTTTTGTTCTTCTTACTGTTAACCTATTTCCACTAATTCCATTTAATTTATGGTTTTATTTTAATTAGTCTTCATAATTCTATTGGGATTAAAATAGCACCCCGACCTTTATTACTCTCACCCCACAACCAAGTCCACTTACTAATATTATTTCATTAATAATTCTATTATTACTTCGACATAATTAACTCGACCAACCCAAATACGACTTAACCATTAACTTGATTAATTCAACTTAGTCCAAATAACAACAATGCAACTTAAATCAACTTAATCAACTTATTCAACTTAATTCAAACAAATTTAGTGTAATACCCCATTCCTACCCGACAATTATAATAAAAGTCAGAGTATTTACAATTCAACCAATAAGTACACAAACAGGATGCTACATTTTTCAACTTATAAAACTTCATTTAATTTCATGAAAAATGATACATAACACTTTTGGTTTGTAAGAAACTAAAAACATCAACTTTATTTCATTTATGAAACCAAATTCAACTATTACAAATACGCAACAGATTTTCAAATTATTCAACTAAACATGGTATAACATGTTATTCAACTTAAAACAACCTAGTAACAACATATTTATACTAAAACAACTTGAAAACAACATAAAACAACTAAGCGTCCATTCCCCGAGTGTTACATATCAGAGCACCGACACCGACTCGAACTAATGAAGATAACCATCTTCCTGCAAGCTACCTGCACGTTACCAACATAGAGAAAACATTCAAACATAAGGGGTGAGATATCGATAATTATAAACGATATATGATAAACAATACATAGATAAAGGTTAATATAAGTATCACCACATCACTCCCAGTAAACAACGTATCACAACATAAACAACTTATCAACTTGAGCAACATATACAATGTAATCGACATAAATAGCGCAACACAAATATGAATCGACTATGCAAATGCTTGTGGTACCATTCGGAGTAAAACTCCCAACTTCAAATTATTTCCAGGTTATCAAGGCAATCAAGGCATAAGCCTTCAACTTTCAACTTAGTGCCAATCCAGGCCAACGTTGTGTGAGCAACGGCTCCAACGTAAAAATGCAACTGATCTACATAGCATGCACGACTTTACAACATAACAATATACAACATCAAACAACACAACCAGCTTATACAACTTGAATAACTTAAATCAACGTTGGCTATTAAGCCTCCAACTTGAACGACATAACAACTTCGACAACACCGAACAACTTAAAAAACTTGAGCAAAACGACATCAACAAGCAACACAATAACTTATATTACGTGAACAACATAAATTCAACATTGGCTTGTAAGGCCTCCCACATAATCAACTTAGAACATTCCGTAAACCGGAACGACTTACCAACTCAACCAGTACCCGCAACTCTACTTTACAACATTTTTTCAACAAAACAGTGCAATAAAAATCAACTATTAAACTACCTGACTTACCCCGACAATTTTCGTTAAATTCCAGGCAACTAAGTTTTCACCTAATTCGGCTAAACTGACTAAATTGGCATTGTTTTTAACACCTTGCGATTAATATGACTTTTTCTAAAAATTCTGTCAAAACTGAATTCTGGTACATTCCTACTGTCTTAGAAAACACAGGTTTAAAATTATGTTTCTATCAATTTTCCAAGTTATGTTTTCTCTCAAAAATTCAACACAGTCTTGATACCAAAAACATAATTTGCTCACTACTGATATTATTGCCTGTTCCTGATTCTAAGAATTTTATTATTTCCTAACAAAATATAATTAATGGAATTAGTATTTTAATAATTAATATTACTAAAATATTGCACAAGTTAAGTAACTTAATGTGTTAGAAATATTGCATAAATAAAACAATTATTAAGTAATTAACTTTTAAAAGAAGCCATTAATAAATTAAGTTTTGCATTAGGAAAACTAAGTGCCTCGTTAAAGTTAAAGTTACAGGATGGCTTGCAAATGTGGCCACCACCAAATGTGGCTTGCAAATGTGGCCACCAAAATATAAAATTACTACAATTAAATTATTTACTCATGTTTATGAAATAAAAAGTGAAGTGATTCATCCCTACATAGGGTGGCGCAAGCCACCCTCCCCATTAGCCCATATGGCTTGTGCAATAAATGTGGTGATATGTGGCCCTCGCCACTTTCACCATGTGGCTCCCGCCACATGTTGGTCTATCATTTGGGTGGCCTACGCCACCCCTAATTAAATGGTGGGTGGTTTAGGCCATCCATCCATTTGTGTACAACTTCATCGTCCCTAATTCGGATTTTCCAGAATCGATTAAACCAACAACATCAAACATAAAATCAACTCAGTAATCAATTTCATATAAATCGACAAGTTAATATGTTTCATATAATTAACAATATGATTCCATCAACAACACAACATCATGATCAACAAAATCACATCAACAAAATAAACAAAAATACAACACATACAACCATCCAAACCTAGTATCGATTAACATACCCGGTTATAAAGATCGAACTCCACCCTTGCCTTAATCGATGGTCGCTCAACTATTCGATCGACTCTTCCGATTTGGATTTCTGACAACAACTTCTTGTAATCGCATTCTCCCAATTTTCCTCGTTCTCCAAATTTTCCTTGTTCTCCCTAATTTTCACGATTACTCTTCTTACTGATTTTTCCATTGACTAATTCTTTTTATTTTATTTTTATTAAAATAGTAATAATAATCCAATTATAATAATCAACTAATGGGCCTACACTACACCCCTCAATATGCTAGTTCCGACACAAACCAAGCTCAATAACCAACATGTTCCAATAATCAATAATATTGCTTCTAATATTTTTCCTCGACTTTCTGACTTTATATTCCGACTTAACGACTTATTTCTTCGTAACACAAAATCAACCAAATAATAATTTGCGACTAACTACTTACTCCAAACTTAATTAGATTAACTTCTGATTATCAACCAAATGGTCCAAACAACTCAATCAACATATCCAACAATACTCAGAGAATATTCCATATCGTCCTCCACAACTTATATCAACTTAATTAATTAAATTCAACTTAAACCAACTTATAACCATCAACATAATATTCCGATGTTTCGGAAATCAACACAAATCAACACACATATTACGATTATATTTAATTAAATGATTAATTAAATAAATGGATGTTACACTTAGCAACTCAACACAAAACAATACCAAACATACATCGATATTTAATTAAATAAATAATCTGGGTGTTACAACTCTCCCCCACTTAGAACGTTTTCGTCCTCGAAAATCTTACCTTTTTCAAACAACTCGGGATAAGATTCATGCATCTTTCTTTCCAACTCCCACGTCATACTTTCTCCGGTTGCTCCCAACCAGACTACTTTCACCAACATTGTCTCCTTGCCTCTTAGAGTCTTCATTTCACGATCCGCGATTCGTACAACCATTGTCTCAACAGTAAGATTATCCTGTACTTGCATATCATCCATACTAATCACATGAGATGGATCTGAGAAGTACTTCCGAAGTTGCGACACATGAAACACATCATGAAAATTTGACAAATTAGACGGTGAAACCACTCTATAAGGAACCTTTCCAGTTTTGTCTGAAATCTGATACGGACCAATAAAACGATGATTAAGCTTCTTAGACTTCAACGTACGACCAACACCGGTTACAGGTGTAACTCTCAAAAACACATGATCACCTACTTGGAATTCCAAATCCTTCCTTCGCTTGTCTTGATAACTCTTTTGCCGACTTTGAGAAGTTTTCATCTTCTCTCGAATAAACTTCACTTTCTCAGTAGTCTCTTGAACAATCTCGGGTCCAAGCACTACACTTTCTCCCGATTCATGCCAACACAAAGGAGCTCTACATCTCTGACCATACAACGCTTCAATAGGTGTCATTCCAATACTAGAATGGTAACTGTTATTATAAGTGAATTCTATCAAAGGAAGATAAGTATCCCACGAACCTCCTTGTTCAAGAACATACGCTCTCAGCAAATCCACTAACGACTGAATAGTTCTCTCCATTTGACCATATGTATGAGGATGATACACTGAACTCAACCTCAACTTAGAACCCAACACCTTTTGCAAACTCTTCCAAAACTCAGAGGTAAACCTCATATCTCTATCTGACACAATACACAAAGGTACACCATGCAACCTAACAATCACGCGAGTATAAATCTCGGCCAACTAAGATACTAGAAAAGTGATATTAATAGGAATAAAATGAGCCGACTTAGTAAGACTATCAACAATCACCCAAATCAAATCATGTCCTTTCGAAGTATTAGGAAATATCGTCACAAAGTCCATTGAAATGATATCCCGTTTCCATTCTGCAATTTCTAACGGTTGCATCAACCCTGCAGGTTTCCGATGCTCAACCTTCAGCTTTTGACATGTTAAACATGCATACACAAAACGCGCCACATCATTCTTCATCCCAGGCCACCAAAATAAACTCTTCAAATCTGGATACATCTTTTTAGCACCTAGATGAATACTCAACTTACTTCTATGACTCTCTTCAAGAATCATTCTCTTCATCTCCACATCATCCGGAACAAAAATTTGGTCACGGAACCTCAACACACCTTGCACGTCCAACTTGAAATCACTATTCTCAAACTGATCAATTCCCACCATCGAATCTACCAACTTCATATCTAACTTATGAGCCTCTCTGATACTGTCTAGAAAATCATTATTAATCTTCAACATTCCCAACATAACACTCTTCGGTGTTAATTCTCAAACTAGACTTATATCTCTTAATTGTTCAATTAGTTCCAACTCTTTAACCATCATCGCCGACATATGCAATGTTTTCTCACTTAAAGCATCAGCTACAACATTAGCTTTACCTGGATGATAGATCAAACCAAAATCATAATCCTTTAGTAATTCCAACCATCTTCGGTGTCACATATTCAATTCCTTTTGATTAAACAAATAATTTAAACTCTTATGGTAACTAAACACTTGAAATCTAGAACCATAAAGATAATGCCTCTATATCTTCAGCATAAAAACAACCGCAACAAGTTCTAAATCATGCGTATGATAGTTTCTCTCATGAGTTCTCAACTACCTTGACGCATAAGCAACCACCTTATTATTCTGCATAAGCACACCTCCTAAACCCATCATAGAAGCATCACAATATACCATCAACGGTTCTCCTGCATTCAGTAATGTAAAAAACTAGAGCCGACGTCAACCTCTTCTTCAATTCGGTAAAACTTTGTTCGCATTGAACATCCCACATAAAAGCCTTACTCTTACAAGTCAACTCAGTCAACATAAATGCCAACTTACAAAAACCTTCGATAAACCTCCTATAATAACCAGCTAGACCCAAGAAGCTTCTAATCTCAGTAACTGACTTTGAAGTCTCCCATTGTAACACATCATCAACTTTAAATGAATCCACAAAAATACCATTTCCTGAAATGACATGCCCAAGAAAACTAACTTCCTTCAACCAAAACTCACACTTGGACAACTTCACATATAACTGCTTCTCTTTCAAAACTTGCAATATTAGCTTCAAGTGTTCTGCATGCTCTTCTTCCAACTTAGAGTAAATCAAGATGTCATCAATGAACACCACCACGAAACGATCCAAATAGGTATGAAAGATATGGTTCATGTATTCCATAAATATTCCCGACGCATTAGTAATACCGAAAGGCTTCACCGAATACTCGTAATGTTTATAACGAGTTCTGAACACCGTCTTCTGAATATCCTCATCTTTCACCTTAATCTTATGATAGCCTGACCTCAAATCGATCCTGCTAAACACACAAGCACCTACCAACTGATACATCAAATCATATATTCTCGGAAGTGGATACTTGTTCTTAATTGTCACTTTATTCAACTGCCTATAATCAACACAAAGTCTCATACTTCCATCTTTCTTCTTCACTAACAACATTGGAGCTCCCCACGGTGATACACTAGGTCTCACAAATTTCTTCTAAATTAGATCCTCTAACTGCTTCTACAATTCTTACAATTCAGATGCAGACATCTTGTATGGTACCATAGACATGGGTCTAGTACCAGGTACAAGATCAATCGTAAATTCAACTTCTCTCTCTAGCAGTACATCAGGAATGTCATCAGGGAAAATTTCAGGAAATTCGTGCACCACCTGCAACTCTTCAATCTTGGCTTTATTCTCAATAGACAACGTCTCCATCAACGAAAACATCTGAGCTTCTTCTTTTATCAACTACTGCAACTCTCTAAAAGACAATAAACCAACTCCCTCCTCTTTAGGAGTATAAAACCTCACTGACTTACTATAACAATTGATATGAACATAGTTATACTCTAACCAGTTCATCCCCAAAATCACGTCCATTCTGGTTAACGGAAAACACACCAAATCAACAACAAAGTGTTAGAACAATTATGGTTCTAAACCTCTAAGAGTTTTGATGATAGCAATTATTAATATGCAAGAATAGAAGTTCTAATACATACTGAAAATAACTTTCTTTGCTATATGTGTAGAAGTTATAGAAGAGGAAGTTATTGAAAGGAAGACATGCTTTATTAGAAGAAGCATTGTGCCCTATATAGAAGATACATTAATTGAAGAATCCATCATTAAAGACATGATTTATTGGCTGCGTATCAAGATTTAATTATCTCTGATTTATGTCCAGAAGATGATGATTCTCATATTAAAGGCATTAATTAAAGAATATATCAATTAATGGTAAAGACAAGTATCTCTTGTTATGTAAGGATTTTATGGTATTAACTAATATCCAAAATTAGCTCAAGATGTCCCCAACGGTTATATCATTCAAGCAGTATATAAAGGAATCAAATTGAAGATTTGAAGTACAGCTTCTACGAGACATAACTTATTCATTTGTGTTAAACATTCTTGTATCAAATCACATTGTGATTATAGCTTTATTAGAAGCAAGATAGTTATTATTTTATTATTATTGTAAAAGATAAGTTAAATCCCTTGAGTGACTAGGTTCAGTCAGAAGACTCAAGAGGACATTGACTGTAGGTCAGTGTGTGTATTTAAATATTGAATAGTGGATTAAGACCTCAGTGATAGAGGCAAAATCACCTTGGCGGGTGGACTGGATGTAATTTGAGTTCAAACGAACCAGGATAAATCAACTTGTCATAGAAGTTAATTTTAAGTTGTTAAGAAAACCCAATTCCAACCCCCCTTCCTTGTGTTTTACGCCCCTTCAATTGGTATCAGAGCGCTAGGTTCTGAGAAATACACTTAACCGTGTCAGTAAAAGATCCAGAAGTTAAAACACATGGCAGACGCTGGCAACATCAACAATGAATATCAAAATGACAAGATCAATGCAAAACCTCCAGTGATCAATGGTGACAACTTTGACTACTGGAAGGATGTTCTGGAAAGTTTCTTTCTTGCTCTGGATGGAGATCTTTGGGACATGGTGACAGATGGATACACTCATCCTGTTGGAGCAGATGGTCAGAAGATTGAAAGAAAAAATATGACAGCTCAACAGAAGAAGGAGTTCAGAAATCATCACAAAGCTAGAACCATACTTCTGAGTGCTATCTCATATACAAAATATGAGAAAATTACTAACAGAGACTCAGCCAAACACATGTTTGATTCCCTGAGGATGACACATGAAGGCAACACTCAAGTCAAGGAGACAAAAGCTCTGGCCCTCATCCAGAAGTATTAAGCATTCAAAATGGAAGAAGATGAGACAATTGAAAAAATGTTCTCAAGGTTCCAAATTCTGGTAGCTAGACTGAAAGTTCTGGACAAAGGCTACTCAACAGCAGATCATGTAAAGAAGATCATCAGAAGCTTGCCAAAGGCTTGGAGGCCCATGGTCACTGCTCTAAAGTTATCAAAAAATCTGAACAAAATATCTTTAGAAGAACTGATCAGCTCCTTGAGAAGTCATGAGATAGAACTAGAAGAAGATGAACCCCAGAAGAAAGGTAAGTCTGTAGCTCTTAAATCTAACAAATTTGATTCTAAAGCTTTACAGGCAGAAGAAGAAGAAAGTTTTGGATGCTCATCAAAAGAAGATGAACTATCTCTTCTATCCAGAAGAGTCCAACAACTCTGGAAGCATCGTCAGAAGAAGTTCAGAAATACCAGAAGAACAAGCAATCACTCTGAAGCAACATCTGGTCACAGGAAACCCAGAAGCAAAGAAGTAGTGTGCTACAAGTGCAAAGAACCAGGACATTACAAGAGTGAATGTCCAAAACTCCAGAAAGAGAAACCCAGAAATAAATTCAACAGAGAAAAGAAAAAGAGACTCATGGCAACATGGGATGATTCTGAATCATCTGAAGCAGATTCGAATTCAGAAGATGAACATGCTAACATTGCACTAATGGCAAAAATACCAGAAGTTAATCACTCATCAGAATCAGAATCAGACTCAGATACAGAAGAGGTATTCTCTAAACTGTCGAGATCTCAATTAGAAGATAGCCTCTCAGAAATTCTTGAAAAATATCAGAAGTTTCAATTCAAATACAAAGACATGAAACAAAGTCTGGTATTTGAATTAGAAGAAGTCAGAAAACTAAAAACAGAAAACTCTGAGCTGAAAGAAAATATTTTTGAATGCAAAAACTCTCTTGAAAAACTTAAAGCTCAGAAGGAATCTGAATTAGAAGATCTAATCAATTCTGATAGTATCATAAAGCAATATGACTATAGTTTTCAAAAATTTCTAACTAAGAGCATAAATAGAAGCAAAATTGCATCTATGATCTATGGAGTTAGCAGAAATGATATAAGAGGCATAGGCTATGTGAAAACTAGAGAAAAGGAAACTCTGAAATTTAAAAAGATTGATGATGTTGTCATAAAAGTTAATACTCCTCTAAGTTCTCATTTTACCTATGGTCATAATCATGACTTAATATATACTAGTGAGTCATCTTGTTCCACAAGTTCTGATTTGAAACCTAAAATAAATCAGAAGATTGTGAAAACTAACAAACAAGGACCCAGAAAAATATGGGTACCCAAAGATAAAATTGTGTATGTTGCAGATGTCTTTAACAGCAAAACTGAAACACCAATCCTGGTACCTGGACTCTGGATGCTCACGACACATGACGGGAAGAAAGCATATGTTCCAAAGTCTTGAATTAAAAGCTGGAGGCCACGTAGGTTTTGGAGGCAACCAAAAAGGAAAAATAATTGGCTCTGGAACTATTGGTAATGGAAATCTTCCCTCTATCTCTAATGTTCTATTGGTAGAAGGATTAATGCATAATCTATTATCCATAAGTCAATTAAGTGATAATGGCTATGACATAATCTTCAATCAAAAGTTCTGTAAAGTTGTTAGTCAGAAAGATGGAATAATCCTCTTCAGTGGTAAGAGAAAGAACAACATATATAAAATAAAACTTTCTGAATTAAAAAATCAGAATGTAAAATGTCTAATGTCTGAGGAAACTGAGCAATGGGTCTGGCACAGAATATTGGGACATGTTAATATGATAAGATTATCTCAACTTAACAAACTCAATCTAGTCAGAGGACTTCCAAACTTGAAGTTCAACTCAGAAGCTCTGTGTGAAGCATGTCAAAAAGGCAAATTTTCAAAACCTGCCTTTAAAGCTAAAAATGTTGTATCTTCCTCTAGACCACTAGAACTTCTGCATATTGACTTGTTTGGACCAGTGAAAACTGCTTCAGTCAGTGGAAAAAAGTATGGATTGGTGATCGTAGATGACTTCAACAAATGGACATGGGTAAAGTTCCTTAGACACAAGGATGAGTCAATTGATGTATTCTCTAACTTCTGCAAACAAGTTCAAAATGAAAAAGAATTTAAAATTATTAAAGTCAGAAGTGATCATGGTGGAGAATTTGAAAACAAAAAATTAGAATCATTCTTTAATGAAAATGGCATCTCTCATGATTTTTCTTGTCCTAGAACTCCACAACAAAATGGAGTTATAGAACGTAAGAATATAACATTGCAAGAGATGGCCAGAACCATGATCAATGAGACTAACATGGCTAAACATTTTGGGGCAGAAGCAGTAAATACAGCATGCTATATTCAAAATAGAATCTCTATAAGACCTATTCTTGAAAAGACTCCTTATGAATTATGGAAGAACAGAAAGCCCAACATTTCATATTTTCATCCTTTTGGGTGCAAGTGTTTTATTCTGAATACTAATGATCCTCTGAATAAATTTGATTCTAAGGCACAGAAGTGTTATATGTTAGGATACTCTGAACGTTCAAAGGGATACAGAGTATACAACACAGAAACACGTATAGTCATAGAGTCTATTTATGTCAGATTTGATGATAAGCTTGGTTCTGAAAAACCAAAGCAGAATGAATCTCTTGCAGATATAGAAGTTGAAATCTCTACAAGCAGAACATCTGAAGAACAATCTCCTACAGAACAAAACAAGACAATCACTCCAACAAGCTCTGAAGAACCAACTCAGAAGAAATCAAACAACGTAAATTTCATTAATATAAATGCTTCAAAAACTACGCAGCAAATTCATCAAATTACAATTTTAAAATAACTTCATTAGTTTTCAACATCAACTACTTCAACATGGTTTTCAAAAATAAACAACTCAAAACAAATTCATTAACTAAAATATAATTCAAAGCAAAAGACAGAAGATGTGTTAATCCCCCAAAAGTGCTACGTATCAGAGCGACAAACACCAATTCGAAGCTACTAAGTACTCGAATCTGGATTACCTGCATGTTACCAACATAATGGCAACATTCAAACAGAAGGGTGAGATATGGAATAATATAAATAAGAGTATGATAATTAATACGTAAACGAGAAATCATACAATCACACCACTTCACACGACGAGCAACACCAACATACAACTTCAACCAAGAACGAGTATCAACATATATATAATGCGACTCAACTTACGTATATTGTCATACCCTAAATTTTGACCAGATGTTTTAGCATTTTTCATTCATCTGACATATTTTTATCACAATATTGAAAATTAATCATAAGTCCGTTATTTTTCCATAAACATTTCATTGATCACTAATCATGCATTTTTAACTGATTTTTATCATTCCATATCATTTCTTGATTTTTATGATTTCTATTTAGATAATTATTTTAGTTTATTTAGAATTAATCTTAGTTTGATTTTGATTTTAATTTATATTTTAATTAAATTTAGTTTAATTTCAATTTCAATTTATTTAGTTTAACTTCAATTTATTTAATTCAATATAATTTATTTTTTCAATAACCATTTTCAATTTATTATTATTATTATTAGTTTTATTATTATTATTTATTATTATTATTACTACTTTTCTTTTGTTTTTCTTCATGTTCAAAAATGGAAAAATGACAAGTGGGGTTCACTACAATGTAGTACGTACAAACACTTCACATGGATTGCCAACTTGGAATTATCAATGGCAAAAAATTATTCTCACACTTCACATGGATTGCCAACTTGGAATTATCAATGGCCAAAAATTATTCTCACACTTCACATGGATTGCCAACTTGGAACTTATCAATGACCAAAAATCATTCTCACACTTCACATGGATTGTCAATTTGAACTTATCAATGACCAAAAATCGTTCTCATAAAGTCACATGAATTGCCAGATCAACACTCCTACATCATTTACACTATAAATAAGATCTCTCTTTCTCTCATTTTAGACTAACAAAGATCACACTTAAATTCTCAAAATCTAGTACATCCATTACATATTTTTCAAAGTCTAAATTCTTTTTTTACTTACACAATACCCATAAATATTCACCATTTTCATCACAACAACAACCTCCATCAAAATACATTCACTTTCTTCTACACAACAAGCTCAATCTTTGCTAGCTTGGGAGTTTGTGAGTATCATTAATCATTTATTTATTTATATTTTAGTTTGTGAAGCTATGTTGTCAAAATGTAATATTTTTTTGTGTTCATATTTTATTGTTGTTATAGTGTTAGTATATGTTAGCTTATGATAAATATCCATGTTTATTTATTTCTCTTTCATTTTTATTTTACTAGTTTTTATTTATTTATTTTAGTTTGTTATCTATTTAAATTATTTAAAAATTTCCTTATTAGTTTAAGTTATTAGAATGACTTTAGTTTCTTCATTTCAAAATATAATTTTGTTTAATTTATTTAGTAATCTTAGAAGTAAAGTATATATGTGATTAACACTTAAAAATATAAAAAATATTATTGTTTAGTAAGTTATTTAAATTTAGTTTTAAGTTTAGTTGTAATTTTGTTTAGTTGTTGATAAACTAAAAATGAAAAAAGATGTGTCTTTGCTTTTCAATTCCATTTTGATTTTTATTTCGACCCGGTGTGGTTCTTGACGGGTCCATGATGTTTTGACGTGTGTATACGTCTTTCGCTTTTGTTCACTTGCATTATTCCAAGGGAAAAGATCTATTGGTTGACTTTACGTCATTTTCGTTTATATAAGTAATCACTTTGACATTTATCTAAACCCTAATTCAACCTTAGGACGTTTTTGTTTATCAATCATTAATTTTTCCTCATTTTACAATTTTCAAACTCCAAAACATTTTTCTTAATCAAACAACGAAAGAAATGAATTCTGGAGTCTAGCATTCCATGGATTCTTGAATGAATCACTCTTGAGGCCCGCCCCACGAGACGTATTCATTCTCTCTTTCGTCTCTAAAACACACTCAACAATTAACCTTAACCTAATGTTAATCAAGCTTTTCCATTATAAACATTCAAATTATTTTCATAACAAAATAGCGAAAGAACTGAATACTGGAGTCTAGCATTCCATGGGTTCTTGAATGAATCATTCCTGAGGCTCGCCCCACGGGACGTGGTTCATTCGCCCTTTCGTCTTTCAAGAAACCTAATTATTACATATCAAATAACGAAAGAACTGAATTCTAGAGTCTAGCATTTCATGGGTTCTTGAATGAATCATTCTTGAGGCTCGCCCCACGGGACGTGATTCGTTCGCCCTTTTGTTCTTAAAATACTAAACAAGATCAAACATTTTCTCTAAATGAGCATTGTTTAAACTCTTTCTATCTCACAGACAAGCTAGCACTTCAGCCTCCTATCGCGAGCAGATAAGCCAACGCTTAGCAGTTAGAAAACGGTTTAAACAATGAGTCATTAAAAAACACCAACAAACTGTAGTTGCACGAACTACGAAGCTTTGACTTTCCCATTGCACAAGGGAATACGTAGGCACAAGTATTTTAATCCTTCGCGAGCACACTAATAAAAAATTAACTATTTTCTCCATAATAATAATAAAATGCATTTCCCTTAGAACAAACGATCTTAGCAAATTATAAGAAGACAAAGACATAAGTTAACATTCAAAGTGCAAATTAGACTAATAGGTTCCCGTTGAGTACAATGGACGTGAGGGGTGTTAATACCTTCCTCCCGCGAACCCGACTCCCGAACTTGGAATTTGGTTTCGTTGACCATTTCTTATCTTATTTAGGTTGTGTCTATGTCTCCCTTTTCTTTAGTTAGAATAAATAGAATTAGGTGGCGACTCTGTTGTTCTTTCCGCGTCCATCGCGAGTATCGTATTTTTCGAGGTACGACAATATGCATGTGGTACCATTTGGAGTAAAACTCCCAACTTAAAATCTTGTAAGTTTATCGAGGCATCAACAACATATTTTCCAATCCAGACTAACTTGATTCGAGCATTCGCTCCAACTTGAAAATATGCAAATGTATGCGACTTATGAATGGCATACAACAACAATAACATGAACAACAACTCAACAACACAACATGGATAAATATTGGTCAATCGACCTACAACTTAATATTTCCCAAGATCGGGACTACAAAACTTATATCGACTTTATATTACTACAACTCGTAAGACCAACCAATTACAACTTAATTAATTAAATTTCTAAATTTATTATTTTAATCCTCAACTCTACAAAAATTAACTTATTTTGTCTTTAATTAAGTTCTGGAATCAACTCAGTTCGACTCAGATGTGAAAACAGAACGAATCGCCAAATATTACATTTTCTGCACACCACTCTGCTCATACGCATTGTTACGCGTATAGACTTGTTCCTATGCTGCTCATTACGCGTAAATAATGCCATTACGTGTAATGCTTGAAATCCCTACGCGTAGCCTACGCAAATGGCCAGAGGGTCATGCCGACACCATCCCCTTACGCATAATGTCAGTGTAATAGTCATGTGTTACGCGTAAGGTTTCCCTTGTTACGCGTATCACCAGATCTACTACGTGATTCACAAATCTTCACACCAGTCCCACTTCTGCTACGGATTCCACAACTTCAACCCTCACTTCAAGCCTAATTGGGTTTCTACATTGATTTTAGACCTCAAATATTTTGTATACATCTCATCTAGCAATTACTACATTCGATTACGAGTCCTAAATCTCCTTTCTACACAAATTTCCTGCAACAAAACCAGTCCAGCAACAACACAAATACAACAACACAAGAAAGTTCATGACAGATTCATACGAACATCAACAACAACATATCATACTAGAACACAACAACAATCATATGAAATATCCAGCTTAAGTATGAATTATTGTAATAGCCATATACAAAAGACATACATAAAGCATATTTTTAATATATAATATTAGAAATTTGGTACTGAAATACAAATAAGTTCTTAGCAACACATTGTATAAATATAGCCACTACAACATAAGGTACTAAACAAGGCTATAAAATAATAAAAGATGTTCAACTACAAAAAGATCTAAGAACTAGATCCGAAGATCTCAAAATCCACAGCGGAAGACAAGCCATCAACTAGTAGGGATAATCAAGTCGCCTTATCCTTACCCTTAACGGAAACTGAAGTACCTGAAATAACAACATCAACATGGGTTGAGATAAAACATCTTAGTGGATTCCCTATCTTATAATTCTCTCGGCTCTAAGGGTATTCTCAAATGTAACTCGCACGTTTCACAACCAACTCATACAAGGACAAAGAACAAAGGGGAACTAAGGTCCACACACGATCTCAAAGTACAAGAAGAGAAATGTCTACCTCAAGTCCTTACGGATGCTCTAGTGAAACACATAGTAACCACATTGAGACTTACAAAAGACCTTGCGGAGAAATTGACATAGCATGCTCTTCAATCTTTGCGGATGCTTCCCGTGGGACTAAAGGTAACCCACCTCAAGACTTACTCAAGATTAACACATAACTAGCATAGCACTTGCCTGAAGTCCTTACGGATGCTTCACGTGGGACTAAGGACAACCCACCTCAAGGCTTACTCAAGACCTTACGGAGGACTTATAGTCTACTCATAGCAAATCAACGCCCATGTATACACAACGGGTACCTCTAGTCCTTACAAGTGCTCTAGTGAAACACATAGTAACCATATTGAGACTTACACAAGACCTTATGGAGGATCCTAAAACAAAACATAATTCATAATTCATTCGAGTTTAAGGGGAACCTAGATACCTCACAAGTCGTACCTTTCTTTGTTTCCATTAACTCACACTTTCCATTTTATCAAGTTTTTGTCATTTGAAAAAGTCGGGTAAAAGTCGGCTAAAAAATAATGTTTCTTGATCTCAAAAGATAGATTATGTCATTAGCTTCAAAACGATACGTGGAGCATTAAAAACGGATACCCGAATAAGAAGTTACGAATTAAATACCAAAGTTGGAACCTACAGGTCTCGCTGAGCGAAAAAACTCCTGGAATTCTCGCTGAGCGAGGGCTGCTCGTTGAGCGAGCTACACCAGTTCAGGAACTTCCAAACCTACGGGAAAATCACTCTCTAGCCTAAAATCACTTCCAAACATCCACCAATGCAGAAAAACATAACCAAACATGTTCATAAACATCATTTGAGTATTTTAGTTAAGCTTTAATCGAGTTTTAACCGTTAAACTTCCGATTTTTCTTAGATTTTCCAATTAAGCCCTAACCCAAAAATCTCTAAAACTCAACCAAAATCAAAGATAAAAGTTTCTAACTAAGAACCCACCTCAAGAGATGGAGATTGACGGAAAGATTGAGTCGATTCGACGGACGGATGATCGAGAATGAGGAAATGAAACTTTTGGGGTTTTTCTCTCTTCTTCTTCTCTTCTCCTCTTCTTTCTTCTTTTCTTTCCTTACTATCTTTCTCTCCTTCTCATATTCTTTCTATATATATATATATATATATATATATATATATATATATATAAATATACATAAAACTTATATTTTTACCAATGGGTCAAAAATTAGAGAGCATCCAAAAATGTCTCTTAATCTGATATTTATAAAACCTCTGAGTCAGCTAGTATCAATTAATAAAATAATATCCCGTGGATTACTCTATTTAGTTCTGTTAAAATTTCTTAGAGTATTCCGGAATAATATTATTACCAATTAATATTGTTCAGAGCTTTAAATAAAATACGGGGTATTACAATTATTCTAATCCCGTTTATAGAATTTGAATCCCACCATTACCTTGGATTGAAGACAGCTCGAATTCATAGCAAAAATCTCTACGAAAAATCCAAATCCTAGCCTCCTTGTTCTTCCTCAAGACTTGTTCTTTCTCCAAAATTCTAATTAATCTTTCTATTTAGGTTTTTCAACTTAGTAATACTATATAATTCACTAATTAATCAAATTACTAACGGGCGTAAAATAGCACCCCCACCTTTACTACTCCCATACCTCTACTCAGCCCACTTACTAACAATTCCATTATTAATTCAACTTAATTAATACGACCAACCCATATGCGACTTAACCATCAACTTAATACCAATTTAAACAACTTAACGACATACTCAACAAGATAACACCTAACAATAATTAATCGGGAAAAATACACAATAACATTTAATTAAATTAATTAATTAAATGCGGGTGTTACAACTCTCCCACACTTAGAACATTGCTGTCCTCGAAAATATTACCTTGCTCAAACAAATCAGGATACGATTCCTGCATCTTTATTTCCAACTCCCAAGTCATACTTTCTCCGGCAGCTCCTAACCAGACAACCTTCACCTAAGAAATCTCTTTGTCTCTTAAAGTCTTCATTTCACGATCTTCAATTCGCACCGGCATCGTCTCCACAATGAGATTATCCCGTACTCGCACATCATCCATACTAATCACAAGAGAAGGATCTGAAATATACTTCTGGAGTTGTGACACATGGAACACATCATGCAAATTCTGCAAATTTCGTGATAAATCCACTCTATAAGCAACATTCCCAACCTTGTCTGAGATCTGATATGGACTAATAAAACAAGGAGTAAGCTTCTTAGACTTCAACGCTCCAACACCAGTCACAGGCATAACTCTTAAGAATACATGATCATCAGCTTTAAATTCTAATTCCTTCCTTCGTTTATCATGATAACTCTGCCTACTTTGAGAAGCCTTCATCTTCTCTCGAATCAACTTCACCTTCTCAGAAGTCTCTCAGACTATCTCTGGTCCAAGCACCATACTCTCTCCAGACTCATGACAACACAATGGAGTCCTACATCTCCGACCATACAATTCCTCAAAGGTGCCATTCTGATACTAGAATGATAATTTTTATTATACGTGAAAATCAATGAAAGATAAGTATCCCACGTACCTCCCTGCTCAAGAACGTAAGCTCTCAACAAACCCTCTAACGACTGAATCATCCTCCCAGTCTGACCATCTATCTGAGGATGATACGCTAAACTCAGCCTCAACTTAGAACCCAACTTTTCTTGCAGACTCTTCCAAAACTCAGAAGTAAACCTCGGATCTTGATCCGACACAATACACAAAGGAACACCATGCAACTTCACAATCACTTTGACATAAATCTCTGCCAACTTTGATACTAGAAAACTAATGTTAATAAGAATAAAATGAGCTGACTTCGTAAGCCTATCAACAATCACCCAAATCGAGTCATGTCCTCTTGAAGTATAAGGCAATCATGTTACAAAGTCCATAGAAATGCTATTCCATTTCCATTCTGGAATTTCCAACGGTTGCAACAAAACAGCAGGCTTCTGATGTTCAACTTTCAACTTCTGACACATCAAACAGGCATACATAAAACGCGCCATATCATTCTTCATCCCAGGCACCAAAACAACTTCTTCAAATCTTGATACATCTAAGTCGCTCCTGGATGAATACTCAAATTACTTCTATGACTCTCTTCAAGAATCACTCTTTTCATCTCCGCATCATCAGGAATACAAATCCGATCATGAAATCTCAAAACACCGTACGCATCCAACTTAAAATCATTCTTCTCTGATTCACCACAATTAACTATGATATCTACTAGTTTCACATCCAATTTCTGGGATTCTCTAATATTGTCCAGAAAATCATTATTAATCTTCAACATACCACTCTTCGGTGTCACTTCGCAAACCAAACTCATATCTCTGAATTGCTCAATCAATTCTAACTCCTTAACCATCATTGCTGACATATGCAAAGTTTTCCGACTTAAGGCATTAGCTACCACATTAGCTTTACCTGGATGATAATTCAAACCAAAATCATAGTCTTTAAATAGTTCCAACCACCTTAGTTGCTTCATATTCAACTATTTATGATCAAACAGATACTTTAAACTCTTATGGTCGCTAAACACTTCAAATCTAGAACCATAAAAATTAATGCCTCTAAATCTTCAGTACAAAAACAACTGCAGCAATCTCTAAATCATGCGTAGGATAGTTCTTATCATGAACCCTCAATTGTCTCGATGCATAAGTAGTTACTTTACCATTAAGCATAAGAACACCTCCTAAATCCATCAACGAAGCATCACAATACACCACAAACGATAATACTGAATTCGGTAAATTCAAAACCAGAGCCAACATCAATCTCTTCTTTAACTCTACAAAACATTCCTCGCATTGGACATCCCACACAAAAGCTTTACTCTTACAAGTCAACCGAGTCAATGGAAGTTCCAACATAGAAAATCCTTCAATGAAACATAGGTAATAACCGTCTAATCACAAGAAACTTCTAATCTCAGTAGCCTACTTTGGAGTTTCCCATTGCAACACAACATCTATCTTAAAAGGATCCACAGAAAAATCACTACCTGAAATCACATGACCAAGAAAGCTGACTTCTTTCAACCAAAATTCGCACTTGGACAATTGCGCATACAACTTCTTATCCTTCAAAACTTCTAATATTGTTCTCAAATTCTTTACATGCTCTTCTTATGACTTGGAATAAATCAAAATATCATCAATAAACATAACCACAAAATGATCCAGATAAGTATGAAAAATACGATTAATGTACTCCATGAATACTCTCGGTGCATTAGTCACACCGAAAGGAATCACAGAATACTCGTAATATCCATACCGTGTTCTGAACACCGTCTTCTGAATGCCCTCATCTTTCACCTTAATCTGATGATAGCCCGATCTTAAATCGATCTTGCTAAACACTCGAGCACCTACCAAATGATCCATCAAATCATCTATTCTTGGCAATGGATACTTGTTCTTAATTGTCACCTTGTTCAACTGTCTATAATATACACAAAGCCTCATACTTCCATCTTTCTTCTTAACCAATAGAACTGGAGCTCTCCATGGTGATACACGTGGTCTTACAAACTTCTTCTGAATCAACTCTTCCAACTACTTCTTTAATTCAGCCAACTCAGAGGCGGACATCCTGTACGGTGCCATAGAAACAGGTCTAGTACCAGCTACAAGGTAAATTGCAAACTTAAATTCTCTCTCAGGCGGTACGTCAGGAATTTCATCAGGGAAAACTTCAGGAAATTTACTAACCACTTAAAACTCTTCAATCTTAGCTTTACTGTCCACATATTAATGACGCCATCAACGAAAGCATATGGGCTTCTTCTTCCATCAACTTCTGCAACCCTTTAAACGACAACAACTCAACTCCTTCCTTATCTAGAGTAGAAAACCACATTGACTTACGATAGCAATTAATATGAACATAGTTATACTCTAACCAGTTCATACCTAGGATTACATCCATCCCAGTCAATGACAAACATACCAGATCAACATAAAAGTCTTTACCAAAGATAGATAACGGGAACCTCAAACACACTAGAGAAGTAGTTACCGATCCCATAGCTGGAATCTCGATAACCATTTCTCCTTTCATAGCAGACAACTCAAGACCCAATCTCTTAGCACAATCAGTAACAATAAAATAATGTGTAGCACTCGTATCAATAATAGTAATTAAAGGAATACTATTAATGAAACATGTACCTCTGTTGAGCTTATCCTCATTAGATGTTTGAGTCCCAGCTAAAGCGAACACTTTTCCTCCAAACTTTGCTTTCTTTGGCTTCTGGATCTGGCTACCAATGTTCCCTTCTTCACCACAGTTAAAATATATCATTTCTTTATGTGTGCAATCAGATATTACATGTCCAGCTTTTCCACAACGGAAACAACGTTTCACCTTGGTAGTACACACATTGCTCTTGTGTCCAGCTTGTCCATACTTGAAACAAACAATACCGGCAGGAGCATCTCCCCCACTATTTATCTGACCTAAATCCACTTTCTACTTACCCTTACCAGCTAGAGTATCATACGACTTTCCACAATTATGTTGATTCTTTCCTCTTCTATCAATAACAATCTTGTAGTGAGCATTGTTATCTTATTTGAAGATCCTGCAACTATCAACCAGATCAGCAAAAACATGAATCTTCTGATACCTTACAGCCTTCTTAATCTCATAGTGTAACCCATTCTCAAACTTGATGCACTTTGAGAATTCAGCAGTCGCCGCATCATGGTGCGTATAAAACTTCGACAACTCTATAAACTTTGTAGCATAATTATTCACTGACATATTTCCTTATTTTAGTGCAAGGAATTAAATCTCCTTACCACACACATCTTCAAGATAATACTTCCTCATAAACTCTCGACGAAATACAGCCCAAGTGATCTCATCGCCAGTAGCTTCCAACCTTTCCCAACCACCAATCACCAGCCTCGACTACTAACATGTGAGTTCTATAACAAACCTTCTGCCCTGGAGTGCAATCCATCACACGAAAAATTCTCTCAATTTCCTTCAACCAAGCCAATGTTGCATCTGGGTCATACTTTCCCTTGAAGGTAGGCGAATTCTCTCTTTGAAAAGTTGCCAAAGTACGAGACTTATCATTCCCACCACATTCGATAAGTTATGCACATCTTGAGCCATTGCTTGCATAGCAGAAGCCATCGTAGCATCGTTTCTTCCAGCCATCTCAACTTAACACTACAACACAACAAAAGTTAGAACCACTTAACAATACTTGATTGTTAAACAACTACGACTCGACAACTTGATCGGGCAGATCGACCAAGCTCTGATGCCACTAATGTAACATCCCATTTCTACCCGACTTTATAATAAAATTAGAGTTATAAAAACCCTCCACTAACATGGGATGTCATATTTTCAACTTTAAAACCAAACAATGTAAATTTCATTAATATAAATGCTTCAATAACTACGCAATGGATTCATCAAATTACAATTTTAAAATAACTTTATTTTTTTTCAACATCAACTACTTCAACGTGGTTTTAAAAAATAAACAACTCAAAACAAATTCATTAACTAAAATATAATTTAAAACAAAAGACAAGGCATTCGTTCATCCCCCCGAAGTGCTACGTATCAGAGCGACAAACACCAACTCGAAACTACTAAGTACTCAACTTTGGATTACCTCCACATTACCAACATAAGGGAAACATTCAAGCAAAAGGGGTGAGATATTGAATAATATAAATAAGAGTATGATAATTAATATGTAAACGAGAAATCATACAATCACACCACTTCACACAACGAGCAACATCAACATACAACTTCAACCAACAACGAGTATCAACATATATATAATGCGACTTAAATATGAATCAACTTATGTATATGCATGTGGTACCATTTGGAGTAAGACTCCCAACTTAAAATCTTGCGAGTTTATCATGACATCAACAACATATTTTCCAATCCAGGGCAACTTAAATCGAGCATTCGTTCCAACTTGAAAATATGCAAATGTGTGCGACTTATGAACTTCATATAACAACAACAACTAAACAACACAACAACATGTATCAACATTGGTCAATCGACCTACAACTTAATATTTCCCAAAGATCGGGACAACACAACTTATATCGACTTCATACGGCTACGACTCGTAAGACCAACCAATTACAACTTAATTAATTAAATTTCTAAATTTATTATTTTAATCCTCAACTCAACAAAAATTAACTTAGTTTGTCTCTAATTAAGTTCTGGAATCAACTCAGTTCGACTCGGTGTGAAAATAGGACGAATCACCAAAAATTGTGTTTTTTGCACACCACTCTGCTCATACGCGTATAGACCTATTGTTACACGTATAGACTTGTTCCTACACTGCCCATTACGCATGAATACTGCCATTACGTGTAATGCTTGAAATCCCTACGCGTAGCCTACGCAAATGGCCAGAGGGTCATGCCGACACCATCCCCTTACGCATAATGTCAGTGTAATAGTCATGTGTTACGCGTAAGGTTTCCCTTGTTACGCGTATCACCAGATCTACTACGTGATTCACAAATCTTCACACCAGTCCCACTTCTGCTACGAATTCCACAACTTCAACCCTCACTTCAAGCCTAATTGGGTTTCTACATTGATTTTAGACCTCAAATATTTTGTATACATCTCATCTAGCAATTACTACATTCGATTACGAGTCCTAAATATCCTTTCTACACAAATTTCCTACAACAAGAGCAGTTCAGTAACAACACAAATATAGTAACACAAGAAAGTTCATGACAGATTCATACGAATATCAACAACCACATATCATACAAGAACATAACAATAATCATACTAAATACCCAGCCTACATACGAATTATCCTAATCCCGTTTATCGAATTCGAACCCCACCTTTACCTTGGATTGAAGGCAGCTCAAATTCACAGCAAAAATCTCTACAAAAATCCAAAATCTAGCCTCCTTGTTCTCCCTCAAGACTTGTTCTTTCTCCAAAATTCTGATTAATCTTTCTAATTAGGTTTTTCAACTTAGTAATATTATAATTTACTAATTAATCAAATTACTAACGGGCCTAAAATAGCACTCCTCCCCCTTTACTACTCTCATATCCCCACTAAACTCACTTATTAATAATTATATTATTAATTCGAATTAATTAACTCGACCAACCCATATGCGACTTAACCATCAACTTAATACCAACTTAAAGAACTTAATGACATACTCGACAAGACAACACCTAACAACAATTAATCGGGAAAAAATATGCAATAACATTTAATTAAATTAATTAATTAAATGCGGGCGTTACATGTTCCCTGCTACTTGACCTAGATAAATCAGTTCTTATTTCTGGTGGTTTGAAAGGAGTGGTCTTAAACAATTTTGGTTCCTTCCCAAAAACGCTCTAGCTTCACTTGGCTTGATAGGTGATTTGAGAGATGAATTGAGAGGTGAATTTTCAACTCTTAGGGGTTGAATGTCTAATACATCACTAGCAGTTTGTATAGCATCTAAGGTCTCATCCGAAGTTGTAGAGTTCTCCATGACAATTAGCTTTGGCTCAATAGTTGTTTCATTCTTAATGACAGTTGGGTTTCCTTTCACAATGACAGTTTCTTTCACAATTGGAGTTTCCTTCTCAATGACAGTTTCCTTCACAATTGGTGTTTCCTTTACAACTATTGTTGGCTTATCCTTGATTAGTCCCTACTTGACAGTTGATTCCTTTTTTGTTACTCCTTCATAGACAGTTGTTAAATCCTTCCATGTTTGGTGCTTTTTGACATAAACTTTGTCTTCTTTTCCATTTGACGCTTCTTTTCTAGTTGATACTTCCTTAATAGAAACTTTTGATGCTCCTTTGCTAGTTGGTTCTCCCTTGGCCTTTGAGGTTTCAACAGTCTTTGTCTTCTTTGGCTCTTTGTTTGTGGAGCCCTTAGGCCTCCCTTGCAACACATAAGTAAACATCATTATAAGAATACAAACATCACATAAGACTTATTAAAAAGTAAACAACAACATAAGAATACATACATCACAAAAGCATTACCTTTTTTTTGGTTTCTACATTGGAATCTACATTAGCTTGATTTGCTTGTGTAGGTATGTCTTGAACATCTTGTGTGGAGTTTTCTTGATTTCACTGACTAGCAAGTGTCTTAGCTTCCACTTCTTGCTTCTATTTCTTGCATGTCCTCTTATTATGGCCCATTTGAAAGCAGAATTTGCATATATCGCTTGTGTTTATTCTTTGCCACTTAGTTTGGGAAACTTCATCAGGTTCGCTTCTTCTCAATTTCTTAGGTCTACCTGGCCCACGTTTAAACTTAGGTGAAAGCATCATTTCATTCTTAGTTCTAGGCCACTTGTTTTGTCCATTTAATGGGGTAATGACCTCACTGTAACAGGTCTGATAAGTTCTCTTGTGATAGCATTTATGTACATACTTTATAGGGTCATCTACCTTCCTATGTTTGGCATCTACATCATGCCTACATGGAATACCTACAAACTCCCAATAATTACAAGAACAAGTTTATTTCTCTAAGCCTACCACAAAGTTGTTTGTAAACAATACATGAGTTACTTGAAATGTCAAACTACCAGCATATGTTGTTGTCCATCTACCACTCTTTGTTATCTTCCTATCCAATCTCCTTAAGGGTTTTGTCATGATAAGTCTCGTATAACCCTTCACCTTTTCCCTAAGAGTAGAAAACCTCCCCATTAAATAATGTCTAATCTATTCCAACATTGTTATGATGGGTTTTTCTCTTTGTAACAAAATTGTTGCATTAAATGACTCACTCAAATTGTTTATTAAAACATCACACGTTGAAAAAATTGGAAAAGCAGGCTTACACCATTTTTTCTTTGGAATTGCTTTTATCCACTCATGCATCCAAATTGACATCTTTAATCATTAACATCTTTTCCTCATGTGCTTCAAAGTATGTAGCTTTTGCAGCAGCCATCATAAGATCTCTAAACAAGGTACCTCCTCCAAATTTCTTCTTAAATTTTGTACAAAGATGCCTCAAGAAAAACCTATATTCATATGCTGGATACTCCTCCTCAAACACATGAACTAGACCCTATTCTAGAAAAACGATCAGCATATTAGTACAATGTTTTAACATGTAAAAATTAAATACATAATTAACCTAGGATTAACTTTTGTTGGTCAGAAATGAAGCTCCGCCTTCCATGACCTATGTCTTCAATTAGCAACTTCATGAACCAGCTCCAAGAATCCTTAGTCTCCATCTCAACCACAACAAATGAAATTGGTAGGTATTTATCAGTAGGATCTCTCCCAACAACAATCAAAAGAATTCTGCCATTTTTGTGTTTCAAGTGACAACCATCCAATCTAATGAAAGGTCTACATGATCTTGTCAAAGTTTTCTTAGTTCCATCTAGTGACATATATCATCTCTCAAATCTTGGACTCAACCCTTTACTTGGAGCACTAGTATTTATTTTAAAAGTGTTACCAGTTGATAACCTTCTCAATTTAGCACCATAAGACCATAGAAGGCTAAATTGTTTGCTTGAGTCACCTTTAACAATGGCTCTTGCAATCTTTCCTGCCTTGAATTCTCTACATGTTGGAATCTCTGTTGCATACCTTTGCCTTACATCAGCTACCGCCTCACTTAATCTCAACTTAGAATTATTCTTCAAACTATCAACAATCACTTTAGCTACCCATTCTGCTCTAGCATTAATGTTAAAAAACTTCTTTCCACACTTTGTTTTGCATACAAGTTTTTAATTATAAATGTAGTGGAGGTGAGTACCCTACTAAATAATACAATATAATCACATTTTTTCTTGTCCTTACACAATATCCTAGATCTATTTGAGTCATTTTTTCAAACTTAACCTCCCTTCCATTCAACACATTATGTTCTGAAATAGAATCTTTGAACTGCCTTAGAGATGAAAACTCCATTCCAACTTTGAAAACATAATCCTTACACAATGTATCATCCTCATTATACCTCAAAACACAAGTCCTTTCATCACAACTATCATCATCACCACCATTGTCAAGCTCATATTCCATATATTCATCCTCAATAAAATGTTCCTTAGCCATCTCTTCAGTTATAAAGACTTTCTTATCTTCTTTAGTCTTACCCTCTTCAGTTTTAGCATTTTCAATTTTGTGTTCTACATCATCCCTAGTGATAGACACATCAACAAGTCCTTCTTCAAAACCTGACATCCTCTCATCTTCATTATCCTCAAAATGAACACCTTCCACATAACTATCACTAGAATCATCACTTGATTCACTCAAATTGTCAGCATTGTCTTCACATTGAACTCCATTTCCTTTCTCCATATATGTAGTCATAAAACATCCTCTCCCTCAACCTTATGCTCACGATAAATCTCAACATCACACTTATATCCAATAGCATACAAGGCTAACGCATGTGCATCTCCATCATCCCTAAATTTTTTTAAGTCTTCTTCAAACAATCCTCCTTCGTGATTCCACCACATCTTAATAGAAGTATAATCAAACTTTGGTTCAAGCATTTTCACTAAGTCACATGCCTCAAAGAAACTCCAATAATCTGGATCTTGGCCATTAAAGGCATATATTTCCCCACCCTCGTATTTTAGGTTATTGTCTCTTACAAAACGACCATTTGTGTAAAAAACTATCTTGAACTTATCCATTACCCTGTAGACATAAATTAACCTACATTTAATTTCATTAACCATTTCAGGAACAAACACAACATTAACCCTAATATTTTACCAATTCAACAACATAAAACACGAAATGCATACTTGCCCTAATTTTTACTCACAATAACAAAATGCATTTAGTTCAAGCTTTCTTACCAAATATATAACAAACACACTAATTCAATGTAACATGTTTGGGACCACGAATAAAGAATACAACAATGGCAGACAAAGTTACTAACCTGGGACCACCACTTCTACGATACACATGATGATTCCTTGGGACCACTTCAACGGTTTCTTTCTTCCTTGAAGTAAGTGAGACCAAGTAGAAAAAGGGAAAGACTTGGTTCAGCTAGGGTACAAGTGAAAAGGGTGAAATGTCTCTTTGAATTACCATTGATTATTAACATATTGGTTTTTACAAATATTCTACTACAGCATAAGTAAAACACTCGAGAAAATGATTTCTACACACTTGGCGTGCCACATCACCCTCCGTTAATTGAAACTACAGGAGGGACTACATTTGGAAACGAAAAACTTTAGGAGGATTAATGTTTAAAGAAAAAAATTTTAGGGACCAATCTTCAAAGGTGGGATATTTGTAGGGACCTAAAACTTATTTAACCCTATTTTCAATTAATAAGTGCCCCTTTACTTACCGGTATGCATTTACTTGATGTAATAAAATTAATCGCCCAATAATATAGCATGTATTACCAACTTGATAGAAAACAATAGAACTTATCTGAGCAAAGAAAGCGTGAGCTTGACGCTGCGTGCGAAAACTCGGCCGAAACTTTCAGTGTTGCTTCCCAATATGTTTTACTCTATATGACAGATTAATTGTAAGCAAGACATATAATCTAACACCTAAATATGTGACTGAACATAACAAACCAAGGTGCACAAATGCTTAATTTCTATTGTCATAATGTAGATCAAAGAAATATCTTGTAGCACAACAATTTTCGACTTACAAATTGATCAAAGAAAAGAATAACTTATCTCTTGTTAAAGACTTCCT
Source organism: Lathyrus aphaca (assembly GCA_963966055.1). Classification (NCBI taxonomy): domain Eukaryota; kingdom Viridiplantae; phylum Streptophyta; class Magnoliopsida; order Fabales; family Fabaceae; genus Lathyrus; species Lathyrus aphaca. The sequence continues at coordinate 280,014,414 of OZ014523.1, forward strand.
AATTTGTGGTGTGATCAATTTCTTCGGCATCGATGAATTCCTCCTTTAAAGTAACTCCTTGTTCTTATTTCCATCTCTCCATTATATCATTCTGAGGATCAAAGCATGGATTGATGACACCATTCCAAGATACCTCAATTTCCAATTCCAGAGCCATTCTTCCCTATTGGCATCTGTGAAATCGACCTAACCATCTTGAAGCTCCCTCGGTAAATCTGGTCAAGACTACTCCATCCGAAACTCGATCTGCATCAGGGCTAACACCCAATAGCGCAATCATGACTGTTGTTGAATGATGTCTTTGGCACAAACTTCTTGGGAAACAAGATCAAACCTGTTAGACGATAGCGCGGATCTAGAAGGGGGGGGGTGAATATATCCCTTTTTAAAATTACATTTTCAAAATTAAGTTGAAAGAGAATTGCGGAAGTTTCCCGGAAAATCATCTAGTTCAAATTAGAAGTCACCGGAGATCGGATATGCGTAAAACCCAATTGGAATGAAATGATGACTAGAAGAATTATATTTTCACAAATGATTCACTTGATTATTCAGCACTTGATAAAACTATTCTTAACAATGATTGGAGAAGAAATCAAGCACTAATATATTGATTTTGTGTGATTAGGCTTTTTACCAAACACTTGGAGAGCACTCACCAAAGACAATTTTGTTGTATCAAATAGTACAGAATTTTACCCACTCTAGTTATCACTTTTGAGTGAAACAATTTATCAAACACTTTGAATGCACTAATTTGATACACCAGAATTTTCAAGCACACAATATCAATATGAATAAAAGTGAAATGTGAGAAATGAAAAGAACACAAGGAATTTGTTGAGGCAGTTCCTTCGTCTTTCTCGCTCGAAGTACTCTGCCCCCATTTCGAAATTGAATTGGGCAATTTTATTAAATTGCAATTGTTTTACAAGAAGAGAAATGAATGAACCAACAAACCAAACCACGTTGAATGTGCTGTCAAATCTTCTTTTTGTCCCTTGATTCAAAGTAGAATCAAGTCTTCCACGCGTGTCGAGAAAGCCTCCGATTAATTGCTCCCTTATTGCAAGAATACACGATTCTCCAAACTTTGAGAATGGCTGAGTTTCTCCCACACTTGTGAACCCACAAAGACCTTCGCAATCCTCCATCTACCGTGATATGAGAGAACGATCCACTTGATCTTCAATCTTCTTCACTCGGCTGAATCTACGAACTATCAATGTGTGCAAAACCCCCAAATCTTCAAAGATCTTAGAGGATAAAACCCTTCGGATTTTTCCAAGGAAAATCCACACACTCTAAACCCAATATGAAATTCTAATTCATGATTGAACGTTATCTTCGAAACAAACACCAAGATCAAACAAAGATTGTTGTGTGTGATTGTTTGATTGATGCAAGAATGAAGAAGATGAAGAAAGCTATGTGTATATCTTTCACTTTCCTTGTTAAACCTTCTCAAAAGAAATAAACAACTATTTATATTGGTTAGAGAAATAAACATAAGAGAGGGAAAAAATTAAATGAAAAAGTGAGTCAGCACAGTAATGAGCCGACTCAAATCATTAAATGAGCCGGTTCAAACTAACAGATGAGTCGACCAAAATAAAAAGAGAGGCAACCTATTGAGACCCGTGGAAAATGAGAAGAAAAGACTTCTTGATGAGTCGACTCATGAAGGGTTTTGAGTCAGCTCATCCTCACACATAAGTCGACCAAAAGTGATGCACCAGGTAGCCTGTTTGGACCCGTGCGTTTGCCACCAATTTACAATTGAATGAGTCAGCTTATGAAGGGTTTTGAGTCAACTCATCCACACACATAAGTCGACCAAAAGTGATGCATCAGGAAACATGTTTGGACCCGTGCGTTTGTCATCAATTTAACACTGAATGAGTCGGCTCATTGATGAATTTGAGTCGGCTCATTCAGTATATTTTTCCAAGTATGCCAATCCTTGCTTTTTCATTTAGAACCACTCAAGCTTTCAATCATGCCAAGTTTTTGACACATTAAAACCATGCCATGTCACACAAACTCCCCCTTTTTGATGATGGCAAAAACTTGATGAATCAATCGCCATATGTTGGTGTAAAAGCTCCCCCTAATTATGTGACCCGATCTTATATACATCAATCTCAATATCATCTCCCCCTTTGACAACATCAAAAAGAAGATAAAAAATATGAGTGAATCTAACAATAGAGATAACATGTAGAACCAAATGTTAAATGAGAAGCCAATTGCAATAGAAACACGCATCCACAAACACACAATTTGGAAAAGCGGGTAAAGATAGTGAGAATAAACAAAAAAATGGAATTAAAGAGAAATAGAAGTTCATTCAAACAAAAACAGAAACCATATTCATAATCATTACAAGTACATATGATGCAAATATTCTCTCAAGGGTGTGGATTAAGATCCCTAGTGGAAGGGTAGCGGCGATGATAAGTGATTGGCTGTGAGTCATCCATTTCGGTTTCTGTAAACTGAAGAAAACTACTGTTGAGCGAGTTAAAGGTGTTAGAACAATTATGGTTCTAAACCTCTAAGAGTTTTGATGATAACAAATATTATTATGCTAGAATAGAAGTTCTAATGACTACCTTTATTACTTGTGTAGAAGAGGAATTTAATTTAAGGAGACGTGCATTACTAGAAGATATATTGAGACATATATAGAAGATACACTTAATGAAGAATCCATCATTTAATGACATGGTTTAATGGTTGCGCATCAAGTCTTTAATATCTCTGATTTACGTCTAGAAGATGATGATCTTCATAATGAAGACATTAATTAAAGAATATTTTAATTAATGGTAAAGACAAGTATCTCTTGTTTTGGAAGGAATTTATGGTATTAACTAATATCCTAAATTAGCTCAAGATGTCTCAACGGCTACATTTATTCAAGTACTATATAAAGGAATCAAATTGAAGATTTGAAGATAATACACTCACGAGCAAAAGAATGAATCATTTGTGCTAAAATATTGTAACATTCACTTAGTGATCTTAGCTTTATTAGAAGAAAAATTGTTACTATATTATTATTATTGTACTAGTTAAGTAATATTCCTTGAGTGACTAGTTTCAGTCAGAAGACTCAAGAGGACATTGACTATAGATCATTGTGTGTATTCGTTTATTGAATAGTGGATTAAGACCTCAGTGATAGAGGCAAAATCACCTTGGCGGGTGGACTGGACGTAGTTTGAGTTCAAACGAACCAGGATAAATTAACTTGTCATTAGAAGTTATTTTTAGTTGTTAAAGAAAATCCAATTCCAACCCCCCTTCCTTGTGTTTTACGCACCTTCAATTGGCATCAGAGCACTAGGTTCTGAGAAAAAAACTTAACCGTGTCAGTAAAAGATCCAGAAGTTAAAACACATGGCAGAAGCTGACAATAACAACAATGACTACCAAAATGACAAGATCAACGCTAAACCTCCATTGTTCAATGGTGACAATTTTGACTACTGGAAGGATGTTCTGGAAAGTTTCTTTCTAGCTCTAGATGGAGATCTTTGAGACATGGTGACAGATGGATACATTCATCCTGTTGGAGCAGATGGTCAAAAGATTGAAAGAAAAAATATGACAACTCAACAGAAGAAGGAATTCATAAATCATCACAAAGCTAGAACCATACTTCTAAGTGCTATCTCATATACAAAATATGAGAAGATCACAAACAGGGACTCAGCTAAACACATGTTTGATTCTCTTAGGATGACACATGAAGGAAACACTCAAGTCAAGGAAACTAAAGCTCTAGCCCTCATCCAGAAGTATGAAGCTTTCAAAATGGAAGAAGATGAGACAATTGAAAAAATGTTCTCAAGGTTCCAAATTCTGGTAGCTGGACTGAAAGTTCTGGACAAAGGCTACTCAACAGCAGATCATATGAAGAAAATCATCAGAAGTTTACCAAAGGCTTGGAGGCCCATGGTCACTGCTCTAAAGCTATCTAAAAATCTGAATGAAATATCCTTAGAAGAACTGATCAGCTCCTTGAGAAGTCATGAGATTGAACTAGAAGAAGATGAACCCCAGAAGAAAGGTAAGTCTGTAGCTCTTAAATCTAACAAATCTGTTTCTAAAGCTTTACAGGCAGAAGAAGAAGAAAGTTTTGGATGCTCATCAGAAGAAGATGAATTATCTCTCCTATCCAGAAGAGTCCAACAACTCTGGAAGCATCGTCATAAGAAGTTCAGAAATACCAGAAGAACAAACAACTATTCTGAATCAACATCTGGTCACAAGAAACCCAGAAGCAAAGAAGTTGTGTGCTATGAATGCAAAGAACCAGGACACTACAAGAGTGAATGTCCAAAACTCCAGAAAGAGAAACCCAGAAACAAATTCAGCAGAGAAAAGAAAAAGAGTCTCATGGCAACATGGGATGATTCTGAATCATCTGAAGCAGAGTCAGATTCTGAAGATGAACAAGCTAATATTGCACTAATGGCAAACATACCAGAAGATGATCACTCATCAGAATCAGAATCAGAATCAGATTCAGAAGAGGTATTTTCTAAACTATCTAGATCTCAATTAGAAGCTAGCCTCTCAGAAATTCTTGAAAAATATCAGAAGCTTCAATTCAAATACAAAGACATGAAACAAAGTCTGGTATCTGAATTAGAAGAAGTTAGAAAACTAAAAACAGAAAACTCTGAGCTGAAAGAAAATATTTTTGAATGCAAAAACCCTTTTGAAAAACTTAAAGCTCAGAAGGAATCTAAATTAGAAGATCTAATCAATTCTGATAGTATCATAAAACAATATGACTATGGTTTTAAAAAATTTCTAGCTAAAAGCATAGATAGAAGCAAAATTGCATCTATGATCTATGGAGTTAGCAGAAATGATAGAAGAGGCATAGGCTATGTGAAAACTAAAGAAACTCTGAAGTATAAAAAGATTGATGACATTGTCATAAAAACTAATACTCCTCTAAGTTCTCATTTTACCTATGGTCATAACCATGATCTAATATACACTAGTGAGTCATCTTGTTCCACAAGTTCTGATTTGAAACCTAAAATGAATCAGAAGTTTGTAAAAACTAACAAACAAGGACCCAGAAGAATATGGGTACCCAAAATTAAAATTGTGTATGTTGCAGATGTCTTTAACAACAAAACTGAAACACCAATCATGGTACCTGGACTCTGGATGCTCACGACACATGACGGGAAGAAAGCATATGTTCCAAAGTCTTGAATTAAAAGATGGAGGCCACGTAGGTTCTGGAGGCAATCAAAAAGGAAAAATTATTGGCTCTGGAACTATTGAACAAAACAAGATAATTACTCCAGCAAATTCTGAAGAACCCACTCAGAAGAAACTATCCAGAAGCAAGATGAATCATCCAGAAGATAAAATCTTGGGAAAGAAGGATGAACCAATCAAAACAAGATCATCATTCATAAACTATAATAGGACTTGTTTCTCTGATTGAACCAACTTCTGTAGAAGAAGCTCTCTCAGAAAATGATTGGATTCTGGCTATGCAAGAAGAACTTAACCAATTCACCAGAAATGATGTATGGGATCTAGTTCCTAGGCCTAGAGGATTCAACATCATTGGCACCAAGTGGGTATTCAGAAACAAGCTAAATGATCAAGGAGAAGTTGTCAGAAACAAAGCAAGACTGGTTGCACAAGGTTATAGTCAACAAGAAGGAATTGACTATACAGAAACCTATGCACCAGTTGCCAGGTTAGAATCAATTAGACTGCTAATTTCATTTGATGTAAACCATAATATCATTCTATATCAAATGGATGTCAAGAGTGCATTTTTAAATGGTTATATTGATGAAGAAGTGTATGTACACCAACCCCCTGGTTTTGAAAATATAAAATTTCCAGAACATGTTTTCAAACTCAAAAAATCTTTATATGGTCTAAAGCAAGCTCCCAGAGCTTGGTATGAAAGACTAAGCACTTTTCTTCTGGAAAATAATTTCATCAGAGGGAAAGTGGATACAACTCTTTTTAGTAAAAACATTAAAAATGATCTTCCGATATGCCAAATTTATGTAGATGATATAATTTTTGGTTCTACTAAAAGTGCCTTGGGAAAGGAATTTGCTAAGTCTATGCAGGCAGAATTTGAAATGAGCATGATGGGAGAATTAAAGTTCTTCCTGGGAATTCAAATAAATCAAACATCAGAAGGAACATATATCCATCAAAGCAAATATGTCAAAGAACTTCTGAAGAAATTTGATTTATCAGAAAGCATCATATCTAAAACTCCTATGCATCCTACATGTATTCTGGAGAAAGAAGAGGTAAGTAAGAAAGTAGATCAGAAGCTCTACAAAGGTATGATTGGCTCTCTCCTCTATCTAACTGCTTCTAGACCAGATATTTTATACAGTGTATGTTTATGTGCTAGATTTCAATCAGATCCTAGAGAAACTCACTTAACAGTAGTTAAGAGAATCTTTAGGTATCTGAAAGGTACTACTAATCTTGGTCTATATTACAGAAGATCCAAAGATTATAAACTTGTAGGATATTGTGATGCTGATTTTGCTGGAGACAGAACAGAAAGAAAAAGTACTTCTAGAAGTTGTCAATTTCTGGGAGATAATCTAATTTCTTGGTCCAGCAAAAGACAGTTAATCATAGCATTATCAACTGCAGAAGTTGAATACATTGCAGCAGCTGGATGCAGTACTCAGATGCTCTGGATGAAAAATCAGCTTGAGGATTTCAATATCTATGAGAGTAACATTACCATCCTCTGTGATAATACCTCTGCTATTTGTCTATCAAAATATCCAATTTTACATTCTATAGCTAAACAAATAGAAGTTAAACATCATTTCATTAGGGACTATACTCAGAAGGGAATTTTAATGTTAAAATTCATAGATACAAATCACCAATGGATTGATATTTTTACAAAACCCCTTCCCGAAGATAGATTTAATTTCATACTAACCAACCTTAGCATGAAATTATGTCCAAAATGAAATTGCTTTAATTATATGTCTTTAACTCTTAGAAGTTCTGAAATTAATCCTCTATATTATTACCTCAGAAGATATTATGTTCTAACTGTTTCATTCTGAGAACTTCTGTTCAAAGGAATAACATGCAGATCTTCACATCAACAAGTGTCAACAAGGCTCTAAGGAATCCCATCATAATTAAGACAAGTGTCCAAATTCTGAAGAGTGACAGAACATGCATTGGACAACTGTCCTCTACAGAAGGACATCTGTTGATCTTCTGGGAAACTAATACGGCTGACTTGACACCAAAAAGGTAAAAATCTCTTGGGTAACTGTTCCAGAATCTTTTACGCCTTCCCCTATGTCTGCTGCATTTATTGCATATAATCATTATGTTTTTAAAATTAATTTTCCCCACTAATTTCTCGTATTATTAAATGAATCTTTATCTATATAAATAACTTTTCACTTTCACTTTTACTTTTTACCCTAATTGCATTTTTACTGAAAAACTCTTTCACCTTCACTTTTGCGTTCTCTCTGAATTTTTTTCTAAAACCCTAAACCTCAAAAACCTCATCTTAGTAACAATGGCTTCCTCTCCTCAACAACGAAAAGACTTCACTGATGTGTTTTACGTTGAACCTGTGAAGACCCTTATTACTCCTACTGACAAACTGGAAGTTCTATGTGAGCTCTTTGTGGATTTCAACAGTCTGAAAGATAATGGTTTTGACCTCCTTCCTGCCGTCCAAGCTCAAGGCTGGGAGAAGTACTTTGATCGTCTCATGGGACCAGTTTTCCCAAAATTGGTAAAGGAATTCTGGGTATATGCAACTGCCTCCAACACTCATGTTACTTCGTATGTGCTGGGTAAAAGAATAATAATTTCTGAAGACCACATTGCCAAGCTCATAGAATCTGATGGCAATGGAATTAAGTGTAGTGAAATGGACAAAATGTATGATACAAAGCTGATAGCCAAGGAAATCTTCACTTCTGGCCAACCTTCTAACAAGATAAAGGATCTGAAGATTCCTCTCAGAATATGGGCCAAGATCATTCTTGGAACCATCTGCCACAGGAAAGCTACAAACTCTCCAGACTATATCAACATGGATCAGCAGTTCCTGCTGTACTTTATTGCTAAACAGAAGAAGGTCAACCTTGCACACACTCTGTTTCAACATCTGAAAAATAGTGTGAAGGAAACAAGAGATGGGGAGAAAAACAAGAGGGATTGGATTCCTCTAGGACGTCTAATATCTGACATTCTCTGTGAGAATAAGTTGGTGGACTTTCTGGCAGAACTAAATCAGATAGAACTTCTTGAAACAGATGTTGGTAAGCCTCTGAATGCAAGGAATCTGAAGAAGATGAAGTTTATAACTTCTATCACGAAAGAACCTGTCCTCTATTCTAGAGAAGTTATAACCACTAGGAAGATTCCCCTATAGAACTTCCCCCTCTTCTCTTCTGACACACCTCCAGAGGTTGTGGTAAATTACTTGGACTTATGCAAGCAACATGGTATGGATCTAATGTTCAAGGCAACAAAACTCACTCAACAAACTCCAGATGTTGCCTCTGCAAGAACCAATAAAAGAAAGGCTGGAGAAGGATCGTCTCAGAAGGCTCCCAAATCAATCAGAAGAACAGGTAAAACTTCTGCCTCTAACTCTTAATTCATTTCTGTAGTAGAAGCAGTTACAGTAGAAGTGTCTGAAACCCCTTCTGACCCAACACCTTATGTTGACATTCCTTCTGCACAAATCCCATCATCTGAACCACCTCAATCCTCTAAACCTATTCCACCTTCTAACCCTATTCCCTCTATTATACCTGCAACTGCTGCTATCTCATCCATTCTATCATCACTTTATCCACCAGAAGATGAACACCATCAACCACAAACACTTTCATATTTTGATATTCCAATTGATACAACACCCCTCTCTGATAGTGACCGCTCACCAACAGCTGAAACACACACTGCCCTGCAACATGTTCTCTCTGACATTGATAATTTCCAACCCCCAGAATCTGTCCAAATCCCATCCTCTGAAAATGTTGAAACACATCACCATAGCAGTTTCCAACCATCAAATTCTGATGGCCTTGTTTCTAATCTTTCCCCTATAAGAGAAAGTTCCCTATCTTCATATGAGTCTACCCCTCCTAACTCACCAACTTTTATAACCATCCCTGACACACCACCAGAAGAAGTTGAACAGGAAAATCCCCTTAGAACCTCTGTTTATATTGAAGCTTTACACAAATTGTCCTCTGTCTCTAACAAAACTGCCATACCTGCACCAAAACCAAAACCCTCAAAGACAGACATTTCTACATTGTTACTTGCTTTTGAAACAGTAATGAAACTGAAGTTAGAGGATCTGAAGTCTGCTTGCTCAGAGATTCCTGATCCAGCTGCTTCTGACTTTCTGTGGGCAACCTTCAGAAAATGGTTTAATGCTGAGACAAAGAGACTCAAGGACATCTGCTATGACATTGCTCACCAGAACTTCTGTGAGTATCTCAAAGCAGTTGTTTCTAACATTGAACAGAATAAACCTTTTCTGCTGGACAATAAACCCTGGACAGAGTTAGAACCTCTGGAAGAAACCTCTGGACTTCAAATGGTTCTGGTACCTTCTGAAGAAGATCAGGATGATGAACCTGCTCAATCACCAGCAAATGTAGAAGTTCCTGAGAATCAAGTTGCTCCAGAAGTTGAAGAACCTCTGCCAACAAATCTTGTTCTGCAGACCTTGGAAGAGTTGAAGAAGGAAAATGAGATGGTTAAGCAACGCCTTGATAAGCAAGATGAAACCACTACTGAGTTAAAGACAATGCTTGGAAAGCAAGTGGAATCATCCTCTGAGATCAAGTCTCTGCTGGAGGCCTTAGTTACTAAGATGCACTCCTGATTTTCTATTTATCCTCTGCTTAGCTTTTTCTGTTTTATCTTCTATCTCTTCATGACTTGTAAGTTCTACTGGTTTTGTTCTTACTGGATTTTAATTCTGTTTAATGAAAACTTAGTTTGCTTCTATACTCTTGCATTTTTTTCTGCTTCTATTCTTTTTGATTATGAAAAAAAGGGGGAGAAACGTAGAAGATCCTGATCTATAGCAGTTTATCATGATTAGCCTCTAACATATAAAATTCTAATAAAACTATTTGAGTTGTGATTCTAAAATAGAAACAGGTCAAGTAATCAACTCAGGGGGAGCCAGGGCTAATGAAACTTCTGAAGGATATAACTTTTGAAGAAATCTTTAATATTTGATTTTATTCAATCAAAGAGAGTTCTTTTAATCCTATTAAACTCTATTCTCAATATCTAAATAAATGTTTTGTCATCATCAAAAAGGGGGAGATTGTTAGAACAATTATGGTTCTAAACCTCTAAGAGTTTTGATGATAACAAATATTATTATGCTAGAATAGAAGTTCTAATGACTACCTTTATTACTTGTGTAGAAGAGGAATTTAATTTAAGGAGACGTGCATTACTAGAAATTATATTGAGACATATATAGAAGATACACTTAATGAAGAATCCATCATTTAATGACATGGTTTAATGGTTGCGCATCAAGTCTTTAATATCTCTGATTTACGTCTAGAAGATGATGATCTTCATAATGAAGACATTAATTAAAGAATATTTTAATTAATGGTAAAGACAAGTATCTCTTGTTTTGGAAGGAATTTATGGTATTAACTAATATCCTAAATTAGCTCAAGATGTCTCAACGGCTACATTTATTCAAGTACTATATAAAGGAATCAAATTGAAGATTTGAAGATAATACACTCACGAGCAAAAGACTGAATCATTTGTGCTAAAATATTGTAACATTCACTTAGTGATCTTAGCTTTATTAGAAGCAAAATTGTTACTATATTATTATTATTGTAATAGTTAAGTAATATTCCTTGAGTGACTAGTTTCAGTCAGAAGACTCAAGAGGACATTGACTATAGGTCATTGTGTGTATTCGTTTATTGAATAGTGGATTAAGACCTCAGTGATAGAGGCAAAATCACCTTGGCGGGTGGACTGGACGTAGTTTGAGTTCAAACGAACCAGGATAAATTAACTTGTCATTAGAAGTTATTTTTAGTTGTTAAAGAAAACCCAATTCCAACCCCCCTTCCTTGTGTTTTACGCACCTTCAAAAGGCAGTGTCCTGAGCAACCAAATGATCCTGCAGCACAGTGTACCGAGTGTCTTGAACAGACACATAATCAGCAAAAGCGGTATCTTGCTCATTTAAACGCCGCTCTATCTCAGTGTATCTCTCAGTATAAGTTTTGTAGTAAGCTTGCTGTTGAGTTGCATATTTTGGAGCATAGCCATGATTCGTGAAGGATCATCTTGTTGCGGTTGAGATGGAGGAGGAGATGGAGGAGAAAAGAGAATAGTATTGTTAGTCCACCCGGTGTTTTGCCATTCACCCCAGCCTTGATTTTCATAGGAATCATTTGATGGTATGCCATGCCACTCTTCATTGTCAGCGGGCAAGTCTTCATGAGTAACCTCATTTGGTTCATTTTGATCTTCAAGATCATCTCCATCAGAATTGTCTTCAGATGGTTGATTTTGATCACTTCTTCCCACATACTGATACCATCTTTCTTGAGAGCCCCATATGTGACCCATAAGACTTAGGGTCTTTTGCTGAAACCAATTTGTGTCCGGTACGGATACCAAGGGTACATCAAAATTGACAATCTCAGCTTTGTCGATGATCTTCTGAATGATGGAAGGATAAGCAAGAGCAACGCCTTTCTTTTCCTTTAAGGCAAAAATGCGACTCGCAAAATAGTAAGGCCAGTTGACTTTGACCTTGTTCCGAAGAATATATACAAAATGAACTTCACTCATATCAATACGAGAGAAGCCACCTTTCCTTGGCCGTAAGTTGTGGGCAACGATCCAATGAAGGATATGATCCACCGACTTAACTTTTCTAGTAGTAGTGGTATTTGGAAATAATTCGGAATTAACAACAAAATCAACAAAAGGTTCTTTAAGCATACCATTGAGTTCAGTACGAAAGGTATAATTTCAACTTGAGATGTATCAGTCATCAAGATACTAGCTTCTTCATGATCAATGCGAAATAGATCTTTCCACACGTGAGCATTAACTGCAAACATTCTAGAGCCCATACAAAAGTTGAATTCGAAACCCTTAAAAGTGAAAACCAGACCAGCATAGAACATCTTAACCAAATCCTCATTATAGTCAACATGACATGATAGAAAGGGATTTATACCTTGGAAGTCCATCAGTTCAATAATGTGGGGAATGTGCATTTGAGTAGCAGTTGTTCTTGAGTAGACATATTGAGGAACCACCTTCCTGTTCTTGAATATCTTGTTGTAATCTTCAACCAAGTCAGATGGAAGAAGAGACAAAGCACTGACAGGAAGTGATGATTGAGAAGAGGAGCCACGGGACCTTTTACCTGTAGGTCTTGATGCCATTGTTGAGAAATATGAAGCTTTGAGAGAGGATTTGAGGGTTTGAGGTTGAAGATAGAAACTTGAGAGAATATGAAAATATGATGTGTTGGTAATGATAAGATGAAATGATAATGAGTTTTAATGAAGAAAATAATAAAGAAATCATAAATGGAAAGTCAAAAGTGGATGGAGGCATTGATGTGCCGACCTAAGGAGATGAAATTGCAAGCGGCGCGTCTTTTCAAGACAGCCACACGTCAGTTGAGGCGACAATGAGCCGGCTCAAATTCAAAAATGAGTCGACTCAATTTGAATTTGAAAGGAGTCAGCTCAAGGGAGCAGAGAGGTCGACTCATAAGGCTCCATGAGCCGACTCATGAGTCGGCCTGTTGGGACCCGACAATTTTTAACACAAAATTTCACCAAAAACCACTTAAAATACCTCAAAACATGAAAATATCATTATTTATGCTAATTATTTGACAAACAATCACTCATAATCCAAGAGAATAGAAGAAATAGATAAATATACAAACAAAAGTCATGCAACACACTCTTACTATATATATATATATATATATATATATATATATATATATTTATATATATATATATATATATATATATATATATATATCAAGAATGAATTGAGGTAACCAAGTAAAGAATGATATTACCTCGAGTATATGAGAAATGGATGAATGATAACACTTCATAATAAGATGTTAGAGACAAGAGAAGTTGAGCCAAATAATAATATATAAACAAAGCAATGATTACTAAGATCTATCCGAGATGTCAATAACACCAAGTTCCCTACGGATAAAGAAGAAAGGATCGGTAGCGAGTGGTTTTGTAAAAATATCGGCTAGTTGATTTACACTATCAACATGCTCAAACACCACATCACCTTTCTCTACATGATCCCTAAGAAAATGATGCCTGATTACAATATGTTTAGTGCGTGAATGAAGAATAGGATTCTTGGTATGATTAATTGCACTAGTATTGTCACACAAAATTGGAATGTGTTTGGGAGAGATATTGAAGTCGAGCAATTGTTGTTTTAGCCATAGGATTTGGGCACAACAATTTCCGGCTGCAATATACTCCGCCTCTGCAGTTGATAAGGCAACAAAAACTTGCTTTTTGCTATGCCAACTGACAAGAGAGTTTGAAAAGAAATGACAAGTTCCACTAGTTCTTTTCCTATCCACTTTGCAACCGGCAAAGTCGGAGTCAAAAAAACCTACCAAAGAACAATCACTACCCTTAGGATACCATAAACCAAACTTAGACGTACCACAAAGATACCTAAGTATGCGTTTAACTGATTTTAAATGAGATTCCTTAGGGAAAGATTGAAACCTAGCACACATACATACACTGATCATACCTCGATACCTTTTTATATCTACATCCTTACCTTTTTCATCATGATCAAGACTTGCCGTCGTAGGCATTGGTGTATCAATAGACTTGGAGTTTGTCATATCAAACCTCTTGAGCAACTCATTGCAATATTTAGTTTGACTTATGAAGGTCCCATCTTCAAGTTGTCTAATTTGAAGTCCGAGGAAGAAATTTAACTCCCCCATCATACTCATCTCAAACTCACCTTGCATAGAACTTGAAAATTCTTTAACCAACTTCATGTTAGAATATCCAAAAATAATGTCATCTACATATACTTGAACTAATATAGAATGTTTTCCTTCACGTTTAATAAAGGGAGTAGTGTCAACCTTTCCTCTTGAAAACCCTTGATTGATAAAAAATTTGCTTAGGCGCTCATACTGTCTCTCCCGCCAAATGACACAGGGCCAGAGGGGGTACAGACGCGAACGGTCGGCGAGAGAGAGGAACACAAGGGTGAACTGAAAAGAGTCTCTAGCTAGGCATTTTTATCCCGAAGGAAAGGTAATGCTGCATAAACCTGGAAAAAGATGGATAAGACAGTCGCGAACCAGAGAAACTGAGAAAGGAGGTTAGTTACAACCTGGGAAGGTATTAGCACCCAGATTGTCCGCCGAACTCGACAGGATCCACGCTTGAAAGTTTGTGTTTTAAAGGGGTAGTATCATTGCTATTTTATGTGCAAAGCTGGAAAAGATTGCAAGTGTCAGAGCAAAAGAAATGTGAGGTGAGATGAAAAAGTGTCAGTGCAGAGAAAGAATATGAAGCTCAAGACTATGAGGCGTAAAGGATAATGCTGAAATAGGGGGAATGTACAGAGACTTTTGTTCGATAACTGTTAAGTTATGCCTACGTATCCTCTCGTGCAATGAGGAAGTCAGAACACCGTAGTTCGACTCAAAGAGACTGAAAGATAGATTGACTGATGAACTGCTTACTTGTCTATGCTCAAGTGTATGACCTGTCTGGCTCAGGTGCAAACTGTCTTACATTAGAGGGAAAGAAGCGAGTCCTCGTTTGTGAGTGAATGAGGTGAGAAAAGAATCCCGGAGGAGACGATTATTATTTGCTTTTTGTATTTTCAACCTTTTATTACTTTTTGTGTTTGTCATAAGTTAATGAGCTTAAGCCTAAACCAAAGGTTAGTAAACTCATCGCATCCTCCCTCTGATTAGGGGTAATGAAAATACCTTAAGCATGAAGTAAACACCTCATACTTAATCACCATGATGTAGGATTAAGATCATTAACCTACTTGCATTTATTTAGACGTTTTTGGAGTTTTTGTTTAGTGTTAAGTAATGAGTTTAAGCCATAATCAAGGATTTAATGGACCCATTACACCATCCTAATAGAAGGATAATAGATGAGAACATTTAAGCTGAGGAAGGCTCCTCAACTTAATCCATGATTAGGGATTAACCTCATGACAAAACAAAGCCTTTATTAAAGTGGATTTTAGTTAATGGCAAGGTTAAGAAGTGGATCTTATGGTTTGTAAGACAACTTGAGGGGGACTTGTCCATTAACACTAGGGTTAGTCCTTCTTAACCAATTAAGGAAGAATTAGAACCCTAATGCAAGGCCCAAGTTACAAGCTTGATGTCTTAGTGATTATTAGGTGAATTGATTAAAGGATTTAAACACATTAAGGGTTTAAAACTTAGGATTAAAGTTATACACTCCATCCTAATAGAAGGATACAGGCATAACCCTAATCACAAAGCCTTAAAATCTTTAAGGTTTAGTCCTTTATTATGAGATAAGAAGAGAAGACACAAAGATGACACAAAGGTAAAACTAAAGGGGGGACTAATCAAACCCTAATTGTGATCATGCTTGGGTATTCCTAGGGTTTATGAGGTTTACAAGAGACCTTCAAGGAAAAGCCACCAAGGAAGAAGAAAGATGGAAAGTAAAGAAGCAGGAAGGGAGCAAGACAACTTACTTCACATAAGAAGATAAGTTTCTTGAAGAAATAAAGTGAGGAGGGAACATGAATGAGCAAGCTCACTCTAACACACAAGTAAAATGCAGCAATGATGCATAAGAGTGATGAGAAGAGATTGTGAGAAGTGAAGGCAAATTCACTTCTCAAACACTTACCACCTGAAAAGTTAGCAAAAGGAAATGAAAATGAAATGAAATGCAAAGAGGCAAACCAAAATCAGAAGCATGTTTGTGATGTTAATGATGCAAAGAGATGATGCAAATGTATGTCATGAGATGGAGATGATCATACAAGGATGGGAATGCAAATGAGACATGTAAGAAGCATGAAAGTTCATGGATATTCATGGAATGAAATGAAAGCAAAACATGGAAAATGGATGATGCAATGATCAAACATGATTTCAATATGTCCTAAGATGTCTTATATGTCATGTGGATGCACAAAATGTCATGGCAAGTTCATGTATGCAAGCTTATGTAAGATGGATGCAAAAGAAGATGCAAATTAGGGTTATATGATCATATGAGATGCAAAATTCAAAATCAAAAGCAAATGGTAAGATAAAAAATTTAAAATGGGATCAAAGGAACCCTAAACTTATACAAGTTCATTGTCCAAAGGGGAAGGTTAGAAGCTAAACCCTAAGGGACTTATGAATTTTCTAAGTTTCTAGGGTTGTAAGGGTGATCCTAAGGGTAAAATGCCAAACAAATTGAAAATGCATTATAAAAATGAAACAAAAATGTTTTTAGATGCTTGAAAGTATGCATAACACAATGCAAAAATAATCATTCACAAACTCATCTTGGATCAAAAGTTATGAATTTTTGAAGTTAGGGTTAAAAATATTCAAATTAAAGAACCCTAATTCAAATGAAAATTTTCAAAGTGTGATCAAAACCAAAAAGAAATTTGTGTTGTGAGTTTGTAAATGTTTGTAAATGTTTGAAAATGCTCTCTGAATTTTTTTGGGATTTTTAAATACTTAAATGTATTTTTAATTAATTAATTCTCATTAACTAATTAAAAATAATCATTTAAATGATTTAAAAATATTTTTTAATGCAAAAAATAAAAATAAAAATATTTTTGGGTTCTGAAAATTTATAAAATGTTTGATAAAAGTTTTCAGAATTTTTTGATGTGTTTTACTATTTTTTGAAATTCGTGCAAATTAAATAGAAACAAATGAATTAAAAATTAAATAAATAAGAAAAAGGGGAAAGTCAACTAATCCCAAGGCTGAGATTCAAAGTTGGGTTGGAGGGAATTGACCCCGCGCGCATCTGGACGGCTGACATTCAAACTACGCTAATTATGATTAAAGCCCTAATCTGAACCCTAATGACTTTCAGATGACCGGAACAATGTTCCAGTCATCTTCTCCGGCGGCTCTCTCACTCAATCTCTCTCAATACGCCATGAAACCTCACTAAAATCTCCAGAATCAATCATTAGACAACTCTAAACAAGAATCCAGCAACCAAAATCATTTATTTTCACTCAAGATCAAGAATCAAAGGCAAACGGAAAACACGCAAAAATTTCAGAAGCTTCATACATGCTTGTTTCTTACTCATTTTCAAAACTAAATAGATCATGATGATCAGCAAAGCATACAGAACATTTCTATAACAAGAAATTACATTTCTGGAAAATTTGTTCTTGAAGTTACCTGAAATGGAGCTTTCGAAAATGGCACTATCTGGACCTTTCTTTGGTGCTTTTCCCCTCCTCTTGACTCCCTCTTGCTTCTGGAATGCTTGGCTGAAGCTTTTATGAGCTCCTTTGGAAGTTTGCTGAAGTTCAGTTCAAAGGGGGCCAAAATCATGTTTTTGATATGGTGGTTTTTAGGGCAAAATGATGGGTGGGAAATGATCAGTGGTTGATGGTGAGTTGTTCTATGAAGTTTGTTTGGATATTTGTAGCTTGTGTGATGAGTTTCGAAGGAAAATGCAAAGAGGGGAGTTTTGGTGAATGCTGACTTGTGGGAAGATTCAGGTTGTGTTCTTGTTATGTTTGGCTTGCTTTTCCTTTGTATAAACAAAATGGATTGGTTCAGAAAGTGGTTGTGGCATAGTGTGATTGGTATGGGTGAAAATGCACAAAGTCAAGGTTAGGTGTCCTTTGGGGTATGGGCAAGTTCAGGCCAAGGACAAAGGCATGTCATGCGCAACTTGATTCATGGGCAACCATGGAAATGAGATTGAGGCAAATCAGCAAGTGGATTGAAGTTTATGGGGGGTTTTGCAATTTTGGCAAAGTTTGGCCCTTTCTTGATTTCTTCATGTGCAAGCCATGAAACATGGAAATTCTTGGGCCAATTCTGACTTTTAGGCATTGCAAAAAGTTTGTATGATGATTAGAAGACAATTTGAAGTCACAAATTTGCTTGGCATGAGGTTTTGCAAAAATGCCTCTTTAGCATGAAACTTGAAATTATGTGATCTTTGCCAACTTTGGAAAGCCATAACTTGAGTTCCAAACTGAATTAGATCTTGTTCTTGTACTTTTTGAAAAGGGAATGATCCAATCTACAACTTTCATGACCAATAATTTTTCATTTGAAGCATTTTTGGTTGAGAAAGAGGAGGTTGAAAAACTTTCCCAAAATGGAAAGTTCACATTACAAGTCATTTCCATTTTTGGCAACTTTTGGTTTAGCCCACTTTTCTTCAAATTTGTGAACTTCTAAGCACTTAAATGATTAAATAAAGACCATATAACTACATTTTGATGAAAAATCCACTTTGGTCCCATGTTGGAGGGCCTCAGATGCCCTGATTTTGCTCTGACTTGCTCAAGAAGTTACCCAGTGAACAGATGACTTCCACAATGAATTTCTTCATCAAACTTGGTATTCATGATCCTTATATCATATTGAGACTAATAGAAACAATAATGACCAAAAAATTTGGAGTTATGGCCTCTGAAACCAAAACCCTAATTTTAGGTCATCTGTGTAGTTAAAATTGGCTCTGCTTCCATGCCTTGCCAGTTCTTGTGATTTCTTGACTTTCTTGATCTTGGGAGGATAAAATATGATGATTGAACATACATGGACCCTCTTGAGATGATTGAAGACCTTTGGAGTGGCTCAGATAGCTCATGGATTGCTCAGATCGCAAACCCTAGATGCAGATGACTTTGAACTAATGCAGTGAAGCAAAAATGCAACATGATATGATATGATTGAATTTATGCAAATGAAAAGATCACAAGCCATGGTGTGAACTTTGTGGGGGCAAATTTGGGGTGTTTACACATACCAAGATCTAAGAGCTTGTTTGAGACCATATAAAGCACATTTTAGTTTGTAAACATGATTTGGTTTTTCAAAGATTTCAAATCCAGGATGTTGACACACATAAACCTCTTCATTTATATATCCGTTAAGGAAGGCACTCTTAACATCCATTTGATATAGTTTAAATTTTTGTGAATAAGCAAATGCAAGTAAAAGGCGTATAGCTTCAAGGCGGGCAACAGGAGAATAAGTTTCGTCATAGTCTATGCCTTCCTCTTGGTTATACCCTTGAGTAACAAGACGAGCCTTATTGCGAATAATAGTTCCGTTTTCATCCAATTTGTTCCTAAAAACCCATTTGGTGCCAATTACTCGATGATTTAGCGGAGGTGGAACAAGGTCCCAAACCTCATTTCTTTTAAATTGATTTAGTTCCTCTTGCATGGCTAGGAACCAATTTTCATCAAGTAAGGCTTCTTTGGCATTCTTAGGCTCAATTTGAGATATGAAGGCATGATAAAAACAAAATTTACTTAGTCTTAATCTAGTAATGACACCCTTTGAGATATCTCCAATGATGTTATCGATAGGATGATCTTTTGATGTCTTCCATTCAATTGGTAGATCATTTTGAAAGGATGCTTGACCTTCATCTTTGAGACTAGACACATTAACCGGCTCCTTATTAACAACATTCGGAAAGGGTTCCACACGAGAAATATCAATGTCTTTAACAATCTCACTATAAGAGGCACCTGTACCAATAACAAAACTACCTTTTCCGACAACATTTGGATAAGTTTCATCAAAAGATACATGTACAGATTATTCAACTATAAGCAACCTTTTATTGAATATTCTATATGCTTTGCTTGAATTAGAGTATCCAAGGAAGATGCCCTCATCCGCCTTTGAATCAAATTTACCAAGATTTTCTTTTCCATTATTAAGCACAAAACATTTTCAACCAAAAACATGAAGATGTGAAACATTAGGCTTTCTTCCTTTTAATAGTTCATAGGGAGTTTTGTTTAGAATAGGTCGAATAGTGATCCTATTCAAAACATAGAAAGCGGTGCTAATAGCATCGGCCCAAAAATATTTAGGAAGACCGCTATCATTAATCATATTTCTTCCCAATTCCTCCAACACACGATTTTTACGTTCCACAACACCATTTTGTTGTGGTGTTCTAGGAGCGGAGAAGTTATGATCAATGCCATGTTTTTCACAAAAAATTTCAAAGAGATGATTTTCAAACTCACCTCCACGGTCACTTCTAATAGTTACAATGTTTGTGCCAAGTTTATTTTGATATAATTTGGAAAAAGTTTCAAAAGCCGAAAAGGTATCACTTTTACTAGCTAAGAAGATTGTCCAACAATATCGAGATTAGTCATCAACAATAACAAAACCATAATAGTTCCCTCATATACTTTTGATTCTAGAAGGACCAAAAAGATCAATGTGTAGAAGTTCAAGAGGTCTAGAAGTAGAGACTAGATTTTTTGATTTAAAAGATATCTTAGTTTGCTTTCCCATTTGGCAAGCATCACAAAGATGATCTCTAGTGAACTTTATGTTAGGCAAACCGACTACTAAGTTTTTGGACACAACCTTATTTAGAAATTCAAAATTGGTATGAGTTAAACGTCTATGCTAAAGCCAAGACTCTTCATTTTTGGAAATAAGACATTTAGGATCACTCAAGGTCATCGAATTCAAATTAAGCATATAAACATTGTTAACCCTTCATGCCCTTAAACACATCCTCTTTGTTTTCATTATGTTCAATTATGCATCCTTCCTTAGAGAATGAGACATTATATCCCTTATCACATAATTGACTAATGCTAACAAGGTTATGTTTAAGACCCTCAACTAAAAGGACATTAGAGATAGATGTAGAAGAGGGATTTACCTACACTACCTTTGCCGAGTATATCTCCCTTGTTGTTATCACCATAGGTAACAAAACCCTTCTTCTTAGCCACAAAGTCATAGAATAGGGAAATATCACATGTCATATGTCTTGAGCATCCACTATCAAGAAACCACCGTTTCTCCATAGTCTCAAGACACTCCACCTATATGATTAGACAAGAGAGAAAGGTACCCAATTTTCATTGGGTCCTAGAGTGTGAGTGAAAATTTTGTTGCTTTTAGGCAACCATTGACAAATGCCTTTAGGGACCAAGTATCTCCTAAAACGACATTTGGAAATTGTATGACCTTCCTTGCAACAATAGTGACATTTCAAGAATGGTTTAGATTTGCATTGACTATTTTGATCCTTCACAACATAGGTATATTTTTTATATGGATTGTTCATTGATTCCCTAAAGTTTTAACGATCAATAGTGAATGTCATTTTTGGTTGTGGCAACTTGTCTAGTTTGGCTTGAAGAGTTTTGACTTCCTTTTGCCAAATCCAACATGTTTCACAACTATGAAATTTGTGTCATTCTCGTTTGTCTTCTACTATAGATTCTACCATCGATTCCTTAAGAGCTTTCATAGCATTTTCACTATCCGAAACCTTTTTCTCTAAATGTGCAAAAATTCTTTTATCGGATGCAATGCGCTTGAAAGCTTCTTTAGCTTCTTGATGGAGAATATTAAAAGTACTAAGCAAATCATTATAAGACAATTTTTCAGCATAATCATATTTAGCATGTCTTACCTCTTTCTTGCCTTTCTTATGAGCCATGAGGCAAAGATTTACTCTCTCTTCCTCATCGCTTGAGGTATCTATGCTAGACGACTCACTATCGTTTTCCCAAGCAATATATGCTCTTCTAGCCTTGTTTCCTTTTCTTTGATATTTGTCTTTTTCCTTGTCTTTCTTTAACATAGGGCAATCAGGTTTGTAATGTCCCAGTTTTCCACAGTTGTAACAAGATCCCTTGCCTTTAGTACTTTTAACATACTCTTGCTTGGAAGGGTTAGATTTTCTTCGATAGTTGGTGAGACGCTTGTCCGAATGAGAAATCTCATTCTTTTTGAGATACCGATTGTATCTTCTTACGAATAAGCCCATATCTTCATTTGATTCGTCTTCATCATCACTCGTATCACTCCCACTATCTTTATTTGTGGAGGATTTTGAGGAAGAAGCTTTTAATGCAATAGACTTCTTCTTCTTCTCATGATCTTTATTTTTCTCGGTCTTTTCTTTCTTTTCTTTCTTTTCCTTGTCTTCATGCTCATTTAAGTTTGAGAGCTCTTGTTCATGCTCTTGTAGTTTTCCAATGAGAGTAGTTAGATCCAAAGTTCTTACATCATCGGCTTCTTTGATTGCCGTAACTTTTGGCAACCATTCCCTAGTAAGACATCTCAAAATCTTGTTAGTTGCTACATCATTAGGAGTAGTTTTACCAAGAGCATTTAATCGATTTGTCAAGTGAGAAAATCTTTTTCCCATTTCACCAACGGTTTCCCCTTGGCTCATATGAAAACGATCGAACTCTTGTTGTAGAGTATTAATTCGAGCAAGCTTAACATCATCGGTTCCTTCATGGGCAACTTGTAAGGCTTTCCACATAGCTTTATCCGATGTGTGATGAGAAACTCGAAAATATTCATCCGCTCCCAAAGAAGCTATGAGTATGTTTCTAGCTTTCCAATCGTAGCTATATTTCTTTTCATCATTATCATCCCAATGTGCTTCCGGTTTTTCAATTTGGACATTATCCGGTCCGGCCATGGTTATTTGAAAAGGGCCTTCTTGAATAACTTTCCAAATTTTTCTATCAACAGAGTTGATATGGATGCGCATACAATCTTTCCAGTGACTATAGTTTTTTCTGGTAAAAACTGGATCTCTACTGTACGCTCCCATTGGATCATTGTCCATTTTCCAATAAGTTGTATGTAAAGCACTAGATGAACTGGTGCTCTTGATACCACTTGTTAGACGATAGCGTGGATCTAGAAGGGGGGTTGAATAGATCCCTTTTTAAAATTAGCTTTTCAAAATTAAGTTGAAAGAGAATTGCGGAAGTTTTCCGGAAAATCGTCTAGTTCAAATTAGAAGTCATCGGAGATCGGATATGCGTAAAACCCAATTGGAATGAAATGATAACTAGAAGAATTAATATTTCACAAATGATTCACTTGATTATTCAGCACTTGATAAAACTATTCTTAACAATGATTGGAGAAAAAATCAAGCACTAAGATATTGATTTTGTGTGATTAGGCTTTTTACCAAACACTTGGAGAGCACTCACCAAAGACAATTTTGTTGTATCAAATAGTGAAGAATTTTACCCACTCTAGTTATCACTTTTGAGTGAAACAATTTATCAAACACTTTGAATGCACTAATTTGATACACCATAATTTTCAAGCACACAATATCAATATTAATAAAAGTGAAATGCGAGAAATGAAAAGAACACAAGGAATTTGTTGAGGCAGTTCCTTCGCCGTCCTCACTCGAAGTACTCTGCCCCCAATTCGAAATTGAATTGGGAAATTTTATTAAATCTCAATTGTTTTACAAGAAGAGAAATGAATGAACCAACAAACCAAACCACATTGAATGTGCTGTCAAATCTTCTTGTCCCTTGATTCAAAGTAGAATCAAGTCTTCCACGCGTGTCGAGAAAGCCTCCGATTAATTGCTCCCTTATTGCAAGAATACACGATTCTCCAAACTTTGAGCACGACTTAGTTTCTCCCACACTTGTGAACCCACAAAGACCTTCGCAATCATCCGTCTACCGTGATATGAGAGAACGATCCACTTGGTCTTCAATCTTCTTCACTCGGCTAAATCTACGAACTATCAATGTGTACAAAACACCCAAATCTTCAAAGATCTTGGAGGATAAAACCCTTCGGATTTTTCCTAGGAAAACCCACACACTCTAAACCCAATCTGAAATTCTGATTCACGATTGAACATTATCTTCGAAACGAACACCGGGATCAAACAAATATTGTTGTGTGTGATTGTTTGATTGATGCAAGAATGAAGAAGATGAAGAGAGCTATGTGTATATATTTCACTTTCCTAGTTAAACCTTCTCAAAAGAAATAAATAGCTATTTATATTGGTTAGATAAATAAACATTAGAGAAGGAAAAAATTAAATGAAAAAGTGAGTCAGCACAGTAATGAGCCGACTCAAATCATTAAATGAGCCGGCTCAAACTAACAGATGAGTCGACCAAAATAAACAGAGAGGCAGCCTATTGAGACCCGTGGAAAATGAGAAGAAAACACTTCTTGATGAGTCGATTCATGAAGGGTTTTGAGTCAGCTCATCCTCACACATGAGTCGACCAAAAGTGATGCACCAGGCTGCCTGTTTGGACCCGTGCGTTTGCCACCAATTTACAATTGAATGAGTCGTCTCATGAAGGGTTTTGAGTCGACTCATCCACATACACGAGTCGACCAAAAGTGATGCATCAGGCAGCCTGTTTGGACCCGTGCGTTTGTCATCAATTTAACACTGAATGAGTCAGCTCATTCAGTATATTTTTCCAAATATGCCAATCCTTTCTTTTTCATTTAGAACCACTCAAGCTTTCAATCATGAAAAGTTTTTGACACATTAAAACCAGGCCATGTCACACAGGACCGACTTCTTTGAATGGTAGCCACATCTTTTGTAAACAATGGTTATTGTGATATGCCTCAAATCAGATGTGCAACCGGTAATATTTTAGTTTGATGGATCTCAACTTTGAGAGACCCAAAAATTCATGTTGCCCTTCCAAAATCTGATTAAGTGGAGGAATATGAAGTTTTCGTTTACATGTGTGGCAGTCGTGAAGGGGAAATTAGGATGAGTCCTGATTGAGGGAATCCCAACAATAATCCTCAGTATCACTTAGTGGCATCAGGACCAATTCGGAAAAGGTGTAGATATTACATTCTACAAGTTTGACGAAAACTTATCTAAAACCTAATTGAATCGTATATGATAAAATGATAATTTAGATATGATTAGTATGATTCGTGAAAGTTTTATCGGGCTCCACGGTGGGTGCCAAATTTTCCTCCCAAAATTGGTTGGAACCCCAGAGGTACTAGACTCCCTTTCTTCAATAAGGAAGTATGTACGTAATGATATGTTTGAATATCTTTAGGGATTTGAGAGCTATACGGTGTCGTATGTTGTCCCAAGATGTTGGTCTCCTTATCCCTCGTATGGGAGCCCCTATATGCATTGTTGTATGAATGTTTATGAATCCCCCTTTTCTAGATCCATTGAGGACCCTTTATATAGTGTTCACTGGCCTAATGACCATTAATCCGCTTTTATAACATTTGTAATCGTCCATAAGTATTGTAGCATCTTCATTAATCATGTGTAACCACATGTTTAATGATTTGTAATTGTTGGTCATTGAGTTCTGTAACTGAACTGGATAACCAACCTACCCGTCCAATACTACTAGGACATGGATAACCTAGCTATGCCACGTACAACTCTTGTTATACTTGTTAATCTCATGCTCGTCACTGATGTCGGGTTGTCATAGGTTTGTTCTCGGTTTTTTGTATTCTTGATTAGTATACGAGATGGATCATATGATGGTCGGGTCTCCTAGCCGGTCCAGATTTATGAAATATTATCGGCTAGGTCTTTGGACAACTCGACCTTACTTTGTTTCATAGCCAAATCTGTACCCGATCTTGGTCAACTATACAGCTCGATTAGAGAAATATATTTAATATGTACATGAACATATGTCATGGCCTTGTGTTGATATTCTGAGTATCATCCTGTTGTGTTCTGTCCTTGTTTAAGTGACGTAGAGACCAATGTCCCGACATGTGGTTAGGACATCTGAGATTTGTATACCATAATTTCAAAGGTCAATATTAAGAAATACAATATTGATGTCAATTTGTTGTAATTCCCACTTATATCTAATATTTAAAGATAGAATGGTCATAATGGTTATTGGTTTAATAACATTTGAGAATGTTTCATAAAAATCAAACACTTTTTGTTAATGAAATCTTTTAACTAATAGCCTTGTCTTATACTTGTTAAGATGCGATATGGTTTTCCTTGACCTTGACCACCCGATTTTAGCTATAGACTTCCTATGAAATGGAAGTGTTAATTGAGTCAAAGTACCAATATTAATAAGTGAATCATATTCAAATTTCATATCCTTATACTACTCAAGTTGAGAGAAATTTTGTTTAGAACATCTAGGTTCGATATGGACAAAAAATGATTTGGGTTTAGACTTTCCTATTTAAGCTCTAATGAGCATATGATGTTTGTCAACCAAGAGATTAATGTATTGAGTTTGGGTTTGAAACGAAGGATACGGAGAATTAATGGACTTAGTAAGATGTTTTTGATCAAAAGTAGAAGTACTATCATCTTGAGGTTCATTAAGACTAAAGTTATTGGTAGACTCGAGTGATCTAGAGTTATGTGAAAATGTGACACTACATATATGTGTACTTTACATAGAATAAAAAGTGTCTAACACATGTGATAGTTTAGAATAATGTTCAACAGGTAAAACTTGATGTTAGTTTATGTGTGTAAGTTGGTTTTATCCAGCAGATACAATTGTGTTATAACATCTCATATCTAATGGCGTGTTGTGGCCACTTTTATTTATTGGAGATGATACTATTTTGGAGGTAATATCTTGAGTTTTGCTGCTGTGATTAACAACAGATAATAGTTCATGAGATTTATTGTGTTTTGTGGATAGAGGTGAGCTAGACACAAATAGAGGTAAGTTTGACTTGTTGTGAGAATGAATGATGTTTCTCTGCTCATAATTATATGAAGGTGTTTAATACTTTTGTATGGAAACTTGGTTTCATTAAATATCACATCTTTAGATATAAATATTCTTCCTTCTATGTTGAGGCACTTCTAACCCTTGTGTGTGGGAGACACTACTAAAAATACACATTGAAGGAAGATAAGTGTAAACACCCCAAATTTTACCTCACTAAGTTCACACCATGGCTTGTGATCTTTAATATTTGCATTAGTTCAATCATATCATCTCATATTGCATTTTTGCTTCACTGCATTGGTTCAAAGTCATTTGCATCTTGGGTTTGTGATCTGAGCAATCCAGAGATCCATCTGAGCCACTCCAAAGGTCTTCATTCATCTCAAGAGGGTTCATGTATGTTCAATAATCATATTTTATCCTCCAAATATCAAGGAATTCAAAGAATCACAAGAACTGGCAAGGCATGGAAGCAGAGCCAAGGTTTAACTACACAGATGACCTAAAATTAGGGTTTTGGTTTCAGAGGCCATAACTCCAAATTTTTTGGTCATTCTTGTTTCTATTGGTCTCAATATGTTATAAGGATCATACATACCAAGTTTGATGGAAAAATTCATTGTGGAAGTCATCTGATCACTAGGTAGCTTCTTGGGCAAGTCAGAGCAAAATCAGGGCATCTGAGGCCCCCCAACATGGAACCAAAGTGGATTTTTCATCAAATTGAAGTTATATGATCTTTATTTGATCATTGGAGTGCTTAGAAGTTCACAAATTTTAAGAAAAGTGGGCTAAACCAAAAGTTGCCAAAAATGGAAATGACTTGTAATGTAAACTTTCCATTTTGGGAAAGTTTTTCAACCTCCTCTTTCTCAACCAAAAATGCTTCAAATGAAAAATTCTTGGTCATGAAAGTTGTAGATTGGATCATTCCCTTTTAAAAAAGTACAAGAACAAAATCTAATTCATTTTGGAACTCAAGTTATGGCTTTCCAAAGTTGGCAAAAATCACATAATTTCATGTTTCATGCCAAAGAGGCATTTTTGCAAAACCTCATGCCAAGCTATTTTGTGACTTCAAATTGACTTCTACACATCATAACATCATAGATCATGACTTAAAACTCAGAGGCCCAAGAATCCCAAGATTTCATTACTTGTACATGAAGAAATTTCAAAAGGGCCAAAAGTTCACAAAATTGCAAAACCTCCTACAACTTCTCACAAACTTGTTGAATTGCCTCTAAGTGGTTTCTATGGACATCCTCAATCCCAGCTGCACCAGACACCCCTTTGTCCTTGGCCTGAACCATCCCATACTTCAAAGGACAATAAATCTTGACATTTTGCAAAACAAGCCATACCAATCAGCATATCCCACACCAACTCCACAGACCTATCACAGCTTGATACATGGGAAAAAGGCAACTCATTTCACACAAGAAGCAAGCCTGAAACCACAACATTGCCATAGTTACAAAAAATCACCTCCTTTGCATTTTCATTCGAAACACTCAGCACAAACCTCAAAACTTAAAAATTCTCCACCATTCATCTTCAAATCCATCACTGATCACAAACCACCCTTCACTTTGCCCTAAAAACCACCATACACCAAATACGATTTTCCCCCTTTGAGCTGAACTTCACTGAACTTCAAAGAGATGACACAAACACTTCAGCAAAGCATCAAAGAAGCTCAAGGGAGTTTAGAGGAGTTTGTTTGCATCAAGAAGAAGGCTCAGGCAGCTCCATTGGCAAAGCTTCACCTCAGGTACCTTCTTGAAACTTTTTTTCCAGAAGCTTTATTTTAAGTTATTGAATGATTAATCTTGCTTCCCTGAATACACTGAGCTTTTCATATTTGAAAATGGTTGAGAAATGAAGTTGTATGGTTGTTCTGAAATTTCTGCCATTTTTGAACTTTGATTCGAATCTTGATTTTGGATGAAAAGAAATGAAGTTTGAGGGTGGGGTTGATCTTAGGAAGGTGAGAGGAACCAATCTGGAGCTTTAGAGCTCCAAAAATGGCCTAGGGAGTGTTTTGAGGATTTTCAGGGAAGAGTGTGGGCGGAGAAGATGACCGGAGGTCATTTCCGGCCACCTGAAAGTGATCAACCTAATTAATTAGGGTTAGGGCATAATTTGAATATGGGCCGTTAGATCCCACTTTCCCGCGTGTAGTGTGTGGTTCAGATTGAATCATTAGTTTTAATTTTAGGATTAATAATTAATTAAATAGGTTTAATGAAGTTTGAACCTGGGTCGTTCAGATGCGCGCCCAGTCAACACTTTTCAAGCCCAGTTCCAATCTCAGCCCTCCATCCTGCTTACTTTCATTAATTTTCATTTTTAATTCATTTCTTTTATTTTATTTTATACGAATTTTTAAAAATAGTAAAAAACATTAAAAAATTCTGAAAATTTTTATCAAACCTTTTATTAATTTTCAGAACCCAAAAATAATTTTACTTTTATTGTTTGCATTAAAAAATTATTTTTAAATCATTTAAATGTTATTTTTAATTAGTTAATGAGAATTAATTAATTAAAAATACATTTAGGTATTTGAAAATCACACAAAAATTCAGAGAGCATTCTTAGGCATTTAGAAGAATTTACAAACTCACCACACAAACTTCTTTTTGGTTTTGATCATACTTTGACATTTTTCAAATGAATTAGGGTTCTTAAACTTGCATATTTTTAACCCTAACTTCAAAAATTCATAACTTTTGAACCAAGTTGAGTTTGTGAATGATTCAATTTGCATTGTTGTATGCATGTCATCTAGTTTCTAAAAACATTTTTATTTCATTTTTATCTTTCATTTTTAATTTGTTTGGCATTTTTCCTTGAGGATCACCCTTAAAACCCTAGAAACTTAGGAAATTCATAATTTCCTTTAGGTTTAGCTTCTGACCTCCCCCTTTGTATGGTGAACTAGTATAGGTTTAGGGTTCCTTTGAGTGCATTTTCAATTTTTTATCTTTTGATTTGCTTCTGTTTTTGAGTTTTGCATCTCACATGTTCATATAACCCTAATTTCTCATCTTATCTTGCATACATCTTACATATGCTTACATTCATGAACTTGCCATGACATTTTGTGCATCCACACGACACATAAGACATCTTAGGACACATTAGAATCATGTTTGATCATTGAATCATCCATTTGCCATGTTATGCTTTCATTTCATTTCATGAGCATTCATGAACTTTCATGTTTCTTACATGCTTCATTTGCATTCCCATCCTCTGTATGATCATTCATATCTCATGACATACCTTTGCATCATCTCTTTGCATCATTAGCATCATGAACATGCTTCTGGTTTTGGTTTTCATTTCATTTCATTTCCTTTTGCTAACCTTTCAGGTTGTAAGTGTTTGAGAAGTGAATTTTCCTTCACTTCTCACAATCTCTTCTCATCTCTCTTATGCACCATTGCTGCATTTTGTATGTGTATTAGAGTGAGCTTGCTCATTCATGTTCCCTCCTCACTTTCTCTCTCCAAGAAACTTATCTTCTTAAGTGAAGTAAGTTGACTTGCTTCTTTCTGCTTCTCTTCCTTTCATCCTGCTTCTTCTTTGGTGGCTCTCTTGAAGGTATCTTGCAAGTCTCATTAACCCTAGGAACACCCAAGCATAATAAAAATTAGGGTTTGATTAGTCCCCCCATTAGTTTTACCTTTTTGTCATCTTTGTGTCTTCTCTTCTCACCTCTTAATCAAGGACTAAACCCTTAAGGTTTTAAGACTTTGTGATTAAGGTTATGCATGTATCCTTCTATTAGGATGGAGTGTATAACTTTAATCCTAAGTGTTAAACCCTTAATGTGTTTAATTCCTTTAATCAATCCACTTTAATAATCACTAATACATCAAGCTTGTAACTTGGGCCTTACATTAGGGTTCTAATTCTTCCTTAATTGGTTAAGAAGGACTAACCCTAGTGTTAATGTACAAGTCCCCCTCAAGTTGTCTTACAAACCATAAAATTCACTTCTTAATCTTATCATTAACTAAAACCCACTTTAATAAAGGCTTTTTTTTGTCATGAGGTTAATCCCTAATCATGGATTAAGTTGAGGAGCCTTCCTCAGCTTAAATGTTCTCATCTATTATCCTTCTATTAGGATGGTGTAATGGGTCCATTAAATCCTTGATTATGGCTTAAACTCATTACTTAACACTAAACAAAAACTCCAAAGAACATCAAAATAATTACAAGTAGTTTAATGATCTTAATCCTATATCATGGTGATTAAGTGTTAGGTGCTTACTTCACACTTAAGGTATTCTCATTACCCCTAATCAGAGGGAAGATGTGATGAGTTTACTAACCCTTGGTTTAGGCTTAAGCTCATTTTATTATGACAAACTCCAAAAGCAATAAAAGATTGAAAATACCAAAAACAAACAATAATCGTCTCCTCCGGGATTCTTTTCTCACCTCATTCACTCACAAACGAGAACTCGCTTCTTCCGTCCAATGCAAGACAGTTTGCACCTGAGCCAGACAGGTCATACACTTGAGTATAAACAAGTAAGTTGTTTATCAGTCAATTTACTTTTCAGTCTCTTTGAGTCGAACTACGGTGTTCTGACTTCCTCATTGCACAAGAGGATACATAGGCATAACTTACGGTCTTCTTGCACTGACACTCCTTTTATTCACTTCACATTTCTTTTTTGCACTGACACTTGTACATTCTTTTTCCAACTTTTGCACACAAATAGCACTGACACTACCCTTTTAAATACAAACTTTCAAGCGTGGATCCCATCGAGTACGACGGACAATCTGGGTGCTAATACCTTCCCAGGTTGTAACCAACCCCCTTTCTCAGTTTCTCTGGTTCGCGACCGTCTTATCCATCTCTTTCTAGGTTTATGAAGCGTTACCTTTCCTTCGCGATGAAAATGTCTAGCTGGCGAATCTTTTCAGTTCATCTTCATGTTCTCTCTTTTGCCGACCGTTCGCGTTTGTACTGGGATGCAAATCTTTGGGAGCGACAGCTTGGTGACTCTGTTGGGGACCCTTATACTGCAGCCAGGGCTTCTGGTTCTTTTTGTGGGTTCCTCCTAGCGCTTGTTTGATTTGTGTTTACTGGGGTTTTAGGTGCTATGTGTGCCTATTTATTTTTCTTTATTTATTGCTTTATGTACAGCCTTATTTATTGCTTTCTTTACAGTCTTATGCATATTTCATACTGTCATTGCTGGGTCTGGTTTTTTTTGTATTGGTGGGTGGGGTTCCATTGAGAGATTAAGGTCCTACACCTGGGACCTGAGTGACACCTAGGCTAGAGTGGTTCATGTTCTTTCCCATTCCATTTCGGTCTGGTGCGGGAATATGAAACACGGTTCAGATGTGGGTTTCTTCTTGAGAACTTTGTGCTACAGATTTCCTGTAGTGCTATGGCTATCTGGGAAGCCTGCTAAGTCTGAATGACCTTTATTTTGACCTTAAGTATCTGGGGTGAATTAGAGGAGGATCTTTTATGGTTATTGTAAACACTGCACCTCCGGGTTAGAAGTGTTTACACTTCTCATAACTGATCCAAGTCTGAGGATCTTTGTTCTAGAACATTACATGTGAGGGGGTTGGGTTGTTTACAGGGTTGCAGGAACCCTTGGCCACATCATACCCTGTTACTGTTTTTTTTAAGAATGCTTCACTTTGGACAGTTCTTATGATTAACCCTGGATATGTGACTCTTTATTTGAGTCCCCCACCCTGGTTACTGGATTTCTGAGCCTCCATCCGGACTCCTGGACATACATAGACCTTATATCAAGACAGATAATCAGATCCAACTCTTGATCACAAACCCTTGCATATCATTTGCATATATCATCATTGCATCATTTGACATTTGTTTATTTGTTTTTCAGGGTATCCACCTCATTATATCTTGGTTTTGGTTTCAACCCCTTCTACTACTTAGACCTCTGCTTCAGTTATCTTCTTCAGCATTTGCTCCAGCTACTTGCATCAGTCAGTCAGAGACCCATCTTCATCAGTCTACCAGAGATTCACCTCCAGATTCTCAGTCTGTGATCTTCATCAGCTTGTCTTCAGCTTCTTCATTAGCACTCATGACTACTCCAAGGAAGAGCAACATATCTTACCACTTCTTTGAGCCCTCTTTGACTGGTATCAGGAAGGTCCAGTCACTCATCACACCTGACCACATCCTACTGTTTAGAGAGCACTATGGGGGTATTTTGGACATGATTATGGACCTTGATTCTTCTCAGAGAAGCATGATCGACGCATGCTTGCAGTTCTATGACCCCCCATTTAGATGCTTCACCTTTCCAGACTTCCAGATTGGGCCTCTATTGGAGGAGTTTTCTTTGTTGATTGGAGTGCCTATCAGAGGAGGGATCCCCTTTAACCCAGATATTACTGCTCACAGAAGTGAAGAGATAGCAAGGGCATTACACTTGGAGCCTACCCTTATTGAGCAAAACATGACAACAAAAGCTGGGATTCCTGGTTTACATCTGGACTTCTTGATTTCTCAAGCCATCCTGAAGGATACATTGGGAGAATGGAGGGAAGTCTGTGCACTTTTAGCCCTCAGCATATATGGGGCTATATTGTTTGCAGATGAACCCAAATTTGTCAGTAAGAATGCCATCCACTTGTTTCTACTGAGGAACCCAATGCCTACTTTTCTAGGAGATTTTTATTACTCCATCCATCAGAGGAATGAAAAGCAAAGGGGGAAGTTAGTCAGATGTTGTGCTCCCTTGTTCTACTCTTGGCTACTCAGACACCTGCCTAAATCAGATGCTTTCTTGAACCCACATCAGCAGAAGAATTGGGCCAAGAGGTTCATTGCATTAACATCAGATGATATCAGGTGGTGCACCCAGAGCACCAAAGGCAAGTATATTATTACCAGTTGTGGGCAGTACCCTAATGTGCCTCTGATAGGAGTAAAAGGTTGCATCAATTACAACCCTTTACTGTTCAAGAGACAATTGGGATATGCTTTAGTTCACCCTCCCAGAGGACAGGATTTAGCTGAGACCCTATACTGTGAAGTGCAACCTAATTCAGTTGTTGTCAGGCAAGATGCTTGGGCTTGGGACAACATCCATACAAAAGGGATAGCTATTCTTGGAAGATGTAACAATGTTACTTCAGCCTAGTACTCTGATTGGTCCCGTACTAGAGCTCAGATTACCAGAATTCCTTTCACCTTGGAAGACACACCTGGACCATCTACAGTACAACCTGCAGCAACAGTTAGCCTAGAGGAATTTGAAAAGATGAAGGAAAGGAATGAGCAGCTATCTCAGGCCCTGAAGAAGACTCTTTGGGAAAGAAGTGACGGTCGTCTAGACATTGAGAGATTGGAAAAGCTCAAGATTGAGCACCTGACCAAGATTGAAAGGACAGAGGACTACATAAGGAAAGCAAGAGCCGGGAAACAGATATTGAAGAATGCCTGCAAGGAGGCCAAGATTCAGAAAGCTAGGGCTGAGCATTACCTGGAGGAAAGCCAGGCTAGGTGGGTCAGGATCACCGAAGCCCGTACACAGGAAGACCAGAGAACTCAGGCCAAGATTGAGCAGCTGAAGGCCAATGAGAAGAAGCAGCAGGAAGCTTTGTTGGCAGCTCAGAAGGAGATTTCAGAATTGAAGCTTCGAGAAGGGTTAAAGAGATCAAAAGATCAGGACAGGCATAAGAAGCTGACTAATGCCATTGTTACCAGGAACCTCCTCATTAGGACAATTACAGAGCACCCAGCTGGTCTGGTGGCTGAGGCACTCCTGAAGGAAGTGAGGGAAGATGACTATGGACTGGAAGTCTGATTCCTTTTGCTTGTATTTCTTTTCTTTAGATGTACTTTTTCTTTTGTTGTATTTTTTCTGACCCACCATGGGCTTGTATTGTAAAACAGACTATGTATTTTTCATCATTTTTAATATATTTAGTTTGTTTCATTGGGTTTCTTTTCAACATTATCAAGCATCTCCTCGAGGTTTGGAAAGGTCAAAACCAAGAACCAAACCGGATACCTTGGAAAACAAATAAGCATACTGCATTGCATACTAACATTTTCTTTGTTTTGTAGGTTTTTTGTTCATTATTTTGTTTCTCACTTTGTTGTGCTTTCAGGAAACATTGCTCGTCGTCGAGTGTTCCCTATCAACCGCACACATCGGTACCCAACTCGTAACAACCTTCCAGGTATTCAGATGGAGCAAGTATAGAAGGATCCGAATGAAGTAAGAAACCAGATGGCAAACGAAAGGGTCGAGATGAGAAATCAAATGTCTCAGTTTATGGCTGTGATGACTGGCTTAGCCCAGAGTCAGGAGAGGCTGAGAGAGCTCGTAGAAAGACAGACACCTGAAGAGCCCCATCTTGGAACATGGGGAACCAGCAATAATGAACAGGGGCAGCCTCGTATTGACTCACTAGAGTATGGGCCCCATTTGAATCCATATGTTAACATCCCGAAGAATGTTCAAGGTAATACTGCTGGGGGCAGAATCCTGCAAGAGGATCCCCAAGAAGAACAATTTACTGTTATTGGGGCTGGAGATGAGGTATATGATAGAAGACTGGATGAGATTGCTGTAAAGTTAAGATCTTTGGAGTCTCATAATTCTTTGGGCTTTGACGTAATGGATATGGGGCTGGTAGATGGGGTGAGGATTCCCCACAAATTCAAACCCCGTTACTTTGAGAAGTATAATGGTACCTCTTGCCCGCGTACTCATTTTCAATCCTTCTTAGGGAGACTCAAGGCTTATACCATGGATGAGAAGTTATGGATGTTCTAATTTGAGGACAGCCTGACTGGAGCATCGAGAGAATGGTATTCATATCTGACGAGGGCCACTGTAAGGTGTTGGAAAGACTTGTCCGAAGCTTTCATCCGGCAATATCAGTACAACCTAGACATGGCCCCCAATAGAACTCTTCTAATGGGCATGTCTCAGTCTTCAAGGGAGAGCTTTCGGGATTATGCCCAAAGATGGAGACAGCTTGCTGCCGCTGTCCATTCACCCATGTCTGAACGAGAAATGGCTGACATGTTTATGAACACCTTGCAAGGAACTTATATTGATAGACTTGCTGCTTTCTCTTCCACCAGTTTTGCCGATATAGTTATAGCATGTGAGAGAATTGAAAGTTTTTTGAAGATGGGCAAAATCTCTTACAGTGGTGCAAGTTCCTCCAGCAACCCCAGAAAACCTTTTGCAGGGTCCCGAAGGGCGGGTGAAACGAATGCTATCCATGCAAGCGGGGGCAGACCCCGATATTCTCACAGATCGGTAGCAGCTGTTACCATTCCGGCTCCGGTTCCACAACAACCATTATATCCTCAACAACAACAACAACACTATCAACAACAATCTCATTTTCCGCAACAAAGAACTTACAACAACAACAATAGTAACCAACA
The DNA here is from genome assembly GCA_963966055.1 of Lathyrus aphaca. Lineage (NCBI taxonomy): Eukaryota > Viridiplantae > Streptophyta > Magnoliopsida > Fabales > Fabaceae > Lathyrus > Lathyrus aphaca. The sequence goes on from OZ014523.1 coordinate 280,050,682, forward strand.
ACAGCGCCCCTTTCAACAGAAGCCATCTCAAGCAAATAGGGTGATTGATCCCATCCCTATGCCTTATGCCACTTAATTGCCACAACTCCTGAAACTTAACTTGGTTGAGTTAAGGACGTTGGCTCCACCAGATCCTCTCAATCTCCCAAAGAATTATGATGTTAATGCCCGGGGTGCCTTTCACTCAAACGCACCTGGTCACAATACTGAGAAATGTAGAGCCTTACAGATGAAGGTTCAGGATTTGGTCGATTCCAAAGCTCTCAATTTCGCACCTCCTCCGAACGTTAACAGAAATGCTATGCCTAATCATGGTGGGCCCAGGATTAATGCCATAGAGGAGGACCAACCATCTGTATTGATTGATAATGTTGCACAGATTCAAACACCACTGGCTGAAGTCAAAGTTCAACTTTTAAGATGCCAAGTGTTCCCAGGATGTGGGGCCTGCTGTGAATTGTGCAAGACTGCTATTAATGGTTGTGAGAAGCTAAGATTTGGCATAGATGGGCTCATCAGAGATGGAATCTTGCAAATTTCTTCAACGGCACCTTCAACAACTCTTGTTCCAGCAACAGTGGATTCTCCTACAACATCAGCAATCCTTCCTTCAGCATCAACAAATCCTCCTATAACCGCAACAACTATCATTCCTACTGATTCTTCAACAACTCCAGAACTTCTTCCACCCATTATTTCAACATATCAGAGTTCAAAAAATTTTTCTTCTACAACATCAACACCCATTTTATCAATGGAATCTCCTACAACACCAACAAACATTAATGAAGATGTCTCAATGGTCACGATCTATTATGACCCGACCAATGTTCACCCCGACAAAAATTTCCAACAATAAAATGCAACACCTCCCGTCAGATCTCCAGTTACGATCTATTATGATCCTCATACCATCACAGTTCCTTCCGCTGCAGTAATCAGTCTGGTCACGGTACCTGGACCTGTTCCTTATGAAAGCAGTAATGCCATACCTTGGCACTACGACTCTGATCTCTACTACAACGGGGATAAAATCACTCTTGATTCATCAACCTCTTCACCACAAATTGATAATTTTGGGGGAGGCGGAGGCTTCACCAGAAGCGGACGCCTTTTTTCCTCACAAACACAAAGACCTGATGCTGAAGGTCTTGCACGCAACATACGTGCCGGAAGAGATTACCGTTAATCAATTAGAAACTGTGGTTGCGAATGTCAACACCAGTCATGGAATGGGATTTACAAATGCTGATTTAACAACGGAGGGGCGCAACCATAACAAGGCTTTACACATCACCTTGGAATGCAAAGGTGCTGTCCTTTCTCATGTACTGGTGGACACTAGGTATTCACTCAATGTTCTCCCAAAGAAAGCCCTGGTGAAGTTGGAGTATGATGGCTTGGCATTGCGTCCAAATAATTTGGTGGTAAGGGCATTTGATGGCTCTAAAAGATTGGTGCTTGGAGAGATCGATTTACCTGTGTTGATTGGCCCATAGACCTTTAAAACTACCTTATTTGTGATGGACATACAGCCAGCCTACAGCTGTCTGTTGGGTAGACCCTGGATCCACGCCGCTGGCGCTGTTACGTCTACCCTTCACCAGAAGTTAAAATTCGAGTGGGAAGGCCAAATCATCACCATCTGTGGGGAAGAGGACATCTTTGTTAGCCAGCTGACTACGTACAAGTACATAGAGATGGATGGGGAGATCCATGAGACCATGAGTCAGGGGTTTGAGGCCCTTAACATTAATGAAGCATCTGCAGTGTCTGGAACCTCCATCACTTCATATCAACAGGCCCGGAAGGTTGTTGAGGAGGGTACCGCTCAAGGCTGGGGCAAGCTGCTGCCAGTTTAAAAGAAAGAAAACAGATTCGGGTTGGGTTACAGACCAACTCGACAAGATCAACCAGAGGCTGCAACGGAGCCCAAATTTGTCAGCGGGGGAATGCTGACCCCGAATGTTGTAAACAGTTTGGAAGATGAGGAAGAAGACGAACGCAACCTGGAAAACTGGATACGTCCAAGGATCCCGGGGAACCAAGTCTCAAACTGGTCTTCCCGGGAAATTATAAGAGTTACTCCTATAGAAGAGTGCCCTCCAGACTGCACCGACAACAACACTGTTATGACTTCGTATGACTTTGACAATCCGATTAATCAAGCCGATGAAGGGGTTGAATAAGATTATGAGCTACCTGAAGAGCTAGCCAGGTTGTTGAGACAAGAGGAGAAGGTTATCACTCCTCACCAGGAGGAAGTTGAGACGGTTAATCTTGGTACGGAAGAAGACTTGAAAGAAGTGAAAATCGGGGCCCGTTTGCAAGATTCAGTGAAAGAACAACTTATTGACATGCTTCGGGAGTATGTGGATGTTTTTTCTTGGTCTTATCAGGATATTCCGGGTTTGGATACCGACATTGTTATGCACAAGCTGCCTCTGAAAGAAGATTGTCCGCCAGTAAAACAGAAGTTGCGCCGTACTCGTCCGGATATGGCCATGAAGATAAAAGAAGAGGTACAAAAACAGTGGGACGCCGGTTTCCTTGCTGTAACAAGTTACCCTCCGTGGGTTGCTAACATTGTACATATGCCTAAGAAGGATGGTAAAGTACGAATGTGTGTGGATTACCGGGATCTGAACAGAGCCATCCCGAAAGATGACTTCCCATTACCTCACATTGATGTATTGGTCGACAATACGGCTCAGTTCTTGGTGTTCTCCTTCATGGATGGATTTTCAGGATATAATCAGATCAAGATGTCACCTGAAGACATGGAGAAGACAACTTTCATCACACCCGTGGGTACATTCTGTTATAAGGTAATGCCATTCGGACTGAAGAATGCTGGTGCCACTTACCAACGGGCTATGGTAACATTATTCCACGACATGATCCACAAAGAAATTGAATGTTATGTGATGACATGATTGCCAAGTCCCTCACAGAAGAAGACCATCTGGTAAATCTGTTGAAGCTGTTCAAGCGTCTGAGGAAGTACCAGCTGAAGCTAAACCCCAACAAATGCACATTCGGGGTGCGATCCGGTAAGCTGCTGGGATTTATTGTAAGTGAAAAGGGGATTGAAGTTGACCCTGACAAAGTCAAAGCCATTCAAGAGATGCCTGCACCAAAGACTGAAAAAGAAGTTTGGGGGTTCCTAGGTAGATTGAACTACATTTCAAGGTTCATATCTCATCTTACAGCAACTTGTGAGCCCTTGTTCAAGTTGTTAAGAAAAGAACAAACGGTCAGGTGGAATGAAGACTGCCAGAGGGCATTTGACAAAATCAAGGAGTACTTACAAGAACCTCCAATCCTTATGCCTCCAGTGGAAGGAAGACCTCTAATAATGTACTTGACAGTATTAGAAGAGTCAATGGGGTGTGTGCTGGGCCAACATGACGAGTTTGGTCGAAAAGAGTATGCAATATACTACCTAAGCAAAAAGTTTACCGACTGTGAATAACGTTATTCACTGCTCGAGAAAACTTGTTGTGCTTTAGCGTGGGCTGCTCGCCGACTAAGGCAATATATGTTGACTCACACTACCTTGTTGATCTCAAAGATGGATCCAGTCAAGTATATATTCGAGAAGCCAGCACTTACCGGACGGGTTGCAAGATGGTAAATGATTCTCACAGAATATGACATTCAGTACACATCTCAGAAAGCCATCAAAGGTAGTGTACTGTCTGACTATCTGGCTGAGCAACTCATTGGTGATTACCAGCCTATGAGATTTGACTTCCCTGATGAAGACATCATGTTCATAAAAGCAAAAGATCATGAAGAGCCTATTCACACTGAAGGGCCTGACCCAGAAGAAGAATGGACTATGATGTTTGATGGGGCTGTTAATATGAATGGTCGTGGAATTGGTGCAGTACTTATTACACCTAAAGGAGTTCACATGCCTTTCTCGGCAAAACTCACCTTTAACTGCACTAACAACGAAGTTGAATATGAATCCTGTATCATGGGTCTTGAGGAAGCCATTGACCTCAGGATCAAGACTTTAACTGTGTTCGGAGATTCAGCTCTGGTAATCAATCTAACCAACGGCAAATGGTACACCCACCAAGAGCATTTGATTCCATACCGGGATTATACGAGGAGATTACTGACTTTCTTCACCACAGTCAAACTTGAGTATATCCCTCGAGATGAAAATCAGTTTGCAGATGCTCTGGCTACCATTTCCTCCATGATCAAAGTTCAAGCTGCCAACTTTGTGCCTCGGATTTCAGTATCTAGACTCAACAGACCAGCATACGTGCTCTCAGTAGACATTGCTAAAGATGACAAGCCTTGGTTCTATGACATCAAATGCTTCTTGGAGGATCAAACATACCCACCTGGGGCATCGTCCAATGATAAGAAGACATTAAGAAGGCTGGCTGGTAGCTTCTTCCTGAATGCTGATGGTTCATTGTACAAGAGAAACTTTGACATGGTACTTCTCAGATGTGTTGATAAGACAGAGGCAGACTTGCTGATGCACGAGGTGCATGAAGGATCTTTCGGTACCCATGCTGGAGGACAGGCAATGGCTAAAAAATTATTAAGATCAGGTTACTACTGGATCACAATGGATGCAGACTGTTGTGCTTATGCCAGGAAGTGCCAAAAATGCCAGATTTATGATAACGAGAAATCGTATCACATTATTACTATGTTTTTAGTCCGTTTTATCGTACATTGATCCTTTTAACTCCTAATTGTTCGAGTTTTTTATGTCACATTGCAGGTATAACATGTCTAGAGCCAAATTATGAGAAAAAGATCAAATGAACCAAATCTAGCATGAAAAGAAGATCAAGAGATCAATTCTGCTAAAGTCTGCATTTTTTGTTGCTCTCATGGTCGTCACAACTGACTCACGACCGTGACGCGCTATTTAGAGGTATCACGATCGTCACATCTTTATCACGATCGTGACGCGCTTATTTGAAGAAACATGACCGTTACACCCATGTCACTAACGTGACAAGAAAAAGTTATATAATTCGTTTGAATATTAATTAAGAACGTGCAACGAGTCTTCAGAGACTCCTACTTTCCCTCAACTGCAGCAACACCCAGTACACCACTTCTCCTGGATTCTCTCAAAACAGAACGAAGCCCATGCTGCTACTCATTCAACTGCCAAAATCCTCTTCTATAAATACCCAAGGATCAAATGAAAAAGTACAGAGTTTTTTTAATTGAAATTTTTACGCGGAAGCTCTGCCGTTTTTTCTTTCAACCCATTTATTTTCCAGCTCTTGTTCTTGCTGTGTTTTTGCTTTAATTTCCAACCCATTTAATAACAATTTCCAACATTAGGAAATTGTTATTTTAATTTAATTTCTTTTTAGCCTCAGAACTTGTTATTTTATTTGTTTCGATTCCGACACTCCAAGCTTGCCGATTTGTGGAAGAAGGAGTCTAAGAATTAAATTGTTTAGGTTTTTGTTTTGCAATTTATATTGAATTTATTTATTTATTTATGTTAAGTTTCTATTATTATAATATAATGCATGCTTTAATATTTATTTATTTTATTTTGTATCTGTCTGTTGGTTTAATAAAAATGAGTAGCTAAATTAATCGAGTCGGTATGTAATAAACCAAACCAAAACGGATAAATCGAATCTAAGCTAAAAACAATTAAGAACTTATATTCTGGCTGTGGCTTTTTATAATTAAAATCAAGCTTCTTGTTACGAGAGTAAGAGAAGTGAAATAGGTTAGGTCGAGACCACGAGAGTGTGAGATTTTAACCGGATAGCTAAGGTTAGGCATTCGATTTAAATACAACAAGAGCGCTTTAAAACGAATTATACTTATTAAGTTTTCAAAAATTATTTTCTAAACACTTATGGGCTAGCGAGAGCAGGCATAGGGCTTTAGGAGTAAGATCTGAGATAAAACCACGAGAGTGTGAGTCAAGGGTTTTTAAACTGGTAATCTCTACATAATTATTTAAGTGAACCATCTTTATAAGCTTAGGCTAGATTAACCCGCATAGGTTAATATAATTACATACCGACCGCCTTCTCATTATTTCCTTAAACTAAGTTTAATTCCCGTTTTTAATCCTTAAAACCATAATCGTGACAAATATGCACCTTAGCTAAACTAGCAGACCTTCCAGCACTAGAGTGATTACAAAGTCCCTGTGGGTTCGACATCTTTTTATTACTACTACGATAGGTTGTGCGCTTGCAGTTCAGATACCGCTAGACACATCACGTCTTCGCCCCACCAAGTTTTTGGCGCCGTTGCCGGGGACCTTGATTTAGTCACTAGTGCACTATTAGCGTAGCACTGTCTAGACTAAGGTAACAATTTATTTTCCCTAATCTAATTTACCGAGTGTATGCCAAGTACTCGCTCTCAAAGCGAAGACTTGCAACCTCCAGTCCTAGAATTAGAACGCTTCTTACATTTAAGAAGACGAATATTCGAATACCAACGAAAATACAACATTTCAGATCTTCAAGTTGATCCACCTAAACCAGTTGGAACATTGAAGGACGCAGAGATGGCTGAAGAACCAAATCATCCACTAAAGTATTACGCTAGTCCTTCACAAGCTGAGCCGCATTCCAGCATCGCTGCGCCAGCTATCAACCGAAACGATTTCGAATTGAAACCTTCGCTGATATCAGCCGTGCAACAAAACCAATTCGCCGAAAATCCTACCGAGGATCCGAACCTTCATCTTTCGATATTTGTGCAGTACGCAGATACTGTAAAAGCTAATGGAGTTACCCAAGAAGCAATTAGATTACGCCATTTTCCTTTCTCACTTCGAAACAGAGCGAGAGCCTGGCTCCAATCTCTACCCTCGAATTCAGTAACTACGTGGGAGGAACTAAAGAGAGTATTTTTGACAAGATATTTCCCACCTAGTAAGACAGCTATGCTAAGAGCTCAAATCAACGGATTTAAGCAAAAGGAAAACGAGTCATTTTTCGAAGCTTGGGAACGCTACAAAGATATGCTGAGACTTTGTCCATATCACGGATTAGTAGAATGGATGGTCATCCATACTTTCTACAATGGACTCTTGTACAACACAAGAATGACGATTGATGCTGCCGCAGGAGGCGCACTAATGGACAAAGAATATAATGATGCTTATGCACTTATCGAGAGTATGGCTCAGAATCATTACCAATGGGGAAGCAAGAGAGTCGCAACTGAGAAACCAACAAAAGGAGGTATGTACGAAGTGAGTAGTATGGACCAAGTAAATGCAAAGTTTGACCAACTTAATCAAAAGATCGACAACTTGGCCATAACACCAACAGCCACCGTGGCTGCGGTAACACCTAACTGTGAGTTATGTGGAGTTCCAGGACATGCTGTCACTGATTGTCAACTATTAGCAGGAATTCCCACAGATCAAGTGAATTATGTTCAAGGAAACCAGTACTCGAACACATACAACCCAGGTTGGAAGAATCATCTGAACTTCTCTTATAAGAATAACAATGCTTTATACGCACCAGGTGAAGCACCAGCTACACCACCAGGATATCAAAATACTGCTCCTAATGTTCCTAGAAAATCAAACCTTGAGTTAATGATGGAGAACGTCATAGCTACCCAATCTCAAAAAAACAAGGAATTCTTGAACCAAAACATACACACTAGCGAGCAGATTAAGCAATTAGTGAGCAAGGTAGATGTGTTAGCTACACATAACAAAATGCTTGAAACTCAGATTTCACAAGTAGCTCAACAACAAGTACCTACCGCTGCACCAGCTGGCGTATTTCCTGGACAACCCCAACCTAATCCAAGAGGACAGGCCAATGCTGTGATACTAAGAAGTGGCAAGGAACTTGACGGACCTGCCGATCCAAGACTTGACAATCCAACCATGTACCAAAATCAAGATAAGCCGACTGAAAAGGAGAATGAACCAGAAGTAAAGGAAGATAATAATCAAGAGGCAGTGGAGAATGAAAAGCCTTATGTGCCTCCACCACCTTATAAACCACCAATTCCGTACCCTCAGAGATTAACCAATTCCAAGATGATGGGCCAGTTTAAGAAATTTGTTGAACTTCTAAAACAGTTGAATATTACTATTCCGTTTACAGAAGCTATCACTCAAATGCCCTCGTATGCTAAATTTCTAAAGGAAATCTTATCCAATAAGAAGAAGATAGAGGATAACGGAACTATTACACTTACTGCTGAGTGTAGCGCAATAATTCAAAACAATATGCCTCCTAAGTTAAAAGATCCAGGTAGTTTCTCTATACCCTGTGTAATTGGAAAATTCGTCATTGACAAAGCTCTATGCGATTTAGGAGCCAGTATCATTGTTATGCCCTTAATGATTTGCAAAAGGCTAGACATGGGAGACCTAAGACCAACTAAAATGTATGTTCAACTAGCCGACCGCTCTATTAAATATCTTGTAGGCATACTAGAAAATGTCCCAGTACGTATAGGTCAATTCTACATTCCTACTGATCTTATAATCATGGACATCACTGAAGACTCCACTACGCCTATCATACTAGGAAGACCATTCTTAGCTACCGCCGGAGCTATTATAGACGTAAAGAAAGGAAAGCTAACCTTTGAAGTAGGTGAAGAGAAAGTTGAATTTATTTTAACACAATTCTTACAATCACCAGCTATAGAAGACACATGCTATTTATAGGATGTCATTGACGAGTGTGTAAGAGAGATGGAAATGAAAGAAACTACTTATTCTGAAATTATGAAAATTCAAATCCCTCCGATTTTCGAAGATGACAATTGGCGTGAACCGTATCAGGATGATAGTCTAAGCGAAAGTTTAGCACTTACACCGGATCCCATGCCAAGTAAGAAGAAACCTACATTAAAGTTGAAAACCTTACCTAAGAACCTAAGATACGAATTCCTAGACACTGAATGTACGTGACCAGTTATAATCAATTCCAGTTTAGGAACGATCGAAACGAAGAAACTTTTAGATGTCTTAAAGAAATACCCAACTACATTAGGATATAACATATCTGATCTCAAAGGAATATGTCCTTCAGTCTGTATGCATCGTATTATGCTAGAAGAAGATTGCAAGACCTCTAGAGAATCTCAAAGAAGAATTAACCCAATCCTTAGCACTGTAGTAAAAGAAGAAGTTAAGAAACTACTAGAAGCTGGAATAATATATCCAATCTCTGATAGTCAATGGGTTAGTCCAGTACATGTAATACCAAAGAAAGGAGGTATCACTATTGTGAAAAACGCTAAAGGCGAATCGATATCACAAAGAGTAGTGACCGGACATAGAGTGTGCATCGATTATCGAAAACTAAACAAAGCCACTCGAAAAGATCATTTCCCACTACCTTTTATAGATCAAATGTTAGAACGATTAGCCAAACACTCGTATTTCTGTTATCTATATGGTTACTCAGGATTTTTCCAAATCCCGATCCACCCAGATGATCAAGAGAAGACTACATTCACATGTCCTTATGGAACGTTCACTTATAGACGAATGCCCTTTGGATTATGCAACGCTCCTTCAACCTTTCAAAGATGTATGATGTCAATCTTCGCAGATTTCATAGATAACATCATGGAAGTGTTCATGGACGACTTCTCTGTATGCGGGCAAAGTTTTGAAGGATGTCTATCAAATTTAGAAATGGTATTAGAAAGATGTGTAAAAGTAAACCTCGTACTCAACTGGGAAAAATGTCATTTTATGGTCAGAGAAGGAATCGTACTAGGAAACGTTATATCTGATAAGGGAATTAAAGTTGATAAAGCTAAGATAGAAGTCATAAAAGATATTCAACCCCCGAAGACCGTTCGATAAATACGAAGCTTTTTAGGACACGCCGGTTTCTACCGACGATTCATCAAAGATTTCTCGAAAATCACTAAACCTCTTACCGATTTATTAATGAAAGACGCTGAGTTCATATTCGATAAAGATTGTCTTAAAGCATTCGAAACTCTAAAAACTGCCCTCATCACCGCACCAATCATGCAACCACCTGACTGGAGATTACCTTTCGAAATCATGTGCGATGCGAGTGACTATGTTATAGGCGCAGTTCTAGGACAAAGGAAGGACAAGAAACTTCACGCAATTTACTATACCAGTAGAACCTTAGATTCTTCTCAATTGAACTACGCCACTACTGAAAAAGAATTGTTAGCAGTTGTCTTCGCGCTTGATAAATTTCGTTCCTACCTAGTAGGAGCAAAAATAATCATCTACACAGACCACACTGCTATCAGATATCTATTAACCAAGAAAGATGCTAAACCAAGACTCTTGAGATGGATCTTACTCCTACAAGAGTTTGATCTCGAAATCAAAGATAAGAAAGGTACTGAAAATGTCGTAGCGGACCATTTATCTAGAATAGAAGGTATTAAACCCGAACAAGTGCCAATTAACGACGATTTTCAGGATGAACAGCTGATAGCACAAATAAGAAGCGACCCAGCTCAGTTAAACATGAAAGAACCAAAAGTCGTGGAAACAATCCAAACAACCGTAGGACTTCCATGGTACGCTGACATTGTCAACTACTTAGCTGCAGGAGCACTTCCACCGGACTTAACCTATCAGCAGAAAAAGAAATTCTTCCACAATCTCAAGTATTACTATTGGGACGAACCATTATTGTTTAAAAGAGGACCTGACGGAATCTTTCGTCGGTGCATTCCCGAAGAAGAAATAGAAGATGTCATTGCTCACTGTCATTCATCTCCTTATGGTGGACATGCATGCACTTCCAAGACTTATGCAAAAATCTTACAAGTCGGCCTATTTTGGCCTAATCTATGGAAAGATGTCCACATCGCTGTTATAAATTGCGATCGGTGTCAACGCACCGGTAATATTTCAAGAAGATATGAAATGCCTCAAAGAGGAATATTAGAAGTTGAAGTCTTTGACGTCTGGGGAATCGATTTCATGGGACCATTCCCATCATCTTTCGGTAATAAGTACATACTCGTAGCTGTCGATTATGTTTCAAAATGGATCGAGGCTATAGCTTCTCCTACAAATGACACACGAGTAGTAATTAAGCTTTTCAAGAATATAATCTTTCCAAGATTTGGTGTGCCTAGACTTGTCATTAGTGACGGTGGCTCGCATTTCATTTCGAAAATATTTGACAAATTACTATCTAAGTATGGAGTCAGACATCGTGTAGCAACACCATATCATCCACAAACAAGTGGACAGGTCGAAGTCTCGAACAGAGAAATAAAATAAATTCTAGAAAAGACTGTTGCCATATCTAGGAAAGATTGGTCATCTAAACTTAATGAAGCTTTATGGGCTTATAGGACAGCCTACAAGACACCCATAGGAACTACACCCTTCAAACTAGTGTATGGGAAGGCTTGTCATCTCCCGGTAGAACTAGAACACAAAGCATATTGGGCAATTAAAACACTCAATATAAACTACAATGCCGCTGGAGAAAATCGAATCCTCGACATTAATGAATTAGAAGAATTAAGGTTAGACGCATACGAGAATGCTAAGATATATAAAGAAAGAACCAAGCGATGGCACGATAAGCGCCTATCTAGGAAAGAATTCAGTGTGGGAGACGTTGTGCTCCTCTTCAATTCAAGACTTAGGCTCTTTCCTGGAAAACTAAAATCTAGATGGCCAGGACCCTTTGAAATAACTAGAGTGTTCCCGAGCGGAGCAATAGAAATTAAGGGTAGGAATAGTGAACCGTTCACAGTAAACGGACAATGATTAAAACATTACCATAACATTGAAAATAGAGATTATGTGAATAGTTTAAAACTTTTAGAGTTGTCCACTAACTTCCCTGATTAATCTACCCCTAAGCACTACGTCAGGCTTATGACGATAAAAACAGCGCTTAGTGGGAGGCAACCCATTTTATTGTTTTATTTCATTTTTTATTATTATTGACTTTATTTATGTATTTCTTTCCTTATTTTCTTTATTTTAACTTTCATTTTCTAAATCACTTTTAAATTTACTTTGCTACAGATTTTCTAAAGTCTTTTCTACCTTACCTCTTTCTCCCCTGATTTGTTTCCTCCACTTTAACACTAACTATGGCTAACCAACCAAGAAACTTTATGGAAACCATATTTAGAGGTAGGAACCAAAGAAGGAAATTTGAGGAATTATCACAGAGACAAATGGATTTGAATATGTACTATGATGAACAAACTATGGAGGTATAAATGACAGTATCCTATACCTGTTTAACCAGCTTAGATGGGAGAACGCTCTCATAAAACATAAGTTTGTAACTTACCGCGAGCTCACCCTTGAGTTTTTAAGCTCCTTAGTTTACTTACCTGACCGCGGATTTGGTTTAAGGAAAGGATTTATTAGTTTCTGACTATTCGGTATCGAATATGTCTATAACCATAAGGAACTAGCGGACCTTTTGCCTTTACTACCACCCAGGTAGAATGAATGGATATTGAGCTAGATTTCTTTTGGGGAACTTTAACCGGAAATTACCACTCTGAGCCGGATAATATGAACAATGATGAAATACACAACCCCGCTATCCGCTACTTTCATAAAATCCTTGCCCACACCTTCTTTGGAAAGGAAAAGAACCTCACTGGAGTATCTAAAGACGAGATATTCATTATGTCTTGTTTGACCGATGGAAAACCAGTAAATGTTGTACCCTTCATGATGCAAACCTTTACCCGCATCCAAGAGGAACCTAATCTACCAATATTGGTAGGAGGCCTGGTCACCATGATCGCTAATGCCCTCGAACTTAGATACCAGTTACACAAGTGCAACCGTTTAGGTACCATTCGCCCTATGAATTTGAACTTCTGCTTTAACCGCCAAATTATAAGAAACATAGGACAACCACCATTTGAGTACCTAATTAGAAATGAAATCGTAACCCTGTTCACATTACTGAACCATGCTAAAGTCAGTGTTCATAATAGAGATAATTGGCTTTATGAGCTTACCCCTCCTGACTATCCTACAACACCTGAAACACCACAATCCTACCAAATTAGGGATGACATGATGACTAATGTAGAAAGTGACCCTGAGACCCCTCCTGGTTACCATGACATCGACCACACTGATGAAGTTATTGAGATCCCTGAAATCAACCAAGTAGGATATGCTGACAGCTTAAAGAAAATTTTGACAACTCTTGAAGTATACCAAGCTGACATTAATGTTGTTAAGGATGAAGTTAAAAGCATGAGATTGGACATTATAGGCTTAACTGACATAACATGTGAACAGTTCTATCATATAAACTCCGCACTTGAAGACTTGAAGAAGCAACTTTGATAATGCTGTAGTAATTTGATTTATCTTACTTTTTGCTTTTTGTTTCTAGTTAGTTTTGATATTTTGCAACATTTCATAGTTTATTTTTATCACTGTAATTTCTTTCTGTTATGTCAAAAGCAAAGTATTTCCATTTATGTAATTTTCCATTCAATCTATTTACATTGTTTTCATAATTTACTGATACTTTTAATTGTTGGATATTTTGTGAATTTTCGTGTGATGAAATCCAATGCTATTATATATTGATCCATTGCTATGTGTTATGTTGGAACTAATTATTGAAAGTGATAAGAATTACAATTGGATTGAACTGAGGTAACCATTCTGTGAAATTCCATATTTTGTGAACATCACGGTCGTAACCATCCCCTCATGATTGTAACGAGCAATTTAGCGTGTCACGACCGTAACACCCCCCTCACGACCGTGACAATCCAAATTCACGACCTTTGAGTTACAGAGGCCGTTCTTCTTCACAACCTCCACTTCTATTTTCACAAAATCTTCTAACCTCCCATTACCTCTTCTTCTCCCGTAACCACCCATTAATCCCCAATCAATCCCATTACTCCGTTCCACCTTCTCATTTAACCCCAACTCCACATATTCCCTTCGTTCCATTATAAACCAATCAATTTCTTCACATTTTCATCACAAAACCTCAAACACCTATCTCACAATAAACCTCATTTGCATGCAATGGCAAATATTCAGTTTAGAGAGGGAGAACAAGGAACAACACAGAGAGAGAAGTTTGAAAGGTTTCAAACCCGAGGCATCCAACCTACTCGGTACGCCGACCTCGACTGCCTGAGGGAGTTAGGATTGTTCGACGGAGTGAAGCTACTGCTTGAATTAGTTGGCTTGTGGGACTTATGCAGTCAACCGCAACCGACATTTGCAAACCTCACTTTGGAGTTTCTAAGTTCTTTTCTATACATCACACCATCCGGATCAACGAACCAACTCACCGGCATCGCAAAATTCCGAATGCTTGGAAGAGAGTTCGAACTAACTCAAACCAGAGTCGCTGAACTTTTAGGCTTCAGTCATGGTGACGGTGCTCACCTTCGCGTGCCCGACAACTTTAATGAAGCAGCTTTCACTTTGTGGCACAACATCACAAACAACCGTGCTTCCGCCTACCAAAGTCTCAACGCCACCCATATCCATAATCCAGCAATACGGTATTTTCATCGCATCATATGCAACACAATCTTTGCAAGAGAGAGCAACCATAAGCTCAATTCCAAAGAGCTCTTATTCTTGCATTGTGCCTTGATTGAAGACGCATCAACGCCACTCCGTTCCTTCTGGCCCACATTCAGTCTGTAGCACATAGATGCGCCACTCCCTTCTACATTGGCGGGATTGTCACTTCCCTTGCTATACAACTAACTCTTGGTGACCACCTCTCTCATTTGCCTCATAGAGCACCGGAGCTGCTTACCCTGAACTACTGCAAGTCCGCTCACATGATCTCTCAGCGTGAAGATGGCAGGTTCAACCCTGTGATACAAGGCACCATCTATCATCATATCGTTTTGCCTTGCAGGAACCGCATTGATCCATCAAACAGAGCCAATTGGCTATTTGATTTGCCGGCTGCCACAGGCCATGTTCCGATTGTTGACGAGCAGCCTGATGCACCTGTGGACGAGATGCAGGATGTGATGGATGCTGATGAGCCAGTTCAGGACATCCCTGAGTCTTCCACCAGACAACCGCCTTCAGCTGACATCACCCTTGAAGAAATCCTCCGTGCCATTCATCAGCAAAATCAGATGAATGTCGCACTTGAGCGTAGGCAGAAAGAGCAGTATGATGCACTCCTTGCAACTGTTGTCAGTAACCAGAAAGCAACAGATGAAAAGGTAGGAGAGATTTTCAGCTAGTTGGAAGCTTTGCGTATGGACGTCACCGCTCTCACCGTCACTGGTTTTGATGAGGAAGCCACTCCTACCAGACGCTCCCGCACCAGAAGCCGAGGCCGTGGTCATCAGTAGCATTAGATTATCTTTTTGTTTTTGCATTCTATTTTTGTAACGTATTTCCCCGCTATTATATCACAACATTGTGGACAATGTCTGATATAGTGTGGGAGAGGTACCTTTCCCATTTTCCCTTCATTGTATTTTCCCTTTCCGCATTTTCAATTGAACAAGTAATATTTATGCTATTTCTTAAGTTTCAAATCTTCCCCACTTTATTTAGCCATACCGAAAATCGAATTTTTTTTACTTTATCTTCGCATTACTCGACTTACTTATGAAATCGTAGTTAGGAAGCTGAGAAAGATCAAACATGATCAATACAGTCTTGACACCTTAGACTTCCTACTTAAGCATTCCATTTCGATAATTGTTACGACTACACCTTAAGTCTTAGTTCTGAAGTAACCCCTAGTAGTTTATACTAGCAGTCAGCACCGTCTGGACACAAACCACGTGGGGAGCCGATGAACATAAGTGTTTGATGCCTAATCTATAAACGATCCTTCATATCTCGATGCCATAAAAAGAGAAATTGCACCAAAGTACACGGTCGCATATAAGAGATGAGAAATAAAGGAAGGAGTCCATTGTTGGTTGGTTCAGAGGTACCTAGTTCTGAACTTGGTAGGGCATGCTACGGCTCGATCCCCCACAACCTCCAATTTGGATAATATGTAAAGGGTTGCCACATTCGTGTACCAGACCCCGTGCTAATAAAGGATCAAAGTCACTAACCGGCTACTCCACTACGTGCGTGCTAAGACAAAGGGCTTAATGTGATTGCGCTAGAACGAAACCAGGTGAAATAAGAACGAAGGACTCTAGGTAGAATCATAACGCAATTACTGAATGTTTCGTTTAAAGGGAAGTCTACGACTTAGCTTGTTGCTTGTGTCATTAGTGTATCGTTAGTGTTCTACTCTAGTATTGGTTTATCTAACTAAATGACTTCTCGTAAGGTATGTTATGTGTATGCGTCTGATGAAAATTGTCCGATCATTTTTCAATTGATTATTTGCTTGAGGACAAGCAAAGGTTTAAGTATGGGGGAGTTTGATAACGAGAAATCGTATCACATTATTACTATGTTTTTAGTTCGTTTTATCATACATTGATCCTTTTAACTCCCGATTGTTCGAGTTTTATATGTCACATTGCAGGTATAACATGTCTAGAGCCAAATTATGAGAAAAAGATCAAATGAACCAAATCTAGCATGAAAAGAAAATCAAGAGATCAATTCTGCTAAAGTATGCATTTTTTGTTGCTCTCACGGTCGTCACAACTGACTCACAGCCGTGACGCGCTATTTAGAGGTATCACGATCGTCACATCCTTATCACGATCGTGACGTGCTTATTTGAAGAAACATGACCGTTACACCCATGTCACGAACGTGACAAGAAAAATTTATATAATTCGTTTGAATATTAATTAAGAACGTGCAACGAGTCTTCAGAGACTCCTACTTTCCCTCAACTGCAGCAACACCCAGTACACCACTTCTCCTGGATTCTCTCAAAACAGAACGAAGCCCACGCTGCTACTCATTCAACTGCCAAAATCCTCTTCTATAAATACCCAAGGATCAAATGAAAAAGTACAGAGTTTTTTTTATTGAAATTTTTACGCGGAAGCTCTGCCGTTTTTTCTTTCAACTCATTTATTTTCCAGCTCTTGTTCTTGCTGTGTTTTTGCTTTAATTTCCAACCCATTTAATAACAATTTCCAACATTAGGAAATTGTTATTTTAATTTAATTTCTTTTTAGCCTCAGAACTTGTTGTTTCATGTGTTTCGATTCCGACACTCCAAGCTTGCCGATTTGTGGAAGAAGGAGTCTAAGAATTAAATTGTTCAGGTTTTTGTTTTGCAATTTATATTGAATTTATTTATTTACTTATGTTAAGTTTATATTATTATAATATAATGCATGCTTTAATATTTATTTATTTTATTTTGTATCTGTCTGTTGGTTTAATAAAAATGAGTAGCTAAATTAATCGAGTCCGTATGTAATAAACCAAACCAAAACGGATAAATCAAATCTAAGCTAAAAACAATTAAGAACTTATATTCTGGCTGTGGCTTTTTATAATTAAAATCAAGCTTCTTGTTACGAGAGTAAGAGAAGTGAAATAGGTTAGGTCGAGACCACGAGAGTGTGAGATTTTAACCGGATAGCTAAAGTTAGGCATTCGATTTAAATACAGCGAGAGCGCTTTAAAACGAATTAGACTTATTAAGTTTTCAAAAATTATTTTCTAAACACTTATGGGCTAGCGAGAGCAGGCATAGGGCTTTAGGAGTAAGATCTGAGATAAGACCACGAGAGTGTGAGTCAAGGGTTTTTAAACTGGTAATTTCTACAGAATTATTTAAGTGAACCATCTTTATAAGCTTAGGCTAGATTGACCCGCATAGGTTAATATAATTACATACCGGCCGCCTTCTCATTATTTCCTTAAACTAAGTTTAATTTCCGTTTTTAATCCTTAAAACCATAATCGTGACAAATATCCGCCTTAGCTAAACTAACAGACCTTCCAGCACTAGAGTGATTACAAAGTCCCTGTGGGTTCGACATCTTTTTATTACTACTGCGATAGGATGTGCGCTTGCAGTTCAGATACCGCTAGACACATCACGTCTTCGCCCCATCAATTTATGCAGACAAAGTGCATGTGCCTCTGAATCCGTTGAATGTGATGTCTTTACCTTGGCCCTTTGCCATGTGGGGCATTGACATGATTGGAAAGATTGAGTCGACTGCTTCAAATGGCCACAGATTCATCCTTGTAGCCATTGACTATTTTACCAAGTGGGTTGAAGCAGCTTCGTATGCAAATGTCACCAGGCAAGTGGTAGCCCGATTCCTGAAGAGAGACATCATCTGTCGGTATGGAGTGCCCGAACGAATCATTACTGATAATGGTTCCAACTAAAACAACAAAATGATGGCAGAGTTGTGCTGAGACTTCAAGATTCAACATCGCAACTCTTCTCCTTACAGGCCAAATATGAATGGCGCTGTTGAGGCAGCTAACAAGAATATCAAGAAGATTGTGCAAAAGATGGTGGTCACCTACAAAGACTGGCATGAGATGCCACCATTCGCCTTGCATGGGTACCGTACATCAATCAGAACATCCACCGGGGAAACACCGTATCAGCTTGTGTATGGTATGGAGGAAGTCCTACCTGTTGAAGTTGAATTACCCTCTTTACGAGTGCTGGTGGATGTCAAGCTAAATGAAGAAAAATGGGTCCGTTCTCGGTACGAGCAACTGAATCTAATCGAAGAGAAGAGATTAGCTGCAATCTGTCATAGGCAGCTGTATCAGAAGAGAATGAAGAAAGCCTTTGATCAGAAAGTCAGGCTTCGGGAATACCAAGTGGGAGATCTTGTGCTGAAAAGAATCCTCCCTCCTCATACAGATCACAGGGGAAAATGGACTCCAAACTATGATGGTTCATTCGTAGTAAAAAAGGTTTTCTCTGGTGGAGCACTGATGCTCACTACTATGGATGGTGAAGACTTCCTGTCCCTATGAATTAAGATGCAGTTAAAAAATACTTCGCATAAAATGATCCGCTGGACATAAAAAACAGAATGTAAGTCCAGGCAAAAATAGGGCATCCCGGCGAGTCAAAAACAGAATAAAAGACTCGGGCAAAAATAAGGGAAAATAATAAAAAAATGTACACCCGCTGAGTTGAAAAGCCGCATTGGACAGCTCAGGCAAAAATGGGTATCCCGGTGGATTGAAAACCCGAAAGGGCGATCCACGCAAAAATAAGGGAATAAGCGAGCAACTCCATTCTGAATTCGTCTGTATCACTTACGACTTGGCATGTTTTGAAGGATTAAAGCATCGGTCAGAATCAACCTCCTTCAGAAAGCAAGATGAGAAGAACATCAATGTCGTACGAGTCATAGAAAAAGGAAGCATTGAAGCGTCATCAACATTTCCAGCACCTTTTTGTTTCTCAATTTTGTAAAAATCTCCTCGTCTCAGGGGATCTGTTTCCTTGACTGTACTTGCCAACTTCAGGGCACACGAATTAATAAAAACAGATTTTCAGTCACACTTCGTCTCGTACATTTTATTTCATTTGCAAAAAATGTCCAAATATAACGTTTGCATAAAGACAAATGTGCCTTTCTAATCACATGCTTACAGGAAATATATTTCTACTTCCAGGAATATCTAACTCCTATGACGGAATCCAGTAAGGGATACCTCGGGATACTTGTGCGTTTCTTTGTCTTATCAGGTGTGCCGGTATTCAAAACCCAACATGGGGCGTGAAAGGGTTCCCCCAGCCAAGCTGCCAAATCATTATTTCCTCAACATCTTCCAGACAGCACCAGAGATGTTTTCCCCCATCAGAGTTTCTAGGCATCACTCCTCTAGCGCATTTTCTTTAGAGCAGTGTCGGAAGGTGCTCACATCCCCAGCTGAGTCATCAAGTATCATCCTTAGCAAGATCCCCACAGAAATCTCCAGGAAGATTGTTCAGTAATCTTTTCTTCCCCAGCCGAATGCTAGACAGGGAACCATCTCCCCATAGAGCTACAACCTCTCCCAGAGGAGCAATGTAAGAATTTCCCGCACAACAAAGTGACGAAAGCTTCCACATCCCCAGCTGGGCTCCTCATTACTAAGATAGGTCTATCAGTGACCTATTTCCTAAAGTAGAGATATATATCAGATCTACCAATGATCTCATCCCCCAGCTGGGATTTTCTTTCAAAACAGATCAGCCAGAAATCTCCACAACAGCGGGATCCGGATCCCGGACCAGTATCTCTTGCATAATCATAGCATTCACATCATAAATAACCCCAGAGCATAGCATTCTGTCTAATACGGAACATTACGACAAAAATCAAACATATTGAATAATCACAAGTCATGTTTTGAATCAGTCACCTATACATACCAACATTCCATCAGCAATGCATATAAATACTCATAGTCCCCGCGGAGCGCCGAAACATCCCTTTGCACTCCTAAAATACAGATACATGCTCCTTTTGGCACTCGTCCGTGTCATCTTTCCCCAGTAAAGTCGCCAGAACACTCTCTATAAACAGATACTTGTACACAATATGCTTTTTCCGACACTCGTTCGTGTCATCTCACATATCCCCAGCAGAAAGCCAAAGCTTCCCCTTTGCACCCTTCAACATAAATACATGTTTATATACCCTCCTGACATCCGTCCGTGTCACCACTCCCCAGCATGGTTTCCTAAACGCGTGTTGTAAACCAAACACTTGTTCAAGATACACTTCTCATTGACGCTCGTCCGTGTCGTCTTATCCCTACAGATCGTCAGAATATCTTTTACACTTATAAGTTCATAACTTATACATTTTCTCTTTGACATTCGTACGTGTCACTTTCTCCAGCAAGTTGAACACTCATCTGTGTCTCGCTTATGCTTGTTTTTACTCATACAGATACTCGTCTGTATCTTGTATACACCACTTATTTCCCCTCAGATTCAACACTCGTCCGTGTTCTTTGTTAACCAGTTGGTACTCGTCTGTATCATCATCTCTGAACATGCGTCAGCGTTTGTTTCTACCGATACTCGTCCGTATCATAGTCTTAAGGATGCTCGTCCGCATCTTTAACCTATACACAGTGTCAAACATTTATACCTTTCTTTTCTTGGATGTAAACACTCGTCCGTGTTTACTATTCCCCGGCAAATCCCCAGTAAAATCACTTTTCTTCTATCTGACATTCGTCCTATGTCATGATGCTTTTAGCAACCGTCCCCTGCTAGCTGATCGTCCTCCACCTTCTTGATGATCGTCCTTCATCATTTTATCTGATGACCGTCCCCATCGTTGATCTTTGTTATCTGACATTCGTCCTATGTCATGATAAACCCCGAGAGCAGCTGTACCCTGCTAGGTGATCGTCCTTCACCTTGGATGACTGTCCCTCATCCTTATCCCCGACAGAGCAGCTGTCCCCTGCTAGGTGGTCGTCCTTCACCTTTGATGACCGTACCTCATCATTACTTCATTTATTTCCTTAAACCGATGGTCGTCCCCATCATTTCCTTTACTTTTGATCCCCAGAGAATCCTTGTTTGATGGTCGTCCCCATTATAATCTCTTTATTTCCCCAGCAGGTCGGCCGTACCCATCTCATCTTTATCCCCGACAGTCGTCCTCTGCTCGATGGTCGTCCTCCATCGCCCGCACTTTATAATCATACTTTACTACCTTTTCACAATCTATATCCCTTTTCTTCTTCACCCAGTGAGTGCAAATTTTGGACTGTCTTTGGTATTCAACCACAAGTTATCTTGTTTGCCTGTTAAGCCGTCGCTTACATCCTACACAGCTAACTCATGTTTGAATAGGGGCAGTTGTAAACACCCCAAATTTGCCCTCACTAAGTTCACACCATGGCTTGTGATCTTTCATATTTGCATTAGTTCAATCATATCATCTCATATTGCATTTTTGCTTCACTGCATTGGTTCAAAGTCATTTGCATCTAGGGTTTGTGATCTGAGAAATCCAGAGATCCATCTGAGCCACTCCAAAGGTCTTCAATCATCTCAAGAGGGTCCATGTATGTTCAATCATCATATTTTATCCTCCAAAGATCAAGGAAGTCAAAGAATCACAAGAACTGGCAAGGTTTAACTTCACAAATGACCTAAAGTTAGGGTTTTGGTTTCAGAGGCCATAACTCCAAATTTTTTGGTCATTCTTGTTTCTATTGGTCTCAATATGTTATAAGGATCATACATACCAAGTTTGATGGAAAAATTCATTGTGGAAGTCATCTGATCACTGGGTAGCTTCTTGGGCAAGTCAGAGCAAAATCAGGGCATCTGAGGCCCCCCAACATGGAACCAAAGTGTATTTTTCATCAAATTGTAGTTATATGATCTTTATTTGATCATTGGAGTGCTTATAAGTTCACAAATTTGAAGAAAAGTGGACTAAACCAAAAGTTGCCAAAACTGGAAATGACTTGTAATGTAAACTTTCCATTTTGGGAAAGTTTTTCAACCTCCTCTTTCTCAACCAAAAATGCTTCAAATGAAAAATTCTTGGTCATGAAAGTTGTAGATTGGATCATTCCCTTTTAAAAAAGTACAAGAACAAAATCTAATTCATTTTGGAACTCAAGTTATGGCTTTCCAAAGTTGGCAAAAATCACATAATTTCATGTTTCATGCCAAAGAGGCATTTTTGCAAAACCTCATGCCAAGCTATTTTGTGACTTCAAATTGACTTCTACACATCATAACATCATAGAGCATGACTTAAAACTCAGAATTGGCCCAAGAATCCCAAGATTTCATGACTTGTACATGAAGAAATTTCAAAAGGGCCAAAAGTTCACAAAATTGCAAACCCTCCCACAACTTCTCACAAACTTGCTGAATTGCTTCTAAATGGTTTCTATGGACATCCTCATTCCCAACTGCACCAGATACCTCTTTGTCCTTGGCCTGAACCAGCCCATACCTCAAAGGACAACAAATCTTGACTTTTTGCAAAACAAGCCATACCAATCAGCATAGCCCACACCAACTCCACAGACCTATCACAGCTTGATACATGGGCAAAAGGTAACTCATTTCACACAAGAAGCAAGCCTGAAACCACAGCATTGCCATAGTTACAAAAAATCACCTCCTTTGCATTTTCATTCGAAACACTCAGCACAAACCTCAAAACTTAAAAATTCTTCCACCATTCATCTTCAAATCCATCACTGATCACAAACCACCCTTCACTTTGCCCTAAAAACCACCATACACCAAATAATATTTTTCCCCCTTTGAGCTGAACTTCACTGAACTTCAAAGAGAGGACACAAACACTTCAGCAAAGCATCAAAGAAGCTCAAGGGAGTTTAGAGGAGTTTGTTTGCATCAAGAGGAAGGCTCAGGCAGCTCCATTAGCAAAGCTTCACCTCAAGTACCTTCTTGAAACTTTTTTTCCAGAAGCTTTATTTTAAGTTATTGAATGATTAAGCTTGATTCCCTGAATACACTGAGCTTTTCATTTTTGAAAATGGTTGAGAAATGAAATTGTATGGTTATTCTGAAATTTCTGCCATTTTTGAACTTTGATTCGAATCTTGATTTTGGATGAAAAGAAATGAAGTTTGAGGGTGGGGTTGATCTTAGGAAGGTGAGAGGAACCAATCTAGAGCTTTAGAGCTCCAGGAATGGCCTAGGGAGTGTTTTGAGGATTTTCAGGGAAGAGTGTGGGCGGAGAAGATGACCGGAGGTCATTTCCGGCCACTTGAAAGTGATTAACCTAATTAATTAGGGTTATTGCATAATTTTAATATGGGCCGTTAGATCCCTCTTTCCCGCGTGCAGTGTGTGGTTCAGATTGAATCATTAGTTTTAATTTTAGGATTAATAATTAATTAAATAGGTTTAATGAAGTTTGAACCTGGGTCGTTCAGATGCGCGCCCAGTCAACTCTTTTCAAGCCCAGTTCCAATCTCAGCCCTCCATCCTGCTTACTTTCATTAATTTTCATTTTTAATTCATTTCTTTTATTTTATTTTGTACGAATTTTTAAAAATAGTAAACAAAAATATTTTTATCAAACCTTTTATTAATTTTCAGAACCCAAAAATATTTTTATTTTTATTGTTTGCATTAAAAAATTATTTTTAAATCATTTAAATGTTATTTTTAATTAGTTAATGAGAATTAATTAATTAAAAATACATTTAGGTATTTGAAAATCACACAAAAATTCAGAGAACATTCTTAGGCATTTAAAAGCATTTACAAACTCACCACACCAATTTCTTTTTGGTTTTGATCATACTTTGACATTTTTCAAATGAATTAGGGTTCTTAAACTTGCATATTTTTAACCCTAACTTCAAAAATTCATAACTTTTGAACTAAGTTGAGTTTGTGAATGATTCTTTTTGCATTGTTTTATGCTTGTCATCTAGTTTCTAAAAACATTTTTATTTCATTTTTATCTTTCATTTTTAATTTGTTTGGAATTTTTCCTTGAGGGTCACCCTTAAAACCCTAGAAACTTAGGAAAATCATAATTTCCTTTAGGTTTAGCTTCTGACCTCCCCCTTTGGATGGTTAACTAGTATAGGTTTAGGGTTCCTTTTAGTGCATTTTCAATTTTTTATCTTATGATTTGCTTCTGTTTTTGAGTTTTGCATCTCACATGTTCATATAACCCTAATTTCTCATCTTATCTTGCATACATCTTGCATATGCTTGCATTCATGAACTTGCCATGACATTTTGTGCATCCACATGACACATAAGACATCTTAGGACATATTAGAATCATGTTTGATCATTGCATCATCCATTTGCCATGTTATGCTTTCATTTCATTTCATGAGCAATCATGAACTTTCATGCTTCTTACATGCTTCATTTGCATTCCCATCCTTTGTATGATCATTCATATCTCATGACATACCTTTGCATCATCTCTTTGCATCATTAGCATCATGAACATGCTTCTGGTTTTGGTTTTCATTTCATTTTTCATTTCATTTTTCATTTCATTTCATTTCCTTTTGCTAACTTTTCAGGTGGTAAGTGTTTGAGAAGTGAATTTTCCTTCACTTCTCACAATCTCTTCTCATCTCTCTTATGCATCATTTCTGAATTTTGTATGTGTATTAGAGTGAGCTTTCTCATTCATGTTCCCTCCTCACTTTCTCTCTCCAAGAAACTTATCTTCTTAAGTGAAGTAAGTTGACTTGCTTCTTTCTGCTTCTCTTCCTTTCATCCTGCTTCTTCTTTGGTGGCTCTCTTGAAGGTCTCTTGCAAGTCTCATTAACCCTAGGAACACCCAAGCATGATCAAAATTAGGGTTTGATTAGTCCCCCCATTAGTTTTACCTTTGTGTCATCTTTGTGTCTTCTCTTCTCACCTCTTAATCAAGGACTAAACCCTTAAGGTTTTAAGACTTTGTGATTAAGGTTATGCTTGTATACTTCTATTAGGATGGAGTGTATAACTTTAATCCTAAGTGTTAAACCCTTAATGTGTTTAATTCCTTTAATCAATCCACTTTAATAATCACTAAGACATCAAGCTTGTAACTTTGGCCTTACATTAGGGTTCTAATTCTTCCTTAATTGGTTCAGAAGGACTAACCCTAGTGTTAATGGACAAGCCCCCCTCAAGTTGTCTTACAAACCATAAAATTCACTTCTTAATCTTATCATTAACTAAAACCCACTTTAATAAAGGCTTTGTTTTGTCATGAGGTTAATCCATAATCATGGATTAAGTTGAGGAGCCTTCCTCAGCTTAAATGTTCTCATCTATTATCCTTCTATTAGAATGGTGTAATGGGTCCATTAAATCCTTGATTATGGCTTAAACTCATTACTTAACACTAAACAAAAACTCCAAAGAACGTCTAAATAATTACAAGTAGGTTAATGATCTTAATCCTATATCATGGTGATTAAGTGTGAGGTGCTTACTTCACACTTAAGGTATTCTCGTTACCCCTAATCAGAGGGAAGATGTGATGAGTTTACTAACCCTTGGTTTAGGCTTAAGCTTATTTTCCTATGACAAACTCCAAAAGCAATAAAAGATTGAAAATACCAAAAACAAACAACAATCGTCTCCTCCGGGATTCTTTTCTCACCTCATTAACTCACAAACGAGAACTCGCTTCTTCCGTCCAATGCAAGACAGTTTGCACTTGAGCCAGACAGGTCATACACTTGAGTATAGACAAGTAAGCAGTTCATCAGTCAATTTACCTTTCAGTCTCTTTGAGTCGAACTACGGTGTTCTGACTTCCTCATTGCACGAGAGGATACGTAGGCATAACTTAACTGTTATCGAAAAAAAGTCTCTGTATATTCCCCCCTCTTCCAGCAATATTCTTTAAGCCTCATTGTCTTAAGCATTGCACTCTCTTCTTGCACTGACACTCCTTTTATTCACTTCACATTTCTTTTTGCACTGACACTTGTACATTCTTTTTCCAGCTTTTGCACACAAATAGCACTGACACTACCCTTTTAAATACAAACTTTCAAGCGTGGATCCCGTCGAGTACGACGAACAATCTGGGTGCTAATACCTTCCCAGGTTGTAACTAACCCCCTTTCTCAGTTTCTCTGGTTCGCAATCGTCTTATCCATCTCTTTCTAGGTTTATGCAACGTTACCTTTCCTTCGGGATGAAAATGCCTAGCTGGCGACTCTTTTCAGTTCATCTTCATGTTCTCTATTTCGCCGACTGTTCGCGCTTGTACCTGGATGCAAATCTTTGGGAGCGACAGCTTGGCGACTTTGCTGGGGACCCTTATACTGCAGCCAGGGCTTCTGGTTCTTTTTGTGGCTTCCTCCTAGCGCTTGTTTGATTTGTGTTTACTGGGGTGTTAGGTGTTATGTGTGATTATTTATTTTTCTTTATTTATTGCTTTATGTACAGCCTTATTTATTGCTTTCTTTACAGTCTTATGCATATTTCATACTGTCATTGTTGGGTCTGTTTTTTTTTGTTTTGGTGGGTGGGGTTCCATTGAGAGATTAAGGTCCTACACCTGGGACCTGAGTGACACCTAGGCTAGAGTGGTTCATGTTCTTTCCCATTCCATTTCGGTCTGGTGTGGGAATATGAAACACGGTTCAGATGTGGGTTTCCTCTTGAGAACTTTGTGCTACAGATTTCCTGTAGTGCTAGGGCTATCTGGGAAGCCTGCTAACTCTGGATGACCTTTATTATGACCTTCAGAAACTGAGGTGAATTAGAGGAGGATCTTTTATGGTTATTGTAAACATTGTACCTCCGGGTTAGAAGTGTTTACACTTCTCATAACTGATCCAAGTCTGAGGATCTTTGTTCTAGAACATTACATGTGAGGGGGTTGGGTTGTTTACAGGTTTGCAGGAACCCTTGGCCACATCATACCCTGTTACTGTTTTGTTTTAAGACTTCTTCACTTCGGACAGTTCTTGTGATTAACCCTGGATATGTGACTCTTTATTTGATTCCCCCACCCTGGTTACTGGATTTCTAAGCCTCCATCCAGACTCCTGAACATACATAGACCTTATATCAAGACAGATAATCAGATCCAGCTCTTGATCACAAACCCTTGCATATCATTTGCATATATCATCATTGCATCATTTGACATTTGTTTATTTGTTTTTCAGGGTATCCACCTCATTATATCTTGGTTTGGTTTTGACCCCTTCTACTGCTTAGACCTCTGCTTCAGTTATCTTCTTCAGCATTTGCTCTAGCTACTTGTATCAGTCAGTCAGAGACCCATCTTCATCAGTCTACCAGAGATTCACCTCCAGCTTCTCAGTCTGTGATCTTAATCAGCTTGTCTTCATCTTCTTCATCAGCACTCATGACTACTCCAAGGAAGAGCAACATATCTTACCACTTCTTTGAGCCCTCTTTGACTGGTATCAGGCAGGTCCAGTCACTCATCACACCTGACTACATCCCACTGTTTAGAGAGCACTATGGGGGTATTTTGGACATGATTATGGACCTTGATCCACACATGCTTGCAGTTCTATGACCCCCCACTTAGATGCTTCACCTTTCCAGACTTCCAGATTGGGCCTCTATTGGAGGAGTTTTCTTTGTTGATTGGAGTGCCTGTCAGAGGAGGGATCCCCTTTAACCCAGAGATTACTGCTCCCATAAGTGAAGAGATAGAAAGGGCATTGCACTTGGAGCCTGCCCTTATTGAGAAAAACATGACAACAAAAGCTGGGATTCCTGGTTTACATCTGGACTTCTTGATTTCTCAGGCCATCCTGAAGGCTACATTGGGAGAATGGAGGGAAGTCTGTGCACTTTTAGCCCTTAGCATATATGGGGATATATTGTTTGCAGATGAACCCAAATTTGTCAGTAAGAATGCCATCCACTTGTTTCTGCTGAGGAACCCAGTGCCTACATTGCTAGGAGATTTTTATTACTCCATCCATCAGAGGAATGAAAAGCAAACGGGGAAGTTGGTCAGATGTTGTGCTCCCTTGTTCTACTCTTGGCTACTCAGACACCTGCCTAAATCAGATGCTTTCTTGAACCCACATTAGCAGAAGAATTGGGCCAAGAGGTTCATTGCCTTAACATCAGATGATATGAGGTGGTGCACCCAGAGCACCAAAGGCAAGGATATTATTACCAGCTGTGGGCAGTACCCTAATGTGCCTCTGATAGGAGTAAAAGGTTGCATCAATTACAACCCTTTACTGTTCAAGAGACAATTGGGATATGTTTTAGTTCACCCTCCCAGAGGACAGGATTTAGCTGAGACCCTATACTGTGAAGTGCAACCTAATTCAGTTATTGTCAGGCAAGCTGCTTGGGCTTGGGACAACATCCAGACAAAAGGGATAGATATTCTTGGAAGATGTAACAATGTTGCTTCAGCCCAGTACTCTGAATGGTCTCATACTAGAGCTCAGATTACCAAAATGCCTTTCACCTTGGAAGACACACCTGGACCATCTACAGTACAGCCTGCAGCAACAATTAGCCTGGAGGAATTTGAAAAGTTGAAGGAAAGGAATGAGCAGCTATCTCAGGCCCTGAAGAAGACTCTTTGGGAAAGAAGTGACGGTCGTCTGGACATTGAGAGATTGGAAAAGCTCAAGATTGAGCATCTGACCAAGATTGAAAGGACAGAGGACTACATAAGGAAAGCAAGAGCCGGGGGAACAGATATTGAAGAATGCCTGCAAGGAGGCCAAGATTCAGAAAGCTAGGGCTGAGCATTACCTAGAGGAAGCCAGGCTAGGTGGGTCAGGATCACCGAAGCCTGTACACATGAAGACCAGAGAACTTAGGCCAAGATTGAGCAGCTGGAGGCCAATGAGAAGAAGCAGCAGGAAGCTTTGATGGCAGCTCAGAAGGAGTTTTCAGAATTGAAGCTTCGAGCAGGGTTAAAGAGATCAAAAGATCAGGACAGGCATAAGAAGCTGACTAATGCCATTGCTACTAGGAACCTCCTCATTAGGACCATTACAGAGCACCCAGCTGGTCCGGTGACTGAGGCACTCCTGAAGGAAGTGAGGGAAGATGACTATGGACTGGAAGTCTGATTCCTTTTGCTTGTATTTCTTTTCTTTTGATGTACTTTTCCTTTTGTTGTATTTATTTTTGACCCACCATGGGCTTGTATTGTAAAACAGACTATGTATTTTTCATCATTTGTAATATATTTAGTTTGTTTCATTGGGTTTCTTTTCAACATCATCAAGCATCTCCTCGAGGTCTGGAAAGGTCAAAACCAAGAACCAAACCAGATACCTTGGAAAACAAATAAGCATATTGCATTGCATACTAACATTTTCTTTGTTTTGTAGGTTTTTTGTTCATTATTTTGTTTCTCACTTTGTTGTGCTTTCAGGAAACATTGCTCGTCGCCGAGTGTTCCCTGTCAACCGCACACATCGGTACCCAACTCGTAGCAACCTTCCAGGTATTCAGATGGAGCAAGTACAACAGGATCTGAATGAAGTAAGAAACCATATGGCAAACGAAAGGGTCGAGATGAGAAATCAAATGTCTCAGTTTATGGCTGTGATGACTGGCTTAGCCCAGAGTCAGGAGAGGCTGAGAGAGCTGGTAGAAAGAAAGACACCTGAAGAGCCCCATCTTGGAACAGGGGGAACCAACAATAATAAACGGGGGCAGCCTCGTATTGACCCACCAAAGTATGGGCCCCATTTGAATCCAGATGTTAACATCCCGAGGAATGTTCAAGGTAATACTGCTGGGGGCAGAATCCTGCAAGAGGATCCCTAAGAAGAACAATTTACTGTTATTGGGGCTGGAGATGAGGTATATGATATAAGACTGGTTGAGATTGCTGAAAAGTTAAGATCTTTGGAGTCTTAGAATTCTTTGGGCTTTGACGTAATGGATATGGGGCTGGTAGATGGAGTGAGGATTCCCCACAAATTCAAACCCCCTTGCTTTGAGAAGTATAATGGTACCTCTTTCCCGCGTACTCATTTGCAATCCTTCTTAGGGAGACTCAAGGATTATACCACGGATGAGAAGTTATGGATGTTCTATTTTGAGGACAGCCTGACTGGAGCATCGAGAGAATGGTATTCACATCTGACGAGGGCCACTGTAATGTGTTGGAAAGACTTGGCCGAAGCTTTCATCCGGCAATATCAGTACAACCTAGACATGGCCCCCAATTGAACTCTTCTAATGGGCATGTCTTAGTCTTCAAGGGAGATCTTTCGGGATTATGCCCAAAGATGGAGACAGCTTGATGCCGCTGTCCAGCCACCCATGTCTGAACGAGAAATGGCTGACATGTTTATGAACACCTTGCAGGGAACTTATATTGATAGACTTGCTGCTTTCTCTTCCACCAGTTTTGCCGATGTAGTTATAGCTGGTGAGAGAATTGAAAGTCTTTTGAAGATGGGCAAAATCTCTGACAATGGTGCAAGTTCCTCCAGCAACCCCAGAAAACCTTTTGCAGGACCCCGAAGGGCGGGTGAAACGAATGCTATCCATGCAAGCGGGGGCAGACCCCGATATTCTCACAGATCGGTAGAAGCTGTTACCATTCCGGCTCCGGTTCCACAACAACCATTATATCCTCAACAATAACAGCAACATTATCAACAACAATCTCATTTTCCGCAACAAAGAACTTACAACAACAACAATAGCAACCAACAGCAGCGCCCCTTTCAACAGAGGCCATCTCAAGCAAATAGGGTGATTGATCCCATCCCTATGCCTTATGCCACTTTATTGCCACAACTCCTGAAGCTTAACTTGGTTGATTTAAGGACGTTGGCTCCACCAGATCCTCTCAATCTCCCAAAGAATTATTATGTTAATGCCCGGTGTGCCTTTTACTCAAACGCACCTGGTCACAATACAGAGAAATGCAGAGCCTTACAGATGAAGATTCAGGATTTGGTCGATTCCAAAGATCTCAATTTCGCACCTCCTCTGAACGTTAACAGAAATCCTATGCCTAATCATGGTGGGCCCAGGATTAATGCCATAGAGGAGGACCAACCATCTGTATTGATTGATAATGTTGCACAGATTCAAACACCACTGGCTGAAGTCAAAGTTCAACTTTTAAGATGCCAAGTGTTCCCAGGCTGTGGGGCCTGCTGTGAATTGTGCAAGACTACTATTAATGGTTGTGAGAAGCTAAGATTTGGCATAAATGGTCTCATCAGAGATGGAATCTTGCAAATTTCTTCAACAAAACCTTCAATAACTCTTGTTCCAGCAATAGTGGATTCTCCTACAACATCAGCAATCCTTCCTTCAGCATCAACAGATCCTCCTACAACCGCAACAACTATCATTCCTACTGATTCTTCAACAACTCCAGAAGTTCTTCCACCCATTTTCAACAGATCAGAGTTCAACAACTTTTTCTTCTACAACATCAGCACCCATTTTATCAATGGAATCTCCTACAACGCTAACAAACATTAATGAAGATGTCTCAACGACCAATGTTCACCCCGACAACAATTTCCAATAACAAAATGCAACACCTCCCATCAGATCTCCGGTTACGATCTATTATGATCCTCATACCATCACAGTTCCTTCCGCTGCAGTAATCAGTCCGGTCACCATTACGGTACCTGGACTTGTTCCTTATGAAAGCAGTAATGCCATACCTTGGCACTACGACTCTGATCTCTACTGCAACGGGGAGAAAATCACTCTTGATTCATCAACCTCTTCACCATAAATTGATAATGTTGGGGGAGGCGGAGGCTTCACCAGAAGCGGATGCCTTTTTTCCTCACAAACACAAAGACCTAATGCTGAAGCAGAAGCTGCTATTAAGGCAAAAGGGAAGAATGTGGTATCTGAAGAGTCGGTTGTGAAAGAGAATCCGAAGACGTCTTTTGAGCAAGAGGTAGACGAATTCATGAGAATAATAAAGAAGAGTGACTACAAGGTGGTGGACCATCTTCACCAAACACCCTCCAAAATCTCTATATTATCATTGTTAATGCGTACCGAAGCCCACAGGAATGCATTGTTGAAGGTCTTGCATGCAGCATACGTGCCGGAAGAGATTACCGTTAATCAGTTAGAAACTGTGGTTGCGAATGTCAACACCAGTCATGGACTGGGATTTACAAATTCTGATTTAACAACGGAAGGGTGCAACCATAACAAGGCTTTACACATCACCTTGGAATGCAAAGGTGATGTCCTTTCTCATGTACTGGTGGACATTGGGTCTTCACTCAATGTTCTCCCAAAGAAAGCCCTGGTGAAGTTGGAGTATGATGGCTTGGCATTGCGTCCAAGTAATTTGGTGGTAAGGGCATTTGATGGCTCTAAAAGATCGGTGCTTGGAGAGATCGATTTACCTGTGTTGATTGGTCCGCAGACCTTTAAAACTACCTTCTTTGTGATGGACATACAGCCGGCCTATAGCTGTTTGTTGGGTAGACCCTGGATCTACGTCGCTGGCCCTGTTACGTCTACCCTTCACCAGAAGTTAAAATTCGAGTGGGAAGGCCAAATCATCACCATCTGTGGGGAGGAGGACATCTTTGTTAGCCAGCTGGCTACGTACAAGTACATAGAGATGGATGGGGAGATCCATGAGACCATGAGTCAGGGGTTTGAGGCCCTTAACATTAATGAAGCATATGTTGTGTCTGGAACCTCCATCACTTCATATCAATAAGCCCGGAAGGTTGTTGAGGAGGGTATCGCTCAAGGCTGGGGCAAGCTGCTGCCAGTTGAAAAGAAAGAAGACATATTCGGGTTGGGTTACAGACCAACTCGACAAGATCAACCAGACGCTGCAACGGAGCCCAAATTTGTCAGCGGGGGAATGCTGACCCCGGATGCTGTAAACAGTTTGGAAGATGAGGAAGAAGACGAAGGCAACCTGGAAAAATGGATATGTCCAAGGATCCCGGGGAACTAAGTCTCAAACTGGTCTTCCCAGGAAATTATAAGAGTTACTCCTGCAGAAGAGTGCCCTCCAGACTGCACCGACAACGACACTGCTATGACTTCGTATGACTTTGACTATCCGATTAATCAAGCCGATGAAGGGGTTGAAGAAGATTATGAGCTACCTGAAGAGCTAGCCAGGTTATTGAGACAAGAGGAGAAGGTTATCACTCCTCACCAGGAGGAAGTTGAGACGGTTAATCTTGGTACGGAAGAAGACTTGAAAGAAGTGAAAATCGGGGCCCGTCTGCAAGATTCAGTGAAAGAACAACTTATGACATGCTTCGGGAGTATGTGGATGTTTTTGCTTGATCTTATCAGGATATGTTGGGTCTGGATACCGACATTGTTATGCACAAGCTGCATCTGAAAGAAGATTGGCCGCCAGTAAAACAGAAGATGCACCGTACTCGTCCGAATATGGACATGAAGATACAAGAAGAGTTATAAAAGCAGTGGGACACCGGTTTCCTTGCTGTAACTAGTTACCCGCCGTGGGTTGCTAACATTGTACCTGTGCCTAAGAAGGATGGCAAAGTACGAATGTGTGTGGATTACCGGGATCTGAACAGAGCCAGCCCGAAAGATGACTTCCCATTATCTCACATTGATTTATTGGTCGACAATACGGCTCAGTTCTCGGTGTTCTCCTTCATGGATGGATTTTCAGGATATAATCAGATCAAGATGTCACCTGAAGACATGGAGAAGACAACTTTCATCACACCCTGAGGTACATTCTGTTATAAGGTAATGCCATTTGGACTGAAGAATGCTGGTGCCACTTACCAACGGGCTATGGTAACATTATTCCACGACAAGATCCACAAAGAAATTGAATGTTATGTGGATGACATGATTGCCCAATCCCTCACAGAAGAAGACCATCTGGTAAATTTGTTGAAGTTGTTCAAGCGTCTGAGGAAGTACCAGCTGAAGCTAAACCCCAACAAATGCACATTCGGAGTGCGATCCGGTAAGCTACTGGGATTTATTGTAAGTGAAAAGGGGATTGAAGTTGACCCTGACAAAGTCAAAGCCATTCAAGAGATGCCTGCACCAAAGACTGAAAAAGAAGTTCGGGGGTTCCTAGGTAGATTGAACTACATTTCAAGGTTCATATCTCATCTTACAGCAACTTGTGAGCCCTTGTTCAAGTTGTTAAGAAAAGAACAAACGGTCAGGTGGAATGAAGACTGCCAGAGGGCATTTGACAAAATCAAGGAGTACTTACAAGAACCTCCAATCCTTATGCCTCCAGTAGAAGGAAGACCTCTAATAATGTACTTGACAGTATTAGAAGAGTCAATGGGGTGTGTGTTGGGCCAGCATGACGAGTCTGGTCGAAAAGAGTATGCAATATACTACCTAAGCAAAAAGTTTACCGACTGTGAACAACGTTATTCACTGCTCGAGAAAACTTGTTGTGCTTTAGCGTGGGCTGCTCGCCGACTAAGGCAGTATATGTTGACTCACACTACCTTGTTGATCTCAAAGATGGATCCAGTCAAGTATATATTCGAGAAGCCAACACTTACCGGACGGGTTGCAAGATGGAAAATGATTTTCACAGAATATGACATTCAGTACACATCTCAGAAAGCCATCAAAGGTAGTGTACTGTCTGACTATCTGGCTGAGCAACCCATTGATGATTACCAGCCTATGAGATTTCACTTCCCTGATGAAGACATCATGTTCATAAAAGCAAAAGATCATGAAGAGCCTATTCACACTGAAGGGCCTGACCCAGAAGAAGAATGGACTATGATGTTTGATGGGGCTGTTAATATGAATGGTCGTGGAATTGGTGCAGTACTTATTACACCTAAAGGAGTTCACATTCCTTTCTCGGCAAAACTCACCTTTAACTACACTAACAACGAAGCTGAATACGAAGCCTGTATCATGGGTCATGAGGAAGCCATTGACCTCAGGATCAATACTTTAACTGTGTTCGGAGATTCAGCTCTGGTAATCAATCAAACCAACGGCAAATGGTACACCCACCAAGAGCATTTGATTCCATACCGGGATTATACGAGGAGATTACTGACTTTCTTCACCATAGTCAAACTTGAGTATATCCCTCGAGATGAAAATCAGTTTGCAGATGCTCTGGCTACCATTTCCTCCATGATCAAAGTTCAAGCTGCCAACTTTGTGCCTCGGATTTCAGTATCTAGACTCAACAGACCAGCATACGTGCTCTCAGTAGACATTGCTAAAGATGAAAAGCCTTGGTTCTATGACATCAAATGCTTCTTGGAGGATCAAACATACCCACCTGGGGCATCGCCCAATGATAAGAAGAAATTAAGAAGGCTGGCTGGTAGCTTCTTCCTGAATGTTAATGGTTCATTGTACAAGAGAAACTTTGACATGGTACTTCTCAGATGTGTTGATAAGATAGAGGCAGACTTGCTGATGCACGAGGTGCATGAAGGATCTTTCGGTACCCATGCTGGAGGACATGCAATGGCTAAAAAATTATTAAGATCAGGTTACTACTGGATCACACTGGATGCAGACTGTTATGCTTATGCCAGGAAGTGCCATAAATGCTAAATTTATGCAGACAAAGTGCATGTGCCTCCGAATCCTTTGAATGTGATGTCTTCACCTTGGCCCTTTGCCATGTGGGGCATTGACATGATTGGAAAGATTTAGCCGACTGCTTCAAATGGCCACAGATTCATCCTGGTAGCCATTGACTATTTTACCAAGTGGGTTGAAGCAGCTTCGTATGCAAATGTCACCAGGCAAGTGGTAGCCCGATTCCTGAAGAGAGACAGCATTTGTCGGTATGGAGTGCCCGAGCGAATCATTACTGATAATGGTTCCAACTTAAACAACAAAATGATGGCAGAGCTGTGTCGGGACTTCAAGATTCAACATCACAACTCTTCTCCTTACAGGCCAAAGATGAATGGCAATGTTGAGGCAGCTAACAAGAATATCAAGAATATTGTGCAAAAGATGGTGGTCACCTATAAAGACTGGCATGAGATGCTACCATTCTCCTTGCATGGGTACCGTACAACAATCAGAACATCCACTGGGGAAACGATGTATCAGCTTATGTATGGTATGGAGGCAGTCCTACCTGTTGAAGTTGAATTACCCTCTTTACGAGTGCTGATGGATGTCAAGCTAAATGAAGTAGAATGGGTCCGTTCTCGGTACGAGCAACTGAATCTGATTGAAGAGAAGAGATTAGCTGCAATCTATCATGGGCAGTTGTATCAGAAGAGAATGAAGAAAGCCTTTGATCAAAAAGTTAGGCTTCGGGAATACCAAGTGGGAGATCTTGTGTTGAAAAGGCTCCTCCCTCCTCATACAGATCACAGGGGCAAATGGACTCCAAATTATGATGGTACATTCGTAGTAAAGAAGGTTTTCTCTGGTGAAGCACTGATGCTCACTACTATGGATGGTGAAGACTTCCTGTCCCCTGTGAATTCAGATGCAGTTAAAAAATACTTCGCATAAAATGACCCGTTGGACATAAAAAACAGAATGTAAGTCCAGGCAAAAATAGGGCATCCCGGCGAGTCAAAAACATAATAAAAGACTCGGGCAAAAATAAGGGAAAATAATAAAAAAAATGTACACCCGCTGATTTGAAAAGCCGCATTGGATAACTAAGGTAAAAATGGGTATCCCGGTGGATTGAAAACCCGAAAGGGCGATCCACACAAAAATAAGGGAATAAGCGAACAACTCCATTCTGAATTCGTCTGTATCACTTACGACTTGGCAAGTTTCGATGGATTAAAGCATCGGTCAGGATCAACCTCCTTCAGAAAGCAAGATGAGAAGAACATCAATGTCGTACGAGTCATAGCAAAAGGAAGCATTGAAGCGTCATCAACATTGCCAAGCTGCTAAATCATTATTTCCCTAGCATCTTCCAGACAGCACCAGAGATGTTTTTCCCCCATCAGAGTTGCTAGGCATCACTCCTCCAGCGCATTTTCTTCAGAGCAGTGCCGGAAGGTGCTCACATCCCCAGCTGAGTTATCAAGTATCATCCTCAGCAAGATCCCCACAGAAATCTCCAAGAAGCTCGTTCAGTAATCTTTTCTTCCCCAGCCGAGTGCTAGACAGGGAACCATCTCCCCATAGAGCTACAGCCTCTCCTAGAGGAGCAATGTAAGAATTTCCCGCACAACAAAGTGACGAAAGCTTCCACATCCCCAACTGGGCTCCTCATTACTAAGATAGGTCTATCAGTGACCTATTTCCCCAAGCAGAGCTATATATCAGATCTACCAATGATCTCATCCCCCAGCTGGGATTTTCTTTCAAAACAGATCAGCCAGAAATCTCCACAGCAGCGGGATCCAGATCCCGGACCAGTATCTCTTGCATAATCATAGTATTCGCATCATAAATCACCTCAGAGCGTAGCATTCCGTCTAATACGGAGCATTACAGCAAAAATCAAACATATTGCATAATCACAAGTCATGTTTTGAATCAGTCACCTATACATACCAACATTCCATCACCAATGCATATAAATACTCACAGTCCCCGCGGAGCGCCGAAATATCCCTTTGCACTCCTAAAATGCAGATACATGCTCCTTTTGGCACTCATCCGTGTCATCTTTCCCCAGTAAAGTCTCCAGAACACTCTCTATAAACAGATACTTGTACACAATATGCTTTTTCCGACACTCGTCCGTGTCATCTCACATATCCCCAGCAAAAAGCCAAAGCATCCCCTTTGCACCCTCCAACACAAATACATGTTTATATAACCTCCTGACATCTGTCCGTGTCACCACTCCCCAGCATGGTTTCCTAAACGCGTGTTGTAAACCAAACACTTGTTCATGATACACTTCTCATTGACGCCCGTCCGTGTCGTCTTATCCCTACCGATCGTCAGAATATCTTTTACACTTATAAGTTCATAACTTATACATTTTCTCTTTGACACTCGTACGTGTCACTTTCTCCAGCAAGTTGAATACTCATTTGTGTCTCGCTTATGCTTGTTTTTACTCATACAGATACTCTTCTGTATCTTGTATACACTACTTGTTTCCCCTCAGATTCAACACTCGTCCGTGTTCTTTGTTAACCAGTTGGTACTCGTCCGTATCATCATCTCTGAACATGCGTCAGCGTTTGTTTCTATCGATACTCGTCCGTATCATATTCTTAAGGATGCTCGTCCGCATCTTTAACCTATACACAGTGTCAAACACTTATACCTTTCTTTTCTTGGATGTAAACACTCGTCCGTGTTTACTATTCCCCGGGAAATCCCCAGTAAAATCACTTTTATTCTATCTGACATTCGTCCTATGTCATGATACTTTTAGCAGTCGTCCCCTGCTAGGTGATCTTCCTTCACCTTCTTGATGATCGTCCTTCATCATTTTATCCGATGACCATCCCCATCGTTGATCTTTGTTATCTGAGATTCCTCCTATGTCATGATAAACTCCGAGAGCAGCCGTACCCTGCTAGGTGATCATCCTTCACCTCTTGATGATCGTCCTTCATCATGCTTATCCGATGGTCGTCCCCATCGTCGACCTTTTCTATCCGACATTCGTCCTATGTCATGATATTTTTGGTAGCCGTACCCTGCCAGGTGATCGTCCTTCACCTTGGATGACCGTCCCTCATCCTTATCCCCGACAGAGCAGTCGTCCCCTGCTAGGTGATCGTCCTTCACCTTTGATGATCGTACCTCATCATTACTTCATTTATTTCTTAAACCGATGGTCGTCCCCATCATTGCCTTTACTTTTGATCCCCATAGAATCCTTTTTTGATGGTCGTCCCCATCATAATCTCTTTATTTCCCCAGCAGGTCGGCCATACCCGTCTCCGCTTTATCCCCGAAAGTCGTCCTCTGCTCGATGGTCGTCCTCCATCGCCCGCACTTTATAATCATACTTTACTACCTTTTTACAATCTATATCCCTTTTCTTCTTCACCCAGTGAGTGCAAATTTCGGATTGTCTTTGGTATTCAACCACAAGTTATCTTGTTTGCCTGTTAAGTCGTCGCTTACATCCTACACAGCTAACTCATGTTTGAATAGGGGCAGCTGTAAACACCCCAAATTTTCCCTCACTAAATTCACACCATGGCTTGTGATCTTTCATATTTGCATTAGTTCAATCATATCATCTCATATTGCATTTTTGCTTCACTGCATTGGTTCAAAGTCATTTGCATCTAGGGTTTGTGATCTGAGCAATCCAGATATCCATATGAGCCACTCCAAAGGTCTTCAATCATCTCAAGAGGGTCCATGTATGTTAAATCATCATATTTTATCCTCCAAAGATCAAGGAAGTCAAAGAATCATAAGAACTGGCAAGGCATGGAAGCAGAGCCAAGGTTTAACTGCACAGATGACCTAAAATTAGGGTTTTGGTTTCAGAGGCCATAACTCCAAATTATTTGGCCATTCTTGTTTCTATTGGTCTCAATATGTTATAAGGATCATACATACCAAGTTTTATGGAAAAATTCATTGTGGAAGTCATTTGATCACTGGGTAGCTTCTTGGGCAAGTCAGAGCAAAATCAGGGCATCTGAGGCCCCCCAACATGGAACCAAAGTGGATTTTTCATCAAATTGAAGTTATATGATCTTTATTTGATCATTGGAGTGCTTAGAAGTTCACAAATTTGAAGAAAAGGGGGCTAAACCAAAAGTTGCCAAAAATGGAAATGACTTGTAATGTAAACTTTCCATTTTGGGAAAGTTTTTCAACCTCCTCTTTCTCAACCAAAAATGCTTCAAATGAAAAATTCTTGGTCATGAAATTTGTATATTAGATCATTCCCTTTTCAAAAAGTACAAGAACAAGATCTAATTCATTTTAGAACTCAAGTTATGGCTTTCCAAAGTTGGCAAAAATCACATAATTTCATGTTTCATGCCAAAGAGGCATTTTTGCAAAACCTCATGCCAAGCTATTTTGTGACTCCAAATTGACTTCTACACATCATAACATCATAGAGCATGACTTAAAACTCAGAATTGGCCCAAGAATCCCAAGATTTCATGACTTGTACATGAAGAAATTTCAAAAGGGCCAAAAGTTCACAAAATTGCAAAACCTCCCACAACATCTCACAAACTTGCTAAATTGCCTCTAAGTGGTTTCTATGGACATCCTCAATCCCAGCTGCACCAGACACCCCTTTGTCCTTGGCCTGAACCAGCCCATACCTCAAAGGACAACAAATCTTGACTTTTTGCAAAACAAGCCATACCAATCAGCATAGCCCACACCAACTCCACAGACCTATCACAGCTTGATACATGGGTAAAAGGCAACTCATTTCACACAAGAAGCAAGCCTGAAACCACAGCATTGCCATAGTTACAAAAAATCACCTCCTTTGCATTTTCATTCGAAACACTCAGCACAAACCTCAAAACTTAAAAATTCTTCCCCCATTCATCTTCAAATCCATCATTGATCACAAACCACCTATCACTTTGCCCTAAAACCCACCATACACCATATACGATTTTTCCCCCTTTGAGCTGAACTTCACTGAACTTCAAAGAGAGGACACAAACCCTTCAGCAAAGCATCAAAGAAGCTCAAGGGAGTTTAGAGGAGTTTGTTTGCATCAAGAAGAAGGCTCAGGCAGCTCCATTAGCAAAGCTTCACCTCAGGTACCTTCTTGAAACTTTTTTTCCAGAAGTTT
This sequence comes from Lathyrus aphaca, assembly GCA_963966055.1. NCBI lineage: Eukaryota > Viridiplantae > Streptophyta > Magnoliopsida > Fabales > Fabaceae > Lathyrus > Lathyrus aphaca. The sequence goes on from OZ014523.1 coordinate 280,091,674, forward strand.
TATTTTAAGTTATTGAATGATTAAGCTTGCTTCCCTGAATACACTGAGCTTTTCATTTTTGAAAATGGTTGAGAAATGAAGTTGTATGGTTGTTCTGAAATTTCTGCCATTTTTGAACTTTGATTCGAATCTTGATTTTGGATGAAAAGAAATGAAGTTTGAGGGTGGGGTTGATCTTGGGAAGTTGAGAGGAACCAATCTGGAGCTTTAGAGCTCCAGGAATGTCCTAGGGAGTGTTTTGAGGATTTTCAGGGAAGAGTGTGGCCGGAGAAGATGACCGGAGGTCATTTCCGGCCACCTGAAAGTGATTAACCTAATTAATTAGGGTTAGGGCATAATTTGAATATGGGTCGTTAGATCCCTTTTTCCCATGTGCAGTGTGTGGTTCAGATTGAATCATTAGTTTTAATTTTAGGATTAATAATTAATTAAATAGGTTTAATGAAGTTTGAACCTGGGCCGCTCAGATGCGTGCCCAATCAACTCTTTTCAAGCCCAGTTCCAATCTCAGCCCTCCATCCTGCTTACTTTCATTAATTTTCACTTTTAATTCAATTCTTTTATTTTATTTTGTATGAATTTTTAAAAATAGTAAAAAACATTAAAAAATTATGAAAATTTTTATCAAACCTTTTATTAATTTTCAAAACCCAAAAATATTTTTATTTTTATTGTTTGCATTAAAAAATTATTTTTAAATCATTTAAATGTTATTTTTAATTATTTAATGAGAATTAATTAATTAAAAATACATTTAGGTATTTGAAAATCACACAAAAATTCAGAGAACATTCTTAGGCATTTAAAAGCATTTACAACCTCACCACACAAATTTCTTTTTGAGTTTGATCATACTTTGACATTTTTCAAATGAATTAGGGTTCTTGAACTTGCATATTTTTAACCCTAACTTCAAAAATTTATAACTTTTGAACCAAGTTGAGTTTGTGAATGATTCTTTTTGCATTGTTTTATGCATGTCATCTAGTTTCTACAACCATTTTTATTTCATTTTTATCTTTCATTTTTAATTTGTTTGGCATTTTTCCTTGAGGATCACCCTTAAAACCCTAGAAACTTAGTAAATTCATAATTTCCTTTAGTTTTAGCTTCTGACCTCCCCCTTTGGATGGTGAACTAGTATAGGTTTAGGGTTCATTTGAGTGCATTTTTAATTTTTTATCTTATGATTTGCTTCTGTTTTTGAGTTTTGCATCTCACATGTTCATATAACCCTAATTTCTCATCTTATCTTGCATACATCTTGCATATGCTTGCATTCATGAACTTGCCATGACATTTTGTACATCCACATGACACATAAGACCTCTTAGGACACATTAGAATCATGTTTGATCATTGCATCATCAATTTTCCATGTTATGCTTTCATTTCATTTCATGAGCATTCATGAACTTTCATGCTTCTTACATGCTTCATTTGCATTCCCATTTTTTGTATGATCATTCATATCTCATGACATACCTTTGCATCATCTCTTTGCATCATTAGCATCATGAACATGCTTCTGGTTTTGGTTTTCATTTCATTTTTCATTTCATTTCATTTCCTTTTGCTAACTTTTCAGGTGGTAAGTGTTTGAGAAGTGAATTTGCCTTCACTTCTCACAATCTCTTCTCATCTCTCTTATGCATCATTTCTGCATTTTATATGTGTATTAGAGTGAGGTTTCTCATTCATGTTCCCTACTCACTTTCTCTCTCCAAGCAACTTATCTTCTTAAGTGAAGTAAGTTGACTTGCTTCTTTCTGCTTCTCTTCCTTTCATCCTGCTTCTTCTTTGGTGGCTCTCTTGAAGGTCTCTAGCAAGTCTCATTAACCCTAGGAACACCCAAGCATGATCACAATTAGGGTTTGATTAGTCCCCCCATTAGTTTTACCTTTGTGTCATCTTTGTGTCTTCTCTTCTCACCTCTTAATCGAGGACTAAACCCTTAAGGTTTTAAGACTTTGTGATTAAGGTTATGCCTGTATCCTTCTATTAGGATGGAGTGTATAACCTTAATCCTAAGTGTTAAACCCTTAATGTGTTTAATTCCTTTAATCAATCCACTTTAATAATCACTAAGACATCAAGCTTGTAACTTGGGCCTTACATTAGGGTTCTAATTCTTCCTTAATTGGTTAAGAAGGACTAACCCTAATGTTAATGGACAAGTCCCCCTCAAGTTGTCTTACAAACCATAAAATTCACTTCTTAATATTATCATTAACTAAAACCCACTTTAATAAAGGCTTTGTTTTTTCATGAAGTTAATCCCTAATCATGGATTAAGTTAAGGAGCCTTCCTTAGCTTAAATGTTCTCATCTATTATCCTTCTATTAGGATGGTGTAATGGGTCCTTTAAATCCTTGATTATGGCTTAAACTCATTACTTAACACTAAACTAAAACTCCAAAGAACATATAAATAATTACAAGTAGGTTAATGATCTTAATCCTATATCATGGTGATTAAGTGTGAGGTGCTTACTTCACACTTAAGGTATTCTCATTACCCCTAATCAGAGGGAAGATGTGATAAGTTTACTAACCCTTGGTTTAGGCTTAAGCTCATTTTCTTATGACAAACTCCAAAAGCAATAAAATATTAGAAATACCAAAAACAAACAATAATCGTCTCCTCTGAAATACCAAAAACAAACGAGAACTTGCTTCTTCCGTCCAATGCAAGACAGTTTGCACCTGAGCCAGACAGGTCATACACTTGAGTATAGACAAGTAAGCAGTTCATCAGTCAATTTACCTTTCAGTCTCTTTGAGTCTAACTACGGTGTTCTGACTTCCTCATTGCACAAGAGGATACGTAGGCATAACTTAACTGTTATCGAACAAAAGTCTCTGTATATTCCCCCCTCTTCCAGCATTATTCTTTAAGCCTCATTGTCTTGAGCATTGCACTCTCTTCTTGCACTGACACTCCTTTTATTCACTTCACATTTCTTTTTGCACTGACACTTGTACATTCTTTTTCCAGCTTTTGCACACAAATAGCACTGACACTACCCTTTTAAATACAAACTTTCAAGCGTGGATCCCGTCGAGTACGACGGACAATCTGGGTGCTAATACCTTCCCAGTTTGTAACCAACCCCCATTCTCAGTTTCTCTGGTTCGCGACCGTCTTATCCATCTCTTTCTAAGTTTATGCAGTGTTACCTTTCCTTCGGGATGAAAATGCCTAGCTGGCGACTCTTTTCAGTTCATCTTCGTGTTCTCTCTTTCGCCGACCGTTCGCGCTTGTACCGAGATGCAAATCTTTGGGAGCGACAATAAGGCATGACTCTTTTGCTTGAGCACATTTGTCCATAAAAGATATCAACAAAATATATTCAATAAGAGTATCCACTACTAGAGGGTACAAATTATGTTCCCCACAAGTCATTGTGAACTACCTCAAATGCATTAGTATACTTGGTAGTGGACAAGGGAGCATGTAATACATGTGATTTACTAAGACAACGCGAGTTAAAAAAATCAACAAATTCTTTATTTTTCACTTATATATTTCATAACTCAAGTATGCTTTAAATGAATCTAGAACTAGCATGACCTAATCTAGAATGCCAATGGAAAACTTACTTGTAACAAAATTATTATTGTTAACATGATTAAATGCATTAGTATTGTGTACAATGGGAGACAAATTTTGAGACTTATGACTAAAGAAACTTCTTGAAGGTTCTAGCGCTAGATTGGTGAAGAAGTAAAATCCATTATCATCAAGGAATCCTTCAAGTAACACCAACTTAGATGCTTGTGATTTGACATAGCACTTGTAAGAATGGAATTCAGAAAACACATTGTTGTCTTTAGGAAATTTGTATGCAAAAATTAAATTTCTAGTGATGTTAGGAACATAAAGGTAGTTATCTAAATGTAACATAGAGTTTGACATAAGTTTGGACTTGAAATTGAATGACTTACAAATTTAACTACCATGTTATGTCCATTACCAACCATGACTTTGCTAGGACCTGCATATGACTGTTTAGTTTGTATATTAGAGTCATTATAAGTGATGAAATGAAAGGAATTTAAGTTTGAAAACCAAGCTCGAGACTCAAGATCTTAAAGAATATTCATATGGTCTTGATGAGCTAGGTATGTATTTTCTTGTGTAGATGTTAAGGTCTGACGCTTTTGACTTTCTGAAGCATTGTTTAAGTTATTTACTGTAGATACTTCTACTTGAGCTTTAGGTGGTGCAGGTTCATAACATTCATCATACATATGCCACTAGTCTACCACTAAGTCACCATGTTTGTTGCAAATTTGACATGTTAGTCTATTACCTGTGGTATACACTTATGGGTGGAAAACTAACATGTCCGCTCCGCTTAGATTCGTTCCGTAAAAACCCGCAAGAACAAGGAGGGGTGGTGAAATTATTATTGAGGGAGCGAGTCTAAAACCTTGGATAGTACCACGAAAAAAATAAGGCAGAGAGAGGCGCGCTCATAGGAAATGATCCTTACCTATGAACACAAAAGCCCATAAAAAGTGGTGCAGGGTGGGAAGGGCATATTAGAGGATGTGAGCTTATACTCTTGGGCCTCCCAACAAAAACGTGCAGGAAAAACAGACATGCTCAGCAGGCTAGGTCCGTTTTGACACCCTTATATACACTTGTCTCCCAATTCCTATGCCACAAGTTGAACGAGCTTTTCCATGAAATGATTGATGAGAGCCAAATGAGTTACCATTTTTGCTTGAATTTGGGTTGATCACACCCTAAGCAACATTAGTAATTGCATCGGGATTTTCAAATTATTACATAAACTTGTTCATTTGTGTTTCCTAAACATACAATGGAGCATCCACATCATAGATATTTGTTTGTTCACCTTAACCATAAATCACCATGATGAAAAAGTTGCATTCTTCAGGTATTCCTTAAAGAATGGCATATATTTGATATCTTTCAAATATAGGATCCCCAATTTCCAGGAGATAGTCAACTATGACTCGAATTCGAAAAACATATTTAAATGTATAGAAATTATGTTTCTTGTTTATCTTCAATTCAAATCGCAGTTGATGTACAAGAGGCTTCATTTGAGACTTGAAATACTATGAACTTTGTCCCAAAATTCATAAGCATGTTTGCATGAAAGTACTCATGGTAGCACAACTTCATAGATTGTGGATAAGAGTCATGTGTAACACGGTGGGAGAACTGACTTTAGTTATGTTGTGGATAGCAAGAGTCGCCACCGACTTTTATTTTATCCAAAGGAAAGGGCATAAAAGAACAAGAAAGACCTTAAAATACTTTTGAGTTCGGGGGGTAGGTTATACAAAGGGAAGGTGTTAACACCCTTTATATCCATGGTTATCCATGGGCTCTTAGTTACTTAGCTCACTTTAAACTGTTTTGAGAAGTGTAGTGTGTGATTGAAAATTTTCTTAAGTACTTTATAATGATCCTTGTATGGATGTATATAAAGACTTTGTTTTGAAAATTGTTTAAAATGTGAAGTGTAATGAAGTAATTTGATGAAAAGTGAGCAAGTATTTAAGAGGAACCTACCTTATGTTAAATCTTTATTGTTCTCGTATGTTCTTTCAATGGTAAAACTATCCCTATTATTAAGGAATAGGTATTCATTACCTTGGATGTTATAAGGGACATGTGAAAGGTCATCTGTGTTTAGGCAACTGTAAGGTGTCTTAGCAATACGAAGGGACTTATCATCTTTTATTCGAAGGGACAAGATCATTTACTGTAGGCAACATCGAAGGGACTTGATCTTATAATCTTAAAGGGACTTGATGATATTTCATGAGAAGGGACTTTGCTTTTTAGACACCTTACATGACCTTTTTATTTAGGCAACATGAGGGATAACCTTAGGAAGTAAGATGGCGATCAAAGATCGACTTACGTGTGTGCGTGTATATGTTCATATATATATCTTATTAAATTAGTGATTCTAAATTAATTTTAAAGTACAAACATGTTATCACTCCCTATATTTACTAACCATGGCAAGAATATTTATAAATAAACAAACGATAAAAAACTACGACTATTACAAAGCTTTTACAGTTACATTTATAATAATAAAAATAATTCAATAATAAATATAAGCAATAAATAAAAAGGGTTAGTGATAAAAATAATTATAAGAAAGAAAGGTTAGCACAAAAATATATACAAGAAATATATAATTTAATTAAATATTTTTTAGGTTACATAAATAATTTTTGAAGAATTTTTGAGATGAAAATAAAATAATATGAATAATAGTACTAGAATATAGAATAAATAAAACATGATTAATTATATAATTAGATATTAAAGGAAATTAATTAAGTTAATATTTAAGTTAAATAAAAAAAATAGGATTAGAAATTAGGGTTACATATTTTAGAAATAAAAATTAGGGTTTATAATTTAAATTACAATATTAATTTGATTATTTACAAAAATAAATAAATATATTATACATATTTTAATTTAAATATAAACTAGGATTAAAGTTTTTTAGAAAATAAATTAGAGGTCTTTTTAGAAAATATGAAGTTAATATATATATTTACATATGATTATTTAAATATATTTTTACTATAAGATATGTAATTAAAATTAATTATAAAACAATGATAATAAAACAGAATAATTAAGAAAATGAAATCAAAAACTTACCTGGGGCAGGGATCGAACCCACGCCCTAAGCCTTTCCACCCTTGGACCGGCAACGCTGCCACCAGGCCAGATGCGTGTTGGTGATAATGTTTGGGTAGTAATCGTTTTGTAATTAACCTGCTAAATTAAAGAATTTCCAAGCAAAAAAAGAATAACCTGGGGATCGAACTCGCCCCCCAAGCTTACCAACACAGAGTCTCAACCACTGGGACAAACAAGCGTTTGTAATAACAATATCAAACAAAATCTTAATAAAATAAGTTAAATATTAGAAATTCTGATTCGCGCCAACTGCATCGTCTTCTTCCTCTGACCTTGCGAATTTTCCTGCGAAATTTGCAACCAATTTTCCTGCGAAATTTCAAATGGCAGGAAACCCTACGAAATTCATACATCATCATTTACGTACAATTTTGTTAAATTGAACACATAAATATAATCCAGACATCATTTGCAATTGATCTACGGTTTTATAATTCATTTATATTCACTGAATCATTAAACCCTAATTTGAAGGTCATGAACCCTAGAATGGCATTACACGATTCAGCCATGGTTTCTTCAATTAAACTGCCCAGAATTCATCACAAACCTTCATTAAACACAAATCAATAAGCAAAATCCATTAATAACATGTGAATGATTATGAACGAAAAAATCAAAAAAACGTGAAAAATTGAATTCGGGTTTGATAATGTGAGATGCTATAGAGCAATGTAATGATCAGGTTATGCTCAATGATGTCCAGGGAACCTGTCTCAACCTTTAAAACGCTTTGAAAAGCCTTCTATCAAAGAATCCGAATCAAGGTTTTTATGTGAATTTTTGAAGTTTGAATGTGCACTCGGAGGCTCTGAATTCGTGTCCAGAGCTTGGCTTCATGTTGTATATATACCATACCATACACTGAAATTAGGTCAAGAAATCAAACAAACTTGTGGATTTTTGGACCTTGTGAGATTGAAAAAGATTTGCCATTAAACTTGAATTTTTTTTTATATAACATTGCTATTTTGGTATGATCTGAAATATATTGGTATCAATCAAGTTTAAATGGATATTAAGACCTTCTAGAATCCAAATCTTTTCCAAATATATGACTTTCATATTTTATTTTAATTTAATTTGTATTTTAATGAATAAAATTCAAATAAATATTAAATAAAATATAAAAAATCAGAAAATGTGTGGGTTGGGTCGTGCTTGATGATTTTGTAAAGATTGGATGGCAATTTGGTGGGCTCATTTAGCAAAAATTGGTTTTAAGGCCTTATTTGCTTCATAAACTTCCCAAAAATTTCCCAACTTTGCAAGGGCACAAATCCTTCAGTTTTAATGCTATGAAGGTGTTCTTGGATCTTTTGGAAAGCTTAAAGAGTCCTATAACCAACCTCTTTGGTCTCATGTCCATATCTTTTACCATTCTCAAGTTATGCTCTTTGGAAGTTGTTGACTTTTTGTTGACTTTTAAAAGGACCTATAATGTCTTAGCTCATACCTTCCAAATGAAGCATTTTTGGGCTTGGCTTGTGAGACACAAAGTTGTAGAGAATTCAATTTCCTTCAAAATTATCTTTTGATGGAAAATTTTTGATGAAGCATGTGAAAGTTATGGCTGGTCAAAGTTCAGTTGACTTTTCCTGTGAAAACCCTAATTTAGAAACTCCTTATTCTTGATGATTTGAAATCTCCTTGATGAATCATGATCAACCCTTGATCAAATGATGAATTTTACTTCATATACTTGATGTTGGCAAAAAATTATGAAGTTTGACTTTGGTTTGACCACAGTTGACCTCAATTTGACTTTTTAACTACTTTGACTGATTTTAACCTATCTGATCATCTGACTGAGCAAATCTTTTGGGAAAGTCTTGAAACTTGACATGGGAATTCTTGAACATATATCGGATGTTATGAAGCTCACTTGAAGTCTTGGAAGTCTATTTAGCCTGATGAAAGTCAAAACCCTAGTTTAAGATGCATTGCTAAGGAGGATGCATTGTCTGAGGGAATTGTCAAACTTTCTGACTAATTGTGAACTTTGTGAACCTTGTGGACCTCTTAGTACACAATGTCTTGTCTTGTGGAGGGAAAATTTTGGGGTGCAACAGCTGCCCCTGTTCAATTTTCTGAAACCTGAGGGGTTAGATTGGTATATGTGCCATTCGTGACCTGGAAGGTTGAAGGGGATTGAACATAAAAGCCGAAAAATTTGCACTCGCCGGTGCGTAAAGTAACACTGATGATTAGTTGTATATGCTTTAGTGGGCTTGAAGATTCCACTTGGAAGAATTGGAGATGGGCTTATAGATGCCATCTAAAATATCAGGAGGTGATGATATCTTTATGTTGATACTGGATATCAGTACTAGGTCTTCGTATAGGCCGTCTCTGAATCGTTTACGCAACATGGTTTAATTTGTTGAATAGACCAGTAGAAATAAATCTTCGTGATGATTATCTCTTCTGGAAATATCTTGGATTAGGGAATGGGTCTTTGTACAGACCGTTTGCCTACTCTCCAAGGACAAAAGAATATCAGGATTAATTCTTCTGAAAAATATCTTGAACTAGGGAATGGATCTTTGTATAGACCGTTTGCCTACTATTCAAGAGCAAATAGATTAAATCTTCTGAAAATATCTTGAACTAGGGAATGGATCTTTGTACAAACTGTTTGCCTACTATTCAAGACCAGATAGATGAAATCTTCTGGAAGTATCCTGGACTAGGGAATGGATCTTTGTACATACCGTTTGCCTACTCTCCGAGAACAAAAGAGTATCAGGATTAAATCTCCTAAAGATATCCTGGATTAGGGAATGGATCTTTGTACAGACCGTTTGCCTATTCTCCGAGGACAAAAGAGTGTCAGGATTAAATCTCCTGAAAATATCCTGGATTAGGGAATGGATCTTTGTACAGACCGTTTGCCTACTCTCCGAGGACATCTTGAGTAATGTATAGATCATTCCTGACCTGTTGTGAATTGTTGATAGTATTTTACCTGTATATAACCATCCTGCAAGGAAAAGGTTAATTTATGCAATATGCATGCATGAATGGCATGGTGCACCTAGGTAAATGTATTATGCATTTATGGATATGTTATGTTATGATGTAAATGATGTATGTATGAATCATGCAGCCTGAAGCGTCTGGATATCTTTGTATAACAACTGCTGGCCAGGGAAAATAAATCTCGATTCGTTGCTGAAGAATATGAGGACCTTGGTCCTGTTTCGTTTGATAGTATAGTATTTATAATCTCCCGTCTTCGTTTGTCGTATTTCTATTGAAGGAATAATTTCCTGAGTATCCCGACTGAGGATAAAAGAGATGGACATAAATTCAAGGGGTGATATAACTTGAAGCATCTATAAAGATAAATTTGCTCTACTGGGGATTTGTAGTTGTCTTGTGGGGATGAACTGGCGAAGCTTCGTTGAATTCCTACCTTCGTTCGTCCTTAGTAAATACTATTACTGTATTTCATGCATTTCTGGTAAACATCAATCATATTCAAAAGCATACATACATTCAAACATAACCAATGGACGTTCCGCTTATGTAAATAGGGTAAAAGTAAATCTGGATTCAAAGATGGAATTTTATTTATATCACAAAGTAACCTATACATAGGCAAGTTTGTACAAGGAGACAGAAATCCTAGTAAGAGGAATTCGTCATAAAAGTTTTACAAAACAAAGAAAACAGCTATGTGAAAAACTATCCTATTGAGTTTCAATTCTACTATTGCCATTATCTTCAAGTATCTCATCTTCTGCTGTTGAGACGGAAACGATTGGATTGATCTTTATCTGTTCGAACATGGTTTAAGTAGCACAACTGGTTGGAGTTACATGGGTGATCCAAACGAGACATAGTCATACGCTTTAATCCCTAACTTTTGCCTGGATTGCCCTTTCAGGTTTTCAATCCACCGGGATACCCTTTTTTGCCCAAGCCGCCTTTTCAGGTTTTCGACTTGCCAGGTGTACATTTTTTATATATATCCCTAATTTTTGCCCGAACCCTTTTGGTTCGTCGGGATGCCCTTATTTTTGCCTAGGCCAGTCAACCTAGCGGGTCTCTTTTTATGCGTAGTATTTTTTAACTATGTCTGTGTTTACAGGCTGTGGAAAGTCTTCACCATCCATAGTAGTAAGCATCATGGCACCTCCTGAGAATATTGTTTTGACCATAAAGGGTCCTTCATATGTAGGAGTCCACTTTCCCCTAGGATCACCCTGTGGTAGTATAATACGTTTGATTACCAAGTCACCAGCCTGATATACCTTTGGCTTAACCCTCTTATTGAAAGCCTTGATCATCTGTTCCTGGTACATCTGACCATGACACACAGCTGCTAACCTTTTCTCATCAATCAAATTTATCTGGTCAAGTCGAATCTGAATCCACTCATCTTCATCCAAGCCTGCATCCTTCATGATTCTTAAGGAAGGGATCTGAACTTCAATGGGCAAAATCTTCCATACCATAAACTAAGGAGAATGGGGTTGCCCCTGTTGAAGTGCGTATTGTAGTACGATAGCCATGAAGAGCAAATGGTAACATCTCATGCCAATCTTTGTAAGTAACAGTCATCTTCTGTAGAATCTTCTTAATGTTCTTATTAGCAGCTTCTACTGCCCCATTCATCTTCGGACGATACGGAGAAGAGTTGTGATGCTTAATCTTGAACTGCGTGCATAGATCAGTAATCATAGTATTATTCAGATTAGAGCCATTATCTGTGATAATCCTTTCAGGGATGCCATACCTACATATGAGATTATCTTAATGAATCGAGCCACCACATTCTTAGTAACAGATGCAAATGAACCTGCTTCCACCCACTTTGTAAAGTAATCAATGGCAACCAGGATGAAACGATGCCCATTAGAAGCAGTAGGCTTGATCTCACCAATCATATCAATGCCCCACATGGCGAAAGGCCAAGGAGCAGTCAACACATTCAATGGTGATGGAGGTATATGTACTTTATCAGCATAGATTTGACACTTGTGACATGTTCTGGAATGTTGATAGCAGTCAGCTTCCATGGTAGACCAATAGTAACTTGCTCTCAATATCTTCTTTGCCATGGTATGACCACTAGAATGAGTGCCAAAGATCCCATCATGCATATCTTCCATAATCTCTGTTGCTTCCTTCTTATCCACACAACGAAGCAAAGTTGACTCATGATTGTGTTTGTACAAAATTCCATTACTCAAGAAGAACTTAGCAGAAAACCTTCTCAGAAACTTCTTATCTTTGACAGATGCCCCTTCAGGGAACTCCTGAGCTTCAAGATATCTTTTCACTTCATAGAACCAAGGCTTCCCCTCTGCTTCTTCAGTGTCAATCTCATTGCAGTATTCAGGCTTCTCAAATCTATCAATAGTAATTTTGGGTGCTTCATCATCCCAGCTAATCTCAAACATAAATGCCATGGTGGCTAATGCATCTGCCAACTGATTTTATTTTCGTGGAATATGTCCAAAGGTAATCTCTTCAAAATATGGGATCAAAGACAACACATGCTCTCTGTAAGGAATGAGATTATCATGCTTAGTATCCCAATCTCCTTTGATCTGACTTACTACCAAGGTTGAATCTCCATATACATCCAGGAACTGAATCTTCATATAAATCGCAGCTTTGATACCCAGGATACACGCCTCATACTCAACCATGTTATTGGTACAATAGAAACAAAGTCTTGCAGTAATTGGGGTATGACAGCCTTCAGGGGAAATGATCACAACACCAACACCATTACCAAGTGCATTAGAAGCTCCGTCAAAAACCATAGTCCATCGGGATACTTGTTCAGGTCCTTCATATTGTCCAGGTTCTTTGGTAATAATCATAATGTCTTCATCAGGGAACTCAAAACTCATTGACTGATAATCATCCACTGCTTGATGAGCCAAATGATCAGCTACAACACTTCCTTTAATGGCCTTCTGAGTAGTGTACTGTATATCATATTCTGTTAAGATCATTTTCCATCTTGCTATTCGTCCGGAGAGAGCAGGTTTCTCGAATATGTACTTGATTGGATCCATCTTTGAAATCAATAAGGTAGTATGAGTCAACATATATTGTCTTAGTCGGCGAGCAGCCCATGCCAAAGCGCAGCAAGTTTTCTCGAGCAGTGAGTATCTTGTTTCACAGTCGGTAAAATTTTTGCTAAGGTAGTATATTGCCTGCTCTTTTCGACCAGACTCGTCATGTTGCCCCAATACACACCCCATTGAGTTTTCTAATACTGTTAAGTACATAATCAAGGGTTTTCCATCAACTGGTGGCATCGAAATTGGAGGTTCTAGAAGATATCTCTTGATTTCATCAAAGGTTGTCTGGCACTCATCATTCCACTCCATTACCTGATCTTTCTTCAACAACTTGAAGATTGTCTCACAGGTAGCAGTTAATTGGGAAATAAATCTTGCAATGTAATTCAATCGTCCCAAGAAACCTCTAACTTCCTTCTCAGTACGGGGAGCTGGCATTTCTTGTATAGCTTTCACTTTTGCGGGGTCTACTTCAATACCTTTTCCACTGACAATGAAACCCAGGAGTTTACCAGACCTTACTCCAAAAGTACACTTATTTGGGTTTAATCTCAACTTGTATTTCTTCAACCTTTCAAACAACTTATGCAGATGATCAAGATGTTGTTCTTCATTCTGGGATCTGGCTATCATGTCATCCACATATACCTCTATCTTATGATGAATCATATCATGAAACAAAGCCACCATAGCATGCTGATATGTTGCCCCGACATTCTTCAAACCAAATGGCATCACTTTATAACAAAAGGTACCCCAATGTGTAACAAATGTAGTCTTCTCCATATCTTCAGGTGCCATCTTGATTTGATTGTAACCAGAGAAACCATCCATGAAAGAGAATACCTTGTGCTGAGCAGTGTTGTCTACCAAAACATCAATATGAGGAAGTGGAAAGTCATCTTTGGGGCTGGCCTTGTTCAAATCCTTGTAATCTACACACATACGTACCTTACCATCTTTCTTAGGTACCGGTAATACATTTGCAACCCATTGAGGATAAGAAGTCACAGCTAAGAACCCTGCATCAAACTGTTTCATCACCTCTGCTTTAATCTTCTCTGACATTTCAGGACGCATGCGACGAACCTTCTGCTTCTTTGGACGACAATCTTCTTTTACTGGTAAACAGTGAACCACAATGTCTGTATCCAACCCTGGCATATCTTCATAGGACCAAGCAAAGATTTCCACATAATCACGTAACATCTGAATTAATCTGCTTTTAACACCATCCTCTAATTCAGCCCCTATCTTGACCTCTTTCCTGTTTTTTAGTCCCCAGATTCACAACTTCGATTGGCTCTTCATGTGGCTGTATAATTTTTTCTTCTTGTTGTAACAACCTAGCAAGCTCTACAGGTACTTCACAATCTTCCTCCTTTCTATCTTCAGCTTGATAGATCGGATTCCCGAAATTATAATTGGCAATAGTAGAACTGTTATCAACAGGATCCAGAGTGGATGAGGATCTGCATTTTAGTGATGTGGGTGTGTGTAAGAACACATAGCTGATAAAACAAAAAATAAAAATAAAAGAAAGACAAAGGAACACAATATTTACGAAAACGAAACGTCCATTGATTTTTATTGAATGTAGTATGCAAATGAAATGACGTCCCGAAACAAGCATACCATTGTGCCCCGGGTAAGGCACAAGGCTTAAAAGTCTAATTGTTCATAAATTACAAACTTAAAAAATAACAACACAGTAATAGTATTTACTCCTGACTAAAGGAGATAAGAATAACATCTTCAGCCTTCCAATTATTGAGCCCATCACCCACAGTAGGAAAAATCCAAGCATCCAGGTTGTAGTCTTCATTATAGTCACCCACAACATTGATTTGATCTTTCATGATCCCTTGATTGGTGATACGAATAGCACGAGCACGATGAACATCCTTCTGGGACTCTGCAGTGAAACCCAAACCAAACTTGTCAGACTTGTAAGGAATGTCAGGAAGCTGACCCCAAATAGTAAAACCACCTTCTTTGACCACAGCTCTGGCATCTTTGAGGGAGGCCATTGTAGGAGGTACTCTGGTAACCACAGGAACTCTTTTAACAACAGGAGGAGCTTCAGCAGCAGGAACAACCCAAGGAACTACTTCAAATGTCTGACAAGGAGTCTCAACATATTCACCTTCCACTTCAACATACTTAAATGTAGTCACATGACCGATCATATATTCTTCCTCTCCATAAACAGTGACGACCTTCCCCTTCACTGGATATCTCAACTTCTGATGTGGAGTAGAAGTCACAGCACCTGCCCCGTGGATCCAGGGGCGCCCAAGCAAACAGGAGTATGTAGGACGAATATCCATTACATAGAAGGTTGAATTGAAAACTTGAGAGCCTACTTTGATCGGGAGATCTATTTCTCCATGCACCACCCTTCTTGAACCATCAAAGGCCCTCACCACTATATTACTTGGTCTCAACACAGCATCTTCAGGACTGAGCTATTTTAGAACCTCTTTAGGAAGTACATTCAGTGAAGAACCATTGTCTATCAACACATGAGACAAGGTAGTGCCCCTGCATTCAATAGAGATATGTAAAGCTCTGTTATGGTTCCTTTTGGCAGGAGTCAAGTCAGCATCAGAAAAACCTAAACCATTATCATAAGTCAAATGTGCAACACAGTTTTCAAATTGATCCACAGAAATTTCATTTGGTACATGAGCAGTCTTCAAGAACTTAATCAAGGCTTTAACATGAGCCTCAGAACACAACAACAAAGACAACATGGAAATTTTGGAGGGAGTATGCCCCAGCTGGTCAACAATATCATAATCACTCTTACGAATGATCTTCAGTACTTCATCCATCTGTTTGGAAAGATTTTCAGCAGTCGGTGCCTCAGCTTGCACAGGTTCAATTACAGGACCTTTGCCCCGAGCATCAGTATTTGGCTCAGAAGTGGAAGTAGTAGTTGAAGTAACTGTATTTTTTGAGGTAGCCGGAGGAGAGAAAATTCTTCCACTTCTGGTGATCTTACTAGATCCAGCAATATTATCAACATTAAGGTTATTATCAGTAACAGGTGTATCAGTCAAAGGTTCCTGCTTAACACCGTGGATATAAACATCAGAACCATAATTCCAGGGTATAGCTTTATCAGAAGTATACAGAATTGGACCAGGAGTGGTAATGATCATGGGAGGCATTCTAACTTCAGCAACAGTCTTCATCAAACCCTCAGCAGTGATTTTGATAGGACCCTTGGAAGAGATCTTGACAGGGCCTTTGGAAGTAATCTTCACTGGCACTTTATCAACCATGTCCACATCTTCAACCTTTGTACCTTGAGTTAGATGTTCAACCATACCTTCCACGGAGGGTGTCTTCTCAAACAATATAGTGTAATTGTCCATGAGGCGTTGAATACCATCCTTCAACTTCCAACAGCTATCAGGTTTGTAAGCACAATAGAAACAGTCTTCATTACAACCTGGAAAGAATCCAGCCTATACCAACTTCTTCTTAATAACAGATAGAGGAGTAGTCACATCTGCTACTGAGGAAATATATGAAACTTCATCAACAGCATTAACAGTCTTCTCATGATTGGGCATGGGAGCGGTAATCACATTTGGAGTCCCAGGAGGGTCAAATTCAATCTCTCCAGCATCAATCATATCTTGAATCTTGTTTTTCAATATCCAGCAGTTGTTGGTATCATGTTCCGGACAATTAGAATGATAGGCACGTCGTGCATTAGGATTGTACTGAAGAGAGGAAGTATTAGGATTCTGAGGAGGGTCCTTCAAGGTAATGAGTTCTCCTTTCAACAGGTGTTGCAAGGCCTGGGCCAGTGACATGTTGATCTTGGTGAACTGTCTTCTAGGCTTCTGCTGATTGCTCTGTGGTGGCTCTGGTGTTGCAGGAGTAGGATTGGAAATATGAACTGCTCCTACAGATTGGTGACTTCTGTTACGACCAAGTTGACCATAAATAGTATTAGACTCTTTCTTCCCACTAGGGGGCTTCTTTGCAGTGCTTGATGAAGAGGCACCCACCTGTATCTTACCACTTCTTATACCACTCTCCACACGCTCTCCAGTCATTATCAGCTCAGTGAAACCAGATGATGAGCTTCCAATGAGGTGACTATAGAAAGGACCACTCAGCGTACTCATAAACATATCTACTAGCTCCCTGTCAGTCAGAGGAGGTTGAACTCTGCCAGCCAAGTCTCTCCACTTCTGGGCATACTCCTTGAAATTCTCCTTAGTACCCATGGACATGCTTTGGAGTTGCATGCGAGTAGGTGCTAAATCAGCATTGTATTGGTATTGCCTGTAGAAGGCCTCATCAAGATCATTCCAATCACGGATATTGACACTCTCCAATTGATAGTACCATTCCAATTGAGCTCCAGACAAACTCTCTTGGAAGAAATGCATCCACAATTTCTTGTCAGTAGTATGTGGTTGAATCGTCCAGACATAGGACCTCAGATGCAGCTTGGGACATGAGACACTATCATACACCACAAAAGCAGGTACTTTGAAACCAATAGGTATAACCACTCCAGATATTAAGCTCAAATCTTCAAAATCCAGCCCATAAGATTTTTGTAACTCCATGGCATTCATTCTATCCACCAGCATCTTGAACTTATCTTCATTAGGATCATGATAATAATTTGCTTCAGAATCAGAATCTCCCACAGTGTCATGGAGACTGCCTCCCTCTTTCTCAGAATTTTTAGACTCATAATCATCAACTTGTTCCTCGGTCTTGACAGGACCTCTGAACCTTCTTCCCATATTGATAAGGCCTCATGATCTTCTAGTCTTCTTGTTCTTCTTAGCCAACAGTGTCTTCATCTCATCTTGTCCTTTGGACAAGTTCAGAATCAACTCTTGGAATTGTGCATTCTGAGCCTGGAGATCTTTGACAGTCTGTTCAAGAGCCATTTCTGCTGAAATAAACAGCGAGAAGATAAGATACCTGTACATAAGAAACCTGTGATGCAGTGATATGGTGTATAAATGCGTATGCAATGTTTTCAAGGACCGCAGGATTTAAATTTGTTTAATCAACCAAAAAGTAAACTTTTATTAGTAATAAACTTGTTTGCCCCTTGGGCTTACATTAAAAATAAAATGAATACAAAAACGGGGTTTTAAGTCTCCCATGGACGTTTCCTCTTTGTGTTGAGGTATGAGTTGAGATTCCGCTCCTCGTGAAGTTGTTTTGTTAGCTCCAGGATTCTTTCTTGACTTGCTTTGTAATGAGTCTCAAAAGTATCTCTTTGCTCCTTCAACTGGATCTAGGACCTTTGCAACTCCTCCATGCCAGTGGGCATGTTTGGGTGAAGGATGGTATAAGAGGTATCTCCTTCAGCAACAGGCTCCATAGTAACTAGCAGGATAGCAGGATATGGCATCATAAGGGTCTAACCATGAGATTGCACCCATCTGAGATAAGCTTCCATAGGAATAGGGTACTTTGGTTCCAGAGTCTTGTTGTCAACCTTGTTCACTTTACCCCATGCTCGTATGAACCTTTGATGGTAACTTTGCAGATCGTTGTCATAGCCGAACACAATACCCTGAATAAGCATGTCCTGAGGACCATCACTCCGAGCGTAACCAAACTGACGTAGAGCTAAACAAGGGTTGTAAGTAATGCCCCCTCTTATGCCAAGGAGTGGCACATTAGGGAACTCCCCACAACGGTCAATGATAATAACATTCTCCATAGATCTAGAGCACCAATGAATATCTGAATGAGAGAGTGACATAATTCTTTTAGACCACCTGAACCCTTGTTCATTCTTCATCATTGATCGAGGAAGGTGAGAAATAAACCACCTAGATAGCAAAGGTATGCAGCACATCAGAGTTCCTCTTGCCTTTGTAGTACGAGTATGAAGAGAGTGTAAGATGTTTCCAAGTAATGTAGGCACTGGATTGCGAGTCAGAAATATGTTGATGGCGTGTACGTCTATGAACTGGTCTGGATTGGGGAACAATACTAAGCCATAAATCAATAGGGCTAAGATCTCCTCAAAAGCATCATAACTCAAAGCCTTCAGGAACACTTGAGCTTTCTCCATCAATACCTTAGCAAGGATACCCTTAACTCCACTTCTTGTTTCCAGGACAATGTCTGATTTCTTTAAATGTAGGGTTGTAGCATGACTTCAGGTTTAGGCTCTTTTTCTAAGCCTGTGAAAGGTTTTTGATCAAGTATAGGTATACCCAGAAGCTTGGAGAACTCTTCCATTGTAGGAACCAGCTGATAGTCGGGGAATGTGAAGCAATGATGTTTAGGATCAAAGAACTGAAATAGAACACTCATCATGTCTTCATTGAAACCTGAAGTGACTAGATCCAGTAGGTGACCATGCCTCTTGATGAACTGGGAGTTTTCAGAAACCTGAGAGACCAATTCCTTAAGCATAGGAGGTATTCCTACAAAGTTGATCTGGATAGTATTCTGACGAGTAGAAGCCATGACCTGCAACAAAGAACAAAGATAAATCCTTTGGTCCTTGAAATGGTTAGTGAAAATGCTATGCTTATGATGTCATGATTTTACGATGTTATTCTCAATCACAAACTTGTGGCACACACAAACAAGTCACACAATAGCCCTAGGTTTGAAGGCTTGCATGAGGTTTAAGGTAAGTACCCTCCCCTGAAGTTTAGTTGGTTCATCCTGTCCTACAAAAGTAACCAGGTTCTAAGGGATCTCAATATCACTGATCCTTCCCAAGGGTGGTTGTTCAGTAGGAAGCTTACTTGCCAACCAAATCTCTCCAAGTTTAGGATCTCAATGAGCGTAGTATCGAGTATCAACCAACTTCAGTCTTCACCAAAGCCGGTTATCTCACTACTTTCTAAAGGCCAAGATGGGATTACTAGGGTTCTAAAGGTCAGTTAGTGTATTGACAACATATGGCAGCCTCATATTATCCTCAACTTTACTTAAGGAACATAAGCACCAACCAAGAAGTCACACTAACTATGGCCACCAGATCAACCATATCGGTATACGCCGTACAGTTTCCTTGGTCTATTGCCATTTACCTAAGGTACACTAGATCCGGGTTAGGATCTTTCACACATAAGAGCCCAACAAATAAGCATAAAGCAAACAAGGCAAACAATTTAAGGTGATCTAATTCCTAAGGGTACCCCTCTTTAATATCATCCCCTGCAGAGTCGCCAGTTCTGTAACACGGTGGGAGAACTGACTTTAGTTATGTTGTGGATAGCAAGAGTCGCCACCGACTTTTATTTTATCCAAAGGAAAGGGCATAAAAGAACAGAAAAGACCTTAAAATACTTTTGAGTTCGGGGGGTAGGTTATACAAAGGTAAGGTGTTAACACCCTTTATATCCATGGTTATCCATGGGCTCTTAGTTACTTAGCTCACTTTAAACTGTTTTGAGAAGTGTAGTGTGTGATTGAAAATTTTCTTAAGTACTCTATAATGATCCTTGTATGGATGTATATAAAGACTTTGTTTTGAAAATTGTTTAAAATGTGAAGTGTAATGAAGTAATTTGATGATAAGTGAGCAAGTATTTAAGAGGAACCTACCCTATGTTAAATCTTTACTGTTCTCGTATGTTCTTTCAATGGTAAAACTATCCCTATTATTAAGGAATAGGTATTCATTACCTTGGATGTTATAAGGGACATGTGAAGGGTCATTTGTGTTTAGGCAACTGTAAGGTGTCTTAGCAATACGAAGGGACTTATCATCTTTTATTCGAAGGGACAAGATCATTTACTGTAGGCAACATCGAAGGGACTTGATCTTATAATCTTAAAGGGACTTGATGATATTTCATGAGAAGGGACTTTGCTTTTTAGACACCTTACTTGACCTTTTTATTTAGGCAACATGAGGGATAACCTTAGGAAGTAAGATGGCGATCAAAGATCGACTTACGTGTGTGCGTGTATATGTTCATATATTTATCTTATTAAATTAGTGATTCTAAATTAATTTTAAAGTACAAACATGTTATCACTCCCTATATTTACTAACCATGGCAAGAATATTTATAAATAAACAAACGATAAAAAACTACGACTATTACAGTTACATTTATAATAATAAAAATAATTCAATAATAAATATAAGCAATAATTAAAAAGGGTTAGTGATAAAAATAATTATAAGAAAGAAACGTTAGCACAAAAATATATACAAGAAATATATAATTTAATTAAATATTTTTTAGGTTACATAAATAATTTTTGAAGAATTTTTTAGATGAAAATAAAATAATATGAATAATAATACTAGAATATAGAATAAATAAAAACATGATTAATTATTTAATTAGATATTAAAGAAAATGAATTAAGTTAATATTTAAGTTAAATAAAAAAATAGGATTAGAAATTAGGGTTACATATTTTAGAAATAAAAATTAGGGTTTATAATTTAAATTACAATATTAATTTGATTATTTACAAAAATAAATAAATATATTATACATATTTTAATTTAAATATAAACTAGGATTAAAGTTTTTTAGAAAATAAATTAGAGGTCTTTTTAGAAAATATGAAGTTAATATATATATTTACATATGATTATTTAAATATATTTTTATTATAAGATATGTAATTAAAATTAATTATAAAACAATGATAATAAAACAGAATAATTAAAAAAATGAAATCAAAAACTTACCTGGGGCAGGGATCGAACCCACGCCCTAAGCCTTTCCACCTTGGACCAGCAAGGCTGCCACCAGGCCAGATGCGTGCTGGTGATAATGTTTGGGTAGTAATCGTTTTGTAATTAACCTGCTAATAAAAGAATTTCCAAGCAAAAAAAGAATAACCTGGGGATCGAACTCGCCCCCCAAGCTTACCAACACAGAGTCTCAACCACTAGGACAAACGCGCGTTTGTAATAACAATATCAAACAAAATCTTAGTAAAATAAGTTAAATATTTGAAATTCTGATTCGCGCCAATTGCATCGTCTTCTTCCTCTGGCCTTGCAAATTTTCCTGCGAAATTTCAAATGGCAGGAAACCCTACGAAATTCATACATCATCATTTACGTACAATTTTGTTAAATTGAACACATAAATATAATCCAGACATCATTTGCAATTGATCTACGGTTTTATAATTCATTTATATTCACTGAATCATTAAACCCTAATTTGAAGGTCATGAACCCTAGAATGGCATTACACGATTCAGCCATGGTTTCTTCAATTAAACTGCCCAGAATTCATCACAAACCTTCATTAAACACAAATCAATAAGCAAAATCCATTAATAACATGTGAATGATTATGAACGAAAAAATCAAAAAAACGTGAAAAATTGAATTCGGGTTTGATAATGTGAGATGCTATAGAGCAATGTAATGATCAGGTTATGCTCAATGATGTCCAGGGAACCTGTCTCAACCTTTAAAACGCTTTGAAAAGCCTTCTATCAAAGAATCCGAATCAAGGTTTTTATGTGAATTTTTGAAGTTTGAATGTGCACTCGGAGGCTCTGAATTCGTGTCCAGAGCTTGGCTTCATGTTGTATATATACCATACCATACACTGAAATTAGGTCAAGAAATCAAACAAACTTGTGGATTTTTGGACCTTGTGAGATTGAAAAAGATTTGCCATTAAACTTGAATTTTTTTTTATATAACATTGCTATTTTGGTATGATCTGAAATATATTGGTATCAATCAAGTTTAAATGGATATTAAGACCTTCTAGAATCCAAATATATGACTTTCATATTTTACTTTAATTTAATTTGTATTTTAATGAATAAAATTCAAATAAATATTAAATAAAATATAAAAAATCAGAAAATGTGTGGGTTGGGTCGTGCTTGATGATTTTGTAAAGATTGGATGGCAATTTGGTGGGCTCATTTAGCAAAAATTGGTTTTAAGGCTTTATTTGCTTCATAAACTTCCCAAAAATTTCCCAACTTTACAAGGGCACAAATCCTTCAATTTTAATGCTATGAAGGTGTTCTTGGACATTTTGGAAAGCTTAAAGAGTCCTCTAACCAAACTCTTTGGTCTCATGTCCATATCTTTTACCATTCTCAAGTTATGCTCTTTGGAAGTTGTTGACTTTTTGTTGACTTTTAAAAGGACCTATAATGTCTTAGCTCATACCTTCCAAATGAAGCATTTTTGGGCTTGGCTTGTGAGACACAAAGTTGTAGAGAATTCAATTTCCTTCAAAATGAGATTTGGGTCGAAAACTTTTGATGAAGAATGTGAAAGTTATGGCTGGTCAAAGTTCAGTTGACTTTTCCTGTGAAAACCCTAATTTAGAAACTCCTGATTCTTGATGATCTGAAATCTCCTTGAAGAATCGTGATCAACCCTTAATCAAATGATGAATTTTAATTCATATACTTGATGTTGGCAAAAAAATCATGAAGTTTGACTTTGGTTTGACCACAGTTGACCTCAATTTGACTTTTTAACTACTTTGACTGATTTTAACCTATCTGATCATCTGACTGAGCAAATCTTTTGGGAAAGTCTTGAAACTTGACATGGGGATTCTTGAACATATATAGGATGTTATGAAGCTCACTTGAAGTCTTGGAAGTCTATTTAGCCTGATGAAAGTCAAAACCCTAGTTTAAGATGCATTGCTTAGGAGGATGCATTGTCTGAGGAAATTGTCAAACTTTCTGACTAATTGTGAACTTTGTGAACCTTGTGGACCTTTTAGAACACAATGTCTTGTCTTGTGGAGGGAAAATTTTGGGGTGCAACATCATGCATACAAAGTTTGATCTTGAACAATCAAAGATTCATAGCTTTCAGACATGATATTTACAACTCTATCATTATCTATTTTTAAAAATGTGGAATTTGAGGGCTAACTACCATTTTGTGGAGTTTGTGAGAGAATTACGTCATCAACTTTTTGGTTATGTAGTAAGAAGTTATTTTCTTGCAACTTGATGAAAGACTTTTGATAGCAGGCCCAAACGCAACATTAAAAAACCCTTTTGGATGAATGATTATGTCACTAAGTAATTATTTAATTATTAGTGTTAATGGTTTTCTTCTTATTTTGGGACCAACCCATTAGTTGGTCCAGCATGACCATTGTATTTAAGCTCCTCTTAGCTTTCAATGAAAGGACAGAAAAATTAATTCATCAATTTAGTTCTTTATTGTTTTATTTTCTTTCTATGGTAAACCCTAACTTTGGTAATATTTTCTAATCCCTCTACATCATTGGTGCTTTCAACTTGTTCTCATGGCCCCTCCTAAACCTAACCAACCCACTCCTCAAGAAATTGTGGAGCAGGTTGTCCATAACTCACACATTTATATCGATAACGTCATCAACCAAATACACTCAGATCTAGATGAACAATTTGACACGGTTCATTCAGATCTAGAAAAAACCCAGAAGAATCTTGACCTACTGCTTTTACTATTTTGACAGCCCCATCTTCGTCAGGTACAACACTGCCCCCTTTCTCTTTACCTATGCTCACACCACCCATTTCTACGGTGATTTCCCTATCCAACACTCCCCTAAGACATTCTGCTAATTTTACACACATTTCCCACATACCCACCAACACTACCTTTACATCCACACCTACAAACCATGTTATATCTCCTTATCCACCATACCCATTTGCCCAAACCACGTTTCCTCAAACTGCAGCCTACACAAATCCCTTTCCCCGCCAAATTCCATACCCTTAAATACCAAATCTACCTAATATTCCCCCATTACCCCTTTTCCGTACACCAAAGCTTGAACTTTCTCTTTTTGATGGTTCAAACCCTTTAGAGTGGCTTTTTCAAGCTGACCAATTTTTTGGTTTTTACAATTTACCACCTGAAAATCGTTTATCTATGATGTCTTTTTATAAGAAAGGAGAAGCTTTAGGTTGGTTCAAGTGGCTGCATAATAATCATTTACTTACGGATTGGCCTTCTTTCACTAAGGCTTTGGAATTGAGATTTGGACCCTCTACTTTTGCAAACCACCTGGCAAAATTGTTTAAACTTAAGCAAACTAGTTCAGTTGTGGAATACCAAGTGTCATACCCTAAATTTTGACCAGATGTTTTAGCATTTTTTATTCATCTGACATATTTTTATCACAATATTGAAAATTAATCATAAGTCTGTCATTTTTCCATAAATATTCCATTGATCATTAATCATGCATTTTTAACTGATTTTTATCATTCCATATCATTTCTTGATTTTTGTGATTTGCATTTAGATAATTATTTTAGTTTATTTAAAATTAATCTTAGTTTAATTTTGGTTTTAATTTATATTTTAATTAAATTTTATATTAAATTTAGTTTAATTTCAATTTCAATTTATTTAGTTTAACTTCAATTTATTTAATTCAATATAATTTATTTTTTTAATAACCATTTTCAAATTTTTTTTCTTTATTATTATTATTATTAGTTTTATTATTATTATTATTTATTATTATTACTACTTTTGTTTTGTTTTTCTTCATGTTCAAAAAAAGGAAAAATGGGAAGTGGGGTCCACTATAATGTAGTACAAACACTTCACATGGATTGCCAACTTGGAATTATCAATGGCCAAGAATTATTCTCACACTTCACATGGATTGTCAACTTGGATTTATCAATGACCAAGAATCATTCTCACACTTCACATGGATTGCCAACTTGGAACTTATCAATGACCAAAAATCATTCTCATAAAGTTACACGGATTGCCACACCAACACTCCTACCTCATTCACACTATAAATAAGATATCTCTTTCTCTCATTTTAGACTAACAAAGATCACACTTAAATTCTCAAAATCTAGCACATTCATTACATATTTTTCAAAATCAAAATTTTTTTTTACTTACACAATAGTCATAAACATTCACTATTTTCACCATAACAACAACCTTCATCAAAACACGTTCACTTTCTTCTACACAGCAAGCTCAACCTTTGCTAGCTTTGGAATTTGTGAGTATCATTCATCATTTATATTTTAGTTTGTGAAACTATGTTGTAAAAATGTAATATTTTTTTATGTGTTCATATTTTATTGTTGTTATAGTGTTAGTATAGGTTAGCTTATGATAAATATCCATGTTTATTTATTTCTCTTTCATTTTTATTTTACTTGTTTTTATTTATTTATTTTAGTTTGTTATCTATTTAAATTATTTAAAAAATTTCTTATTAGTTTAAGTTATTAGATTGACTTTAGTTTCTTCATTTTAAAATATAGTTTTGTTTAATTTATTTAGTAATCTTAGAAGTAAAGTATATATGTGATTAACACTTAAAAATATATAAAATATTATTGTTTAGTAAGTTATTTAAATTTAGTTTTAAGTTTAGTTGTAATTTTGTTTAGTTGTTAATAAACTAAAAATGCAAAAAGATGTGTCTTTGCTTTTCAATTTCGTTTTGATTTTTATTCTGATCCGATGTTGTTCTTGACAGATCCATGATGTTTTGACGTGTGTATACGTCTTCTGCTTTTGTTCACTTGCATTATTCCAAGGGAAAAGATCTATTGGTTGATTTTATGTCATTTTCGTTTATATAAGTAATTACTTTGGCATTTATCTAAACCCTAATTCAACCTTAGGACGTTTTTGTTTATCAATCATTAATTTTTCCTCATTTTACAATTTTCAAACTTCAAAACATTTTTCTTAATCAAACAACGAAATAACTGAATTATGGAGTCTAGCATTCCATGTGTTCTTGAACGAATCACTCTTGCGGCCCGCCCTACGAGACGCGTTTCATTCTCTCTTTCGACTCTAAAACACACTCAACTATGAACCCTAAACCAATGTGAACAATCGCTCAAATCCAACACAAATACTCAAATTTATATTTATAATCAAATAAAAAAAGAACTGAATTCTAGAGTATAGCATTCCATGGGTTCTTGAATGAACCATTTCTGAGGCTCGCCCCAAGGATGTGGTTCATTCGCCCTTTCGTCTTTCAAAACACTTAATTTTTACATATCAAATAACGAAAGAACTGAGTTCTGGAGTCTAGAATTCCACAAATTCTTGAATGAATCATTCCTGAGACCCGCCCCATGGGACTTGATTCATTCTACCTTTTGTTCTTAAAATACTAAACAAGATCAAACATTTTCTCTTAACAAACGTTGTTTAAACTTTTTCTATCTCACAGATAAGCTAGCGCTTCAGCCTCCTATCGCGAGCAGATAAGCCAACGCTTAGCAGTTAGAGAGCGGTTTAAACAATTGTTCATAAAGAAACACCAACAAATTGTAGTTGCACTAACTACAAAGCTTTGACTTTCCCATTGCATAAGGGAATACGTAGGCACGAGGATTTTAATCCTTCGCGAGCACACTAATAAAAAATTAATTATTTCTCCGTCACGAATCACCCTAATAACAAAAATAACTATTTTTCCATAAAGAATAACAAATAATAACTAAAAATAATCTTTTTTCCCTTTTACAAACGATCTTAGCAAATTAGAATAAGACAAAGACATAAGTTAACATTCAAAGCGCAAATTAGACTAAGAGGTTCTCGTTGAGTACAACGGACGTGAGGGGTGCTAATACCTTCCTCTTGCATAGTCGACTCCCGAACTTAGATTAGTGGTTTCTTTGACCATTTCTTATCCTTATTAGGTTGTGTCTATATCTTCCTTTTCTCTCGTTAGAATAAATAGAATTAGGTGGCAACTCTGTTGTTGTTTTTTCCGCGTCCATCGCGGGGATCGTATTCTTCGAGGTACGACACCAAGCAGCTTTTGAAAATTTGTGTAATCAAGTTGTTGGCTTATCTAATGATTCTATATTAAATTGTTTTATTTTTGGTTTGATTCCGGAAATTCAAAACAAAATTGTTATACATAAACCAACCTCTATTTCTCAAGCCATTGGGTTGTTCAAACTCATAGAATCCAAGTTGAGAGAGTCAAAACCTAATTGTGTAAACACCCCAAATTTTCCCTCACTCATTTCACCATGGCTTGTGATCTTTTCATTAGCATAAGTTCAATCATATCATCTCATATTACTTTTTCCTCACTACATGGTTTCAAAGTCATCTGCATCTAGGGTTTGTGATTTGAGCAATCCCTGAGCTATCTGAGCCACTCCAAAGGTCTTCAATCATCTCAAGAGGGTCCATGTATGTTCAAGCATCATATTATATCCTCCCAAGATCAAAGAAGTCAGAAAATCACAAGAACTGAGGAAGGTGTGGAAGCAGAGCTAATTTTTTGGTCATTCTTGTTTCTATTGGTCATTATATGCTATAAGGATCATACATACCAATTTTCATGAAGAAAATCAATGGGGAAGGCATCTGATCAATAGATGACTTCTTGAACAAGTCAGTGCAAAATCAGGGCATCTGAGGCCCCCAATCATCCAACCAAAGGGGCTTCTCCATCATTTTGGGTGTATATGATCTTTATTTGATCTTAGGAGAGGTTAGAAATTCACAAAATTGAAGAATTTCAAGCATTTTTGCAAAGTTGCCATTTTGGGAAAGTGACTTGTAATGTAAACTTGTCATTTTGGGAAAGTTTTTCAACCTCCTCTTTTTGATTCAAAAATGCTTCAAATGAAAAATTATTGGTCATGAAAGTTGTAGATTGGATCATTTCCTTTTCAAAAAGTACAAGAACTTGATCTAATTCATCATAGAACTCAAGTTATGGCCTTGCAAAGTTGGGAAAAATCACAAAATTTCACTTATGCATCAAAGAGGGAAGTTTGCAAAAACACTTGCCAAAGCATTTTATGACCTCAATTTGACTTCTAAGCATTGTACAAACATCACACATGACCTATAATTCAGAATTGCACAAAGAAATCCCAAGTTTCATGCCTTGAACATCAAGATTTCCTAAAGGGGCCAAAACATCACATAATTGCAAAACACCCCATAACTTTCTTCTCTCTTGCTGAATTGCCTCAAGAATGGATTTGTGGACCTCCATGAAGTTAGCTGCGCATGGACATGCCCAAGGGCCAGCTGTGTTCTTTCCCATACCTCAAGTACAAGTCATGTTGACATTTTTGCAACTTGCCCATACCAATCAACATAGGCCACCACCCACCCTCTGACCTATCCCAGCATGATATGTGTACCAAAAGCAAGCCATTCCATAACATAACACAAGTTGAAACCTCCAAGAACTCAGCAATCACAAAAACTCCCTCTTATGCAAAAGCCTTCGAAACTCATAGCTCAACCATCAAACCTCAAAACAAATTCCACCATTCAACTCCATATCCATTGCTGATCATTTCCCACCCTTCATTTTCCCCTAAAACACCCTGAATCAAAAACACGATTTTGACATTGCTTGAACTGAATTTCTGCCAACTTCATTTAGAGACCATTTAAACTCCAACCAAGCATCACAAACTCTTCAGGAGGATCATTGGAGTTGATTTGAAGCAAAGAAGCGGACAGCCAGTGCCATTTTCGAAAGCTTCAGTTCAGGTATCACCAAGAACATTTTTTCCAGAAATGATTTATTAAGTTCTTAGATTGTTCTCCATGCTTCACTGATCACACTGCACCTTTTGGTTTTGAAAATGATTCAGTTTTAAGCATGTATGAAGCTTCTGAAATTTCTGAGAAATTTTTCGTTTTACTTCAAATCTCTCTGTTCATGTGAAATAAATTCTGTTTGATGGTTGATTCTTGTTTAGAATGGGGTGAGGATCATTTTTGGAGAGTTTAAGGGCTTGGTGTTGCGTATTGAGAGAGATAGCATGAGGGGATAGACGGAGAAGATGACCGGAACACTGTTCCGGTCACCTGAAAGTGATTAGGGTTCAGATTATGGCTTAATTGTGTAATTAGCGTAGTTTGAATTCTGGCCCTTGGATAGCGCGCGAAGTCAATTCCCTCACTTTCCCATTTGAATCTGGGCCACTGGATCAGCATACTTCCATTAATTCACATTTTAATTTCATTTTAATTGCATTTCTTTGTACATTTTATTAAAAATAGAAAAACACTTTCAAAAAATTTTATCTTTTGCATTTCCCTTTCAAATATTTTTCTCATTATGAAAATAATTTTTATTTTATTTTTTGCATAAATTTCGTATTTTTAAAATATTTTAATGTTTATTTTAATTAATTAATGAGAATTAATTAATTAAAATACCATTTAAGTTTCTAAAAATCACCAAAAAAATCATATTGCATCTTGATACATTTAGAGACATTATCAAACCCTTCACACAAATTTCTTTCTGGTTCTTGACCTATTTTGACATTTTTCTTTGGATTTAAGGTTCTAAAAAATCAATATTTTTGCCCTAACTTAGAAAAATCCTTTCTGCCTAACCATGAATAGTTTGATGTTGGTTCTTTTTGCATTGCATTCCTCATGTCATGTAGTTTCTAGGATAAAATTGGTTTGAATTTATTCTTCATTTTCAATTTGTTTTGCATTTATCATTGAGAGGTACTTTAAAACCCTAGCAAATTTAGGAAAATCATAACTTTCATTAGGTTAAAAGTTAGGTCTTCCCCTTTGGGCAGTGAACTTATGTAGGGTTAGGGTTCCTTTGATCCTATTTTCAATTTTTTATCTTGTCATTTGCTTCTGATTTTGAATTTTGCATCGCATATTGTATGTAAACCCTAATTTTTGCCTTCATTTGCATTCATCCTTCATATGCTTGCATGCATGAACTTGCCATAAAATTTTGTGCATCCACATGACATATAAGACATCTTAGGACATATTAGAATCATGTTTGATCATTGCATCATCCATTTGCCATGCTTTTGCTTTCATTTCATGTCATATGCATTCATGTATTTCCATGATTCTTACATGTTTCATTTGCATCCTCCTTGCTTGTATAATCATCCACATCACAGGACATGCTTTCATGCCATCCCATAGCATCATTTGAATCATGATTATGCTTCTAACTTTGGTTTTCATCCTTGCATTTCATCTCACTTTTATTTCATTTCATTTCTTGTTGCTAACTTTTCAGGTGGTAAGTGTTTGAGAAGTGAATTTGCCTTCACTTCTCTTAATCTCTTCTCATCTCTCTTATGCATTCATTGCTGCATTTTATTTGTGGATTAGAGTGAGCTTGCTCATTCATGCTCCCTCCTCTCTCTTTCTTCAAGCAACTTATCTTCTTAAGTGAAGTAAGTTGTCTTGCTTCTTCTGCTTTTCCTCCTTTCATCTGCTTCTTCCTTGATGGCTTTTCTCTTGAAGATCTTTTGCAAGCCTCATAAACCCTAGGAACATCCAAGCATGATAAAAATTAGGGTTTGATTAGCCCCCCCATTTAGTTTTACCTTTGTGTCATCTTTTGATTCTTCTCTCCTCATCTCTTAATCAAGGACTAAACCCTTAAGGCTTTAAGGCTTTGTGATTAGGGTTATGCATGTATCCTTCTATTAGGATGGTGTGTATAACTTTAATCCTAAGTGTTAAACCCTTAATGTGTTTAAATCCTTTAATTAATCCATCTAATAATCACTAAGACATCAAGCTTGTAACTTGGGTCTTGCATTAGGGTTCTAATTCTTCCTTAATTGGTTAAGAAGGACTAACCCTAGTGTTAATGGACAAGTCCTCCTCAAGTTGTCTTATAAACCATAAAATTCACTTCTTAATCTTACCATTAACTAAAATCCATTTTAATAAAAGCTTTGTTTTGTCATGAGATTAATCCCTAATCATGGATTAAGTTGAGGATCCTTCCTCAACTTAAATGTTCTCATCTATTATCCTTCTATTAGGATGGTGTAATGGGTCCATTAAATCCTTGATTATGGCTTAAACTCATTACTTAACACTAAACAAAAACTCCAAAAACATCTAAATAATCACAAGTAGGTTAAGGATCTTAATCCTACATCATGGTGATTAAGTGTGAGGTGCTTACCTCATACTTAAGGTATTCTCATTACCCCTAATCAAAGGGAGGATGTGATGAGTTTACTAACCCTTGGCTTAGGCTTAAGCTCATTTTCTTATGACAAACACCAAAAAACCATAAAAGATTGAAAATATCAAAAACAAATAATAATCGTCTCCTCCGGGATTCTTTTCTCATCATCTTCACTCACAAACGATAACTTGCTTCTTCCGTCTAATGCAAGACAGTTAGAACCTGAGCCAGACAGGTCATACACTTGAGCATAGACAAGCAGGCAGTTCATCAGTCAATTTACCTTTCAGTCTCTTTGAGTCGAACTACGGTGTTTTGACTTCCTCATCGCACGAGAGGATACGTAGGCATAACTTAACAGTTATCGAACAAAAGTCTCTTTGTCTTCCCCTTCTTTCAGCATTCTCTTTTAAGCCTCATAGTCTTGAGTTTTGCACTATTTCCTTACACTGACACTCCTCTTATACACTTCACATTTCTTTTACACTGACACTTGCATTCTTTTCCAGCTTTTGTACACAAAATAGCACTGACACTACCCCTTTTAAACACAAATCTTTTAAGCGTGGATCTCGTCGAGTACGACAGACAATCTGGGTGCTAATACCTTCCCGGGTTGTAACCAACCCCCTTTCTCAGTTTCTCTGGTTCGCAACCGTCTTATCCATATCTTTCTAGGTTTATGCAGCATTACCTTTTCTTCGGGATAAAAATGCCTAGCTGGCGACTCTTTTTCTTTTCAGTTCACCCTTGTGTGTTCTCTCTTCTCGCCGAACGTTCGCGTCTGTACCCCATTTGACCTAGCCTCATTTTGGTGGGAGCGACAGCTTGGCGACTCTGCTGGGGACCCTTATATTGTAACCAGGGCTTTTGGTTCTTTTTGTGGGTTCCTCCTAGCGCTTGTTTGATTTGTGTTTACTGGGGTGTTATGTGCTATATGTGTTTATGTATTTATTTTATTTATTGCTTTATGTACAGCTTTATTTACTGCTTTCTGTACAATTTTATATGCATCATACTGTCATTGCTGGATCTGGTTTGTTGTTTTGATGGGTGGGGTTCCATTGAGAGTTTAAGGTCCTATACCTGGGACCTGAGTGACACCTAGGCTAGAGTGGTTCATGTTCTTTCCCATTCCATTTCGGTCTGGTGCCGGAATATGAAACACGGTTCAGATGTGGGTTTCTTCTTGAGAACTCTGTGCTACAGATTTCCTGTAGTGCTAGGGCTATTTGGGAAGCCTGCTAACTCTGGATGACCTTTATTATGACCTTCAGAAACTGAGGTGAATTAGAGGAGGATCTTTTATGGTTATTGTAAACATTGTACCTCCGGGTTAGAAGTGTTTACACTTCTCATAACTGATCCAAGTCTGAGGATCCTTGTTCTAGAACATTACCTGTGAGGGGGTTGGGTTGTTTACAGGTTTGCAGGAACCCTTGGCCATACCATACCATGTTACTGTTTTGTTTAAGAGTACTCCACTTTGGACAGTTCTTGTGATTAACCCTGGACATGTGACTCTTTATTTGAGTCCCCCACCCTGATTACTGGATTTCTGAGCCTTCATCCTGAACCTTTGAACATATATATGGACCTTGTATCAAGACAGATAATCAGATCCGGCTTGATCACAAACTCTTGCATATCATTTGCATATTCATCATTGCATTATTTAACATTTGTTTATTTGCTTTTCAGGGTATCCATTTCATTGTATCTTGGTTTTGGTTTTGACCCCTTCATCTGCATAGACCTCTGCTTCAGCTGTCTCCATCAGTTATCTACTTTAGTTATCTCCACCCTCAGCAGCATCAGTCTATCAGAGACTTATCTCCATTCTTAGTCTGTGATCTTCATCAGCACTCATCTTCAGCTTCTTCATCAGCACTCATGGCTACTCCCAGGAAGAGCAACATATCCTACCACTTTTTTGAGCCTGTGTTGACTGGTATCAGGCAGGTCCAGTCACTTATTACCCCTGACCACATACCACTGTTTAGAGAACACTATGGGGGTATCTTGGATATGGTTATGGACCTTGACCCTTCTCAGAGGAGCATGATCCACACATGCTTACAGTTCTATGACCCACCACTGAGATGCTTCACCTTCCCAGACTTTCAGTTAGGGCCTCTACTGGAAGAGTTTTCTTTATTGATTAGAGTACCTATCAGAGTTGGAGTCCCTTTCAACCCAGAGATGACTGCTCCCAGAAATGAGGAAATAGCAAGGGCACTGTACTTGGAGCCTGCCCTTATTGAGCAAAGTATGACAACAAAAGCTGGGATTCCTGGTCTACATTTGGACTTCTTGATTTCTCAGACCATCCTGAAGGCTTCATTGGGAGACTGGAGGGCAGTCTGTGCACTGTTAGCCCTCAGCATATATGGGGCTGTACTGTTTGCAGATGAGCCCAAATTTGTCAGCAGGAATGCCATCCATTTGTTTCTCCTGAAGAATCCAGTACCTACATTACTGGGAGATTTTTACTATTCCATTCATCAGAGGAATGAGAAACAAAGGGGGAAGTTGGTAAGATGTTGTGCTCCTTTGTTTTACACCTGGCTACTCAGACACCTGCCTAAGTCAGATGCCTTCTTGAACCCATATCAGCAGAAGAATTGGGCTAAGAGGTTCATTGCCTTGACTTCAGATGATATCAGATGGTGCACCCAGAGCACCAAAGGCAAGGACATTATCACCAGTTATGGACAATACCCAAATGTGCCTCTTATAGGAGTGAAGGGTTGCATCAACTACAATCCTTTACTGTTTAAGAGACAACTGGGCTATGCCTTAGTCCACCCTCCCAAGGGACAGGATTTAGCTGAGACCCTATATTGTGAAGTGCAACCTAATTCAGCTGTTGTCAGACAAGCATCCTGGGCTTGGGACAACATCCAGACAAAAGGGATAGTTATTCTAGGAAGATGTAATAATGTTGCTTCGGCTCAGTACTATGACTGGTCCCGTACTAGAGCTCAGATTACCATAATGCCTTTCACCTTGGAAGACATGCCTGGACCATCCACAGTACAGCATGCAGCAACAGTTAGCCTGGAAGAATTTGAAAAGTTGAAGGAAAGGAATGAGAACCTATCTCAAGCCTTGAATAAGACTCTTTGGGAAAGGAATGATGGTCGCCTGGACATTGAGAGATTGGAAAAGCTCAAGTTTGAGCATCTTGCCAAAATTGAGAAGACAGAGGATTACATAAGGAAAGTAAGGGCTGGGGAACAGATTGAAGAATGCCTGTAAGGAGGCCAAAATTCAGAAAGCTAGGGTTGAGCACTATCTGCAAGAGAGTCAAGCTAGGTGGGTCAGGATCACCGAAGCCCATACACAAGAAGATCAGAAGACTCAAGCCAAGATTGAGCAGCTAGAGGCCAATGAGAGGAAGCAGCAGGAGGCTTTGTTGGCAGCCAAGAAAGAGATATCAGAGTTGAAGCTCAGAGCAAGATTGAAGAGATCAAAAGACCAGGACAGGCATAAGAAGCTGACTACTGCCATTGCTACCAGGAACCTCCTCATTAGGACCATTACAGAGCACCCAGTTGGTCCAGTGACTGAAGCCCTCCTGAAGGAGGTCAGAGAAGATGAATTTGGACTGGATGTCTGATTCTTTGTTTGTTGTTGTTTCCATTTGATGTACTTTTCCTTTTGTTTTATTTTGACCCTCCATGGGCATGTATTGTAAAACAAACTATGTATTGTTCACCATTTGTAATATATTCTAGTTTGTTTTCATTTGGGTTTTCTCTCAACAAAGCATCTTCCTCGAGGTCTGGAAAGGTCAAAACCAAGAATCAAACCGGATGCCTTGGAAAACAAATAAGCATACTGCATTGCATACTAACTTTGTCTTTTGTTTTGTAGGTTTTGTAATTATTATTGTTTCTAACTTTTTTGTGATCTCAGGAAACATTGCTCGTCGCCGAGTGTTCCCTGTCAACCGTGCGCACTGGTACCCAACTCGTAACAACCTTCCCGGCATTCAAATGGAACAAGTACAGCAGGACCTGTCTGAGGTCAGAAACCAGATGGCGAATGAGAGAGTGGAGATGAGAAATCAGATGTCTCAGTTTATGGCAGTGATGACTGGCTTAGCCCAGAGTCAAGAAAGATTAAGAGAGCTGGTGGAAAGACAAACTCTTAAGGAGCCTCATCTCGGAACAGGAGGAACTAGCAACAATGAACGGGGTCAGCCTCGTATTGACCCGCCAGTATATGGACCTCATCTGGATCCAGAGGTTAACATCCCAAGGAATGTTCAAGGTAACACTACTGGGGGCAGAATCCTGCAGGAGGATCCCCAGGAGGAACAATTCACTGTCATAGGAGCTGGAGATGAAGTATATGACAGGAGATTGGATGAGCTTGCTGAAAATTTAAGATCTTTGGAATCTCAGAATTCTTTGGGCTTCAATGTGATGGACATGGGATTAGTGGATGGGGTGAGGATCCCCCACAAATTCAAACCCCCATGCTTTGAGAAGTACAATGGTACCTCCTGTCCTCGCACTCACCTGCAGTCTTTCTTAGGTAGGCTCAAGGCTTATACTATGGATGAAAAATTGTGGTTGTTCTACTTTGAAGACAGTCTGACAGGGGCTTCAAGAGAGTGGTATTCGCATTTGTCTAGGGCTACCATAAGATGCTGGAAGGATTTGGCCGAGGCTTTCATCCGGCAATATCAGTACAACCTGGATATGGCTCCCAACAGGACCCTCCTGATGGGAATGTCTCAATCGTCTAGAGAGAGCTTCCGAGAGTATGCTCAAAGATGGAGATAGCTTGTTGCTGCTGTCCAACCACCCATGTCAGAGAGGGAAATGGCTGACATGTTTATGAATACATTGCAAGGGACTTATATTGATAGGCTGACCGCTTTTTCTTCTACAAGTTTTGCTGACGTAGTCATAACTGGTGAGAGAATTGAAAGTCTCTTGAAGATGGGTAAGATCTCCGACAGCGGTGCTAGTTCTTCCAGCAATCCAAGAAAACCATTTCCAGGACCCCGAAGGGCAGGTGAAACTAATTCTATTCATACAAGCAGGGGCAGGCCTCAATATGCCCACCGGTCAGTAGCAGCTGTTACCATTCCAGCTTCGATTTCACAGCAACCATCATATCCTTAACAACAACAGCCACAGTATCAACAACAATCTCACTATCAGAAACAATCTCATTTTCCGCAACAGAGAACCTACAACAACAGTAATAACAACCAACAACAACGTCCTTTCCAACAGAGGCCATCACAAGCAAACAGGGTAATTGACCCAATCCCAATGTCGTATGTTGCACTCTTGCCACAACTCCTGAAGCTCAACCTAGTTGAGTTAAGGACATTGGCACCTCCGGATCCTCTTAATCTGCCAAAGAATTATGATGTCAATGCCAGGTGTGCATTCCACTCAAACACATTGAGGCATAATACTGAAAAATGCAGGGGCTTACAGATGAAAGTCCAGGATTTTGTGGACTCAAAAGCTCTCAATTTTGCGCCTCCTCCGAACGTTACAAGAAATCCAATGCCTAGTCACAATGGGCCTAGGATTAATGTTGTTGAGGAGGGCAAACCATCCACTTTAATCAACAGTGTTGCACAAATCCGAACACCTTTGGTTGAAATCAAAGCTCAGTTGTTGGAATTCCAAGTGTTCCCCGGATGTGAGCTCGGCTGTGGATATTGCAATATTGCTGTCAATGGATGTGAGAGACTGAGAAACGGCATAAATGGCCTCATAAGAGATGACATTCTTCAGATTACGACAACAGCGACTACAAATCCAACAATTCCTTCATCAACAATCATAGATACTCCTACAACATCAGCAACCATTGTTCCAACAGATTCTACTACAACTCCAACAACTGCTCAATCAATCACATCAACGGATACAAGTTCAGTCACTATTCCTTCTACAACGACAACACCCATTATTCTGTCAGTTCCTGCTACAACTTCAACACCCGTCCAGTCAACGGTACCTCCTACAACATCAGCAACAGTTAATGAAAGTGTCTCAGCAGTTACGATATACTACGATCCCACAAATGTTCCTTCCAACAACTCACAGCAAAATGCTACTCCTGTCAGAGCTCCAGTTACCATATATTATGATCCACACACCATTGTGGTCCCCTCTGCAGCTGCTATCAGTCCAGTTACTATCACAGTGCCTGGGCCAATTCCTTACGAAAATAGTAATGCCATCCCTTGGCATTATGGCTCAGATCTATACTGCGAGGGGCAGAAAATCACTTTAGAATCATCAACTTATATACTGCTAGAGAAGCTTTGAAGACTCCTTTTGATCAAGAGGTTGATGAATTCATGAGAATCATAAAGAAAAGCGATTACAAGGTGGTAGACCAGCTTCACCAAAAACCTTCCAAAATCTCCATACTATCATTGCTATGTGCTCCGAGGCTCATCGGAACGCACTATTAAAAGTCCTGCACGCAGCTTATGTGCCGAAGGAGATTACCGTCAATCAGTTAGAGGCTGTGGTTGGAAATGTCAACGCTAGTCATGGACTAGGATTTACCAACGCTGATCTGACAGTGGAAGGTCACAATCACAACAAGGCTTTGCACATTACCTTGGAGTGTAAGGGTGCAGTCCTTTCTCACGTACTGGTATACACAGGGTCATCCCTCAATGTCCTACCCAAGAAATCCCTTGTGAAGCTGGAACATGATGGATTGGCACTACGCCCAAGCAACTTGGTAGTGAAAGCCTTTGACGGTTCTAAGAGATCAGTTCTGGGAGAGATAGAGTTGCCTATAATGATTGGCCCACAGGCTTTCAAAACGACCTTCTTCGTGATGGATATACAGCCCGCCTAAAGCTGTCTATTGGGTAGACCATGGATCCACGCCGCTGGCACCGTGACGTCAACCCTTCACCAGAAGTTAAAATTCGAGTGGGAAGGCCAAGTCATTACCATTTGTGGGGAGGAGGATATTTTTGTTAGCCAGCTGGCTACTTTCAAATACATTGAAATGGATGGGGAGATCCATGAAACAATGAGTCAAGGGTTTGAGGCCCTTAATATTAATGAAACATCTGTTGTACTGGGGACTTCCATCACCTCATATCAACAAGCCCGAAAGGTTGTTGAGGAGGGTACTGCTCAAGGCTGGGGCAAGCTGCTGCCAGTTGAGAAGAAAGAAGACCGATTCGGGTTGGGTTACAGACCAACTCGACAAGATCAACCAGAGGCTGCAACGGAGCCCAAGTTTTTCAGCGGAGGAATGCTCACCCCGGATGCTGTGAATAATTTGGAAGATGAGTCAGAAGACGAGCGCAACCTGGAAAGAAGGATACGTCCAAGGACCCCGGGGAACCATGTCTCAAACTGGTCTTCCCAAGAAATTATAAGAGTTACTCCGGCAGAGTAATTATTATTTCCTGTTTCTAAAGCATGCATCAAGTCCTGCATCTTGCCCAAGATGTCAGGGCTCATTTTGTAATCGGTCCATCTTGTATTTTGTGCAAACGATCAATCAATGAATATCAGGACATCTTTTGCAAATGAGTCTTTTCTTTTCCGCTCACTGTTTTTCATTTTTCATTTTTTGTACAAAAATAAAATGGCAATGTTTTTCAAAATAATAACTTCATTTTCACTTCTTTTTTTAAAAAAAACAAGATAAAATTGATCACTAAAATGAACAAATATAAACCCTTGCAGAGAGTGCCCTCCAAACTGCACCGACAACAACACTGCTATGACTTCGTATGACTTTGAAAATCAGATTAATCAAGCCGGTGAAGGGGTTGAAGAAGATTATGAGCTACCTGAAGAACTAGCCAGGCTATTGAGACAAGAGGAAAAGGTTATAACTCCTCATCAGGAGGAGATTGAAACGGTTAATCTTGGTACAGAAGAAGACCTGAAGGATGTTAAGATTGGAGCCTGTCTGCAAGGTTCTGTGAAAGAGCAACTTATTGATATGCTTCGGGAGTATGTGGATGTTTTTGCTTAGTCTTATCAAGATATGCCAGGGTTGGACACCGACATTGTTATGCACAAGCTGCCTCTAAAAGAAGAATGTCCGCCAGTAAAACAGAAGTTGCGCCGTACTCGCCCAGATATGGCAATGAAGATAAAAGAA
The DNA here is from genome assembly GCA_963966055.1 of Lathyrus aphaca. Lineage (NCBI taxonomy): Eukaryota > Viridiplantae > Streptophyta > Magnoliopsida > Fabales > Fabaceae > Lathyrus > Lathyrus aphaca. The sequence continues at coordinate 280,131,471 of OZ014523.1, forward strand.
GAGGTACAGAAACAGTGGGACGTCGGTTTCCTTGCTGTAACTAGCTACCCGCTGTGGGTTGCTAACATTGTACCTGTGCCTAAGAAGGATGGCAAGGTGCGGATGTGTGTGGATTACCAAGATCTGAACAGAGTCAGCCCGAAAGATGATTTCCCATTACCTCACATTGATGTATTGGTTGACAATACGGCTCAGTTCTCGGTATTCTCCTTCATGGATGGATTTTTAGGATATAATCAGATCAAGATGTCACCTGAAGACATGGAGAAGACAACTTTCATCACACCCTGGGGCACATTTTGTTATAAGGTGATGCCATTCGGACTGAAGAATGCTGGTGCCACTTATCAACGGGCTATGGTAACATTATTCCATGATATGATCCATAAAGAAATTGAATGTTATGTGGATGACATGATTGCCAAGTCCCTCACAGAAGAAGACCACCTGGTGAATCTGTTGAAGCTATTCAAGCGTCTAAGAAAGTACCAATTAAAGTTAAACCCCAACAAGTGCACATTCAGGGTGCGATCCGGTAAGCTGCTGGGATTTATTATGAGTGAAAAGGGAATTGAAGTTGACCCTGATAAAGTCAAAGCCATCCAAGAGATGCCTGCACCAAAGACTGAGAAAGAGGTTCGAGGGTTCCTAGGTAGGTTGAACTACATTTCGAGGTTCATATCTCACCTTACTGCAACCTGTGAACCTTTGTTCAAGTTGTTAAGAAAAGAACAAACGATCAGGTGGAACGAAGACTGTCAGAGGGCTTTTGACAAAATCAAGGAATACTTACAAGAGCCTCCGATCCTTATGCCTCCAGTCGAAGGAAGACCTCTAATCATGTACTTGACAGTATTAGAAGGGTCAATGGGGTGTGTGTTGGGCCAGCATGACGAGTCTGGTCGAAAAGAATATGCAATTTACTACCTAAGCAAAAAGTTTACCGACTGTGAACAACGTTATTCACTGCTCGAGAAAACTTGATGTGCTTTAGCGTGGGCTGCTCGCCGACTAAGGCAGTATATGTTGACCCACACCACTTTATTGATCTCCAAAATGGACCCAGTTAAGTACATTTTTGAGAAGCCAGTACTTACTGGACGGGTTGCAAGATGGAAAATGATCCTCACAGAATATGACATTCAATACACATCTCAAAAATCCATCAAGGACAGTGTATTGTCTGATTATCTAGCTGAGCAACCCATTGATGATTACCAGCCTATGAGATTTGACTTCCCTGATGAAGACATCATGTTCATAAGAGCAAAAGATCATGAAGAGCCTATTCACACTGAAGGGCCGGACCCGGAAGAAGAATGGACTATGATATTTGATGGGGCTGTTAATATGAATTGTCGTGGTGTTGGTGCAGTACTCATTACACCTAAGGGAGTTCACATGCCTTTCTCGGCAAAACTTACCTTTAACTGCACTAACAACGAAGCTGAATACGAAGCTTGTATTATGGGTCTTGAGGAAGCCATTGACCTCAGGATCAAGACTTTGACTGTATTTGGAGATTCAGCTCTGGTAATCAATCAAACCAACGGCAAATGGTATACTCACCAAGAGCATCTAATACCTTACCGGGATTATACAAGAAGGTTGCTTACATTCTTCACAACAGTCAAGCTTGAGTATATCCCTCGAGATGAAAAACAATTTGCAGATGCTCTGGCTACCATCTCATCCATGATCAAAGTTCAAGCTGCCAACTTTGTTCCTCGGATTTCAGTATCCAGGCTTGATAGACCAGCATATGTATTCTCAGCAGACCTTGCTAATGATGATAAGCCTTGGTTCTATGACATCAAATGCTTCTTGGAGGATCAAATATACCCACCTAGGGCATCATCCAATGATAAGAAGACACTCAGAAGGCTAGCTGGTAGTTTCTTCCTGAATGCTGATGGTTCCTTATACAAAAGAAACTTTGATATGGTACTTCTCAGGTGTGTTGATAAAGCAGAAGCAGACTTGCTGATGCACGAGGTGCACGAGGGATCTTTTGGTACCCATGCTGGAGGGCATGCTATGGCTAAAACGTTGCTAAGATCAGGCTACTACTGGATCACGATGGATGCAGACTGTTGTGCTTACGCCAGGAGGTGCCATAAATGACAAATTTATGCATATAAGGTGCATGTGCCTCCAAATCTTTTAAATGTAATGTCTTCACCTTGGCCCTTTGCCATGTGGGGCATTGACATGATAGGCAAGATTGAGCCGACTGCTTCAAATGGCCACAGATTCATCCTGGTAGCTATTGACTATTTTACCAAGTGGGTTGAAGCAGCTTTATATGCGAACGTCACCAGGCAAGTGGTAGCCCGATTCCTGAAGAGAGACATCATTTGTCGGTATGGAGTGCCCGAGCGAATCATTACTGATAATGGTTCCAACTTGAATAACAAAATAATGGCAGAACTGTGTCGGGACTTCAAGATCCAACACCATAATTATTCTCCTTATAGGCCAAAGATGAATGGCGCTGTAGAGGCAGCTAACAAGAATATCAAGAAGATTGTGCAAAAGATGGTGGTCACATACAAAGACTGGCATGAAATGCTACCATTTGCCTTGCATGGGTACCGCACGTCAATCAGAACATCCACTGGGGCAACACCGTATCAGCTTGTGTATGGTATGGAGCCAGTTTTACCTGTTGAAGTTGAATTACCCTCCTTACGGGTATTGATGGATGTTAAGCTGAACTAAGCAGAATGGGTCCGATCCCGATATGAACAACTGAGTCTGATTGAAGAAAAGAGATTAGCTGCAATCTGTCATGGGCAGTTATACCAGAAAAGAATGAAGAAAGCCTTCGATCAGAAAGTCAGGCTTCGGGAATACCAAGTAGGGGATCTTGTGCTGAAAAGACTCCTTCCTCCTCATACAGACCACATGGGCAAGTGGACTCCGAATTATGATGGTCCATTCATAGTAAAGAAAGTTTTCTCTGGTGGAACACTGATGCTCAGTACTATGGATGGTGAAGATTTCTTGTCCCCTGTGAATTCAGATACAGTTAAAAAATACTTCGCATAAAATGACCCGCTGGACATAGAAACAGAATGTTGGTCCAGGCAAAAATAGGGCATCCCGGCGAGTCAAAAACAGAATAAAAGACTCGGGCAAAAATAAGGGGAAAAATGTGTACACCCGTTGAGTTGAAAAGCCACATTGGACAGCTCAGGCAAAAATGGGTATCCCGGGGGATTGAAAACCCGAAAGGGCGATCCACGCAAAATTAGGGAATAAGCGAACAACTGCACTCTGAATTCGTCTGTATCACTCACAACATGGAAAACTTCGAAAGGTTAAAGCATCGGTCAGAATCAACCTTCTTCAGAAAGCAAGACGAGAAGAGCGTCAAGGTCATATGGGTCATAGCAAATGGAAGCTCACCAGAGCGTCATCAACATTGCCAGCCCTTTTTGTTTCTCAATTTGTAACAATCTCCTCATTTCAGGGGATTTGTTTCTTTGACTGTACTTGCCAATTCAGGGCACACAAATTAATAAAATCAGATCTTCAGTCACACTCTTGTCTCGTACATTTTATCTTTAGTTGCAAAAATGTTCGATGTCCTTAATATAATGGTTGCATAAATACAGATGCGTATTTTCTAAATTACATGCTTGCAGGAAATATATTTACTCCCGGGAGTGTCTGAACTCCTATGATGGAATCCAGTAAGGGATACCTCGGGATATTTGTACGTTCCTTTGTCATAACAGGATTGCAGGAATCCAAAGCGCAGCATGGGGCATGAAAGCTTCTCCCCGGCAGGTTGCCAAAAGCATTCTTCCCCAGCATCTTTTTCAAAGTAGCATCATGAGGGGCTCATATCCCCAGCTAAGTACATCATCCTCAACAGACTCCCCACAGAAATCTCTGGGAGGATCATTCAGTGATCATTCCTCCCCGACCAAGTGCAAAGACAGGGGACCACCTCCCCGCAGAGTTCCAGCCTCCGTCTAGAAGAGCAATGCCTGAGGATCTCACAACAAAGTGACGAAAGCTTCCGCAACCCCAGTTGGGCCACTCATCATCAAAGATAGGTCTATCAGTGACCTGTATCCCCAAGCAGTCACACATCTTAGCAGATCTACTAATGATCTTATCCCCAGCTGGGATATCACTACAAGCAAATCAGCCAGAGATCTTCGCAGCAACGGGATCCGTACCCCGGATCGGTATCTTTTGCATAATCATAGCATTCGCATCATATTTTTCCCCAAAGCGTAGCATTCCGTTTAAAATGGAGCATTACGGCAAAAATCAAACATATGGCATAATCACTAGCCATGTTTTGAATCAGTGAATATTGACATCCCATCAACAATATACAAGACACCTCTCAAAATTCCCGACAGAATGCCAACGCATTTTTCTTTGCATTTCCCAGATACAGATACATACCCCTTTTGACACTCGTCCGTGTCATCTTTCCCCAGAAAGTCGCCAGAACACTTTCCACAAACAGATACTTATACATTACAGATAATCCTCGACACTCGCCTGTGTCATATCCCAAGCAGAAAGCCAAAGCGTCCCCTTTGCACTCACAAAAACATATTAATACGCTCTCCTGACACTCGTCCGTGTCACCTATCCCTAGCACAGTTGCCTAAACCTTTGCTTATTATACTTTCCAGACACTCGTCTGTGTCATCCTATCCCCACAAGTCATCAAACACCTTTTACATTTATAAACTCATAACTTATACATTTTCTCTTTTGACACCCGTCCGTGTCACACTCTCCTCAGTAAGTTGAACACTCGCATGTGTCTCAATCATACTTTTTACTCATAACAGATACTCGTCAGTATCTCATGCACACCTATTTCCCCTCAGAGTCGACACTCGTCTGTGTTCTTTGTTAACTAGATGATACTCGTTCGTATCGCCATCCCCGAACATGCGTCAGCATTTGTTTCTACCGATACTCGTCTGTATCATGGTCCTAAGATGCTCGTCTGCATCTTTAATCTATACACAGAGTCAAAACACTTATACCTTTCTTTCATTGAATGTAGACACTCGCCTGTATCTATTATTCCCCAGAAGAGTTCCCAGCAAATTCTTGGCAAAATTTCCTTTCTACCTGACATTCGTCATATGTCATGATACTTTCGGCAACCGTACCTTGCCAGGTGATCGTCCTTCACCTTTTTGATGATCGTCCTTCATCATTTCCCCAACGGAGTCTCCATTATTGGAATCCTTTTCTATCCGACATTCGTCCTATATCGTGATATTTTTAGCAGCCGTCCCCTGCTAGGTGATCGTCCTTCACCCTTTTGATGATCGTCCTTCATCACTTTTATCCGATGGTCGTCCCCATCGTTGATCTTGTTATCTGATATTCGTCCTATGTCATGATAAACCCCGAGAGAAGCCGTACCCTGCTAGGTGATCGTCCTTCGCCTCTTGATTATCGTCCTTCATCATGCTTATCCGATGGTCACCCCCATCGTCGACTCTTTCTATCCGGCATTCGTCCTATGTCGTGATACTTTCGGCAGCCGTACCCTGCTAGGTGATCGTCCTTCACCTTAGATGACCGTCCCTCATATTTCTCCCTAAAAGAGCAGCCGTCCCCTGCTAGGTGATCGTCCTTCACCCCTGATGACCGTCCCTCATCATTTATTGCTTCGAACTTGATGGTCGTCCCCATCATTTGCTTTACCTTTAATCCCCAGAGAGTTTTGTTCCTTTACTTGATGGCCATCCCCATCATGATACCTCCATTTCCCCAGCATGTCGGCCGTCCCCGTCATTGCTTTATCCCCAGCAGTCGCCCACTGCTCGACGGTCGTCCTCCGTCGCGCGCACTTTATAATCATACTTTACTTCCTTTTACAATCTATATCCCTTTTCTTCTTCATTCAGTGAGTGCAAATTTTGGACTGTCTTTTATATTCAACCACAAGTTATCTTGTTTTCCTGATAAGTCGTCACTTACATCCTGCACAGCTAACTCGTGTTTGAATAGGGGCAGTTGTAAACACCCCAAATTTTCCCTCACTCATTTCACCATGGCTTGTGATCTTTTCATTAGCATAAGTTCAATCATATCATCTCATATTACTTTTTCCTCACTGCATGGTTTCAAAGTCATCTGCATCTAGGGTTTGTGATTTGAGCAATCCCTGAGCTATCTGAGCCACTCCAAAGGTCTTCAATCATCTCAAGAGGGTCCATGTATGTTCAAGCATCATATAATATCCTCCCAAGATCAAAGAAGTCAGAAAATCACAAGAACTGAGGAAGGTGTGGAAGCAGAGCCAAGCTTAACTTCAAAAATGACCTGAAATTAGGGTTTTGGTTTCAGAGGCCATAACTCCAAATTTTTTGGTCATTCTTGTTTCTATTGGTCATTATATGCTATAAGGATCATACATACCAATTTTCATGAAGAAATTCAATGGGGAAGGCATTTGATCCATAGATGACTTCTTGAACAAGTCAATGCAAAATCAGGGCATCTGAGGCCCCCAATCATCCAAACAAAGGGGCTTATCCATCATTTTGGGTGTATATGATCTTTATTTGATCTTAGGAGAGGTTATAAGTTCACAAAATTGAAGAATTTCAAGCCATTTGCAAAGTTGCCATTTTGGGAAAGTGACTTGTAATGTAAACTTGCCATTTTGGGAAAGTTTTTCAACCTCCTCTTTTTGATTCAAAAATGCTTCAAATGAAAAATTATTGGTCATGAAAGTTGTAGTTTGGATCATTCCCTTTTCAAAAAGTACAAGAACTTGTTCTAATTCATCATAGAACTCAAGTTATGGCCTTGCAAAGTTGGGAAAAATCACAAAATTTCACTTATGCATCAAAGAGGGGAGTTTGCAAAAACACTTGCCAAAGCATTTTGTGACCTCAATTTGACTTCTAAGCATTGTACAAACATCACACATGACCTATAATTCAGAATTGCACAAAGAAATCCCAAGTTTCATGCCTTTAACATCAAGATTTCCTAAAGGGGCCAAAACATCACATAATTGCAAAACACCCCATAACTTTCTTCTCTCTTGCTGAATTGCCTCAAGAATGGATTTGTGGACCTCCATGAAGTTAGCTGCGCATGGACATGCCCAAGGGCCAACTGTGTTCTTGCCCATACCTCAAGTACAAGTCATGTTGATATTTTTTCAACTTGCCCATACCAATTAACATAGGCCACCACCCACCCTCTGACCTATCCCAGCATGATATGTGTACCAAAAGCAAGCCATTCCATAACATAACACAAGCTGAAACCTCCAAGAACTCAGCAATCACAAAAACTTCCTCTTATGCAAAAGCCTTCGAAACTCATAGCTCAACCATCAAACCTCAAAAAAAATTCCACCATTCAACTCCATATCCATTGCTGATCATTTCCCACCCTTCATTTTACCCTAAAACACCCTGAATCAATAACACGATTTTGACATTGCTTGAACTGAATTTCTGCCAACTTCATTTAGAGACCATTTAAACTCCAACCAAGCATCACAAACTCTTCAGGAGGATCATTGGAGCTGATTTGAAGCAAAGAAGCAGACAGCCAGTGCCATTTTCGAAAGCTTCAGTTCAGGTATCACCAAGAACATTTTTTCCAGAAATGATTTCTTAAGTTCTTAGATTGTTCTTCATGCTTCACTGATCACACTGCACCTTTTGGTTTTGAAAATGATTCAGTTTTAAGCATGTATGAAGCTTTTGAAATTTCTGAGAAATTTTCCGTTTTACTTCGAATCTCTCTGTTCATGTGAAATAAATTCTGTTTGATGGCTGATTCTTGTTTAGAATGGGGTGAGGATCATTTCTGGAGAGTTTAAGGGCTTGGGGTTGCGTATTGAGAGAGATAGCATGAGGGGATAGCCGGAAAAGATGACCGGAACACTGTTTCGGTCACCTGAAAGTGATTAGGGTTCAGATTAGGGCTTAATTGTGTAATTAGCGTAGTTTGAATTCTGGCCCTTGGATAGCACGCGAAGTTAATTCCCTCCCTTTCCCATTTGAATCTGGGCCACTGGATCAGCATACTTCCATTAATTCACATTTTAATTTCATTTTAATTGCATTTCTTTGTACATTTTATTAAAAATAGCAAAACACTTTCAAAAAATTTTATCTTTTGCATTTCCCTTTCAAATATTTTTCTCATTCTGAAAATAATTTTTATTTTATTTTTTGCATAAATTTCGTATTTTTAAAATATTTTAATATTTATTTTAATTAATTAATAAGAATTAATTAATTAAAATACCATTTAAGTTTCTAAAAATCACCAAAAAATCATATTGCATCTTGATACATTTAGAGACATTATCAAACACTTCACACAAATTTCTTTCTGGTTCTGACCTATTTTGACATTTTTCTTTGGATTTAAGGTTCTAAAAAATCAATATTTTTGCCCTAACTTAGAAAAATCCTTTCTGCCTAACCATGAAGAGTTTGATGTTGGTTCTTTTTGCATTGCATTCCTCATGTCATGTAGTTTCTAGGATAAAATTGGTTTGCATTTATTCTTCATTTTCAATTTTTTTTGCATTTATCATTGAGAGGTACCTTAAAACCCTAGCAAATTTAGGAAAATCATAACTTTCATTAGGTTAAAAGTTAGGTCTTCCCCTTTGGGCAGTGAACTTATGTAGGGTTAGGGTTCCTTTGATCCTATTTTCAATTTTTTATCTTGTCATTTGCTTCTGATTTTGAATTTTGCATTGCATATTGTATGTAAACCCTAATTTTTGCCTTCATTTGCATTCATCCTTCATATGCTTGCATGCATGAACTTGCCATAACATTTTGTGCATCCACATGACATATAAGACATCTTAGGATATATTAGAATCATGTTTGATCATTGCATCATCCATTTGCCATGATTTTGCTTTCATTTCATGTCATACGCATTCATGTATTTCCATGATTCTTACATGTTTCATTTGCATCCTCCTTGCTTGTATAATCATCCACATCACATGACATGCTTTCATGCCATCCCATAGCATCATTTGAATCATGATTATGCTTCTAACTTTGGTTTTCATCCTTGCATTTCATCTCACTTTTATTTCATTTCATTTCTTGTTGCTAACTTTTCAGGTGGTAAGTGTGTGAGAAGTGAATTTGCCTTCACTTCTCTTAATCTCTTCTCATCTCTCTTATGCATTCATTGCTGCATTTTATTTGTGGATTAGAGTGAGCTTGCTCATTCATGCTCCCTCCTCTCTCTTTCTTCAAGCAACTTATCTTCTTAAGTGAAGTAAGTTGTCTTGCTTCTTCTGCTTTTCCTCCTTTCATCTGCTTCTTCCTTGGTGGCTTTTCTCTTGAAGATCTTTTGCAAGCCTCATAAACCCTAGGAACATCCAAGCATGATCAAAATTAGGGTTTGATTAGCCCCCCCCCCCATTTAGTTTTACCTTTGTGTCATATTTTGAGTCTTCTCTCCTCATCTCTTAATCAAGGACTAAACCCTTAAGGCTTTAAGGCTTTGTGATTAGGGTTATGCATGTATCCTTCTATTAGGATGGAGTGTATAACTTTAATTCTAAGTTTTAAACACTTAATATGTTTAAATCCTTTAATCAATCCATCTAATAATCACTAAGACATCAAGCTTGTAACTTGGGCCTTGCATTAGGGTTCTAATTCTTCCTTAATTGGTTAAGAAGGACTAACCCTAGTGTTAATGGACAAGTCCTCCTCAAGTTGTCTTACAAACCATAGAATTCACTTCTTAATCTTACCATTAACTAAAATCCATTTTAATAAAAGCTTTGTTTTGTCATGAGATTAATCCCTAATCATGGATTAAGTTGAGGAGCCTTCCTCAACTTAAATGTTCTCATCTATTATCCTTCTATTAGGATGGTGTAATGGGTCCATTAAATCCTTGATTATGGCTTAAACTCATTACTTAACACTAAACAAAAACTCCAAAAACATCTAAATAATCACAAGTAGGTTAAGGATCTTAATCCTACATCATGGTGATTAAGTGTGAGGTTCTTACCTCATACTTAAGGTATTCTCATTACCCCTAATCAAAGGGAGGATGTGATGAGTTTACTAACCCTTGGCTTAGGCTTAAGCTCATTTTCTTATGACAAACACAAAAAGCCATAAAAGATTGAAAATATCAAAAACAAATAATAATCGTCTCCTCCGGGATTCTTTTCTCATCATTTTCACTCACAAACGAGAACTTGCTTCTTCCGTCTAATGCAAGACAGATAGCACCTGAGCCAGACAGGTCATACACTTGAGCATAGACAAGCAGGCAGTTCATCAGTCAATTTACCTTTTTAGTCTCTTTGAGTCGAACTACGGTGTTCTGACTTCCTCATCGCACGAGAGGATACGTAGGCATAACTTAACAGTTATCGAACAAAAGTCTCTTTTGCTTCCCCTTCTTTCAGCATTCTCTTTTAAGCCTCATAGTGTTGAGCTTTGCACTCTTTCCTTACACTGACACTCCTCTTATACACTTCACATTTCTTTTACACTGACGCTTGCATTCTTTTCCAGCTTTTGTACACAAAATAGCACGACACTACCCCTTTTAAACACAATTCTTTTAAGCGTGGATCCCGTCGAGTACGACGGACAATCTGGGTGCTAATACCTTCTCGGGTTGTAACCAACCGCCTTTCTCAGTTTCTCTGGTTCGCAACCGTCTTATCCATATCTTTCTAGGTTTATGCAGCATTACCTTTCCTTCGGGATAAAAATGCCTAGCTGGCGACTCTTTTTCTTTTCAGTTCACCCTTGTGTGTTCTCTCTTCTCGCCGACCGTTCGCGTCTGTACCCCATTTTACCTAGCCTCATTATGGTGGGAGCGACACCTACCACACCTCTTAGGCCTGCCCCAACAACACAAACTTCTAAATTACCCATCCGACTCCTTTCAAATGCTCAACTTCAGGAGCAACACGTTCAAGGTTTGTGTTTCAATTGCGATGAAAAATTCATCACGGGTCATAAATGCTCAGCTGGGAAATTCCTGCTTTTACTAGTTGATGATGAGTAGTTTTCTTCCTATAACTCCATTGCCACTCTTAACGAAACTGTCTCAGAACCAGATCCAGAGGAGACATACTTTCCGCTATCTCCATAAGCTACATGTGGTCAAATTTCTTCTAAGACACTCAAGTTCAGTGGGTTTATTCTTGGTCTACTGGTAACTATTTTAATCAATACCGGGAGCACACATAATATTCTCCAACCTCGTATTGCCAGCCACCTTAAACTTCCCACAATGCCAGTTCCAAACTTTTCTGTCATGGTTGGAAACAGTTCTAAATTACAATGTTCTGGTCTATGCTCTAATATTCCAATTACACTCCAAAACACTTTGTTCACGATTCCTTTCCACCTAACTCCTATTGAGGGAGTTAATGTTGTCCTTGGTATGAAGTGGCTAAGAACCTTTGGTCCCCTTATGTCAGATTTCTCAATTCCTAAACTCTCATTCACTAACAATAAAAATGACATTACCATCACCGGTGATTCTAAACCCATGCCTTCACCTTCCACATACAACCATATTTTCCACCTCATCCACATTGATTCTTTTGCGTCCTACATTTATTACCTTACCAACCTACCACCCCAAACGACATTGATTCCGCCTCTACTATTCCAACTCCCCCACAACACTCACCATCCACCCTTCCACACCAAATTTAACCTATCCTAAAAACTTTTGAGGCAGTTTTTCAAAAACCGCAAGGCCTATCACCCACACGTCCCCATGACGACCAAATTCCCATTCTACCAAATATTGCACCTGTTAACGTAAAACCCTATCGTTATCAACATATTAAAAAAGATGTCATGACAACCATCATTAATGATATGCTATCAGAAGGTATCATTAAGCCCATCAATAGCCCTTATTCCTCTCCAGTTTTATTAGTTTGAAAAAATATGGTAGTTGGAGATTTTGTGTAGACTATCGTGCCCTAAACGTTGTTACAGTACGTGACCGATTTCCTATACCCACTATCAATGAGATCTTTGATGAATTTGGATCAGCAACTATTTTCTCTAAAATCGATCTTCAATCTAGATATCACTAAATACGAGTCAAACCAGAGGGTACACACAAAATTGTATTTAGAACTTTTGATGAACACTATGAGTTCTTAGTGATGCCTTTTGGCTTCACTAATGCTCCTAGTTTATTTCAATCAGCAATGAATGACTTATTTTGATCATTTCTCAGACGGTTTGTTTTAGTTTTTTTCGATGACATTTTGATTTATAGCTCTATCCTTGCGGAACATGCACATCATTTAACTTTGATTATAGAGTTGCTTTTATCTCATCAGTTTATGCCAATTTATCCAAATGTGTTTTTGTTGTGCCTACTGTTGATTATTTAGGTCATATTATTTCAAGTGATGGCGTAACCCCAGATCCCTCAAAGATTCAAACAATGATAGATTAGCCTCAGCCACGTTCACTTACGTCACTCAGGGTTTTTTAGGTCTCACTAGCATTTATCGATGCTTTGTACGTCATTACGCCACTCTCGCCACTCCCTTCACCGACTTGCTGCATTCTAATAAATTTACATGGAATCCTTCTACCGAAGCAGCTTGTACAAGATTAAAACAGAAAATGACTGAAACACCAATCTTGTGCCTTCTTGATTTCTCCAAGCCCTTTGTCCTTGAGACTGATGCATCCGCAATAGCAGTTGGTGTTGTGTTGTCCCAAGAAAGGCACCCTTTGGCTTTTTTCAGCAAAAAGCTTTGTAATCAGTTGTATGCTTCCTCCGTCTACGTGCGCGAAATGTACGTCATTACTGAATCTGTCAAAAAATGGTGTGAGTACTTAATAGGGAGACATTTTCACATCTACACATACAATAAAATTCTTAAGAATTTGCTAGTTCAAACTATTCAGACCCCTGAGCAACAAAAATGGGCCGCAAAACTACATGGATTTCAGTTCGATATTTTTTACAAACCTGAAAAGCATAACCAAGTCGCAGACGCTTTGAGTCACATTCGACAAGATGATGAAGCTATCCTAATGTCCATCTCTTAACCGATCCCTTTGTTGATTTCCCAATTAGCGTATAACTGCAAAACAACAAAGGAAGGCCAAGACCTTGTGGTCAAGGTCACCTCAGATTCAAATACACAAAGTTTCTTTTAGTTAAAGAATGATATCATGTACTATAAAGATAAAATATTCATACCTCCTGTAACAGATCTCCGCCAAGCCATCCTTCATGAATACCACTCCACCCCTGTTGCTGGACATTCAGGTCTTCAACCCACTTTAGCTCGTTTGTCTGCTTCCTTTCTGTAGCCCGGGATCTATAAGGATGTTAAAGTATTTGTCAAGCACTGCCAAACCTGTCAACACAACAAATATATACCAGAAAAAGAAGCAGGGGTTATTTCAACCATTAGAAATTCCTACACAGGTTTGGGACGAACTCTCTGTGGATTTTGTTACTCACTTACCTTCATCATTTGGCCATACAACTATCTGGGTCATCTGTGACCGAATGACCAAATATGTCCATCTTCTTGCTTTGCCAACACACTACATAGCCAGAGATCTTTCATATCGTTTCTTAATAGAGATTTGTAAACTACATGGCGTTTTTTGTTCCATTGGTTCAGACAGAGACCCACTTTTCATGAGCTCTTTTTGGAAGGAGTTGTTTTGCGTCCAAGGCATCACCTTGAAATTTAGCTCTGCCTATCACCTTGAAATAGATGGACAGATGGAGGTTATGAATAGATGTTTGGAAGCTTACTTAATATGTATCACAAGCGAAAACCCTCGTTAGTGGTACAAATACTTACATCTTGCGGAATATTGACATAACACAACATATAATTATTCCATTAAGATGTCGCCTTTTCAAGCCTTCTATGGAAGAGAACCACCATCCCTTCTGCAATATCAGCACAGCCTTACTTCAATTCTGGATCTAGACATCGACCTACAATAACGGCAAGAGCTTCTTAGCACCTTGAAACACAACTTAGAAAGAACAAGACAAAGGATGGTCGATCAAAGCAACAAAAAAGGATCAAATGTACCTTTTCAGCAAGAGATATAGTACTCCTTTGTTTTCAACCATATCAATAGGTCTCACCCAACCGTCGGAGTTTGCAGAAGCTGTCCAAATGTTATTTTGGACCCTTCAAAATATGTCTCTGAATTGTAGTTGTTGCTTATGACTTGGAGCTACCAACATCTTCAAAGATCCACTCGGTCGTCCACGTCTCGTAGTTGAAGGCATACTATGGTTCAGATCCTTCAACTTAGTTTCGACCCATTCCATCAACCTTAGAAGACTTGCATGCAAGAGCTCAAGATGAAAGTGTTTCGGAGATTTCAAAATTTTCAAATGGTTTAATAGGGGTGGATGAGTCTCAACTTTTAGAAAATGAGAAGAATTTTGAGAACCTTCAAAGTTTAGAAAAGGAAACTAATAATGTTGTGGTTTTAAAAAAAAGTGGAACTGAAAGTATAAACTCAAATAATGGATTTAACTCTCCACTTCACGCTATCCCAAGTTCCACTGTTCCAACGCATGCTTATGACAAGATTTAGAAGGATCTAATTCCCTTGCTCACATCCGCATCGTTGGATCACATTGGGATTTCCCATAAGTCAGCCACGCCTTATTGATAACTCGAATTCATATCGACTATTTAATGTGATTTCCGATTGTTTAATATGTTTATTTATCGGTTTTGGACGATATTACGCATGAATTGTGTTTGTTTTACATACATTTGATCAAATATGTCATTTGGAGGCAAAAGTTCAAAAGGGAGCGTTTTGAGCAAGAAACCATGGAAAAATAGAAGGAAAACAACAGGAAAATGCATTTCTACATTTTTACCTGTGAGACGCCTGTCTCACTCTCAAACGACCGTCTCAAGGGTCAGACGCCCAACTCAATTTCAAGTTGAGCATCTCATAGCCAAGGTGCTCGTCTCAGTAATCAAATGTTTGTGTCAAGTGAATTATGCAGAAACGTAAAATACGTAACAAATGAAACTAACGTCAAATTAAAAGAGCCATTGTGAGATTTTTTCGTTCAAGCCAGAGAAGTTTCCTCTACCCTAGTCTACTCAGTCTTTGCAACTCAGTCTCAAGCCCAATCGGAGTCCAAGCCTACTATTTTTCAACAAACCCTACCACACGTTTTATAAATAGAGCTCTCTGCCATTTGCAGTAAGAGTTTCGTTTTGACGTCCAATTGTTGACATTTTTATTCCGTCGAAGTTCACTTTTATATTCAGTATTTCATTTGTTTTTATTTTCCTTTACCAAACCTTAGTGATAGTTCCCACCATTAGGAAACTATCACCATTTTTATTATTTCCAGACACCAAATTATTGTTTTCATTTCAAGTTTCGAAGTTTGGTTGATAAAGAACATTGCAACCAGGTTTTTGATTTTTATTTACTTATTACCGCAGTTATTTATATCATGTATTTTTCCTCCTTCTACCTTTCTTTATTTAATATGTCTAGCTAAACCGTTAATCGGTATGTAATTGTGTAAACCAGAACGAATTCGATAGAATTAGGCTAAAACCTTAAATTAAGTTATAATCTGGTTTCAATTTCTTATTTTAATTAACTTTCCTTACGAGAGTAAGAGAGTACAAAATATTAGGATTAAGACCCCGGGAGTGTGAGATTCTAATCAGATAGCTGAAATCGAGCATTAGTTTTAAACACAGTGGAAGCGCTTTAAAACCAATTAGAACCTTTAGGTTTCCAAAAAGTATTTCTAACTTGAATTGACACAGCGAGTGCACTCAATTGAACTTAGGAGTATAATAATAGGCAAGACCACGAGAGTGTGAGTCCACGATTTTTAAATCGGGAGTTTCTTCAGAAAGATAACTTAATAAACCTTAACAAGCCGACCCTCTATTGAATTCGCGAAGGCGAAATCAATTATGTACCGATAATTTATATCATTAATTTAATTTACTTAATTCTTAACCTTTTAAAATCAAAAGCATCGCTCGCCTTAGCTTAACATAGCAACACCCGACATCACTAGGTTAATTATCGAGTCTATGTGGGATCAATATCTTTTATTACTACGTGATAGACTGTGCACTTGCATTTAGTAACCGTTAGACTCAGAAAGTCGTAACCAAGTTTTTGGCGTCGTCGCCGGTGACTTAGATTTAGTAAATAGTGGATTAAGTTGTTTCTCCGTCTAGGCTAAGGCAACAAATTTACCTTTCCTTTGTCGATTTTATGCCAAGTACACGCTCCCGAGGCAAAAATTATAACCCCAGATCGACGAAGTAGAACGTTTCTTAAGTTCGAGTGCCGAACCGAACCCAACGAAACCTTTTTTCCTGAAATTACTATAACAAAACCAGTTGAAGAACCAATCATGGCCAAAGAAAACAGAGGACCACCATGTTCACTCAAGTCATATGCGAATCCAAGCCAATAAGAACCGCACAACAGTATTTCCGCACCAGCCATACCCCGACACGATTTTGAAATCAAACCTTCACTGCTGCAAGTTGTACAACAGAACTGGTTTTCTGTAAATCCGACGGAAGATCCAAATGAACACCTGACGAAGTTCGTACAATACACAGATATTGTGAATGCAAATGGGGTAACCCAAGACGTAATCAGACTAAGACTCTTTCCGTTCTCTTTAAGAGATAGAGCTTGGACTTGGTTACAATCGTTACCAGCCAACTCCGTCATTACATGGACAGAACAAAAGAAATTTTTCTTATCTCGTTATTTTCCGCCAAGCAAGACAGCTATGCTGAGAGCTCAAATTAACGGATTTCGACAAAAATATGCCGAATCACTTTACGAAGCGTGGGAAAGATACAAGGACCTGTTAAGATTATGTCCACACCATGGGTTTGAAAATTGGGTAACCATCATAACTTTCTATAATGGACTTTTATACAACACTAGGAAGACGATAGACGTTGCCGTGGGCGGCGCTCTTATGGATAAACATTACGAAGAAGCCTATAACCTCATTGAGAACATGGCTCAGAACCATTGCCAATGGGGAGGAGGATAAACACCTATAGAGAAGAACCATACTAAGGGAGGAATGTATGAAGTGAATAGTTTCGATCACGTAAATGCCAAGATGGATGCCATAGTTCAGAAAATCGATAACTTGACCAAAACACCACCAGCCACCGTGGATGTCGTAACTCTAAATTGCGAAATTTGTGGAATCCCGGGACAC
This sequence comes from Lathyrus aphaca, assembly GCA_963966055.1. NCBI lineage: Eukaryota > Viridiplantae > Streptophyta > Magnoliopsida > Fabales > Fabaceae > Lathyrus > Lathyrus aphaca. The sequence goes on from OZ014523.1 coordinate 280,148,730, forward strand.
ACATCGCCTGATTGTCAACTTCTTTCCGGATTAACTACAGATCAGGTGAACTATGCTCAAGGAAACTCGTATTCTAATACTTACAACCCATGATGGAAGAAACACCCCAATTTCTCTTACAAGAATAACAATACCTTGTATGCGCCAAATCAAGCACCAACTGCACCACCGGGATATCAGAAAGTTGTTGCACCCAATCCAAATGTTCCTAGAAAATCAAACCTCGAACTGATGATGGAAAACTTCATTGCTACCCAAGCTCCAACGAACAAGGATTTCCGAAATCAGAACATCCATACTAGTGAACATATAGAGCAATTGGTGACAAAGCCTGATGCTTTAGCTACTCATAATAAGATGTTAGAAACCCAAATTTCTCAAGTAGCCCAACAACAGGCATCATCTGCTGCTCCAGCTGGAACTTTTCCTGGACAACCGCAACCAAATTGTAAGGGTCATGCAAATGCAGTTATACTAAGAAGTGGAAAAGAGTTGGACGGACCTACCGATCCTAGAACCGAAAACCCAACCATGTATCAACAACCTGAGAAATCAAATGAGAAAAATGATAAACCACAGGAAAAGGAAACCAATGAACAAGAGGCTGAGGAAAAGGAAAAACCTTATGTACCTCCGCCACCATATAAACCACCAATTTTGTACCTCCAACGGTTAACAAATTCTAAAACAATGGGAAAATTCAAGAAATTCGTAGAGCTTCTAAAACAATTAAACATTACCATACCCTTTACAGAAGCTATTACTCAGATGCCTTTATATGCTAAATTTCTGAAGGAGATCTTATCCAACAAGAAGAAAATCGAAGAAAATGAAACATTTATACTTACTACTTAATGTAGTGCTACTATTCAAAATAATATGCGACCTAGGAGCCAGTATAAGCGTCATACCGTTATCTATTTGCAAGAAACTCGATATGGGACAACTTAGATCGACCAAGATGTCAATTCAACTAGCCAATCGCTCAGTCAAATTTACGGTGGGTATTTTAGAGAACATTCTGGTACGAATAGGCCAGTTCAACATCCCAACTGATTTCATAATCATGGACATCAAAGAAGATTCTATGACCCTTATCATACTAGGAAGACCATTCTTAGCCACAGCCGGAGCAATTATAGATGTAAAGAAAGGCAGACTGTCATTCGAAGTAGGAGAAGAAAAAGTCGAATTTATTCTAACCCAATTTCTCCAAGCTCCAACCATAGATGATACATGTTATTTCATTGACGTCATTGACGAATGCAGAGGAGAAATGGAAAAAGAAGAGATTACCTATTCTGACATAATGAAGATCCAATCTCCTTTAATATTCAAAGAAGTTAATTGGAAAGAACCTTATCAAGACGAAAGTTGATCACTCGAATTTGTATCGATTATTTAGTATAATTTCCAATCATTTATGTTATTAATTTATTTATTTCAAACAATATTACGCGAGTTTTGTGTTTGTTTTGCAGATATTTAATTAAACTTGACTTTTGGAGGCAAAACTATAAAAGGAAGCTTATTGGACAAGAAACGTGGAAAAACAAAAGGAAAAGAGCAAGAAAAATGCATTTCTGCATAATCACTGTCAGACGACCGTCTCATAAGTGAGACGCCCGTCTGGGCTTCAAGACGATCGTCTCAATTGTCAAACGCTCGTCATAAGCTCAAGACAAAAAACCTAATTACAAAAAAAAGTCAAAGCAGAAAGAGTCGTTCTGCATTTTCTTCTATTTCAAAAAAGAAATTATCTCCACCCTAATCAACCTCAGTTCAATTTCATCAGTCAAGGCCCAAGCTAAATCCATTCCTATAATTTCTCAACAAACCAAAGTCTAGAGGCTATAAATAGCATCCCCTGCTAATTGAATCGATCATCTCTTTTTCACCCGTCTCTTGCACCATTTTTCCTTCTTTAGTTTTGAAGTTTCTTTATTTTATGTAACAATAATAGTTCTCCACATCGGAGGACTATTACGAATATTAGTTTTAGGATTTTGTTTCATTCCGTATTTTATTTTTACGATTCACATTCAAGAATTTAAGAGTTCAAATTATGATTTCAAGCATCAATTAATTTCAGGTTTATTTATTGGAAAATATCCACACCAAAGCACCTTTGTCTAAACTCTTGCATAAAAAGAGAAAACTAGAGGACCTTGAAACTATGGAAATTATTAATCTTAAGCGGGTAAGGTTAACTTTTGAGGTGTTGGATGAAATAACTAAGCCCAAACTTGAAAAGCTAATACTTAGCATAGATCCAGAACCACCACCACAACTTCAAAAGAGTAAACCACTCCACAGAAGGAAGAAAAGAAAAGGTTAGAGATATGTGAGATGGCTTGATAAATGGCCATGGAAACTGAAGCATTAACACTCCTAACCGTCGAGCTATCGACGTTAAACAAAACACTGTGTGGGTGGCAACCCATCAGCTTTTATTTTAATGTTTTTCTTTTATTGCTTTTATCTGCATAAAATAAAGAAATGTATAGCTTATCACATTTCAGCTACATTTAAGCTAAAGACCTCTAAATGATAATCCCTTAAGAAGAGTTGGTGCCCATGGATATTCCTACGAATGTCGCTGCTGGTGGTGACACCAATGATGAGTATAATAGGAGATGGCATGTCTCTCCCGTTTATAACTCATATCATCCTCTTTGTCTTTCTGCACTGTCTAGTTCCATCCACACACACCACACTGTATGTCTAACAAATTTTGTAGGTGCTTCCTTTGGAAACAGGAAGTATGAAGAGCAGCTTCCTGAAAAGTGAAGTTCTCGCAAATCCAAAAATCTCGTAGTATAAGACGCCGAAGCAGAAATTGTCAGCTAAGGCAGGGACAACTAGGGAAGAGTCAGAGTGAATTTGGCCGTGGTGGCACGAAATGGCATCCATACAAGTTCTATTTTTCATTTTCCATCTTTTATGAAAATATTGAGGACAATGTTTGGTTTAAGTGTGGGGGAGGAACGTTACCACTTTTATTTAATCGTTTCTAGTTAGATTTAATATTTTCCAGCATGATTTTATTTTCACGTTTATCGATTTCCCATCCCCCTTGAGCCTCACCAAATATTTTTAAGAAAAAGTGTTTCTTTTGAAAATCTTAGGTTACACACGCAATTGAGGTTAGATTGTGAGACTTGGGAAAATTCCGCAAGATCGGTATCGTCTTAACACCGTGAGCCTCCCAATTATGGAAATTGATTTGAGTACTTATTATGCCATAGCCTTAAGTTCTCACCCTTTTAGTAGTCCCTTATTAGTTTATATTAGCAGTCAGCACCATCCTAAGCACACACTAAGTAGGAAGCCGATGCAAATAAGTGTATGATCTCAAAGTTAAAAGAATAAATTAAGAGAAAAATAAATGAATGAAAATAAATGTTCCTTCTAAGTTAGGTGGTACTTACCCGATCATTTAGCCCAACGGTGTAAAATTATTTATTTTATTGATATTGCAAAAGAAAAAAAATAAAATGATGAAAACGAGATCATAGACACTAACAGGCTATCATACCATGAGTATGAAAGGATAACGGGCTTAATGTGATTGTGCCAGAATGAAAAGGGACGAAAGAAGGATGAGTGAGTTAGACTTAGGTATAATGACTTTATTCAAATTGGTTTGTATAGGAGGTAGGTTGATAACTGTAAAAGCGGAATTGTGTTGTTACGATATCCTTAGTGTGTAAGCAAGTACCTCTCAATACAAACTTAGCCGAAATAGAGTTGGTAGCCTAGGACGAGTATTTTGTTGAACTAGTTTTTTTATGAGCCATAGTTTGCTTGAGGACAAGCAAAGGTTTAAGTGTGGGAGAGTTTGATCACTCGAATTTTTATCAATTATTTAGTATAATTTTCGATCATTTATGTTATTAATTTATTCATTTCAAACGATATTACGCGAGTTTTGTGTTTGTTTTGCAGCTATTTAATTAAACTTGACTTTTGGAGGCAAAAATATAAAAGGAAGCTTATTGGACAAGAAACGTGGAAAACAGAAGGAAAAGAGCAAGAAAAATTCATTTCTGCATAATCATTGTCAGACAACCGTCTCATAAGTGAGACGCCCGTCTGGGCTTCAAGATGATCGTCTCAATTGTCAAATGCTCATCACAAGCTCAAGACCAAAATCCTAATTACGAAACAAAAGTCAAAGTAGAAAGAGTCGTTATGCATTTTCTTCTCATTCAACAGAGAAATTATCTCCACCCTAATCAACCTCATTCCAATTTCATCAGTCAAGGCCCAAGCTAAATCCATTCCTATAATTTCTCAACAAACAAAAGTCTAAAGGCTATAAATAGCAGCCCCTGCTACTTGAATTGATCATCTCTTTTTCACCCGTCTCTTGCACCATTTTTCCTTCTTTAGTTTTTAAGTCTCTTTATTTTATGTAACAATAATAGTTCTCCACATCGGAGGACTATTACGAATATTAGTTTTAGGATTTTGTTTCTTTCCGTATTTTATTTTTCTGATTCGCATTCAAGAATTCAAGAGTTCAAATTATGATTTTGAAGCATCTATTAATTCCAGGTTTATTTATTGTTATTTATCTGTATCGCCTTCTTATTTAAATTTTCGAATTATGTTATCATCTTTAATTTATTATCGTAATTGCATATTTATTTTCTTGTCCATGTCTAGCTAAATAGTTTTGAGTCTGGCGTATGAGGACAGTCATTACCGACAGGACTCGGTAGAAAATAATAGGTGCGAACTTATGATTAAAATTTTGTTTTGGTTTTAATTTCCAAGTTTAATTAAAATAGCTTTGTCATGAGAGGAGAGGTTATTTAACACGGTTTTGTCACGAGAGTGAGAAATTAATTAAGGTTAGGACTGGCACAACGAGAGCATGGTGATCGAACAAGATAGTGTAAATTAGGCAACAAATCTAAATACAACGGGAGCGCTTTAGATACATTTAGATAATATTAGCTTTCAAAATATCTTTCTTAATTATCGGGCGAGCGAGAGCAAAATCTTGGGATTAGGAAGTATGGCTTTATTTAATACCGTGAGAGCGTGAGGCAAAGTTTTTAAGTCCATTTATTCTACGGAACTAAGTTATAATATAATTTGTAAGCGAATTATACTAAGTCCTTTAGGAACGCGGAATCCATATTTCGGTCTCTTTTTATTATCTAATTAGTTTTATTTTAAGTTCTAGTTTTAGTTTTGTATTAATCAAACATCATTCGCCTTAGCTTTAAAAAGTAACGATAGAGTACAGTAGGTTGACATTGGTCTCTGTGGGATCGATATCTTTTATTACTATGTGATAGACTGTGCCCCTGCAGTTAGTAACTGGTATACTTAGAAAGTCGCGATCAAAAGCCTAAATGAATGCTTAGCTCTTCCACATAACCATATGCCATGCCCAAAGAAACCTGATCTTGAACTCAAAACATTTCCTAACAATCTTAGATACAAATTTTTCGATTCGGAACTTAAAAGACCAGTTATAGTAAACGCAGACTTATGACAGCTCGAAACAGAAGAAAAAAATTAGACGTCCTAAGAAAGTACTCAACCGCGTTAGATTATAACATATCTGATCTAAAAGGAATAAGCCCTTTGATATGTATGCATCGCGTTATGCTAGAGGGAGATTGTAAAACCTCTAGAGAGCCCTAGAGAAGGATTAATCTGATTCTAAGTATTGTAGTCAAGGATGAAGTAAGGAAGTTGTTAGACATAGGGATTATATATCCAATATCCAACAGTCAGTGGGTCATCCCTATGCATTTCGTACCAAAGAAGGGAGGCATTACAGTTACTAAGAACGCCAAAGGCGAGTCTATAACACAAAGAGTAGTAACTGGGAGTAGAATGTGTATCGATTACCATAAACTAAACAAAGCTAACCGGAAAGATCATTTTCCTTTGCCATTCATCGATCAAATTTTAGAAAGATTAGTCAAACATTCTTATTTTTGCTACCTGGATGGTTACTCGGTATTTTTCCAAATACCTATTCACCCTGATGACCAAGAAAAGTCAACATTCACTTGTCCCTATGGAACATTGGCTTATTGACGTATGTCGTTTGGTTTATGTAACGCCCCAGCGACATTTCAAAGATGTATGATGGTGATCTTGTATGATTTCATAGATGACGTCATGGAAGTGTTTATGGACGATTTTTCCGTATGCAGACAAAGTTTTGAAGGATGTTTATCTAACCTAGAAATGGTACTCGAAAGATGCGTAAAAGTAAACCTTATACTAAATTGGGAAAAGTGCCACTTTGTGGTCAGACAAGGAATTGTTTTGGGACATGTGATATCCAACAGAGGCATCAAGGTAGATAAAGTAGAGATAGAAGTGATAAGAGACCTTCAACCGCCTAAAACCGTGAAAGATATAAAAAGTTTCCTAGGACACACTGGTTTTTACCGACGATTCATTAAGGACTTCTCTAAAATCACTAAGTCGTTGACAAGTTTATAAATGAAAGACGCTGAGTTTATCTTTGACGAAGACTATTTAAAAGCTGTTGAAACACTCAAAACAACTCTTATCACTGCACCCATCATGCAACCACCGGATTGGACGCTACCGTTCCAGATTATGTGCAATGCAAGTGATTATGCTGTAGGTGCAATCTTAGGCCAAAGAAAAGATAAGAAACTCCACACAATATATTACACAAGTATAACATTAGACTTTGCTCATATGAATTACGCCACAACAGAAAAAGAACTCTTAGCCGTAGTATTCACGCTTGATAAATTTTGTTCTTACCTTGTAGGAACCAAAATCGTCATTTATACCGATCACGCAGCCATCAGATGCCTTCTAAGTAAAAAGGATGAAAAACCCCTAAGATGGATCTTATTACTACAAGAGTTTGACTTAGAAATCAAGGATAAGAAAGGAACTGACAACGTAGTAGCAAACCACTTATCACGTATGGAAGGAATTAAACCTGACCCAATTCCAATAAACGATGATTTCCCTGATGAACGTCTTATAGCCAAATTAGAACAAGAGATATCTTCTCTATATGAATAGAACAAAGAAGAAACAATGGAAGAAGTTTATGCGCAAACCACTTTGCCATGGTATGCTGACATAGTCAACTATTTTTAGATGTCGAAGTACTTCCACCAGATCTCACTTATCAGCAAAAGAAGAAATTCTTCCATGATTTAAAACAGTATTACTGGGATGAACCATTGATTTTCAAGCGAGGATCTGATAGTATTTACCGTCGATGCGTCCTAGATGAAGAAATAGAAAACATAATTTCCCATTGTCAATCTACTCCTTACGGTGGAAATGCAAGTACTTCTAAGACTTGTGCGAAGATCCTTCAATCAAGCCTATTTTGTCCCACTCTTTGGAAAGATGTTCACCTTGCCATTCTAAATTGCGACCGATGCCAACACACTGGTAACATCTCTAGGCATAATGAGATGCCCCAAAAAGGCATTCTTGAAGTAGAAGTTTTTGATGTTTGGGGATTGATTTTATGGGACCATTCCCATCTTCTTTTGGAAATAAATTCATACTCATAGCTGTTGATTATGATTCAAAATGGATAGAAGCCATAGCTTCCCCAACAAATGACGCTCGAGTAGTCATAAAGTTTTTTGAGAAAATTATCTTACCAAGATTCGGTGTACCAAGACTCGTCATAAGTGAAGGAGGCTCTCATTTCATATCTAGAATATTTGATAAACTTTTATTAAAATATGGAGTAAGACACCGAATAGCTACACCTTACCATCCACAAACTAGTGGACAAGTAGAAGTTTCAAATAGAGAAATAAAACAAATTCTAGAAAAAACTGTAGCTACATCAAGGAAAGATTGGTCTATCAAATTACCTGGAGCTTTATGGGCCTATAGAACAGCTTTTAAGACACCCATCGAAACCACACCATTCAAATTAGTCTATGGAAAATCTTGCCACTTGCCGGTAGAATTAGAGCATAAAGCCTATTGGGCGATTAAAACCCTTAACTTTAACTACAATAACGCAGGTGAGAAACGTATTCTAGACTTACATGAATTGGAAGAACTAAGACTAGATGCTTACGAGAATGCCCGCATTTATAAGGAAAGAACCAAGAAATGGCATGACAAGCGAATTTCTAGGAAAGAATTCAGTGTGGGAGATGTCGTTCTGTTATTCAATTCTAGACTTAGGATGTTTCCAGGAAAACTACGATCTAGATGGTCCGGTCCTTTTGAAATAACTAAAGTTTTAAGTAGTGGTGCTGTTGAAATTAAGGGTAGGTCTAGTGCACCATTTATAGTAAATGGAAAACGCCTTAAACATTACAATTGCATAGAGGACAAAGAATATTCAATGGGTTTGAAATTGTCAGAATTTCCATCGAAAACCTTAGATTAGTTTCCCTTAAGTTGTGTCGAGCCCCGACATTAAATGAAGCGCTTAGTGGAAGACAACCCACGTTTTATTTATTTATTTTTTTACTTTAAATTCGCATTTTAATTAGTTTTCAAAATTTTGATTTTTCGATGTTTTAAATTCACTTATTTGTTGTATGATTTGTTTTATTGTGTGATTCCAGGATTTTAAATTTTTATACCTTCTACTCATATTTCTCTGTTTTTCACTGACTCTAATCATGACTTTCAAGCTGATTGTGGAATTTAGAGATGGAGTCCAGAGGCGCCATTATGAAGCTTTAACCCTACGACCTATGGCCTTGACCAAATTTGCCCATGGACCTACCATGAAAGCTTTAGGCATAGATGCTAGCATCGATTACCTGTTTAGCCATCTAGGTTGGCACGGATTTGCACTTAGGAAACATAGAACCTACTATGACCTAAATTTAGAATTTTTGAGTTCATTGGTTTACAACCCTAACTACGGAAAAGGCTTAACCAAAGGAAAAATAACATTTAGACTATTTGGATACCCCTGTGAGTTTAAGATCCATGAGATGGCTAACCTTTTAGATTTCCCAGATGGCCCTACTGTTTTTTCAGAAGCACAGAAAAATTTGTTTACATATGGTGAGTTAGATAATTTTTGGAGTAGAATCTCAAGACGACCTAATCATGACCAATACCCTAGGTTGTCCACCGAGATCCATAACCCAGCTATCAGGTATTTACATATGATCCTAGCTTACACACTATTCGGAAAAGCTGAAAGTTATAACACCGTTTCAAGAGATGAATTTTTTATCTTGTATTGTGCTTTCACCTCTAGAGAGGTTAATGCAGTCACCTTTATGTTTTCCAACTTTTGAAAAATTATTCAGAGTCATCACCGTCAAATTATGATAGGTGGATTAGTCACTAAGATTTCTGAAGCAATGAGATTTAGACCCCGTCTTGCTAAGATTACCCCACTTGGAGAGTTTAGGCCTATGAATATCACCTTCTATTTTGAGAGATCAATGTTGTATGATCGCGGAACTTACTATTTCACGCTCCTAATCAATGGTGTAGTTGTGCCACATTTAGTATTACCTGACCATGAGCGCACAAGTGTGCATAAGAAGGGAAACTGGCTATTTGATTTGGATTAACCAATTTATGAACCAGGTGATGCTTGGTCTGAAGCTGATATAGATCCTAGGAATCCTTCAAACTAATATGATTCGGAGGATATGATTGAAGAAGAAGTGAAACCTAAATTGGAAGAAGAACTTAAACATGCTAAGACACCTACACCAATTCCAACAAACCCCAAACTTACTTTAGAAAGTCTACAAATGGAGATTCAAACCATGCAGTACGACATCTACGACTTGCATATCGATATTATCACTCTAAGAGATATGGTAATGGATCAGTTTGAGTATTTAAGTGATGCGGTAGATTCAATCAACAAAAATCATGGTTGAATTTCAACCACACTTTAATCAGAATTTTTCTTGAAATTTTTATTAAATTTCATAATTTTAAGTTTAGCCAATTTTTTATTTTTTGTCATTTTTTTATTTTCAGCTGTTTTTGAGTTGAGACTCTTGCAGTTTTAGGTTGATTCTAAGTTTTAATAAACTACTTTGGTTTTATTCTTGATCTGTGAATTCTTCGAATTTTGATTGCTACTGAAGTTAAGAAATGTTTAATTAATTATTGGAGTCTCATGTGTTATGTGTGTTGCACCCCAAAATTTTCCCTCCACAAGACAAGACATTGTGTCCCAAGAGGTTCATAAGGTTCTCAAGGTTCACAATACATCTCATGAGGTTCACAAGGTTCACAAGATTCACAATTAGTCAGAAAGTTTGACAATTCCCTCAGACAATGCATCCTCCTAAGCAAGGCATCCTAAACTAGGGTGTTGACTTTCATCAGGCTAAATGGACTTCCAAGGCTTCAAGTGAGCTTCATAGCATTCTATATGTGTTCAAGAATCCCCATGTCAAGTTTCAAGACTTTCCCAAAAGATTTGCTCAGTCAGATGATCAAATAGGTTAAAATCAGTCAAAGCAGTTAAAAAGTCAAACTAAGGTCAACTGTGGTCAAACCAAAGTCAAACTTCATGATTTTTTGCCAACATCAAGTATATGAGGTAAAATTCATCATTTGATCAAGGGTTGATCATGATTCATCAAGGAGATTTCAGATCATCAAGAATCAGGAGTTTCTAAATTAGGGTTTTCACAGGAAAAGTCAACTGAACTTTGACCAGCCATAACTTTCACATGCTTCATCAAAAATTTTCCATCCAAAGCTCATTTTGAAGGAAATTGAATTCTCTACAACTTTGTGTCTCACAAGCCAAGCCCAAAAATGCTTCATTTGGAAGGTATGAGCTAAGACATTATAGGTCCTTTTAAAAGTCAACAAAAAGTCAACAACTTCCAAAGAGCATAACTTGAGAATGGTAAAAGATATGGACATGAGACCAAAGAGGTTGGTTAGAGGACTCTTTAAGATTTCCAAAATTTCCAAGAACACCTTCATATCATTAAAGTTGAAGGATTTGTGCCCTTGCAAAGTTAGGAAATTTTTGAGAGGTTTATGAAGCAAAGGGGGTCTTAAAACCATAATTCACCAAATGGGCTTGCTTTTTTATGATCCAAATACTTCCATGACATCATGCACGAAATAAAATTCATTTATTCATAATTTTATTCATTTTATTTTTATTTATTATGATTTTTTATGTTAAAAATCATTTTAAATTAAAATAAAATATAAAATAATGGATATTTGATTTGATTTGGTTTCTAGAAAGTCTTAAAACATATTTAGACTTGATTGATACAAAAATAATGAGGATCATACCAAAATAGCAAGGCTAGATCAAGGATATTCAAGTTTTAAGATCAAATATTTTTCAATCTCTCAAAGATCAAATATCCACAAATTTGTTAAACTCTTGACCTAGTTTCATTCACCCATATATAAACAACATGAAGACAAGCACTATTCACGAATTGACAACCTCCTACACCATATTCAAAACTTCAAATTTCATTCAAAAACTCAAATTCGGTTTTGCTATTACAAGGCATTTAAAGGTATTTTAAGAACATAGGAAGGATCCTTGGACATCACTGAATCGATACCAACCTTCAAAAGCACCTGAAACTTGCTCATATGCCATAACCGAATGCATCTTCATACTCATATAACTTGTTTTCGATTTTATATCTTTAAGCATTATAAATTGAAACTAACCATTGATTTGTGTTTATTATGAAGTTTTGAAGCTTTCTGGATGATTTGATTGGAGTTTCATGGACTGAATCGAAATACACCATTGTTAGGGTTTTCGACCACTTTTAGGGTTTAATGATTTAGCCATTATAAATTATTTCTAAAGACATAAAATGATTGCAAATGACATTAGGAATTCAATGGTGTTATTAATTTTGTGAAATTTTACTGTTTGTGTGAAGTTTGAGAATTCGCAGGTTTTGAAATCGCAGGAAAGTTCGTAGTAGAATTCGCAGCAAAATACGCAGGTTCAGAGGTAGAAGAAGACCATCAGCGCGCGAAAATATAATTTGAAAACTGGGCTTATTTTATTATGAATTTGTTTGTGTTATACTTCACAAACGAGCGCGTAGCTCAGATGGTTTTGGTGTGTGTATGTGCTAGTGAAAGGCTTGGCTTCAAAACCAGCCAAATGATTTTTTTTTGCTTTGATTTATTTGTTTTTCCAGGATAACAACAAAACAACTTGGAGTGGGTTGCTATCACAGGCGCGCAAGTGGCCCAGCTGGTTTTGAGAGGTCTTCATCCAGGTAAAGGACCTGGGTTCAAATCCCAGGTCCTGTTTTTTTTTATTATATTGTCCATTTATTTTTTTATTTACATTTGTTTTCTTATTCTTTTAACTTTTATTCAATTTAAATAATTTCTGAAATAAATAATTAACATTTTCTTAAAAACTCATATTTTTAAAAAAAAATATAATAATTTATTTTCTCAAACTCTTTTTTTTTATATTTATATTTATTAATATGTATATTTATATATTTTGTATATAACTTCATTAATTATATTTAGGTTAATTTCTAACCCTAATATTTTTCATAATTAAAACCCTAATTTTCTCTAACCCTAATCCTAACCCTAGTTCTTATTTTATTTAAATTTTCTAATGTATATAATTAACTAATTAATCATGCTTTATTTTTGTAAATAAATTAGTATATCTTTATTATCTTATTTTCATCTCAAAATTCTTTAAAATTGTTTATTTAAATCTAAAAATACTTAATTGATTATATATATATATATATATATATATATATATATATATATATATATATATATATATTGTATATTATTACTAACCTTTCTTCTTATAATTATTTTATCGCTAACCATTTATTTAATTGCTTATTTTATTATATAATTATTATTTAATTTGTTTTTATTATTATGTAACTGTAAAAGCATTGTAATAGTCGTAGTATTTTATTGTTTATTTATAAATATATTGCTTTGGTTAGTAATTATAGGGAGTGATAACATATTTGCTTTAAAATTAATTTAGATCACTAATTATAAAGATAAATATATGAATTTATACACGCACACACGTAAGTCGATCTTTGATCGCCATCTCACTTCCTTAAGGGTTATCCCTCATGCTGCCTAAATCAAAAGGTCAAGTAAGGTGTCTAAAAGCAAAGTCCCTTCTCATAAACAAATCATCAAGTCCCTTTACGATTATAAGATCAAGTCCCTTCGAGGTTGCCTTCGTAAATGATCTTGTCCCTTTCGAATAAAAGATGATAAGTCCCTTCGAATTGCTAAGACACCTTACAGTTGCCTAAACACAGATGACCCTTCACATGTCCCTTACAACATCCATGGTAATGACTACCTATTCCTTAATAATGGGGATAGTCTTACCATTGAAAGAACATTTAAGAACAGTAAAGATTCAAATTAGGGTAGGTTCCTCTTAAGTATTTGCTCACTTTTTCATCAAATTACTTCATTACACTTCACGTTTTCAAACAATTTTCAAAACAAAGTCTTTATATATATCCATACAAGGATCATTATAAAGTACTTAAGAAAATTTTTAATCACACACTACACTTCTCAAAACAGTTTAAAGTGAGCTAAGTAACTAAGAGCCCATGGATAACCATGGATGTAAAGGGTGCTAACACCTTCCCTTTACATAACCTACCCCCTGAACCCAAAAATCTTTTAAGGTCTTTCCTGTTATTTTATGCCCTTTCCTTTGGATAAAATAAAAGTCGGTGGCGACTCTTACTATCCGCAACATTTCACTAAAGTCAGTTCTCCCACCGTGTTACAGAACTGGCGACTCTGCTGGGGATTTATTAAAAGAGGGGCACCCTTAGGAATTAGATCACTTTAAAATTGTTTGCCTTGCTTGCTTTATACTTATCTGTTGGGTGCTCTTATGTGTGAAAGATCCTAACCCGGATCTAGTGTACCTTAGGTAAATGGCAATAGACCAAGGAAATTGTACAACGTATACCGATATGGTTGATCTGGTGGCCATAGTTAGTGTGACTTCTTGGTTGGTGCTTATGTTCCTTAAGCAAGTTGAGGATAATATGAGGCTGCCATATGTTGTCAATACACTAACTGACTTTTAGAACCCTAGTCATCCCATCTTGGCCTTTAGAAAGTAGTGAGATAGTTGGCTTTGGTGAAGACTGAAGTTGGTTGATACTCGATGTTACACTCATTGAGATCCTAAACTTGGAGGGTTTTGGTTGGCAAGTAAGTTGCCTACTGAACAACCACCCTTGGGAAGGATCAGTGATATTGAGATCCCTTAGAACCCGGTTACTTTTGTAGGACAGGATGAACCAACTAAACTTCAGGGGAGGGTACTTACCTTTAAACCTCATGCAAGCCTTCAAACCTAGGGCTATTGTGTGACTTGTTTGTGTGTACCACATGTTTGTGATTGAGCATAACATCATAGCATCATCATGCATCATAAGCATAGCATTTTCACTAACCATTTCAAGGACCAAAGGATTTATCTTTGTTCTTTGTTGCAGGTCATGGCTTCTGCTCGTAGGAATACTATCCGGATCAACTTTGTAGGAATACCTCCTAAGCTTAAGGAATTGGTCTCTCAAGTTTCTGAAAACTCCCAGTTCATCAAGAGGCATGGTTACCTATTAGATCTAGTCACCTCAGGGTTCAGTGAAGACATGATGAGTGTTCTGTTTCAGTTCTTTGATCCTAAACATCATTGCTTCACATTCCCCGACTATCAGTTGGATCCTACCATGGAGGAGTTCTCCAAGCTTCTGGGTATACCTATTCTTGATCAGAAACCCTTCACAGGCTTAGAAAAAGAGCCTAAACCTGAAGTCATTGTTGCAGCCCTACATTTGAAGAAATCAGACATTGTCCTAGAATTAAGAAGTGGAGTTAAGGGTATTCTTGCTAAGGTATTGATGGAGAAAGCTCAAGTGTTCCTGAAGGCTATGAGTTATGATGCTTTTGAGGAGATCTTAGCCCTACTGATCTATGGCTTAGTGTTGTTCCCCAATCCAGACCAGTTCATAGACGTGCACGCCATCAACATATTTCTGACTCATAACCCAGTGTCTACATTGCTTGGAGACATCCTACATTCTCTTCATACCCGTACTACAAAGGCACGAGGAACCCTGATGTGTTGCATACCTTTGCTATCTAGGTGGTTTATTTCTCACCTTCCTCGATCAGTGATGAAGAATGAACAAGGGTTTAGGTGGTCCAAGAGGATTATGTAACTCTCTCATTCAGATATTCATTGGTGCTCTCGGTCTATGGAGAATGTTACTATCATTGACCGTTATGGGGAGTTTCCTAATGTGCCACTCCTTGGCACAATAGGGGGCATTACCTACAATCCTTCTTTAGCTCTATGTCAGTTTGGTTACGCTCGGAGTGATGGTCCTCATGACATGTTGATTCAGGGTATTGTGTTTGACTACGACAACGATCTACAAGGTTACCATCAAAGGTTTATACGAGCATGGGGGAAAGTGAACAAGGTTGACAGCAAGACTCTGGAGCCCAAGTACACTATTCCTATGGAAGCTTATCTCAGATGGGTACGATCTCGTGCTCAGACTCTTATGATGCCATATCCTGCCATCCTGGCAGTTACTATGGAGCCTGTTGCTGAAGGAGATACTTCTTATACCATCCTTCACCCAGACATGCCCACTGACATGGAAGAGCTACAAAGGTCCTGGATCCAGTTGAAGGAGCAAAGGGATACTTTTGAGACTCATTACAAAGCAAGTCAAGAAAGAATTCTGGAGCTAACAAAACAACTTCACGAGGAGCGGAATCTCAACTCATACCTCAACACAAAGAGGAAACGTCCATGGGAGACTTAAAACCCCATTTTTTGTATTCATTTCATTTTTATTGTAAGCCCAAGGGGCAAACAAATTTATTACTAATAAAAGTTTACTTTTTTGGTTGTTTAAACAAATTTAAATCCTGCGGTCCTTGAAAACATTGCATATACATTTATACACCATATCATTGCATCACAGGTTTCTTATGTACAGGTATCTTATCTTTTCGCTGTTTATTTTAGCAGAAATGGCTCTTGAACAAACTATCAAGGATCTCCAGGCTCATAATGCTCAGTTCCAAGAAGTATTCCTGAATTTGTCCAAGGGGCAAGAAGAGTTGAAAGCACTCCTCTCTGAAAATCCTGAAGATAACAAGGATAATCAGTTGAAACAACTACAAGCTAAGATGACAAAAATGAGGACCCAGATGAATGACCAGGTGGCTCTTATTCAAAGTTTAGCTCAGGGGCAAGAAGAGCTAAGAACCTTTGTCCACAAACTTCAAAGTAATGGAGTCAGGAATCTAATTGTCAGTCAACCTCCATTAAAACAAGCTGATTTGGTTGAAAGGAAGATGAGGATAAAAGAAGGTAAGAGATAGGTTGCCACTGATTGTTCTTAAGTTGAAGAAGAAAGACCTGATAAGGTTAATCCACTTCAACACAAGGAATGTAGGAGGCGGTTTATCAAGTTCAGCACTCCAATGTCACAAGTTTTGCAATGCTTGTTGGAGATGAAACTAATTTCTTTGAAAAGTCCTCCTCAAAATCCTAATATTGCCTCTCCTCACTATAATTCTAAGGCAAGGTGTGAGTATCACTCCAACAGTCCTGGACATGATACTAATAGTTGTTGGACATTGAAGAAAAAGATTCAAGACCTGATTGACGAAGGAATCCTAGAGGTTACTCCAGAAGGTCAAATTGAGTTCTACTATCGTCCATCAAACATCGAAGCTGCAAGACAAGTTGCCCAAAGTAGAAAGAAAGGAAGACTACCTATTCCTGTTGAGATATGGGGCACCTTGGGACATCCAAGTGGAAAATTTGATTTCATGGTGAAATATATTGCTCCTGAAAGTTCACAGATTGCAATTGAAGACATTCAGCCAACTGGATGGGACAACATTTGAATTTTCATTTGTAATTTCTTTTATTTGTTTAAACACTTACTATTATGTTAAACTTTTGTTTTCATTAATGCATTGCATATGTTTGTCTTGAATTAATCCATTCATTTCACTATATTTAAAACTATGCTTCTTATTTCTATTTTGTGATATTTAACTCCTGATAAAGCTATAAGCCTGTAGAGGGAGGATGACGAAAAAATACCATAATCTTATGCAATATGCTTTTGAACAGACTATGCTGACGATGTACATGCATTATTTCAATTCCTAAACAGTGGAGATATAAGGAAGTTAATCCCTAGTCAACCCTTTTGAGCCTATGAAGTAGGAGTTTTCATTCTCGCACAAATTAAAACCCTTATTCATAACCCGGGGCAGGGTAGTTACTCGGTTAACTCAAATATGTCAATTATTTGTGTTGTACACAACTAATGATGGTTCTCTGTAATCATTAAACCTGACAGTCAATATCCAGCAAAAGAAAAGCTTACTAAGTCAAAACCTATGAAGGAGACTTAGTAAAACATTAAGACATCCCACTGACTGTAACCTTGAAATAAACAGTTCAGGAAAAAAGAAGGGATAATAAAGTCAGAAGAAAAAAGGAGGTCACTATGAATCCTTAACAAAGAAAGATGACAGAATGTTCAAATAAATTTTTGATCTCTGAACCATCACAAATGTCAGTATTATAATACCAAACTTCTTTGGAACTTCAATGCATAAGTTAACTGAGCATAGGACTGAAGAACATCATGGAGATTGGGTTGGGTGAAAATGAATTTGAGCCTTTATCCTTTGTTTTTTAAACCGTGAACTAGGCCACGTTATAACCCCTTAAAAGTCCTAACTGAAACATGGTTAGTTTGAAAGTGTATTGCCACAAAAAGGTATCCTGACTCCTTTAGGGCTTATTAAAAAACTTGAGTTAATATCACAGTTTTCATAAAAATTGTTTTTCTAAAAATAACTTTTTTTTCAAAATTTCAAGACAGACATAAGCATTGCATTTTTGAATATATTTGTTTGCATATACTTGAGTGTTTTATAAACAGAGAAACTTACAGGATGAACGATAAACAAAGTTGCTTCCTGGATCAAAGTCCATCTATACAAAGGGGCATAGTCATTATCTCCAAATCAAGGGGGCCGGCCATGATACTGCCTAACTCATTTGGGGCAATCAGGACAGGATTCAACTATGTTTAAGTAGCCAGGGGAAGATCTCCTCATCTATCTAAGTTACTAAGGGTAACATTACAGAGTTCATAATGTCAGGGGCATAGTCACTGTTTCCTAATCAAGGGGGCATACCAAGTTACTGTTCAATTCATTCAGGGCAATCAGGTCCAGATTCAACAGTGCTTAATAGCCAGGGGCAGTTCTCCTCATATATTTGAATTACCAAGGGTAACATTACAAAGTTCATGATGTCAAGGGCATATTATTGTGGGGCATTCTACTTATTTCCCTTGAGGTAACTACATTCAGATACTTCCATTATGGGACAATTCATCCTCAACCAAGGGGCAATGCTTTCTTTTCAAATCTAGTATCCGGAGCGTATATGGTCCATCACAATTTGAAGACACATTCCTCTCATTGTATTACCTTGATATTGGATTCTCAGCAGAAGCCATAGTGGAAATTAATTGTCTACGCCAGTAGTATCAGATGGTGTCAGTATCATGTCTTCAGATCCAACAATGAGGATTTCTGGGAGGGTATTCAGGAAAGTTAAGAATCTCAGAAGCTCTAAATCCAATTGGTTATACACTCTCGAAATTGAAACGATTATGTTTTCAAGTTCAGCTTTAATTTTCCCTCTGAATCCAGATTTACTTTTACCCTATTTACATAAGCAAAAACGTCCATTGGTTGTGTTTGAATGTATGTATGTTTTTGAATATGATTGATGTTTACCAGAAATGCATAAAATGCTTGAATATGATTGATGTTTACCAGAAATGCATAACAAAGCAGTAATAGTATTTACTAAGGACGAACGAGGGAAGGAATTCAACGAAGCTTCGCCGGTTCATCCCCACAAGACAACTACAAATCCCCAGTAGAGCAAATTTATCTTTATAGATACTTCAAGTTACGTCTCCCCTTGAATTTATGTCCATCTCTTTTATCCTCAATCAGGATAGTCAGGAACTTATTCCTTCAATAGAAGTACGACGAACGAAGACGGAAGGTTATAAATACTATACTATCAAACAAGACGGGAACAAGTTCCTCATATTCTTCAACAACGAATCGGGATTTATTTTCCCTAGGAAGCAGTTGTTATACAAGGATATCCAGACGCTTTAGGGTGCATGATTCATACATACATCATATCATACCATAACATATCCATAAATACATAATACATTTACTTAGGTGCATCATACTATGCATGCATACATAGTGCATAAACTAACATTCTCCTTGCAGGACAGTTATATGCAGATAAAACAGTATCAACAATTCACAACAGATCAGAAATGATCCATACATTACTCAAGATGTCCTCGGAGAGTAGGCAAACGGTCTGTAAGAAGATCCATTCCCTAATCCAGGATATTTCTAGAAGATTTCATCTATCTGGTCTTGAATAGCAGGCAAACGGTCTGTACAAAGATCCATTCCCTGGTTCAAGATATTTTCAAAAGATTTAATCTATTTCCTCGGAGAATAGGCAAACGGTCTGTACAAAGATCCATTCCCTAATACAGGATATTTTCAAGAGACTTGATCCTGACACTTTTTTGTCCTCAGAGAATAGGCAAACGATCTGTACAAAGATCCATTCCCTAATCCAGGATACTTCCAGAAGATTCCATCTATCTGGTCTTGAATAGCAGGCAAACGGTCTGTACAAAGATCCATTCCCTGGTTCAAGATATTTTCAGAAGATTTAATCTATTGGCCCTTGAATAGCAGGAAAACGGTATGTACAAAGATCCATTCCCTGGTTCAAGATATTTTTCAGAAGAACTAATCCTGACGTTCTTTTGACCTTGAATAGCAGGCAAACGGTCTGTGCAAAGATCCATTCCCTGGTTCAAGATATTTTCAGAAGATTTAATCTATTGACCCTTGAATAGCTGGAAAACGGTCTGTACAAAGATCCATTCACTGGTTCAAGATATTTTCAGAAGATTTAATCTATTGGCCCTTGAATAGCAGGCAAACGGTCTGTACAAAGATCCATTCCCTGGTTCAAGATATTTTTCAGAAGAACTAATCCTGACGTTATTTTGACCTTAAATAGCAGGAAAACGGTCTGTACAAAGATCCATTCCCTGGTTCAAGATATTTTCAGAAGATTTAATCTATTGGCCCTTGAATAGCAGGCAAACGGTCTGTACAAAGATCCATTCCCTGGTTCAAGATATTTTTCAGAAGAACTAATCATGACGTTCTTTTGACCTTGAATAGCAGGCAAACGGTCTGTACAAAGATCCATTCCCTAGTTCAAGATATTTTCAGAAGATTTAATCTATTGGCCCTTAAATAGCAGGCAAACGGTCTGTACAAAGATTCATTCCCTGGTTCAAGATATTTTTCAGAAGAACTAATCCTGACGTTCTTTTGACCTTGAATAGCAGGAAAACGGTCTGTACAAAGATCCATTCCCTGGTTCAAGATATTTTTCAGAAGAACTAATTCTGACGTTCTTTTGACCTTGAATAGCAGGCAAACGGTCTGTACAAAGATCCATTCCCTGGTTCAAGATATTTTTCAGAAGAACTAATCCTGACGTTCTATTGACCTTGGAGAGTAGGCAAACGGTCTATACGAAGATCCATTCCCTAATCCAAAATATTTCCAGAAGAGATAATCATCACGAAGATTTATTTCTGCTAGTCCATTCAACAATTCAAATCATGTTGCATAAATGATTCAGAGACGGCCTATACGAAGACCTAGTACTAATATCCAGTATCAACATAAAGCTATCATCACATCCTGATATTTTAGATGGCATCTATAAGCCCGTCTCCAGTTTTTCCAAGTGGCATCTTCAAGCCCACTCAAGCATATACAATTAATCATCAGTTTTAATTTACGCACCGGCGAGTGCAAATTTTTGGGCTTTTGTGTTCAGTCCCCTTCAACCTTCCAGGTCACGAATGGCACATACACCAATCTAACCCCTCAGGTTTCAGAAAATTGAACAGGGGCAGCTGTTGCACCCCAAAATTTTCCCTCCACAAGACAAGACATTGTGTCCCAAGAGGTTCACAAGGTTCACAAGACATCTCATGAGGTTCACAAGGTTCACAAGATTCACAATTAGTCAGAAAGTTTGACAATTCCCTCAGACAATGCATCCTCCTAAGCAAGGCATCCTAAACTAGGGTTTTGACTTTCATCAGGCTAAATGGACTTCCAAGGCTTCAAGTGAGCTTCATATCATCCTATATGTGTTCAATAATCCCCATGTCAAGTTTCAAGACTTTCCTAAAAGATTTGCTCAGTCAGATGATCAGATAGGTTAAAATCAGTCAAAGTAGTTAAAAAGTCAAACTAAGGTCAACTGTGGTCAAACCAAAGTCAAACTTCATGATTTTTTGCCAACATCAATTATATGAGGTAAAATTCATCATTTGATCAAGGGTTGATCATGATTCTTCAAGGAGATTTCATATCATCAAGAATCAGGAGTTTCTAAATTAGGGTTTTCATAGGAAAAGTCAACTGAACTTTGACCAGCCATAACTTTCACATGCTTCATCAAAAATTTTCCATCCAAAGCTCATTTTGAAGGAAATTGAATTCTCTACAACTTTGTGTCTCACAAGCCAAGCCCAAAAATTCTTCATTTGGAAGGTATGAGCTAAGACATTATAGGTCCTTTTAAAAGTCAACAAAAAGTCAACAACTTCCAAAGAGCATAACTTGAGAATGGTAAAAGATATGGACATGAGACCAAAGAGGTTGGTTAGAGGACTCTTTAAGCTTTCCAAAATGTCCAAGAACACCTTCATATCATTAAAGTTGAAGGATTTATGCCCTTGCAAAGTTAGGAAATTTTTGAGAGGTTTATGAAGCAAAGGGGGTCTTAAAACCATAATTCACCAAATGGGCTTGCTTTTTTATGATCCAAATACTTCCATGACATCATGCACGAAATAAAATTCATTTATTCATAATTTTATTCATTTTATTTTTATTTATTATGATTTTTTATGTTAAAAATCATTTTAAATTAAAATAAAATATAAAATAATGGATATTTGATTTGATTTGGTTTCTAGAAAGTCTTAAAACATATTTAGACTTGATTGATACAAAAATAATGAGGATCATACCAAAATAGCAAGGCTAGATCAAGGATATTCAAGTTTTAAGATCAAATATTTTTCAATCTCTCAAAGATCAAATATCCACAAATTTGTTAAACTCTTGACCTAGTTTCATTCACCCATATATAAACAACATGAAGACAAGCACTATTCACGAATTGACAACCTCCTACACCATATTCAAAACTTCAAATTTCATTCAAAAACTCAAATTCGGTTTTGCTATTACAAGGCATTTAAAGGTATTTTAAGAACATAGGAAGGATCCTTGGACATCACTGAATCGATACCAACCTTCAAAAGCACCTGAAACTTGCTCATATGCCATAACCGAATGCATCTTCATACTCATATAACTTGTTTTCGATTTTATATCTTTAAGCATTATAAATTGAAACTAACCATTGATTTGTGTTTATTATGAAGTTTTGAAGCTTTCTGGATGATTTGATTGGAGTTTCATGGACTGAATCGAAATACACCATTGTTAGGGTTTTCGACCACTTTTAGGGTTTAATGATTTAGCCATTATAAATTATTTCTAAAGACATAAAATGATTGCAAATGACATTAGGAATTCAATGGTGTTATTAATTTTGTGAAATTTTACTGTTTGTGTGAAGTTTGAGAATTTGCAGGTTTTGAAATCGCAGGAAAGTTCGTAGTAGAATTCGCAGCAAAATACGCAGGTTCAGAGGTAGAAGAAGACCATCAGCGCGCGAAAATATAATTTGAAAACTGGGCTTATTTTATTATGAATTTGTTTGCGTTATACTTCACAAACGAGCGCGTAGCTCAGATGGTTTTGGTGTGTGTATGTGCTAGTGAAAGGCTTGGGTTCGAAACCAGCCAAATGATTTTTTTTTGCTTTGATTTATTTGTTTTTCCAGGATAACAACAAAAAAACTTGGAGTGGGTTGCTATCACAGGCGCGCAAGTGGCCCAGCTGGTTTTGAGAGGTCTTCATCCAGGTAAAGGACCTGGGTTCAAATCCCAGGTCCTTTTTTTTTATTATATTGTCCATTTATTTTTTTATTTACATTTGTTTTCTTATTCTTTTAACTTTTATTCAATTTAAATAATTTCTGAAATAAATAATTAACATTTTCTTAAAAACTCATATTTTAAAAAAAATATAATAATTTATTTTCTCAAACTCTTTTTTTTTATATTTATATTTATTAATATGTATATTTATATATTTTGTATATAATTTCATTAATTATATTTAGGTTAATTTCTAACCCTAATATTTTTCATAATTAAAACCCTAATTTTCTCTAACCCTAATCCTAACCCTAGTTCTTATTTTATTTAAATCTTAAAATTAATTAAATTTTCTAATGTATATAATTAACTAATTAATCATGCTTTATTTTTGTAAATAAATTAGTATATCTTTATTATCTTATTTTCATCTCAAAATTCTTTAAAATTGTTTATTTAAATCTAAAAATACTTAATTGATTTATATATATATATATATAAATATATATATATATATATATATATTATTACTAACCTTTCTTCTTATAATTATTTTATCGCTAACCATTTATTTAATTGCTTATTTTATTATATAATTATTATTTAATTTGTTTTTATTATTATGTAATTGTAAAAGCATTGTAATAGTCGTAGTATATTTTTGTTTATTTATAAATATATTGCTTTGGTTAGTAATTATAGGGAGTGATAACATATTTGCTTTAAAATTAATTTAGATCACTAATTATAAAGATAAATATATGAATTTATACACGCACACACGTAAGTCGATCTTTGATCGCCATCTCACTTCCTTAAGGGTTATCCCTCATGCTGCCTAAATCAAAAGGTCAAGTAAGGTGTCTAAAAGCAAAGTCCCTTCTCATAAACAAATCATCAAGTCCCTTTACGATTATAAGATCAAGTCCCTTCGAGGTTGCCTTCGTAAATGATCTTGTCCCTTTCGAATAAAAGATGATAAGTCCCTTTGAATTGCTAAGACACCTTACAGTTGCCTAAACACAGATGACCCTTCACATGTCACTTACAACATCCAAGGTAATGACTACCTATTCCTTAATAATGGGGATAGTTTTACCATTGAAAGAACATTTAAGAACAGTAAAGATTCAAATTAGGGTAGGTCCCTCTTAAGTACTTGCTCACTTTTTCATCAAATTACTTCATTACACTTCACGTTTTCAAACAATTTTCAAAACAAAGTCTTTATATATATCCATACAAGGATCATTATAAAGTACTTAAGAAAATTTTTAATCACACACTACACTTCTCAAAACAGTTTAAAGTGAGCTAAGTAACTAAGAGCCCATGGATAACCATGGATGTAAAGGGTGCTAACACCTTCCCTTTACATAACCTACCCCCCGAACCCAAAAATCTTTTAAGGTCTTTCCTGTTCTTTTATGCCCTTTCCTTTGGATAAAATAAAAGTCGGTGGCAACTCTTGCTATCTGCAACATTTCACTAAAGTCAGTTCTCCCACCGTGTTACAATGTGTGTTAAATTATATCAATTTGATAAATTTATGTTGCACTGGTAGTTTGATATAATGTTGAATTATTATATACCTACTGCTAGAAGAAAATTTAATTTCAATACTGATATAAAAAGCATATCTGTTATTTGATTTATTCTGTTACCTGGTACATATACCAATTGCATAAAAAAGTGTACAAATGCATTGTGTATGATTCAGTTTGAAACAGATTGAGTAGGAATACAATTATTGGGAGTAGTTAGAAATTGCAAGGTGAGACGATTGTCAAAGCTTTGAGACGAGTGTCTCAGGCTTGTGACGACAGTCACAGATGCTAGGCGGGCGTCTCAAAGTCCAGACCCCGTAACGTTCACCTTGCAACGGTCATCAGGACAGTTGCAACCCCACTAGCCTTTGTCTTCCAACGGCTATGAATCCATCTCCTATATATATATATATATATATATATATATATATATATATATATATATATATATATATATATATATATATATATATATATATATATATATATATGGCCTTTTCAAACTCCATTTTCACACAAACCACATCCTACAACATTTTCTTAGCATTTTTCTCAACTATCCCACACTCTGTTTATATATTTTTGTTCGCAGTATCATTTTCTTTCCACACCAGTCTAACACTTTCACAAATTTCTGTCAAATTTGCTTAGCATTTCATCTTTTATTCTTCAATACCTTTCTAAAATGGTCGAGCCAAAACCAACAACCCTCATTTCAAGAGAATGAGATGTCGGAATTATCCAAAGGGCACGCTTTCAACAGTTCCGTGAGAGACAAGTCAACGTCACTTGTTACGCTAATGAGGAGTGCTTAACTCGTTTGGGTCTCCTCGATAGTGTTAACTACATGATAGAGAGGACTAATCTCACGGCATTTTGTAGAAGCAACCGGCCTACCTACGCCACACTTGTGTTGGAGTTCTTAAGTTCTTTTAAGTACCACACGCCTAGGGGTGAAACAAAGTTCCTAGTGGGGAATATTACCTTCCACCTCTTTGCAAGGGAATTCTCCATCACTCAGAAGCAGTTTAGTGAGTGGTTTGGATTCCCGCAAGGTGGAGGCATTCACCTAACCATTCCAAAAGGTGGAGACTTGAAGATTAGCGCTTTTGATCTGTGGGAAGAATTGTCAGGAGAAAGGGAGAATGGATGGGAGGAGTTGTATACAACTCATATCCAAAACCCCGCCATCCGTTACTTTCAGAGGGTTGTATCCTGTGTAATCTTCGGGAGGGCCAACAACCATAAAGCAAATCAGAGGGAGTTGTTCTTGATTTATTGCGCCTTTTTCGAAATGCGAGTGAACCTCGTCGCTTCTTCTTCGACAACATCAAGTACATCTGTAATAGAGGGAAATCATTCTTCTGTTTTGGCGGCATGATTACCGACATCGCACTTAAGTTGGGTTTAGAGGAAAACCTGAACCAGCTATATAGAGCACTCGCCTTGTACCTTGACATGGAATTCTGCAAGTCCAGTCACCTAATCAAGGCAAGGAAGGATGGCAGATACCACCTGGTTGTCAACGGGAAAATCATCAAAAGCATCGTCCTGCCCTATCATACCAGGAAAGATGTGAGAGTTTGAGCCAATTGGCATTTTGATCTCCATGCTTGTTCACCAGGTGCGGTTGCACAGGAAGCTCAACAAGACATCAGGATCGATGAAGTCCAACAGGCTATGGATGATGAGGAAAGAGCTGACCAGAGAGTCGCTGATTTCGCTAGCACCAGCAATTTCACTAGAAGTCAGAGAAGGAATCAACAACCCGCGTCTATAGATGACATTATGGCGGCCATCATGCAAAACTAGGAGATGCAACAGAAGCACTACCAGGATATTTCACTGAGGATGGAGGGATGGAGTTGACTCAGACAGAGCAGAGAAAGATTATTGCTGCCAACACCGAAGCTTTGGGAGGTCTAACAAGTCAAGTTCTGGCGTTGCATAACTATATCCATCTTGAGGGTATACCGAATTATGTAGCGATCCACGGACAGAGAGCCATGAGAGGCAGATCCAGAGGAAGAGGCCAAAGACCACCACCACCACCATAATAGTTGTTTTTCAATTTTTAGTTTTTAGTTTTTGTTGTTTTTATTGTTTTCCTTAGAAGTGTACCTATATCTCACAACATTGAGGACAATGTCCAAGATAGTGTGGGAAAAGGTATTAGATTTCTCATTTCATTGTACGAAA
The DNA here is from genome assembly GCA_963966055.1 of Lathyrus aphaca. Classification (NCBI taxonomy): domain Eukaryota; kingdom Viridiplantae; phylum Streptophyta; class Magnoliopsida; order Fabales; family Fabaceae; genus Lathyrus; species Lathyrus aphaca. Next base: position 280,175,680 of record OZ014523.1, read on the forward strand.
CCTCATTAAATTAATCGAAGTATTTAGTTTCAAAATCTCTCTAGTATTTTTAGCATTACCATAAAAAAATTTATTCCTTTACAATGTTTTCATTTAACATACCCTTTAAGTATATAGGTTAATGTGCCCTGTTAGAGAAACTGAGAAAAGACTTACCAAAATTGATACAGTCTTGACACCTTAAACCCTTAGAATCGATATCAATTTGGATACCTATTATATCAAAATCTGAAGCTTTAAGTCTAAATTAGCCCCTAGTAGTTTATATTAGCAGTCAGCATCACATGAAGTACAAGCTACGTGGAAAGCCGATGCAAATAAGTGAGTGATCGCAAAAATGCCAAAAAGAAAAAGTAAAATATTAAGAGTATGCAAGTCATTAGTAAAACAATTACGCTTCACAAAAGGCAAAGCAAAAAAGAAAGACTGGTGTTAGTTGGTTCAGAGGAATCTGGTTCTGAACTAGGTAGGGCGAATTACTATTCGATCCCCCACAACTTACACTCAGTGTGATAAAGGGTTACTGCACGTGTGTACCAGACCCCGTTTGAAAAGAAGGATCAAATTCACAAACATGTTATTTCACTATGCATGTGCAAAGGTAAAGGGCTTAATGTGATTGCGTCAAAATGAAACCGGGTGAAATATATATAAGAGCATCAGGCTGAGATATAACAACATGATTCAGATTGGTTTGTATAGGGGGTTTAAGAGCGTTATTCGTTTTTAGTGTCATTAGTGTATTTTTAGTGTTGGAGTTAATATTAGTTCTTTTAACATAAAGTTGCACGACCACGTATGGATAGGTGCTATGTTTCGTGTCTGCATGTAGTGATATTTTATTTAAAAACATATTTGATTGTTTGCTTGACGATAAGCAAAGATTCAAGTTTGGAGGAATTTGATAACTCGAATTCATATCGATTATTTAATGTGATTTTTGATTGTTTAATATGTTTATTTATCTATTTTGGACGATATTACGCGTGAATTATGTTTGTTTTGCAGACATTTGATCAGACATGTCATTTGGATGCAAAAGTGAAAAGGGGAGCTGTTTGAGCAAGAATCCATGGAAAAACAGAAGGAAAACTATAGGAAAATGCATTTCTAAATTTTTTACATGTGAGACGCCCGTCTCACTCTCAAACGACCGTCTCAAAGGTCAGATGCCCAACTCAATTTCAAGTTGAGCATCATAGCCAAGGTGCCCGTCTCAGTAATCAAACGTTCGTCTCAACTGAATTATGCAGAAACATAAAATACGAAACCGATGAAACAGAAGTCAAATTAAAAGAGCCGTTGGGAGATTGTTTCGTTCAAGCCAAAGAAGTTTCCTCCACCCTAGTCTACTCAGTATTTGCAACTCAGTCTCAAGCCCAATCGGAGTTCAAGCCTACTATTTCTCAACAAACCCTACCACACTGCTTATAAATAGAGCTCTCTTCCATTTGCAGTAAGAGCTTCGTTTTAACGTCCAATTCTTGCCACTTATATTCCCTCAAAGTTCACTTTTATTTTCAGTATTTCATTCGTTTATATTTTCCTTTACCAAAACTTAGTGACAGTTCCCACCATTAGGAAACTATCACCATTTTTATTGTTTCTTGCCACCACATTATTGTTTTTATTTCAAGTTTCGAAGTTTGGTTGATCAAGAACATTGCAACCAGGTTTCTGATTTTAATGCTTATTTATTTATTTATTACCGTATTTATTTATATCATGTATTTCTCCTCCTTCTACCTTTCTTTATTTAATATGTCTAGCTAAACCATTAATCGGTATGTAATTGGATAAACCGAAACGAATTCGATAGAATTAGGCTAAAACCTTAAATTAAGTTATAATCTGGTTTGGATTTCTTGTTTTAATTAAATTTCATTACGAGAGTAAGAGAGTATAAAATATTAGGATTAAGACCACGGGAATGTGAGAATCTAATCATATAGCTGAAATCGAGCATTAGTTTTAAACACAATGGAAGCGCTTTAAAACCAATTAGAACCTTTAGGTTTCCAAAAAGTATTTCTAACTTGAATTGACACAGCGAGAGCGCTCAATTGAACTTAGGAGTATAGTAATAGGCAAGACCACGAGAGTCTGAATCCACGATTTTTAAACCGAGAGTTTCTTCAAAAAGATAACTTAATAAACCTTAACAAGTCGACCCTCTATTGAATTCGCGAAGGCAAAATCAATTATGTACCGATAATTTATATCATTAATTTAATTTAATTAATTCTTAACCTTTTAAAACCAAAAACATCGCTCGCCTTAGCTAAACATAGCAACACCCGACAGCACTAGGTTGATTATCGAGTCTCTGTGGGATCAATATCTTTTATTACTATGTGATAGACTATGCACTTGCAATTAGTAACCGTTAGACTCAGAAAGTCGCAACCACTCATATTTTTCCAACCATCCTCTGAACCTTTCACGTGACATGTATCCCCAACCAAGACTTTTATCACCTCCCAGTTGTTCCCCACATGCAACAGTGATAATATCCAGCCCTCCACGTATCCCACTCACCCATACACTTGTTTCCCTTACAAACCTCCCACCTGTTACGCAAACTCAGCCTATCTCTCCAACATTCAACACCAATGCTACGGTTCATTCACCTCATATTCCTAATTGGGCCTCCTCCATTGACAGCCAAGAAAACCCTTATGACCATAACCTTGAGGACAAGGTTATTTTTGGGCCAGACAGTAGTGATAGCAGGCCCAAACGCAGTATTAAAAAGCCCTTTTGGATGAATGATTATGGAAGATTGTACCATATACCCCTACACTTTAACCTATATCCCTGCAAATTTTTCAAAATGCCAATTTTAACCTTGATATTATTTCATTATTTTATTATTTTAATTTTTACCATATTTGTCAGACCGTCAAACTTCCGAAAATTTTACCCAAAAAACAAAGTGTCGGAAGATTTGAAAGATGACTTTCGGTATATTATTTTTCTAACCAGAAGACTTAAAAAACCAATTCCGGTTTAGTATTTTATCTTCACCGGAAGACTTATGGAATGTGTTCCGGTACGAAACAGTCTCATTAAGACTTCCGGTTTTCCATTTTGCATGTACCGAAACACATTCATTAAGAGTTCTGGTACATATAAAATACACTACCGGAACACTTTGATGAAGTCTTCCGATTTGTTTTTTTTTAATTTTTTAATTTTTTTTTTAATTTTATATTAAAAAATATTTATTATGCAGGTGCGGAAATACCTATATATGAAAAAGAACCGATATGTGTGAATACGTCAGATGTTTTTACAACGTCAGAAAGATTTGGTACACGAGAGGAGGTGATAAGATTGGTTAAAGACATCGGATTACGAAATAAAGTGATGGTTATCATCACTCATTTAGATACACAAACAGGCAAGAGAGGAAGAAGTAACAAAATAATATTTGGTTGTGATAAAGGTGGGAAATACAAGGATATTCATAGTGGAATCGAAAGTGCGACAAAAAAATGTGGATGTCCATTTTAGATCAGGTCGACTCCGGCGAAAGATGGATCTGGATGGAAGATTGATGTAAAATGTGGGGTTCATAACCATGATTTACCTAATAGATTAGAAGGTCACTCATTTGTTAGTAGGTTGACAACGGATCAGAAGCAACATGTTGCTGATTTAACAAAGAGAAAGGTTCCACCTAGAAATGTATTGCATTCCTTGCACGAGCAAGATCCATATTGTGTCACTCAGATCATGCAAATATACAAGAAGAAGAGTGTGATATAAAAAGAGATAAGAGGTCCTAGAAGTGAGATACAACATTTGTTTAAGCTTATTGATGTTGTAGGTTATACTTATTGGAGTGGAAAAAGAGACGACTTTGAAGTTATTAAAGATATATTTTGGGCTCATCCTAATTCAATTAAGTTGTTGAATATTTTTCCTATTGTGTTAGTTATGGATAGCACTTACAAGACAAACAAATATAGGAAACCTTTGTTTGAAATTATTGGCATGACATCAACCGAGATGACTTTTGCTGTCGCATTTGCGTATATTGAGTCTGAATAAACTAAGACTTTTTGTTGGGTGTTAGATAAGCTTAAACAATTGTTTATGAAGAAAGATTTGTATCCACAAGTGATGATGACAGATAGAGATCTTGGTTTAGTGAAAGCCTTTGAGACTATGTTTCCAAGGACGAATAATTTGCTATGTCAGTTTCACATAAACAAAAATGTTGGTGCAAAACGGAAACTATTTGTGGCTCATGATATGCAAGATTCAATTGGAAAATTATGGACATATGTTGTATGGGCTAGTGATGAGATTGAGTATTATCAACATTTAAAAGAACTTGAGCAGGCGTGTGTTGATTGTCCTAGATTTTCTTAGTACGTGAATGACACATGGTTGACACCATATAAACAGAGATTGTTTGCGCATGGATTAATCGAGTCCTACATATGGGTAACACGATGACTAATCAGTATATTTTGTTTTAGATCCCAAAATTTAATTTTTGCACATTTTTTATTTTTCTTAATTATTTTAAATATGTATTATTTTAGGGTTGAGTCTGCTCATTGGAAGTTAAAGCAGATGTTGGGTAACAGTATTGGTGACATGGTCAAATGTTGGGAGGTCATGAATGACAACTTAAAGATACAAATTGGCAACATTAGAGGAAAAGTGTCTATGAAGCCCATTTTACACATATTTACGTACTTCAATGTATCGAGTTGCATTGAGGCGCATTGCTGAAGAGTTAACAAGAATAGATTATTTTGGAACGAATAAAGACAGATGTCGTTGTACTCTTAGAGCAACATATGGATTACCTTGCGCGTGTGAATTGGCAGGGTATAGAATTAGTGGTATTTCGATACCAATTGACGTTGTGCATGTTCATTGGAGGAAACTAAGCATGGAAAATAAGATGGAAGAAGACTTAGATGAGGAATCAGAGGTGGGTATGAGATGTGCAATGGATGAGTTATGGAAAAGGTGTAGGTCATAAGATGTTGTTGGAAGAAGGGCATTACAATGTAGGGTTTATGAACTTGCATTCCCCACAACGACTTCTTTGTTACCACCACTGCAACACCCCAAATTTTCCCTCTCTTTTTTTACCATCATTTGCATATTATAAGCATAGCATAAGCATATCATATCTTAGCATTTGGCATAGAAAAAATGAAGCTTAATACCCACATGTTCCAACATAAGGCATATGATCAGTCATCTGGAGATTCATGATTCTACAAGGAAAACCAAGAGCCAAGTGGCATTGCAAGTAGCTCACAAGGTTTTCTAACATACCATACAATCCCAAGAGCATCCACAAAGGCCTTTAAGGGTGAGAGATCATCAGAAGATCAAGGATATAACATCCTCCTACACAGTTAAATCCTAATTAGGGTTTTGCCTCTGAGCAAGGATTTCTCATATCTTTGACCCATTCTTGTGGTCAAAGGCTTTTAAATGATATATGAGGCCTATGTATGAAATTTGGAGAGAAAATTCCTTGAGGAAGTCAGTTAATTCTTCAGTTACTTGTAAATGAAGAAATTGGTCAACTATGCATCTGAAAAGTCAACTGTTGGATTTCAAGGTCTCCAATCATGTTTTTCAAGTCAAGGGATCTACTTGAGGTCAAGTAAACGTTTTGGTGATCTCAAATATCAAGAATCAAGAGGTTATGAGGAAATTTCCCTTTTTAGTAAGTGACTTGTAATGAAACATACTATATTTGGCAAGTTTTGCCCTAATCTTTAAATGATTCTTTCATGATCAAGATGGCTCCAAATGAAATTTCCTCAAACATTAAAGTTGTAGGGTATGTTTTCTCATTTTCAAAAAGTATAATATCATCTCTATAGCATGTGTGGAACTCAAGTTATGATCAAAAGAAGTTGGGATATTTTTAGGGTTTTACATTATTTTCAAGTTTCCACCATGTTGCAAAATGTTATGTAACTTGTTTTCAAGCTATTTTATGGATCAATTATGGTCATATTAATCCAAGGCATTACATGAGAGTCACTTTTTCCCAAAGAAGCCAAGACATTTGTGCATGGATTAAGAGATAATTCACAAATTGCAAATTTGCAAAATCACAAGAAAGGCATGACTCATCTAGATCCAAGGGCCAAGATTGATTCATGTGGAAATAGTGAGTGAATTGGAAGCTGAACATGCACATGGGAAGAGGAATGCACGAGGGAATCTCCTCATTACAAAATTTATGCAAAATTGCATTTCACTCCTCATCACTCTTCTCTTGCCACTATTGTTTCCCAAACCCTAATCAGTGAAGTATGCACAAGATATAAAAGCCAAACATGCTCTGAATGAAGCCTAACTCTCTCTTATTCTTCAACTTCACAACTTCTTGCATTTTTGCAATTTTCTTCGAATCTCACAATCCATCCACACATTGTTCCATTTATTTGCATAAACATCATCAGTAAAGTGAAAGGAGCGAGAATCTACCATCACTGCAAGCTATAGTGCAAGGATTCAGAGGATTAGGATTTGAAGTTGCAACTGCAAATCTTCAGATCTAAGCTATTTCAAGCCTCTATTTGCATTTATTTTGAAAATAGAGCTCAAGAGGAGTGGATCTGCACATTTCTGGAGGTTCTCTTTGTGTATTTGACTCAGTTCAATCTCAGGTTAGCTTCACAATTCATCATCCTAGATCTCAATTTATTTGCGTGCATTGTGATCTCCTTGTTGTGTTGATGATTCTGATATATTTAGAATTGAAAATAGTTGAATAATGAGTGAGTATGATTGATCTGAAGTTTAGATGTGAAAAATGATTTGCTTCGATCTATGAATTGTGTGCTTTATTTCTTATTTTTGAGCTTGGATTTGGAATCACCGTGCCTTAATCATTGGATCTGGAGACTTATGTTGATTTCTGTTAATTTATGTTCATCGTATGAATTTTCCGGTGCCGGAGCGCTTGCTCGGGTCACCGGAATCTGGAAATAATTTGAACGCAGGTGAGTGAAGAAGATGCAATCTGAACCTTTGGTTGTTTGATATGGATGGATATTGTCATGCCAACACATTAAAAAACCCACCTCCTTGTCTCGTGCTTCTATTTTATGTTTTAATTCTGAATAGTACGTTTTATGTGCCATCCTACCCTAGCTATCATGCACGCGCGTATTTGAAGCTTTGATTGTTTGACTTTGTTATCTTGGTTGACTGAATGATGATCGTGTGATTGATCTGAGATATGTTATTGTTTCTGAATTTTCCTAATTTCCATGATTATTATTGTATGTTGCGCTGAGGTTATTGGGCTTACGTTGATAATTGTGCCCCCTGTTTAAAGCCCAAGCCTATAATGAATTGATTTTGGGTTGTAGTTTGAACCTCCCCTTGGTTATTTCATTTTATTTTATTTTCTTTTTCTTATTTCATTTTTAATTTTTTTAAATAGTTGTAATCATCCAAAAATCACCAAAAAAATCATGTTAACTTCTTTTAATTTTCTTTAATTTTTTATGGTTTTATTTTCCATTTATTTTAATTTTTCATAACTGAATTAATTGAATGTTCTATTTTCCTTATTTTAATTACCTTAATGCATATTCTGACTTGTTGAATTTTTATCTTGAGCATGGTAATAGATATGAACCTGGTTCTTTTTGCTTCTGATTCTTAATAGGTTGAGGATCTTTTGAGTTTTATTTCATGATTTTTAGATGTTGTTTGCTTTCCTTTTTCCTAGTTTCTTAGTGATGAAGTTTCAAAACCTTGGTTGACATTTATGCATTTCTTTGACTAACTTTGCTTCTGATTTTGATCTTTTCATTTTGGTATGATGATATCACATGTTTAAGGAATTCTTGTGTTCATTTGTAGAATTTTGTGAGAATGATTTCTTTTTTATTTGAATTTTTGTGCTTGCTTTCCCTATTTTGAAGACATCCTTGATGTATGCTTGTTGATTAGGTTGGGAGGGCACTTGTGCCAACTCCTATAGGTGGATTTGAGTTCTTATAGCATGATGTTGCATCCATGGTCCTTGTATGATGATTGTACTTTGGTTTGCTTTGAGTTACTTGTTCTTGAAGCCTCACACTTACATGTATGCTCACATCACTTCTTATGTCCATATGCTTCTCTTGTTTTATCCCAATTGAACTTGTATGCTTTCTTGAGTGCTTCTACTTGTTGCTTAGACACTTTTCTACCATGTTAGGTTTCTGATCTTGAAGTTTGTGGTTCATGTTTAGCTTGTGTGCTCTCTTTTCATCTCATGTATGTTTGATTTCATCATGGTAACTTGTATTGCCTTTTGTTGTTTTGTCTGCTCTAATTCTTTCATGATGTTACTTGATTGATCTTAGCATGTGAATGAAAAGTTCTAATTCTGGTTGTGATGCTTTGATATAATCTCTTGTATGTTTGAATCTCATTTGATCCTATTTGTTTTCATCTTACCAATTGTACATGTTCTAACCTTTTTCTGTAGGTGCATATGGTAAGTGAATTGTGGATGTGATCCACATTTCAAATCTTTATCTCATCTCTTTATTGCTTTTCATATTTGTCTTTGTGATGTGCCTTATGCCATCCTTTGTATAACTTCATTACTTCTCCCTCTTAGAAGCAACTTAACTTCTTTAGAGAAGTAAGTTGTTTTCCTTCCTTCTTCTTCTTTCTTTCCTTCTTCTTCATTAGGATAGACTTCAAAACACACTAACCTATGACTTTTATGCATGATAACTTTAGGATTAGTATTTCCCCATTAGTATTTTTTACCTTTTAGATCCTTTTTGGTTCTCTTTTTCTCATCTCCAAACAAAACCATAAAAACACTTATAAAGGAAGGAGGGGTCTCTTGTGTATAGCCTTATTCCATGGGGCACTCATATTCATTCCATCTTTGAATAGTGTGGGCTTGTTGTCGCTCCCCGGATTTCCATCCTGGTACAAACGCGAAAGTGGCGCGGAAAAAGAATAGAGTCGCCAGCCAGGCATTTTTATCCCGAAGAAAGGGAATGGTAATGCTGCACAAACCAGAAGAAAGAAAGAGGAAGGACACGGGTCCTGCGAACCAAAGAGACTGAGTTCGGGAGTCGGTTACGACCTGGGAAGGTATTAGCACCCAGATCGTCCGCCGTACCCGACGGGATCTATGCTTGCAAAGAAAACTGTTTCAAAGGGTGAGGGGATGAAAGCTGCTGCAAAAAGAAAATGAATGAACTGGAAAAGAAACTGAGAAAGGAAATGAAATAAGAAAAGAAAAGGAAAAATGTAGGGAAAATAAAGAGTGTGCTCGAACGGGCCCTACCCCGCTGCCTACGTACCTCATCTGGACAATGAGGATCAGTGACGCCGTAGTTCCCCTAACTAGGGGTAGCAAGGAAATTGCTTGTGAATTAAGGCTTGAACTGCCTATGTCAATGCTCAGGTGTTGCAGACTCGGACGACGAGTGCGTAACCGTCTTGCAAAATGAAAAGTAGGAGCAAGTTCGCGTACGGAGCGAAGGAGATGAGGAAAGAATTCCCGAAGGAAAGACGCTTATTATTTGTTTGTGTTTTTTATGAAGCTTTTAGGAGTATGTCACAAGGAAGTGAACTCAAGTTCTTTTCCATGGAATGCGCACTTGTCACTACATTCCAAGATGGAATAATAGAACAAGCACACTCAAGTAAGGAGAAGATCCCCAAAACTTGAATCCAGAGATTAGGGCCTAAGCTCACTAACTCATTAACTTATTAAGTGTTTTTGGTATTTATAGTGAAGAAGTGTTTTTTATACTTTTCTTTGTGAAGAAGATACCTTGATCAGACTTGTGCATCACAAGGTAAACTTGTACTATCCCAAGATGGGAAGACTACAAGCACACCTCATGGGATAAGGCTATTGCTCAAGGCATCATTTCAAACATTATTAAGTGCTTTTTAGAGGTTATGAGATGAGAAGAGAAGAAGAACCAAAAGGAACACAAAGGCAAAATTCTAAAGGGAACTAAAGAATCCTAAGTGTTGTCATGCATGGATATCCTAATGTTAGTGTGGCTTCCTATCCTAAAGAAGAAAGAAAGAAGAAGAGAAGAAGAGGATAGAAGAAGAGATGAGAAAGGCCTAAGCCCAACAAGCAAAGGTTAGTACAATAAAGAAATAAGAAGAAGAGATGATATTTGGAGATGTGGAACTCAACTTCCACACCTCACACTTACCATAGCCCCTGCAAGGTTAGTAACATGCATACAAATGAAATGAAATGAGCAAAATGACATGCCAACAACATACATACAGAAGTGAAGTCATATATATACAAATGTCAAATGGATATGCAAGTTGCAAAGATGAAGAAAGAAGCATGCAAGACAATATGATGCAACATGAAACAAATGCAAACAAATGCACACTTATGAAGATGCAAAGCAACAATGCTCAAACATGGACTTAATGTACAAGACCAGAACCAAAACAAGTCCAAGAAAGGCTTAAGAAGCTAGAAAGATGAAGAGAAGAGAGGTACAAGACCAAACAATCACAAAATGAGGTGAAAGAAGTAAGGAGGTGAGATGAATACACTTAAGAAATGAAAAGACTTAAAGGTAAGCAAACACAAATATTTCTAAGACACAAACCCTAAGTTAAGACCAGAATGGAACCCATACCCCAAAGGGACCCCAAATGAGAAGAAGAAGTTGGCACAAGTGCCCTTCTAAGCTTATAAGAGAGCTAATGAACCAAAAGAAGCAAAATGGGACAAGGTAAAAAGAAAAATTCAAATTAATTCAAACATGCATCTAAAAATTCCACAACTTAGGATAAATTATCTTCAAATATGGTATAACAATTAGCCAAAAGGATTGGGAAAGATTCAGAAGCAAACTAGGTCAAATGGAGACAAGAACAAGAACTAGGGTTAATAACTTCCAACACAAGTCAAAGGACCAAGCCCCAATGAAAACTTTTCTAAAAATCAGGGGAAAAATCACACACAAACTGTATCCTCTTAGGAATCCAGAGCCAAAAGAATTAACACAAAACTCCAAATAATGAAACCTATGGAAAATGAACAAGGCAGTGTACTCAAAAAGAATTTAAAATGAATTAATGAGATGGAAGAATTAATTGCCACGTGGATAATGAGAATAAATGAAAAATAAAAATGTAGAAAAATAAAGAAAACTCAAATTGACTTTCAAGAATTATTTTGGGATTTTTGGATAATTGGAACTATTTTTAATAATAAGAAATCAAAATGGATAAAAGAAATAAAATGAAAAAGAAATTAAAAGAGAATGAGAGCTGGGGGTGTTGGTAGTAAGGGATTTGCGTTCAAATTGATTGGGCTCAATAGGAAGGGGGTGTGAAGAGCAGGACTGAGGCCCATTGGTGCGCAGGTTCATGAAACATATGGTGGGAATTTATGAAAATTAAAATGGGAAAATAAGAGAGTCATTGGATCATTTGGACGCATCTGGTGGACTCTTCATTAATTGACGTGGACCAAAGCTGGCTCATGAGTGGATGACGCATGATAATTATGGTGAGACGTGCAACATGTTGTATTAAATTAGAACAGAAAGAACACGTGAGGAAGAGGGTGGATGACTTGAGACGTGGCACCATCTTGTGCGTACAGAAGAGAGATCCAAGGGTTGTAGGTCATCTCCTACCTTACAAACCCTAATTCAAAGCTTCCCAGATTCCGGTGACCGGAGCTAGGGCTCCGGCACCGGAAACAACAACATATGAACAAAACCTAACTAAAATCAACAACAAGCTCCAGATAGACTAAATGAGAGGCCCTGATTACGAAAATGGACATGAAAAGCTCTAAAACTCAACGAAACAACCGGATCGAAGAGAAACAAGTTTGACCATGAAACTTGAAACTCAAATAACTCACTCAATAGTGCACTAAAATAGAAACCAATACTTGCAGAATCATCAGTGTACCTCAAAGATCACAAAACACACAATCAATTTCATTTTTAGAGGTGAAGAATCCAAGGCATACCTGAGTTGCAGATCTGGAAATAATGTGATAGAAGACCAAATGATGGGTGCAAATCCCTCTACACTCACTCTACATGCAAAATAAATGCATCTAAAGCCTTGAAGATGGCTGGATCTGAAGCTTTGCCAACACCTGCCCTGAAATGGCAAGGTTGTTGATCTTGAGAGAGAGCTTGAATGATGATGTGATTAATGATCCTCAGCTTGCACTGATCAAGAATCCACAATTTGTTTTGAGAGTGAGCAAGTGTATGATGAGATATGAGAGAAAATTCAAGTTGTGCATAAACTTGGAAATGAGAGAATGAGAGAGAGTTGTGCAATTCTGAAACCCTAGCTTGTTAAATATGACTTCATAAACCAATGCTGAAAAGATGAGCTCCTTTGCACGTGGGAATGAGGAGAATTTGTGAATTTGCAATTCTTGAAAGTTTGTTGTGAGAGCATGCAATTCTCATGCTTCCCTTGGCCTTTCAGCCTATGTTCAATCCAAATCCATCCCTTGATTATAATCCAACAAGTCCTGGCCCTTAGATCAAGGTTATCACACTTTCCTCATGATTTTGCAAAATATACACTTATGGAGCAACTTTCTTGTGGTGCACGAATTTGTGACTTTCTTTGGAGAAAAATGGTCCAAATTCAATGTGTTTTAACATTGGACACATAATTGATCCATACCAAGCCTTAAAACTAAGTTTTGAAACTTTTTGCTTTGAGTGCATGCATGGAATTTTGGTTTTGCCCTAGCTTGCAGCAAATTTTCGAGGGCCTTATAGGACAAAAAAAAATCCCATGAAAAAGTACTTGTACTTTTTGAAAATGGGAGACCTTAATCTCCAACTTTCATGTTTGACTTTGGTCCATTTGAAGAATTTTTGATCATGTTAAGCTCACTTGAAATTTAGGGCAAAAGTTGCCAAAAATGGAAAATCCTTAAAACCAAGTTTTCACCAATTTTGCAAAAAGCCTCAAATCTCCATGATTCTTGATCTTTGAACATCCCAAACCTCTTATAAAATTGTAAGGACACCCCTTGGCAAGAAAAAGTGGCTTGGACCCCTTGAAATCACACAGTTGACTTTTTAAGGGCACAGTTGACCAATTACTTCATCTGCAAGCAACTGAAGAATTTCCTGATTTCCACATGGAATTTTCTCATGAAATTTGGTACCTAGGATCCTCTTGACATATAAAAGACTTTTCCCAAATGAAATGGCCAAAGTTGTGAAGTTTTGATGCTTGAATCTCAAACCCTAGTTTAGGTGCCTTGCTTAGGAGCTTTGCCCTATCCTGGAATCTCTGATGATCATGCAATCTTCTGAGCTTTGGAAAATGAACTTGATCTTGTAAATGGAGTGTAGACCCCTCATAGGACTTGTAAAAAACCATTGGGACCCTTGTCATAGCTTGTGATGCCTCAAGAACCTCCACAGATGATCATATGCTTAATGCTAGGACATGAAGAATATTATGCCTCATCTTTCCATGCTAGGATGCTGAAAAAATGATATGTTCATGATGAATATGATGTGATATGATGCTTAAAATGAAGAGGGGAAAATTTGGGGTGTTACAGCTGCCCCTATTCAAACAACTGTTAATCTGAAAAGGACGGTAGTACGAGCTATCGACCATTCAAGATAAATTGTGGTTGAATACCAAGAAGACCTGAAATTCGCACTCTGACGAAGAATGCAAACACTGGGAAATAAACCCAACCAAATGACGCTTTGGTGACTGAAGGGGAGAAAAAGCAGACGAGCTTTTTCCAAGTTGAAACTGGTATCTGGAATAAGAGTACTTTGACGGACGAGTCTTCTGCGAACAATCCTGTTACGCCAGGAATTGGACATACAAGTCCTCAAACACAACATAAGACTTGAGATAGACGAATTTCCTTCGGATATACCTGTTACGCCAGGACCGGGATGCACTAAAGTCTGTGGGATAGACATGCATAATCAAGGTAGACGAACCTTCTTCATATATTATCCGTGGATATATGGTACAAGACAGACGAGTCTTCTTCGAGCAAACCTGTTACACCAGGTGCAACAATAATAAGTGGTGCTTGAGACAGACGAGCCTCCCTCGGATAACACTGTTACGCCAGGACCGGTAACCATTTTGAAATTTATTCCCACTGTCAGGATTTTAAACCTCTTCAATACAGACGAGTATTGAATGATCATCAAGATAACACAGACGAGTGCCAACAGTCAATGATATAGACGAGTATCAGACGATGATCTGAGAAACACAGACGAGCACTTCAGGCAATGATACAGACGAGTATCAGCCACTGGTATGGACGAATACCAGAAATTTAAACACAGACGAGCATTTGGAGTAGCAATGTAGCAGAATACCGGGATAATCAGCAAATCCACACATACAAATATACGCTAACACAGACGAGTGCTGGGGATGACACAGACGAGTATCCAAGAAAAGCAGACGATCTTCAAACAGATAACAAACACAGACGAGTGCTGGAAATGATACAGGCGAGAATCCAGACAAAGCGGACGAGCAACAACAGGTAACACATACCAAACACACACGAGTGTTGGAGAATTGCACACGAGCAACAGCAAAGATTATCAAACATCCAACACAAACGGGTGTTGGGAAGTTGCAGACGAGCAACAACAAACATCAAATATCAAACACAGACGAGTGTTGGAACTTGCAGACGAGCAGTAACAAATATGGATACTAACACAGACGAGTATTGGAAATTGCAGACGAGCAACAACAGAGATTAAACACAGACGAGTGCTGGGAATTGCAGACGAGCAACAACAATAATCATGGACCACTGCTGGGAAAGGAAAACGAGCAAACCAGAGTGATAACACGGACGGGTGTTGAAAAATGCAGACGAGCATCAATAAAGTAATAATATGTCACTGCTGGGGAAAACTCTGCTTAGGGATAACACAGACGAGTGTTGAAAAATGCAGACGAGCGACAAGCAGGTATCAAATATCAAACACAGACGAGTGTTGGAAATTGAATACGAACAACAGTAAAGTATGAACACGGACGAGTGTTGGAGAGACGCAGAAGAGCAACAAACAGATGCCTGATTGGCCACAAGAGTTACAACTCTATAGGGGAAGACAAGTCAATTGGCCTAACTCTGACTGGGGTGATGAATACCTGACTGTATCATCATATTAACCAAAATAATGGCAACTTTGCTAGGGAATATTTCACTGACGGAGTGAAGATCAAACATGAACTCTGTGGGGGAGATCATCCTCAGACCTGGCTGGGAAAGATGCTTCAACAATACTCTGGCTGGGGAGAGCATTTTGCTAATTCTGAGCCCTGTGGAGACATCAGACATTCAGCTTCTTGTTGGGCATACTCCACTGGGGAAGAATAAACTGATTGGGCCACCTGTAGGGAATAATTGTTTTTTGCTTGGGAGAATGTGACGCCCTCATGCAACCTGCAACAACAGAAAACACAAGTGTGCCCCGGGGACTTGCATGGTATGATCTGTTCATCCATTGTCACCCGACACTCAAAGAGGGTTTACAGTGTTTCCCTGCATGTCATTTTCTTTCAAATTGTCACCATGTTTTAATGCAATGCTATTTTTGCCAAAAATTTAGGACATTTTGCAAACAAAAATAAACACAACACAACTTTTTGACTGAATATTCTTTTTATTGAATGGCCTCTGAATAGGAAAAGATTTACATCAGGAAGCAACCACCTAGAAAGAGGTAGCCACCATAAAATTAAGAAAAGAAACTATCCTACTGGCAATGGACACGGCGTCCCAATGAGTTCCATTTCTGCTATGACCACCACGTCTTCAAGACTCTCCATTCTTGCCTTTGCTTTCTGAGAAGATGAGGGAACTGTTTCCTATCCTTCTGATATTGTCAAGTTGTGTGAAATGATGATGTGGTTCAAATTACTCGGATCGTAGTTGTTCGCTTATTCCCTTGTTTTGCGTGGATCGCCCTTTCGGGTTTTCAATCCACCGGGATACCCTTTTTTGCCTGAGCTGTCCTATGTGGTTTTTCAACTCAGCGGGTGTACATTTTTTTTTATTTCCATAACTTTTGCCCGAGCTTTTTATTTTGTTTTTAGCTCGCCGGGATGCCCCTTTTTTTTTCCTGGACTTTAATTCTGTTTTTGTGTCCAGCGGGTCTTTTTATGCGAAGTATTTTTTAACTGCGTCCGAGTTAATAGGGGACTGGAAGTCATCTCCATCCATAGTGGTGAGCATCAGCGCTCCTCCTAAGAATACTTTCTTCACTATGAATGGTCCTTCGTAATTTGGGGTCCACTTGCCCCTGTGATCTGAACCTGGAGGAATGATCCTTTTTAGTACAAGCTCTCCTACTTGATACTCCCGAGTACGTACTCGTTGGTCGAATGCTCCCTTCATTCTCCTCTGATAAAGGTGACCATGACAGATAGCCGCTAGTCTCTTTTCCTCAATTAGACATAGATGATTGTAACGAGCACGCACCCATTCAGCCTCATCAAGCTTTACATCCATCATCACACGCAATGAAGGAATATCTACTTCCACAGGCAGGACTGCTTCCATACCATATACCAAAGAGAAGGGAGTTGCCCCAATTGACGTCTTGACTGACGTTCGGTACCCATGTAACGCAAATGGTAACATCTCATGCCAATCTTTGTAAGTGACAACCATTTTCTGCACAATCTTCTTGATAATATTGTTTGCTGCCTCAACTGCACCATTCATCTTTGGTCGGTAAGGGGAAGAATTGTGATGCTGAATTTTGAAGTTCCGACACAACTCTGCCATCATCTTGTTGTTGAGATTAGAACCATTGTCAGTAATGATTCTTTCGGGCACTCTGTATCTGCATATGATATCCCTTTTCAGAAATCTTGCCACCACTTGATGAGTGACGTTGGCATAAGATGTTGCTTCCACCCAATTGGTGAAGTAATCAATCGCGACCAAGATGAAGCGATGACCATTTGATGCAGTAGGCTCTATCTTCCCAATCATGTCAATGCCCCACATGGAAAAGGGCCAAGGAGATGACATGACGTTGAGCGGGCTCGGAGGAACATGCACTTTGTCTGCATATATTTGGCACTTGTGGCACTTATGAGCGAATGAACAACAGTCTGCATCCATTGTCATCCAGTAATACCCTGATCTCAGCAAATTCTTAGCCATAGCATGCCCTCCTGCGTGGGTACCGAAAGATCCTTCGTGGACTTCCTGCATTAACAGGCTTGCTTCGTGTCTATCCACGCATCTGAGCAAGACCATGTCAAAGTTTCTCCTGTACAACACTCCGTCTGTATTCAAGAAGAAGCTAGCAACAAGTCGCCTTAAGGTCTTCTTGTCATTGGAAGATGCCCCAGTTGGGTATTCTTGCTTTTCCAGGAATAACTTGATATCAAAATACCAAGGTTTCTCGTCAGACACGGCGTCTACAGAGAAGGCATGAGCTGGAGCGTCAAGCCTGGAGATGTCAATTCTGGGCACATAGTTCCAACACAAGACTTTGATAGACGAAGAAACAGTGGTCAATGCGTTGGCAAACTGATTTTCATCACGTGGTGTGTATTGAAGCTTAACTGTCGTGAAGAACGTCAACAGTTTTCTAGCATAATCCCTATAAGGAATTAGATGCTCTTGATGCGTATACCACTTGCCGGTAACTTGATTAATGATGAGGGATGAATCTCCGAATATATCGAGGTTCTTAATCCGAAGATTAATAGCCTCCTCTATCCCCATTATGCATGCCTCGTATTCCGCTTCATTGTTGGTGCAGCCAAAAGTAATTCTGGCAGCGAAGGGAAAGTGAACACCTTCGGGAGTGATAAGAACGGCACCAACTACACGTCCATTGATATTGACTTCCCCATCAAACATCAACTTCCATTTGGATTCAGGGTCTGGCCCCTCCTCCGGAAGTGGTTCCTCGCAATCGTTTTCTTTGAGGTACATGATGTGCTCATCTGGGAAATCAAATTTCATTGGTTGATAATCATCTTCAAGAGGTTGCTGTGCGAGGTAATCCGACAATACACTTCCCTTGATGGCTTTCTGTGAAGTATACTGGATGTCGTATTCTGTTAAAATCATTTGCCACCTAGCAACTCTTCCGGTTAACGCTGGTTTCTCAAAGATGTACTTGACAGGATCCATTTTGGAAATGAGCAGTGTGGTATGAGTCAACATGTACTGCCTCAGTCGGCGAGCAGCCCATACCAAAGCGCAGCAAGTTTTCTCGAGCAGTGAGTAACGGGATTCACAGTCGGTAAAATTTTTGCTAAGGTAATAAATAGCGTACTCTTTTCGACCAGACTCGTCATGTTGGCCTAGAACACACCCCATTGACCCTTCTAGCACAGTCAAGTACATGATTAGAGGTCTTCCTTCAACTGGAGGCATTAGAATTGGAGGCTCCTGCAAATATTCTTTTATCTTGTCGAAAGCTCTTTGACAATCATCGTTCCACCTGACTGTTTGCTCTTTTCTTAGCAGTTTGAATATTGGTTCGCACGTGGCCGTTAGATGAGATATGAACCGAGAAATGTAGTTCAATCTCCCTAAAAACCCGCGCACTTCTTTTTCTGTTCTCGGTGCAGGCATATCTTGAATAGCTTTTACTTTAGCAGGATCTACCTCAATTCCTTTCTGACTAACAATGAAACCCAACAGTTTCCCGGAACGCACTCCGAAAGTGCACTTGTTTGGATTCAACCTCAGCTTGTACTTGATCAGTCTATCAAACCGCTTCTTCAGGTTGACCAGATGTTGTTCTTCGTCTCGGGACTTAGCAATCATATCGTCCACATAACACTCAATCTCCTTGTGTATCATGTCGTGGAACAATGTGACCATTGCCCGCTGATAAGTTGCCCCGGCGTTCTTCACACCAAAGGGCATGACCTTATAGCAGAATGTACCCCACGGGGTAATGAATGTTGTCTTCTCCATGTCTTCTGGCGCCATCTTAATCTGATTATATCCGGAGAAGCCATCCATGAAGGAAAATACCTAGAATTGAGCAGTATTGTCTACCAACACATCAATGTGTGGCAACGGAAAGTCATCTTTTGGGCTTGCTCTATTCAAATCCCGATAGTCAACGCACATCCGGACCTTGCTGTCCTTCTTTGGTACAGGTACAATGTTAGCTACGTAAGGCGGGTAACTAGTCACAGCAAGGAAACCGGCATCCCATTGCTTCTGAACCTCCTCTTTGATCTTCATCGCCATGTCAGGACGAGTTCTTCTCAATTTCTGTTTCACAGGAGGACAATCCTCTCTCAAAGGTAGCTTATGCACAACGATGTCGGTATCCAACCCTGGCATATCTTGATATGACCAAGCAAATATATCCACATACTCTCGCAGCATACTGATCAGCTCTTTCTTGACGTCGGCCTGCAGACTGGCCCCAATCTTGATCTCTTTCTTCACATCTTCACTGCCAATGTTGATGATATCAACTTCTTCTTGATAAGGTTGAATAACCCGTTCCTCTTGTTTCAACAATCTGACCAATTCTTCAGGGAGTTCACAGTCTTCCTCAACCCCTTCATCATCTTGGTAGACAGGATTGTCAAAGTCATGCGTGGTAATAGCAGGAATGTTATCAATGGAATCCGGATGATCAACACTGCACAGATGATGTGCTTATTCAGAATCTGCTTATTTTGAAAAAGAGATGCAAACACAAAAACAAAAAAGGAAAAACACATTGCCATTTTTATATTTTTGTGAAAAGTTTTAAAAACAAAGAAAGAGAACGCAATTTGTCTGAAAATGTCCTTTCATTTCATGGTAAAATAAGATGCACACAAAATATGGTGGCCCAATACAATGGATCCTAGCATCTTGGGCAGAATGCTGGATTTGACAATGCAGTATGATGATAAAAGGAAACAAATAAATTACTCTGAGTGCCAGGTAACTTGAACAATCTCTTCAGCAGACCAGTTCCTTAGCTCCTCCCCGAGCGCGCACTGATGTATCCAGTTGTCCCAGTCACCATCATTGTCTCCTTCTTCAGTAGTTGCACAAATCTGGTTGCGGTCGAGCATCCTCGCACTTGTAAAAGTGATAGCTTTACCACTTGGAGTAGATCCACCAGGCTGATACCCCAAACCAAACTTGTTATCTTTCTTTTCTAGCTCCAGCAGTTTGCCCCAGCCTTGGGCACTTCCTGACTGAACTACCTCTTTGGCTTGCTTGTAGGAATGGATGGAGGTACCTTCTTTCTCACTACTTCTCTCTACAGGAGTTAGAATGCTGATGTTGACTGCTTCGAAGGCTTGGCACAAAGTCTCATGGATCTCTCCATCCATCTCTACATACTTGAATGTCAACAAATGGCTTACAAAGATGTCTTCCTCTCCGCACACTGTGATTACCTGGCCATCAACCACATATTTGAGCTCTTGATGCAGAGTGGACGTAACAACACCGGCAGCATGAATCTATGGGCGTCCCAACAAGCAGCTGTATGCGGGCTGAATGTCCATAACATAGAAGGTGCTTTTGAAAACTTGAGAGCCTATCTTCACAGGCAATTCAACCTCTCCAAACACTGATCTTCTAGACCCATCAAAAGCTTTGACAATCAAATCACTTGGCCTTAGGACTATACCATCAACATTGAGCTTCATTAATGCCTTCTTCGGAAGCACATTAAGGGAAGAGCCTGTGTCTACAAGAACATGCGACAACACAACACCCTTGCACTCCATAGTGATATGTAGTGCTTTGTTATGGTTTCGGCCTTCTGACGTGAGGTCTCTGTCCGTAAAGCTTAGCCCATGGCTCGCATTAACACTGCCCACTACAGCTTCAAGTTGGTTGACAGTGATTTCATGAGGAACATAGGCCATCTGCAGCACTTTCAACAGGGCCTCTCTGTGTGCAGGAGAGCACATCAGCAAAGAGAGAATGGATATCTTGGAAGGTGTCTAGTTTAACTGCTCGACCACCTTATAATCACTCTTTTTGATAATGCGCATGAATTCCTCGGCCTCTTTTTCAAACGTACCCTGTCCAGCAACAGGAGTTGTTGATTCATCAGTCACAGCTTGCTTTCCTTTGGCTTTTGACGAAGCCTCGGCCTCAGGATCCCCTCTCAGCACAGGGGGAGCAAATAGACGACCACTTCTTATGAAACCTCCAACTCCTCCAACGTTCTCTACAGTCAGGTCAAAAGCAACAACCTTGCTCTCAATCTTATGTCCAGCCACGTATACATCTGAGCTGTAATGCCATGGAATGGCTTTATCGTCTATATAAGGAACAGGCCCAGGCACGGTGATAGTCACAGGACTAATCTCAGGAGCATAAATGGTAACAGGCTCTCTTCTGACAGGCATATCAGCTTCATCATAGAATATGGTAATGGTGGACACATCATCAGCTTCATTATCAACTTTGTTAAACTGCAAAGATCCCTCATCAATCAAACTCTGCAATCCCATCTTCAAATTCTCACACCCATTCTCTGAATTCAGACAATGCTCACAATTAGCACTACAACCCAGAAACACTTGACCATTCAGCAACCTCTCTTTCACTACCAATAACGGAGTCTTCACTTCTTCGATACTCAGCATCAGACTTAACTTCTCACCACTTTCAACAGCATGGATTCTAGCCCCTCCGTGATTCGGAATAGGGTTTGAATTAACATTCGGCGGCGGTGTGAAGTTGATCGCCTTGGAGTCTATCAGGTCTTGAACTTTGTGATGTAGAGCCCTGCACTTCTCAGTCGAGTGCCCGGGTGTCCCTGAGTGGAAAGCGCATCTTGCATTGACATCGTAACCCACTGGAAGCTCTCCAGGTGGTGGTGGTGCCAAAGTTCTCAATTGAATCAGATTCAAGTCAAGCAGTCTTGGTAGCAAAGCAGCATACGTCATGGGGATGGCCTCAAGTACCCAATTAGCCGGGCGAGTTTGCCTTGGCTGATAAGGTCTCTGTTGATAGTTGTTGCATTGTGGTTGTTGTTGTTGTTGAGGTTTTGCCTGCTGCACAAGACTAGAAGGAATTGTGACAGCTGCCACATGCTCATATGGTCTTCTATAACCTCGGCCACGTCCTCGGCCAAACACAGCATTTGTCTCACCCTCCCTTCACCTTGGAGTTCCACTGAAAGCTTTTCTTGCTCCATTCGAGCTGCTAGCACTTGTATCTTGGATCTTTCCCATTTTCAACAAGGTCTCAACCCTCTCTCCAGCAATTACAATATCATTGAATTTGGTGGCAGAACTGGACGCCAATCTTTCAAGAAACACACCTTGCAAAGTCCCCATAAACATGTCAACCATCTCATTCTCAAGCAGTGGTGGTTGCACTCTGGTAGCGAGCTGACGCCACCTCTGAGCATATTCTTTGAATCCCTCCTTAGCAGTATGAGACATGTGCTGCAATTGAGTGCGATTTGGAGCCATGTCCAAATTATACTGGTATTGTCTCACAAAAGCTTCTTCCAGGTCTTTCCAGCTTTTGATGTTGACTCTGCTAAGCTTCATATACCATTCCAGAGAAGCCCCAACCAGGTTGTCCTGGAAATAGTACATCCAGAGTTTTTCATCATCGGTGTGAGCAACGATCCTTCCTACGAAGGACTGAAGATGGGTCTTTGGGCATGCAGTGCCATTGTATTTCTCAAAAGTTGGAACCTTGAACTTGTAAGGGATTCAAACCCCGAGAACTAAGCCCAAGTCAGTAATGTCAAATCCCAAAGAGCTCTGGGATTGAATAGCCTTGATGTGTTCTGCCATTTCCTCAAACTTCCTGTTCATCTCATCCCCCTGACCTTCAGCTTCGTCCAGCAGAGTGAACTGTTCGTCCTGGTTATCCATTTGCACATTATTCAGCCCATCATTGATTATAGTAACCCCTGGGCTGTGTTACAGGGACTTCAACTTGACGTGCGCCCGCACCATTACGATTATCAACAGCAGCAGTGTTGTTCCTGGCTTGATTCTCAACCAATTCCCGCAGACGCTCTTGATTCTGACCCATGCCTGCCATTAAGGTCATAAAGTTGTCCATCCTTAGCCTCAAGTCAGCTAAGTCAGCTTGCATCTGGTCCATGATTCTCTCTCTGTTGATCTTTGTTGGATATCTGTGTGCAACTGGTTGTTCCCGAACTTTTCTGGGAGCTATAGTGCCTGAAACACAAAAGACATTAGCAACTGAAGCACTACCTGCAAAACAAACAAACAGGTTATATGCAATGCAATGTAACTGTTCATGTTCCCAAGTTTTAAGCATTTGCAATGCCCCAGTTCTGGCATCTACTCCAGACAGTCACTTTGAGAATTAGTCTTTCAAATTTTCACTTTGAAGAGTGTTCAGCTATTAGCAGTATCAGACAAACGAGTCTTGCACATTCAGAAAAGATAATTTGCATATTAACACTGTATCATGGACAAACCACTGCCGGCAAAAAGTCAGAGCACAAACAGAAATATTCCCCGAAGGGTTACAAGCCATTACATGAATAAGAGACAAAATACCAAATAAGCAAGACTCCTACAACAAGTCTATAGGTAGTCTGAAAAATAAACTAAATTAGGACCCAGGCTCTGCCACCTCTGCTCTGCTCTTCTTGACACCCGCTCTTAGCTTGAGCTCTTCAATCTCCTTCCTTGCTTCCTCCAAGGCTAACTGGCTTTGTGCTAACTCCTGAGTCTTTTCCCTCCGAATGGTGTGGACCTGCTCCACCTCTTCCTTCTTGAAGGCCATTTGCACTTCAAAGAACTCTTCTTTCTCTCTGAACTTCTTTTGCTCTTCCTCCCTTTGGCCTTGCAACCAAACAATGGATTGACGAGCATCATTGAGAGTCTTCAAAGTCTTTTTGCGTTCAGCTTCTCTTTTTGCCTCCATTAGACCCAACCTGTGAAAGTGAGCTTCCTTTCCAGCAAAGTCTTTCTCTTTAGCTTCCAAAGAGGCTTGTCTCTTCTGCAGCTTACCTTCTGCTTCATTCTTGGCCCTGTTAGCAAGATGCTACAGGCTTACCATTTCAGCATTCTCCACTCTAACTTCATGCAGCTGAGCTTCCAATTTCTTGTACTCTTCAAGGGAGACAGTACTACTCTGACTTGTCACTTCTCTGGGATAAAGTGGAGCTTCAACTGAGAAAGGCATGAGGACCTCTTCTACATGCTTTTGCAACCATGCAGCAAAAGGTGGATACGTCTTGGGATCAACTCTACCAAAGTCTTTCTTACCCTTCCTTATCCTGTGAGCCCAAGCTTGGACAGCTTGCAATACTAACTCCTTGTTTCCTTCAACAGGAAAATACAAAGACCCCGCAAACTCTTCCATCTGTGGAGGATCTTTCAAAGGGTAGCCAAACTGCTTCCTGGCTAATGTTGGATAATAACTGATGATACCTTTCCTTCCCAGCAAAGGTACTCCAGCAAACCTTCCACAACTGACAATCAACTCTTTACCTAGCATATCTCTGTCATATCCCCAGGAAATATCTTCAGCAGTTAACCCCATCAATCTCCTTGACCATCTCCACTCATCCCTCATCTCCTTGAAGGCACCTGATTTTGGCAGTTGTCTGGCAAACCACTCAGCAAACAAGAAAGCACAGCAGACTACTGGTCTACCCCTACCTTTCTCATTCCTGTAATGCACATTGTAGTAGAAGTCACCCAAAAGAGTAGGCACTGGATTACCTTTGGCAAAGATAGAGATCACTTCTAAGCTTACAAATTCTTTCTCTCCTGGGAACAAGCTTGATCCATACACCATCAAAGCCAGTAAAGCACCAAAGTCATTCCAATTAGCCTCTGTAGCATATCTCTCTACCTCTGGTATGATCACACTCCAAGGGAGTCCTTTGCCTTCACTATCCTTCAGAGCCTTCTTGACTGTAGCAGCTGGCAAACGACAAACTTTGGCTATGTCTTCTTCTTTAAGCACCACCTCAGACCCATAGAAAGGCAATGTCCCTCTGACTGGAACATTCAGAATGCTGGCAATCTCTTCCAATGTAGGAGCTAAAATGTAACCTGGAAACACAAAGCAACGCAACAGAGGATCATAAAACTGCAACAAAGTATGCAAACTGTCCTTCTGGTCTGCAGTGGGCTTGTCCACAAACTTCAGTATCTGGCCATATCTTTTCCTGAAATTACCCAAGACTTGGTCATTCATCAGACCTGCTAACTTCTGAACACTTCTAACCTCAGGCTGAAGAAAAGTATAGTGAACATTCTTTTTCCCTGTGTCGCTCCCAATAAATGAGGCTAAGTCAGATAGGGTACAGACGCGAACGGTCGGCGAGAGGGACAGTGAGAACACACAGCCGTGAACTCACTGGAGATGAATAGAGTCGCCAGCTAGGCATTTTTATCCCGGAGGAAAGGCAATGCTGCATAAGCCTAGAAAAAGATGGATAAGACGGTTTGCGAACCAGAGAGACTGAGAAAGGGGGTTGGTTACAACCTGGGAAGGTATTAGCACCCAGATTGTCCGTCGTACTCGACGGGATCCACGCTTAAAAGATTTGTGTTTTAAAGGGGTAGTGTCAGTGCAATCTGTGTATAAAAGAGCTGGAAAAGGATGTACAGGTGTCAGTGTAAAAGAGAGTGAAGTGTGTAAATGAAGGGTCAGTGTAAAAGAGAAAGGGGTGAAATGCTCATGACAATGAGGCTTAAGAATAAGGCTAGAAGGAGGGGGAATATACAGAGACTTTTGTTCGATAACCGTTAAGTTATGCCTACGTATCCTCTCGTGCAATGAGGAAGTCAGAACACCGTAGTTCGACCCAAAGAGACTGAAAGGTGAATTGACTTGTGAACTGCTTGCTTGTCTATGCTCAAGTGTATGACCTGTCTGGCTCGGGTGCTTACTGTCTTGCATTAGACGGAAGAAGCAAGTTCTCGTTTATGAATGAAGATGATGAGAAAAGAATCCCGAAGGAGACGATTATTGTTTGTTTTTGTGTTTTCAGTCTTTTATTTCTTTTTGGAGTTTGTCATAGGATAATGAGCTTAAGCCTAAACCAATGGATTTAGTAAACTCATCACATCTTCCCTCTGATTAGGGGTAATGAGAATTACCTTAAGTGTGAAGTCAGATTCTCACACTTAGTCACCTTTGGTGTAGGATTAAGATCATTAACCTACTTGTGATTTATTTAGATGTTTTTGTGATTTTTGTTTAGTGTTGAGTAATGAGGTTAAGCCATAATCATGGATTAAACAGACCCATTACACCATCCTAAAAGAAGGATGATAGATGAGAATGTTTAAGCTGAGGAAAGCTCCTCAACTTAATCCATGATTAGGGATTAAACCCATGACAAAACAAGCCTTTGGTTAAGTGGATTTTAGATTAATGATAAGATGATGAAGTGATTTTTATGATTTGTAAGACAACTTGAGGGGGACTTGTCCATTAACACTAGGGTTAGTCCTTCTTAACCACTTAAGGAAGAATTAGAACCCTAATGCAAGGCCCAAGTTACAAGTGTGATGTCTTGATGATTATTAAGTGGATTAATTAAGAGAATTAAACACATTAAGGGTTTAATACTTAGGATTAAAGTTATACACTCCATCCTAAGAGAAGGATGCAGGCATAAGCTTAATCACAAAGTCTTAAAGCCTTTAGGGTTTAGTCCCTGATTATGAGGTGAGAAGAGAAGACTCAAAGAGAGACACAAAGGTAAAACTATGAGGGGACTAATCAAAACCCTAATTCATTGTCATGCTTGGATGATCCTAAGGTTTGTGAGGTTTCCAAGAACAATCTTCAGAAGAACCACCAGGAAGCAGATGAACAGGATCAAGAGAAGCAAAGTGACTTGCTTTATTCAAGAAGTCAAGTCACTTGAAGAAAGAAAATGGGAAGAAGAAGAATGAGCAAGCTCAAACTCAAACACAAATAGAAATGCAGCAATGGATGCAAGAGAGATGAAAAGAAAAGGTATGAGAAGTGAAGGCAAATCCACTTCTCAAGTTTACTTACCACCTGAAATGTTAGAAAGAAATGCAATGCAATGCTAAATGAGATGAAATGACATGATGCTATACCAAACCAGAAACATGTTGATGATGATTATGATGTTATGAGGTGCTGCAAACATGAGGCAAGACAATGGGGATGTTCATACAAGATCATGAATGCAAATGATGCAAGTTAAGGAGCATGAACAAACATGGAAAGTTATGAATCCTACAAGACAAATGACATGGCAAATATGAGATGCAATGGTCAAAGATGCTTCCTATATGTCTTAAGATGTCAAATGAATCATAAGAATGCACAAAATGCAAAGACAAGTCAAGTTATGCAAGGAGATGCAAGAAGGATGCCAATGGAAGCCCAAATTAGGGTTTATGGATCAAACATCAAACAAAAACCCAAAACAGAAACAAAACCCTAAGATAAAAATGGAAAATGGCACCCAAAGAAACCCTAAACCTATAATGAACCACTGCCCAAAGGGGAGCTCTCAACTCCCAACCAAACTCAAGATATGAATTTCCTAAGTTATTAGGGTTTTTTAGGGTTCTTAACAAAATAAATGCCAAACAATTTGAAAATGCAAGAACAATTCATGGCCTTTTTATCCTTGAAAATACATGTTAAACACAAGACAAAGCAAAAAGAATCAATGTCTCAACCTTTACCAATAGGCAGAAATGAATTTTTGAATCCATGATCAAAATAATGCATAAAAAATGATTTAATTCAATGAAAAATTCTCAAAATGCATCAAGATCAAAAAAGAAATTTGGTTTGAAGGTTGGACAATGTTTCTAAATGTCTTAGAACATTTCATGAATTTTTTTGTAATTTTTAGATACCTAAAAGTATTTTTAATTAATTAATTCTCATTAATCAATTAAAAATAATCTTTTAAATATTTAAAAATACTTTTTTAATGATAAAAAATAAAATAAAAATGTTTTTGGGTCATAAAAATTAATAAAACTTTAAAGAAAAAGTTTCATAATTTTTAAGGATTTTTTGCTATTTTAAATTAATTGTGCAAAACAAATGAAATAAAAAGAAATAAAAACAAATAAAATAAAAAGTAATCAGATTGGATGGGTGAGATGCGTCCTGGATTCAAATCTGTTGACTAGCGCGTGAATGAAGGGTGGAGATTGCATCTGGCTTAATTATCCTAATTAATAATTAATTAAACTAATGAAAGAGATTAGGGCAAATCAAACTGATCCTGGCCTTCTATCTGCGCGCGAAGTCAAACAATTCCACGCAATCAATGGTTCAAATTCAAACTGACATTAATGACTGGATTAAGCCCTAATTACACTCAGGCTGCCGGAGAAGACTTCCGGTCGTCTTCTCCGGCGAGCACTTCCCCTGAAAAACTCCCATCTTCCTCAAAACGTATCAAAAGTGAAATCTAAACATATAGAAATGAACCCCATGATCTCCTGAATCAAAACCCTAACCCCAAACAAATTTATTCTTCATCAATCACATGAATCGAAGGCAAACATTTTTAGGGCAAACCAGTTTCAGAGTCAAATTAAATGCTCAAATCACAACCGTTTTCAAAACCAATGGTACCAGAATGATCAGTGAAACAAATGGAACAAGTTTGTAACATGAGAAACCATTTCTGGAAAAATAAATTTCAGGCTACCTGAGATTTGAAGCTTTCAGTTTAGGAACTTTCTGGCCTTCTCTTTATGTGCAAACCACTCCTTAGGACCCCTTGATGATGTTTGAATACCTTAGAACAATTTATGTAGGCTGGTTGACGAGTTTCGAAAGCTCCTGCTTCAAGCTCAGTCAACAATGGCTATGGTGATTCTGACTGATTCAGGCCACTGTGAATGATGGTTTATGGTCCAGATGATGTATGGAGAAGCTTTGCAAGGTTTGTTTGGCTGTTTGTGGGCTAGGGAGGGAGATTCGAATGAATCTGCAGAATGAGGATGAAGAATGGCAGTGGGGTGCTTTTGCTGTTTCAGGCTTATGCTTTGGGTGGTTTCTACTCAATGATACATGGTGAGTTGAATGGAGGAAAAGGTTTTTGTGTTTTCAAGCTGTGGAGAGGAATTCGAAAGCTTATGCAAAATGGAAGGTTTTTGTGAATGTGTGTAGTGTGATGGTTTCAGCCTTGCTTCTTGTTATGGCTAGCTTGCAAATTGATAACATAAACAAATCTGATTGGCTGGATGATGTGACTTGTGCTTTTGTGATTGGTAAGTTTGCTTTTGCCAAAAGTCAAAAATCTTGTAAGAGAAGCATGGGCTTGACTCTAGGCAAGTACAAGGGCTAGGGCTGGCGCAGCATGGTGAGTGTGTGAGGCTGGCTTGATTCAAGGACCAATGCAGCAAGTTGGTGAAGCATGATCATGAGTTTTGCAACTTGGTTACTTTATGGATTTTCATGAAAAATGCCTTGTTACACAAACCAAACCATAGGCAAACTTGATCCAATTCTGATTTTCAGCACTTAGAGAATGTTTATGTGTTGGTTTGAAATGAATTAGAGGCTACATTTGGCTTTGGTTCAAGACTTTGCAAAATTTCCATTTGAAGCATGCCTTAGAAATTAATGATTTTTGCCAACTTTGCATTGCCATAACTTTTGATCCAAGAAGAGTTTGATCATGTTCTTGTACTTTTTGAAAAGGGAAAGATGAGATCTACAACTTTCATGACCAAAGTTTTTTCATTTGAAGCCTTTTTGAATCATGAATCAAGGCTTGAAAAATGACCTAAAATGATGCATTCTTGAAAAGTCAACTATGCCCAAAAAGTCAACATTTGCAAAAACCCTAAATTCTTGATTTCTATGAACTTCAACCTTCTTCCATGATCAAATAAAGATCATATACACTCAAAATGATGAAGATCACCCATTGGTT
Source organism: Lathyrus aphaca (assembly GCA_963966055.1). Taxonomy (NCBI): domain Eukaryota; kingdom Viridiplantae; phylum Streptophyta; class Magnoliopsida; order Fabales; family Fabaceae; genus Lathyrus; species Lathyrus aphaca. Next base: position 280,205,556 of record OZ014523.1, read on the forward strand.
GGGTCATTGGGGGCCTCAGATGCCCTGATTTTGCACTGACTTGTCTGAAAAGTCAACTCTTGATCAGATGACTTCCCCATGGAATTTCTTCATGAAAATTGATATGCATACTCCCTATACCATATAGAGATCAATGGAAACAAGAATGACCAAAAAATTTGGAGTTATGGCCTCTGAAACCAAAACCCTAATTTTCAGTCAACTGTGCAGTTCAAACTGGCTCTGCATCACCTCAAACCCTAGTTCTTGTGATTCCTCTGCAATTTTGACTTTGAGGAGATGAAATATGATATAAGAACACACATGGACCATTTTGAATTGATTGGTGGCCTTTGGAGTGCCTCAAGAAGCTTTGGGATTGCTCAGATCACAAACCCTAGGTGCAGATGCCTTAGAAACTATGCAGTGAATCAAGAATGAGATGTGAGATGATATGATGGTGTTTATGCATATGAAATGATCACAAGCCATGGTGTGAATGGGTGAGGGCAAATTTGGGGTGTTCACAGCTGCCCCTATTCAAACATGAGTTAGCTGTGCAGGATGTAAGCAACGGCTTAACAGGCAAACAAGATAACTTGTGGTTGAATACCAAAGACAGTCCAAAATTTGCACTCACAGAATGAAGAAGAAAAGGGATATAGATTGTAAAGGAAAATAAAGAATATTGTAAAGTATAGGCGACGGAGGACGACCGTCGAGCAGAGGACGACTGCTGGGTAAAGAGCAATGACGGGGACGGCCGACATGCTGGGGATAAAAGTAAAGCCAAGACGGGGACGGCCGACTAGCTGGGGAAGATAAAATTATGATGGGGACGGCCATCAAGCTCATAAAGGCAACCAACGATGGGGACGGCCACCGGGCTAAAAAAAAGAAAAAGGGACCATGACGGGGACGGCCATCGGGTTAAAGAATAAATGAAATAAACAGATGATGGGGTACGGCCATCAAAGGTGAAGGACGATCACCTAGCAGGGGACGGCTGTTCTGTTGGGGATAAAAGAAATATGATGGGGACGGCCATCAAAGGTGGAGGACGACCACCTGGCAGGGTACGGCTGCCGAAAATATCAACGATGGGGACGGCCATCGGATAGGAAAGGTCGACGATGGGGACGGCCATCGGACAGAAAAGGTCAACGATGGGGACGGCCATCGGACGAGCATGATGGAGGACGACCATCAAGAAGTGGAGGACGACCACTCAGCAGGGGACGGCTGCTCTCGAGGTTTATCGTAACACAGGACGAGTGTCAGACAACCAATATCAACAATGGGGACGGCCATTGGATAAAGTTGATGAAGGACGATCATCAAAAGGTGGAGGACGACCACCTAGCAGGGGACGGCTGCTAAAATCAACGATGGGGACGGCCATCGGATGAGCATGATGGAGGACGACCATCAAGAAGTGGAGGACGACCACTCAACAGGGTACGGCTGCTCTCAAAGGTATCATAACACAGGACGAGTGTTAGATAAAAAGAAAATTTGTTAGTGATCTACTGGGGATAATGTAAACATGGACGAGCGTTTACATCCAAGAAAACAAAAGGTATAAGTGTTTGGTTTTGTGTATAGATTTAAGATGCGGACGAGCATCCTCAAGACTATGATACGGACGAGTATCATGTAGAAACAAACTGACACATGCTCAGAGATGATGATACGGACGAGTATCAACTAGTTAACAAAGAACACGGGCGAGTGTTGCATCTGAAAGGACTCTTCTGGGGAATAGTAGACACAGACGAGTATCTATATTCAAGAAGACATAAGTGTTTGACACGGTGCATTGATTAAAGATGCGGACGAGCATCCTTAAGACTATGATACGGACGAGTATCATGTAGAAACAAACACTAGACGCACTGTTCTGAGATGATGGTACGGACGAGTACCAACTGGTTAACAAAGAACAAGGACTACTGTCGAATCTGTGGGGATATGAGTGATAATGTATACAAGGTACGGACGAGTATCTGTATAAGTATACCATGAGTAATGAGCATTGTATGAGTGTTTTAACTGCTGGGGAGGGTGACACGGATGAGTGTCAAAAGGAGAAGAGTATAATATGAACAAGTATCTGATATACAAAGTCTAGGCGACTGCGCTGGGGATATGACACGGACGGGTGTCAAGAAAAGTGTATGTATAGGTATATGTGAGTGCAAAGAGGACCTCTTTGGCTTTCTGCTGGGATATGACACGGACGGGTGTCAGGACGTATCTGTAATAAGGATGATTTGTTTGTAAAGAGTGTTCAGGCGACTTTACTGGGGAAAGATGGCACGGACGGGCGCCAAAAGGTGTATATACTGGTGTTTGTGATTTGAGAGGCAACTGCTGTTGCTGGGACCTTGGTGGGGATTTTTGTATAATGATGATGAACAGTTTATATTTCACAAGTGTTCAATTCACAACATGACTTATGATTATGCTATGCATTTGATTTTTGCCGTAATGCTCCGTATTAGACGGAATGCTACGCTCTGAGGGGTGAATATGATGCGAATGCTATGATTATGCAAAGAGGCACCGATCCGGAATTCGGATCCCGTTGCTGCGAAGATCTCTGGATGATCTGCTTGAAGTGAACATCCCAGCTGGGGATGAGATCAATGGTAGATCTGGTGATGTATCTGCTTGGGGATATAGGTCACTGATTGACATATCCTTATAACACGGGACCCAGCTGGGGTTTGCAGAAGCTTTCTGTACTCTGTTGTGATTTCTCCGTGCGTTGCTCTTCTGAATAGAAGCTGGGGATTCTGTGGGGGAGATGATTCCCTGACTTCTGCATTCTGCTGAGGAAGAATGGTTGGCACTACAGCTGGGGAATGCTGTTGATAACTCAGCTGGGGAGAGTAATGAGAGGCAACTCGGCTGGCGAGAAAACATCCTGAGTGTTAAACCTGTTAGTTGATTTGGCAACTTTGCTGGGGAAAGCAATGGGGAGCAACTCAGCTGGGGAAAGAGCATTTCGGATGCTGAGATTGAGTGTATGCTGATTCGGCAGCTCCGCTGGGGAAACGGGCACCTTCTAGTGCCATATGGAAGATAGACCGAGTTGATAATGATTCGCCTACTTGCTGAGACATAACCTGCATGCCCCAGGTTGCGTTCTGGATACCTGCGATCCTGCAATAGGTAAGGAAACGTACAAAAGGTCCCGAGGTATCCCTCACTGGATTCCGTCATAGGAGTTAAGTACTTTCGAGAATAATCACATTCCCTGTAAGCATGTGTTTTTTTCTTTTTATTTTTAGAGAAAGGCATTTGTACTTATGCAATTGTATTATTTTTTTTAGAGATATCAGACAACTCTTTGCAAAACATAAATGTAAAAACGAAACATGACCGAAAATCTGATTTTATTAATTCATGTGCCCTGAATTGGCAAGATACAGTCAAGGAAACATATCTCCCGAAATGAAGAGATTGTTACAAATTGAGAAATAAAGTGCTGGCGGTGTTGACGAGGCTTTCAAGGAGCTTCCTCTTCTGCTATGACTCGTATGACAATGACGTTCTTCTCGTCTTGCTTTCTGGAGAGAGTTGATTCTGATTGATGCTTGATCCTTTGAAACTTACCAAGTTGTAGGTGATACAGACGAATTCAGAATGCAGTTGTTCGCTTATTCCCTTATTCTGCATGGATCGCCCTTTCGGGTTTTCAATCCATCGGGATACCCATTTTTGCCTGAGCTGTCCAATGCGGCTTTTCAACTCAACGGGTGTACATTTTTCTGTTTATTTCCCTTATTTTTGCCCGAGTCTTTTATTCTGTTTTTGACTCGCCGGGATGCCCTATTTTTGCCTGGACTTACATTCTGTTTTTATGTCCAGCGGGTCATTTTATGCGAAGTATTTTTTAACTGCATCTGAATTCACAGGGGATGGGAAATCTTCACCATCCATGGTGCTGAGCATCAGTGCTCCACCAGAGAAAACTTTCTTTACAACGAATGGTCCTTCATAATTTGGAGTCCATTTTCCCCTGTAGTCTGTATGAGGAGGGAGGATTCTTTTCAACACAAGATCCCCTACTTGGTACTCTCGGTGCCTGACTTTCTAATCGAAGGCTCTCTTCATTCTCTTCTGATATAGCTGTCCATGACAGATTGCAGCCAATCTTTTCTCTTCGATCAGACTCAGTTGTTCGTATCGGGCCCGAACCCATTCTGCTTCACTCAGTTTAACATCCATCAATACCCGTAGAGAGGGTAGTTCAACTTCAACAGGTAGGACTGCTTCCATACCATATACAAGTTGATACGGTGTTGCCCCAGTGGATGTTCTGATTGATGTGCGGTACCCATGCAAGGCAAACGGTAGCATTTCATGCCAGTCTTTGTAGGTGACTACCATCTTCTGCACAATCTTCTTGATATTCTTATTTGCCGCCTCAACAGCGCCATTCATCTTTGGCCTGTAAGGAGAAGAATTGTGATGTTGAATCTTGAAGTCCCGGCACAGTTCTGCCATCATTTTGTTGTTCAAGTTGGAACCATTATCAGTAATGATTCGCTCGGGAACTCCGTATCGACAGATGATATCTCTTTTCAGAAATCTGGCTACCACTTGTCTTGTGACGTTTGCATATGAGGCTGCTTCAACCCACTTGGTGAAATAGTCAATGGCGACCAGGATGAATCTGTGGCCGTTTGAAGCAGTTGGCTCAATCTTGCCAATCATATCAATGCCCCACATGGCAAAGGGCCATGGTGAAGACATGATATTCAAAGGATTGGGAGGCACATGCACCTTATCCGCATAGATCTGGCATTTATGGCATTTTCTGGCGTAGGCACAACAGTCTGCATCCATTGTGATCCAGTAATAGCCTGATCTTAACAACTTTTTAGCCATGGCATGCCCTCCTGCATGGGTACCAAAAGACCCTTCGTGCACTTCATGCATCAACAAATCTGCTTCTGTTTTGTCAACACATTTGAGGAGTACCATGTCAAAGTTCCTTTTGTATAAAGACCCATCAGTGTTCAGAAAGAAACTACCAGCAAGCCTTCTCAAAGTCTTCTTATCATTGGAAGATGCCCCAGGTGGGTATGCTTGATCCTCCAAGAAGCTTTTAATGTCATGGAACCAAGGCTTATCATCTTTTACAATATCCGCTGCAAATACATATGCCGGTCTATCGAGTCTTGATACTGAAATCTGAGGTACAAAGTTGACCGTTTGGACTTTGATCATGGATGAAATGGTAGCAAGAGCATCTGCAAACTGATTCTCGTCCCGAGGGATATACTCAAGCTTGACTGTTGTAAAGAAAGTCAGTAACCTTCTCGTATAATCCCTGTAAGGTATCAGATGATCTTGGTGGGTGTACCATTTCCCGTTGGTTTGATTGACTACCAAAGCTGAATCTCCGAATACGGTCAATGTTTTGATCCTGAGGTCAATGGCTTCCTCAAGACTCATAATGCAAGCTTCGTATTCAGCTTCGTTGTTAGTGCAATTGAAAGTGAGTTTTGCCGAGAAAGGCATGTGAACTCCTTTAGGTGTAATGAGTACTGCACCAATACCACGACCACTCATGTTAACAGCCCCGTCAAACATCATAGTCCATTTTTCTTCTGGGTCAGGCCCTTCAGTGTGAATAGGCTCTTCGTGATCTTTTGCTTTAATGAACATGATGTCTTCATCAGGGAAGTCAAACCTCATAGGCTGGTAGTCATCAATGGGTTGCTCAGCAAGATATTCAGATAGTACACTGCCCTTGATGGCTTTCTGAGATGTGTACTGTATGTCGTATTCTGTGAGAATCATTTGCCATCTTGCAACCCGTCCGGTAAGAGCTGGCTTCTCGAAAATGTACTTGACTGGGTCCATTTTTGAGATTAACAAGGTAGTGTGGGTCAACATATACTGTCTCAGCCGGCGAGCAGCCCACGCTAAAGCACAGCAAGTTTTCTCGAGCAGTGAATAACGCTGTTCACAGTCGGTAAACTTTTTGCTTAGGTAGTATATTGCATACTCTTTTCGACCAGACTCGTCATGCTGGCCCAGCACACACCCCATTGACTCTTCTAATACTGTCAAGTACATAATCAGAGGTCTTCCTTCTACTGGAGGCATGAGGATTGGAGGTTCTTGTAAGTATTCCTTGATCTTGTCAAAAGCCTTCTGGCAATCTTCGTTCCACCTGACCGTCTGTTCTTTTCTTAACAGCTTGAACAAAGGCTCACAGGTCGCTGTAAGGTGAGATATGAACCTTGAAATGTAGTTCAATCGACCTAAGAATCCTCGAACTTCTTTCTCAGTTTTCGGTGCAGGCATCTCTTGAATAGCCTTGACTTTATCAGGGTCAACCTCAATCCCTTTCTCGCTTACAATAAAGCCCAGCAGCTTACCGGATCGCACCCCGAATGTGCACTTGTTGGGGTTCAGCTTTAGTTGATATTTTCTCAGACGCTTGAACAACTTGAGCAGATTCACCAGGTGATCTTCTTCAGTAAGGGACTTGGCAATCATATCATCCACATAACATTCTATTTCTTTGTGGATCATATCGTGGAACAATGTTACCATAGCCCGTTGATACGTTGCACCGGCATTCTTGAGCCCAAATGGCATTACTTTGTAGCAAAACGTGCCCCAGGGTGTGATGAATGTTGTCTTCTCCATGTCTTCAGGTGCCATCTTGATCTGGTTGTATCCTGAAAATCCGTCCATGAAGGAGAATACCGAGAACTGAGCCGTGTTATCCACCAATACGTCAATGTGAGGTAATGGGAAATCATCCTTCGGGCTGGCTCTATTCAGGTCCCGGTAGTCAACACACATTCTTACTTTGCCGTCTTTCTTAGGCACAGGTACTATATTAGCAACCCACGGCGGATAGCTAGTCACAGCAAGGAACCCGGCGTCCCATTGCTTTTGTACCTCTTCCTTGATTTTCATAGCCATGTCTGGACGAGTACGGCGCAGCTTCTGTTTCACTGGTGGGCACTCTTCTCTCAAAGGCAGCTTGTGCACAACAATGTCGGTATCCAACCCTGGCATATCTTGATACGACCAGGCAAACACATCAACATACTCTTGAAGCAGATCTATCAGTTGTCTCTTCACTGAGTCTTGCAGGCAGGCCCCGATTTTTACTTCCTTCACGTCTTCCTCTGTACCAAGATTAATCACTTCAACCTCCTCCTGGTGAGGGGTAATAACCTTTTCCTCTTGTCTTAACAACCTGGCTAGCTCTTCAGGAAGCTCATATTCTTCATCAACCCCTTCATCAGCTTGATTGATTGGATTGTCAAAGTCATACGAAGTCATAGCCGTGCTGTTGTCGGTGCTGTCAGGAAGGCACTCTCTGCAAGGGTTCAGTTTGTTCATTTTAGTGATTGATTTTAATCTTGCTTAGAAAAGTGAAATGAAGTTGTCATTTTGAAAACACCGCCATTTATTTTTGTACAGAAAGAGAAATGGAAAAACAGTGAACGAAAAGAAAAAGACTCGTTTGCAAAAAGATGTCTGATATTTCAATGATTAATCTTGTTTGCACAAAAAGTACAGATGGCCCGATTACAAAATGAGTCTTGTCATCTTGGGCAAGATGCAAGACTTTGATGCATGCTTATAAAAATGCAGGAAATAATAATTACTCTGATCGAGTAACTCTTATAATTTCCTGGGAAGACCAGTTCGAGACACTGCTCCCCGGGATCTTCGGACGAATCCAATTCTCCAGATTGCGCTCCTCTTCCAGCTCGTCTTCCAGACAGTTGATAGCATCGGGGGTAAGCATCCCCCCACTGACGAAACCAGGCTCTGCAGCAGCCTTTGCCTGTTGTTGAGTTGGTCTGTAACCCAACCCAAATTTGTCCTTCTTCTCCTCCACAGCTAAAACCTTGCCCCAGCCTAGGGCAGTTCCTTCTTCAACAACCTTCCGGGCTTGTTGGTAAGATGACATGGAGATCCCTGACACAGCAGATGCTTCATTGACGTTCAAGGCTTCAAAACCTTGGCTCATTGTTTCATGGATCTCTCCATCCATCTCAATGTACTTATAAGTAGCCAGATGGCTAACAAAGATATCCTCTTCCCCACAGATTGTGACAACTTGACCTTCCCACTCAAATTTTAACTTTTGGTGAAGGGTAGACGTTATTGCGCCGGCGGCGTGGATCCAGGGTCTACCTAACAAACAGCTGTAGGCGGGCTGAATGTCCATCACATAAAAGATAGTTTTAAAGGTCTGCGGGCCAATTGTCACGGGCAGCTCAATCTCTCCCAGAACCGATCTCTTAGAACCATCAAAGGCTCTTACTACCAGGTTGCTGGGTCTCAATGCCAATCCATCATATTCAAGCTTCACCAGAGCCTTCTTTGGTAAGACATTCAGGGATGAACCTGTGTCCACCAGCACGTGAGAAAGGACAGCTCCTTTGCATTCCATGGTTATGTGCAAGGCTTTGTTGTGATTGCGGCCATCCGCTGTCAAGTCAGAATTGGTAAACCCTAGCCCATTGCTAGCAGTAACATTTCCAACCACGGTTTCCAACTGGTTGACAGTAATCTCCTCAGGCACGTAAGCTGCGTGCAGGACTTTAAGTAATGCATTCCGATGGGCTTCGGAGCACATAAGCAGTGAGAGGATAGAGATTTTGGATGGCGTTTGGTGAAGTTGATCCACAATTTTGTAGTCACTCTTTTTGATGATTCGCATGAACTCATCAACCTCTTGATCAAATGGAGTCTTCAGGGCTTCTTTGGCAGCTGGATCTTCCTGCACCGGGCCTTTTCCTTTTGCCTTAGCAGCAGCTTCTGCTTCGGCAGTAGGTCTTTGAACTTGTGAAGCAAAGAGACGTCCGCTTCGAGTGAAGCCTCCGCCTCCCCCCACATTATCTACTTGTGGTGCAGGTGCTGATGTTTCAAGAGTGATTCTTTTTCCTTCACAGTATACGTCAGAGCCATAGTGCCAAGGGATGGCCCTATTGCTTTCATATGGCACTGGTCCAGGTACCGTGACAGTGACTGGACTGATTGCTGCTGCTGAAGGGACTGTAATTGTTTGTGGATCATAAAAGATTGTAACTGGTGCTCTAGTGGGAGCAGCACCTTCTGAGTGGTAAGCGGAGTTATTTTCAGGATCATAGAATATGGTAACAGTAGAGACATCTTCATGATTGATTGTTGGTGTTGTAGGAGGTCCTGTTGGAAGGACCGTTGTTGTTGATGGAGACTCGAGATGGAATGAAGCTGAAGTTGTAGCAGGAGAAACTGTTGAAAACTGATCATTTGGAAGGACAGGTGAAGTACTTGTTGATGGTGCTGATGAATTGTCGGGAACAATAGTTGCTGCAGTTGTAGGAGGGTCTGAAACCGTTGTTGATGAAGTTGCCGGATTTGTTGGAAATGATGTAGTGATCTGTAGCAGGCCACTCTGAATAAGGCTGTCAATGCCATTCCTCAGGTCCTCACACCCATTCCATGAAATATTGCAATAGGGACACCCTAGTTCACACCCCGGAAATATTTGATTTTCGCGGAGTTGAGCTTTGATTTCCACCAATGGTGTCCTGATCTGATCCACACTGGTTATTAAATAAGACGGTTGGTCTTCTTCAATAGCATTAATTCGGGGACCACCATGGTTTGGCATAGGGTTTTTATTGACATTGGGCGGAGGTGCAAAATTCAGAGCCTTGGAGTCTACCAAGTCTTGTACCTTCATATGCAGAGCCCTGCATTTTTCTGTACTGTGACCAGGTGCGTTGGAATGAAAAGCACACCTAGCATTGGAGTCATAGTTTCTTGGTAGACTGTTGGGATCCGGAGGTGCCAACGTTCTTAGCTCAACTAGGTTGAGTTTCAGAAGTTGTGGCAGCAAGGAAGCATATGGCATTGGGATCGGGTCGATCACTCTGTTAGCTTGAGATGGCCTCTGTTGGAATGGCCTCTGTCGATTGTTGTTGTTGGAGTTGTTGTTGTTGTAGTTTCTTGGAGGATACTGATTCTGATGATACTGAGGTTGTTGTTGGAAGTTTTGTTGAGGAGGTTGATAGACTGGCTGTGGATGAGCTGGAGCAGGGATAGTGACTGCTGCTATTGTCCTTTGAACAAATTGGGGCCTACCCCTGTTGGTGTGAATGGCATTGGCCTCGCCAGTTCTTCTCGGGCCCGCAAAAGGCTTTCTTGTACCACTGGACGAACTGGCACCATTATCAGAGATCTTCCCCATTTTCAACAGGCTTTCAATTCTCTCCCCAGCTATGACAACATCTGCGAAGCTAGTAGATGAGAAAGCAGCTAGCCTATCAATATAGGTTCCCTGAAGAGTGTTCATAAACATGTCTGCCATTTCTCTCTCAGACATTGGTGGTTGAACAGCAGCAGCCAGTTGCCTCCACCTTTGGGCATACTCTCGGAAACTTTCCCTTGACGACTGTGACATTCCCATTAGGAGAGTCCTGTTGGGTGCCATGTCTAAATTGTATTGATACTGTCGGATGAAGGCTTCTGCCAGGTCCTTCCAGCATCTCACAGTTACCCTTGTCAAGTGGGAATACCATTCCCTTGATGCTCCAGTCAAGCTGTCTTCAAAGTAGAACATCCAGAGCTTCTCATCCATTGTATAGGCCTTCAGCCTTCCCAGAAATGACTGTAGATGAGTCCGGGGGCATGAAGTCCCATTATACTTTTCGAAACAAGGAGGTTTGAACTTATGGGGGATCCTGACCCCGTCTACCAAACCCATGTCCATGACGTCGAAACCCAAAGAATTTTGAGATTCTAAGGACCTCAACTTCTCAGCTATTTCATCCAGCCGCCTATCATAAGTTTCCTCTCCAGCACCCATTACTGTAAATTGGTCCTCCTGAGGATCTTCTTGAAGTACTCTCCCAGCTGTGGCTGTCCCTTGAATGTTTGCAGGAATATTAACTTCAGGATGGAGGTGTGGGCCAAACACAGGGGGGTTAACATGTGGTTGCACCCTTTCATTGTTACTTGTGCCTGCAGTCCCCACATGAGGTTCATCTTGGTTCCTCCCTTCTACCAAAGCCCTGAGCCTCTCCTGGCTTTGAGCTAAGTTGTTCATCACTTCCATGAACTGCGTTATCTGGGTTCTCATCTCCAACCTTTCGTTGGCCATCTGGTTTCTGACCTCCGTAAGGTCTTGTTGCATCTGGTCCATCTGGATTCCCGGAAGGTTGTTTCTAGTTGGGTACCTGTGTGGCCTGTTGAGAGGAAATACCCGGCGGCGAGCAATAATTCCTGAACATCACAACAGAGGTTAGCAACAACAAAACAAAAACCTACAAAACAAACAAAAGGGTTAGCATGCAATGCAGTTATGCTTATTTGTTCTCAAGGTATCCGGTTTGGCCTTCAGTTTTGACCCTTCCAGACCCTTGAAGATGCTGCTGTTGAAGTTGCTTTTGAAGTAACCCAGATGGAAACTACCACAAATATATTACAAAGGGTGAAATAATACAACTTGTTCATTTTTACAACACAAGCCCTCAAAGGGGTCAAAATACATCACAAAAAGCAAAAGTACATGGAAAAGGAACAACAACAAGCAAATGATCAAACTCCAAGGCCAAACTCATCCTCACGAACTTCCTTAAGAAGTGTTTCGGTCACAGGATCAGCCGGGCGCTCCGTGAGACCTCTGATGAGAAGGTTTCTTGTTGCGACAGCTGCAGTCAACTTCCTGTTCTGACTTTGGTCCTTAGACCTCTTCACTCCAGCTCTGATTTCTAGCTCTGATATTTCCTTCTGGGCTGCTGCCAGGGCTTTTTCCATCTGCTCCATCTTGTCTTGAGCTCTCTTGTCTTCTAGAGTACAGGCCTCAGTGATCCGGACCCACCTGGCCTGACTTTCCTTCAAATACAAGTCTGTTCTTGCTCTCTGAAACTGGGCTTCTTTACAAGCATTCTTCAGAATCTGTTCACCAGCTTTGGACTTGTTGATATAATCTCCAGACTTCTCAATCTTGGTCAAGTGTTCCACCCTCAACTTCTCCAATCTCTCAATCTCCCTCACACCTTCACTCCTCTCCCTGAGGGTCTTCTGCAAGGCTTGGGTTAACTTCTCATTCCTTTCCTTCAAGCTCTCAAACTCTTCCAAACTGATAGTGGCAGGGGGTGGTGCTGAAGATGACTCAGGCATGTCTTCTATGGTGAAGGGCATTCCAGAGAATTGGGCCCTAGCATGGGACCACTCATAATATTGTGCTGATGCCACATTATTGCACTTACCCAGAATGGTGATTCCCTTAGTTTGAACATGATCCCAGGCCCAGGCAGCCTGCCTAACAACAGCCAAACTAATCTTGTTCTCACAGTAGAGGGTCTCAATCAGGTCCTGTGTCTTAGGAGTATGGACCAATGCATAGCCCACTTGCCTCTTGAACAGCAGAGGGTTGTAATTGATACTTCCCTTAACTCCTATTAAGGGCACATTGGGAAAGTGCCCACAGCTGGTGATCATATCTCTGCCCTTGGTGCTTTGAGTACACCATCTGATGTCTGCTGAAGTGAGAGTAGTGAGCCTCTTAGCCCAGTTGCTTTGCTGATGAGGATTTAGAAATGCATCTGTCCTGGGTAGATGCCTGAGAAGCCAAGCATGGAATAATGGAGCACAAATCCTCACTAATCTTCCCCTCTGCTTCTCATTTCTCTGATGTACTGAGTAATAGAGATCACCCAGTAAAGTTGGCACAGGGTTCTTCAGGATGAACAAGTGGATTGCATTCTTGCTAATGAAACGGGGCTCATCTGCAAACAACACAATTCCATATACACTTAAGGCCAACAGAGCACAAACAGCTTTCCACTCCCCCAAGGAGGCCTTCAAACTAGCTTGAGAAATCAGGAAGTCCAGATGAAATCCAGGGATCCCAGCTTTGGAGGTCATATGTTGTTCAATCAAAACAGGCTCCAGGTGCAAAGCTTTTGCTATCTCCCCATTGCTGGGAAAGACCATTTCAGGGTTAAAAGGGATTTCTCTCCTGATAGGTAGACCAACCAAAGATGAGTATTCTTCCAAAAGAGGACCCAACTGAAAGTCTTGAAAGGTGAAACATCTCAATGGGGGGTCATAGAACTGAATACAGGTGTGGATGAGGCTCCTCTGAGATGGGTCCAGATCCATGACCAAGTCAAGTATATCCCCATAATGATCCCTGAACAAAGGTACGTGATCTGGAGTGATCAAGGTTTGGATCCTCCTGATGTCTGATAAGTCTGGTTGGAAGAAGTGATAAGTGATGTTGCTTTTCTTGGGAGCCATGATGCTGGGACTGAGTAGAGTGCTGATGAAGATGCTGAGGAGTGGGCCACTGGCTGGCTAGTGCAAGTAACTGAAGTATATGGCTGACAAACTGAAGCAAGTGCTAGTGGAGACAGGTCAATGATGCAGATGGGGTCAAAACCAAAACCAGAGGAAGGTGGATACCCTGAAACACAAATAAGCAAATGTTAATATGATGCAATGAGTATGTATGCAAATGAAATGCAAGGGTTTGTGACTGAGCTGGATCTGATTAACTGCCTTGGTATAGATCCATGTGTGTTCAACAAATCCAGGTGGAGGTCTATAAATCCAGTAACCAGGGTGGGGGACTCAAATAAAGAGCCACATGTCCAGGGTTTTAGAATCACAAGAACTATCCAACATGGAGTATTCTTAACAAAGTCAAAGTAACAGGGTATTCTGAGGTCAAGGTACCTGCAAACCTGTAAACAGCCCAACCCCCTCACAGGTGGTGATCTAGAACAAGGATCCTCAGACTTGGATCAGTTATGAGAAGTGTAAACACTTCTAACCCGGAGGTACAGTGTTTACAATAACCATAACAATTCCTCCTCTAATTCACCTCAGTTTCTGAAGGTCAATACTAAAAGGTCATCCAGACTTAGCAGGCTTCCCAGATAGCCCTAGCATTGCAGGAAATCTGCAACACAGAGTTCTCAAGAAGAAACCCATATCTGAACCGTGTTTCATATTCCCGCACCAGACCGAAATGGAATGGGAAAGAATATGATTCACTCTAGCCTAGGTGTCACTCAGGTCCCAGGTATAGGACCTTAACTCTCAATGGAACACCCACCCACCAAAACAAGAAACCAGATCCAGCCAGCAACAATGACAGTATGATATATAAATGCAATAAAGAAAGCAGTAAAGTAACTGTACATAAAGCAATAAACAGAAATAAATACAAGCACAAACAAGCACATAACACCCCAGTAAATACAAATCAAACAAGCGCTAGGAGGAACCCACAAAAAGAACCAGAAGCCCTGGTTGCAGTATAAGGGTCCCCAGCAGAGTCGCCAAGCTGTCGCTCCCAATAAATGAGGCTAAGTCAGATAGGGTACAGACGCGAATGGTCGGCGAGAGGGACAGTGAGAACACACAGCCGTGAACTCACTGGAGATGAATAGAGTCGCCAGCTAGGCATTTTTATCCCGGAGGAAAGGCAATGCTGCATAAGCCTAGAAAAAGATGGATAAGACGGTTTGCGAACCAGAGAGACTGAGAAAGGGGGTTGGTTACAACCTGGGAAGGTATTAGCACCCAGATTGTCCGTCGTACTCGACGGGATCCACGCTTAAAAGATTTGTGTTTTAAAGGGGTAGTGTCAGTGCAATCTGTGTATAAAAGAGCTGGAAAAGGATGTACAGATGTCAGTGTAAAAGAGAGTGAAGTGTGTAAATGAAGGGTCAGTGTAAAAGAGAAAGGGGTGAAATGCTCATGACAATGAGGCTTAAGAATAAGGCTAGAAGGAGGGGGAATATACAGAGACTTTTGTTCGATAACCGTTAAGTTATGCCTACGTATCCTCTCGTGCAATGAGGAAGTCAGAACACCGTAGTTCGACCCAAAGAGACTGAAAGGTGAATTGACTTGTGAACTGCTTGCTTGTCTATGCTCAAGTGTATGACCTGTCTGGCTCAGGTGCTTACTGTCTTGCATTAGACGGAAGAAGAAAGTTCTCGTTTATGAATGAAGATGATGAGAAAAGAATCCCGAAGGAGACGATTATTGTTTGTTTTTGTGTTTTCAGTCTTTTATTTCTTTTTGGAGTTTGTCATAGGATAATGAGCTTAAGCCTAAACCAATGGATTTAGTAAACTCATCACATCTTCCCTCTGATTAGGGGTAATGAGAATTACCTTAAGTGTGAAGTCAGATTCTCACACTTAGTCACCTTTGGTGTAGGATTAAGATCATTAACCTACTTGTGATTTATTTAGATGTTTTTGTGATTTTTGTTTAGTGTTGAGTAATGAGGTTAAGCCATAATCATGGATTAAACAGACCCATTACACCATCCTAAAAGAAGGATGATAGATGAGAATGTTTAAGCTGAGGAAAGCTCCTCAACTTAATCCATGATTAGGGATTAAACCCATGACAAAACAAGCCTTTGGTTAAGTGGATTTTAGATTAATGATAAGATGATGAAGTGATTTTTATGATTTGTAAGACAACTTGAGGGGGACTTGTCCATTAACACTAGGGTTAGTCCTTCTTAACCACTTAAGGAAGAATTAGAACCCTAATGCAAGGCCCAAGTTACAAGTGTGATGTCTTGATGATTATTAAGTGGATTAATTAAGAGATTTAAACACATTAAGGGTTTAATACTTAGGATTAAAGTTATACACTCCATCCTAAGAGAAGGATGCAGGCATAAGCTTAATCACAAAGTCTTAAAGCCTTTAGGGTTTAGTCCCTGATTATGAGGTGAGAAGAGAAGACTCAAAGAGAGACACAAAGGTAAAACTATGAGGGGACTAATCAAAACCCTAATTCATTGTCATGCTTGGATGATCCTAAGGTTTGTGAGGTTTCCAAGAACAATCTTCAGAAGAACCACCAGGAAGCAGATGAACAGGATCAAGAGAAGCAAAGTGACTTGCTTTATTCAAGAAGTCAAGTCACTTGAAGAAAGAAAATGGGAAGAAGAAGAATGAGCAAGCTCAAACTCAAACACAAATAGAAATGCAGCAATGGATGCAAGAGAGATGAAAAGAAAAGGTATGAGAAGTGAAGGCAAATCCACTTCTCAAGTTTACTTACCACCTGAAATGTTAGAAAGAAATGCAATGCAATGCTAAATGAGATGAAATGACATGATGCTATACCAAACCAGAAACATGTTGATGATGATTATGATGTTATGAGGTGCTGCAAACATGAGGCAAGACAATGGGGATGTTCATACAAGATCATGAATGCAAATGATGCAAGTTAAGGAGCATGAACAAACATGGAAAGTTATGAATCCTACAAGACAAATGACATGGCAAATATGAGATGCAATGGTCAAAGATGCTTCCTATATGTCTTAAGATGTCAAATGAATCATAAGAATGCACAAAATGCAAAGACAAGTCAAGTTATGCAAGGAGATGCAAGAAGGATGCCAATGGAAGCCCAAATTAGGGTTTATGGATCAAACATCAAACAAAAACCCAAAACAGAAACAAAACCCTAAGATAAAAATGGAAAATGGCACCCAAAGAAACCCTAAACCTATAATGAACCACTGCCCAAAGGGGAGCTCTCAACTCCCAACCAAACTCAAGATATGAATTTCCTAAGTTATTAGGGTTTTTTAGGGTTCTTAACAAAATAAATGCCAAACAATTTGAAAATGCAAGAACAATTCATGGCCTTTTTATCCTTGAAAATACATGTTAAACACAAGACAAAGCAAAAAGAATCAATGTCTCAACCTTTACCAATAGGCAGAAATGAATTTTTGAATCCATGATCAAAATAATGCATAAAAAATGATTTAATTCAATGAAAAATTCTCAAAATGCATCAAGATCAAAAAAGAAATTTGGTTTGAAGGTTGGACAATGTTTCTAAATGTCTTAGAACATTTCATGAATTTTTTTGTAATTTTTAGATACCTAAAAGTATTTTTAATTAATTAATTCTCATTAATCAATTAAAAATAATCTTTTAAATATTTAAAAATACTTTTTTAATGATAAAAAATAAAATAAAAATGTTTTTGGGTCATAAAAATTAATAAAACTTTAAAGAAAAAGTTTCATAATTTTTAAGGATTTTTTGCTATTTTAAATTAATTGTGCAAAACAAATGAAATAAAAACAAATAAAAACAAATAAAATAAAAAGTAATCAGATTGGATGGGTGAGATGCGTCCTGGATTCAAATCTGTTGACTGGCGCGTGAATGAAGGGTGGAGATTGCATCTGGCTTAATTATCCTAATTAATAATTAATTAAACTAATGAAAGAGATTAGGGCAAATCAAACTGATCCTGGCCTTCTATCTGCGCGCGAAGTCAAACAATTCCACGCAATCAATGGTTCAAATTCAAACTGACATTAATGACTGGATTAAGCCCTAATTACACTCAGGCTGCCGGAGAAGACTTCCGGTCGTCTTCTCCGGCGAGCACTTCCCCTGAAAAACTCCCATCTTCCTCAAAACGTATCAAAAGTGAAATCTAAACATATAGAAATGAACCCCATGATCTCCTGAATCAAAACCCTAACCCCAAACAAATTTATTCTTCATCAATCACATGAATCGAAGGCAAACATTTTTAGGGCAAACCAGTTTCAGAGTCAAATTAAATGCTCAAATCACAACCGTTTTCAAAACCAATGGTACCAGAATGATCAGTGAAACAAATGGAACAAGTTTGTAACATGAGAAACCATTTCTGGAAAAATAAATTTCAGGCTACCTGAGATTTGAAGCTTTCAGTTTAGGAACTTTCTGGCCTTCTCTTTATGTGCAAACCACTCCTTAGGACCCCTTGATGATGTTTGAATACCTTAGAACAATTTATGTAGGCTGGTTGACGAGTTTCGAAAGCTCCTGCTTCAAGCTCAGTCAACAATGGCTATGGTGATTCTGACTGATTCAGGCCACTGTGAATGATGGTTTATGGTCCAGATGATGTATGGAGAAGCTTTGCAAGGTTTGTTTGGCTGTTTGTGGGCTAGGGAGGGAGATTCGAATGAATCTGCAGAATGAGGATGAAGAATGGCAGTGGGGTGCTTTTGCTGTTTCAGGCTTATGCTTTGGGTGGTTTCTACTCAATGATACATGGTGAGTTGAATGGAGGAAAAGGTTTTTGTGTTTTCAAGCTGTGGAGAGGAATTCGAAAGCTTATGCAAAATGGAAGGTTTTTGTGAATGTGTGTAGTGTGATGGTTTCAGCCTTGCTTCTTGTTATGGCTAGCTTGCAAATTGATAACATAAACAAATCTGATTGGCTGGATGATGTGACTTGTGCTTTTGTGATTGGTAAGTTTGCTTTTGCCAAAAGTCAAAAATCTTGTAAGAGAAGCATGGGCTTGACTCTAGGCAAGTACAAGGGCTAGGGCTGGCGCAGCATGGTGAGTGTGTGAGGCTGGCTTGATTCAAGGACCAATGCAGCAAGTTGGTGAAGCATGATCATGAGTTTTGCAACTTGGTTACTTTATGGATTTTCATGAAAAATGCCTTGTTACACAAACCAAACCATAGGCAAACTTGATCCAATTCTGATTTTCAGCACTTAGAGAATGTTTATGTGTTGGTTTGAAATGAATTAGAGGCTACATTTGGCTTTGGTTCAAGACTTTGCAAAATTTCCATTTGAAGCATGCCTTAGAAATTAATGATTTTTGCCAACTTTGCATTGCCATAACTTTTGATCCAAGAAGAGTTTGATCATGTTCTTGTACTTTTTGAAAAGGGAAAGATGAGATCTACAACTTTCATGACCAAAGTTTTTTCATTTGAAGCCTTTTTGAATCATGAATCAAGGCTTGAAAAATGACCTAAAATGATGCATTCTTGAAAAGTCAACTATGCCCAAAAAGTCAACATTTGCAAAAACCCTAAATTCTTGATTTCTATGAACTTCAACCTTCTTCCATGATCAAATAAAGATCATATACACTCAAAATGATGAAGATCACCCATTGGTTGGGTCATTGGGGGCCTCAGATGCCCTGATTTTGCACTGACTTGTCTGAAAAGTCAACTCTTGATCAGATGACTTCCCCATGGAATTTCTTCATGAAAATTGATATGCATACTCCCTATACCATATAGAGATCAATGGAAACAAGAATGACCAAAAAATTTGGAGTTATGGCCTCTGAAACCAAAACCCTAATTTTCAGTCAACTGTGCAGTTCAAACTGGCTCTGCATCACCTCAAACCCTAGTTCTTGTGATTCCTCTGCAATTTTGACTTTGAGGAGATGAAATATGATATAAGAACACACATGGACCATTTTGAATTGATTGGTGGCCTTTGGAGTGCCTCAAGAAGCTTTGGGATTGCTCAGATCACAAACCCTAGGTGCAGATGCCTTAGAAACTATGCAGTGAATCAAGAATGAGATGTGAGATGATATGATGGTGTTTATGCATATGAAATGATCACAAGCCATGGTGTGAATGGGTGAGGGCAAATTTGGGGTGTTCACACCCTGTAACTCTTCTGATTTATGCCATGGAGATAAGATTTACCAGAACTGGAGGCTGATTATGAACAATGACCTGAAAAATGGAAACATAAACAGTTAATGCAAGAATGATGAAAATGCAATGCAATGCAGGCATATGATCAACTGGGACCATCTGGATACTGGACACTGAACACAAGGACCCTCTGATCAACTGTAAACCAAGATCCTCTGAGTCACAACCCTCTGATAGAAGTCTCAGAACCACAGTACCAAGAAAACCAGAACACGAGAACCATAGGACCATAGGACCAAAAATCAGAACCATAAGACCAAAGATCATAATAATAACCACTGATAATGAGTCTATGTAGAGGCCAAGGGTTCCTGCAAACCTGTAAACCCCTCCCAATCTCACTGGTAGGCTCCGGGTCAAACATCACGGACTCTCAAAGCCGAATAGCAATAATACTTTCACCATCTCCGAGAAATGGCTCATGACCAAATAAGGGAATCGGTTTGGCATTATATACTACGCAGGGAGGCCTCAGCTGAGTCCGGGAAACAAGGTCATCCTATATAAGTCCCAAGTGGGCCCTCGGATGCGAATGGGTTTGCCACAAAATGTGGTCTGCCACTGTCATCACTAAAGAGGGATGTTTCCACAAGGTTCTCAATGATCGGTCCCCAGCTGCACATAACTGTCAAGGTTATGAAATGAGAGAGGAAGATCCCCAAATCAAGACATTTTCAAGACAATCGCAAATCTAGGCGTGGAACTCACTACTACCCCCATGACAAGATCTCATGAGGCCAAAGTGGAACCACTCTAAGTCCTAAGGTGCACTCAAGTCGTGGTAATGAGCTCATCTCTCAGACACAGTAACACCCATCCCACCAAACAAAAAACCAGTCCAGACAGTCCAGTATATATACATGATGCAGAAAATAAATACTGAAAACTGTAAAAAAAAACTGTAAATAAACTGTAAATAAACATCAATACAATACAACAAGCCACAGCAAACAAACATCACCCAAAGAAACAGAAGCAAGCAAGCGCTAGGAGAGACTCACAGGGGAACCAGAGATTCTAGGTTCTTTCTCCCCAGCAGAGTCGCTAGCTGTCACTCCCCGGATTTCCATCCTGGTACAAACGCGAAAGTGGAGCGGAAAAAGAATAGAGTCGCCAGCCAGGCATTTTTATCCCGAAGAAAGGGAATGGTAATGCTGCACAAACCAGAAGAAAGAAAGAGGAAGGACACGGGTCCTGCGAACCAAAGAAACTGAGTTCGGGATTCGGTTACAACCTGGGAAGGTATTAACACCCAGATCGTCCACCGTACCCGACGGGATCCACGCTTGCAAAGAAAACTGTTTCAAAGGGTGAGGGGATGAAAGCTGCTGCAAAAAGAAAATGAATGAACTGGAAAAGAAACTGAGAAAGGAAATGAAATAAGAAAAGAAAAGGAAAAATGTAGGGAAAATAAAGAGTGTGCTCGAACGGGCCCTACCCCGCTGCCTACGTACCTCATCTGGACAATGCGGATCAGAGACGCCGTAGTTCCCCTAATTAGGGGTAGCAAAGAAATTGCTTGTGAATTAAGGCTTGAACTGCCTATGTCAATGCTCAGGTGTTGCAGACTCGGACGACGAGTGCGTAACCGTCTTGCAAAATGACAAGTAGGAGCAAGTTCGCGTACGGAGCGAAGGACATAAGGAAAGAATTCCCGAAGGAAAGACGCTTATTATTTGTTTGTGTTTTTTATGAAGCTTTTAGGAGTGTGTCACAAGCAAGTGAACTCAAGCTCTTTTCTATGGAATGTGCACTTGTCACTACATTCCAAGATGGAATAATAGAACAAGCACAATCAAGTAAGGAGAAGATCCCCAAAAATTGAATCCAGAGATTAGGGCCTAAGCTTACTAACTCATTAACTTATTAAGTGTTTTTGGTATTTATAGTGAAGAAGTGTTTTTTATACCTTTCTTTGTGAAGAAGATACCTTGATCAGACTTGTGCATCACAAGGTAAACTTGTACTATCCCGAGATGGGAAGACTACCAGCACACCTCATGCGATAAGGCTATTGCTCAAGGCATCATTTCAAACATTATTAAGTGCTTTTTAGAGGTTATGAGATGAGAAGAGAAGAAGAACCAAAAGGAACACAAAGGCAAAATTCTAAAGGGAACTAAAGAATCCTAAGTGTTGTCATGCATGGATATCCTAAGGTTAGTGTGGCTTCCTATCCTAAAGAAGAAAGAAAGAAGAAGAGAAGAAGAGGGTATAAGAAGAGATGAGAAAGGCCTAAGCCCAACAAGCAAAGGTTAGTACAATAAAGAAATAAGAAGAAGAGATGAGATTTGGAGATGTGGAACTCAACTTCCACACCTCACACTTACCATAGCCCCTACAAGGTTAGTAACATGCATACAAATGAAATGAAATGAGCAAAATGACATGCCAACAACATACATACAGAAGTGAAGTCATATATATATATATATATATATATATATATATATATATATACAAATTCCAAATGGATATGCAAGTTGCAAAGATGAAGAAAGAAGCATGCAAGACAATATGATGCAACATGAAACAAATGCAAACAAATGCACACTTATGAAGATGCAAAGCAACAATGCTCAAACATGGACTTAATGTACAAGACCAGAACCAAAACAAGTCCAAGAAAGGCTTAAGAAGCTAGAAAGATGAAGAGAAGAGAGGTGCAAGACCAAACAATCACAAAATGAGGTGAAAGAAGTAAGGAGGTGAGATGAATACACTTAAGAAATGAAAGGACTTAAAGGTAAGAAAACACAAATATTTCTAAGACACAAACCCTAAGTTAAGACCAGAATGGAACCCATACCCCAAAGGGACCCCAAATGAGAAGAAGAAGTTGGCACAAGTGCCCTTCTAAGCTTATAAGAGAGCTAATGAACCAAAAGAAGCAAAATGGGACAAGGTACAAAGAAAAATTCAAATTAATTCAAAAATGCATCTAAAAATTCCACAACTTAGGATAAATGATCTTCAAACATGGTATAACAATGAGCCAAAAGGATTGGGAAATATTCAGAAGCAAACTAGGTCAAATGGAGACAAGAACAAGAACTAGGGTTAATAACTTCCAACACAAGTCAAAGGACCAAGCCCCAATGAAAAAGTTTCTAAAACTCAGGGGAAAAATCACACACAAACTGCATCATCTTAGGAATCCAGAGCAAAAAGAATGAACATAAAACTCCAAATAATGAAACCTATGGAAAATGAACAAGGCAGTGTACTCTAAAAGGATTTAAAATGAATTAATGAGATGGAAGAATTAATTGCCACGTGGATAATGAGAATAAATGAAAAATAAAAATGTAGAAAAATAAAGAAAACTCAAATTGACTTTCAAGAATTATTTTGGGATTTTTGAATAATTGGAACTATTTTTAATAATAAGAAATCAAAATGGATAAAAGAAATAAAATGAAAAAGAAATTAAAAGAGAATGAGAGCTGGGGGGTGTTGGTAGTAAGGTATTTGCGTTCAAATTGATTGGGCTCAACAGGAAGGGGTGTGAAGAGAAAGAATGAGGCCCATTGGTGCGCAGGTTCATGAAAGATATGGTGGGAATTTATGAAAATTAAAATGGGAAAATAAGAGAGTCATTGGATCATTTGGATGCATCTGGTGGACTCTTCATTAATTGACGTGGACCAAAGCTGGCTCATGAGTGGATGGCGCATGATAATTATGGTGAGACGCGCAACATGTTGTATTAAATTAGAACAAAAAGAACACGTGAGGAAGAGGGTGGATGACTTGAGACGTGGCACCATCATGTGCGTACAGAAGAGAGATCCAAGGGTTGTAGGTCATCTCCTACCTTACAAACCCTAATTCAAAGCTTCCCAGATTCCGGTGACCGGAGCTAGGGCTCCGGCACCGGAAAAAACAACATATGAACAAAACCTAACTAAAATCAACAACAAGCTCCAGATAGACTAAATTAGAGGCCCTGATTACGAAAATGGACATGAAAAGCTCTAAAACTCAACGAAACAACTGGATCAAAGAGAAACAAGTATGACCATGAAACTTGAAACTCAAATAACTCACTCAATAGTGCACTAAAATATAAACCAATACTTGCAGAATCATCAGTGCACCTCAAAGATCACAAAACACACAATCAATTTCATTTTTAGAGGTGAAGAATCCAAGGCATACCTGAGTTGCAGATCTGGAAATAATGTGATAGAAGACCAAATGATGGGTACAAATCACTCTACACTCACTCTAGATGCAAAATAAATGCATCTAAAGCCTTGAAGATGGTTGTATCTGAAGCTTTGCCAACACCTGCCCTGAAATGGCAAGGTTGTTGATCTTGAGAGAGAGCTTGAATGATGATGTGATTAATGATCCTCAGCTTGCACTGATCAAGAATCCATAATTTGTTTTGAGATTGAGCAAGTGTATGATGAGATATGAGAGAAAATGCAAGTTGTGCATAAACTTGGAAATGAGAGAATGAGAGAGAGTTGTGCAATTCTGAAACCCTAGCTTGTTAAATATGACTTCATAAACCAATGCTGAAAAGATGAGCTCCTTTGCACATGGGAATGAGGAGAATTTGTGAATTTGCAATTCTTGAAAGTTTGGTGTGAGAGCATGCAATGCTCATGCCTACATTGGCCTTTCAGACCATGTGCAATCCAAATCCATCCCTTGATTATAATCCAACAAGTCATGGCCCTTAGATCAAGGTTATCACACTTTCCTCATGATTTTGCAAAATATACAGTTATGGAGCAACTTTCTTGTAGTGCACGAATTTGTGACTTTATTTGGAGCAAAATGATCCAAATGCAATGTGTTTTAACATTGGACACATAATTGATCCATACCAAGCCTTAAAACTAAGTTTTGAAACTTTTTGCTTTGAGTGCATGCATGGAATTTTGGTTTTGCCCTAGCTTGCAGCAAATTTTCGAGGGCCTTATAGGACAAACCAAAAATCCCATGAAAAAGTACTTGTACTTTTTGAAAATGGGAGCCCTTAATCTCCAACTTTCATGTTTGACTTTGGTCCATTTGAAGAATTTTTGATCATGTTAAGCTCACTTGAAATTTAGGGCAAAAGTTGCCAAAAATGGAAAATCCTTAAAACCAAGTTTTCACCAATTTTGCAAAAAGCCTCAAATCTCCATGATTCTTGATCTTTTAACATCCCAAACCTCTTATAACATTGTAAGGACACCCCTTGGCAAGAAAAAGTGGCTTGGACCCCTTGAAATCACACAGTTGACTTTTTAAGGGCACAGTTGACCAATTACTTTATCTGCAAGCAACTGAAGAATTTCCTGACTTCCACGTGGAATTTTCTCATGAAATTTGGTATATAGGATCCTCTTGACATATAAAAGACTTTTCCCAAATGAAATGGCCAAATTTGTGAAGTTTTGATGCTTGAATCTCAAACCCTAGTTTAGGTGCCTTACTTAGGAGCTTTGCCTTATCCTGGAATCTCTGATGATCATGCAATCTTCTGAGCTTTTGCAAATGAACTTGATCTTGTAAATGGAGTTTAGACCCCTCATAGGACTTGTAAAAAATCATTGGGACCCTTGTCATAGCTTGTGATGCCTCAAGAACCTCCACAAATGATCATATGCTTAATGCTAGGACATGAAGAATAGTATGCCTCATCTTTCCATGCTAGGATGCTGAAAAAATGATATGTTCATGATGAATATGATGTGATATGATGCTTAAAAGGAAGAGGGCAAATTTGGGGTGTTACACTTGTCTAGCATGATGTACAAGACTGATCATGAGATCATCTTCATCAAGAAAAGCATAAAAACACTTCTTCACCTAACCACTAAGACACTTAATAACTTCAACAAGTTAGTGAGCTTAGGCCCTAGCCCTTGGAAACGAGTCTTGGATAAATTCTCCTTACTTGGTGTGCTTGTTCTATTATTCCATCTTGGAATGTAGTAGCAAGTACACATTCCATGGAAAAGAGCTTGAGTTCACTTTCTTGTGACACACAAATAAAAGCTTCTAAAAAAATACTGGACAAAGAATAAGCGTCTCTCCTTCGGGACTTCTTTTCTCATCACCCTCACTCTTTACATACGAACTTACTACTACTTGTCACTTTGTAAGACGGTTACGCACTCGTCGTCCGAGTCTGCAGCACCTAGCATTGACATAGGCAGTTCAAGCTTTAAGACACAAGAAATCTTTCCACCCCTAGTTAGGGGAACTACGACGTCTCTGATCCTCATGTTCGGATGAGGTACGTAGGCAGCGGGGTAGGTCCCGTTCGAACCCTATTTTATTTTCCCTAAATTTTCCCTCTTTCTTTTCTTTTATTCGGATCCAATTTTCAGTTCTTTTGCAACAACTTCATTCTTTTACTCTTTGAAACATTTTCTTTCCAAGCGTGGATCCCATCGGGTACGGCGGACGATCTGGGGTGCTAATACCTTCCCAGATCATAATCGACTCCCGAACCAAGATTCTTTGGTTCGCAAGACCTTTTTCCTTCCTTTCTTTTCTTTGGTTTGTGCAGCATTACCATTCCTGTTCCTTCGAGATAAAAATGTCTGGTTGGCGACTCTACCCTTTTCTGCGCCACTTTCGCGTTTGTACCAGGATCAAAATCTAGGGAGTGACAACCACCTAAAAAAATAAAAACAAAAGGTGGAGTCAAGAAGAAAGACAAAAACCTGTAGGGTATGATGTTTATAGAGACCTTTCGTATCATGAGTATGTTGATCAAGCATCTCAATCTTCATAGTGGCAATCTCAACCATCACAAAATTCAAAGAAGAAATCTCAACCATCACAACCTATGAAATAGAAGTTGAAATTATCACAATCTTCACAATCATCTAAGCGGTTCATCCTTAAATTTCCTAATCATACTAGGTCATTTACTAATGATGTAGTCAATGTATTATCAGATGGTAATTGTGGATTTAGAGTCATTGCTTCATTGCATGGTTATGGTGAAGATGGTTGGCCAATGGTTCGCCGAGACTTGGAGTTGGAAATTATACATAATGAAAGATCAACTTTGTATGCTAATTTATTTGCTGATCGGTTAGCCAAAGTGAGATATTCTTTGAGGACAGAGGGAATTGGTCATCAACCACCAAATAAATGGTTGACTCTACCAGACATGGGTTACGTGATTGCGAATCGGTATAATATGGTACTTGACTGTTTAGGATTCGAATGCTTGACTTTCTTCCCTATGACAACTACATTTTCACCGAATGTCTCATTTTATTGCATTGGATTTGTAAACTCAAATCATTAGGTTCAGGTAAACATTGTTATAATTGGGTATTTTTAGTAAATGCTTTGATTAATGTTAAATAATTATTTGATTATTTTTGTATCCAGGTTAACATGAAAGAAGGATTTCCATTGCCACCAGTGACAACGGATTGGAAAAACTTACGTTATCCAGCAGCAACATCGTGGATGTTAGGATTTACAGCACGTCTACAACATTGGCAACAACTTACTCCTATATTACCAACACATTATGAATTATAAACTATGTTATTCATTTTTATTCATGAATTATATTATATGTTTGCAACACTTTATGAATTATAATCTATGTTATTCAATTTTAATTTCAATTTTTAAGTCTAAAACTTATCACATAAAGATAAACATAATCATAACATATAAGTTAATACATTAACAATAACATTCAACATATAAGTTAATACATTAACAATAACATTCAACATATAAGTTCAAAAGTTAATACATTAACATAAACATAAATATAAGTCACTGTGAAAGAGCAATACATAAAGCTTCAAACAAATCAGCAAACTGTGGGTCATCCTCTTCAGGCGCAGTCTCTTGAAGGTAACAAAGAATCAATGTAGACACACGACCCCATGTAGGATCAGATGGTCCCACATCGTACTCAGGAACATACACAAATCTCGGCTCATCAGGTCTAGGCGGTACCAATCGAGGATGCGAAATACGATAATACCACTAGAGATATCCATCATCTGTCTCAAATGGGATATTGGCCATTGTTGTCGGACGAATCACCTGCCCAACACTCTGAATGTAACTAATCCATTCAACATCGATATCACCATCCATTGTATAATCAATAGGTGCAGGTGGAATATACTGACGGTTTCCAAACCGTCGAAGACACCTGTCAGGCATATATGGAACAATAGTGTCACCCCACCTCAAACAACCACTGTATAGAGAAATCTTATCAAATAGACGGTGAACTCTATGATCCTCAAATGGTCTCCATATGACATCGGTAGGTGTCAGCTCATCCAGAATAGGTCGCAAGTCATCCACTTTTAACATACCTTGTTTGTATGTCCATCACATCGCTTGCGGGAGACCACAATTATTAGATAGTATCCAATTCTCTCATTTTTTCCAAGTGTCGGAAAATATTCATGAATCTGGCACTGTTAAAAAAAATTATAACATAATAATTAAATATAACATAATGAACATAATAAAATTAACATTAGACTTTAAAAAAAACAACCAATAAACTGAATTTAAACAATAACTGTAAGAGAGTCGGGTAACCACCGAGCTGTTTACAACTGAACATGGACGTATCTCTGAGATACCTATACAAGGTAACCAATGCAGTTGCTCCCCAACTATAGCTTGATAACCCATTCATGTCCATAAATAGTGACGGGTATCGTGCCTCAACAAGTGTAAAGGTCTTGTCCGTAAAAATCGTGCAACCCACTAACATCATCAAATAACATCTAGTCACATATGCCCAAAATGAAGCAGCTCTATGCTCTACGAATCGATCGTATAACCACTCTAGCTTATAGTACGAATCCCTGCACTCACGGACCTGGAATTGTGCCACTCTTTGTAACACTCCTAGGTAGTCAAAAGTCCACTCAATAACTAGGTTTTCACTGATACATTAAGGGCTCCAGAATACCCCTTTGATGGGCAGGTGAAGCAAAAAAGCAACATCATCCAGAGTAATCGTCATTTCACCAAACGGCATGTAAAATGAAAAAGACTCTAGATGTCATCTCTCAACAAATGCGGAAACAAAGTTCGTATCTATCTTCGACAAACTAGTTCTCTATAGAGAAGATAAACCAGACCTAGATATCCAAGCCTCCATCTCTGGTAGAAGCTGTTGTGGAAACATATGACTCAACTTCAATCCATGCCTTGCATCCTTCAACTCTTTCTTCGCACCTCTCTCCCGAAAACAAATAAAATTAAGCAAATTATACAATACAACATTGAAATTTCAGTTTTTATTCAATACTAAATAATTATCATTTACTTACCTCACCGAACCATATACGTCTAGCAACATGATGTTCGTACCTAACCAAAACACTGGTATGTACGGTCCTCCATGATATCCAACTGGTTCTGTTGTTGTTGCAGATGTACCAATATGATCTTCTTGTGTCCTTCTCGAAGTATCGCCCTGTCCCATAGAGCGAACAAGTATCACCCTGTCCCACAGAGCGAACAAGTATCGCCCCGTCCCATAGAGCGAACAAGTATCCCACCATTTCTGCCTCATGTGCGTACCACTGCAAAGAAAAAAATATTTAAAAAAATGAAAACCGGAACACTTTAATTAAGAGTTCTGTTACATTATTTTTTTTAAAATCAAACCGGAACACTTTATGTAAGTCTTCCGAAAGTAACATGTGCAAATTTGAACTACCAAAAGACTTAATGAAAGACTTCTGGTATGCAGATCCAACATTTTTCGAATTGGAAGACTTTAAACAAAGAGTTCCGTTATTAAAAAAACAAATCGGAAGACTTACTTGAAGACTTTCGGAAAATTGGCGAAAATTCTCTCTCAAATGATAACACGGTGAAAAGTGAAGGAAAAATTTACTCTTTTTACTATTTATTTGAGAGCATTTTTGTCCAAAAAAAAATTGTGTAGGGGTAAAGGTATAGATGAGGGGTATAGGGTACAATCTTCATGATTATGTCACTAAGTAATTATTAATTATTAGTATTAATGATTTTCTTTTTTGAGCCCAACCCATTAGTTGGTTCAGCATGACCATTGTATTTAAGCTCCTCTTGGCTTTCAATGAAAGGACATAAAAATTAAGGTGAATTCTTATCTACCGACCTCAAAAAGTTAGGTAGAGTTATCCATAGAGTAAATTAGACTACAATGCATTAAAAATCTACAAAAGTTAAAATATTAAATAAATAGTTAAATATAATAAAATGACATGTCATTAGTGGATTGGTTGAAGGTATGTTACCCAACTTTTTATGGTGGGAAATAAAGTTTTCCCCAAAAATTAATTCATCAATTTAATTCTTTATTGTTTTGTGTTCTTTCTATGGTAAACCCTAACTTTGGTAATATTTACTAATCCCTCTACATCAACATTGATTCAAACGTATTTGCATAACTTAGTAATACCATATGTGATGATGTAGCTTGGCTACAGTTAGTTTCTGAAATAAGCAGAGAAGTCTCGAATTCTGCCATTGATGCTTCTTTGAAGCTAATTGTAGTGCTTGAACAACAACAACATGAGCAAAATGAAGAAACCTCTTTGACATTTAGATTTTCACCAATAATGAAAATGATGATGATGCAGCAGAAAAAAGATCCCTTCTAAGATGATGCCATACAAGATGAATAAGTCATACAAAAGCATAAGAGAGAAGAGAAAGAATTTCGTAAGAGTGTTTTAGCAAGATGTTCTTGCATTGATGCAATCTACGTTACATTGAGTGTTACATTTATGTTGGTTTGATATGTAGTTACTTACATGTTTTTAACTTAACTAACTTTGGTTAAGGATCTCTCTTCTCTAATACACCAATCACAGCCGAAGGCAAATAATCTATACAAGCTGAAATTTTAGTGGCCCTCGTTAATAAAATTATATTTATATATGCTTTTTCAGGTACAGTATTTAATTTATTATTTATCACTCTATTCATTCACGATCGAATATAGATTAAAAATTAATTGATAATGACATATTGAGTAACCTTGTCAAGAGAAAATAATATTTTTTTTACTTCTAATTGAAACCATTATACATAGTACAAATTACATTAGAGGAATTTACTAAACAGAGTTGCACATGTTTGGCACAAGTTATAACTAATTAAACCAAAATACATAATTAAACTAACCAAAAACCTTCTAATCCTTGACCCAAAATAACTTCTAATCCATCATCTTCCATCAAACTCCCAAATATGTCAAAATTAATCAAATTAATCATCTTCTCCTTTCAGGGGTCCAATGTGGCAAATCTTGGCTAAAATGAACAGAAACCACCCTAGAGTCCAAAAGTTCCATTATAGGAGTAAAATTCACACACCTTGGAACCTTATATTGATTTATTGAAGCACCTCTTGAGATTGCATAATCCATAAGCTCCTCAAAAGTTCCACTTTTCACAACCCTTATTTCCAATGGCCCAATCGAATGATCCGCAACTCTACACTGTCTATAAACCGAATTCAATGATTCCTCCATTTCCAAACAACACTTATTCAAAACCTCATGACTCGGCGAGTTCGACGAGTCTTTACTCAATAACTCCCAATATATCACGTAATGACCCGGAATCGTTTCTGTGTCAGCGTAACTCGTGTACTCCACCACACTCGTGTTGAACTCCACAAGAAACTTTGAAGCATTCTCCACCGCTTTTTGTAGCTCCGACTCATCTGTTTTGTCCGAGTCAATACTTAACAACACGTTCTTACGCCGCACAAAGTGAAACTGTGGTGCTGAGTTATGAAAACCAGTGACTCGGAGAATGTCGCCCACTCGGTAACGGTTCAACCCCGCGTAAGTTGTTATCACAAGCTCATACTCCTTTCCAACTTCCACATCAACAAGGTCAACGAGACGGTCAACAAGTCTCGTTGACCCAGAGTTGTGCGGTAGGAACTCGAAGTAAGCCATGTTTGGCATGATCGTGTAAGAAACCTCGGAGGGTTTGCACATAGGATTAAGGTTGATCCCGAAGTAGCATTCCGAGGAAGCATACATGGTACAAGATAGAGGTAACCCACCACTGTAGTAATTAAGTGTCGGAATGTATTGAGCCATAGCACCGGTTACAATGACATCAAGGTATTTTGTGTTAGGCCATATTCTTGTGATGATTCCTTCCCAATTTTCTTTATTACATTCTTGAATCACAAATGAAGCAAGTTTCGGGTCGGGTTTAATGACATTTTCCATATGGGCTTTTATCTTCGGGTCGGTTATTTTGGAATTCAAAGTTCCGGTTCTAATGTCATGGGCTAGCTCAACCCAATTGAGTTGAAGGAACCGGATTGCACGGAGGAGGCCGGAGGCAAAGACGGCACCGAGGCGGAGGACTTGGTTGCGTTCAATGAGTCCACATAGCATTTGCGTGTACATGCTTTGGAATGAATCGGGGCAGAGGATTGCTTCATTTGGACTTGTGTAGACATTATATGGGTCGTAGGGTCGGGTCTTGAAATGTTCACTTTTGTAGTAGCTTGTGAGAACCGGGCGGGCTAATAACCCACCTGATGTCCTTGTTTCCGATTTCACGAATAAAAAGTATAAGCCTTTTCCTTTGTCCAATCCTGGTACATAACTGTTCCATTCAAAATAATAAGCATTATTAGCATAATATAGGATATTTGTCCAACAAGAAACATATCTTTATTAAAAAAATTAATTTAAAATACATTTTTGTAATCCTGACAAAGTTTTGAGAAAATTATATAATTCACCTAACTTTAGTGTTTTTCATTATTATTTCAGAAATACTGTTGAAAGTTTGACGAGTAAAGACAAAATACATTAATTAAGCACATGGATTAAAATTAGAAAAGTAAACAAAACAAATATTTGTGAGAAGCTCAATTATTTGGAGTTGGAACTTACAGGTTCATTACTGGCATGAGAAGACTGTATAGAAGTTGGCGACGATCTAACTCCTCCTTAATTGTTGGCATCAGTTTCCTTTCACCAGCTGAAGTTCCAGAACTGCAGATTCAGAATTCCAAATTTAGTTCCCAATTTTCTTTAAAAAGTATATATAAAGAATGAAGAGAATAAAAAGAAAATAAAAAACAAAATTTGGTTACCTTGTTAGGAATTCAGTGATGGGATGAGATGAGAGAATTGAAGAGCGATCACCATTGGCGATTCTTTGAATCTCGGGTTGAACATCGTCGTACGTGATGACAGGAATCTTTTTCTTGAATGTTTCACGGTCGGTAGCACCGTCAAGTTTGAAGCGTTTAAGGTACTCTGTCTCGGCGTTTCGGCTTAAAATCTCAGCCAGTACCCTCTCTTGAACGGCGTCAGCATTTCGAGTCATTTCTTCTATGAATCGGAGTGCCTTTGCGTCTTTCTCACACGCAGGTGGACCTAATGGAGATGAAATTGTTGAGTCCACAGCCATGATCTTGAATTTTGAAAATAAGGTAAGGTTTTGTTGTGGTTGCTTATGATAAAGTGAAGAGAGTGAGCTAGGGAGAAAAAAAAGAAAGAAGATTTATGGAGAAAAGAAATGAAAGGGTTGGAGAGAGTATGTATCTCTAATTGAATTGCTAGAGAAGGCTCTTTCTTATCTAAGGTTGAAGTGAGAAAAACGAGTGCACGTTGGGTGGGTTATATAGGAGAAAACGTAGGGACCCCTATGGAGTCTATTGTCTAGAAATTAGGCTATTCCATGTCATCTAAGTAGGACCCATGTGGCACCAAGGAGACTGGTAAAAGTCTTTGTATTTTGTGGACTCTTATTATCAACCATCATTAACTTGCATAACTTTTTCTATTCTCAATTCTTCACACTCTTTTTCTTCGTACTTTCTATATTATATATATATATATATATATATATATATATATATATATATATATATATATATATATATATATATATATATATATATATATATATATATATATATATATATATATATATTATTGACAAGTAGTATACTCTATAAATATTAGGATTAAATATACATAATCCTTTATAATATAAACGAGATACATAATATAAACAAAATATGCTTTCGCCTTATATTAATTTTTTTTTCATTCTTCTTGTAAGCCTCTTCAAATTTAGTATCTAAGCTTTAGTTTAGTGGGTGAATTTTTAACCATTGGACTAATGTTTTTTTTATTTACTCCTTTCGTTCCACACTGAGTGACCCAATTGATTTTTCACATAGTTTAAGAAAAAATAATAAATGAAGGAAAGAGAGTGATTGTTTTACTAAAGTACCCTTATCATGTATTGAGAATTGTAACACCCAAATACCCTACGAGTTTATATTGAAAATCAGAGTAAATAATTTCACGAAAAATATTTGAGTGTCATAATTCAACTTAAAACCCTACATGGCTCAATGATACGTTTTATAAAAATTTGTTCAACACACAGCAGAAAAAATCAAATATCATGTAAAGTAATAACACAATTACAAAAATATTTTTCTGAAAGAAATAAACAAAAGCAAGCGTCGTCCCGACTTCCCAAAGCGACATATCAGAGTCGACACCTAAGGACACGAAGTACACCGACTTCACTGACCACCACTCGACTTATCTTGCTTACCAACATAAGGGTAACATTCAAACAGAAGGGGTGAGATACTTACATCACAAAAGAGCAATATAATAAGAACTAACAAGTATCATAATTAGACATCACTTCCTAACAACAACAACAACAACACAATCATATCATACACATATCATCATCATACACAACAACGACAATTAGCAATGAGGAACTATTTGACTCTATGCATGTGGTACCATAATCTGATCTCTATTTCAAGATCCAGATCTCATCGGAACTCTCGACCTCTCTTTCATGATCCAATATGATCCCTATTTCATGATCACACCCATTGACCCCTATTTCATGGTCCAGTATGATCCTTATTTCATTATCACACCATCGACCCCTATTTCATGGTCCATTATGATCCTTATTTTATGATCACACCCTCGTATGATCCCTATTTCATGACCGCACCATCCACTGTGATTGTACATAATCACGCCATCAATAACTATGCACATGTCATGCATCATCAATGACAATATGCAACAACAACGAACAACATACAACAATTCATCACAACAACGAATTTCATCAATATCATGTATATTTTAGCATACAACAACATATACTAACTTCAACTACCATATACACAACAACATCACATCCAACAACATATTACGTATACATGTATAAACAACAATGATATATAATTATCACAACAACAACAACTCATAACAACAACATCAAAACCCATAACATACCAATCTATTATTAATTTTCAAGTTATACTAATTATCCATATAATTACATGTATAACTCATCTCTCACTGCCTTTAACTACACCACTTCGATTCCTAAGCATTACTAAATTAATTAGATAATTTTAAGGAATTTTTCGGAATTAAATTACAACATTTTTTACTCCAGGTCTCGCTGAGCGAGTGGGATTGCTCGCTAAGCGGGAAACTTACTGTATTTTCACTCTTCCTAGATTCGACTTGCTCGCTAAGCGGGCTCTGCGATTTTCGCACTTCTCCCTTATGTGGCCTGCACTCATCCTGCTACAAACTAATGCATCAAAACTCACTTTCCAGCCAGACAATTACATAATCACCTATTTCGACGTCTAATTCATATAATTATCACACAACAATAATCAATTACCAACAAATCAACATAATCCCCTACTCAAACACCAAAACCCCAACTTCAAATCATCAACCTATCAAATTCCCATTATAAAACCCTTAATAAATGGAAGAATTTCACCCTTACCTTGGTTTTGACGAGAAATTCTTCTTCCTCGCGGATTTTCCTCTCCAAGCCTTAACCTTTTCTCTTCTCTCTCTATAACACTCCAAAGTCGATTTTAATTTAATTTATGTGTTTTCTTGTGTATTATGATGTTTATGATGTTATTTGAGGTTTTGAGGAATTTTGGGGTTAACTTAATATATTAGTAATATTAGAAATATTAAGTTTAGTAGTTTATTTTATTATTTGAGATTAAATGTTATAATATAAAAGGAATTAAAGGATAATGGTATTGTGGTCTTTTGGTTGAGGATAAGTTGGGGTTTTATGGGGAAATCCTAAAGAGGTCCTAGGGGAAAGAGTGACAAAAGAGAGGAAAGTTGGAGAGTACGATCATTTGGAACAATCACACTTTTGGGAGAAAAGCTCCGGAGAAGAAGAAAAATTAGGGCTTAAAGGTTGGGAAGATTTACGAGGAGTTTATCGAAAAGATTACAGAAATTTAAGGTATGGGGAGTATTTTCCTTTCGATATTATAATGTGGGAATGGAATTGGGGGTTTTGAGGTATAGGTTTTTAGGGTATGTGGTTTTATGATGAACTGAATTTTGATGATGATTTCATGATGATTTTGATAAATTTAATGAGGTATATGATGTGGTTGATGATACTGTAATGAATGTTGATGTCAATGATGTTTTCCGATGTAATGTTGTCGATTTATGTGTTTTGGAGGGGTTTTATCGCAGAAGGAGAAGACTGGAAATCACAAAGAAATTATGCAGAATCGTGAAGCTCGCTTAGCGAGAAAAGTCAGAGAGTTGGGCGTTGAGCGAGCGTGATGTCTCGCTTAGCGAGCCCTGGGAAGTTTTGAAAAATATTTATGTTGTTCCAAAACTGTTTTCTTGAAGTGGTTTAGGTTTTAGGAGGCCATGATGTCGTAGAGTGGTCGTATGACGAGTTTTATGAAGTATAGGAGGTAGGATTAGCGATTATATGATGTATGAGGATTTCCTTGATTTTATGATATATGAGATATGAAGTATGAGTAGAATTAATAATTAAATGATGTATAATGGATTAAATTGATTCCCTTGAGTTAAGAGGTATATTTACATGATGTAAAGGTATAATGACATGAGTGAGTATGAGGAATAATGATGTAGAGTGAATGCGGATGCAGTGTTTATGATGTTTTGAGAATGATGTGTATAATTGCGTCTTGCATTCATGGCATTGAATTATGAGGGGACTTCGGTCCATTGGTAGCTTCAATCTCATTGTGTGGATTGAAGTGATATGACGTTATGATGTGCTCCCTTAGGGGAGGGTTGATGGCCCAGTGTTCATCCATGAGGATGTTTCGGTACCACATGCATTATTAAGAGGTTGCATTTCATTCTAAATGACATAACATGAGTTGCATTGATTTTGTGTAATGATGAGATGTATTTGATGTTGTGTATAAATGAGTATGGAGAATGTTATTATAATGTGATGAAAATGATAATATGTATAATTGAGCTAAGGATGATAGATTGTTATTGTTGTTATGTTTTAAATTCTTGTTTCTATATTATGTTATTGAATGTGAATTTACTCACTCTGCTTGCCTTCTGGTGATGGTCTATTATGTCATCCTGCAGATAATCAAGGTTAGCTCAGTGTGTGCTTAACTCGGAGATAGTGAGTCGTCAAGTTAGTTAGAAGTGGAGTTCTGCTTTGTGTCCAGTAATATCGGGATGGGTTTCACTTGAGTGTTTAAGTTTTATTTGGATTAAGATGTTAAGTTTTGTTTAAGTATTTTGATAAAATTATGTTCAAGTTAAATTATGAGTTTTTTTTATTAAAGAGAAGTTTATGACTTATTTTTTTTCCGCTGCATAATTG
The DNA here is from genome assembly GCA_963966055.1 of Lathyrus aphaca. NCBI lineage: Eukaryota > Viridiplantae > Streptophyta > Magnoliopsida > Fabales > Fabaceae > Lathyrus > Lathyrus aphaca. The sequence goes on from OZ014523.1 coordinate 280,242,736, forward strand.
TTGAGAAAAGATTTCTAGTTTTTTTCATGATTTTATGACCCCATGTTGCGGGACAGGACTCTATGTGATGTTGACTTTTGGGTTTGGAAGTAAATGTGATGCCCTTTTTATGAGTTTCACTATAATATTTGATTTAAAATTGTTTAAATTTGTGATGGGGTAGAAAGGGTGTTACACTCTCAACTTTTCACAATCATTTTTCGTTTCACAAAACACGATCGTTTTTCCTTCTTACCACTTAACCCCTTAGACCAACTTATGAACTTCCACCCTTACCCTTACTAATTTCACCAAAAGACCACCTTACCCCTTACCTCTTATTATTGCAATTATCTATTTATTCTCCAAATAATTATTCAATATAAACACATATTATATTAAATAATATTTCTTCTCTCCACACACAACATACAACAATCCAATTAAAAATGATTAAACAAAATTTGGGGCATTACAGGAATGACAAAAGTAATATTAATTTGAGGGTAAAATTGAAAAAGATGTGTTGGAAATTGAAATTGGTCATTCATTTTGGGACATTAATTTATTCTAAATGGGTCACTCATTGTGGGACGAGGGGAGTATAATATTTACATGTTAAATATATATATTACATATAACATGAATTCAAGGTTTGAATTATGAAACTTGAAACTGTAGTAGTAGCTAGCTACTATACCATATACATAATCAATACTTGAAATTGATTTTATTTTGTTTATTTTGTTTTTAAGTGCACAACACTATAACACAAGTGATGATATCATGGTTTTTCTATTTTTCCCCATTGATGCAACGCCAACTTTAACTAACAATTGACTATGGATTACATTATTTTAAAATCAAAATAAAAATTAATAAATTAAAATAAAATTCTAATATAAATACAAATATTAAATTAACACTTTAAGAACATTTTAAAATAAAAGCGCTTTCAAAATTATAGTCGGATGATCTTCTAAATATTCTTTCATTACCATTACTTTTTCAAATTTTAGTTATTAATATTTACCAACATGACACAATCTTAATATGATATGTTAAATAGTGGTTTGAGTAAACTCATGTTGCATGCAAAAGACATTATTAGTTGTCAAATTACAACAAATACAAAAGATATTAATTCATGTTGTATGAAATATATATTTAACATGTAAATATTATAAACAAAAGGAACATTAGCCTAATGGTTAAGAATCTCACCCACTATGCTTAGACGTTGAGTTTGAATAGTTACCGTAGCAAAAATTATAATTTTTTTCAATGCTTTACTATCTAAAACAACAAAATTATATTTTATCCCTTATAATGTGAGCAACTTTTAATTTACCCCACTCGTAATAGATTTTTTTTTATATTTTAAAAATAAATATAAAAAAATGCCTCGTGGAATTTATATAAAGAATCACATGAATTTTTTTTTTACTATTTATTGACGTGAATTTTTTTTAAAAAATAATAATAAAATTAAATGAAACATATACATGTCACATCAACAAATAGTGCACAAAAGGTTTATATACAAAGAATCTTTATATTACAAATGGGGAATTCAAAAAATAGGGAGAAAGTGATTTTCACTTACATTATAGGGGGTGTTGTATAATTAACCCTAAATATTAACATGTACTTTGTACACCTATGATAGTTTATTAAAAAGGTTAGTAAAATGTTTTATGAAATGACTATTATTTTCTTATATATTAGTTTTAAGGTGATTATTCTTTATTAGTATGATTTTTTTCTTATCAAAAAGTTATATAAAAAGATTTGTTTGGATTCTAAAGTTATTTCGAGAGAGAGTTTGATTATCCGACATATAATATTGGTTATGATGTAAGAATCAAGAGGGGAGAAAAGAGAATAGCTCACATTGGAGCATTATAGATCAAGTGGTGACATTTGAAGGATAAAAATTAAATAATTTTCCAACAAAAGATCTTGGAGGGATGGTCTTGACAACCACAAGGATGTGCAAATGATATGCAAAATAAAATGGTCCAAGGGATTCAAAAATCATCTAAAGAGACGTGGGAGAATCAAGAGGTATTGGACTTACGGGTAAAGAATCGTGGTGGTGGAATAAAAGTTTTCAAAATAAAGTTAGATTAAAAAAGATTATTTTAAATACTGGTGTAGGTGTAAAAATGCAGAAATTTGAGAAAAATATAAGAAAGCTAAGAACGAGACAAAGAAGGCAATGAGTGAAGCAAGAACCCAAACTTTTGATAGATTATATCAATCTTTATGAAGTAAATAGGAAGAAACCTATATATATATATATATATATATATATATATATATATATATATATATATATATATAAGATTTATAAGGGAGATAAAAAACATTTAAAGGATGAATAATACTAATTTTGTTAGGCCAGATAATAAATCTATTGAAGTTTAAAAAACTCTTGAGGAAGGGGGCATTGAATGACTCACCAAGCTATTTAATGGAATTATAAGGTCAAATAAAATTTCAAATAAATGGAGAATAAGCACTTTAGTTCCAATATATAAAAACAAGGTGGATATTCAAAACCGTGCAAATGATATGGGGTTAAACTTATTAGTCATATCATGAAGTTATAAGAAAAAAATTATTGAATGGATACTAAGAAAAGAGACTCAAGTCACTAAGAATCAATTTGGTTTTATGTTTGAGAGGGTGACCATGGAAGTAATTTATCTACTACGACATATGATGAAGTAGTATTGAATGTACCAAGAAAACTTGCACTTAATTTTTATTGACTCGGAAAAGTCGTATGATATATTACCTAGGATTGCATATAAATTCCTACAACATGTGATAGAGTATTATTGAGTGGACCAATAAGACTTACACTTAAATTTTGTTGACTCAGAGAAGTTGTATAATAGGCTTCCTAAAGATATTTTGTGGAAATCCCTAGAGAAGAAAGGGATTAGGATTGCATATATTCAAGATATCCAAAATATGTATGAAGGGGTATTGACTATTCTGTGAATACTAACCGGAGAGACGGATGATTTTCTCATTACAATAGGCATGCATCAAGGTTTAACCCTATGCTCATACCTTTTTACTTTGATTTTGGATGTACTTAAGGAACATATCATAGAGTTAGCATTGAGATACATGATTTTTGCAGATGATATAGTTCTACTTGAAGAATCAAAGAACGATTTAAATGAAAGGTTAGAGACTTGGAGACGAGCTTTAGAACATATGGCTTTCTCCTAAGCACAAATAAGACATAATATATGGAGTATATGTTTATCAAAAGGAGAAGTATTTCTAACTTAAAGGTGAAAGTTGGAGACCATATCCTCTCATAAGTCATGAGGTTTAAATATCTTGGATTGTAATGCAAAATGATAGAGAAAAGAAGGGGATGTGAAACATCAAATTCAAGGTGGGTGGCTGAAATTTATGAGGACTTCAATAGTTTTATGTGATACATAGGTACTGCTCAAATTGAAAGAAAAATTCATATTAGACTGCAATGAGACTTGTGATGTTGTACGAGACAAAATGTTGGGCGATTAAACATCAACACGAGAATAAGTAAGTGTAGTAGAGATGAGGATGTTACATTGGATGTGTGATACGACTAGACACGGTAAGATTATAAATGAAAATATCAGAGAGAGTGTTGGAAAACACATGTAGTAGAAAATATGATGGAAAATATACTTAAGTTGTTTGAGCATGTATAGAGAATACCCATTATTTTTATAAGGAGAGTATATTAGATGAAGAGGAGTCAAACAACTAGAGATAAAGGTAAAACTAGAAAAATTATTAAGAAATATATCGAGATTAACAATTTGGATAGAAGTATGTTATTTGATTAAACATTATGACGTAAGTTGATCTATGTAGCCGACTCCACTGAGTGGGATAAAACATGACTATTATTTTTTATTCCAGGTCAATGAATCAAGAAAAGTATACACCTTATACGTTATTGATTTTAGTAGTTTGGAAATAACTTAACTATAGTATAAGGACTAAGCCTCATCATTTTTCTTAGAAAGGAAAAAAGAACTTGCTTGTTGTCAGCAAAATACTTAACATATACAAAAATGTAACAGGAATAAATTTATGATAGAAAAGTTAAATCATTGTTGTTAACTAAAACATACAATTAAAACAATGATTTATCAAAGGGATAGATGGTTACATTGTTGTTAGCAAAAAAACTTAGGACATCATTGGGGACGCCCATGAAATTGTTGCAGACATGGCCAATACAAGTGGTTATTACTCTCCCCACCATTTCAACATGGAACTCAAAGACCTTGAGTTTATAAACATGTATGATCAAAACCCAGATTCTGAGGATTCACATAACACTTGAAATTTCCCATAAATCTTACATAAATAGAGGTGCTACTTGAAACATTCCACAATGTTGCACTATATAATTTCATAATTTTTACCTTCATCTTCGACGAGGAAGTTCTCTTTGTTGACAAATTTGATTTTTGAATGAGTTTATATTGCTTGGCGTTGTCTGTAGTTGATGCTTTTGGTTTGAGGTTGAGCTTTGTTGGTCAGAAGGTAGAGGCTACAGACGACGTTGCAATTTTGAGAGTAAGTGACAGTGGCGATGACATTAACTATGGTATGGTTTATGGCAAAGATGATTTGATTGAAGATGACAGTTATTTAATTGTTGGTGAAAGGAGGTGAATTGAGATAAAAAAAATGTTTATAGAGAATCAATTCTCCTCCAAACTTGGGATGGATTAGAAGAAAAACTTAAGTGTCGACAGTTCTATTTTGAATCTTGTTGTGGGGGATGTATTTGTATCGTGTAATAGTAATCTATGATGTACATGAAAACCTATAACAAAAGAGTTTGCCAAGACTTGAGACAAAATAAAATAAAGTTTTTCATGTTTAGTTGAGGATGAAATTCAATAGAAGTATCCTATTTGTCCCATTAGGCAATATGTCACACATATCGTATTTAAGATTCATGTCAATTTTATCGGATCTTATGGTAGGTGTCAAATATACTCATAAAAATATATCAGTGATAACTCTACTAACGAGGATCAAATACTTTGTGAATTGTCTCTTCTTTTCTTAATAATCATCTTCATATATATAGTAATTCTGACCTATTTTGTACTTAAAGCATAAAGATTATCGTTAACGTAGTTAAAGATCAATTAAAATATTGAGATATCTTTATTTTGATGTCTTGATTTTATTTTCTTTAAATAATAAATTTTGGTCTGAATTCATAGTTTTTTTGTTACATTTAATGTGCATGTGATTTATGGTTAGAAATAAATAAAACAATGTGATTATTTTTAAATGATTTATTATATTTAATTTTCTCTGTTTTGTAAAATAGTGATGATAGTTTATTTGGAACTAACTACTATAAAGAAAATATGATCGGTTAAAAATATCTAAATTATTATTGGTCAATTAAAAAAATAATGAAAGGACATTAGAAAAAGAAAGGGACAGGGATTTTCAATCCCTTTTGTATACGTTGTAAGTGTTCCTTTAAATATGTCAATTATTAAAAAAGTGTGGGTGTAGACAAGGATTGTGAAAAAGTCATTTGAGTGTACGTTGTACATCATTTAAAGCATTATAATAGCATTAATTCTATTACATAGTAAAATTATACAACATTAAAAAATAATATTAAAATACAAATATGATCTCATCCGATCAGAATGGATCTACGTGATCTTCAACGATGGACAACAATAATATTTGTAGAAGATGAGGGGATGTACCTACAACACTCTGATGTTAAAGTAAGAATCAGAGGGAGAGAGAGGGCAAATATAAATTATGTGTTAAAATGATTGGAATATCTGACATTTCAATGGAAGGGTATTTATAAGAGATCTCAGCGCTGAGCCAAGACTCCATTTGGACTGAAATATCAGGCCAGAATGGGAGACTGTCAGGGTCAACGTAGAAGCGAGGAAGACCTAGTACGTGATCTTCACCCTGGTCTAACTGAATCCAGAATCTTTAGAGGGAGAATTGTTCGCGTGAACTGTGAAGCGCATGGGGGGAGATACCCCCAACGATTATATCTCCCAATGACTATATCCCAACGGTTATATCACATTGAATTCCTTAATAGATCTTGCCTCAAAATATATTGAATTGAACATTTTCAACAATAGATCAGCTGTCAATCCAATCCAGAACAAAATACTTTACAATTTATTTTATATATTAAATTTTGTAACAAATATTAAAATGTTTTGGATTTCAATTCCTTTTTGAATATGCAATTGTGTTTTATTTTTTTAGAAAAAAATTTTATTGTCTATTTAGTCTCTTAATTTGATTTGAGCTATTAATTTCTACGGTTAGATAAAAAATATCTGATTTCTAAATAAAACATAACAATTGATACAAGTAGTGTTTTAAAAATCGGACCGATCATCAAATCAGTGAAGAAACTGGGTCATTGATTTATTGGTTAAACTACTGAGTCACTGGTCGAACCGCATGACCAAATCGGATTAAACCGGATAACTTGATAAAATAGATCGATCTTTATAAAGAAACTATATTGGTATAAAACTGGTCGAACCTCAGTCTCTACAAAATATAAATAATACTTAAATTTTTTAAAAATATCATATCATAAATTCACAAGTTCATAATCTAAATTCGAATTTTAAATCAAGATATCACACATAACAAAATAATATAAAATTACAAAGTTTAATTACAAAGTCTAATTACAATATTATTTAATTAAATAATTTATAACAAAATAACTTAAATGTGTATCAAATTTAGTTTAAAGGAGGAAAAATTGTTTCAATGTTGGGATCTTATTCTTTAATATTAAAATAATCTGCAGTAAAATCAATCGCATCCGCAACAATTTCCTCGTCAATAATATTATTACTATATTTTATATTTTATTATTTATTTATTTATTTATTTTTATTCATTTTATATTGTAATTTTATTTTTAATTTGTATTTTATTTATTTTATTTATTATTTTAATTTTTTTAATTAAAATAATAAAAAAAATTATTTTTTAAAAGAAAATTGCAATTAAACCGTCGGTTTATGAAAATTGCTGGTTTTTCCAATTTTCCCAGTTTATACCAGTTTTTACCGCTTCGCACCGATTCAATGACATAAACGATCTAATATTCGAACCAAATCGATTACCTTGCCGGTTCCCGGTTCGATCCGGTCCGGTCCGGTTAAGATAACTAAAGAATTGTCAGTTTATTAAGGAATTGTCAATTTATTAAAATTTATAGCATATGTGTAATCAAAATAAGCGTTTATGAAAAAATAAGTATAAATTACTTTATTAATAAAAACTAAAATAAATGTAATATATATATATATATATATATATATATATATATATATATATATATATATATATATATATATATATATATATATATATATATATATATATATATATATATATATATATATATATATATATATATATATATATATATATATATATATATATATATATATATAAAGTAAGTTGTCTTCATAAATTAGCTTAGAGAATTCACAAAAATAATTTTTTTTTTCTTTTATGAATAATGATATAAACTGTTTTAGTAAACTCTTTTAAAAAGATAGTATGACATAAGATAAATTCAAATAAGAAAATCAGAAGATATTGCTCTAAATTAACTTAAGTGTTAGATACAAAATTGATCACTAATTACATATGTAGAGTCATTAAAGTTCTTTTCCGTGATCCTAACCATTCAAATACGCAAGTTTTTTAAAGTTGTTTTCCGTGATCCTAACCATTCAAACACACAAGTTGACTAGAAGAAACGATAGTAACCAAAATGACATAAAATAGTAATACACACTTTGCACACGGAAGTAAAGGAAAGCAAAGAAATAGTAGAAAATAGTGTTTATTTGGCTTGTGTCGTAGTGAAAGTGAAACCTATGTTAGTTATTTGTATAAACAAAAAAGCACAAAAACTGGGTCTAAAGGGTTGAACAAGATGGTGTAGGGGAAGGAAGGGACAGAGTGGGGTCGAGGTAACGTAGACAATGGCTGAAATGGAGGCAAAGAAATGTGAGAGAGGGACCAAGCATGTCAACGAAGGAAACATAGAGGTGGTTTTCGTTTTGGAGTAAATACGCGTCGCCCAACCATGAAACCGAATTCTGGCCTCGAAAGCGATGCCTTGTCGGCGTACCCGTTACTCTCTTGCCTAGCTCTTTTGGCATAAAAGAATTTTGCACGTGAGTCATATGACAATACTCTTGCCAAACTCCCTTTCTATGGGTATCTATGTGGTATTACCCTCCCTTTACAGCTGGCAAATGATCTCTTAGTCAAATGAAATATAATGTTAAAAAGATGAAAAATGAGATAAAAGTAAAGGGAGGGGAGGACAAGAAATGTTCAACCACCAAAATTTTGTCTAACCAGTGAAAATTATAAGGATGTGAATGAAACATTTTAACGATGAACAATCATTTTCTTAAAAAAATTTGAAATGACTTACTAAAATTTAAAAAAATTTGAAATGACTTACTAAAATTTAGTATTTGAATAAAAATATGGAGAATGGTTAAAATGATGTAACTTATAGAATATTCTATTTACGTTAAATTTAAGAAACTTAAAATGACATCAAAAAATAAAGAATTTCAAATTGTTTCATTACTCTATATAATATGAAAGTTAAATTGTTTATTATTAATTTTTCAAATTTTGCAAGATGATCCTCATATTTTATGAAAGTTTCAAATTTACCCCCATTTTTTTTTAAAATTGCAAATAAATCTCTAATAATTTTTTAATTTTACAATTTGGTCCTTCAAATTTTCAAAAATTGCAAATTGGTCCATATTTTCCATATTTTAGATTTGATCCAAAAATTAAAAAATTATGAAAATTGCCCTAAATTATTTTACAATGAATTATTTTAATATTCTATCCAAACAAAAGAATTTAAAAATGAATGGATTCTAATTGAATAATTTGAATTACCTAAAATTTCAAATTCCTTAAAAATTCTCAATTACTTCATTCAAACACACTTATTTGGTCAAATCATGTGAGAATTAACCTGTCATTTCCTAAATTATATCTGATATTTCTCAATGTTTTATAATGGCAAAATTGTTCTTCGGTGAAAAACACACCAAATTTTTATATGAAATTTTCGATACAGTTTGAAATTTTTGGTAGTTCATTTGAAATTTCCGATGTAAAGGAAATTTCATAATTTCCGATAAAGTATAAAATGTTTCGGAAATTTGAAATTTTTGTGGTGATACCGGAAATTTCACCCTAAGAGAAATTTTCGGTAGTTTCATTTTTAAGGTTTTCTTGGATGATCCGGATTTTGCCAACAATTTTGTGCGGCTGTCATTGTACAGAATGTTTGTGTGGTCCAAAATAGATTCAAAGTTGTATAAATAGGGGTCACTTGTTATTGATAAACACGTCTCAAAAAATGTCTCTTCTCCAATTTTTAATTAAGGTTGAAATGTACTCCAACAGTGCTTCTCCTCTTGTATAGTTTAGGCTTCCCAATGATACCACCTCTTTTATCGGCCTAACATCAAAGTAGAATGAATTGTTGTCTGATGACGACAATAGAAAGGTGAGAAAGATCGAGTTTCGTGAAAATTAGATTGATACAAACGGGAGGGTGAAATACAACCTTATTGATTAAAGACCGATGAAGATGTGAAGGAAATATGAAGATCATTTCGTCGTAGGATAACAAAGTGGCCTGTTGAGTTAGATGTGAAGTTGTCAAGATCTATTGGTGACATAACAGAGATGTTGAAACGTCCTGAAGCGTCTATGTAGCGGTAAAAATCGTGAGTGTAAGCTATTGATTAAATTAACTCAAAGAAAACAAAGTCGTTACCGTGATTTTATTTATTCCAAAAGGAAAAGGAAAAAAGAGCGAATAAATTCTAAAAAGGAATCTAAAAGCACAAGCTAAAAGTGTAATGCCCCGATTTCATAATTTAATTATTTATTTAATTATTATGACAATTTGGCAATTGTGTGGTGTTTGTGGCGTTGTAGTAAATGAAATTATTTTATTTAAATAGTGATATTAGAGTAACTAATTATTATTAAAATAAAATAAAAGAAGTTAGAGGTCTTGAGGATAGTTTTGTCCTTTGGGAACATAAAGAGATGAAAATTGGGATAGTTTTCTCAGAACGCGTATTTTGGAAGAGTGAGAGAAGTTACTCTGAAGAACAAGGAGGCTAAGGTTGGGGATTCTTCAAGAAGTGATTGAAAAGTTCAATTAACTAAGGTATGGGGAATAACTTTCCGTTCAATATCTATAATGTAGAGGTGAGTCTTATGAGAAGGTTTTTTTTTAGGGAAATCTTAGGGTTAGGAGGATTATTGGAAGAGTATGATGAATTGCTGTTGTTAGATGTTGTAGTTGATGAATGTATGATGATAGTAGGTTATATGAATGAATTATGTGTTTTTATGCTGTTAAAGGATGATTTTAGAGGAGTTTTGTCGCAGTTGAGTCGTCTTGAAATCGCTGGGTTTTCTGCCAAAACTTGTCGTCTCGCTAGCGAGCAAGTGGAATTTTAAAAATATCGCAACCCGACACCAGGTCGCTTAGCGAGCCCGATGCCTGCTTAGCAAGAACTAGAACTTTTTGAAATTTTTTTTCTTTTCCCAAATGGGTTGAAATGACTTGGTTTGTTGTCTTAAGTTGCTATGACGTTTATGTGAATTCTTGACATGATATAAATGCTAGATAGGTAGGAATTTGTGATGAAATGGTGTTTAGATGATTATGATGATATGAGTAGGCAACATATTAGATGAGTGAATGATGAATCAGAAATGATGATGAATGCGGATGCAATAGTTATTGTGTTTTGATGATGTATGATTGTATTTAGTCCTGCATTCATGGCATAATTATGATGAGACTCCGGTCCATTGGTAGCTTCAATCCCATCGTATGGATTAAAGTAATATGTTGCTTATGTTGTGCTCCCTTGTGGAGGGTTGATGGGTGTCCATCCATGATGATGATTCGGTACCACATGCATATTATAAGGATTACATTTTCATTCTTGGTGGCATAACATGATTGCATTTGTACTTTATGCGATGATGTGATTGATTTTGTTGTGCATGGGTGAGACTTGAAATGATGTATATATTGATGCATGTTGACTCGTAATTCCTTCTTTATATTATTTATATTAATTGTAAATTTACTCACCTTGCTTGCCTTTGGTGATGGTCTATTATGCCATCTGTAAACACCCTAAATTTGCCCTCTCACTTTTATCACATCTTAACTTATGTTTATTATCATTGCATAACCAATCATCACACTTCACAATACATAATCATCCTTAACATTTCATCTGCATAGTTGCATCTAGGGTTTGTAATCTGAGCAATCCAAGAAGTAATATGAGCAATCTCCAAGGTCTTAAAGCATGCCAAGAGGGTCCTTGGGTAGTCTATGACCATTTTATGCCCCCATGGGTCATTTAAAGTCAAGAAATGTCAAAGCACTGCAGAGGTATGGAAGCTAAGCTGAGGCTCCTACACAGATGATCTAAAATTAGGGTTTTGGATTTGAGGCCCTTACACTCAAAATTCTTGGCCATTCTTGATTATATTGGTCTATATATGTTATAAGGAGCATGTGTATCAATTTTTAAGCAAAAATTCCTTGTGGAATTCATCTGATCAAATGGTAACTTGTTGTGCAAGAAAAGTCAGAATCAGGGCATCTGAGGCCACCAACAAGGGTTCCAAAGGGTCATCATCATCATAAATTTGAGGTCTTATGATCTTTATTTGATCTTAGGAATGCTTGGAAGTTCACAAAGTTGAAGAAAAATGAGCTAGACCAAAACTTGCCAAAAATGGAAATGACTTGTAATGTAAACTTTCTATTTTGGGAAAGGTTTTCAACTTCCTCTTTCTTGATCAAAAATGCTTCAAATGAAATTTCTTCAAACATGAAAGTTGTATATTGGATCCTCCCATTTTCAAAAAGTACAAGAACTCATTCTAATTCATCCTAGAACTCAAGCTATGGCCTTGCAATGTTGGCAAAAATCACATAAATTTCATGTTCATGTCAAAGAGGGATTTTTGCATATTGGCATTTCAAGCTTCTAAGTAACCTCTAATGTGCTCAATTATGTCATAACATGTTAAAGCAACCTCCAAAGATCAGAATTATGCCTTGAACCTAGGGTTTTGGTGACTTGATTCACAAGAAATTTCAAAATGGCCAAGTTGCATAAACATTGAGAACACTTGATCAAAGCATTGCAGCTGCATTCTACCAATCCAAGGGCTCTCCATGAAGCATACTGAAGAGATCTAACCACATAAATCTATGCTGCACAAGCCCATACCTCAAGTACAAAGCAACTTGACTTTTTGGCCAAACCTCCCATACCAATCACACAGTGCCACACCCACTTTCCTGACCAATGGTATGACTTATGCAAACCCTAAGCACTATAAATGAACACCCTTCATGGCCTGAAACAACACACAAGCTCAGATTGCCAAAATCACCTTGAAACTTTGTCTCTTCGAAACACACAATCCAGCCAAGAAAAACCAAAATTTCTTTCACCATTCAACTCCTTATAACCTAAGGAACAAATCCCACCCATCACCATAACCTGAAATAAGCCCAAACAGAAACACGATTTATGCTTTGTCAGAACTGAAACTCATAAACCAGCCATTATAAACTCCATTCAAGCATCACAATAGCACAAGGGGGACCAAAGGAGTTGGATTGCACAAAGGAGAGGCCCAAAAAGCTCCATTTCAAAGAACTTCAGCTCAGGTAACCATCATGAACAATTTTTCCAGAAGCTTGATTTCTTGTTATTAAATGATTCTACATGCTTCCCTGATCATGATGATATGTTTAGAATTGAAAATGAGCTAGAAATGAGTATGTATTGATGTTCTGAAACTTTGACCTAGAAACTTGTTTGATTCGATTCAGCCATAATATGCATGATAAATGTTATTTGTTGATTAATTATTGATGTATGTTGTTAGAGGAGTGAGTTTGGGCAAGAAAATTTGAAGTTTAGTGACTTGTAGAAGAAGTTGGCATTTTGGTTCACCGGAGAAGACGACCGGAGCTTCCCTCCGGTCGCCTGAAAGTAATTAGGGCTAAGCCATGTTTAAGTTCCCAGTTTGAATATCAGCCATTTGATCATGTTTAGGGTTAGGCAGTGGACGGTCAGGATGCGCGTGTTTAATTTAATCCCATTTAATTAATTATAAAACAAATTAAATTGCCAGAATCATTCTCTGCCCTTGGATAGCGCACGCATCTCAACTTTAAATGTTGGCCTTAGGATTTGAATACCCTAAGTCAATTTGACTTCTATCCTGGCGCGTTGATCCTCACCCCAATCAATCCCGACCCTTGCTTTGAATTACTTTCCATTTTTATTTAATTTATTGCATTTTATTTTGTTTTCTTTTCTAAAAATCACAAAAAATACTAAAAATCATTTTAAAAATCTGGAAATTTTTGTCACCATTCAAATTAATTTTCAGAAACCAAAAACATTTTTATTTTTATTTTTTTCATTAAAAAATGCATTTTTAAATAATTTAATTGTATATTTTAATTAATTAATTCATTTTAATTAATTAAAAATACCTTAAAGTATCTAAAAATCACAAAAATTCAGAGAGGTTCTTTAAACATTTACAAACTCATCCCACAAATTTCTTTTTGGTTTTGATCAAACTTTGCCAATTTTCTTTGAATTAGGGTTTCTAAATTTCTTATTTTTCAACTCTAACTTCAAAAATTCATAACTTTCAAACCAAGATGAGTTTGCATTTGATTCTTTTTGCAATCTTTCACATTTGACCTCTAGTTTCTAAATATATTTTGGTCTCATTTTTATCTTGCACTTTCAAATTGTTTGGCATTTTTCATTGAGAAGTATCCAAAACCCTAACAAATTTTAGGATGACCATAACTTGAACTTGGTAAACCTTTAGACCTCCCCCTTTGGATGGTGATTTCATGAGTGCTTAGGGTCCCCTTGGATGCAATTTCAATTTTTTATCATGTGATTTGCTTGTGCTTTTGAGTTTGTACATATCTTGTGTTTTCAAACTAACCATTTCAGGTGCATCTTGTAAGTTGTTTAGGATGTGGATGTGCATCCACATCCAACCTCTCCTTATCTCTTTATTCTTATGCATCTTACTTGTGCTTGAAGTGAATCTCATTCACTTATGTTCTCTCTTGTTCCTAGGTTACTTAACTTCTTCATGAAGTAAGTAACCTAATCCTTCTCTCTCTCTCTCTCTCTCTCTCTCTCTCTCTCTCTCTCTCTTTTCATCTGCTTCTCTTCCTTGATGGCCATCTGAAGACTTCTCTTGATGCCTCACAAACCATAGGAACATCCAAGCATGATAACTTTAGGGTTGTACATAGTCCTCCCTAGTTTTTACCTTTTGAGTCTCCTTGAATCTCTCTCTCTCTCTCTCTCATCTCATAATCAAGGCTAAATAGTTAAAGTATTGGGACTCTGAATTAGGGTTATGCTTGTATCCTTATCTTATGATGGAGCGTATAACTTTGATCCTTAGTGCTAAACCTTTAGGTTGTTTTCACCTTCAATCAAAAATACCTAATAATCATTAAAGACTTAAGCTTGTAACTTGGGCTTTATATTAGGGTTACATCTCTGCCTGGTGGTTCAGAGGGACTAACCCTAGTGTTCAATGGACAAGTCCCTCTCATGCTAAAGTCTTGCAAACATAAAAAACACTTCTTCATCCAACCTTTAGTTAAAATCCACTTAATAAAGGCTTGTTATATAATGAATGTAATCCTTAAACATGGATTAAGTTGAGGTATCTTCCTCATCTTAGGTGTTCTCATCTATTATCCTTATCTTAGGATGGTGTAATGAGTTGACTAATCACTGATTAGAGATCAAACTCATTACTTAACACAAAACAAAATCCAAAAAACACTTAATAATCACAAGTAGGTTAATGATCTTAATCCTGTATCATTAGGGTAATTAAGCTGAGATTTTAATCTCATACTTAAGTAGACTCATTATCCCTAATCAGGGATGATATAATGAGTTTGCAAACCCTCGATTAAGGCTTAAGCTCATTATCTTATGCAAAACAACAAAAATAATAAAAACTGAAAACACAAAAACAAACAATAAACGTCTCCTCCGGGATTCTTTACTCATCACACTCATTCAAAAACGAGAACTTGCTTCTTCTGTCTAATGCAAGACAGTTAGCACTCGAGCCAGACGACTCATACACTTGAGCATAGACAAGTAAGCAGTTCACAACAAAAGTATCCAGTCTCTTTGAGTCGAACTACGGTGTTCTGACTTCCTCATTGCACGAGAGGATACATAGGCATAACTTAATAGTTATCGAACAAAAGTCTCTTTGTCTCCCCCCTCCTTCTAGCTTTCTTTTCTTAGCCTCAGCTTTGAGCAATCACCTTTCTTTTTGCACTGACACTTTGTACATCTTTTTCTCCTTAGCTTTTATACACATTTTAGCACATACACTACCCCCTTTTAAACACAATCAAGTAAGCGTGGATCCCGTCAAGTACAATGGACGATTGGGGTGCTAATACCTTCCCAGGTCGTAACCAACCCCCTTTCTCAGTTTCTTTGGTTCACAACCATCTTATCCATACCCTTCCAGGTTTATGCAACATTACCTTTCCTTCGGGATAAAAATGCCAAGCTGGCGACTCTATTCAACCTCAACCTCCAACATCACCGACGATTCGCATTTGCACCAGGACGAAAGTCCGGGGAGCGACAGCTTGGCGACTCTGCTGGGGAGAATGTGTGACCAGGGCTTCTGGTTCTCTTGTGGGTTTCTCCTAGCGCTTGTTTGTTTGTGTTTATTGGGGGTGTTATGTTCTATTTATGCTTATGTTTTTGCTTTATTTATTGCTTCCTATACAGCTTCCTTTATTGCATTTACTTTATCACTTTCATTTACTGCTTTCTGCATTTCATTTATTATTATCATATCATTGTACTGTATTTCTGGTTTGCTTTGGTGGGTGGGGTATTCCAGTGAGAAAGGCTCAACACAAAGGCCTGAGTGACACATTGGATTAGAGTGGTTTCGTATTCTTTCCCATTCCATTTCGGTTAGTGCGGGAATATGAAAACACGATTCAGACATGGGTTTCCTTTTGAGAACTCTGTGCTATGGATTTCCTGTAGTATTAGGTCTATCTGGGAAGTCTGCTATGTCTGGATGACCTTTTTAGATGACCTTCAGCATCTGAGGTGAATTAGAGAAGGATCCTTTATGATTAGGGTAAACACTGTACCTCTGGGTTAGAAGTATTTACACTTCTCATAATAGATCCGAATCTGAGGATCCTTATTCTAGAACAATACCTGTGAGTGGGTTGGGTTGTTTACAGGTTTGCAGGAACCCTTGACCTCATCATACCTTGCTACTGGAATGTGTTCTTAAGGTTATACTATTTTGGATTAATTCTTTGAAACCCTGGACTATTGACTCTTTATTTGAGTCCCCCACCCGGTTACTGGTTTTCAAGACTTCATCTGAAACTCTGAACACTCATGGATCCTACCAGAGGCAACTGTTTATCCAGCACATGATTAAAAACCCTTGCATATCATTAGCATACATTATATTGCATCATTTAACATTTGTCTATTTGTTTTACAAGGTATCCATCTTTTCTTGGTTTGGTTTTGACCGTTCTTCTGCTCAGCTTATCTGCTTCAACAATTCTTCAGTTATTTCCTTCAGTCATCTTCTTCAGATATCTCCTTCAGCACACATCTTCAACATGGATTCAACCAGGAAAAGCAACATCACCTACCACTTCTTTGAGTATCCTCTAGCAGGCATCAGGAAGATGCAGGCCCTTATCACCCCTGATCATGTTCCCTTATTCATAGAGCATTATGGTGGGATCCTGGACATGATTATGGACTTAGATGCATCATAGATGAACATGATTCACACATGTCTTCAATTTTATGACCCTCCTCTACATTGCTTCACTTTCCCAGATTTTCAGATAGGTCATTTGCTGGAAGAGTACTCTATGTTATTGGGTGTCCCTATCAGAAGAGGAATTCCTTTCAACCCTGAAATGACTACTCCAAAGAATGAGGACATAGCCAAAGCACTACATATGGAAGTAGCTACTATTGATGAGCACATGAATTCCAAGGCTGGAATCCCAGACCTTCATCTGGATTTCTTGACCACTCATGCTACAAAGCATGCTGCAGTAGGGAATTGGGAAACTGTGTGTGCTCTCCTAGCTCTCAGTATTTATGGTATCATCCTGTTTGCAAACGAGCCTAATTTTGTAAGCAAGAATGTTATCCACATCTTCATGCTAAAGAACCCGATTCCTACCTTATTGGGAGACCTTTACTACTCAGTTCATCAGAGGAATGAGAAACAGAGAGGAAGACTGGTAAAGTGTTGTGCACCTCTTTTCTACAGCTGATTGACAAAACATATGTCGAAGACGAAAGCTTTCTTGAACCCAAATTAGACAAGGAATTGGGCTAAGAGAATGATTTCCTTTACTTCAGAAGATATCAGATGGTGTACTTAGAACACCAAGGGCCGAGACATAATAACAAGCTGTGGGAAATACCCTAATGTGCCACTTATTGGAGTAAGGGGTTGCATCAATTATAATCCTATACTTTTCAAGAGACAGTTGGGGTATGCATGGATACATCCACCTAGGGAGCAGGACTTAGCAGAGTCTCTTTACTGTGATTTTCAGAACAATCATGTCATTTTCCGACAAGCAGCCTGGGCTTGGGACAACATACAGACTAAAGGTACTGCTATTTTGGGGAAATGCAACAACATAGCCTCTGCTCAGTACACTGAATGGTCCCGCGTCAGAGGATAGATTACTCGTATGCCATTCACCCTGGAAGATGTACCAGGGCCATTATCAGTTGAGCCCATAGCCACAGTCAGTCTGGAAGAATTTGAGAAGATGAAAGAAAGAAATGCCCAGTTAGCTGAAGCTTTGAAGAAGACCCTTTGGGAAAGGAATGATGGTCGTCTAGACATTGAGAGGTTGGAGAAGCTACGCATCGAGCATGCAACCAAAATTGAGAAGACTGAAGACTTCATCCAGAAAGCCCGAGCAGGAGAACTTGTGTTGAAGAATGAATGCAAGGAAGCAAAAATTCAAAGGGCAAAAGCTGAGCATTATCTGGAGGAGAGTCAGGATAGATGGGTCAGGATAACTGAGGCTCGTCTAAAAGAAGACCAGAAGATGCAAGCCAAGATAGAGCAATTAGAGTCTAATGAGAAAAGAAGCCAAGAGGCACTACTAGCAGCTCAAAAGGAGATCTCAGAGTTGAAACTCCGAGCGGGGTTAAAGAGATCCAAAGAGCAAGACAGGTATCAGAAGATGACAAATTCCATTGCAACCAGAAACCTTCTCATCAGGACCATTACAGAGCACCCAGTTGGACCAATGACTGATGCTCTCCTGAAGGAAGCCAAGGAGGATGCATATGGATTGGATGTTCAATTTCCTTTGTACTTGTTCTTTAGCTCACCATGGTGATTTTGTTTGTTGTATTCTTGAATTTAATTGTATTTTGATTCACCATGGGAGTTTTGTTTTGTTGTAATTCATCAACTATTTATATTTTGGCATTGCCACTTGTATTTTATGGTTATGGATTGGGTTTTCTTATGGACTTTGTTTGCTTCAACATCTTTATCTCCTCCAATGGGTCTGGAAGGTCAAAACCAAGAACCAAACCAGATACCCTCTAAAGACAAATAGACATACTGCATTGCATGCTAATTTCATATACTTTGTTTTGCAGGTGTTTTGTTGTTGTTTTCTCACTCTGCTGATTGTTTCAGGAAATATTGCTCGCAAAGGGTCTTTCCTGTCAATCGCATCCACAGATATCCGACCAGCGACAACCTTCCGAGTCTACAAATGGATCAACTACAATAGGAACTGACAGATGTGAGAACTCAAATGACTGATGTGAGAACAGAAGTGAGGACCCAAATGAATCAATTCATGGCTGTGATGACTGAGCTGGCACAGACCCAGGAAAGATTAAGGGAGTTAGTCGAGCGGCAGACTCCAAAAGATAACCATGCGGGCACTGGAGGTACTAGTAACAATGAGCACAGGCAACCGCGAACAAATCCACCAGAGTTTGGGCCCCATAACAACCCTGAAGTCAATGTTATTGGAAATACCCAGAGAAACACTGGAGATCGTATTTTACAGGAAGATCCTCAAGATGAGCAGTTTATAGTGCTAGGTGTTGGGGCTGATGAAGCTTATGATCGTCGTCTGGACGAGATATCAGAGAAGCTAAGATCCTTGGAATCCCAAAACTCTTTGGGATTTGTTGTGATGGATATGGGCCTAGTTGAAGGAGTAAGGATTCCTCACAAGTTCAAACCTCCATGCTTTGAAAAGTACAATGGTACATCCTGTCCTCGTACCTATTTGCAATCTTTTCTGGGAAGATTGAAAGCATACACCATGGATGAGAAACTGTGGATGTTTTACTTTGAAGACAGTTTAACCGGGGCATCTAGAGAGTGGTATTCACACTTGTCAAGGGCTGCTGTCAGGAACTGGAAAGACTTAGCTGAGGCATTTATACGCCAATATTAGTACAACCTGGATATGGCACCCAATAGGACCCTCTTGATGGGTATGTCTCAGTCCTCGAGGGAAAGTTTCCGTGAATACGCCCAAAGGTCGAGACAACTTGCTGCTGATGTCCAACCACCTATGTTTGAAAGGGAAATGGCTGATATGTTTATGAACACCTTGCAAGGGACTTACATTGATAGGCTTGCTACTTCCTCTTCCACTAGCTTCGCTGACGTGGTCATAGCGGGAGAAAGAATTGAAATCCTGTTGAAGATGGGTAAGATTTCTGACAATGGTGCTAGCTCCAACAATTCAAGGAAACCCTTCTCATGACCTAGAAGGACAAGGGAGACTAATGCAGTGCATGTTAACAGAGTTAGACCCCAGTACTTGCAAAGATCAGTAGCTGCTATCACCATTCCTACTCCAGCACCTCAGCAACAACAGTATCCTCAGCAACAACAGTTCCCACAATAGCAACAAAGATCTTACAACAACAACAACCAACAACAACGTCCTTTCTAACAAAGGTCTTCTCAAGTTAACAGGGTGATCGATCCCATCCCGATGCCATATGCAACTTTACTCCCACAACTATTGAATCTTAACTTGACTGAACTAAGGACTTTGGCTCCACCAGATCCTCTGAATCTTCCAAGGAATTATGATATCAACGCTAGATGTGCTCTTCACTCCAACGCGCCTGGTCATTCAATAGAGAAGTGTAGGGCCCTGAACATGAAAGTCCAAGATTTAATTGACTCCAAAGCTTTGAATTTCGCACCTCCACCAAATGTCACAAGGAATCCGATACCAAATCATGGTGAGCCAAAGATCAATGCCATTGAACATGACCAACCATCAACTCTGATAGATGATATTGCAAGTATTCAAACACCATTGGCCGAAGTAAAAGCTCAGTTATTGAAGTGCCAAGTGTTTCCGGGTTGCGAAGCCCGTTGCGAAGCTTGCAAAGTTTCTACTAATGGATGTGAAAATTTGAAGAATGGTATTAACAGTCTTATCAAAGAAGGCATCCTGCAAATCGCATCAACAAAAATCTCTCCTACAACACCAGCAAACATCATCTCAACAGAATCAACTACAACAACAACAAACACCAGTGACGACATCTAAATAGTTACCATCTATTATGATCCAGCAACGATCCATGTTCCGGATTCTCTCAACAACAACTTTCATCAACATCAACAACTTGCCACACCTGCACCATCTTCAATCAGACCTCCTGTCACCATCTAATATGATCTACAGATTATCACAACTCCTTCTTCTGCTGCAATTAGTCCAGTGACCATCACGGTGCCTGGACCAATTCCTTATGATAACAATAATACCATGCCTTGGCATTATGGTTCAGATCTTTAATGTCATGGAAAAAAGATCACTCTTGACTCCTCAATACCTGTGCTACAAGTTGACAATGTCGGGGGAGGCGGAGGCTTCACTCAGAGCGGACGTCTTTTCGCTTCACAGTTTCCCAGAATTAATGCTGAAGCAGAAGCTGCTTCTAAAGCAAAAGGCAAAAATGTGGTGCCAGAAGAACCAGTTGCAAAAGAAACTCAGAAGACACCCTTTGATCAGGATGTAGACAAGTTTATGAGGATTATCAAAAGAAGTGACTACAAAGTTGTGGATCAGCTCCATCAAACACCCTCCAAGATCTCCATACTATCTCTGCTCATGTGTTCTGAGGCTCACCGGAATGCACTACTCAAGGTCCTGCACGCAGCTTATGTGCCAGAAGTGATCACGTTCAATCAGTTAAAAACGGTAGTTGCAAATGTCAATACTAGTCATGGATTAGGTTTCACCGATGCTGACTTGACTACGGAGGGGCATAATCACAACAAGGCTTTGCATATCACTTTGGAATGCAAAGGTGCCGTACTTTCTCATGTCCTTGTTGATACTGGATCATCACTCAATGTGCTACCAAAGAAGGCTTTAGTCAAGCTGGAGTATGATGGTCTTGCACTCCGTCCGAGCAACCTAGTTTTCAGAGCTTTCGATCGCTCTAAAAGATTGGTTCTCGGAGAAATTGAGCTGCCTGTGATAATTGGCCCACAAATTTTCGAAACTACCTTCTATGTGATGGACATACAGCCTGCCTACAACTGTTTGTTGGGTCGACCCTAGATTCACACCACCGGCGCAGTAACGTCAACCCTTCACCAGAAGTTAAAGTACGAGTGAGAGGGCCAAATTATCACCATTTATGGAGAAGATGACATCTTTGTCAGTCACCTGGCTACATACAAGTACATAGAAATGGATGGGGAGATCCATGAAACCATGAGTCTGGCTTTTGAGGCCTTGAACATCAATGAAGCTACAACTGAGGTGTTTGCTGCATCCCAAGGGGAAAGGATGGGCACCTCAATTGCTTCCTACAAACAGGCTCGGAAGGTTGTGGAAGAAGGGAATGCCCAAGGCTGGGGCAAGCTGCTGAAGATTCAGATGAAAGAAGACAAATTCGGTTTGGGTTACAGACCATCCCAACAAGTTCCAGAGGAGGCTGCTGAAGCTCCCAAGTTCATAAGTGGGGGAATGCTGACCCAGGATGTTGTCAACACTTTGGAAGACGAGGCTGAGAGCGACTACAACTTGGAAAGCTGGATCCGTCCAAAAGTCTCGGGCCAACAAGTCCTCAACTGGTCTTCCCAGGAAATTATAAGGGTTATTGCTGCAGAGTAATTATTATTTCCTGTTTTAAGCATGCATCAAAGTCCTACATCTTGCCCAAGATGTAGGGACTCATTTGTAATAGGGCCATATGTATTTTGTACAAATTGAATATTAATGAACAATGGACATCGTTTTGCAAACAATCTTTTTTCGCTCACTGTCTTTTCATTTTTGTTATTTTTCGCACAAAACAAATAATGGAAATGTTTTTCTCAATAATATCTTCATTCACTTTTTCTAAATAAGATAAAATCAATCACTAAAATGAACCAAATGTCAACCCTTGCAGAGATAGCCCTCCAGATTGCACTGACAACGACATTGCTATGACCTCGTATGACTTCGACAATCCGATTAATCAAGCAGATGAAGGGGTTGAAGAAGACTACAATTTACCTGAAGAGCTAGCCAGATTATTGAGACAAGAGGAAAAGGTGATTGCTCCTCATCAGGAGGAGGTTGAGACTATTAATCTTGGTACCGAGGAAGATGTGATAGAGGTAAAGATTGGAGCCAGTCTGCAAGCTCCAATGAAAGAACAACTTATCAGTATGTTGCGAGAATATGTCGATGTATTTGCTTGCTCCTATCAAGATATGCCGGGTTTGGATACAAATATTGTCATGCACAGGTTGCCATTAAAAGAAGACTGCCCGCCAGTTAAACAGAAGTTGCGTCATACTCACCCAGACATGGCCATGAAAATCAAAGAGGAAGTACAAAAGTAGTGGGACACCGGTTTTCTTGCTGTAACTAGTTACCCTCCTTGGGTTGCTAACATTGTACCCGTACCTAAGAAGGATGGCAAGGTGCATATGTGTGTTGATTACCGGGATCTGAACAGAGCAAGCCCGAAAGATGACTTCCCATTACCTCACTTTGATGTATTGGTAGACAACACAACTCAGTTCTCAATATTTTCCTTCATGGACGGATTTTATGGATACAATCAAATCAAGATGTCACCAGAAGACATGGAGAAGACAACTTTTATCACACCCTGGGGCATGTTCTGCTACAAAGTAATGCCATTTGGTTTGAAGAATTCCGGTGCAACATATCAACAGGCTATGGTAACATTATTCCACGATATGATCCATAAAGAAATCGAGTGCTACGTAGATTACATGATTGCCAAGTCCCTCACAGAAGAAGACCATTTGATAAATCTGTTGAAGTTGTTCAAGCGTATGAGGAAGTATCAGTTAAGGTTGAACCCCAACAAATGCACATTCGGCATACGTTCTGGTAAGCTGCTGGGTTTTATTGTAAGCAGATAAGGAATTGAGGTTGATCCCGACAAAGTCAAAGCAATTCAGGAAATGCCTGCACCTAAGACTGAGAAAGAAGTTCGAGGGTTCTTAGGTAGATTGAACTACATTTCAAGGTTCATATCTCATCTCACTGTAACCTGCAAGCCCTTGTTCAAACTGCTAAGAAAGGAACAAACAGTCAGGTGGAATGATGATTGTCAAATAGCTTTTGACAAGATCAAAGAGTATTTACAAGAACCTCCAATTCTCATGCCTCCAATTGAAGGAAGACCTCTAATAATGTACCTGACAGTATTAGATGAATCAATGGGGTGTGTGTTGGGCCAGCATGACGAGTCTGGTCGAAAAGAGTATGCAATATACTACCTAAGCAAAAAGTTTACCGATTGTGAACAACGTTATTCACTGCTTGAGAAAACTTGCCGTGCTTTAGCGTGGGCTGCTCGCCGACTAAGACAATATATGTTGACTCATACTACCTTGTTGATCTCAAAGATGGACCCCGTCAAGTACATATTTGAGAAGCCAACACTTACCGGAAGGGTTGCAAGATGGAAAATGATTCTAACAGAATATGACATTCAGTACACCTCTCAGAAAGCCATCAAAGGCAGTGTATTGTCTGACTATCTGGCTGAGCAACCCATTGATGACTACCAGCCTATGAGATTTGATTTCCCTGATGAAGACATCATGTTCTTAAAATCAAAATATTACAAAGAGCCTATTCACACTGAAGGGCTTGATCCAGAAGAAGCATGTACTATGATGTTCGATGGGGTAGTTAATTGTAACGGTCGTGGAATTGGTGCAGTGATTATTACACCCAAAGGAGTCCATCTTCCTTTCTTAGCAAGGCTCACCTTTGCATGCACTAACAACGAAGCGGAGTACGAAGCTTGTATCACGGGTCTTGAAGAAGCCATCGACCTCAAGATCAAAACCCTGAATGTATTCGGAGATTCAACTTTGGTGATCAACCAAACTAATGGCAAATGCTATACTCATCAAGAGCACCTGGTTCCCTACCGTGACTATACGAGGAGAGTGCTGACTTTCTTCACAACAGTCAAGCTTGAATACATCCCTCGAGATGAGAATTAGTTTGCAGACGCCTTGGCCACTATCTCATCTATGATCAAAGTACATACTACTAACTATGTACCTCGGGTTTTAGTGTCCAGACTAGACCGACCAGCGTATGTATTCTCCGTGGACACTGTCATTGATAACAAACCTTGGTTCTACAACATCAAATACTTCTTAGAAACTCAGACATACCCACCTGGGGCATCGTCTAATGATAATAAGACATTAAGAAGGTGTAACACGGTGGGAGAACTGACTTTTAGTCATGTTGCGGATAGCAAGAGTCGCCACTGACTTTTATTTTATCCAAACAGAAAGGACATACAAGAACAGGAAAGACCTATTTTAAAAGACTTGAGTTCGGGGGGTAGGTTATATAAAGGGAAGGTGTTAGCACCCTTTATATCCATGGTTATCCATGGGCTCATAGTTACTTAGCTCACTTAAATTGTTTTTGGAAAGTGTAGTGTGTGATTAGAAATTTTTCTAAATACTTTGTAATGATCTTCGTTTGGATGTATACAAAGCATTGTTTTGAAAAATGTTTAAGAAAGTGAGGTGTCAAAATTAATTTTGAAATGTGAGCAAGCAACTAAGAGGTACCTACCCTAGATTAAGTCTTTCATATTCTCGTATGTTCTTTCAATGGTAAGACTATCCCTATTATTAAGGAATAGGTAGTCATTACCTTGGATGTGTTAAGGGACAAGCGTAGGGTCATCGTATGGTCATAGAAAGCAACTTAAGGGATGTCTTTAGCAATTCGTAGGGACTATCATCATTTATTCGAAGGGACAAGATCATTATTTCGTAGGCAACCTCGAAGGGACTTGATCTTTTAAATTGTAGGGACTATGATGATTTATACTTGAAGGGACTTTGCTTAAGACATCCCTATATTCGAGGGACTTGACCATATTAAAGGCAACCAAGAGGAATACCCTAGGAAGTGCAAGATGGAGATCAAAGATCGACTTACGTGTGTGAGTGTTTATTTTCAAATATTTATCTTTTTAAAATTAGTTATCTAAATTAAATTAATTACAAATAGTTTCCACACCTTATTTACTAACCACGCAGTTAAATATTTATAATAAAATAAAGACGAAAAATAAATCTAGAATTATTACATGGCTTTGGGATAGTTACAATATAATTGGATAATAAATAATAATAATAATAATAAAGCAAATATAAGCAATAATAAATAAAGCCATAATAATAAATATTAGAAAAATATTAATGAAGTAATAAAGAGAAATTAGAAATTTTAAAGAAATTATTTTAAGTTAAATAAGTTAGAATTTTTAGAGTTTATAAGAAAAATAATATAAGTTTAAATGATTTAATAATAATAATAAAAGAATAATGTATTAAAAATTTATATAAAATAAGAAGTTATTATAAAAAATATTTTAATTAGGGTTTAGGAAAGTAAATTAAGTTTTTAGGGTTAATGGAAAAAATTAGGGTTAGTTAAAGAAATTAGGGTTTTAAACATAATTAATTAAAATAAATAAGTTTTTATTTACAAAATATATATAATAAAAAAATATGTACAAAAATATTATTAGGAAAATAAGATTAATTAAAATAAATATTATGAAAAATTATGAGTTTAATAAAAAATATAAAATTTAGTTACTTATAAAAAAACATTATTGGTTAGTTATTTTTGAAAATATTTTAATTATATTAATTAAATACAACAAATTAACAAAAAAAAACAAAAGAAAAGTAAGAAAAAGGATGGACCTGGGATTTGAACCCAGGCCCCTAACCTGGATGAAGAGGATGATAACCATCTGAGCTGCACGCTGGTGGTGATGAGGACCAGCCACACACAATTATATATTAAACCTTCAAAATATAATTAGAATTGAAAAAAATTGCTGGACACAAGGATTTGATCCCATGCCCTCTGCGTCAAAATCCCTTAGCGTCTCCACTGGGCAGCGCGCCCTTTGAATTATAATATGGCTTCATAAGATTATATATCAAACCTGCAAAATAAATAAGTTAAACAAAAAAATGAACAAACTGGGAATCGAACCCAGGTCTTATCCTTTCAAGAGAGAGACCTCCACCAACTGAGCCACATGCGCGTTGTGATAACTTAATGGAACAAATAAAATAATAAACAAAACAAGAATTTGGAATTATGAATTCGCGCCAAACTTCTTCATCTTCTTCCTCCGTCCCTGCGAATGTTGTAACAGCCCGGGCCCCTCGCAAGGCAATCCCGGCACTGCCACCTCACGATCTTCTCTACCCCCCTCACTAGTAGAGTTTTTGCCTTCCGTGGGAATCAAACCCTGTACCCTGGGGTTCAAGTACATGCTCAATCCATTCCCACTACCAATTGAGCTAGTGGGAATGGATTGAGCATGTACTTGAACCCCAGGGTACAGGGTTCGATTCCCACGGAAGGCAAAAACTCTACTAGTGAGGGGGGTAGAGAAGATCGTGAGGTGGCAGTGCCGGGATTGCCTTGCGAGGGGCCCGGGCTGTTACAAAAAAAGGCGCCTTTTTTGTAACAGCCCGGGCCCCTCGCAAGGCAATCCCGGCACTGCCACCTCACGATCTTCTCTACTCCCCTCACTAGTAGAGTTTTTGCCTTCCGTGGGAATCGAACCCTGTACCCTGGGGTTCAAGTACATGTTCATTCCATTCCCACTACCACTTGAGCTAGTAGCTCAATTGGTAGTGGGAATGGAATGAACATGTACTTGAACCCCAGGGTACAGGGTTCGATTCCCACAGAAGGCAAAAAATCTACTAGTGAGGGGAGTAGAGAAGATCGTGAGGTGGCAGTGCCGGGATTGCCTTGCGAGGGGCCCGGGCTGTTAAAAATGTACCTGCGAAATTATATACAAAATTTCCTGCGAATTTTCCCACATTCATAACCTGCGAAAATCGTATCTCATAGCCAAACCTATAATTGCATCAAATTAATTTGGTTAATGTGATCCTTAGGACATATATAGTCTAGCCATGGTCTTTTAAAGGATTTATATTACTTCACACGTAAAACCTTAAAATGAGCTATCAAACCCTAACAATGGCAATTATATCATCCGGCTTCGAAACTCCAAGAAAACGCGCAGAATCAATTTAAACAACATCAGGATTAACAATATCAGATTAGAATTCATTGATAATACATATATAATGAGAATCGAAAAATTGAAAATAAAAAGGTAATGTGATTCAGTTAGGTCATATGAGGGTGCTCTTGATGATGCAAATGATTGATACATGTTCAATGAACATTGGAGAGTGTATTGCAACCTTTAGAATGACCAAAAATCCTCTCCAACTCCAAAACCGAATCTCACTTTTTGATGAATTTTTTTGACTTTGCTCTTGTTCTTGGAGGCAGATTTTTTCGTGTCCCTTGCTTGCATTAAGTTTGTATATATGTAGTCATCCAAATTAGGTCAGAAACTTGTGGATTTATGGGCTTGTGAAGATTGCTTGATCACGAAGTTTCCTCACTTTCAAATATTCAAAATAGCTCATCTATCCTTTCTATTTTTTGTCCAATCCGACTTTAGTTGATTTCCAATCATTCTAAATATAATTCATATGATTTTCAAACAAAGATTTCATGCTTTATTTGATTTTTCATATTTTATATATATTTAAATTGAATTTTAATGAATAAAATCCAAATAAATATAAAATAAACTATAAAAATCTGAAAAAAATAAGCATTAGGTCGTGCATGATGTCATTGTAAGGATTGGATTACAAAATTGCAAGCCCATTTGGAAAAATTTGGTTTTAAGACCTCATTTGCTCAATATACCCCTAAAAAATTTCCCAACTTTGCAAAGGCATAAATCCCTCTATTTTAAAGCTATGAAGGTGTTTTTGGAAATTTTGGAAAGCTTAAAGAGTCCTATAACCAACCTCTTTGGTCTCATGTCCATATCCTTTACCATTTTCAAATTATGCCATTTGGAAGATGTTGACTTTTTGTTGACTTTTAAAATGACTTGTAATGTTTTAGCTCATACCTTCCAAATGAAGCATTTTTAGGCTTGGCTTGTGAGACACAAAGTTGTATAGAATTAAATTTCCTTCAAAATGAGCTTTGTATGAGAATTTTTTGATGAAGAATGTGAAAGTTATGGCTGGTCAAAGTTCAGTTGACTTTCCTTAAGAAAACCCTAATTTAGGAACTCCTGATTCTTGATGATCTGAAACTTCCTTGATGAATCATGATCAACCCTTGATCAAATGATGAATTTTACTTCATAAAATTGATGTTGGCAAAAAATCTTGAAGTTTGACTTTAGTTTGACCACAATTGACCTTAGTTTGACTTTTTAACTATGACTGATTTTTGCATATTTGATCATCTGACTGGGAAACTTATTGGGAAAGCCTTGAAATTTGACATGGGGATTCTTGAATACATGTGGGATATTATGAAGCTCACTTGAGGCCTTGAAACTCTTTTTAACATGAGGAAACACAAAACCCTAGTTTTGGACACTTTGCTTAGGAGAAAGCATTGTCTGAGAAAACTTTCACACTTCTTTGACTAATTGGGAGTCTTGAGGATCTTATGATCATTTAGAAGTCTTGAGAGAGGTTGTCTTGATTATGGGAGGGAAAATATTGGGGTGAAACAGCTGCCCCTTCTTCAATTTTCTGGAATCTGAGGAGTTAGATTGACATGTACGCCATTCGTGACTTGAAGATTGAAGAGGATTGAACACAAAAAACCCAAAAATTTGCACTTGCTGGTGTGTAAAATGATGTTGTTGGTTGATCGTGACGCTTGAATGGACTTAAAGATGCCATTTGAATAAAGAGTCTTCTGATATATTTCTTAAATATGGAGATGACATTTTTGGGAAGAATAAACGACGACCCAAAAATGAGATAACCTTCGGGAAGAATAAACGACGGCCCGAGGTAACAGGGTAACCATTGGGAAGAATAAACGAAGACCCAATGTAATTTTCCTTTTGGGAAGATTAAACGACGGCCCAAGGTAAGTTGACTTTTGGGAAGAATAAACGACGACCCAAAATGAGATAACCTGCGGGAAGAATAAACGACGGCCCAAGGTAAGTTGACTTTTGGGAAGAATAAATGACGGCCCAAAATGAGATAACCTTCGGGAAGAATAAACGACGGCCCGAGGTAATAAGATAACCATTGGGAAGAATAAACGACGGCCCAAGGTAAGTTGACTTTTGGGAGGAATAAACGACGGCCCAAAATGAGATAACCTGCAGGAAGAATAAACGACGGCCCGAGGTAACAGGGTAACCATTGGGAAGAATGAACGACATCCCAAGGTAAGTTGACTTTTGGGAAGAATAAACGACGGCCCAAAATGAGATAACCTGCGGGAAGAATAAACGACGGCCCAAGGTAACAGGGTAACCATTGGGAAGAATGAACGACGACCCAAGGTAAGTTGACTTTTGGGAAGAATAAACGACAGCCCAAAATCAGATAACCTGTGGGAAGAATAAACGACGGCCCGAGGTAACAAGATAACCATTGGGAAGAATAAACGACAGCCCAAGGTAAGTTGATTTTTGGGAAGAATAAACGACGGCCCAAAATGAGATAACCTGTGGGAAGAATAAACGACGTCCCTAGGTAACATGGTAACCATTGGGAAGAATAAACGACGGCCCAAGGTAAGTTGTTGATGAAGTTTGTCTGCTGGAGAATTAACCTGAAAAATAAGGTTAGTTTGGTGCAAATATAATGATATATATAACATTCTACAAGATAATATTTTATGATAATGTGTATGATATGATATGATATGATGTATGTATGAACGAATGAATTATGTAGTTGAAGCGTATAAGTAGCTTCGTAGAACAACTGTTGACTGAGGAAAATAAATCCTGATTCATTGCTAAGGAGTATGAAGACTTCGTTCCAATCTTGTTTAAGAACATCGTACTTAGAACTTCACGTTTTTCGTTTTTTGTACTTTTTAGAATAAGTTCCTGAATATCCTGACTGAGGATAAAAGAGATGGACATAGATCCGGAATACTTAATTCTTCGGAGGATATGAAACTTCTTGAAGACTTCGTCGAGTGGGAAGTATAAGATATTACTTGAAGTACTTCGTAAGGATATCCGTAAAGATTAATCTGTGGGGATGAACAGGCGAAGCTTTGTTGAATTCCTACCTCCATTCGTTCTTAGTAAATGTTATTATTGTATTTTATGCATTTCTGGTAAACATCAATCATATTCAAAGGCATATATTCATTCAAACATAATCAATGGACGTTTTTCGCTTTAGTAAAAAGGGGAAAAGTAAAGCTGAATAAAGAGGGAAAAGTAAAGCTGAATATAGAAATGGAATTTTTATTTATTCTTAGAAATAGACCTATAACTAGACATGTTTTAATACGAAGACGGAAATCCTAGTAAGAGGAATTCGTCAAAGAATTTTTTACAAGGAAAAATAGCTATGTGTACATAACCCTATTGAGTTTCAACTTTGCTATTGCCATTATCTTCAATTATCTCATCTTCAACTATTGGAGAAGAAACGATTGGACTGATCGGTATCTGTTGAACTTGACATAGATAACACAACTAGTAGAGGTTGCATGGGTGATCTAACGAGACATAATCATACGCTTTAATCCCTAACTTTTGCCTGGATTGCCCTTTCAGGTTTTCAATCCACCAGGATACCCTTTTTTGCCCAAGCCGCCTTTTTCAGGTTTTCGACTTGCCGGGTGTACATTTGTTTTTATATATATCCCTAATGTTTGCCCGAACCCTTTTGGTTCGTCGGGATGCCCTTATTTTTTCCTAGGCCAGTCAACCTAACAGGTCTCTTTTCATGCGTAGTATTTTTTAACTATGTCTGCGTTCATAGGCTGTGGGAAATCTTCACCATCCATGGTGGTAAGCATCATGGCACCTCCAGAAAATATTCTCTTAACAACAAATGGCCCTTCATAGGTGGGAGTCCATTTGCCCCTGGGATCACCCCGTGGTAATATAATACGCTTGATTACCAAATCACCAACCTGATACATCTGCTGCCTAACTTTCTTATTGAAGGCTTTGATCATCTGTTTCTAATACATCTAAGCATGACAAACAACTGCTAATCTTTTCTCGTCAATCAAGCTTATCTGGTCAAGTCGAGTCTGAATCCATTCATCTTCATCTAAGCCTGCATCCTTCATAATTCTTAAAGAGGGAATCTGGACTTCAATGGGTAAAACTGCTTCCATACAATAGACAAGGGAGGACAGGGTTGCCCCTGTTGAAGTACGCAGGTTGTTGAAACAAGAGGAAAGGGTCATTCAACCTCATCAGGAAGAAATAGAGATCATTAACATCGGGTCTGAGGATGTAAAGAAAGAGATAAAGATTGGGGCCAGTCTGCAGGCTGAGGTAAAGAAGGAATTGATTGGTATGCTACAGGAATATATGGATATCTTCGCCTGGTCGTATCAAGATATGCCAGGATTAGATATTAACATTGTTGTACACAAGCTGCCATTAAGGGAAGAATGTCCTCCGGTAAAACAAAAGTTGAGAAGAACTCGCCCTGACATGGCGATGAAGATCAAGGAGGAAGTGCAAAAGCAGTGGGATGCCGGGTTCCTTTCCGTAACTAGTTACCCACCTTGGGTAGCTAACATTGTGCCTGTACCAAAGAAAGATGGCAAGGTCCGGATGTGCGTCGATTATCGGGATCTAAACAGAGCAAGTCCAAAGGATGACTTTCCATTACCTCACATTGATGTGTTGGTAGATAACACCACTCAGTTCTCAGTATTTTCTTTCATGGATGGCTTCTCCGGTACAATCAGATTAAGATGGCATCGGAAGACATGGAGAAAACGACGTTCATTACCCCGTGGGATACATTCTATTATAAGGTTATGCCCTTTGGGTTGAAGAATGTCGGGGCAACATATCAACAGGCTATGGTAACTTTGTTTCACGACATGATACACAAGGAAATTGAGTGCTATGTGGACGATATGATTGCCAAGTCCCGGGACGAAGAAGAGCACCTGATTAATCTCAAAAAGTTGTTTGGCAGATTGATAAAGTATAGATTGAGGTTGAATCCAAACAAGTGCACTTTCGGAGTGCGTTCCGGTAAATTGTTGGGTTTTATTGTTAGGAAAAGGGGGATTGAGGTAGATCCTGCAAAAGTAAAAGTAATACAAGACATGCCTGCACCAAGAACAGAAAAAGAAGTGCATAAGTTTTTAGGGAGATTGAACTACATTTCTCGATTTATATCTCATCTAACTGCCACATGCGAGCCAATCTTCAAATTGTTAAGAAAAGAACAAACGGTCAGGTGGAATGAGGACTGTCAAAGAGCCTTTGAAAAGATAAAAGAATATTTGCAGGAGCCTTCGATCTTAATGCCTCCAATTCCAGGACGGCCACTTATTATGTACTTGACTGTGTCAGAAGGGTCAATGGGGTGTGTGCCAGGCCAACATGACGAGTCTAAGAGTATGCTATTTATTATCTTAGCAAAACGTTTACCGACTGTGAATCCCGTTACTCACTGCTATGTTGACTCATACCACATTGCTAATCTCAAAAATGGACCCTGTCAAGTATATTTTCGAGAAACCAACATTAACGGGAAGGGTTACAAGGTGGAAAATGATATTAACAGAGTATGACATACAATATACTTCCCAGAAAGCCATCAAAGGAAGTGTATTGTCAGATTATCTTGCACAACAACTGCTTGAAGATGATTACCAGCCAATGAAGTTTGATTTCCCTAATGAGGACATCATGTACCACAAGGAAAGAGATTGTGAGGAACCACTTCCGGAGGAGGTGCCTGACCCTGAATTCAAATAGAAGTTTATGTTTGATGGGGCAGTCAATATCAATGGACGCGGAGTTGGTGCTGTTCTTATCACTCCCGAAGGTGTTCACTTTCCCTTCGTTGCCAGAATTACTTTTGGCTGCACCAACAATGAAGCGGAATACGAGGCGTGCATAATGGGAATAAAGGAGGCCATTAATCTTCGGATTAAGACCGTCGATATATTCAGAGATTCAGCCCTCATTATCAACCAGATTACCGGCAAGTGGTATAAACATCAAGAACATTTAATTCCTTATAGGGATTATGCCAGAAGACTGTTGACGTTCTTCACCACGGTTAAGCTTCAATATATACCACGAGATGATAATCAATTTGCCGATGCATTGGCTACTCTTTCTTCGTCCATCAAAGTCTTGTGTTGGAATTACGTGCCCAGGATTGACATTTCCAGGCTTGACGCACCAGCTTATACTTTCTCTATAGACGCAGTGTCTGATGAGAAACCTTGGTACTTTGACATCAAGCTTTTCCTGGAAAAACAAGAATACCCAGCTGGGGCATCATCCAATGACAAGAAGACCTTGAGACGACTTGTTGCTAGCTTCTTCATGAATGCAGACGGAGTTCTGTATAAGAGGAACTTTGACATGGTCTTGCTCAGATGCGTGGATAGACACGAAGCAGGCCTGTTAATGCAGGAAGTTCACGAGGGATCCTTCGGTACTCATGCAAGGGGACATGCAATGGATAAGAAGTTATTGAGATCAGGGTACTATTGGCTAACAATGGATGCAGACTGTTGTTCGTACGCCCGTAAGTGCCACAAATGCCAGATATATGCAGACAAGGTGCATGTACCTCCTAGCCCGCTCAACGTCATGTCATCTCCTTGGCCCTTTTCTATGTGGGGCATTGACATGATCGGGAAGATAGAGCCTACTGCTTCAAACGATCATCGCTTCATCTTGGTCGCGATTGATTACTTCACCAAGTGGGTGGAAGCAGCATCTTATGCCAATGTCACTCGCCAAGTGGTAGATAGATTTCTAAAGAGAGACATTATTTGCAGATACGGAGTGCCCGAGCGAATCATTACTGATAATGGTTCCAATTTGAACAACAAGATGATGGCAGAGCTATGCCGGGACTTTAAGATTTAGCATCACAATTATTCTCCTTACTGGCCAAAGATGAATGGCGCGGTAGAGGCAGCTAACAAGAATATTAAGAAGATTATGCAGAAGATGGTTATCACTTACAAAGATTGGCATGAGATATTACCATTCGCGCTGCATGGGTACCGAACGTCAGTCAGTACGTCAACCGAGGCAACTCCTTTCTCCCTGGTATATGGCATGGAGGCAGTCTTGTCTGTTGAGGTGGAAATTCCTTCTTTACATGTAATGATGGATGTGAAGCTTGATGAGGCTGAGTAGGTATGTGCTCGATATAAACAATTGTTCCTAATTGAGGAAAAGATATTAGCGGCCATATGTCATGGTCATCTTTATCAGAGGAGAATGAAGCAAGCTTTCGACCAACGAGTACGTACTCGAGAGTATCAAGTAGGTGAGCTTGTACTCAAAAGGATCATTCCTCCAGGTTCAGATCACAGGGGCAAGTGGACCCCAAACTACGAACGCTCATTCAAAGTAAGGAAAGTTTTCTCGGGTGGAGCATTGATGCTCACTACTATGGATGGAGAAGATTTCCAATCCCCTGTTAACTCGGATGCAGTTAAAAAATACTTCGCATAAAAGACCCGCTGGACAGAAAAACAGAATTAAAGTCCAGGCAAGAAAAGAGCATCCCGGCAAGCTAAAAACAGAATAAAAAGCTCGGGCAAAAGTTAGGGAAAATAAATAAAAAAATTGTACACTCGCTGAGTTGAAAAGCCACATTGGACAGCTCAGGCAAAAAAGGGTATCCCGGTGGATTGAAAACCCGAAAGGGCGATCCATGCAAAACAAGGGAATAAGCTAACAACTACGATCCGAGTAATCTGAACCAAATCACTGTTTAAAACAGACTGAAAATATCAGAAGTGTAGGAATCAGTCCCCATTTCTTCTTCAGAAAGCAAAGGCAAGAATGGAAAGTCTTGAAGACATGTTGGTCATAGCAGGAAGGAAACTCATTGGAATGCCGTGTATATTTCCATTAGGATAGTTTATTTTCTCAATTTTATTGTAGCTACCTCTTTCCAGGTAGTTTCTTCTTGATGTAAAGATTTTCCTATTCAGAGGCCCCTAAATAAATGAATATTCAGTCAAAAGCTGTGTTGTGTTTTGTTTACTTTTGTTTGCAAAAATATCCTGAATTTTTGACAAAAAAAGAACATTGCATTTGAAACATGGTGATTTTTCTTAAAAAAATGACATTGCAGGGAAACATTTAAAACTATCTTTGAGTGTCGGGTGACAATGGATGAACAGATCATACCACGCAAGTCCTCGGGGCACATGTGTGTATACCGTTGTTGCAGGTTTTGCAGGATGGTGTCATATTTCCCCAAGCAAAATGTTCCCCAGCTGAGTTAGAGCAGGTGGAATCCCTAGCAGAACTCTAAGGCTAATTGAAGAGCTTTCATCTCCAAGCAGATTATCTTTCCACAAGTGAAGTGTTCCCAGCAGGCAGCTGAACGCCTGATTTCCCCACAGAGGGTCATGTTTGGGATTTTCTCCCATCATTGAAATATTCCCCAAAGAAGTATCCAATTTATTTTTGACTAATGTGATGACACATACAATTATTCATTCCCGAAGCCAAAGTTAAGTGTCAAAGCCTCTTGACCCGGTTCTCCCCTGAAGAGTTGTGATTTTTGTTGCCAATATGGAATTTGCTATGGCTCGTATGCATTCCCCAACACTCGTCTATGTTTGATAGTGGTCTGATGCTCTTCTACACTCTCCAGCACTCGTATGTGTTTGATATTTGCTTGTCGCTCGTCTGCATTCCCCAACACTCGTCTGTGTTTGTTATCTGTTTGAAGCTCGTCTGCATTGTTTGAATACTCGTCTGTATCATCATCCATACTCATCTATGTTGGTTTATATCCATATGTGTTGATTTGATAGTTACTCTGGTACTCATCTGTATTGTTACTCCATGTGTTGGATTTATGGTATTCGTCTGTATCAGTGGCTGATGTTCGTTTGTATCATCGCCTTAAGTGCTCGTTTGTGTTTCTTAGATCATCGTCTGGTATTCGTTCGTATCATTGACTTATGGAACTCGTCTGTGTTCTCTCGATGATCATCCAATACTCATCTGTGTTAAAGTGGTTTGAAGTCCTGACGGTGGGATTAAACGTCAAAATGGTTACCGGTCCTAGCGTAACGGGTTATCTGAAGGAGGTTCGTCTGTCTCGGACACCACTTATCTATGCAAGATTTGTGAAGAGGGATCGTCCAATCCTAATGTCGCACCTAGCGTAATAGGTTTTCTCGAGGAAAACTCGTTTGTCTTAGACCATATATCTACGGAGGATTTATGAAGAGGGTTCATCTATCCTGATTATGCATGTCTATCCCACAGACTTAAGTGCATCACCGGCGTAACGGGTTATCCGAAGGAGGTTTGTCTGTCTCAAGTCATATATTTTTGTAAAATGTATGAAGAGGGGTCGTATGTCCAGTTTCTGGCGTAACATGTTTACTTGAAGAGGACTCGTATGTCAAGTTCCTGGCGTAACATGTTTGCTTGAAGAAGACTCGTTTGTCTAAGTTTTCTTATCCGACGTAACAAATCAATTTGAAAGGAGCTCGTCTGCTTTGTTTTCATTTTAATTACCCAGAGTGTTGGGTTCATTTCCTATTGCTTGCATTCTCTAGCAGAGTGCAAATTTCAGGTTTTCTTGGTATTCAAACACAGTTTATCTTGAGCGGCCGACAACCGTTGCTTTCGTCCTTTTCAGATTAACATTTGCTTGAATAGGGGAAGCTGTAACACCCCAAATTTTCCCTCTCCTTTCTAGCATCATCATCATATCATAATCATCATAAGCATGTCATGTCCCTAACATTTTGCATAGAAAGATGAAGCATATCATTCTCATGTACTAGCATTGGGCATATGATCAATCATTGGTGCATATGGAGCCTTACAAGTCAAAGAAAGAAGACAAGTGACCTTGGCCAAGTCCCATGAGGTGTCTACATGGTATATACAAGCTCAAGATCCTTTACAAGAGCCCTGAGGTGTGGAAGATTATCAGATGATCAAGAAAGGGCAAGCTCCTACACAAATGGTCTTCAAATTAGGGTTTCATTTTCAAGCAAGGATCCTTTGTGACTTTGGCCATTTCATGTGGGCAAAGTCATTCATATGATATATGAATGCTATGGATGAAATTTGGTGAGAAAATTCATTGAGGAAGGCAGTCATTTCATCAGTTGCTTGCATAAGAAGAAATTAGTCAAACTGATTATTTGAAACGTCAACTGTGACAATGCAAGGGTTCCAATCCTATTTTTCAAGCCAAGGGGCGTTCTTAAGGTCATAAAAGAGGTTTGGAAAAGTCAAAAGTCAAGAATCTAGGGTTCTTGCAAGGCTTGCTATTTTTGGAAATAAGACATGTAACTAACTTTCCAAATTTAGTAACTTTTGCCCTAATCTTCCAAGCATTCTTTCATGACCAAAATGACTTCTAATGGAAATTCTTTGAACATGAAAGTTGTAGGAAATTGTCTCCCATTTCTAAAAAGTACAATAACATGATCATAGCCCTCATGGTTTGAAAGTTATGGCCAAAGGAAGTTCACACAATTTTAGGGTTTTACTTAAAATACCATTTTCTACCAAGATGCAAAAATTCATGAATTTTGTTTCCAAGTTGTCCTATGGGAAAAATAAAGTCACAATATCATCAATCATGGCATGAAGAAGGTTTGGCTCAAGAAAAATCAAAGAATTCGTGCATGGTATGCATGTTATTTCATGAAAGGCAAAAATGCAAAAGGCATGAGAATTGCATGATCAAGCATCTAAGGGCCAGGATTAAACCACTTTTGAATTGGTGAATTAAAAGGATCAACATGTGCAATAAAAACAAGGGAGTGCACGAGCCAAGCATGCTATCACACAACGTTTGCAAATTTGCAAAATCATCCCAATCACACTCATCTCACACGCATTTCATCTCAAATCTTCAGCATTGAAAATTGGCACACTATATAAGATTGCTAGGGTTTTATTTCACCAGAATTCATCACCATTTGCTCACATCAAATTTCTTGCTCTCATTTAATTTCTCTTCGAATCAAGCTTTCCTCTCACACATTTCCAAAACAAACCACAGATTCTTCATCCTTGATCTTCATAGGTCATAGATCAACCATTGTTTTGAGCTATAGGCAAGATCTTGTACCACTGCATTTTCAGATCAGGTGCTTGCAAATTGCTAGATCTAGTCCAGTTGAGAGTTTATTTCACATTAATTTTGTGAATAGAAGTTACAAGAAGCTTATCTGGAGCTGGAGGTTGGTTTTCTTGGAGGTTTAAAGTTTCTGCAAACTCAGGTATGCTTCAAGATTCATCATCCTGGATTTGATTTCTTTTGCGTGCTTTGTGTCCTACTTGTTGTCCTGAGCATGCTGATGTATTTAGTTTGTGAAATAGTGAGGAAATGAGTAAGAACAGTGTGCCTAAATTTTTTAGATCTAATCTTGTTTGCTTCGATTCTGCTTGTGTGTGAATGATAAGTTTGATTTGATGCTGGATTTGTGTTCTACTGGGATTGAGGATTGTTTTGATATCTGGATTGTGCATTTTGGTTGAGATTTGTGGTTTGCAGCCAGGGTTTAGTTAGGGCTAATTAGGGTTTAGTTTTCTCCAGTTTGAATCCTAGCCATTGGATCTGGCTAATTTTGGCGCTAATCTGTTTAATTAACCTAATTTTGTGAGTTTAAAACATGACCATTGGATTTCATTTAATTAGTAAGTTTAAATTAGGGCCTTAGGATCTGATTACCACGAGTCTTGTTGACTGGCGCGCTGGGCCTTTGATTTGTTCCTCCTTCAATCTCATCCACCCATTCTGATTACTTTTCATTTTCTTTTATTTTATTATTTTCATTTATTTGTTTTGTTTTACTTAATTCATAAAAAATAGCAAAAAGTTCATAAAACTTCCAAAATAATTCATGACTGATTCTTGTAATTTTCTTTAATTTTTGGCTTTTTTAGTTTTCATTTATTTTTATTTTCCACGTAGAAATTAATTTTCACTTTTATTATTTGTTTTTTATTCACTTTAAATGCATGCTGACTTGTGGATTTTCTATCTTGATCATTAATTTGAGTTTTGAGTTGGTTCTTTTTGCACCTGGTTCATATTAGGATGTAGTTCATTGATGATTTTTCTTCTGATTTTTAGAAGCTTGCTTGATTATGTTTGGCATTTAACTTGTGTGTGAAGTTTCAAACCCTAGTTTGGGTTCATTAGGCCATTTGACCTAGTTTGCTTTTGATTCTGACTTTTCTCTTTTGCTATGGTGTTATCACATGATTAATGAACACTTGTGTTTAGTTGTAGAATTTTTGAATGAAGTTTTGATTTGTTTTAAATTTTCATATGTGCTTGCCCTAGTTTTTGCTCTTTCTTGTTACATGATTAGTTCTTAAGCTAGGAGGGCACTTGTGCCAACTCCTATAGGATGTTTAGAGCTCTTTTTGTATGAGGTTTGATCCCTAGTCCTTGATTGGTGTTTGTGCTTTGAGAAGTTTTGTGTTGCTTGTCTTTGAAGTCTCTCACAAATGTATGCATGTTCACCTCACCTTCTTTATCCATTTACGCTCCATGATGTTTATGATTGAGTTTATATGCTTCTTCCCCATGATTGTTCATGCTTCTTAGGCACATTTTAACATGATTAGGTCTCTGGTCTTTAGATTATTCTTATGCTTTGATTTGATTTGCATATGTTTGTCCTTACACTTGTGCACATGTTCACTTCACTTCTCATTCTTGTATTGATTGTGTTTGAACTTGTATGAACCTTTCTTTGGTATTTTGTGTTGTTGGTACACATTCTTGTGGTGATATGATTCTGGTCTTGAGGTATATGAGGCTGGTTAGGCTTGAATGATGTGTTTAATCTCATGTATGCTTATCTTTTTCATAAGTAGTTCATGTTGCCTTGAGATGCCATGTTTGTTCCACTTCCATTTTGGTTTTGTTTGGGGTTTGTTAGCATGTAAATGAGATGAATCACTTCTGGTTGTGGTGTGTGGAGTTGATCTTTTGCTTGATTATGCTTCACTTGATCTTGTTTGGTTTTGTCTTGTCATATGTGTCGCTCCCCGGATTTTCATCCCGGTGCAAACGCGAACCGTCGGCGATGTTGGAGGTTGAGGTTGAATAGAGTCGCCAGCTAGGCAATTTTATCCCGAAGGAAAGGTAATGCTGCATAAATATGGAAAGATATGGATAAGAAGGTTGCGAACCAAAGAGATTGAGTAAGGGGGTAGGTTACGACCTGGGAAGGTATTAGCACCCAGATCGTCCGTCGTACTCGACGGGATCCGCGCTTACTTAATTGTGCTTAAAAGGGGATAGTGTATGTGCTAAACTGTGCATAAAAGGCTAGGGAGGAAAGGATGTACAGAATGTCAATGCAAAAAGAGAAAGTGAGTGCTCAAAACTGAGGCTAAGGAAAGAGAGGGGGGGGATACAAAGAGATGTTTGTTCGATAATCGTTAAGTTATGCCTATGTATCCTCTCGTGCAATGAGGAAGTAAGAACACTGTAGTTCGACTCAAAGAGACTTGGATGATTTTGTTGTGAACTGCTTGCTTGTATATGCTCAAATATATGACTCGTCTGGCTCGAGTGCTAACTGTCTTGCATTAGACGGGAGAAGCAAGTTCTCGTTTTGAGAATGAGTGTGATGAGAAAAGAATCCCGGAGGAGACATTTATTGTTTGTCTTTGTGTTTTCAGTTTTTTTATTGTTTTTGGTGTTTTGCATAGGATAATGAGCTTAAGCCTTAATCAAGGGTCGTAAACTCATTATATCACCCCTGATTAGGGATAATGAGTATACTTAAGTATGAGATGAAAATCTCAACTTAATTACCCTAATGATGCAGGATTGACATCATTAACCTACTTGTGATTATTAAGTGTTTTCAGATTTTTGTGTGTGTTAAGTAATGAGTTTAACCTTTAATTAGGGATTAATGAACTCATTAACCCTTCCTAAGAGAAGGATGATAGATGAGGACACTTAAGATGAGGAAGACTCCTCAACTTAATCCATGGTTAGGGATTAAAATCATTATATAACAAACCTTTATTAAAGTGGATTTTGATTAGAGGTTAGATTAAGAAGTGAATTTTATGTTTGTAAGACTAAACTTGAGGAGGACTTGTCCATTAAACACTAGGGTTAGTCCCTTTGACCCAGAGGCAAAGATGTAACCCTAATATAAGGCCCAAGTTACAAGCTTAAGTCTTAATGATTATTAGGTGTTTTGATTATAAGGTGAAAACAAATTAAAGGTTTACCAGTAAGTATTAAAGTTATACACTCCATCCTAAGATAAGGATACAGGCATAACCCTAATTCAGAGTCTTAAAACTTTAACTATTTATCCTTGATTATGAGATGAGAAGCAGAGACTCAAGGAGACTCAAAGGTAAAAAGTAGGAGAGACTATGTACAACCCTAAAGTTATCATGCTTGGATATTCCTATGGTTTGTGAGGCTTAATAAAAGATCTTCAGATGGCCACTAAGGAAGAAGAAGCAGATGAAAAGAGAAGAGAAAGGAGAATAGGTTACTTACTTCCTGAAGAAGTTAAGTAACCTAAGAGAAAGAAAAGGAGCAAGAGAGAGCATAAGTGAGTCAAAATCACTACACAGACAAATAAATATGCAAATGAAGAGATAAGAAGAGGTGGGATGTGGAGGCAAATCTACATCCTAAACAACTTACCTGAAGCCCCTGAAATGGTTAGTATGAATGCATAAGACATGAAACAAAGGGAAATAAGGAAAATGAAGATGCAATGATCAAGAACAGAAGTGCAAACATAATGCAAATGTGTTATGAAATGATGCAAAGACATGTACAATGTTCATGCAAGATCACATGATGAAGGTATGCAAAGATGAATGCAAATGAACATGGCAAATTAGGGTTTTAAGAAAGTGTGAGATGCATATGATCAAAAAAGAAGGATAACACATGATAAAAAATTTAAATTACAACCAAATGAACCCTAAAC
This sequence comes from Lathyrus aphaca, assembly GCA_963966055.1. Classification (NCBI taxonomy): domain Eukaryota; kingdom Viridiplantae; phylum Streptophyta; class Magnoliopsida; order Fabales; family Fabaceae; genus Lathyrus; species Lathyrus aphaca. The sequence goes on from OZ014523.1 coordinate 280,285,556, forward strand.
ACACATAAGATCACTCCCCAAAGATGGAAGTCAGAAGCTATACCAAAGTCAAGTTATGGTTTTTCTAAGTTAGGTTAGGGTTTTGGGTACTTCTTCATGAAAAATGCCAAACAAATAGAAAATGCAAAGCAAAAATCTGAGTTAAATACCCTAGATACTACATGCAAAGTATGAAAGGGTGAAAAAAGAACCATGTACAAACTCATCTTGGTTGATCAGAAATGAATTTTTGAAGTTAGGGTTAGAAAAATAAGAAATTTGGAAACACTAATTCATGGTTAATTGTCAAAACATGATCAAACCCTAAAATAAATTTGTAAGATGAGTTTGTAAATTTTTCTAAATATGTAAGAATGCTTCATGATTTTTTTTGGTGATTTTTAAATACCTAAAAGTATTTTTAATTAATTAAAATGAATGAATTAATTAAATAATACAATTAAATGATTTAAAAATAGATTTTTAATGCAAAAATTAAAAATAAAAATGTTTTTGGTTTCTGAAAATTAATTTGAGTGAAGGTGTAAAAAATCAGAATTTTTGAAAATGTTTTACTATTTTTAATAAATGAAAGAAAATAAAATGAAATAAAAGAAAATAAAAAATGCAAAGTAAACAGATCAGATAACTAAGATTGCAAGGAGACTGGATCAAGGGCCCAGGGCGTGAGTTAGCATGACCAAAGGTATGAGGATCTAATGGATCAGATTCAAATTTGTGATTCGCACGTGATCCAGTGGTTATGGTTTGTCCTAAGTTAATTAATTATGATTAAATTAATTAATTATAATTAGGGTTAAGTGATTTATCTGGACCGTTCGTACACTAATTAAAAAGAGATCCTAAGGCTGATATTCAATCTGGCAATGCTAACCCTAATTAGCCCTAATGACTTTCAGGTGACCGGAGATAAGCTCCGGTCATCTTCTTCGGCCAGCCCCAACCTTAACTCCCTCTATAGGCCACTAAACACCATCAAATCTGCCCAGAAACATTCCCCAAACATCATAGAACACAAATCAATCATCAAACAATGTTTATAACACATGAATCAAGAGAATCGAATCAAAAACATTTTCATGGGCATACTTTCAGAACAACAATACATGCTCATTTCTCAATCATTTTCAATTCTAAACACATCATGATGATCAGGATAACATGTAGAATCAATTTATAACAAGAAAAAGAGGTTCTGGAAAATTTGTTCTTGATGAATACCTGAATTGAAGTTCTTCAAACTGGAGCTTTCAGGGCCTCCCTCTTGTGCAAATGGCCTCCTTTGGACCTCCTGAAGCTAGTGGAGTGCTTAGAATGCTTTGAAAGTGGCTGGTTTTTGAGGTCCAGTTCTGATGTAGTAGAAATGGAGGTTTTGATATGTGGTGTTTTAGGCCATTTTGATGGTTGATTCTTGTTCTATGGATGATATGTGATTGATTGGTGAAAGATTATTGGAAGTTTGATGGCTGGTTTGAGAGAATCGAAGAGAGGAAGCTTTTGAGAGATTTTGTGCAATCTAATGCTTGGCCTTTTTTGAGCTCTTGTGTGTTATGTTTTATGATCTTTAGGTAATGCATAAACAATTGAGATAGGTCAGAGGACTGGATATGCACTGTGGGATTGGTATGGCTCAAATGGCAAAAAAGTCAAAGTTTGTGTACTTGAAGCATGGACCATGGCAGAAGAGATTTGAGAGCTTGAGTTGCTTCAGCTGGTTTCAAGGAGAGCCTTTGGATCAAATGTTATGAGCTGTGCAGCTTGGATCATGAGTTTTCAAAGGTTTTGCATTTTCACAACTTTGACATTTCTTGAGAAGCAAGTCATAAAAACCCTAGGTTCTTGGCCCAATTCAGATCTTGAGAAGTTGTTTGATCATGGCATGATGTATTTGAGTGGATTAGAGGTCACATAAAGGCCTGAAATACCATTTTGCACATTTCCCTCTTTGACATGAACTTGAAAATTATGTGATTTTTGCCAACTTTGATCCATCATAACTTGAGCTATAGGATGAATCAAGAGGAGTTCTTGTACTTTTTGAAAATGGGAAGATCCAATCTACAATTTTCATGTTTGAAGAAAATTCATTTGAAACCTTTTTGATCAAGAAAGAGGAGGTTGAAGATCTTTCCCAAAATGGAAAGTTTTCATTACAAGTCATGTCCAAAAATGGCAAGTTTCCAAATGGCTCAAAATTCTTCAATCTTGTGAACTTCCAAGAATTCCTATGATCAAATAAAGATCATAGGACCTCAAATTGATGATGATGACCCTTTGGTACCCTTGTTGGTGGCCTCAGATGCCCTGATTCTGACTTTTCTTGCACAACAAGTTACCATTTGATCAGATGACTTCCACAAGGAATTTTTGCTTCAAATTTGATACACATGCTCCTTATAACATATATAGATCAATAGAATCAAGAATAGCCAAAAAATTTGAGTACAATGGCCTCAAACCCAAATCCCTAATTTCTGGTCATCTATGTAGGAGCCCTGAGCCTTCTTGGGTGGCTCTGCAATCTCTTGTGATCTTTTGACTTTCAAGAATCATTGGAGGCATAATATGATCATAGAACACTCATGGACCCTCTTGGCAAGCTTCACGGCCTCTGAGATAGCTCAAACCACTTCTAAGATTCACCTGATCACAAACCCTAACTATGCAGCTATGTAGTGAAATAACTATGCAGTGTGAGATTGTGTGGTTATGAAATGCAACATGAAGGATCACAAGCAAAGGTGTGAGAAAAAGAGAGAGCAAAGTTTGGGTGTTTACAGCTGCCCCTATTCAATCATGAGTTAGCTGTGTGGGATGTAAGCGCCTGACATAACAGACAAACAAGATAACTTGTGGTTGAATACCAAGACAGTCCAAAATTTGCACTCTTTATTATAAGAAGAAAAGGGATATAAATTGTAATAGACAGTATAGACTGAATATCAAATGGTAGCAACGGAGGACGACCATCGAGCAGAGGACGATTGCTGGGGATTAAAACGGTGAGAAACGCACTGACGGGGATGACCATCATGCCGGGGAATAAAGAATTCGCGACGGGGGCGACCATCGAGTAAAGAAAGGCGACTTTACTAGGGATTTAAAAGCACTAACGGGGACGACCGTCATGCTGAAGAATGAAGATACCGCGACAGGGACGGCCATCGGGTGAAGAATAAATAAATCAATGATGAGGGACGGTCATCAAAAGGTGAAGGACGGTCACCTAGCAGGGGACGGTTGCTAAAAGATATCACGACATAGGACGAATGTCGGATAGGAAGATCAACGATAGGGATGGCCATCAGATAAAATGATGAGGGATGATCATCAAAAAGTGAAGGACGATCACCTAGCAGGGTACGACTGCCGAAGATTATCATTACATAGGACGAATGCCGGATAGAAAGATCGACGATGGGGACGGCCATCGGATGAATGATGAGGTATGGTCATCAAAAGGTGAAGGATAATCACCTAGCAGGGTACGACTGCCGAGGATTATCGCGACATAGGACGAATGCCGGATAGAAAGATTGACGATGGGGACGGCCATCAGATGAATGATGAGGTACGGTCATCAAAAGGTGAAGGACGATCACCTAGCAGGGTACGACTTCTCTGGATTATCGCGACATAGGACGAATGCCGGATAGAAAGATCGACGATGGGGACGGCCATCAGATGAATGATGAGGTACGATCATCAAAAGGTGAACGACGATCACCTAGCAGGGTACGGATGCTCTGGATTATCGCGACATAGGACGAATGTCGGATAGAAAGTTGTATTGTTGGCGATTTCTAGGGATAGATAAACACGGACGAGTGTTTAAGCGTTAAAATATAAAATTGTATAAGTGTTTCGACAATGTGTATAGACTAAAGATATGGACGAGCATCTTTGGGACCACGATACGGACGAGTATCGATAGAAACAAACAACGACGCATGTTCAAAGAGTGATGATATGGACGAGTATCAACTATTTGAACAAGGAACACAAACGAGTATTGATCTGCTGGGGAGATGCGTAAGATACAGACGAGTATCAAAGAATTATGTATAAGTAAGATACAAACGAGTATCAGAAGGATTGTGTATAAGTATGTACAAGTATTTGTATTGAGAGTGAAAAAGGATATTTTGGCTTTTATCTGCAGGGGGCGAGTTTTTTTTTTTGCGTATTGCTGGAGGAGTGATTTTGGTATTTGCAGGTGACTGGCTCGAACCTGGCTTATGATCATGCAAATGTTTGATTTTTGCCGTAATGCTCCGTATTAGACGGAATGCTACGCTCTATTTGGGGAGGAATGATGCGAATGCTATGATTATGCAAATGAGAGAAACGAGATCCGAGATCTGAAATCTGCTAGGAGAACGAATCATTGGACGATCTGTGGGGAGAAAGGATCACTGCACGATCTGTCTGGAGAACTCTGGGGGAAAAACTCTGTGGGGATCCAATGCTGGGGATGAGAAGATCTGGCAACTTGTTGGGGAAAATTGATTTAGTAATTGCTTTGGAGATCCCGCTTGAGGAGGAGAGAACTCCTGGGAAGTAATCTGTCGGAGGATCAACTTTGCGGGGGATACTCTGAGGGGATAAAAAGCTCCGTGGGGGAATACTTTCGTCAAGTAGTCCTTATGATGATGTGACTACCGGCTTGGTTGGGGATATAGAGCCTGATATGCCCCATGCTGTGAAAGGTTGTCCGCCTTGAGTACCTGCAACCTGTTAAACAAAGGAAACACACAAGTACCCTGAGGTATCCTCAAACTGGATTCCGTCATAGGAGTTAGGTTCACTTAAGAGCGCATATTTCCTGCAAGCATTTATTGAAAATGGATCTATGTTTTCATGCAAATGTTGTATTTACGAACTTTGGACATTTTGCAAACGAAAAAAAAAGGTACAAAACAAAGTGTGAATGAATACTTGACTTTATTGATTTGTGTGCCCTGAATAGGCGAGTACAGTGAGGAAGCTAATCCCTGAAATGAGGAGATTTCTACAAAATTGAGAAAATAAAAAGTCCTATTTGGCAATGCTGAAGTTGATGCTTCAATCTTCCTTTTGCTATGACTTGTATGACCTGAACGCTCTTCTTATCTTGCTTTCTGAAGAAAGTTGATTCTGACCGAAGCTTTGTCCTTTCGAAGCTTGCCATGTTATGTGGGTGATACAGACAAATTCAGAATGCAGTTATTCGCTTTTTCCCTGATTTTGCGTGGATATCCCTTTCGGGTTTTCAATCCACCGGGATACCTTTTTTTTGCCTGAGCTGCCAGATGTGGCTTTTCAACTCAGAGGATGTACATTTTTTTTCAAATTTTTCCCTTATTTTTGCCCGAGTCTTTTATTCTATTTTTGACTCGCTGGGATGCCCTATTTTTTCCTGGACTTACATTCTATATTTATGTCCAGCGGGTCATTTATGCGAAGTATTTTTTAACTGCATATGAATTCACAGGAAACGGGAACTTTTCACCATCCATGGTTGCGAGCATCAGTGCTCCGCCCGAGAAGACCTTAGTTATCACATAGGGACCTTCATAGTTTGGTGTCCACTTGCCCCTGTGGTCTGTATGAGGAGGAATGATCCTTTTTAGTACAAGCTCTCCCACTTGATATTCCCGAGGTCTGACTTTTTGATCGAAGGCTTTCTTCATCCGTTTCTGATATAACTGCCCATGACAGATAACTGCTAATCTCTTTTCTTCAATCAGGCTCAGTTGGTTATAACGAGATCGGACCCATTCTACTTCGTCCAGTTTTACATCCATCATTACCCGCAAGGAGGGTAATTCAACTTCAACAGGTAGGACTACTTCCATACCATACATAAGTCGATAAGGCGTTGCCCCGGTAGATGTTCTGATGGAAGTTCGGTACCCATGTAAGGCGAATGGTAACATTTCGTGCCAGTCTCTATATGTGACTACCATCTTTTGCACAATCTTATTAATGTTCTTGTTAGCTGCCTCAACAACGCCATTCATCTTTGGCCTGTAAGGAGAAGAGTTGTGATGTTGAATTTTGAAGTCTCGACACAGTTCTTCCATCATCTTGTTGTTAAGGTTTGAACCATTATCAGTAATGATTCTCTCGGGAACTCCATATCGACAAATGATATCCCTTCTCAGAAATCAGGCTACCACTTGCCTAGTGACATTTGCATACGAAGATGTTTCAACCCATTTGGTGAAGTAATCAATGGCTACCAGGATGGATCTGTGACCATTTGAAGCAGTCGGTTCAATTTTTCCAATCATATCAAAGCCCCACATGGAGAAAGGCCAGGGTGAAGACAATACATTCAAAGGATTGGGAGGCACATGCACTTTGTCTGTGTAGATCTGGTATTTATGGCACTTTCTGGCATATGCACAATAGTCTGCATCCATTGTGATCCAATAGTAACCTGATCATAACAATTTCTTTACCATTGCATGCCCTCCGGCATGGGTACCGAGAGAACCTTCATGTACTTCGTGCATCAGTAAGTCTGCTTCCTTCTTGTCAACACATCTGAGCAAGACCATGTCGAAGTTTCGCTTGTATAAGGAGCCATCAGTATTGAGGAAGATACTGCCGACTAGCCTACTCAATGTCTTCTTATCATTATACGATGCCCTAGGTGGGTATGTCTGAGTCTCCAAGAAGCATTTGATGTCGTGGAACCAAGGTTTGTTGTCAATGACATTGTCCACAGAGAATACATACGTCGGTCGGTCTAGTCTGGATACTAAAATCCGAGGTACATAGTTATCAGTCTGTACTTTGATCATAGATGAAATAGTGGGCAAGACGTCTGCAAAGTGATTCTCATCTCGAGGGATGTATTCAAGCTTGACTGTTGTGAAGAAAATCAACAACCTCCTCGTATAGTCATGGTAGGTGTAATACCTCAAAATTTTCTCTCTCATTTCCTCAACATTGTGCATAGAATTTAGTATACATAGGTTCATAAAATAACCAAAAACATTGCATCATGTGTAGCATAGCTAAGGCAAAGGCATGTGGTCAAGTATTGAAGCAACTGAAGGCTATACAAAGGCAATCAAAGGGCCACAAAGCTCCTCAATCATGTGCAAAGGGTTCATAACATCCCACAAGTCTCCATTTGAAGTCTCAAGTCATGGAAAGATTTGGTTTGATCAAGGAAGTCAAGCAGTGCAACATCTCCTGATGAAATGGTCCAAATTAGGGTTTCATTTGTGAAGGACTTCTCCATGAATTTTTGAGAAAAACTGAATTCTATTGTGTTCTATATAACAACAAGTGTATAGGGTTCAATTTTCATCCACAAATTCATTTTGGAAGAGGTTCAATTAGTCAGATGATTGAAAATCAGGAAATTGGGGGAAACTCAAATACAATGACGAAAAAGTTAACTCCTGACTTTTTGAGATCAAAATCATGAAATTAGGGTTACAAGGATCCTATGGTTCAAATTTGATCAAGAAATGATGGAGGAATCAAGTGAAATCAAGAAAACCAAAACTTACTATTTTTGGAAAATTAGGGTTTCCAAAAATGGCAAGTTTTGGCTATTTTTGCAACTTCTTTGAAAGATGCCTTCTCCCAAAATATGAAAGATATGAAAATTCTACTTGGAGCCAATTAAAGAGGGAATCTTGAGCTTCAAATTCATAGGTGGAATTCTTCCATATCAAAAAAAATGAGAAAGATATGATCTTGCAAAGTTGAGGGAAATCAAGGCAAAACTAGGTCAAGGAAATCAAGGCGGAGGAACAAATGGAAAACCACTTTTCTTGGTCAAAAAAGCCTCAAATGAATTTTTAGTGAACTACAAAGTTGTTCATCTACATGATTACTACAACTTTCATGCTCAAGGTTTTTCCATTGGATCAAAGGATTGGGAGTTATGAAAGGTCAAAGTAAGGAAGTCACATATGATCACACTCAAGCCAATGAGGGCATGTCAAAGCAATCTCGTGCAGGCCAATGGTGCAGCTTGGAGGCATGTTATTTAATGAACATTTTAAGTGACTTAGAGGTCATCATTAATCATGACATTAACATCAAAGTTGTTCTACATATTGCCAACTTCAACTTGAGTCTAAGAACCACTTGCATTGATGGCTTGAGCTACAAAAAATCTCCCATTGAGGATCATGATTCTCAACTGGTTTTCTTGTATGATAAGGCATTGCATAGCACCCAAACCTCAAGTTCAATTCCTCAGATTGGCATCATTCAACATGCTAGACCATGATGCATTGCATTGGAGTGCAAATGATTCTATGATTGCTTGCATACCACAACTGATATGCTCCATCAAATATCCAAGACAATGATCATTGTGCATTACCTCAATTCACATCAGAATGCATCTTACCATAAGGACCATGTCCATGAGTGTATTGAATCATTTCATTTCATTTTCAAGCACCTAAGGCAAGCTGCATTCGAGGCACACCATAAGAGCATGAACTATGCAACATGGGATGGAATCCAATTGAAGAAAGTTCTAGATGGTCCAGCTGGCATAACTGCCATAACAACCTCACTCACTTCACCTGACTCACTCAGTTAACTCAAGGGATAAGTAACCATGGTTAAGAGCCCTATAAATTGAGATCACCACTTTATTTCGCAGTTGGGCTTCATTATCATAAATTTTTCACTCCATTGAATCTCTCTGCATTTTGCTTCGAGTCACCTTCTTCTTCATCAATTCAATCTCAATTTCCCTCAATCCATCTTCATTATCATCTTCAGCATAACCTCCATGGATGGCATAGCTTGAAGCCTCAAGAATCATCAACTGCATTATTGAATTCACATTGCAAATTAAAGTGAAACCTCTCAATCCTCATCTCTCAAGCTTCAATCTTATCCAATTCATCATCAACATTGTGCTAGCTTCATCTCTATGGCTTGATCACCTCAATTCTTCAAAGAATCTTCACTGCACTATTGTGGAACTTTTTCTGCATTTTCTACAATCCCTCAAGATTCATCAAGTACAAAGTGTTTATTTCACTTCTGGTGAGTTAAAGCAAGATCAAGCAATCCTTGGAACCTCATATCTGGTCTTCTAGCAACATATTGATCACACTTCAATTCAGGTATGCTCTGAAAACTTGCTTGATCAAATTGATTTCTTTTCATTGTTTTCATGTCAATTGAAGCTTGATAGAAGCAATGGCACCTCTGGCTAGTTGATAGGCATGCTAGATGTTTAGATCCAGTTTTAGGTTGGTTGATGTTTGCCTTCGGTTTGATCATTTTAGGAACCATAAATGAGTTTTGAGGATATATTAGTGATCAGTGAGAGGAGACGAGTCAGATGATGCCTTTAGATTTCATTTTCATGGTGAATTGAGAAAGCCTTAGTAGAGCATGGCCGGCGAAGATGACCGGAGGCTAGCTCCGGCCATCTGAACAGTAACCCTAGGTTTATCTCAACTTTAAGTCCCAGACATCAGATCCTCTCAATCCAAGTGTTCATAAAATGCCAGCACATAAATGTAACGCGTTCAAGTCACATTACACAAAGTCAAACCAAAGTCTTCAGAGTGCTTTTGACACCCCCAGCGCGTACGTCCTAGGCCCAATTCAGTTGTTTTTGATGCTTTTGACACCCCCAGGCCCATACCAACTCAATCCATTTCACTTCTTTTTATTTATTTTTTTCATCTTTATTCATTTTTCGTTTTGGCTTTTTAAAAATACCAAAACCTCATAAAAATTTTCCAATTTATTCATGAGAGATCCTTTCCTTCACATACATGTCCCTAAACCATAATCCACTTCCATATACCATTTGAACCCTCAAAAATGGGAATTTTTATGAGATTTTTAGTGTGCAATTCACTCTCTGGATTTTGTATTGAGTTTTTGAGGTTCATAATTTTTTAGGCCATTTGATATTTTTTACAAGTTTCTTAAGTCCTTTGCCTTTTTTGGCCCTTTTTGAAGCTCCTCCCATCTCCATTTGAGTAAGACATTCATGCCATTAGTCTAAGATCTTGTTTCTGGTTCTTGTGAGTCATATTAGAGGTCCTTAAGTGTAGAGTGAAATCATTTGGTCCTTTACTTTTGTTTTTTTAGGGTTTACCTGAACCTTAAGTCACCATTGTTTCCATTTTGACCTAATCTTCCTTCTCCTTCCACCTCAAACACCTCTAATGCCATTTGCACATGAATTAACTTCATCTTATTCTTGTTTTGAGTCTTATAAATGTTTTGTGGTCATCCATACTTGTCCATCTCATTTTAGAATCTTTTTGTTTCTATTTGAACTTCATTTGTTCCTTAAAGAACTTTCAAAATCCTAATTTGAGCACTTAACCTTAGGATGCTTCTTAACCCATCATTTGTGAACATTTTCCAAGTATAATTTCCATTTTAGTTTTTTGTTAAGCCCCTGGTTTTAGTATGTGGAGGTCAAGTCTCTTTAATTATTTTTGAATTCTTTTATAAGTCATTTTGTTGCATCTTTAAAACCATGTTTCTACATGCATTCTCCCACCTTTCAATCTCATATTTGAATACCTTTAACTTGAATCTCTTCCTTCTCATTTGATCTATTCATTTCCTTCACTTCCATATAGTGTTAAGTTATGGAATTTTCATGCACTTTTGATTTTAAGAGATTTTAGCAATAACAAACACTTAGGTTATCTTTCTAACCTCATCCTTAGGGTTTAGTAGTACTTTAGGGCATAGTTTAACTTTAATCCCATTAATCTCTTAAAATACTTTTGAATTGAATTAGCTACTGAATTTTTACGTTTGTTACCTTATAAGATGCTTTGGACTTAGGTATTAACCTTAGAAGTTCACTAACACCTTTCCTTAGCTAGTGTGAGTTAGTATTGGAATTTTTCATGTCATAATTGTTCATACTTCTTCATTATGCCAACATTTGTTTTGTAGGGGGGAAGATTGAGGTAATTACTTCATTCCTTATCTCTTATGCATATATTTGTTTTACCTTAGCACCTTTGTGCTTTGTTCATAGGTTCCCCTTTCTCTCTTTAGATTCAACTTAACTTCCTTAGGAAGTAAGTTGAATTCTAACTTGTTCTTTCTTTTCCTTAGGTTTAGAATACCTCATTAACCATAGGATCACACTTGTACATAATAAGATGACTTAGGGTGTGTCTTAGTCCCCCATTAGCTGTGACATTTTCCTTTTGAGTCCTTCTCTTCTCATCTTCAAACAAAATCCAAAAAGACTTAATAAATGCATGAAAGGATCCCTTGTGTATAGCCTTATTCCATCTTAGAATGGTATAATCTTGTCTAGCATGATGCACAAGTCTTATCAAGGGGTTGTTTCACAAAGAAAAAACATAAAATATAGTTCTTCACACAAACAACAAAAACACTTAAATAAGTTCAACAAGCTAGTGAACTCAAACCCTAATCCTTGGAAACAAGTCTTGGATAAATTCTCCTTGCTTGAGGTGCTTTTTCTATTATTCTATTTTGGAATGTAGTAGCAAGTACACATTCCATGGAAAAGAGTTTGAATTCACTTCCTTGTGCCAAATTAATATAAACTTTTAAAAAGCAAACAACAAACAATAAGCAGCTTTCCTGCGGGAACTTCTTTTCTCACCTCAGTCATTCTCAACGCGAAATTGCGACGACTTGTCTCGCATGCAAGACGGTAAACACACTCGTACTAGACGAGCCTACAACACCTGAGCATAGACATATGCAGTTCCAGCCATAAAAACACAAACAAATAGTTCCCGCCATAGTTAGGCGAACTACGTTGACTCTGATCCTCATTATCCCGATGAGGTACGTAGGCAGCGGGGTAGGGCCCGTTCGAGCATATTCTTTATTTTCCCTACATTTTACCCTTCTGTTCTTTATCTTTTCCAATTCCTTTCTCATACCCATTCCAGTTAGCAATTCATTTGTTCAGTATCAGTTATATTTTTCTCACCCTTTGAAACAAACAAACAAGCGTGGATCCCGTCGGGTATGGTGGACGGTCTGGGGTGCTAATACCTTCCCAGGTCGTAACCGACTCCTGAACCCAGATCTTTAGTTCGCAGGACCTTGTCCTTTCCTTCTTCCTTAGATTTGTGCAGCATTACCTTTCCCATTCATTCGAGATAAAAATGCATGGTTGGCGACTCTACCTTTTTCTCGCCACTTTCGCGTTTGTACTAGGATGAAAATCCCGGGAGTGACATCTGGCAACTCTGCTGGGGATCGAACCCAAAATCTCTGGTTTCCCTCGTAGAGTCAATCCTAGCGCCTATTTATTTTTGTTTTCTTTGGGTGTTTATATGTGTGTGCTGTTGTGTTTATTTACTGTTTTCGTTTACAATTTACTTTACAACTTTATTTACTGCTTTCAGTATTTATTTCACATGCATCATACTGGTCTGTGCTGGTTTCATTTTTTTCTGTGGGATGGGCTTTGTTACTGTGAGATAAGCCAAATACCCAACTTGAGTGCACCTAGGATTTAGAGTTGTTCCACTTTGGCTTCATGGAATCTTGATATGTTGGTATTAGTGAGTTCCACGCCTTGACTTGCGACCTTCTCGGAAATGTATTTACGCCGAAATCTTTCTGGGGCAATACACTACCTTGATAGTTATATGCAGTCAGGGGACCGATCATTGATAACTTTTGTGGAAACATCCCTCTCTAGTGATGATAGTGGCAGACCACATTTGTTGGCAAACCCACTCGCATCCGAGGGCCCAATGGGAACTCACATAGGATGGCCTTGTTCTCTCATAGGAATCCAGTTAAGGCAAGTTGTTCGTATGACGATAGTATTGTACCCTTCGGGATGAATATACTATTGTTTCTCGGTTCAGTGCTTGAAGCTGAGGACTTATGAGGTATGCTTTTTTCCTTGGACTCAACTGAGACCTCCCTGAGTAATACATAATGCCAAACCGATTCCCTGATTTGGTCATGAACCATTTCTCGGAAATGGTGAACGTATTATTGCTATTCGGCTTTGAGAGTTTGTGATGTTTCACCCGAGTAGCACACCCATGAGGTTGGGAGGGCTTTACAGGTTTGCAGGAACCCTAAACTTCAACATACCCATTATGCCAGCACACTTTAGTGATATGATCTTGTTCTGTTAATTATGGATTCTGAAATTGTGAACTCCTATCAGAAAGATACTTGTGATGATGTTGTGGCCTTGCACAAACACTTGATTATCTGATTCACTACACAGACACATCACTGATCACATGCCTTGCCTTGCATAACATCATAACATCATTAATCATTTTGTGTTACTTTTATTCTCAGGGTTCATTACCTCCTATTCCTGGTCATATTTGCTACTTCAGCATGGAGATTCCAAGGAAGAGAAATGTCCATTATACTTTCCCACATCCAGAGACAGATGGTATTCAGAAGTTAATTGGCTTGATGGGTGACAAAGTGCTTGATGATTTCAGAAAAGAGTTTGGAAAGATCCTATACTATGTGAATAAGCCAACCACTGACCAGAGGGATAACTTGCATTCTCTATTGCAGTTCTATGATCCACAACTGATGGTCTTTGTTTTCCCTGACTACATCTTGGCTCCCACATTAGAAGAAATATCTAGCATCCTCAGAATCCCCATAAAAAATGGTGCTCCTTATTATGGTTTAGAGAAGATGCCTTCATCCAAAGATATAGCTGATTCTTTTCTTCTGGACTTATCCAAGGTTAGCAGAGAATTGGATGCCACCAAAGGTAAAGGAATTTTCTAAGATTTTCTTATCAAGGAAGCTCAGGATCTGGCCTTTGAAAACAAATAGGCTAAGTTCAACACCTTGCTTGCTTTGATAGTGTATGGGACCAGTTTGTTTCCAGGAGAAAAGGGTTTAATAAACATGGAAGCTATCACTATATTTTCCAGAAGAAATCCAGTACCCACTATGCTAGGTGACTTTTACTATGGAGTTCACCACAGGAACGAAAAGAGGAAGGGACATGTAAATTGTTGTGCTCCCCTATTTGCTGATTGGTGTGTAAGGCAACTCCTTAAATCAGGACCTTTCCAGGATTTGAAACAATCTTGGAAGTGGTCCAAAAGATTAATGGGCTTAACCTCAGCTGACATTTCTTGGGGATGCAACAAGGATCTTGTGGGCAAATAAATATTGGTCATTTGTGGTAGCTTCCCAAGTGTGCCTTTGATAGGAAGGAAGGGTGGGATCAGTTACAATCCTGTCTTGTCGAGGAAGCAGTTTGGTTATCCATTAAGAGCTGTGCCTTTGATTGAAGAGGCAAATGAATCTTTATACTTTCCAACAAAAGGAAATCTCAAGAAGAGCATACTAGCATCCCAAGCTTGGGAAGTTAGAGTGATGAAAGGGAAGAAAGACTTTGGGAGAGTAGATCCCAATACTTATGATATTTTTTCCAGCTGGTTGGAGGATCGTGTGGAGACCCCGTTGCTCCCATTTTCTAGAGAAACACCTCTCTACCCTAAGGAGGTAGCACCCATAACTTCAGTGCCTCTTCAAGAATATTAAAAGTTGGAGGCCTTAGTTTAACAACTCAGGTTGGAGAATCATGAAGCTTACAATTCATGCCAGAAATTGAAAATACAAAACCAAAAATTAGAGGAAAGAGCTCACAAAGCTGAAGAGATGGTCAGGCTCAAGCAGCAAGACTTTCAAGAAAGAGAGCTCTACTTCAAGAAATGGGGATTAGCTGAAACTCACAAGGCGGACCAACGTCAAAAGGAGAAGAAAGATTTGAATGAGGCTGTCACATTATGGCAAGAGAAGTGGGAAGATAATTTGAGGAAGCAGAAAGAGATGGAGATCAAGCACAAGCTAGAAGTCAAGAGTCTTCAAGAATCTTTGGATGGATAGAGAGAGCTCCTTCAGAAGGCTTATCATCAAGAGAAGAGTCATCTCCAAAGTCTAGCAGAAATGAAACATGCAGTAAAGGAATCTAAGAGAGAAATAGAAGAGTTGAAACTGAAAGCTAATGTCAAGAACGCCAAGGTTGATTCTATTACAAGCCAAGAAAGTGAAAAGGTGTTCCTACAACAAATTGAGGAATTGCATGCCTCCTTTGACCTTAGGGATATCCTAATTCAGAAGCTTGTGCAGGAACCTACACATCCGGATATAGCTCAGATGTTGCAAAATGTCAAGCACCTTAGTTGGAGATTACAGGATGTAGATATTCCTAAGCTTTAGTTTTGAATGCATATGACTTGGATTAACCACAGGCTTGTTGTGGGAATCCCCTTTCTCTTGAAGTATCTTTTCTTTCTTGACATATGAATTTGTACTCTGAGGATTTTTGTTAATTCAATTGTCTTCTGATTTACCTGAAGTCTCTGGTTATTATCTTTTGCACAGACACAAAATAAATGCCACCACCTCAAGTTTGAATGTCACACAAGATCTTCTTGCAAGGGATATCTTTTCTCAACACCAGAATGGGAAAGTAAATGGAATCTTGAGGATAAAAGGAACACATTGCATTGCATACACATCATTTGCATTTCTTCTTTGTTTTGCAGGTTTTCTACAGGTTGCTTAACTTATTTGTGTTTCAGAAAAAGATTGCGAGGGCCGCCAAGACCCGTCATCTTCGAAAAAATATATCACATCGTTACGCAAATCGCAACAACCAGAGGACAGTCATGGATGCTATGCAAATGGAGCTTAATGAGTTTCGCACCAGGATAGGAGAATTCATGGTCATGATGCAAGGGATGGCTCAGGGACAACAAGATTTGAGAAATGCGATTCAGGGGCTCAACCCTCCTCAGACTAATCCTCCTGTAACCACTCCTGAATTACAGGTGATTCCTCCCAACACCAATAATGGCCCAGGTGGACCTCAAGTTCTATAACCTGGCACAACAACCTTCATTCTAGTACAAGACAGACAGGAGGATCAGTTCCCTCCTTTTAACAATGATATGGGGTTTGGTGGAGAAGGAAATCTTCAAGACTTTTTTATGCTTGCTGAGAAAGTCAAAGCCCTAGAGTGTAGAGACACTTTGGGGATAGCTGTTTTTAACATGGGCCTAGTCCCTGGGGTGGTTATTCCTCACAAATTCATGCCACCTACTTTTGACAAATACAATGGTAGCTTCAGCCCTAAAACTCACTTGCAGGCGTTCTACCGAAAATTGCTGCCCATACTAGGGATGAATAGCTCTGGATGTACTACTTCCAGGATAGTCTCTCCGGAGGATCCTTGGAATTGTATATGAAGCTAGAGATAAGCTTTGTGAGAAGCTGGAAGGAACTGGGAGAAGCATTCCTCAAGCAATACTAGTATAATATCGACATGGCGCCCAGTCGCACTCAACTTCAGAGTCTGACTAAGAAAAACTCGGAGAGTTTCAAAGATTATGCACAGAGGTGGCGTAAAGTGGCCGCTAGAGTGCAACCACCTTTGCTGGAGAGAGAAATGGTAGACCTGTTCCTGGATACCCTCCCTGGGCATTTCATGGAGAGGCTAGCTAGACGTTCCTCAAGTGGGTTTCAGATATCATCTTGACTGGCTAGAGGATAGAAAGGTGGATCATGCAAGGGAAGATCCAGAATGGGGGCGCTTCAGCCTCTGGTGTCAAGAAACCCTTCTTGAAGAGGATAAAAGGAGAGACTAGGGCAGTGTACGCGAAGAGGGGAGGAAGAAATAGAGGGTTTTATCAGCAAGTGGCCCCTTTCACTATCTCATCTCAACCTATTCAACAGCAAGTCCAACAACCACGACAACAACACCAATAAGGGTATCAACAAAGAGCTCCCCGTCCATACTATTCTCAGAGGACCAGAGAGAGGCAATTTGAAACTCCGCCGATGTCTTATTCACAACTTTTGAAGAATCTCCTACAACTCCAAATGGTTCAACTCTGAACTTTGCAACCCCCGAAGTCGGGGCAACTTTCAGAAGGTTACGATACCGACGCCAGATGCGAATTTCATTCTGGAGCTCCCGGACATACCACAAAAAACTGCAAAGCCTTGAAGTATGTGGTTCAAGACCTACTAGATTCTAAAGCGATTAATTTCGCTCCTACTCCTAATGTAATACAAAACCCCATCCCTCCTCACAGGGGTACAGTTGGGGCAGTTGACGATGGGAAGAATCTAAACTTGGTGTATGATATCGACAACCTGCAAACTCCGTTGAATGTTGTTAAAGCGTGCTTGGCCCGGAGGGGTGTGTTTGCAGGTTGTGGAAGTGATTGTCCAGGATGTGTTGAAATTCCAAGTGGTTGTGAGCAGTTAAGAAAAGGGATCCAAAGTATGATTAATGAAGGAGTTTTATAGTTTGACAAAGTTGTAAAAGAAAGCGAAGTCTCCACAATAACCATTTTCTACGATCCGTCTCAAGTTCCTCCACGGGCCAGAGTGGCACCGATAACGATTACCACTGCATGGCCAATAATGTATCAAAGTGATAAAGCCATTCCCTGGAATTATGGTGGTGAAGTATATTGTAATGGCTAGAAATAAGATTTGGCCACGTCTAGCACGACCCCAGCTCAAGTAGAAAATGTTGGAGTAGGGGTCTTTACTAGAAGTGGAAGGTTATTTGCGCCGGAAACACTAAGAAATAGTGTGATACCACCCAGAGACACCGCAGAAGCCCAGGCTAAGGCAAGAGGGAAGCAGCCAGTTGTTGTCAATGAGCCCACACCAATGACTGATCCAAACATTACCTTTGATAAAGAAGCTGAAGAATTTTTGAGAATGATCAAAAAGAGCGATTACAAGATTGTGGACCATCTGTAGTAGACCCCATCGAAGATTTCCATCTTGTCTTTGCTAATGTGTTCCGACTCCCACAGGAAAGCTCTCTTGAATATCCTGAACAAGGCTTATGTGCCTCAGGATATTTCGGTAAATCAATTAGAAGCGGTGGTATCTAGTGTCAATTCCAGTCATGGACTGGGTTTTACGGACATGGATCTAACATCTGAAGGACGTGCTCATAATCGGGCACTTCATATATCTTTAGAATGTAAAGGTGCAGTACTTTCTCACGTGTTGGTAGATACCGGATCATCGCTGAATGTTCTTCCTAAGAAGGCATTGCTGAAGTTGGATTATGATGGAGTAGCTCTAACGCCCAGCGACTTGGTGGTTAGAGCATTTGATGGGTCGAGGAGATCAGTGTTTAGGGAGGTGCATTTGCCAATTAAAGTAGGTCCACAAATCTTCAATACCACATTCTACGTGATGGATATATAGCCTATATATAGTTGTTTGCTGGGAAGGCCTTGGATACATTCAGCAGGAGTAGTATCATCCACACTTCATCAAAAACTGAAATTCGTCTGGGAGGGCCAAATTGTAACAGTCAGTGGGGAAGAAGACATTTTCGTCAGTCATTTAGCTTCATTCAAGTATGTGGAGATGGATGGCGAGATAGTTGAGACTCCATGTCAGGCTTTTGAGCCCCTGAAAACAGAACAAGCATCTTCATTGGCAGCTTCGTCTGGAGAACCAAAAAAGGTGGTTTCCATAGCCTCTTATAAGTAAGCTCTTGAGGTGGTAGAATCGGGGATGCGAGAAGGCTAGGGCAGTCTAGTAGAAGTGCCTGAAAAGAAGGATATATTCGGGGTTGGCTACCATCCTGGGCAGTCATCATCCAGACAGAGTGCTAGAGGTCTTCAAGGCCCGATTACCTTCACAAGTGCGGGAATGGTGGATTACAGAAGCATCAGTGTCGTGCAGGATGACGCAATTGATAGTGACTGTGACTTAGATGAGTGGATCTGACCTTCTATTCCATGGACTCAACTTAGAAATTGGTCGTCTGAAAGGCTTATCTCAGTCACCTCCTTCGAAGAGTAATAATTTTTGTTTCTGTCTTTCCTGTACTCAAGCACTATGTCTTGCCCGGGGCATAGTGACTTTTTGTAAGGGTTCTTTTGTTCCTAACACAATTCATAATCATTAATAAAGCTGACGTTTCACATTCATCCATGTTTCTCTTTGTCTTTCATTTTTGCTTTTGTTTTTCAAAAAGAAAGAAAAGTTTTAAAATGGAAATTTTTCTCATTTTCTCAAACTCTTTCTAAAGCCTTGCATGAATCACCATTCATGTAGGTGCTCGTCACCGGATCTTATCAATGACGACCCTGTTATGGATAAGTATGACTTTGACTATCCAATTTATCAAGCCGATGAGGAAGGTGAAGAAGATTGTGAACTACCTGAAGAGTTGGCCAGACTACTTAAACAGGAGGAGAAGATGATTCAGCCGCATGAAGAGGCCATCGAAGTGATAAACCTGGGTACCGAGGAAGAAGAGAAAGAAGTCAAGATCGGGGCCACATTAGAGGAATCTATCAAGACTCGTCTAATTTCCATGCTTTGAGAGTATGTTGATGTCTTCGCATGGTCTTACTAGGATATGCCTGGTTTAGACACTGACATTGTGGTACACAGGATGCCTTTGAAAGAAGACTGCCCTCCAGTGAAGTAGAAGTTGAGGCGCACGCACCCTGATATGGAAATCAAAATAAAAGAGGAAATACAAAAGCAATTTGATGTTGGTTTCTTGGCCGTGACTAGTTACCCTCAGTGGGTTGCCAATATTGTGCCGGTCCCTAAAAAAGACGGTAAGGTCAGGATGTGTGTAGACTACAGGGATTTGAATAGGGCCAGTCCTAAAGATGATTTCCCTCTGCATCACATAGATGTGGTTGTTGATAATACTGCTCAGTTTTCTGTGTTCTCTTTCATAGACGGGTTTTCAGGTTATAACCAGATTAAGATGTCACTCGATGATATGGAAAAGACTACCTTCATCACGCCTTGGGGCACTTTCTGTTTCAAGGTCATGCCATTTGGTCTGAAGAATGCTAGGGCCACTTACCAACGGGCGATGGTGATGCTATTTCACGACATGATTCATCACGAAATTGGGGTTTATGTTGATGATATGATAGCAAAATCCCAAACAGAAGAAGAGCACTTGGTCAATCTAGCAAAGCTATTTGACAGACTCCGGAAGTTCAGGTTGAGGTTGAATCTGAACAAGTGCATCTTCGGGGTCCGTTTCGGCCAGCTACTTGGTTTCATTGTTAGTGAGTTGGGAATTGAGGTTGATCCAGCCAAAGTAAAAGCCATCCAAGAGATGTCTGAGCCAAATACTGAAAAGCAAGTGCGTGGTTTCTTAGGGAGACTAAACTACATCGCACGATTTATCTCTCACCTAACAGCCACGCGTGAGCCCATCTTTAAGCTTCTGAGGAAGAATCAAGCCATTAAATGGAATGAAGACTGTCAGCAAGCTTTTGACCGAATCAAGGAGTACCTGCTAGAACCTCCAATTCTCATGCCTCCAGTGCCAGTGAGACCCTTGATCATATATCTTACTTTGCTCGAAGGATCGATGGGATGTGTGCTGGGTCAGTAAGACGAGTCTGGTCGAAAAGAGCATGCCATTTATTACCTTAGCAAAAAGTTTACCAATTGTGAGACACACTACTCACTACTCGAGAAAACTTGCTGCACTTTGGCATGTGCTGCTCGCCGACTAAGACAGTACATGCTGACTCACACCACTCTCTTAATTTCCAAGATGGATCCTGTGAAATATATCTTCGAGAAGCCGGCTCTAACATGAAGGGTAGCCCGATGGCAGATGATACTAACAAAGTATGATATCCATTACACTTCGCAAAAAGCAATCAAAGGAAGTGCATTGTCAGAATACTTGGCTCAGCAACCAATTGACGATTATCAACCCATGAAGTTCGAGTTTCGGGATGAGGATATCATGTTCCTCAAGTCGAAAGACTGTGAAGAACCACTTCCGGAGGAGCGGCCAGATCCTGAGTCCAAATGGAAGTTGATGTTTGATGGAGATGTGAACATGAACGGAAGCGGAGTAGGTGCTGTTATCATCTCACCAGAAGGGGTCCATACACCTTTAGCTGCTCGGTTGACTTTCGAATGCATTAACAACGATGCAGAATATAAAGCTTGCATCATGGGGGTTGAAGAGGCAATCAACTTGCGAGTCAAGAACCTCGAGATCTTCGGCGATTCTGCTCTGGTGGTGAACCAAGTCAATGGCAAATGGTTAGTTCATCAACCTCACTTGGTTCCTTACAGGGATTATACTAGGAGGCTGCTAACTTTCTTCACCAAATTCAAGTTGAATTATATTCCTCGAGATGAAAATCAGTTCGCTGATGCTTTAGCAACTTTTTCATCCATGATTAAAGTTTGTCAAGAGAATTTTATGCCTCGAATCATGGTCTCCCGTCTTGAAAGACATGCTTATGTCTCTGCAGTTGACAGTGGTGAAGATAACAAACCTTGGTATATCATGACATCAAGCACTTCTTGAAGACTCAAGAATACCCGGCTGGGGCATCCAGTAAAGACTAGAAGACCCTCAGAAGACTATCAGGTGGTTTCTTCTTGAATCAAGATGGTGTGCTATACAAGCAAAACTTCGACATGGTGCTGCTCAGATGCGTGGATAGACACGAAGCAGACCTATTGATGCAAGAGGTTCATGAAGGCTCCTTTGGTACCCATGCTGGAGGACATGCTATGGCCAAGAAGTTATTGAGATCGGGATATTATTGGATTAGCATGGAATTCGATTGCTGTAAATACTCCCATAAATGTCACAAGTGTCAGATTTATGCAGATAAGGTCCATGTGCCTCCAAATCCATTGAGTATCATGTCTTCACCATGGCCGTTCGCCATGTGGGGCATTGATATGATTAGAAAGATCGAGCCGACAACTTCCAACGGTCACCGCTTCATCCTGGTTGCTATAGACTATTTCACGAAGTGGGTCGAAGCGACGTCTTATGCCAATGTTACTAAACAAGTGGTAGCTCGGTTTATTAAAAGAGACATCATTTGCCGGTACGGAATTCCTGAATGGATCATTACTGATAATGGTTCTAATCTCAACAACAAGATGATGGCTGACTTGTGTCGGGATTTATAAATAGAACACCACAACTCTTCTCCATATCGCCCGAAGATGAATGGCGCCATGAAGGCAGCCAACAAGAACATCAAGAAGATCGTGTAGAAGATGGTTGTGACATACAAAGACTGGCATGAGATGCTACCATTTGCGTTGCATGGGTACAGAACGTCAGTGCGTACCTCAACAGGGGCAACCCCGTTCTCACTAGTATATGGTATGGAGGCAGTCCTACCAATTGAAGTGGAAATCCCCTCATTGAGGTTAATGATGGACATTAAAAAGGTTTTCTCAGGTGGAGCATTGATGCTGACAACCATGGATGGAGAAGACTTCCATTCCCCTGTCAACTCAGATGCAGTAAGAAAATACTTCGTGTAAAAAGACCCGCTAGATGAAAAACAAAATAAAGATCCAGGAAAAAATGGGCATCCCGGCGAGCCAAAAAAAAGACAGAATAAAAGACTCAGGCAAAAATTAGGGAAATCTTGAAAAAATGTACACCCGCTGAGTTGAAAAGCCACATCAGATAGCTCAGGCAAAAAAAGGTATCCCGGTGGATTGAAAACCCGAAAGGGCGATCCACGCAAAAGAGTGTAATCACCCCAAATTTTCCCTCACTTTTTCTCACATCATGGCTTGTGATCTTTCATTTTTGCATTTATATAAGCATTACATCTCATATTGCATATTTGTTTCATCTGCATAGCTCCATTTCATCTTCATCTAGGTTTTATGATATGAGCAATCCAAGAATCACTCTAAGCCATCCCAATGGTCTTGAAGCTTTCCAAGAGGGTCCATGTGTGTTCTATGATCATATTATTCTCCCCAAAGTTCATGAAAGTCAAGAGATCACAAAGAATGGCAAAGGCATGGAAGCAGAGCTAGGGTTTTTCCAGCACAGATGACCAAAATTAGGGTTTTGGTTTCAGAGGCCTTAACTCCAATTTTTTTGGTCATTATTGTTTATAATGTTCTTAATATGTTATAAGGATCATGTATACCAAGTTTGATGAAGAAATTCATTGTAGAAGTCATCTGATCATTGGGTAACTTTTTGAGCAAGTTAAATCAAAATCAGGGCATCTGAGGCCCCTAACAAGGGTACCAAAGGATCATTTCCATCAAATTGAAGTTCTTTGATCTTTATTTGATCTTAGAAGTGTTTGGAAGTTCACAAAGTTAAAGAATTTTGAGCCAAATGCAAACTTGCTATTTTTGGAAATGACTTGTAATGGAAACTTTCCACTTTGGGAAAGATTTTAAACCTCCTCTTTCATGACCAAAAATGCTTCAAATGAAATATTCTTGGACATAAAAGTTGTAGATTAGGTCTTTCCCTTTTCAAAAAGTACTATAACATGTCTTGATTCATCCTAGAACTCAAGATATGGCCTTTCAAAGTTGGCAAAAATCACATAATTTCAAGTTTCATGTCAAAGAGGTAAATATGCATTTTTGGTTTCCTAGCACTCTAATGAATTCTAATGTGCCCAAATGTGACATAATATGTATGTACACCTTGCCTAGACAATAATTGAGCCTTGCATCACAAGTTTTCATGGCTAATTTCTCAAGAAAGTTCAAAGAGGGAAAAGTTGCAAAATGCTTGGAAAGGCCTCATCCACTTGTGTCAGCTGCATAACTTTGATTCTATGGCTCTCCATGAATCTTGATGAGGCCAGACACCCCATTGAACAGCTTCTGCCATGGCACATACCTCCAAGTACACAAATTTGAATTTTTGGCAAAACCTCCCATACCAATCAAGCTAAGCCACAACTACTCTTCTGACCAATCAAGACTTTAAATACATGCCTCATTGACCCCATTTCATAACATCTTGGAGCCGGAATCATCACACAACTCAGAATCCCAAAAATAACCAAAAAACATCCATTCTTCGAATTGCAAAAACCAGCCATCAAACTTCAAAACAAACTTCACCAATCATCTTAACACCACTCATAGAACACAAATCAACCCTCAAAATGGCCTGAAACCTCCTAAATCAAAAACACGATTCCTCCTTCATCAGAACTGAACTTTCAAAAACAAGCCATAAAAGCCTCATTCACGCATTTCAGAAGCTTCAGGGAGTTCATAGAGGTGTTTTAGCATCAAGGAGAAGTCCAGAAGGCTCAGATTGAGAAAGCTTCACCTTAGGTATCAACAAGAACAATTTTTCTAGAAACCTTCTTTTAAGTTCTTAAATGGTTCTACATGCTTCCCTGATCATGCTGATCTCTTTAATTTTGAAAATGGTTGAGATTTGAGAATGTATGAACTCTCTGAAAGTTTGCCCGAATATCTTGTTTGCTTCGATTCTTGTTTTTGATGCAATATAAATGTTATTTGATGATGGATTCTTGATTAGGGGGGTTAGAGGATCATTTCTGGAGCTTTAGAGGGTTTAATTTGACCTAGGGTAAAAGTTGGGTTGAGTGTCTCGCTGGAGAAGATGACTGGAGCTAGCTCCGGTCACTTGAAAATCATTAGGGTTCTAATTAGGGTTTAGGGGGTCAGTTTGAATGTGGGTCGTAGGATAGGTTTAGCGCGTGAATGGAGGGCCATGATTAGTTCATTAAAACCCTAATCAGATTAATTAGTTTAATTAATTAGGTTTAATTTAAAAAACGCCAGATTCAATCCCAGCCACCCATTAGCGCGCCAGTCAATTCCCTCTCATTTTGTTCAAATCTGAACCATTGGATGCGCTGACTTTTATTTATTTTTATTTTTTATTCACTTTTATTCATTTCTTTTGCATATTTAATTTAAAATAGTAAAACTCATCACAAAAATATTTCTTTCTGCATTTCTGATCCAAATATATTTCTTAACCCAAAAATGATTTTTATTTTATTTTTTGCATTTAAAAAGTATTTTTAAAATATTTAAATGTTATTTTTAATTAATTAATGGATTTTAATTAATTAAAAATACATTTAGGTTTCTAAAAATCACCAAAAAAATCATGGACCATTCCAATACATTTAGAAACATTTTCAAACTCTTCATACAAATTTCGTTTTAGGTTTGATCATAATTTCACAATTTTCTTTGAATTAGGGTTCTTTAAAATCACATTTTCTAACTCTAATTTGAAAAATTCATTTCTGCCTAACCATGAAGAGTTTGAACTTGATTCTTTTTGCATTGTTTCACATATTGCATGTAGTTTCTAGGTTATTTTCCTCATGAATTTATATTGCTTTTTCAATTTGATTTTCATTTTCCCTTAAGAATCATCCAAAAACCCTAACAAACTTAGAAAAATCATAACTTTCAATAAGATTAGCTTCTGACTTTCTCCTTTGGGGTGTGACCTAATATGAGATTAGGGTTTGATTGAGCTTGGTTTCATTTTTTTATCATGTTATATGCTTCTGTTTTGGTCATTTGCATCTCATTTATTCATAAAACCCTAATTTATCATGTTCATTTGCATTCAGCTTTGCATATCATCATCACATGAATTTAACATGATATTTCAAGCATTCACATGACATCTGAGACATCTTAGGACATACTTGAACATTGCTTGATCATTTCTTCATTCATTTGTTATGTCTTTCTTTCATTTCATAAACATCCATGTGTTTTCAAGCTTCTAAGCATGCTTCCTTTGCATCTCATCTTTGTATGATCATTCATATGGATCTTGTATGACTTTGCATCATCTAATATGCCATTTTCATTGCATTTTCACTTCTGAGTTTGGTCTTTGCATTTCATTTCATCTCATTTCAATTCATTTCTTTATGCTTTACATCTTATGCATCCATACTAACATTTTCAGGAACATCTGGGTAAGTTATTTGGGAACTGGATTTGCCTTCACTTCCCACCTCTTCTTATCTCATTCATATGCATTCTTACATGTCTTTAAAGTGAACTTGTTTCACTTATGTTCCATCCTTCTTACTTTCTTTCCTTAAGTTACTTATCTTCTTTAGGAAGTAAGTAACTTATTCTTCTTCTTCTTCTTCTCTTTTCATCTGCTTCTTCCATTGGTGGCCTTGAAGATTTTTTCTCTTAAGACTCACAAACCATAGGATGTCCAAGTATGATAACTTTTAGGGTTGTATATAATCCTCCTAGATTTTTTACCTTTGAGTCTCTCTTCTCATCTCATAATCAGAGCCTAAACTCTTAAAGCTTTAGGACTTTGAATTAGGGTTATGCCTGCATCCTTATCTTAGGATGAAGTGTATAACTTTAATCCTTAGTTTTAAACCTTTAATTTGTTTACACCTCTTAATCAAAACACACTAATAATCACCAAGACTTTATCTTGTAACATGGGCCTTACATTAGGGTTCTATCTCTTCCTTATGGTTAAGAGGGACTAACCCTAGTGTTTAATGGACAAGTCCCCTTCAAGTTGTCTTACAAACCATAAAATCCACTTCTTAATCTCATCTCTTAATTAAAATCCACTTAATAAAGGTTTGTTATATAATGAATTTAGTCCCTAACCATGGATCAAGTTAAGGTATCTTCCTCAGCTTAAGTGTTCTCATATATTATCCTTCTATTAGGATGGTGTAATGAGTTCACTAATCTGTGACTAGAGATTAAACTCATTACTTAACACTAAACAAAAACCCAAAAACATCTAATTAATCACAAGTAGGTTAATGATCTTAATCCTACATCATCATGGTAATTAAGTTGAGATGCGTATCTCATACTTAAGTAGGCTCATTATCCCTAATCAGGGAGGATAGTTTACAAGCCTTTGATTTAGGCTTAAGCTCATTAACTTATGCAAAACACCAAAAACAATAACAAAACTGAAAACGCAAAAACATATAATAATCGTCTCCTCCGGGATTCTTTTCTCATCACACTCATTCACAAACGAGAACTCGCTTCTTCCGTCTAATGCAAGCCAGTTAGCACTCGAGCCAGGCAACTCATACACTTGAGCATAGACAAGCAAGTAGTTTACAGTCAATTTATTTTCAGTCTCTTTGAGTCGAACTACGGTGTTCTGACTTCCTCATTGCACGAGAGGATAAGTAGGCATAACTTAACGGTTATCGAACAAAAGTCTTTGTGTCTTCCCCTTCTTTCAGCATTCTTTAAAAAGCCTCAGTTCCTGAGCAATTCACCTTTTTGCACTGACACATGTACATTCATTTCCTAGCTTTTGCACACAGATAGCACACCTACCTACCCCTTTTGAACAAAATCTTGTAAACGTGGATCCTGTCGAGTACGACATACAATCTGGGTGCTAATACCTTCCCAGGTTGTAACCAACCCCGTTTCTCAGTTTCTCTGGTTCGCAACCGTATTATCCATCTCTTTCCAGGTTTATGCAGCATTGCCTTTCCTTCGGGATAAAAATGCCTAGCTGCTGACTCTATTCAGTTCATTTCATTTTCTCTTTTCGCTGACCGTTCGCGTCTGCACCGGGATGTAAATCTTTGGGAGCGACAACATGGCGACTCTGCTGGGGATCTTATTCTTGCAACCAGGGCTTCTGGTTCTTTTTGTGGGTTTCTCCTAGCGCTTGTTTGATTTGTGTTTTTGTGGGTGTTATGTGTTATATGTGCTTTTTGTTTTATTGCTTTATTTATTGCTTTCTGTACAAATTTATTTATTGCTTTATTTACTATTTTATTGCATTCATTTCACTGTCATCATATCATTGTGCCGGATCTGTTTGTTTACCTTGGTGGGAGGGATATTCAGTGAGTAAGGTTCCATACTGGGAGCCTGAGTGACACATAGGATATAGTGGCTTCATATTCTTTCCCATTCCATTTCGGTCTGGTGCGGGAATATGAAACATGGTTCAGACATGGGTTTCTTCTTGAGAACTCTGTGCTACGGATTTCCTGTAGTACTAGGGCTATCTGGGAAGCCTGCTAAGTCTGGATGACCTTTTTAGATGACCTTCAACATTTGAGGTGAATTAGAGGAGGATCCTTTATGATTAATGTAAACATTGTTCCTCCGGGTTAGAAGTGTTTACACTTCTCATAACTGATCCAAGTCTGAGGATCCTTGTTCTAGAACAATACCTGCGAGGGGGTTGGGTTGTTTACAGGTTTGTAGGAACCCTTGACCTCATCATACACTGTTACCAGATTTGTTTTAAGGTTACATCATTTTGGACTGATCCTATGAAACCCTGGACTTGTGACACTTTATTTGAGTCCCCCACCTGGTTACTGGTTCTCTAAGCCATCATCTGGACTTATGAACACACATGGACCTTATCAAGGTAGATAACAAATCCAACACTTGATCACAAACCCTTGCATATCATTCTGCATACATCATTTTGCATCATTTTAACATTTGTCTATTTGTTTTACAAGGTATCCACATCTTATCTTTGGTTTGGTTTTGACTGTTCTTATGCTCAGCAACCTTCATCAGATATTGTTCTCAGGGATCTTCTTCATCAGGTATCTTCATCAGCCATCTTCATCAGAGACTCTCTTCAACACCTTCACTAGTTGTCTTCATCAACACTTCTCCTCAGTTATTTCCTTCAACATCCATTATCAGTATGGACCCATCCAGAAAGAGCAACATCACATACCATTTCTTTGAGCACTCCCTGGCAGGCATCAGGCAGATTCAGACACTCATCACTCCTGATCATGTCCCTTTATTCAGGTAACATTATGGTGGTATCATGGACATGATCATGGACTTGGATGCATCACAGAGGAGTATGATCCACATTGCCCTTCAGTTCTATGACCCTCCTCTCAAATGTTTTACCTTTCCAGACTTTCAGTTGGGTCTTTTGTTAGACGAGTTTTCCATGTTGTTGGGTATCCCCATCAGGAGAGGGATTCCTTTCAACCCTGAGATGACTGCTCCCAGGAATGAAGATATAGCCAAGGCTCTGCACTTGGAAACCACCATCATTGATCAGAATATGACCACCAAGGCTGGAATCCCAGGCCTCCATTTGGACTTCTTCATCACTCAGGCCACCAGTCGTGTTGTAGTAGGGAAGTGGGAAACTATCTGTGCTCTTTTGGCCCTTGGCATATATGGTATCATCTTGTTTGTAGACGAGCCTAAGTTTGTAAGCAAGAGTGCTATCCATCTTTTCTTGCTGAAGAATCCAGTTCCCACCTTGCTAGGGGATTTCTATTACTCAGTGCATCAAAGGAATGAGAAGCAGAGGGGAAGATTAGTCAGATGTTGTGTACCTCTCTTCTACTGCTGGTTATTGAGACACTTGCCAAAGTCAGAAGCTTTCTTGAATCCTCATCAGTCAAGAAATTGGGCTAAGAGAATGATTGCTCTCACTTCAGAAGACGTTAGGTGGTGCACTCAGAGCACCAAGGGCAGAGACATAATCACCAGCTGTGGGCAGTATCCCAATGTACCTCTGATTGGAGTGAAGGGTTGCATCAACTACAATCCTTTGCTGTTCAAAAGGCAATTAGGGTATGCCTTGGTGCATCCACCAAGAGAGCAGGACTTATCAGAAACCCTTTACTGTGACATTCAGCATAACCATGCCATTGCCCGACAAGCAGCTTGGGCTTGGGACAACATTCAGACAAAAGGGACTTCCATTCTTGGCAAGTGCAACAACATAGCTTCAGCACAATACATTGATTGGTCTCGTATCAGAGGATAGATCACCCGTTTGCCATTCACCCTGGAGGATGTGCCTAGATTATCAGCAGTAGAGCCTGTAGCTACAGTCAGCTTAGAAGAGTTTGAGAAGCTGAAAGAGAGGAATACCCAGTTGTCGGAAGCTCTAAAGAAGATCCTCTGGGAGAGGAATGATAGTCGTATGGACAATGAGAGGTTAGAGAAGCTTCGGATCAAGCATATGACCAATATTGAGAAGACAGATGATTACATCAGAAGGGCCCGAGCAGGAGAGTTGGTATTGAAGAACACTTGCAAAGACGCTAAGATTTAGAAAGCTAGAGCTGAGCACTACTTGGAAGAGAGTCAGGCTAGATGGATCAGAATTACTGAGGCTCGTTCACATGAAGATCAGAAGACACAGGCTAAGATAGAGCAACTGGAAGCTAATGAGAAGAAGAGTCGGGAAGCCTTGTTAGCAGCAGAGAAGGAAATATCCGAGTTGAAACTCCGGGCGGGGTTGAAGAGATCCAAAGACCAAGACAAGTATAAGAAGTTGACAAATGCCATTTCCACCAGGAACCTTCCTATCAGGACCATCACAGAGCATCCAGTTGGCCCAGTGACTGATGCTCTCCTGAAGGAAGTCAGAGAGGATGATTATGGGCTGAATGTCTAATTTTTTTGTATTTGTACTTCATTTTGTTTGTACTTTTGTTGATGTTATTGTATTTTGACCCATCATGGGGACTTTTTGTAATCATAAACTATGTGTCTTTACATTTTGTAATATATGGTTTGTGTGTTATCCTTTGGGGCTTCATTTCTCTTCAACATCATCATTCCTCGAGGTCTGGAAGGTCAAAACCAAAGAACCTACCCGAATACCCTTGGAAGACAAATAGACACACTGCATTGCATACTAACCTCATTCTTTGTTTTGTAGGTATTTTTGTTGTTGTTTTCTCACTTTGCTGTGGTTTCAGGAAACATTGCTCGAAGGAGATTCTTCCCCATCAACATAGTTCACCGGTATCCTACAAGAAACAACCTTCCGAGCTTAAAGATGGACCAGGTTCAGCAAGATCTGAATGACGTAAGAAACCAGATGGCTAATGAAAGAACTGAAATGAGGACTCTGATGAGCCAATTCATGGCTGTAATGACTGGGTTGGCCCAAATCCAAGAAAGATTAAGAGAGTTGGTCGAGCGACAAATTCCTAAAGAAAATCACCCGGGTATAGGGGGTACCAGCAACAATGATCATGTACAACCTCGTACAGACTCCCCGAAGTTTGGACCTCATCTTAACCTTGGTGTTAATGCTATCAAGAATACCCAAGTTAATACTGGAGGGCGTGCCTTGCAAGAGGACCCTTAGGAGGAACAATTCATTGTAGTTGGAGCAGGAGATGAAGTCTATGATCGTCGGCTGGACGATATAGCATAAAAGCTAAGATCTCTGGAGTCTCAAAACTCCTTAGGGTTTGATGTTATGGATATGGGGCTGGTGGAGGGAGTAAGAATTCCTCACAAGTTCAAACCTCCCTGCTTTGAAAGATATAATGGGACATCTTTCCCTCGCACCCATCTTCAATCCTTTCTGGGAAGATTGAAGGCTTACACTATGGATGAAAAGCTATGGATGTTCTATTTTGAAGATAGCTTGACCGGGGCATCCCGTGAGTGGTACTCTCATTTGACTAGGGCAACGATCAAAAATTGGAAAGATTTGGCTGAGGCTTTCATATGCCAATATCAATACAATCTAGACATGGCTCCTAACAGAACTCTCCTAATGGGTATGTCACAATCCTCCAGGGAAAGCTTCAGAGAGTATGCTCAAAGATGGAGGCAATTAGCTGCTGCTTTTCAACCTCCAATGTCGGAAAGAGAAATGGCAAATATGTTTATGAACACCCTATAGGGGACATACATTGATAGGATGACAACTTTCTCTTCCACTAGCTTTGCTGACGTGGTCATAGCAGGAGAAAGAATTGAGAGTCTATTAAAAAATGGGTAAGATTTCTGATAACGGCACCAGCTCCAGCAGCACAAGGAAACCTTTTGCAGGGCCTCGAAGGTCGGGTGAAACTAACTCAATACACATGGGCAGAAGGAGGCCCCAGTATATGCCAAGATCAATTGCCGCTGTCACAATTCCCACTCCACCACCTCAACAACAATACACTCCGCAATCGCAACATTTTCCTCAACAAAGGTCCTATAACAACAACAACCAACATCAATGTCCTTTCCAGCAAAGGCCATCTCAAGTCAACAGGGTAATTGATCCTATACCAATGCCCTATGCCACTTTGTTACCACAACGTTTGAAGCTTAATCTTGTTGAATTAAGGACTCTGGCTCCACCAGATCCTCAGAACCTTTCGAGAAATTACGACGTCAATGCCAGATGTGCTATCCATTCTAATGCACCTGGCCATACCACAGAAAAGTGCAGAGCTTTGCACATGAAGGTCTAGGATCTAGTTGATTCAAAGGCTTTAAATTTTGCACCACCTCCTAACGTCACAAAGAATCCTATGCCTAGCCATGGTGGGCCCAGGATAAATGCAATTGAGGAAGATCAACCCATGAACCTAATTGAAGATACTGCAAGCATTCAAACACCTCTGGCCGAGGTTAAAGCCCAGCTTTTAAAATTCCAGGTGTTCCCAGGTTGTGAGGTCTGCTGTGAATCTTGCAAAATTTCCACCAATGGTTGTGCAAGCTTAAGAAGTGGCATCAATGGCCTTTTCAAAGAAGGTATCCTGCAGATACCATCAACGGTTTCTACAACATCAGCAATTCCTCTTGCAGCAACAACAGACACTCCTCCTACAACTTCAAAAACAATTGTTCCGACAGACTCTGCTACAAAGTCAACAATCATTTCTTCCACTACTTCAACAAATGTTAGTTCAACCGCATCCGCTTCTACAACTACAACAGCCATTAATAATGACATCTCCACAGTCACCATATACTATGACCCAACAATGATCCCCGATTCCAACAACTTTCAGCAACAATCTCAACAACAACCCAGCTTCAGTCTTTCACCACCAGCAGCAGTCAGAAGTCCCGTTACCATATATTACGATCCACAGACAATAACAGTTCCTACTTCCATTGTAGTCAGTCCAGTCACCATCACGGTACCTGGACCCATTCCATATGAAAAAGATAATGATGTACCATGGAACTATGGTTCAGACCTTTATTGCAACGGGGAAAGAGTCTCTCTTGATTCTTCAGCTTACACACCACAGATCGATAATGTCGGGGGAGGTGGAGGCTTCACTCGAAGCGGACGTCTTTTCGCGTCACAAATTCCAAGAGTTAATATTGAGGCAGAGGCTGCTGCGAAAGCTAAAGGCAAAAATGTGGTGCCTGAAGAACCAGTTTTGAAAGAAGCTCATAAAACATCCTTTGATCAAGATGTGGATGAATTTATAAGAATAATCAAGAGAAGCAACTATAAGGATGTGGATCAGCTCCACCAGACCCCTTCCAAGATCTCCATTCTATTATTACTGTTGTGTTCCGAAGCTCATCGGGATGCATTACTTAAAGTCCTGCACGCAGCCTACGTGCCTGAGGAGATCACGGTAAATCAGCTGGAGACAGTGGTGTCTAATGTTAATACTAGTCACGGAATAGGCTTCACCAACGCTGATTTGACTGCGGAAGGTCGTCATCATAACAAAGCTTTGCACATCACTCTGGAGTGTAAAGGGTATGTGCTTTCACATGTTCTAGTTGACACAGGGTCTTCGCTCAATGTCTTGCCAAAGAAAGCCCTTGTTAAGTTTGAATATGATAGTATAGCTTCCGACCAAGCAATCTGGTGGTTAGAGCTTTTGATGGTTCCAAGAGGTATGTTCTTGGAGAAGTGGAGCTGCCTGTGATAATTGGCCCGCAGGTCTTTCAAACTACTTTCTACGTGATGGACATTCAGCCGACCTACAGCTGTTTGTTGGGTCGACCATGGATTCACGTCGCTGGCGCAGTTACGTCGACCCTTCACCAGAAATTAAAATACGAGTGGGAATGGCAAATTATCACAATCTGTGGTGAAAAGGATATTTTTGTTAGCCATCTGGCCACCTACAAATACATTGAGATGGATGGTGAAATCCACGAGACCATAAGCCAAGGTTTCGAAGCACTGAACGTCAATGAGGCGACAACTGAAGTATTTGCTGCATCCCAGGAGGATATGATGGGTACTTCAATTGTCTCCTACCAACAAGCTCAGAAGGTTGTTGAAGATGGAAACTCCCAAGGATGGGGCAAGCTGCTACCGGTGGAGAAGAAGGAGGACATATTCGATTTGGGTTACAAACCATTCCGACAAGATCAAGTAGAGGCTACAAAGGAGCCCAAGTTCGTGAGTGGGGGAATGCTGACCCTAGATGCTGTCAATAATGTGGAAGACGAGGCTGAAAGCGACCTCAACCTGGAGAGTTGGATTCGTCCAAGGATCCCGGGCCAACAAGTCCTTAACTGGTCTTCCTAGGAAATTATAAAAGTTACTCCTGCAGAGTAATTATTATTTCCTGCTTTTTAGCATGCATCAAGTCCTGCATCTTGCCTAAGGTGTCAGGACTCATTTTTTAATAGGGCCATATTTGTATTTTGTGCAAATGGAATATAAATGAACAATGGACATCTTTTGCAAACAGTTTTCTTTTTCGCTCACTGTCTTTTCATTTTTGTTATTTTTCGCACAAAGCAATAAAATCGCAATGTTTTCAAAATAATAACTTCATTCACACTCTTTTTCTAAATAAGATTAAAATTAATCACTAAAAAGAACAAATCTCAACCCTTGCAGAGATAATCCTCCAGATTGCACCGGCAACAACACTGCTATGACCTTGTATGACTTCAACAATCCAATTAATCAAGCAGATGAAGGGGTTGATGAAGACTATGAGTTGCCTGAAGGGTTAGCCAGGTTGTTGAGGCAAGAAAAGAAAGTGATTACTCCTCATCAGGAGGAGATTGAAACTGTTAATCTTGATACCGAGCAAGATTTGAAAGAAGTGAAGATTAGGGCCAGTCTGCAAGCTCCAGTAAAAGAACAGCTTATCAGCATGTTTCGGGAATACGTCGACGTCTTCGCTTGGTCCTATCAAGACATGCCAGATCTAGATACAGATATTGTCATGCACAGGCTACGATTGAAAGAGGATTGCCCGCCAGTTAAACAGAAGTTGCGTTGCACTCGCCCAGATATGGCCATGAAGATTAAGGAAGAAGTACAAAAACAGTGGGACGCCGGTTTCCTTGCTGTAACTAGTTACCCGCCGTGGGTTGCTAACATTGTAAAAGTGCCTAAGAAGGATGGAAAAATGCGTATGTGTGTGGATTAACGAGACCTGAACAGAGCTAGCCCGAAGGATGATTTCCCATTACCTCACATTGATGTATTGGTGGAGAGCACATCCCAGTTCTCGGTATTTTCTTTCATGGATGGATTTTCTGGGTACAATCAGATCAAGATGTCACCCGAAGACATGGAGAAAACAACTTTCATCACACCTTGGGGCACATTTTGTTACAAGGTAATGCCGTTTGGACTGAAGAACGCCGGTGCAACATATCAACGGGCTTTGGTAACATTATTCCACGATATGATCCACAAAGAAATCGAATGCTATGTGGATGATATGATTGCCAAATCCCTTACTGAAGAATTCCATCTGGTGAATTTGCTGAAGTTGTTTAAGCGTCTGAGGAAGTATCAGCTAAAATTGAAGCCCAACTAATGCACATTCGGGGTACGTTCCGGTAAGCTGCTGGGTTTTATCGTAAGTGAAAAGGGAATTGAGGTTGATCCCGACAAATTCAAAGCCATTCAGGTAATGCCTGCACCTAGGACTGAGAAGGAAGTTCGAGGGTTCTTAGGTAGATTGAACTACATCTCAAGGTTCATATCTTATCTCACTGTAACCTGCGAACCCTTGTTCAAGTTGCTAAGAAAGGAACAAACAGTCAGGTGGAACGACGTCTGTCAGAAAGCTTTTGACAAGATCAAGGAGTACCTGCAAGAACCTCCAATTCTCATGTCTCCAATTGAAGGAAGACCTCTGATAATGTACCTGACAATATTAGAAGGATCAATGGGGTGTGTGTTGGGCCAGCATGATGAGTCTAGTCGAAAAGAGTATGCAATATACTACCTAAGCAAAAAGTTTACCGACTGTGAACAACGTTATTCACTGCTCAAGAAAATTTGCTGTGCTTTAGCGTGGGCTGCTCGCCGACTAAGATAGTATATGCTGACTCGCACTACCTTGTTGATCTCAAAGATGGACCCCGTCACACTACCTGGCTGAGCAACCCATTGAGGATTACCAGCCCATGATATTTGAATTCCCTGATGAAGACATCATGTACTTAAAAGCAAAGGATTGTGAATAGGTAGTTCACACTGAAGGGCCTGATCCAGAAGAGGCATGGACTATGATGTTTGACGGGGCTGTCAATATGAATGGTCGTGGGGTTGGTGCAGTGCTTATTACACCTAGAGGAGTTCATATGCCTTTCTCGGTAAAACTCACCTTTGCCTGCACTAACAACGAAGCAGAATATGAAGCTTGTATCATGGGTCTTGAGGAAGCCATTGACCTCAGGATCAAAACCTTGAATGTATTCGGAGATTCAGCTTTAGTAATCAACCAGACCAACGACAAATGGTACACTCATCAGGAGCATCTGATTCCATACCGTGACTATACGAGGAGATTACTGACTTTCTTCACAATAGTCAAACTTGAATACATCCCTCGAGATGAGAATCAGTTTGCAGATACTTTAGCTACCATTTCCTCCATGATCAAAGTACAAGCTGTCAATTATGTGCCTCGGATTTTGGTATCCAGACTAGACCGGCCGACATATGTATTCTTTATGGACACTATTAGTGATGACAAGCCGTAATTCCATGACATCAAATGCTTCTTGGAGGATCAGACGTACCCACCTGGGGCATCATCTAATGATAAAAAGACATTAAGAAGGTTGGCCGGCAGTTTCTTCCTCAATACTGATGGCTCATTATACAAGCGAAACTTCGACATGATCCTGCTCAAATGTGTTGACAAGAAGGAAGCGGATCTGCTGATGCACGAGGTGCATGAAGGTTACTTCGGCACCCATGCCGGAGGACATGAAATGGCAAATAAGTTGTTAAGATCAGGTTACTACTGGATCACAATGGATGCAGACTGTTGTGCCTATGCCAGAAAATGTCACAAGTGCCATATCTACGCAGATAAAATGCATGTACCTCCCAATCCTTTGAATGTAATGTCTTCACCTTAGCCCTTCGCCATGTGGGGCATTGACATGATTGGAAAGATTGAACCGACTGCTTCAAATGGCCATCGATTCATCTTGGTAGCCATTGATTACTTCACCAAATGGGTTGAAGACGCTTCATATGCAAATGTCACCAGGCAAGTGGTAGTTCGATTTCTGAAAAGGGATATCATCTGTCGATATGGAGTTCCCGAGCGGATCATTACTGATAATGGTTCCAATTTGAACAAAAAAATGATGGCTGAGTTATGTCGGGACTTCAAAATCCAACATCACAACTCTTCTCCTTACAGGCCAAAGATAAATGGCACTGTCGAGGCCGCTAACAAGAACATCAAGAAGATTGTGCAGAAGATGGTAGTCACCTATAAAGATTGTTATGAAATGCTACCATTTGCCTTGCATGGGTACCGAACCTCAATTAGAATGTCTACTGGGGCAACCCCTTATCAGCTTGTGTACGGTATGGAAGCTGTCCTACCTGTTGAAGTTAAGCTACCCTCCTTACGGGTAATGATGGATGTGAAACTGGATGAAGCAGAATGGTGTAAACACCCCAAATTTGCCCTCACCCATTCACACCATGGCTTGTGATATCTTCATATGCATAAGTCCAATCATAGCACCTCATATTGCATTTTTGATTCACTGCATTGTTCCCAAGTCATCTACATCTAGGGTTTGTGATCTGAGCCATCCCTGAGCTATTTGAGCCACTCCAAAGGTCATCAATCACTTCAAAGGGGTCCATGTGTGTTCAAACATCATATTGTATCCTCATAAAGTCAAGAATGTCAAAGAATCACAAGAACTGAGAATGGCATGGAAGCAGAGCCAGGTTTGACTGCACAGATGACCTAGAATTAGGGTTTTGGTTTCAAGGACCATAACTCCAAATTTTTTGGTCATTCTTGTTTCTATTGGTCTCTATATGTTATGGGGATCATTCATATCAATTTTCATGAAGAAATTCCATGGGGAAGGCATCTGATCAATAGTTGACTTCTTGAGCAAGTCAGTATAAAATCAGGGCATCTGAGGCCCCCAATGACCCAACCAAAGGGTGTTCTTCATCATTTTGAATGTTTGTGATCTTTATTTGATCATAGAAGATGTTGGAATTTCACAAAATTGAAGAAATTCAAGCCATTTGCAAAGTTGCCTTTTTGGGAAAATGACTTGTAATGGAAACTTGCCATTTTGGGAAACTTTTTCAACCCTTTCTTTTTGATTCAAGAAAGCTTCAAATGAGAAAACTTTGGTCATGAAAGTTGTATAATGTATCATTCCATTTTCAAAAAGTACAAGAACTCATTCTAATTCATTTTGGATCAAAAGTTATGGCTTGTCAAAGTTGGACAAAATCACATAATTTCAAGTTTTGTACCAAGGAGGCATTTTGCAAAATGATATGATCAAGCATTCCAAAGATTTCAAATATGCACAAACTCATTACAACATACTCACATGACCTCTAAAGATCAGAATTGGCCCAATAATATTGCATTTTGGTGCCTTGAACTTCATGAATTTCCAAAAGGGCCAAAGATGTACCAACTTGCAAAAATTCATGAAGCCATGCCTCTACTTGTTACAGCTCATAGAATCTGATTCACATGAACTCCATGATCTCTGCTGAGCCCAACCATGCCCCTATCACAACCTCACACTTGCCCATACCTCAAGTACACCTAGACTTGACTTTTTGCAAAAACCCCCATACCAATCCCACAGTGCCACACCAACTATTCAGACCAATCAAGACTTTACAAACACACTTCAAGCAAGCCATTTCATCACATACACAAGCCTGAAACACTCTCCAAGCCATAGTTCCAAGTTTATGCCTCTTATGCATTTTCATTCGAAACACATCACACAAGCATCAAACATAAAAACAAACTTCATAGGATCACTCAGCATACTCCCCTGATCATTTCCCTACCCTCATTCATCCCTGAAACCTCCTCAAACTAAATCACAATTCTCACCCCTCAATGAACAGAACTTGATCAATCTCACAAACCAACCATTTTAAACTCCAACCAAGCCTTGCAAACTCATCAGGAGGATCATTGAAGCCATTTTGAAGCAGAAAAGTAGGCAGAAAGCTCCTGGATTGAAAGCTCCATTTCAGGTGAGCTCAAGAACTTTTATTCCAGAAATGCATTCTTAAGTTCTTAATTGAATCTATGTGATGTGCTGATCATGCTGGTATGTTTAGTTTTGCAAATGATTGAGTTTTGAGTGTGTATGAGGCTTCTGAAAGTTTTTGACCTAAAAACCTTTTGATTCAATTCAGCTTTGATACGAAAAATAAATGCGTTTTGTTTGTTGATTCTTGTTATATGATGTGTGGGGATGGATTCTGGGCAGAAAAATCAAGTTTTAGTGACCTAGGGAGTGAGTTAGCAATTTTCAGGGAAGGAGGTGGCCGGAGAAGATGACCGGAGGTCATTTCCGGCCACCTGAAAGTCATTAGGGCTTTAAATGCGTTTAGGGCAAAGTTTGAATGTGGACCCTTGATTTGGTGGACTTTAGTTGACTCCCGCGTGAACGTGTGGCCAGGATGCGTCATTAAAACCCTAATCCTTGTTTAATTAATTCAAATCCTGTTTAATTAATTCATAAAACAAATTAGCCAGATTTGAATCTGGGCCCTTGGATCTGGCGCACAGTCAACCAGTCCAAGCCCAGATCAAATCCTGGCCCTCCCCGTTGCATACTTTCTTTTCTTTTATTATTTATTTCATTTAAATTGTCTTATCTTTCATATTTTATTTAAAATAGCAAAATGTCTTTAAAAATTATGAAATTTTTTGTCAAAGATTTCACTAATTTTTAAAACACAAAAATATTTTTATTTTTATTTTTTGCATTAAAAATTATTTTTAAATCATTTAAATGTTTATTTTTAATTAATTAATGAAAGTTAATTAATTAAAAATACATTTAGGTATTTAAAAATCACAAAAAAATTCACATTGCATTTAGAAACATTTAGAAACATTGTCCAACTCTCAAACCAAATTTCTTTTTTGTTCTTGATGCCTTTTGATCATTTTCATTGGATTTAATTTCATTTCAAGGCAATATTTTATGTCAAACTTCAAAAATTCCTTTCTGCCTATTCATTGAGAGTTGGATGATGATTCTTTTTGCATTGCATCTTGTATAGCATGTAGTTTATAGGATAAAATTTGATTTGAATTGATCTTGCATTTTCAATTTGTTTAGCATTTTTCTTGACAAGGTACCCCAAAACCCTAGCAATCTTAGGAAATTCATAACTTTCACTAGGTTAAGAGTTGGATCCCCTCCTTTGGGCAGTGAGTTTGTATAGGTTTAGGGTATCTTTGATTTCATTTTCAAATTTTTATCATGTCATTTGCTTCTGGTTTTGGATTTTTGTTTTGTATGATGCATGAAACCCTAATTTGTGCCTTCCCTTGCATCCATCTTTCATTTGCTTGCATCCATTGACTTGCCATGACATTTTGTGCATTCTTTTGATTCATAATACATCTTAGGACATATTAGAACCTTGTTTGATCATTTCATTTTTCATTTGCCATGTTATATGCCCATTACATTTCATAACTTTTCATGTACTTCCATGATTCAAAGCATGCCTCTTTTGCATCATTATGCTTGTTTGATCATTCCCATGCCTTGCCTCATGTTTGTACCATATCATTAGCATCATTAACTTCATGATCTTGCTCCTGGTTTTGGTTTGCATCATCATATTTCATCTCATCTCATGCTAACCTTTCAGGTGTAAGTTGTTTGAGAAGTGAATTTGCCTTCACTTCTCACAATCCCTTTTCATCTCTCTTATACATCATTGCTGCATTTTATCTTGTGCTTTGGAGTGAGATTTCTCATTCATGTTCATCTTACTTTCTTTCTTCAAGCAACTTGTCTTCTTAAGTGAAGCAAGTTGTTTTGCTTCTCTTTGCTTCTCTCTCCTTTCATCTGCTTCTCTCCTTGGTGGCTCTTTGAAGATCTCTTTCTCTCTTAAGCCTCACAAACCCTAGGATATCCAAGTATGATAACAATTAGGGTTTTATTAGTTCCCCCATTTAGTTTCACCTTTGTGTCATCTTTGAGTCTTCTCCTCTCATCTCATAATCAGGGACTAAACCCTAAGGCTTTGTGATTAAGCTTATGCCTGCATCCTTCTATTAGGATGGAGTGTATAACTTTAATCCTAAGTGTTAAACCCTTAATGTGTTTAAATCCTTTAATTAATTCACCTAATAATCATCAAGACATCAAGCTTGTAACTTGGGCCTTGCATTAGGGTTCTAATTCTTCCTTAATTGGTTAAGAAGGACTAACCCTAGTGTTAATGGACAAGTCCCCCTCAAGTGGTCTTACAAACCTTAAAAATCACTTCTTCACCTCACCATTAACTAAAATCCACTTAATAAAGGCTTTGTTTTGTCATGAGGTTAATCCCTAATCATGGATTAAGTTGAGAAGTCTTTCTCAGCTTAAATGTTCTCATCTATTATCCTTCTATTAGGATGGTGTAATGAGTTCATTAAATCCCTGATTATGGCTTAAACTCATTACTCAACACTAAACAAAAACAACAAAAAATATCTAATTAATCACAAGTAGGTTAATGATCTTAATCCTACACCAGGGTGATTAAGTGTGAGATGCTGACTTCACACTTAAGGTATTCTCATTACCCCTAATCAGAGGGAGGATGTGATGAGTTTACTAACCCTTGGTTTAGGCTTAAACTCATTAACTTATGACAAACATCCAAAAGCAATAAAAGACTGAAAACACAAAAAACAAACAATAATCGTCTCCTCCGGGATTCTTTTCTCATCTCATTCACTCACAAACGAGAACTTGCTTCTTCCGTCTAATGCAAGACAGTTTGCACCTGAGCCAGACAGGTCATACACTTGAGCATATGCAAGCAAGCAGTTCACAAGTCAATTTATCTTTCAGTCTCTTTGGGTCGAACTACGGTGTTCTGACTTCCTCATTTCACGAGAGGATACGTAGGCATAACTTAACAGTTATCGAACAAAAGTCTCTGTATATTCCCCCCTCTTTCCAGCCTTATCCTTTAAGCCTCATGGTCATGAGCATTCTACTCCTGTTCTTACACTGACACTTTACTCATACACCTCACATTCCTTTTACACTGACACTTGCATTCTTTCCAGCTTTGGTACATAAATAGCACTGACACTACCCCTTTAAAACACAAATCTTTTAAGCGTGGATCTCGTCGAGTACGGCGGACAATCTGGGTGCTAATACCTTCCCAGGTTGTAACCAACCCCCTTTCTCAGTTTCTCTGGTTCGCAACCGTCTTATCTATCTTCTCTAGGTCTATGCAACATTACCTTTCCTTCGGGATAAAAATGCCTAGCTGGCGACTCTTTTCATTCCCTTCCCTTTCGCCGACCGTTCGCGTCTGTACCCCTTCTGACCTGAGGTGTCATTTGGCGGGAGCGACAAATGGATCCGGTCTCGATACAATCAACTGAATCTGATTGAAGAGAAAAGGTTAGCTGCTATCTGTCATGGGCAGTTATATCAGAAGCGAATGAAGAAAGCCTTCGATCAGAAAGTCAGACCTCGGGAATACCAAGTGGGAAAGCTTGTTCTGAAGAGAATCCATCCTTCTCATACAGACCACAAGGGCAAGTGGACACCAAATTATGAAGGTCCCTACGTCATAACCAAAGCCTTCTCAAGTGGAGCACTGATGCTCGCAAACATGGATGGTGAAGACTTCCCGTCTCCTATAAATTCAGATGCAGTTAAAAAATACTTCGCATAAAATGACCCGCTGGACATAAAAACAGAATGTAAGTCCAGGAAAAAATAGGGCATCCCGGCGAGTCAAAAACAAAATAAAAGACTCGGGCAAAATTAAGGGGAAAAATGTACACCCGCTGAGTTGACAGCTCAAGCAAAAATGGGTATCCCGGTGGATTGAAAACCCGAAAGGGCGACCCACGCAAAACCATGGAATAAGCGAACAACTGCATTCTAAATTCGTCTGTATCACTCACAACATGGCAGGCTCCGAAAGGGTAAAGAACCGGTCAGAATCAACCTTCTTCAGAAAGCAAGATAAGAAGAACGTCAAGGTCATACAAGTCATAGAAAAGGAAGCTCGCTGGAGCGTCATCTTCAACATTGCCAACACTATTTATTTTCTCAATTTACAACACTCTCCTCATTCCAGGGGATTCGCTTCTTTGACTGTACTTGCCAATTCAGGGCACACAAATCAATAAAATCATAGTTTTCAGTCACACTTTGTTTTGTACATTTTTGTTTCGTTTGCAAAATGTCCAATGTTCATAATTCAACACTTGCATAAAATATATGAGCCATTTTAATAAATGCTTGCAGGAAATATATTACTTTCAGGTAAATCTAACTCCTATGACGGAATCCGGTTAAGGATATCCCGGGACACTTGTGCGTTTTCTTTTGTCTTAACAGATTGCAGGTACTCAAGACAGACAATCTTTCGCAGCATGGGGCATGTCAAGCAGTGAATCCCCAGCACACTACTTCCTAGAAGTTATTTCCTCCCCAAACAGGACCTTTCGAGCAGTGCTTGACAGCCTCTTCCACAGCGAAGTGGTCAAAGAATTTTCTTTCCCCCACCAGAGATACTAGATTTTTCTCATCCTCAGTGGAGTTGGTGGAATGGATTCCTCACAGAGTTGCCTCCCCAGAAGAGCAATACCTGAAACACATCCCAGCAGAGTTGCTAAGACCTCCTCATCCCCATTAAGA
This sequence comes from Lathyrus aphaca, assembly GCA_963966055.1. Taxonomy (NCBI): domain Eukaryota; kingdom Viridiplantae; phylum Streptophyta; class Magnoliopsida; order Fabales; family Fabaceae; genus Lathyrus; species Lathyrus aphaca. The sequence continues at coordinate 280,329,188 of OZ014523.1, forward strand.
GTTTTCCCTTCTGACAGATCTATCAATGATCTATTTCCCCAAGCAGAGTTCTCCCTCCGGGAAGATCTATCTATGATCTCTTCCCCAGCTGGATTATCCCTTCAAGCAGATTAACCATAGATCTTTATCCCTGCAAGATCTGAGTCTCAGAGCGGTTTTCTTTTGCATAAATCATAGCATTCTCATCATATTCACCAAAATAAGCGTAGCATTCCGTCTAATACGGAGCATTACGAAAAAAATCAAACATTTGCATGATCATAAGCAATGTTCGAGCCAGTCACCCACAAATACCATCATCACTTCATCGACAATACACAATACTCATATCCCCTGCAGATAAAAGCCAAAGCATTCCCTTTGCACTCTCAAAACACCAGATACTTGTTCATAGCATGCTTTTTTCGACACTCGTCTGTGTCATCCTATCCCCCTCAGGTCGCCAGAATATCTTCCGCACTCTCAAATACAGATATTGGTTCATAACTTGTACATATTCCTTTTTGACACTCGTTCGTGTCATACATTCCCCAGCAAGTCAAACACTCGTCCGTGTCTTGCACATACTTCACCAGCAGATCATACTTGTACATACTTATACAAAAGTCTTTGATGCTCGTCCGCATCTTTGGTCTATACACACCGTCAAAACACTTATATATTTTACTTTAAAAAGCGTAAACACTCGTCCGTGTTTACCATTCCCCGGTAAGTCGCCAACAAAACAACTTTATCCTATCCGGCATTCGTCCTATGTCGCGATACTTTCGGCAGCCATCCCCTGCCAGGTGATCGTCCTTCACCTTTGGATGACCGTCCCTGATCCTTTTCCCCAGTGGAATTCCCATTGTTGGAACATTCTATTCGACATTCGTCCTATGTCGTGATATGTTTAGCAGCCGTCCCCTGCTAGGGGATCGTCTTTCACCTTTTGATGACCGTCCCTCATCGTTTATCCGATGGCCGTCCCCATCCTTGATTTCATTATCCGACATTCGTCCTATGTCGTGATAATCCCCGAGAGCAGCCATACCCTGCTAGGTGATCGTCCTTCACCTCTGGATGATCGTCCTTCATCATGCTTATCTGATGGCCGTCCCCATCGTTAACCATTTATATCCGACATTCGTCCTATGTCGTGATATTTTCAGCAGCCATCCCCTACTAGGTGATCGTCCTTTACCTCTGATGACCGTCCCTCATCAAATATTTCACTTATTTTTTAACCCGATGACCGTCCCTCATCAAATATTTCACTTATTTTTTAACCCGATGACCGTCCCCATCGTTGTTTACTTTAATTTCCAAGCCTAATGGGCGTCCCTATCTATGCTTGTCTAAATCCCCAGAGAAACTTATTTTATTACCCGATGGCCGTCCCCGTTGCGGTTTCTTTATTTCCCCAGCTTGTCGGCCGTCCCCGTCATTGCTTAGCTTACCATTTCCCCCCCAGCAGTTGTCTTCTGCTCGATGGTCGTCCTTCATCGCTTTCATTTGATAATCATACTATACTACCTTTTACAATTTATATCCATTTTCTTCTTCTCCCCAGCGAGTGCAAATTTCAGACTGTCTTTGGTATTCAACCACAAGTTATCTTGTTTGTCTGTTAAACTAGGCACTTACATCCTGCACAGCTAACTCATGCTTGAATAGGGGCAGCTGTAAACACCCCAAATTTGCCCTCACTTTTTCTCACATCATGGCTTGTGATCTTTCATTTTTGCATTTATATAAGCATTACATCTCATATTGCATATTTGTTTCATCTGCATAGCTCCATTTCATCTGCATCTAGGGTTTGTGATCCGAGCAATCCAAGAATCAATCTGAGCCATCCCAATGGTCTTGAAGCTTTCCAAGAGGGTCCATGTGCGTTATATGATCATATTATACTCCCCAAAGTTCATGAAAGTCAAGAGATCACAAAGAATGGAAAAGGCATGGAAGCAGAGCTAGGGGTTTTCCTACACAGATGACCAAAATTAGGGTTTTGGTTTCAGAGGCCTTAACTCCAATTTTTTTGTTCATTCTTGTTTCTAATGTTCTTAACATGTTATAAGGATCATGTGTACCAAGTTTTATGAAGAAATTCATTGTGGAAGTCATCTGATCATTGGGTAACCTTTTGAGAAAGTTAAGTCAAAATCAGGGCATCTGAGGCCCCCAACAAGGGTACCAAAGGATCATTTTCATCAAATTGAAGTTCTATGATATTTATTTGATCTTAGAAGTGTTTGTAAGTTAATAAAGTTGAATAATTTTGAGCCAAATGCAAACTTGCTACTTTTGGAAATGACTTGTAATGGAAACTTTCCACTTTGGGAAAGATTTTCAACCTCCTCTTTCATGACCAAAAATGCTTCAAATGAAATATTCTTGGACATAAAAGTTGTAGATTAGGTCTTTCCCTTTTCAAAAAGTACTAGAACGTGTCTTGATTCATCCTTGAACTCAAGATATGGCCTTTCAAAGTTGGCAAAAATCACATAATTTCAAGTTTCATGTCAAAGAGGCAAATATGCATTTTTGGTTTCCAAGAACTCTAATGACTTTTAATGTGCCCAAATGTGACATAATATGTATGTACACCTTGCCTAGACCAGAATTGAGCCTTGCATCACAAGTTTTCATGGCCAATTTCTCAAGAAAGTTCAAAGAGGGAAAAGTTGCAAAATGCTTGGAAAGGCCTCATCCACTTGTGCCAACTACATAACTTTGATTCTATGGCTCTCCATGAACCTTGCTGAGGCCAGACACCCCATTGGACAGCTCCTGCCATGGCCCATACCTCCAAGTACACAAATTTGACTTTTTGGCAAAACCTCCCATACCATTCAAGCTGAGCCACAACCACTCTTCTGACCAATCAATACTTCATATACATGCCTCATAGACCCCATTTCATAACATCTTGGAGCCTGAATCATCACACAACTCAGAATCCCAAAATTCACCAAAAAACTTCCCTTCTTCGAATTGAAAAAACTAGCCATCAAACCTCAAAACAAACTTCACCAATCATCTCAAGACCACTCATAGAACACAAAGCAACCCTCAAAATGGCCTGAAACCTATTAAATCAAAAACACGATTCCTCCTTCATCAGAACTGAACTTTCAAAACCAAGCCATACAAGCCTCATTCAAGCATTTCAGAAGCTTCAGGGAGTTCATAGAGGTGTTTTAGCATCAAGGAGAAGTCCAGAAAGCTCAAATTGAGAAAGCTTCACCTCAGGTATCATCAAGAACAAATTTTCCAGAAACCTTCTTTTAAGTTCTTAAATGGTTCTACATGCTTCCCTGATCATTCTGATGTCTTTACTTTTGAAAATGGTTGAGATTTTAGAGTGTATGAGCTCTCTGAAAGTTTGCCCGAAAATCTTGTTTGCTTCGATTCTTGTTTTTGATGCAATATAAATGTTATTTGATGATGGATTCTTGCTTAGGGGGGTTAGAGGATCATTTCTAGAGCTTTAGAGGGTTTAATTTGACCTAGGGAAGAAGTTGGGTTGAGTGTCTCGCCGGAGAAGATGACCGGAGCTAGCCCCGGTCACCTGAAAATCATTAGGGTTCTAATTAGGGTTTAGGGGTCAGTTTGAATGTGGGCCGTATGATTAGGTTTAGCGCATGAATGGAGGGTCATGATTAGTTCATTAAAACCCTAATCAGATTAATTAGTTTAATTAATAAAGTTTAATTTAAAAAACGCCAGATTCAATCCCAGCAACCCATTAGCGCGCCAGTCAATTCCCTCTCTTTTTGTTCAAATCTGGACCATTGGATGCGCTGACTTTTATTTATTTTCATTTTTTATTCACTTTTATTCATTTCTTTTGCATATTTAATTTAAAATAGTAAAACTCATCACATAAATATTTCTTTATGCATTTCTAATCCAAATATTTTTCTTAACCCAAAAATGATTTTTATTTTATTTTTTGCATTTAAAAATTATTTTTAAAATATTTAAATGTTATTTTTAATTAATTGATGGTTTTTAATTAATTAAAAATACATTTAGGTTTCTAAAAATCACCAAAAAATTCATGAACCATTCCAATACATTAAGAAACATTTTCAAACTCTTCATACAAATTTCTTTTTAGGTTTGATCATAATTTCACAATTTTCTTTGAAATAGGGTTCTTTAAAATCACATTTTCTAACCCTAATTTGAAAAATTCATTTTTGCCTAACCATGAAGAGTTTGAACTTGATTCTTTTTGCATTGTTTCACATATTGCATGTAGTTTCTAGGTTATTTTCTTCATGAATTTATATTGAATTTTCAATTTGATTTGCATTTTCCCTTAAGAATCATCCAAAAACCCTAACAAATTTAGAAAAATCATAACTTTCAATAGGATTAGCTTATGAATTTCTCCTTTGGGGTGTGACCTAATATGGGATTAGGGTTTGATTGAGCTTGGTTTAATTTTTTTATCATGTTATATGCTTCTGTTTTGGTCATTTGCATCTCATGTATTCATAAAACCCTAATTTATCATGTTCATTTGCATTCATCTTTGCATATCATCATCACATGAATTTGCCATGATATTTTGGGCATTCACATGACATCTTAGACATATTAGGACATACTTGAACATTGCTTCATCATTTCTTCATTCATTTGTTATGTCTTGCTTTCATTTCATTTCATAAACATCCATGTGTTTTCAAGCTTCTAAGCATTCTTCCTTTGCATCTCATCTTTGTATGATCATTCATATGCATCTTGTATGACTTTTAATCATCTAATATGCCATTTGCATTGCATTTTCACTTCTGACTTTGGTATTTGCATTTCATTTCATCTCATTTCAATTCATTTCTTTATGCTTTACATCTTATGCATCCATACTAACATTTTCAGGAACATCTGGGTAAGTTATTTGGGAAGTGGATTTGCCTTCACTTCCCACCTCTTCTTATCTCATTCATATGCATTCTTACATGTATTTGAAGTGAAATTGTTTCACTTATGTTCAATCCTTCTTACTTTCTTTCTTTAAGTTACTTATCTTCTTAAGGATGTAAGTAACTTATTCTTCTTCTCCTTCTCTTTTCATCTGCTTCTTCCATTGGTGGCCTTGAAGATTTTTTCTCTTAAGCCTCACAAACCATAGGATGTCCAAGTATGATAAATTTTAGGGTTGTATATAGTCCCCCTAGATTTTATACCTTTGAATCTCCTTGAGTCTCTCTTCTCATCTCATAATCAGAGCCTAAACTCTTAAAGCTTTAGGACTTTGAATTAGGGTTATGCATGCATCCTTATCTTAGAATGGAGTGTATAACTTTAATCCTTAGTGTTAAACCTTTAATTTGTTTACACCTCTTAATCAAAACACACTAATAATCACCAAGACTTTATCTTGTAACTTGGGCCTTACATTAGGGTTCTATCTCTTCCTTATGGTTAAGAGGGACTAACCCTAGTGTTTAATGGACAAGTCCCCCTCAAGTTGTCTTACAAACCATAAAATCCACTTCTTAATCTCATCTCTTAATTAAAATCCACTTAATAAAGGTTTGTTATATAATGAATTTAGTCCCTAACCATGGATCAAGTTGAGGTATCTTCCTCAACTTAAGTGTTCTCATATATTATCCTTCTATTAGGATGGTGTAATGAGTTCACTAATCTGTGACTAGAGATTAAACTCATTACTTAACACTAAACAAAAACCCAAAAACACCTAATTAATCACAAGTAGGTTAATGATCTTAATCCTACATCATCATGGTAATTAAGTGGAGATGCTTATCTCATACTTAAGTATGCGCATTATCCCTAATCAGGGAGGATATAATGAGTTTACAAGCCTTTGATTTAGGCTTAAGCTCATTAACTTATGAAAAACACCAAAAACAATAACAAAACTCAAAACACAAAAATAAAACAATAATCGTCTCCTCTGGGATTCTTTTCTCATCACACTCATTCACAAACGAGAACTCGCTTCTTCCGTCTAATGCAAGACAGTTAGCACTCGAGCCAGATGAGTCATACACTTGAGCATAGACAAGCAAGCAGTTCACAGTCAATTTATTTTCAGTCTCTTTGAATCGAACTACGGTGTTCTGACTTCCTCATTGCACAAGAGGATACATAGGCATAACTTAATGGTTATCAAACAAAAGTCTCTGTGTCTTCCCCCTCTTTCATCATTCTTTAAAAAGCCTCAGTTCCTAAGCAATTCACCTTTTTGCACTGACACCTGTACATTCATTTCCTAGCTTTTGCACACAGATAACACACATACCTACCCCTTTTGAACACAATCTTGTAAGCATGGATCCTGTCGAGTACGACGGACAATCTGGGTGCTAATACCTTCCCAGGTTGTAACCAACCCCCTTTCTCAGTTTCTCTGGTTCGCAACCGTCTTATCCATCTCTTTTCAGGTTTATGCAGCATTGCCTTTCCTTCGGGATAAAAATGCCTAACTGGCGACTCTATTCAGTTCATTTCATTTTCTCTTTTCGCCGACCGTTCGCGTCTGCACCGGGATGTAAATCTTTGGGAGCGACAAAGAGGGACTAACACGAACGATTGCGATCTGCGAGATTCTTAACCCATCTACAACTGAGGTTATTCTAAATGTTGAAGACAAGTTCAATCACCTTTCTCAAGGGGCAGAGCGAGCGGATAGTCTTGAAGATATACGAGTCATAACCGGGTTGAAACTTGATAATATTCACTTCTCACATTACCAATAGGATAGTTTGTTTTCCTTTTTTGGCTATTTCCTCTTTCCAGGGAATTGCTTCCTTTGTAATGCCTATTCATGGCCATTTTTCAAATCAATAAAATTCAATTTCAGCCAATTTGTGACTATTTGCTTCTTGTTTTTGTTTTTCATCTAGCATTGATTGATTGCGAAAAAGTCCAGCAAATTGTGATCTATATTGTGTTGTGAACATTTGAATGCTTTCTAAGTCATGCAGGAGGACAAAAACATTTAATACAACTCTAAAAAGGGTGTCAAGAGGCCCAAATAATGATTCATGCTATAAGTCTGGGGCATATAGGTCCAAACTAACTCTCCATGTTGTAGGCACTATCAATTGTGTTTACGCAGGTACAAGTACAGGTGTTGCTAACAAAGCTAAAGCAGATTTCCAGGAGGAACATTTCATTATACTTGAACCAGAGCAGGTGCCTTCCAGTGTGTCTCCTGTTATCCCCTGTAGTAGTGAAGTTGAAGTTCTTCTCCAGCGTTAATGGCAAGAGATGTTTTCCCTCCCCAACCAAAAGTTTTCTTTCAATACAAGGGCAATTCCCAGCAGTGCTAGGAGTGTCTTTCCTCTCCCAACAGTTTGCTTCCTCAACAAAGCCATACCTCTGGTTCCCAGCCAAGTCAAGATGTCTCCACTTCCCCATCAGAGTTCGAGAAGAGTCCATCTCCAGCAAGGTCTTGGCTCTCCAATCTTAAAGTCCAATTTATTTTTTGCAATGGCGCCAGTTCAGAGCCGGTGCATCATTAACAGCTTTTCCCGCATAGTTGTTTCCTCCTCATCAGAATGGATCAGATCAGTGCAGTGATCACTAGTTCTACCCAGTCAAGCCACCTGGAATACTTGCAGTCTCCTCATCAGGAAATCATTTTGCATTTACATACACATAATCATCATTACATTTGCATCCTCCAAAGCGTAGCATTTCCATCATCATGGAGCATTACGCCATAAACTCAAACATATGCATGCCAGCATGGGCCAGTTTTGAGGTACATTACATATGACCCAGAACATCCTCTCAACCTGAGATATTCCCCGCAGAAGATACTTATACCATTTTCCAGACATATTTGTCTTTCCAAGTCATTGTTGTCATTTTTCTTTGTGGCTTGGTCCGCCCAGCAGTCACATTGTCGAGTCCCATTCTGCTAATGGTCTCGTTAAGCCCTGTTTCGCCAACAGGCACCTTCTGTAGCTTGATTCGCTCAACAGTCACATGTTTTCTTTGTGGCTTGGTCTGCCCAATAGTCACATTGTCGAGTCCCATTCCGCTAATGGTCTCGTTAAGCCATATTTCGCCAACAGGCACCTTCCGTGGCTTGATTCGCTTAGCAGTCGCGTGTTTTTTTGTGGCTTGGTCCGCCCAGCAGTCACATTGTCAAGTTCTATTTCGCTAACGATATCGTTAATCCCTGTTTCGCCAACATGCACCTTTCGTGGCTTGATTCGCTCAGCAGTCGCGTGTTTTCTTTGTGGCTTGGTCCGCCCAGCAGTCACATTGTCGAGTTCTGTTTCGCTAACGGCCTCGTTAAGCCTTGTTTCGCCAACAGGCACCCTCGTTATGGCTTGATTCGCTCAGCAGTCACAGTGCAGGTTATTGCATTGATTCTATTCCACCTGGTTCTATTTCTGCTACCTATTCAGAGGTCAAAACAAAAAGATAAATAAAAGGCATATGGCATTTCTATTATCCACCTAGTTCAAATTTCCAGGTTTTATTCGAGTATTCAATCACTCCATACCTTGAATGTCTAAAACCTTTTGCAATTATTCATTCAAGCTTACAGATGATTGAATAGGGGAAGCTGGAATACCTCAAAATTTTCCCTCTCATTTCCTCAACATTGTGCATAGCATTTAGTATACATAGGTTCATAAAATAACCAAAAACATTGCATCATGTGTAGCATAGCTAAGGCAAAGGCATGTGGTCAAGTATTGAAGCAACTGAAGGCTATACAAAGGCAATCAAAGGGCCACAAAGCTCCTCAATCATGTGCAAAGAGTTCACAACATCCCACAAGTCTCCATTTTAAGTCTCAAGTCATGGAAATATTTGGTTTGATTAAGGAAGTCAAGCAGTGCAACATCTCTTGATCAAATGGTCCAAATTAGGGTTTCATTTATGAAGGACTTCTCCATGAATTTTTGAGCAAAAGTGGATTCTATTGTGTTCTATATGACAACAAGTGTATATGGTTCAATTTTCATCCATAAATTCATTTTGGAAGAGGTTCAATTGGTCAGATGATTGAAAATCAAGAAATTGGGGGAAACTCAAATACAATGAAGAAAAAGTCAACTCCTGACTTTTTGAGATCAAAATCATGAAATTAGGTTTACAAGGATCCTATGGTTCAAATTTGATCAACAAATGATGGAGGAATCAAGAGAAATCAAGAATACCAAAGCTTACCATTTTTGGAAAATTAGGGTTTCCAAAAATGGCAAGTTTTGGCTATTTTTGCAGCGTCTTTGAAAGAGGCCTTCTCCCAAAATATGAAAGATATGAAAATTCTACTTGGAGCCAATTAAAAAAGGCATCTTGAGCTTCAAATCCATAGGTGGAATTCTTCCATATCATACAAAATGAGAAAGATATGATCTTGCAAAGTTGAGGAAAATCAAGGAAAAACTAGGTCATGGGTGAGGCAAGAAGCTGGCCAGTGCGCGTGCCCTGCAAGGCATTTAATCAAACAGGTGGATGATCAAATGGAAAGCCACTTTTCTTGGTCAAAAAAGCCTCAAATGAGTTTTTAGTGAACTACAAAGTTGTTCATCTACATGATTACTACAACTTTCATGTTCAAGGTTTTTCCACTGGATCAAAGGATTGGGAGTTATGAAAGGTCAAAGTAAGGAAGTCACATCTGATCACACTCAAGCCAACGAGGGCATGTCAAAGCAAACTCGTGCAGGCCAATGGTGCAGCTTGGAGGCATGTTATTTAATGTCGCAGCAGCGGGATCCGAGTCCCGGTTCGGTATCTTTGCATAATCATGGCATTTGCATCATATTCACCCACAAAGCGTAGCATTCCGTCTAATACGGAGCATTACGGCAAAAAATCAAGCATAGCATAATCATAAGTCATGTTGTGAATTGAACACTTGTGAATATTAACCATTCATCAGAATGCAGAATACAATACACAAAAATCCCCACCAGAGTCCCCAGCAAAGGCAGTTGCCTCACAAATCACAAACACCAGTATATGCTCATTTTGACACCCGTCCGTGTCATCTTTCCCCAGTAAAGCCGCCTGAACACTCTTTACAACAAGATCACCCGTACTACAGATACTTCCTGACACCCGTCCGTGTCAAATCACCAGCAGAAAGCCAAAGACATCCTCTTTGCACTCACATATACTTGTATATACACTTTCTGGACACCCGTCCGTGTCATATCCCCAGCGCAGTCGCTTACACTTTCATCACCCATATACTTGTTTATATTATACTTTTCTCCTTTTGACACTCGTCCGTGTCACTCTCCCCAGCAGTTAAAGTATCCATCTGTACAATACTCATACTCGCTACTCATGTCATACTTATACAGATACTCGTCCGTATCTTGTATATACCATCTATATCCCCACAGATTCAACAATAGTCCTTGTTCTTTGTTAACCAGTTGGTACTCGTTCGTACCATCATCTCAGAACATTGCGTCTAGTGTTTGTTTCTACATGATACTCGTCCGTATCATAATCTTAAGGATGCTCGTCCACATCTTTAATCCATACACCGCGTCATACACTGTATCTTCTTGAATATAGATACTCGTCTGTGTCTACTATTCCCCAGAAGAATCCCCTCAAATTCAACACTCGTCCGTGTTCTTTGTTAACCAGTTGATACTCGTCCGTATCATCATCTCTGAACACGTGTCAGTTTGTTTCTACCTGATACTCGTCCGTATCATAGTCTTAAGGATGCTCGTCCGCATCTTTAATCTATACACTAACATCTAAACACTTATACCTTTTGTTTCTTGGATATAAACACTCGTCCGTGTTTACTTCTCCCCAGTAGATTGCCAACAAAGCAAATTTTCCTTTTTATCTAACACTCGTCCTGTGTTATGATAACCCTGAGAGCAGCCGTACCCTGCTAGGTGGTCGTCCTCCACCTCTTGATGGTCTTCCTCCATCATGCTCATCCGATGGCCGTCCCCATCGTTGATATTTAGCAGCCGTCCCCTGCTAGGTGGTCGTCCTCCACCTTTTGATGATCGTCCTTCATCATTTTATCCAATGGCCGTCCCCATTGTTGATTTTGGTTATCTGGCATTCGTCCTATGTCATGAGAAACCTCGAGAGCAGCCGTACCCTACTGAGTGGTCGTCCTCCACTTCTTGATGGTCGTCCTCCATCATGCTCGTCCGATGGCCGTCCCCATCGTTGACCTTTTCTATCCGGCATTCGTCCTATGTCGCGATACTTTCGGCAGCCGTACCCTGCCAGGTGGTCGTCCTCCACCTTTGATGGCTGTCCCCATCATATTTCTTTTATTCCCAACAGAGCAGCCGTCCCCTGCTAGGTTATCGTCCTTCACCTTTGATGGCCGTCCCCCATCATCTGTTTATTTCATTTATTCTTTAACCCGATGGCCGTCCCCGTCATGGTCCCTTTTCCTTTTTAGCCCGATGGCCGTCCCCATCGTTGGTTACTTTGCTTTATGAACTTGACGGCCGTCCCCGTCATGTTTCATTAATCCCCAGAGAATTTCTCAGCTTTATCCTGATGGCCGTCCCCATCATGATTTCATTTTCCCCAGCTAGTCGGCCGTCCCCGTCTTAGCTTTACCTTTTATCCCCAGCACGTCGGCCGTCCCCGTCATTGTTTTATTTCCTACACTTTTCCCAGCATGTCGGCCGTCCCCGTCATTGCTCTATCACCCATTTTACAACATACTTTGTTTTCCTTTTACAATCTATATCCCTTTTCTTCTTCATTCTGTGAGTGCAAATTTTGGACTGTCTTTGGTATTCAACCACAAGTTATCTTGTTTGCCTGTTAAGCCGTTGTTTACAACCTGCACAGCTAACTCATGTTTGAATAGGGGCAGCTGTAAACACCCCAAATTTTCCCTCACCCATTCACACCATGGCTTGTGATCACCTCATTTGCATAAACACAATCATAACATCTCATACCACAATTTTGATTCACTGCATAGTTTCTAAGTCATCTGCATCTAGGGTTTGTGACCTGAGCAATCCAGGAGCTTCTTGAGCCACTCCAAAAGCCACCAATCACTTCAAGGGGATCCATGTGTATTCTTATATCTTATTACATCATTTCAAAGTCAAGATTTCAAGAGAATCACAAGAACTGGGTTTGGAAGGGATGCAGAGCCAAGTTTGACTGCACAGTTGACCTAAAATTAGGGTTTTGGTTTCAGAGGCCATAACACCCAATTTTTTTGGTCATTCTTGTTTCCATTGGTCTCTATATGGTATAAGGAGTATGCATATAAATTTTCATGAAGAAATTCCATGGGGAAGTCATCTGATCAAGGGTTGACTTTCTGGACAAGTCAGTGCAAAATCAGGGCATCTGAGGCCCCCAATGACCCAACCAATGGGTGATCTTCACCATTTTGAGTGTATATGATCTTTATTTGATCATGGAAGAAGGTTGAAGTTCACAAAAATCAAGAATTTGGAGTTTTTGCAAATGTTGACTTTTTGGGCATAGTTGACTTTTCAAGGATGCTTCATTTTAGGTCATTTTTCAAGCCTTGATTCTTGATCCAAAAATGCTTCAAATGGAAAAACTTTGGTCATGAAAGTTGTAGATTACATCTTTCCCTTTTCAAAAAGTACAAGAACATGATCAAATTCTTCTTGGATCAAAAGTTATGGTGTGACAAAGTTGGCAAAAATCATTGATTTTCAAGATGTGCACCAAATGAGAATTTTGCAAAATCATGAACCAATGCCATTTGTAACTTCTAATTCACTTCAAACCATGACACAAACATTCTATAAGCCTTAAAAATCAGAATTGGACCAAAGATCACATGTTTGTAGTTTGTGTAACAAGGCTTTTTCCATGAAATGCCAAAAGGTGCCAACTTGCAAGAACACTCATCACACTTCAACAACTAATTGCCTTGACTGCTGAACCTGCCTAGCATCACACACACATCATGCTGCACCAGCCCCATGACTTGTACTAAGCCTAGAACCAAGCCATGCTTTCCTTACACAAAAATTGACTTTTGGCAAAAGCAAACATCCCAATCACCACAAGCCATGTCACATCCTCTGGCCACTTGGATTAAAATATACTATCCATTTGTAAGCCATTTCATAAAGGAAGCAAGGCTGAAACACTCTCAAGCATCAGATACACAAAACACACCCCATTTGCATTTTGCTTCGAATCTGCCTACACAACACACAAACACTCAAACAAATTCCTTTAATCATCTCACCTTGCCTTGTTGAGTAGAAACCACCAAGAGCCAGGCCTGTTTTGATCAAGAACACCCCATTGCCATCATTCACCTCCAGCTGCAGTTTCATTCGAATCTCTCTCCACAGCTCACAAACATCCAAACAAACTTCACAAACCTTCTCCACTAATCATCTGGACCACAAACAACCTTCCACCCTTGCCAGAAATAGCCAGAATCATCATTGCCATGTTCAACTGAGTTTGAGCAGAAGTTACTCAAACTCTTCATCCAGCCAATATAAATTTCTCCTGAGCATTCAAACATCATCAAGAGGTCCTAAGGAGTGGATTGCACAAGTGTCGTACCTCGAAAAATACGATCCCTCGCGAACGCGGTCGCGGCTGGGCTGACTTGAGAGTCGCCACCTAATTTTATTTATTCCCGAAGAGGGAAATGGAAAATATAGATAAAACCACCGAAAAGGGATAAAACAAGGTCATCGCAAACCATTGTCGGGGTTCGGAAGTCGGTTATGTAGGAGGAAGGTATTAGCACCTCCTACATCCATCGTACTCGATGGGAACCATCTAGATTGTCACGCGCGAAGGGATGTCTATACTTATGATTACTTGTTGAACTAAAGGGTTTATTGATCCTAGGGGCTCGGCAAGGATTGAGATCCTCGTGCCTACGTATTCCCTTGTGCAATGGGAAAGTCAGAGCTTCGTAGTTCGGCCTGATATGGGTATTGGTTGTTAATTTTATTACCTTTCTTCGATGAAAGGATTTAAGAGTCCATTTGCACTAAAGACTATGGATAGTTTATCCCGCCCAACAAGATGAGTGTCCTGCGTCGAAATAATCGGAGCGAGTAACGAAAGCTCGTTATCCCCCTTTCTATCGCTTAAGGCTCGTGGCGTGCAATTTTCCTCGTATTTATTGAAGTGTTTTGTTTCCTAAGACCACTTGATGTTGGATCAAGGGCTTGGATCTAAGAAAGTAACATTTCTGTTTTTGAAGTTTAAGGTGGATGCAAGTGGAAGTTTTATTTGTTGGTTTTGTTAGCGAGGCACAATGTGCTCGACTCGCAAAGTAAGGTGGATCCTAAACGAAAAGAAAAATAAAGTGTGAGTGTGCAAATGCAATCGCTTGACGTTGGACCAAGGATTCAGAAATAAAATGCGAGAAATAAAAGTGCGTACAAATTAATGGGAGAGGGATACAAAATAAATACAGGGGATTGCGAGAAATAAATGGTCTCGTTGTAATTAGCCCAAGAGAAAGCGTGTGTGCAGTGTTTTTTGAACTGTTCGAAGGCGTTCAGCCTGTTTATTCGAAGGCGTTGGACCTGAGATTAATTCGAGAGCATAAAAATTTGGCTCTTTAACTATCTTAGAGTGGATTCATATAGTAATCACTCCATGAGAAGTCGAGAAATAATTTATGAATCCATACGGTTCTCGAAAGCACAATCAATTTATGCTTCGAAATCGCAATGCAAGGAGGATCGAGCATACACAAATATTCATCACATTAAAAAAAAACAATCCAGGAGAAAATTAATCAAACAAGTTAAATAAAATAAATTAATCAAATTAATTGATGAAAATATTTTTGGTCTTTAATATTCCAATAGAAATTAATGAAAAATAAATAAGTTAATTAAAACTAAATATTTAATAAAATTAATTTACAAATAGATTGATTAATACAAATATTTAATTAATTAAAATAAATATGAAATTTTGGTGTTATTAGAAAATCCATTTCTTAAAAGGGTTTTATCAAGAAAATAACTGAAATTTAAACAAAACAAAAGAAAGATCAAGTATATGCAAATACAGGGGTGGACCCTTATCCGATTCTGATGCACTGGCCAAGGTAAACATAAAGCTGCTGACACATGGCTCAAGGCGAATCATCGGGCAACGAAAATACAACAGCTAATCAATACAGTTAATATCATTTTAATCTCATTAGATCTCAGGAAGCTAGAGGCATCATTTTAAAATACGAAAAGAATGAAGACAAACATTTCTACATCTCTCCCTCTCTTCGAAACAATGCTCTCCAACAAAACGCGGAAAAAAAAACAAGAACACGCTCGTCATCACGGCGGTCCTCCGAGCTCGGTCCTTATTCCTCTTCAAGAGATGAAACGAGATTAATCTTCATCGTTCATCCCTCAACCATATAAGAAACATCCGAACATCCATCAAACACATGCACGACAACGGAACCCTAATCCCCAAATGAACCCCGTGAACCCCTATTCAGTATATCTAGAAGAGGTTACATGATTAAAGCAAGCAAAACAGAAGGTGAAGAAGTTTACCGATTCACGAAGCTGCGACGGCTTTAACTTCAGGTATTGCTTTTTCTTCTTGTCCCGATTCACCTTTTCTTCTTCTTTTCGTCTTCGTCTCCACTCGTCTATGTGTTGTTGATAATTGCTCAAACTATTTCAAAGTTTCGATGAGAAAACTCTGAGTAATTTTTAGGGATTCTGAGTTTTTTGTGACTTTAGGGTTTAGGCAAGGATTGCTTCTGCCGCTCTTCCTTTAGGGTTTTTTGTGTAGGTAGTGGCTGTGTTCCTTTTTTTTTAATGATTGCAAATGATTGGGTATTATATAGGGAAATTAGGGACTTGGTACGTGCGAGCAAACGTAAAAATTGTGTGAGGTAATCTGTGAGAGTGTGAATACCGTTAGAGAGGATTTTCTTTCCCTGAATGTGTGGGGTCAGAATTGTGACTCACTCTCCTCTTTTGTCTGTAGTGTTAGCTGGATTCATTCTAGAACATGGTCCTCACTTGAAATTCACTGATTTTATGCTCAGGTAAATCGTGACTCACCATATAATTTTACCTTTTCACTGCTTGCCTTATTTGGGCTTTTGACTTGCTGACTTGCTTGTGTTTGAATCTCTTTTGATTTTTGCCCTGTTTTCTGAACATGTTATCTTGATGGCCTCAGTTTTATTCTGAGTGTGCCTCTTGGTTTTTCATGTTGTGATTCTGATTCCCGAATGTTGCAGAGTATGTGATATGTAAAACTTCATGTTTGTTGTCATTAATATTTAGGTTATGTATGCAGGTGTGAGTTATTTCTGGTCATGCTATAACCTTGTATTGCCTTGGAATTATGATGTTCTTTTGTTGCAATGACTCTTAATGTGAATTCTTGTTCATGACTTTGATCATTCGGTTATGCTGGATATCCATGTCAGGTTGGAAAATGAATGGAGCTTTGCCGGTGAATTGATTTTCTTGTTTTTGGCGTTCTGCAGGTCTTTCGTGGCTGGCATAGCTGATACTTTAGCAAGTTTTGAATTTTGAGGACTTTCCCGCTTTTGACGTGCATTGAATGCGACAGATTTTGAGCATAGCAATATGTGGAGATGTTTTCAAAAAAAAACACATAGTAAGGTTAATCCTGAATATGAGGCAGATGCAACTTTGAATTTTGTGTTGCTGCAAATATCTCTTCATTTTGCTAATAGCTTCTTCTTTTCCTTTTATGTTTATACCATAGGCCAATGAGTGTGAAAGTGCAGGCGTGGAGTAAAACATATTTTAGCAATTGTGAGTTCATTCCCTTTTTTTTGCGTAACCTAGTTGCTAGAATGCATAATAGAACTGGTTCAGCTCTAACTCAGATCTTGTTTTGCAGGTAAGATTAGTTACAACATGGGAAGTGTAGGAAGGTCTACACATGATGAGCGTATGAGCTTTGGAATTTCTCAAGTCTTGGTGTCGTCCCCTTCGTGATCACAACCTAATGCAACATCGACTTTTGTTATGATGCAACTTATTTTCATTATTCTTTTGGATGCATCATCATCAATTCATGCTTTTGCTTATCGAGCTGGTGTGTATTTGAATTCTGAACCGCTGCAAATATTTTTTCTTCGGTAAAGCTCACTTGTGCTTCTCTTTTCCAGGTACATGGTAATCATGAATGGAAGAGTATGAGTGGAAGAGCAAGGCGAGTGCAGTAGCAAAAGGTATTTGCACTTGCCTCACTTTGAGCCTATAACTGGATTTACTCTCCTTGTTTCTCATTGAATTCCTACTGTTGTGAATCATGTACTTGCTTGATCACATTGCTATTTGGATCCAAAACTATTTGCCTCCTGTTATTATTTTGTATCATTTGTATCAAAGAAGATGATCATTGCTGCCACCATGTATTTTGTATAGCTCTTAGCCTTGTAATTTTTGCATTTGTATGCTAATACTAACGCTAAACTTTTCATGTACAGGAGTAGAAATCCGAGCACTAGGATAGCAATTTTGGCATGAAAAGAACTTCAAGGATGTTGAGGAGGATATAGTGCAATGGTGAAATGAAGTCTTGAATGGAGAGAAGGTTTTTTTGGCAAATTCTGGCGCATCAACAGCATCTCTGATGACAACTTGCATTGACGGCTGCACTAATGTACATGGAGTGGAAGAGAAAGTATCCCTCGAAAATGATCTATCAATCTGATATTGGTCACATTTTTGTCATTGTTTAGTTCAGTAAGCCTGGCCTTAGAGGAAAAGAAGGACTAGTTACTTCGGTAAGTCTTAGTTCTCTTAACGCATGGCAAACAACTTCGTTGATGTGCAGTTGAACCTCTACTTCTGATATAATGAATACTAATGTGGCAGGACCTATATTTCTAACTTATTTCTTCCTTTGATACATGTTATTTTTTTGTGATCATGGATAGGAAAAAACAGCATAAGTTCCACAAGACATTTGGTGAATATCAGAACTTCTTGGAGCATTCGGTGTTGTTGACTCCCCTGTATGCAACTGGACAGGCACGTGAATGCGACTTCAGGATGCTTTGAGAGAATTCAATCAGCTCCTCGACCCCGTATTGAATGAACATAAAGCCACCTTGTTTCATTCTGAGTTGTGCTTGGAAAATAGGTGTGTCTCACACTATCAAATTAACATCAATGCCATGTATTTTACACTGCTTGCTTTCATCATTGCGGTTACAACCAAAAATGGTATTGACGTTATCCTCTTACTGCTCGCGAATGCTTGTATTGATGCCTTGAGATTGAAGTTTGCATAGTTTTTTGATGCTTGCTTATTTTCTTTGATACTTGTGGGGATGAACCTTTTTGTTACTTGTGATGACTTTGTAACTGTATTTTGTGTAGCATTCATTTCCATGGATTGTTTGTATTATTCTTGCACTGATTGTTGTTTTACTTTGGCTTTCATGTACCCATCCTTGGTGTAATGATACCTTTGGCACAAATCTGAGGTATGACGATGCAAATGAATCGGGACCTGGCGTAGGGAGAAGATCTGGTGACATCATGCGGAATACTTGTGCAAGTAGTCAACGAGAATGAGGAGAATATCCAATAGTTCACAATAAAACCAATGGAAAACCTTATCCATGTAAAACATGTATTCGGAAGTCAAAAGTATTATGTATTGGATCATAAAATTTGAAGTTTTAGCAGTTTATTTCTTGTAAACCTTTTTATTATTTTCATAAAGCTCTTGCTGTCAACTATGTACCAGGGCCTTTGTATTGCAACTGGTTTTGAGTTTTGGTGACTTGTGAATGATTTCAGCTAGCCATGTGAAATCCTATCTCTATTTGGATGTCCATTCAAACATGTTCCTGGTATGGGCCAAGTAATTTTAAGCAAACAACTCCCCACTTCAACGCCTTAATCCTCTCTTAAACAAACCTTCATTGGCCCATGATTAATAAGCAATCTTGATAAATCATACAAATATATTTTGGACAATAAGTGTTAGCACATGGTACTCAAGGTCTTGATCAGCCATAGCAGTGATAAACTCTTATCTTCATATTAACCTTTGCCACTTGGGCTCCCTGCGTAAATGATCCCAAAATTCATCTTTTCAATAATATTCTTCAGGCTTTATACTAACCCAAACACCCTAAAACTTGCAAAAGGACAACACCCATTTTAACAATAATCATGTATGATCAAATTTCACATATTCAGCACTTGACCTTAGCATAAACAAGAACTTCATGATTTGAAAATCATGGTCGGAAGCCAAATGATGATTCACAGCAACATCTTCACCAATTTACCAAATATCATGAGAATTCGAAAAGGTAGGACAAATTTGGGGTATGACAGATGCCCCTATCTAATTGCCTTGAACCCAAAGGAATGAACTGTTGCATGGAGTTCAATCTTTTTAGGGTAGAAGTCGATTAGATATAAAAAGACCCCGAAATTTGTCCGACAAGAGAGAAAATGCGACACCACTAAAAAGGATATGAGAATAAGATTGGCAAATTGTACAAAATGTCTGAGATTCTTCGTACCAACAAAGCAGTATCCCAATTTGATGAATAAATTTCTTCAAGTCGTACGAAGCAGTCCCTTATGAATTAAGGATCTTCGGGGACAAGATCTTAACATGTGATTCTTTGGGTCATGCGAAGCAGTTCCTTAACAATAAAGGCTCTTCGGAAAATATCCAAATCAGTATCTTAATCAATGATATTCTCTGATCCAAACAAAGCAGTTCCTCACACTTAAGGCTCTCCATTGATACTCAGAGAAATATCTCAACAAAGGCATAATATTTTCTAAGTCATACGAAGCAGTTTCCTTTGGTCATGACTCTCTAGAACAAGTGTCTTAACAAAACATGAGATTCTTTAGTCCATCAAAGCAGTACCTTACTAATGAAGGCTCTTTGTGGACATTAGAACAATGTCTCGAATAAATGGGGTAAGATTTTCATATCATGCGAAGCAGTTCCTTAAACATAGGATCTTCAGTGATACTAGAACAGTGCCTTTACCGAACATGAGATTCTTCGGGTCTCGCGAAGCGATACCTTGTTGATTAAGGTTCTTCGGGGAATGCCAAAGTAGTATCTCGACCAAATGAGATTTCCTAGCTCATCAAAGCAGTACCTTACCAATGAAGGCTCTCTGGGGATACTTAGGGCAATATCTCGAATAAAATGATATACGATTTTTTTCAGACTATGCGAAGCAGATCCTTATATTCAAGGATCTTCAATGATACTAGAACAATATCTTTACCGAACATAAGATTCTTCGGGTCTCACGAAGCGATACCTTGTTGATTAAGGTTCTTCGGGGAATGCCAAAGCAGTATCTCGAACAATGAGATTCCCTAGCTCATCAAAGCAGTACCCTACCATAAAGGCTCTTTGGAAATATTTAGGGCAGTATCTCAAAGAAAATGGTATAAGATTTTCCAGATCATGCGAAACAGTTCCTTATATCTAAGGATCTTCAGTGATACTAGAACAGTATCTCCATCACAACACGAGCTTTTCCGAGTCTTGCGAAGCAGTACCTTTTCGATTAAGGTTCTTCGGAGGATTCCAAAGCAGTATTTCGAATAAAATGGTATAAGATTTTCCAGATCATGCGAAGCAGTTCCTTATATTCAAGGATCTTCAGTGATACTAGAACAATATCTTTATCAAACATGAGATTCTTCGGGTCTCACGAAGCGATACCTTGTTGATTAAGGTTCTTCGGGGAATGCCAAAGCAGTATCTCGAACAATGAGATTCCCTAGCTCATCAAAGCAGTACCCTACCATAAAGGCTCTTTGGAAATATTTAGGGCAGTATCTCAAAGAAAATGGTATAAGATTTTCCAGATCATGCGAAACAGTTCCTTATATCTAAGGATCTTCAGTGATACTAGAACAGTATCTCCATCACAACACGAGCTTTTCCGAGTCTTGCGAAGCAGTACCTTTTCGATTAAGGTTCTTCGGAGGATTCCAAAGCAGTACTTCGAATAAAATGGTATAAGATTTTCCAGATCATGCGAAGCAGTTCCTTATATTCAAGGATCTTCAGTGATACTAGAACAATATCTTTATCAAACATGAGATTCTTCGGGTCTCACGAAGCGATACCTTGTTGATTAAGGTTCTTCGGGGAATGCCAAAGCAGTATCTCGAACAATGAGATTCCCTAGCTCATCAAAGCAGTACCCTACCATAAAGGCTCTTTGGAAATATTTAGGGCAGTATCTCAAAGAAAATGGTATAAGATTTTCCAGATCATGCGAAACAGTTCCTTATATCTAAGGATCTTCAGTGATACTAGAACAGTATCTCCATCACAACACGAGCTTTTCCGAGTCTTGCGAAGCAGTACCTTTTCGATTAAGGTTCTTCGGAGGATTCCAAAGCAGTATTTCGAATAAAATGGTATAAGATTTTCCAGATCATGCGAAGCAGTTCCTTATATTCAAGGATCTTCAGTGATACTAGAACAATATCTTTATCACAATATGAGATTCTTCGGGTCTTGCGAAGCAGCACCTTTTCGATTAAGGTTCTTCGGAGGAGGCCAAAGCAGTATCTCGAACAATTGAAATTCTCTAGCTCACCAAAGCAGTACCCTACCAATGCAGGCTCTTTTGTGGACGCTAGAACAATATCTCGAATAAATAGTGCAAGACTTTCTAGATGTGAAGCAGTTCCCTATATTTAAGGATCTTCAGTGATACTAGAACAGTATCTTAAACACAACATGAGATTCTTCGGATCTTGCGAAGCAGTACCTTTTCGATTAAGGTTCTTCGGGGAAGGCCAAAGCAGTATCTCAAACAATGAGATTCCCTAGCTCATCAAAGCAGTACCTTACCATAAAGGCTCTTTGGAAATATTTAGGGCAGTATCTCAAAGAAAATGGTATAAGATTTTCCAGATCATGCGAAACAGTTCCTTATATTTAAGGATCTTCAGTGATACTAGAACAGTATCTTTACCAAATGATGCAAGATTTTCTAGATCATGCGAAGCAGTTCCTTATTTTTAAGGATCTCCAATGATACTAGAACAGTATCTCCATCACAATATGAGATTCTTCGGGTCTTGCGAAGCAGCACCTTTTCGATTAAGGTTCTTCGGGGAAGGCCAAAGCAGTATCTCAAACAATGAGATTCCCTAGCTCATCAAAGCAGTACCTTACCATAAAGGCTCTTTGGAAATATTTAGGGCAGTATCTCAAAGAAAATGGTATAAGATTTTCCAGATCATGCGAAACAGTTCCTTATATCTAAGGATCTTCAGTGATACTAGAACAGTATCTCCATCACAACACGAGCTTTTCCGAGTCTTGCGAAGCAGTACCTTTTCGATTAAGGTTCTTCGGAGGATTCCAAAGCAGTATTTCGAATAAAATGGTATAAGATTTTCCAGATCATGCGAAGCAGTTCCTTATATTCAAGGATCTTCAGTGATACTAGAACAATATCTTTATCACAATATGAGATTCTTCGGGTCTTGCGAAGCAGCACCTTTTCGATTAAGGTTCTTCGGAGGAGGCCAAAGCAGTATCTCGAACAATTGAAATTCTCTAGCTCACCAAAGCAGTACCCTACCAATGCAGGCTCTTTTGTGGACGCTAGAACAATATCTCGAATAAATAGTGCAAGACTTTCTAGATGTGAAGCAGTTCCCTATATTTAAGGATCTTCAGTGATACTAGAACAGTATCTTAAACACAACATGAGATTCTTCGGATCTTGCGAAGCAGTACCTTTTCGATTAAGGTTCTTCGGGGAAGGCCAAAGCAGTATCTCAAACAATGAGATTCCCTAGCTCATCAAAGCAGTACCTTACCATAAAGGCTCTTTGGAAATATTTAGGGCAGTATCTCAAAGAAAATGGTATAAGATTTTCCAGATCATGCGAAACAGTTCCTTATATTTAAGGATCTTCAGTGATACTAGAACAGTATCTTTACCAAATGATGCAAGATTTTCTAGATCATGCGAAGCAGTTCCTTATTTTTAAGGATCTCCAATGATACTAGAACAGTATCTCCATCACAATATGAGATTCTTCGGGTCTTGCGAAGCAGCACCTTTTCGATTAAGGTTCTTCGGGGAAGGCCAAAGCAGTATCTCAAACAATGAGATTCCCTAGCTCATCAAAGCAGTACCTTACCATAAAGGCTCTTTGGAAATATTTAGGGCAGTATCTCAAAGAAAATGGTATAAGATTTTCCAGATCATGCGAAACAGTTCCTTATATTTAAGGATCTTCAGTGATACTAGAACAGTATCTTTACCAAATGATGCAAGATTTTCTAGATCATGCGAAGCAGTTCCTTATTTTTAAGGATCTCCAATGATACTAGAACAGTATCTCCATCACAATATGAGATTCTTCGGGTCTTGCGAAGCAGCACCTTTTCGATTAAGGTTCTTCGGAGGAGGCCAAAGCAGTATCTCGAACAATTGAAATTCTCTAGCTCACCAAAGCAGTACCCTACCAATGAAGGCTCTTTTGTGGATGCTAGAACAATATCTCGAATAAAATGGTGCAAGACTTTCTAGATGTGAAGCAGTTCCCTATATTTAAGGATCTTCAGTGATACTAGAACAGTATCTTAAACACAACATGAGATTCTTCGGATCTTGCGAAGCAGTACCTTTTCGATTAAGGTTCTTCGGAGGGCTCCAAAGCAGTATCTCAATCAAATCTTCCAGGACGCTCTCTGCTTGGAGAGCACCGAAGATGGTGGACAAAATCATCATCAACTATAAAGCTTGAAGAATGATTTGCTGGGGAAAATAAATCCGTAATCGTATGCGGGATATCACCTCCTTTCAGAGGAAAACCATCAACTTTGAGAAAGGAAAATCCTGGATGCATGTCCTGGATCCTGTTATGCTATTCAGTTGTGCCCTCGTACATTGCATGATGCACGATGATTCTTATGAAAATGAAATTACAAATGATTCTTATGCAAATGCTTTGTTATATGCTAATGATTAATATGATTGTGTTTGATGACATTCTTGTTTTTTTGGACAAAAATGTTATGCATGCCATGCTTGTGACAATGCAAATGGTTGTATATGCTGGAGGTAAGTTTTTGATAGTTGCCAACGAAATTGGACTTTGAAAAGATGCCACTCCACGGGTGGACTTTCGTTTTTTTTGATGGTTTTGAAAGCAAGGGTGAAAAGACTCACTAGGTATCAACTCAGGGTTGAGAAATCAAAGGTATCAACACGGGGTTGAAAAGCTAAAGGTATCAACACGGGGTTGAGAAGCTAAAGGTATCAACACGGGGTTGAGAGAGGAAAGGTATCAACACAGGGTTGAGAAAACAAAGATATCAACACAGAGTTGCAAAGGTAGAGATATCAACACGGGGTTGAAAAGGCAAGGTATCAACACAGAGTTGAAAAGGTATAGATATCAACACAAAGTTGAAATGGTAAAGATATCAACACGGGGTTGAAAAGGTATCATCAACACAGGGTTGAAAAGGCAAAGATATCAACACGGGGTTGAAAAGGTAAAGATATCAACACGGGGTTGAAAAGGCATCGAGGTATCAACACGGGGTTGAAAAGGCAAAGATATCAACACGGGGTTGAAAAGGTAAAGATATCAACACGGGGTTGAAAAGGCATCGAGGTATCAACACGGGGTTGAAAAGACAAAGATATCAACACAGAGTTGAAAAGCAAAAGATATCAACACGGGGTTGAATAAGATTGGATTGTGAGAAATGCCAAGAGAACTTGGACTTTTAAGTTGTGCCAAACACGGTTGGACTTTTGACTTTCTGGTAGTTGCCACCATAGTGGACTTTTGGGAATTATGAGGGTGCCAATGAAATTGGACTTTAAGATTTTTGGTGGTTGCCAATATAATTGGACTTTTTGGGGTGGTGGAGGGTATTGACTTCTCGACACTTGGTATCCAACGATAATCTGGTCGGAGGATAGATACGACCATATTTGGTGCCCCAAGTCTGATTTATTGTTGAAGTGGTATGCTGCTGACAAAACTTCAACTTCTTTGATAAATGTCATGATGACTTTCAAATGAGCGTAGCGACATAATCAATGCATGTTGATTATGCTTTGGCTTAGCCCTAAGGCATCCTTTTATAACTGCCTTGCCCCAGTCTGCGGGGACTTTGAAGGAATCTTCTTCAAATTGAAGCCTCGAGAATGATTGTACCCTAATTTGACATGTTACACGTTGCCTCAGTATCTGGGTCTCATGGAGAGTTGCCCCTGTCTGCGTCTTTGGAAGGACTTGCCCCGAATTAGGTGATCATGAATTATTTGCCCCAGATAGGCTACTAATTGGGATAGTCTAGTTCTAATGCTTGGAGATTTGATTTTCGACCAACCATTCTTAGGTCCACATAGTCATTGAAAGTCTTGCCCCTGATATGGAGTGATCTTGATTCGAATCAACGCCAATGAATTCTCAAGCTCATCTTTGACTTTTCCTTGTTTGGAATTTCTTTAGACGCTAAGTACTGACTTGCAATTAAAATTTATTTGTACAAAAATGGTAATTTTAATGCAATATTCATGCGAGTTTTGAGAAGTCATTTATTTGAATGATGTGATCGTGTGTGACGAATGGATCAGATGTCCAAACGTAGTGCTGATTTAGCAAGTGATTTGTGAAATAAACAAGGAGAAGATCAGCAAATCTTTTAGGAGTCAGCTTACGCAACCTTGCTGAGATATGCTTTCAGAATAAACCCTGCTTCAATTAGGTCTTTTAAGGGTTGTATCATGGTCTGGTTCACGGTTATGAAACAAATGATATAGGCTCAAATATTTTTGTACCCACCCATCCTCGTGATGTTCTCCAGTCCTACGTTCAGTTAAATGACACACATATTTTCCTTCGATTTGATCATTTTAGGAACCATAAATGAGTTTTGAGTAAATATTAGTGATCAGTGAGACGAGACGAGTGAGATGATGCCTTTAGATTTCATTTTCATGCTGAATTGAGAAAGCCCTAGCGGAGCATGGCCAGAGAAGATGACCGGAGGCTAGCTTCGGTCATCTGAACAATAACCCTAGGTTTATCTCAACTTTAAGTCCCAGCCATCAGATCCTCTCAATCCAAGCGTCCATAAACTGTCAGCACATAAATGAAACGCGTGCAAGTCACATGGCACAAAGTCAAACCAAAGTCTTCAGAGTGCTTTTGACACCCCCAGCGCATACGTCCTAGGCCCAATTCAGTTGTTTTTGATGCTTTTGACACCCCCAGGCCCATACCAACTCAGTCCATTTCACTTCTTTTTATTTCTTTTTTTTTCATCTTGATTCATTTTTTGTTTTGAATTTTTAAAAATACCAAAACCTCATAAAAAATTCCCAATTAATTCATGAGAGATCCTTGAATTTTTCTTTAATTTTCTATTATTTTTGTTCATATTTTTATTTTATATTTTAGTCAAAATTAATTTCTCAATTGAATTAATGTCTATTTTCCTATTTTTTGACCAATCATCTTGTATATTTTCTTTCTCTCAAACCACAAAACATAAATGGCCCAATCTTTTTGCATTAGTCAGTAGCCTCATCAAGGTTCCTCAACATATTTTTATTTGATATTTAGGTCCTTTTAAGCCATGTCTTGAACCCTTGCCTTCACATACATGTCCCTAAACCATAATCTACTTCCATACACCATTTGAACCCTTAAAAATGGGAATTTTTATGAGATTTTTAGTGTGAAATTCACTCTCTGGATTTTTTATTGAGTTGTTGAGTTTCATAATTTTTTTAGGCCATTTGATATTTTTTACAAGTTTCTTAAGTCCTTTTCCTTTTTTGGCCCTTTTAGAAGCTCCTCCCATCTCCATTTGAGTAAGGCATTCATTCCATTAGTCTAAGGTCTTGTTTCTGGTTCTTGTGAGTCATATTAGAGGTCCTTAAGTGTAGAGTGCAATCATTTGGTCCTTTACTTTTGTTTTTTTAGGGTTTACCTGAACCTTAAGTCACCATCGTCTCCATTTTGACCTAATCTTCCTTCTCCTTCCATCTCAAACACCTCTAATGCCATTTGCACATGAATTAACTTCATCTTATCCTTGTTTTGAGTCTTATAAATTTTTTGTGGTCATCCATACTTGTCCATCTCATTTTAGAATCTTTTTGTTTCTATTTGAACTTCATTTGTCCCTTAAAGAACTTTCAAAACCCTAATTTGAGCACTTAACCTTAGGATGCTTCTTAACCCATCATTTGTGAACATTTTCCAAGTATAATTTCCATTTTATTTTGTTGTTAAGCCCCTGGTTTTTGTATGGGGAGGTCAAGTCTCTTTGATTATTTTTGAATTCTTTTCTAAGTCATTTTGTTGCATCTTTAAAACCATATTTCTACATGCATTCTCCCACCTTTCAATCTCATATTTGAATACCTTTAACTTGAATCTCTTCCTTCTTATTTGATCTATTAATTTACTTCACTTACATATAGTGTTAAGTTCTGGATTTTTCATGCACTTTAAATTTTAAGAGATTTTAGCAATAACAAACACTTAGGTTATCTTTCTAACCTCATCCTTAGGGTTTAGTAGTACTTTAGGGCATAGTTTAACTTTAATCCCATTAATCCCTTAAAATACTTTTGAATTAAATTAGCTACTGACTTTTTAAGTTTGTTACCTTATAAGATGCTTTGGGCTTAGGTATTAACCTTAGAAGTTCACTAACACCTTTCCTTAGCTAGTGTGAGTTGTTATTGAAATTTGCCATGTCATAATTGTTCATACTTCTTCATTATGCTAACATTTGTTTTGTAGGGGGGAAGATTGAGGTAATTACTTCATTCCTTATCTCTTATGCATATATTTGTTTTACCTTAGCACCTTTTTGCTTTGTTCATAGGTTCCCATTTCTCTCTTTAGATTCAACTTAACTTCCTTAGGAAGTAAGTTGAATACTAACTTGTTCTTTCTTTTCCTGAGGTTTAGAATACCTCATTAACCATAGGATCACACTTGTACATAATAATATGACTTAGGGTGTGTCTTAGTCCCGCATTAGCTGTGACCTTTGCCTTTTGAGTCCTTCTCTTCTCATCTTCAAACAAAATCCAAAAAGACTTAATAAATGCATGAAAGGATCCCTTGTGTATATCCTTATTCCATGGGGCACTTGCATTCATTCCATCTTGGAATGGTGTAAGCTTGTCTAGCATGATGCACAAGTATTATCAAGGGGTTGTTTCACAAAGAAAAAACATAAAATACAGTTCTTCACACAAGCAACAAAAACACTTAAATAAGTTCAACAAGCTAGTGAACTCAAACCCTAATCCTTGGAAACAAGTCTTGGATAAATTCTCCTGGCTTGATGTGCTTGTTCTATTATTCCATTTTGGAATGTAGTAGAAAGTACACATTCCTTGGAAAAGAGTTTGAATTCACTTCCTTGTGCCAAATTCATATAAATTCTTAAAAAGCAAACAACAAACAATAAGCGGCTTTCCTGCGGGAACTTTTTTTCTCACCTCAGTCATTCTCAACGCGAACTTGCGACGACTTGTCTCGCATGCAAGACGGTAAACGCACTCATACAAGACGATCCTGCAACACCTGAGCATAGACATATGCAGTTCCAGCCATAAAAAACACAAACAAATAGTTCCCGCCTTAGTTAGGCGAACTACGTTGACTCTGATCCTCATTATCCCGATGAGGTACGTAGGCAGCAGGGTAGGGCCCGTTCGAGCATATTCTTTATTTTCCCTACATTTTCCCCCTTCAATTATTTCTCTTTTCCAGTTCCTTTCTCATTCCCATTCCAATTAGCAGCTCATTTGTTTAGCATCAGTTATATTTTTCTCACCCTTTGAAACAAACAAACAAGCGTGGATCCCGTCGGGTACGACGTATGGTCTGGGGTGCTAATACCTTCCCAGGTCTTAACTGACTCCCGAACCCAGATCTTTGGTTTGCAGGACCTTGTCCTTTCCTTCTTCCTTAGGTTTGTGCAGCATTACCTTTCCCATTCATTCGGGAGAAAAATGCATGGCTGGTGACTCTACCTTTTCTGTGCCACTTTTGCGTTTGTACTAGGATGAAAATCCCGGGAGTGACATTAGGGAACCAGATGCTCTTGATGAGTATACCACTTGCCATTAGTTTGGTTGATCACGAAAGCTGAATCTCCGAATACATTCAAGGTTTTGATCCTGAGGTCAATGGCTTCCTCAAGACCCATGATACAAGCTTTGTATTCTGCTTCGTTGTTAGTGCAGGCAAAGGTGAGCCTTGCTGAGAAAGGAATATGGACTCCTTTGGGTGTAATAAGCACGGCCCAACTCCACGACTGTTACAATTAACTGCCCCATCGAACATTATAGTCCATGCTTCTTCTGGATCAGACCCTTTAGTGTGAATAGGCTCTTCACAATCTTTTGACTTTAAGAACATGATGTCTTCATCAGGGAAATCAAATCTCATAGGCTGATAGTCATCAATAGGTTGATCAGCTAGATAGTCAGACAATACACTGCCCTTGATGGATTTCTGAGAGGTGTACTGAATATCATATTCTGTTAGGATCATTTGCCACCTTGAAACCCTTCCGGTAAGTGCTGGCTTCTCAAATATGTACTTGACGGGGTCCATCTTTGAGATCAACAAGGTAGTATGCGTCAACATATACTGTCTTAGTCGGCGAGCAGCCCATGCTAAAGCACAACAAGTTTTCTCGAGTAGTGAATAACGTTGTTCACAGTCGGTAAATTTTTTGCTTAGGTAGTATATTGCATACTCTTTTCGACCAGACTCGTCATGCTGGCCCAACACACACCCCATTGATTCATCTAATACTGTCAGGTACATTATTAGAGGTCTTCCTTCAACCGAAGGCATGAGAATTGGAGGTTCTTGCAGATACTCCTTGAACTTATCAAAAGCTTTTTGACAATCATCGTTCCACCTGACTGTTTGTTCCTTTCTTAGCAGTTTGAACAAGGGCTCACTGGTTGCAGTGAGGTGAGATATGAACCTTGAAATGTAATTCAATCTACCTAAGAACCCTTGAACTTCTTTCTCAGTCTTAGGTGCAGGCATTTCCTGAATTGCTTTAACTTTATTGGGGTCAACCTCAATTCCTTTTCCGCTTACAATAAAACCCAGCAGCTTACCAGAATGCACCCTGAATGTGCATTTGTTGGGGTTTAACCTCAGCTGATACTTCCTCAGACTCTTGAATAGTTTCAGCAAGTTTATCAAATGGTCTTCTTCTATGAGGGACTTGGCAATCATGTCATCCACGTAGCACTCGATTTCTTTATGGATCATATCATGGAATAATGTTACCATAGCCCGTTGATATGTCGCACCGGCGTTCTTCAAACCAAACGGCATTAATTTGTAGCAGAATGTGCCCCATGGCATGATGAAGGTTGTCTTTTCCATGTCTTCAGGTGACATCTTGATCTGATTGTATCCAGAAAATCCGTCCATGAAGGAAAATACCGAGAACTGAGTTGTGTTGTCTACCAATACATCAATGTGAGGTAATGGGAAGTCATATTTTGGGCTTGCTCTGTTCAGATCCCAGTAATCAACACACATACGCACCTTGATATCCTTCTTGGGTACAGGTACAATGTTAGCAACCTAAGGCGGGTAACTAGTTACAGCAAGAAAATCGGCGTCCCACTACTTTTGCACTTCGTCCTTGATTTTCATGGCCATGTCTGGGCGAGTACGGTGCAACTTCTGTTTAATTGGCGGACAACCCTCTTTTAATGGCAGCTTGTGCATGACAATATCTGTATCCAAACCCATCATATCTTGATAGGACCAAGCGAACACATCGACATATTCTCGCAGCATACTGATAAGTTGTTCCTTTACTGGAGCTTGCAGACTGGCTCCAATCTTTACCTCTTTCACATCTTCCTAGGTACCAAGATTAATAGTCTCAACCTCCTCCTGATGAGGAGCAATCACCTTTTCCTCTTGTCTCAATAACCTGGCTAGCTCTTCAGGTAAATCGTAGTCTTCTTCAACCCCTTCCTCTGCTTGATTAATCGAATTGTCGAAGTCACACAAGGTCATAGCAGTATTGTTGTCGGTGCAATCTGGAGGGCTATCTCTGCAAGAGTTGAGATTTGGTTCGTTTTAGTGATTGATTTTATCTTATTTAGAAAAATTGAATGAAGTTATTATTGAGAAAAACATTGCCATTTATTGTTTTGTGCGAAAATAACAAGAATGAAAAGACAGTGAGCGTAAAAAAGATTATTTGCAAAAAGACGTCCATTGTTCATTAATATTCAATTTGCACAAAATACATATGGCCATATTACAAAATGATTCCCGACATCTTGGGCAAGATGCAGGACTTTAATGCATGCTTAAAACAGGAAATAATAATTACTCTGCAGCAGTAACCCTTATAATTTCCTAGGAAGACCGGTTGAGGACTTGTTGGCCCAGGACTCTTGGACGAATCCAGCATTCCAGGCTGTAGTCGCTCTCAGCCTCGTCTTCCAAAGTGTTGACAACATCTGAGGTCAGCATTCCCCCACTAATGAACTTGAGAGCTTTAGCAGCCTCCTTTGGAACTTGTCGAGATGGTCTGTAACCCAAACCAAATTTGTCTTCCTTCATCTGAACCTTTAGCAGCTTGCCCCAGCCTTGGGTATTCCCTTCTTCCACAACCTTCCGAGCCTGTTTGTAGGAAACAATTGAGATGCCCATCCTTTCCTCTTGGGATGCAACAAACACCTCAATTGTAGCTTCGTTGATATTCAAAGTTTCAAAACCTTGACTCATGGTTTCATGGATCTCCCCATCCATCTCTATGTACTTGTATGTAGCCAGGTGACTGACAAAGATGTCTTCTTCTCCACATATGATGATAATTTGGCCTTCCCACTCATATTTTAACTTCTGGTGAAGGGTAAACGTTACCGCGCCGGCGGCATGAATCCAAGGTAGACCCAACAAACAGCTATAGGCAGGTTGTATGTCCATCACATAGAAGGTAGTTTTGAAAACTTGTGGGCCAATTACCATAGGCAGCTCAATCTCTCCGAGAACCGATCTCTTAGAACCGTCAAAAGCTTTGACAATTAGGTTGCTCGGACGGAGTGCAAGACTATCATGCTCTAGCTTGACTAAAGCTTTCTTTGGCAACACATTGAGTGATGATCCGGTATCAACAAGGACATGAGAAAGTACAACACCTTTACATTCCAAAGTGATATGCAAAGCCTTGTTTTGATTACGCCCCTCCGCAGTCAAGTCTGCATTAGTGAAACCTAGTCCATGACTAGTATTGACATTTGCGACCACCATTTCTAACTAGTTGACCGTGATCTCTTCAGGCACATAAGCTGCGTGCAAGACTTTGAGTAGTGCATTCCGGTGAGCCTCGGAACACATGAGAAGAGATAGTATGGAGATCTTGGAGGGTGTTTGATGGAGCTGATCCACAATTTTGTAGTCATTTCTCTTGATTATCATCATGAACTTGTCCAAATCCTGATCAAAGGACGTCTTCTGAGTTTCTTTTATAGCTAGTTCTTCTAGAACCACTTTTTTGCCTTTTGCCTTGGCAGCGGCTTCTGCTTCAGCATTAATTCTTGGAAACTGTGAAGCGAAGAGACGTCCGCTCTGAGTGAAGCCTCTGCCTCCCACGACATTGTCAACTTGTGGTACAGGTATTGAGGAGTCAAGAGTGATCTTACTTCCGCAACAGTAGAGATCTGAGCCATAGTGCCAAGGCACGACATTGTTGTTATTATAGGGAATTGGCCCAGGCACTGTGATGGTCACCGGACTAATTGCAGCTGAAGAAGGAGTTGTGATAGTCTGTGGATCATAGTAGATGGTGACAGGAGGTCTGATTGAAGATGGTGCAGGTGTGGGAAGTTGTTGATGAGGGTATTGCTGAAAGTTGTTGTTAAGAGATTCCGGAACATGGATGGTTGCTGGATCATAGTAGATGGTAACTGTTGAGATGTCGTTACCGGTGTTTGTTGTTGTTGTAGCCGATTCCGTTAAAATGACTTTTGCTGGCGTTGTAGAAGATTCTGTTGGGATAATGTTTGTTGGTGTTGTAGGAGAGATTTTTGTTGCAGTTGTAGAAGATGGAACGGTTGATGTGATTTGCAGGATGCCTTCTCTGATAAGACTACTAATACCATTCTTCATATTTGCAAAACCATTGGTAGAAACTTTGCAAGCTTCACAACGGTCCTCACAACCCGGAAACACTTAGAACTTCAATAGTTGAGCTTTTACTTCAGCCAGTGGCATTTGAATACTTGCAATGTCATCAATCAGAATTGCTGGTTGGTCCTCCTCAATGGAATTGATCTTTGGCTCACCATGATTTGGTATTGGATTCCTTGTGACATTTGGTTGAGGTGCAAAATTCAAAGCCTTGGAGTTGATCAAATCTTGGAATTTCATGTGCAGGGCCCCACACTTCTCTGTTGAATAACCAGGTGCATTGGAGTGAAAAGCACCTCTGGCATTGACATCATAATTCCTTGGAAGATTCAGAGGATCTGGTGGAGCCAAAGTTCTCAGTTCAATCAGGTTAAGCTTCAATAGTTGCGGGAGTAAAACTGCATAGGGCATTGGGATGGGATCAATCACCCTATTAATCTGAGAAGGCCTTTGTTGGAAAGGACGTTGCTGTTAGTTGTTGTTGTTATAAGATCTTTGTTATTGTTGAGGATACTGTTGTTGCTGAGGTGCTGGAGTAGGAATGGTGATAGGAGCCACTGATCTTTGCAAGTATTGGGGTATACCCCTATTAACATGTACTGCATTAGTCTCCCCTGTCCTTCGAGGTCCTAAGAAGGGTTTCTTTGCATTGTTGGAGCTAGCACCATTATCAAAAATCTTGCCCATCTTCAATAAACTTTCAATTCTCTCGCCTACTATAACCACATCAGTAAAACTGGTAGAAGAGAAGGCAACAAGTATATCAATGTAGGTCCCTTGCAAGGTATTCATAAACATATCAGCAATCTCCCTTTCAGACATAGGTGGCCGGATAGCAGCATCGAGTTGTCTCCACCTTTGATCGTACTCACAGAAACTTTCCCTTGAAGATTGAGACATTCCCATTAGGAGAGTCCTGTTAGGTGCCATGTCCAGGTTGTACTGATATTGGCGTATAAAGGCCTCAGCTAAATCTTTCCAGTTCTTGACAGTAGCCCTTGACAAATGTGAATACCACTCTCTGGATGCCCCAGTTAAACTGTCTTCGAAGTAAAACATCCACAGTTTCTCGTCCATGGTATATACTTTCAATCTTCCCAGAAAAGATTGCAAATGGGTACGACGACAGGAGGTACCGTTATACTTTTCAAAGAATGAAGGTTTGAACTTGTGAGGAATTCTTACCCCCTCAACTAGGCCCATATCGATCACATCAAATCCCAAGGAGTTATGAGATTCCAAGGATCTTAGCTTCTCTGAGATCTCGTCCAGCCGACGGTCATAAGCTTCATCCACCCCAGCACCTAACACTGTAAACTGCTCATCTTGAGGATCTTCCTGCAGAATACGATCTCAAGTGTTCCTTTGGCCATTCCCAAGGATATTAACTTCAGGAATGTTGTCAGGTCCAAACACTATCGGAGTCGTTCGCGGCTGATCGCGCGCATTGTTACTTGTACCCCCTGTACCAGCGTGGTTATCTTCTGGAGTTTGCCGCTTGACCAACTCCCTCAATCTTTCTTGGGTCTGTGCCAGTCCAGTCATCACAACCATGAATTGATTCATTTGAGTCCTTACTTCTGTCCTCACATCAGTCATCTGAGTCCTCACATCTGTCAGTTCCTGCTATAGCTGATCCATTTGTAGACTCGGAAGGTTGTGTCGAGTTGGATATTTATGGATGCGATTGACGGGAAAGACCCTCCTGCGAGCAATATTTCCTGAAACAATCAACAAAGTGAGAACAAAACAACAAAATCACCTGCAAAAACAAAAGGTATGTCAGAATGCAATGTAATATTCCTATTTGTATTTCGAGGGTATCCTGTTTGTTTTTTTGATTTTGACCTTCCAGACCCCTTGAAGTTGTTGAAGCAAACGAAGTCCATAAGAAGATCCAATACATAACCATAAAAACAAGTGGCAATGCCAAAATACAAATAGTTCATGAATACAACCAAACAAACTCCCATGGTGGATCAAAATACAATCAAATTCAAGAATACAACAAACAAAATCACCATGGTGAGCTAAAGTACAATCAAATAGATACAAGTAAAGAAAATCAGACATCCAGTCCAAAAGCATCCTCCCTGACTTCCTTCAGGAGAGCATCAATCACTGGTCCAATTGGGTGCTCTGTAATGGTCCTAATGAGAAGGTTTTTGGTTTCAATGGCATTTCTCATTTTCTGATACTTGTCTTGTTCTTTGGATCTCTTTAACCCCGCCCGGAGTTTCAACTCTGAGATCTCCTTCTGAGCTGCTAGCAGTGCTTCTTGGCTTCTTTTCTCATTAGACTCTAACTTCTCTATCTTGGCTTGCATCTTCTGGTCTTCTTTCAGATGAGCCTCAGTTATCCTGACCCATCTATCCTGACTCTCCTCCAGATAATGCTCAGCTCCTGCCCTTTGAATCTTTACTTCCTTACATGCATTCTTCAACACAAGTTCCCCTGCTCGGGCTTTCCTGATGAAGTCTTCAGTCTTCTTAATTTTGGTTACATGATTGCTGCGTAGCTTTTCTAACCTCTCAATGTCTAGACGACAATCATTCCTTTCCCAAAGGGTCTTCATCAAAGCTTCAGCCAACTAGGTGTTTGTTTCCTTCAAATTTTCAAACTCTTCCAGGCTTACTATAGCTATGGGCTCAACTACTGATGGCCCTGGTACATCTTCCAGGGTGAATGGGATACGGGTAATTTGTCCTCTGATGCGTGACCATTCAGTGTACTGAGCAAAAGCTATGTTATTATATTTTCCAAGGATGGTGGTTCCTTTAGTCTGTATATTGTCCCAAGCCCAGGCTGTTTGTCGGACAATGGCATGATTGTTCAGAATAGCACAATAAAGAGACTATGCTAATTCCTCCTCCCTAGGTGGATGTATCAAGGCATACCCCAACTGTCTCTTGAAAAGTAAAGGATTGTAATTGATGCAACCCTTTACTCAAATAAGTGGCACATTTGGGTATTGCCCACAGCTTGTTATTATGTCCCAGCCCTTGGTATTCTGAGTACACCATCTGATATCTTCTGAAGTAAGGGCAATCATCCTCTTATCCCAATTCCTTGTCTAATGTGGGTTCAAGAAAGCTTTCGTCTTTGGCATATGCTTCATCAACCAACTGTAGAAGAGAGGTGTACAACACCTTACCAGTCTTCCTCTCCGTTTCTCATTCCTCTAATGAACTGAGTAGTAGAAGTTTCCCAATAAGGTAGGAACCAAGTTCTTTAGCATGAAGATGTGAATGACATTCTTGCTTACAAACTTAGGCTCGTCTACAAACAAAATGATACCATAAATGCTGAGGGCTAGGAGAACACAAACAGTTTCCCAATTCCCTACTGCAACATGCTTTGTAGCCTGAGTGATCAAGAAATCCAGATGAAGGCCTGGGATTCCAGCCTTGGAAGTCATGTGCTCGTCAATGATAGTTGCTTCCAGATGTAATGCCTTGGCTATGTCTTCATTCTTGTGACGGGTCATTTCAGGGTTGAAAGGAATTCCTCTTCTGATAGGGACACCCAATATCATAGACTATTCTTCCAGCAAAGGTCCTATCTGAAAATTTGGGAAAGTGAAGCAACCTAGAGAAGGGTCATAAAACTGAAGACAGGTGTGAATCATGCTCCTCTACAATGTGTCCAGGTCCACGATCATGTCCATGATTCCACCATAATGCTCTCTGAATAAGGAAACATGATCAGAGGTGATAAGGGCCTATATCTGCCTGATGTCTGCTAGAGGATACTCAAAGAAATGGTAGGTGATGTTGCTTTTCCTGGTTGAATCCATGTTGTGTGCTGAAGGAGATAACTGAAGAGGATAACTGAAGAAGAGAGCCGATGGAGTGTTGAAGCAGGTAAGCTGAGCAGAAGAACGGTCAAAACCAAACCAAGAGAAGATGGATACCCTGTAAAACAAATAGACAAATGTTAAATGATGCAATATGATGTATACTTATGATATGCAAGGGTTTGTGATCATGTGCTGGATTATCAGTTGCCTTTGGCAGGATCAATGAGTGTTCAGAGTTTCAGATGGAAGTCTGAGAACCAGTAACCAGGTGGGGGACTCAAATAAAGAGTCAATAATCTAGGGTTTCAAGGAACTAGTCCAAAACAGTATAACCTTAAGATCAAATTCCAGTAGCAAGGTATGTTGAGGCTAAGGGTTCCTGCAAACCTATAAACAACCCCACCCCCTCACAGGTATTGTTATAGAACAAGGATCCTCAGATACAGATCTATTATGAGAAGTGTAAGCACTTCTAACCCATAGGTACAATGTTTACCCTAATCATAAAGGATCATCCTTTAATTCACCTCAGACGCTGAAGGTCATCTAAAAAGGTCATCCAGACTTAGCAGGCTTCACAGATAGCCCTAGCACTACAGGAAATCTGTAGCACATAGTTCTCAAAAGGAAACCCATGTTTGAACCGTGTTTTCATATTCCCGCACCAGACCGAAATGGAATGGGAAAGAATACAAAACCACTCTAATCCTATGTGTCAATCAGGCCTTTGTGTTGGACCTTTCTCACTAGAATACTCCTCCCACCAAAGCAAACCAGAAATCTAGCACAATGATATGATAATAATAAATGAAATGCAGAAAGTAGTAAATGAAAGTGATAAAGTAAATGCAATAAATAAAGTTGTACATGAAGCAATAAATAAAGCAAAAACATAAACACAAATATCACATAACACCCTCAATAAACACAAACAAACAAGCTCTAGGAGAAACCCACAAGAGAACAAGAAGCCCTGGTTGCAAAGGATCCCCAGCAGAGTCGCCAAACAGTCGCTCCCCAGATTTGCATCCCGGTGCAAACGTGAACTGTCAACGATGTTGGAGGTTGAGGTTGAATAGAGTCGCGCAGCTAGGCATTTTTATCCCGAAGGAAAGGTAATGCTGCATAAACCTGGAAAGATATGGATAAGACGGTTGCGAACCAAAGAGACTGAGTAAGGGGGTAGGTTACGACCTAGGAAGGTATTAACACCCAGACCGTCCGTCATACTCGATGGGATCCACGCTTACTTGATTGTGCTTAAAAGGGGATAGTGTATGTGCTAAATTATGCATAAAGGCTAGGGAGGAAAGGATGTACAGAATGTCAGTGAAAAAGAGAAAGTGAGTGCTCAATACTGAGGCTAAGGAAAGAGAGAGGGGGGAGACAAAGAGACTTTTGTTCGATAACCGTTAAGTTATGCCTACGTTTCCTCTCGTGCAATGAGGAAGTCAGAACACCGTAGTTCGACTCAAAGATACTTGGATAATTTTGTTGTGAACTGCTTGCTTGTCTATGCTCAAGTGTATGACTCGTCTGGCTCGAGTGCTAACTGTCTTGCATTAGACGGGAGTTGCAAGTTCTCGTTTTCAGAATGAGTGTGATGAGAAATGAATCCTGGAGGAAACATTTATTGTTTGTTTTTATGTTTTCAGTTTTTTATTGTTTTTGGTGTTTTGCATAGGATAATGAGCTTAAGCCTTAATCAAGGGTCGTAAACTCATTATATCACCCCTGATTAGTGATAATGAGTATACTTAAGTATGAGATGAAAATCTCAACTTAATTACCCTAATGATGCAGGATTGAGATCATTAACCTACTTGTGATTATTAAGTGTTTTTGGATTTTGTTTTGTGTTAAGTAATGAGTTTAATCTTTAATCAGGGATTAGTGAACTCATTATACTATCCTAAGAGAAGGATGATAGATGAGGACACTTAAGATGAGAAAGACTCCTCAACTTAATCCATGGTTAGGGATTAAAATCATTATATAACAAACCTTTATCAAAGTGGATTTTGATTAGAGGTTAGATTAAGAAGTGAATTTTATGTTTGTAAGACTAAACCTGAGGAGGACTTTCCCATTAAACACTAGGGTTAGTCCCTCTGACCCAGAGGCAGAGATGTAAACCTAATATAAGGCCCAAGTTACAAGCTTAAGTCTTAATGATTATTAGGTGTTTTGATTAGAAGGTTAAAACAACTTAAAGGTTTAACACTAAGTATTAAAGTTATACACTCCATCCTAAGATAAGGATACAACATAACCCTAATTCAGAGTCTTAAAACTTTAACTGTTTAACCTTGATTATGAGATGAGAAGAAACGACTCAAGGAGACTCAAAGGTAAAAAACTAGGGGAGACTATATAAAACCCTAAAGTTATCATGCTTGGATATTCATATGGTATGTGAGGCTTAAGAAAAGATCTTCAGATGGCCACCAAGGAAGAAGAAGCAGATGAAAAGAGAAGAGAAAGGAGAATAGGTTATTTACTTCCTGAAGAAGTTAAGTAACCTAAGAGAAAGAAAAGGAGCAAGAGAGAGCATAAGTGAGTCAAACTCACTACAAAGACAAATAAAGATGCAAATGAAGAGATAAGGAGAGGTGGGATGTGGAGGCAAATCCACATCCTAAACAACTTACCTAAAGCCCCTGAAATGGTTAGTATGAATGCATAAGACATGAGACAAAAGGAAATAAGACAAATGAAGATGCAATGATAAAGACCAGAAGTGCAAACATAATGCAAATGTGTTATGAAATGATGCAAAGACATGTACAATTTTCATGCATGATCATACAAGAGATGAGATGCAAAGGAAAGCATGTTAGAAACTTGAAATCACATGAATACACATAAGAAGTAATGAATGCAAAACATACCAAATGGATGCAACAATGATCAACAAATGTTCACACATGTACTAAGGTATCTAAGATGACATACAAATTCATGAGATGTCATGACAAGTTCACATGATGAAGGTATGCAAAGATGAATGCAAATGAACATGGCAAATTAGGGTTTTAAGAAAGTGTGAGATGCATATGATCAAAATAGAAGGATAACACATGATAAAAAATTGAAATTACAACAAAATGAACCCTAAACACACATAAGATCACTCCCCAAAGATGGAAGTCAGAAGCTATACCAAAGTCAAGTTATGGTTTTTCTAAGTTAGGCTAGGGTTTTGGATACTTCTTTATGAAAAATGCCAAACAAATAGAAAATGCAATGAAAAAATATAAGTTAAATACCCTATATACTAAATGCAAAGTATGAAAGGATGCAAAAAGAACCATGTACAAACTCATCTTGGTTGATCATAAATGAATTTTTGAAGTTAGGGTTAGAAAAATAAGAAATTTGGAAACCCAAATTCATGGTTAATTGTCAAAACATGATCAAACCCTAAATAAATTTGTAAGATGAGTTTGTAAATTGTTCTAAATATGTAAGAATGCTTTATGATTTTTTTGGTGATTTTTAAATACCTAAAAGTATTTTTAATTAATTAAAATGAATTAATGAATTAAATAATACAATTAAATGATTTAAAAATAGATTTTTAATGTAAAAATTAAAAATAAAAATGTTTATGGTTTCTTAAAATTAATTTGAGTGAAGGTGTAAAAAATCAGAATTTTTGAAAATGTTTTACTATTTTTAATAAATGAAAGAAAATAAAATGAAATAAAAGAAAATAAAAAATGCAAAGTAAACAGATCAGATGACTAAGATTGCAAGGAGACTGGATCAAGGGTCCAGGGTGTGAGTCAGCAAGACCAAAGGTATGGGGATCTAATGTATCAGATTCAAATTTGTGATTCGCGCGTGATCCAATGGCTATGGTTTGTCCTGAGTTAATTAATTAGGATTAAATTAATTAATTATAATTAGGGTTAAGTGATTTATCTGGACCGCTCGTACACTAATTAAAAACAGATCCTAAGGCTTGTATTCAATCTGGAAATGCTAACTCTAATTAGCCCTAATGACTTTCAGGTGACCGGAGATAAGCTCCGGTCATCTTCTCCGGCCAGCCCCAACCTTAACTTCCTCTATAGGCCACTAAACACCATCAAATCTGCCCAGAAAAATTCCACAAACATCATAGAACACAAATCAATCATCAAACAATGTTTATAACACATGAATTTAGAGAATCGAATCAAAAACATTTTCACGGGTAAACTTTCAGAACAACAATACATGCTCATTTCTCAATCATTTTCAATTCTAAACACATTATGATGATCAGGATAACATTTAGAATCAATTTATAACAAGAAAAAGAGGTTCTGGAAAATTTGTTCTTGATGAATAATTGAACTGAAGTTCTTCAAATTGGAGCTTTCAGGGCCTCCCTCTTATGCAAATGCCCTCCTTTGGACCTTCTGAAGCTAGTGGAGTGCTTAGAATGCATTGAAAGTGGCTGGTTTTTGAGGTCCAGTTTTGATGTAGCATAAATGGAGGTTTTGATATGTGCTGTTTCAGGCCATTTTGATGGTTGATTCTTGTTCTATGGATGATATGTGATTGATTGGTGAAATAATTTTGGAAGTTAGATGGCTGGTTTGAGAGAATCGAAGAGAGGAAGTTTTTGAGGGATTTTGTGCAATCTAATGCTTGGCCTCTTTTGAGCTCTTGTGTGTTATGTTTTATGATCTTTAGGCAATGCATAAACAATTGAGATAGGTCAAAGGAGTGGATATGCACTGTGGGATTGGTATGGCTCAAATGGCAAAAAAAGTCAAAGTTTGTGTACTTGAAGCATGGGCCATGGCAGAAGGGATTTGAGAGCTTGAGTTGCTTCAGCTAGTTTCAAGGAGAGCCTTTGGATCAAATGTTATGAGCTGTGCAGCTTGGATCATGAGTTTTCAAAGGTTTTGCATTTTCACAAATTTGACATTTCTTGAGAAGCAAGTCATGAAAACCCTAGGTTCTTGGCCCAATTCTAATCTTGAGAAGTTGTTTGATCATGGCATGATGTATTTGAGTGGATTAGAGATCACATAAAGGCCTGAAATACCATTTTGCACATTTCCCTCTTTGACATGAACTTGAAAATTATGTGATTTTTGCCAACTTTGATCCATTATAACTTGAGTTCAAGGATGAATCAAGAGGAGTTCTTATAATTTTTGAAAATGGGAAGATCCAATCTACAACTTTCATGTTTGAAGAAAATTCATTTGAAACCTTTTTGATCAAGAAAGAGGAGGTTGAAGATCTTTCCCAAAATGGAAAGTTTTCATTACAAGTCATGTCCAAAAATGGCAAGTTTGCAAATGGCTTGAAATTATTCAATCTTGTGAACTTCCATGCATTCCTAAGATCAAATAAAGATCATAGGTTCTCAAATTGATGATGATGACCCTTTGGTACCCTTGTTGGTGGCCTCAGATGCCCTGATTCTGACTTTTCTTGCACAACAAGTTACCATTTGATCAGATGACTTCCACAAGGAATTTTTGCTTCAAATTTGATACACATGCTCAGTATAACATATATAGATCAATATAATCAATAATGGCCAAAACTTTTGAGTGCAAGGGCCTCAAACCCAAAACCCTAATTTTTGGTCATCTGTGTAGGAGCCCTGAGCCTTCCTGGGTGGCTCTGCAATCTCTTGTGATATTTTGACTTTCAAGAATCCTTGGAGGCATAATATGATCATATAACACTCATGGACCCTCTTGGAAAGCTTCATGGCCTCTGAGATAGCTCAAACCACTTCTAAGATTCACCTGATCACAAACCCTAACTACGCAGCTATGCAGTGAAATAACTATGCAGTGTGAGATGGTGTGCTTATGCAATGCAAAATGAAGGATCACAAGCCAAGATGTGAGAAAAAGAGAGGGCAAATTTTGGGTGTTTACATTATGTGTTTAGTTCTAACCATTTCAGGGGCTCATGGTAAGTGAAGTGTGGATGTTATCCACATTTCAACTCTTCATCTTTTCCCTTACTTTGCTTTCTATCTTGTAATTATTGATGTGCCTTATGCCATCTTGTGATTCATTTCTTCATCTTCCCACTTTAGGAACAACTTGTCTCCTTTAGAGTAGTAAGTTGTTCTCTATCTTTCCTCTCATTCTCCTGTCTTCTTCTTCTCTTTTCTTCTTCTTTCTTAGGATAGTTTAAACCTCACTAACCTTAGGACAACCTTTGCATGATAACTTTAGGATTGGACTTCCCCTTTATTTTTTACCTTTGAGATCCTTTTGGTGCTCTCTCTCTCTCTCTCATCTTCATACAAAATCTAAAAAACATTAATAATAGTTGAGGTGACCTCTCCCTTTTGTCATTTTCTCAAAGAAAATTTAAAAAATACTTCTTCACTTTAGTGCACAAAAATACTTAATAATACAAACAAGTTAGTGAATTTAAGTCCTAATCTTAGGAAACAAGTTTGAGGATCTTCCTCATTCTTGATGGATTTGTTACTCGTTCTACTTTGGGATGTGGCAATAAGGACATGTCCTTAGAGAGGGATTTGCCTTCACTTCCTTGTGCCACACTCATAAAAAACTCTAAAAAACACAAACAAATAATAAGCGTCTCTCCTTCAGGAATTCTCTTTTCACCTCATTCACGCTTTACGTACGAACTTGCTCCTACTTGTCACTTTGCAAGACGGTAACACACTCGTCATCCGAGCCTGCAACACCTGAGCATTGACATAGACAGTTCAAGCCTTAATTCACAAGCAATATTTTCCACTCCTAGTTAGGGGAACTACGACAACTCTGATCCTCATGTCCGGTAAGGTACGTAGGTAGCGGGGTAGGGCCCGTTCGAGCACACTCTTTTATTTTCCCTACATTTTCCCCCTTTCCTTTTTTTCTTTTCCAGTTATAGTCCTTTCTTTTTGCAGCATCCTTCATTCTTTCACCCTTTGAAACAATTTCTTTGCAAGCAGAGATCCCGTCGTGTACGGCAGACGATCTGGGGTGCTAATACCTTCCCAGGTCGTAACCGACTCCCGAACCCAGTCTCTTTGGTTCGCATGACCTTTTGTCCTTCCTTTTCTTTTCTTCTGGTTTGTGCAGCATTACCATTCCCATTCCTTCGGGATAAAAATGCCTAACTGGCGACTCTACCTTCTTCCGCGCCACTTTCGCGTTTGTACCAGGATAAAAATCCAGGGAGCGACAACAAAGTTTTTCGACTTAAAGCATCAATTACAACATTAGCTTTACCCGGATGGTAATTCAAACCAAAATGATAATCCTTCAAAAATTCTAACC
Source organism: Lathyrus aphaca (assembly GCA_963966055.1). Taxonomy (NCBI): domain Eukaryota; kingdom Viridiplantae; phylum Streptophyta; class Magnoliopsida; order Fabales; family Fabaceae; genus Lathyrus; species Lathyrus aphaca. The sequence continues at coordinate 280,373,410 of OZ014523.1, forward strand.
ACATGTGTTGCCTCATATTCAGTTCTTTTTGATCAAACAGATACTTCAGAGTCTTATGTTCACTAAACACTTCAAATCTTGAACCACACAGATAGTTCCTCCAAATCTTCAACACAAAAACCACCACAACAAGTTCTAAATCGTGTGTAGGATAATTATTTTCATGCACTCGCAACTGTCTTGATGCATACACAATAACCTTATTATTCTGCATAAGTACACCTCCTAAACCCATCAGTGAAGCATCACAATACACCACAAACAGTTCATCTAGATTAGATAATGTCAAAACCGGAGCCGACGTCAACCTCTTCTTCAACTCTTTAAAACTCTCTTCACAACGAATATCCCAAACAAAAGCTTTACTCTTGCAAGTCAACCAAGTCAACGGATGTTCCAACTTAGAAAACCCCTCAATAAATCTTCTGTAATAACTAGCCAACCCCAAAAAGCTCCTAATCGCAGTAGCCGACCTTGGAGTTTCCCATTGTAACACAACTTCGACTTTAGAAGGATTCACAGAAATACCACTACCTGAAATCACATGACCAAGAAAACTGACTTCCTTTAACCAGAATTCACACTTAGACAACTTTGCATATAACTTCTTTTCCTTCAAAACCTCCAACACAATCTTCAAATGTTCCTTATGTTCCTCTTCTAACTTAGAATAAATCAGAATATCATTGATAAATACAACCACGAAATGATCCAAATATGTATGAAAAATACGATTCATGTATTCCATGAATACTCCCGGCGCATTAGTCACACCGAAAGACATCACTGAATACTCGTAATGTCCATACCTTGTTCTGAATGCAGTCTTCTGAAGATCCTCATCTTTCACTTTAATCTGATGATAACCCGATCTTAAGTTTATCTTGCTGAATACACCAACACCCACCAACTGATCCATCAAATGAACAATCCTCGGAAGCGAATACTTATTCTTGATTAACTTTATTTAGTTGTCTATAATCTACACAAAGTATCATACTTCAATCTTTCTTCTTTACTAACAACACTGGATCTCCCCACGGCGATGCACTTAGCCTCACAAACTTTTTCTCAAGTAACTCTTCTAACTGCTTCTTTAACTCTGATAATTTTGTTGCAGACATCCTATATGGCGCCATCGAAACAGGTCTATTACCAGGTATAAGATCAATTGTAAACTCAACCTCCCTTTCTGGCGGCACATCAAGAATTTCATCAGGAAAAACATCAGGAAAATCACTTACTACTTGCAGTTCTTCAATCTTAGCTTTGTCTTCAATAGAAAATCTTTCCATCAATGAAAACATATGAGCTTCTTCTTTCATCAATTTACGCAACTCTCTGAAAGACAACAACCCAACTCCTTCCTCTGCTGGAGTAGAAAACCTCACTGACTTACGGTAACAATTTATATGAACATAGTTATACTCTAACCAGTTCATACCTAGGATTACATCTATCCTAGTCAATGAAATACAAACCAAATCAACCCAGAAATATTTATCGAAGATCGACAAAGGACATTTCAAACACACGAGAGAAGTAGTCGCTGATCCCAAAGCAGGAATCTCGACGATTAACTCTCCATTTATAACAGACAACTTAAGACCCAATATCTTAACACAATCAACAGAAACAAAACAATGCATCACACCAGTATCAATAATAGTAACTAAAGGAATACTATTAATGAAACATGTACCTCTAATAAGTATATCCTTGCTAGCGGTTTGAGTTCCTGCCAACGGGAACACTTTTTCCGTCTGAGCTTTCTTCGGTTTTTGAAACATTCTACCAATGTGTCCCTCTTCGCCGCAATTAAAACAAATCACATCTTTATGCTTACAGTCATTCACTGTATGCTCAATATTGCCACATAGGAAACACCTCTTAACTTCAGCAGTGCAGACATTGCTCTTGTGACCAGCTTGACCACACTTGAAACAAACAATACCAACAGGAGCATCTCCCCCACTAGTCCTCTGACCCGAAGCAATCTTCTGCTTACCCTTTCCAAACGAAGTATCATAAGGCTTTCCACGATTCTATTGGTGCTTACCTCTTCTGTCATTCACAATCTTATAGTGATCATTACTATCTTCTTCGAAGATTCTGCAACTATCAACCAGATCAGAGAACACTCGAATCTTCTGGTATCCGACAACATTCTTAACCTCAGAGCGCAATCCATTCTCAAACTTGATGCATTTATAGAATTCGGCTCCAGCCCCATCATAATGCGAATAAAACTTAGACAATTCGGTGAAATTTGTAGCATAGTCAGTCACTGACATGTTTCCCTACTTCAACTCAAGGAATTCCACTTCCTTCTTACCGCGAACATCTTCAGAATGGTACTTCCTCAAAAACTCTCTGCGGAAAACAACCCAAGTGATCTTTCCACCTGCAGTTTCTAATCTTGCACAAGTCTCTAACCACCATTCATCAGCTTCCAACACCAACATATGCGTAACATAGTGAACCATTTATGCTACCGTACAATCCATCACTCGGAAGATCCTTTCAATTTCCTTCATCCATTCCAATTCTGCATCATGGTCATACTTACCCTTGAAAGTATGTGAATTCTCCCTCTGAAAAGTCGCCCAACTACGAGATCCCTCATTCTCGCCAATATTCGGTAGGTTCTACACAACTTGAGCCATTTCTTGCATTAAAACAGCCATAATAACATCATTTCTTCCATCCATCTCAACTTAACACCACAACAAGAACAAAGATCAGCACAAAAATAATCATACTCGTTTATTAAACCTCTACAACTCGATAACATGACCGGACAGATCAACCAGGCTCTGATACCACTAATGTAACACCCCATTTCTACCCGCACATAATTATAAATAAGTCATAGTTCAACCAAATAGGGTATCACATTTTTCTTCATAACACATCAATCATCAATGCATTATTCAACTTAAAATTCTTCATTTACTACGCAGCAAAATCATTTAAAATAGAACAACTCATCATAGTCTCAACTTCATAATAGTTCCTCGTAAATCCAAAACAATTATCTTTTAAAAGAAACATCTGAATTTCAATCTTAGATAAAACAAAAGCCAAATAAAATAATCATTCGCTAATCCCCCCGAAGTGCTACGTATCAGAGCGACCAACGACTCACACCATCTAATGAAACTCCTCGCTACTAAGGGTTACCTGCACGTTACCAACCAAAGGTAACATTCAAACAAAAGGGGTGAGATATCGACAATTATAAACATGATATAATAATCAATACATATAAGATAAAGTCATTCAATCACACACTCACATCATATTCATCATAAACATCGCAACATCGCATAGTTCGTAACATTTCAACATTCATCCAATAATGCAAATCAATGAGACTCGAAAATGTATGCATGTGGTACCATTCGGAGCGAACTCCTATCTTAAAATTCATGCCAATTAGGTGGGCATTTGCAAGACATAAATCTTCATATTAATCATCGTGTTTGCCCTTCTAGGCCATCTTAATAATGCACATGTATGCGATATGAAAACATCATACAACAAAATCAACATCGTAAACATCGTTCAATCATATCATCTTAAGTCATCTTACATCATCGTAGCATCACAACATCGTTGGTCATAAGACCTACATCAGATACATCATCGCAACCATGAAAAATCATCTATATCATCTTAAGTCATCAATTATAAAATCATCATACAAATTCGTCTAACATCAATCGTTAAAATCGTCATGTTATTAACCTCTAATTACATCTATCATCAATTATTAGTCTGCAATCATCTTACGGATCATCATAAAAAGAAATGGACGCGAATCGGTAAGCGAAACACTACAAAATCACAAAGATCACAACATTCTTCCCAAATGCGTAGTGTACGCGTATGGACTAGCATTACGCGTAAGACCCCCTGCCCATACGCGTAAGCTACTCAAAGTGGCCAAAAGGGCCTGATCCCTCGCCCTAATTACGCGTAATGGCTACGTATGCAGCTTATGCTACGTGTATAGCCTGTTTGTTACTCGTAACTTCAGATTTGTTACGCAAATCAGCAGAGGCCATCTAAGTCCTTCTCTGCTACGATTTCATTCATTATATCCCCTAATTCAGTCTTATTTGGGTTTCTACCATATTTTAGACTCATAATTCTTCATCTTATTCTTCTTTTATCATTACTATACCAATTTATAATCTAATATCATCATCTAATTCGTTTTCATCACAAATTCATTCACATCTCAGAACGTCATCACAACAAACATTCATAACAACAAACATCACCTGATTCATATCAGTAATACAAGCATAGGTTCATCATAATCGCACGAAATCACATAGAAAAACATCATACAAACAACAACAAGAAATCAAACAACTCTCTCCTATACATACAAATTATTTTTCCCCAGTTATAAGATACGAATCCCACCCTTACCTTTGGATCGAAGGCAACTCGAATCTATGGATAAAATTCCTACGAAAATCCTCTTGAAAACCCTTAGCCCTAGCTCTTGATCTCCTAAGACTTGTTCTCCTCTCTAAAATTATGATTATGACTAATTCTTCCTAAACCCCCACTAACCTTGTTTTAATTAAAATATCATAAAATAATACTAATATTATTTTTTCTAAAAATTATTCTATTGATTCACTAATGGGCTTCTATCTACACCTCTCAATATTACTATTAAAACCTCCCCAAAGTAAGTCTAACCCACAAATAAACTTAAATCGTCTTAATCCAATTAATCATCTTATTATCAAACATCAAACATCGCAAATAATTAACAATGCTTCTCAAAGCAATTTAATTAAAAAAATTAATTAAATTGGGGTGTTACAATAAGCATTTTAGCTTCTTCGGTATTTCACTTCATTCATTCCCTTTGAGTTTTATTATCATCTTCAATCTTTGAAGTGAGTTAGAACTTGCTTTCTTTTTTATTTTTAGGATTAGAAAACCACATTAACCCTAGGATGTCCCTTGAATAAACAACTTATGGTGAGTCTTAGTTTCCCCTAGTTTTTTTCCTTTCTCGACTTGAGTCATTTTTCTCATCTCAAAGAAAAATCAAAACACCTAATAAAGGTCGAGCTTGCTCTTGCGCCAGGAGACTTTACCACGGGGTATTTGCATGCATTCCATTTCGGGACGAGGTGTGGGATATCTATCATGATGAACAAGTCTAGCATGAGGATGTCTCACAAACAAAAAAATCAAAAACACTTCTTCTAAAAGACAATAAACAAACACTAAGTGACTTTCCTGCGGGAATTCTCTTCTCACCTCATTCGCTCATAACGAAAGAACTCGCTTCGACATGTCTCTTTGCAAGATGGTAAAAATACTCGTACCAGACGAGCCTGCAACACCTGAGCATAGGCATAAGAAGTTCAATTCATAAAAAACACAATCAAATTCGCCTTAGTTAGGCGAACTACGTCGACTCTGATTCTCATTTCCCATGAGATACGTAGGCAGCGGGGTAGGGCCCATTCGAGTATACTTTTTATTTTCCCTACATTTTTCCCGTATCTTTTCGATCTCTTTTTCCAGTTCCCTTTCGCATTTCATTTCAAGTTCCAGTTATTTTGTTCAGCAGCATCTTATTTCTCACCCTTTGAAATAATTCAAGCAAGCATGGATCCCGTCGGGTACATCGGACGATCTGGGGTGCTAATACCTTCCCAGTTCGTAACCAACTCCTGAACCCAGTTCTTTGGTTAGCAGGACCTCGTCCTTTCTTTTCTCTTCGGTTTGTGCAACATTACCTTTCCCATTCACTCGAGATAAAAATTCCTGGCTGGCGACTCTACCTTTTCCGCGCGACTTTCGCGTTTGTACTAGGAGGAAAATCCCGGGAGTGACAACAGGCATGACCCTCCTTGACAGTGGATAATTCAAACAAACTCTAATGTCACAGTACCACGTCGATATGGCACCCAGATCGCGATGGGAAAGCCCAAGCCACAGGATCAGGGCCTCGATCACAACCCTCATCCCGTTTATCCGCAGACGTAAAACCTCCAAGCTCGCTTGTTCCTTAAACTGACGAGTCAATCAAGTCGAGCAAGAAGTTCACACACTATAGAGTAAAAGACATTCTAGAAAATAAAATAATTTCATTGCATAAACTGACCAAAAACTGGATGACACAAAAGTACAAAAGAGGGGGTTGTACCCAAATACAAAGTGGCACGCATGCCAAGAAATCAAACGACACGCAGGCCGACAAAAAACCATGGTGCGCAGGCCAGACCTACTCTTTATCATCTCCCTTATCAACTTCTTCATCATCTGGGCTAACGAATGGGCTCACAATCTCCCCGTCATCCACTTCGTAGTTGAAGGCGGTCCCCGCAGTCACTAGCCCTGGATTGACGATCTTGAGCTGATCGATTGCATTATCAAAACCCAGCTTAAAAGTTCCCACACAGTCACTCTCAAGCTATCGGATACAAGAAATCAGATTGCCCCGAGTCCTCAGAGCCTTGTCCCACTCACTTTTTTCCTTGGTGGGGGCGGCTAGGTTTTCCAGCTCCACAACCCTCAAGCAGAGGCACTTATTCTCCTCGACAGCTTCGTCGAACTTAGCCTCTTTATCCTTCAGCGTTTTATTCTCATCCAACAGGCCATCCTGCTTGAGCTTAACCTCTCCCAGCTCGATCATCAATCCTTCCTGGAGTTTGTATTTCTCTATATAGTTGAAGAAGTCATGGGAAAGGTTCTCCCTCTTGATCTTGTCCGACTTGAGCGCCTCTTTCATGGCCTCCAACTCCGACAACAGACAAGTATTGTCAGACAAGACAAAGGCCATATCCATGACCCTGATCACAACAACGATGTCCTGGGATAAATTTGTCTATTTGTTCGCCTTGTCCAGGTCAAGCATAACCTTGGCTTCAACATTTGATACCCCAACAGAATCTTCAATGCTGAAAACTTCCCGTTGGAGATGGAAAAAAGGTAGAAGGAAGTCCCTTGGCTCTCCGACGAACCCTCTTTCGTAGCAGCAACCTGGTTCGGCAAACCCTTGCCATACTGGCATTTAGGAGGAGGAGAATCACACTCAACAACTAGGCTGACGGGCGTCGCCATGACATTAGGAAATTTGGAGGGGGAGTATGGGTCCCATAGCCACCACCCGCATCTTCAGAAGCTACCTGGCGGACACAGCCCTTACTTGCCTTCTCTGGAGCCTTGCCTACGCCTTCGTTGGCCAGCTTCAGGACGCGATCCTTGAGGCTAGGCATGGCAGCTGCAAAAAAGAGAACAAGTCAGCTAGCTAAATAAAAATTACAGGTAAAAACGAGGCAAACACAAACTACCTAAAATACAGAGACTCCCCGTATTATTTACTTTCGAGCACGACTTTGGTGTTAATCAGCCGAACATCGAAGAGGGGCACCCCATTATCGTCCAAAATAGGGTTGTCTAGCCGGTCCACACATGTCGAGAGAGTAAAACTCTGGAGATAGGCCACTAATTTTTCATAAGCCGAAGCGTCCTCGGGCGCCAGGTTCTCGGGCTTCACGTAGAAGTGTTCAGTCGGCCAGTTGATATGATTTGGTTGCCACTCAAGGGGAATAGTCGAGACGAGACGTTCCTCACCCCGGGCATCTTGCTGCATACTATACACATTGTCCATAGAACATGAAGTGAGGGGCTTCACCATGTACTATCTGTCCTTGACGTTTCGGACGAAGTCATGGTAGGTCTTGAAAAGGCTCATAGGCTGCTTGAAGGAAACCCAGCTATGGCGCCCATGCGCGCTCGACTGCTGAAGGTGGAAGACCCGGAAGAAGAGGGACAAAGTGCAACCGATCTCGAGATATTGGCATACTAGTTCGAATGCTCGAATGAACGCGATACCATTAGGGTGAAGATGCCCGCCTGTAAACTAGTGAAAGGGGGTCGGATGCCCGCCTATCTGAAAGCCAACTCATACATTGGGAACCGCATTCCCCGAAAAGCCGAGCATATCTGTTGCTCAGGGAGAGGGACATAACACTCCCAGTTGTGCGGTTCCCCTAGGGCTAAGTCCTCCACGATCGTATGGGCAGTAGGATGATCTTGGAGAAAACACGAACCCATCTCGAATTGCTCCTCCCTGACCCTCGATAGATCGGAATCCCCGAAGGAGGCGGGCATATTCATGTCCACGAAATGTTCTTTTTCTTCCCATTCCTTCTCGTCCACTTTTATGTCGACGTCCTCCACAGGAACATCCTCAGCACTTTGATCTGCGTTACCTGAATAACAGAGGAAACCGGTGAATTCGTCATTGCATCAAATTCACCCTTCCACCGCAGTTCAATTGAAAGGGTCAGACATTTAATGCGCCGTCACACAAAAAACGAAGCGACGTGGATTAAATGATATTAAGGAGGGAAATGAAAAGACAAGAAATGTCACTCTTGGGAAACTCAAGGGACACCGGGTACACTTATCTTCGACACCTTAAAAAACGCAGTCACGTCCTCGACACCTCAAAGATGCTGGTGATCCACCCAAGCAGGTAATTCTTCCCAGCATAGCGGAGTTCCAAAGAAACCACGACAAACATTGAGTATTCATGTCCTCGACGCTGCAAAAATACTGAAGCGTGTATCATCGACAATGTAAATCATAAGAAGCATCAAGAAATACTCCACGAAAACTGAAAAATGTCCTCGACATTGACTGACCTCGCCGCCATAAACATTGCTCCCAACATACTTACTCTTAAGTCATCACTCCGCTCAGGAGTTACGACTTGGGGGGCTCCTGTTCTAGACTGGGCCTATGCAGTCTACGTCGGGAAAAGGCCTAGTCGTCGGGAACGACCCATGGCCCAATACAATGAGATGTGATGAGAGCATCTCCTCCATGCGATCCACGTCACCTAACTTCCCACTCTTATCTCCTGATATGTAGGGGCAGTTGGACCAAGGGCAAGACTACATGCTAGCCCTTATCTTCTCCTACGCAATCCTCGGCAGTTCTTCCTTGGGCCTAGCTAATCCAACCCATGGGAGAACCCTGGCCTAGGGTTGGGGCACATTATAAATACCCTCTTTCATTAGAGGGTCAGGTATTCTGAATTTTATTCTCTTCTCTACTTTTATGTACTTGCACTTTCTTACATTGACATCGGAGTGCCTTGCAGGTACTCCCCCCAGTTCTCCACCGAAGCTACTCATCACTAGAAGGTCCCTTTTGACCAGGTCAGATCAATTACAATTTTTGATACTGGTACTACACTTTCTTTTACCTCTCTTGAATGTGCTACTAAGTTGGGTTTGACGTTGTCTACTATGAATGGTGGTATGGTAGTAGAAACGCCATTTAATGGTTCTGTTACTACTACATATGTGTGTTTGAAGTGTCCTTCGACTATTTTTGAGAAGGACTTCTTGATGGATATGGTGTGCTTGCCTTTACACCAAAATGATGTTATTCTTGAAATGAACTGGCTAGAGTTTAATTTTGTACATATCAATTGTTATAGGAAGACTGTAGAGTTTCCTAAACTTGGTAATCATGGTGAATTGATGTTCTTGACGGCTAAGCAAGTAGATGAACTATTAGAAGACGAAACTTAGAAGTTTGCAATGTTTTCATCGTTGCAAGTTGAAGGGAAGACTTCGAGTATTGAGTTACCGATTGTTCATGAATTTCCAGATGTGTTTCTGGAGGACATAAGTGATTTGCCTCCAGAACGTGAAATTGAATTTGCAGTGGATTTATTACCTGGTACTAGTCCCGTGTCTATGGCTCCGTATCAGATGGCTACTTTGGAATTGAGTGAGTTGAAGAAGCAACTAGAAGAGTTGTTAGAAACGAAGTTTGTATGACCTAGTGTTTCTCCGTGGGGTGCTCCTGTGTTATTGGTTAAGAAGAAGGATGGTAGTATGAGGTTGTGTGTTGATCATTGGCAGTTGAACAAGGTTACTATCAAGAACAAGTATCCACTTCTGAGGATCAACAACTTGATGGATCAGTTGGTAGGAGCTTGTGTGTTCATCAAGATAGATTTAAGATCTAGTTACCATCAGATTCATGTTAAGTCTGATGATATTTCGAAGACAACTTTCAGGACGAGATATGGACATTATGAGTACAAGATGATTTCGTTTGGTGTATCCAGTTCATCCGGTGTGTTCATGGAGTAAATGAATCGAATCTTCCATGAGTACTTGGATAAATTTGTGGTAGTTTTTATTGATGATATCCTGATTATTCCAAGACAGAGGAGGAACTTACAGGGAATTTGAGGATTGTGCTGCAAGTGTTGCGAGAGAAGAAGTTGTGTGTGAAGCTGTCAAAGTGTGAGTTCTGGTAGCAAGAAGTGAGTTTCCTTGGACATGTAATTTCCAGTAGTGGAATTGTTATGGATCCATCAAAGATATATGCAGTGTTACAGTGGGAGACTCCTAAATTTGCTACTGATATTATATGTTTTCTGGGTTTGGCAGGTTATTACCGGAAGTTTATTGAAGGCTTTTCGAAGTTGGTGCTACCTTTGACTTAGTTGACTCGAAAGAGTCAAACTTATGTGTGGGATGTTGCATGTGAAAAGAGTTTTGTAGAATTGAAGAAGAAGTTGACAACTGCTCCACTGTTGATTTTGCCTAATTTGAATGAGTCGTTCGTAGTGTATTGTGATGCGTCGAAAATGGGACTTGGAGGAGTTTTGATGCATAATGGTATAGTGGTTTCTTATGCTTCTAGGAAATTGAGAGTTCATGAAAGGAATTATCCTACACATGATTTAGAGTTGGCAGCATTGGTGTTTGTGTTGAAGATTTGGAGACATTATCTCTTTGGTTCGAAATTTGAAGTGTTCAGTGATCATAAGAGTTTGAAATATCTGTTTGATAAGAGAACTGGATATGAGGCAGAAAAGGTAGTTGGAATTATTGAAAGATTTTGATTTTGATTTGAATTACCATCCTGGTAAGGTGAATGTGGTTGCAGGTGCTCTGAGTAGGAAGACATTGCATATGCGATTCTCATGGTGAAAGAACTCGAGATGATTAAACAGTTCAGAGACATGAGTTTGTTGTGTGAGACTACTTCTGAGAGTGTGAAGTTGGGAATGCTGGAGTTGACCAGTGAAATTGTTGAAAGGATCTGAGAAAGACAACAATTTGATTTGAAGTTGGTTGATTAGTTGACTTTGATTAACCAAGGTAACAGAGGTGAATTCCGAGTTGATGAGAATGGTGTGATGAGATTCTGAGATAAAGTGTGTATTCCTGATGTTCCAAAAATTTAGAAGAGTATTTTAGAAGAAGGACATCAAAGTAGATTGAGTATCCATCCTGTTGCTACGAAGATGTACCATAATTTTCAAAAATTGTTTTGGTGGCCAGGTATGCAGAAGGACATTGTAGAATTTATGTATGCATGTTTGACTTGCCAAAAGTCGAAGATTGAACATCAGAAACCGTTAGGTATGATGCAACTGTTGAATATTCCAGAATGGAAGTGGGAAGCATTTCCATGGATTTAGTAACGGGTTTGCCAAAGACTACTAAGGGAAATGATTTGATTTGGGTGATTATGGATAGATTGACTAAGTCAGCCTATTTCTTACCAATGAAGATTAATCATTCTATGCAAAAGCTAGCTGAGATGTATATTGAAGAGATTATAAAGTTGCATGGGATACCGTCAAGTATCGTATCAGATAGAGATCGGAGGTTTATGTTGAGGTTTTGGAAGAGTTTACAAGATGCCTTAGGTACAAAGTTGAGGATGAGCTCTACTTATCATCCCTAGACAGATGGTCAAACATAGAGGACTATCCAATCTTTAGAGGATTTGTTGAGAGCTTGTGTGCTGAATCAAGGAGGATCTTGGGATAGTCATTTTCTGTTGATTGGGTTTACCTACAATAATAGTTATAATGCTAGTATTGGAATGGCACCGTATGAAGTGTTGTATGGTAGACGATGTTGGACTCCCTTGTGTTGGTATGAATCAGGAGAAAGTGTAGTGCTTCAACCTGAGATTATGCAAGAGACGACTGAGAAGATTAAGATGATACAAGAAAGAATGAAGGCCTATCAGAGTCGACAAAAGAGTTATTATGATAAAAGGAGGAAATATCTTGAGTTCCAAGAGGGAGACCATGTGTTCTTGAGAGTTACTCCGGTGACTGGTGTCGGGAGAGCTTTGAAGTCTAGAAAGCTCACTTCACATTTTGTTGGTCCGTATAAGATTTTATAGAGGATCAGAATTGTAGCATACTGGATTGTGTTACCACCATCGCTTGCGAATTTGCATGATGTGTCTCATGTGTCACAATTGAGGAAGTATGTGGGCGATCCATCTCATGTGATTCAGATGGATGGTGTGTAAGTAAGAGATAATTTGACTGTTGAGGCATTACAATTGCGGATAGATGGCTGAGAAATGAAGTAGTTGAGAGTAAAAGAGATTTCCTTTGTAAAGGTATTGTGGGATTTGGACTTGGGAACATGAAAATTAAATAAGAGAGTCGTATCTGACTCTGTTTGTTTCAGGTACATTTTCGAGGATGAAAATTCTTAAAGTGGGGGAGCGTTGTAATGCCCCGATTTCATAATTTAATTATTCATTTAATTATTATGATAATTTGGAAATTGTGTGGTATTTGTGGTGTTGTAGTGAATGAAATTATTTTACTTAAATAGTGATATTAGAATAACTAAGTATTATTATTAAAATAAAAAAAGTTAGAGGTCTTAAGGGTAGTTTTGTTCTTTGGGAAGATTAAGAGAAGATAATTGGGATAGTTTTCTCAGAACGTGTATTTTAGAAGAGTGAGAGAAGTTGCTCTGAAGAACAAGAAGGCTAGGGTTGGGGATTCTTCGATAAGTGGTTGAAGAGTTCAATTGACTAAGGTATGGGGAGTAATTTTTTGTTTAATATCTATAATGTAGAGGTGGGTCTTATGAGAAGGGAGTTTTTGAGAGAAATCTTAGGGTTTGGAGGATTATTGGAAGAGTATGATGAATTGTTGTTGTTAGATGTTGTAGTTGATGAATACATGATGATAGTAGGTTATAGAAATTAATTTTTTGGTTTTTTGTTGTTAAAGGATGATTTTAGAGGAGTTTTGTTGCAGTTGAGTCATCCTGAAATCACAGTTTTTTCTGCCAAAAATCGTCGTCTCGCTTAGCGAGCAAGTGGAATTCTGAAAATATTGCATCCCGAGATCAGGTCGCTTAGCGAGCTCGATGCACGCTTAGTGAGACCTGGAATTTTTTTAAAAATGTTTTATTTTCCCAAATGTTTTGAAATGACTTGGTTTGTTGTCTTAAGTTGCTATGATGTTGCTGTGAATTCTTGCCATGATATAAATGCTAGATATGTAGGAATTTGTGATGAAATGATGTTTAGATAATTATGTTGTATTATGATGACATGTAGTAAAGATGATATGAGTAGGCAAAGTATTATCTGAGTGAATGATGATGAATGCAGATGCAATAGTTGTTGTGTTTTGATGATGTATGATTGTATTGCATCTTGCATTCATGGCATAATTATGATGGGACTTCGGTCCGTTGGTAGCTTCAATCCCATCGTGTGGATTGAAGTGATATGTTGCTTATGTTGTGCTCCCTTGTGGAGGGTTGAGAGCCCAGTGTCCATCCATGATGATGATTCGGTACCGCATCCATATTATGAGGATTGAATTTTAATTCTTGGTGGCATAGTGTCGCTCCCGGGATTTTCATCCTAGTACAAACGCTAAAGTGGCGCAGAAAAGGTAGAGTCTCTAGCCAGAAATTTTTATCCCGAATGAATGGGAAAGGTAATGTTGCACAAGCCGAAGGAAAAAAGAAATAAAAAAGTCTTACAAACCAAAGAGAATGGGTTCGGGAGTCGGTTATGAAATGAGAAGGTATTAGCACCCCAGATTGTCTGTCATACCCGACGGGATCCACACTTGCTTGAATTGTTTCGAAGGGCAAGAAATAACCTGATGTTGAACTAAAAACTGCTACTGAACTGAATAAGAGAAATAAAAGTTATGGACAAATTTATGGAAAATAAATAAGTGTTCTCAAATGTTCCCTACCCTACTGCCTACGTATCTCATCGGGAATAAGAATCAAAGTTAACGTAGTTCCCCTAACTACAGAGGAAATTTGTTTGTGTTTTTTATGATTGAAATGCTTATGCCTATGCTCAGGTGTTGCAGGCTCGCCTTGAACGAGTGTGTTACTGTATTGTAAAGAGACAATTCGAAGCAATTTCTTTCATTTAGAGTGAAGGAGGTGAGAAGAGAATTCTCGCAGGAAAGACACTTGTTTTTGGTTTGTAGCTTTTTGAAGCTTTTGTTGAATTTGGCATAGGAGAATGTATTCATGTATTATTCAAAGGAGAGTGTAATCCTCATATCACTCCGAGATGGGGTGGATAAGAAGTACACCTAGGTATGGAGGACATCCCAAAACTTAGTTCCAAAGATTAAGGCCTAAACACATTACCCTAATTTTGTTTATTAAGTGTGTTTTTGTAGTTTTGATGAAGAAGTGCTTTTTAGGTGTTGTTTGTGAAGCATCCTCATGCTAAGAATTATTCATCATGATAGATACCCTACACCTCATCCCCATATGGAATATGTGCAAGTATCCCATGGCAAAGTCCCTTGGCACATGAGAAAGCTTTCCCTTTATTAAGTGTTTTTGAGTTAAGAAAAGGAAAACACTAAGGGAATCTAAGAATCACCCTATATTATTGCTCAATGGAGGTGTAACACCCCAAATTTTCCCTCTTAATTTTAAGCATCATATCACATCATATTCGTCATGGACATCTCATTTTCTTAGCATCCTAGCATGGAAAGATGAGGCATAACATTTCTCATGACCTAACATTAGGCATATGATCATCTGTGGAGGTTCTTGAAGCATCATAAGCCATGACATAGGTCCCATTGGTTTTGTACAAGTCCTATGAGGGTTCTATGTTGCATTGACAAGTTCATGTTCATTCACAAAAGCTCAGAGGGTTGGAAGATCATCAAGGATTCCAGGCTAGGGCAAAGCTCCTACACATTGGTCCTTAACTAGGGTTTGAGATTCAAGCTTGAAAACCTTAAAACTTTGGCAATTTCATTTGGGAAAAGTCTTTTATATGTCAAGAGGATCCTAGGTACCAATTTTGGTGAGAAAATTCCTTGTGGAAGTCAGGAATTTCTTCAGTTGCTTGCAGATGAAGTAATTGGTCAACTATGCCTTAAAAAAGTCAACTGTGTGATTTCAAGGGGTCCAGCCCATTTTTTCTAGCCAAGGGATGTTCTTACAATGTTATAAGAGGTTTTTCAAGTTCAAAGATCAAGAATCATAAAGTTTTGAGGGTTTTTGCAAAATTGGTACAAAGTTGGTTTTAAGGAAATTCCATTTTTGGCAACTTTTGCCCTAAAATTCAAGTGACCTGAACTTAATCAAAAATTCTTCAAATGGACCAAATTCAAACATGAAACTTAGAGATTAAGGACTCCCATTTTCAAAAAGTACAAGTACTTTTTCATAGCATGTTTCGTTTGGAATATAAGCCCCTCGAAAATTTGGCTAAATTAGGGCAAAAAGTTGAATTTCATGCATGCACCAAAAGCCAAAAGTCATGAAACTTCATTTTGAGTGTTGGTATGGATCCAATATGTTTACAAAGTTAAAATGCAATTCAATTGGATCATTTTGCTCAAGAGAATGCACCAAATTCGTGTCAAGTGAGAAGGTTGCTACATAAGTGGATTTCTTGCATATTCATGAGAAAAGTGTGACAACTTAATCTAAGGGCCAAGATCTTTTGGATTCAAATTAAGGGCTGGATTTAGAGTGCACATGGGGCTGAAGGAAAGAGAAGGCATGAGTGTTTCATGCTCTCATCACAAATTGCAAAATTTTCAAAATCACCAAAAACTTGTGATCCACACGTGCAAACTTTTTCATTTCTTCAACATTTGCTCATGAGGTGATATATAACAAATTAAGGTTTCAGCTTGCCTCAATTCTCTCTCATTCTTCAGTTTCCAAGTTTGTGCATAATTTGCATTTTCTCTCAAATCTCCTCATACAATAGCTCTCTCCAAAACCAAATTGTAGATCCTTGATCCTTGGAAGCTCAGGATCATTAATCACACACTTGTTCAAGCTATCTCTCAAGATCAAGAACCTTGCCATTTCAGGGCAGTTGCTTGCAAATCTCAAATCCAGCAAGATTAAAGGCTCTAGTTGCATTTATTTTGCAACTAGAGAGCATTTGGAGTGATTTGGCTTCATCATCTGGACTTCTAGTAAGCATTTTCAAGATCTGATAGCTCAGGTAAGCTTCTGATTCTTCGCATCTGGAAATGAAAATGTTGGTGTGTGTATTGATCTTTGATGTTCACTGATCACTCTGCTGGTATTGGTTTTGAATTTGGTGCATTGTAGAGTTTGTATTTTGAATTTGAAATTTCATGGTCATTTCTGTTTGTGTTCGATCCAGAGAATCCATGGATCTATAGACTTTTTCATGCCCATTTTCGAACTCAGCGTAGTCTAATTGCTTGATCTGGAGGTCCTTATTAATTTTTATTGAGTTTTTTTCATCTGGTGTAACTTCCGGTGCCGGAGCCCTAGCTCCGGTCACCGGAATCTGCAAATTGTTTTTTAGGGTTTTCTAAGCTTGAAGACAAGCCTCACACCCTTGGATCTGTCCTCCCATTGCTCCAGATCATGCCACGCGTTTTAGTAACACCACCCTCTCCTCACGTGGTTTTTGTGTTCTGTTTTAATTCATTGAACTTCTCACCACACCATAACTCTCATGGTCTCTCACTCCTCAGCCAATGCATTGGACACGTCAATTAATGAAAGAGTCCACCAGATGCGTTCGTTTCATCCTATGGCCAGTTTATTTTCCTTTTATTTTCCTTGAATTTCCACCTTATTTCATATATACCAGCGCAAACTTATGGGCCTCTCACTGCTTTTCGCACCCCCCACAGCCATGATCCCAATTGATTTGAACGTAAATCCCTTCTATCCACACCCCCAGTCCTCTTTCTCTCATTTTATTTCTTTTTTCTTTTTATTTCTTTATTCCATTTTGTTTTCCATTTATTAAAATTAATTCCAATCATCAAAAAATTCCAAAATAATTCTTGAATGTTCATTTGTGTTTTCTTTATTTTTCCATTTTTTTATTTCCCATTTATTCCTAATATCCACGTGTTGATTAATTTCCTCTCTTAATTAATTCTTTTTAATTCCTTTTGGAGCACCCTGCCTTGTCCATTTTCCATAGTGTTCATCTTTTTGAATTTGGTGTTGATTCTTTTTGCTCTGGATTCCTAAGAGGATATAGTTTATGTGTGATTTTTCCCCTGATTTTTAGAAATTTTTTCATTGGGTTTTGGTCCTTACCTTGTAAGTGAAGTTTCTTAACCCTTGTCCTTGTTCTTGTCCTCATTTGACCTATCTAGCTTCTGAATTTTTCCCAATCCTTTTGGCTCATTGTTATATCATGTTTGAGTTTCATTTTTCCTAAGTTGTGGATTTTTTAGATGCATTGTTGATTTAATGTGAATATTTGTTCTTACCTTGTGTCGCTCCCCAGATTTCCATCCTGGTACAAACGCGAAAGTGGCGCGGAAAAGAATAGAGTCGCCAGCCAGACATTTTTATCCCGAAGAAAGGGAATGGTAATGCTGCACAAACCAGGAGAAAAAAGAGGAAGGACACAGGTCCTGCGAACCAAAGAGACTGAGCTCGGGAGTCGGTTACGACCTGGGAAGGTATTAGCACCCAGATCGTCCGCCGTACCCGACGGGATCCACGCTTGCGAAAGAAACTATTTCAAAGGGTGAGGGTATGACAGCTGCAGCAAAAGAAATGAAATTGAAAAGAAACTGGAACTGGAAAAGAATTGAAATAAGGAACAAAGAGAAAAAATGTAGGGAAAATAAAGATTGTGCTCGAACGGGCCCTACCCCGCTGCCTACGTACCTCATCAGGATTATGAGGATCAGAGACGCCGTAGTTCCCCTAACTAGGGGTACTAAAAGGAAATTGCTTGTGAATTAAGGTTTGAACTACCTATGCCATTGCTCAGGTGTTGCAGACTCGGACGACGAGTGCGTAACCGTCTTGCAAAGCGACAAGTAGGAGCAAGTTCGCGGACGGGGCGAATGAGGTGAGAAAAGAATTCCCGAAGGAAATACGTTTATTGTTTGTTTGGTGTTTTTTTAGAAGCTTTTATGAGTGAAAGTTTGCATAGGTTAGTGTACCTAAGTCTTACTCAATGGGATGTGTACATCTCACATCATCCCGAAATGGAATGCGCAAGAGGCACACCTATCTATGGAGGAAATCCCAAAAGCTAGTCCCACAAGTGAAGGCTTAAGCACACTGGCCTATTACCATTATTAAGTGTTTTTGTGGTTTTTTAGTTAAGAAGTATTTTTTAGCTTTTTCTTTGTGAGGTACTCATGCTAAGACCTATCCACCACGAGTGATGACTCACACCTTGCCCCGAAACGGAACGCTTGCAAGCATCTCATAGCAAAGTCTCATGTCACATGAAAGTACTCAACCTTTATTAAATGAATTAGAATTAAGTTTGAAGATGAGAAGAGAGAGCACCAAAGGATCTCAAAGGAAAAATTCTAAAGGGGGACTAAAATAATCCTAAGTGTTAACATGCATGGATATCCTAAGGGTTAGTGAGGTTTCTATTCTAATGAAGAAGGAAAGAAAAAGAGAAGAAGATAGAATAAGGGATGAGAAAGGCCTAAGCCCAACAACAAAGGGTTAGCTCACACAAACATAAGAGGGAAAGATGAGAATTGGAGATGTGGAACTCAATTCCCACATCTCACACTTACCATAGCCCTTGCAAGGTTAGTATGCACATACATGAAACAAAATGAAGCAAATGGGATGCTAACATCATATAATCAGAAGTGACATGCTATGAACAAATGCACAATGCCAATGCAACTCAAAGAAATGAAGATAAGAGACTTATGACCTAAAAGAATGCAACATGAATACATATGGAAACAAATGCACACTTATGAAATATGCAAAACAAAATGCACAAAATAAAAACACAAAGCTTAAGACCAGAACCAAAATGAGATGAAGAATGGCTTAGGAAGCCAGAAAGATGAAGAGAAACAAGACACAAGACCAAACAATATCAAAATGGAAGCAAAATAAAACAAAAGATGAAGTGAAAACCATTAAAGAAACAAATGACTTGAATAGGAAGCAAACTCAAAAATTCAGAATACACAAGACCTATCCTAGGACCAGGAAGGTACCCACACCCCAAAGGAACCCAAAATGAGAAGAAGAAAAGGGCACAAGTGGTTTTTTAGGCTTATGAGAGGCTTAAAGGTTCAAAGGAAGCAAAACGGGACAAGGTTCAAGATAAAATCCACAATAAATCAAACAGCCACATAAAAAATCCACAACTGAAACCAAATGATCTTCAAACATGTTATATCAACTAGCCAAAAGGATTTTCAAAGATTCAGAAAGGAACTAAGTCAAATGGAGGAAAGAACACAAGCTAAGACAGAAAACTTACATCACAAGTTTCTAGACCAAGACTCAAGAAATAAATTTCCAAATATTCAGAGAAAAATCACATGAAAATTAAAAGATCTTAGGAACACAAAGCAAAAAGAATGGGATCAAAAATCAAAATATTGAAGGCTATGGAAATTAGACAAGGCAGACTGGTCAAGAAAGGCTTAAAAAGAAGCTATATGCAATGGAGAATTAATTCTGACACGTAGATCAATGAAAAAAATAAAATAAAAATATGAAAAAATATTAGACATAGAAAAATGTTCAGGATATTTTTGGGAATTTTTAGGTGATTTTTAGTATTTTACACGAGATGCATCCTGCGGACGTGAAAGACCACCTCATTAAATGAGGTGGCAGCTTGCTGAATTGTGACTGGCTGTTATTAATGAGCTCATGGAATTTACTATAGAACATGCCACATGAATTATTTAATTAGAATCAGAATTTTAAACATAAAAAAGAACAATATGAGGACATGTGACGCAATGTTGGCCCTAGGATGGCAGATCCGACGGCTCCTGTTCATCTTCTCCAATGGAACTTACAAGACAAATTCCGGCAACCGGAGTTAGAACTCCGGTCACCGGAGACCAAACCACAGGCAAAAATTCATCAAATAACGCGAACCAATAGTCTAAATTGACTAACTCGACATCACTGAATCCAAATATGACATCAAAAATGGCTAAAACTCAAAGGATCGGCCGGATCGAAGCAAAACAACATTGAACATCAAACTTTAAATGCACATAACTCATGATATAATGCACCAAAATCAAATCTACGAAGTGCAGCATGATCAGGGAAGAACAAGGAACACAAATCAACAATCAAATTTCATTTCCAGAAAAAAAA
Source organism: Lathyrus aphaca (assembly GCA_963966055.1). NCBI lineage: Eukaryota > Viridiplantae > Streptophyta > Magnoliopsida > Fabales > Fabaceae > Lathyrus > Lathyrus aphaca. The sequence continues at coordinate 280,393,842 of OZ014523.1, forward strand.
AAGTTTCAAGCCATACCTGAGATGGAGATCTCGAAATGTTGTAATAGAAAGCCAAATAATCCGTGCAAATGACTCCTCTTACTCCTTAGATGCAAAATAAATGCATCTAAGGTCTTGCAATAGCTTGGATATGAGATCTCAACACAAGAGGCTTTGAAATGGTGAACCTCCAATTCTGTGATCTAAGCTTGAATGAGTGGATGATTCCTGATCTAGATGATTCACTGATCAAGAATATGGAAGAGATTTATGGAGAATGTAAAGGAATGGAGAGATATGAAGCAAAATTCAAAAATGCAAGAAGGTTGAGAATGAGAGAATGAGAGAGATCCAGATCTGGTTTTTGCTTCATTTTCTTTGTTATGATGTTTAGAGTGAGTGCTGAAGGTGTGATGAAAAGTGCACAAAAATTGAATGAGAAAAGTGTGAATATGTAAATTATGCACAAAGTGAGATATGCATGCTTCCTTGGGCTTCTCAGCATGTGTGAGTTGCATTCTCCACCCTTGATCCAGATCCATTAACTCCTGGCCCTTAGATCAAACCCTCACACTTAATTCATGATTTTTGCAAATTGGAGTGTTTTGGAGGGAGTTTTCAAAAGTGTATGAAAATGACTATTTTTTTGGAGCAAGTTGGTATTAAGGCAATGTATTTCAAGTTAGAAACAAGTTAGGGCCTGAACCAATTCACAAAAATCAAGATTGGAGCCTTCTTGCACATGATGCACTTTTGGAAAAGTAATTTTTTGCCCTTGGGAGAGGAATTTTCGAATTAGCTACAAGGAGATTGGTAAATCCGGTGAAAACGCACTTGTACTTTTTAAAAATGGCAGCCCTTACTCTCCAACTTTCATGTTTGACTTTGGTCCATTCGGAGAATTTTTGATCATGTTAAGCCCACCTGAAGATTAGGGCCAAAGTTGCCAAATTTGCAAAATTTCAAAAACCAACTTTGTACCATTTTTGCAAAACCCCTCAAATCTCCATGATCCTTGAACTTTAGGCATTCCAAACCTCTTATAACATTGTAAGGACCCCTCTTGGCCAAAAAATTTAGGTTGGACCCATTGAAATTGCACAGTTGACGTTTTCAGGGCTCTGTTGACTTTTTCCTTCATCTGCAAGCAACTGAGGCATTGTCTAACTTCTACATGGAATTTTCTCATGAAATTTGACACATAGGATCCTATTAACATGTAGAAGACTTGGCTCACAAGAAATGTCCAAAGTTGTGAGGTCTTGGTGATCGAATCCCAAACCCTAATTTGAGTGCTTTGCATAGGAGCTTTGCCTTGTCCTGAGATCTCTGATGATCATGAAATCTTCTGAGATTTTTTCAATGGACTTGATCTTGTAAATAGAGTGTAGACTCACCATAGAACTTGTAAAAACTCATTGGGACCCTTGTCAAGGCTTGAAATGCTTCTGGGAACTCCACAGATGACCATATGCTGATGCTAGGACATGAGGTATGTTATGCTTCATCTTTCCATGATATGATGCTGATAAAATGATATGAGTATGATGAATATGATGTGATATGATGCTTAAAAAGGAAGAGGGCAAATTTGGGGTGTTACACCTTGTCCTATTTTTCTTCCTTTTGATCATAAGGTCTTTTATTGGCTTAGAAGGGCACTTGTGCCAACTTCTCCTTCTCATTAGGGGTCTCTTTGGGGTATGGGTGCCTTTCTTATATTAGGTTAGGGTTTGTGTCTTGGAAAATTTTGTGTTTTTCTTATCTTTTAAGTTCTTCCATTATTATGTGCTTTCACCTCATCTCTTTACTTCTCTCCTTCCATAATGTGATTGTTTGGTCTTGTGTGTCTCTTCTCTTCATCTTTCTTGCTTCTTAAGCACTTCTTTAACTTGTTTTGGTTCTGGTCTTGGGCTTTTATTTCATGTTTGTGCATTTTTGCTTTGCATCTCATTAAGTGTACATTACTTTGCCATGTGATTCATGTTGCTTCATAATTAACTTGCATGCTTCTCTCCTCATTCTTTTGACTTGCATTTGCATTGAGCATTTGTATATATGACTTCACTTCTGTTTGTATGATGTTGGCATGTCATTAAGTTCATTTCATTTCGTATGTATGCTTATGTTGCTAACCTTTCAGGGGCTATGGTAAGTGAGAGGTGTGGATGTGATTCCCACATCTCCAAATCTCATATTTCCTCTTCTTATTCTTATTTGTACTAACCCTTTTCTTGTTGGGCTTAGGCCTTTCTCATCTCTTCTTCTTTCTTATTCTCTTCTTCTTTCTTTCTTCTTTAGGATAGGAAACCACACTAACCTTAGGATATCCAGGCATGACAACACTTAGGGTTTCTTTAGTCTCCCATTAGACTTTTGCCTTTGTGATCCTTTTGGTTCTTCTTCTCTTCTCATCTCATAACCTTAAAGAAAACACTTAATAAAGTTTGAAGTGATATCTTGAGCAATAGCCTTATCCCATTAGGTACTTGTAGTCTTCCCATCTTGGGATAGTACAAGCTTACCTTGTGATGCACAAGTCTGATCAAGGTATCTTATTCACAAAGAAAAGCATAAAAAACACTTCTTCATTGTAAATACCAAAAACACTTAATAAGTTAATGAGTTAGTGAGCTTAGGCCCTAATCTCTAGATTCAAGTTTTAGGGATCTTCTCCTTACTTTAGTGTGCTTGTTCTATTATTCCATCTTGGAATGTAGTGATAAGTGCACATTCCATGGAAAAGAGCTTGAGTTCACTTCCTTGTGACACACTCCTAAAAGCTTCATAAAAAACACAAACAAGCAATAAGCGTCTTTCCTGCGGGAATTCTTTTCTCATCTCCTTCGCTCCGTACGCGAACTTGCTCCTACTTGTCACTTTGCAAGACGGTTACGCACTCGTCGTCCGAGTATGCAACACCTGAGCAATGGCATAGGCAATTCAAGCCTTAATTCACAAGCAATTTCTTTTCTACCCCTAGTTAGGGGAACTACGGCGTCTCTGATCCTCATTGTCTCGATGAGGTACGTAGGCAGCGGGGTAGGGCCCGTTCGAGCACAATCTTTATTTTCCCTACATTTTCCATTTTCAGTTCTTATTCAGTTTCTTTCTCATTTTTCTTTTATCCAGTTCATTTTATTCTTTTGTAGCAACTTTCATACCCTCACCCTTTGAAACAGTTTCTTTGCAAGCGTGGATCCCGTCGGGTACGACGGACGATCTGGGGTGCTAATACCTTCCCAGGTCGTAACCAACTCCCGAACCCAGTCTCTTTGGTTTGCAGGACCTTTGTCCTTCCTTTTCTTTTCTTGTGGTTTGTGTAGCATTACCATTCCCGTTCCTTCGGGATAAAAATGCCTGGCTGGCTAATCTATTCTTTTCTGCACCACTTTTGCGTTTGTACCAGGATGGAAATCCGGGGAGCGACAGGAGGTCCTAAGGGTTAAGTGTGGTATTCTAATCCTAAAAGAATAGAGAAGAAGAACAATTTCTAACTAATTTCATAGGATTCAGTATAATCATCAACTTATCAACATAACTACTTGAACAACTAAGGAACAAGAATCAACATTGGTCATACAACAACAGTATAATCATCAACTTATCAACATAACTACTTGAACAACTAAGGAACAAGAATCAACATTGGTCATAGGACCTACATCATATTAATCTTCCCAAAAATCGGGACAACACAACTTATAACAACTTTAACACCACTTCAATGTGATAAAAAAGAAGACAATTAAGTACCAAACATCTCCTAAAATTGATAGAATTAAACTAGACTCAAACCTAAACCTAAGGGTGCCTAAAGGCTAAGCAAAAAACAAAGTCAATAACTACAATAGTGCTTCAGCACACAAACAACTTTCACATGCAAATGTCACACACACAACCTATTATAGCTACCTAACAGCATGACAACAGGTGTAAAAAGTGCAAAAATAATACAAGGCATCATACAATTAACAACATATTCAAAAATACAACAGTGAAATGCATGACAGAATTACATCATCTAACATGTAAATGCATGCATGAAAATGCATCCCATAACAAAAAAGAAATTCAACATGATGGATATGAACATGGACATGTGAGCATGCAAGCATTTCCAACACTTCACATTAATGGACTTTCACAAACTAGCATAAATGCACTTCCCAAAAGTAAACATTTAATGTGAACCAAAACCACAAAGTATGAACATACATAATAATGCATTCTAACCTAATGTAGGTATTAACAATGAATTGCAAACATAGAATAAGCATGTAATCAAGAATGTTCATGCATACATGGATTATGCACTTTTATCAAGAAATATGCAACATTTTCAATTATGTGCGCAAGTGTCCAAGACATGCATCGATAATGAAAACAATGCAAAACAGAACTTTAATCCATTATTATCATGCTAACAATGAGGTTCAAACATGAGAACAAAATTCAAAACACACCATGTGCACTGATTCACTATTATGCAAAAAACGAAAGTAAACAACATACATGTCGAAAGATGTCGAAGCTACAGGAACCTACACAAAAAAATATTCTAAAAACTCCCTAAAATTATATACTAATGGTCCATGATGATTAAAGATGGAATGACATGAAAATATACAAGAAAATACACAAAAAACCAAAACCGTCTAGTGTTAATCGGTTAACGGGTGTGTTAATTGGTTAACACACCAAAAATCTGTAGATTTGCGCAAAATACATTGTGTTATCTTGTTAACGGATGTGTTAACCGATTAACATTGAACTAGAAACAAAAAACATGCAGAAAAAAGAACTTCCAGTAACTAATTTATTTCCAAAAGTTCCTAATACAGTCCCTATCAAGTGAGCACGAAAGTAACACCAAAATACATCAATCTATAACTAATCGAAACCATAAACCCATCAAGATCCTAAAACCTAATGATCATATTAATCAACGCATCAAACATCAACAAAATGCGAAGAACTTACATGTCAATAAAATGTGAAATAACTTAAAACAGAAGTGATTATGAGTTTCACCAACCTACAAAGCGGAGGTTTGCTTTGGTAATTGTTGCTATGAAGAATCAACACGCTATAAAAGAGAAAATCGTAGATCCGAAGCTCTTCCGCAAGAATATGAAAAATATATGCGATTTGATGAAAACCTTGATGAAATTCTTCAAGACTCACTTCCAAGATGAGAATTTAACACTAAAATAGTAGCAAATTCTTCAATAATCCATTTAATCAATGCAATGATGGAGGTATAGCTTCAAAATTTTCAAGTTTCAATGCAAAACTTGAAGAATTTTGGAAGATGAAGCTTTGAGTGTGGTTTTGAAAAATGGGAGAAAAGCGAGAGAAAAATGAGAGTGATGAGAAAAATTTGTAAAAAATTGAAGTGTTGTTGTGAGGTTTGGAGGGAATAATGTTTATATACATGTTAGGCTTGCAAGGTGGTTTGGCTTAGGAATTAGATTTGGATACTAGCTTAGAAGTTAGGTTTAGGACTAGCTTAGGAGTTAGTTAAAAGTTAGTTAGGAAGCTTCTAGAGCTTTCCCTTAGAATGTGGTGGTTTGTTCTAGAAGATTCCATTGGAAAGTGGTAGAATCAAGTGGAGTGAAAAAGTGAGAAAGAATCCCTTCATGCTGAATTTGAAAGTTTTCCCAAAATTACACACGTTAACCGGTTTACCAATGTGTTAATCGGGTTAACACAAGCCAAATTTGAATTTTTTTCTCCTTTTGGTGGAAAACCCCGAAAATGCACTTGTGCAGTCCATTTTTATCCTGCTTTGAACTTGAGCTCTGATAATTGATATTGCCACTGAAAAACTCTTGACCACATGCCCTATACGTCAACCGATGATGTATGATTTATTTTTATTATTTTATTTTTATTTTTATTATGATTTAAAAGAAATGTATGCAAGGATATGCTAAATGATACAGAAATGAAGCATAAGCTAATTGAAATTGGTAATAAATAAGAGGGCAAATTTTGGGGTGTTACAATTGCCCCTATTCATTCAATTGTAGACTTGAATAGATGATTGCTATGGCTTTCAGACGTTAAAGTTATGGAGGAATTGAATACCCGAATAAACTGGAAAATTTGTACTATGTGGGAAGAAGATATATTGGGAAGCTTGTCATTCTTGGATGACAACAAAAAGAAACTAGACCATCATACTTATACAGAATCAAAATAAATGAGACCATCGTACTTAGAAAGAATCAACAGAAATGAGATCATCATACTTAGATGATACTCAACAGGAACAAGACCAACGTACTTAGACGGAATCGAAAGGAATGAGATCGTCGTACATAGACGAAATCAACGAGAATGAGATCATTATACTTAGATGAAAACTCAAAAGACACGAGAACATCGTACTTATACGGAGTCAGAAGAAATGAGACCATTGTACTTAGACGGAATCAACAAGAATGAGATCATCGTACTTAGATGAAAATTCAAAAGACACGAGACCATCGTAATTATACGGATTCAGAAAAAATGATACCATCGTACTTAGACGGAATCAACGGGAATAAGATCATCATACTTAGACGGAATCAACGAGAATAAGATCATCATACTTAGATAAAAACTCAAAATACACGAGACCATTGTACTTAGACAGAGTCGGAAGGAATGAGACCATCGTACTTAGACGGAATCAACGAGAATGAGATCATCATACTTAGATGAAAACTCAAAAGACACGAGATCATCGTACTTAGACGGAGTCGGAAGAAATGAGACCATCATACTTAGACGGAATCAACGAGAATGAGATCATCGTACTTAGATGAAAATTGAAAACACACAAGACCATCGTACTTAGATAGAGTCGAAATAAATGAGACCATCGCACTTAGACGACATCAACGAGCATGAAATTATCGTACTTAGATGAAAACTCAAAAGACACGAGACCATCGTACTTAGACGGAGTCGGAAGGAATGAGACCATCATACTTAGATGAAACCAACAAGAATGAGATCATCGTACTTAGATGAAAACTCGAAAGACACAAGACAATCGTACTTAGACAGATTCGGAAGGAATGAGACCATCGTACTTAGACGGAATCAGGAAGCATTTACCAGACTTGTGGTGATAAAGCGAACAAGACACACTGTGAGTGAGATTGAAAAGGTACTGTCGTACTTAGATGATAACTTGACTCGGGACAACAAGTACTGACAGGCAAGAGTAACAATGATGAGGAATGAACTCGGCATTCTTTGTGGGGATACTTTGGTCTGATTGAAGAAATAATGTTTCGGGCTTTTGTGCAAGGTACCATAACTAGTTTATTCTTCGTATGCATATGTTTGAATTTTTCCATGGCATAGTGCTTGATAATGATGGAAATGTTACGCTTTAGAGGATGTAAATGTAATGATGATTACTAAACTCAAATTCAAAGGTGATCTCCTAATGAGGAGGTAACAAGTATCTATGGCAGCTTTACTCGGGAGAAATAGTCAATGATATGATTCCATGCATCCCCGTGGGGAATAAAATCTCTGCTGATGAGGATGCTAATATACTGGCTCTAAATTGTCACCATTTCCAAAAATAAATTGGTACTTGAGATAGATGAAGAATGAAGACCCTTCTGGGGAAGGTCTTAACTAGTCCGAATTTGGTTGGGAGATACGCCACCCCTAGGACTCTGTTGGGGAAGTAATAATATGTGGACCTGGTCGAGGAACAAATTTGTTGATACTCTGCTGAGGAATTTTTTTACTGGGGAATAAGGAATCCTCTCCTACTGCTGGTGGACAATAAGACCCTTGCGAAGAATATCTCTCTGTTGAAGAAGGACTCTCTGCTTGGGGATATCAAACTTCTGTTGCCTGCTGGGGAAAATTTCAATTTCCGACTCCATTGGGGATGATGGAAAACATCAATGAGAATGCTTCCTGCTGAAGATTAGAGTTTTAGTCGCCTCTTATTGGGGATAAGAGATATGTATCGTATCTTGATGGGGATGATACATGAAGCGTATCATGCTAAGGATGAGACAATATAGAGTATATCTTAATAATGATATCCTCTACTTAGGGAGTACCAACCCTTTCTCGTTGCTCTATTGGAGGAAGGCTATCTACCAATACTTGCTGAGGAATCATAATTAGTGAATCCTGCTGAGAGAGAAGCTCTTTGATGGCCCATGCTAGCAATGGCTTCACTTTACTCCGTACATGCGCATTAGCGAGCACAACTGATAGTTCATGCAAAAGAGAAAGTTAGACAAGCCTGCATGCCCCAGGTTCAAGGCCTGAATTGACCGTCCTTGCAACAAACATCGGATAACAACGTAAATAATGCAACGTGAATGTAACTCAACTTAAATATTCATGTGGTACCATTTGGAGTAAACTCCCAACTTGAAACATTTCCAGGTTATCGAGGCATTATCAACTTATTTGTCAATCCAGGCCAACTTGAATCGAGCATACGCTCCAACTGGAAATATGCACATATATGCAACTATGAATGGCATAAAACAACAGTATAATCATCAACTTATCAACATAACTACTTGAACAACTAAGGAACAAGAATCAACATTGGTCATAGGACCTACATCATATTAATCTTCCCAAAAATCGGGACAACACAACTTATAACAACTTTAACACCACTTCAATGTGAAAATGACAATTTACGACTTAATCGACTAAATTACTAAATTATTTATTTAAAATCTCGTATCTACTATAAACAAAATATTTTATCTTTACTTTAAGGCTAAGATTAATCCAACTTGAAACGGATGCGAAAATAGGTCGAATCGCCAAAAACCGCATTTTCCGCACATGCCCTGCTCATACGCATATGGCCTCCTTCATACGCGTATGTCCTTGATTGATACACTTAAGGGGGTTGGTTACAACTTGGGAAGGTATTAACACCCAGATTGTCCGTCGTACTCGACGAGATCCACGCTTACAAGATTGTGTTTAAAGGGGTAAGTGTATGTGCTATATGTGTGCAAAAGCTAGGGAAAGAAGGAACAGGTGTTAGTGCAAAAGGAAGTGAAATGTGCAGGGTTGAGACTTTAGAAAGAATGCTGAAGGAGGGGGAAGACACAAAGACTTTTGTTCGATAACTGTTAAGTTATGCCTACATATCCTCGCGTGCAATGAGGAAGTCAGAAAACCGTAGTTCGACTCAAAGAGACTGAAAATGAATTGACTGTGAACTGCTTACTTGCCTATGCTCAAGTGTATGACTCGTCTGGCTCGAGTGCTAACTGTCTTGCATTAGACGGAAGAAGCAAGTTCTCATTTGTGAATGAGTGTGATGAGAAAAGAATCCCGAAGGAGACGATTATTGTTTGTTTTTGTGTTTTCAGTCTTATTATTGTTTTGGGTGTTTTTCATAAGTTAATCAGCTTAAGCCTAAATCAAAGGTTGTAAACTCATTATATCCTCCCTGATTAGGGATAATGAGCCTACTTAAGTATGATATAAGCATCTCAACTTAATTACCATGATGATGGAGGATTAAGATCATTAACCCAGTTGTGATTACTTAGGTGTTTTTTGTTTTTTTTTGTTTAGTGTTAAGTAATGAGTTTAATCTCTAATCACAGATTAATGAACTCATTACACCATCCTAATAGAAGGATAATAGATGAGAACACTTAAGCTGAGGAAGATACCTTAACTTAATCCATGATTAGGGACTAAATTCATTATATAACAAACCTTTATTAAATGGGTTTTAATTAAAGGATGAGATTAAGAAGTGAATTTTAAGTTTGTAAGACAACTTGAGGGGGACTTGTCCATTAAACACTAAGGTTAGTCCCTCATAACCATAAGGAAGAGATAAAACCCTAATGTAAGGCCCAAGTTACAAGATAAAGTCTTGGTGATTATTAATGTGATTTGATTAGGAGGTGTAAACAAATTAAAGGTTTAACACTTAGGATTAAAGTTATACACTCCATCCTAAGAGAAGGATGCAGACATAACCCTAATTCAAAGTCCTAAAGCTTTAAGAGTTTAGTCTCTGATTATTAAGATGAGAAGAGAGACTCAAGGAGACTCAAAGGTAAAAGACTAAGGGGGACTATACACAACCCTAAAATTTATCATGCTTGGATATCCTATGGTTTTTTAGGCTTAAGAGAAAAGATCTTCAAGGCCACCAATGGAAGAAGAAGATGAAAAGAAAAGGAGAAAAAAGAACAAGTTACTTACTTCCTGAAGAAGATAAGTAACTTGAAAGAAAGAAAGTGTGAAGGATGGAACATAAGTGAATTAGATTCACTTCAAAGACATGAAAATATGCATATGAATGAGATAAGAAATGGGAAGTGAAGGAAAATCTACCTCCCCAAAATAACTTACCAAAAGTTCCTAAAAATGTTAGTATGAATGCATAATACATAAAGTAAAAGGAAATGAAATGAGGTGTGAAGACCAAAGTCAGAAGTGATCATGTAATGCAAATGGCACGTTAGATGATGCAAAGTCATACAATATGCATATGAATGTTCATACAAAGATGAGATGTCATGAAAGATGAGATGTAATGAATGCAAGACATAGCAAATGAATGAAGAAAGGATCAAGAAACATTCAAGCATGTCTTAAGATGTATAAGTTATCATATGAATGCTTGAAATGTCATGGAAAGTTCAAATGATGATGATATGCAAAGATGAATGCAAATGAACATGAGAAATTAGGGTTTTATGAATGTATGAAATGTAAATGTAACCACCCCAAATTTGCCCTCACCCACTCACACCATGGCTTGTGATCTTCTCATATGCATAAACACAATCATACCATCTCATGTTACATTTTTGGTTCACTGCATTGGTTCTAAGTCATCTGCATCTAGGGTTTGTGATCTGAGCAATCCAAGAGCTTCTTGAGCCACTCCAAGGGTCACCAATCACTTAAAAGGGGTCCATGTGTGTTCAAGCATCATATTATATCCTCTCAAAGTCAAGAATTCCAAATAATCACAAGAACTGGGATTGGTGTGGATGCAGAGCCAAGTTTGACTACACAGTTGACCTAAAATTAGGGTTTTGGTTTCAGAGGCCATAACTCCAAATTTTTTGGTCATTCTTGTTTCCATTGGTCTCTATATGGTATAGGGAGTATGCATATCAATTTTCATGAAGAAATTCCATGGGGAAGTCATCTGATCAAAAGTTGACTTTTCAGACAAGTCAGTGTAAAATCAGGGCATCTGAGGCCCCCAATGACCCAATCAATGGGTGATCTTCATCATTTTGAGTGTATATGGTCCTTGTTTGATCATGGAAGAAGGTTGAAGTTCACAAAAATCAAGAATTTGGAGTTTTTGCAAGTGTTGACTTTTTGGGCATAGTTGACATTCGGGGTGCGATCTGGTAAGCTGCTGGGATTTATTGTAAGCGAGAAAGGGATTGAAGTTGACCCTGATAAAGTCAAAGCTATTCAAGAGATGCCTGCACCGAAAACTGAAAAGGAAGTTCGAGGGTTTTTAGGTCGATTGAACTACATCTCAAGGTTCATATCTCACCTTACAGCAACCTGTGAACCCTTGTTCAAGCTGTTGAGAAAAGAACAAACGGTCAGGTGGAATGAAGATTGTCAGAAGGCATTTGACAAGATCAAGGAATACTTACAAGAACCTCCAATCCTTATGCCTCCATTTGAAGGAAGACCTCTGATAATGTACTTGACAATATTAGAAGAGTCAATGGGTTGTGTGCTGGGCCAGCATGACGAGTCTGGTCGAAAAGAGTATGCAATATACTACCTAAGCAAAAAGTTTACCGACTGTGAACAACGTTATTCACTGCTCGAGAAAACTTGTTGTGCTTTAGCGTGGGCTGCTCGCCGACTAAGACAGTATATGTTGACCCACACTACTTTGTTGATATCAAAAATGGACCCAGTCAAGTACATATTTGAGAAGCCAGCTCTTACCGGACGGGTTGCAAGATGGCAGATGATTCTCACAGAATATGACATCCAATACACATCTCAGAAAGCCATCAAGGGCAGTGTATTGTCTGAATATCTTGCTGAGCAACCTATTGATGATTACCAGCCTATGAGATTTGACTTCCCCGATGAAGACATCATGTTCATAAAAGCAAAAGATCATGAAGAGCCTGTTCACACTGAAGGGCCTGACCCGGAAGAAGAATGGACTATGATGTTTGATGGGGCTGTTAACATGAATGGTCGTGGTGTTGGTGCAGTACTCATTACACCCAAAGGAGTTCACATGCCTTTCTCGGCAAAACTCACTTTTAACTGCACTAACAACGAAGCTGAATACGAAGCTTGCATTATGGGTCTTGAGGAAGCCATTGACCTCAGGATCAAGACGTTGGCTGTATTCGGAGATTCAGCTCTGGTAATCAATCAGACCAACGGCAAATGGTATACACACCAGGATCATCTGATACCTTACAGGGATTATACAAGAAAGTTATTGACGTTCTTCACAACAGTCAAGCTTGAGTATATCCCTCGGGACGAGAATCAATTTGCATATGCTCTTGCTACCATTTCATCCATGATCAAAGTTCAAGCTGCTAACTTTGTACCTCAGATTTCAGTGTCGAGACTTGATAGACCAGCATATGTATTTGCAGCAGATGTTGTCAAAGACAATAAGCCTTGGTTCCATGACATTAAGTGCTTCTTAGAGGATCAAACATACCCACCTGGGGCATCTTCCAATGATAAGAAGACTTTGAGAAGGCTTGCTGGTAGTTTCTTCTTGAACACTGATGGGTCTTTATATAAAAGGAACTTTGATATGGTACTCCTCCGATGTGTTGACAAGACAGAAGCAGATTTATTGATGCATGAAGTGCATGAAGGCTCCTTTGGTACCCATGCTGGAGGACATGCAATGGCTAAAAAGTTGTTAAGATCAGGCTATTATTGGATCACAATGGATGCAGACTGTTGTGCCTATGCCAGGAAATGCCACAAATGCCAGATCTACGCAGATAAAGTGCATGTGCCTCCCAATCCTTTGAACATAATGTCTTCACCCTGGCCCTTTGCTATGTGGGGCATTGATATGATTGGCAAGATTGAGCCGACTGCTTCAAATGGCCACAGATTCATCTTGGTCGCCATTGACTATTTCACCAAGTGGGTTGAAGCAGCCTCATATGCAAACGTCACAAGACAAGTGGTAGCCAGATTTCTGAAAAGAGATATCATCTGTCGATACGGAGTTCCCGAGCGAATCATTACTGACAATGGTTCTAATTTAAACAACAAAATGATGGCAGAGCTATGCCGGGACTTCAAGATCCAACACCACAATTCTTCTCCTTACAGGCCAAAGATGAATGGCGCTGTTGAGGCAGCCAATAAGAATATCAAGAAGATTGTGCAGAAGATGGTAGTCACTTACAAAGACTGGCATGAAATGCTGCCGTTTGCCTTGCATGGGTACCGCACGTCGATCAGAACATCCACTGGGGCAACACCGTATCAACTTGTGTATGGTATGGAAGCAGTCCTACCTGTCGAAGTTGAATTACCCTCTCTACGAGTATTAATGGATGTTAAACTGAACGAAGCAGAATGGGTTAGGGCCCGATACGAGCAACTAAGTCTGATCGAAGAGAAAAGGTTGGCTGCAATCTGTCATGGGCAGTTATATAAGAAAAGAATGAAGAAGGCCTTCGATCAGAAAGTCAGGCACCGAGAGTACCAAGTAGGAGATCTTGTGCTGAAAAGAATCCTCCCTCCTCATACAGACCACAGGGGCAAATGGACTCCAAACTATGAAGGACCATTTGTAGTAAAGAAAGTTTTCTCTGGTGGGGCACTGATGCTCAACACCATGGATGGTGAAGATTTCCCGTCCCCTGTGAATTCAGATGCAGTTAAAAAATACTTCACATAAAAATGACCCGCTGGACACAAAAACAGAATGTAAGTCCAGGCAAAAATAGGGCATCCCGGCGAGTCAAAAACAGAATAAAAGACTCGGGCAAAAATAAGGGAAAATAAACAAAAATGTACACCCGCTGAGTTGAAAAGCCGCATTGGACAGCTCAGGCAAAAATGGGTATCCCGATGGATTGAAAACCCGAAAGGGCGATCCATGCAAAATAAGGGAATAAGCGAACAACTGCATTCTGAATTCGTCTGTATCATCTACAACTTGGTAAGCTTCGAAAAGATCAAGCTTCAATCAGAATCAACATTCTTCAAAAATCATACGAGAAGAACGTCAAAAGTCATACGAGTCATAGTGAAGAGGAAGCTCCTCAAAGCGTCATCAACACCGTCAACATTTCGTTTTTCAATTTGTAACAACCTCCTCATTTCAGGGGATATGTTCCTGTGACTGTATCTCGCCAATTCAGGGCATATGAATCAATAAAATCAGATTTTCAGTCATGTCTCGTCTCGTACATTTCTATTTGCAAAAAATGTCTGATGTCTTAAAGAAAAATGATTGCATGAATACAGATGTTTATCTTCAAAAGTAAAAACATGCTTGCAGGAAATATGCTTACTCTTGGAAGTGTCTAAACTCCTATGACGGAATCCAGTAAGGGATACCTCGGGATTACCTTGTGCGTTTCTTTATCTTTTTCAGGATTGCAGGTATCCAGAAAGCAACTTGGGGCATATAAGCTTCATCCCAGCAAACTGACAAATCAACACTCAATTTTAGCACCCGAAGTGCTCTCTCTCCCCAGCTGAGTTGCCTCCCATGACTTCACCCAGCTGAGTTGCCACTTGTTGCTTACCCCCATCAGAGTTTCCAGGCATCACAGAAGGCACCTATATCCCCAGCTGAGTCAGGATCCTCTTCAACCGAATCCCTAGGGAGGTCTCTCAATGATCTCTCTTCCTCCCCAGCCGAGTTGCCATCTCCTCCTCAGTCGGAGTACAAAAGTCAGGGAATCCTCTCCCCACAGAATCCTCAGCCTCCATCCAGAAAAGCAACGCATGAAGAATCACAACAGAGTGAAGAAAGCTTCCACAAACCCCAGTTGGGTCCTATATTTATCGGAATAGGTCTCATTGACCCTTTTCCCCAAGCAGATATCATATCATCAGATCTACCCATGATCTCATCCTCAGCTGGGATGTCTACTTCAAACGGATCGATTGAAGATTTTCGCAGCAACGGGACCCGGATCCCGGTTTGGTATCTTTGCACAATCATAGCATTCGCATCATATTTACCCACAAAGCGTAGCATTCCGTTTTAACACGGAGCATTACGGCAAAAATCCAACACATAGCATAATCATAAGCCATGTTTTAAATCTACACTTGTGAATAATGACAGCTCATCAACATACAGAAAAATCCCCACCAGATTCCCTAGCAAAAACAGCTGCCTCTCAATCAACAACACCCGTATATACTCATCTTGTCACCCGTCCGTGCCATCTTTCCCCAGTAAAGTCACCTGAACGTTCTTTACAAACAAGATCACCCGCACTACAGATATTCCTTGACACCCGTCCATGTCATATCTCCCAGTAGAAAGCCAAAGACATCCTCTTTGCACTCACATATACCTACATACACAATCCTTTGGCACCCGTCCGTGTCATATCCCCAGCACGGTCACCTACACTTTGTATATCAGATACTTGTTCATATTACACTCTTCTCCCTGTGACACTCGTCCGTGTCACCCTCCCCAGCAGATAAACATTCATCTATACAATACTCATACTCATACTCATGTTACACCCATACAGATACTCGTCCGTATCTTGTATATACCTCATATCCCCACAGATTCGACACTAGTCCTTGTTCTTTGTTAACCAGTTGGTACTCGTCCGTATCATCATCTCAGAACATGCGTCAAGCGTTTGTTTCTACATGATACTCGTCCGTATCATAACCTTAAGGATGCTCGTCCGCATCTTTGATCCATACACCGTGTCAAACACTTGTGTCTTCTTGAATATAGATACCCGTCTGTGTCCACTATTCCCCAGAGGAATCCTCTCGGATTCAACACTCGTCCGTGTTCTCTGTTAACCAGTTGATACTCGTCTGTATCATCATCTTTGAACGCGTGTCAGTTTGTTTCTACCCGATACTCGTCCGTATCGTAGTCTTAAGGATGCTCGTCCGCATCTTTAATCTATACACATATACCAAACACTTATACCTTTTGTTTCTTGGATGTAAACACTCGTCCGTGTTTACTACTCCCCAGTAGATTGTCAACAGAACAAATTTTCTTTTCATCTGACACTCGTCCTGTGTCATGATAAACCCTGAGAGCAGCCGTGCCCTGCTAGGTGGTCGTCCTCCACCTCTTGATGGTCTTCCTCCATCATGCTCATCCGATGGCCGTCCCCATCGTTGATTTTTAGCAGCCGTCCCCTGCTAGGTGGTCGTCCTCCACCCTTTTGATGATCGTCCTTCATCAATTTTATCCAATGGCCGTCCCCATTGTTGATTTTGGTTATCTGGCATTCGTCCTATGTCATGATTAACCCCGAGAGCAGCCGTCCCCTTCTAGGTGGTCGTCCTCCACCTCTTGATGGTCGTCCTCCATCATGCTCATCCGATGGCCGTCCCCATCGTTGATATTTTCGGCAGCCGTACCCTGCCAGGTGGTCGTCCTCCACCTTTGATGGCCGTCCCCATCATATTTCCTTTATTCCCCAACAGAGCAGCCGTCCCCTGCTAGGTGATCGTCCTTCACCTTTGATGGCCGTACCCCATCATCTATTTATTTCATTTATTCTTTAACCCGATGGCCGTCCCCGTCGTGATCCCTTTTCCTTTTCTTTTAGCCCGATGGCCGTCCCCATCGTCGGTTACCTCGCTTTATGAACTTGATGGCCGTCCCCGTCATGTTTCGTTAATCCCCAGAAAATATTACAACTTTATCTTGATGGCCGTCCCCATCATAATTTCTTATCTTTTCCCAGCTAGTCGGCCGTCCCCGTCTTGGCTTTACCTTTTATCCCTAGCATGTCGGCCGTCCCCGTCATTGCTTTACTTCGCACACTCTTCCCAGCATGTCGGCCGTCCCCTTCATTGCTCTTTACCCAGCAGTCGCCCTCTGCTCGACGGTCGTCCTCCGTCGCCCACACTTTACAATATACTTTATTTTCCTTTACAATCTATATCCCTTTTCTTCTTCATTCTGTGAGTGCAAATTTTGGACTGTCTTTGGTATTCAACCACAAGTTATCTTGTTTGCCTGTTAAGCCGCTGCTTACATCCTGCACAACTAACTCATGTTTGAATAGGGGCAGCTGTAAACACCCCAAATTTTCCCTCACCCACTCACACCATGGCTTGTGATCTTCTCATATGCATAAACACAATCATACCATCTCATGTTACATTTTTGGTTCACTGCATTGGTTCTAAGTCATCTGCATCTAGGGTTTGTGATCTGAGCAATCCAAGAGCTTCTTGAGCCACTCCAAGGGTCACCAATCACTTCAAAGGGGTCCATGTGTGTTCAAGCATCATATTATATCCTCTCAAAGTCAAGAATTCCAAAGAATCACAAGAACTGGGATTGGTGTGGATGCAGAGCCAAGTTTGACTGCACAGTTGACCTAAAATTAGGGTTTTGGTTTCAGAGGCCATAACTCCAAATTTTTTGGTCATTCTTGTTTCCATTGGTCTCTATATGGTATAGGTAGTATGCATATCAATTTTCATGAAGAAATTCCATGGGGAAGTCATCTGATCAAAAGTTGACTTTTCAGACAAGTCAGTGTAAAATCAGGGCATCTGAGGCCCCCAATGACCCAATCAATGGGTGATCTTCATCATTTTGAGTGTATATGGTCTTTGTTTGATCATGGAAGAAGGTTGAAGTTCACAAAAATCAAGAATTTGGAGTTTTTGCAAGTGTTGACTTTTTGGGCATAGTTGACTTTTCAAGAATGCTCCATTTTTGGTCACTTTTCAAGCCTTGATTCTTGATCCAAAAATGCTTCAAATGGAAAAACTTTGGTCATGGAAGTTGTAGAATACATCTTTCCCTTTTCAAAAAGTACAAGAACATGATCTAATTCTTCTTGGATCAAAAGTTATGGTGTGACAAAGTTGGCAAAAATCATTGATTTTCAAGACATGCTTCAAATGTGAATTTTGCAAAATCATGAACCAAGGCTTTTTGTAACCTCTAGTTGACATCAAACCATGACACAAACATCACATAAACTCTAAAAGTCAGAATTGAACCAAGAATGCTCATGTTTCATGGCTTGTGGAATGAGAAAATCACATGTGAACCAAAGTTGCACCAACTTGCAAAACTCATGATCACACTTCCTACCACTTGCAACCTTGGATGCTGAGCTTTGCTAGCCCTTGCCCTCACCCTTGCTGCGCCAGCCCATGCTTTGTACTAGCCTAGAACCAAGCCATACCTCTCTTACACAAAAAGTGGACTTTTGGCAAAAGCAAACTTACCAATCAATAGAGGCCATGTCAAATCATCTGACCTATAGGATTAAAATATACTATCCAAATGCAGGCCATAACACTCAAGGAGCCAGGCTGAAACAACACACAACAACACATTCACAAAAACACTCTCTCAAGCAAAAGCCTTCGAATCATCTTCCACAAGACACAAACACACAAACCATTTCCATAGATCAAATCACCTTGCTTCACTGAGCCTAAACCAACAAGACTTGGGCCTGAATCAAGCAAGAACACCACCTCTCCATTTTCACCTCCAAGAGCAAAACCATTCGAATCTCTCTGCTCAACTCACAAACATCCAAACAAGTTTCACCAATCAACTCACCTTGCTTCATGGACCAGAAACCAACCTTTGTTTTGGCCTAAGACCATCCATATCACAAATACGATTTTCACACTCCCTTGGTCAGAGCTTCTGCAAACTCACTCAGGAGGCTGTTTAAACTCCAACCAAGCATCCAAAGCTTCAAAGGGGGATCATTGGGACCTGTTTGGGCCAAAGAACTAGCCAGAAGGTGCCAGAGATCAAAGCTCCAGTTCAGGTGAGCTGCATGAACTTTTTTTCCAGGAACTCATTTTTAAGTTCTTAATTGGTTCTCTATGTTCCACTGGTCATGATGATATGTTTGGTTTCGAAAATCATTGAGTTTTGAGCATGTATGGTGTTTCTGAAATTTTGTGACCTAAACCCCTTTTGCTTCGATTCAGCTTTGTTATGTAAAATAAATTTGTTTTGGCTGTGGATTCTTGTTCTATGATGTGTGGGGATGATTTCTGGGCAAGAAAACTAGGTTTTAGAGAGCTAGGGTGAGAGTTGGCATTTTTCAGGGAGGATGCTGGCCGGAGAAGACGACCGGAAGTCTTCTCCGGCAGCCTGAAAGTCATTAACTGCTAATTAGGGTTAGGGCACCAGGTTTGAATGTGAGCCACTGGATCTTGTTTCCCGCGCGTGTTTGTAAGGCTGAGATCATGTCATTAGTTTTAATTAGGTTTAATTTATTTAATTAAATCAGATTAACCAAGTTTGAATATGGGCCTTTGATCTGCGCGCGCAGTCAACCCATTCTTTGCCAGACTCAATCTCAACCCTCCATTGTGCATACTTCCATTTAAATTCATTTAAATTCATTTTCTTTTCATTTATTTTGCATAATTTATTTAAAATAGTAAAACAATGTCTAAAAATTATGAAACTTTTTCTCATGAGTTTTATTAATTTTTAAGACCCAAAAATATTTTTATTTTTATTTTTATCATTGAAAAAGCATTTTTAAATATTTAAAAGATTATTTTTAATTGATTAATGGAAATTAATTTATTAAAAATACTTTTAAGTATTTAAAAATCACCAAAAAATTCATGAAATGTTCTAAGACATTTAGAAACATTGTCCAACCTTCAAACCAAATTTCTTTTTTGATCTTGATGCATTTTGAGAATTTTTCATTGAATAAAAATCATTTTTGTGCATTATTTTGATCCTAAGTTCAAAAAATCATTTCTGCCTATCTATGAAGAGTTGGACATTGATTCTTCTTGCATTGCATTGTGCTTAGCATGTAGTTTCTAGGATTAAATGGCCATGATTTGATTCCTCATTTTCAATTTGTTTGGCATTTCTTTTGTTTAGGAACCCTAAAAACCCTAATAACTTGTAAAAATCATAACTTGAGATTGGTTAAGAGTTGAGACCTCCCCTTTGGACATTGGTTTAGTATAAGATTAGGGGCCCTTTGTGTGGCATTTTCAATTTTTTATCTTAGGGTTTGCTTCTGTTTTTGACTTTTGTTTGATGTTGGGTTCATAAACCCTAATTTGGGCTTTCATTTGCATACCTCTTGCATTCTCTTGCATAACATGACTTGTCATGACATTTCAAGCATCCATTTGTTTCATTTGACATCATAAGACATATTGAAAGCATGTTTGATCATTGCATCATGTATTTGCCATGTTGTATGCCATGTGCACTTTATAACTTTTCATGTATGTTCATGCTTCTTAGCTTGTACCATTTGCATCCATGAACTTGTATGACCATTTCCATGTGCTGCCTCATGTTTGTAGCATCTCATAACATCATTTGCATCATGTGTATGCTTCTGGTTTTGTTTCTCATCATGTCATTTCATCTCATCTTGCATTGCATTGCATCTTTCTCACTAACTTTTCAGGTGGTAAGTGATGCTGAGAAGTGAATTTGCCTTCACTTTTCCTGACTTTTCTTTTCATCTCTCTTGCATCCATGCTGCATTTTTATATGTGTTTGAGTTTGAGCTTGTTCATTTCTCTTCTTCTTACTTTCTTTCTTCAAGTGACTTGACTTCTTGAATGAAGCAAGTTACTTTGCTTCCCTTGATCCTTTCATCTGCTGCCTGGTGGTTCCATTGAAGACTTCTCTTGAAAACCTCACAAACCCTAGGAACAACCAAGCATGACAATGATTAGGGTTTGATTAGTCCCCCACTTAGCTCTTACCTTTGTGTCTCCTTGAGTCTCCTCTTCTCATCTCATAATCAGGGACTAAACCCTAAAGGCTTTAAGGCTTTGTGATTAAGCTTATGCCTGCATCCTTCTCTTAGGATGGAGTGTATAACTTTAATCCTCAGTGTTAAACCCTTAATGTGTTTAAATCTCTTAATCAATTCACTTAATAAGTATCAAGACATCACACTTGTAACTTGGGCCTTGCATTAGGGTTCTAATTCTTCCTTAACTGGTTAAGAAGGACTAACCCTAGAGTTAATGGACAAGTCCCCCTCAAGTTGTCTTACAAACCCTAAAAATCACTTCATCATCATACCATTAAATAAAATCCACTTAATCAAAGGCTTGTTTTGTCATGAGTTTAATCCCTAATCATGAATTAAGTTGAGGAGCTTTCCTCAGCTTAAACATTCTCATCTATTATCCTTCTATTAGGATGGTGTAATGAGTCTATTTAATCCTTGATTATGGCTTAACCTCATTACTTAACACTATACAAAAACAACAAAAACATCTAAATAATCGCAAGTAAGTTAATGATCTTAATTCTACATCAAAGGTGATTAAGTGTGAGAATCTGACTTCACACTTAAGGTATTCTCATCACCCCTAATCAGAGGGAAGATGTAATGAGTTTACTGAATCCATTGGTTTAGACTTAAGCTCATTAACTTATGAAAAACTTCAAAAAGGCAAATAAAAGACTGAAAACTCAAAAACAAACAATAATCGTCTCCTTCGGGATTCTTTTCTCATCATCCTCACTCATAAACGAGAACTTGCTTCTTCCGTTTAATGCAAGACAGTTTGCACCTGAGCCAGACAGGTCATACACTTGAGCATAGACAAGTAAGCAGTTCATAAGTCAATTCATCTTTCAGTCTCTTTGGGTCGAACTACGGTGTTCTGACTTCCTCATTGCACGAGAGGATACGTAGGCATAACTTAACAGTTATCGAACAAAAGTCTCTGTATATTCCCCCTCTTTCCAGCCTTATTTTCTCAGCCTCATGATCTTGAGCTTTTCACTCTGTTCTTACACTGACACTTCTCTTATACACTTCACATCACTTATATACTTTGCATTGGCACCTGTACATCCCTTTTTCAGCTATTTTACACACAGATTGCACTGACACTACCCCCTTAAAACACAAATCTTTTAAGCGTGGATCCCGTCGAGTACGGCGGACAATCTGGGTGCTAATACCTTCCCAGGTTGTAACCAACCCCCTTTCTCAGTCTCTCTGGTTCGCAACCGTCTTATCCATCTTTTTCTGGGTCTATGCAGCATTACCTTTCCTTCGGGATAAAAATGCCTAGCTGGCGACTCTATTCATCTCCAGTGAGTTCACGGTTGTGTGTTCTCATTGTCCCTCTCGCCGACCGTTCGCGTCTGTACCTTTATCTGGGCCTTTTCCCCATTTATCGGGAGCGACAGCTTGGCGACTCTGTTGGGGACCCTTATATTGCAACCAGGGCTTCTGGTTCTTTTTGTGGGTTCCTCCTAGCGCTTGATTGATTTGTGTTTACTGGGGTGTTATGTGCTTATTTGTGTTTGTGTATTTGTATTTATTTTGTACAGTTTTGTTTATTGCTTTCTTTATAGCTTTATGCATATATTATCATATTGTCATACTGTGCTGCTGGCTGGATCTGTTGTTTGCTTTGGTGGGTGGGGTTCTATTGAGAGTTAAGGTCCTATACCTGGGACATGAGTGACACCTAGGCTAGAGTGAATCATATTCTTTCCCATTCCATCTCGGTCTGGTGCGGGAATATGAAACACGGTTCAGATATGGGTTTCTTCTTGAGAACTCTGTGTTGCAGATTTCCTGCAGTACTAGGGCTATCTAGGAAGCCTGCTAAGTCTGGATGACCTTTAGTATTGACCTTCAGAAACTGAGGTGAATTAGAGGAGGAACTTTTATGGTTATTGTAAACACTGTACCTCCGGGTTGGAAGTGTTTACACTTCTCATAACTGATCCAAGTCTGAGGATCCTTGTTTTAGAACACCACCTGTGAGGGGGTTGGGCTGTTTACAGGTTTGCAGGTACCTTGACCTCAGAATACCCTGTTACTTTGCTTGATTAAGAATACTTCATTTTGGGACAGTTCTTGTGATTCTAAAACCCTGGACATGTGGCTCTTTATTTGAGTCCCCTACCTTGGTTACGGGATTTATAGACCTCCATCTGGTATTCTTGAATATGTTATGGACCTATATCAGAGCAATTGATCAGATCCAGCTCAGTCACAAACCCTTGCATATCATTTGCATACATAAACATTGCATCATATTGACATTTGCTTATTTGTGTTTCAGGGTATCCACTCTCATCTTTGGTTTTGGTTTTGACCCCATCTTCAGCATTGGCCCATCTTCACCAGTATCTGCTTCAGTTATCACCTGCACCAGCCAATCAGTGGCCAGTTCTTCAGTATTATCATCAGCATCTGCTCATCTTCAGCATCATGGCTCCTAAAAAGAGCAACATCACTTATCACTTCTTCCAGCCAGAGCTATCAGATATCAGGAGGATTCAGACCCTGATCACTCCAGATCACATACCTTTGTTCAGGGAACATTATGGAGATATACTTGACATGGTTATGGATCTGGACCCTTCACAGAGAAGCCTGATCCACACTTGCATCCAGTTTTATGATCCCCCTCTGAGGTGTTTTACCTTCCAAGACTTTCAGTTGGGCCCTCTATTGGAAGAATACTCATCATTGGTTGGTCTGCCTATCAGGGGTGGAATCCCTTTCAACCCAGAGATGGTCTTTCCTGGTAATGGAGAAGTAGCAAAGGCTTTACATCTGGAACCTATTTTGATTGAGCAGCATATGACTTCTAAAGCTGGAATCCCTGGCTTTCATCTGGATTTCTTGATCTCTCAAGCTACCTTGAAAGCTTCTTTAGGAGAGTGGAAAGCTGTCTGTGCTTTATTGGCCTTGAGCATATATGGAATTGTATTGTTTGCAGATGAGCCTCGATTCATTAGCAAGAATGCAATCCATCTGTTCATCCTGAAGAACCCAGTGCCCACTTTATTAGGGGATCTCTACTATTCAGTGCATCAGAGGAATGAAAAGCAGAGGGGAAGATTAGTGAGGTGTTGTGCTCCATTGTTCCATACTTGGCTTCTCAGGCATCTACCCAGGACAGATGCATTTCTGAACCCTCATCAGCAGAGTAACTGGGCTAAGAGACTCACTGCTCTGACTTCAGCAGATATCAGATGGTGCACTCAGAGCACCAAGGGCAGGGATATCATCACCAACTGTGGGCATTTTCCCAATGTGCCTTTAATACGAGTTAAGGGTAGTATTAATTACAACCCTCTGCTGTTCAGAAGGCAACTGGGCTATGCACTGGTCCACACTCCTAAGGCACAGGACTTGGTGGAAACTCTTTATTGTGAGAACAAGATTAATCTGGCTACTGTTAGGCAAGCAGCCTGGGCCTGGGATAATGTTCAAACCAAGGGAGTGACCATTCTGGGGAAGTGCAATAATGTGGCATCAGCACAATATTATGAGTGGTCCCGTGCCAAGGCCCAATTCTCTGGGATGCCCTTTACCATAGAAGACATGCCTGAGTCATCTTCAGCACCACCCCCTGCCACTATCAGTTTGGAAGAGTTTGAGAGCTTGAAGGAAAGGAATGAGAAGCTAACCCAGGCCTTGCAGAAGACCCTCCGGGAGAGGAGTGAGGGTATGAGGGAGATTGAGAGGTTGGAGAAGATGAGAGTAGAGCATCTGACTAAGATTGAGAAGTCTGGGGATTATATCAAAAAGTCTAAGGCTGGAGAACAAATTCTGAAGAATGCTTGCAAGGAAGCCCAGTTCCAGAGAGCAAGGACAGACTTGTATTTAAAGGAGAGTCAAGCCCGGTGGGTCAGGATCACCGAGGCTCGTACTCTAGAGGACAAGAGAGTTCAAGACAAGATGGAGCAACTGGAAGCTAGTGCAAAAGAACAGCAAGAAGCCCTGGCAGCAGCCCAGAGGGAGATATCAGAGCTGAAGATCAAAGCAGGGGTGAAGAGGTCCAAAGAACAAACTCAGCACAAGAAGCTAACAGCAGCTGTTACCACCCGGAATCTCCTCATCAGGAATCTCACGGAGCGTCCGGCTGATCCTGTGACCGAAGCACTTCTCAAGGAAGTTCGTGAGGATGAGTTTGGTCTTGGTGTTTGACCATTTGTTTGTTGTTGCTTTCATTCCATGTACTTTTATTTTTCTTTCTTGTGATGTATTTTGACCCCTCAGCGGGCTTGTATTTGTAAACGAACTATGTACCATTTGTCTTTTGCAATATATGTATTAGTTTGTTCCACTTCGAAAGCAACATCAACTGCATCTGCAAGGGTCTGGAAGGGTCAAAACTGAATGCCAAACCGGATACCTTGAGAACAAATAAGCATAACTGCATTGCATGCTAATCCTTTTGTTTGTTTTGTAGGTTTTTGTTTTATTGCCACTAACTCTGTTGTGATGTTCAGGAACTATTGCTCGTCGCCAGGTGTTTCCCCTCAATCGTCCGCACCGATATCCGACCCGAAACAACCTTCCGGGAATTCAGATGGATCAGGTACAGCAGGACCTTGCAGAGGTCAGAAATCAAATGGCAAACGAAAGATTGGAAATGAGAACGCAGATGACGCAGTTCATGGAAGTGATGAACAACATGGCTCAGAGCCAGGAAAGACTGAGGGCCATGGTGGAAAGGCAAAATCAAGAGGATCCACATATAGGGACTGCTGGCACCAGCAACAACGAAAGGGTTCAACCTCATGTAAATCCCCCTGTATTTGGACCACATCTCCATCCGGAGGTCAATATTCCTGCAAATGTTCAAGGGACAGCCACTGCAGCCAGGGTACTTCAAGAAGACCCCCAAGAGGACCAGTTCACGGTAATGGGTGCTGGGGAAGAGGCTTATGATAGAAGGTTGGATGAGATAGCTGAGAAGTTAAGGTCCTTAGAGTCTCAAAACTCTTTGGGATTCGATGTCATGGATATGGGCTTGGTAGACGGGGTCAGGATTCCCCACAAGTTTAAGCCTCCATGCTTTGAAAAGTATAATGGGACTTCCTGTCCCCGAACCCATCTGCAATCTTTTCTCGGGAGATTAAAAGCTTATACCATGGACGAGAAACTGTGGATGTTCTACTTCGAGGATAGCCTGACTGGAGCTTCAAGGGAATGGTATTCCCATCTGACGAGAGCAACTGTAAGATGCTGGAAGGACCTGGCAGAGGCTTTCATCAGACAATATCAGTA
Organism: Lathyrus aphaca; assembly: GCA_963966055.1. Classification (NCBI taxonomy): domain Eukaryota; kingdom Viridiplantae; phylum Streptophyta; class Magnoliopsida; order Fabales; family Fabaceae; genus Lathyrus; species Lathyrus aphaca. Next base: position 280,420,058 of record OZ014523.1, read on the forward strand.
TAATCTGGATATGGCACCCAATAGGACTCTCCTAATGGGAATGTCACAGTCATCTAGAGAGAGTTTCAGAGAATATGCCCAGAGATGGAGGCAATTGGCTGCTGCTGTTCAGCCACCTATGTCTGAACGGGAAATGGCAGATATGTTCATGAACACTCTTCAGGGAACATATATTGACAGGTTGGCAGCTTTCTCTTCCACTAGCTTTGCAGATGTTGTCATAGCTGGGGAGAGAATTGAAAGCCTATTGAAGATGGGTAAGATCTCAGACAACGGTGCAAGCTCGTCCAGTAGTACAAGAAAACCTTTTGCAGGCCCAAGAAGAACTGGCGAGACCAATGCCATCCACACCAACAGGGGCAGGCCCCAATATGTTCACAGGTCAATAGCAGCAGTCACCATTCCTGCTCCAGCTCATCCTCAACCCGTCTATCAACCTCCACAGCGGCAACCTCAGTACCATCAGCAAAATCAGTATCCTCCAAGGAATTACAACAACAACAATACCAACAACAACAGTCAACAAAGGCCATTTCAGCAGAGGCCATCTCAAGCTAACAGGGTGATCGATCCGATCCCTATGCCATATGCTACCCTGCTGCCACAACTCCTGAAACTCAACCTAGTTGAGCTAAGGACGCTGGCACCTCCAGATCCCAACAGTCTACCCAGGAACTATGACTCCAATGCTAGGTGTGCTTTTCATTCAAACGCACCTGGCCACAGTACAGAAAAGTGCAGAGCTCTGCATATGAAGGTACAAGACCTGGTAGACTCAAAAGCTCTGAATTTCGCACCACCACCCAATGTCAATAAGAACCCGATGCCGAACTACGGTGGTCCTAGAATTAACGCTATTGAAGAAGACAATCCGTCTTATTTAATAACCAGTGTGGGTCAGATCCGGACACCGTTGGTAGAAATCAAGGCTCAACTCCTGGAATGTCAAATGTTCCCGGGGTGTGAGTTGGGTTGTGCCTACTGCAATATCTCGGTAAATGGGTGCGACAATTTGAGGAATGGCATAGATGGCCTAATTCAGAGTGGCCAGCTTCAGATCACCACATCATTTCCAACAAATCCATCAATCTCATCAGCAACGGCTTCAGAACCTCCTACAACTGCAACAACTATTGTTCCTGACAATTCTTCGGTTTCATCAACGAGTACTTCATCTGTCATTTCAACTGATCAGATATCAATGAATGTTCCTTCTACAACTCCAGCACCACTCCATTATGAAGCTCCTACAACAACAACATCCACACTCCCGACAATGTCTACTACAACACCAGCAACAAATCATGAAGATGTCTCAACTGTCACCATATTCTACGATCCTGAAAACAACTCCGCCTATAACTCAGAAAGTGCTGCTCCCATCAGGGCACCAGTGACAATTTATTATGATCCACAGACTATCACAGTTCCTTCAACAGCTGCAGTCAGTCCAGTCACCGTCACGGTGCCTGGACCCGTACCTTATGAAAGCAGTAATGCCATCCCCTGGCATTACGGCTCTGACTTGTACTGTGAAGGACAAAGAATCACTTTTGAATCATCAACCCCTGCACTACAAGTAGACAATGTGGGCGGAGGCGGAGGCTTCACTCGAAGCGGACGTCTTTTCGCTCCACAAATTCAGAGACCCACAGCCGAAGCAGAAGCTGCTGCCAAGGCAAAAGGGAAGAGCCCTGTGCAGGAAGATCAAGCTGTTAAGGAAGCTTTGAAGACACCATTCGATCAAGAGGTTGAATGGTTCATGCGAATCATCAAAAAGAGTGATTATAAAATAGTGGATCAGCTTCATCAGACGCCTTCCAAGATCTCAATCCTATCATTGCTTATGTGCTCCGAAGCCCATCGGAATGCACTACTCAAAGTCTTGCACGCAGCTTACGTGCCTGAAGAGATCACTGTCAATCAGCTGGAAGCTGTAGTGGGGAATGTTAATGCTAGTCACGGACTAGGGTTCACCAATACTGATTTGACAACGGAAGGCCGCAACCATAACAAAGCCTTGCACATAACCATGGAATGCAAAGGTGCTGTCCTTTCCCATGTGCTGGTAGACACGGGGTCATCCCTTAATGTCCTACCTAAAAAGGCCCTGGTAAAGTTAGAATATGACGGATTGGCGTTGAGACCCAGCAACCTGGTGGTAAGAGCCTTTGATGGTTCAAAGAGATCGGTTCTGGGAGAAATTGAGTTACCCGTAACAATTGGCCCGCAGACCTTTACAACTATCTTCTACGTGATGGATATACAGCCCGCCTACAGCTGTTTATTGGGTAGGCCATGGATCCACGCTGCTGGCGCCGTGACCTCTACCCTTCACCAGAAGTTAAAATATGAGTGGGAGGGTCAGATCGTTACAATCTGTGGAGAAGAGGACATTTTTGTCAGCCACCTGGCTACTTATAAGTACATTGAAATGGACGGAGAGATCCATGAAACAATGAGCCAGGGGTTTGAAGCTTTGAATGTGCCTGGTACTTCAATATCATCATACCAACAAGCCCGAAAGGTTGTTGAGGAAGGAACTGCCCAAGGCTGGGGAAAGCTACTACCGGTGGAGAAGAAAGAAGACAGATTTGGGTTGGGTTACAAACCAACTCAACAAGATCAAGCAGCGGCTGCGAAAGAGCCCAATTTTGTGAGTGGGGGGATGCTTACCCCTGATGCTATCAACTGTCTGGAAGACGAGCTGGAAGAGGAACGCAACCTGGAAAGCTGAATTCGTCCAAAGATCCCGGGGAGCAGTGTCTCGAACTGGTCTTCCCAGGAAATTATAAGAGTTACTCATGCAGAGTAATTATTATTTCCTGTATTTTTATAAGCATGCATCAAAGTCTTACATCTTTCCCAAGATGACAAGACTCATTTTGTAATCGGGCCATCTGTACTTTTTGTGCAAACAAGATCAATTAATGAAATATCAGACATCTTTTTGCAAACGAGTCTTTTTATTTTCCGTTCACTGTTTTTCTATTTTTCTTTTTGTACAAAAAAATAAATGGCAGTGTTTTCAAAATGACAACTTTTATTTCACTTTTCTAAAGCAAGATTAAAATCAGATCACTAAAATAAACAAACTGAACCCTTGCAGAGAGTGCCTTCCAGACAGCACCGACAACAGCACGGCTGTGACTTCGTATGACTTTGACAATCCAATCAATCAAGCTGATGAAGGGGTTGAAGAAGAATATGAGCTTCCTGAAGAGCTAGCCAGGTTGTTAAGACAAGAGGAAAAGGTTATTTCTCCTCACCAGGAGGAGGTTGAAGTGATCAATCTTGGTACAGATGAAGACGTGAAAGAAGTTAAAATCGGGGCCTGCCTGCAAGACTCAGTGAAGAGACAACTGGTTGACCTGCTTCAAGAGTATGTAGATGTGTTTGCTTGGTCGTACCAAGATATGCCAGGGTTGGATACCAACATTGTTGTGCACAAGCTGCCTTTGAGAGAAGAGTGCCCACCGGTTAAACAGAAACTGCGCCGTACTCGTCCAGACATGGCAATGAAGATCAAAGAAGAGGTACAAAAGCAATGGGACGCCGGGTTCCTTGCCGTGACTAGCTATCCACCGTGGGTCGCTAACATAGTACCTGTGCCTAAGAAGGACGGCAAAGTAAGGATGTGTGTTGACTACCGGGATCTGAACAGAGCCAGCCCGAAAGATGATTTCCCTTTACCTCACATTGATGTATTGGTGGATAACACGGCTCAGTTCTCGGTATTCTCCTTCATGGACAGATTTTCAGGATACAATCAGATTAAGATGTCATCTGAAGACATGGAGAAGACAACATTCATTACACCCTGGGGCACGTTCTGTTACAAGGTAATGCCATTTGGGCTCAAGAATGCTGGTGCAACATATCAACGGGCTATGGTAACATTATTCCACGATATGATTCATAAAGAAATAGAATGCTATGTGGATGATATGATTGCCAAGTCCCTCACTGAAGAAGACCATCTGGTAAATCTGCTCAAATTGTTCAAGCGTCTGAGGAAGTACCAACTGAAGTTGAACCCCAACAAATGCACATTCAGGGTGCGATCTGGTAAGCTGCTGGGATTTATTGTAAGCGAGAAAGGGATTGAAGTTGACCCTGATAAAGTCAAAGCTATTCAAGAGATGCCTGCACCGAAAACTGAAAAGGAAGTTCGAGGGTTTTTAGGTCGATTGAACTACATCTCAAGGTTCATATCTCACCTTACAGCAACCTGTGAACCCTTGTTCAAGCTGTTGAGAAAAGAACAAACGGTCAGGTGGAATGAAGATTGTCAGAAGGCATTTGACAAGATCAAGGAATACTTACAAGAACCTCCAATCCTTATGCCTCCATTTGAAGGAAGACCTCTGATAATGTACTTGACAATATTAGAAGAGTCAATGGGTTGTGTGCTGGGCCAGCATGACGAGTCTGGTCGAAAAGAGTATGCAATATACTACCTAAGCAAAAAGTTTACCGACTGTGAACAACGTTATTCACTGCTCGAGAAAACTTGCTGTGCTTTAGCGTGGGCTGCTCGCCGACTAAGACAGTATATGTTGACCCACACTACTTTGTTGATATCAAAAATGGACCCAGTCAAGTACATATTTGAGAAGCCAGCTCTTACCGGACGGGTTGCAAGATGGCAGATGATTCTCACAGAATATGACATCCAATACACATCTCAGAAAGCCATCAAGGGCAGTGTATTGTCTGAATATCTTGCTGAGCAACCTATTGATGATTACCAGCCTATGAGATTTGACTTCCCCGATGAAGACATCATGTTCATAAAAGCAAAAGATCATGAAGAGCCTGTTCACACTGAAGGGCCTGACCCGGAAGAAGAATGGACTATGATGTTTGATGGGGCTGTTAACATGAATGGTCGTGGTGTTGGTGCAGTACTCATTACACCCAAAGGAGTTCACATGCCTTTCTCGGCAAAACTCACTTTTAACTGCACTAACAACGAAGCTGAATACGAAGCTTGCATTATGGGTCTTGAGGAAGCCATTGACCTCAGGATCAAGACGTTGGCTGTATTCGGAGATTCAGCTCTGGTAATCAATCAGACCAACGGCAAATGGTATACACACCAGGATCATCTGATACCTTACAGGGATTATACAAGAAAGTTATTGACGTTCTTCACAACAGTCAAGCTTGAGTATATCCCTCGGGACGAGAATCAATTTGCATATGCTCTTGCTACCATTTCATCCATGATCAAAGTTCAAGCTGCTAACTTTGTACCTCAGATTTCAGTGTCGAGACTTGATAGACCAGCATATGTATTTGCAGCAGATGTTGTCAAAGACAATAAGCCTTGGTTCCATGACATTAAGTGCTTCTTAGAGGATCAAACATACCCACCTGGGGCATCTTCCAATGATAAGAAGACTTTGAGAAGGCTTGCTGGTAGTTTCTTCTTGAACACTGATGGGTCTTTATATAAAAGGAACTTTGATATGGTACTCCTCCGATGTGTTGACAAGACAGAAGCAGATTTATTGATGCATGAAGTGCATGAAGGCTCCTTTGGTACCCATGCTGGAGGACATGCAATGGCTAAAAAGTTGTTAAGATCAGGCTATTATTGGATCACAATGGATGCAGACTGTTGTGCCTATGCCAGGAAATGCCACAAATGCCAGATCTACGCAGATAAAGTGCATGTGCCTCCCAATCCTTTGAACATAATGTCTTCACCCTGGCCCTTTGCTATGTGGGGCATTGATATGATTGGCAAGATTGAGCCGACTGCTTCAAATGGCCACAGATTCATCTTGGTCGCCATTGACTATTTCACCAAGTGGGTTGAAGCAGCCTCATATGCAAACGTCACAAGACAAGTGGTAGCCAGATTTCTGAAAAGAGATATCATCTGTCGATACGGAGTTCCCGAGCGAATCATTACTGACAATGGTTCTAATTTAAACAACAAAATGATGGCAGAGCTATGCCGGGACTTCAAGATCCAACACCACAATTCTTCTCCTTACAGGCCAAAGATGAATGGCGCTGTTGAGGCAGCCAATAAGAATATCAAGAAGATTGTGCAGAAGATGGTAGTCACTTACAAAGACTGGCATGAAATGCTGCCGTTTGCCTTGCATGGGTACCGCACGTCGATCAGAACATCCACTGGGGCAACACCGTATCAACTTGTGTATGGTATGGAAGCAGTCCTACCTGTCGAAGTTGAATTACCCTCTCTACGAGTATTAATGGATGTTAAACTGAACGAAGCAGAATGGGTTAGGGCCCGATACGAGCAACTAAGTCTGATCGAAGAGAAAAGGTTGGCTGCAATCTGTCATGGGCAGTTATATAAGAAAAGAATGAAGAAGGCCTTCGATCAGAAAGTCAGGCACCGAGAGTACCAAGTAGGAGATCTTGTGCTGAAAAGAATCCTCCCTCCTCATACAGACCACAGGGGCAAATGGACTCCAAACTATGAAGGACCATTTGTAGTAAAGAAAGTTTTCTCTGGTGGGGCACTGATGCTCAACACCATGGATGGTGAAGATTTCCCGTCCCCTGTGAATTCAGATGCAGTTAAAAAATACTTCACATAAAAATGACCCGCTGGACACAAAAACAGAATGTAAGTCCAGGCAAAAATAGGGCATCCCGGCGAGTCAAAAACAGAATAAAAGACTCGGGCAAAAATAAGGGAAAATAAACAAAAATGTACACCCGCTGAGTTGAAAAGCCGCATTGGACAGCTCAGGCAAAAATGGGTATCCCGATGGATTGAAAACCCGAAAGGGCGATCCATGCAAAATAAGGGAATAAGCGAACAACTGCATTCTGAATTCGTCTGTATCATCTACAACTTGGTAAGCTTCGAAAAGATCAAGCTTCAATCAGAATCAACATTCTTCAAAAATCATACGAGAAGAACGTCAAAAGTCATACGAGTCATAGTGAAGAGGAAGCTCCTCAAAGCGTCATCAACACCGTCAACATTTCGTTTTTCAATTTGTAACAACCTCCTCATTTCAGGGGATATGTTCCTGTGACTGTATCTCGCCAATTCAGGGCATATGAATCAATAAAATCAGATTTTCAGTCATGTCTCGTCTCGTACATTTCTATTTGCAAAAAATGTCTGATGTCTTAAAGAAAAATGATTGCATGAATACAGATGTTTATCTTCAAAAGTAAAAACATGCTTGCAGGAAATATGCTTACTCTCGGAAGTGTCTAAACTCCTATGACGGAATCCAGTAAGGGATACCTCGGGATTACCTTGTGCGTTTCTTTATCTTTTTCAGGATTGCAGGTATCCAGAAAGCAACTTGGGGCATATAAGCTTCATCCCAGCAAACTGACAAATCAACACTCAATTTTAGCACCCGAAGTGCTCTCTCTCCCCAGCTGAGTTGCCTCCCATGACTTCACCCAGCTGAGTTGCCACTTGTTGCTTACCCCCATCAGAGTTTCCAGGCATCACAGAAGGCACCTATATCCCCAGCTGAGTCAGGATCCTCTTCAACCGAATCCCTAGGGAGGTCTCTCAATGATCTCTCTTCCTCCCCAGCCGAGTTGCCATCTCCTCCTCAGTCGGAGTACAAAAGTCAGGGAATCCTCTCCCCACAGAATCCTCAGCCTCCATCCAGAAAAGCAACGCATGAAGAATCACAACAGAGTGAAGAAAGCTTCCACAAACCCCAGTTGGGTCCTATATTTATCGGAATAGGTCTCATTGACCCTTTTCCCCAAGCAGATATCATATCATCAGATCTACCCATGATCTCATCCTCAGCTGGGATGTCTACTTCAAACGGATCGATTGAAGATTTTCGCAGCAACGGGACCCGGATCCCGGTTTGGTATCTTTGCACAATCATAGCATTCGCATCATATTTACCCACAAAGCGTAGCATTCCGTTTTAACACGGAGCATTACGGCAAAAATCCAACACATAGCATAATCATAAGCCATGTTTTAAATCTACACTTGTGAATAATGACAGCTCATCAACATACAGAAAAATCCCCACCAGATTCCCTAGCAAAAACAGCTGCCTCTCAATCAACAACACCCGTATATACTCATCTTGTCACCCGTCCGTGCCATCTTTCCCCAGTAAAGTCACCTGAACGTTCTTTACAAACAAGATCACCCGCACTACAGATATTCCTTGACACCCGTCCATGTCATATCTCCCAGCAGAAAGCCAAAGACATCCTCTTTGCACTCACATATACCTACATACACAATCCTTTGGCACCCGTCCGTGTCATATCCCCAGCACGGTCACCTACACTTTGTATATCAGATACTTGTTCATATTACACTCTTCTCCCTGTGACACTCGTCCGTGTCACCCTCCCCAGCAGATAAACATTCATCTATACAATACTCATACTCATACTCATGTTACACCCATACAGATACTCGTCCGTATCTTGTATATACCTCATATCCCCACAGATTCGACACTAGTCCTTGTTCTTTGTTAACCAGTTGGTACTCGTCCGTATCATCATCTCAGAACATGCGTCAAGCGTTTGTTTCTACATGATACTCGTCCGTATCATAACCTTAAGGATGCTCGTCCGCATCTTTGATCCATACACCGTGTCAAACACTTGTGTCTTCTTGAATATAGATACCCGTCTGTGTCCACTATTCCCCAGAGGAATCCTCTCGGATTCAACACTCGTCCGTGTTCTCTGTTAACCAGTTGATACTCGTCTGTATCATCATCTTTGAACGCGTGTCAGTTTGTTTCTACCCGATACTCGTCCGTATCGTAGTCTTAAGGATGCTCGTCCGCATCTTTAATCTATACACATATACCAAACACTTATACCTTTTGTTTCTTGGATGTAAACACTCGTCCGTGTTTACTACTCCCCAGTAGATTGTCAACAGAACAAATTTTCTTTTCATCTGACACTCGTCCTGTGTCATGATAAACCCTGAGAGCAGCCGTGCCCTGCTAGGTGGTCGTCCTCCACCTCTTGATGGTCTTCCTCCATCATGCTCATCCGATGGCCGTCCCCATCGTTGATTTTTAGCAGCCGTCCCCTGCTAGGTGGTCGTCCTCCACCCTTTTGATGATCGTCCTTCATCAATTTTATCCAATGGCCGTCCCCATTGTTGATTTTGGTTATCTGGCATTCGTCCTATGTCATGATTAACCCCGAGAGCAGCCGTCCCCTTCTAGGTGGTCGTCCTCCACCTCTTGATGGTCGTCCTCCATCATGCTCATCCGATGGCCGTCCCCATCGTTGATATTTTCGGCAGCCGTACCCTGCCAGGTGGTCGTCCTCCACCTTTGATGGCCGTCCCCATCATATTTCCTTTATTCCCCAACAGAGCAGCCGTCCCCTGCTAGGTGATCGTCCTTCACCTTTGATGGCCGTACCCCATCATCTATTTATTTCATTTATTCTTTAACCCGATGGCCGTCCCCGTCGTGATCCCTTTTCCTTTTCTTTTAGCCCGATGGCCGTCCCCATCGTCGGTTACCTCGCTTTATGAACTTGATGGCCGTCCCCGTCATGTTTCGTTAATCCCCAGAAAATATTACAACTTTATCTTGATGGCCGTCCCCATCATAATTTCTTATCTTTTCCCAGCTAGTCGGCCGTCCCCGTCTTGGCTTTACCTTTTATCCCTAGCATGTCGGCCGTCCCCGTCATTGCTTTACTTCGCACACTCTTCCCAGCATGTCGGCCGTCCCCTTCATTGCTCTTTACCCAGCAGTCGCCCTCTGCTCGACGGTCGTCCTCCGTCGCCCACACTTTACAATATACTTTATTTTCCTTTACAATCTATATCCCTTTTCTTCTTCATTCTGTGAGTGCAAATTTTGGACTGTCTTTGGTATTCAACCACAAGTTATCTTGTTTGCCTGTTAAGCCGCTGCTTACATCCTGCACAACTAACTCATGTTTGAATAGGGGCAGCTGTAAACACCCCAAATTTTCCCTCACCCACTCACACCATGGCTTGTGATCTTCTCATATGCATAAACACAATCATACCATCTCATGTTACATTTTTGGTTCACTGCATTGGTTCTAAGTCATCTGCATCTAGGGTTTGTGATCTGAGCAATCCAAGAGCTTCTTGAGCCACTCCAAGGGTCACCAATCACTTCAAAGGGGTCCATGTGTGTTCAAGCATCATATTATATCCTCTCAAAGTCAAGAATTCCAAAGAATCACAAGAACTGGGATTGGTGTGGATGCAGAGCCAAGTTTGACTGCACAGTTGACCTAAAATTAGGGTTTTGGTTTCAGAGGCCATAACTCCAAATTTTTTGGTCATTCTTGTTTCCATTGGTCTCTATATGGTATAGGTAGTATGCATATCAATTTTCATGAAGAAATTCCATGGGGAAGTCATCTGATCAAAAGTTGACTTTTCAGACAAGTCAGTGTAAAATCAGGGCATCTGAGGCCCCCAATGACCCAATCAATGGGTGATCTTCATCATTTTGAGTGTATATGGTCTTTGTTTGATCATGGAAGAAGGTTGAAGTTCACAAAAATCAAGAATTTGGAGTTTTTGCAAGTGTTGACTTTTTGGGCATAGTTGACTTTTCAAGAATGCTCCATTTTTGGTCACTTTTCAAGCCTTGATTCTTGATCCAAAAATGCTTCAAATGGAAAAACTTTGGTCATGGAAGTTGTAGAATACATCTTTCCCTTTTCAAAAAGTACAAGAACATGATCTAATTCTTCTTGGATCAAAAGTTATGGTGTGACAAAGTTGGCAAAAATCATTGATTTTCAAGACATGCTTCAAATGTGAATTTTGCAAAATCATGAACCAAGGCTTTTTGTAACCTCTAGTTGACATCAAACCATGACACAAACATCACATAAACTCTAAAAGTCAGAATTGAACCAAGAATGCTCATGTTTCATGGCTTGTGGAATGAGAAAATCACATGTGAACCAAAGTTGCACCAACTTGCAAAACTCATGATCACACTTCCTACCACTTGCAACCTTGGATGCTGAGCTTTGCTAGCCCTTGCCCTCACCCTTGCTGCGCCAGCCCATGCTTTGTACTAGCCTAGAACCAAGCCATACCTCTCTTACACAAAAAGTGGACTTTTGGCAAAAGCAAACTTACCAATCAATAGAGGCCATGTCAAATCATCTGACCTATAGGATTAAAATATACTATCCAAATGCAGGCCATAACACTCAAGGAGCCAGGCTGAAACAACACACAACAACACATTCACAAAAACACTCTCTCAAGCAAAAGCCTTCGAATCATCTTCCACAAGACACAAACACACAAACCATTTCCATAGATCAAATCACCTTGCTTCACTGAGCCTAAACCAACAAGACTTGGGCCTGAATCAAGCAAGAACACCACCTCTCCATTTTCACCTCCAAGAGCAAAACCATTCGAATCTCTCTGCTCAACTCACAAACATCCAAACAAGTTTCACCAATCAACTCACCTTGCTTCATGGACCAGAAACCAACCTTTGTTTTGGCCTAAGACCCTCCATATCACAAATACGATTTTCACACTCCCTTGGTCAGAGCTTCTGCAAACTCACTCAGGAGGCTGTTTAAACTCCAACCAAGCATCCAAAGCTTCAAAGGGGGATCATTGGGACCTGTTTGGGCCAAAGAACTAGCCAGAAGGTGCCAGAGATCAAAGCTCCAGTTCAGGTGAGCTGCATGAACTTTTTTTCCAGGAACTCATTTTTAAGTTCTTAATTGGTTCTCTATGTTCCACTGGTCATGATGATATGTTTGGTTTCGAAAATCATTGAGTTTTGAGCATGTATGGTGTTTCTGAAATTTTGTGACCTAAACCCCTTTTGCTTCGATTCAGCTTTGTTATGTAAAATAAATTTGTTTTGGCTGTGGATTCTTGTTCTATGATGTGTGGGGATGATTTCTGGGCAAGAAAACTAGGTTTTAGAGAGCTAGGGTGAGAGTTGGCATTTTTCAGGGAGGATGCTGGCCGGAGAAGACGACCGGAAGTCTTCTCCGGCATCCTGAAAGTCATTAACTGCTAATTAGGGTTAGGGCACCAGGTTTGAATGTGAGCCACTGGATCTTGTTTCCCGCGCGTGTTTGTAAGGCTGAGATCATGTCATTAGTTTTAATTAGGTTTAATTTATTTAATTAAATCAGATTAACCAAGTTTGAATATGGGCCTTTGATCTGCGCGCGCAGTCAACCCATTCTTTGCCAGACTCAATCTCAACCCTCCATTGTGCATACTTCCATTTAAATTCATTTAAATTCATTTTCTTTTCATTTATTTTGCATAATTTATTTAAAATAGTAAAAAAATGTCTAAAAATTATGAAACTTTTTCTCATGAGTTTTATTAATTTTTAAGACCCAAAAATATTTTTATTTTTATTTTTATCATTAAAAAAGCATTTTTAAATATTTAAAAGATTATTTTTAATTGATTAATGGAAATTAATTTATTAAAAATACTTTTAAGTATTTAAAAATCACCAAAAAATTCATGAAATGTTCTAAGACATTTAGAAACATTGTCCAACCTTCAAACCAAATTTCTTTTTTGATCTTGATGCATTTTGAGAATTTTTCATTGAATAAAAATCATTTTTGTGCATTATTTTGATCCTAAGTTCAAAAAATCATTTCTGCCTATCTATGAAGAGTTGGACATTGATTCTTCTTGCATTGCATTGTGCTTAGCATGTAGTTTCTAGGATTAAATGGCCATGATTTGATTCCTCATTTTCAATTTTTTTGGCATTTCTTTTGTTTAGGAACCCTAAAAACCCTAATAACTTGTAAAAATCATAACTTGAGATTGGTTAAGAGTTGAGACCTCCCCTTTGGACATTGGTTTAGTATAAGATTAGGGGGCCTTTGTGTGGCATTTTCAATTTTTTATCTTAGGGTTTGCTTCTGTTTTTGACTTTTGTTTGATGTTGGGTTCATAAACCCTAATTTGGGCTTTCATTTGCATACCTCTTGCATTCTCTTGCATAACATGACTTGTCATGACATTTCAAGCATCCATTTGTTTCATTTGACATCATAAGACATATTGAAAGCATGTTTGATCATTGCATCATGTATTTGCCATGTTGTATGCCATGTGCACTTTATAACTTTTCATGTATGTTCATGCTTCTTAGCTTGTACCATTTGCATCCATGAACTTGTATGACCATTTCCATGTGCTGCCTCATGTTTGTAGCATCTCATAACATCATTTTCATCATGTGTATGCTTCTGGTTTTGTTTCTCATCATGTCATTTCATCTCATCTTGCATTGCATTGCATCTTTCTCACTAACTTTTCAGGTGGTAAGTGATGCTGAGAAGTGAATTTGCCTTCACTTTTCCTGACTTTTATTTTCATCTCTCTTGCATCCATGCTGCATTTTTATATGTGTTTGAGTTTGATCTTGTTCATTTCTCTTCTTCTTACTTTCTTTCTTCAAGTGACTTGACTTCTTGAATGAAGCAAGTTACTTTGCTTCCCTTGATCCTTTCATCTGCTGCCTGGTGGTTCCATTGAAGACTTCTCTTGAAAACCTCACAAACCCTAGGAACAACCAAGCATGACAATGATTAGGGTTTGATTAGTCCCCCACTTAGCTCTTACCTTTGTGTCTCCTTGAGTCTCCTCTTCTCATCTCATAATCAGGGACTAAACCCTAAAGGCTTTAAGGCTTTGTGATTAAGCTTATGCCTGCATCCTTCTCTTAGGATGGAGTGTATAACTTTAATCCTCAGTGTTAAACCCTTAATGTGTTTAAATCTCTTAATCAATTCACTTAATAAGTATCAAGACATCACACTTGTAACTTGGGCCTTGCATTAGGGTTCTAATTCTTCCTTAACTGGTTAAGAAGGACTAACCCTAGAGTTAATGGACAAGTCCCCCTCAAGTTGTCTTACAAACCCTAAAAATCACTTCATTATCATACCATTAAATAAAATCCACTTAATCAAAGGCTTGTTTTGTCATGAGTTTAATCCCTAATCATGAATTAAGTTGAGGAGCTTTCCTCAGCTTAAACATTCTCATCTATTATCCTTCTATTAGGATGGTGTAATGAGTCTGTTTAATCCTTGATTATGGCTTAACCTCATTACTTAACACTAAACAAAAACAACAAAAACATCTAAATAATCGCAAGTAGGTTAATGATCTTAATTCTACATCAAAGGTGATTAAGTGTGAGAATCTGACTTCACACTTAAGGTATTCTATTCACCCCTAATCAGAGGGAAGATGTAATGAGTTTACTGAATCCATTGGTTTAGACTTAAGCTCATTAACTTATGACAAACTTCAAAAAGGCAAATAAAAGACTGAAAACTCAAAAACAAACAATAATCGTCTCCTTCGGGATTCTTTTCTCATCATCCTCACTCATAAATGAGAACTTGATTCTTCCGTGTAATGCAAGACAGTTTGCACCTGAGCCAGACAGGTCATACACTTGAGCATAGACAAGTAAGCAGTTCATAAGTCAATTCATCTTTCAGTCTCTTTGGGTCGAACTACGGTGTTCTGACTTCCTCATTGCACGAGAGGATACGTAGGCATAACTTAACAGTTATCGAACAAAAGTCTCTGTATATTCCCCCTCTTTCCAGCCTTATTTTCTCAGCCTCATGATCTTGAGCTTTTCACTCTGTTCTTACACTGACACTTCTCTTATACACTTCACATCACTTATATACTTTGCACTGGCACCTGTACATCCCTTTTTCAGCTATTTTACACACAGATTGCACTGACACTACCCCCTTAAAACACAAATCTTTTAAGCGTGGATCCCGTCGAGTACGGCGGACAATCTGGGTGCTAATACCTTCCCAGGTTGTAACCAACCCCCTTTCTCAGTCTCTCTGGTTCGCAACCGTCTTATCCATCTTTTTCTGGGTCTATGCAGCATTACCTTTCCTTCGGGATAAAAATGCCTAGCTGGCGACTCTATTCATCTCCAGTGAGTTCACGGCTGTGTGTTCTCATTGTCCCTCTCGCCGACCGTTCGCGTCTGTACCTTTATCTGGGCCTTTTCCCCATTTATCGGGAGCGACAGTAAATGACCAAAACAGAAGCACACAATATGATAAAAAATTGAAATCAAGCTCAATCAAACTCTAATCCCATATAAGATCATTCCCCAAAGGAGAAAGCCAGAAGCTAATCCTATTGAAAGTTATGAATTTCCTAAGTTTGCTAAGGTTTTTGGGTGATTCTTAAGGGAAAATGAAAATCAAATTGAAAATGCAAGATAAATTCATGAGAAAAATAACCTAGAAACTACATGCAATATGTGAAACAATGCAAAAATAATCAAGTTCAAACTCATCATTGTTAGGCAGAAATGAATTTTTCAAGTTAGGGTTAGAAAAATGTGATTTTTAAGAACCCTAATTCAAAGAAAATTGTGCAATTATGATCAAACCTAAAAATAAATTTGTATGATGAGTTTGAAAATGTTTGAAAATGTATTGGAATGGTTCATGAATTTTTTGATATTTTTAGAAACTTAATGTATTTTTAATTAATTAAAATCCATTAATTAATTAAAAATAACATTTAAATATTTTAAAAATACTTTTTTTAATGCAAAAAATAAAATAAAAATCATTTTTGGGTTGAGAAAAATATTTGGATCAGAAATGAAAAAGATCATATTTTTGTGATGTATTTTACTATTTTAAATAAAATGAGTAAAAGAAATAAAGAATAATGAAATAAAAATGCAATTAAATGGAAGTATGCAGATCCAGTGCTTGAGATTTAAACCTGGGGGGAGGGGTTTGACTACGCGCGCAATTCTATGGTTAGGATTCAAACTGGCTAATTTCTAATTAAAACCTAATTAATTAAATTAATTAAAGATTAGGGTTTTAATGAGGCAATCTAGGCCATCCATTCACGCGCTAAACCTAATCAAACGACTCACATTCAAACTGAGAATTAAACCCTAATTAAGAACCCTAAGCATTTTCAGGTGACCGGAGCTAGCTCCGATCATCTTCTCTGGAAGCTCACTCTTCCTATCTCTCTCAAAACGCCATGAAATCAAATCAAACTCTCCAGAATCACTCATTAGACATCAAAGAACAAGAATCCATCAACAAATTCCATTTATATTTCAAGAATAACATAAATCGAAGCAAAACGGAAAAATACACAAAACTTTCAGAAGTTCAATACATGCTTGATTCTTAACCATTTTGAAAACTAAACATATCACCGTGATCAGAGAGACATATAGAATCATTTAAGAACTTAAAATGGGAGTTCTGGAAAAAATGTTCTTCATGGTTACCTGAGGTGAAGCTTTCACTCCCTGAGCTTTCTGGCCTCTTTCTTGATTCAAATCACCTCCAATGAACCCCTTGATGATGTTGCAATTCTTAGAACAAGTTTGTGTGGCTTGGTTTGAGAGGTACAACTCCTCTGCACCAAGAATCGTGTTTTGGTTTGGCTGTATTTTAGGGCTTTTCAGAGGGTCCTTTGTGTTCTATGGACCATTTGAAGATGATTGGTGAAGTTTGTTTTGAGGTTAGATGGTTGTGTTGTGCAATTCGAAGAGATGAAGTTCTATGGTTATTTTTGGGATTCTCAGTTGTGGGAGCTTGCAGGCTTGCTTCTTGTGTCAAATGAGCTCCATAATGTTTGTATGCAATGTCTTGATTGGTCAGAGAGTGGCTAGTGGCATGGTTTGATTGCTATGGGCAAGTTGCAAAAAGTCAAAAGTTTTTGTACCTTAGGCATGGGCCATGGCAGAGCTGGCTTCAAGGGGTGTCTGGCCTCAGCTTGCATCAAGGAGGGCCATAGAACTTGTTTTATGCAGCTAGCATAAGTGGATGGAAGGTTCCAAGGCATTTTTCAAAGTTTGTGTGTTTTGGCCCTTTTGAGATTTCTTAAAGATCAAGTCATGAAAACTATGCAATCTTGGGCCAATTCTGATCTTTGGAAGTTTCCTTGACATGTTATGATGCATAGAAGTTGATTAGAGGTCATAAAAAGGCTTGGTAAGTGAAATTGCAAAATTCCCTCTTTGGCAAGAACTTGAAAATTATAGGATTTTTGCCAACTTTGAAAGGCCATATCTTGAGTTCTATGATGAATCAAGACATGTTCTAGTACTTTTTGAAAAGGGAAAGACATAATCTACAACTTTCATGCCCAAGAAGTTTTCATTTGAAGCATTTTTGGTCATGAAAGAGGAGGTTGAAAATCTTTCCCAAAATGGAAAGTTTCCATTACAAGTCATTTCCAAAAATAGCAAGTTTGCATTTGGCTTGAAATTATTCAACTTTGTGAACTTCCAACCACTTATAAGATCAAATAAAGATCATAGAGACCCAAAATGACGATGATGACCCTTTGGTGCCCTTGATGGAGGCCTCAGATGCCCTGATTTTGACTTTACTTGCTCAAGAAGTTACCCAATGACCAGATGACTTCCACAATGAATTTCTTAATTAAACTTGGTACACATGATCCTTATAACATATTAAGAACATTAGAAACAAGAATGACCAAAAAATTTGGGATTAAGGTCTCTGAAACTAAAACCCTAATTTTAGGTCATCTGTGCAGGAAATCTTCAGTCTGCCTCTATGCTTTTGCCATTCTTTGTGATATCTTGACTTTCATGAACTTTGGGGAGCATATTATGATCATATAACACACAGGGACCCTCTTGGAAAGCTTCAAGACCATTGGTATGGCTCAGATTGTTTCTTGGATTGCTCAGATCACAAACCCTAGATGCAGATGAAAATGGAACTATGCAGTGAAACAAATATGCAATATGAGATGGTATGCTTATGCTAATGCAAAAATGAAAGATCAAAAGCCATAGTTTGAGAAAAAGTGAGGTCAAATTTGGGGTGTTTACAAACATCTACAACTATTCATCTATCAATTCCCATGGTTAATTTTACGAAACCTAACTCCTTCTACACAAATTATGCAACAACAATCCAACAACAACACAAACAACAAATGCAACAACAAATATATCGGCAATACAACAAGAACAACATGTCTTTAATTAGATATAAACATGAAATTAACAAAAACAAATCATACCAAAACACAACAATGAATTTACACGAAAATCCCAACCAACATACGATCATCTAGTCCCAATTATGGAATTCGAACCCCACCCTTACCTTGGATTGAAGGCAGCTCGAATTCACCGCAAAAATTCCCGCAAAAATATTTAACCTAGCCTCTCCTTGATCTCTCTCTAAGACTTGTTCTTCCTTCTCTCACCAAATTCTGATTATGCTCTCTAATTAGGTTTTAACATTGTTTTTACTAAAATCCCACTATTTACCTAATTACTAATGTGTCCAACTTAGCACCCCCAACTTACTACTCTTACACCACAAAATAGGCCCAACTTAATATTATCTCAATAATACCTATTTTATTTATTCGACTTAATTAAGTTACTTAAACCAACAAAAACATAACTTAATCCCGCAACACAAATTCAACTTAAACGACTTAACGACAAGAACGAAAAAACAACACGTAACAACTTATAATCGGGAAAAATACGCAATAATATTTAATTAAATTAATTAATTAAATACGAGAGTTACAACTCTCCCCCACTTAGAACATTTTCTTCCTCGAAATTCTTACCTCGCTCAAACAACTCAGGATATGATTCTGCATCTTGCTTTCTAACTCCCAAGTTATACTTTCTCCGGCAACGCCCAACCAAACAAACTTTCACTAAAGCAATCTATTTGCCTCTTAAAGTCTTCATTTCACGACCCTCAATTCGTACCGGCATAGTCTCCACAGTGAGATTATCCCGTACTTGCACATCATCCATACTAATCCCATGAGAAAGATCTGAAATATACTTTCGGAGTTGCAACACATGGAACACACCATGCAAATTCGACAAGTTCGACGGTAAAGCCACTCTATAAGCAACATTTCTAACTCTATCCAAAATCTGATACAGACCAATAAAACAAGGAGTAAGCTTCTTAGATTTCAACGCTCGCCCAACACCTGTCACATGCGTAACTCTCAAGAATACATGATCATCAGCTTGAAATACTAAATTTTTCCTTCACTTATCATGATAACTTTTCTGCCGACTTTGAGAAGCCTTCATCTTCTCTCGAATCAACTTCACTTTCTTGAAAGTCTCTCGAACTATCTCTGGTCCAAGCATTACACTCTCTCCAGATTCATACCAACACATCAGGGTCATACATCTCCGACCATACAATGCTTCGAAAGGTGAAATTCCGATACTAGAATGATAACTATTATTATACGTGAACTCGATCAATGAAAGATAAGTATCCCACGAACCTCCTTGCTCAAGTACACAAGCTCTGAATAAATCCTCTAACGAGTGAATCATCCTCTCCGTTTGACCATCTGTCTGAGGATGATACGCTGAACTTAGTATTAACTTAGAACCCAACGCTTCTTGCAAACTCTTCAAAAATTCTGACATAAATCTCAGATCTCTATATGACACAATACACAAAGGAACACCATGCAACTTTACACTCACTCTAACATAAATCTCAGCCAACTTCGATACTGGAAAATTGATGTTAATAAGAATAAAATGAGCCGACTTAGTAAGCCTATCAACAATCACCTAAATCTAATCATGTCCTCTTCGAGTATTAGGTAATCCCGTTACATAATCCATAGATATGCTATCCCATTTCCATTCTGGAATTTCCAATGGCTGCATCAGACTAGCAGGCTTCTGATGTTCAACTTTTGACTTTTGACAAATCAAACAAGCATACACAAAACGTGCTACGCCATTCTTTTCAAATTCACCACAATCAACCATGATATCCACTAGTTTCACATCCAACTTTTGAGCTTCTTTGATATTGTCCAAAAAAATCATTATTAATCTTTAGCATACCCAACATAACACTCTTCGATGTCACTTCGCAAACTAAACTCATATCTCGAAATTGCTCAATCAACTCTAACTCCTTAACCATCATTTCTGACATATGCAACGTCTTCTGACTTAAAGCATTAGTTACAACATTAGCTTTACTCGGATGGTAATTCAAACCAAAATCATAGTCTTTCAACAATTCCAACCATATTCGTTGCCTCATATTCAAATATTTCTGATCAAACAAATACTTCAAACTCTTATGATCACTAAACACTTCAAATCTAGAACCATAAAGATAATGCCTCCAGATCTTTAATACAAAAACAACCGCAGCAAGTTCTAATCATGCGTAGGATAGTTCTTCTCATGAACCCTCAACTGTATCTGTAACACCCCCTTTCTATACCCCCAAATAATACATTAAATCATTTAGGCATAGATAAAATTTCATCAGAGTATAATTTAAATCAAGCATAAAAAGGAGCATGCCACATTACGTGAAATTAAAACATACAACACTTGCTCAAACAGATATGCAACAATGGGGTAGCTATCCACAAAAGGTATTTCAATCCTTACACCCATATCTCAATTATAAATTGCACAGCGGAAAACTTAAATAATCAACAACTTCAACTTATATATTTATCAAAATATATCTACAAGTTAGAAGCGTACAAATATATCATGTTATACAAAACATATCTACAACGAATACATATACAAATGTATCCCTAAAAATGCGCAAGGCCGCCTAATCTGCAATGCCTCATAGAGCATCATAAAACAGCAGAAGGGTGAGAAACATTATCATAATAATATTGCATATAATTATATATCTCAACATACAACATATACATCAACATATTCTCACCACAACATATCATTCATACACAACATAAAGCATACTTATACACATACTTATCACCATTTCTTTCACATAACACAAATTGAAATTCTGTGATCAGGTATGAGATGTCCTAAGAGATGTCCCAACACTTGACAGATTTAACCAAAACTTAAATAGCAAGAAAAGTAAACAAAACAGAAGTTTGTTAACCCAGTTCAGTGTATAACCACACTTACATCTGGAGGCTACCAAGCCAGGAGGAAATCCACTATAAGTAATATTAATTCTAGACTTAAACCACCCTGTTTAATCTATCACTTAATAACTACCCAATGCAATTTCTACCTAAGACACAACTTAGATAAGAGTACCCTACTCACTCCCCCTCAATCACACAGTGATTTTGTTTACAAGTTTAATGAAATTGAAGTCATACTTCAAACAAAACAGCTTGATCTTACTTCACAGTTTCAATCAAGTCACAAATGCACTTTTGCTTAAAAGCTCATAAAGTGGTACAATAAAAACAACCTGCTATTAAAACACTAGACACCCTATTTGGTCTTCTGAAATTCGTACTCAATTCTGTGAGTTTCTGTTTATTAAATAGGTGTCTGTAATTTGGGCTTTCTGTAGAATGATCCAGCCCTAATGCGCATGCAGCTTCCACCTTGAATTAGGGTTTGTTACTTCCTAGATTCTAGGTGATTTAGGTCTTCTGTTTTAATATGAATCCTCAATATAAAACTCCCTACAGATGCGCCTTGTTCTGTTTTTATCCATCATTAATTAATTCCAGATAACTCTCCTTAAATATCTCTGATCAGTTAGTCATTAATTAATTCTGGTAGCAGGTTTGAGATGTCTCAACATCAGTTGGGACATCCTGAAAAACTGAACTTAATTCATTTATACAATGTCCCAACATCTGGTGAGACATCCTGAAATAAGTTCTTATACTCTGTTTGATAATGTCCCAACATTTGATAGGACATTCTGAACTGAATTCAATCTTTCTTGTTGGTCAAAAATTCTGCCAATTCTTAAACATCTACAAACTCCCCCTTTGGCTAATTTTTGGCTAACATCTTTTCTGGTTATCAGAGTGCAGCAGAAGTTCTTTTATCAGAGTATAGCATTACTTTTCTGTTGAATCATATTTGAGATTACTCCCCCTCAAACATACATGTATCCAGTCTTGTTGCAACCGAAATATTTATCAAAACACATTGATTCAGTTCAGAAACAAACAAACAGATTTTTCATTCATAATTAAACAACATACACATTGTTGTTGTTGTTGTTCTCCCCCTTGTTAGACACAAATTTTGGGGCCAAAGTCATTGATTCTAAATTACAATGCAGCTGTCATACATTTTTTCTTCACATACAATGATCACTCAGATTCATCACATTCTGTTTCTTCAGCTTCCTCAGTTTCTTCATCAGAAGTAGCTTTCTGATCACCTTCACTTTCCAGCCTTTGGATGATTTCTTCAAGCTTTAGCTTCCTAGCTTCAAGTTCTTTACAAGTGCTCTTCAGTTCAGCAATCAATGCAGTCTTAGAGATTGGAGTCTTGGCAGTTGAAGGACCTGCAGATGTCCCAGAGGGTGCTTCAACATCTGCTGCATGATGACTGAGGAACAGTTTGTAGTGAAATGCCAGAGGGCTTTCTCTCTTGCAGACTGTGTCCTTCTCAGTGAGAATCCCAGGGTATTGACTTAGTACTATACCACATAGCAAGGAGGGAAAAGCTATTGGCAGCTTTGTTGTAGATGAGCTGGCATGCTTCAAGGTCTGATAAAAAATGTAAGCACCATAATCCAGCTTAGTCTGAGTTCCCACAGCATAGATAAACCTGCCCAAGCCAGTGGATATTGAAGATGTGTGATTGGTAGGCACCCAGTTTGCTGTACCAATCCTGTTCAGCATGGCATATTTTCTTGTCAGCATGCTCACTGAGAGCTTTCCTTTAACTGGCCATGCCTTGACCTGGTTTCCAGTGATAACCTTGCAGACTTGGTTATCAGTCTTTCGTAGCTCATTTGGTCCATCTGTATCTCTTCCAAGGTATTGGTTGATGATCTGAGGAGAGAACTCTACACACCTACCTCTAACAAAGACTTTTCTAAATTCAGAAGACTTACCATTGGCACAATCTTCCTGAAGATTGACAATGAATTCTTTGACAAGAAGTTCATAGCAGGGAGAGAGATTTGAGACTGTTTTGAAGAGGCCTGCAGCAGAGATGAGATCAATCAGTTCAGTGCACTCAAGTGCATTACTGCTTAGCTCTCTTTCAAGGGCTACCCTTCTTTGTAACACAAACTTCCATCTGTTTACACTTGAAACATGATGAAATGAGATGTTGTCCAAGGGAGCTTCTGGAACAGCAGTTGAAGCTCTAGAGGATGTTGGTTTCTTCTTTGGAGGAGATGTTGGGACATCTGATTCAACATCTGAGTCTGATGGGGTGACATCTTTCCTCTTTTGTGTTTGGACTTTGCTCCATTTCTTTGTAGGACCAAAGATAGTTTTGGCCTTGTCTTTCTTTGGGGTAGCTTTCTTCTTCTCAGGAATTTCAAGTTCTGCTTGCATCTTTCCTTTCCTAGACCTGAGCCTTTTGGCTATGCTAGGTCTAACAGAGGCTATGATCTCTGTATCAGAATCCTGCTCCAGGTTCACCACAGGAGGAGATTGAGCAGTCTCCTCTTCAGCTGGTTGATCAGCAGAGATATGATCTTCAGTTGAGGCTTTGGTCTGATCCTCAGAGTCTTCTTCATCTCTTTCATTTGAGGCCTTTTTCTGGTCCTCAGTTTGTTCAATATCATCATCAGATGAGGTCTTTTTCTCATCCTCAGATGTTCCAACATCTATTGGGACATCCTGTTGAGCAAGAGTATCCTCTGCAGCTTGAGCTTGTTCTTCTTGAGGGGCAGGCATGGTGTTCATAGGAATAGAAATCCCACTAACCACTCTCTGTTCAAAAAGAATCTTGTTAACTATCTCCTTGATGGAAGCATCCACATATTCAGAAGATTTTGGGGGCATGTTAGCTGGTGAAGGAATGCCTTTGGATTTGCTGCAGACTTGATCTTTTTCTCTTTTTGGAGTTCTTGGCTTTTTAGCATGAGAAGCACTTCCTCTGATTTCGTCCAATGGGATTGATTTCATTGGTACCCCAGAGATGGGAGTTGCATGAACTACATCTTCTTTGTTGAGAACTTCTTCAGGAGTGCTAGGGTTTTGAGACATTGTCAAGGAAGATGGATGAAGAGCTTTAGGGTTGATGATTTCTGCAGAACAGCTAGATAATGTGATTCTCTTTTGATAGTATGATGAGAATCTTGATAGCTGATTATAAGCTGTTACTAAATAAGTAGTCGTTACATTGCAAATTATTAGGAATGGAATACCCAAGGTTCTTGACCAGACTGGTGTTGCCATCTGGAACTTATGCCATACAATGTCATATGACATGTTGGCACATTTCATTAACTGCTAAATCTCACATAAACAGATTCCCAGTTTGCCCCTTAAGTTCTCAAATTGTGTAGCATCCAAAGCTTTGGTAAAGATATCAGCCAACTGCAGATTTGTAGCTACATGTTCCAATGAAATCACCTTTTCTTCTACAAGATCTCTGATGAAATGATGTCTGATATCAATATGCTTGGTCCTGCTATGGTGGATAGGATTCTTTGATATGTTGATTGCACTTAAGTTGTCACAGTACAATGTCATGACATCCTGTGGGACATTGTACTCAGTGAGCATTTGCTTCATCCAAACCAACTGAGAACAACTGCTTCCAACTGCTATATATTCAGCTTCAGCTGTAGATAAGGATACACAATTTTGTTTCTTACTGAACCAAGAAATCAAATTGTTTCCTAGAAAGAAGCATCCTCCTGAAGTGCTTTTTCTGTCATCAGCACTTCCAGCCCAATCAGCATCACAAAAGCCAGTGAGAATTGGTTTGCATCCATGAAAGTACATTATGCCATAGTCACAAGTACCATTAACATATTTAAGAATTCTCTTGACTTGATTGAGATGACTGACTTTTGGATCAGCTTGATATCTTGCACAAACACCTACTACAAATGCTATGTCTGGTCTGCTAGCAGTCAAGTATAACAAGCTTCCAATCATGCTTTTTTATAAGCTTTGATCTACATTCTCACCCTTTTCATCTTTAGTCAGCTTTAAATGTGTGGGAGCAGGAGTTCTCTTATGAGTAGCATTTTCCATTCCAAATTTCTTGACTATGTTCTTGGTATACTTGCTTTGGGAAATGAACATTGAGTCTTCCATTTGCTTTATTTGCAGACCAAGAAAGTAGGTTAACTCTCCTACTAGGCTCATTTCAAATTCAGATTCCATCTGCTTGACAAAATGTTTGACCATCCTGTCAGACATCCCACCAAAGACAATGTCATTAACATATATTTGAGCAATCATGACATTTCCTTCTTCATCTTTAACAAACAGGGTTTTGTCAATTCCACCTTTTCTGTACCCTTGCTTGATAAGAAATGTAGTCAGTCTTTCATACCATGCCCTTGGAGCTTGCTTCAGACCATAAAGAGCCTTCTTTAGTTTGTATACATGATTTGGAAAACTTGGATCAACAAATCCTTTAGGCTGTTCTACATATACCTCTTCATTAAGATAACCATTAAGAAAGGCACTTTTCACATCCATTTGAAATAGCTTGAACTTTAAGATACAAGCAATTCCCAACAGTAGTCTGATTGATTCAAGCCTTGCTACTGGTGCAAAGGTTTCATCAAAGTCTACTCCTTCAATTTGAGTGTATCCTTGAGCTACAAGTCAAGCTTTGTTCTTTGTAACAACTCCTTGTTCATTTGACTTGTTCTTATACACCCATTTTGTTCCAATCACATTTATGTCATCAGGTCTAGGAACAAGATTCCACACTTCATTCCTTGTGAATTGACCTAATTCCTCTTGCATAGCACAAATCCAGTATTCATCAGTAAGAGCTTCCTTGATGTTTTTAGGTTCTATTTTAGACACAAAACAAGAACCTGAAATCACTTCTCTTGATCTAGTGCTTACACCTCTGTTGGGATCACCAATTATCAAATCTTTGGGATGATCCTTCTGTATTCTGATGGAGGGAGGTTTGCTGGATTCTTCTGTCCTTGTATCAGTTTGAGTGAAGTCATAATGATCATTCTTTTCTTCAGCTTCAATCTTGATATCAGCAGATGTTCCAACATCTTCTGGGACATCTGTAGGAGCATCATCAATTATCACATTTATGGACTCCATGAAAACCTTGGTTCTAGAATTAAATACTCTATATGCTCTGCTGTTTATAGAGTATCCAAGAAAAATCCCTTCATCACTTTTAGGATCCATTTTTCTCCTTTGCTCCCTATCTGCCAGAATATAACAGTTACTTCCAAACACATGGAAGTACTTAACTGTGGGTTTTCTGCCCTTCCAGACTTCATATATTGTGGACAAAGTTCCTTTCCTTAAAGTAACTCTGTTATGGATGTAACAAGCAGTGTTCATAGCTTCAGCCCAGAATGACAAAGGTAACTTTTTAGCATGGATCATAGCTCTTGCTGATTCTTGAATAGTTCTATTCTTCCTCTCAACAATCCCATTCTGTTGAGGAGTGATTGGTGAAGAATATTCATGATTGATTCCTTCTGAAGAGCAGAAATCTAAGAACTTTTGGTTCTCAAATTCTTTTCCATGATCACTTCTTATTCTGATCACACAGCTGGATTTTTCCCTTTGTATTCTTTGGCATAATTCTTTGAATACATCAAATACATCAGAATTTTCTTTGATGAAATTTATCCATGTATATCTTGAAAAGTCATCAACCACCACATAGGCATACCTCTTACCACCAAGGCTTTCAACCTGTATAGGTCCCATAAGATCCATATGCAAAAGTTCCAAAACTTTGGAAGTTGTCAGATGTTGGAGCTTTGGATGGGACATCTTGGTTTGCTTGCCTATTTGACATTCACCACATATTTTGTCATCATCAATCTTCAGTTTAGGAATACCTCTTACAGCATCCATAGATATGATCTTCTTTATGCCTCTGAAATGAAGATGACCTAGTCTTTGGTGCCATAGTTTCACTTCTTCTTCTTTAGCTAAAGAGCAAGTTGAAGTGAGACTGAAGTCTTGAGGTTCCCACATGTAACAGTTGTCTTTAGATCTGGATCCTCTCATGACAACCTCTTGTTCTTTGTTAGTCAATATGCATTCTGTTTTGGTAAAGTTTACACTGTATCCTTGATCACATAATTGACTTATGCTGATCAGGTTAGCAGTTAAACCTTTAACTAGCAGAACATCATCTAGTCTTGGAACATCTTGACAGTCCAAGGTTCCAACTCCCTTGATTTCTCCTTTAGCTCCATCTCCAAAGGTTACATATCTGGATGAATAAGACTTTAAGTCTACTAGCAGATTCTTCAATCCAGTCATGTGTCTTGAACATCCACTGTCAAAGTACCAGTCTTCTTTGGTTGATACTCTTAGTGATGTATGTGCTATATATGCAACATTTTTCTTTGACCATTTGAGTTGAGATTTCTTTTGATATCTTTGGCCTGTGTATTGTTCATTAGTAGAGCTCCAAGGTTGTTTGTTGATCTTGTTCTTGGGTATGTAGCTTTGATCAGCATCAAGACTAGCTTTTGGTCTCCATACCTTCTTTATGACCTCTGTCTTCTGCTTAGGAGGTTGCTGATTTCTTTGATGTCTATGCAGCACTTTCTTCGTAACTTCTATCTTCTGCTTAGGAGGTTGCTGATACATCTGATTTGGATATCCATGCAGCTTATAACAATGAGGTTTGATATGTCCAAATCTTCCACAATGATGACATCTCCATCTTTGATACTTCTTCTTCATTTTGTTCTTTTCAGAATGTTGAGACATCTGTTGGAACATTATGTTTGACTTTGTGTTCTTTTCATGATGTTGAAGCATCTGTTGGGACATCTTGTTTGACTGTATGGATTTTGAAGTAGTTTTGCTAGAGCTAGCTTCATCTTTATGTACTCTGTTAAATCCCAGTCCACTTTTATCCCCTGAATGCTTATTGTTGTTGAGAATAACATCCAGTGTATTTGTGCTGCTGTTCAACATTCTAACAGATTTGGACATGTGTTCCAATTTGGAGTTGAGAAGACTTACTTCACTTTTCAAGGTGTCAATGATCTCTTGATCACTTGCTTTTTCATCTTCTAGTGCCTCATTCTGCTTCTTTAGCTTTATAACCTCACTGCATATTTCAGTGCTTCTTTTGTATAGATCTTTGAATGCTTGCTCAAGTTCTTCAAAAGTAAGCTCCCCATCACTGGATTCACTTTCAGACTCATATAATCCAGCTAAAGTAGTGATATGCTTAGCTGATTCTTCTTCTGAGTCACCTCCTGAGTCTTCATCAGACCAGGTTACAGATAGTCCTTTCTTTTGTCTTTTTAAGTAGGTAGGACATTCATTCCTGATGTGTCCATATCCTTCACATCCATGACATTTGACTCCTTTTTCTTGACTGGTCTTTTCATCATAGTTTGACCTTCTGTTAGCATCATAAGGTCTCCTGTTCTCGGAAGAGTTTGTGTATCTTCCACTGGGTTTGGATTTGCCTTCCATTCCTCTGAGAATCTTTTTGAATTGTCTTCCAAGCATAGCAAGGTTGTCTGATAAGCTTTTAACATTTTCTGATTCATCATCTTCTTCATCAGTATTTGTCACCAAGGCTATGCTTTTGTTCTTCTTAACATTTGTGTCATTCATTCCCATCTCAAAAGTTTGAAGGGAACCAATGAGTTCTTCAACTTTCATAGAGCATATGTCTTGAGCTTCTTCTATTGTTGTGACTTTCATGTCAAATCTTTTTGGCAAAGATCTGAGGATTTTTCTTACAAGCTTTTCATCAGTCATCTTTTCTCCCAAAGCTCCAGAAGTATTAGCTACTTCTAAGATGTTCATGTAGAATTCATGAACTGTCTCATCTTCCTTCATTCTCAAGTTTTCAAACTTGGTGGTGAGAAGTTGAAGTCTTGACATCTTTGCCTTTGATGTTCCTTCATGAGTTGTTTTGAGAGTATCCCACACATCTTTGGCTAGCTCACAATGATGCACAAGTCTAAAGATGTTCCTATCAATGCCATTGAATAGAGCATTTAAGGCCTTGGAGTTTCCTAGTGCTGAATCTTCTTCCTCCTTACTCCATTCTTCTTTAGGTTTCAGCATTTTTGATCTATCTTTGGTGTCTTGGACAGGATGATCCCATCCAATGTTGACTGCTCTCCATGCCCTGTTGTCAAGTGATCTTAAGAATGCAATCATTCTTGGCTTCCAGTAGTCATAATTAGATCCATCCAGTATAGGTGGTCTATTTACTGATCCTATGTCTCTGTCCATGTTTCCAGAATTTGTATTCCCTAGATCTCACCCAGTATAAACAGGCAGGGTGCCTGCTCTGATGCCAATTGAAATTTTGTGATCAGGTATGAGATGTCCTAAGAGATGTCCCAACACTTGACAAATTTAACCAAAACTTAAATAGCAAGAAAAGTAAACAACACAGAAGTTTGTTAACCCAGTTCAGTGTATAACCACACTTACATCTGGAGGCTACCAAGCCAGGAGGAAATCCACTATAAGTAATATTAATTCTAGACTTAAACCACCCTGTTTAATCTATCACTTAATAACTACCCAATGCAATTTCTACCTAAGACACAACTTAGATAAGAGTACCCTACTCACTCCCCCTCAATCACACAGTGATTTTGTTTACAAGTTTAATGAAATTGAAGTCATACTTCAAACAAAACAGCTTGATCTTACTTCACAGTTTCAATCAAGTCACAAATGCACTTTTGCTTAAAAGCTCATAAAGTGGTACAATAAAAACAACCTGCTATTAAAACACTAGACACCCTATTTGGTCTTCTGAAATTCGTACTCAATTCTGTGAGTTTCTGTTCATTAAATAGGTGTCTGTAATTTGGGCTTTCTGTAGAATGATCCAGCCCTAATGCGCATGCAGCTTCCACCTTGAATTAGGGTTATTTACTTCCTAGATTCTAGGTGATTTAGGTCTTCTGTTTTAATCTGAATCCTCAATATAAAACTCCCTACAGATGCGTCTTTTTCTGTTTTTATCCATCATTAATTAATTCCAGATAACTCTCCTTAAATATCTCTGATCAGTTAGTCATTAATTAATTCTGGTAGCAGGTTTGAGATGTCTCAACATCAGTTGGGACATCCTGAAAAACTGAACTTAATTCATTTATACAATGTCCCAACATCTGGTGAGACATCCTGAAATAAGTTCTTATACTCTTTTTGATAATGTCCCAACATTTGATAGGACATTTTAAACTGAATTCAATCTTTCTTGTTGGTCAAAAATTCTGCCAATTCTTAAACATCTACACAAATCATATCCAACCATGTTCACATAACTCACATACATCGCAATGTATCTTCATTTACCAATACACATAAATCTTAATTTATTTATGTCTATTCTTCATTTACATTGATTCTGCATAAACATACGACAAGCTATGTTTAAATCACACATATACATTCAATGTATAAATCACATACATATATACTTATCAACATGCATATATATATATATATATATATATATATATATATATCTGCAAGTATGTCCTTCACACATACCAATCATTTCATAACATTCCAAATAAACATATGCACAATCATGTTTATTTCAGCATGCACATACAATGTATAAAATCACATACATATATACATTTCAACATGCATATATATATATATATATCTGCAAGTATGTCCTTCACACATACCAATCATTTCACAACATTCCAAATAAACATATGCACAATCATGTTTATTTCAGCATATATATACAATGTATAAAATGCAACTCATAGAGGCTGATATACGACTCTATGCAGATGCAATGCGGTACCGACTCAACATTCAATAAGTTCACTCAGGAACCAAATAGAATCATCGCTTGTTACCTAAAGTAACTCCCCGTTGGGCACACGAAGTTCCCCATTGCTCACACCCCACATGGGCACACAATGTTTCAAGATTGCTCACACCCCACACGGGCACACAATCCGATTGCTCACACTCGACACGTGCACACGATCAATGTGAATAAATCTCCCATCGCTCACACCCCACACATGCACACGATGTTTCTGAATTTCTCACACCCCACATGGGCACACAATCTGATCGCTCACACCCCACATGGGCACACAATCTTGTTGTAGTCATCGCTCACACTCCACATGAGCACACGATGCTACAATGGATTCACAAAGAATCCCACAGCACAAGAATGCATTCATTATGCTTACATGCAAAATGACACACAACATTCTTGAAAATGCATACATATTCACAATATAGTTATGCATTCATCTCATACAATTAGCATACATTCGCATTTAATTCAAGCAATGTATCTATTTGCCAAACGGCCACAACCCAACAATCAAACCCACAATTCCATAATTAACATAATTACGTTTTATCGGAAAAGTCGGGAAACGTCGGCTAAAAATTACATATTTTAGCA
This sequence comes from Lathyrus aphaca, assembly GCA_963966055.1. Classification (NCBI taxonomy): domain Eukaryota; kingdom Viridiplantae; phylum Streptophyta; class Magnoliopsida; order Fabales; family Fabaceae; genus Lathyrus; species Lathyrus aphaca. Next base: position 280,451,419 of record OZ014523.1, read on the forward strand.
TCAATAAATTCTACATGTTTTTAGCTTCGAAACGATATAAGGATCGCTAAAAACGAATACCCGAAACTCAAGCTACGAATTAAAACACATAATCCCTCAAAACCTACAGGCTCGCTGAGCGCCCTCTTGCTCGCTGAGCGAAATTCGCCCTGGAACTCTCGCTGAGCGACCGCTGCGATTTTAGCACACACCAGCTGCGAACAGTCAACTCTATTCACCCCAAAACCTCTCTAAACTCACTCAAACATGATCAATAGCATGTATCTAACATCATACTTCGGTTACAACTATTTCTAACCGATTAATCTACCAATTTCCAAGTTTTCTCATCAAAACCCTAAGCCTAACTTTCTCTAAAACTTCTCCAAATCATAAACCCAATCAACCAAACACATACATAATCATACACAATCTTAGAATAACAAAGTTTATCACCCTTACCCGATTAAATCGATTAATAGAAGCAATCTTGAAGAATCCAAGCTCTTTCCTCTTTTTCTCCCCTTTTCTCTTCTCTTCTTTTCTTTCTCTTCTATTTCCTTTCTATCTTTCTTTTCTTTCTCTTTCTCACACTTATATTCTTTTCTCTCTATTTCTATTCTTACTCTATTAATTCTATTTCTACTCTTTCCAACCAAATATCAATTCTCTCACAAAAATACCAATTCTACTAATTTTAATTTATCACTAATTAACAAAAGTCTAAAATACCCTCTTATCCAATTTTACCTGGAAACTCTCGAAACGGTTAAAATCTTACAACACAATATATCACATTAATTCATCAACATCAAATATCATCATGATAATTTTCACCAACAAAATAATAATTATTCAATTAAAATAAAAGACTCCAACAAAAATGGGAATTATCGAATCGGGGCGTTACGGTATCGACACATAAGCAATCACTTTACCATTCTGCATAACAACACCTCCTAAACCCATCAACGAAGCATCACAATACACAACAAACAATTCTTTTGAATTTGGTAGAGTCAACACTGAAGCCAATGTCAATCTCTTCCTCAACTCTGCAAAACTTTCTTCACACTGGACATCCCACAGAAACGCTTTAATCTTACAAGTCAACCGAGTCAATGGAAGTGCTAACTTAGAAAATCCATCAATAAATCTTCGGTAATAACCGACCAATCTCAAGAAACTTCTAATCTCAGTAGCCAACTTTGGAGTTTCCCACTGCAACACAACATCTATCTTAGAAGGATCTACAGTAATACCACTACCTGAAATCACATGACCAAGAAAACAAACTTCCTTCAACCAAAATTCACACTTAGACAACTTCCCATACAACTTCTTCTCCTTCAAAAATTCAATACTGTTCTCAAATGTTCTGCATGTTCTTCTCCTATCTTGGAATAAACCAAAATATCATCTATGAACACAACCACAAAAATATCCAGATAAGTATGAAAAATACGATTCATGTGATCCATGAATACTCCCGGCGCATTAGTCACAACGGAAGGAATCACCGAATACTCGTAATGCCCTTACTGTATTCTGAACACCGTCTTATGAATATCCTCATCTTTCACTTTAATCTGATGATAACCCGATCTCAAATTGATCTTGCTAAACATACGAGCACCTACCAACTGATCCATCAAATCATCTATTCGGGGTAACGGATACTTGTTCTTAATTGTGACTTTATTCTACTGTCTATAGTCCACACAAAGCCTCATACTTCCATCTTTCTTCTTAACTAACAATACTGGAGCTCCCCACGGCGATACATTTGGTCTCACAAACGTTTTCTCAAGCAACTCTTCCAACTGCTTCTTTAATTCAGCCAACTCAGATGCAGACATTCTATACGGTGCCATAGACACAGGACAAGTACCCGGTACAAGATCAATCACAAACTCAACTTCTCTTTCATGCGGCACATCAGGAATTTCATCAGGAAACACCTCAGGATATTCACTCACTACTTGCAAATCTTCAATCTTAGATTTACTTTCTACGACAACGACTCCATCAAGATAAACATCTGAGCTGCCTTGTTCATTAACTTATGCAATTCTCTAAACGACAATAATCTAACTTCTTCCTTTTTTCGAGTAAAAAACCTCACCGACTTACGAAAACAATTAATATGAACATAATTATACTCTAACCAGTTCATACCTAGGATCACATCCATCCCAGTCAACGACAAACACACCAAATCAACATAAAAGTCTCTATCAAAGATAGACAACGGACAACTCAAACAAACTAGAGAAGTAGTCACCGGTCACTTAGCCGGAATCTCTACGACCGTTTCCCCATTCATCTTAGACAACTAAGAGGCAAGAAAGATTTACTTATGATGTTCCAAGGCTAGGTCGAGGATATGACTTGCTCTGATACCAACTGTAACGCCTCATATAATATTTACCTAGAATAATATCATACAAGATTTTGTTTGGTACTGATACCATCATAAGTTCCTAATAGCACAATTCATATTCTTGACCAATTCTAAAAACAATACAAACTATGGTACAAGACATGGAAATTATACTAAAATAAAAAAAATACTAAGATCAATACAATATCCATCATTGTACAAAGATAAAATACACAACGGAAAACTAAGTTTATGCTTATCTTGAAACATCCCATGCATAACTCCACTTGTAAACCAAACCTGCAAAAGAAACCTGAAAAGCAACAACAATAGTGGGGTGAGATATCAACATCTCAGTGAGTTCTCTATCTTATGGATTCTATTGGATTTAAAAGGTTCTAACAAAATCCTACTCAAGTCGGGGGAAGCCTAGACCTTGAGTTCAAAATCTCACACTCATATGAAAACATGTCTTGAGTTAAAAATCTCGAAAGTATCACTAATCTGGAAACCACCAAGGTATCCCCTATTTCTATCCTATTCTATGTCTAGAAGTCGGCACGAGTCATGGATCATGGTATTTACTTGGCATACGAAATGGATTTGGATCCTAGGCCTGTTAACCTTAAATCGTCCCTTCACATGTCCTGTTAACCATCTCAAGTCTCTACTTGTAGAATCCATTCGTACTACACGCGGGAAATAAACCTACCAAGTAACCATACATACATTTTAGAGGAGACCCCTGGCTCATGAAACGACATCTAAGGGAAAAATGGTTCTGATTACGTGATTTCACTCAAATGGGAATGTGTACAACATTCCTAAGGCATGTTAACCTTCTCCACAAAATAAAACACCCAAATGGGTTCACACAAACACACACACACACACATACACTCACACACACACACACACATGTTCCATATAATGTCTCACTTACCACTAGACCATTACTCGACTAAGATACTTCTCTAAGCATCGAACGTCTGAGCATCACCATCTAGTTTCTATCAAATTATTTGTCACAATTAGGTTCTACTATTGATATGGGTAAGTCTTCCTCACGCTACTTAACTCATTTTAATTAAGTAGTCACAAGATTATATTTGGATTACCATGCATACTCATATGACATATCACAATACATAATCATAAATCATCCAAATATCTTAAATGAAATAATTCCACACTATTATCGATATAAATAACGCTTCAATCGGACACCCAAGTCAAAAGTTACGGATTTTTGAAGAAAAGAAAATAATTTTAAAAACATCTAGGGGCGCCCGGCGATCATCATTTTGCTCGGTTGTGCCCCAGCGCCTGCTGATTCGCCCGACAATCGCAGCGGCGCAAGCCTAATATCATAAAATTTCAAAAGACAAATTTTATTCTCATCGACTCTTCTTCCGCCTGACGGTCAAGGCCTCATCGCCCGACGAACCAGAATGTGAGTTTTGAATTTTAAGGTTCTCAAAACACATCCAAAACTCACATCCACCATTAAAACTCCAAATATTAGCAAAACAAGTCATATAGGTTTGATACATGTGTTACCCGATTATTCTAACCAACTAATTTCACATTTTAACTGTTAGATTCAAAGATTTATCAAATTAAATCATTTTCTCACAATATATACCTAGCTATAGAACTTGAGAAATTCTACAACTAAAGTCTCTAACTAGAACCCACCATGCAAATGAAGAGGAGTTTGATGAAGTTTGATGAAAAATATTGATGATCCAAGCTTTCAATGTTCTTAGGTTTTCTTTCTCTTCTTTCTCTTATTCTCTAGTTTCTCTTCTCTTCTCTTTTTTCTTCTTCTTCTCTGCTGCTCCCGGGATTTTCATCCTAGTACAAACTCAAAAGTGGCACGGAAATGGTAGAGTCGCCAGCCAGGCATTTTTATCAAGAATGAATGGGAAATGTAGTGCTGCACAAATCAAAGAGAAAATGAAAGGACAAGGTTCGCGAACCAAAAATCCGGGTTTAGGAGTCGGTTACAACATGGGAAGGTATTAACACCCCAGACCGTCCACCATACCCGACGGGATCCACACTTGTTAGTCTTTTTCAAAGGGTGAGAATAAATTGCTGCTTAACAAAAGAACTGCTCAAATGGGGAAAATAAAGAGTGTGCTCGAATGGGCCCTACCCCACTGCCTACGTACCTCATCGGGAATATGGGGATCAGAGTCGACATAGTTCGCCTAACTAGGTGGGAACTTGTTTGTGATTTTTAGAGATTGAACTGCTTATGCCTTTGCTCAGGTGTTGCAGGCTCGTCTGGTACGAGTGCGTTACCGTCTTGCAAATGAGGAAAGTTTAAGAAGTTCACATTTTGACTGAATGAGGTGAGAAAAGAATTGCCGCAGGAAAAGACAAGTGTTGTTTGTTTACTGTCTTTTAAAGAAGTGTTTTCTGAGTTTGTTGTTTGTGAAAAATTCTCATACTAAGAAAGGGAAAAAATAAGGGGGACTAAGACATAATCCTAAGTTCTTTATTGCATGCAAAAGGGAATCCTAATGGTTTGTGTCGTATTCTAATCCTAATGAAGAAAAGGAAAAGAAAAATAAACTTGAAAGAAACTTACTTCCTAAGGAAGCTAAGTTGTTTCTAAAGAGGGATTAACATGGATTTAAACAAACAAAACACAAGGTGCTAAGGCAACCACAATTTGAAAGCATAAAGAAATTAAAAGGAAGAAGTTGTGAACAAACTTACCTCAACCTCCCTACAAAACAAAGGTTAGTAGGATATGGCTAAAATGATAAAAAGAAGAAGGCAAACAAGTACCAAAGATGTCCTAATACATCCATGGCCTAAACTATACTCAATCCTAAGTCTAAAGGTCCTAAAAACTTGGCAAAGCCTAAATCCAGTAGCTACTACTGCTTCCTATAGCACAAACAGCTACAAAATGCAATGCATAACACAAACAACCAATTACAGCTACCAATCAGGATGTGAGAATAAAGAGAGTTGAAATGTATAAGTTGTTGGGAGCGAAAGTTCTTCACAAGGAAGAAGAGAGGTATTTATATTAGAAATTGGGGAGAGAAACGTTTAAGTTTTCAAACGGTTATGGCACGTGTCGACGCGTTAGTGGATGTGGAAAAGTAGTGGAAGTTGAAAAAAGTATGGCAGACCTAGTTTCGTAGAGTCACGGGGATCATGTCCAAGAACGTGGGCCAAACATGAAAGGTTAGGAGAATATGATGATTACATTTTATGATTTGACAAAAAGTGAGATTTTAGGAATCGACGCATTTAATGCAAAATAAAAGTAAGATTTCAGGAATCAGCGCATTTGATGCAAGACTTAGAGTCGAAATAAAGGTTTCGGCAGCAAATATGCTTTCTCCAGAAGTAAGTAGAAATACCTTTGTTGGGGGGCATTTTGTATACACATAATTTCGACATCATGGGTTTAATAAATAAGAGCCTTAGCAGCTGATGGTTTTTGTCAACTATGTTCCCACACATCACCATTATTTGACATGGTAGTTTCTAAGCACTTCTCATCTCATTATGCTTTGAAAAATTATGTACGTAGCTGTGAAGATATTCGACAGAATAGGATCACTCTTTCTTCCAAACATGTCCAGAATCTTGAGAAGGTTTGTGATGATTTGATTCATGATATAACGCACAATTGTTTGTCGAAAAAGCGGATGAGTTGCCAGTTAGGAAGTTCTTCACATCACTACTAAAAAGTCCTTTTGTGTTTTCGACGAGAGATGTGAAGGCAAGTGTAAACACCCCAAATTTTCCCTCACCCATTCACACCATGGCTTGTGATCATTTCATAAATTCAATCATAGCATCTCATACCACATTTTTGCTTCACTGCATTGTCTCTAAGTCATCTGCATTTAGGGTTTGTGATCTGAGCAATCCCTGAGCCATTTGAGCCACTCCAAAGGTCATCAATCACTTCAAAGGGTTACATGAATGTTCAAACATCATATTATATCCTCTCAAGATAAAGGAAGTCAAAAAATCACAAGAACTGAGAAAGGCATGGAAGTAGAGCTAGGTTTAACTGCACAGATGACCTAGAATTAGGGTTTTGGTTTCAAAGGCCATAACTCCAATTTTTTTTGTCATTCTTGTTTCTATTGGTCTCTATATGGTATAGGGATCATGCATATAAATTTTCATGAAGAAATTCCATGGGGAAGACATCTGATCAAGAGTTGACTTCTTGAGCAAGTCAGTGCAAAATTAGGGCATCTAAGGCCCCCAATGACCCAACCAAAGGGTGTTCTTCATCATTTTGAGTGTGTATGATATTTATTTGATCATAGAAGATGTTAGAAGTTCACAAAGTTGAAGAATTTCAAGCCATTTGCAAAGTTGCCTTTTTGGGAAAATGACTTGTAATGAAAACTTGCCATTTTGGGAATGTTTTTCAACCTCCTCAAATTGATTCAAAAATGCTTCAAATGAGAAAACTTTGGTCATGAAAGTTGTAGAATGGATCATTCCCTTTTCAAAAAGTATAAGAACTTGTCCTAATTCATTATGGATCAAAAGTTATGGCCTTGCAAAGTTGGATAAATCATTGAAATTTCACTTTTCCACAAAATGGAAAACTTGCAAATCCTCATGTCAAGCCTTTATGTGACTTCAATGTGACCTCTAATCATCACACAAACACAATGCATGACCTAAAATTCAGTTTGGCCTAAGAGATTTCCCATTTCCATGTCTTAATTTTCAAAGTAACCATAAGCCATTTTCCATAAAATGCAAAAAGGGGATTTCTTGCAAAATGATTCTCAAAGGGATTGTATGATCTCTAGCTGGTCTCAAGACATTACCATAAACTCATGAGGCATCTCACACCAAAAATTCAGCAAGACTTATCACATGTTCATGGCCAAAAATCATGAAATGTAACAAGTTTCCAAATTGCAAAAACACTTCAAACTTGTGATCCAATGCACCCAGCTGTCTTCTCTTGATCCTAGGGTCTTCCTTGACTCAAGCTGAGGCAGGACAAGCCCAAAGATTGCCTCTGACCCGAGCCATTCTTAGAGTACACAAAATCTCTACTTTCTTGCATTTTGCCCATACCAATCCCACAGTGCCACCACCAACTCTCTGCCCAATCAGAGTCAAATATGTGGACATCAAGCAACCCTAAACACACCATACACAAGCCAGAAGCTCCCACATTGCAGCATACACAAAAATCTGCCAAGAACTTCCCTCCTTCGAATCTCCTCATACAACCCTCAAACATCAAAAATTCCTTCACACACAAACCACAAATCACTCATAGAACCAAATCCACCGCCTGAAACTACCTGAATCATCACCTAAAGAGACCTCCATTCCTGCTACACCAGAGTTGAATCACACAAACCAGCCACTCTCCAAGCTTTCTAAGCTCCATTCCATCATCAAGAGGATCAAGGGAGAAGGATTGCACAAAGCTGGAAGCCAGAAAGCTCAAAATCAGGGAAGCTTCATCTCAGGTAACATGAAGAACATTTTCACTAGAAGTTGATTTTTAATTTCTTTTATGATGCTATGTCTTCTCCTGATCATGAATATGTGTTTAGTTTTTGAAATGGTGAAGAAACCAGTATGTATGACATCTCTGAATATTTGCCCGTGTTTCATACTTTGCTTCGATTCGGGCTTGTGAGTGGAAATAAATGAATTTGGGATGAGGGGTTAGGTTTAGATTGATGAGAGGATCATTTTGGTGTAAGAAATTTCATGGTTGATAACCTATAGAAGAATCTAGGGTTTTGGTTCGCCGGAGAAGACGACTGGAACAGTGTTCCGGACGTCTGAATTTGATTAAGCCCTAATTAGGTTTAGCAGCGTAATTAATGAAAGTTTGAATGTGGACCGTAGATGTAGTTGACCTGGGTTGACTCCCGCGCATATGAATGGCCTGGATCTCTCATTAAAACCCTAATCCTATTTAATTAAATTAATTAATTAAGTTTAGGTTAATTGAGCCAGTTTGAATTGTGTCCATTGGATCTGGCGCGCAGTCAAACCTCCTTTCCCCAGAATGAATCTCAGCTCTCCATTGTGCATACTTTCATTTATTTTAATTTTTATTCATTTATTTTATAATTAACTTGCACGAATTATTTAAAATAGTAAAAAGCATTGAAAAATTCTGAATTTTTTTATCAAGTCTTTTATTAATTTTCAGAACCCAAAAATATTTTTATTTTTATTTTTTGCATTTAAAATCATTTTTAAATTATTTAAATGTTTATTTTTAATTAATTAATGCAAATTAATTGATTAAAAATGCATTTAGGTATTTAAAAATCACCAAAAAATTCACATTGCATTTAGAAACATTTAGAAACATTATCATACCCTCAAACCAAATTTCTTTTTTGATCTTGATGCATGTTGATCATTTTCTTTGGAATTAAATTCATTTTTAGGCAATATTTTGTTTCAAACTTTGAAAAATTCATTCTGCCTAACCCTTGATAGTTTGATGATGATTCTTCTTGCATTGCATCCTTCATGGCATGTAGTTTATAGGATAAATTTGGTTTGAATTGATCTTGCATTTTCAATTTGTTTTGCATTTTTCTTGATGAGGTACCTCAAAACCCTAGCAATCTTAGGAAATTCATAACTTTCACTAGGTTAAGAATTGGGTCCCCTCCTTTGGGCAGTGAACTTGTATAGGATTAGGGTATCTTTGATTGCATTTTCAATTTTTTGTCATGTCATTTGCTTCTGGTTTTGGATTTTTGCATTGCATGATGCATGTAACCCTAATTTGTGCCTTCCTTGGCATCCATCTTTCATTTGCTTGCATCCAATGACTTGCCATGACATTTTGTGCATCCACATGATTCATAAGACATCTTAGGACATATTAGAACCATGTTTGATCATTGCATCATTCCTTTGCCATGTTATATGTCCATTGCTTTTCATAAACTTTCATGAACATTCATGGTTCAAAACATGCCTCATTTGCATCCTTGTCCTTGTATGATCATTCTCATGTCTTGCCTTATGTTTGTATCATCTCTTAGCATCATTAACATCATGTTTATGCTTCTGACTTTGGTTTGCTTCATGACATTCCATCTCATTTGCATTGCATTTCATTTCTTTTGGCTAACTTTTCAGGTGGTAAGTTGTTTTGAGAAGTGAATTTGCCTTCACTTCTCACAATCTCTTCTCATCTCTCTTGCATCTTTGCTGCATTTTATCTTGTGTATTAGAGTGAGCTTGCTCATTCATGTTCATCTCTTTCTTTCTTCAAGCAACTTGTCTTCTTAAGTGAAGCAAGTTGTTTTGCTTCTCTTTGCTTCTTGCTCCTTTCATCTGCTTCCTTCCTGGTGGTTTCTCTGAAGTTCTTCTTGCAAACCTCATTAACCCTAGGAATAACCAAGCATGATAATAATTAGGGTTTTGATTAGTCCCCCATTTAGATTTTACATTTATGTCATCTTTGAGTCTTCTCCTCTCATCTCATAATCAGGGACTAAACCCTAAAGGCTTTAAGGCTTTGTGATTAAGCTTATGCCTGTATCCTTCTATTAGGATGGAGTGTATAAATTTAATCCTAAGTGTTATACCCTTAATGTGTTTAAATCCTTTAATCAATTCACTTAATAATCATCAAGACATTAAGCTTGTAACTTGGGCCTTGCATTAGGGTTCTAATTCTTCCTTAATTGGTTAAGAAGGACTAACCCTAGTGTTAATGGACAAGTCCCCCTCAAGTTGTCTTACAAAACCCTAAAATCCATTTCTTCATCATACCATTAACTAAAATCCACTTTAATAAAGGCTTTGTTATGTCATGAGGTTAATCCCTAATCATGGATTAAGTTGAGGAGTCTTTCTCAGCTTAAATGTTCTCATATATTATCCTTCTATTAGGATAGTGTAATGAGTCCATTAAATCCCTGATTATGGCTTAAACTCATTACTTAACACTAAACAAAAACAAAAAAAACATCTAAATAAATACAAGTAGGTTAATGATCTTAATCCTACATCATGGTGATTAAGTGTGAGGTGTTTACCTCATGCTTAAAGTATTCTCATTACCCCTAATCAGAGGGGGGATGTGATGAGTTTACTAACCCTTGGTTTAGGCTTAAGCTCATCAACTTATGACAAACTCCAAAAAAACAATAAAAGACTGAAAGCCCAAAAACAAACAATAATCGTCTCCTCCGGGATTCTTTTCTCATCTCATTCACTCACAAACGAGAACTCGCTTCTTCCGTCTAATGCAAGACAGTTTGCACCTGAGCCAGACAGGTCATACACTTGAGCATAGACAAGCAAGCAGTTCATAAGTCAATTCATCTTTCAGTCTCTTTGAGTCGAACTACGGTGTTCTGACTTCCTCATTGCACGAGAGGATACGTAGGCATAACTTAACAGTTATCGAACAAAAGTCTCTGTATACTCCCCCCCCTCTTCCTGTATTATTCTTTTAGCCTCATTATCTTGAGCTTACTCTTGTTCTTACACTGACACTTCACATATTTAGCTTCACATTCTTTTTACACTGACACTTGCATTCTTTCCAGCTTTGATACACAGATAACAATGATACTACCCCTTTAAACACAATCTTTCAAGCGTGGATCCCGTCGAGTACGGCGGACAATCTGGGTGCTAATACCTTCCCAGGTTGTAACCAACCCCCTTTCTCAGTTTCTCTGGTTCGCAACCGTCTTATCCATCTTTTTCCTTAGGTTTACGCAGCATTACCTTTCCTTCGGGATAAAAATGCCTAGCTGGCGACTCTATTCATTTCTTCTCTTTTCGCCGACCGTTCGCGTCTGTACCCCATTTGACTTAGCCTCATTTGGTGGGAGCGACAGCTTGGCGACTCTGTTGGGGACCGTTATATTGTAACCAGGGCTTCTGGTTCTTATGTGGGTTCCTCCTAGCGCTTGTTTGATTTGTGTTTACTGGGGTGTTATGTGCTAATTGTGCTTATATAGTTGCTTTATTTACTGCTTTATGTACATTTATTTATTGCTTTCTTTACTTTTATACATCATATTGTCATACTGTCATCTTGCTGGATCTGGTTTGTTGTTTTGATGGGAGGGGTTTCATTGAGAGTTTAAGGTCCTATACCTGGGACCTGAGTGACACCCAGGCTAGAGTGGTTCATATTCTTTCCCATTCCATTTCGGTCTGGTGCGGGAATATGAAACACGGTTCAGATGTGGGTTTCTTCTTGAGAACTTTGTGCTACAGATTTCCTGTAGTGCTAGGGCTATCTGGGAAGCCTGCTAAGTCTGGATGACCTATATTATGACCTTCAGAAACTGAGGTGAATTAGAGGAGGATCTTTTATGGTTATTGTAAACACTGTACCTCCGGGTTAGAAGTGTTTACACTTCTCATAACTGATCCAAGTCTGAGGATCCTTGTTCTAGAACATTACCTATGAGGGGGTTGGGCTGTTTACAGGTTTGCATGTACCATTAGCCACATCATACCCTGATACTTTGTTTTGATTAAGAGTACTCCATTTTGGGACAGTTCTTGTGATTAACCCTGGACATGTGACTCTTTATTTGAGCCCCCCACCTTGGTTACTGGATTTCTGAACCTCCATCTGGACTTCTTGAACATACATGGACTTTATATCAAGACAGTGACCAGATCCAGCTTGATCACAAACCCTTGCATATCATTTGCATACATCATCATTGCATCATTTGACATTTGTTTATTTGTTTTTCAGGGTATCCACATTATATTTGGCTTGGTTTTGACCCCTTCATCTGCATAAACTCCTGTTTCATCAGCTATCTGCTTCAGCTATTCTCTCCAGTTGTTTGCTTCAGTTACCTTCATCATCAGCCCATCAGTGGCCCATCTCCAGTACCAATCTTGATCCTCATCAGCACTTGTCTTCATTTCTTCATCAGCAGTCATGGCACCCAGGAAGAGCAACATTTCATACCATTTCTTTGAGCTTGTGCTGACTGGCATCAGGCAGGTCCAGTCACTTATCACCCCTGACCACATTCCATTATTCAGAGAGCATTATGGAGGTATCCTTGACATGGTTATGGACCTGGATCCTTCCCAGAGGAGCATGATCCTCACATGCCTGCAGTTTTATGACCCTCCTTTGAGATGTTTCACATTTTCAGACATTCAGCTAGGACCTCTGTTGGAGGAGTTTTCATCATTAATTGGAGTACCTGTCAGGGGTGGTATCCCCTTCAACCCAGAGATGACTTCTCCCAGCAATGGAGAAGTGGCAAAAGCACTGTACCTGGAGCCTACTTTGATTGAGCAGAACATGACAACAAAAGCTGGGATCCCTGGTTTATACTTAGACTTCTTGATTTCCCAGGCCATCTTGAAGGCCTCCTTGGGAGAATGAAGGGCAGTTTGTGCATTACTAGCTCTCAGCATATATGGGGTTGTGATGTTTGCAGATGAGCCCAAATTTATCAGCAAGAATTCCATTCATCTTTTCCTTCTGAGAAACCCAGTACCCACATTGCTGGGAGATTTCTATTACTCCATTCATCAGAGGAATGAGAAACAAAGAGGAAAGTTGGTGAGATGATGTGCTCCTCTTTTTCACACTTGGCTGCTCAAACACCTGCCTAAGACAGATGCCTTCCTGAATCCTCACCAACAGAAGAATTGGGCTAAGAGACTTATTGCTTTGACTTCAGATGACATCAGATGGTGTACCCAGAGCACCAAAGGCAAAGACATCATCACTAGCTGTGGGCAATACCCAAATGTACCTTTGATAGGAGTAAAGGGTTGTATCAACTACAATCCTCTGCTGTTTAAGAGACAACTGGGCTATGCTTTGGTTCACCCTCCTAGAATGCAAGACTTAGCTAAGACCCTGTATTGTGAGATAAAGCCTAATCTAGCTGCTCTCAGGCAGGCATCCTGGGCTTGGGACAACATCCAGACAAAAGGGATGGCTATTCTTGGAAGGTGCAATAATGTTGCTTCAGCTCAGTAGTATGATTGGTCTCATGCTAGGGCTCAGATTACTGGAATGCCTTTCACCATTGAAGATATACCTGGACCATCCATAGCACAGCCAGCAGCCACTGTCAGCCTGGAAGAGTTTGAGAAGCTGAAGGAGAGGAATGAGAATCTGTCTCAAGCTCTAAAGAAGACCCTTTGGGAAAGGAGTGATGGTCGTCTGGACATCGAGAGGTTGGAGAAGCTTAAAGTGGAGCATCTAGTCAAAATTGAGAAAACAGAGGATTACATCAAGAAAGCAAGAGATGGGGAGCAAATATTGAAGAATGCCTGTAAAGAGGCCAAGTTTCAGCAGACTAGGACTGAGCTTTATCTGCAGGAAAGTCAGGCTAGGTGGGTCAGGATCACTGAAGCCCGGACACAAGAAGATCAGAAAACTCAGGCCAGGATTGAACAGTTGGAGGCCAATGAAAAGAAGCAACAGGAAGCTTTGTTGGCAGCCTATAAGGAGATTTCAGAGTTGAAGCTTAGGGCAGGATTGAAGAGATCAAAGGATCAGAACAGGTACAAGAAGCTGACCACTGCCATTGCCACCAGAAACCTCCTCATCAGGACTATTACAGAGCACCCAGCTGGTCCAGTGACGGATGCACTTCTGAAGGAGGTCAAGGAGGACGAGTTTGGACTAGATGTTTGACTTCTTTGCTTGTTGTTGTTTTCATTTGATGTACTTTTCTTTTGTGTTGTATTTTGACCCTTCAGGGGCATATGTTGTAAAAACAAACTATGTATTGTTCAAATTTTGTAATATATTTTAGTTCGTTTCCATTGTGAGGTTTCTTTTTCTCAACAACATCAAAGCATCTTCCTCAGGGTCTGGAAAGGTCAAAACCAAGAACCAAGCAGGATACCTTGGAAAACAAATAAGCATATTGCATTGCATACTAACTTTTGTTTTGTTTTGTAGGTTTTGTCTTTATTTTGTTTGTTTCTAACTCTGTTGTGCCTCAGGAATTATTGCTCGCCGCCGAGTGTTCCCTCTCAACCATCCGCACCGGTATCCTACTCGCAACAACCTTCCTGGTATCCAAATGGATCAAGTACAGCAGGACCTGACAGAGGTCAGAACTCAGATGGCTAACGAAAGAGTGGAGATGAGAAACCAAATGGCTCAATTCATGACTGTAATGACTAACTTGGCCAAAGTCAGGAGAGGTTAAGGGTATTGGTAGAAAGACAAACTCCCTAGGAACCTCATCCTGGCACTGGAGGAACTAGCAACAATGAGAGGGGTTAGCCTCATGTTAATCCACCAGTATTTATACCTCATCTAGATCCGGAAGTCAATATCCCGGGAAATGTACAAGGAAACACTGCTGCAGGCAGGATCTTGCAAGAAGATCCTCAAGAAGAGCAGTTCACTGTAATGGGAGCTGGAGATGAAGTCTATGATAGGAGGTTTGATGAAATTGCTGAGAAATTGAGATCTTTGGAGTCTCAAAACTCCTTGGGTTTTGATGTAATGGACATGGGGTTAGTGGATGGGGTAAGGATTCCCCACAAGTTAACCCCCGTGCTTCGAGAAGTACAATGGAACTTCCTGTCCACGAACTCACTTACAGTCCTTCCTGGGGAGACTTAAAGCATATACCATGGATGAAAACCTGTGGATGTTTTACTTTGAAGATAGCTTGACTGGAGCTTCAAGAGAGTGGTATTCACACTTGACCAGAGCCACTATCAGATGCTGGAAGGACCTAGATGAAGCTTTCATCAGGCAGTACCAATACAATCTGGACATGGCCCCTAACAGGACCCTTCTGATGGGAATGTCTCAATCCTCCAGAGAGAGCTTCAGGGAATATGCCCAAAGGTGGAGACAGCTTGCTGCTGCTGTCCAACCACCCATGTCGGAAAGAGAAATGGCCGACATGTTCGTGAATACTCTGCAAGGAACATATATTGATAGGCTAGCTGCCTTTTCTTCCACCAGTTTTGCTGACGTAGTCATAGCCGGGGAAAGAATTGAAAGCCTTTTGAATATGAGTAAGATTTCTGATAACGGTGCAAGCTCATCCAGTAATCCCAGGAAGCCTTTTGTGGGACCTAGAAGAACTGGTGAGACAAATGCCATTCATGCCAACAGGGGCAGACCTCAGTATGTTCATAGATCAGTAGCAACTGTCACCATTCCAGCTCCGATCCTCAGCAACCAGCATATCAACAACAACAACAACCACATTATCAGCAGCAAGTTCAGTATCCGCCACAAAGAGCCTACAACAACAACAACAGCAATCAACAACAAAGACCCTTTCAACAAAGGCCATCACAGGCAAATAGGGTGATTGATCCTATCCCTATGCCCTATGCTGCCTTATTGCCTCAACTCCTGAAGCTCAACTTGGTTGAGTTAAGGACATTGGCACCACCAGATCCTTCCAATCTCCAAAGGAATTATGATGTCAACGCCAGATGTGCTTTCCACTCCAATGCACCTGGCCACAATACTGAGAAATGCAGGGCCTTACAAATGAAAGTCCAAGATCTGGTGGATTCCAAAGCCCTCAACTTTGCACCCCCTCCAAATGTCAACAAGAATCCCATGCCTAATCATGGAGGGCCAAGAATTAATGCCATTGAGGAAGACAAGCCATCTGTCTTGATCACCAGTGTTGGACAAATTCGAACACCTTTGGTCGAAATTAAAGCTCAGCTTCTAGAGTGCCAGATGTTCCCCGGGTGTGAGCTCGGTTGTGGGTATTGCAACATTGCAGTCAATGGGTGTGATAACTTAAGAAGCGGCATAGATGGTCTTATCAAAGATGGTATACTTCAGATCTCAACAACGGCGCCTACAAATCCAGCAATTCCTTTGACAACAATTCCTGATTCTCCTACAACTGCAGCAACAATTATTCCTACCGATTCATCAATATCATCAACAATGGCTCCATCCATCACTTCAACAAATCAAATGTCAACAACCCTTTCTTCTACAACATCAGCACCCATTTATTCAGCAAAATCTTCTACAACACCAGCAGAAATTAATGAAGATATCTCAGCAGTCACCATCTATTATGATCCATCAAATGTTCCTCCAAATAACAACTTTCAGCCACAAACAGTGGCATCTCCTACCAGGTCACCAGTCACAATTTACTACAATCTGCACACCATCACAATACCCTCCTCTGCAGCAGTCAGTCCAGTTACCATTACGGTGCCTGGACCAGTTCCATATGAAAGTAGTAATGCCATACCTTGGCATTATGGCTCTGATCTTTACTGCAACGGGGAGAAAATCACTTTGGATTCTTCAACCTCTTCTCCACAAATTGATAATGTTGGGGGAGGCGGAGGCTTCACCAGAAGCGGACGCCTTTTTGCCTCACAAACTCAGAGACCTAATGTTGAAGCAGAAGCAGCTGCCAAAGCAAAAGGAAAGAGTGTGGTATCTGAAGAGCCGACTATCAAAGAAACTCAGAATACATCTTTTGAACAAGATGTAGACGAGTTTATGAGAATCATAAAGAGAAGTGATTACAAAGTGGTGGATCAACTTCACCAAACTCCCTCAAAAATCTCCATATTATCCCTGTTGATGTGTTCTGAAGCTCACAGGAATGCATTACTGAAAGTCCTGCATGCAGCATACGTGCCAGAGGAGATTACCGTTAATCAGCTAGAAACTGTGGTAGCAAATGTCAACACCAGTCATGGATTGGGTTTTACCAATGCTGACTTAACAACTGAGGGGCGTAACCACAACAAGGCTTTACATATCACCCTAGAGTGCAAGGGTGCTGTTTTGTCTCATGTACTGGTAGACACTGGGTCATCACTCAATGTTCTTCCAAAGAAAGCCTTGGTGAAGCTAGAATATGATGGCTTGGCACTGCGTCCGAGTAATTTAGTGGTGAGAGCATTTGATGGCTCTAAAAGATCAGTGCTTGGGGAGATTGATCTTCCTGTGATGATTGGCCCGCAGACTTTTAAAATTACCTTCTATGTGATGGACATTCAGCCGGTCTACAACTGTTTGTTGGGTAGACCTTGGATCCATGCCGCTGGCGCTGTTACGTTTACCCTTCACCAGAAGTTGAAATTCGAGTGGGAGGGCCAGATCATCACCATCTGTGGGGAAGAAGACATCTTTGCTAGCCATCTGGATACGTACAAGTACATAGAAATGGACGGGGAGATCCATGAAACTATGAGCCAGGGGTTTGAGGTCCTGAACATTAATGAAGCATCTGCTGTACTAGGAACTTCCATGACATCTTATCAGCAAGCCAGGAAGGTTGTTGAAGAGGGTACTGCCCAAGGCTGGGGCAAGCTGCTGCCCATGGAAAAGAAAGAAGACAGATTTGGATTAGGTTACAAACCAACTCAACAAGATCAATCAGAGGCTGATAAAGAGCCCAACTTTGTCAGCGGGGGGATGCTCACCCCGGATGCTGTGAACAACTTGGAAGATGAGTCGGAAGATGAGTGCAACCTGGAGAGCTGGATACGTCCAAGGACCCCGGGGAGCCGTGTCTCAAACTGGTCTTCCCAGGAAATTATAAGGGTTACTCCTGCAGAGTAATTATTATTTCCTGTATTTTTAAGCATGCATCAAGTCTTACACCTTGCCCAAGATGTCAAGACTCATTTTGTAATCGGGCCATCTTGTAATTTTGTGCAAACAGATCAATCAATGAATATCGGACATCTTTTGCAAATGAGTCTTTCCCTTTTCCGCTCACTGTTTTTCATTTTTTTTTCTTTTTGTACAAAAATAAAATGGCAATGTTTTTCAAAATGATAACTTCATTTCACTTTTTCTAAACAAGATTAAAATGGATCACTAAAATAAACCAATCTAAACCCTTGCAGAGAGTGCCTTTCAGACTGCACCGACAACAACACTGCTATGGCTTCGTATGACTTTGACAATCCAATCAATCAAGCTGATGAAGGGGTTGAAGAAGATTATGAGCTGCCAGAAGAGCTAGCTAGGTTGTTGAGACAAGAGGAGAAGGTTATCACTCCTCATCAGGAGGAGGTCGAAACGGTTAATCTGGGTACGGAAGAAGACGTAAAAGAAGTTAAGATCGGGGCCTGCTTGCAAGATTCAGTAAAAGAGCAATTGATTGATATGCTTCGAGAGTATGTGGATGTCTTTGCTTGGTCTTATCAGGATATGCCAGGGTTGGACACCGACATTGTCATGCACAAGCTGCCACTGAAAGAAGACTGCCCACCGGTGAAATAGAAATTGCGCCGTACTCGCCTAGATATGGCAATGAAGATAAAAGAAGAGGTACAAAAGCAGTGGGACGCAGGTTTCCTTGCTGTGACTAGCTGTCCGCCGTGGGTTGCTAATATCGTACCTGTGCCTAAGAAAGATTGCAAGGTGAGGATGTGTGTGGATTACCGGGATCTGAACAGAGCCAGCCCGAAAGATGACTTCCCTTTACCTCACATTGATGTATTGGTTGATAATACGGCTCAGTTCTCGGTATTCTCCTTCATGGATGGATTTTCAGGATACAATCAGATCAAGATGTCACCTGAAGAGATGGAGAAGACAACTTTTATCACACCCTGGGGCACGTTCTGTTATAAGGTGATGCCATTCGGACTGAAGAATGTTGGTGCCACTTATCAACGGGCTATGGTAACATTATTCCATGACATGATCCATAAAGAAATTGAATGTTTTGTGGATGACATGATTGCCAAGTCCCTCACAGAGGAAGACCACCTGGTAAATCTGTTGAAGCTATTCAAGCGTCTGAGGAAGTACCAACTGAAGTTAAACCCCAACAAGTGCACATTCGGGGTGAGATCTGGTAAGCTGCTGGGATTTATTGTGAGTGAGAAAGGGATTGAAGTTGACCCTGATAAAGTCAATGCCATTCAAGAAATGCCTGCACCAAAATCAGAAAAAGAAGTTCGGGGGTTTCTAGGTAGATTGAACTACATTTCACGGTTCATATCTCACCTTACAGCAACCTGTGAACCTTTATTCAAGTTGTTAAGAAAAGAACAAACGGTCAGGTGGAACGAAGACTGCCAGAGGGCTTTTGACAAAATCAAGGAGTACTTGCAAGAACCTCCAATCCTGATGCCTCCAGTCGAAGGAAGACCTCTAATCATGTACTTGACAGTATTAGAAGAGTCAATGGGGTGTGTGCTGGGCCAGCATGACGAGTCTGGTCGAAAAGAGTATGTGATATACTACCTAAGCAAAAAGTTTACCGACTGTGAACAACGTTATTCACTGCTCGAGAAAATTTGCTGTGCTTTAGCGTGGGCTGCTCGCCGACTAAGACAGTATATGTTGACTCACACTACTTTGTTGATCTCAAAGATGGATCCAGTTAAGTATATTTTTGAGAAGACAGCACTTACCGGACGGGTTGCAAGATGGCAAATGATCCTTACAGAGTATGACATTCAGTACACTTCTCAAAAGGCCATCAAGGGTAATGTATTGTCTGATTATCTTGCAGAGCAACCCATTGATGATTACCAGCCGATGAGATTTGACATCCTTGATGAAGACATCATGTTCATAAAAGCAAAAGATCGTGAAGAGCCTGTTCACACTGAAGGGCCTGACCCGGAAGAAGAATGGACTATGATGTTTGATGGGGCTGTTAATATGAATGGTCGTGGTGTTGGTGCAGTACTCATTACACCTAAAGGAGTTCACATGCCTTTCTCGGCAAAACTCACCTTTAACTGCACAAACAACGAAGCTGAATACGAAGCCTGTATTATGGGTCTTGAGGAAGCCATTGACCTCAGGATCAAGACTTTGAATGTGTTCGGAGATTCGGCTCTGGTAATCAATCAAACCAACGGCAAATGGTACACTCACCAGGATCATCTGATACCTTACCGGGATTATACAAGGAGGTTGCTGACTTTCTTCACAACAGTCAAGCTTGAGTATATCCCTCGAGATGAAAATCAGTTTGCAGATGCTCTGGCTACCATTTCATCCATGATCAAAGTTCAAGCTGCCAACTTTGTGCCTCGGATTTCAGTATCCAGACTTGACAGACCAGCATATGTATTTGCAGCAGATATTGTCAAAGATGATAAGCCTTGGTTCCATGACATTAAGTGCTTCTTGGAGGATCAGACATACCCACCTGGGGCATCTTCCAATGATAAGAAGACATTAAGAAGGCTAGCTGGTAGTTTCTTCTTGAATACTGATGGTTCCTTGTACAAGCGAAACTTTGATATGGTACTCCTCAGATGCGTTGATAGGACAGAGGCAGACTTGTTGATGCACGAGGTGCATGAAGGATCCTTTGGTACCCATGCAGGAGGACATGCAATGGATAAAAAGTTGCTGAGATCAGGCTATTACTGGATCACAATGGATACAGACTGTTGTGCTTATGCCAGAAAATGTCATAAATGCCAGATTTATGCGGATAAAGTGCATGTGCCTCCGAATCCTTTGAATGTGATGTCTTCACCATGGCCCTTTGCCATGTGGGGCATTGATATGATTGGCAAGATTGAACTGACTGCTTCAAACGGCCACAGATTCATCCTGGTTGCTATTGACTATTTTACCAAGTGGGTTGAAGCAGCTTCCTATGCAAATGTCACAAGGCAAGTGGTAGCCCGATTTCTGAAGAGAGACATCATCTGTCGGTATAGAGTGCCCGAGCGAATCATTACTGATAATGGTTCCAACTTAAACAATAAAATGATGGCAGAGCTATGCCGGGACTTCAAGATCCAACACCACAATTCTTCTCCTTACAGGCCAAAGATGAATGGTGCTGTAGAGGCAGCAAACAAGAATATCAAGAAGATTATACAGAAGATGGTGGTTACCTATAAAGATTGGCATGAAATGCTACCATTTGCCTTGCATGGGTACCGTACGTCAATCCGAACATCCACTGGGGCAACACCGTATCAGCTTGTGTATGGTATGGAGGCAGTCCTACCTGTTGAAGTAGAACTACCCTCTCTACGGGTATTGATGGATGTTAAGCTGAATGAAGCAGAATGGGTCCGATCCCGATACGAACAACTGAGTCTGATCGAAGAAAAGAGGTTAGCTGCAATTTGTCATGGGCAGCTGTATCAGAAAAGAATGAAGAAAGCCTTCGATCAGAAAGTCAGGCTTCGAGAATACCAAGTAGGAGATCTTTTGCTGAAAAGACTTCTCCCTCCTCATACAGACCACAGGGGCAAGTGGACTCCAAATTATGATGGTCCATTCATAGTAAAGAAAGTTTTCTCAGGTGGAGCCTTGATGCTCAGTACTATGGATGGTGAAGACTTCCTGTCCCCTGTGAATTCAGATGCAGTTAAAAAATACTTCGCATAAAATGACCCGCTGGACATAAAAACAGAATGTAAGTCCAGGAAAAAATAGGGCATCCCGGCGAGTCAAAACTAGAATAAAAGACTCGGGCAAAAATAAGGGAAAATAAATAAAAAAATGTACACCCGCTGAATTGAAAAGCCACATTGGACAGCTCAGGCAAAAATGGGTATCCCGGTGGATTGAAAACCCGAAAGGGCGATCCACGCAAAATAAGGGAATAAGCGAACAACTGCATTCTGAATTCATCTGTATCACTTACAACTTGGCAAGCTTCGAAGGGGTTGAACAGCGGTCAGAATCAGTCTCCTTCAGAAAGCAAGATGAGAAGAATGTCAAAGTCATACGAATCATAGCAAAAGGAAAGCTTCTTAAAGCGTTGTCAACATTGCCACTATCTTTGTGTTTCTCAATTTATAACGATCTCCTCATTTCAGGGGATCCGTTTCTTTGATTGTACCTTGCCGATTTAGGGCACACGAATTAATAAAATCAGATTTTCAGTCACACACTGTCTCGTACTCTTTTATTTGCAAAAATGTCCGATGTCTTTAAGAAATTTGATTGCATAAATACAGATGCGTCTTTCCTAAAACTACATGCTTGCAGGAAATATACTTACTCCCGGGGGCGCCTAAACTCCTATGATGGGATCCAGTAAGGGATACCTCGGGGGAACTTGTGCGTTTCTTTGTGTTTGCAGGATTACATGTAATTCAAAGCACAACATGGGGCATGAAAGTTTCTCCCCAGTAGGCTGCCAAATCTTTGTTTCCTCGGCACACCTTCCAAAACAGCTCCAAGAGGTGCCTTCTCACCATCAAAGTTGCCAGGCATTACTTCTCCAACATTTCCTTCAAAGAGCAGCACCAGAAGGTGTTTGTATCCCCAGCTGAGTTGTCAAGTATCATCCTCAGCAGGATCCCCACATAAATCTCTAGGAAGATCTTTCAGTGATCTTTCTTCTTCCTCAACCAAGTACTAGACAGGGAACCATCTCCCCGCGGAGTTTCAGCCTCTATCCAGAAGAGCAATGCCTGAAGATCTCACAGCAGAGTGACGAAGGCTCCCGCAAACCCCAACTGGGTCCCTCATTACCAAGATAGGTCTATCAAGTGATCTAACTCCCCACGCAGAGTCATATATGTTAGATATACCATTGATCTTATCCCCAGCTGGGAAGTCTACTTCAAGCAGATCGGCCAGAGATCTCCACAGCAGCGGGATCCGAATCCCGGATCGGTATCTTTGCATAATCATAGCATTCGCATCATATTTTCCCCCCAGAGCGTAGCATTCCGTCTAATACGGAGCATTACGGCAAAAATCAAACATATTGCATAATCATAAGCCATGTGTAAACTCAAACACTTGTAAATGCTGACAACCCATCAGATAATGTACATAATATTTCCTAAGTTCCCCACCAGAAAGCCAAAGTATTACATTCACAAATACAGATACACATTCCTTTTGGCACTCGTCCGTGTCATCATTCCCCAGCAAAATTGCCCGAGCAAACAGATATTTATACATTATAGATGCTTCCCGACACTCGTCCGTGTCACATCCCCAGCAGAAAGCCAAAACGTCCCCTTTGCACTCACAAATTCATGTATATATACCTCTTCCCCGACACCCGTCCGTGTCACCTCCCCTAGCATAGTTACCTAAACACTTTGTAACTAAACACATGTTTACATATATATACTTCTTCCGGCACCCGTCCGTGTCACACTCTCCCCAACAAGTTGAACACCCGTCCGTGTCTCACTCATACTTGTTACTCATCATCTTTTTACTCATACAAATACTCGTCCGTATCTTGTATATACCACTTAAATCCCCTTAGATCCGACACTCGTCCGTGTTCTTTGTTAACCAGTTGGTACTCGTTCGTATCATCATCTCTGAACATGCGTCAAGCATTTGTTTCTACTGATACTCGTCTGTATCATGGTCTTAAGGATGCTCGTCCGCATCTTTAATCTATACACCGTGTCAAACACCTTTGTCTTCTTGAGTCTAGACACTCGTCTGTGTCTACCTCTTCCCCAGAAGAGTCCCAGCAAATCCCAGTGAACTATTTCCTGTCTATCTGAGATTCTTCCTATGTCATGATACCTTTTCGGCATCCGTACCCTGCCAGGTGATCGTCCTTCACCTTTTTGATGCTCGTCCTTCATCACCCCCAGTGGAGTCTTTTTTCATTAGAACCCCTTTTCTATCCGACATTCGTCCTATGTCGTGATATTTCCAGCAGCCGTCCCCTGCTAGGTGATCGTCCTTCACCTCTTGATGATCGTCCTTCATCATATTATCCGATGGACGTCCCCATCGTTGACCTTCCCTATCCGACATTTGTCCTATGTCGTGGTATTTTTAGCAGCCGTCCCCTGCTAGGTGATCGTCCTTCACCTCTTGATGATCGTCCTTCATCATTTTATCTGATGGCCGTCCCCATCGTTGATCTTGTTATCTGACATTCGTCCTATGTCATGATAAACCCCGAGAGCAGCCGTCCCCTGCTAGGTGATCGTCCTTCACCTCTTGATGATCGTCCTTCATCATGCCTATCTGATGGTTGTCCCCATCGTCGACCTTTTCTATCCGGCATTCGTCTTATGTCGTGATACTTTCGGCAGCCGTACCCTGCCAGGTGATCGTCCTTCACCTTAGATGACCGTCCCTCATCTTATCCCCAACAGAGCAGCCGTACCCTGTTAGGTGATCGTCCTTCACCTTTGATGACCGTACCTCATCATTTATTTCATTTATGCCGTGAGCTTGATGGTCGTCCCCATCACTTACCCTTAACCCCCAGAGAATCTTTGTTTCTTTATTTTGATGGCCGTCCCCATCATAATCTCTCATATCCCCAGCTTGTCGGCCGTCCCCGTCATTGCTTTGTTTCCTTATATCCCCAGCTTTTCGGTCGTCCCCGTCATTGCTTCATCCCCGGCAGTCTCCCTCTGCTCGACGGTCGTCCTCCATCACTCGCCCGCACTTTGTAAATATACTTTATTTTTCTTTTACAATCTATATCCCTTTTCTTCTTCATTCTGTGAGTGCAAATTTTGGATTGTCTTTGGTATTCAACCACAAGTTATCTTGTTTGCCTGTTAAGCCGTTGCTTACATTCTACACAGCTAACTCATGCTTGAATAGGGGCAGCTGTAAAGACCCCAAATTTGCCCTCACCCATTCACACCATGGCTTGTGATCTTTTCATACATTCAATCATAGCATCTCATACCACATTTTTGCTTCACTGCATTGTCTCTAAGTCATCTGCATTTAGGGTTTGTGATCTGAGAAATCCCTGAGCCATTTGAGCCACTCCAAAGGTCATCAATTACTTCAAAGGGGTCCATGAATGTTCAAACATCATATTATATCCTCTCAAGATCAAGGAAGTCAAAAAATCACAAGAACTGAGAAAGGCATGGAAGCAGAGCCAGGTTTAACTAAACAAATGACCTAGAATTAGGGTTTTGGTTTCAAAGGCCATAACTCCAATTTTTTTGGTCATTCTTGTTTCTATTGTTCTCTATATTGTATATGGATCATGCATATCAATTTTCATGAAGAAATTCCATGGGGAAGACATCTGATCAAGAGTTGACTTCTTGAGCAAGTCAGTGCAAAATTAGGGCATCTGAGGCCCCCAATGACCCAACCAAAGGGTGTTCTTCATCATTTTGAGTGTGTATGATCTTTATTTGATCATAGAAGATGTTAGAAGTTCACAAAGTTGAAGAATTTCAAGCCATTTGCAAAGTTGCCTTTTTGGGAAAATGACTTGTAATGAAAACTGCCATTTTGGGAATGTTTTTCAACCTCCTCAAATTGATTAAAAAATGATTCAAATGAGAAAACTTTGGTCATGAAAGTTGTAGAATGGATCATTCCCTTTTCAAAAAGTACAAGAACGTGTCCTAATTCATTATGGATCAAAAGTTATGGCCTTGCAAAGTTGGATAAAATCATTGAAATTTCACTTTTGCACAAAATGGAAAACTTGCAAATCCTCATGGCAAGCCTTTATGTGACTTCAATGTGACCTCTAATCATCACACAAACACAATGCATGACCTAAAATTCAGTTTGGCCCAAGAGATTTCCCATTTCCATGTCTTAATTTTCAAAGTAACCATAAGCCATTTTCCATAAAATGCAAAAAGGGGATTTCTTGCAAAATGATTCTCAAAGGGATTGTATGATCTCTAGCTGGTCTCAAGACATTACCATAACCTCATGAGGCATCTCACACCAAAAATTCAGCAAGACTTATCACATGTGCATGGCAAAAAATCATGAAATGTAACAAGTTGCCAAATTGCAAAAACACTTCAAACTTGTGATCCAATGCACCCAACTGTCTTATCTTGATCCTAGGGTCTTCCTTGACTCAAGCTGAGGCAGGACAAGCCCAAAGATTGCCTCTGACCGGAGCCATGCTTAGAGTACACAAAATCTTGACTTTCTTGCATTTTGCCCATACCAATACCACAGTGCCACCACCAACTCTCTGCCCAATCAGAGTCAAATATGTGGACATCAAGCAACCCTAAACACACCATACACAAGCCAGAAGCTCCCACATTGCAGCATACACAAAAATCTGCCAAGAACTTCCCTCCTTCGAATCTCCTCATACAACCCTCAAACATCAAAAATTCCTTCACACACAAACCACAAATCACTCATAGAACCAAATCCACCCCCTGAAACTGCCTAAATCATCACCTATAGAGACCTCCATTTCTGCTACCCCAGAGTTGAATCACACAAACCAGCCACTCTCCAAGCTTTCTAAGCTCCATTCCATCATCAGGAGGATCAAGGGAGAAGGATTGCACAAAGCTGGAAGCCAGAAAGCTCAAAATCAGGGAAGCTTCATCTCAGGTAACATGAAGAACATTTTTCCCAGAAGTTGATTTTTAAGTTCTTTTATGATGCTATGTCTTCTCCTGATCATGAATATGTGTTTAGTTTTTGAAATGGTGAAGAAACCAGTATGTATGACATCTCTGAATATTTGCCCGTGTTTCATACTTTGCTTCGATTCAGGCTTGTGAGTGGAAATAAATGAATTTGGGATGAGGGGTTAGGTTTATATTGATGAGAGGATCATTTTGGTGGAAGAAATTTCATGTTTGATAACCTATAGAAGAATCTAGGGTTTTGGTTCGCCGGAGAAGACGACCGGAACACTGTTCCGGCCGTCTGAATTTGATTAAGCCCTAATTAGGTTTAGCAGCGTAATTAATGAAAGTTTGAATGTGGACCGTAGATGTAGTTGACCTGGGTTGACTCCCGCGCATATGAATGGCCTGGATCTCTCATTAAAACCCTAATCCTATTTAATTAAATTAATTAATTAAGTTTAGGTTAATTGAGCCAGTTTGAATTGTGTCCATTGGATCTGGCGCGCATTCAAACCTCCTTTCCCCAGAATGAATCTCAGCTCTCCGTTGTGCATACTTTCATTTATTTTAATTTTTATTCATTTATTTTATAATTAACTTGCACGAATTATTTAAAATAGTAAAAAGCATTGAAAAATTCTGAATTTTTTTATCAAGTCTTTTATTAATTTTCAGAACCCAAAAATATTTTTATTTTTATTTTTTGCATTTAAAAACATTTTTAAATTATTTAAATGTTTATTTTTAATTAATTAATGCAAATTAATTGATTAAAAATGCATTTAGGTATTTAAAAATCACCAAAAAATTCACATTGCATTTAGAAACATTTAGAAACATTATCATACCCTCAAACCAAATTTCTTTTTTGATCTTGATGCATGTTGATCATTTTCTTTGGAATTAAATTCATTTTTAGGCAATATTTTGTTTCAAACTTTGAAAAATTCATTCTGCCTAACCCTTGATAGTTTGATGATGATTCTTCTTGCATTGCATCCTTCATGGCATGTAGTTTATAGGATAAATTTGGTTTGAATTGATCTTGCATTTTCAATTTGTTTTGCATTTTTCTTGATGAGGTACCTCAAAACCCTAGCAATCTTAGGAAATTCATAACTTTCACTAGGTTAAGAATTGGGTCCCCTCCTTTGGGCAGTGAACTTGTATAGGATTAGGGTATCTTTGATTGCATTTTCAATTTTTTGTCATGTCATTTGCTTCTGGTTTTGGATTTTTGCATTGCATGATGCATGTAACCCTAATTTGTGCCTTCCTTGGCATCCATCTTTCATTTGCTTGCATCCAATGACTTGCCATGACATTTTGTGCATCCACATGATTCATAAGACATCTTAGGACATATTAGAACCATGTTTGATCATTGCATCATTCCTTTGCCATGTTATATGTCCATTGCTTTTCATAAACTTTCATGAACATTCATGGTTCAAAACATGCCTCATTTGCATCCTTGTCCTTGTATGATCATTCTCATGTCTTTCCTTATGTTTGTATCATCTCTTAGCATCATTAACATCATGTTTATGCTTCTAAATTTGGTTTGCTTCATGACATTCCATCTCATTTGAATTGCATTTCATTTATTTTGGCTAACTTTTCAGGTGGTAAGTTGTTTTGAGAAGTGAATTTGCCTTCACTTCTCACAATCTCTTCTCATCTCTCTTGCATCTTTGCTGAATTTTATCTTGTGTATTAGAGTGAGCTTGCTCATTCATGTTCATCTCTTTCTTTCTTCAAGCAACTTGTCTTCTTAAGTGAAGCAAGTTGTTTTGCTTCTCTTTGCTTCTTGCTCCTTTCATCTGCTTCCTTCCTGGTGGTTTCTCTGAAGATCTTCTTACAAACCTCATTAACCCTAGGGATAACCAAGCATGATAATAATTAGGGTTTTGATTAGTCCCCCATTTAGATTTTACCTTTATGTCATCTTTGAGTCTTCTCCTCTCATCTCATAATCAGGGACTAAACCCTAAAGGCTTTAAGGCTTTGTGATTAAGCTTATGCCTGCATCCTTCTATTAGGATGGAGTGTATAACTTTAAACCTAAGTGTTAAACCCTTAATGTGTTTAAATCCTTTAATCAATTCACTTAATAATCATCAAGACATTAAGCTTGTAACTTGGGCCTTGCATTAGGGTTCTAATTCTTCCTTAATTGGTTAAGAAGGACTAACCCTAGTGTTAATGGACAAGTCCCCCTCAAGTTGTCTTACAAAACCCTAAAATCCATTTCTTCATCATACCATTAACTAAAATCCACTTTAATAAAGGCTTTGTTATGTCATGAGGTTAATCCCTAATCATGGATTAAGTTGAGGAGTCTTTCTCAGCTTAAATGTTCTCATCTATTATCCTTCTATTAGGATAGTGTAATGAGTCCATTAAATCCCTGATTATGGCTTAAACTCATTACTTAACACTAAACAAAAACAACAAAAACATCTAAATAAATACAAGTAGGTTAATGATCTTAATCCTACATCATGGTGATTAAGTGTGAGGTGTTTACCTCATGCTTAAAGTATTCTCATTACCCCTAATCAGAGGGGGGATGTGATGAGTTTACTAACCCTTGGTTTAGGCTTAAGCTCATCAACTTATGACAAACTCCAAAAAAACAATAAAAGACTGAAAGCCCAAAAACAAACAATAATCGTCTCCTCCGGGATTCTTTTCTCATCTCATTCACTCACAAACGAGAACTCGCTTCTTCCGTCTAATGCAAGACAGTTTGCACCTGAGCCAGATAGGTCATACACTTGAGCATAGACAAGCAAGCAGTTCACAAGTCAATTCATCTTTCATTCTCTTTGAGTCGAACTACGGTGTTCTGACTTCCTCATTGCACGAGAGGATACGTAGGCATAACTTAACAGTTATCGAACAAAAGTCTCTGTATACCCCCCCCCCTCTTCCTGTATTATTCTTTTAGCCTCATTATTTTGAGCTTACTCTTGTTCTTACACTGACACTTCACATATTTCACTTCACATTCTATTTACACTGACACTTGCATTCTTTCCAGCTTTGATACACAGATAACAATGATACTACCCCTTTAAACACAATCTTTCAAGCGTGGATCCCGTCGAGTACGGCGGGCAATCTGGGTGCTAATACCTTCCCAGGTTGTAACCAACCCCCTTTCTCAGTTTCTCTGGTTCGCAACCGTCTTATCCATCTTTTTCCTTAGGTTTACGCAGCATTACCTTTCCTTCGGGATAAAAATGCCTAGCTGGCGACTCTATTCATTTCTTCTCTTTTCGCCTACCGTTCGCGTTTGTACCCCATTTGACTTAGCCTCATTTGGTGGGAGCGACAACAAGGATTCGACGAAGAAGACGCTAGGACTATTTAAATTTCAAATGAATTCGACATGACAAGAAGACACGTCGTTTCGCTAGTTAAAGGGCATTTGTTAATATGAATAACGGCCTCGCTTGATGGAAAATACGTGGAGGAGTTTTATAGATTAATAACATGCAGAGCACTAAGTGGAGAATTCTTAGGAATTGAATATTATTCGACGATTATTTTATTTGTATATAAATATGATAGTTTGCTTTGTGTAAAGTGTGTGAAATTCTGTACAACATTTATGTGAAGATTACTCTAATACTCGTGTGTAAGAGAAAGGGGAATTGTCTAGAAAATGTATGTGTAAACACCATTTATCTTTCGGTTATAAAATTTTGATTTATCCTTCATTCCTTGTTCAAGTTTATGCTTTTACTTATTTCTCAAGCAATCTACTTTCAAGCAAGTTTATATTCCAGAAAATCCTTTAAATGCAAACTTTAAGTCTTTCTTCTAGTTCATTGTATAAACACATCTACATTTCAATATAAATAAGAACAATTTCATTTGGAATCTTTCGACAAAACATACAAGAAAACTAATAAGACTTATACATTAAGGAATTAATCCTAATAATTTAGCACATGTGCCCTAGGACTTGTGTGGTTGGTCCTGCAAGTAACCATTTTCCAAGGAATTGGTAAACCAGAGGTTGTTCGACATAAACACCAGCCAACAAATTGGCACACCTGGTGGGACAGTGCTAAAAATACTAAAAAGGATTCTTAATCCAAAAGAGTTTTATTGCGTTGTATGATTTTACGAAGTGGTAAATTAGCCGTGACTGACGCAGAGAGACCTAGGCGAGCTAGAGTAAAAAAAATGGCTATCCCACCATTAAATACTAACGAAATTCCAGTTTCCAATGATATTCCTTCGACAGGGGGGAATATGGAGACACTCCATATTTCAGAAGGGGGAAATCCCTCATCATCTGGATCGATACCAGCGGTGTCTTTTTCTCAAAGCGCACCCAGTTCGTCCAACATAGGGCATTCGATACCTATGGGAACCCCTCCTCCTGGAGGAAATAACTTTAGGCCATATCAAACAAAATTTTCCACGCCTATGTTTGGAAGAGAACAACCTTATGGAATGCCAACTTCAATGATGGCTAGTTTGCATAACGCAATACCTTTGTATTCTGATGTCGTGGTTCACATGTCTTCACCATTACAAGGGTCAGGTTATGGTGGGAACGTTAGTAGACCAAACCAACCCCCACCAGAATTCCAAATGCCAACAATTACAACTAATTCTATGCAAGCAATATGTCAACAAATGGACGAAAGCAATCATGAAATGGTCCATAGGTTGACTCAACAAATGGGGGAAGTGTTTAACCCTTTAATACAAAGTACTGCTTAAACAAATCAGATATTGGAAGCGCAAAAGGTGTGTATTGCTGAGTTCTTTGGAGTTCCCCAAATTTGACAGAGAGAACATGTGATTCAGAATCCAGTGATCAATGTCGAAAAGGAACCAACAATAAATCAACGACCTTTAAACAACCCTCAGGAAAATCTAAGACTCCAAGAGGAGGTTGTCAAACATCCTCGTGTCGAAATCCCTATCCAACACGAGCCTAGGCGGTTGATAGTGCAAAGAGGTCAAGACGCTGATGACATCTTACAACAGAGAATACATTATAATAACCCATCTGCTGAAAACAACTTGGCAGTCATGGTCGAGAGAATAATGGCGCAAAATGGGGCAAATGTGGGATTTCATAGGCCCAGTTACACTTCCCCATTTTCTGAATATGTTCTACAACAAGAACTACCCCGAAGGTGGAAAATCCCCAAATTCACAAAATTTTCAGGAGATACTAGTGAATCCACCATATATCATATAGTGCGTTACTTGATCGAAGCGGGTGAAATAACATGTAATGAAAATCTAAGGATGAAATATTTCCCAAGCTCTTTAACAAAAAACATGTTTACTTGGTTTACGTCCCTACCAGTAGGTTCCATACATACATGGACTCAGTTGGAGATATTGTTCCATGAAAAATTCTACATGAGACAAACTAAAATAAGCCTGAAATAGTTGGCAAGTGTTAAAAGAAAATTATCAGAGCCTATAGATGACTACCTTAATAGATTCAGACTGCTAAAAGTAAGATGTTTCACGCAAGTGCCAAAACAAGAACTGGTCGAAATGGTTGTAGGAGGTCTAGAGTATTCCATAAGGAAGAAACTAGATACTAAATACTTACAAGATATGGCACAATTAGCAGATAGGGTAAGGCAACTCGAAAGGCTAAAAGCTGAGAAGTTTAGGGCTAACAAAGATAAAAAAGAAAGAGTGGCTTATATAGGAATATGCCAAGAAGATGACTGTGACGAAGACGAATTAGTCGTTTTCGATGAGCAAGAAATTGACCTGGCAGAATTAAAGCAAGGTCCACCATATTCTTGCAAAATTTTAACTCTATCAAATGGAAAGAATCATGTCAAACCGGAGAAGAATAATAAATTCCCTAAAATAACATATACGTTCGACGTCACCAAGTGTGACGAAATCTTTGATTTGTTGGTAAAGGATGGTCAACTAATAAAACCACCAGGTGTTAAAGAACCCCCTATTAACCAACAGAAAAAGAGAGGTTTTTGTAAGTACCATAATTTTTTGGGCCATAAAATGTCTTAATGTTTTCTTTTCAGGGATCTAGTTTAAAATGCAATCCAGGATGGAAGGCTGAGGTTTGGAGACAAGCCTAAACAACAAATGTGGATTGACATCAATCCTATGCAGATCCTGGAAGCCAACTATGTTGAACCATTCGACATGAATATGGTCAAAATGGAGAAGATGTCTGGTGATAGCTTCGAGATGATTGAAGCCACTGAAGGCTTTGACACCTATGTTAACATGGTAGGGATTAATGAAGATCTCCCTGTCCAGCCCAACTTGGAAGAAGTGTCCGAAGATGAATTAACCATGCCTGTATTGAGTAAGGTTACTGATGATCTTGAGGTAAAGAACAATGTCAAGACCACTGTGGGTTTCGACGTTCCAAAACAGGTTGAAACTACTGAAGGTCTCAACGATGCCACCAGCGTTGAGATTAATGAAGATTTCAACAACCAGAACAAGGTTGAGGCCACTAAGGGTTTCAACCATCAAGACAAAATCAGGGTTATTGAAAGCTCTGAGGGTCTGAAGAAAGAAGCTACTGAAGGCTTCGACAAGAGAAACAACACCTTGGATGAAGACGAAATAATATGGGACACCTTGGGAGAGCTTGGTAGAAAGTTTGACTACCTGGTGAAATATACCGCTCCTGCCAGTGCCCATGTTGACATCAACAAAATCCAGCCAACAGGTTGGGAAGACATTTTTGAGAACATTGAGGAAAAATATGATGTTTCCCTCAACGTTGAGAGGAAGGCTACTAAAGCCTCAATAATGAAGACAAAACTGCTAAAGGTGTTGCTCCTAACCAAACAAAAGAAGATGATACCAGGAACATCACAAAAGCTGTCAAAATTGCAAACGAGAACACTGCAGAAGTTAGGGTGGAAACTGTCGAAGAAACCCTCATCGAGAAGACGAATAAGCTGAGCATTACTAGAGGAATGAAAGTAGATATTAATATGGTAGAAGCCTCTCAAAAGAGTAAAGAGAAGGGTGAAAAGGAACACCGTCAAGAGGAATACCAAACGATAGCATACCCAAAAAAAGATGAGAACTTGGTAGAGTTCATCAAAAGATGTCAAAAGAAAAAACCGAAGTAATGCTATGTCCAAGATGCAGCGCCGTATTTGACGGAAAAGCAGCAGCAAACTTGGAGGTTGTGGAAAAGACTAAAATAAGAGGAAGTTGGGGGCTAAGGCCAGTAGTCGAAACATGTAGATGTGATCCAAGAAAACTCCAGTATCACTTTCAAAACACCGGGGGAAGATACTGCAACACTTACAAACCGTTTGGCAAGGTACCTGATGATAGATGGGTGCAACCTCTAAGAGATCCCCAAGGACCAAGAAAATGGAAGAATTTCGAAGTCCAAAGTGGATCTTCAGTCGAAGTAAAGAAAGAAACTGGGAAATAGAAGCCAAGACCATACCCATCAGAGAACTATAAAGAAAAACGCCCCATGTCAAAGTCTCAATGGAGGAGATTCCAAAGGCAGAAAAGGGATGAAAGAGAAGCAGTAGAGGGACTCAACTTCAAGAAGAAAAATGCTGACGAAGATAAAACAGAGTCCAGCAGAAACACCCAGGCAGCAAAGAAGGACAAACCTCCCAAAAGGAACAGCAACAACAACATGTTGCAGTTGTCAAAACTCACCAACGCAATATCAGAAGGTGACGAAGCAACTGTCAACTTTGAGTCTGATGAAGAAGGGTCATTCAATGTAATATGCAATGTG
This sequence comes from Lathyrus aphaca, assembly GCA_963966055.1. Taxonomy (NCBI): domain Eukaryota; kingdom Viridiplantae; phylum Streptophyta; class Magnoliopsida; order Fabales; family Fabaceae; genus Lathyrus; species Lathyrus aphaca. The sequence continues at coordinate 280,485,783 of OZ014523.1, forward strand.
GTGTCAGTCCTCCCTAGAGACTATGACAAAGTGATGGAAATCGAAGACGAAGAAGAAAACATAATAGATAGCATTGTGGGACCAAGGCCTGTGTGTTATTACATCATGAACAATGGCTGTGTTGAAGAACAGAACGCCTTCTTTGAGAAGCCAGACGAATTAATGAGGGGTCATTTGAAACCTTTATTCATAAAAGGGAAGGTCAAAAATGTAGGTTTCAACAAAATATTAGTGGATGGGGGAGCTGCAGTGAACCTAATGCCCCATTACATGCTAAGAAAGATTGGAAAAGATGACTCTGATGCAAAACCACACAACATGGTTTTGTCAAACTATGAAGGGAAAGTGGGCTCAACTATGGGTGTTTTCCAAGTGTATTTGACAGTTGGCACTATCACCAGGCCAACAATGTTTATAGTTATAGCTTCCAGAGCCAACTACAATTTCTTGTTAGGAAGAGAGTGGATCCATGGAGTAGGAGTTGTCCTATCATCCGTGTATCAGCGCATAGTCATCTGGCGCCTTGATGGCATCGTCGAAAACGTCGAAGCAAATCAAAGCTACTTCATGACTGAAGTGAACAACGTGACCAGTCGAAGCTTCGACAGAAATCTGGCTCACATAGCTCCTTGCAATCCAGTTGAGTTTGATCTGAAAGAATCAGACAATGCCTATTGTTCCATGTACCTACATCCAACACATGGTTTTCAATGGGACAAGGAGGTAATTGATGAACCAAGCCATGTATGGTTACCTCTAATATAGATCCAACTGGATGGGGTAGCAAATTCGACGATGATGATGAGTGAAGCATCAACATTGAATAGACTGACGGCCTACATGGCCGAAAATAAACTAAAAGCGGCTCTAGAGGGTAAAATAAAATATATGGCTGTCGAAGCCAATGAATAAAATTTAGACCTACCATGTCCTCACCAGGGCACTGATGGAGAAGATAAAGACAACATGATAGACAAATGGCAGGATCGAAAGCTTGATGCCATCTATGATGACGAACCTTTGGGGTTCGAAAAAGACCCAATATCAACTAGCTTGAAGATGGTTGCACATGACCCTTTGGAAGAAATCAATCTAGGACTGGGAGCAGAGAACAGACCAATATATATAAGTGCTAATTTGGACCCCCAGTTTAGAGTCGAATTAGTCCAGTTGCTGAAAGAGTTTAAAGACTACTTCGCATGGGACTATGACGAAATACCTGGCCTCGATAGAAGCCTGGTCGAACTAAAGCTTCCTATCATAGAAATAAAGAAGCCTGTAAAGCAGACTCCAAGGCGGTTCGCACCAGAGGTCCTATCGAAAATAAAAGAAGAGTTCGAAAGACTTCTCAGATGCAAATTCATTCGCCCAACCAGGTATGTCAAATGGATTGCAAATATTGTACATGTGATAAAGAAAAATGGCACATTGAGGGTGTGCATTGATTTTCGAGACTTGAATTCAGCCACCCTTAAGGATGAATATCCTATGCCAGTAGCATAAATGCTAGTGGACTCTGCAACAGGCCATGAGTACTTGAGTATGCTAGATGGATACTCTGGCTACAATCAAATCTTCATTGTAGAGGAAGATGTTTCCAAAACAACCTTTCGTTGTCCTAGAGCAATAGGGACTTACAAAAGGGTAGTTATGCCCTTTGGTTTAAAAAATGATGGAGCTACATACCAAAGGGGCATGAATTCTATTTTTCATGATTTCATTGAAACATTCATGCAAGTATATATTGATGATATTGTAATAAAGTCTGTTTGAGGAAAACATCATTTAGACCATCTTCAACAATCCTTTGAAAGGATGAGAAAATTTGGTTTAAAGATGAATCCCCTCAAATGTGCGTTTGGTGTGAAGGCTGGAGATTTCCTAAGTTTTGTGGTCCACAAAAAGGGAATCGACATAAACGCCAACAAAACTAAAGCAATAATGGAGGCGAAAGCGCCATCAACAAAGAAAGGATTGCAATCACTGCTGGGAAAAATTAATTTTCTAAGAAGGTTCATTTCAAACCTCAGCGGGAAAACGCAAGCTTTTTCTCCTCTGCTTCGACTCAAAAAAGAAGACATTGCACGGGGGTAAGAGCAACATGACGCTTTCGACACGATCAAGGGATATCTAGCCAGTCCCCCAGTCTTGATGTCTCCCAGTAGGAAAATAAGCATGAGGCTGTACATATCAGCATCCGACAAGACCTTAGGGAGCATGTTGTGTCAAGAGGATGCAAATGGCGTTGAAAGAGCCATTTACTATCTCAGTAGAGTCTTAAATGATGCTTAAACTAGATATAGTGTAATAGAAAAATTATGTTTATGTGTGTATTTTTCGTACAAAATTAAAGCACTGTATAAAACCAGTTGATGTATTTGTATCATCTCATTTCAAAGTAATAAAATATATGTTGTCTAAATCCATTTTACATAGTCAAATTGGGAAGTGGGCTTTAGCATTAACTGAGTACTCCTTGAAATATCTACCTTTGAAGGCTGTAAAAGGACAAGTGGTGGCTGATTTTATAGCTGACCACTCCATAGACGAAAACGAAAATCTGATTATGTAATTTTGTTATAGCCAATAGACTCCTCAAAGCATTTGACACTATGACCTTTAAACATATTCCTAGAATAAAGAATCAAGAGGCCAATGACTTGGCTCAAATAGCATCAGGTTACAAAGTGTCGAAAGAAAAACTGGAGAGTACTATTGAAGTAAAGGGAAGGGTTATATCAACCAAATTTTCCCCATCGGATTTGGAAACGATAAAACTTGGTTACGGGGATGACGAAAGCTTTGAAATCTTTAACATAGATAATTCAGGGAAGGAAGATTGGAGAAAACCCATCAAAGAGTATCTGCATGACCCAAACCAAAAGGTGGAAACGAAAGTAAGATATAGAGCTCTAAGCTATGTACTCTTTGGAAATGTATTATTCAAAAAGACTGCAGAGGGAGTCTTGCTAAGATGTTTAGGCGAAGAAGAAGCCTACATAGCATAGTCGAATGTACATAGTGGTACATGTGGTGCACACCAAGCAGAGCATAAGATGAAATGGATGTTATTTAGACAAGGCTTATATTGGCCAACCATTCTAAAAGATTGTGTCGAATTCGCAAATGGTTGCCAAGAATGTCAAGTCCATGCATGTATACCACATGTCCCTGCGAGCGAATTGCATTCGATCATAAAGCCTTGGCCATTAAGAGGTTGGGCTTTGGATTTAATTGGAGAAATTCGACCAGCTACGTCGAAAGGACAAAAATACATCTTAGTAAGAGTTGATTACTTTACTAAATGGATTGAAGCCATACCATTGGTGACTGTGGATCAGGAGGCAGTCATAGAATTTATCCAAAAATATATAATTTATAGATTTTGAATACCAGAAACAATAACCACTGACCAATGGTCTGTTTTTATTGGTAGAATCATGCAAGCTTTTGCAAAAGAAATGGGGTTTAAGTTATTAACCTCTACACCCTATTATGCCCAGGAAAATGGACAAGTCGAAGCAGCAAACAGGGTGATAATAAATTTGATCAAAAAGCATGTAGGTAAAAAGCCTAGGAATTGGCATAAAACCTTAGATTAGATTTTATGGGCTTGTCGAACGTCACCCAAAGAAGCCACTAACTCTACCCCATTTAAGTTGACATATGGACACGATGCAGTGCTTCCAGTCGAAATTTATATACACTCCATACGTGTTCAAAGACATCATGAGATCCCTTCAGAAATATATTGGAGCATGATGATGGATGAATTAGTGGATTTAGACGAAGAAAGGCTTCGCGCATTGGACTTGATAAGGAGACAAAAAGAAAGAGTTGAAAAATCTTACAATAAAAGAGTAAAGTGAAAAATCCGTTGTGTGGGCAATTTAGTTTGGAAGGTAATACTTCCCATGGATCGAAAAGACAGATTAATGGGAAAGTAGTCCCCCAAGTGGGAAGGGACTTTCAAAATTTTAAGTGTTTTTTCGAATGGTGCTTATGAAGTCGAAGAAATAGGAAAAGACGAAAGAATATTAAAAATAAATGGCTAATACTTGAAAATATATAAACCAATTCTGCATGAAGTAAAAATAAAAGTAGAATAATTGTATTAAGTGTTTTGCCAAATAAGCATTGAAGTCATTACGAAAGGTCCCTTCTAGGGCTACTAAACGAAAAGAAAATACATAGCCTATTTTCTATTACAAAGTCTTAGTTCTAAAGGAAAGACTCCTTGAGCTCTATGAATTTCCTCTTCTGGACTGAGATTCGACAATAACACAGACTTTTATTATAAGACATTTCTTCAATCTCTTTACCTAATTGTTGAGCCATGTCTGCATGATGAAGCCCTACTTTGATCTCCTCTTCAATTTCGTCTTTCTTAGGTTGTTGAAGACCCGCCTTGCGCTTCTGTTCTTGAGTAATTTTGTCTTCAAGCTGGGCTATTTTCTCCTTGAAGTTTTGAATGTTTTTATCACATTCAGCCACCTCTTGGGAATAAGCCTTAGAGAGTTTTGACAATTCTGAAACCTTCTCAATCGAAGCTTCCACAACATCCCACTCAGCAGCCTGGGTGTCTTTCTTTTTGGAGATCATTTGTATATAATCCTTTCGACGACTGAGATCTCCACTTGCTACATCAATTATCTGAGCGAGGTCCATTACCAGACGAGTTTCATCAGCACTGGCATCCAAGACATTCACCTATTTAAGGAGCTTTTTTAGTTCAGATTGCTGAGTGGGATCCTCCTCCAAAATTTTGAATAAATCGACACCAAGCACTAGGGCCTTAACTTCAACCATGATGGAGCTGAGAGTCTTGACCTCAGAAGTGGCCCCATAGGTAGTCGAACTGCTGAAGGAATCTTGAAAGTTGTAGCGGTTGCTGAGCATGGCCCTCAAATACTCCAAAGGCTTCCTTGTCTTCAGGTTTTCAAGCTCCTCATGAGAGAAGATATTTGAACTAGAAGATAGAGGATTGCTTTGTATTGGATTAGGATTGATGTCAGTGCTAGGCCCAACCTCCTTTTTCGATTGACCTTTGCCTTTTGTACTCTTAGCATTAAGGTTCACTTCATCAGTATCTTGGGATTTGTTTTGTTCTTCCCCTTCTTGGACACTGGACCCAACATCAACCTTTTGCCTTTGTCGTCTTTGGGGGGACGTTCTTTGTTGGCAGTGGACTTTGGCTGATCAGGGGAATTATCTGTAGAACATTCCTCCATGGTGATGTCAAATTCAGCCACGGTTTGGGGTTCCAGTATGTCACCCTTGGATGTACTTTCTTCTTGGACCTTTTTGGTTGCGTCAAGAGGGGAGTCTTTCAGCTGGTCTCTCTTTGCTTCTGAATCAGCTTGGAGTAGAGGGCCAGAATTGATGGGAGGATCCTCAATGTTGATTTGAACCTGAAACAGAATAAAAGTTCAAAATACAAAGAGTATACAAAGATCAAAAGTTAAAATCTTGTCGAAAGAAACTTACCTGATGGATTATAGTGTGGAAACTAGAATTCCCACTCTCTCCATCTTGCGCAAGCTTAATTATTGGGCTTGAAGGAGGGGTTTTTTTTGACGTCACCAGTGATCTTTGGGAGGCGACCGTCTTTATTTTGTTAGGTTTCTTCCTTTTCAAGGGTTGTTGGTCTGGGGATTCGTCACCAGAATCTTCAAAAGGCACCTTCACATCCTCTTTCTTTCTTTTTTAAGGAGTATGTGGCTTTCGACTCATCTAAAATATCAAGGAGAGTTCAATAAGCCTAAGACTAATATAATTGCATAAATGAGATAGTCTCCTTGCAAAAGGAAATAAAAGAACCTTTTTTGAAGTGGAGGTGGATTTCTTGGTGGACTTGTCAGGTTTATATTCGATAGAGCTCTTCTTGCCAATGATCTCGGCAGCTGAAAAGAGAGAGAAGTTAGAAAAAGAAGAAAATAAAACATAGATATGAATACAAATATGAGGTTGAAATCATGGTTACACCTTCAAGAATGGTAGATTCCACGCGAACGTGTTCTATTCCAATATGAAGGTGCCCTGGGTAATTATCCAGATGATATTTGGTCGGAACCACAAGCTCAACATGTTTTTTCCGTGACTTTTGAAGCAGTTTTAAGTCGGAGCCGCATACGAACCAATCTGGAAAAGGTGGGCTTAGAGCCACACAAAAATTAGCAGATGGTAGAGGTGGAAACTTTGGTGGATAGCAATTATACGCCAAGTTATAATGCGCCTCTAGGGGGACGTATGAGGGCAATGCAAATTTCTCCATTTTTTCTATAAATTTATGCTTAATAGTCATAGCTGCTTCTCCTATAGTTCGCCTAAGATCATCTGGCCTATAAATTGTTTCAAATTGTTTCAAATTGTTTTGGAACTTTTGAATCTCTTTAACATGTTGTTGGGTACCTTTCTTGGTTCATCCTGCACGAAAGCAAACATTTGTCCGAAGAGTGTTGAAGTCAGATGCATCATAAAACCTGGTGAGATTATATTCTTTCCACCAAACGTCAAACTCCTGTGTGCAGAAGAAGGTCGGTCGAAAGACCACTGGATGAATCTCCAAAGCAGTGTCATTTAGTTTTTCTGAGAGCTCTATACTCATCGACTTAGTGGAGAACGAATTGTAGAAGAGAATAGATCCTTTCTTGGGATTGATGGACCTTGGCTTCAGTTGTATCAGCCCAAATTGTCGATCCACTAAATTTGGCTGGTAAACTATTAGGACCACTTTGGAGTTGGACATAGTGGGGTAAGAGGATAAGAGCCTAGGTGTAAGAAACAATTTCCATATGGCTAAGAAATTGTCTTCTTCCTTTTTATGTTCCACAGGAAGTTTTCTGGTGAACCACTTGGGTCCGATGGTCCTGTTGGTAAAAGGTGCCATGCCTTCCTTGAAGTTGTAGCTCTTGGCGAACATGTTCACATAATTGATGAAGGATCTTAGAAGACCCAATCCCTCTTCAGAAGGAGTTAAATGCGCTAGTCTTGCCTATTCTACATGTCTGTCCTTGACATATTCTTCATCCACTAAACCTTTGCCAGGAAGACTGGATTCAAAAGTGGCATTGAGCCATAGTTGAAGAAGCCAAAATGGGCCTGCCAGACTGAGGTTGCCCTTGTCTTTGATCTTCTTGATAGATTCTACGCTCTCACTAATGGACTCATAGAGATTGTCCAGAATCAATTCACTTAGGTGCAGGTTCATACCAGCATGGAGCTGATTGGCTAGGGTGATGTACTTCTTGGCCACTTAAAGAGACCTTGTGTAGAACACAAACTTCGACAGCCAAAGGGTAAGAAAGGCTATGTGTTCTATATCTGAGACATCAGTAGAGTCCTTGTCATGATAATGGGCAATGAAAGGGGAGTATGAAGCAAAACTGGTTTCAAAAGCTATAGTATTTTCGTCCAGTACAGTTGGATTGAAAGCCGCCCATAGTGGACTCAGACCTACTATATCGCCTAGGTCGAAGAGAGTGGGGGTTACCATTCCGCAGGGAAGGTGAAAGGTGTTGTAGGTGCTATCCCAAAAGTAGAGGGAAGCAAGAATCATGTTGGTGCAGTAGCCAGGACCTTCTTTCGACAACTGGATCAAGTCATAAATGCCAATTTTCTTCCAGTTTTTACCTTTGACTTTTTCGATTTTGTCTGCCCATTCTACATTTGAGTACCTGGGAACATTCGACAACTGGCACTTTCCAAATATTAAAAGAGGAATGAGTACCTGGGAATAGTAGATGTTAGCTTTCTCCCTCTCGTTTGGAGGTTCTGGGACGTATTGTTGGTTACCCACAATCTTCGGTCCAAGTATTTTGTGTGCGCAGGGGAGAGCAGATGTGTTCTTGTCCTTTTGTTTTCTTGAAGTTGCCATTGTTGATAGTGAAGAAATTTGAGCAAGAAGGAGTTGAGACTGGGTATGTGAGAAGAAAGAGAGTTGAAATGTATAAGTTGTGGGGAGCGAAAGTTCTTCAGAAGGAAGAAGAGGGGTATTTATATTAGAAATTGGGGAGAGAAACGTTTGAGTTTTCAAACGGTTATGGCATGTGTCGACGCGTTAGTGGATGTGGAAAAGTAGTGAAAGTTGAAAAGAGTATGGCAGACCTAGTTTCGTAGAGTCATGGGGATCATGTCCAAGAATGTGGGCCAGAGGTGAAAGGTTAGGAGAATCTGATGATTACTTTTTATGATTTGACAAAAAGTGAGATTTTAGGAATCAACGCATTTAATGCAAAATAAAAGTAAGATTTCAGGAATCAGCGCATTTAATGCAAGACTTAGAGTCGAAATAAAGGTTTTGGCAGCAAATATTTTTTCTCCAGAAGTCATTTAAAATATCTTTGCTGGGGGGCATTTTGTATACACATAATTTCGACACCATGGGGTTAATAAATAAGAGCCTTAGTAGCTTATTGTTTTTGTCAACTATGTTCCCAGACGTCACCATTATTTGACATGGTAGTTTCTCAGCACTCCTCATCTCATTATGCTTTGAAAAATGATGTACGTAGCTGTGAAGATATTCGACAGAATAGGATAACTCTTTCTTCCAAACATGTCCAGAATCTTGAGAAGGTTTGTGATGATTTGGTTCATGATATAATTGTCACTCCCCTGAAAAGACACTAAGGTCCCAAGGTGCAGACGCGAATGGTCGGCGAAAGAGAGATGAGGTTGAATTGAATAGAGTCGCCAGCTAGGCATTTTTATCCCGAAGGAAAGGTAATGCTGCATAAACCTGGAAAGAGATGGATAAGATGGTTGCGAACCAAAGAAACTGAGAAAGGGGGTTGGTTACGACCTGGGAAGGTATTAGCACCCAGATCGTCCATCATACTCGACGGGATCCACGCTTACAAGATTGTGTTTAAAAGGGGTAGGTATATGTGTTACCTGTGTGCAAAAGCTTAGGGAAAGAAAGTACAAGTGTCAGTGCAAAAGGGTGAATTGCTCAGGAATTGAGGCTTAAAAGAATGTTGAAAGAGGGGAAAGACAAAGAGACTTTTGTTCGATAACTGTTAAGTTATGCCTACGTATCCTCTCGTGCAATGAGGAAGTCAGAACACCGTAGTTCGACTCAAAGAGACTGAAAATGAATTGACTGTGAACTGCTTACTTGCCTATGCTCAAGCGTATGACTCGTCTGGCTCGAGTGCTAACTGTCTTGCATTAGATGGAAGAATTAAGTTCTCGTTTGTGAATGAGTGTTATGAGAAAAGAATCCCGAAGGAGACGATTATTGTATGTTTTTGTGTTTTCAGTTTTTTATTGTTTTTGGTATTTTGTATAGGATTATGAGCTTAAGACAAAATCAAGAGCCTGTAAACTCATTATATCCTCCCTAATTAGGGATAATGAGCCTACTTAAGTGTGAGATAAGCATCTCAACTTAATTACCATGATGATGTAGGATTAAGATCATTAACCTACTTTTGATTATTTAGGTGTTTTTGAGTTTTTGTTTAGTGTTAAGTAATGAGTTTAATCTCTAATCACAAATTAGTGAACTCATTACACCATCCTAATAGAAGGATAATAGATGAGAACACTTAAGCTGAGGAAGATACCTCAACTTAATCTATGGTTAGGGATTAATTTCATTATATAACAAGCCTTTATTAAATGGATTTTGATTAAGGGATGAGATCAAGAAGTGGATTTTATGGTTTGTAAGACAACTTGAGGGGGACTTGTCCATTAAACACTAGGGTTAGTCCCTCTTAACCATAAGGAAGAGATAGAACCCTAATGTAAGGCCCAAGTTACAAGCTTATGTCTTGATCATTATTAAGTGTTTTGATCAAGAGCTGTAAACAAATTAAAGGTTTACCACTAAGGATTAAAGTTATACACTCCATCCTAAGATAAGGATGCAAATATAACCCTAATTCAAAGTCCTAAAGCTTTTAGTGTTTAGCCTCTGATTATGAGATGAGAAGAGAGACTCAAGGAGACTAAAAGGTGAAAACTAAGGGGGACTATGTACAACCCTAAAAATTATCATTCTTGGATATCCTATGGTTTTTGAGGATTAAAGAAAGATCTTCAGATGGCCACCAAGGAAGAGAAGCAGATGAAAAGAGCAGGAGAAAGAAGAACAAGTTACCTACTTCCTGAAGAAGATAAGTAACTTGAAAGAAAGAAAGTGAGAAGGAGGGAACACAAGTGAAGCAAGTTCACTTCAAAGACAAGTATAGAATGAAAATTCAAAGGAAAGAAGAGGTGAGAGGTGAAGGCAAATCCACCTCCCTGACAAATTACCAAAAGCTCCTGAAATGTTAGTATGAATGCATAAGACATAAAGCAAAAGGATATGAAATGAAATGAGATGCAAAGACCAAAGTCAGAAGTGAAAATGAAATGTAAATGGCATATGAGATGATTCAAAGTCATACAAGATGCATATGAATGATCATAAAAAGATGAGATGCAAAGGAAGCAAGTTTAGAAGCATGAAAACACATGGATGTTCATGAAATGTAATGGATGCAAAGCATAGAAAATGAATGAGGAAATGATCAAGCAATGTTTAATACATGTCCTAAGATGTCTAAGATGACATACAAAAGAATGGAATGGCATGGCAAGTTCATATGAAGATGATATGCAAAAGAGAATGCAACTGAAGATACAAAATTAGGGTTTTAAGACAACATGAGATGCATATGACCAAAACAGATGCATACTTCATGATAAAAAAATTGAAATTGAATTCAAACAAATCCTAATCCCATACAAGATTACATCCCAAAGGAGAAGGTCAGAAGCTTAACCTAGTGAAAGTTATGAAATTTCTATGTTTGCTAGGGTTTTTGGGTGTTTCTAAAGGGAAAATGAAAATCAAAGTGAAAATGCAAGATAAAATCATGAGATAAATAACCTAGAAACTATATATAATATGTAAAACAATGCAATAAGAACCAATTTCACACTCATCATAGTTAGGCAGAAATAAAATTTTCAACTTAGGGTTAAAAAATGTGATTTTTAAGAACCCTAATTCAAAGAAAATTGTAAAAATGGGATCAAACCTAAAAATAAATTTGTATGGTGAGTTTGAAAATGTTTCTAAATGTATTGGAATGCTTCATGAATTTTTTGGTGATTTTTAGAAACCTAAATGCATTTTTAATTAATTAAAATCCATTAATTAATTGAAAATAACATTTAAATATTTTAAAAATACTTTTTAATGCAAAAAATAAAATAAAAATTATTTTTAGGTTAGGAAAAATATTTGAATCAGAAATGTAAGAAATGGTATTTCTTTGATGATTTTTACTATTTTTAATAAAAAGAACAAAAGAAATAAAAAGAAAATGAATTAAAATGAATTAAATGAAAAGTATGAAGATCTGATGGCAAAGATTCAAACTGGGGGTAAAGGCATTGATTGCACGCGCAATCCTAGGGTCAGGATTCAAACTGACTAATTTAATTATAATTAAGTTAATTAATCAAATTTAGGGTTAAGTGGATGATCTGGGCCGTACGCTACTTAAACTAATCTCAATCCAAGGGCTCACATTCAAACTGGCAAACCAAACCCTAATTAATCTCAGGCGACCGGAGATAAGCCTCGGTCGTCTTCTCCGGCCAACCCTCACCTTATCTTCTTCCCCAACCCACTAAAACTCATAAGACCGGCCCAGGAATGATCCCCAAACATCATACAACTCAAATCAACCAACAAAGGTCATTTATAACACGCATACACGATGAATCAAAGCAAAAACATTTTCACGGGAAAAGTTTCAGAACATCATGAAATGCTTATTTTTCAACCATTTTCAATTTTAAACACATCAGGATGATCAGTGCAACACATAAAATCAATTTATAACAAGAAAAAGAGGTTCAGGAAAAAACGGTTCTTGAAGGTTACCTGAATTGAGCTTCTTAAAAATGGAGCTTTCCGGGCCTCCCTCTTGTGCAAATCAACTCCTCTGGTCCTCCTTGTGCTAATGGAATGCTTGGATGAGGCTTATAGTTGCTGGTTTGGAGGTTTCAATTCTGATGAAGCAGGAATCTTGTTTTTGTTTCAGGGTGATTCAGGTCATGGTGAGGGGTGGGAAATGATCCTTGAGGTATGTGGAGTTAAATGGTGAAAGAAATTTTAAGTTTTGATGGCTGAGGAGTGAGTTTCGAAGAGAGGAAGTGTTATTGAAATTTTTGGGATTTCTGAGTTCTTGAGGTTTCAGGCTCCAAGATTGTGTGAAATGGGCTCATTGATGCTTGCATAAACAATGCTGATTGGCCAGAGAGTTGGTAGTGGCATAGTTTGATTGGTATGGCCTCATTTGCAAAAAGTCAAAAGTTATGGTACCATAAGCATGGGCTGAGTCAGAGCTGGCTTTTGGGGTGTCTTGGCTACAACTTGGTTCAAGGATGGCCTTAGGATCAATTTTATGCAGTTGGCACAAGTGGATGAAGAGTTTCAAGAGGTTTTGCAAAGCTTATGCATAATTGTCATTTTGAGATTTCTTGTGAATCAAGCCATGAAAACTATGCATTCTTGGTCCAATTCTGATGTTTTGAAGTTGCTTTGACATGTTATGGTACATAAAAGTTTATTAGAGGTCATGAAATAGCTTGGCAAGTAAAATTGCAAAATTCCCTCTTTGGCATGAACTTGAAAATTATAGGATTTTTGTCAACTTTGAAAGGCCATATATTGAGTTCTAGGATGAATCAAGACATGTTCTTGTACTTTTTGAAAATAGGAAGACATAATCTACAACTTTCATGCCCAAGAATTTTTCATTTGAAGCATTTTTGGTCATGAGAGAATAGGTTGAATATCTTTCCCAAAATGGAAAGTTTCCATTACAAGTCATTTCAAAAATAGCAAGTATGCATTTGGCCTGAAATTCTTCAACTTTGTGAACTTCCAACCACTTCTAATATCAAATAAAGATCATAGAGACTCAAAATGATGATGATGACCCTTTGGTGCCCTTGATGGAGGCCTTAGATGCCCTGATTTTGACTTTACTTGCTCAAGAAGTTACCCAATGATCAGATGACTTCTACAATGAATTTCTTCATCAAATTTGGTACACATGATCCTTATAACATATCAAGACCATTAGAAACAAGAATGACCAAAAAATTTGGAATTAAGGCCTATAAAATCAAAACCCAAATTTTAGGTCATCTGTGCAGAAAATCTTCAGTCTGCCTTTATGCATTTGCCATGCTTTGTGGTCTCTTGACTTTCATGTACTTTGGGGAGCATATTATGATCATGGAACACACATGGACCCTATTGGCATGCTTCAAGACCTTAGGGATGGCTCAGATCACCTCTTGGATTGCTCAGATCACAAACCCTAGATGCAGATGAAATGAAACTATGCAGTGTTGTGGTATGCTTTTGCAAATGAAAAAATGAAAGATCACAAGCCATGGTGTGAGAAAAAGTGTGGGCAAATTTAGGGTGTTTATATCTGCCCCTATTCAAGCATGAGTTAGTTGTGCAGGGTGTAAGCGCCTAGCTTAACAGACAAACAAGATAACTTATGGTTGAATACCAAAGACAGTCCAAACTTTGCACTCACTAGGGAGAAGAAGAAAAGTGATATAAATTGTAAAAGACAGTATAATATGTTTATTAAGTGAAAGAGATGGAGGATGACCATCGAGTAGAGAACGACTGTTGGGGGTAAAACGGTAAGTAAAGCAATGACGGGGACGACCATCATGCTGGGAAATAAAGAAATTGCGACGGGGACGACCATCGGGTAAAATTCTCTCTGGATTGAGGAAAGTGTTGATGGGGACGACCATCAAGCGGGAAAGTAAGGTAAACAACGATGGGGACGGCCATCGGGTAAATATGATGAAGGACGATCATCAGAAAAAAGGAAAAGGGATCACGATGGGGACGACCATCGGGTTAAAGAATAAATGAAATACTTGATTAGGGACGGTCATCTAAGGTGAAGGACGATCATCTAGCAGGGGACGACTGCTCTTTATCACGACATAGGACGAATGCCGGATAGAAAAGGTCAACGATGGGGGACGGCCATCAGATAAGCATGATGAAGGACGATCATCAATAGGTGAAGGACGATCACCTAGCAGGGCACGGCTGCTCTTGGGGTTTATGGCAACATAGGACGAATGCCGGATAAGAAAGATCAACGATGGGGACGACCATCGGATAAACGATGAGGGACGGTCATCAAAAGGTGAAGGACAACCACCTAGCAGGGGGAGGTTTCTAAAAAGATATCGCGACATAGGACGAATGTCGGATAAAAAGTTCCAACAATGGGGATTCCACTGGGGAATGGATGAGGGACGGTCATCCAAAGGTGAAGGACGATCACCTGGCAGGGGACGACTGCCAAAAATATCACAACATAGGATGAATGTCGGATAGGGAAAGTTGTTTTGTTGGCGACTTACCGGGGAATGGTAAACACGGACGAGTGCTTACACTTTTAAAATAAACGATATAAGTGTTTGACAGTGTGTATAGGTTAAAGATGCGGACGAGCATCCTTAGAACCACGATACGGACGAATATCGGTAGAAATAAACGCTGACACGTGTTTAAGGATGATGATACAGACGAGTATCAATCAGTTAAACAAGGAACATGGATGAGTGTTGAATCTGCTGAGGGATGATATATACAAGATACAGACGAGTATCGAAGACTTCTGTATGAGTATGATCTGCTGGTGAAGTATGTGCAAGACATGGTCGAGTGTCAGAAAGATTGAGTATGGGGCACAGACGAGTGTTTAACTTGCTGGGGAAGTATGACACGGATGAGTGCATAAAAGAATATGTACAAGTATGAACAAGTGTTTGAGAATTCTGAAGGATTTATGGCGACTTCACTGGGGAAAGATGACACGAACGAGTGTCGAAAAGAGCATGTATAAATATGAACAGGAATCTGTGTTTGAGAGTGCAAAGGGTATGTCTTGTCTTTTATCTGCAGGGGATATGACTTTTATATATATGGCTGGTGAAGTGGCGATGGTGTTTGCATTTGATTGGCTCAAACCTGGCTTATGATCATGCAAATGTTTGATTTTTTCTGTAATGCTACGTTTTAGACTGAATGCTACGCTTTGTTTGGTAAATGATGCGAATGCTATGATTATGCAAAAAGAGAGAAACCCGATCCGAGATCCGGATCCCGCGGGGAGAGAGATCTCTGGTTTATTTGTCTGGAGAGAGAACTTCGCTGGGGATGAGGAAGTTTCAGCAACTCCGTTGGGGAAGTATTTCATGCATTGCTCTACTGGGGAGAGAATGGCAACTCTGTGGGGAAGCAAATCCACCGACTCTGCTGAGGATGAGAAAATCTTGGCAACTCTGATGGGGAATAGAAAGTTCCTCACCACTTTGCTGGGGGGAAAAAAGCCGTCAGGCATTTCTCTAGAGATCTCTCTTGGGGAGGAGATAACTTCTGGGAAGTAATACGTTGGGGATTGATGAATTCCTCAAGGGATCCCCTGGGGGGATAAAAACTTCGCGAGGAAATACTTCTTGTCAAAGAGTCCTGCTGATGAAAACGATTGCTGCCTTGGCTAGGGATACCATGCTTGATATGCCCCAAGCTGTGAAAGATCGTCTGCCTTGAGTACCTGCAACCTGTTAAGACAAAGGAAAACGCACAAGTGTCTCGAGGTATCCTCAACCGGATTCCGTCATAGGAGTTAGATTTTCTCAAGAATTCATATTTCCTGCAAGCATTCATTAAAATGGCTCATATGTTTTATGCAAGTGTTGTACCATGAACTTTGGACATTTTGCAAACGAAACAAAAATGTACAAAACAAAGTGTGACTGAAAATTCTGATTTTATTGATTTGTGTGCCCTGAATAGGCAAGTATAGTCAAAAAAGAGAATCTCCTGAAAGGAGGAGATTGCTGTAAATTGAGAAAATAAAAGTGTTGGCAATGTTGAAGATGACGTTCCATTGAGCTCTCTTTGCTATGACCCGTAAGACCTTGACGTTCTTCTTATCTTGCTTTCTGAAGAAGGTTGATTCTGACTGACGCTTTATCCTTTTGAAGCTTGCCATATTGCGAGTGATACAGACGAATTTAGAATGCAGTTGTTTGCTTATTCCCTGATTTTGCGTGAATCGCCCTTTCGGATTTTCAATCCACCGGGATACCCATTTTTGCCTGAGTTGTCCGATATGGCTTTTCAACTCAGCAGATGTACATTTTTTTTCAATTTTTCCCTTATTTTTGCCCGAGTCTTTTATTCTGTTTTAAACTCGTCGGGATGCCCTATTTTTGCCTGGACTCGAAGTATTTTTTAATTGCATCTGAATTCACAGGGGATGGGAAGTCATCACCATCCATGGTTGCGAGCATCAGTGCTCCGCTAGAGAAGACTTTAGTTATCACAAAGGGACCTTCATAGTTTGGCGTCCATTTTCCCCTGTGGTCTGTATGAGGAGGAAGAAGTCTTTTCAGCACAAGCTCTCCCACTTGGTATTCTCGAGGTCTGACTTTCTGATCGATGACTCTCCCACTTGGCGTCCATTTGTCGTTGGTCTGGTTTATTACCAAAGCCGAATCTCCGAATACATTCAAAGTTTTGATCCTGAGGTCAATGGATTCCTCAAGACCCATGATACAAGCTTTGTATTCTGCTTCGTTGTTAGTGCAGGAAAAGGTGAGCCTTGCTGAGAAAGGCATATGAACCCCTTTAGGTGTAATAAGCACTGCACCAACTCCACGACCGTTAGAATTACCTGCCCCATCAAACATCATAGTCCATGCTTCTTCTGGGTCAGGCCCTTTAGTGTGAATAGGCTCTTCACAATCTTTTGCTTTCAAGAACATGATGTCTTGATCAGGGAAGTCAAATCTCATAGGCTGGTAATCATCAATGGGTTGCTCAGCCAGATAGTCAGACAATACACTGCCCTTGATGGCCTTTGGAGAGGTGTATTGAATGTCATATTCTATTAGAATCATTTCCCATCTTGCAACCCTTCCGGTAAGTGATGGCTTCTCAAATATGTACTTGATTGGTTCCATCTTTGAGATCAACAAGGTAGTATGAGTCAACATATACTGTCTTAGTTGGCAAGTATCCCACACTAAAGCATAACAAGTTTTCTCGAGCAGTGAATAACTTTATTCACAGTCGGTAAACTTTTTGCTTAGGTAGTATATTGCATACTCTTTTCGACCAGACTCGTCATTCTGGCCCAACACACACCCCATTGACTCTTATAATACCGTTAGATACATTATTAGAGGTCTTCCTTCAACTGGAGGCATGAGAATTGGAGGTTCTTGCATATATTATTTTATCTTGTCAAAACCTCTCTGACAATCATCGTTCCACCTGACTGTTTGTTCCTTTCTTAACAGTTTGAACAAAGGTTCGCAGGTTGCAGTGAGATGAGATATGAACCTTGAAATGTAGTTCAATCTACCTAAGAACCCTCAAACTTCTTTCTCAGTCTTAGGTGCAGGCATCTCCTGAATGGCTTTCACTTTGTCGGGATCAACCTCAATTCCTTTTTCACTTACAATAAAACCCAGCAACTTACCGGAACGTACCCCGAATGTGCACTTGTTGGGGTTCAACTTCAACTGATACTTTCTCAGACGATTGAACAATTTCAGCAGATTCACCAAATGATCTTCCTCTGTAAGGGACTTGGCAATCATATCATCCACATAGCACTCGATTTCCTTATGGATCATATCGTGGAATAATGTTACCATAGCTTGTTGATATATTGCACCGGCGTTCTTCAGACCAAACGACATTACTTTGTAGCAGAATGTGCCCTAGGGTGTGATGAAAGTTGTCTTCTCCATGTCTTCAGGTGACATCTTAATCTGATTGTATCCAAAAAATATGTCCATGAAAGAGAATACCGAGAACTGATTTGTGTTGTCTACCAATACATCAAATCCCGGTAATCCACACACATACGCACCTTGCCATCCTTTTTAGGTACGAGTACAATGTTAGAAACCTACGGCGGGTAACTAGTTACAGCGAGAAAACCGGCGTCCCACTGCTTTTGTACTTCTTCTTTGATTTTCATGGCCATGTCCGGACGAGTACGGCGTAACTTCTGTTTGACTGGCGGACAATCTTCTTTAAGTGGTAATCGGTGCATGACAATATCCGTATCCAGACCTAGCATATCTTGATAGGACCAAGCAAAGACGTCAACATATTCCTGAAGCATACTGATGAGTTGTTCTTTCACTGGAGCTTGCAGACCAGCCCCGATCTTCACTTCTTTCACATCTTCCTTGGTACCAAGATTGATGGTCTCAACCTCCTCCTGATGAGGGGCAATCACTTTTTCCTCTTGTATCAACAACCTAGCCAACCCTTCAAGTAAATCATAGTCGTCATCAACCCCTTCATCTGCTTGATTAATCGGATTGTCGAAGTCATACAAGGTCATAGTAGTGTCGTTGTCGGTGCAATCTGAAGGATTATCTCTGCAAGGGTTGAGATTTGTTCATTTTAGTGATTGATTTTAATCTTGTTTAAAATAACTTTGAATTGAGTTATTATTGAAAAACATTGTCATTTATTGCTTTGTGCGAAAATAACAAAAATGAAAAACAGTGAGCGAAAAAAAAGAAAATCGTTTGCAAAAGATGTCCATTTGTTCATTAATCATTCATTTGCACCAAATACAAATATGGCCCTATTACAAAATGAGTCCTGACACCATGGGCAAGATGCAGGACTTGATGCATGCTTAAACATGAAATAATAATTACTCTGCAGAAGTAACCCTTATAATTTCCTGGGAAGACCAGTTAAGGACTTGCTGGCCTGGGACCCTTGGATGAATCCAGCTCTCCAGGTTGAAGTCATTTTTAGCCTCGTCTTCCACATTTTTGATTGCATCTGGGGTTAGCATTCCCCCACTAATAAACTTGGGAGCTTCAGCAGCCTCCTCTTGGACCTGTCGGGATGGTTTGTATCCCAACCCGAATTTGTCCTCCTTGACCTGAACTTGCAGCAGCTTGCCCCAGCCCTAGGCATTCCCATCTTCAACAACCTTCTGAGCTTGCTTATAAGAGGAGATCGAAGTACCAAACACTTCAGTTGTTGCTTCATTGACATTGAGGGCCTCAAACCCTTGGCTCATTGTCTCATGGATCTCTCCATCCATCTCAATATACTTGTAAGTAGCTAGATGACTAACGAAGATATCCTCCTCCCCACATAGTATGATGACTTGACCCTCCCATCCGTATTTAAACTTTTGGTGAAGGATCGACGTTACAGCGCCAGCGGCATGAATCCATGGCTGACCCAACAAACAACTATATGCCGGCTGAATGTCCATTACGTAGAAGACAATTTTGAAGATTTGTGGGCCAATCACCACATGTAACTCAATTTCCCCAAGAACCGATCTTTTTTAGAACCGCCAAAGGCTCTCACCACCAGGTTACTTGGACGCTGTGCAAGACCATCATATTTCATCTTAACCAAGGCTTTCTTTGGAAGAACTTTGAGAGAAGACCCAGTGTCAACCAAGACATGATAGAGAATAGCACCCTTACACTCCAAGGTGATTTGTAAAGCCTTATTATGGTTACGACCCTCCGTAGTCAAATCAAAATCAGTAAAACCTAGCCCATGGCTAGTATTGACATTTGAAACCACTGTTTCTAGCTTATTAATTGTAATCTCTTCTGGCACGTAAGCTGCGTGCAGAACTTTGAGAAGTGTGTTCCTGTGAGCTTCGGAACACATTAACAATGATAGAATAAAGATTTTGGAGGGTGTCTGATGGAGTTGGTCCACAACCTTATAATCAATCTTCTTGATTATTCTCATGGACTCGTCTACATCCTAGTCAAAGGATGTCTTCTAAGTTTCCTTGGTAACAGGCTCTTCAAGCACCACACTCTTGCCCTTAGCCTTGGCAGCAGCTTCTGCTTCAGCATTAGTTCTTTGGAATTGTGAGGCAAAGAGATGTCCACTTCGGGTGAAGCCTCCGCCTCCCCCCACATTATTAATCTGTGGTGTAGAAGTATCAAGAGTGACTTTCCTTCCGTCGCCATACAAATCTGAGCCATAGTGCCAAGGCACATCACTGCTGTTGTCATATGGAACCAGTCCTGGTACCGTGATAGTAACCAGATTGATTATTGCGGAAGAAGGAATTGAGACGGTCTGAGGTTCATAATAAATTGTAACAGGAGGTCTGAACAGAGACGGTGTTGGTGATGATGGTTGTTGATGTTGATGTTGATGTTGATGTTGTTGTGAGTTGCTGAAAGAATTGGGAACGTGGATTGTTGCGGGATCATAGTAAATAGTAATTGTGGAAACGTCTTCATTGATGGTTGTTGTTGTTGTAGAAGGATGTGTTGAACTGTTGTCTGTTGATGTTGAAGAAGGGATGATTGTTGATGTTGTAGAAGAATCTATCAGAATGATTGTTGTTGAAGTTGTAGGAGTGATATTTGATGGAATGACATGTGCTGAGGTTGTAGAAGGAATGGTTGTTGATGTTGTAGGAGCTAGAACTGTTGAAGTGATCTGTAAAGTGCCTTCCTTTATAAGATTGTTGATACTAGTCTTCAAATCTACACAACCGTTGATAGAAGTCTTGCAAGCTTCGAAGTGGTCCTCACAACCCGAGAACACTTGGCACTTTAAAAGCTGGGCTTTAACCTCGTCCAGAGGTGTTTGAATGCTTGCAACACTGTCAATTAGGTTCATTGGTTGATCCTCCTCAATAGCATTTATCCTGGGACCACCATGGCTAGGCATAAGATTCTTGGTAACACTTGGAGGAGGTGCAAAGTTGACTTCCTTAGAATCAATCAAATCTTGAACCTTCATGTGCAAGGCTCTGCACTTTTCTGTAGTATGGCCAAGTGCATTTGAGTGGAAGGCACACCAGGCATTAACATCATAGTTTCTTGGAAGGTTCTGGGGATCTGGGGGAGCCAGAGTCCTTAATTCAATTAAGTTGAGCTTTAATAATTGTGGAAGTAAGGCAGCATAGGGCATCGGAATGGGATCGATAACCCTATTGATTTGTGAAGTCCTCTGTTGAAATGGACGTTGTTGCTGATTGTTATTGGTGTAAGATCTATGTTGAGGAAATTGTTGTTGCGGTGGAAAGTGTTGTGGTTGTGGAGGATACTGTTGTTGAGGTGCTGGAGCTGGAATGGTGACATCAGCTACTGATCTTGGCATGTACTGAGGCCTACCTCTGCCCATGCGCACTGAGTCGGTCTCACCTATCCTACGAGGTCCTGCAAAAGGTTTCCTTGTATTGCTGGAACTGGCTCCATTATCTGAAATTTTGCCCATCTTCAACAGACTCTCAAATCTTTCACCAGCTATGATCACATCAGTAAAGATAGTGAATGAGAAAGCAACAGGTCTGATAATGTATATCCCCTATAGTGTATTCATAAACCTGTCGGCCATTTCTCTCTCAGACATTGGAGGTTGGACAACAGCAGCAAGTTGTCTCCATCTTTGGGCATACTCCATGAAGCTTTCTCTTGAAGACTGTGACATACCCATTAGGAGAGTTCTATTGGGTGCCATGTCCAAGTTATATTGATACTGGCATATGAAAGCTTCGGCCAAATCCTTCCAGTTTCTGACTGTTGCTCTGGACAGGTGAGAATACCATTCACGGGATGCCCCAGTCAGACTGTCTTCGAAGTAGAACATCCACAACTTTTCGTCCATGGTATAAGCTTTCAGTCTCCCCAGAAAGGACTGCAGGTGAGTACGTGGGCAAGAAGTACCATTATATATCTCAAATCAAGGAGGCTTGAATTTGTGAGGAATCCTGACTCCCTTAACTAAACCCATGTCCATAACATCAAATCCCAAAGAGTTTTGGAATCCAGAGATCTTAGTTTTTCTGCTATTTCGTCCAGACGACGATCATAGGCTTCATCCCCATCACCAATTACTGTAAACTATTCTTCTTGAGGGTCCTCTTGCAAGGCACGACCTCCAGTGTTTCCTTGGGTATTCCTGATAGCATTGACTTCAGGATTGAGGTGAGATCCAAACTCTGGCGCATCTGTTCGTGGCTGCCCGTGATCATTGTTACTAGTACCTCCTGTACCTGGATGATTCTCTTATGGAGTTTGGCGCTCGACTAACTCTCTTAATCTCTCTTGGCTCTGAGCCAACCCAGTCATTACTGCCATGAACTAGTTCATCTGAGCCCTCATCTCAGTTCTCTCATTAGTCATCTGAGTTCTCACGTCAGTCAGATCTTGTTGAACTTGGTCCATCTATAAGCTCGGAAGGTTGTTTCTTGTAGGATACTCGTGAACTCTGTTGATGGGGAAAACCCTCCTACGAGCAATGTTTCCTGAAACAACAGCAAAGTGAGAAAACAACAACAAAACACCTACAAAACAGAGAATGAGGTTAGTATGCAATGCAGTATGTCTATTTTTCTTCCAAGGGTATCCGGTTTGGTTCTTTGGTTTGGACCTTCCAGACCTCTGGGAATGAAGAAGATGTTGTAGAAATCAAAGCCCATCATAAAAAACTAAGTAATACATAAACCATATATTACAAATGCAAAAGATACATAGTTTATGATTACAACAAGTTCCCATGGTGGGTCAAAATACAATCAATCCAAGAAATACAACAGAATTACCATGAGAAATAAAGTACACTCAAAATAAAATACAAGTACAAAGAAATCAAACATTCAGCCCAAAGTCATCCTCCTTGACTTCCTTCAGGAGAGCATCAGTCACTGGTCCAACTGGATGCTCTATGATGGTCCTGATAAGAAGGTTCCTGGTGGCAATGGCACTTGTCAATTTCTGGTACTTGTCTTGATCCTTTGATCTCTTCAACCCTGCCCGAAGTTTCAACTTGGAGATTTCTTTCTGTGCTGCTAACAAGGCTTCCTGACTCTTCTTCTCATTAGCTTCTAGCTGCTCTATCCTAGCCTGTGTCTTCTGATCCTCTTGCACACGAGCCTCAGTGATCCTGATCCACCTAGCCTGACTCTCTTCCAAGTAGTGCTCAACTCTGGCCTTCTGGATCTTGGCTTCTTTGCAATCATTCTTCAATACCAACTCCCCTGCTCGGGATTTTCTGATGTTATCATCTGTCTTCTCAATCTTGGTCATATGCTCGATCTGGAGCTTCTCTAACCTATCATTGTCCAGACGACTATCATTCCTCTCCCAAAGGGTCTTCTTTAGAGCTTCAGAAAGTTGAGCATTCCTCTCTTTAAGCTTCTAAAACTCCCCTAAACTGACTGTAGTACAGGTTCTACTGCTGATGGCCCTGGCACATCCTCCAGGGTGAATGGCATGCGATGATCTGTCCTCTGATGCGAGACCAATCAACGTACTAAGCTGAAGCTATGTTGTTGCACTTGCCAAAAATAGCAGTCCCTTTTGTCTGAATATTATCCCAAGCCCAGGATGCTTGTCGGATTATGGCATGATTATTCTGAACATCATAGTAAAGGGTCTCTGCTAAGTCATGCTCTCTTGGTGGATGTACTAAGGCATACCCTAACTGTATTTTGAAAAGCAAATGATTGTAGTTGATGCAACCCTTCACTCCAATAAGAGGTACATTGGGATACTGGCCACAGTTTGTAATCATGTCCCTGCCCTTGGTGCTCTGAGTACACCACCTGATGTCTTCTGAAGTAAGGGCAATCATTCTCTTAGCCCAGTTCCTTGACTGGTGAGGATTCAGGAAAGCTTTTGTCTTCGTATGTGTCTCAATAACCAACAGTAGAAGAGAGGTGCACAACATCTGACTAGTCTTCCTCTTTGCTTCTCATTTCTATGATGCACTAAGTAATAGAAATCCCCTAGCAAGGTAGGAACTGGATTCTTTAGCAAGAAGATATGGATAGCATTCTTGCTTACAAACTTAGGCTCGTCTGCAAACAAGATGATTCCATATATGCTAAGAGCTAGGAGAGCACATACAATTTCCCCCTCCCCTGTTGCAGCATGACTGGTGGCCTGAGTGATCAAGAAGTCCAAATGGAGGCCTGGAATTCCAGCCTTGGTGGTCATATGCTGATCAATGATGGTGTTTTCCAAATACAAAGCCTTAGCTATGTCTTCATTCCTAGGAGCAGTCATCTCAGGGTTTAAAGGAATCCCCCTCTTGATGGGGACACCCAACAACATGGAAAACTCTTCTAACAAGGGACCCATCTGGAAGTTTGAGAAAGTGAAACATCTGAGAGGAGGGTCATAAAACTAAAGGCAAGTATGAATCATGCTCCTCTCTGATGCATCCAAATCCATGATCATGTCCATAATACCACCATAATGCTCCCTGAATAAAGGGACATGATCAGGAGTGATAAGTTCCTGAATCTGCCCGATGCCTGCTAGAGAGGGCTCAAAGAAATGATAAGTAATGTTGCTCTTTCTTGATGAGTCCATACTGATAATGGATGATGATGCAGATAACTGAGGAGAATAACAACTGAAGAAGACCTCTGATGAAGATACCTGATGAAGGTGGTTGAGCAGAAGAACAGTCAAAACCAAACCAAATAAGATGTGGATACCCTGTAAAACAAATAGACAAATGTTAATGATGCAAAATGATGTATGCAGAATGATATGCAAGGGTTTATGATCAGGTGCTAGATCTGTTATTTGCTTTGATAGGGTCCATGTGTGTTCATAAGTCCAGATAAAGGCTAGAGAATCAGTAACCATGTGGGGGACTCAAATAAAGAGTCACAAGTCCAGGGTTTCATAGAATCAGTCCAAAATAGTGTAACCTTAAAACAATAGCAATAACAGGGTATGATGAGGCTAAGGGTTCCTGCAAACCTGTAAACATCCCAACCCCCTCACAGGTATTGTTCTAGAACAAGGATCCTCAGACTTGGATCTATTATGAGAAGTTTAAACACTTCTAACCTGGAGGTAAATTGTTTACATTAATCATAAATGACCCTCCTCTAATTTACCTCAGATGCTGAAAATCATCTAAAAAGGTCATCCAGACGTAGCAGGCTTCCCATATAGCCCTAGCGCTACAGGAAATTCGTAGCACAGAGTTATCAAGAAGAAACCCATGTCTGGACCGTTTTTCATATTCCCGCACCAGACAGAAATGGAATGGGAAAGAATATGAAGCCACTCTAATCCTATGTGTCACTCAGGCTCTCGGTATGGAACCTTGCTCACTGAGATACCCCTCCCACCAAGGTAAGCCAACAAATCCAGCACATGATATGATGACAATAATATGAAATGCGTAAAACAGTAAATGAAAGCAATAAATGAAGTTGTACAGAAAGCAATAAATAAAGCAATAAACAAAAAAGAGAGCACATACCACACATAACACCCTCATAAACACAAATCAAACAAGCGCTAGGAGAAACCCACAAAAAGAACCAGAAGCCCTGGTTGCAAGGTAAGAGTCCCTAGCAGAGTCGCCAACCTGTCGCTCCCCTGAAAAGACACTAAGGTCCCAAGGTGCAAACGCGAATAGTCGGCGAAAGAGAGATGAGGCTGAATTGAATAGAGTCGCCAGCTTGGCATTTTTATCCCGAAGGAAAGGTAATGTTGCATAAACCTGGAAAGAGATGGATAAGACGGTTGCGAACCAAAGAAACTGAGAAAGGGGGTTAGTTACGACCTAGGAAGGTATTAGCACCCAGATCGTCCGTCGTACTCAACGGGATCCACGCTTACAAGATTGTGTTTAAAAGGGGTTGGTGTATGTGCTACCTGTGTGCAAAAGCTTAGGGAAAGAAAGTACAAGTGTCAGTGCAAAAGGGTGAATTGCTCAGGAACTGAGGCTTAAAAAAATGTTGAAAGAGGGGTAAGACAAAGAGACTTTTGTTCGATAACTGTTAAGTTATGCCTACGTATCCTCTCGTGCAATGAGGAAGCCAAAACATCGTAGTTCGACTCAAAAATACTGAAAATAAATTGACTGTGAATGGCTTACGTGCCTATGCTCAAGCGTATGACACGTCTGGCTCGAGTGCTAACAGTCTTGCATTAGACGAAAGAATCAAGTTCTCGTCTGTGAATGAGTGTGATGAGAAAAGAATCCCGAAGGAGACAATTATTGTTTGTTTTTGTGTTTTCAGTTTTTTATTGTTTTTGGTGTTTTGTATAGGATTATGAGCTTAAGCCTAAATCATGGGCTTGTAAACTCATTATATCAACCCTGATTAGGGATAATGAGCCTACTTAAGTGTGAGATAAGCATCTCAACTTAATTACCATGATGATGTAGGATTAAGATCATTAACCTACTTGTGATTATTTAGGTGTTTTTGTTTAAGGTTAAGTAATGAGTTTAATCTCTAATCACAAATTAGTGAACTCATTACACCATCCTAATAGAAGGATGTTAGATGAAAACACTTAAGCTGAGGAAGATACCTCAACTTAATCTATGGTTAGGGATTAATTCATTATATAAAAAGCCTTTATTAAATGGATTTTGATTAAGGGATGAGATCAATAAGTGGATTTTATGGTTTGTAAGACAACTTGAGGGGGACTTGTCCATTAAACACTAGGGTTAGTCCCTCTTAACCATAAGGAAGAGATAGAACCCTAATGTAAGGCCCAAGTTACAAACTTATGTCTTGATCATTATTTAGTGTTTTGATTAAGAGGTGTAAACAAATTAAAGGTTTAACACTAAGGATTAAAGTTATACACTCCATCCTAAGATAAGGACGCAGGTATATCCCTAATTCAAAGTCCTAAAGCTTTAAGTGTTTAGCCTCTAATTATGAGATGAGAAGAGAGACTCAAGGAGACTCAAAGGTGAAAACTAAGGGGGAATATGTACAACCCTAAAAATTATCATGCTTGGATATCCTATGGTTTGTGAGGCTGAAAGAAAGATCTTCAGATGGCCACTAAGGAAGAGAAGTAGATGAAAAGAGGAGGAGAAAGAAGAACAAGTTACCTACTTCCTAAAGAATATAGGTAACTTGAAAGAAAGAAAGTGAGAAAGAGGGAACACAAGTGAAGCAATTTCACTTCAAAGACAAGTAAAGGATGCAAATGCAAAGGAAAGAAGAGGTGAGAGGTCAAGGAAAATCCACCTCCCTAACAACTTACCAAAAGCTCCTGAAATGTTAGTATAAATGCATAAGACATAAAGCAAAAGGAAATGAAATGAAATGAGATGCAAAGACCAAAGTCAGAAGTGAAAATGCAATGTAAATGGCATATGAGATGATTCAAAGTCATACAAGATGCATATGAATGATCATAAAATGATGAGATGCAAAGGAAGCAAGTTTAGAAGCATGAAAACACATGGATGTTCATGAAATGTAATGGATGCAAAGCATATCAAATGAATGAGGAAATGATCAAGCAATGTTTCATACATGTCCTAAGATGTCTAAGATGACATACAAAAGAATGAAATGGCATGGCAAGTTCATATGAAGATGATATGCAAAAGAGAATGCAAATGAAGATACAAAATTAGGGTTTTAAGACAACATGAGATGCATATGACCAAAACATAAGCATACTTCATGATAAAAAATTGAAATTGAACTCAACAAATCCTAATCCCATACAAGATCACATCCCAAATGAGAAGGTCAGAAGCTTAACATAGTGAAAATTATGAAATTTCTAAATTTTCTAGGGTTTTTGGGTGTTTCTAAAGAGAAAATGCAAATCAAATTGAAAATGCAAGATAAAATCATGAGATAAATAACCTAGAAACTATATGCAATATGGGAAACAATGCAAGAAGAACCAAGTTAAAACTTATCATAGTTAGGCAGAAATGAAGTTTTCAACTTAGGGTTAAAAAATGTGATTTTTAAGAACCCTAATTCAAAGAAAATTGTAAAAATGGAATCAAACCTAAAAAGAAATTTGTATGGTGAGTTTGAAAATGTTTCTAAATGTATTGGAATGCTTCATGAATTTTTTGGTGATTTTTTGAATTCTAAATGCATTTTTAATTAATTAAAATCCATTAATTAATTGAAAATAACATTTAAATATTTTAAAAATACTTTTTTAATGCATAAAATAAAATAAAAATTATTTTTAGGTTAAGAAAAATATTTGAATCAGAAATGTAAGAAATGGTATTTTTTGATGATTTTTACTATTTTCAATAAAAAGAACAAAAGAAATAAAAAGAAAATGAATTAAAAATGAATTAAATGAAAAGTTTGAAGATCTGATGGCCAAGATTCAAACTGGGGGAAAAGGCATTGACTGCGCGTGCAATCCTAGGGTCAGGATTTAAACTGACAAATTTAATTATAATTAAGTTAATTAATCAAAATTAGGGTTAAGTGGATGATTTGGGCCGTACGCTACTTAAATTAATCTCAATCCAATGGCTCAAATTCAAACTGGCAAACCAAACCCTAATTAATCTCAGGCGACCGGAGATAAGCCCCGATCGTCTTCTCCGGCCAACCCCTCTCCCTATCTTCTTTCCCAGCCCACTAAAACTCATAAGATCTGCCCAGAAACGATCCCCAAACATCATACAACTCAAATCAACGAACAAAGATCATTTATAACACGCATACACGATGAATCAAAGGAAAAACATTTTCATGGGCAAAGTTTCAGAACATCATGAAATGCTTATTTCTCAACCATTTTCAATTTTAAACACATCAGGATGATCAATGCAACACATAGAATCAATTTATAACAAGAAAGAGAGGTACTGGAAAAAAAGTTCTTTAAGGTTACCTGAACTGAGCTTCTTTAAAATGGAGCTTTCTAGGCCTCCCTCTTATGCAAATCAACTCCTCTGGTCCTCCTTGTGCTAATGGAATGCTTGGATGAGGCTTATAGTGACATCTTTGGAGGTTTCAGTTCTGATGAAGTAGGAATCGTGTTTTTGTTTCAGGGTGATTCAGGTCATGGTGAGGGGTGGGAAATGATCCTTGAGGTATGTGGAGTTGAATGGTGAAAGAAATTTTAAGTTTTGATGGCTGAGGAGTGAGTTTCGAAGAGAGGAAGTGTTATTGCAATTTTTGGGATTTCTGAGTTCTTGAGGTTTCAGGCTCCAAGATTGTGTGAAATGGGCTCCTTGATGCTTGCATAAACAATGCTGATTGGCCAGAGAGTTGATAATGGCATAGTTTGATTGGTATGACCTCATTTGCAAAAAGTCAAAAGTTATGGTACCATAATTATGGGTTGAGTCAGAGCTGGCTTTTGGGGTGTCTTGGCCTCAGCTTGGTTCAAGGATGGCCTTAGGATCAAGTTTATACAGCTGGCACAAGTGGATGAAGAGTTTCAAGAGGTTTTGCAAAGCTTATGCATAATTGTCATTTTGAGATTTCTTGTGAATCAAGCCATGAAAACCATGCATTCTTGGGCCAATTCTGATGTTTTGAAGTTTCTTTGACATGTTATGGTACATAGAAGTTGATTAGAGGTCATGAAATGGCTTGGCAAGTGAAATTGCAAAATTCCCTCTTTGGCATGAACTTGAAAATTATAGGATTTTTGTCAACTTTGAAAGGCCATATCTTGAGTTCTAGGATGAATCAAGACATGTTCTTGTACTTTTTGAAAATGGGAAGACATAATCTACAACTTTCATGCCTAAGAATTTTTCATTTGAAGCATTCTTGGCCATGAGAGAATAGGTTGAATATCTTTCCCAAAATGGAAAGTTTCCATTACAAGTCATTTCCAAAAATAGCAAGTTTGCATTTGGCTTGAAATTCTTCAACTTAGTGAACTTCCAACCACTTCTAAGATCAAATAAAGATCATAGAGACTCAAAATGATGATGATGACCCTTTGGTGCCCTTGATGGAGGCCTCAGATGCCCTGATTTTGACTTTACTTACTCAAGACGTTACCCAATGATCAGATGACTTCCACAGTGAATTTCTTCATAACATTTGGTACACATGATCCTTATAACATATCAAGACCATTAGAAACAAGAATGACAAAAAATTGGGATTAAGGCCACTGAAACCAAAAACCTAATTTTAGGTCATTTGTGCAGGAAATCTTCAGTCTGCCTTTATGCCTTTGCCATGCTTTGTGGTCCCTTGACTTTCATGAACTTTGGGGAGCATATTATGATCATGGAACATACATGGACCCTCTTGGCATGCTTCAAGACCTTCGGGATGGCTCAGATAACCTCTTTGATTGCTTAGATCACAAACCCTAGATGCAGATGAAATGAAACTATGCAGTGTGATGCTATGCTTATGCAAATGCAAAAATGAAAGATCACAAGCCATGGTGTGAGAAAAAGTGACGAAAAATTTGGGGTGTTTACAATAACGCACAATTGTCTATCGAAAAAGCGGATGAGTTTCCAGTTAGGAAGTTCTTCACATCACTACTAAGAAGTCCTCTCGTGTTTTCAACGAGAGATGTGAAAGCAAGGATTCGACGAAGAAGACGCTAGGACTATTTGAATTTCAAATGAATTCCACCTGACAAGACGACACGTCGTTTTGCTAGTTAAAGGCCAGTTGTTAATATGAATAACGGCCTCACTTGATAGAAGATACATGGAGGAGTTTTAGAGATTAATAACATGCAGAGCACCAAGTGGCGAATTCTTAGGAATTGACCGTTATTCGACGGTTATTTTATTTGTATATAAATAGGATAGTTTGCTTTGTGTAAAGTGTGTGAAATTTTGTACAACATTTCTGTGAAGATTACTCTAATACTAGTGTGTAAGAGAAAGGGGAATTGTCTAGAAAATGTACGTGTAAACACCATTTATCTTTCAGTTATAAAATTTAGATTTATCCTTCATTCCTTGTTCAAGTTTATGCTTTTACTTATTTCTCAAGCAATTTACTTTCAAGCAAGTTTATATTCCAGAAAATCCTTTAAATGAAAACCTTAAGTCTTTCTTCTAGTTCATTGTATAAACACATCTACATTTCAATATAAATAAGAACAATTTCATAAGGAATCTTTCGACAAAACATACAAGAAAACTAATAAGACTCATACATTAAGGAATTAATCCTAAAAGTTTAGCACATGTGTCGTAGGACTTGTATGGTTGGTCCTGCAAGTAACCCTTTTCCAAGGAATTGGTAAACCAGAGGTTGTTCGCCAGAAACACCAGCGAAGACGCACAAACATGCAAGAAGACAGACCAAAAATCCAAATCAGTACAACGTTAACCGGTTAACGCCCAGGGTTAACCAGTTAACGGGTTTGAAATCAACAAAATAGAGGGCAAAAACAGTGTGTTAACCGATTAACCCAGGGTGTTAACCAGTTAACACTGAACCAGAATTGAAAAACAGTGAGGAAAAAAACACTTCTAGCTATCAACTTATTCCCTAAAGCTCCTAATACATGCATTACTATAATAGCACAAAATTTCCACCTAAACACCACCTTCTAACACCTATAACCCCTATGATCAAGATATAATTATAGCTATGAAACAACCAAACCGAATAAAGCATCACAAAAGCAAACAATCGAAGAATGCCTTACGGCGAGATGAAGAGAAATAACTTAAAGCAAGAAACGGTTTTGGATGCACCAAACTACAAAGCGGATGCTTGCTTTGGTGATTGTTGCGTTGTTTATTGATGCACAAACGAAGAGAATACCAGAGGTTCCAAGCATCAATCCGCGAGAGTGCAATATAAATGCAATCGATCCAAAACGCTTATGAACTGTGAAATAAACACCACAACCGTGATGAATCCTTCGATTATCCCCTGAATCGGTGAAGATGATGAAGGCTAAACTTCCAATCTTTCGAGTTTCGATGCAAAACTTGGAAGATCTTGATGATGAAGCTTTGGGGTGTTTAGGGAAAATAGAAGAAAATGAGAGAATTGAGATAATGAGAATGATGAATTTTTGTGAAAAAGAAATGGCCAACCCCTTTTTTCTTGGTGAATTAGGTTGATTTAGGAATTAGGCTTGGAGTTAGGTTTAGGTTAGGGCACAAGGCTTGGATCCTAAGCTACGAGTTGGATGGGAATATTCCTAGAATATTCCTTGGAATATTCTTGGAATATTCCTTGGGAAAGAATGTGGAATATTCTAGAACATGTTAGAAACACAAAGAAAAGTGGAAAGTGGAAAGGGGAAGAAAAGTCCAACTGAATTTTTAAATTTCTTTCAAAATTTCGCAGGCGTTAACCAATTAACCCCTGGCGTTAATCGGTTAATGAATAAAAAATTCAAATTTTCCCTCCTTTTGGTGGGAAAACCTTAGGATGCATCTCCACCGTTCGTTCTGAGCCAGATTCAACCTTGAGTTCTGATATTTGATATCGCCACTGAGTAAACCCTGATCACATACCTTGGACGCTAACCAATGCTGCATGAATTATTTTATTTTCTATTATTTTATTTATGTAATGTATGGGAGAATATGCAATGCGATATGCTAGATTACATGGAAACGAAGCAATAGCCACTTTGAAACGGTGATAAATAAGAGGGTAGACTTATGATAAGATTCGAGAACAAGCCGAAGGTGAACTCGAAAAAGTAAGACCAAGCCAAAGGTGAACTTACAAAGAATGAGATTAAGCCGAAGGTAGACTTAAACAAGGATACGAAACTAAGCCGAAGTTGGAATTGTAAACGTAAGGCTAAGTTGAAGGTAGACTTACGATAAGATTCGAGAACAAGCCAAAGGTGAACTTGAAAAAGTAAGACAAAGCTGAAGGTGGATTTACAAAGAATGAGACTAAGCCGAAGGTAGACTCAAACAAAGATACGAAACTAAGCCAAAGGTGGAATCGCAAATGTAAGACTAAGCCGAGGGTAGACTTACGATAAGATTAGATAACAAGCCAAAGGTGAACTCGAAAAAGTAAGGCCAAGCCGAAGGTGGACTTACAAAGAATGAGACAAAACCGAAGGTAGACTCAAATAAAGATACGAAACTAAGCAAAAAGGTGGAATTGCAAATGTAAGACTAAGCCGAGGGTAGACTTATGATAATATTTGAGAACAAGCCGAAAGTGAACCCGAAAAACTAAAACCATGCCGAAGGTGGAATCGCAAATGTAAGATTAAGTTGAGAGTAGACTTACGATAAGATTCGAGAACAAGCCAAAGGTGAACTTGAAAAAGTAAGACCAAACCAAAAGTGGACTTACATAGAATGAGACTTAGTCGAAGGTAGACTCAAACAAGGATACAAAACCATGCCGAAGGTGGAATCATAAACGTAAGATTAAGCCCAGGGTAGACTTATGATAAGATTCGAGAACAAGCCGAAGGTGAACTCGAAAAAGTAAGACCAAGCCGAAGGTGGACTTATAAAGAATGAGACTAAACCGAAGTAGACTCAAACAAGGATACGAAGCCAAGCCGAAGGTGGAATCGTAATCGTATGGCTAAGTCGAAGGTAGACTTACAATAAGATTCGAGAACAAGCCAAATGTGAACTCGAAAAAGTATGACCAAGCTGAAGGTAGACTTACAAAGAATGAGACTAATCCGAAAGTAGACCCAAACAAAGATACAAAGCCAAGCCAAAGGTGGAAATGAAAATGTAAGACTAAGCCGAAGGTAGTCTTATGATAAGATTAGAGAACAAGCCAAATGTGAGCTCGAAAAAGTAAGGCCAAAGCGAAGGTGGACTAGAAAGAATGAGACTAAACTGAAGGTAGACTCAAATAAAGATACGAAACCAAGCCGAAGGTGGAATCACAAACGTAAGACTAAGCCGAGGGTAGACTTACGATAAGATTCGAGAACAAGCCAAAGGTGAGCTCGAAAAAGTAAGGCCAAGCTGAAGGTAGACTTACAAAGAATGAGACTAAGCCGAAGGTAGACTCAAACAAAGATACGAAACCAAGCCGTAGGTGGAATCGCAAACGTAAGACTAAGCTGCGGGTAAACTTACTATAAGATTTGAGAACAAGCCGAAGGTGAACTGAAAAAAGTAAGAACAAGCCGAAGGTGGACTACCATAGAATGAGACTAAGCCGAAGGTTGACTCAAACAAGGATACAAAACCAAGCCGAAGTTTGAATCATAAACGTAAGACTAAGCCAAAGGTAGACTTACGATAAGAATTTGAGAACAAGCCGAAGGTAAACTCGAAAAAGTAAGACCAAGTTGAAGGTGGACTTACAAAGAAGGAGACTAAGCCGAAGGTAGACTCAAACAAATATATGAAACCAAGCCGATGGTGGGATCATAATCGTAAGACTAAGCCGAGGGTATACTTACGATAAGATTCGAGAACAAGCTGAAGGTGAACTTGAAAAAGTAAGCCCAAGCCGAAGGTTGGCTTACAAAGAATGAGACTAAGCCGAAGGTAGACTCAAACAAATATACGAAACTAAGATGAAGGTGGAATCGCAAACATAAGACTAAGCCGAGGGTAGACTTACGATAAGATTCGAGAACAAGCCGAAGGTGAACTCAAAAAAGTAAGGCGAAGCCGAAGGTGGACTTACAAAGAATAAGACTAAGTCAAAGATAGACTCAAACAAAGATATGAAACCAAGCCGAAGGTGGAATCACAAATGTAATACTAAGCCGAGGGTAGACTTACGATAAGATTTGAGAACAAGCCGAAGGTGAACTCGAAAAAGTAAGATCAAGTTGAAGGTGGACTTACAAAGAATGTCATGAAGGACAATTCTGCAGGAGACAACAAGTATATGAAGGCAAGATTAACAAATCCCTGATCCCTTGATTTTACTTGAAATTATGTCCGGTAATGTATTGGGGTATCCTCTGTGGGGATGTTTTGGTCTGATTGAGTAACCAATGTTTCAGACTTTTGTGTGAGGTACCAAAACTGGCTAATGCTTCATATGCATATATTTGAATTTTTCCATGGCGTAATGCTCCATAATGATAGAAATGCTACACTTTTTGAGGATGAAAATGTACAGATGGTTACTAAATGCCAATACAAAGAGATCTCCTGATGAGGAGATAATATGCACTCCGGGTAGCTTCGATGGGGAAAGATAATCATTGTATTGATTCAATTAATCCCTATGGGGAAATGTAACTCTATGGGGGATGCTGTTAATGACACACTGGCTCTGAACTATCTCCATTACCAAAAATAAATTGGACTTTCATATTGGAGAGCAAAGACCCTATTGGGGATGAACTGAATTTGAGAGGTACGCTACCCGTTGAACCCAGTTGGGAAAGTATTATCCTTTTGACTCGTCTGGGGAATCAAATATGTTGGTACTCTGGTGAGGAAGAAATATGTTAGGGAATCCCTCAGATACACAACCTTCTTCTTGGGGAAGAGATGCCAATGAGGATTGGATTTTGATTAACAAATTCACTGGGTAACACTGCAAACGCTACTGATGTGGGAATACTTCTCCGTTGAAGGAAGACTATCTACTTGGGAAGAAGATCAGCCTTATGTTACTTCGCTGGGGAAGATTTCAATTCTCACTATACTAGGGATGTCAAATGAGAATACTCCCTGCTGAAGCTACAAGTTTTGATCACCTCTTGATGGGGATGAGAATACATCATCTCATGTTAGGGATGCGAGAATACACCATCTCATACTGAGGATGAGAGACAATGATACCCTTCTACTCGGGAAGTATCCTCCTTCTTGCGGCTTTGCTGGAGAAGGTATGATCTGATGAAACTTGCTGAGGAAATTTGCTCCAAAATCTGTTGAGGAAAAGCTTTCTGAAGCTCTGTGCTGGCAATGTCTTTGCTTGCAACAGCTGTACTTGCATGCTAATGAACACAACTGATTGTACCTGTGAAAAGGACAGTTAGTTTGGCCTGCATGCCCAAGACTCATGGTTTGAATCACCATCCTTGTTACTCAACACATCAGATATATGTCAAGTGTTTTTTACTCTCTTGCATGTACTATAAAGCATTCATTTATTCACAATGCAATATTTATCCCAATTTGTTGGACATTTTGCAATCAGACAACGGTTGATGAAAAACAAAAACATATGGAAGCGAATTTGAATGAAATTTCAATTTTATTGATTGAAAGTGGCCATAAATCGGCATTACACTAGAAAGAAATCCCTAGAAAGAGGAAATTGCACAAAAAGAAAATAAACTATCCTAATGGCAATGTGGAAATCAGATCTCATCAAGCTCCGACTCGGCTATGACTTGCATGTCCTCAAAACTCTCTGCGTGCTTTGCTTTAGAGGAATACGATTGGATTGATCCTCAAACCTCAGATTACCCTTGATCGCGGATGACGAGTCACAGATCTCGCAGATCGCAGTTGTCCGTTCTATTCTCTATTTTGCGTGGATCGCCCTTTCGGGTTTTCAATCCACCGGGATACTCTTTGTTGCCTAAGCTGTCCGATGTGGCTTTTCACCTCAGAGGGTGTACATTTTTTTCAAATATTTCCCTAACTTTTACCCGAGCCTTTTATTCTGTTTTTGGCTCGCCGGGATGCGCTTTTTTGCCTGGACTCTTATTTTTTTTTGTCCAGTGGGTCTCTTTATACGAAGTATTTTTTAACTATGTATGCATTGACTAGGGATTGGAAGTTTTCGCCATCCATGGTTGTTAACATTAAGGCTCCGCCCGAGAAAACCTTTTTAACTACGAATGGACCTTAATAGTTAGGTGTCCACTTTCCCCTGTGATCTATTAAAGGAGGAAGGATCCTTTTCAGCACTAAGTCACCAGGTTTGTAGCGCCGATGACACACTTTCTGGTCAAAGTCTGTTTCATTTGTCGTTGATACAACTGTTGTAAACACCACAAATTTTCCCTCATCCATTCACACCATGGCTTGTGATCTCTTCATATGCATAAGTTCAATCATGGCATCTCATATTGCATCATGTTTCACTGCATTGTTTCTAAGTCATCTGCATCTAGAGTTTGTGATTTGAGCCATCCCTGAGCCATTTGAGCCACACCAAAGGTCATCAATCACTTCAAAGGGGTCCATGTGTGTTCAAACATCATATTATATCCTCTCAAAGTCAAGAAAGTCAAAGAATCACAAGAACTGAGAAAGGCATGGAAGCAGAGCCAGGTTTAACTGCACAGATGACCTAGAATTAGGGTTTTGGTTTCAGAGGCCATAACTCCAAATTTTTTGGTCATTATGGTTTCTATTGGTCTTTATATGTTATAAGGAGCATGCATATCAATTTTCATAAAGAAATTCAATGGGGAAGGCATCTGATCAAGAGTTGACATCTTGAGCAAGTCAGTGTAAAATCAGGGCATCTGAGGCCCCCCAGTGGCCCAACCAAAGGGTATTCTCCATCATTTTGAATGTGTATGGTATTTATTTGATCATATAAGATGTTATAAGTTCACAAAATTGAAGAATTTCAAGTCATTTGCAAAATTGCCTTTTTGGGAAAGTGACTTGTAATGTAAACTTGCTATTTTGGGAAAGTTTTTCAACCTCCTCAAATTGATTCAAAAATGCTTCAAATGAGAAAACTTTGGTCATGAAAGTTGTAGAATGGATCATTCCCTTTTCAGAAAGTACATGAACTCATTCTAATTCATTTTGGATCAAAAGTTATGGCCTTGCAAAGTTGGATAAAATCATTGAAATTTCACTTTTGCACAAAATGGAAAACATGCAAATCCTCATGGCAAGCCTTTATGTGACTTCAATGTGACCTCTAATTATCATACAAACACAATGCATGACCTAAAATTCTGTTTGGCCCAAGAGATTTCCCATTTCCATGTCTTAATTTTCAAAGTAAACATAAGCCATTTTCCAGAAAATGCAAAAAGGGGATTTCTTGCAAAATGATTCTCAAAGGGATTGTGTGATCTCTAGCTGGTCTCAAAACACTTCCATGACCTCATGAGACATCTCACACCAAAAAGCAGCAAGACTTACCACATGATCATGGCCAAAAATCATGAAATGCAACAAGTTGCCAAATTGCAAAAACACTTCAAACTTGTGATCCAATGCACACAACTGTCTTCTCTTGATCCTAGGGTCTTCCTTGACTCAAGCTGAGGCAGTACAAGCCTTAAGATTTCCTCTGCCATGGCCCATACTCTCAAGGACACATATTTGACTTTTTGGCCAAAACTCCCATACTCTTGGAATAGTGTTTTGCAGCCATTCAGAACCTACCACATATTATATTCAAACAATATGGGAGAGATAAGTGCAAGCATTGGGGCCTAAAAACACACACAACCTCAGATTCACAAATTGGTGCACAAACTAGTTCTCTTCGAAACTCCCTCAAAACTTAACAAAATCCAGAAATTTCTTCACCCACAAACCACAAATCACTCATAGAACAAGAAGCACCCCCTGAAACAGCATGAATCACCACACATAGAGACCTTCATTTCTTCTACACCAGAACCAAACAGTCACAACCAGCCACTTTAAAAGCATTCAAAGCTTCATTCCATCATCAGGAGGATCAAGGGAGAAGGATTGCACAAAGCTTGAGGCCAGAAAGCTCAAAATCAGAGAAGCTTCATCTCAGGTAACATGAAGAACTTTTTTCCCAGAAACTGATTTTTAAGTTCTTTTATGATGCTATGTCTTCCCCTGATCATGAATATGTGTTTATTTTTTGAAATGGTGAAGAAACCAGCATGTATGGTATCTCTGAACATTTGCCCGTATTTTGTGTTTTGCTTCGATTCAGGATTGTGAGTGAAAATAAATGGATTTGAGATGAGGGGTTAGGTTTAGATTGATGAGAGGATTGTTTTAGTGGAAAAAATTTCATGTTTAGTGACCTGTAGAAGATTCTAGGGTTTATGCTCGCCGGAGAAGATGACCGGAACCACTGTTCCGGTCATCTGAATGTCATTTGCCCTAATTGTGATTAATTAGCAACTTTGAATTCTGTCCCTAGGATCCTCTTTCCCGCGCGCGTGTGAATGGCTCAAATGGCCCATTAAACCCTAATCAACATTTAATTAACTTAAACTAGGATTAATTAATTATTAAATTATTTAAATGTTTATTTTTAATTAATTAATGAAAATTAATTAATTAAAAATGCATTTAGGTATTTAAAAATAACCAAAAAATTCACATTGCATTTAGAAACATTTAGAAACATTATCCAACTCTCAAACCAAATTTCTTTTTTGTTCTTGATCCCTTTTGATCATTTTCATTGGAATTAAATTCATTTTAAGGCAATATTTTGTTTCAAACTTTGAAAAATTCATTCTGCCTAACCCTTGAGAGTTTGATGATGATTTTTCTTGCATTGCATCCTTCATGGTATGTAGTTTATAGGATAAAATTGGTTTGATTGGATCTTGCATTTTCAATTTGTTTTGCATTTTTCTTGATGAGGTACCTTAAAACCCTAGTAATCTTAGGAAATTCACAACTTTCACTAGGTTAAGAGCTAGATCCTCTCCTTTGGGCAGTGAGCTTGTATAGGTTTAGGGTATCTTTGATTGCATTTTCAATTTTTTATCATGTCATTTGCTTCTGGTTTTGGATTTTTTTGCATTGCATGATGCATGTAACCCTAATTTGTGCCTTCCTTTGCATCCATTTCTCATTTGCTTGCATCCAATGACTTGCCATGACATTTTGTGCATCCACATGATTCATAATACATCTTAGGACATATTAGAATTATGTTTGATCATTGCATCTTTCATTTACCATGTTATATGTCCATTGCATTTCATAACTTTTCATGTACATTCATGATTCAAAGCATGCTTCATCTGCATCCATGTCCTTGTATGATCATTCTCATTCCTTTCCTCATGTTTGTATCATCTCTTAGTATCATTAACATCATGTTCTTGCCTCTGGTTTTGGCTTGCATAATGACATTGCATCTCATTTGCATTGCATTTCATTTCTTTTGCTAACTTTTCAGGTGGTAAGTTGTTTGAGAAGTGAATTTGCCTTCACTTCTCACAATCTCTTTTCATTTCTTTCATACCTTCTTTGCTGAATTTTGTATGTGTATTAGAGTGAGCTTGCTCATTCATGTTCATCTCTTACTTTCTTTCTTCAAGCAACTTGTCTTCTTAAGTGAAGCAAGTTGTTCTGCTTCCCTTTGCTTCTTGCTCCTTTCATCTGCTTCTTTCCTGGTGGCTCTTTGAAGATTCTTTCTTTCTTGCAAACCTCATTAACCCTAGGAATAACCAAGAATGGTAACAATTAGGGTTTTGATTAGTCCCCCATTTAGCTTTTACCTTTGTGTCATCTTTGAGTCTTCTCTTCTCATTTCATAATCAGGGACTAAACCCTAAAGACTTTAAGGCTTTGTGATTAAGCTTATGCCTGCATCCTTCTATTAGGATGGAGTGTATAACTTTAATCCTAAGTGTTAAACCCTTAATGTGTTTAAATCCTTTAATCAATCCACTTAATAATCATCAATACATCAAGCTTGTAACTTGGGCCTTGCATTAGGGTTCTAATTCTTACTTAATTGGTTAAGAAGGACTAACCCTAGTGTTAATGGACAAGTCCTCCTCAAGTTGTCTTTCAAACCATAAAACTCACTTCTTAATCTTATCATTAACTAAAATCCACTTTAATAAAGGTTTTGTTTTGTCATGAGGTTAATCCCTAATCATGGATTAAGTTGAGGAGTCTTTCTCAGCTTAAATGTTCTCATCTATTATCCTTCTATTAGGATGGTGTAATGACTCCATTAAATCCTTGATTATGGCTTAAACTCATTACTTAACACTAAACAAAAACAACAAAAACATCTAAATAATCACAAGTAGGTTAATGATCTTAATCCTACACCATGGTGACTAAGTATGAGGTGCTTACCTCACACTTAAGGTGTTCTCATTACCCCTAATCAGAGGGAGGATGTGATGAGTTTACTAACCCATTGGTTTAGGCTTAAGCTCATTATCTTATGACAAACTTTCAAAAGCAATAAAAAACTGAAAACACAAAAAACAAACAATAATCGTCTCCTCCGGGATTCTTTGCTCATCTCATTCACTCATAAACGAGAACTTGCTTCTTCCGTCTAATGCAAGACAGTTTGCACCTGAGCCAGACAGGTCATACACTTGAGCATAGGCAAGTAAGCAGTTCACAAGTCAATTTATCTTTCAGTCTCTTTGGGTCGAACTACGGTGTTCTGACTTCCTCATTGCACGAGAGGATACGTAGGCATAACTTAACATTTATCGAACAAAAGTCTCTGTATATTCCCCCTCCTCCTATATTGTTCTTCTAGCCTCATAGTCTTGAGCATTTCACTCTTATTCTTACACTGACACTTCTCTTATACACTTCACACTCTTTTTACACTGACACTTGCATTCTTTCCAGCTTTGATACACAAAATAGCACTGACACTACCCCTTTAAAACACAAATCTTTTAAGCGTGGATCCCGTCGAGTACGGCGGACAATCTGGGTGCTAATACCTTCCCAGGTTGTAACCAACCCCCTTTCTCAGTCTCTCTGGTTCGCAACCGTCTTATCCATATCTTTTCTCAGGTTTATGCAGCATTACCTTTCCTTCGGGATAAAAATGCCTAGCTGGCGACTCTATTCATTCCCTCCTCTTTCGCCGACCGTTCGCGTCTGTACCCCTTCTGACCTGAAGTCATTTGGTGGGAGCGACAGCTTGGCGACTCTGCTGGGGACCCTTATATTGTAACCAAGGCTTCTGGTTCTTTTTGTGGGTTCCTCCTAGCGCTTGTTTGATTTGTGTTTACTGGGGTGTTATATGCTAATTGTGTTATGTAGTTGCTTTATTTATTGCTTTATGTACAACATTATTTATTGCTTTCTTTACAGTTTTTCATATTTCATACTGTCATTATCATTGCTGGATCTGTTCTTCTATCTTGGTGGGTGGGGTTTCATTAAGAGTTTAAGGTCCTATACCTGGGACCTGAGTGACACCTAGGCTAGAGTGGTTCATGTTCTTTCCCATTCCATTTCGGTCTGGTGCGGGAATATGAAACACGGTTCAGATGTGGGTTTCTTCTTGAGAACTCTATGCTATAGATTTCCTGTAGTACTAGGGCTATCTGGGAAGCCTGCTAAGTCTGGATGACCTTTAGTATGACCTTCAGAAACTGAGGTGAATTATAGGAGGATCTTTTATGGTCATTGTAAACACTTTACCTCCTGGTTAGAAGTGTTTACACTTCTCATAACTGATCTAAGTCTAAAGATCCTTGTTCTAGAACACCACATGTAAGGAGGTTGGGCTGTTTACAGGTTTGCAGGTACCATTGACCATATCATACCCTGATACTTGTTTTGATTAAGAGTACCTCATTTTGGACAGTTCTTGTGATTCAACCCTGGACATGTGACTCTTTATTTGAGTCCCCCACCCTGGTTACCGGATTTCTGAACCCCCATCTGGACTTCTTGAACATACATGGGCCTTATATATCAAGACAGATAATCAGATCCAGCTTGATCACAAACCCTTGCATATCATTTGCATACATCATCATTGCATCATTTGACATTTGTTTATTTGTTTTTCAGGGTATCCACTTTATATTTTGTCTTGGTTTTGACCCCTTCATCTGCATAGACTCCTGTTTCATCAGCTATCTGCTTCAGCTATCTGCATCAGTTGTCTGCTTTAGTCATCTTCATCATCACTAGCATCAGCCTATCCGTGGCCCATCTCCAGTGCCAGTCTTGATCTTCATCAGCACTTGTCTTCAGTCCTTCATCAATAGTCATGGCACCCAGGAAGAGCAACATTTCATACCATTTCTTTGAGCCTGTGCTGACTGGCATCAGGCAGGTCCAGTCACTTATCACTCCAGACCACATCCCTTTATTCAAAGAGCATTATGGAGGTATCCTTGATATGGTTATGGACTTGGACCCTTCTCAGAGGAGCATGATCCACACTTGCCTACAGTTTTATGACCCTCCTTTGAGATGCTTCACTTTCCCAGACTTCCAGCTAGGACCTCTTTTGGAAGAGTTCTCATAATTGATTGGAGTACCTGTCAGGGGTGGGATCCCCTTCAACCCAGAAATCACTTCTCCCAGCAATGGAGAAGTGGCAAAAGCACTATACTTGGCGCCTACTCTGATTGAGCAGAGCATGACAACAAAAGCTGGAATCCCTGATTTACACTTGGACTTCTTGATTTCTCAGGCCATCCTGAAGGGCTCTTTGGGAGAATGGAGGGCAGTTTGTGCATTGCTGGCCCTCAGCATATATGGGGTTGTACTGTTTGCAGATGAGCCCAAATTTATCAACAAGAATGACATTCACCTTTTCCTTCTGAGGAACCCAGTACTCACATTGCTGGGAGATTTCTATTACTCCATTCATCAGAGGAATAAGAAACAGAGGGGGAAGTTAGTGAGATGTTGTGCTCCTTTGTTTCACACCTGGCTGCTCAAACACTTGCCTAAGACAAATGCCTTCCTGAATCCTCATCAACAGAAGAATTGGGCTAAGAGACTTATTGCTTTGACTTCAGATGATATCAGATGGTGCACCCAGAGCACCAAAGGCAAAGACATTATCACCAGTTGTGGACAATACCCAAATGTACCTCTGATAGGAGTGAAGGGTTGCATCAACTACAATCCTTTGCTATTTAAAAGACAACTGGGCTATGCTTTGGTCCACCCTCCTAGGGTACAAGATTTAGCTGAGACCCTGTATTGTGAGATAAAGCCTAACGTAGCTGCTGTCAGACAAGCATCCTGGGCTTAGGACAACATCCAGACAAAAGGGATGGCTATTCTTGGAAGGTGCAATAATGTTGCTTCAGCTCAGTACTATGACTGGTCTCATGCTAGGGCTCAGATTACTGGAATGCCCTTCACCATTGAAGATATACCTGGACCATCCACAGCACAGCCAGCAGCCACTGTCAGCCTGGAAGAGTTTGAGAAACTGAAGGAAAGGAATGAGAATCTGTCTCAAGCTCTGAAGAAGACCCTTTGGGAAAGTAGTGATGGTCGTCTGGACATTGAGAGGTTGGAGAAGCTTAAGGTGGAGCATCTGGCTAAGATTGAGAAAACAGAGGACTACATCAAGAAAGCAAGAGCTGGGGAGCAAATATTGAAGAATGCCTGCAAAGAGGCCAAGTTTCAGAAGGCTAGGACTGATCTCTATCTACAAGAAAGTCAGGCTATATGGGTCAGGATCACTGAAGCCCGGACACAAGAAGATCAGAAAACTCAGACCAGGATTGAGCGGCTAGAGGCTATGAAAAGAAGCAACAGGAAGCTTTGTTGGCAACCCAGAAGGAGATTTCAGAGTTGAAGCTTAGGGCTGGATTGAAAAGATCAAAGGACCAGGATAGGCACAAGAAGTTGACCACTACCATTGCCACCAGAAACCTCCTCATCAGGAACATCACAGAGCATCCAGCTGGTCCAGTGACGGAGGCACTTCTGAAGGAAGTTAAGGAGGATGAGTTTGGACTTGATGTCTGACCTGTTTGATTATTGTTGCTTTCATTTGATGTACTTTTCATTTTGTGTTGTATTTTGACCCTTCAGGGGCATGTGTTGTAAAAAACAGACTATGTATGATTCACCTTTTGTAATATATTTTTAGTTTGTTTCCATTGCGGGTTTTCTTTTTCTCCAACAACATCAAAGCATCTTCCTCAGGGTCTGGAAAGGTCAAAACCAAGTACCAAGCCGGATACCTTGGAAAACAAATAAGCATACTGCATTGCAT
Organism: Lathyrus aphaca; assembly: GCA_963966055.1. NCBI lineage: Eukaryota > Viridiplantae > Streptophyta > Magnoliopsida > Fabales > Fabaceae > Lathyrus > Lathyrus aphaca. The sequence continues at coordinate 280,530,359 of OZ014523.1, forward strand.
ACTAACTTTTGTTTTGTTTTGTAGGTTTTGTTATTAGTTTGTTTGTTACTAACTCTGTTGTGGTTCAGGAATTATTGCTCGCCGCCGGGTGTTCCCTCTCAACCGTCTGCACCGGTATCCTACTCGCAACAACCTTCCTGGTATCCAAATGGATCAAGTACAGCAGGACCTGACAGAGGTCAGGACTCAGATGGCTAATGAAAGAGTGGAGATGAGAAACCAAATGGCCCAATTCATGACTGTAATGACTAACCTGGCTCAAAGTCAGGAAAGGCTAAGGGCATTGGTAGAAAGACAAACCCCCGAGGAACCTCATCCTGGGACTAGAGAAACTAGTAATAATGAGGGAGGTCAGCCTCATGTTAACCCACCAGTATTTGGATCTCATCTAGATCCAGAGGCCAATATCCCAAGGAATGTACAAGGCAACACTGCTGCAGGCAGGATCTTGCAAGAAGATCCTCAAGAAGAGCAGTTTACTGTAATGGGAGCTGGAGATGAAGTCTATGATAGGAGGTTTGATGAAATTGCTGAGAAATTGAGATCTTTGGAGTCTCAAAACTCCTTGGGTTTTAATGTAATGGACATGGGGATAGTGGATGGGGTGAGGATTCCCCACAAGTTTAAACCCCCGTGCTTCGAGAAATACAATGGAACTTCCTATCCACGAACTCACTTACAGTCCTTCCTGGGAAGACTTAAAGCATATACCATGGATGAGAAACTGTGGATGTTCTACTTTGAAGATAGCTTGACAGGAGCTTCAAGAGAGTGGTATTCACACTTGACCAGAGAAACTATCAGATGCTGGAAGGACTTAGCTGAAGCTTTCATCAGGCAGTACCAATACAATCTGGACATGGCCCCAAACAGGACCCTTCTGATGGGAATGTCTCAATCCTCCAGAGAGAGCTTTAGGGAATATGCCCAAAGGTGGAGACAGCTTGCTACTGCTGTCCAACCACCCATGTCGGAAAGAGAAATGGCTGACATGTTCATGAATACTCTGCAAGGGACATATATTGATAGGCTAGCTGCCTTTTCTTCCACCAGTTTTGCTGACGTAGTTATAGTTGGGGAAAGGATTGAAAGCCTTTTAAAGATGGGTAAGATTTCCGATAACGGTGCAAGTTCGTCCAGTAATCCCAGGAAGCCTTTTGTGGGACCTAGAAGAACCGGTGAGACAAATGTCATTCATGCCAACAGGGGCAGACCTCAATATGTCCATAGATTAGTGGAAGCTGTCACAATTCCAGCTTCGATTCCTCAGCAACCAGCATATCAACCATAACAACAACCACATTATCAACAGCAAGTTCAGTACCTGCCACAGAGAACCTACAACAACAACAACAACAACAATCAACAACAAAGACCTTTTCAGCAAAGACCGTCACAGGCAAACAGGGTGATTGATCCTATCCCTATGCCCTATGCTGCCTTATTGCCACAACTCCTGAAGCTCAACTTGGTTGAGTTAAGGACATTGGCACCACTAGATCCCTCCAATCTTCCAAGGAATTATGATGTCAATGCCAGATGTGTTTTCCACTCCAATGCACCTGGCCACAATACTGAGAAATGCAGGGCTTTACAAATGAAAGTACAAGATCTGGTGGATTCCAAACCCCTCAACTTTGCACCCCCTCCAAATGTCAACAAGAATCCCATGCCTAATCATGGAGGGCCAAGAATTAATGCCATTGAGGAAGACAAGCCATCTTTCTTGATAACCAGTGTTGGACAGATTCGAACACCTCTGGTTGAAATTAAAGCTCATCTTCTAGAGTGCCAGATATTCCCCGGGTGTGAGCTCGGTTGTGGGTATTGCAACATTGCAGTCAACGGGTGTGATAACTTAAGAAGCGGCATAGATGGTTTTATCAAGGATGGAATCCTTCAGATCTCAACAACGGCGCCTACAAATCCAACAATTCCTTTGACGACAATTCCTGAGTTTCCTACAACAGCAGCAACAATCATTCCGACCGATTCATCAATATCATCAACAATGGATCCACCCATCACTTCAACAAATCAAATGTCAACAACACTTTCTTCTACAACATCAGCATCCATTTATTCAGCCGAACCTTCTACAACACCAGCAGAAATTAATGAAGATATTTCAGCAGTCACCATCTACTATGATCCATCAAATGTTCCTCCAAAGAACAACTTTCAACAACAAACAGTGGCACCTCCTGCCAGATCACCAGTCACCATTTACTACGATCCACACACCATCACAGTACCCTCCTCTACAGTAGTCAGTCCAGTTACCATTACGGTGCCTGGACCAATTCCATATGAAAGCAGTAATGCCATACCTTGGCATTATGGCTCTGATCTTTACTGCAACGGGGAGAAAATCACTTTGGATTCTTCAACCTCTTCTCCACAAATTGATAATGTTGGGGGAGGCGGAGGCTTCACCAGAAGTGGATGCCTTTTTGCCTCACAAGTGCAAAGACCTAATTCCGAAGCAGAAGCTGCTACCAAAGCAAAAGGAAAGAGTGTGGTGTTTGAAGAGCCAGCCATCAAAGAAACTCAGAAGACATCTTTTGAACAAGATGTAGACGAGTTTATGAGAATCATAAATAGAAGTGATTACAAGGTGGTGGATCAGCTTCACCAAACTCCCTCAAAGATCTCCATATTATCCCTGTTAATGTGTTCTGAAGCTCACGGGAATGCATTACTGAAAGTCCTGCACGCAGCATACGTGCCCTAGGAGATCACCGTTAATCAGCTAGAAACTGTGGTAGCAAATGTCAACACCAGCCATGGGTTGGGCTTCACCAATGGTGACTTAACAACTGAGGGACGTAACCACAACAAGGCTTTACATATCACCCTGGAATGCAAGGATGCTGTTTTATCTCATGTACTGGTGGATACTGGGTCGTCACTCAATGTCCTACCAAAGAAAGCCTTAGTGAAGCTGGAGTATGATGGCTTGGCACTGCGTCCGAGTAATTTAGTGGTGAGAGCATTTGATGGCTCTAAAAGATCAGTGCTTGGGGAGATTGATCTGCCTGTGATGATTGGCCCGCAGACTTTTAAAATTACCTTCTATGTGATGGACATTCAGCCGGCCTACAGCTGTTTGTTGGGTAGACCCTGGATCCATGCTGCTGGCGCTGTTACGTCTACCCTTCACCAGAATTTGAAATTCGACTGGGAAGGCCAGATCATCACCATCTGTGGGGAAGAAGACATCTTTGTTAGCCATCTGGCTACGTACAAATACATAGAAATGGATGGAGAAATCCATGAAACCATGAGCCAGGGGTTTGAGGCCCTGAACATTAATGAAGCATCTGCTATACTGGGAACCTCCATAACATCTTATCAGCAAGCCAGGAAGGTTATTGAAGAGGGTACTGCCCAAGGCTGGGGCAAGCTGCTGCCCGTGGAAAAGAAGGAGGACAGATTTGGGTTGGTTTACAAACCAACTCAACAAGATCAATCAGAGGCTGCTAAAGAGCCCAACTTTGTTAGCGGGGGGATGCTCACCCCGGATGCTGTGAACAACTTGGAAGATGAGTCGGAAGATGAGCGCAACCTGGAGAGCTGGATACGTCCAAGGACCCCGGGGAGCCATGTCTCAAACTGGTCTTCCCAGGAAATTATAAGGGTTACTCCTGCAGAGTAATTATTATTTCCTGTATTTTAAAGCATGCATCAAGTCTTGCATCTTGCCCAAGATGTCAAGACTCATTTTGTAATCGGGCCATCTTGTAATTTTGTGCAAACAGATCAATCAATGAATATCGGACATCTTTTGCAAATGAGTCTTTTCCTTTTCCGCTCACTGTTTTTCATTTTTCTTTTTGTAGAAAAAAAAAATGGCAATGTTTTTCAAAATGATAACTTCTTTTCACTTTTTCTAAATAAAATAAAATCGATCACTAAAATAAATCAATCTAAACCCTTGCAGAGTGTACCTTTCAGACTGCACCGACAACAACACGGCTATAACTTCGTATGACTTTGACAATCCAATCAATCGAGCTGATGAATGGGTTGAAGAAGATTACGAGCTTCCTGAAGAGCTAGCCAGGTTGTTAAGACAAGAGGAGAAGGTTATCACTCCTCATCAGGAGGAAGTCGAAACAGTTAATCTTGGTACAGAAGAAGAAGTGAAAGAAGTTAAGATCGGGGCCTGCTTGCAAGATTCAGTGAAAGAGAAACTGATTGACATGCTTCGGGAGTATGTGGATGTCTTTGCTTGGTCCTATCAGGATATGCCAGGGTTGGACACCGACATTGTCATGCACAAGCTTCCTCTAAAGGAAGATTGCCCACCAGTAAAACAGAAACTGCGCCGTACTCGCCCAGATATGGCAATGAAGATTAAAGAAGAGGTACAAAAGCAGTGGGACACCGATTTCCTTGCTGTAACTAGCTATCCGCCATGGGTTGCTAATATTGTACCTGTGCCTAAGAAAGACGGCAAGGTGAGGATGTGTGTGGACTACCGGGACCTGAACAGAGCCAACCCGAAAGATGACTTCCCTTTACCTCACATTGATGTATTGGTTGATAACACGGCTCAGTTCTCGGTGTTCTCCTTCATGGACGGATTTTCAGGATACAATCAGATCAAGATGTCACCTGAAGACATGGAGAAGACAACTTTTATCACACCCTGGGGCACGTTCTGTTATAAGGTGATGCCATTCGGACTGAAGAATGCAGGTGCGACTTATCAACGGGCTATGGTAACATTATTCCATGACATGATCCATAAAGAAATTGAATGTTATGTGGATGACATGATTGCCAAGTCCCTCACAGAAGAAGACCACCTGGTAAATCTGTTGAAGCTATTCAAGCGTCTGAGGAAGTACCAACTGAAGTTAAACCCCAACAAGTGCACATTCGGGGTGAGATCTGGTAAGCTGCTGGGATTTATTGTGAGTGAAAAAGGGATTGAAGTTGACCCTGATAAAGTCAAAGCCATTCAAGAAATGCCTGCACCAAAATCAGAAAAAAGAGTTCGGGGGTTTCTAGGTAGATTGAACTACATTTCACGGTTCATATCTCACCTTACAACAACCTGTGAACCTTTATTCAAGCTGTTAAGAAAAGAACAAACAGTCAGGTGGAACAAAGATTGCCAGAGAGCTTTTGACAAAATCAAGGAATACCTACAAGAGCCTCCAATCCTTATGCCTCCAGTTGAAGGAAAACCTCTAATCATGTACTTGACAGTATTAGAAGAGTCAATGGGGTGTGTGTTGGGCCAGCATGACGAGTCTGGTCGAAAAGAGTATGCAATATACTACCTAAGCAAAAAGTTTACCGACTGTGAACAACGTTATTCACTGCTCGAGAAAACTTGCTGTGCTTTAGCGTGGGCTGCTCGCCGGCTGAGACAGTATATGTTGACCCACACTACTTTATTGATCTCAAAGATGGACCCAGTCAAGTACATATTTGAGAAGCCAGCACTTACCGGACGGGTTACAAGATGGCAAATGATTCTCACAGAATATGACATTCAGTACACATCTCAGAAAGCCATCAAAGGCAGTGTATTGTCTGATTACCTTGCTGAGCAACCCATTGATGATTACCAGCCTATGAGATTTGACTTCCCTGATGAAGACATCATGTTCATAAAAGTAAAAGATCATGAAGAGCCCGTTCACACTGAAGGGCCTGACCCAGAAGAAGAATGGACCATGATGTTTGATGGGGCCATTAATATGAATGGTCGCGGTGTTGGTGCAGTACTCATTACACCTAAAGGAGTTCACATGCCTTTCTCGGCGAAACTCACCTTTAATTGCACTAACAACGAAGCTGAATACGAAGCTTGTATTATGGGTCTTGAGGAAGCCATTGACCTCAGGATCAAGACTTTGACTGTGTTCGGAGATTCAGCTCTGGTAATCAATCAAACCAACGGTAAATGGCACACCCACCAAGATCATCTGATACCTTACTGGGATTATACAAGGAGGTTATTGACTTTCTTCACAACGGTCAAGCTTGAGTATATCCCTCGAGATGAAAATCAGTTTGCTGATGCCCTGGCTACCATTTCATCCATGATCAAAGTTCAAGCTGCCAACTTTGTGCCTCGGATATCAGTTTCCAGACTTGATAGACCAGCATACGTGTTCTCAGCAGATGTTGTTAAAGATGATAAGCCTTGGTTCCATGACATTAAGTGCTTCTTGGAGGATCAGACACCCCACCTGGGGCATCTTCCAATGATAAGAAGACTTTAAGAAGGCTAGCTGGTAGTTTCTTCTTGAATACTGACGGTTCCCTGTACAAGAGAAACTTTGATATGGTACTTCTCAGATGCGTTGATAGGACAGAAGCAGACTTGTTAATGCACGAAGTGCACGAAGGATCCTTTGGTACCCATGCAGGAGGACATGCTATGGCTAAGAAGTTTCTAAGATCAGGATATTACTGGATCACAATGGATGCAGACTGTTGTGCCTATGCCAGAAAATGTCATAAATGCCAGATCTATGTGGATAAAGTGCATGTGCCTCCGAATCCTTGGAATGTGATGTCTTCACCTTGGCCATTCGCCATGTGGGGAATTGATATGATTGGCAAGATCGAACCGACCGCTTCAAACGGCCACAGATTCATCCTGGTTGCTATTGATTATTTTACCAAGTGGGTTGAAGCAGCTTCTTATGCAAATGTTACAAGGCAAGTGGTAGCCCGATTTCTGAAGAGAGACATCATCTGTCGGTATGGGGTGCCCGAGCGAATCATTACTGATAATGGTTCCAACTTGAACAATAAAATGATGGTAGAACTATGTCGGGACTTCAAGATCCAACACCACAATTCTTCTCCTTACAGGCCAAAGATGAATGACGTTGTTGAGGCAGCCAACAAGAACATCAAGAAGATTGTGCAGAAGATGGTAGTTACGTACAAAAACTGGCATGAAATGCTACCATTTGCCTTGCATGGGTACCGAATGTCAATCAGAACATCCACTGGGGAAACACCATATCAGCTTGTTTACGGTATGGAGGCAGTCCTACCTGTTGAGGTTGAATTACCCTCCTTGCGGGTACTGATGGATGTTATGTTGAACGAAGCAGAATGGGTCCGGTCCCGATACGAACAACTGAGTCTGATTGAAGAAAAGAGATTAGCTGCAATTTGTCACGGGCAGCTGTATCAGAAAAGAATGAAGAAAGCCTTCGATCAGAAAGTCAGGCTCCGAGAGTACCAAGTAGGAGATCTTGTGCTGAAAAGACTCCTCCCTCCTCATATAGACCACAGGGGCAAGTGGACTCCGAATTACGAAGGGCCATTCGTAGTAAAGAATGTTTTCTCTGGTGGAGCACTGATGCTCATTACTATGGATGGTGAAGATTTCCTGTCCCCTGTGAATTCAGATGCAGTTAAAAAATACTTCGCATGAAAATGACCCGCTGGATATAAAAACATAATGTAAGCCCAGGCAAAAATAGGGCATCCCGACGAGTCAAAAACAGAATAAAAGACTCGGGCAAAAATAAGGGAAAAAAAATAAAAAAAAATGTACACCCGCTGAGTTGAAAAGCCGCATTGGACAGCTCAGGCAAAAATGGGTATCCCGGTGGATTGAAAACCCGAAAGGGCGATCCACGCAAAATAAGGGAATAAGCGAACAACTGCATTCTGAATTCGTCTGTATAAATTACAACCTGGCAAGCTCCGAAAGTTTCAAGCGACGGTCAGAATCAACCTTCTTCAGAAAGCAAGATGAGAAGAACGTCAATGTCATACGAGTCATAGCAAAAGGGGAAGCTCCTTGAAGCGTCAACAACATTGCCAGCATCTTTTGTTTCTCAATTTGTAACGATCCCCTCATTTCAGGGGATCCGTTTGTTTGACTGTATTCTTGCCAATTCAGGGCACACGAATTAATAAAATCAGATTTTCAGCCATACTTTGTCTCGTACATTTTATTTTTCATTTGCAAAATGTCCGATTGTCCTTGAGATATAGATTGCATAAATACAAATGCTTCTCTTCTAAAAAGTACGTGCTTGCAGGAAATATACTTACTCCCGGGAGTGTCTAAACTCCTATAATGGAATCCATTAAGGGATACCTCGGGGTACTTGTGCGTTTCTTTGTCTTTACAGGATTGCAGGTGTTCATAGCACAACTTGGGGCACTAAAACTTCTCCCCAGAGGGTTGCCAAATCATTGTTTCCTCAGCACACATTCCAAACAGCACCAGAGATGCTTTCTCCCCATCAGAGTTTCCAGGCATCACTTCCCCAATATTTCCTTCAAAGGGCAGCACCAGGAGGTGTTCATATTCCCCAGCTGAGTTGTCAAGTATCATCCTCAGCAGGATCCCCACAGAAATCTCTAGGAAGGTCTTTTAAGTGATCTTTCTTCTTCCCTAGCCAAGTGCTAGACAGGAAACCGTTTCCCCGCAGAGTTTCAGCCTCGATCCAAAAAAGCAATGCCCGAAGATCTCGCAACAGAGTGACGAAAGCTTCTACAAACCCCAGCTGGGTCCCTCATTACCGAGATAGATCTATCGGTGATCTACTTCCCCAGGAAAAGTCATATCAGATCTACCAATGATCCCCATCCCCAGCTGGGATGTCTATTTCAAGCAGATTAGCCAGAGATCCCCACAGCAACGGGATCCGAATCCCGGATCGACATCTTTACATAATCATAGCATTCGCATCATATTTTCCCCACAAAGCGTAGCATTCCGTCTAATACGGAGCATTACGGCAAAAATCAAACATGTTGCATAATCATAAGCCATGTTCCGAATCGAACACTTGTAAATACTGACAATCCCTCAACAAGATGCAGAATATCTCATACCCCCACCAGAGAAACAGAGCAGTTCCCCTACAGATACAGATGCACACTCCTTTTGGCACTCGTCCGTGTCATCATTCCCCAGTAAAGTCACCCGAGCATTCTTTACAAGCAGACGACTCATATATTACAGATACTTCTTGACACCCGTCCGTGTCATATCCCCAGCAGAAAGCCAAAACGTCCCCTTTGCACTCACAACACATGTGTACATATTTATACAATTCCTTGACACCCGTCCGTGTCACTTTCCCCAACATAGTTACCTGAACACTTTGTAAACCAAATACTTGTCTATAATACACTTTTTCTGGCACCCGTCCATGTCATGCTCTCCCTAGCAAGTTGAGAACTCGTCTGTGTCTCATTCATACCTCTTTACATATACAGATACTTGTCCGTATTTTGTATATACCACTTAAATCCCCTCAGATCCGACACTCGTCTGTGTTCTTTGTTAACCAGTCGATACTCGTCCGTATCATCATCTCTGAACATGCGTCAAGCGTTTGTTTCTACTGATACTCGTCCGTATCATAAGGATGGTCGTCCGCATCTTTAATCTATAAACCATGTCAAACACTTATGTCTTCTTGAATTTAGACACTCGTCTGTGTCTACTGTTCCCCAGAAGAGTCCCAGCAAATTTCATTAAATTATTTCCTTTCTATCTGACATTCGTCCTATGTCATGATACCTTTCGGTAGCCGTCCCCTGCCAGGTGATCGTCCTTCACCTTTTTGATGATCGTCCTTTATCACCCCCATTGGAGTCTCTATTCATTAGAACCCCTTCTTATCTGACATTCGTCCTATGTCATGATAAACCCTGAGAGCAGCCGTACCCTGCTAGGTGATCGTCCTTCACCTCTTGATGATCGTCCTTCATCATGATTATCCGATCGCCGTCCCCATCGTCGACCTTTTTATCCGACATTCGTCCTATGTCGTGATACTTTCGGCAGCCGTACCCTTCCAGGTGATCGTCCTTCACCATAGATGACCGTCCCTCATCTTATCCCCAACAGAGCAGTCGTCCCCTGCTAGGTGATCGTCCTTCACCTCTGATGACCGTACCTCATCATTTATTTCATTCACACCTTGAACCTGATGGCCGTCCCCATCATCTACCTATAATCCCCAGAGAATTTTTGTTGCTTTATTTTGATGGTTGTCCCCATCATAATCTCTTATATCCCCAGCTTGTCGGCCGTCCCCGTCATTGTTTTATTTCTCGCCTCTTTCCCCAGCTTGTCGGTCGTCCCCGACATTGCTTCATCCCCAGCAGTCGCCCTCTGCTCGGCGGTCGTCCTCCGTCGCCCGCACTTTATAAACATACTTTATTTTCTTTTACAATCTATATCCCTTTTCTTCTTCATTCAGTGAGTGCAAATTTTGGACTGTCTTTGGTATTCAACCACAAGTTATCTTGTTTGCCTGATAAGCCGTTGCTTACATCCTGCACAGCTAACTCATGTTTGAATAGGGGCAGCTGTAAACACCCCAAATTTTCCATCACCCATTCACACCATGGCTTGTGATCTCTTCATATGCATAAGTTCAATCATGGCATCTCATATTGCATCTTGTTTCACTACATTGTTTCTAAGTCATCTGCATCTAGAGTTTGTGATCTGAGCCATCCCTGAGCCATTTGAGCCACTCCAAAGGTCATCAATCACTTCAAAGGGGTCCATGTGTGTTCAAACATCATATTATATCCTCTCAAAGTCAAGAAAGTCAAAGAATCACAAGAACTGAGAAAGGCATGGAAGCAGAGCCAGGTTTAACTGCACAGATGACCTAGAATTAGGGTTTTGGTTTCAGAGGCCATAACTCCAATTTTTTTGGTCATTCTGGTTTCTATTGGTCTCTATATGTTATAAGGATCATGCATATCAATTTTCATGAATAAATTCAATGGGGAAGGCATCTGATCAAGAGTTGACTTCTTGAGCAAGTCAGTGTAAAATCAGGGCATCTGAGGCCCCCAGTGGCCCAACCAAAGGGTATTCTCCATCATTTTGAATGTGTATGGTCTTTATTTGATCATAGAAGATGTTATAAGTTCACAAAATTGAAGAATTTCAAGTCATTTGCAAAATTGCCTTTTTGGGAAAGTGACTTGTAATGTAAACTTGCTATTTTGGGAATGTTTTTCAACCTCCTCAAATTGATTCAAAAATGCTTCAAATGAGAAAACTTTGGTCATGAAAGTTGTAGAATGGATCATTCCTTTTTCAAAAAGTACATGAACTCATTCTAATTCATTTTGGATCAAAAGTTATGGCCTTGCAAAGTTGGATAAAATCATTGAAATTTCACTTTTGCACAAAATGGAAAACTTGCAAATCCTCATGGCAAGCCTTTATGTGACTTCAATGTGACCTCTAATTATCATACAAACACAATGAATGACCTAAAATTCAGTTTGGCCCAAGAGATTTCCCATTTCCATGTCTTAATTTTCAAAGTAAACATAAGCCATTTTCCATAAAATGCAAAAAGGGGATTTCTTGCAAAATGATTCTCAAAGGGATTGTGTGATCTCTAGATGGTCTCAAACACTTCCATGACATCATGAGACATCTCACACCAAAATTTAGCAAGACTTACCACATGATCATGGCCAAAAATCATGAAATGCAACAAGTTGCCAAATTGCAAAAACACTTCAAACTTGTGATCCAATGCACACAACTGTCTTCTCTTGATCCTAGGGTCTTCCTTGACTCAAGCTGAGGCAGGACAAGCCTTAAGATTTCCTCTGCCATGGCCCATACTCTGAAGGACACATATTTGACTTTTTGGCCAAAACTCCCATACTCTTGGAATAGTGTTTTGCAGCCATTCAGAACCTACCACATATTATATTCAAACAATATGGGAGAGATAAGTGCAAGCATTGGGGCTTAAAAACACACACAACCTCAGATTCAAAATTGGTGCACAAACTTGTTCTCTTCGAAACTCCCTCAAAACTTAACAAAATCCAGAAATTTCTTCACCCACAAACCACAAATCACTCATAGAACAAGAAGCACCCCCTGAAACAGAATGAATCACCACACATAGAGACCTTCATTTCTGCTACAACAGAACCAAACAGTCACAACCAGCCACTCTCAAAGCATTCAAAGCTTCATTCCATCATCAGGAGGATCAAGGGAGAAGGATTGCACAAAGCTTGAGGCCAGAAAGCTCAAAATCAGAGAAGCTTCATCTCAGGTAACATGAAGAACTTTTTTTTCCAGAAACTGATTTTTAAGTTCTTTTATGATGTTATGTCTTCTCCTGATCATGAATATGTGTTTATTTTTTGAAATGGTGAAGAAACCAGCATGTATGGTATCTCTGAACATTTGCCCGTATTTTGTGTTTTGCTTCGATTCAGGCTTGTGAGTGAAAATAAATGGATTTGAGATGAGGGGTTAGGTTTAGATTGATGAGAGGATTGTTTTGGTGGAAAAAATTTCATGTTTAGTGACCTGTAGAAGATTCTAGGGTTTATGCTCGCCGGAGAAGATGACCGGAACCACTGTTCCGGTCATCTGAATGTCATTTGCCCTAATTGTGATTAATTAGCAACTTTGAATTCTGTCCCTAGGATCCTCTTTCCCGCGCGCGTGTGAGTGGCTCAGATGGCCCATTAAACCCTAATCAGCATTTAATTAACTTAAACTAGGATTAATTAATTATTAAATAAAAATTAGCCAGGTTTGAACCTGGCCCGTAGGATTGCGCGCCAAGTCAACCCCCTCAAACTCAGATCAAATCCTGGCCTTTCTTCTGGATTACTTTTCATTATTTTCATTTTAATTTCATTTTCTTTTCATTTTATTTATACGAATTTTAAAAAAATAGCAAAAATCATTTAAAAATTATGAAACTTTTTGTCAAAGATTTCATTAATTTTTAGAACCCAAAAATATTTTTATTTTAATTTTTTGCATAAAAAATTATTTTAAAACTATTTAAATGTTTATTTTTAATTAATCAATGAAAATTAATTAATTAAAAATGCATTTAGGTATTTAAAAATCACCAAAAAATTCACATTGCATTTAGAAACATTTAGAAACATTATCCAACTCTCAAACCAAATTTCTTTTTTGTTCTTGATCCCTTTTGATCATTTTCATTGGAATTAAATTCATTTTAAGGCAATATTTTGTTTTAAACTTTGAAAAATTCATTCTGCCTAACCCTTGAGAGTTTGATGATGATTTTTCTTGCATTGCATCCTTCATGGTATGTAGTTTATAGGATAAAATTGGTTTGATTTGATCTTGCATTTTCAATTTGTTTTGCATTTTTCTTGATGAGGTACCTTAAAACCCTAGTAATCTTAGGAAATTCACAACTTTCACTAGGTTAAGAGCTAGATCCTTTCCTTTGGGCAGTGAGCTTGTATAGGTTTATGGTATCTTTGATTGCATTTTCAATTTTTTATCATGTCATTTGCTTCTGGTTTTGGATTTTTTTGCATTGCATGATGCATGTAACCCTAATTTGTGCCTTCCTTTGCATCCATTTCTCATTTGCTTGCATCCAATGACTTGCCATGACATTTTGTGCATCCACATGATTCATAATACATCTTAGGACATATTAGAATCATGTTTGATCATTACATCTTTCATTTACCATGTTATATGTCCATTGCATTTCATAACTTTTCATGTACATTCATGATTCAAAGCATGCTTCATCTGCATCCATGTCCTTGTATGATCATTCTCATGCCTTTCCTCATGTTTGTATCATCTCTTAGCATCATTAACATCATGTTCTTGCCTCTGGTTTTTGCTTGCATCATGACATTGCATCTCATTTGCATTTCATTTCATTTCTTTTGCTAACTTTTCAGGTGGTAAGTTGTTTGAGAAGTGAATTTGCCTTCACTTCTCACAATCTCTTTTCATTTCTTTCATACCTTATTTGCTGCATTTTGTATGTGTATTAGAGTGAGCTTTCTCATTCATGTTCATCTCTTACTTTCTTTCTTCAAGCAACTTGTCTTGTTAAGTGAAGCAAGTTGTTCTGCTTCCCTTTGCTTCTTGCTCCTTTCATCTGCTTCTTTCCTGGTGGCTCTTTGAAGATTCTTTCTTTCTCTCAAACCTCATTAACCCTGGGAATAACCAAGCATGGTAACAATTAGGGTTTTGATTAGTCCCCCATTTAGCTTTTACCTTTGTGTCATCTTTGAGTCTTCTCTTCTAATCTCATAATCAGGGACTAAACCCTAAAGGCTTTAAGGCTTTGTGATTAAGCTTATGCCTGCATCCTTCTATTAGGATGGAGTGTATAACTTTAATCCTAAATGTTAAACCCTTAATGTGTTTAAATCCTTTAATCAATCCACTTAATAATCATCAAGACATCAAGCTTGTAACTTGGGCCTTGCATTAGGGTTCTAATTCTTCTAGCCTCATAGTCTTGAGCATTTCACTCCTATTCTTACACTGACACTTCTCTTATACACTTCACACTCTTTTTACACTGACACTTGCATTCTTTCCAGCTTTGATACACAAAATAGCACTGACACTACCCCTTTAAAACACAAATCTTTTAAGCGTGGATCCCGTCGAGTATGGCGGACAATCTGGGTGCTAATACCTTCCCAGGTTGTAACCAACCCCCTTTCTCAGTCTCTCTGGTTCCCAACCGTCTTATCCATATCTTTTCTCAGGTTTATGCAGCATTACCTTTCCTTCGGGATAAAAATGCCTAGCTGGCGACTCTATTCATTCCCTCCTCTTTCGCCGACCGTTCGCGTCTGTACCCCTTCTGACCTGGTGTCATTTGGTGGGAGCGACAACTGTCCATGGCAACTAGCTACTAGGCGTTTCTCTTAAATGAGGTTCAACTGATTGTACCTGGATCAGAGCCACTTAGCTTCATCAAGCTTGACATCCATCTTTATTCTCAGAGAATGAATCTCGACTTCAACTTGTATGACTACCTCAATATCGTACACAAGCGAGAATGGGGTTTCCCCTGTTGAGGTGCGCACATATGTTCGGTACCCTTGCAATGCAAACGACAACATCTCATGCTAATATTTATATGTCATAACCATCTTCTGTACAATCTTTTTGATGTTCTTGTTGGCCGCCTCGACGACGCCATTCATTTTTGGGCGGTACGACGAAGAGTTGTAATGCTTGATCTTGAAATCCCGACACAAATCTACCATTATCTTATTGTTGATATTCAAACCATTGTCAGTAATGATTCTTTTGGGAATTCCATATCGATAGATGATATCCCTCTTGGTGAAGCAGGCTAGCACTTGTTTAGGGACATTAGCATAGGACACCGCTTCGACCCACTTTGTGAAGTAATCAATGGCAACCAGGATGAAGCGGTGACCATTAGAAGCAGTTGGATCAATCTTGCCAATCATATCAATGCCCCACGTGGTGAAGGGCCAAGGTGAATACATGACACTTAATGGATTCGGAGGCACGTGCACCTTATCAGCATAAATTTTGCATGTATGGCATTTGCGAGAATATTTATAGCCATCGGATTCCATGGTGATCCTATAATACCCCGACCTGATCAGTCTCTTTGCCATAGCATGCCCTCCAGCATGGGTACCGAAGGAACCTTCGTGAACTTCTTGCATCAGCATGCCTACTTCGTGTCTATCCACGCATCTGAGCAAGACCATGTCGAAGTTCCGTTTATAGAGCACATCATCCTAGTTTAAGAAGAGCCCGCCTACTAACCTCCTAAGGGTCTTCTTGTCTTTGCTAGATGCCCCTATCGGGTATTCTTGAGACTTTAGAAAGCACTTGATATCGTGGTACCAGGGTTTGTCATCATTGACACCATCAAATGCAAACACATATGCTGGTCTATCAAGACGAGACACATCAATTTTGGGCACATAGTTCTCTTGGTGAACCTTGATCATGGAGGATAAGGTTGCCAAAGCATCAGCAAATTGATTCTCGTCTCGAGGTATATAGTGCAGCTTGACCTTCGTGAAGAAAGTTAATAGCCTCCGGGTATAGTCCCTGTAAGGAATCAGATTAGGTTGATGAACCAGCCATTTTTTGTTAACCTGATTGATAACTAAAGCCGGATCACCGAAGATCTCGAGGTTCTTGATTCTCAAACCAATTGTTTCCTCGATCCCTATTATACATGCTTCATACTCTGCTTCATTGTTAGTGTATTCAAATGTCAACTGGTCAGTGAAAGGCATATGGATCCCTTTCGGTGATATGATAACAACACCAACTCCGCTACCGTTCATGTAAACGGCTTCGTCGAACATCAGACTCCATTTGGATTCAGGGTCTGGCCCCTCCTCTTGGAGTGGTTCTTCATAGTATTTCGACTTGAGGAACATGATGTCCTCATCCGGGAACTCGAACCTCATTGGTTGGTAATCCTCAATCGGTTTTTGGGCCAGATAATCCGACAATACACTTCCCTTTATAACCTTTTATGAAGTATACTAGATATCATATTCTGTCAGAATCATTTGCCATCCGGCTACTATTCCTGTCAGAACTGGCTTTTCAAAGATGTATTTTACGAGGTCCATCTTGGAAATCAACAAAGTGGTATGAGTCAATGGCTTTTGGTTTAACCCCTGGAGGTAGAACTGGTGCAGAGAATGGGATCGGAACCACTTGAGCTTTCTCTCTTATCCAAGCTTCATACTTGGGAAACATATGATTGTTACTTTTTCCCAAGCGTGTTGTACTCTTTATTCTGATAAGCTTCCAAGCACCTGCGACTTCTTGAGCCAAAGGAAGGTTATCCTTTACAGGGAAGTAGAAATTCTGGACCAGCTTTGATTCTTTAGGAACATCTTTGAGTGCATATCCCAACTGCCTCCTTAAGAGAATAGGGTTGTAACTGATGCCCCCTACTACTCCTAAGAGTGGAACATTGGGCTAACTTCCACGGTTGGAGATGAAGTCCTTCCCTTTTAATTTCAAGGTAAACCATCTGATTTCCTTAGTAGACAACATACTCAGTTTCTGGGCCCATATTACATTGGGATCAGTGAAGACTTCGGTAGTGGGTAGGTGTCTCATAAACCATTTGTAGAATAGAGGAGCACAACACCTGACTAGACCACCTCGTTTCTTCTCATTTTTGTAGTGTACTGAATAATATAGATCACCCAGAAGAGTGGGCACATGATTCTTCAGCACAAACAAGTGGATGTCATTCATATCCACAAATCTATACATGTTAGCAAACAGGATGATCCCATAGATGGATAATGCTAATATATCACAAAAGGAATCCAACTGAGCAGCCATAACAAGTTCTTCAGCTCTTCTAACCAGAAAGTTGAGAGAAAATACAAGTACCCCGGCTTTTGTAGCAGTCAAGTTTGCAAACACCTCAGATGAGCTCAAATAAAGAGCTTTGGCAATGTCGTCATGAGAAGGCCTAGTCATCTCTGAATTGAAGGGAATCTGATCTTTAAAGGGCATACCCAAAATCACAGCATACTCTTCAAGCAGAGGCCCTAACTGGATGTCATGAAAAGTGAAGCATCTGAGCTTAGGATTGTAGTACTGCAACAAGGTATGAATTGCACTCCTCTGAGAACTATCCAGGTTAATCACCAAATCCAGAATATCACCATAACTATCTTTGAAGTATCCCACATGACCCAGGGTAATAAGAGACACCATCTTGTTAAGCAGATCCACTTTGGTATCAAAAAAAATGTAGTGCACATTCTTCTTCCTGGCATCTTCCATTTCTGAAGCAGAAGTACGACCGGGAACTAGGAGTAATATGAACCCTGAGAGTGAAAAAGAACACAAATGATTAATGATGTGATGATTCTTATTCAAGACAAGGCATGTGATCAATGACGTGTCTGTGTTGTGTTGATCAGATACTCAAGTGTCTGTGCAGGGTCACAATGGCGATCACGGTAATAGTTTTCTTTGAACAGAAATCCCACATCTCAGAACCATAGAACCAGATCATAACACTGAACAATACTGGAAAAGTGGGTATGTTGGAAGTTATAGGGTTCTTGAAAACCTATAAACCCATTCCATCTCACGGGTGTGTGCTACGGGTCAAACATCACAGACTCTCAAAGTTGAACATCGATAATACGTTTACCATCTCTGAGAGATGGCTCATGACCAAATTAGAGAAGAGGTTAGGAATTATGCACTACTCAAGAAAGTCTCAGCTGAGTCCAGGAAAACAAGCATCCCTCATAAGTCCCCAACTTCAAGCACTGAATCGAGAAACAATAGTACATTCAGCCCTTGGGATACAATACTATCGTCATACGAAAAGTTTTCCTCAACTGGATTCTTATGAGAGAACCAGGCCATCATATGCGAGTTCCCAGTGGGCCCTCGGATGCAAGTGGATTTGCCAACAAATGTGGTCTGCCACTGTCATCACTGGAGAGGTTTGTTTCCCCTAAGGTCCTCATTGATTGATCGCCAAATACACATAACTATCAAAGTCGTACCCTGAAGTGGAGGAAATCCCCACACATAATCGTTCCAAGACGGTCGCAATCGGGGTGTGGAACACATCGCCACTCATCATGGTGAAATACCATGGAAGTAAAATGTATGTCCACGATAGTCCTAGGGTGCACTCAAGCCGGGTATTTAGCTTGTCTCACAGTAACTCACAACCCACAGAAAAAAAACCAAACCAGAGAATAGAAACAAACAGGCGCTAGGATTGACTCTAAAAGAGGAAACCAAAGATTTCGGGTTTGATCCCCAGCTAAGTCGCCAGTTGTCGCTCCCGGGATTTTCATCCTAGTACAAACACGAAAGTGGGCGGAAATGGTAGAGTCTCCAGCCAGGCATCTTTATCCCGAATGAATGGGAAAGGTAATGCTACACAAACCGAAGGGAAAAGGAAAGGACAAGGTCCTGCGAACCAAAGATATGGGTTCGGGAGTCGGTTACGACCTGGGAAGGTATTAGCACCTCAGACCGTTCGCCTTACCCGACGGGATCCACGTTTGTTAGTCTGTTTCAAAGGGTGAGAATAAACTACTGATGAACAAAAGAACTGCTAACTAGAATGGAAGTGGGTAAGGGAACTGGAAAAGAGAACGAAAAGGAAGGGGGGAAATGTAGGGAAAATAAAGAGTGTGCTCGAACGGGCCCTACCCCGCTTCCTACGTACCTCATCGGGAATATGAGGATCAGAGTCGATGTAGTTTGCCTAACTAGGTGGGAACTTGTTTGTGTTTTTTAGAGATTGAACTACTTATGCCTTTGCTCAGGTGTTACAGGCTCGTCTGGTACGAGTGCGTTACCGTCTTGCAAATGAGGCAAGTCAAAGCATGTTCGCATTGAGAGTTAATGAGGTTAGAAAAGAATTCTTGCAGGAAAAGACGATTGTTGTTTGTTTACTGTCTTTTAAAGAAGTGTTTTCTGAGTTTGTTGTTTGTTAAACATTCTCAAACTAAGACTTGTTCATCGTGGCAGATGCATTACACCTCGCCCCGAAATGGGACGTGTGTAAGTAACCCACTGCAAAGTCTCTTGGAGTACAAGAAGATCAACCTTTATTAGGTATTTTGTCGTTTTTCTTTATGAGATGAGAAAGAGAGACTCAAATCGAGGAAGGGAAAAACTAAGGGTGACTAAGACATAACCCTGAGTTCTTTATTGCATGCAAAAGGGAATCCTAATGGTTTGTGTGGTCTTCTAATCCTAATGAAGAAAAGGAAAAGAAAAAGAAACTAGAAAGCAACTTACATCCTAAGGAAGCTAAGTCGTTTCTAAAGAGGTATTAACATGAATTTGAACAAACAAAACACAAGGTGCTAAGGCAACCACATTTTGAAAGCGTAAAGAAATTAAAAGGAAGAAGTTGTGAACAAACTTACCTCAACCTCCCTACAAAAAAAGGTTAGTAGGATATGGCTAAAATGATAAAAGGAAGAAGGAAAACAAGTACCAAACATGTCCTAATACATCCATGGCCTAAACTAGACTCAATCCTAAGTCTAAGGACCCTAAAAACAAGGCAAAGCCTAAATCCAACAGATACTACAGCTTCCTATAGCATAAACAACTACAAAATGCAATGCACAACACAAACAACCTATAAAAACTACCAATCAACATGAAAATAGGTGTAAAAGACCAAAAACAGACTAATGCAGCATGTTTTTATAGCTCCTGTTTCAAAATGCAACGGTGAAAACAAGACAGATTTTCATTATCTCTTAAACACATAAACATGAATTTTCATGCAAATAATGGAATGCAGTGATCATGCAAATTATGCAATAACACGAGATGGATCACTATCAATGGAATGCAACATATCATCATGCAATTATTGGATGCAAATTAGATGATTATGTGGTTTTTTAACAATATGCAATTTTTCATTATGCACATGATTTAACCAAAACATGAACGAACTTCGAATACGATGTAAAACAGAAGTGTAAAGATTTATTACTATGCTATGAGTGATGCTAAATCCCATGAACAATGATCACAACATGCAATGGACATGTATGCAACACTTTATGTTCAAAATGGAATCTAACGAAACGCATGTCGAAAGCTATCGAAAATCTATGCACTTGCACTAAACCAGCTCCTAACAATTCCCTAAAATCATAATCTAACAAGATAAGATGATAAAAGGAAGTGTGATGCACAAACATGCAAGATGACAAACCAAAAACCCAAATCAGTACAATATTAACTGGTTAACACCCAGGGTTAACCGGTTAACGAGTTTTAAATCAACAAAATAGAGGGAAAAAACATTGTGTTAACCGATTAACCCTGGGTGTTAACCACTTAACACTGAACCATAATTGAAAAATAGTGAGTAAAAAAGCACTTCTAGCTATCAACTTATTCCCTAAAGCTCCTAATATAGCCATTACGATACTAGCACAAAATTTCCACCTAAACACCACCTTATAATCCTATAACCTTTATGATCAAGATACAATTCTAGCTACGAAACAACCAAACCGAATAAAGCATCACAAAAGCAAACAATCAAAGAATGCCTTACAGTGAGATGAAGAGAAATAACTTATAGGAAGAAACAAATTTGGATCCTACCAACCTACAAAGCGGAGGCTTGCTTTGATGATTATTGCATTGTTGATTGGAGCACGAACGAAGAGAATACCAGAGGTTCCAAGCTTCGATCCGCGAGAGTGCAAAATAAATGCAATCGATCCGAAACGCTTCCGGACAGTGAAATAAACATCGCAACTGTGACGAATCCTTCGATTATCCGCTGAATCGGTGAAGATGATGAAGGCTAAACTTCTGATCTTTCAAGTTTTGATGAGAAACTTGGAAGATCTTGATGATGAAACCTTTGTGTGTTTTGGGAAAATGGAAGAAAATGAGATAATTGAGATAATGAGAATGATGAATTTTAGTGAAGAAGAAATGGCCAACCCCTTTTTGCTTGGTCAATAAGGTTTATATAGGCATAAGGCTTGGAGTTAGGTTTATGTTAAGGCAAAAGGCTTGGATCCTAAGATAAGGGTTGGATGGGAATATTCCTTGGCATATTCTTGGAATATTCTGGGAATATTCCTTGGAGAAGACTGTGGAATGTTATAGAACTTGGTAGAAACACAAAGCAAAGTGGAAAGTAGAAAGGGGAAGAAAGCACCAACTAAAATTTGAATTTTTTTTTCAAAATTTCGCAGGCGTTAACCGGTTAACCCCAAGCGTTAATCGGTTAACGGATGAAAAATTCAAATTTTCCCACCTTTTGGTGGGAAACCCTTAGGATGCATCTCCACCGTCCGTTTTGAGCCAGATTCAACCTTGGGTTCTGATATTTGACCTGATCACATGCCTTTCACGCTAACCAATGATGTATGAATTATTTTATTTATTATTATTTTATTTATGCAATGTATGGGCGAATATGCAATGCGATATGCTAGATGCCACGGAAACAATGATAAATAAGAGGGCAAATTTTGGGTATTACATTCTCTTACCAACTTTTCTATCTTTTTCTTTCATTTCCAATATATATATATATATATATATATATATATATATATATATATATAACACTTATTATGATATAATACAATGATATAAAATATCTCCAATTGATATTTTATCGTCCAACACCAATTTCTCAAATATTAGAGTTACCAAAAATATCTTTAATGTACCAATTAATAAAACCTCTGGATCGAATAATATTAATAAATTTATTTGAGTTCAATAGTTGCTCTAATTATCTGAATAGATAATTCTCGGAGCATACCATAATCCAATTGAGTCCCTTTAATATTATCCAGAGCACTTAATTAAATATTGGGTATTACATCCTCCCCTCCTTAAATTGAAATTCGTCCTCGAATTTCCTATAATCAACTATAACAACAATTTGTAACACTATTTCTGCTTCTGATTCGAATTATTTTGTTCATTTGATTCTTTATATTTGACGTATAGTACTCTTAAACATCTTCATTCCTTATGTTCATTTGATTACAACTAGGTATTCTTCAATATCTTCATTCCTTTTTTCTATTTTCATATTGTATATGCTCAAGTCAGAAGGATATATTTCATATTTCTTACGTTCATATTGTATATTAATTTTATCTTTGTTCATGTTGTATATGCATATGCTTGAAAAGTTTCATTCACATTATTAAACATGTATAAATTTCAGAATTTGTAATGGATCGTAGTTGGATGAAAGCCAATAGATTAGGCTAGGTTTATGAGAAAGGAGTTTTTTAATTCCTTGAATACACTGATAAACATCTTCTTGACAATAAGAGTATCTTTTATTGTCCTTATGTTGTTTGTGTGAATATAAAAAAGGATGCAAAGAAAGAAATACATAATCACCTTTCTTGTGATGGTATTTGTCAAAATTATACAACATGGGCGTGGAATGGTGTGGTGGATAATGAGGAATCTCGGGCGTCACAAAGTCAAAGAGTGGATGAAGATGAATATGAAGGAGCGAAAAACACAAGAAACGAGGGTTTGAATTGGGGTTTTGAAAAATAATGCAGTGAACTCGATTGATTTATCCTGGTTTGTTTGAACTCAAACTGCATCCAATCCACCCACCAAGGTGATTTCACATCTCTCAACGAGGTCTTAATCCAATAATCAAATAAGGATTACAATCACAATTACCTACCGTCAAAGTCTTCTTGAGTCTACTGACTAACACTAATTCACTCAAGGTATATCAAGTTGGATTACATATTGTAACTAAAATTTGCTTCTAGAAAGTTATTATCACAACTGTGATATTTTATACAAAGTTAATTTTCAATTTGAAGAGAAAGATGTTTGAATATAATTGTGCGTGCAAACGTTGGTTCTCGAAATTCTTTAGTAGCCTCATTTTTATAGATGAGTAAATAAGATCTGTTAGAGACAACTTGATTTATTTTTGGATGTTTATAAACATCATTTAAGAGTAGCCAAAAATATAGATTTGTGTCTAGAGCCGTTAATCCTTTGATCTCCAATAAATGTGGCTGATTCTGAGAATCAGAGTTTGTATAATAAGGTATCAGAGTTTGGTTTACAAAATAACTATTCTAAGCGTGTGTTGCATAGTGAGATCTTCTTACAGGTCTTTCAACATATCTTCTTGTCATAGAACCTTAGCCTTAGTGAGGAAGATGCTGCGTCAGAACTTCTTTCACTTTGAGAACTTCTAATCATGCATATTTTAAATAATAATTTAATAGTCAGATTTTGTTCTTATAACAAAAAAATATTTGTTATCATCAAAACTAGCTTAAGGAGAGTAGAATTAAAATTCTTGTTCTAACAATCTCCCCCTTTTGATGATGACAAAACTTATATTTTAATTAAGAACAAAAGATAGTAGAGAGACTCCCTTTGAGTTATAAAGTTCTTTGCAATTGTTTTTCTAGAGTTTTTGATCGGAAGTTCTTATGAGAGAAGCTCCCTCTGAGTTGAATACTTATCATGTTCTCTAAACATCAGATTAAACTTATTAGAGTTTTTGGATGTTTGAGGCTTAGTCTTGGTAAGTTGTTATTTATCAAAGTATTTTATGTTCTCCCCCTTTTTGTCATTATTCAAAAAGCAGAATAAGAAATAAATAGAGCATGAGGAAACAAAACACATAAGATTTCATTCAGCAGAATAAACAGAACAACGCATCATCAGAAAAGCAAAGAAAAAAACACAGAAACTAAGGTTGTTGAGGAGGAAGTCTTGTGAACAATGCTTCCAGAAGATTTTTGATCTGAGAGGTAGAATCCACTTGCTGACCGATCATATTCTTGAGTTTTGTATTTGTTTCATCTTGTTTGTTCAGTCTGATCTTGACGACTTCATTCTCTTTCTTTAACTCTTCCAGAGTTTTCATTACAAGAGAGGATGGTGAAGTTTTTGTAGCATAAGTAGCCAATTTCTCAAAGCTTAGTGCAGGGGTTTTAGTAGGGGATGTGATAAAATCTTTCCCTTTGTCTTTAGAAACAACCATGATCTAAAGTCCAGAAGGAGAGGATTCCTTAGATTCCGACCATGGTGCAGTGTCCAGAAGATGAAGAGTCTTCTTTTCCAAGCAGCTAAGAACTTTATCCTTAAAGACATTCAACTTTTCACAAAAGTTCTGCTAAGCAACATCACACATGAGATTCTTCAGCTTCTTGGACTCAACATTAAACCATTTTCTGAATTTGATCCAAAGGTGATCAGATGCTGCAGGGTTCAGATTATCTGCACAAGCGTTTTTAAAAGTATCCACCAAATCTTTCATTTCTGTTTCAAAAGCCAGCAATAAAACACCAACATCTTATTTGGTTGGTTTAGGCTTGGGTTTTGGTATGGCTATTTTCTTACAATTAGAAGCTAGTTTTTCTAGTGCTTTTATGTCAATGACTATTCTGAGAGGGTCTTCTGGTTCATTTGTAGGAGTGAGAGTGTCAGCAATTATGATGAAAGAAGGGTATCTTTGTGGAGTGGATTCATAAGAAGATAGATAATCTTCTGGAGTTGTGGGAATGTCAAATATGAGCATAAGTTGAGATGAATTAAAGGGATAGTTAATGTCAGGGATGGTTTGTATGGTGGTGGGAGGTGGATTAAGAGTGTTTGATTGAGAAGTTTTATGGTAGGGTGGAAACTTATCAATATCAGAAAGAACTTGTTGAAGTTATAAATGGGTCTCAACAAATGGTATGGAGATTAGGTCATAGGGAGGATTTGGGTCAATAGGGATATCAAAGTCATCAAGTGTTTGTGGTAAATGATGTTTAGAAGGTCTGGGGGAAGGTGAAAGGTTTTTCAGGTTGAGGATTATTAGAGGGTTGAGGATTGACAAAAGGTTGAGGGATATCAGAAGTTGTGATTACAGAAGATGGGGCTTCAGAAGGTTGAGGAGTTTCAGAAGGAGGGTTTTAGGATGGAAGGATTTCAGATGATGTTGTTATTACTGACTCAATAACAGAAACAAAAGCAGAAGGGTTACCTTCTTTTAGCAACCTTTGGTATCTTTTGAGAGGGTCCTTCAGAAGCTTTCATTTTCTTTGTCTTCGTCTTCAATGCAACTTCTGGAGCAGGTCTTGTGAGATATACTTGATTGATTTCAAGAATAGTGCCATCTTGTTTATAGGTCTCTAGATATCTGACAATGACTTCTAGATGGGTATCAGCTGAGAACTGAGGAAAATCCTTCAGAGGAATCTTCCTTGTGGTAATCACTTCCTTTGAGTGCATCACATGGTCTTTCTTGATGTTGTCAATGAACTTCATCTTCTTGAGATTCTTTGCATTAAGAGGTTTTCGAGCAATTTCTTCCAGATCATCAACTTGCTGGGATTCAATAAGATGTTCTACCAGTTTGTTTTCTGTTAGAATATCTAAGATTAGCCTTCCTAGAGGTATCCAATCTCTTTTAGTTTTCTCCTCTTCTCTTGTTTCTTTAACGCTATTCTTCAGATGATTGAACAGACTGTGAGCAATGTTGATTTTCTTATTGGTTGAGATGGAGTAGAGAAGATATTGTTGATCAATGTTGATATAATCTGGAGAACTTGTGGGTTTTTTGTGACTGATGCAACCCATGATTATCCTTTCCCGGATTCTCTGACGATCTTGGAGATCCTTAATCTTGTTTGAATGTTTCCTAAAAGTATAGATCTATTTAGAAATTGTTGTTAGGTCAGAGCATTTCTCCATGCCGCTGCATTTAATCCAATGGCCATCAAATTCAATGAGTCTTCCAACAAGATCTTGAATAATGATGATCTTCTTCCCCATAACATAAAATGTTACTTGGTTGGTTAAAGTTGTAGCAAAAATCCAGAACTCTTTAACTAGCTTAGGAAAAATGGGACCTATAAGACGATCAAAATATTTTGTCTAACCTTGAAATTTAACTTCAGGAGTGAGATCATATTCATTTTCCGTCATCCTATCAAAGTCTATGAACAGTTTACAGAGAACTTCTAGTTTATCAACTGGAGTGAGAAGAGTTCTGATCGGAGTAACATAGGTTTCTTCATAAGCTTGATTTGTAGAAGCTTGTTAAGAAGATGAAGAAGGTTGATCTTTCTTGGAATATGAAGTCATTGTTCACAAGAGAGTTTTGATAACATAATGCATAGAGCAAGAGAAAGCAAGAAACAAGAAGAGAGTGATAGTGATTGTGAGAATGTGAAAAGCGTTTGTGGAGTGAAGGTGAACGCATACATATAGTATTTGCAATAGTAAAAAATTAATGAAAAAAAATTAAATCACAAACACAATGATTAATAGCATTAATGAATTTTGATAAAAGGGATGGCGTAAAATATTTTTAAACAATTACCAATATGACTAGCTCCTTAACTTTGTCAATTCAGTCGTTTCAATTTCCCAGAATTTGAGCATGAATTTAGCCTCAGAGGAAACCTGGAACTTAGGTTGACAGTTATTCATTTCATGAACTGCATGTTATGTCCTTTCTCAGAGTTTAAACATGTATTCATATTCAAAAGACACTTGGAGCTTTATTGACAGGTGTTGATGTAATGATTTGCATGTTTTGTCCTTGATATGAGATGCTCTCAAATACAAATAGTTAGATCTTTCTAGATAGATTCTGATACAATTCTCTGTCTTACTTCAGAAGAAATATTGATCAGAAGTTCAATAAAAAAATTTGAGTGTTAAATGTATATAATTAACATATTTATTCTAGACATAATTCCATACTGATATGTTTCAGAATGAAATTAAACCTATCATTAGCAAGAGGTTTTGTAACAACATCAGCTCATTGGTGGTCTGTGTCTATGAATTTTAAAAATATAATTCCCTTCTAAGTATAGTCCCTAATGAAATGATGTTTAATTTCTATATGTTTAGCTCTAGAATGTAAAATAGTATTTTTAGAAAGACAAATAGTAGAAGTATTATCACAGAGGATAGGAATGCTACTCTCGTTAAATATTGAAGTCTTCAAGTTGATTCTTCATCCAGAGCATCTGAGTACTGCATCCAGCTATTGCTATGTATTCGGCTTCAGCAGTTGAAAGTGAAATTGTATATTGTCTTTTGCTAGACCAAGAGATTAAGTTGTCTCCCAGAAATTGACAACTTCCAAAAATACTTTTCTTTATGTTCTATCTCCAACAAAGTCAGTATTGTAGTACCATACAAGTTTATATTCTATGGATTTTCTATAGCAAAGACAAAGATTAGTAGCACCTTTCAAATATCTGAGAATTCTCTTAACAACTGTTAAGTGAGATTCTCTATTCCTTTTCCAGAATGCATGTAGGATGAAATGGAGTTTTGGATGGTTTACTTTCTAACATATCAAATTTCTTCAGAGGTTCTTTAACATATTTTCTTTGATGAATATAGGTTCCTTATGATGATTGAATGATTTGAATTCCCAGAAAGAACTTCAGTTCTCCCATTAAGCTAATTTCAAAGTCTGCCTGCATACTCTTAGCAAATTCCTTTCCTAAAGAGCTTTTAATAAAACCAAATATTATATGATCTATGTAAATTTGACAAATCAGAATATCATTTTTAAATGTTTTACAGAAAAGAGTTATGTCCACCATCCCTCTGGTAAAGTTATTTTCTAAGAGAAAGTTGCTTAATCTTTCATACTAAGCTCTGGGAGCTTGTTTCAGACCATGTAATTATTTTTTAAGCTTATAAACTTATTCTGGATGTTTAGTATTTTCAAAACTAGGGGGTTGATGCACATTCAATTCTTCATCAATGTAACCATGTAAAAACACACTCTTTACTTCCATATGATAAAGGGTGATGTCGTGATTTACAACAAAGAAAATTAAAAGTATGATAGATTCTAACCTTGAGACTGTTGCAAAGGTTTATGTATAGTCTATTCCCTCTTGTTGACTATAACCTTGTGCAACCAGTTGTGCTTTGTTTCTGACAACTTCTCCTTGTTCATTTAGTTTGTTTCTAAAGACCCATTTGGTTCCAATGATGTTGAATCCTATAGGTCTAGGAATTAGATCCCATATGTCATTTCTGGTGAATTGATTAAGTTCTTCCTGTATTGCTAGTATCCAATCATTTTCTAAGAGAGCTTCGGCAATGGAAGTGGGTTCAATCAGAGAAACTAATCCCATTAGCGATTCTTCGTAGTTTCTGAATGAAGATCTTGTTCTGATTGGATCATCTTTCTTTCACATAATTTTACCTTCTGGATGATTTAACGTGCTTCTATATTGTCTCTTCTGACTAGGTTCTTCAGAACTTGTTATGGAAATTGTGTTGTCTTTTTCTGTAGATGGTTGTTCTTCAGATGCTCTAGTTTTTGTAATTTGAACTTTTATATCTGCAAGAGATT
Organism: Lathyrus aphaca; assembly: GCA_963966055.1. NCBI lineage: Eukaryota > Viridiplantae > Streptophyta > Magnoliopsida > Fabales > Fabaceae > Lathyrus > Lathyrus aphaca. Next base: position 280,559,017 of record OZ014523.1, read on the forward strand.
CATTCTGCTTTGGCTTTTCAAGACCAAGCTTATCATCAAATCTGACACAAATAATTTCCATCACAGTTAGTGTTTCTATATTGTATACTTTGTATCATTTTATATGTTCAGAGTATCCTAACATGAAACATTTTGGTGCCTTAGAATCAAAGTTGTTCAAAGAATCATTAGTATTCAGAATAAAACAAGTGCATCCAAAATGATGAAAATACGAAATGTTGTGATTTCTATCCTTCCATAATTCATATGGAGTCTTTTCCACAATAGGTCTTATGGAGATTCTATTATGAATATAGCACGTTCTATTTACTGTTTTTGCCCAAAAGTGTTTAGTCCTGTTAGTCTCATTGATCATGGTTCTGGCTATCTCTTGTAAAGTTCTGTTCTTTCGTTCTACAACTCCATTTTGTTATGGAGTTCTAGGACAAGAGAAATCTTGAGATATTCCATTTCTATTAAGAAATAATTCCAATTTTTTGTTTTCAAATTCTCCACCATGATCACTTCTGACTTTTACAATCCTAAACCCTTTTTTCATTTTGTACTTGTTTGCAGAACGTGGGAAATACAACGATTGAATCGTCCTTGTGTCTAAGGAACTTTACCCATGTCCATCTACTATAGTCATCTATGATCACTAATCCATACTTCTTACCACTGAATATGCAGAAATTCTAATGGTCTAGAGGAAGAAACATCATTCTTAGATTTGAAAGCAGGTTAAGAAAATTTTCCTTTCTAACATTCTTCACACAAAGCTTCTGATTTGAACTTCAAATTAGGAAGTTGTCGCTCCTGGGATTTTCATCCTAGTATAAACGCGAAAGTGGCGCGGAAAAGGTAGAGTCGCCGGCCAAACATTTTTATCCCGAAGGAATGGGAAAGGTAATGCTGCACAAACCTGAGGAAGAAGGAAAGGACGAGGCCTTGCTGTAATACCTCAAAATTTTCCCTCTCATTTCCTCAACATTTTGCATAGCATTTTGCATACATATATTCATAAAATAACCAAAAACATTGCATCATATGTAGCATGACTAAGGCATAGGTATGTGATCAATGATTGGAGCAACTGAAGGCATTATAAAGGAAATCAAAGGGCCGCAAAGCTTCTCAACCTTGTGCGAAGGGTCCACAATATCTCATAAGTCTTCATTTGAAGCCACAAGCCATAGAAAGATTTGGGTTGATAAAAGGAGGCAAGCAGTGCAATATTTCCTAATGAAAAAGGCCAAATTAGGGTTTTCACTTATACTGGGCTTCTACATGAAGTTATGATTCAAATAGGATTCCATTCTCTCATATATGATGTCAAGTGCATAGGGTTCAAACTTCGTCCACAAATTCATTTTTGGAAGAGGTTCGGCTGGCCAGATGACTGAAAATCGAGGAATCGGGGAAAAGGCAACCGAGCTTGGTAAAAAAGGTCAACCCCTGAATTTTAAGATCAAAGTCATGATATTAGGGTTACAATGATCCTATGGTTCAAACTTGGTCAATAAACGATGGAGGAATCATAAAAAAATCACAGAGAAAAATCATTTGAAAAGTGGTTGATTTCACCATTTCCCTCCACTTATCCTTTCACTTTCTTTCCACATTTCCTTTCATTCTTTTCCTCTTGTTTTTCCACTTCAATTCCACTCCATTTCCTTTGGATGCTTATACAATGTTCTACCATCTTCTAGAGTGTTCCAAGGAACATTCCAAGGAATATTCCAAGGAATATTAATATTCCTTCTCCAACCCTAACCCTAACTAACTACCAACCCTAGATATATTGCTAAATCCTAACCTCATTACCAAACCATAATTTTGGATCCCAAGCCTAATTTTTGGGCCCCAAACCTAATCCATATTTAATCCAATTTTCATCCAAACCAAAGGGGGATCTCTCACAATTTTCATTCACACAAGTTTTAAAGTTTTTCACTATCTCACAATCACTTTTTCTCTCTCACGTTTCCTCTATTTCCCTTTTCACCAAAGCTTTTTGAAGAAGCTCTTCAAGTTTCACTTTGAAACTTAAAGATCTTGAAGCTTAGCCTCCAACCTCCATTGATTTTGTGGATTGTGAAAGAAGAAGCTACTGATTTTGGGTGAGGATTTCGGCTTATCGGAAGTGCACGAAGGTTAGAGCACCAAGAACGCATTTATTTTGCGGATCTACGGTTTTCTCGGTTTTCTCTTTGATCAAGTTCCAATTCTTGCAACAATTATCGAAGCACTTCTCCGCTTCGTAGGTTGGTGATCTAAATCACTTCTCCTTTAAGTTATTTTCTTCATCTTGCCACTTTTGGCATTCTTTGCTTGTGATCGATTTCGTTTCCGATCAGGGCTTATTTACACATGCTAAATCGCTTTGCTTGTGATCGATTTCGTTTCCGATATGTGTTGCTTGCGATTTATGATTTGTGATGGATTAAGAGTTAAGGTGTGGATAGTTATAGGTTTTAGCATGTGTAAATAAGCCCTGATTAAGTAGAAATTAGTGTTAACATGTTCCTAGGTATGTTAGGGATCATTAGAAGTGAGTTTGTGGCCAAAAGAACTTATTTTTTTTAACTTATTTCACATTTTTGATCAATGTTAACCGGTTAACCATTTGGTTAACCGGTTAACGCATGCGTTTTAGCCACAAATAGTGCGGTTTTAGGTCTGTTAACCGGTTAACCATTTGGTTAACTGGTTAACGCTGTTAATTTTTGGTTTTTTTGCTTATTTTATAGCTTAGTCCTTATCTCTAGTGCCTTTAATGTTCATACATGTTTAGGTATTTATTTTAGGGAATTTTTGGGTCCATTTCCAGTAACTCATTCCCCCATTTCGAGTCGTTTCGACGCATTTCCATTCATGTTGCGTATTATGCATTTAGGTGTTCCTTTGTGCATAGCTTGATTTCTTGCATTTTGTTTCCATGTTTATGCATCATTTGGCATGTGAATAACCATGTTACATTCTATTTTTATATCTTTTGCATTGCATTAAATCATTTTGCACTTTTATTGTATCAATGTATGTTGCATAATCATGCATGTATGTGCATATGGTTTCATTTGATTGCATGCTTGATCATATCATTTACATCAATTCAATTCTGAATTTTGCATTGAGTTTGGAATTATTGTTGATCTATCATATTGCATGTTCATAATCAATGATCATCGTGTTCATATGCCATATTCATGTGCTACATTTTTGCATTACTTGTTTCATAATCAACCATGTGATGCATTCTTGCATAATCCTTCAAAAATGCTCATATTCTTTCAATTATGTATGATGATCCTATGTTCAAATGCATGTTCATGATGAAGTTGGTACATGTTTCATTGAGTTTGTGCATTAAAAAATAAAATAATCAAAATCTGTATTTTAAATTTCATAGCTGTTTTTGCATATAGGTGTTGTAAAATACATGCTGTTTGTTATGCTTGCATGTTGTATTTGACATTTTACACCTACCTTTTCATACTGCATGTTGGCTGTAAATAGTTGCTTTGTGTTATGTATTGTTTCCATAGTTGTTTGTGTAGTAGGGTCTGTAGTAGATGTTGTATTTTTGTCTTAGCATTTTTTTTAGTTCTTTAGAATTAAAATAGAATTTAGATAGAGTCCTAGAGTCATTAGGATTAAATCGTTGTGTGTTTGCTTTAATATTTTAAATAAAAATGCAACACTAATCTTTGTTTTGTAGAGGGGAAGATTGAGGTAAGTTTCCTTCAACTTATTCTTTTATTTCCTTTATGCATTTAATTTGCCTTTAATTTCCTTTACTTTTCATACTTGTATTTGGTAGGATTTCCCCCTCTTTTGTAGAATCAACTTAACTTCTCTAGGAAGTAAGTTGCATTCTATTCTTTTCTCATTAGGATTAGAAAACCTCACTAACCATAGGACCACCATGTTAATAAATAACTTATGGTTGTGTCTTAATTCCCCTTAGTTTTTTCCCATTTTCCCATTTGAGTCTTCTTTCTCATCTTCAAACAAAATCCAAAAAGACTTAATAAATTCATGAAAAGATCCCTTGTGTATAGCCTTATTCCATGGGGCACTTACATTCATTCCATCTTGGAATAGTGTAGGCTTGTCTAGCACGATGTACAAGTCTCATCAAGGGGTTGTTTCACAAAGAAAACATAAAAGACACTTCTTCACAAAAGCTACAAAAACACTTAATAAATTCTCCTTGCTTGGTGTGCTTGTTCTATTATTCCATCTTGGAATGTAGTAGAAGGTACACATTCCATGGAAAATAGTTTGAATTCACTTCCTTGTGCCAAATTCATACAAAACTCTTAAAAGGCAAAAACAAATAATAAGCGACTTTCCTGCGGGAACTTCTTTTCTCATCTCATTCACTCATGACACAAACTTGCGATGACTTGTCTCGCATGCAAGACGGTAAATGCACTCGTACCAGACGTGCCTGCAACACCTGAGCATAGACATACGCAGTTCCCGCTATAAAAAACACAAACAAATAGTTCCCGCCTGGTTAGGCGAACTACGTTGACTCTGATCCTCATTATCCCGATGAGGTACATAGGCAGCGGGGTAGGGCCCGTTCGAGCACATTCTTTATTTTCCCTACATTTCCCCACTTCTTTCCATTCTCTTTTTCCAGTTCCCTTTCTATTCCAGTTCCAGTTAGCAGTTTTGTTCAACAATAGTTATATTCTTTTACCCTTTGAAGCAAATAAGCAAGCGTGGATCCCGTCGGGTACAGCGGACAGTCTGGGGTGCTAATACCTTCCCAGGTCATAACCAACTCCCGAACCCAGATCTTTTGTTCGTAAGAACTTTTCCTTTCCTTCTTCCTTAGGTTTGTGCATCATTACCTTTCCCGTTCCTTCAGGATAAAAATGCATGGTTGGCGACTCTACCTTTTCCGCGCCACTTTCGCGTTTGTACTAGGATGAAAATCCCTGGAGCGACAGCTGGCGACTCTGCTGGGGACCGAACCCAGAATCGCTAGTTTCCCTTGTAGAGTCAATCCTAGCGCCCGTTTGTTTTTGCTTTCTTTGGGTGTTTATATGTGTGTGCTGTTTTGCTTATTTACTGTTTTCATTTAAAGTTTATTTTACAACTTTATTTACTGCTTTCAGTATTTACTTACCATGCATCATATTATACTGGACTGTCTGGCTGTGCTGGTTTTCATTTTTTCTGTGGGATGGGGTTACTGTGAGATGGGCTCGTAACCGGGGCTCGAGTGCACCCTAGGACTTAGAGTGGACAGTCACTTTGGCTTCATGGCATCATGCTATGTTGGTATTAGTGAGTTCCACACCTTGACTTGCGATCTTCTCGGAAATTTATTGATGTCAGAATCTTTCTGGGGCAATACACAACCTTGATAGTTATGTGTAGTCAGGGGACCGGTCATTGAGAACCTTTGTGGAAACATCCCTCTCTAGTGATGACGGTGGTAGACCACATTTGTTGGCAAACCCACTCGCATCCAAGGGCCCACTAGGGACTCGCATTGGATGGCATGGTTCTCTCATAGGAACCCAGTTAAGGCAGACTGTTCGTATGACGATAGTATTGTACCCTTCAGGATAAATGTACTATTGTTTCTCGATTCAGAGCTTGAAGAAGAGGACTTATGAGGGATTCTTGTTTCCTTGGAATCAGCTGAGACCTCCCTGAGTAGTACATAATGCCAAACCGATTCCTTGATTTGGTCATGAGCCATTTCTCGGAAATGGTGAACATATTATTGCTATTCAGCTTTGAGAGTTCGTGATGTTGACTCGAGTAGCACACTTGTGAGATTGGGAGGGGTTTACAGGTTTGCAGGAACCCGAAACTTCAACATACCCATGTATGCTAGTATACTTCAGTGATATGATCTTGTTCTGTTAATTATGGATTATGAAGTCATGAACTCCTGATCAGAGATACTTGTGATGATGTTGTGGCCTTGCACAGACACTTGATTACCTGATTCACTACACAGACACATCACAGATCACATGCCTAGCCTTGCATAACATCATTAATCATTTGTGTTCTTTTTATTCTCAGGGTTCATTACCTCCCATTTCTGGTCATTTTGCTAGGGATATCCTAATTCCGAAGCTCGTACAGGAGCCTACGCATCCAGATATAGCTCAGATGTTGCAAAATGTCAAGCGCCTCAGTTGGAGATTACGGGATGTAGATTTTCCTAAGCTTTAATCTTGTATTAATATGACTTGGATTACCCACAGGCTTGTTCTGGGAATCCCCTCTCTCCTGATGTACTTTTTTCTTGACATATGAATTTGCACCCTGTGAGGGTTTTTGCTGTTTCAATTATCTTCTGGTTTACTCGAAGCCTCTGGTTATATCTGTTGCACGGACACAAAGTAAATGCCACCACTTCAAGTTTGAACGTCACACAGGTTTTTCTTGCAAGTGATATTTTCTCAACACCATAATGGGAAAGTAAATGAAGCCTTGGGAATAAAAGGAACACATTGCATTGCATACGCATCATTTGCATTTTTTCCTTGTTTTGCAGGTTTTCTACAGGCTGCTTAACTTATATGTGTTTCAGGCAAAGATTGCGAGGGCCGCCAAGACCCGTCATCTTCGACAGAATATCCCACATCGCTACACAACTCACAACAACCAGAGGACAGTCATGGATGCTATGCAAACTGAGCTTAATGAGTTTCACACCAGAATGGGAGTCATGGTCATGATGCAAGGGATGGCCCAAGGGAAGCAAGAGTTAAGCAATGCAATTCAGGTACTCAACCCTACTCAGACTAATCCTCCTGTAACCACTCCCGACGTGCAAGTGACTCCTCCCAACACCAACAATGGCCCAGTGGACCTCAAATTCCAGAACAAGTCACAACAACTTTCATTCCGGTACAAGACAGGCAGGAGGATCAGTTCTCTTCTTTCAACAATGACATGGGGTTCGACGGAGAAGGAAATCTTCAAGACTTCTTGATGCTTGCTGAGAAAGTCAAAGCCCTCGAATGCAAAGACACTTTGGGGATAGATGTGTCTGACATGGGCCTAGTCCCCGGGGTGGTTATTCCTCACAAATTCAAGCCTCCTACTTTTGACAAGTATAACGGTAGCTTCTACCCAAAGACTCACTTGCAGGCATTCTACCGGAAAATTGCTGCCCATACTAGGGATGAAAAGCTCTGGATGTACTACTTCCAGGATAGTCTCTACGGAGGGTCCTTGGAATGGTATATGAAGCTAGAGAGAGGCTCTGTAAGAAACTGGAAGGAATTGGGTGAAGCATTCCTCAAGCAGTATCAATATAATATCGACATGGCGCCTAGTCGCACTCAACTTCAAAGTCTGACTAAAATGAACTCCGAGAGCCTCAAAGATTATGCGCAAAGGTGGCGCGAAGTGGCTGCTAGAGTGCAACCACCTTTGCTAGAGAGAGAAATGGTAGACCTGTTCCTGGATACCCTCCCTGGGCATTTCATGGAAAGGCTAGCTGGATGTTCCTGAAGTGGATTCTCAGATATTATCTTGACGGGCGAGAGAATAGAAAGTTGGATCAAGCAAGGTAAGATTCGGAACGGGGGCGCTTCGAGTTCTGGTGTCAAGAAGCCCTTCGTGAAGAGAAGAGAAGGAGAGACCGGGGCAGTGTACGCGTAGAGGGGTAGAAGTAACATAGGTTTTTATCAGCAAGTGGACCCCGTCACTATCTCAGCTCAACCTGTTCAACAGCAAGTCCAACCACCGCAGCAACAACGCCAACAAGGGTATCAACAAAGAGCTCCTCGTCCATATTACCCCCAGAAGACCAGAGAAAGACATTTTGAAGCTCCACCGATGTCCTATTCACAACTTCTGAAGAATATCCTCCAACACCAGTTGGTTTAGCTTAGAACTTTGCAACCCCCGAAGCCGGGGCAACTTCCTGAAGGGTACGATGTGAACGCTAGATGTGAATTTCATTCCGGAGCCCCTAGACATACCACGAAAAAATACAGAGCTTTGAAGTATGTAGTCCAAGACCTGGTAGATTCCAAAGCAATCAACTTTGCACCTACTCCTAATGTAATTCAGAACCCCATGCCTCCTCACGGAGGTACGGTAGAGGCAGTTGATGAAGGGGAGAATCTAAACACGATGCATAATGTCAACAACTTGCAGACTCCATTGAGTGTTGTTAAAGTTTGCTTGTCACAAAAGGGTGTTTTTCCTAGGTGTGAAGTTGATTGTCCAGGATGTGCTGAAGCTACAAATGGTTGTGAACAGTTGAAAGCAGGGATCCAGAGCATGATTAATGAAGGGGTGTTGCAGTTTGACAAGGTTGTAAAGGAAAGCGAAGTCTCTACAGTAACCATCTTCTATGATCCGTCTCAAGTTCCTCCACAGGCCAGAGTGGCACCGATAACGATCACCACTGCAGGACCAGTAATGTATTAGAGTGATAAATCCATTCCCTGAAATTATGGTGGCAAGGTATATTGTAACGGCCAGAAGCAAGAGTTGGCCACATCTAGTACGACCCCAGCTCAAATAGAAAATGTTGGAGTAGGGGGCTTTACTAGAAGTGGAAGGTTATTTGCGCTGGAAATACTAATAAATAGTGTGATACCACCCAGAGACACTGCAGAAGCCCAGGCTAGGGCAAGAGGGAATTAGCCAATGGTTGTCAATGAGCCCACGCCAGTGACTGATCCAGACATTATCTTTGATAAAGAAGCTGAAGAATTTTTTAGCATTATCAAAAAGAGAGATTACAAGATTGTGGACCATCTGCAACAGACTCCGTCGAAGATTTCCATCTTGTCCTTGCTATTGTGTTTTGACTCCCACAGGAAGGCTCTCTTGAATATTCTGAACAAGGCGTATGTGCCTCAGGATATTTCAGTAAATCAGTTGGAAGCGGTGGTATCTAGTGTCAATGCCAGTCACAGATTGGGCTTTACAGACATGGATCTAACATCTGAAGGGCGTGCTCATAATCGGGCACTGCATTTCTCTTTAGAATGTAAGGGTGCAGTATTTTCTCACGTGTTGGTAGATATCGGATCATCGTTGAATGTTCTGCCCAAGAAAGCATTGATGAAGTTGGATTATGATGGAGTAGTTTTAAAGCCCAGAGACCTAGTGGTTAGAACATTTGATGGGTCAAGAAGATCAGTGTTCGGGGAGGTGGATTTACCAATTATAGTAGGTCCAGAAGTCTTCAATACCACGTTCTACGTAATGGATATACAGCCTGCATACAGTTGTTTGCTGGGAAGGCCTTGGATACATTCAGCAGGAGCAGTATCGTCCACGCTTCATCAAAAGCTAAAGTTCATCTGGGAGGGTCAAATTGTAACTGTCAGTGGGGAAGAAGACATTTTTGATAGTCATCTGGCTTCATTTAAGTATGTGGAAATAGATGGAGAAATAGTTGAGACTCCATGTCAGGCTTTTGAGCCCCTGAAAACTGAGCAAGCATCTGCAGTGGCAGCTTCTCCTGAAGAACCAAAGAAGGGGGTTTCCATAGCCTCTTATAAGCAAGCTCTTGATTTGGTAGATTCAGGGGTGCGAGAAGGCTGGGGCAGTCCAGTAGAAGTGCTAGAAAAGAAAGATATGTTCGGAATTGGTTACCATCTTGGGCAGTCATCGTCTGAACCGAGTGCTAAAGGTCGTCAAGGCCCGATTACTTTCACGAGTGAGGGAGTGGTGGATTATGGAAACATCAATGTCGTGCAGGATGACCCAGTTGATAGTGACTGTGACATAGATGAGTGGATCAGGCCTGCTGTTCCAGGGACTCAACTTAGCAACTGGACATTTGAAAGGCTTATCTCAGTCACCTCCTTCGAAGAGTAATAATATTTGTTTTTGTTTCTTCTGTACTTAAGCACTATGTCTTGCCCGGGGCATAGTAGCTTTTTGTAAGGGTTATTTTGTTCCTAACACAATTCATAATCATAAATAAAGCTGACGTTTCACATTCATCCATGTTGTTCTTAGTCTTTCATTTTTTGCTTTTGTATTTCAAAAAGAAATAAAAGTTTTAAAATGGCAATGTTTCTCCTTTCTCAAGTTTTTGCTAAAGCCTTGCATGAATCACCATTCATGCAGGTGCTCGTAACCGAATCTTATCAATAACGAACATGTTATGGCTGAGTATGACTTCGACAATCCAATTTATCAAGCCGATGAGGAAGGTGAAGAAGATTGCGAACTACCTGAAGAATTGGCCAGACTGCTTAAACAAGAGGAGAAGATGATTCAGCCGCACGAAGAAGCTGTCGAGGTGATAAACCTGGGTACCGAAGAAAACAAGAAAGAAGTCAAGATCGGGGCCGCATTAGAAGAATCTGTCAAGACTCGTTTAATTGCAATGCTTTGAAAGTATGTTGATGTCTTCGCATGGTCATACCAAGATATGCCTGGTTTAGACACTAACATTGTGGTACAAAAGTTGCCTCTGAAAGAAGATTTCCCTCTAGTGAAACAGAACTTGAGGCGCACACGCCGTGATATGGTAATCAAAATAAAGGAGGAAGTACAAAAACAATTTGATGTTGGTTTCTTGGTCGTGACCAGTTACCCTCCGTGGGTTGCCAACATTGTGCCGGTCCCTAAAAAAGACGGTAAGGTCAGGATGTGTGTAGACTACAGGGATTTGAACAGGGCCAGCCCCAAAGATGACTTCCCTCTGCCTCACATAGATGTGCTTGTTGATAATACCGCTCATTTTTCTGTGTTCTCTTTCATGGACGGGTTTTCCGGTTATAACCAGATTAAGATGTCTCCCGATGATATGGAAAAGACAACCTTCATCACGCCTTGGGGCACTTTCTGTTACAAGGTTATGCCGTTTAGTTTGAAGAATGCGGGGGCCACTTACCAACGGGAGATGGTGACGCTATTTCACGACATGATTCATCATGAAATTGAGGTTTATGTTGATGATATGATAGCAAAATCCCAAACAGAAGAAGAGCACTTGGTCAATCTAGTAAAGTTGTTTGACAGACTCCGAAAGGTCTGATTGAGGTTGAATCCGAATAAGTGCACCTTCAGGGTCCGTTCCAGCAAGCTACTTGGTTTCATTGTTAGTGAGTGGGGAATTGAGGTTGATCCAGCCAAAGTGAAAGCCATCCAAGAAATGTCTGAGCGAAAGACTGAAAAGCAAGTGTGTGGTTTCTTAGGGAGACTAAACTACATTGCACGGTTTATCTTTCACCTAACGGCCACGTGTGAGCCCATCTTTAAGCTTCTGAGGAAGAATCAGGCCACTAAATGGAATGAAGACTGCCAGCAAGCCTTTGACCTAATCAAAGAATACTTTCTAGAACCTCCAATTCTCATGCCTCCGGTACCAGGGAGACCTTTGATCATGTATCTTACCGTGCTTGAAAGATCGATGGGATGTGTGCTGGGTCAGTAGGATGAGTCTGGTCAAAAAGAGTACGCCATTTATTACCTTAGCAAAAAGTTTAGCGATTGTGATACACGCTACTCACTACTCGAGAAAACTTGTTGCGCTTTGGCATGGGCTGCTCGCCGACTAAGACAGTACATGCTGACTCACACCACTCTCTTAATTTCCAAGATGGATCCTGTGAAATACATTTTCGAGAAGCCGGCTCTGACAGGAAAGGTAGCTCAGTTGCAGATGATATTAACATAGTATGATATCCATTACACTTTGCAAAAGGCAATCAAAGGAAGTGTATTGTCAGAGTAACTGGCTCAGCAGCCAATCGATGATTATCAACCCATGAAGTTCGAGTTTCCGGATGAGGACATCATGTTCCTCAAATCGAAAGACTGTGAAGAACCACTTCCGGAGGAGGGGCCAGACCCTGAATCCAAATGGAAGTTGATGTTTGATGGAGCTGTGAACATGAATGCAAGTGGAGTAGGTGATGTTCTCATCTCTCCAGAAGGGGTCCATACACCTTTAGCTGCTCGGTTGACTTTCGAATGCACTAACAATGAGGAAGAGTATGAAGCTTGCATCATGGGGGTCGAAGAGGAAATCAACTTGCGAGTCAAGAACCTCGAGATCTTCAGAGATTCTGCTTTGGTAGTGAATCAAGTCAATGGAAAATGGCTAGTTCATCAACCTAACTTGGTTCCTTACAGAGATTATGTCAAGAGACTGTTAACTTTCTTCACCAAAGTCAAGTTGAGTTATATTCCTCGAGATGAAAACCAGTTGGTCGATGCTCTGGCAACTTTGTTGTCTATGATTAAAGTTTGTCAAGAGAATTTCGTGCCTCGAATCATGGTCTCCCGTCTTGAAAGACCTGCTTATGTCTTTGCAGTTGGAAGTGGAGAAGATAACAAACCTTGGTATCATGATATCAAGCATTTCTTGAAGGCTCAAGAATACCCGACTGGGGCATCCAGTAAGGACAAGAAGACCCTCAGAAGACTGGCAGGTGGTTTCTTCTTGAATCAAGATGGTGTGCTATACAAGCGAAACTTCGACATGGTTCTGCTCAGATGCGTGGATAGACCCGAAGCAGACATGTTGATGCAAGAGGTTCATGAAGGCTCCTTTGGTACCCATGCCAGAGGACATGCTATGGCCAAGAAATTGTTGAGATCGGGATATTATTGGATCACCATGGAATCCGATTAGTGTAAATACTCCCGTAAATGTCACAAGTGTCAGATTTATGCCGATAAGGTCCATGTGCCTCCGAATCCATTGAGTGTCATGTCTTCACCATGGCCGTTCGCCATGTGGGGCATTGATATGATTGGCAAGATCGAACTGACAGCTTCCAATGGTCACCATTTCATCCTGGTTGCTATAGATTACTTCACAAAGTGGGTCGAAGCGGCATCTTATGCCAATGTTACTAAATAAGTGGTAGTCCGGTTTATTAAAAGAGACATCATTTCCCGGTAAAAATTCCTGAAAGAATCATTACTGATAATGGTTCTAATCTCAACAACAAGATGATAGCTGACTTGTGTCGGGATTTCAAAATAGAGCATCACAACTCTTCTCCATATCGCCCGAAGATGAATGGAGCCATCGCGGCGGCCAACAAGAACATCAAGAAGATCGTGCAGAAGATGTTTGTAACATACAAAGACTGGAATGAGATGCTACCATTTGCGTTGCATGGGTACAGAACGTCGGTACGTACTTCAACAGGGGCAACCCCGTTCTCACTGGTGTATGGTATGGAGGCAGTCCTACCAATTGAAGTGGAAATCCCCTTGTTGAGGTTAATGATGGACATTAAGCTAGATGAAGTTGAGTGGCTCCGATCCAGAATTAATCAATTGAGCATCGTTGAAGAAAAGTGCCTAGAAGTTGTATGTCATGGACAGTTGTATCAGTGGCGGATGAAGCAGGCGTTTGACAAGAAGGTACGACCATAAAGGTACATACCAGGTGACTTGGTGCTGAAAAGGATTCTTCATCCTCTTAACGATCACAGGGGAAAATGGACACCTAACTATGAAGGACCGTTCGTGGTTAAAAATATTTTCTCAGGTGGAGCCTTGATGCTGACAACCATGGATGGAGAAGACTTCCAATCCCCTATCAACGCAGACACAGTAAGAAAATACTTCGTGTAAAAAGGACACGCTGGATAAAAACAGAATAAAGATCCAAGCAAAAATGGGCATCTTGGCGAGACAAAAACAGAATAAAAGGCTCGGGCAAAAATTAGGGAAATCTTGAAAAAAAATGTACACCCGCTGAGTTGAAAAGCCACATCGGACAGCTCAGGCAAAAAAGGGTATCCCGGAGGATTGAAAACCTAAAAGGGCGATCCACGCAAAAGAGGGACTAACACGAACGACTACAATCTGCGAAATTTGTAACCTATCTGCAGCTGCGGTGTTTCTAAGGGTTAAAGATCAGTTCAATTACCTTTCTCAAGGGGCAGAGCGAGAGGATCGTCTCGAAGATATACGAGCCATAGCCGGGTTGAAACTTGATGAGATTCACTCATTACATTGCCAATAGGATAGTTTGTTTTCATTTTTGGCTGTTTCCTCTTTCCAGGGAACTGCTTCCTTTGTATTGCCTATTCATGGCCATTTTTCCGAATCAATAAAAATTCAATTTCAGTCAACTTGTGACTATCTGCTTCTCGTTTTTGTTTTTCATCTATCGTTGATTGATTGCAAAAACGTCCAACAAATTGTGATTTATATTGTGTTGTGAACATTTGAATGCTTTCTAACTCATGCAGGAGGACAAAAACATTTAATACAACTCTGAAAGGGTGTCAAGATGCCCAGATAATGATTCATGCTATTAGTATGGGACATACACGTCCCAAACTAACTCTCCATGTTGCAGGCACTATCGATTGTGTTTAAGCAGGAACAAGTACATGTGTTGCTAACAGAGCTAAAAGCAGATTCCTAGGAGGAACATTTCTTTATGCTTGAACAAGAACAGGTGTCTTCCAAGGTGTCTCCAGTCATCCCTGGTAAAGTTGGAAGTTGAAATCTCTCCCAGAAGGGCAGCAGAATGTGGGTGTCTTCCCCAAGCAGAAGTTTTCCCTCAACAGGGGCAATCCCCAGCAGTACAAGGAGTGTTTTTCCTCCTCAGCAAGTTGCTTCCTCAGCAATGTCATGCCTCTGGTTCCCAGCCAAGTCACGAGGTCTCCACTTCCCCACAAGAGTACAAGAAGGGTCCATCTCCAACAGGGTCTTGGCTCTCCCATCTCAAAGTCCAATGTATTTTTGGTAATGGCGGCAGTTCAGGGCCGGTGTATCATTAACAACTTTCCCCGCAGAGTTATCTCCTCCTCATCAGGATGAATCAGATCAGTACAGTGATCATTAGTTCCTCCCCAGCCAAGCCGTCTGAGATACTTGCAGTCTCCTTTCCGGGAGATCATTTGCATTTTCATACGCATAATCATCATTACATTTGCATCCTCCAAAGCATAGCATTTCCATCCTCACGGAGCATTACACTATAAATTCAAACATGTGCATGCCAGCATGGGCCAGTTTTGAGGTGTTGCATACAACCTATAACTTCTTTTCAACCTGAAGTATTCCCCGCAGAAGATACATATACCATTTTCCAGACATCTTGGTCTTTCCAAGGCGCGTGTTTTCTTTATGGCTTGGTCCTGCCCAACAGTCATATTGATTGAGTTTCATTCCGCTAATGGTCTCGTTAAGTCCTGTTTCGCCAACAGGCACATTCTGTGGCTTGGTCCGGCCCATCAGTCGCGTGTTTTCTTTATGACTTGGTCCTGCCCAGCAGTCATATTGATTGATTTCCATTCCGCTAATGGTCTCGTTAAGTCCTATTTCGCCAACAGGCACCTTCTGTTGCTTGGTCCTGCCCAGTAGTCGCGTGTTTTATTTATGGCTTGGTCTTGCCCAACAGTCATATTGAATGAGTTCCATTCCGCTAATGGTCTCGTTAAGTCCTGTTTCGCCAACAGGCACCTTTCGTGGCTTGGTCCTACCCAGCAGTCGCGTGTTTTCTTTGTGGCTTGGTCCTTCCCAGCAGTCACATCGTCGAGTTCTGTTTCGCTAACAGACTCGTTATGGTTTGTTTCGCTCAACATTCACAGTGCAGTTTTTGGGCATTGGTTCTATTCCACCTGGTTCTATTTCCGCTACCTATTCAGAGGCCAAAAAAAATAGAAAAAAAAAAGAAGAAAAAGGGGGAAGGAAAAAATAAATAAAAGAGCAGATGGCATTGCTACTATCCACCGAGTTCAAATTTTTAGGTTTTATTCAAGTATTCAATCACTCCATACCTTGAACGTCTAAAAGCTCTCGTAATTATTCGTTCATGCCTGCAAATGATTGAATAAGGGCAGCTGTAATACCTCAAAATTTGCCCTCTCATTTCCTCAACATTTTACATAGCATTTTGCATACATAGATTTATAAAATATTTCACAAGTCTTCATTTGAAGCCACAAGCCATGGAAAGATTTGGGTTTATCAAAGGAGGCAAGTAGTGCAAGATTTCCTGATGAAAAAGGCCAAATTAGGGTTTTCACTTATATTGGGCTTCTGCGTGAAGTTATGATTCAAATAGGATTCCATTGTCTCATATATGATGTCAAGTGCCTAGGGTTCAAACTTTGTCCATAAATTCATTTTTGGAAGAGGTTCGGCTGGCCAGATGACTGAAAATCGAGGAATTGGGGAAAAGGCAACCGAACTAGGTAAAAAAGGTCGACCCCTGACTTTTAAGATCAAAGTCATGAAATTAGGGTTACAATGATCCTATGGTTCAAACTTGGTCAAGAAATGATGGAGGAATCATAAAAAAATCAAAGAGAAAAATCATTTGAAAAGTGGTTGATTTCACCATTTCCCTCCATTTTTCCTTCCACTTTCTTTCTACATTTCCTTTCATTCTCTCCCTCTTGTTTTTCCACTTCAATTCCACTCCATTTCCTTTGGATGCTTCTACCATGTTCTACCATCTTCTAGAGTGTTCCAAGGAGCATTCCAAGGAATATTCCAAGGAATATTCCTTCTCCAACCCTAACCCTAACTAACTACCAACCCTAGCTCCATTGCTAAATCCTAACCTCATTACCAAACCATAATTTTGGATCCCAAGCCTAATTTTTGGGCCCCAAACCTAAGCCATATTTAATCCAATTTTCATCCAAACCAAAGGGGGATCTCTC
Organism: Lathyrus aphaca; assembly: GCA_963966055.1. Lineage (NCBI taxonomy): Eukaryota > Viridiplantae > Streptophyta > Magnoliopsida > Fabales > Fabaceae > Lathyrus > Lathyrus aphaca. The sequence goes on from OZ014523.1 coordinate 280,575,609, forward strand.
ACAATTTTCATTCACACAAGTTTCAAAGTTTTTCACTCTTTCACAATCACTTTTTCTCTCTCACTTTTCCTCCATTTCCCTTTTCACCAAAGCTTTTTTATGAAGCTCTTCAAGTTTCATATTGAAACTTGAAGATCTTGAAGCTTAGCCTCCAACCTCCATTGATTTTGTGGATTGTGAAAGAAGAAGCTACTAATTTTGGGTGAGGATTTCGGCTTATCGGAAGTGCACGAAGGTTCAAGCACCAAGAACGCATTTATTTTGTGGATCTACGGTTTTCTCGGTTTTCTCTTCGATCAAGCTCCGATTCTTGCAACAATTACCGAAGCACTTCTCCGCTTCGTAGGTTGGTGATCTAAATCACTTCTCCTTTAAGTTATTCTCTTTATCTTGCCACTTTTGGCGTTCTTTAATTGCTTTTTCGCTTTGCTTGTGGTCGATTTCGTTTCCGATATGTGTTGCTTGCGATTTATGATTTGTGATGGATTAAGAGTTAAGGTGTGGATAGTTATAGGTTTTAGCATGTGTAAATAAGCTCCGATTAAGTAGAAATTAGTGTTAACATGTTCCTAGGTATGTGTATGGATCATTAGAAGTGAGTTTGTGGCCAAAAGCACTTATTTTTTTTACCTTTTTTCACATTCAGGATCAGTGTTAACCGGTTAACGCATGCGTTTTAGCCACAAACAGTGCAGTTTTAGGTCGGTTAACCGGTTAACGCTATTAATTTTTGGTTTTTTTTGCTTATTTGATAACTTAGTCCTTATCTCTAGTACCTTTAATGTTCATACATGTTTAGGTATTGATTTTAGGGAATTTTTGGGTCCATTTCCAGTAGCTCATTCCCCTATTTCGAGTCGTTTCAACGCATTTCCGTTCATGTTGCGTATTATGCATTTAGGTGTTCCTTTGTGCATAGCTTGATTTCTTGCATCTTGTTGCCATGTTTATGGATCATTTGGCATGTGAATAACCATGTTGCATTCTGTTTTTATATCTTTTGCATTGCATTAAATCATTTTGCAATTTTATTGTATCAATGTATGTTGCATAATCATGCATGTATGTGCATATGGTTACATTTGATTGCATGCTTGATCATATCATTTACATCAATTCAATTCTGAATTTTGCATTTGAGTTTGGCATTCTTGTTGATCTATCATATTGCATGTTCATAATCAATGATCATCATGTTCATATGCCATATTCATGTGCTACATTTTTGCATTACTTGTTGCATAATCAACCATGTGATGCATTCTTGCATAATCCTTCAAAAATGCTCATATTCTTTCAATTATGTATGATGATCCTATGTTCAAATGCATGTTCATGATGAAGTTGGTACATGTTTCATTGAGTTTGTGCATTAAAAAATGAAAATAATCAAATCTGTATTTTGAATTTCATAGCTGTTTTTGCATATAGGTGATGTAAAATACATGATGTTTGTTATGCTTGCATTCTGTATTTGACCTTTTACACCTACCTTTTCATGCTGCATGTTGGCTGTAAAAAGTTGATTTGTGTTATGCATTGTTTCCATAGGTGTTTGAGTATTATGGGCTGTAGTAGATGATGTATTTTTGTCTTAGCATTTTTTTAGTTCTTTAGAATTAAAATAGAGTTTAGATAGAGTCCTAGAGTCATTAGGATTAAATCGTTGTGTGTTTGCTTTAATATTTTAAATAAAAATGCAACACTAATCTTTGTTTTGTAGAGGGGAAGATTGAGGTAAGTTTCCTTCAACTTATTCTTTTATTTCCTTTATGAATTTAATTTGCATTTAATTTCCTTTACTTTTCATACTTGTGTTTTGTAGGATTTCCCCCTCTTTGTAGAATCAACTTAACTTCTCTAGGAAGTAAGTTGCATTCTATTCTTTTCTCTTTAGGATTAGAAAACCTCACTAACCATAGGACCACCATGTTAATAAATAACTAATGGTTGTGTCTTAATTCCCCTTAGTTTTTTTCCCTTTTTTCCATTTGAGTCTTCTTTCTCATCTTCAAACACAATCCAAAAAGACTTAATAAATGCATGAAAAGATCCCTTGTGTATAGCCTTATTCCATGGGGAACTTACATTCATTCCATCTTGGAATAGTGTAGGCTTGTCTAGCATGATGTACAAGTCTCATCAAGGGGTTGTTTCACAAAGAAAACATAAAAGACACTTCTTCACAAAAGCTACAAAAACACTTAATAAAGTTCAACAAGCTAGTGAACTTAAACCCTAATCCTAGGAAACAAGTCTTGGATAAATTCTCCTTGCTTGGTGTGCTTGTTCTAATATTCCATATTAGAATGTAGTAGCAAGTACACATTCCATGGAAAAGAGTTTGAATTCACTTCCTTGTGCCAAATTCATACAAAACTCTTAAAAGGCAAAAACAAACAATAAGCGACTTTCCTGCGGGAACTTCTTTTCTCATCTCATTCACTCATGACGCGAACTCGCGATGACTTGTCTCGCATGTAAGACGGTAAATGCACTCGTACCAGATGAGCCTGCAATACCTGACCATAGACATACACAGTTCCAGCTATAAAAAATACAAACAAATAGTTCCTGCCTGGTTAGGCGAAATACGTCGACTCTGATCCTCATTATCCCGATGAGGTACGTAGGCAGCGGTGTAGGGCCCATTCGAGCACATTCTTTATTTTCCCTACATTTCCCCATTTCTTTCCATTCTCTTTTTCCAGTTCCCTTTCTATTCCAGTTCCAGTTAGCAGTTTTGTTCAGCAGCAGTTATATTCTTTTACCCTTTGAAGCAAACAAGCAAGCGTGGATCCCTTCGGGTACGGCGGACAGTATGGGGTTCTAATACCTTGCCAGGTCGTAACCGACTCCCGAACCCAGATCTTTGGTTCGCAGGACCATGTCCTTTCCTTCTTCCTTAGGTTTGTGCAGCATTACCTTTCCCGTTCCTTCGGGATAAAAATAAATGGCTGGCGACTCTATCTTTTCCGCGCCACTTTCGTGTTTGTACTAGGATGAAAATCCCGGGAGCGACACTTGCGAACCAAAGATCTGGGTTCGGGAGTCGGTTACGACCCGGGAAGGTATTAGCACCCCAGATCGTCCGCCGTACCCGACGGGATCCACGCTTATTTGTCTGTTTCAGAGGGTGAGAAATAAAATTGCTACTTAACAAAAACCGCTAACTGTAACTGAAATGAGTGAGGAAACTGGAAAAGAGGACGAAAAGAAGGGGGGGAAATGTAGGGAAAATAAACAATGTGCTCGAACGGGCCCTACCCTGTTGCCTACGTACCTAACTAAGGCAGGAACTATTTGTTTGTGTTTTTTATGCTCTGGAACTGCGTATGTCTATACTCAGGTTTTGCAGGCTCGTCTTGAAAGAGTGCGCTTACCGTCTTGCATGAGAGACAAATCGTCACAAGTTCACGTTGAGAGTGAATGAGGTGAGAGAAGAAATTTCCATCAAGAAAGTCACTTATTGTTTGTTGTTTTCTTTTTAAGAGTTTGGCATAAGGAAGTGAATTCAAACTCTTTTCCATGGAATGTATACTTGCTACTACATTCCAAGATGGAATAATAGAAGAAGCACACCAAGTAAGGATAATTTATCCAAGACTTGTTCCCAATGATTAGGGTTTAAGTTCAATAGCTTGTTGAACTTATTACATGTTTTTGCAGCTTTGTGAAGAAGTACCTTTTAGATTTTCTTTGTGGAAATAATCTCTTGATCAAACTTGTACATCATCCTAAACAAGCCCACACTATTCTAAGATGGAATGAATATGAGTGTCCCATGGAATAAGGCTATACACAAGAGATTCTTTCATGCATTTATTAAGTCTTTTTTTTGTTTGAAGATGAGAAAAAAAGACTCAAGAGGCAAAAGGTCAAAGTTAAAGGGGACTTAGACACAAACCTAAGTTATCTTATTATGTACAAAAGGTGATCCTATGGTTTATGAGTTATTCTAAGCCTAAGGAAAAGAAAAGCAAGTTAGAGTTCAACTTACTTCCTAAGGAAGTTAAGTTGAATCTAAAGAACAAAAGGGAGGCCTATAAACCAAAGCACCAAGTGCTAAGGCAAACACAATTAAAATGCATAAGAGATGAGAATGAAGTAATTCTTACCTCTACCTCCCCCCCCCTACAAAACAAATGTTAGCATGATGAAGCAATTTGAACAATTATAACATGGAAAAATTCAATTAAGAACTCACACTAGCTAATAAGAGCACTAATGCACTTCTAAGCCTAAAAACTAAGTTCTAAAGCATTCTACATGTTATCTAACTTCTAAGGGAAGGATCTAAGTCATATAAAAAGTATCTAAATGAATGAAGTGAATCAAATTCAAACTATGCCCTAAAGTGTTATTAAACCCTAATGAAACCTAAGATGAAGTTAAAAGGGAAACCTATGGGTTTTAGCATGTTAAAATCTCCTAAAATCAAAGGTGAGTAAAAAATCCAGAACTTAACACTAAATTAAAGTGAAGTATGAGATTAGATCATATGATAAAGAAGATATTATAGTCAGGAGATTCAAACATGGGATTGAAAGATGAAAGAATGAACATGCACACATGGTTTTAAAAGTGAAACAAGTGACTTAAGATGAAAGATCAAAAATGACCAAAGAACAAAAACCAGAGGCTTGATGAAAAGTTAGAATGAAAATTAGATTCACAAAATACTCACACATGAAGTGGTAAGAAGTGACTTAAGGCTAAGTGTCACAAATTAGGGTATTTTGGACCTTTAGGTGACAAATGATGTTCAAAGGGACACCAAAACTTTTACACTTGAAGTAAACACATGTAAATGATCAAAATACACTTATGAGACACAAAACAATGGTTTAACAATGTTAGCTTATGCACAAATGGAATTTGAGAGGCTAAGATAGAAGAAGAAGTGAGATTAGGTCAAAATAAGGCATGTATGACTTATGGCTCAAGCAAACCCTAAAGATCAAAGGATAAAGACTTAAGAGGGGTACTCAACCCTTTAAGACATCCAACATAACCTATAAGACTCAAAATAAAGACCTTAAAGCAATGTCATAAATGCTTTATTCAATTTGGATCAAAGGAAGTAAAGGAAGAGACCAAAAATGTGACTTATAGTTCAAGCAACTTAGAAAAATATGAAATGACTTAGAAAAATTATGCAACTTGACAATTGGGATCAAAATCCAGAAGGTGACTTATGTCCAAAAGATCTCACAAAAATTCCTATTTTTGGATGGTCAAATGAGGTGTGGAAAGGGATTAGGGTTTATGTGCACAAATGTGAAAGAATAAGCTCAAAAGAGACCCAAATATGACCTAAAAATTAAAGAAAAAAATATTTTGAAGCGTTATAATGGATCCTCTGGACAATGCAAAAAGAATGGACCATTTATCATTATTAGTTTAAGAGAACAAAATTGAATAAATCAATTGGTCAAAAAGAAGGAAAATAGAAAGAAATTAATTGTGAAATTATTCTGCCTTAAAAAATGGACAAAAATAGAATTAAAAAAATACGGAAAATTCAAGAAAATGTTGAGGATAATCCCTGAATTTATTTTGAATTTTTTGGATTGTTTTGGTATTTTAAAAAATAGAAAACGAAAATGGAATAAAATTTAATAAAATTGAATAAAAGAAAATAAAAGAAATAAAAGGACTGAATTGTGTTGGCCCTGGGAGGTTGAAATAGCAAGGAAATACACTGGTTTGGGCTTGAGACACACACGTGTGGGGTGTGGAAAGAAGCTGAATAATTCCTTCATAAAATGAAGCACGTGAATGGCATGTGAATTTTAATTCGCTGGCAAGGTTATGACCATTGAATGGGAAGAGATCAACGAATGCGTTTTAAAGTTGGAGAAAATATTAGGGCACTGCTCAGGTCACCGGAGAAGGATTCCGGTCACCTTCTCCGGTGACCTCTGGTTAGAGCTTGGCCAGAATCTTCATGAAAATCGAAAATGGAACCACGGATCGACTCGTCTCCCCACGCAGACCAACAATCTGGCTTTAGTTTTCACTTAGGGTTTCTATATTCACCAAATCGAAAGCAACCATTTCCAACCTAAAATGTGGATATAAGCACCTATGGTGCATATCAACTAGACAGCATCAACATTGCTTCTATTAAGCTCAGTACATCACAAAACTAGCAAAGAATGAAGAAAACAAGCAAATAGAATTCATGATGGAACCTGAATTGTAGAGATGACACAAGCTGAGGAAAACCAGAGATGAGACTCATATGCTTTGCTTTGACTTGATATTCAGCAATGAGAGTGAATTAAACACTCTATGAGTTGAAGATCTTGAGGAGTTGGTGAAAATGCCGAGAAATTCAACTGGATGCAGTGATGAACTCTTGAAGATTCAAGATGTGAGTTCCATGGAAATCGTGCAAAACTTTATACTGATGATGAATGGATGAAGGTTGAGATTAGACTGATGGAGTTTGAAGAGCTTTGATCCAAAATGCAGTGGATCCTCAAGAATATGCAATGATGATCCGTGATGAATCAAGCTGTGTAATCCATGGAGATTGTGTCTAAGATGATGATGATGATGAATTGAAGAAGAATGGATCAAAATTGATGAAGATGAAGCATCCTCGAAGCAAAATGCAGAAGAAGAATTTGAGAGAATTTGATGAGTGAGGAGTGAGATTTTGAGTAGAATGAAGAGTGTGTTCAATGCAGCTATGGATGATCTTTTATATAGCCAGGGTTAGCCTCTAAACTCAGTGTATTTAAAAGTTAGATCCTTGGTTAACTGAGTCAAGTTAGTTTGGAGTTTGTTATGGTGAGTGGAAGTTTGTTTAACTTGAGCTTGATCCCTTGTATGGAGATGAGCATGGCAGTTATGACGATCATGATGATGTGTGGAGATGATATGATCAATGCAGCTTAAATTCAACACTATGCTTCTCATTTTGTTTTAATCTTCATGAGATGTGTGGCAACTATGGTGATCATGCCATCATGTGATCATTTGAAACTTATAGTGTAATGCAAAATGATCAATACAAGGTAAACAATGCATTCAAATTAACTGAACTAAACTAAATTGGATCATGATATAGTGCCTTAGAAAGCAAGAAACCAGTTTTTTCACATTGATCTTTCATGGAGTGAAGCTTAATGATAAAGCCATCAAAACATGGAGTTCTTGTACTCAATTTGAAGTGAATGTTTCATAGAACAAGATTGAAGTTTACACCAAATGAAAATGAAGCATCTAAGTCACTCAAATGTCACATTGAACACAATGCTACATGACTGCATTCTTGGCCTGCACGAATTTGTCATGCCTTGGAAATTTGTGCCTATGGTGGATCAGGATGAGAACCCTACTTTGACCTTCCATAACTTTCAAACTAATGACCAAATAAAAAATCTTTAAACACCAAAGTTGTAGGAAACATGGCAATAAATAACTTTGTAGTTCAAAGAAATTACATTTGAAGCTTTCTTAATGGGGAAAAATAGATTGAAATTTTAGACAAGACCTTTTTTGATAAAATGCTAGGCATGGCACGCACGCAGGCCAGCAGGCTACCTCGCCCATGACTTATTTCTTGCCCTATTTTGCTCAAACTTTGCATGATCATATCTCTCTCAATTTTAATGCTATGAGTGAGTTCCACATATGTATTTGAAGCTTAAGATACCCTCTTTAATTGGATCAAGGTATAATTTTCATAGCACTAGTATTTTGGGAGGAGGCCTCTCTCAAAGTGGCTGTAAAAATGGCCAAAACTTGCCATTTTTGGAAACCCTAATTTTCCAAAAATGGTAAGTTTTGGTTTTCTTGATTTCTCTTGATTCCTCTATCATTTCTTGATAAAATTTGAACCATAGGATCCTTGTTACTCTAATTTCATGATTTTGACTTCAGAGAGTCAGGAGTTGACTTTTTACTCAGCGTGGTTGACTTTTCCCCAATTCCCTGATTTTAAATCATCTGGCCAATTGAACCTCCTTCAAAATGATTCCATGGATGAAATTTCAACCCTAGGAACTTGTCATCATGTAGAAAATAATAGAATCAACTTTGGATCAAAATTTCACTGAGAAGCCCAGTAGAATAAAAACCCTAATTTGGCCCTTTTTCATTTAGAGATGTTGCACTGCCTGCCTTCTTTGATAAATTCAATTCTTTTCAAGACTTGAGGCCTCAAATGAAGACTTGTGGGATGTTGTGAACACTTTGCACGAGGTTGAGAAGCTTTGTGGATCCTTGGTTGTCTTTATATAGCTTTCAATTGCTCCAATCATTGATCACATACCTATGCCTCAGCCATGATGAATATGGTGCAATATTTTTTATTGTTACATGAATTTGTGTATGTAATATGATATGCAAAATGTTGAGAAAATGAGAGGGAAAATTTTGAGGTATTACAGAAGTCCTCTGACCAGATTGAGTTTGTTAATCTGAGATAATGTTCTCATATTAACATGTCTCAATCTTCTATGCCAGACCCATTGTTCATCGTTAACAGACATAAGACATTTCACATTCTGACTTTTAAGTTCAGAAAGTTTTATTTTATAGATGTTTTTCTTTCTCTTTCCATTTAAGAGGATTGTTCCATCTTTCTGACTAACAACTTAACAGATCTTTTGATTAAATATTATATCATAACCGTTATCACTTAATTGACTTATTGATAACACGTTATGCATCAATCCTTCAACTAACAGAACATTAGATACCGAGGGAAGAATACAATTACCAATAGTTCCAAAGCCAATAATTTTTCCTTTCTGATTGCCTCCAAAACCTATGTAGCCTCCAGCTATAAGCTTAAGACTTTGGAACATATGCTTTCTTCCCGTCATGTGTCGTGAGCATCCAGAGTCCAAGTACCAGGATTGGTGTTTCAATCTTGCTGTTAAAGACATCTGCAACATAAATTTTTTTATCATTGGGTACCCATATCTTTCTGGGTCCTTGTCTGTTAGAACTTACAAAATTATGATTGAGTTTAGATTTCTCAATAAAATTTGTAGAACAAGATGACTCACTCGTATATTTTAAATCATGCTTGTGTCCATATGTAAAGTGAGAATTTAAGGATGTGTTTAATTTTATGACCATGTCATCAACTCGTTTAAATTTATGTGGTGCTTCTCCTAGAGGTTTAACGTATACTATGCCTCTTCTACCATTTCTACTAACTCCATAGATCATTGAGGCAATTATGCTTCTATATATGTTTTTAGCTAGAAATATTTGAAACATGTGATCATACTGCTTTATTATACTATCAAAACTAGATAGAACTTCTGAGTAAGATTCTTTCCGAGCTTTATGTTTTTCAAATGATTTTTCAAGTTTTGAAATGTTTTCTCTAAGCTCAGAGTTTTTTTCTTTTAGTTTACTAGTTTCCTCAGATTCAGATACTAAACCATATTTTAGGTTTTTGAATTTGAATTGAAGTTTCTGATATTTTTCAAGAATTTCTGAAAGACTATCTTCTAATTGAGTTCTAGATAGTTTAGAGAATACCTCTTTTGTTTCTGAATATGATCCAGATTCTGATGAGTTGATATCATCTGATACATTGACCATTACAGCGATGTTCACATGTTCATCTTCTGATTCTAATTCAACTTCAAAAGATTCTGAGTCATCCCATGTAGCCATAAGACCTTTCTTCTTCTCTCTGTTGAATTTCTTCTTATGCCTTTCTTTCTGAAGTTTAGGACAATCACTCTTTTAATTTCCAGGTTCCTTGAATTCATAGCATACTTTTTCTTTACTTTTGGATTTCTTGTAGCTAGAGGATGATTCAGAGTGATTGTTTGATGTGCTAGGATTCCTGAATTTCTTTTGTCTGTGCTTCCAGATTTGTTGAACCCTTCTGGAAAGGAATGATAACTATTCTTCTTCTGATGAGCCTTCAAAGCTTTCTTCTTCTTCCTGAAAAGATTTAGATTCATATTTGTTAGATTTAAGAGAAACATACTTACCTTTCTTCGGAGGTTCATCTTCTTCATGTTCTATTTAGTGACTCCTCAAGGAGATGATCAGTTCTTCAAGGGATATCTCATTCAGATTCTTTGACAGCTTTAGAGAAGTGACCATGGGCCTCCAAGCCTTTGGCAAGCTTCTGATGATATTTTTCACATTATCTACTATTGAGTAGCCTTTATCCAGAATTTTAGTCCAGCAACCAAAATTTGAAACCTTGAGAAAATTTTCTCAATCGTTTCATCTTCTTTCATCTTGAACGCTTCATACTTCTAAATAAATTCCAGAGCTTTGGTCTCCTTAACTTGACTGTTACCTTCATGCGTCATCCTCAGAGAGTCAAACATGTGCTTGGTAGATTATCTGTTTGTGATCTTCTCATACTCTGTGTATGAAATGGCACTTAGAAGAATTTTTCTGGCTTTGTGATGATTTCTGAACTCCTTCTTCTGTTGGACTGTCATATATTTTATTTCAATCTTATGATCATCATAACAGGATGAATATAGCCATCAGTAACCATATCCAGAAGGTCTTCATCCAGAGCCAGAAAGAAGCTTTCTAGAACATCCTTCCAGTAATCAAAGTTCTCATCGTTGAACACTGAAGGTTTTCCATTGATCTTGTCATTCTGATTGTCGTTGTTGTTTTGGAATTGTTCAGCCATAGTGTTTTTCTTCAGGATCTTTTTCTGACACGGTTAAATGCTAGAACCCAAAACCAGGCGCTTTGATGCCAATTGAAGGAGCAAAAAACACAAGAAATGGGGTTTGAATTAGGGTTTTCAAAAATAATGCAGTGAACTCGATTGATTTATCCTGGTTCATTTGAACTCAAACTATATCCAGTTCACACGCCAAGGTGATTTCTCCTCTCTCAACGAGGTCATAATCCACTAATCAAATAAGGATTACAATTACAATAACCTATTGTCAAAGTCTTCTTGAGTCTACTTACTAACACTTAGTCACTCAAGGTATATCAAGTTTGATTACAAATTGTGTAACTAAAATTTTCTTCAAGAAAGTTGTTATCACAACTGTGATATTTTACATAAAGTTAATTTTCAATTTGAAGAGAAAGATGTTTGAATATAATTGTGCGTGTAAGTGTTAGTTCTCCAAATTCTTCAGTAGCCTGCTTTTTATAGATGAGTAAATAAGATTCGTTGGAGACATCTTGATTTATTTTTAGATGTTGATAAACATCATTTAAGAGTTACCAACAATATATATTTGTGTTTGGAGCCATTAATCCTTTGATCTCCAATAAATGTGGTTGATTTTGAGAATTAGAGTTTGCATAATAAGGTATTAGAGTTTGGTTTACAAAACAGTTGTTCTGAGCATGCGTTGCATAGTGAGATCTTCTAAGAGGTCTTTCAACACATCTTCTTGTTATAGAACTTTAGCTTTAGTGAGGAAGATAATGTGTCTAAACTTCTTTCTCTTTGAGAACTTCTAATCCTGCATATTTTAAATAATAAATTAATAGTCAGATTTTGTTCTTATAACACAAAAATATTTGTTATCATCAAAAAAACTTAAGGTGAGTATAATCAAAATTCTTGTTCTAACAAAATATATGGAAGATCAACTAGAGGATATGCTCTGTGATATAGGGGAATCTTCTTTTAAGAATCATATTTATAATACTTTATGTAGTGATAAAGAAAACCCTTCATATAAGGGATGCACAGAGTTCACACGATTGTCGGTGGTGTTAAAGTTGTAAAATTTAAAATAAAAAAATGTATGGTCAGATAAAAGTTTCACGGAATTACTTGAATTGGTACAACAAATGTTACCAAAAGATAACAAAATATCAGACTGTTTTTATGAGGCCAAGAAGATATTGTGTCCAATGGGACTGGAGTATATCAAGATACATGCTTTCCCTAATGATTGGATATTATACTAGAAAGAGTGTGAAAACTTGTGTCAATGTCTGAAATATGGTGTTTCGTGTTACAAGGCCAACAATGGTGATGTTAATGACTATGACAATGTTATTAGGAAACATCCTCCCGCTAAAGTGTTATGGTACTTGTCAATACTGTCACGATTAAAGAGACTATTTTCTATCTCGAAGGACGCAATGAATCTTAGATGGCATGCAAAGGAAATGATTAGTGATGGAAATATTCTCCATGTGGCTGATTCATTGCAATGGAAGAAAATTGATTCGTTGTTTCCGAATTTTGGAATCGAGCCAAGAAACCTTAGGCTTGGGCTAGCAACTGATGGAATGAACCCCTTTGATAATTTGAGCACTAATCATTCTTCGTGGCCTGTTCTTCCCACTATTTACAACCTATTTGCTTGGTTGTGCATGAAGCGTAAGTACATACTGTTAAGTATGATTTTTTATGGACCGCGACAACCTGGTAATGACATAGATGTTTATTTAAGTCCATTAATTAATGAATTATGACTCTTGTGAGGTGAAGGAGTTGAAGTTAATGATGCATATTCTGGGGAAAAGTTTAGCATTATGCATCCTTTTCGTAGATTGCGAAAGGCTTTTAATGGAGAGCAAGAGTTTGGTGAGGCTCCTAAACCTTTAATAGGGGATGAAGTTTATCAACGGCAGGAATACATTAATTTTGTCTTTGGGAAGAGATAAAAAGATAAAGGTGGGGAGAGATAAAAAGGAAAATATGGGAAACAAGAAAATGAAAAAGGCGGGATTGCAAAAACTATATGGAAAGAGTGGTGCATCTTCTTTGATCCTCAATATTTGTTAAGTCTTTATGTGATATACGTGGAGAAAAATGTGAGTGATAGTTTTATTGGCACACTTCTAAACATTCCGGGAAAGACTAAAGATATCAAGGTTTCTCGTCTTGATATGGAGAAGATGGGTATACGAAAACAGTTGGCTCCAATAGAGAAAGGTAAAAGAACTTATCTTCCTCTAGCATGTCACACTATCTAAAATTGAAAAGAAGATGTTATGTGAGTGTTTGCAAGGTATTAAAGTTTCGCAACGTTACTCATCAAACATCAAGAAACTTGTATCAATAAAAGATCTAAAGTTAATTGATTTAAAATTTCATGATTGTTATATATTGATGCAACAACTTCTACCAGTAGATATCCGTAGGATCTGTCCAAAAAATGTGAGAATAATTATAATGAGATTTTGTTTATTCTTCAATGCCATATGTAATAAAGTTCTTGATTTCAAAAAATGGATGAATTAGAAGACGAAGCTTCCATAATCTTGTATCAATTGGAAATGTATTTTCCGCCATCATTTTTGACATTATTGTTCTCTTACTTGTTCATCTCGTCAGGGAAATCAGAATATGTGGTCTAGTTTATTTGAGGTTGATGTATCCAATAGAGTTATATATGAATATTTTTAAGGATATATGAAGAATCATCACAGAAGAAGTTGTTGAGTTTTGTACAAATTATTTGTCGGATGCAGATTCTATAGGAATTACAAAGTCCCATCATGCTGAAATGGATGGGAGGTATTCAAGGTCTAGATGTTAGGTCAATGGCTCGAGATGTAGTTATTCAAGCACATTTCTATATATTGAATAATATAGACGAGGTTCAACCTTTCATAAAAACTCACAAAATACTTTTGAAGAAAAAATATCCCCGAATGAGTGACAAATTGTTGTTGATAGAGCATAGCAATAGATTCATAGATTGGTTTAATAAAAGTGTATCTAATGATCATAGTGCATCCGAGATACTTAAATGGTTGTCGTACTAGCCAAAATTTTATGTCATTACTTGGAGTGCTTATGACATTAGTCATTATACCTTTTATACAAAAGCAAAAGATGATCGTAGTACAATGCAAAATAATGGAGTTATTGTTGAAGCCAAATTGATGTATTTCTCAAGTTCAAAAGATAAGAATCTGGTATTGGAAACTACCACATTTTATGGTTTCATTATGAGATTTGGGAGATTGATTATGTTATTTTCAAAGTGGCTTTATTTAAATGCAAGTGGGTTCCCAATAATAGTAATGTTGTAGACATTGAGTACTTATGATTCACCTGGTTGACCTTGGCAAGGAATCTTTTAATACCGAATCATTCATTATGGCTTCTCAAGAAAAACAAGTTTTCTATGTTGCCGATCCATCAGACATATCAAAATAATAGTCAATCGTTCTCTAAGGAAAACACATTCCTCTTATTGATGAAAGTCTAGATACCCCGTCTACACCTTCTTACATAACACAAGTCCCTATCTCATATGATGAAGTTGATGGAGATATCGTGCATGCTATACGACTTGATCATGAAAAAGGCATATGCAAAAATTAACAAGTATGTAAATTATTATTTATTCATAATATATTAATTGTACATGCTATAGTTTAGAAGTATATTTTGGCTAAGTATAATTATTTGAAATCATAGGTATTTTGAGTCTAGACAGTACCAGGCCAAGATTCAAGAAACCAAAGAGACAAGATACCAATACACCAGGTTACAATTTTGTGAAGTTATGTAATGTGTGTTCTGATAAACTATAATGTGACATTATGAATATGTAAGTTTAATTATGTTCTGATAAACTGTAATGTGATATTATGAATATATAAGTTGTTTGCTCTGATTCAATGTAATATGGTATATCTAATTCACTCTAATGTGATATATCTGATTCACTGTAAATGTGAATTGTATTTTCTGCTTCGCTATGATATGGAGGACAGTAATACAGGTAAAAAATGGGATTAATTATAAACTCATGATAATATTTGTTAATTTTGCAGAAAAATTAAAGACGGTTGTATTTCATAACCGTTATCATATTTGTTAATTTTGCAAAAAACTAAAGACATTTATATTTGATAACTGTTATAATATCTGACGCTCTATCCAAGAAAAAATAAATATCAAAACTGCGTTGCAGGGAATCTAACCTAGGATAATTATATTTATTACAACGATTCGTTATAATACTCGTCGTGATACGTATCGCACTTTCCAGATTATTACAACACATATTTGGTCGTGATTGAAGGTATGGTATATACAACAACACTCTACATAATAACTCCCTCGCCCGCATCATTATATATCATTCCCAACCGTTGTTGAATGGATTTTTCGTAGTAGTAAAATTTGCTCCAAACCTCACAACATCAATTCTCATAATTTCATTTTCACTCTCAATTTTCTTCAATTATCTCTCACTTTTCTCTCATTTCTCACATTCTAAAACCCTCACCAAAGATCCATAACCAAAAGCTTCATAAATTATACATTAAAATTTGTGAATCCTTGAGCTAAACCCCTATTACATCATCTTCCATTAATCAAAATGCATTAGAAGTGCTTTTGGATCTCAATCAAGTTCTTAGAATCACTTCTTGAAGAGATTTTGACTTATTTGTGAAGTATTTGTTTGGATCTTTATTTTTTATTTCTAAAGCTTCTTGGATCTCTGTGTTTCTTGTTGATTGAACATCAAATTCTATTATCAACACTCGCCAAAGCAAATCTCAGCTTTGTAGGTTGGTGATTCTTAGATATACTTCTCACTTTTGCTAAATTTGAGTCTTCAAGATGTAGATATTGTGGTTTTTGTGTTGATTGATCCATGTCTTGATTTGATTATTGATCTTAATTTTTGATGGATTCAATTGGTGTTTGATTGTTGTTATTTTATGTAATTTTTGTGTACAATTGCATGCTAGATCATAGGATGATTATTGGAATAAATTGCTCATGTTAAGTGCTTCTAGTTGCTAATTATTTTTTTTCTAAACAGTGTTGATCGATTAGAAACACGAGGTTAATCAATTAACACTGTTGTTTCATGTGTTTTTCTGTTGTTCTAAAGGTGTTAATCAATTAACCTCCTACTGTTAATCGGTTAACATTATTGTTGAATGCATTTTTCTTGCTTGTTGTTGGTTATTTTGATTCCTTTCCATGCTTAATTATCATGGCTTGATATGATATGAACTTGTAGATTACTTTTGAGTTTTTTAGCTTACTTTTACAGTATGCATGGGATTTTAGGACACACGACTTATTAATTTTTTGAAACATGTCCATGATTGCTTGTGTACACTCTTAATGCATGTTCTTGTTACTTACATACCTGAATGTTGTTGCTTACTTTATTTATGAATGATCATGATGATTATTCATGTTGCTTTCATTCTTGAAATATGTTTGCATTCATTATTACATGGACATATGTGTTGGTTGGAACGTTGATACATATTCATGTTTGGTTTCCTAATGGTTAATGCATATTCATGATTGGTTATTTTGCCTTCTTGATGAATAATTGATGTTTCTTGATCATATGTTCATAACATATTATCCATTATTATTACATGCTCATACATTGTTGAATGTTGAATCTACATGATGCATAATTACATGTTAATTGAGTGTGAATACTTATTCATGTTTGGTTGTTCAATGGTTGAAGTAAGTCCGTGTTTTTTAATTCTTCTCGCGATACATGTTTTAATGTTTGGCTTGATCTCTTGATGAATGTTCATGCCCTTTGTTTTATGATGTTTTCAAATGCATGTTATTCTATCACGATGCATACATTTCTGCTTTGTTTTGAAAAAGTTGTTAAAAGTTGCATGGTTTGATTCATGTCACTGAATGCATGTCTATCCTCGTTTATGTGAGCTGTTAAATGTTGTTTTGCTTGTTTATTGGAATTTGCTGGATTTTATCGCTATGCAGGGCTAAAGCGTTGTTGTTGTTGCTGCTTTTTAGTTTATTTTTAGTTTTTGTTTTCCTTTTGCATTCTCCCTTAAGGCCTCTTAGTCCAACTTAATTTTTTATTAAGCTTGGAGTTGCATAGACTTTAGGTTCTAATACTTTGAATGATAACAATATGACATGATTCCCTTTCAACCTCATTATTAGGTACATCTTTTGCATGCTAACATTAGACCTAGCACCATTTTCTCATCTCAACTCTAGGACCATCTTGCATGACAATATTTAGATTGAGTCCCCCCTACTGTTTTTATTTTAAATCTTAAGTCTCTCTCTTCTCTTTCTAAAATAAAAGAAAAAACATGTAATAATTACAATGTGCATTATGTGTCATGAGCCTTAAGCACATGGGAAAACCTCGTAGTATGTGGTACAAATAACAAAATTTGTTGCTTTTGGTGGAATTTAAGAAGTAGAGACAATTTTTCGTTAAAAGTAGGTAACTCAACTAATAAACCAAGAGAATTGTAAGTTCTGTAAATTGGCATAAATTTTGTAAAACAAATATAGTAGTAATGTATATGTACATGATCTTTGCAAACCAAATAATACATCAAGCAAGGAGTCCTTTTATGTGCGCCCAAACATGTTGTGTTCAAATATTTCAACATCTGGAACAACATGTCGAAGAAGATGTCAAGACAGTTCATTCGACATCATGAACTGCTGAAGATGGATTGAAGTTTCTGTTTTGGTTTCAACAGAAACAATTTATTTGAAGATTTAAATCAATCCAATGCCGCTGATTGTAGAAGATATTGAAGACTCAATTTAAATTGAATACAAATATTTAAAAATATAGAATTTATATATTTAAAGATATTTGTAGCAAATTTTTCTGCAATTTTGTAGCAGCTATTGCTGTGATTGTTTAGGCCCAAATCCAGTTGGGAATAGGTTATGAAAGATACCTTGCAACCTAGTTTAGAATTAACCAACCAAAAAAACAGAAAATGTAAACATCATTAGGGTTGTGTTCTTGTGCAGTTGTATGCAACAAGGAACTCTCTTGTGGTTGTGGTTGTGTAAACCTCGAAGATGCTAAGCAAGAGATGGATTGTACTTAACTGAAGCTGCTAAGAAAGGTTAATGTATTGTAATGGAAGTGTAGCTTCGATTGTGGATTGTTGTATAGGTTTGAAGCCGTCAATATCAGCTACTGACTGTTGGCACTATGAGACATCACTAAGGTGATTGGGAGTGAGGATGAGTTTCTCATATTTAGGAGTTCCCAAGTAGAAGTTGCACAAGTAGTGATTAAGTGAGAAATTGTAGGTGTTTGCTGAGAATTCTTTGAATTGATACTACATAGTGGATTTCCTTCCGGGCTTGGTAGCCCCCAAAATAGATTGATTTGATCGAACTGGGTTAACAAGTATGTTGTGTTCTTTATAGTCTTTCTGTTGTGTGTTTTATGCAGTATCTGAACTTAATGTCATATCAGATGTCATAACATCCTGAAGAATGTTTGAATGTGATATATCAGAATTTTAAATGTGTTGTTGTGTATGCCTTACCATGTTTATAAGTAACATCTAAGATGTCTCAACATCATATTTGACATCCGAGTCTGTCATACCAGAATTAAAATTGGAATCAGAGAAGGCATCCTAGACTGTTTCTAGATGATATCCAAAAGGGATACTTTCTGGTTCACGGTTAAGGTAGAAGGGTTCTACTGAAAATCTATTTAGATGTGTGAATGGTCCCTATAAGTGGAGGATGGACTATTCTGTTGTGGTAGCATGGGGTTCGTGCAACTATTGCAATAGGTTTGATTTATTTTCAAACCTATGGTTGCTGGTGTCACCTAGAGATGATTTCTAGGGCTAATTTGTGACACTTGAAGCTTCTAAGGAGTTTGTTATCCACTTCTTATCCATCTGATAACTCCTTTGTGTGAGAAGGTTGATATTCTCGAGAGATATATCATATGGTGTTGGGGATATATATATATATATATCTGCTTCTGTCAACTGTGCTAATGATACTTGAAGACTCTTTTTCAAGTTCACTCAAGGCACTGTGAAGAGAAGTGGTTATTTGGAGATCTGAAGACTGCTATTAACAGACCTATCTTCTGTCTGTAGATCTCTATGTGATCCTTGGAATGATGTCTTATCCCATGATAGAACATCACATCAGAATTAGGCATTATTCTATTGTCCAGGGACTGGCTATATAGATGCTTGGGTGCTAAACTAATGTGTTTATTTCACAAGTGTTTGGAACCTACTCCTGATCTGGACGAGGAGACATTTGTATAGTGTGTATGAGAAAGTTCTAGCCCCATAACTTCTCTTAGCTATGGGTCTAGATCAAAGAGTCATCAACAAGTGTTTTTCTCCTGAGAACAATTTATTTCTTGTCCTTGCTGTTGGAGTGTTGTACCTGAGCTTCAATGAGTATTATTTCAGAAAGACTCCTTGTACATGAAGGTCAAGCCATGTCAACTAGTGGAGTTGACTGATGTGGATATAGATGATCAGTAGCTATATTGTGTGTGAAGACAGCTCACTTCAGTCTGATTACTGGAGTTGAAGGAGAAGTCTATTGAAGTGTCCCAGCTGCTGCTTATGTCTGTTTTGGAAGACAAATCAACTATTGATGGTTGATTCCCCTATGCCCCTGCATATGTTTGTTGTGGAGGCTTGTGGAACTGATACTAATGTCTGAACAAATGTTATAACATCATCTCAGAAAGTATCAGATGTCTGCAGAAGAAGAAGAAGTCAGATTACATGTTCAACCTTGTGTGAGAAGGTAATCTTATCTGACAATTAGTAAATACCTTGACGGGAGACTTGGTATTTATTTGTTTTTTTATGATGCATAAAGGTGGATACTTGGAAGGGAGACTTAGTATTTATCTAAGGAGTATGCATATCTGCAGTCTGAATCTTATTGTTCAAAAAGTGTTCTGAGTAACTAATGCTCATCTTCAGAAAGGGCTTTGGTTGTTCATGAAATGGGGAGTTAAGTAGTGCCATTTGTGGTGTTTTGGTGCAAGAATGTAGACTGGTTTTGGTGGTTGAAGATGGATTTTTGTTCTTCCCTTGACAAGGAAGGTGTTTATAATCATGAAGTTATTATTGATAAATCATCAAGACTTTGTGAAGATTGCTTTACTTAGGGAGAAATGTAATCCTTGGTATTGCTGCAAGGTGTATTTCTGAACTATTCCTTCTGAAGATTCAGATAGTGGCAGGTTTGAATACTTTGGAGAAAATAGTGGAAGTTTCTCATAAATATGTGATATTGGTAGAATTTTCTGCAAAACCAACAGGATGGAGGTTGTCTACTTAAACTTGGTAAATAAGTCAAGTCTATGAGAGCATGGAACTCTTGTTCTATAAAGGAAGGAGGTTCTTTCAAGTGGCAGAAGAAGGAGTTGAATTTAACAGCTGGATGTGGACTAATAATGTTCAAGCATCTAGTTCAACTTCAGAATCTAATTGGTGAAGTGGCAATCCAATTTAATATAGAATGATCTACAAGGATTGAATGTTTCATAAGGCCTGCTATCTTGACAGCTTGGTGAAGATCAACTTCATTGATCAGGATATCTTTGGAAGATTTCTGATAAACGAGAAGAAGACAAGTGTGGTAATTGGCTTTTTCATATGAAGATTCATAAAGGAGGTGATCAAACTGTGGCAATTGGTTGATCTCTATATTGGATCTGAAGAATCAAGATAATCAGAGTGTGGAAGTTGGTTGTTCTTGAGGATTGTCTTGGAACAAATTTCTCTTGGACAGAAAAGTGGTGAGTTGAAGACTGAAGGAGATTTGTTTTTCTTGAAGGTATTTTTCTAGATTTCTGATTCTAGCTGGTGGCACAGTGAAGTTGAAGAATTTCAGTTCTTGGATTACAATGGTATAGTAAGTCCAGTTGGTGGAACACATCTAGGATCATGGTGATAAGGTCTTGGTGTGTAGAAATGTTCTAACTATGTGTTAGTACATTATCTTGGGTATTTTTCAACATGGTTTATATTCTTATCCTAACTAATCATAAGGGAGAATGCTGAAGTAGATGATCTGCATTGGAAGACACATGTAGAAAAGACTGAAGTAGATTTAGTATTGATTGCTTGGAAGTCTGTTTATGGACATTCTTTCTAATTTCTGAATTAGTTCGAATGTGTTTTTTGTAGATTGTATGGCCAAAGTATTGTAAAGATATTATGTTGGGCCAATGTTGTGTGAAGAACCCGTGTGCAGAAGATGTTCAGCTCGTGTAGTCTGTTGTAGCTACAAACGAAGAAGGGATCAGGTGTGTTTTGGTATTCGAAGTGAATGTGTTCAATTGGGAATTGAACAGAGGGTGAGCTCTTGATGACATGAAGATATGTCATATGTTTTCCTTTCATCAAAGTACAGAGAAGCATGGAGTATCCTAGACAGAGGGAGTTTGTTACAAGTCTGTGCAGCTGATTTTGTGAAGTTAAGGGGGAGTAGTGCCTTAACCAGGTTCTGTGATTTTACATAACATGTTGTGACATGTGCTACTAAGTATGTTTTCTTGATTAATCCTTATTACTTAGTGGTTGTGGTGTGCATGTCCTTGTGATCCAGATAAGGAGTAGCATGTGTGTCCAAACGATTTTATGGTATAAGGTTGTTATCTGCAGTTTATTTTAGGTTCTTCATGAGGTGTGGACAGTGTTGTAGTGGGGTGTCAGACCATGGCTCTGAACATGTGAGTTAAGGATGACCAGTTTTGATGTGTTGACGGTACAGGTGTGAAACGCGTGCTTATACAAAGCTTGTTTTGGTTGGTTCACTTTATTTGGTGGAGAAGCTTTTGCGCCTAAAATAGCGATTCTTGACTAAGAATGCATCTTCTTTTCAAGACATCATTGTTACTTTCAAGGTTAGCTTTGTCCTATTTATAGAGAGCATCCCTTCTCCTTCAGCCAGTGTATTTTTCATTCCTCTTCCTTCTGATGGGGTTCGTGTGTTTCTGGGAGAGTAATGCATTGGTTTGGAACTGTGTGGGGGTGTTTTTGCCAATTTTTGGCTAAAAAGGGGGAGAGAAAGAAAGCCTAGTGTGTTTGGTGTTGTGATGAGGCTGGAGTTTGTGTTCCAATATCTATATTGGATGTGTTCAGTGTGTGTGGCATGTTTGGAGGCCAGGATGTCAAGATGGAAGTTGTAGCTTAGTAATTGTGACTTGTGTCCTGAGTTGTGAACATAGTTGTGACTTGTGTTCTGAGTTGCATAAGAGAATGAATTCCTTGTTCTCTGATGCTACCATTGGCCTCTCTAAAGGAATGAGTCTCTCAGAGTTCGGGAGGTATTTCCCGGAGTTCTGGAGGTATTTCTTCAGAATGGAAAGGAGGTAGAAATGGATCAGTTTGGTCAAAGAATTAAGGACTTTCTACTCCTTGTCCACCACTGAGGAAGACGTCAAGCAACAAGTTCTAACATGATCAATCCAAAGGTTTCTTTTTTTTTTGCTGCTGAAGATCAATGTATTATTTTTTATTATTTGTTTTAGACAAAATTTTCCAAAGGGGGAGATTGTAAGTTATGTAAATTGGCATAAATTTTGTAAAACAAATATAGCAGCAATGTATATGTATAGGATCTTTGCAAACCAAAGAATACATTAATCAAGGAGTCCTTTTGTGTGCGCCCAAACATGTTGTGTTGAAATATTTCAACATCTAGAATAATGTGTCAAAGAAGATGTCAAGACAGTTCATTCAACATCATGAACTGCTGAAGATGGATTGAAGTTTCTGTTTTGGTTTCAACAGAAACTACTTATTTAAAGATTTAAATCAATCCAATGGCGCTGATTGTAGAAGATCTTGAAGACTCAATTTAAATTGAAGAGAAATATTGAAAAATATAGAGTTTCTATATTTAGATATATTTTAGGAGTTGTTAGATTTGAAGATATTTTTGTATATTAGTAGCACATTTTTCTGCAGTTTTGTAGCAGTTATTGTTGTGATTGTTTAGGCTCAAATCCAGCTGGGAATAGGTTATAAAAGAAACCTTGTAAACTAGTTTAGAATCTACCAACCAACCAAACCGAAAATGTAAACATCATTATGGTTATGCTCTTGGGCAGCCGTACGCAACAAGGAACATGATAACACTAAATTTTACCGTATTTCTGACTCCGATTTCACATGCATTCTTAGTTTTTATTGTTATTTTGTTATGTTATTACTTTTTTTTCTTTTTTTTCCAGGTTTTCTATGTAATCGGGGCCTAAATCGAGAAAAGGAGTGGAAACAGACGAAAACCAAGAAATTAAGCTTTTTACACTTACGGCATCCACCATGGCTGGCGCCATGGGGTCTTCCATGACGTGGCCACATCTCAAGACCACTCCACAACTGCCAAGACCCATGATCCCCACTTTCTCCAACACTTTGCACTCATGGCGGGCGCCATGTCCCTGTGGCGGGCGCCATGTCCCTGTGGCAGGCGCCATGGCCCTGTGGCGGGCGCCATGGCCCTGTGGCGGGCGCCACAAGGCAAAAGTGCTTCCCTCCACTTTTTAGTGGAGGGGGGCATCCTGGTCCTTTCCCATTTAATATTTGCATATAAATAGGACTTTAGAATTTCGTTTTCATCATCCAAACTTAGAATCTCTTGGGCATATATCAGTTTTAAAGTAGTTATCATTCCACATCGGGGTGTTACTACAATCGAGTGATCGAGTCTGTACACGTCTGTGTGATCGAGTTTTGGAGCACTCTGGGAGGAAGTTAATCCTGCTGCCATTTTAATTCCAGTTTTTATTTTATCTTTCCACATTGCTTTACTTTATATATTATTCGCACTCGCACTTTATTTTATTTATTTCCTGCACTCGCTTACTTTTATTTATTTCTCGCACTCGCTTTACTTTCGTTTATTTCTCGCACTCGCACTACTTTTATTTACTTCCCGCACTCGCACTACTTTTATTTAGTTTCCGCACTCGCAATAAATACTTTTATGAAAAATAATAAAAAGAACTTTTACTTTACCATGTCTAACTAAATCCATAAAGGTTAGAATGTAAGGATCGTAATTGAACCAGTAATCCGTATAATTGTTTGTAGAAACACTTAAGGGCTATTTTAACTTTCAATATAAGTTTAACTGTTTTTAACTATTTCAAAAATAGCCAAAAGCGCTTTGTCTAGTTCATTAGGAGTTTTCAGATTAAAAAGAAAAGGGATTTTAAAACGATTTTCGGACGCGTTAAGAAGTTTAGAGTCTGGTTCGTGAGAACCTCTTTTTGCTAAGAAATCCAGGTTAAAGTACTTTTCAACTTAGTTAAGATACTATATTTCTTAAAAATAGGTTTACTACTCTAACGCAGTACGCACCTTTTTATCCGTGACAATAGGAGGGGTTGATTAGAGAGTACAACTCAGTTCTGAATACGCGAAAGCGACAGTTCCTGTTAAATTAATTCTTTTCAAAGTAGAAAACATTGCGCATAAGTAGTTCTATTAACAAGTACCGGAATATCTATTGATTACGTGAATTACATTCGAGCCTGTCTTTATTAATTGTTTAAAAATTATTATTTTATTTACCATTGTGCACTCCTTAAAACCCTTATATCCAGTTGCCTTAGATACACACAATAACAACAGGTACGATAGATTGACACTTGGTCTCTGTAGATTCGATAATCTTTTATATTACTCTGACGTGTTCGTACACTTGCGAAAAACACGCATCAGAACACTGTTGTGGATGTGTATGTGTAAACTTCGAAGCTGCTAAGCAAGAGGTAGATTGTACTTAATTGAAGCTGCTAAGCAAGGTTAATGTATTGTAATGGAAGTGTAGCTTCTATTGTGGAATGTTGTATAGGTTTGAAGCCATCGATATCAACAACTGACTATTGGCACTATGAGACATCACTGAGGTGATTGGAAGTGAGGATGAGTTTCTCATATTTAGGAGTTCCTAAGTAGAAATTGCACAAGTAGTGATTAAGTGAGAAGACTATAAATTGTAGGTGATTGTTGAGAAGTCTTTGAATTGATACTACATAGTGGATTTACTTCCTGGCTTGGTAGCCCCTAGAGTAGATTGATTTGATCGAACTAGGTTAAGAATTTTATTGTGTTCTTTTTAGCTTGTTTTTTGTTTGTTTTATGCAGTATCTGAATTTAATGTCATATCAGATGTTACAACATCCCGAAGAATGTTTGAATCTGATATATCAGAATTTTAAATGTGTTGTTGTGTATGCCTTACCATGTTTATAAGTAACAGATAAGATGTCTCAACATCATATTCGACATCTGAGTCTGTCATACCAGAATTTCAAGAATGAAATCATAGACTCATACATCACTATATAGAGGGCCCCCCAATGAGAACATGTTTTTATGTTTTTTGGAAACACTCGGTTAGACATCATGAAAACATGATCTCCTTTATTACTTATAAGAAAAGCTTCAACTCGGATGAAATCAACAAGTATCCAACTTAATCATAGAAGCAACAAAAAGATCAATCTTTTTCAAACCACGCCATGGAATACTAGGAGACTGACAATTTTCTTACAAAAACAATAGTTTTCCTATTTCAGGGCTCATGGAGCGCTATGTTAAGCAATAAAAGATAAACCTATGTAGAAGTAGATACTATATGAGGCCGTTCAATATGATCTTTGTTCTAATATATGCTAGAGAAATGATATGTAAATCATTCTTCGGAAGCAATACCGCACGAAAAGAAAAGAGGTAGCAATCTCATCTTAATCTAGAACTCAACAAAAAATTCAAGATGTATAAGATTTTCATTGAACAAAAGAAAAATATAAATAGATGAAGAGAATGCCAAATTGAATTGCACTTCAAAATTCTTTAATCTTTAAGTTCAATTACTTTTAATTGATGGATTAGAGTACAAAATATATCACCAATTCAAAGTACCTCGAATGAATTAAAAAATCCATTTTAAAGATAAATTTGAATTAATGAATGTTTATATAACTTTATTAACATCCAAAGTCTATTGAAATTGAAGAGAAATTGGTCTTAGCAATACAAGATGTAGAACCCCAAATTTTCCCTCTTCATTTTAAGCATCATAATACACCATTTGCATCATAAACATATCATATATATAGCATTATAGCATAGAAAAATAAAGCATGGCAAGCATCAAGCCCTAGCATGAGGCATATGGCCATCTGGGGAGGTGTTGAAGGCCATCTAAGCCAAGACAAGGGTTCCAATGGATTTGTGAGAGGCCTATGATGAGTCTATACTCCTTTGGACAAGGCCAAGCCCACTTGCAAAAGCTCATAAGATTGCTTAATCATCACAAGTTTCAAGACAATGCAAGGCTCCTAGGCAGTGCGATCAAATTAGGGTTTTGGTTTCAAGGGCCTTAACCTCATAATTTTGGCCAACTCTTTTGGGAAATGTCTTCTATATGATAAGAGGTTCCTACATGTCAATTTTCATGGAAAAATTCCAAGTGGAAGTCAGTCATTGCTTCAGTTACTTGCAGATGAAGTAGAAAGTCAATTGGGCCCAGAAAAAGTCAATTGTGTCATTCCAAAGGGTCCAACCCAACTTTTTTGGCCAAATGAGGTCTATTCAATGTTATAAGATGTTTGGTGAGCTCAAAGAACAAGAATTTTGGTGGTTTGAGGGGTTTTTGCAAAAGTGCACAAAGTTGGTTATGGAAAAGTTACTATTTTTGGCCATTTTGACCTAAAACTTCACAAGACCTTAACTTGATCAAAAAATCTTCAAATGGACCCAAAGTAAACATGAAAGTTGGAGAGTAAGGGCTTCCATTTTTAAAAAGTACAAGAGCATTTTCTGGAGATTCATGGTTTTTTCTATATGTCCCTCGAAAAAAGGGGAATTCTAGGGCAAATTGCAAAATTCCAAGGCCAAGCCATTTGCACTAAGGCTCAAAAGTGGATAGTTTGCTATGCTATGTCCAAATTAAGTTTACACAATCAAAATGCATCACATTTAGGTCATTTGGTTCAAAGAAAAGTGGCAAAATTCGTGCACATGAGAAAGTTCCATAAAACTTGCATTTTACACTTGAATTTGCATAAGGCATGACCATTGTGTGATAGCTTACATCCAAGGGCTGAAATTGCTTGCTGTGAATCATGGGTGGGATGGTGAATTCACATGCAAGAGAGGCCAGCAAATCATGAGCTTGGCATGCTTATGGCACACTTGGGCCAAAATTGCATTTTCACAAAAATCAGCCCTCTCTCACGTGCATTTGTTCTAACCCTTTTGCATTGCCATATATATTCCATAATAATTAGAATTAGGGTTAGAGGCAGCCAGAATACACACTCATTCTCTCATTCTCATCTTTTATGCAAAATTGCTCATTCTCCACAAACTCTTGATACAAGAATCCATTCACAAAACTCTTGCTGGATTCTTAATCCTCATCACTCATAGATCATTTCCATACCATTTGTTTGGATTATTCTTCAAGAATCATCCATTTCTCATTTCTTGTGCACATTTGCATTTTGTGCCATAACTTTTGATCTAGGCAAGTTTTCTTCAATCCAAGACCACATTCATACTCCTCTCATCTCAAGGATCATTAAGCACCCATGGATCTAGATTTATCGTGAAGTTTATTCAAGTGGCCATTTGAGAAGCTTTGAAGCATAAGGAAGCATATTGCTGGATTTACAAGCTTGCAAAGCCTTAGATGCATTTATTTTGCATCTAAGGGGATAAAGAGATCATTTGCCATCATTTTACACCATTCTTGACTTCAAATTTTGGACAACACCTTAGGTACACTCAAATTTCGAATCTCATATAAATGTGTTTGGTTGTGTGTTTTAGAATCCTCATGTTGTGCTGGTTACAATGCTCTTTGTAGTTTGTGAAATGGTTGAGTATTTACAAAGTTATGGTGATTTAAAGTTTCATGGACAATTTTATTTTCATTCATATCTTGAGTTTCTTTGAGTTTTAATTCAATCCAAGCATGTATTTGTGTTTAGTGATGTTAGATTATGTATTCTGGAGAGTTTCATGGCTTGCCGTGGCTTGTTTTGAATTTTCATGTGGATAAGGTTAGGGTTAGGGTTTGTTCATTAATGGTGGTGAAGGTTTAGGGTTTTTCTCATGAAGAAGAAGGTGTAGCAGCCCCCCAGCGCTATCTGCACCCCCCATGCGCGGCCCATGTAGTTTTCTTAACTAGCGTGTTACTTCTTGCACCCCCTTGGCCCATTTGCTTTATTTTTATTCTTTTTCTTTACCAATTTTATTCCATTTGCTTTTGATCCATTTTAAATACTTCCTTAACTCTAAGAAATCCAAAAAAATTCATATGCACTCCTTGATTCATCTAGTTTTTTATCATAATTTTTCCAGATTTTTATTTTCATCCCACGTGGACAAATAAATTCACCATTGAGCATTGCTTTCTTGTGGACTCTCATAGACCAATCTGCCTTGTCCAATTTCTATTTTTCTCATCCTTTAAGCTATGAACCCCATTCATTTTGCATTCAAATCCTAAGACACTCTACTATCTTCATGATTTATCTTGGATTTTTAACAAATTTCCTTGCTGGACTTTGCTTGAGTTACTTGTGCCTTAATTTTCAAAACCCTAAATGGTGATACCTTGCATCCTTGAGCTTCATTGACCTAGTTTGGTGCTGTATTTTTGCAAACCCTTTTGGATTATCATTTCCTTGTGTTTGGAGAGTGCTTGGCGTGTTGGGTAGAATTTTTAAGTGCTTGGATCTTTTTTTTGGGTATTTTCTTCCTCGCCTTGCCTTGTTTTGCATCCTTTGAGTCTTATGGTCTCTTTTAAGTTTAGAAGGGCACTTGTGCCAACTTCTCTTCATCTTTTGGGGTCCTTTAGAGGTCTATGGTTGCTACTGGTCTTAGGATAGGGTTTGAATCTCCTTGAGTCTTGGTGTTGGGTCTCTTTTATGTGCTTTATTTCTTTAATTATTAAGCATGTCTTCATTGCATTTGTTTCACTTCCAATCATCTCAATATAATCTTGTGTTGCTTTGCTTATCATCTTGTGAACTCTTTGCCATGCCTATATGCTTGTGTAGCTTCTGACTTGTTGGTTCATGCCTTGGTTTTATGTTGTTATACTAACCTTGCAGGGGCTATGGTATGTTTGAGATGTGGGAATTGAGTTCCACATCTCCATCTCTCATCTCTTATCATTTTGTTTATATGGACTAACATCTTCTTGTTGGGCTTAGGCCTTTCTCATCTCTCCTCTTATATTCTTCTTCTTCTCTTGAGATCTTTTTTAGGTTAGAAAGACCTCACAAACCCTAGGAACTCCATGCATGCCAACTTAGGATAAAAACTCCCCCCTAGTTTGTTTCCTTTTTTGCTCCTTTGGTTCTCTTTCTCTTCTCATCCCATAATCATAAAAAACATTTTAATAACTTTGAAGTGATGCATTGATCCATGGCCTTATTCCATGAGGTATGCTTGTAGTCTTCCCATCTTGGGATAGTACAAGTTTACCTTGTGATGCACAAGTCTGATCAAGGTATCTTCTTCATAAAAGAAAAGTCTAAAAAACACTTCTTAATTGTAAATAATCAAAACACTTAATAATTAAGCAGGTTAGTGAGCCTAGGCCCTAATCTTTGGGTTCAAGTTTTGGGGATCTTATCCTTACTTGAGTGTGTTTGTTCTATTATTCCATCTTGGAATGTAGTGACAAGTGCACATTCCATTGATGAGAGCTTGAGTTCACTTCCTTGTGGCACACTCATAAAAGCCTCTAAAAAACACAAACAAACAATAAGCGTCTTTCCTTTGGGAATTCTTTTCTCACCTAATCCATTCTTTACGTGAGAACTTGCTCCTACTTGTCATTTTGCAAGACGGTAACGCACTCGTCGTCCGAGCCTGCAACACCTGAGCATTGACATAGGCAGTTCAAGCCTTTAATTCACAAGTATTTTTCCTTGTTACCCCTAGTTAGGGGAACTACGGCGTCTCTGATCCTCATTATCCTGATGAGGTACGTAGGCAGCGGGGTAGGGCCCGTTCGAGCACAATCTTTATTTTCCCTACATTTTTCTCTTTATTTTCTTTTCAATTCTTTTATCAGTTCTAGTTTCTTTTCATTTTCATTTCTTTTGCTGCAGTTTTCATACCTTCGCCCTTTGAAATAGTTATCTTTGCAAGCGTGGATCCCGTCGGGTACGGCGGACGACCTGGGTGCTAATACCTTCCCAGGTCGTAACCGACTCCCGAATTCAGTCTCTTTGGTTCGCAGGACCCGTGTCCTTCCTTTTCTTTCTTATGGTTTGTGCAGCATTACCATTCCCGTTCCTTCGGGATAAAAATGCCTGGCTGGAGACTCTATTCTTTTTCCGCGCCACTTTCGCGTTTGTACCAGGATGGAAATCCGGGGAGCGACAGCTTGGCGACTCTGCTGGGGACTGCACACCAGAATCTCTGGTTCCCCTGTGAGTCTCTCCTAGCGCTTGTGTGTTTCTGTTTCTTTGGGTGATGTTTGTTTGTTGTGGCTTGTTGTATGTTATTGTTGTTTATTTACAGCTTTATTTACAGCTTTATTTACAGTTTTCAGTCTTTATTTACTGCATCATATATATATACTGGACTGTCTGGACTGGTTTTTCTTTGGTGGGATGGGTGTTACTGGTTCTTGAGAGATATGAGCCAAGTACCCGGCTCGAGTGCACCATAGGACTTAGAGTGGTTCCACTTTGGCCTCATGAGATCTTGTCATGGGGGTAGTAGTGAGTTCCACACCCAGGTTGTGATTGTCTCGAAAATGTATTGATTTGGGGATCTTCCACTCTCATTATATAACCCTGACAGTTATGTGCAGCTGGGGACCGATCATTGAGAACCTTGTGGAAACATCCCTCTTTAGTGATGACAGTGGCAGCCCACATTTTGTGGCAAACCCATTCGCATCTGAGGGCCCACTTGGGGATCGCATAGGATGACCTTGTTTCCCGGACTCAGCTGAGGCCTCCCTGCGTAGTATATAATGCCAAACCGATTCCCTGATTTGGTCATGAGCCATTTCTCGGAGATGGTGACAGTATTATTGCTATGTGGCTTTGAGAGTCCGTGATGTCTGACCCGGAGCCTGTTACCCGTGAGATTGGGGGGTTGTTTACAGGTGTGTAGGAACCCATGACCTCAACATACACTCATCTGTTCAGTGGTGCTTGTTACGGTCTTTGGTCATGTGATTATGATCCATGGTTCTATGATTCTATGGTTCCGAAGTTATGGTTCTGGAATTCTGGATTTCTTGATACTGTGATTCTGAGACCTTCTATCAGAGAGTTGTGATTATCAGAGGGTGTGACTCAGTAAAACTTTTGGGTTTTCCAGTTATTCAGAGGGGCCCTTGTCAGTGTTCCAGTTCAGATGGTCCCAGTTGGTCATATGCTTGCATTGAATTACATTTGCATCATTCTTTGCATTAACTGTTTATGTTTCCCATTTTTCAGGTCATTGCTCACATCTGTTCCCAGTTATGGTATTCTTATCTCCATGGCAGAGATCAGAAGAGATCCGAGAATAAAGAATGTGCATTATACCTTTCTTCAGCCGGAAGTTAAAAGTGTTCAGAGGTTAGCAGGTTTGATGAACGATCAAGTCTTAGGTAATTTCAAGAAAAGATATGGCCAGATACTGAAGTTTGTGGACAAGCCTACTGCAGACCAAAAGGACAGCTTGCATACTTTGTTGCAATTTTATGATCCCCTGCTGCGTTGCTTTGTTTTTCCAGGTTACATCTTAGCTCCGACATTGGAAGAGATCTCCAGCATGCTGAGTGTTCCGATCAGAGAGACATTGTCGTTCTACGGGTCAGAGGTTGTGCTCAGAGATAAAGACATAGCCAAGGTTTGTAGGTTGCCAGTTGTTTCAGTCAGAAAGGCTCTGCAAGAGAGTGAAGGCAGAGGTCTACCCTGGAGTGTGCTTATCCCAGAGGCTGAGAAGTATGCTACTGAGGCTAAGTGGAATGACTTTGGGGCTTTGCTTGCATTGTTGGTATATGGGTCTAGCCTGTTTCCTAGAGAGAAATAATTTGTCAGCTTAGAGGTGATCTCAATCTTTGCAAAAGGCAATCCAGTGCCTACTTTATTGGGTGACTTTTATTTTAGTGTCCATTACAGAAACGAGAAAGGTAGAGGTGGTCCAGTGGTCTGTTGTGCTCCTTTGTTTGCCGAATGGTTTGCTAGACAGTTGCCTAAGTCAGGTGCCTTCAAGGATATACGAGATGAATGGAGATGGTCCAGAAGACTGATGGGATTGACTGAAGAAGACATTGCTTGGGGTTATGACAGGGATTTGCTAGGAAAGGAGTTGATGGTTAGTTGCGGAAGGTTTGCTGGAGTACCTTTGCTGGGAAGGAAAGGTGTCATCAGTTACTACCCAACATTATCCAGAAAGCAGTCTGGCTACCCTTTGAAAGATCCTCCTCAGATGGAAATGTTTGCTGAATCTTTGTACTTTCCTGCTGACGGAAACAGAGAGTTAGTTCAACAAGCAATCCAATCCTGGGCTCACAGGATAAAAAAGGGAAAGAAAGACTTCGGCCGAGTTGATCCCAAGACATATCCACCATATGCTGAATGGTTGCGAAGACATATCGAGTCAGTTCTCATGCCTTTTTTAGTCGAGGCTCCACTTTATCCCCGAGAGATACCAAGTCAGAGCAGTACGGTTTCTTTGGAGGAGTACAAGAAGCTAGAAGCTCAGTTGCATGAAGTCAGAGTAGAGAATATTGAGATGGTAAGCCTATACCACCAGGCCAATAGAGCCAAGAAGGAAGCTGAAGACAAGCTGCAGAAGCTCCAAGCCTCTCTAGAAGACAAAGAGAAGGATTTTTCCGGTAGATAAGCCCATTTCCACAGATTGGGTATAATGGAAGCTCAAAGAGAGGCTAAGCGCAAGGAGACTTTAAAGACTCTCAAAAGTGCTCGTCAGTCCATTGTTTGGCTGCAAGGCCAAAGAGATGAAGAGCAAAAGAAATTCAAAGAGAAGGAAGAGTTCTTTGAAGTTCAAATGGCTTTCAAGAAGGAGGAAGTGGAGCAAGTCCATGCCATCCGGAGAGAGAAGACCCAACAGCTAGCCCAAAGTCAATTAGCTCTGGAGGAAGCAAGGAAAGAGATCGAAGAGCTCAAGCTGAGAGCAGGTGTCAAGAAAAGCAGGTGAGAGGTGGCAGATCCTGGGTCCTTGGCTTAGTTGTTTATTGTTCAGGCTACCTACAGGCTTGTTGTAGGAGTCTTGCTTTTATTTCTTTTATCTTTATGTACTGACATGTAACCTTTCTGCGAATATTTCTGGTTGTATTCTGACTTTTAGCCTACAATGGTTTGTTCACGTTCAGTATTAATGTGAAAATTACCATTTTGAATGTGCAAGAATCGTTTGTTTGGATACTGTTAATGTCTGAACACTTATCAAAGAGAAAGCTAAGCACTGAAAGTGATTGTCTGAGATAGATGCCAGAACTGGGGCATGCCAAATGCTTAAGACTGGGAACATAAACAGTTACATCACATTGCATATAACCTGTTTGTTTGTTTTGCAGGTGTTGTCTCAGTTACTAACATGTTTTGTGATCTCAGGCACTATAGCTCCTCGTAAAGTTCGGGGACAACCAGCAGTACACAGATATCCAACCAAGATTAACAGAGAACGAGTCATGGACCAGTTACAAGCGGACTTGACAGATCTGAGACAAAGGATGGATAATTTTATGACACTAATGGCTAGCATGGGGCAGAACCAAGAGCGTCTGCGGGAGATGGTTGAGAATCAGAATAGGAACACTGCGGCTGATGCTACTACTGACAATCATACTGGTGCGGGCGCACGTCAGGTTGAACCTCCTGTTACACATCCAGGAGTGACAATAATCAACGATGGGTTGCGCAACCTTCAGATGGACAATCATGACGACCATTTCACTCTACTTGATGAAACTGAAGGTCAAGGAGCAGAGATGAACAAGAGGTTCGAAGAGATGGCTGAGCAAATCAAAGCTATTCAGTCCCAAAGCTCTTTGGGATTTGACATAACCGACTTGGGCTTGGTTCCTGGGGTCAGGATCCCGTATAGGTTCAAAGTTCCAACCTTTGAGAATTATGATGGCACTACTTGCCCGAAGACCCATCTGCAATCATTTGTCGGGAGAATTACCGCTCATACAGATGATGAGAAACTTTGGATGTATGATTTTCAGGATAGCTTGGTGGGAGCTTCTCTTGAATGGTACATGAAGCTCAATAGGGTCAATATCAAGAGTTGGAAGGATTTAGCTGAAGCCTTTGTGAGGCAGTATCAATATAACATGGACATGGCTCCGAAGCGCACGCAGTTGCAGCACATGGCTCAGGCGGCAAAAGAAAGTTTCAAAGAATATGCCCAGAGGTGGCGCTAGCTAGCTGCCAGGGTGCAACCACCTCTCTTAGAGGATGAAATGGCCGACATGTTTATGGGCACTCTCCAAGGTGTTTTTCTAGAGAGGTTGGCATCTAGCTCGGCCACCAAGTTCAATGATATAGTGATTGCTGGAGAGAGAGTTGAGACTCTGTTAAAGATGGGGAAGATTCAGGACCCTAATACTGCTGGTAGCTCTGGAGGAGCGAGGAAAACCTTTGGCGGACCTCCTAGAAGAAGAGAAGGGGAAGCTAACGCAGTATATGGCCGAGGCAGAGGCAGAGGTTATAGACGAGAATACGATCAGATAGCTGTAGTCACAATTCCCACTACACCAATTCAACCAGCTCAACAGGCTCTACAACAGCCTCAGCAACAACAGCAGCGCAACTATCAACAGAGACCGTATCAACAGAGGCAGTCACGCCAAGCTGATAGGGTTTTTGATGTGATCCCAATGACTTATACGGCTTTACTCCAGAGATTGTTGGAACTGAACTTAATTCAACTGAGGACCTTGGCTCCACCTACTGGAACTCTTCCTCCAGGTTACGACGCCAATGTTCGATGTGCTTTCCATTCTGGGGCACCCGGGCACTCAACGGAGAAGTGCAGGGCTTTGCACTATAAAGTTCAGGAATTGATCGACTCCAAAGCAATCAATTTTGCGCCGCCTCCGAATGTCACGAATAACCCTATCCCTAATCATGGGGGAGCAAGGGTTAATGCTATTGAGATGGAGGAGAGGTTGAACTTGGTGGAGAGGGTTGAAGAAGTGAAGACCTCCTTGTTGCTGGTCAAGGAGAGATTGTTGAAGGGTCAGGTTTTCCCGGGTTGCGGACTTGATTGCGAAGACTGTGTTGAGTCGAAGAATGGTTGTGACAAATTGAAGACTGGGTTATAGAGATTGATGGATGATAGGCTGTTACAGTTCGACAGGGTTGATAAGAGGACTGATGAAGTGTCAACGGTGACCATATACTATGATCCTGCTGAAATGCCAGTGCAAAGAGAGCCGATTACTATTTATGTCCCGGAAGTAAGTCCTGTCACCATCACGGTGCCTGGGCCTATTCCGTATTCAGATGAGAAGGCTATTCCGTGGCATTACGGATCAGAAGTGTATGTCGGAGGACAGAAAGTGGAAGATAGGGCAGTAGCCATGGACCCAGCTGTGGTGAATGTTGGGGAAAGTGGAGGTTTCACGAGGAGTGGTCGCTTATTCGCTCCCCAGACTTTGAGAGGAGACACTGATGCTGAGGCTTCTGCTAAACCCAAAGGGAAGCAAATAGCAACTGACGATAATGCCACTCCCGCTACTGGTCAAAGTACTTTCGAGAAGGAAATGGAGGAGTTCATGAGGATTATTAAGAGGAGCGACTACAAGGTAGTCGAGCAGCTGAATCAAACTCCCTCCAAAATCTCTATCCTGTCGCTGTTGATGTGCTCACCAGCTCATAGAGAAGCCCTTCTGAAGGTGTTGCAGATGGCGTATGTTCCTCAGGAGATTACCGTGAATCAGTTAGAAGCCGTGGTGGGAAGTGTGAATGCGAGCCATGGTATGGGCTTTACTGATAGGGACCTTACTACTGAAGGGAGGAATCATAACAAGGCTCTCCACATCACAATTGAATGCAAAGGGGCTGTGTTGTCTCATGTCCTGGTTGATACTGGGTCATCTCTTAATGTATTGCCGAAGAAGGCGTTAATGAAACTCAATGTGGAAGGGGTTGTTTTGAGGCCAAGTGATTTGGTGGTGAAGGCTTTCGACGGTTCTCGGAGGTCTGTCTTTGGGGAGGTTGAGTTGCCAATCAAGGTTGGGTCGCAAGTGTTTAAGAGCACGTTCTACGTGATGGACATCCAACCTACTTATAGCTTTCTACTTGGTCGACCATGAATTCATGCCGCAGGGGCTGTGACGTCAACTTTGCACCAGAAGCTCAAGTACGTAGCGGATGGTCAAGTTGTGACTGTGTGCGGTGAAGAGGACATATTTGTGAGCCATCTATCTACATTCAAATACGTGGAGATGGATGGTGAAATTCATGAAACCCTGTGTCAGGCATTCGAAGCAGTGAATGTTAGTTCCCTGTCTCCTTTGAGTAAAGCTGAAGATAAAGAAGGTACATCTATTACCTCCTACAAGCAGGCCAAGGAGGTTGTGCAATCAAGAAGTGCCCAGGGCTGGGGCATATTACTGGAGCTGGAAAAGAAGGAAGACATGTTTGGGCTTGGGTATCAGCCTGATGGGCTCGTCCGTTCATCAGACAACAAGACCATTACCTTTACTAGTGCTGGGTTGCTAGACCGCAACCACATTTGTGCTACCAGTGAAGACGGAGATAGCGAGTGCGATCTGGATAATTGGATCCGCCCGTGCACCGGGAAAGGAGCTGCCTAATTGGTCTACGGAAGACATCGTCGAAGTCACTTGGATCACAAAGTAATTGTTTATTTGTCATTTTTTTACATACTGCATGTCAAATCCTGTACTCTGCCCAAGGTACAAGGATCCATTGTATGGGCCTCCATGTTTGAAAGCATTTATTTGTCATAAATAAAGGACATTTTTCAATCAAATCGTTCCTTTTCTTTCAATTTTAATTTTTTGCACAATTAAAGAAAATGGCAATGTGTTTTTCTTTCTTGCTTTTGGTGTACGTTTTCTCTAAGCAGATTCTGAATGAGCACATCACTTATGCAGTGTCGATCAACCGGATTCCATTGACAACTCTCCTGCTATGACTGAGCATAACTTCGACAATCCAATCTACCAAGCTGATGAAGAGGTTGAGGAAGATTATGAACTCCCTGAAGAGCTGGTCAGGTTGTTGAAGCAAGAGGAAAGAGCTATTCAGCCTCATCAGGAGGAAATCGAGGTTATCAACATCGGCACAGAAGAGGTTAAGAAGGAAATCAAGATAGGTGCCGGCCTGCAGACTGAAGTTAAGAAGGGGTTGATTGAAATGTTGCGAGTATATGTTGACATCTTTGCCTGGTCATATCAGGACATGCCAGGGTTGGATACAGACATAGTTGTGCATCGACTACCGTTAAAAGAAGATTGTCCTCCTGTTAAGCAAAAACTGAGAAGAACTCGCCCCGACATGGCGATGAAGATTAAAGAGGAGGTACAGAAACAGTGGGACGCCGGGTTCCTTGCCGTGACTAGTTATCCGCCTTGGGTAGCTAACATCGTTCCAGTGCCAAAGAAAGATGGCAAGGTGAGGATGTGTGTAGATTACCGGGACCTAAACAGAGCCAGCCCGAAAGATGATTTCCCTTTACCTCACATTGATGTATTGGTCGACAATACGGCTCAGTTCTCGGTGTTCTCCTTCATGGATGGATTCTCAGGATACAATCAGATCAAAATGTCACCTGAAGACATGGAGAAGACAACTTTCATCACACCCTGGGGCACACTCTGTTATAAGGTGATGCCATTCGGCCTGAAGAATGCTGGTGCTACTTATCAACGGGCTATGATGACATTATTTCATGACATGATCCATAAGGAAATCGAATGTTATGTGGATGACATGATTGCCAAGTCCCTCACAGAAGAAGACCACCTGGTAAATCTGTTGAAGTTATTCAAGCGTCTGAGGAAGTACCAATTGAGGCTAAACCCCAACAAATGCACATTCGGGGTACGATCTGGTAAGCTGCTGGGATTTATTGTAAGTGAGAAAGGGATTGAAGTTGACCATGTCAAAGTTAAAGCCATTCAAGAAATGCCTGCACCAAAAACTGAGAAAGAAGTTCGAGGGTTCCTAGGTAGATTGCACTACATTTCAAGGTTCATATCTCATCTTACGGCAACCTGCGAGCCCTTGTTCAAGCTATTAAGAAAAGAACAAACGGTCAGGTGGAACGAAGATTGCCAGAGGGCTTTTGACAAAATCAAGGAATACTTACAGGAGCCTCCGATCCTTATGCCTCCAGTTGAAGGAAGGACTCTGATCATGTACTTGACGGTATTAGAAAAGTCAATGGGGTGTGTGCTGGGCCAACATGACGAGTCTGGTCGAAAAGAGTACGCAATATACTACCTAAGCAAAAAGTTTATCGACTGTGAACAATGTTATTCACTGCTCGAGAAAACTTGCTTTGCTTTAGCGTGGGCTGCTCGCCGACTAAGACAGTATATGTTGACCCACACTACCTTATTGATCTCGAAGATGGACCCAGTTAAGTACATATTTGAGAAACCAGCACTTACCGGACGGGTTGCGAGATGGCAAATGATTCTCACAGAATATGACATTCAGTACACATCCCAAAAAGTTATCAAAGGCAGTGTATTGTCTGATTATCTAGCTGAGCAACCCATTGATGATTACCAGCCTATGAGATTTGACTTCCCCGATGAAGACATCATGTTCCTGAAAGCGAAAGATCATGAAGAGCCTATTCACACTGAAGGGCCTGACCTAGAAGAAGAATGGACTATGATGTTTGATGGGGCCGTTAATATGAATGGTCGTGGTGTTGGTGCGGTACTCATTACGCCTAAGGGAGTTCACATGCCTTTCTCGGCAAAACTCACCTTTAACTGCACTAACAACGAAGTTGAATACGAAGCTTGTATTATGGGTCTTGAGGAATCCATTGACCTCAGGATCAAGACTTTGACTGTGTTCGGAGATTCAGCTCTGGTAATTAATCAAACCAACGGCAAATGGTACACGCACCAAGATCATCTGATACCTTATCGGGACTACACAAGGAGGTTGTTGACTTTCTTCACAACAGTCAAGCTTGAGTATATCCCTCGAGACGAAAATCAGTTTGCAGATGCTCTGGCTACCATTTCATCCATGATCAAAGTGCAAGCTGCCAACTTTGTGCCTCAAATTGCAGTATCCAGACTGGACAGGCCAACATATGTGTGCTCATCAGACATTGTCAAAGATGATAAGCCTTGGAGGATCAAACATACCCACCTGGGGCATCTTCTAATGATAAGAAGACATTAAGAAGGCTAGCTGGTAGCTTCTTCCTGAACACTGATGGTTCCCTGTATAAGAGAAACTTTGATATGATACTTCTCAGATGCGTTGATAGGGCAGAAGCAGACTTGCTGATGCACGAGGTGCACGAAGGATCCTTTGGTACCCATGCTGGAGGGCATGCAATGGCTAAAAAGTTTCTAAGATCAGGATATTACTGGATCACAATGGATGCAGACTGTTGTGCCTATGCCAGAAAATGTCATAAATGCCAGATTTATGCAGATAAAGTGCATGTGCCTCCCAATCCTCTGAATGTGATGTCTTCACCCTGGCCTTTGCCATGTGGGGCATTGATATGATTGGCCAGATTGAACCAACTGCTTCAAACGGCCACAGATTCATCCTGGTCGCTATTGACTATTTTACCAAATGGGTTGAAGCGGCATCTTATGCCAATGTTACTCGCCAGGTGGTAGTAAAATTCCTGAAAAGAGATATCATATGCAGATATGGAGTGCCCGAGCGAATCATTACTGATAATGGTTCTAATCTGAACAACAAGATGATGGCAGAACTGTGCCGGGACTTTAAAATCCAGCATCACAATTCCTCTCCTTACCGACCAAAGATGAATGGTGCGGTAGAGGCAGCTAACAAGAATATCAAGAGGATTGTACAGAAAATGGTTATCACCTACAAAGATTGGCATGAGATGCTACCGTTTGCGTTGCATGGGAACCGAACGTCAGTCAGGACGTCGACTGGGGCAACCCCCTTCTCTTTAGTCTACGGCATGGAGGTAGTCTTGCCTGTTGAAGTGGAAATTCCTTCATTGCGGGTGCTGATGGATGTCAAGCTTGATGAGGCTGAATGGGTATGTGCTCAATACGATCAACTATGCCTAATTGAGGAAAAGAGATTAGCAGCTATCTGTCATAGCCAGCTTTATCAAAGGAGAATGAAGCGAGCCTTCGATCAGCGAGTACGTACTCGGGAGTACCAAGTAGGCGACCTTGTACTCAAGAGGATCATTCCTCCCAGTTCAGATCACAGCGGCAAGTGGACCCAAAATTATGAAGGACCATTCATAGTGAAGAAAGTATTCTCAGGCGGAGCACTGATGCTCACCACTATGGATGGCGAAGACTTCCAATACCCTGTTAACTCGGACGCAGTTAAAAAATACTTCGCATAAAAGACACGCTAGACACAAAAACAGAATTATAGTCGAGGCAAAAAATAGGGCATCCCGGCGAGCTAAAAACAAAATAAAAGCTCGGGCAAAAATTAGGGAAAAATTAAAAAATGTACACCCGCTGAGTTGAAATGCCACATCGGACAACTCAGGCAAAAAAGGGTAGCCCGGTGGATTGAAAACCCGAAAGGGAGATCCATGCAAAATCAGGGAATAAGCGAACAACTGCGTTCCGGTTTATCTGAACCACATCACCGCTTCAAACAGCTTGACCATATCAGAAGGGTAGAGATCAGCTCCCCTCATTCTCTTCAGAAGGCCGAAGACGGAACGGAAAGTCTTAAGGATATGCCAGTCATAGCAGGAAGGAAACTCTTTGAAATGCCGTGCCATTGCCATTAGGATAGTTTCTTTTCTCAATTTTACAGTAGCTACCTCCTTCCAGGTGGTTACTTCATGATGTAAAATTTTGCCTATTCAGAGGCCAATCAATAAAAAGAATATTCAGTCAAACACCGTGTTATGTTTATTTTGTTTACAAAAATGTCCTGAATTTTTGACAAATAACATTGCATGCGAAACATGTTGCTTTTCAAACTGATAAAAATGACATTGCAGAGACACTTAACATCGCTTTGAGTGTCAGGTGACAGCAGATGAATAGATAAGGCCGTACTATTCTTGGTGCATATGTGTGTATTCTGTTATTGCAGGATTTGCAGGTTATCACCGTATCCCCCAAGCAGCAGAGGGTTATTCTCCAAGTAGAGGTATTTCCCCGACAGAGCGCCTGTTTATAAGTGACTTTTTCTCAGCGGGTATCTGAACACCTGCACTCCCCAGAAGTCGGGTCAATCCCCAGCAGGAGTTAGTAGAAGTCTCCTAGTGGAGTTATCAGAAGTTTATTATCTACAGCGGAATCGCTAGAAGTTCTCCTTGCCCAGCAGAGTTACAGGTAGCTTCATTTCCTCACAGAGTCATCGGGATTCTCATTTCCAAGGGATTTCCCTAGCAGAGCAAGAAGAAATTCTCCCCAGTGGAGTCAGAGCAGGGTGATCATATCCTTAGCAGAGGGTCAAAGCAGTTGAACGAAGTATACCTCACGCAGATTCGTCTTTCTTCTAGTGAAAGCTTCTCCAGCAAGTATCAGGTTGCCAACATTTTGTTTCCAGCAGGTTGTCGGAATCTTCTCCCACAGGTCGCCAGGACTTCATTCCCCAGCCAGAGTGGAATTGTCTACTTCCCCAACATGATCAGCCTTTGTCTGTGTTGATGCTATTCAGTGTTCGTTCGCACTCTTAGACACTTATCTGATGATTCAGTTTGCTCATCCGTAGTCTCCAGAAGAATTAGCACCTTGTGGCACTCGTCTGTGCACTTTCCCTAGTAGAGTCTATATCTACTAGCACTCGTCCATGCTCACATCTCTATTTGATGCTCATCCTCTTTCAGCACTCGTCTGTGCCTTTTCCTCAGCAGATTCCTCTTTATTTGAGGTACTCCTCAGCACTCATCCGTGCTAGCATCTTTATTTGATGCTCATCCTCTTTCAGCACTCGTCCGTGCCTTTTCCTCAGCAGATCCCTCTTTATTTGAGGTATTCCTCAGCACTCGTCCGTGCTAGCATCTTTACTTAATGACCGTCCGCAGCTCTCGGCACTCGTCCGTGCTTATTAGTTCTTTGAAGTTTTTCCCCAGTGAAGTTTCCTGTACTCGTCGGTGCGCGCATCTTCATTTGATGCTCGTCCGCATCCCTGCAGCACTCATCCGTGCATTTCTCGATTCCTCTTTATTTGAGGCATATCCCCAAGAAAGTCGCCAGTACTCGTCCGTACTCGCATCTTTATTTGATGCTCGACCGCATCTCTTAGCACTCGTACGTGCTTGTTACTCCTTTGAAGATTGCTCGTCTGCATCCTTCGATACTCGTCCGTGCCTATTACTTATCTAGTGCTCGTCTGCACGCCCCGACACTCGTCCGTGTTTGGTATTTTCTTTTGAAGATCGTCTAGAATAAGCTGATACTCGTCCGTATCAATATCAGAAGCACTCGTCCGTGTTTCTCGGATCATCGTCCGGTACTCGTCCGTATCGTCGACTTATGACACTCGTCCGTGTTTCTTTGATGATCATTCCAATGCTCGTCCGCATTGAAGAGGTTGAAAATCCTGACGGTGGGATCAAGACGTCAAAACCATTCCCGGAACCTGCGTAAGGGTTATCCGAAGAAGACTCGTCCGTCTTATTCCACTTATCTGCGTAAGGATTCGTGAAGAGGTTGAAAACCCTGGCGGTGGGATTAAAACGTCAAAACCATTTCCGGAACCTGCGTAAGGGTTATCCGAAGAAGACTCGTCCGTCTTATTCCACTTATCTGTGTAAGGATTCGTGAAGAGGATTCGTCCATCCTAGTTGCATGTCTGTCCCACAGACTTATATGCATTCCCGGAACCTGCGTAAGGGTTATCCGAAGAAGACTCGTCCGTCTTATTCCACTTATCTGCGTAAGGATTCGTGAAGAGGATTCGTCCATCCTAGTTGCATGTCTATCCCACAGACTTATATGCATTCCCGGAACCTGCGTAAGGGTTATCCTAAGAAGACTCGTCTGTCTTATTCCACTTATCTGCGTAAGGATTAGTGAAGGAGATTCGTCTATCTCAGGTTACTTTGAAGATTCTTAAGGACTCGTCCGCTCTCTGCACCTGGCGTCACAGGTCACAAGAAGACTTGTCCGTTTCATGTTTCATCAGAACCTTTGGTTTCGTTGGAAGGAGCTCGTCTGCTCATCTCTCAGCTCAGTTGCAACGTCATTGGATTGGGTTTATTTCCCATTTCTTGTTTCTGCATCAGAGCGCAAATTTCCGTTTTTCTTGGGTATTCATCCACAGTTTATCTTGAACGGCTGAAAGCGGAAGCAATCGTCCTTTTCAGATCAACAGTTGCTTGAATAGGGGCAGCTGTAGAACCCCAAATTTGCCCTCTTCTTTTTAAGCATCATAATACACCATTTGCATCATAAACATATCATATATATAGCATTATAGCATAGAAAAATAAAGCATGGCAAGCATCAAGCCCTAGCATGAGGCATATGGCCATCTGGGGAGGTGTTGAAGGCCATCTAAGCCAAGACAAGGGTTCCAATGGATTTGTGAGAGGCCTATGATGAGTCTAGACTCCTTTGGCAAGGCCAAGTTCACTTTCAAAAGCTCAGAAGATTGCTTAATCATCACAAGTTTCAAGACAATGCAAGGCTCCTAGGGAGTGCGACCAAATTAGGGTTTTGGTTTCAAGGGCCTTAACCTCATAATTTTGGCCAACTCTTTTGGGAAATGTCTTCTATATGATAAGAGGTTCCTACATGTCAATTTTCATGGAAAATTCCAAGTGGAAGTCAGTCATTGCTTCAGTTACTTGCAGATGAAGCAGAAAGTCAACTAGGCCCAGAAAAAGTCAACTGTGCCATTCCAAAGGGTCAAACCCAACTTTTTTGGCCAAATGAGGTATATTCAATATTATAAGATGTTTGGTGAGCTCAAAGTACAAGAATTTTGGTGGTTTGAGGGGTTTTGGAAAAAGTGCACAAAGTTGGTTATGGAAAAGTTACTATTTTTGGCCATTTTGACCTAAAACTTCACAAGACCTTAACTTGATCAAAATATCTTCAAATGGACCCAAAGTAAACATGAAAGTTGGAGAGTAAGGGCTGCCATTTTTAAAAAGTACAAGAGCATTTTCTGGAGATTCATGGTTTTTTCTATATGTCCCTCGAAAAAAGGGGAATTCTAGGGCAAATTGCAAAATTCCAAGGCCAAGCCATTTGCACAAAGGCTCAAAAGTGGATAGTTTGCTATGTTATGTCCATAGTAAGTTTACACAATCAAAATGCATCACATTTAGGTCATTTGGCTAAAAGAAAAGTGGCAAAATTCGTGCACATGAGAAAGTTCCATAAAACTTGCATTTTACACTTGAATTTGCATAAGGCATGACCATTGTGTGATAGCTTACATCCAAGGGCTGAAATTGCTTGCTGTGAATCATGGGTGGGATGGTGAATGCACATGCAAGATAGGATAGCAAATCATGAGCTTGGCATGCTTATGGCACACTTGGGCCAAAATTGCATTTTCACAAAAATCAGCCCTCTCTCACGTGCATTTGTTCTAACCCTTTTGCATTGCCATATATATTCCATAATAATCAGAATTAGGGTTAGAGGCAGCCAGAATACACAC
Organism: Lathyrus aphaca; assembly: GCA_963966055.1. NCBI lineage: Eukaryota > Viridiplantae > Streptophyta > Magnoliopsida > Fabales > Fabaceae > Lathyrus > Lathyrus aphaca. The sequence continues at coordinate 280,620,125 of OZ014523.1, forward strand.
TCATTCTCTCATTCTCATCTTTTATGCAAAATTGCTCATTCTCCACAAACTCTTGCTACAAGAATCCATTCACAAAACTCTTGCTGGATTCTTAATCCTCATCACTCATAGATCATTTCCATACCATTTGTTTGGATTATTCTTCAAGAATCATCCATTTCTCATTTCTTGTGCACATTTGCATTTTGTGCCATAACTTTTGATCTAGGCAAGTTTTCTTCAATCCAAGACCACATTCATACTCCTCTCATATCAAGGATCATCAAGCACCCATGGATCTAGATTTATAGTGAAGTTTATTCAAGTGGCCATTTGAGAAGCTTTGAAGCATAAGGAAGCACATTGCTGGATTTACAAGCTTGCAAAGCCTTAGATGCATTTATTTTGCATCTAAGGGGATAAAGAGATCATTTTCCATCATTATACACCATTCTTGACTTCAAATTTTGGACAACACCTTAGGTACACTCAAATTTCTAATCTCATATAAATGTGTTTGGTTGTGTGTTTTAGAATCCTCATGTTGTGCTGGTTACAATGCTCTTTGTAGTTTATGAAATGGTTGAGTATTCACAAAGTTATGGTGATTTAAAGTTTCATGGACAATTTTATTTTCATTCATATCTTGAGTTTCTTTGAGTTTAAATTCAATCCAAGCATGTATTTGTGTTTAGTGATGTTAGATTATATATTCTGGAGAGTTTCATGGCTTGCCGCGGCTTGTTTTGAATTTTCATGTGGATAAGGTTAGGGTTAGGGTTTGTTCATTAATGGTGGTGAAGGTTTAGGGTTTTTCTCATGAAGAAGAAGGTGCAACAGCCCCCCAGCGCTATCTGCACCCCCCCATGCGCGGCCCATGTAGTTTTCTTAACTAGCGTGTTACTTCTTGCACCCCCTTGGCCCATTTGCTTTATTTTTATTCTTTTTCTTTACCAATTTTATTCCATTTGCTTTTGATCCATTTTAAATACTTCCTTAACTCTAAAAAATCCAAAACAATTCATATGCACTCCTTGATTCATCTAGTTTTTTATCATAATTTTTCCAGATTTTTATTTTCATCCCACGTGGCTAAATAAATTCACCATTGAGCATTGCTTTCTTGTGGACTCTCATAGACCAATCTGCCTTGTCCAATTTCTATTTTCCTCATCCTTTAAGCTATGAACCCCATTCGTTTTGCATTCAAATCCTAAGACACTCTACTATCTTCATGATTTATCTTGGATTTTTAACAAATTTCCTTGCTGGACTTTGCTTGAGTTACTTGTGCCTTAATTTTCAAAACCCTAAATGGTGATACCTTGCATCCTTGAGCTTCATTGACCTAGTTTGGTGCTGTATTTTTGCAAACCATTTTGGATTCTCATTTCCTTGTGTTTGGAGAGTGCTTGGCTGGTTGGGTAGAATTTTTAAGTGCTTGGATCTTTTTTTTGGGTATTTTCTTCCTCACCTTGCCTTGTTTTGCATCCTTTGAGTCTTATGGTCTCTTTTAAGTTTAGAAGGGCACTTGTGCCAACTTCTCTTCATCTTTTGGGGTCATTTAGAGGTCTATGGTTGCTCGTGGTCTTAGGATAGGGTTTGAATCTCCTTGAGTCTTGGTGTTGGGTCTCTTTTATGTGCTTTATTTCTTTAATTGTTAAGCATGCCTTCATTGCATTTGTTTCACTTCCAATCATCTCAATATAATCTTGTGTTGCTTTGATTATCATCTTGTGAACTCTTTGCCATGCCTATATGCTTGTGTAGCTTCTGACTTGTTGGTTCATGCCTTGGTTTTATGTTTTTATACTAACCTTGCAGGGGCTATGGTAAGTTTGAGATGTGGGAATTGAGTTCCACATCTCCATCTCTCATCTCTTCTCATTTTGTTTATATGGACTAACATCTTCTTGTTGGGATTAGGCCTTTCTCATCTCTCCTCTTATATTATTATTCTTCTCTTGAGATCTTTTTTAGGTTAGAAAGACCTCACAAACCCTAGGAACTTCATGCATGCCAACTTAGGATAGAAACTCCCCCCCTAGTTTTTTTCCTTTTTTGCTCCTTTGGTTCTCTTTCTCTTCTCATCCCATAATCATAAAAAACATTTTAATAACTTTGAAGTGATGCATTGATCCATAGCCTTATTCCATGAGGTATGCTTGTAGTCTTCCCATCTTGGGATAGTACAAGTTTACCTTGTGATGCACAAGTCTGATCAAGGTATCTTCTTCATAAAAGAAAAGTCTAAAAAACACTTCTTCATTGTAAATAATCAAAACACTTAATAATTAAGCAGGTTAGTGAGCCTAGGCCCTAATCTTTGGGTTCAAGTTTTGGGGATCTTCTCCTTACTTGAGTGTGTTTGTTCTATTATTCCATCTTGGAATGTAGTGACAAGTGCACATTCCATTGATGGGAGCTTGAGTTCACTTCCTTGTGACACACTCATAAAAGCCTCTAAAAAACACAAACAAACAATAAGCGTCTTTCCTTTGGGAATTCTTTTCTCACCTCATCCACTCTTTACGTGAGAACTTGCTCCTACTTGTCATTTTGCAAGACGGTAACGCACTCGTCGTCCGAGCCTGCAACACTTGAGCATTGACATAGGCAGTTCAAGCCTTTAATTCACAAGTATTTTTCCTTGTTACCCCTAGTTAGGGGAACTACGGCGTCTCTGATCCTCATTATCCTGATGAGGTACGTAGGCAGCGGGGTAGGGCCCGTTCGAGCACAATCTTTATTTTCCCTACATTTTTCTCTTTATTTTCTTTTCAATTCTTTTATCAGTTCCAGTTTCTTTTCATTTTCATTTCTTTTGCTGCAGTTTTCATACCTTCGCTCTTTGAAATAGTTATCTTTGCAAGCGTGGATCCCGTCGGGTACGGCGGACGACCTGGGTGCTAATACCTTCCCAAGTCGTAACCGACTCCCGAATTCAGTCTCTTTGGTTCGCAGGACCCGTGTCCTTCCTTTTCTTTCTTCTGGTTTGTGCAGCATTACCATTCCCGTTCCTTCGGGATAAAAATGCCTGGCTGGCGACTCTATTCTTTTTCCGCGCCACTTTCGCGTTTGTACCAGGATGGAAATCCGGGCAGCGACACAAGGCAAGAACAAAAGGAAAAGTGAAGAAGAGGAAGAAAAAAACCAAAATAGTTCCAAAATAGGCCAAAAATAACATTCTAGGCAATGGTAATCAATTATCTCCCTGGTTTTAATCGATTACCCTATCAAAAATTTAATTTCAGGCGTAAAAACAGGGTGGTAGTCGATTACACTGATGTGGTTAGCCGATTAAACTAGCAAAAAAAGGCAGAAAATCAATTTGAAAAATGTCAAATCCTTGATCAATCATTTCTTCAAGCACCTCATGACCAATGATGAAATTAAGAACTAAAATTCAAGTAAATCAATAGCAAATAACACCAATAAAAACATAATTTCAAGATCCAAAGATCATGCAATAAGAATCAATAAGAGATCATATTGTGGAAGATGAAGACGAGTTCAACAATGGTGGATTCAAGAATTTACCACTTCAAATCAAAATTTACTTCAAGTGAACTTCAAGATCCACACTCCAAATCCTTGATCTAGATGATTTAATAGAGAAAAATTTTTTAGAAGAAGGTTTAGCTCAAAGATTAGTAAGCTTCAATGAAAAGCTTACTAACTTTCAAAATTAGAAGAAGAGCTTTAGTGTGGGTTTAGGGAGAGTTGAGAGAAATTTTAACAAGGTGAATTTGGCTATCAAAAGCTTGTGAAATGAATGAAATGAGAGCTCCATTTATAGAGTCTAGGATTTGAAATAAGTGGTGGCTTGGAATTTGGTTTGGGATCAAATTTAGGCTTGGAATTAAAATTTGGAGAAAAAATTAAGATCAAGTGGTGCACATGTGTGATTAAATGATGGGGTATGATGGAATTTGTTTTTGTTGAAGAAAACACGGGCTTTCCTTAGCACAAAGAGACAGAAGGAAACTGATACAAATCAAGTGAGGGAATAAACCCCAGACAAGTTCTGGCCCGTAACACATTGCCAATCCCAACCATATGTTGGGCATCCATAAAGACTTTTTATGCCTAATCATAACAATCGAAGCATTAAACTTAGACAACAAAATTCTACATTTTTGAGCGACGGAATTTGAATTTACGATACCACTATTGGAGTTTTATTCTTAGCACCAACCTGATGGGCCTGATGAACCGCATCCCATTCTCACGCAAATCGATGAGCCTCTTTCGTTATCCTCATAGGATTACAATATTTTTATTGATGAACCAAGTCATCTCTAGCAGCCCATAGTCTCCACAACACATGACACACTAACTCAGATTTGATTTTATTCTTCTCTCTCAAAACATGCATAAGCCAATGTAACACCCTAAGTTTTCCCCCTAAGATTGTGTTTTGCATTTGCATCATTTGCATACAAATAAAATCACACATTGGTTCTTCTATACTTTTTGATTGCAGGTTTATGCCTCATAGGGGATCACCATTGCTTTTATGTGCCTTTATGTTTACTAACCATTGATTAAAATCCAAAAATATTTTATTTTCCATCTTTTATTAACTTTTTCAGGAAGAAAGCAAAAATATCAGAACAGTTCCTCGGCTCGAACAAATTACATCTGAACAAAGTCAAAGTTGATCCACAAACAATTCCAATTCATTTGATTAAGGATTTCCCAGGTTGATTGATTATTATTCAAGGAATTTCAAGGTTCATGTGTTTATTTCCATGCCTTCTTTGAGAAGCAAAATAATTGAGCCAGAGCCACGATAGTGCAATAAAAAGCAACAATTTTTCAAATTTACACTAAGTAACCGGTTAACACATATGTGATAACCGGTTACCAGGACATAAATTTGAAAAATGACAGAAAATTCAAATATTTCAATTTTGGCATCAATTTCATTTTAATCACATGTGGAATATTCTAGACCATCTCTATTTAATTTTCATACATCATCAAAATTAATTCCCACCATGCACCTTCATTAATCACCACTCTTTTGCTATTTTCCCTCCAAATTTAATTTCTAGGCCTAATCTTGATCTCCCAAACCTAGCTCCTTCCACCAAATTTCCATACCTAAACTCTTTAAATAACACCCTTATTTCACTCATTTTCTCAAGCTTTAGAGAGCCAAAAAATCTCTTGCAAATTATATCCCCAACTACCAAAATTCATGAAAACTCAATTTTTCTTTTGAAAGTTGTCAAGAATTCACATTGAATTATTGATTAACTTTGAGCTAAACCTTCATTATTTTCATTTTTATTCATCAATTTCTGTAGATCAAGTTTGCTTGTGGAGTAGTTTGGAGTTGTTCTAATCCTTGAAGTGGTAATTCATCTCACACCATTATTACGCCTTCATCTTCATCATCCACAATGTAAATATTTGGTGACTCTTGTGGTAGATCCTTTTAGATCTCTTTTTATATTATAATTGTTGGTTTTTGCTTTGCTTTTACTCTAAAATTCGTGCAAGTCAAGATCTACGATCACAAGGTGTTTGAAAAATATTTTAAAAGAGGATCATGCTGAATTTTGCCTTTGTTTTTTATTTTGCACGCAGAGTAATCGGTTAACACATATGTGATAACCGGTTACTCGGTGTTAATTTTGAAAAATGGCTGCATTTTTAAATTTTTTATGTGTTAACCGGTTACCACCGAGGCAGAATGTGTTTTTACTTTGTATTTTGGGTTATTTTGCTTTCTTTTGCTTCTTCTTCCCATCCTTTCTTATTTTTAACCTTGGAAAGTATTTTTTAGGCTAGTTCCTCTTTAATCTCAATGGACCTTGGATATTGATTAGAGTAGATTAATGTTCATTAATTCAAATCGATCACCAAATGGATTCTTAAATTCATAAGATATGCTTTGGATTAGTGATACATTTTTAACTTGAATCTATCAATTAAAGGTGATTGATATTAAAGATGGAAGAACCTCTAAATTGTGATTCAACTTGGTTCTTCTCTATCCATATCCCTTTAATTTCCTTTTTCTTTTGATCGATGAAAGTCTCATAGATCTTGAAATCTCTTGTTGGATTTTGATCGAGATGAGATCATTACCCGTTTTCTTTTCGTGCGGAATTGTTTTTGGAGTACAACCTATATGTTGTTCACCTAACATGAATTATAAAAAATAATACTTACCTTAATTGGTATTAAGCGACCTCGTTGTAGGGTAACTTTTATAGAATTTACTTTGCGATTTCTTAACATACCGTTACATTTTTCCCTCTCAATGCTTATCGGCATTTGTACTTTCGTGGCCCGAACCTTGATTGGTTGTGTAAGCACAAGCATGGTTGGTATTTGGATTAAGTTCATAATTCTCAAACTTATAGTTGTAAAGGCTTTGATTCTATCAATCTTCTAACAGGTTTTGATAACTAATGACTTAAATTCATAGATCAACCATATAATACAAAACACGAGACGAAATTCGGTTGTCGCTTCGAGTTTTTAGCTTTGTTAGTTTTGTGGATGATTAAGCTCACCGCATTCTTGTATATTACAATATTGCTTTTATTTCCTTCTTGCTCCCGATCCTCTTTATTTTATCTCTTGTTTTGTTCTCTCTTTTATTTTTATTATGATTTATATCATCCATTATCATGTTTACGTTTATGTCATTATATCTTTGTGCTTTTCTTTTCTTTTTGTCCTTTGGACAATAAAAACATTAATAAAGGCTTAAACCTCTAAAAAACTTGTGCTCATAATCTTGGACTATGGTTACTATCCTTTGCAAGGGACTTTGAGTTTTGGACTTAAATTCTAGAACACCTTCCCTTTGCTTTGATCCTTATGGAGTTGGTACCATAGCCTTTATTTTGTCACTTGCTAGCTTGTACTTCTGAGGATGGAATTATTTTGCTTATGCTTTTAAGGGTCTTCAAATGGTTAGATCTTTCTTCCCTTATCTCTTTTATTTTATTTTTTTGGGGTAGCCACTTCATCTTCTCCCTTTCTTTAATATTCAAAACTTTCTCTCTTTGTCAAAGGATTCTTCTTCTAAAAACCTTCACCACTTTAATAATTCAAACCTTGACTTTTGTCAAGTGACTTTTACTTCTTATTTTATTTTAATAAATGTAAATGAACTTATTCATGTTGAATTCAATTCAAAATAATAAAACAAACCAAATTCACTCACATTATTTTGTGCCTTTGTGCACTCTTTTTCTTCTACAAGTTTAGACTATGATTCAATTTTTTCTAGTCGGGTGCAAGACTCTCAATCTCCATGATTGTAGTTTTATGTAATTGAGTCTTTTGTCATTTGTGGGGATATAATGGAATACTCGTCGATTCTATTCGTGTTGGAGCCATCCTCATAATGATGTATGAGTCCATGCCCTCATTCTCATTGTAGATTTCTGGCCATCCACTTGAAAGTAACAAATTGTCTTTACTTATTAAAATCAATCAAAACCAAATTTTTTTCACTATTTTTACCATGAACTACGGGGTTTTGATCTTACATTGCACTTTATGGGTACGTAGGCATGAGGTGTTAAACCTCTCTAAATACAAAAAGCATAAAAAAAATTAATTATTTTTCTCATCCCCTCACTCTCATTTACCAAACCATTTTCAAACCAAAAGTGTAACTATTTCAAAGGGCTCTTGTTGAGTACCACAGACGTTTTGGGTGCTAACACCTTCCCATTTAGTAACCAACCCCCTTACCCTTTCTTTGCCTGTTTCTTTAACTCTTTGCTTTTAGATTCATTTTACGATTTATTCGCCTTTTTTTTTACTTTTCCTTTTGGAATAAAATAAAAGTGCAGTGGTGAATCTGTTTTCCTTGAGTTAAGTTAATCAATAACTTACACTCACGATTTTTACCGCTACAACCAAACATTTACATATATATCCTTGGGGGTTCTGCACCCCAATTGAGAACAGAAGAAAGTGGTTTTTTCCATAGGGAAGTGAAGAAAGGGGTGTTATATAGACTCAAAACACATTACAAACATGTCAAACTAGTGTTAATCAGGATACCTTTAGTCCGAAGCCTTGGCTTTATGGGTAGAATATTCTTAGACAACCTCCATAGGAAATTTCTCACCTTAGTAGAGACGGGAGCATGCCAAATCATCATCTAAAGAGACTTATAAGGATCATATGAGGACCCAGGGAAGAGACATGCCTAGAGTGTTTGAGGGAATGATAAGCTGATCTAACCGAGAATTCTCAATTTTTTTCAAAGTGCCATATTCTCTTATCTTCTAGATTTCTGTTGGAGAGGGGGATAATAAGAATCTGGCAGGCATCTCCTGGTGTAAACAAATCCTAGATTTTATCTTCCTTCAATATCAAGAGATCCTCCTCAATATGATCACATACTTTTGACACTGTCTCACCAACCAGACCCTACCCAACTGGCTTGAAACTCGAGTTATTAGGAAGCCAATGGTCGTTCCAAATCCTCACTTTGTAACCTTTCCCAATGCATCAAAAATATTCCTTCAACACCATATATTTTGGACTTAGCATACTTCTCCAAGCATAGATTGGTTGATAGCCAATTCCAGCATGCTCGAAAGAAGTACAAGGAACATACCGCCCCTAAAAACTCTTTGCAACAAGGAATCATTGTCACCCATGAGTCTCCAGTAATGCTTACCATGGGCACTTGTATTAAAATCTGCAATCCCTCTAAAACCAATCCCACCTTCCTCCTTATCCATAGAAAGCTTCTCCCAACTAAGCCAATGCAATTACATTCTCCTTCCTTAGAACCTTACCAGAATTTGACTGGCATCGCTTCAATCTCTATACACACACTATCAGGCATTCTATAACACCTAATAATGTAACTTGGTATGACCTTTACTACCAACTTAATCAAAACTTCTTTCCCAACTCTGGAGAGAAACTTTTCAATCAAACCTTTTATATTTTTCCACACCTTGTCAATAATGAAATTAAAAATCTATTTTTTAAACCGCCCCAGGACTATAGGGAGACCAACTACTTAGCATGGTTGTGGACCACCTTCATGCCCAATCTAAAATAGATAGCATATTTAAGATCCTCCTTGACATTATGGCTGAAGGATATCTCATATTTTTCTAGATTTACCAGTTTTCCTAAAGAATTATGGTATCTATGAAGAATATCAAGGATAATATATGCCTCATCCTTGTTGTCTCGTGCGAAGAGTAAGTTGTCATCCATAAAAAAGAGATGGGAGATAAGATGGGATTTTCTTGCAACCTGGATGCCATGAAGCCTTCTTCCTCAAACATCCTTCTTGATAAAACCAGAAAAAACATCAGCACACATTATGAATAAATACGGGGACAAAGGGTCTCCTTGACGAAGCCCCTTTGCCGGAGAAAAACCGTTGTGCGGTTGATCGTTGAGCAATGTATGATTAGTCACAATGGATATAAATTTGTGGATGGTGGCAATAAGTTTTCCGGGGAAAAACATAGCTCTTAACTTGCCAATCACGAACTCCTACTCGAGTATATCATAAGCTTTAGCCAACTCAAGCTTCAAGTCCATCAGCCATTTCTTCCATTTTTTCTTCTTTTTCAGCTAATGAAAACATTCCATCATAATCAAGGCGTTATATGTGATTAAAAGTCCTTGAATGAAAGCGCTCTACTCCTCATCAACTACACCGGGAATAATTTTTTTCAATCTACTAGCAATAGTCTTGGTAACCACTTTCATAGCCATATTGCAAAGGCTAATAGGACAAAAATCCTTAGTAGATGAGGGATGCTTGGATTTTTGAAATCAAAGTTATGAATGTATTATTCAAAACACTTGGGTCTCTATTATGATTAAGAATATCCAGCATCATTCAACCGCACCAGGAATATGTTGAACTTGTTAATCTTGGCATTGAGTATGCAAGGAAAGAGGTCAAAATCGGGATTGCTTTAGAGGATAATGCTTCGAGAAATTGGTGACATATTTGCTTGGTTTTACCTGGATATGCCTAGACTCAATACATATATTCTTATGCAGAGATTGCCTCTAAAAAAGGATTGTCCTCCGGTCAAGCAGAAGGTTAGAAGAACTCGACCAGATATGGATGTCAAGATCAAGAAAGAAGTTTAGAAACAACTCGATGCAGATTTTCTAGATGTTACCAATTATCCTCTATGGGTTCCAAACATTGAGCGTGTACCTAAGAAAGATGGTAATGTACACATGTGTGTTGATTATAGGGATCTGAATAGAGCCATCCCTAAAGTTGATTTCCCACTCCCCCACATTTATATCTTAGTGGAAAATATAACTCAATTCTCAGTATTTTTGTTTATGGATGGCTTATCTGGGTACAACCAAATCAAGATGGACCCATAAGACATGGAGAAAAATGTTAATTACCCAGTGGGGAACCTTTTTCTACAAAAGTGATTGTGCTTAAAAACACCATGGATGTTTACTCGGTCAACACGACGAGACAAGTAAAGAAGAACATGCCATATACTACCTGAGTAGGAAATTCATCGATTGTGAGTCAAGATACTTGTTGCTTGAAAAGACATGTTAGGCACTTGCATGGGCCGCTAAGTGTTTGCGCCGGTACATGTTGACTCATACAACTCTTTTGATATCCAAGATGGATCCGATCAAGTACATCTTTGATAAGCCAACTTTCACTAGAAGAATCGTCTGTTGGAAAATGGTTTTGACAGAATATGACATTCAATATGTTACCCAGAAAGCCATCAAGGGTAGAGTCTTATCATACTATCTTTCTCACCAACCTATTGATGATTATCATCCTATTAGATTTGACTTTCATGACGAGTACATCATGTATTTGAAGGCTAAATATTATGATGAGTCATTTTCTGATGAACGACCAGAGCCTGGATCCCGTTGGGGTTGTGTGTTTGATGGGGCACTAAATGCATATGGAAAGATAATTGGTGAAATAATCATACTTCAAAGGTTTCTCATATCCTTTTTATCACAAGCTTAACTTTTGATTGCACCATTATATGGCAGAGTATGAAGCATGCATCATGGAGCTTGAAGAAACCATTGATTTAAGTATCAATATCCTGGACATATACGGAGACTCAACTCTGGTGGTGAAAGAAATCAAAGGAGAATGGGAAACTCGATAGACTGGTCTGATCCCTTATAGAGATTATGTGAGGAGATTGCTCTATTACTTTAACAAGGTGGAATTTCATCATATTCCTCTTGTAGAAAATTTGATGGAAAATCCTATGACCACTTTGTCCTCCATGATTGTTGTGAATCGATGGAATGACATGCCCAAGATCGATGTTATGTGCCTTGACACATCAGCTCATGTGTTTGTAGAAGGACATATGATGGATGATAAGATGTGGTTTCATGATATCAAATGCTTCCTTAAAGATCAAGAGTACCCACTTGGGGCATCAAACAAGGATACAAAGACTCTGAGGATATTGACTGGTAATTTCTACCTTAATGAAAACATGTTATACAAGTGGAACTTCGACATGGCCTTGCTCAAACGCGTGGATAGACATGAAGCAGACATGTTGATTGAAGAATTTCACAAAGGATCCTTTGGTACCCATGCTAATAGGCATGCAATGGTCAAAAAGATGTTGAGATCACGTTATTATGGGATGACCATAGACTCTAGTTGTTTCAAATATGCAAGTAAGTGCCATAAATGCCAGATTTATGCAGACAAGGTACATGTGCCACATGTTCCTTTGAATGTCTTGACCTTTCCTAGGCCATTTGCTATGTGGGCGTATTGAACTGACTACTTCATATGGGCATCAATTCATCCTGGTTCCCATTGATTAATTTACCAAGTGGGTAGAAGTTGCCTCGTATGCGAATGCCACAAAACAAGTGGTTTCCTACTTCATAAAGAAAGATTTTTTTTTCATTATGAGATTCTTAAGAGGATCATTACTAATAATAGTTCGAATATTAATAACAAGATGGTGAAGGAGATGTGCCAGAGCTTTAAAATCGAACATCACAACTCTTCTCAATATTTTCCAAAGATTAATGGTGATGTTGAGGCAGCTAATAAGAATATCAAGAGTATTGTGCAAAAGATGTTTGTGACGTATATTGATTGGCATGAGATGTTGCCTTTTGCTCTACATAGGTACCATACTTCGGTATGCACTTGTTGCACCCTAAAATATGTCTTCTTGTTTTTGACCTTAATTTGCTTATGTTTCACATTTGTATGCATCTTCCATCAGGTCATGACATTCACGATATTGCATTTTCATTGTGCTCCTAAGGCATGGGATCATGGTAAATTTTTGTGGCAAGTTTTCCCTAATTTCCTAATGTGATTCAGGAACAGGATTTAGTCATCTTATTCTTTGAGGAACATTGATTCAATGGCATTCAGAGCCAAATAAGTAGGCAGCGAAGTCCTTAACATTTATTTTGCTCAGATGACTAGATTGATTACTTTAAAATCAGAGATAGAGAGCAATGAGATCTCATGAATTATTCAAGACAAAATTTTGTGCCATACACTAGTGCAATACCAAAGGCCAAGGTTCAGATGCAAGGAAATGCTCAAAATACGCTGCAAAATAACAAATTTTCGTTTTTTGCACTGATGTAACCGGGTACAGAAAAGTAGGTAACCGATTACACTTCTTCTAGATGGCACCATTAGTTGAATTTTCAAGCATGTAACAAGTTACCATGTTTCATGTAACTAGTTATATCAATTCATTTTGGCGAAGAACAACAAGTTTGTAGCATTGTAGTAGTTTTACTCAATTTCAATTTTTTTGTTTTTTTGCTTACATCAATATTACACCAGTGGAATATTCTAGAGCAATGAAACTATAACAAACTCCATATCAAATTTCAAACATCATTCCACACCTAGCTCCAAAGAAAATTTCCAAACCCTATTCCAAGCCTCTTTGAGCTCTAAAACTAGCTTATATTTAAGCAATTTTCTCCCAAACCAAACAATTTCATTCCCACTCATTTTTCAGAATTCCCTCACAATTTTCTCTCACTTTCTGCAGAATTTTCACAATCTCACTCTGACTCTCAATATCCATTTTCATCTTCATCCCTAACCTCACTAAATCTCTACCATTAGAGCTAACAAACTTTTCATTGAAGTTTGTGAATATTTGAGCTAAACCTCTATCAACCACTCTCTCATATCAAGTTTCAGCAGCTTCAACATGTTTTCATTTGTTTTTTAATACATTTTTGTGGATTTTTTTAGCTTGTTTGGATTCCTTTCCACTTATAACCTTCATTTCTTGATCTATGATTGATTTGTGTGGATGTTTCTTGAGCTATTTAGCATCAATTTGCATGACGTTAAGGATTTATGATCATGATTGATAATTAATTACTTGTTCATTGTTGATTAATTGTTGATCCATATCATGTTGCTCTTAATACATGTTCATGAAACTTGATTTCTAATTTGTTGCATATTCATGATACTTGATTACTTATCATATGCTCATATGTATTGTCAAATGAAGGATTACATGTTGCATGTTCATGTTAGTTGCTTAATTATGGATGCATGTTCATATTGATAGGTTAATCTTTTTGATACATGTTCATATGTTTTGATTGATCCTACATGATACATGTTCATGATAATTAGTGCTCAATCCTTATTGCATTCCTTGATGTTGATACATACATCAATGTTCTATGCACACACATTGTTAAATGTTGCCATTATGTTGTTGTTACATACATATCTGTTATGTCTGATGTGTGCTATTAAATGTTGTTGTGTTGTTGTCGTAAATACACTATTGTTCTATTTTAAGTGTTGTTGTATGTTGCAGTTTGTGTTATTTATTGGCTTTCTTTGTTCGTTCTTGCATGTTCCCTTAGGGCTTCCTAGTCCAACTTAATTTTTTTATTGAATGACTATATAAAGGACTTGAAGACTTGAAGAATGGAACACACCTTCAACTATTCATACGCTCTCTAAAGTTTTCATATCATTCTTGAGTCGTTGTGTGCTAAAAATCTGTTTACATCTTAGCTTGTGTAGAAGCAAAATTTTGTAAACAAATAATCTTCAAACAGTTGTTTGATTTCCTCTAGAGACCAGTTAGGTCACATTTATCGAGAAGTATAGGACTTGCGTGTCTTAGAGTTTGTTTTTTTAAGAGACCAATTAGGTCAGAATTCTTGAGAAGTCTAGTGTAACACCCCTTTTCTATAACCCCAAATAAATAATTAAATCACTTAGGCACATAAGAAATGTCCATCAGAGTATATTTTAAACATGGTATAAAAGAGGCATGTCACATCTAAGGTGAAATTAAAACATATAACACCTGCTCATTTAAAGATATGCAACAAACGGGGTAACTTGCAACAAAAGGATTTCATCCTTACACTCGTATTCAATTGCTTCAAATAACAGAGGAAACTAACATCAACAACATCAAACTTTTATACTTATATAAATATATCAACAAGTTTGATTCACCAAATATTTCATGTTTATATAAAACATTCATCACCAAAATACATGTACAAAATGTATCATAAAAGGCATCAAGCTGACCCTAGCTACCCGGTGCTGCATATCAGAGCCAACTGACCAAAAGGATGAAGACAAGCTTCACAAACAGACCTCCAGCAACCTACTCTGCAATGCCTCATAGAGCATCATAAAACAGCAGAAGGGTGAGAAACATTATCATAATAACATTGCATATAATTATATATCTCAACATATAAAATACACATAAAACATGTTCTCACCACAAATCATCTCCAACATACATAACCTCAAGCATACGTATCAGGCATACTTTCACTACTTCATTCACATCACATGAACATACATCATTCATGTTTATTCAGACATATACACTATAATGTATATAAACACACATATACATATACATATATATATATATATATATATATATATATATATGTGTGTGTGTGTGTGTGTGTGTGTGTGTGTGTGTATATCCACACATACATATATACTAAAGTATGTTTTTATCAATACATACTTTCATCTCCATATAAACATATATATATATATATATATATATATATATATATATATATATTCATGTTTATTTCATCAATTCACAATTTAGATGATAAATGCAAATCATAGAGACCGACTCACGACTCTATGCAAATGCAGTGCGGTACCGACTCAATCATTATCAAGTTCACTCAGGAACTAATTGGAACCATCGCTCGTTACCTAAAGTAACTCCCCGTCGGGCATACGATGTTCACCCATTACTCACACCCCACATGGGCACACAATGTTTATGGATTGCTCACACCCCACACGGGCACACAATCTGATTGCTCACACCCCACACAGGCACACAATCAATGTGAATGAATCACCCATTGCTCACACCCCACATGGGCACACAATGTTTATGGATTGCTCACACCCCACACGGGCACACAATTCGATCACTCTCACCCCACATAGGCACATGATCGTGTTGTAGTCATCACTCACACTCCACATGAGCATACGATGTTACAACTGATTCACAAAGAATCCCACAACACAAGAATGCATACATTATGCTTCACATGCAAAATAACACACAACATTCATGAAAATGCATACATTATTCACAACATAATCATGCACTCAACTCATTCAATTAGCATACATTGGCACTCAATTCAAGCAATGTATTCATTTGCCAAATGGCCACAACATCACATCAAACTCACATTTCCATAACTAACTCATTTATGTTTTATCGGAAAAGTCGGGTAAAAGTCGGCTAAAAATTATATTTCTTAGCGTCATTAGCTCCTACACGTTTTTAGCTTCGAATCAATATAAATAATTCCTAAAACAGATAACCGAAACTAAAGTTACGAATTAAAACAGAAAACTTCCTAAAAAATCTCCAGGCTCGCTGAGTGACCTTCTCGCTCGCTGAGCGAGGAAATCCCTGGAAAACTCGTTGAGCGACGTGTTGCTCACTGAGTGAACACTACGATTTCAGAAATCTCAGCTGCACAACAGTCAGTCCTAAGCCACCCAAAACTCGAATAAAACTCCATAAACATGATCATCAACAATCATTTAACATCATACTTCGATTATAACAGCTTCTAACCGATTAATCCACTATTTCTCACATTTTCATCAAAAATCCTAACATTTCATTCTCTCTAAACTTCACCAAAACAAAAACCTACACAATCCAACACATACACAATCACATACAAGATTAAGATAACAATGTTTATCACCCTTACCTGATTGTTTCGATTCCTAAGAGCAATCTTGATGATTTTCCAACTTTTTCCTCTTTTCTCTTCTTTTCTCTTCAATTCCTTTTCTTTCTCCTCTTTTTCTTTATATTCTCTCTTTTCTTTTCTTCCCACTCTTATATCTTTTTCTTTCTATCTTTCTTTATATTTTTCTCTCTTATAACTCTTACTAACTTTTTCTACACTTAACTCATTTCTTCCCTTTTTCCACCAAATATCATTTTCTCACAAAATAATAATTCTACACAATTATAATTTATTATTAATTAGAAAATTTCTAAAATACCCTCCAATCTAATTTTACCCGAAAATTCACAAAACGGTAAAATCACATTAACACATCAACATATCATATTATCATATCAATTTCACAAATAAGATTATTATCACTCAAATAAAATAAAAGACTCAACAAAATTTGGAAATATCGAATCGGGGCGTTACAACTCTCCCCCACTTTAGAATTTTTCGTCCTCGAAAATATTACCTGATTCAAACAACTCCAGATACGACTCGCGCATCCCCCTCTCTAATTCCCAAGTCATATTGCCTTCCGCAGCGCCTCCCCATGCCACTTTCACAAGCGCAATATCCTTTCCTCTTAGCTTCTTGATTTCACGGTCCAAAATCTTAATCGGCAAAGCTTCAACCGTAAGGTTATCTCTTACTTCAACCTCGTCCATAGGAATAACATGTGACGGATCCGGAACATACTTCCGAAGTTGCGAAACATGGAACACATCATGCAAAGTTGAAAGGTTCGGAGGCAACGCCACACGGTAAGCCACAACACCAACTCGTGCAGTAATCTGATACGGCCCAATAAAACGAGAAGTCAACTTCTTCGACTTCAAAGCACGACCCACACCCGTAACCGGTGTAACTCTAAAAAACACATGGTCGCCTTCCTGAAACTCAAGACCTTTCCGTCTCTTGTCATGATAACTCTTTTGTCTACTTTGAGAAGATCTCATCTTCTCCTGAATAAACTTCACCTTTTCCGTTGTTTGTTGTACCATCTCCAGTCCAACTACTGTTCTCTCTCCGGTTTTAATGCAACACAAAGGTGTTCGACATCTTCGACCATACAAAGCCTCAAATGGTGCCATACCTCTACTCGAATGAAAAATGTTATTGTAGGTGAACTCAATCTACGCTAAATAACCATCCCAAACACCACCTTGTTCTAGCACACAAGCACGCAACAAATCCTCCAACGATTGAATTGTCCTCTCGGTTTGACCGTCCGTTTGCGGATGGTAAGCCAAACTCAATCTTAGCTTAGAACCCAAAGCCCTTTGCAAACTTTCCCAAAACCTCGATGTAAATCTAGGATCTCTATCTGATTTAATACTCTTAGGAACTCCATGCAGCTTCACAACCACAGAAACATAAATCTCGAGTAACTTCTCCAAAGGATAACTAATATCAATCGGAATAAAGTGAGCAGATTTAGTAAGCCTATCCATAATCACCCAAATAGCATTATGATCTCTTTGTGTATTCGGCAATCCCGTAAAAAAATCCATCGATATACTATCACATTTCCATTCTGGAATATCTAACGGTTGCATCAAACCACTAGGCTTTTGATGTTCCACCTTAGACTTCTGACATGTCAGACACGCATATACAAAATGAGCTACATCTCTCTTCAATCCAGACCACCAAAAGATCTTCTTCAATTCTTGATACATCTTATTCACTCTCGGATGAATACTAAAATTATTTCGGTGTCCCTCTTCCATTATCATCTTCTTCAACTCCTCATCATCGGGAATACAAATACGACCACGAAATCTCAAAACTCCAAAATTATCAACCTTGAAATCCTTATTCTCATTCATCATCAAATCGACAAACTTCAAATCCAACATTTGCTTCTCACAAAAGGTTGCAAGAAAATCATTCGTAACATGTAGCATACCAAGTCTCACACTTCTCGGCGTCATCTCACAAACCAAACTCAAGTCTCTAAAATCCTCCAAAATTTCTCATTCTCTTATCATCAATGTGGACATATGTAACAACTTACGACTTAAAGCATCTGCCACCACATTCGCCTTACCCGGATGGTAATTCAAACAAAAATCATAATCCTTCAAAAGCTCTAACCACCTCCTTTGTCTCATGTTCAATTCCTTTTGATCAAATAAATACTTCAAACTCTTGTGATCACTAAAAACTTCAAATCTTGTACCATAAAGATAATGCCTCCAAATTTTCAAAACAAACACCACAACCGCTAATTCCAAATCATGCGTAGGATAATTCTTTTCATGCACTCTCAATTGTCATGAAGCATAAGCTACAACTTTTCCATCTTGCATCAAAACACCACCTAACCCAAACAATGAAGCATCACAAAACACTACAAATGGTTCCGTCGGATTTGCCAAAATCAAGATCGGAGCCATTGTCAACCTTCTCTTAAGTTCAATGAAACTCTCTTCACAACGAATATCCCAAATGAAAGCCTTTCCCTTACAAGTAAATTGCGTTAACGGAAGTTCTAACTTTGAAAATCCTTCAATAAACCTCCGATAATAACCCGCCAAGCCTAAAAAGCTTTGAATCTCCGTAATCGATCTAGGAACTTCCCATTGCATTACCGCATCAATCTTGGCTGGATCAACACTAATACCACCATCGAAAATAACATGCCCAAGAAAACTTACTGTCGACAAACAAAACTCACACTTTGACAACTTAGCATACAATTGCTTCTCTTTCAAAATCTGTAACACAATCCTTAAATGCTCTTCATGTTCCTATTGAGACTTAGAATAAATCAAAATGTCGTCGATGAACACAACCACAAAACAATCCAACTGTTCATGAAAAATACGATTCATGTATTCCATAAACACACCCGGCTCATTAGAAACTCCGAATGGCATCACGAAATACTCGTAATGACCATACTGTGTCCTTAAAGCCGTCTTTTGAATATCCTCTTCTTTCACACGAATCTGGTGATATCCTGATCTCAAATCAGTCTTACTAAAAACACACGCACCAACCAATTGGTCCATCAAATCATCGATCCTCGGAAGCGGATACTTATTCTTAATTGTCACCTTGTTTAACTGTCGATAATTAATACTTAATCGCATACTTCCATCCTTCTTCTTTACCAACAATACCGGAGCACCCTAAGGAGAAAAACTCGGCCTAACAAATCTCTTGTCCAACAAGTCATTCAATTGCTTCTTTAATTCTACCAACTCTGAAGCTAACATACGATATGGTGCCATCGAAATCAGTCTAGTACCCGAAACTAGATCAATAGAAAACTCAACTTCTCTTTTTAGCGGTACATCCTTAATATCCTCCGGAAACACTTCTGGAAAATCACACACCACTGGAAACACATTGAGCTCCACTTCTCTCTCTACTGACAATGATGCAAACAAACCAAACAATTGAGCTTCGTCCACTAAAAGTTTCTTCAACTCTTTCGTGGATAGGAAATTCCCTTCCACATCATTATCCAAAGAAGGAAACCTTACTAACTTATGATAGAAATCTATATGAACTCGATTAAATTGCAACCAGTTCATACCCAAGATTAGGTCCAAACCCTCCAATGTCAAACAAACTAAATCCATAACAAAATCTTTACCATACTTGGTCAAAGAACAACTTACACACACCAGAAAAGTAGTTACCGACCCTAAAGCAGGAGTCTCAATAACCATCTCACTGCCCCAAGAAGTCAAAAACAAATTCAAACGCTTAGAACACCCAAGATAAATGAACAAATGAGTTGTTGCCGTATCAATAATAGTAACTAAATGCGTACTATTAATAAAGCATGTACCTTTAATCAAATGGTCTGCACTAGTAGTGTCCTTCCCTGCTAATGCAAACACATTTCCGCCCGCTTGAGCTTGCTTCGGCTTAGTACACTCAGTACTAATGTGACCCACTTCTCCATAATAAAAGCACTTTACAACATTCCTTCTACACTCGGTAGTAGCATGTCCAAGGCCTCCACAGTTTGAACATTTCACTATGCTCTTCCCACACTCAAAAGACTTATGACCCAAATCGCAACACTTGTAACACTTAACGGGACCAGAACTCCCTCCACCAGATCTCTTATCAAAGTTTCCCCTATGCTTTCCCTTATCAGCGGGTGTCACATAAGGTCCACTTCTAGCTTGTTTCTTTCCATTCCTCTCATTAAAACTCTTGTAATGTGTAGAACGAGCTTTTCTATCCTCCTAAATAATTCTATAACATTCCGTCAAATCCGAAAACCTCCTTATTCTCTGATATCCAAAAGCTTGCTTAATCTCAGGACGCAAACCATTCTCATACTTAATACACTTCGAAAACTCAGCAGTAGTAGCAGCATAATGAGTATGAAACTGAACCAACTCCACAAACTTAGCAGTATAGTCCACCACAGACATACTACCTTGCTTCAGTTCAAGGAACTCCATCTCCTTCTTCCCTTTCACACTCTCAGGGTAATACTTCCCTAAGAACTTAGCACGGAAAACATCCCAAGTTATCTCTTCATCCTCTTCCTCAAGATCTTGACTTCTACCGACTCACCAATCATCGGTTTCTTCTTTCATCATGTGAGAACCAAGCCTCACCTTACTCTCTTCAGCATAATCCATGACTCTGAAGATTCTTTCAATCTCTTTCAACCAATTCTGAGCACCATCGGGATCAAATCTTCCATTGAAAACCAGTGGTTGATTCTTCCTGAACTCATCACTAGCATTCACATTCGGCGCTTCCTGCACCGTCCTAGCCATTGTCTCCAAAGCATCAGCTATCACATTTTCATTTCTACCAGCCATATTATGATCATTCCCAAACACAGCAACAATGGTAAACAATAGTTCATCCATCACAACAACAAGACAGACATAACTGACTCGAACACTGGCTCTGATACCACTTAATGTAACACCCCTTTTCTATACCCCCAAATAAACAATTAAATCACTTAGGCACATAATCAATGTTCATCATAGTATATTTTAAACAAGGTATAAAAGAGGCATGCCACATCAAAGGTGAAATTAAAACATACAACACCTGCTCATTTAAAGATATGCAACAAACGGGGTAACTTGCAACAGAAGGATTTCATCCTTACACCCGTATTCAATTGCTTCAAATAACAGCGGAAATTAACATCAACAACATCAAACTTTTATACTTATATAAATACATCAACAAGTTTGATTCACCAAATATTTCATGTTTATATAAAACATTCATCACCAAAATACATGTACAAAATTGTCGCTCCCCGTAAAGACACCGGGTCAGATAGGGTACAGACGCGAACGGTCGGCGAAAAGAATAAAATGAAGGTGAATTGAATAGAGTCGCCAGCTAGGAATTTTTATCCCAAAGGAAAGGTAATGTTGCATAAACCTAGAACGATATGGATAAGACGGTTGCGAACCAGAGAAACTGAGAAAGGGGGTTGGTCTCAACCTGGGAAGGTATTAGCACCCAGATTGTCCGTCTAACTCGACGGGATCCACGCTTATAAGATTGTGTTTTAAAAGGGTAAGTGTATGTGCTATCTGTGTGCAAAAGCTGAGAATGAATATACAAGTGTCAGTGCAAAAGGGTGAATGCTCAGGAACTGAGGCTCAAAAAAAGAATGCTAAAAGAGGGGGATGACAAAGAGACTTTTGTTCGATAACAGTTAAGTTATGCCTGGCAAGTGCTGATATAACAGGTGCAAGTCGTTTAACTCGCAGTGGTCGTGTTTATACTCAGCAAGTCAATACAATTCCACCTAAAGAAGTAATTCCCACTGTTGTCAACCAGGATAAAGGTTTGGTCTTGGAAGAAGAGGATGCAGAATTTCTCAGAATCATTAAGAAGAGTGATTATAAGGTTATTGATCAGCTACATCAAACGCCTTCCAAAATATCTATCTTATCACTTCTTATGCATTCACCGGCCCATCGAGGTGCTCTCCAGAAATTACTAGCCCAAGCTCATGTTACGCATGATATAACTGTGAATCAGTTTGATGGGGTCATTGCCAATATCATTGCATGTAACAATCTCAGCTTCATTATGGAGGATCTTCCAAAGGATGGCTTGGACCATAACCGCGCTCTTCATATATTTGTAAAATGTCAGGAGGATACTCTAGCAAGAGTTCTTGTGGATACAGGATCTTCATTGAACGTTTTGCCGAAAAGAACGCTTGCTAAGTTATCTTATCAAGGGACAGAGATGAGGCCCAGTGCACTGATTATGAAAGCTTTTGATGGGTCAAGGAGGATTGTTATTGGAGAAGTAGACTTACCAATCCTGATTGGGCCACAGGTCTTCAAAATCACTTTCCAGGTTATGGACATTAACCCTAATTAGAGGTTTTTGCTGGGAAGGCCTTAGATCCATGCTGCTGGGGCAGTCACTTCTACCTTGCACCAGAAGATGAAGTTTGTGGTCGATAATAAGCTGGTAATTGTGTCTGGTGAAGAAGATCTCATGGTCAGCAACCTTTCTTCCTTTAGTTATATTGAGGCTGATGAAGATGCTTTGGAAACTGCTTTCCAAGCTCTGGAGATAGCCAATGTAGTCCTCATGGAAGTAGAAGAGTCAAAGGGGAAAGGTATTCCATCTTTTGCATCGCTGAAGAGTACCATTTCCACTATCGAAGAAGGAAGCTATGAAGGTTTGGGTGATGTCATTGAAGTCAAACAGAAGCTAGATCGCTACGGGTTGGGTTACAAACCAACTCATGTGAAGGAAGGAGCATCAACCTCCATCAAAGGACGTCCAAAGACCATTCAATAGGTGTTTTCCAGTGCCGGCTATCAGATCAATGCAATTAATGGGGATGCTGAAGATGAAGATGTGGATCATTTGGTTTATCAGTGTGAAGCAGCTTTGGGCAATTGGGAGGCAGTTGAGATCCCAGAATTTTTTCCATTGTCAAAGTAATTTATTGTTTTCTTTAAGTGTTTTCAAAGTTCCCTAGCTCTGCCCAAGGCTATGGGATCATTTTGCTCACTTTCAAGTTATTCAATCAATGAAGGAATTTTGTTAAAATCTTACTTTGTTTTTATTTACTGTTTTTCTCTTTTCACTTTTAAAAGAAAATGGCAATCTTTCAAAGCTGATAAAAAGTTTTTCTTACATCCCTCTATTTTCAATTTTAATAAAAGTAAATCATTCCCATATACAGAACAAATGAAAACCCTGTTGAATCTATTGACTCTATATTCTCTCCTAACTTCGATTCGCCCATCTACCAAGCCGAAGATGAAAGTGAGGAAGATTGTGACATTCCCGAAGAACTGGCAAGATTAGTTGAGTATGAGCACACAGATCTTCAACCACATAAGGAGCAGGTAGAGGCCATCAACCTTGGCACCGATGAAGACAAGAAGGAAGTCAAGATTGGTACAACACTTGGGGAAGACATCAGAGAAAGATTGGTCAAGCTTCTCAAAGAGTATGTGGATGTGCTTGCATGGTCGTATCAGGATATGCCCGGTTTGGACACAGACATAGTTGTTCATAAGTTGTCGTTTCGACCAGATTGTCCTCCAGTAAAGAAAAAGCTCCGAAGAACAAGACCAGACATGGCTTTGAAGATTCGAGAAGAGGTCAAAAGACAGTTTGATGCTGGATTCCTCGTAGTTGCAAAGTACCCTGAGTGGGTAGCTAACATCGTGCCAGTCCCCAAGAAGGATGGCAAGGTTAGAATGTGTGTGGACTATAGGGATTTGAACAAAGCCAGCCCAAAAGACGATTTCCCTCTTCCGCACATTGATTCTTTGGTTGACAACACTGCTAAGTTTGTTGTTTTCTCCTTCATGGATGGATTTTCAGGATACAAACAGATCAAGATGGATCCTGATGATATGGAAAAGACTACCTTCATCACACCATGGGGCACTTATTGTTACAAAGTTATGCCATTCGGTCTTAGAAATGCAGGAGCCACTTATCAAAGGGCAATGGTCACCATTTTCCATGATATGATGCATAAGGAAATAGAAGTTTACGTAGATGATATGATTTCCAAATCACGGAGTGAGGAGGATCATTTGAATCATCTCCTGAAGTTAATTGAGCGTCTCAGAAAGTTCCAACTGCGTTTGAATCTAGCTAAGTGTACCTTTGGTGTCCGATCAGGAAAGTTACTTGGTTTTATTATTAGTCAGCAAGGAATTGAAGTAGATCTGGACAAGGTCAGAGAAATTCAAGAGATGCCAGCTCCAAAAACAGAAAAGCAAGTCAGAGGCTTCCTTGGAAGATTGAACTACATCTCCAGATTCATCTCTAACATGATTGCAACATGCGAGCCTTTATTCAAGTTGCTTCGAAAGAATCAAGCAATTGAGTGGAGTCTTGATTGTCAACTGGCTTTTGAGAAGATTAAGGTTTACCTGCAGGAACCTCCTATATTAATCCCACCTACTCCAGGGAAGCCTCTTTTCATGTACCTGATTGTACTTGAGGGATCTATGGGTTGTGTATTAGGCCAACAGGATGAAACTAGTCGCAAGGAGCATGCCATTTATTACTTAAGCAAGAAGTTCACAGATTGTGAAAGCAGATATTCGCTTTTAGAGAAGACTTGTTGTGCTTTGGCATGGGCAGCCAGACGTCTCAGGCAGTATATGATTTGTCACACTACTTTGTTGATCTCGAAAATGGATCCAATAAAGCACATTTTTGAGAAGCCTGCCTTGACAGGAAGGCTTGCCCGTTGGCACATGTTGCTATCCGAATATGACATCCAATATGTAACCCAGAAGTCTATCAAGGGCAGTGTTTTGTATGATTAGCTTGCTGATCAACCTGTTGAAGACTATGAACCTTTGAAATTCGATTTCCCAGACGAGGACATCGTGTTGATAAAAGACTGTGAAGTTCCGGGTCCAGATGAAGGTCCCGAGCCAGGTTCTTGTTGGAAGATGATGTTTGATGGTTCCTCTAATTACATGGGGCATGGTGTGGGAGTTGTTTTGATGAATCTTGATGGTGGTTATACTCCCTTCACGGCCAGATTATGTTTTGAATGTACAAACAACATTGCAGAGTATGAAGCACGTGTTTTGGGTATCGAAACTGTAATTGACACCAGAATCAAGGTCCTTGAAGTATATGGAAACTCAGCTTTGGTAATCTACCAAGTCAAAGGTGAATGGGAGACCCGTGATGAGAAGTTGATCCCTTATCGTGCCCATATTGTGGAATTAATCAAATACTTTGATGAAGTCACTTTCCATCATGTTCCAAGGTCAGAGAATCAAATTGTAGACGCTCTGGCTATGTTGGCCTCTATGTTTCAAGTCAGATTTCTTAATGAAGCTCCACTCATTACAATCGAGCGAAAAACTACACCAGCCTACTGTCTATTGGTCGAGGAAGAAACTGATGAGAAACCATGGTTCTATGACATCAAGAACTACTTGCAAAATTAGGTATACACGGCAGATACAACAACTTTAGACAAGAAGACTCTGAGAAGATTAGCATCCAAGTTCTTCCTCAGTAACAATGTGCTTTACAAGAGAAATCATGATATGGTTCTGCTTAGATGTGTAGACAAGCGCGAGGCAGACTTATTGATCAGAGAAATCCACGAAGGATCATTCGGAACACATGCCAATGGACATGCCATGTCCAGGAAGATCTTGAGAGCTGGTTATTTCTGGCTGACCATGGAATCAGATTGTTTCAAATATGCCAGGAAGTGTCATAAATGCCAGATCTATGTCGACAAGGTGCACGTGCCTCCGACCCTTTTGAATGTTCTGGCATCACCTTGGCCTTTCTCAATGTGGGGCATTTATATGATAGGGGAAATTTAACCTAAAGCTTCCAATGGTCATAGGTTTATCTTAGTGGCAATCGATTACTTCACCAAATGGGTAGAAGCAGCCTCCTACGCTAATGTGACAAAGCAAGTGGTCGCCTGATTCATCAAGAAACAGATTATTTGCCGCTATGGGATCCCTAGCCGAATCATCACAGATAATGGGACCAATTTGAATAACAAGACGATGAAAGAGTTGTGTGAGACATTCAAGATTGAACATCATAACTCTTCTCTGTATCGTCCGAAGATGAATGGAGTTGTCGAAGCTGCAAACAAAAACATCAAGAAGATCTTGCAGAAGATGGTGAAGACTTACAAAGATTGGCACGAGATGTTACTGTATGCCTTACACAGATATAGAACATCAGTTCGCACTTCAACAGGGGCAACCCCTTTCTCTTTGGTGTACGGGATGGATGCAGTTCTCCCTATTGAAGTAGAAATACCATCTTTAAGGATCTTGATGGAAACCAACTTGGAAGAAGCTGAGTGGGTCCAGAACAGATATGATCAACTGAATCTTATTGATGAGAAGAGAATGACCGCCATGTGCCATGGCCAGTTATACCAGAAGCGCATCAAGAGAGCATTTGATAAGAAACTCTGTCTCCGAGAGTTCAAAGAAGGAGACCTTGTACTTAAGAAAATCTTGCCAGTCCACAAAGACATGAGTGGAAAGTGGAGCCCTAAATATGAAGGCCCGTATGTTGTGAAGGTGGCATTCTCCGGAGGTTCCCTAATCCTCACAACTATGGATGGTGAACAACTGAAACGCCCGGTGAATTCTGATGTAGTCAAAAAATATTATGCCTAAATAAAGCCCGATGGGTCGAAAACCAGAAATGGCGACCTATGCAAAAATGGGTATCCCGGTGGATCATAACCTATGAAGGAGATCCAGGAAAAAGTTAGGGATAAAAACAAAAAAATAGAGCTCGCTAAGTTGAAAACCCGAAAGGGCGGCTTAGGCAAAAAAGAGCGTCCCGGTGGATTGAAAACCCGAAAGGGCGGTCCAGGCAAAAATTAGGGACAAAGGCATTTGACTGTATCAGATAGTGTTTACCATTACTGAAGATCATTATTTAAAGACCAATCCATTCGCTCTTGTCACAAGCAAGGTGATGGGCGGTCTTAGTTATTAGGGATTGTAGAGGTCGTTGGATTCAATGTAGACCTTTCCCCATTGCCATTTTCAAATTGTAATTTTCCATGGAGTTTTGCTATTGGCAAGCTACCATTCTTGAATGAAATACAACCTTTGCCTTTAAACTTTATCTTTCAGCTTCTTATTTTCTTTGTTATGCAAAATGTCTTTACTGAATTACAGTTTAACTCTTAAAATGACAATAAAATTTAGAAACAGTTTTGAAAACGTACTGGAAAACATTCAAATTTCTTTGACTTTAGAAAAATTAAAAGATTTTTTGTCTTCTAAAAAACCCTTTGGCTTGCAGCAACACTCTCATGCCATTATTACAGAAATCCCCATAAAGGATTAAAAGCCGGTAACACTCATGGATGGATCCTTGAACCAAACATCGATTTCCAAGTTTGAATGCATCTCCCTAGCATCTTTCTTATTGCTCGTCTGAGTATTTGCACTGAGATCCTACTCTTCCCGCTTTTCAAAGCTCTTTGTCTCCTTATAGTCAGCATTTGTATATCTTGATCATTCACATCATGCTCAAACATACACATTTGACATAATCATTTGTCTATCCCCAGTTGTCGCCTGTTTAACTCCAGGTCCAGATTACTGTCTTTTGTTATTTTAAAGTCCACTGTTGTTGGCACCCTGAGGTTGGTTATCCAAAGTCTTATTCTAGTAATACTGGTATCCCCGCAGAGGCCCTCATTGATATATACCTTAGTACCACCAATACTTCTGTTAAGTCCAATCATCATCGGCATAAATCCTTTAAGTTGTTTGCTTAAGATTTAAGGCTGTTTAATTCAACACACACCCGTGCTCTCCTGATAATTCCTGAAAGTTTTTCTTGGAATTCTTCATGTAAGGAATTTCCAGAGGTTGGTCATTCATCTCGATAAAAACTCCAACATTTATTTGCCAGCTGGTCGCTTAGAGCCGTTTGATTTATCTTTAAACGCTTCGCATTTTACTCCCAGTATCAGTGGTTTGCACAGAGCCCCTACCTGAATATTGTTTTCGCTTTCCAATCCTCGGTTTCAACAGTTACACTTGAACCTGTTGATTTACTACTTTGGATTTTTGTCTGTTATTTTATTTTCCCGACCACCGTTGTCGACACCTGCTATTTTATTTTCCCTACCACCGTTGTCGATGTCTGTCATTTTATTTTTCCGACCACCGTTGTCGACACCTGCTATTTTATTTTCCCGACCACTGTTGTCGATGCCTGTCTTTTATTTTCCCGACCACCGTTGTTAATGCCTGTTATTTCATTTTCCCGACCACCGTTGTCGATGTCTGTCATTTTATTTTTCCGACCACCGTTGTCGATGTCTTTTATTTTCCCGACCACCATTGTCGATGCCTGTTATTTCATTTTCCCGACCACCTTTGTCGATGTCTGTCATTTTATTTTTCCGACCACCGTTGTCGATGTCTTTTATTTTCCCGACCACCGTTGCCGATGCCTGTTATTTCATATTCCCGACCACCGTTGTCGATGTCTTTAATTTTCCCGACCACCGTTGTCGATGCCTGTTATTTCATTTTCCCGACCACCGTTGTCGATGCCTGTTATTTCATTTTCCCGACCACTGTTGTCGACGCCTGTTATTTTATTTTCCGACCGCCGCTGTCGATGTCAGTCATTTTTATTTTCCCGACCACCGTTGTCAATGTCTGTTATTTGGTTCTCCTGTTTGCCCAGTCGAGGTCATTTCCATTTTTTTTCTCAATCATCGAATCATTGCATTGGGATCCCCAGCGACCATCTTGAACTTGCTAACTCATCACTTCAGATAGTCTGTCTTTAATCTTTCTGTTTTGTTTCCCGCCTTTTGTTATTCTTAGTGCCAGCAGTTACACTTGAACCTGCTTATCTATCCCTTTGAATACACCCTGTTTTCGTTTTGTCATCCCCAGCATGTTGTTATCCCCAATGAGTCTTCACCCTCGATTTTCGTTTTTTTGTGTATCACTGTCGCATTTATCTGCATCATACCATCTCCAGCATATTCATCAAAAAAATCAGCATGTTGGGTTTCATTGCATTTAACATGTCATATCCCCAGCATAAAGGAATCCATCATAAGTTCATAGCATGTCATTGCATTTCGGGGCAAAATTTTTGGTTATTTATATATTTAAATACCTTTCACTGCGATTTTATGAGGATTAACATCACTACTCCAATCTAATGAAGTTATTTAAATAGAGGCAACTGTCACACCCCCAAATTTTACCCCTAATTGTTCGCATCTTACCTTCGTTGCACTTAAAGGAAATTTTTCGAGATTTGTTTTTCTGTCATTTTCAACTTTTTGTTTGAGTTACTCGTGATTTATTATTTTTATTTATGTCTTCCAAGCTTCCATTTTTAATTTTAATATTATATTTCTCATTTCTAACTTTTATTTCGTTTTTGTATTCTGGTCTTTTATTTTATTTTTATTTTATATTTTTTATTATTATTTTTTTAGTTCTATTTCTATTTCTTTATTTGTTTTTATTGACTTCTTATTCTTAGAATGTTTATTTCAATTCCTATTACTAGTTTTTTAGTCATTTTCTATTCTTTCTTTTTATATATATATCCATTTTAAATTTAACTTCTATTCATTTTCAAGTTCTCATTTTTAATTTGATTTTTTTATTTTTTCTTAAATCTTTATCTCAATTTCTATTTCCAATTTTATTTCACTTTTAAAATAAATTTGTTTCTATTGTTATTATAACTTTCAATTTCAATTTAAGTTCAAGTTCAATTTTATTTTAAATTCAAATCTCCAATTTTCTTTCCATTTCAATTTCCATCAAAATATTACAACTCTTAGCCTTTTTTTTATGGAATTAAATGATAAGTCCCTGAGTTTCAAACTCATAATCAAGTCATTCATATTTCCTAATGTATATTTTTTTGTTATCCACTTTATAGCCCAGTTTAGAAATTTGTGTTCATCTTTATTTTGTATCAAATTCATTTTATTATTTCTCATATCTTTCTTCCTCAAGGCCATCATTTGAACCATATATCCAATCCATTTGTTCATTCTCCAAAAAGTAGCCCATTTTGTCTTCACATTATATTTTCAAAAAAAGGGAACTGAAAAAAATAAGGAAAGCAATTCATACCATGTAGTGAAACGCGAGTTTTTAAAAAAAAGCTGTTACCATTTTAATAAGTGGAAGAGGATTTACTAACTTTGGTTTCATGCCTTTATGTGACTTTATGCATTTTTTTTACAATATTTAAAAAAAAATATAAATATAAATAAAAATGAAACAGAAAAAAGATGAGAGAGGAAGACAACATGCAGTTTTACTACATTTTTTTACACCAGAAAGACCTGATACTATACATTCATAAGAAAACAAAAATATGCTCCCTCCAAGTACAGTTCAAGCAAATCTACATCCAAACAAAGCTCCATCAATTTCATGTTTACAAGACAGCATCATGTTTATAAAGCACCAGAATGTAATGAATTAAAAAGGAAACATTAAAAAGAGAATACCAAGAGTACCATAGAAAATCTGCAAAAAAGGAGGAAAAGAAAGTGACTTATCAATATAGCATCAAGCAACATGTTGTGACCCATCACCTCTGCATTTTCGGCAGAAAAGCCTGCTACGACTGAGACCATGCATCACACAAATACGCCTCGGTTACAAATAATGTACACCAAAAGAGATACCTACACAAATCAGAATATATCAGCAGAAGCTAAGACTTTGCAAGTCAACAAAGTTTCAAAAGGGTTGCAGACTGTTTTTTTTTATCTCTCACCAAGTCCACAACAAGCATCAAAGTAGACTCTGCAAATCTGTAGCCCAAGACCCTTGCATATTAGCTTATACCAAATGGTTAAAGGGGCTCTTCACCACAACAGCAAGCCTGCAAGCGGAAGTTGACTAAACATGAGTATCAAGACAAAAAGAAACTCAGTTATCACAACTTAATGGACATGTTTTCATTTCAATTGAAACCCTAACATTGCCTTATAAAAGGAGACGTTTTAAGAAGAAGGGGGACGACCAGAAACATCAACAACAAGATTAGTAGCCACAACCTTAACAAAATAAGACAGAAAAATTGAACAAACACGATTTTTGTGAAAGGAAACTTACTGTTTCAAATTTCCGACACCTGGAAACCTCCTCATCACCGCATCTACCTTCACTGCTTTCAAATATTTCCGCCGCGAAAATTCCAAACCCCGCCACGAAGCCCCCCCAAAATGCAGAAATGCAGTGAGGAAAGGCCACCACCACTAAGACCGACGGAACACCAAAATCACCGAGAGCAACCGGTGAATCACCGTGATTCGCTCGAAAGAGTATTGCGAATCTGGGACCAAGAAGGGGCTAAAGTCGTAGTCTTTCGCGAGCCGCCATTGTTGGACCCATCGCTTTTGTGCTACCTCCATTTGCATCGTTAAAAGGGGTAAGAGTCTTTGAGTGCATCGCATTTTGTGTTTTTTTTCTTTGTGTTTCTGAAGAGTGAAGTATCAGAGGGAGACGTTGAGGATCTTGAAGACTCTGTGTCTTCCTGTTTGTCATTTGAATGTTGCGTTGCTTTGTTTCTCTTTTCTGAAAAATAATAAAAGGGGAAGTTGGTTGCGGTACAAACCCTATTGCTTTTCATTTTTGTTTTAAACCCAACCGGACTGGGTCGATCCATGACCCGATCGATTTTCCCCCTTTCCGCCAGCATATTGGGCCCTACCCGGTCCAGTATCTTTGCTATTAACATTTCTTTTTTTATTATGTTTTTGTTTATTTGTTCTTTTTTTTCTCCTAAAGACCATTTTTATTTCTTGATTTTTATTCATCATCTTAATTCTTTATTTCTATTTATCATTTTGTCAAGTAATTTATTAAATGTATTGTATTTAATTAATTATTTATTTATTTATTTATTTATTGTATTTCACTTTATTTTTATTTGCATCATTTTAGTTAGTTGAACGATAATAGTCAATAATTAGTACGAAGTTGAATATTTGTTCTTGCGTTACGCCGATATTTTCTTAGGAAATTTAAATATAATCGTTTTAAAGAATAATTGTAAATAAATATAGTTCCATTTCTTGGTCCAACACCAAGCGAGAACTCCATCGCGTCTACATTTGCACACAAGTAAGTCGGTCACCAAGTGACCGCGGTCTGCACGACTTCTACGCGCCTTAATAACTTAACAAGGAATAGAACTCTGGAGTCTAGCATTCCGCACGTTCTGAAATGAACCACAACTGGGCTAGCCCCACGCGTAGTGTTTCGTTCACTCCTTTGTTAATTAAACACGTTAATTCTAAAACGTCTAAAAAATATATTCAACTTATTTTATAAATTTAAATACGGAAACAGAGCTCCGAAATCTAGCACTCTGCACGTTCTGGAATGGATCGCTACTGGGCTAGCCCCACGCAGCATGGTCCATTCGCCTTCTATATTTTGAAATATCTAATCGTGCAAATTCGAATACGAAAGAATAGATTTCCGGAGTCTAGCATTCCGCATGTTCTAGAATGAATCGTTCCTGGGCTAGCCCCACGCGAGGCGCTTCATTCGCTCTTTCATATCTTAAAACAACTTAAAACTTACCAACCAATTTAAATCATTTCCATAATTAATCAACGAAAAACAGAACTCCGGAGTCCAGCACTCCGCACGTTTTGGAATGCAATCGCTCCTAGGCTAGCCCCACGCGACGTGGTTCATTCGCCCTTTCGTTTAAAACACCTTAACAAAAGTCAAACACTTTTCTCTAAAACGAACATTGTTTAAATCTTTCTATCTCGCAAACAAGCTAGCGCTTCAGCCTCCACTGCGAGTATAAGCATATTCTTAGCAGTAGAATACGTTTTGAACAATCGTTCGATTAAAACTCACAAACCGTAGTCGCATGAACTACGAAGCTCTGACTTTCCCATTGCACAAGGGAATACGTAGGCACGGAGATTTTAATCCTTCGCGAGCACCCTAATAAAATATTTAATTATTCCTTCGTTTAAAGCACGATAATAAAAAAAAACATTTAATCTTTTCGCCGTCTTAATAATGATAATTTAAAAATTTAACAAACATATTAACAGACATTTAGAAGACAGAGACTTAAGATCAAACATTTAATTGCATAGTTAGCTAAGAGGTTCCCGTTGAGTACAACGGACGTGAGGGGTGCTAATACCTTCCCCTTGTGTAACCGACTCCCAAACTTAGAATTTGGTTTCGTAAACCATTTCTTATCCTTTATTTAGGTTGTATCTATATCTCCCTTTTCTTTAAGTAGAATAAATAGAATTAGGTGGCGACTCTGTTGTTTGTTTTAGGAGCGTATTTTTTCGAGGTACGACACTTAGCCATTGCATGTCCTCCTGCATGGGTATCGAAAGATCCTTCATGCACTTCGTGCATCAACAAGTCTGCCTCTTTCTTATCAACACATCTGAGCAAAACCATGCCAAAGTTTCTTTTGTATAATGAGCCATCAACATTAAGGAAGAAACTACCAGCCAACCTTCTTAATGTCTTCTTATCATTGGATGATGCCCCAGGTGGGTACGTTTGATCCTCTAAGAAGCTTTTGATATCATGGAACCAAGGCTTGTCATCTTTAGCAATATCCACAGAGAATATGTATGCTGGTCGGTCTAGTCTGGATACCAAAATCCGAGGCACATAATTTACAGTTTGAACTTTGACCATGGATGAAATGGTAGCTAAAGCATCTGCAAACTGATTTTCGTCTCGAGGGATGTACTCAAGTTTAATTGTTGTGAATAAAGTCAATAATCTCCTCGTATAGTTGCGGTATGGAATCAGATGCTCTTGGTGAGTGTACCATTTGTCATTGGTTTGATTGATTACCAAAGCTGAATCTCCGAATACATTCAATGTCTTGATCCTGAGGTCAATGGCTTCTTCAAGACCCATGATACAGGCTTCGTATTCAGCTTCGTTGTTAGTGCAGGCAAAGATGAGTTTTACCGAGAAAGGCATATGAACTCCTTTAGGTGTAATAAGCACTGCACCAACTCCTCGGCCATTCATATTGATAGCCCCATCAAACATCATAGTCCACTCTTCCTCCGGGTCAGGCCCTTCAGTGTGAATAGGTTCTTCATGATCTTTTGCTTTTAGGTACATGATGTCTTCATCAGGGAAGTCAAACCTCATGGGCTGGTAATCTTCAATGGGTTGCTCAGCTAGATAGTCAAACAGTACACTGCCCTTGATGGCCTTTTGAGATGTGTACTGAATGTCATACTCTGTCAGAATCATCTGCCATCTTGCAACCCTACCGGTAAGTGCTGGCTTCTTAAATATGTACTTGACGGGGTCCATTTTTGAGATCAACAAAGTAGTGTGAGTCAACATATTCTGTCTTAGTCGGCGAGCAGCCCACACTAAAGCACAAAAAGATTTCTCAAGCAGTGAATAACGTTGTTCACAGTCGGTAAACGTTTTGCTTAGGTAGTATATTGCATACTCTTTTCAACCAGACTCGTCATGCTGGCCTAGCACACACCCCATTGATCCTTCTAATACTGTTAGGTACATTATCAGAGGTCTTCCTTCAATCAGAGGCATGAGAATTGGAGGTTCTTGTAGGTACTCCTTGATCTTGTCAAAAGCCTTCTGACAATCTTCGTTCCACCTAACTGTTTGTTCCTCTCTTAATAATTTGAACAGGGGCTCACAGGTTGTAGTAAGATGAGATATGAACCTTGATATATAGTTCAATCTACCTAGGAACCCCTGAACTTCCTTTTCAGTCATAGGTGGAGGCATCTCCTGAATGGCTTTGACTTTGTCAGGATCAACCTCAATTCCTTTTTCACTTACGATAAATCCCAGCAACTTACTAGAGCGTACCCCGAATGTGCATTTGTTGGGGTTTAACTTCAGTTGATACTTTCTCAGACGCTTGAACAACTTCAACAAATTTACCAGATGATCTTCTTCAGTAAGGGACTTGGCAATCATGTCATCCACGTAGCATTCAATTTCTTTGTGGATCATATCGTGGAATAACGTTACCATAGCCCGTTGATAAGTCGCACCGGCATTCTTCAGTCCAAATGGCATTACCTTGTAACAAAATGTGCCCCAAGGTGTGATGAAGGTTGTTTTCTCCATGTCTTCGGGCGACATCTTGATCTGATTATACCCAGAAAAACCATCCATGAAATAAAATACCGAGAACTGAGCTGTGTTATCGACCAATACATCAATGTAAGGTAATGGGAAGTCATCCTTCGAGCTAGCTCTGGTCAGATCCCGGTAATCCACACACATACGTACTTTGCCATCCTTCTTAGGCACTGGTACAATGTTAGCAACCCACGGAAGGTAACTAGTTACAGCAAGGAAACCGGCGTCCCACTGTTTTTGTACTTCTTCCTTAATCTTCATGGCCATATCTGGGCGAGTACGGCGCAACTTTTGTTTTACTGGAGGGTAATCTTCTTTCAAGGGTAGCTTGTGCATGATAATATTTGTATCTAGACCTGGCATGTCTTGATAGGACAAAGCAAAGACGTCTACGTAATCCCGAAGCATGTTGATAAGTTGTTCTTTTACTGAAGCTTGCAGACCGGCCCCAATCTTCACTTCTTTCAAATCCTCTTCGGTACCAAGATTAACTATTTCAACCTCCTCCTGATGAGGGGTGATCCCTTTATCTTCTTGCCTCAACAACCTGTCTAACTCTACAGGTAACTCATAGTATTCTTCAACCCCTTCATCAGCTTGATTAATTGGATTGTCGAAGTCATACATGGTCATAACAGTGTTGTTGTCGGTGCAATCTAGAGGATAATCTCTGCAAGGGTTTAGATTTGTTCGTTTTAGTGATCAATTTTAATCTTGTTTAGAAAAGTGAAAATGAAGTTGCTTATTTTGAAAACATTGCTATTTTATTGTTTTGTACAAAAGTAAAAAATGAAAAGACTGTGAGCCAAAAAGCAACTTGTTTGCAAAAGATGTCCGATATTCATTGACAATTCATTTGCACAAAATTACAATATGGCCCTATTACAAAATGAGTCCTGACACATTGGGCAAGATGCATGACTTGATGCATGCTGAAAAAAAGCAGGAAATAATAATTACTCTGCAGGAGTAACCCTTATAATTTCCTGGGAAGACCAGTTAAGGACTTAGTGACCCGGGATCCTTGGACGAATCCAGCTCCCCAGGTTGAGGTCGCTTTCCACCTCGTCTTCCAGGTTGTTAACAGCATCTGGGGTGAGCATCCCCCTACTGATGAACTTGGGCTCTTTGGCAACTTCTTCTTGATCTTGTCGGAATGGTTGGTAACCCAAACCGAATTTGTCCTCCTTCTTCTCCACTGGTAGCAGCTTGCCCCAGCCTTGGGCATTTCCATCTTCAACAACCTTCCGGGCTTGCTGATAGGAGACAATTGAAGTACCATTCCTATCCTCCTAGGATGCAGCAAATACTTCAGTCGTCGCCTCATTGACGTTCAGAGCCTCGAACCCCTGGATCATAGTTTCATGGATTTCACCATCCTTCTCGATGTATTTATACATAGCCAGATGCCTAACAAATATGTCCTCTTCACCACAGATGGTGATAATCTGTCCTTCCCACTCATATTTCAATTTCTGGTGAAGGGTTGACGTAACTGCGCCAGCAACGTGAATCCATGGTCGACCCAACAAACATCTGTAGGCCGACTGAATGTCCATCACATAGAAAGTAGTCTGAAAGACCAGCGGACCGAGTATCACAAGCAACTCCACCTCTCCAAGAACAGACCTTTTGGAGCCATCAAAAGCCCTGACAACCAGATTTCTTGTTCGAAGAGCTATACCATCATATTCGAGCTTGACAAGAGCTTTCTTCGGCAAGACATTGAGTGAGACCCAATGTCAACAAGAACATGAGAGAGCATAGCTCCTTTACACTCTAGGGTGATGTGTAAAGCTTTGTTGTGGTGACGTCCTTCCGTTGTTAAGTCAGCATTGGTGAAACCTATCCCATGGCTAATATTAACGTTAGACACTACTGTGTCAAGTTGATTCACTGTGATCTCCTCTGGTACGTAAGCAGCATGCAAGACTTTGAGTAGTGCATCCCGATGTGCTTCGGAATACAACAACAGGGATAAGATGGAGATCTTAGAAGGAGTCTGGTGGAGCTGATCCACAACTTTGTAGTCACTTCTTTGAATTATCCTCATAAATTCATCCACATCCTGATCAAAGGATGATTTATGAGTCTCTTTTGGCGCGGGTTCTTCAGGTGCCACACTTTTCCCTTTGGCTTTGGAAGCAGCCTCCGCCTCAGTACTGGTCTTTGGAGCTTGTGACACGAAGAGGCGTCCGCTTCGTGCGAAGCCTCCGCCTCCCCCGACATTATCCACTTGTGGGGTAGGAACTGAAGAATCAAGAAGGACTTTTTTTCGTTGCAGTAAAGGTCTGCACCATAATGCCATGGTACAACATTGTCTTTGTCATACGAAATGGGCCCTGGCACCGTGATGGTGAATGGGCTAACTGCAGCAGAGGTTGGAACCGTTAATGTATGTGGATCGTAGAAGATGGTGAGAGGACTTCTGGTGGATGTTGGTGGTGATGAATTGAAGCTTGGTTGTTGTTGAAACTGTTGCTGAGATTGTTGTTGATAATTGCTGGAATTTGGGACCGTTGCAGGGTCATAATAGATGGTAACTATGGAGACGTCGTTGTTGGAGGTTGTTGTAGTTGTAGAAGATAATGAGATGGAACTGTTGTTTGTTAAAGTGATGGAAGAGGTGGTTGTTGATTTTGTAGACGAGTCTGTAGGAACAATTGTCTTTGCAGTTGTAGGCGGATCATTTGATGTTGAAAAAGGAGTTGCTGGTGTTGGAGAAGATGTTGTGGTTATTTGTAGTATGTCTTCTTTGATCAATCCATTGATTCCATTCCTCAATCTTGCACACCCATTCACAGAAACCTTGCAAGATTCACAACAGGCCTCACAACCTGGAAACACTTGGCATTTCAAAAGCTGAGCTTTAACCTCTGCCAGAGGTGTCTGAATACTTGCAATATCTTCAATCAAACTCATGTATGAGCCTTCC
The DNA here is from genome assembly GCA_963966055.1 of Lathyrus aphaca. Lineage (NCBI taxonomy): Eukaryota > Viridiplantae > Streptophyta > Magnoliopsida > Fabales > Fabaceae > Lathyrus > Lathyrus aphaca. The sequence continues at coordinate 280,658,456 of OZ014523.1, forward strand.
CCTATTGCATTAATCCTTGGCCCACCATGGCTAGGCATAGGATTCTTCATGACATTGGGAGGTGGTGCAAAATTCAGGGCCTCTGAATCTACCAGATCCTGGACCTTCATATGCAGAGCCCTACACTTTTATGTTGAGTGACCAGGTGCATTAAAATGAAAAGCACACCTGGCGTTGACATTGTAATTTCTCAGAAGGTTTTGAGGATCTGGTGGAGCCAATGTCCTTAACTCGACAAGATTGAGCTTTAGGAGTTGTGGCAGCAATGTGGCATATGGCATTGGAATAAGGTCAATCACCCTATTGATCTGAGATGGCCGCTGCTGAAAAGGGCGTTGTTGTTGGTTGTTGTTATTGTTGTTGTAGGATCTCTGTTGAGGAAATTGTGGCTGTTGAGGAAAGTGTTGTGGTTGTTGAGTATATTGAGGAGGTGGAGTAGGAATAGTGATGGTGGCAACTGACCTCGGCAGATACTGAGGTCTACCTCTTCCCACATGTACAAAGTATGTTTCACCGGATCTGCGGGGCCCTGCAAATGGCTTCCTTGCACTGCTTGAACTGGCGTCGTTGTCAGAAATCTTTCCCATCTTCAGTAAGCTCTCAATTCTTTCCCCATCTATAACCACGTCTGTAAAGCCGGTGGAAGAAAATGCAGCCAATATGTCAATATAAGTACCCTGGAGAGTGTTCATGAACATATCTGCCATCTCCCTTTCTGACATCGGGGGTTGAATGACAGCAGCTAGTTACCTCAGTCTTTGGGCGTACTCTATAAAGCTTTCCCGGGAAGACTGTGACATTCCCATCAGAAGGGTTCTGTTTGGAGCCATGTCCAGATTATACTGATATTGACGGATGAATGCTTCGGCCAAGTCTTTCCAATTTCTAACTATGGCCCTAGTCAAGTGAGAGTACCATTCCCTGGATGCCCCTGTCAAGCTATCCTCAAAGTAAAACATCCACAGTTTCTCATCCATGGTGTAGGCTTTCAATCTCCCCAGGAAAGACTGAAGATGGGTACGTGGGCAGGATGTGCCATTGTATCTTTCAAAACAGGGAGGTTTGAACTTATGAGGAATTCTAACCCCTTCCACTAATCCCATGTCCATGACATCAAAACCCAGAGAGTTTTGGGATTCAAGATACCTTAGCTTTTCTGCTATTTCATCCAACCGACGATCGTAAACTTCGTCTCCAGCCCTAACCACAGTAAATTGTTCTTCTTGAGGGTCTTCCTGCAAGGCCCTCCCTCCAGTGTTACCTTGGGTGTTTCTTATAGCATTGATGTATGGGTTCAGATGAGGTCCAAACTCTGGGGGATCAGTACGAGGCTGTACGTGATCGTTGTTACTGGTACCCCCTGTACCTGGATGGTTTTCCTCGGGAGTTTACTGCTCGACTAAATCTCTCAGTCTCTCCTGGCTCTGAGCCAATCCAGTCATCACTGTCATAAATTGATTCATTTGGGCCCTCATCTTTGTCCTCTCATTGGCCATTTGGGCTCTCACATCAGTCAAGTCTTGTTGAACCTGATCCATTTTGTAATCCCGGAAGGTTGTTTCTTGTCGGATACCGATGCACTCTATTGACGGGGAACACTCTTCTATGAGCAATGTTTTCTGAAACCACAAAAACGTGAGAAACAACAACAACAAAAACAAAAACCTACAAAACAAAAAAGAGGTTAACATGCAATGCAGGATGCCTATTTGTCTTCCAAGGGTATCCAGTTTGGTTCTTTGGTTTTGACCTTTCCAGACCTCGAGGAAATGATGATGTTGCATAGAGATAAAAGCCCATGAAGTAAAACAAACCATATATTACAAAAATGTGGAGATAGATAGTTTGATTACAACAAAACATCCCATGGTGGGTCAAAATATAACAACAAAATCAAAAGTACAAACAAAAGGAGGTACAAATAAAAAGAAATCAAACATCCAGTCCAAAGTTATTGTAGATGTTAGAAATTGGCAGAATTTTTGACAAACAAAGTAAAAGTTATGAACTTAGTTCAGGACATCAGGATGTCACACCAGATTTGTGACATCACGAACCTGCTATCTGCCTTAAATGATACGCAACAGAAGTGCTTAAAATCAGGAGTAAATATCTGGAAGTAAACGTAAAGAGTGAGCACTCCAAGGCGCCTCTTTAGGAAGTTAAGTTATCTGGTTCCAGTGTAAAGGAAACAGAAAACTAACTCACCTTGATTCAAGGAGATAACAAACTAACTCACCTTGATTAAAGGAGATAACTGTGGGATTTATCAAATTCTGGATAATTTGCAAAAATCCCACAAACTCAGCATCTATTTAAGAAATTGATACACTCAAGAAAATCCAACGAATTTAAGCAGAGTGTCAAGGGTGTTAGTGGAGCTAGTTACTTAAGCAGGTTTTAATTGTGTGTTATTCACTTTATAAGCTTTTAAGCAAAAAGTGAATTGTGTCTTGATTGAAACTAATAAGTAAGATCAAGCTGGTGTGTCTGAAGTGTGACTTCAAACTTATTAATCATTCTAAGTTAAAGATCACTGTGTGATTGAGGGGGAGTGAGTAGGTACTCATATCTAAGTAGAGTCTTAGATAGAAATTGCCTTGGGTAGATATTAAGTGAAGGATTAAACTGATTGGTTTAACTCCCTAATTAATATTACTTATATTGAATTTCCTTCCTGGCTTGGTAGCCCCCAGATGTAAGTGTGGAGATACACTGAACTGGGTTAACAATTTCCTGTGTTAATTAATTTACTAGCTCATTAATTTATTGCTTAGGATATCAGTGTCTAAACATCTGTTTCAACATCACATATCTGATCCCAGAATTTCAATTGGCATCAGAGCAGGCAACCTGCCTGTATAACTGGGTGAGATCTAGGGACTGCAAATTTTGGGAACATGGACAGAGATGTAGGATCTGTGAATCGACCACCTATTTTGGATGGATCCAACTATGATTACTGGAAGCCAAGAATGGTAGCATTCTTGAAATCTCTTGATAGCAGGGCTTGGAAAGCAGCTAACAAAGGATGGGAGCACCCTCTCAAAGATAATAAGGATGGGGCAAAAGTGATGAAGCTTGAAGAAGAGTGGAGCAAGGAGGAAGATGAGTCAGCACTTGGAAATTCCAAAGCCTTAAATGCCTTGTTCAATGGCATTGACAGGAACATATTTAGGCTTGTGCACCACTGTGAGCTAGCCAAGGATGTTTGGGACACCCACAAAACTACTCATGAAGGAACATCAAAGGTGAAGATGTCAAGACTTCAACTACTCACCACCAAGTTTGAGAACTTGAGGATGAATGAAGATGAGACCATTCATGATTTCTACATGAACATCCTGGAGATTGCTAATACTTCTGGTGCCTTTGGAGAGAAGATGAGTGATGAAAAGTTGGTAAGGAAGATTCTCAGATCACTGCCCAAGAGGTTTGACATGAAGGTCACTGCCATAGAAGAATCTCAGGACATCTGCACAATGAAAGTTGAGGAGCTCATTGGTTCCCTTCAAACCTTTGAGATGGGAATGAGTGATACTACTGTGAAGAAAAACAAGAGCATAGCCCTGGTCTCAAACACTGATAAGGAAGAAGAAAGTCATGAAGCAGGCTCTGAGGACAACTTATCAGATGCAATAGCTATGCTTGGGGGGCAATTTAACAAAATTATCAAAAGAATGGACAACAGGCCCAGACCAACCAAGGATAAAAGATCTTATGACTCTAACAGAAGGTCAAACTATGATGAGAAGACTAACCAAGGAAAAGGGATCCAATGGCATGGGTGTGAAGGTTATGGACACATTAGAAGTGAATGCCCAACCTATCTAAAGAAGTAAAAGAAAGGCCTTTCTGTGTCCTGGTCAGATGAAGACTCAAGCAGTGAGTCAGAAGAAGAGTCTGCAAAACACATCACTGCTCTAGCTGGAGTATGTGAAACTGAAAGGGAATCCAGTGATGAGGATATGACATTTTAAGAGCTTGAAACATCTTACAGGATGCTGTGTGAAAGGAGCACTGAGGTATGCAAGGAAAGTAAACAACAGAAGAAGCAGATTGAGGAATTAAAAGCTGAAAAGGCAAGTCATCTAGAGATCATTGCCACTTTGAAAAATGAAGTCAGCCTACTCAACTCCAAAATGGAGCATATGTCCAAATCTGTCAGAATGCTGAAAAGTGGCTCAAACACACTGGATGCCATTCTCAACAACAACAAGCACTCAAGGGATAGGACTGGGCTAGGATTTAATAAAGCTCAAAACTCTGAGGCTAGCACCAGCCAAACAACTCCAAATCCTATGAAGTCAAACAAGATGTTCAAGCAGATGTCTCAACATCATGAGAAAAACATGATGAAAAAGAAATATCAAAGGTGGAGATGCCATCACTGTGGAAGGTTTGGTCACATCAAACCTTTTTGCTACAAACTGCATGGATACCCCAATCAGAGTTCTCAGCACCTTCCTAAGCAGAAGACAAAGGTAACCAGGAAAACATGGATACCTAAAGCTAGACATTATACTGATCAAAGCTACCAGTACATGCCTAAGCAGAAGAACAAGTTCACCAGGCAACCTTGGAACTCTAGAGATGGACACTACCCAGGGCAGATGCATCAGAGGAGGCACACATATATCCAGCAGTGGGAGCCTAAGAGGGGAAGACAGCCTGATCTGAACTCACATTCTAGGCAAAGGAAACCTCACAACAGGCACAAGTGGTCCAAGTAGGTTGTTGCTTCTATAGCACATATATCTCTCAGGGTATCTGCTAAGGAAGACTGGTATTTTGACAGTGGCTGCTCAAGGCACATGACTAGACTGAAGAATCTGTTGGTAGACTTAAAGTCACACTCATCCAGCTATGTATCCTTTGGAGATGGAGCAAAGGGGGAAATCAAGGGAGTTGGGACCCTGGACTGCTCAGGTGTACCAAGTCTAGATGGTGTGCTGTTGGTGAAAGGATTAACTGCTAACTTGATCAGCATAAGTCAGTTATGTGACCAAGGTTACAGTGTCAACTTCACCAAAGCTGAGTGTATAGTTTCTGATAAAGAGCAGAAAGTGGTCATGAGAGGAGCTAGATCAAAAGATAACTGCTATATGTGGGAACCCCAAGATTCCAGCCTCACATCTACTTGTTCCATAGCCAAAGAAGAAGAAGTGAAGCTATGGCATCAAAGATTGGGTCATCTCCATCTCAGAGGAATAAAGAAGATCATCTCTATGGAGGCTATAAGAGGGATCCCAAGACTTAAGATTGATGAAAGAAAAGTATGTGGTGAGTGTCAAATGGGTAAGAAAACCAAGATGTCACACCCAAAGCTTCAACATTTGACAACCTCCAAAGTCTTGGAATTACTGCACATGGACCTTATGGGACCAATGCAGGTAGAAAGTCTTGGTGGAAAAAGATATGCCTATGTGGTTGTTGATGACTTCTCAAGATATACTTGGATAAGCTTCATCAAAGAAAAGTCAGATGTGTTTGAGGTATTTAGAGATCTGTGCCATAGGATCCAAAGAGAAAAGGCAAGTTGTGTGGTCAGAATAAGAAGTGATCATGGAAAGGAGTTTGAGAATAAAAAATTCTCAGACTTCTGTTCATCAGAAGGGATCAACCATGAGTACTCTTCTCCCATCACCTCTCAACAGAATGAGATTGTAGAAAGGAAAAACAGAACTATTCAGGAGTCAGCTAGAACCATGATTCATGCCAAGAAGTTACCCCTGTACTTTTGGGCTAAAGCTATGAACACAGCATGCTACATCCACAATAGAGTCACACTAAGAAAGGGAACTCTATCCACCATCAATGAAGTCACGAAGGGTAGAAAACCTACAGTCAAGGACTTTCATGTATTTGGAAGTAAGTGCTACATCCTGGCTGATAGGGATCAAAGAAGGAAGATAGACCCTAAGAGTGATGAAGGGATATTTCTTGGATACTCTATAAATAGCAGAGCTTACAGAGTATTTAACTCCAGAACCAAGGTTATGATGGAGTCAATAAATGTGACTATTGATGATACCTATGCAAAGATAAATGTTGCTGATGATGTTGGAACATCTGCTGACAATCCAACTGAAGTTGAAATAGAAAGTGATAATCTTGACTTCACTTTAACTGAGGCAAAGTCAGAGCAATCCAACAAATCTCCCTCCATCAGAATCCAGAAAGATCATCCTAAAGAACTGATAATTGGTGATCTCAACAGTGGTGTCACCACTAGATCAAGAGAGATGATCTCAGGCTCCTGCTTTGTTTCAAAGGTAGAACCTAAGAACATCAAGGAAGCTCTGAATGATGAGTACTGGATCTCTGCTATGCAGAAAGAATTAGGCCAGTTTACAAGGAATAAAGTATGGGATCTTGTTCCTAGGCCTGATGGCATTAATGTGATTGGCACTAAGTGGGTGTACAAAAACAAGTCTAATGAGCAGGGAGTAGTTACAAGAAACAAGGCTAGGCTTGTGGCTCAAGGATATACTCAAATTGAGGGGGTGGATTTTGATGAAACTTTTGCACCAGTAGCAAGACTTGAATCCATCAGACTACTCCTAGGAATTGCTTGCATCCTAAAGTTCAAATTATTTCAGATGGATGTTAAAAGTGCCTTCCTAAATGGGTACCTTAATGAGGAAGTATATGTGGAGCAACCAAAGGGATTTGTTGATCCAAGCTGTCCAGACCATGTATATAAGCTGAGGAAGGCTCTGTATGGGCTAAAGCAAGCTCCCAGAGCATGGTATGAAAGACTGACCACCTTTCTCATTAAGCATGGATACAGGAAGGGAGGAATAGACAAAACCCTGTTTGTAAAGGATGAAAAAGGAAAGGTTATGATTGCTCAGATATATGTGGATGACATAGTGTTTGGTGGGATGTCAGACAGGATGGTTAAACATTTTGTGACTCAAATGGAGTCTGAGTTTGAAATGAACCTAGTGGGAGAATTAACTTACTTCCTTGGACTGGAAATCAAACAGATGGAGGATTCCATGTTCATATCCCAAAGCAAGTATGCAAAGAACACTGTCAAGAAGTTTGGGATGGACAATGCAAGTCACAAGAGAACACCTGCCCCCACTCATCTAAAACTGACAAAGGATGACAAAGGTGAGAGTGTGGACCAAAGCTTGTACAGGAGCATGATTGGAAGTCTACTATATCTTACAGCTAGCAGACCAGATATAGCTTTTGCAGTAGGTGTGTGTGCAAGGTATCAAGCTGAACCAAAGGTGAGCCATCTCAACCAGGTTAAGAGGATCTTGAAATATGTAAATGGCACTTGTGACTATGGCATAATGTACTCTCATGGTTGTGAACCCATCCTCACTGGGTTTTGTGATGCTGACTGGGCTGGAAGTACTGATGATAGAAAGAGTACATCAGGAGGATGCTTCTTTCTAGGGAACAATTTAATTTCTTGGTTCAGTAAGAAACAGAATTGTGTGTCTTTATCCACTGCTGAAGCTGAATACATTGCAGCTGGTAGTAGTTGTTCACAGCTGGTATGGATGAAACAAATGCTCACAAAATACAATGTCACACAAGATGTCATGACATTGTACTGTGACAATTTAAGTGCTATTAATATCTCCAAAAATCCTATCCAACACAGCAGGACTAAGCACATAGATATCAGACATCACTTCATCGGAGACCTTATGGAGGAGAAGGTGATCACATTGGAGCATGTAGCCACAGAGCTGCAATTAGCTGACATATTCACCAAGGCTTTGGATGCTACCCAATTTGAGAACCTAAGGGGTAAATTGGGAATCTGCATGTGTGACATATAGCAATTATGGAGAAGTGCCTGCATGTCTTATGACATCGTGGGGCATGACCACCAGGTGGCAGCACTAGTCTGGCCAATAACCGTTTGTATTCCAGTTTTAAAAATTCCAATAGAAACGGGCTCTATTTATATATAAACGTGCTTTCAGCTTCTCACATTCTCATTAGCACCACTGAACCTTTTGCATGCTACAGCCGAAACTCTGAACTCATCTAAGTCTATCATCAAACCTTTATACATCCCCACTACAATCGAAAACATGTCACAACATCAGAACCCTAACTCCATTGATGAGGGTCTCCTTCAGGAAGACGTAGTGAACGTCACTCCATTGTCTGTAGTACCCATGGATGCGACACCCATAAATGTTGTCAGAGGAAGCATTCTCATCGCCCAAAAGCCCAGGACTCCCCATGCAAGAAGACCCAAGGAGCCAGTCTTCAGCAAAAGTAAGGGAGCCTCTTCAACTTCCAGTGCTCCCAAAGCTTCTGCTTACGTGGACTCCACAATCAGAGATCTTGTAACTAGGATCCTGACAGAAGAAAGGGTTGTGCCTGGAGTCTCAGTTCCCCTGAACAGGATGCCTGCCTCAACTCCCAGCAACCAAGCTAAAGAAGACATGCCTGCTCCACAAGATGTCCTAAGCAATGTTGAGACAACTGAGGGCCAGGACAAAGCCCCAAATGATGATGAAGGAGTAGAAGGTCCTACTGATGATCAAGCTGCTGAGAATGAGGCTTCCCAACCTCCACCAGTTGAGAACCTGGACGATGATTCTGATACAGAGATCATAGCAGTTGTTGATCCTAGCATAGCCAAGAGGCTTATGGCTAGGAAGGATAAGAGGCCAGCTGCTCAAGGAACCCCTGAGAAAAGACAGCCAACCCCCAAGAAGGACAAGGTCAAAACTGCTTTTGGACCTACAAAGCCATGGAATAAGGTCAGCACACAGAAGAGGAAGGCCACAGCTCCATCTGATTCTGATGTTTAGGAGGATGTCCCAACATCTCAACCCAGAAAGAGGCCAGCACCTTCTAGGACTGCCACTGCTGTCCCTGAAGCACCCCTGGATAATGTGTCCCTCCACCATGTCTCCAGCGTAAGCATGTGGAAATATGTCTATCAGAGAAGGGTGGCTCTGGAACGAGAGCTGGGTAGTAATGCCTTGGATTGTACTGAGGTAATTGATTTAATTTCCAATGCTGGATTGTTCAAGACTGTCTCTAAATTCTCTCCATGTTATGAACTGTTGGTAAAAGAATTTATAGTGAACTTACAAGAAGGAAGTGCTGATGGGAAATCTGAGGATTTTAGAAAAGTGTATGTCAGGGGAAGGTGTGTAGACTTTTCTCCTAGGGTGATCAATCAGTACCTGGGGAGAGAAGCAGATGGGCCAACTGAGCTGGGCAAGACTGACAATCAAGTGTGCAAAATAATTACAGCTAACCAGGTCAAGACATGGACAGTAAAAGGAAAACTTTCAGTCAGCCTGTTAACCAGGAAATATGCCATGCTACACAAAATTGGGACAGCCAACTGGGTCCCAACCAACCACACCTCAACCATAGCTACTGGGCTTGGGAGGTTTATCTATGTTGTAGGCACCCAAACCAAGCTGGATTATGGAGCATACATCTTTGACCAGACTCTCAAGCATGCAGGAACCTCAGCCATCAATCTTCTAATAGCCTTCCCTTCACTACTCTGTGGGGTGATTCTCAACCAGTATCCAGGAATCCTTACTGACAAGGACTCTGTCTGTAAAAGGAAAAGTCCATTGTCTTTCCATTACAAGTTGTTTCTAGGTCATCATGCTGCAGATGTTGAAGCACCAGGTGGGACATCTGCTGTCAAGACACCTATATCAAAGGCAGCCCTAATTGCAGAGCTCAGGCAACCTGCAAGGAGCTGGAAGAAAGGAAGAAGAAGCTTGAGGACCTGATTCAAAGACTGGAGCTGGAAGAGGCTTCAAGGAATGATGATGGAGCTGATGATGTGTCTGAGGATACAGAGGATGAAGAGTGAAGCTGTTTGTTGGTGGAAAATATTTGTTTGGAGTCTGTCTGTTCTGCATTATAATTCTGAATTGTATGTCTGTTTCTTTAATGTTTTTTTTGGCCCCAAAATTTATGTCTAACAAGGGGGGGGGGAAATCTGTGTGTGTGGAACAATGATGTTAATGTTTGTCTGCTAAACTAAATTGAATTTTCAATGGTATATTTTGGACCTATCAAAGTGTCACTAGGTGTAATGAATAATTATCAAAGTCTGTTGGGCCAAGTCATGGCAGTATACATCTCAGGTAACTACATGTTTGAGGGGGAGAAAATTCTTAGCTCTCACATGATCCAACAGAAAGGAACTCCGCTGCTCTCTTACAAAACCAGAAGAATATGTTAGCCAAAAATTAGCCAAAGGGGGAGTTTGTAGATGTTAGAAATTGGCAGAATTTTTGACAAACAAAGTAAAAGATATGAACTTATTTCAGGACATCAGGATGTCACACCAGATGTTGTGACATCGCGAACCTGCTATCTGCCTTAAATGATACGCAACAGAAGTGCTTAAAATCAGGAGTAAATATCTGGAAGTAAACGTAAAGAGTGAGCACTCCAAGGTGCCTCTTTAGGAAGTTAAGTTATCTGGTTCCAGTGTAAAGGAAACAGAAAACTAACTCACCTTGATTCAAGGAGATAACAAACTAACTCACCTTGATTTCAGGAGATAATTGTGGGATTTATCAAAGTCTGGATAATTTGCAAAAAGCCCACAAACTCAGCATCTATTTAAGAAACTGATACACTCAAGAAAATCCTACGAATTTAAGCAGAGTGTCAAGGGTGCTAGTGGAGCTAGTTACTTAAGCATGTTTTAATTGTGTGTTATTCACTTTATAAGCTTTTAAGCAAAAAGTGAATTGTGTCTTTATTGAAACTAATAAGTAAGATCAAGCTGGTGGGTCTGAAGTGTGACTTCAAACTTATTAATCATTCTAAGTTAAAGATCACTGTGTGATTGAGGGGGAGTGAGTAGGTAATCATATCTAAGTAGAGTCTTAGATAGAAATTGCCTTGGGTAGATATTAAGTGAAGGATTAAACTGATTGGTTTAACTCCCTAATTAATATTACTTATATTGAATTTCCTTCCTGGCTTGGTAGCCATCAGATGTAAGTGTGGAGATACACCGAACAGGGTTAACAATTTCCTGTGTTAAATAATTTACTAGCTCATTAATTTATTGCTTAGGATATCAGTGTCTAAACATCTGTTTCGACATCACATATTTGATCCCAGAATTTCAGTTATCCTCTCTGACTTCCTTCAGGAGAGCCTCAGTCACTGGGCCAACTGGGTGCTCTGTGATAGTCCTGATGAGAAGGTTCCTTGTGGCAATGAAACTGGTCAACTTCTTGTGCTTATCCTGATCCTTTGACCTCTTCAACCCCGCCCGGAGTTTCAACTCAGAGATCTCCTTCTGTGCTGCTAACAAAATTTCCTGATTCTTCTTCTCACTAGCCTCCAGTTTCTCTATCCTAGCTTGGGTCCTCTGATCTTCCTGTGCACGAGCCTCAGTGATCCTGATCCACCTAGCCTGACTCTCCTCTATGTAATGCTCAGCTCTGGCCTTCTGAGTCTTAGCTTCCTTGCATGCATTCTTCAACACTAACTCTCCTGCTCTATCCTTTATGATGTAGTCATCTGTCTCCTCAATCTTGGTCAAGTGCTCAATCCGGGGCTTCTCTAACCTTTCATTATCCAGACGGCTGTCATTCCTCTCCCAGAGGGTCTTTTTCAAAGCTTCAGAGAGCTGAGTATTCCTTTCCTTCAATTTCTCAAACTCCTCTAAACTGATAGTAGCTGCAGGCTCTACTGCTGATGGTCCAGGCACATCTTCTAAGGTGAATGGCATGCGGGTGATCCGTCCCCTGGTATGAGACCAATCAAGATACTGAGCTGAAGCTATGTTGTTGCACTTGCCAAGAATAGTTGTCCCCTTAGTCTGAATATTGTCCCAAGCCCAGGCTGCCTATCTGACAATGGCAAGGTTGTGCTGGATGTCACAATAGAGGGTCTATGTCAAGTCTTTCTCTCTTGGGGGATGTACCAAGGCATACCCTAATTGCCTTTTGAAAAGCAAAGGGTTGTAATTGATGCAACCCTTTACTCCAATCAGGGGTACATTGGGATACTACCCACAGTTGGTGATGATATCCTTGCCCTTGGTGCTTTGAGTGAACCATTTTATGTCTTTTGATGTAAGGGCAATCAATCCCTTAGCCCAGTTCCTTGGCTGATGAGGATTCAGGAAAGTGTCTGACTTCGGCAGGTGCCTTAATAACCAACAGTAGAAAAGGGGTGCACAACATCTGACCAATCTCCCCTTTGCTTCTCATTCCTTTGGTGCACTGAGTAGTAAAAGTCTCCAAGCAAGGTAGGAACTGGGTTCCTCAATAAGAACAGGTGAATAGCATTCTTTCTTACAAACGTTGGCTCGTCTGTAAACAAAATAACTCCATATATGTTGAGGTCTAGAAGAGCACAGACAGTCTCCCACTTCCCTGCTGCAGCATGCAGGGTGGCCTGTGTAACCAAGAAGTCTAAGTGAAGGTCTGGGATTCCAGCCTTAGTAGTCATGCTCTGGTCAATGAGGGTGGACTCCAAGTGCAATGCCTTATCTATATCTTCATTCTTGGGAGCAATCATATCTGGGTTGAAAGGAATCCATCTCCTGATAGGGATACCTAACAACATGGAGAACTCTTCCATCAATGGTCCTAGCTAAAAATCTGGGAATGTGAAGCATCTGAGAGGAGGGTCATAGAACTGGAGACAGGTGTGAATCATGCTCCTCTGGGATGCATCTAGGTCCATGATCATGTCCATAATGCCACCATAACGTTCCCTGAATAGAGGGACATGATCAGGAGTGATGAGAGGTGATGTTGCTCTTCCTGGAAGTGTCCATGCTGACAATGGATGCTGGTGAAGAAAACTGAGGAGAAGCACTGATGAAGGTAACTGCTGAAAACTAATGAAGATAACTGGAGAAGGTGCTGGAGAAAAATCTCTGATGAAGAAAACTGGTGAAGAGAGCTGTCAAGAATCTCTGATGAAGATAGCTGGTGCAGATAGCTGAAGGAGTCTGAGCAATAGAACAGATCAAAACCAAACCAAAGATAAGATATGGATACCCTCTAAAAAAATAGACAAATGTTAAATGATGCAAGATGATGTATGCAGAATGATATGCAAAGGGTTTGTGATCAAGTGTTGGATCTGTTATCTGCCTTGATAGGGTCCATGTGTGTTCATAAGTCCGGATGGAGGCTTAGAAAACCAGTAACCAGGTAGGGGACTCAAATAAAGAGTCACAAGTCCAGGGTTTCACAAGAACAGTCCAAAGATGATACAACCTTAAAACAACATTAGTAACAGGGTATGATGTGGCCAAGGGTTCCTGCAAACCTGTAAACAACCCAACCCACTCACAGGTATTGTTCTAGAACAAGGATCCTCAGGTTCAGATCTATCATGAGAAGTGTAAACACTTCTAACCCGGAGGTACAGTGTTTACCCTAATCATAAAGAATCCTCCTCTAATTCACCTCAGATGCTGAAGGTCATAAAAGGTCATCCAGACTTAGAAGGCTTCCCAGATAGCCCTAGTACTACAGGAAATCCGTAGCACAGAGTTCTCAAGAAGAAACCCATGTCTGAACCGTGTTTCATATTCCCGCACCAGACCGAAATGGAATGGGAAAGAATATGAAGCCACTTTATCCTATGTGTCACTCAGGTCCCCGATGTGGAACCTTACTCACTCAATGATCCCTCCCACCAAAGAAAACAACAGATCCAGCATAGATGATATGATGATAACAGTATGAAATGCATATTGTCGCTCCCGACAGATGAGACTGAACTCAAATGTGGTATAGACGCGAACGGTCGGCGAAAGGAGGAAATGAAAAGAGTCTCCAGCTAGGCATTTTTGTCCCGGAGGAAAGGTAATGCTGCATAGACCTAGAAAAGATATGGATAAGGCGGTTGCGAACCAGAGAGACTGAGAAAGGGGGTTGGTTACAACCTGGGAAGGTATTAGCACCCAGATTGTCCGTCGTACTCGACGGGATCCACGCTTAAAAAATTTGTGTTTTAAAGGGGTAGTGTCAGTGCAACTTGTGTATAAAGAGCTGGAAAAGGATGTACAGGTGTCAGTGTATAAATGATGTGAAGTGTAGTATGTATAGTGTCAGTGTAAGAACAGGAATAAGATATTCAAGATAATGAGGCTAAAAGAACGATGCTAGAAAGAGGGGGAACATACAGAGACTTTTGTTCGATAACTGTTAAGTTATGCCTACGTATCCTCTCGTGCAATGAGGAAGTCAGAACACCGTAGTTCGACCCAAAGAGACTGAAGGATGAATTGACTTGTGAACTGCTTACTTGTCAATGCTCAAGTGTATGACCTGTCTGGCCCAGGTGCAAACTGCCTTGCATTAGACGGAAGAAGCGAGTTCTCGTTTGTGAGTGAATGGGATGAGAAAAGAATCCCGAAGGAGACGATTATTGTTTGTTTTTGTGTTTTCAGTATTTTATTGCTTTTGAAAGTTTGTCATAAGTTAATGAGCTTAAGCCTAAACCAATGGGTTAGCAAACTCATCACATCCTCCCTCTGATTAGGGGTAATGAGAATACCTTAAGTGTGAAGTCAGCTTCTCACACTTAATCACCTTGGTGTAGGATTAAGATCATTAACCTACTTGTGATTAATTAGATGTTTTTTGGTGTTTTTGTTTAGTGTTAAGTAATGAGATTAAGCCATAATTAGGGATTAAACAGACTCATTACACCATCCTAATAGAAGGATAATAGATGAGAATGTTTAAGCTGAGGAAAGCTCCTCAACTTAATCCATGATTAGGGATTAAACTCACGACAAAACAAAGCCTTTATTAAGTGGATTTTAGTTAATGATAAGATGATGAAGTGATTTTTTAAGGTTTGTAAGACAACTTGAGGGGGACTTGTCCATTAACACTAGGGTTAGTCCTTCTTAACCAATTAAGGAAGAATTAGAACCCTAATGCAAGGCCCAAGTTACAAGCTTGATGTCTTGATGATTATTAGATGGATTGATTAAAGGATTTAAACACATTAAGGGTTTAACACTTAGGATTAAAGTTATACACTCCATCCTAATAGAAGGATGCAGGCATAAGCTTAATCACAAAGCCTTAAAGCCTTTAGGGTTTAGTCCTTGATTATGAGATGAGAAGAGAAGACTCAATGAGACACAAAGGTAAAATCTAAATGGGGGACTAATCAAAACCCTAATTATTGTCATGCTTGGTTGTTCCTAAGGTATGTGAGGTTTACAAGAAAGATCTTCAGAGGAACCACCAGGAAGCAGATGAAAGGAGCAAAGAGAAACGAAACAACTTGCTTCACTTAAGAAGTCAAGTTGCTTGAAGAAAGAAGGTAAGATGAACAAGAAAAAGCAATCTCAATCCAATACACAAGACAAAATGCAGCAATGATGCATAAGAGAGATGAAAAGAAATTGTGAGAAGTGAAGGCAAATTCACTTCTCAAAGTAACTTACCACCTGAAAAGTTAGTGAAAGGAATGCAATGCAATGCAAAATGAGATGGAATGGCATGATGCAAACCAAAACCAGAAGCATAAGTATGATGCTATGAGATGATGCAAACATGAAACAAGGCATGGGGATGATCATACAAACATATGGATGCAAATGAAGCATGCTTAGAACCATGAACATACATGAAAAGTTATGGAATGCAAATGACATACAACATGGCAAATGAAAGATGCAATGATCAAACATGATTCTAATATGTCCTAAGATGTGTAATGAATCAAATGGATGCATAGAAAGTCATCGCAAGTCATGGTATGTAAGCAAATGCAAGATGAATGTAAAAGGAAGCCCAAATTAGGGTTTATGATCAATGCACAAAACAAAAATCAAAACCAGAAACAAACATCAAGATAAAAATTTGAAAATGCATTCAAGGGAACCTTAAACCTATACAAACTCACTGCCCAAAGGAGGGGATCCAATTCTTAACCTAGTGCAAGTTATGAATTTCCTAAGATTGTTAGGGTTTTAAGGTACCTTGTCAAGAAAAATGTCAAACAAATTGAAAATGCAAGATCAAATCATGCCAATTTAACCCTGTAAACTACATGCTATACAAGATGCAATGCAAAAAGAATCAAAGTCCAACTCTTAAAGACTAGGCAGAAATGAATTTTTGAAGATTGGATCAAAATAATGCCTTGAAATGAAATTAATTCCATGGGAAATTGTCAAAAGACATCAAGATCAAAAAAGAAATTTGGTTTGAAGGTTGGACAATGTTTCTAAATGATTTTAAAGGTTTCATGAATTTTTTTGTGATTTTTAAATACCTAAAAGTATTGTTAATTAATTAATTCTCATTAATTAATTAAAAATAATCTTTTAAATGATTTAAAAATATTTTTTAATGCAAAAAAATAAAAATAAAAATATTTTTGGTTTCTGAAAATTAATAAAAGATTGTATAAAAATTTTCAGAATATTTCAAAATGTTTTGCTATTTTAAATTAATTGTAGAAAACAAATGAAATAAAAGGAAAATAAATCTGAATTAAATGAAAAGTATGTTGATCCAGTGGCCAGGATTTAAATTTGACACGCGGGAATTGACTGGCGCGCGTTTGGATGGCTGGGATTCACTCTGAAATTTGAATTTAATTAATCCTGATTAATTACACAAATGACTGGATTAGGGTTTAATCAATGCATCTGGGGCGTTCATTTGCGCGCGGGTCAATCAAAGTCAGCCTATCCTACGTACCAAATTCAAACTTCATTTAATTACACAGATTATCCCTAATGAGTTTCAGGTGGCCGGAGAAGACTTCCGGTCGTCTTCTCCGGCCAGACCCCCATCTGAAAATTGCTAACTTCCTCAAAACTTCCCCCCAAACCCCCTAAAGCTCCAGAATCAAACCTTAAACCATTCTAAACACAAATCAAACCTCAAAAATCATTTATCACTCAAGAACAACATGAATCGAAACAAACAAATTTTAGGTCAGAAAGTTTCAGAGCAATCATACATCCTGGTTTCTCAACCATTTTCAAAAATAATCATATCCCCATGATCAGGGGGGCACATAGAATCTTTTAAGAACTCAAAATGGAGTTTCTGGAAAAAAGTTTGAGATGGCTACCTGAGATGGAATCTCCTGGTCCTGAGCTTTCTGGCCTTTCCTTTGCTGCAAGTCCACTCCTTTGAACCCTCTGATGATGGAATGAGGCTTAGAAAGCTTTGAGGATGGCTGGTTTTTGAGATGGCAGAAGTTCTGTTCAAGGGAAGGCGGTGATCGTGTTTTTGTTTCAATGACTTTCAGGCTATGGTGATGGGTGGTTTTTGATCAATGAAGTGTGCTGAGTTTGTTTGTGAAGTTTGTTTATGTGTTTGTGGCTTGTACTGAGTGTTTCGAATGCTTTTGCAAATTGGAGAGATTTTGATAACTATGGCTTGTGTTGTGTTTCAGCTTGAAGTGAATGGTGTTTTATGATGGCTTTGGTCCATGTATCAAAAGGGGATAGGTCAGAAAGTTGTTGGTGGCCTATGGTGATTGGTATGGGTCTTTGGCCAAAATGTCAACTTGATATGTACTTGAGGTATGGGCCATTGTACAACTTGCTTTTTGTCTTGCTTTGGTTCAGCTGAGTTTAAGGAGAACCATGGAATTGTTTATGAGATGATTCAGCAACTTGATCAAGGTTTGTGTAGTGTTTTGCAATTTTCATAAAGCTTGGCCCCTTTGGAAATTCTTGTGATTCAAGGCATCAAAATGCAAAGTTCCTTGGCCCATTCTGAATTTTAGAGGTCATGTGATCATGTTGTGAAGAAATGATACACATTTGAGGCCTTTAGAACACTTGATCAAACCATTTTGCAAAATGTCTCTTAGGTGGAAAACTTCAAATTTTGTGATTTTAGCCAACTTTGACAAGCCATAACTTTCGATCCAAAATGAATTTGGTCATGTTCTTGTACTTTTTGAAAAGGGAATGATCCATTATACAACTTTCATGACCAAAATTTTTCCATTTGAAGCATTTTTGAATCAAAAAGCAAGGGTTGAAAAAGTTTCCCAAAATGGCAATTTTCATTAAAAGTCAACTTTCCCAAAAAGTCAACTTTGCAAATGACTTGAAATTCTTCAATTTTGTGAACTTCCAACATCTTCTATGATCAAATAAAGATCATACACAATTAAAAATGATGAATAACACCCTTTGGTTGGGTCATTGGGGGCCTCAGATGCCCTGATTTTGCACTGACTTGTTTAGAAAGTCAACCCTTGATCAGATGACTTCCCCATTGAATTTCTTCATGAAAATTGATATGTATGATCCCTATACCATATAGAGACCAATAGAAACAATAATGACCAAAAAAATTGGAGTTATGGCCTTTGAAACCAAAACCCTAATTCTAGGTCATCTGTGTAGTTAAACCTGGCTCTGCTTCCATGCCATTCTCAGTTCTTGTGATTCTTTGACATTCTTGACTTTAAGGAGATACAATATGATGCTTGAACATACATGGACCCCTTTGAAGTGATTGATGACCTTTGGAGTGGCTCAAAAAGCTCTTGATTTGCTCAGATCATAAACCCTAGATGCAGATGACTTTGAACCAATGCAGTGAATAAAAAATGTGATATCAAAAATGTGATATGAGATGTTATGATTGGATTTATGCATATGAAATGATCACAAGCCATGGTGTGAATGGGTGAGGGAAAATTTGGGGTGTTTACACATATAAGCAGTAAATGAAAAGTAATAACTAAAGTTGTACAGAAAGAAATAAATAAAGCAGTAAACAACAAGCACAAGTAGCACATAACACCCCCGTAAACACAAGTCAAACAAGCGCTAGGAGAAACCCAAAAAAAGAACCAGAATCCCTGGTTGCAAGATAGGGGTCCCCAGCAGAGTCGCCAAGCTGTCGCTCCCTAAAAAGACAACGGGTCATATAGGGTACAGACGCGAACAGTCGGCGAAAAGAATAAAATGAAGGTGAATTGAATAGAGTCGCCAGCTAGGCATTTTTATCCCGAAGGAAAGGTAATGTTGCATAAACCTAGAACGATATGGATAAGACGGTTGCGAACCAGAGAAACTGAGAAAAGGGGTTGGTTACAACCTGGGAAGGTATTAGCACCCAGATTGTGCGTTGTACTCGACGGGATCCACGCTTATAAGATTTTGTTTTAAAAGGGTAAGTTTCTTTGCTATCTGTGTGCAAAAGCTGAGAATGAATATACAAGTGTCAGTGCAAAAGGGTGAATGCTCAGGAACTGAGGCTCAAAAAAAGAATGCTAAAAGAGGGGGATAACAAAGAGACTTTTGTTCGATAACAGTTAAGTTATGCCTACGTATCCTCTCGTGCAATGAGGAAGTCAAACACCGTAGTTCGACTCAAAGAGACTGAAAAAGAAATTGACTGTGAACTGCTTGCTTGCCTATGCTCAAGTGTATGACTTGTCTGGCTCGAGTGCTAACTGTCTTGCACTACACGGAAGAAGCAAGTTCTCGTTTGTGAATTAGGGTGATGAGAAAAGAATCCCGAAGGAGACGATTATTATTTGTTTTTGTGTTTTCAGTCTTATTATTGTTTTTGGTGTTTTGCATAGGTTAATGAGCTTAAGCCTAAATCAAGGGCTTGTAAACTCATTTTATCCTCCCTGATTAGGGATAATGAGAATACTTAAGTATGAGATAAGCATCTCAACTTAATTACCATGATGATGTAGGATTAAGATCATTAACCTACTTGTGATTAATTAGATGTTTTTGGGTTTTTGTTTAGTGTTAAGTAATGAGTTTAATCTCTAATCACAGATTAGTGGGCTAATTACACCATCCTAATAGAAGGATAATAGATGAGAACACTTAAGCTGAGGAAGATACCTCAACTTAATCCATGGTTAGGGATTAAATTCATTATATAACAAAGCCTTTATTAAGTGGATTTTAATTAAGGGATGAGGTTAAGAAATGCGTTTTATGGTTTGTAAGACAACTTGAGGGGGACTTGTCCATTAAACACTAGGGTTAGTCCTTCTTAACCATAAAGGAAGAATTCGAACCCTAATGTAAGGCCCAAGTTACAAGATGAAGTCTTAGTGATTATTAAGATTATTTGATTAAGAGGTTTAAACAAATTAAAGTATTAACACTTAGGATTAAGTTTATACACTCCATCCTAAGAGAAGGATGCATGCATAACCCTAATTCCAAAGTCCTAAAACTTTAAGAGTTTAGTCTCTGATTATTGAGATGAGAAGGGAGACTCAGGGAGACTCAAAGGTAAAAACTAAGGTGGGATACTCACAATCCTAATTATTATCATGCTTGGATGTTCCTATGGTTTGTAAGGCTTGAGAAAGATCTTCAAGGAAGCCACCAATGGAAGAAGCAGAAGAAAGGAGGAAGAAGCAGAAGAATAAGTTACCTACTTCATTGAAGAAGATAAGTAACTTAAAGAAAGAAAGTGAGGAAGATGGAACACAAGTGAACAAGTTCACTTAAAAGACAAGTAAGGATGAAAATGAAAGAGATAAGAGAAATGAGAAGTGAAGGCAAATCCACTTCTCAAAGTAACTTACCACCTGAAAATGTTAGCATGAATGCATAAGGTGTAAAGCATAAAGAAATGAAATGAAATGAGATGAAATGAGATGAAATGATCAAAGTCAAAAGTGTTTATGCAATGTTAATGTCATGTAAGATGATGCAAAGGCATACAAAGTGCATATGTATGATCATACAAGAATGAGAGGTCATGTAAGCATGCTTTGAAGTTTGAAAACACATGAAAGTTAATGAAATGAAATGAATGCAAATCATGGAAAATGAATGATGAGATGATCTAGAATGATTCTAACATGTCCTAAGATGTCTACTATGACATATGAATGCAAGAAATGTCATGGCAAGTTCATGTATGGATGCATATACAAGATGAATGCAAATGAACACATAAAATTAGGGTTTTATGGACAAGCAAGATGCAAATGAACAAAACAGAAGCATATTACATGATAAAAAATTGAAACCAAGCTCAAACAAACCCTAATCCCATATTAGGTCACACCCCAAAGGAGAAGGTCAGAAGCCTAACCAATCACAAGTTATGAATTTCCTAAGTTTCTAGTGTTTTTTTGGGTGGTTCAAAGGGAAAAATGAAAATCAATTTGAAAATGCAAGATAAATTCATGAGATAAATTACCTATAAACTACATGACATATGCAAAACAATGCAAAAAGAATCATCTTCAAACTCTTCTTGGTTAGGCAGAAATGATTTTTTAAAGTTAGGGTTCAAAAAATGAAATTTAATGACCCTTAATTCAAAGAAAATTCACAAACAATGATCAAACCTAAAAAGAAATTTGTATGAAGAGTTTGAAAATGTTTCTAAATGCAATGGGATGATTCATGAATTTTTTGGTGATTTTTAGAAACCTAAATGTATTTTTAATTAATTAAAAGACTTTAATTAATTAAAAATAACATTTATATATTTTAAAAATACTTTTTTTTAATGCGAAAAATAAAATAAAAATCATTTTTGGGTTAAGAAAAATATTTAAAACAGAAATACAAAAGGAAATATTTTTTTGATGATTTTTGCTATTTTAAAATAAATATGCAAAAGAAATGGATAAAAATGAAATTAAAATGGAAGGTAATCTGATCCTAAGGCTGAGATTCAAACCTAGGGTGACAGAGTTGACTGCGCGCGCCTTTTAAATGTCCAGATGGCTTTTGGGTCAAATTACTCAATTAAATTAATTAATCCAGATTTTAATTAATTAAATAGATTAGGGTTTAATGACAAGATCTGGGCCATCCATACGCAAAATTAAAACAAATCCAAGGGTCCACGCTTAAATTGGAAAACTAACCCTAATTAACCCTAATTAAACTCAGGTGACCGGAGCTATGCTCCGGTCATCTTCTCCGGCCAACCCTCACCTGAGTTCCCTTAAAACCCCACCATAATGCATCAAACTCTCCAGAAATGATCAATGAGCAACAATAAACAAGAATCCATGCACGAAATCCATTTATATTACATCAACAACAAGAATCGAAGCAATCAAGTTTCACGGGCAAAATTTCAGAACAAGCATACATGGCCATTTTTCACTCATTTTCAAAATAAATCATATCATGGTGATCAGTAAAGCATAAGGAATCATTTAGAAACTTAAAATGGGAGTTCTAGAAAAAATGTTCTTGAGGTATCCTGAGATGAAGCTTTGCAGTTTTGAGCTCCCTGGCCTCTTTTCTTATGCAAAACCACTCCAATGATCCCCCTTGTGCTTCTGAAAGGCTTAGAACAAGTTTATTTTGGCTGGTTTGAGATGTTTGGTTATGATAACTCAGAAATCGTGTTTCTGATTTGGGAGGTTTCAGGCCATGGTGAGGGGTGTTTTGTGTTCTATGAGTGATTTGAAGATGATTGGTGAAGTTTGTTTTGAAGTTTGATAGTTGTGCTTTGAGTTTCGAAGAAGGGAAGGTTTTTGATAATTTTGTCAATTCTAAGTGTTCCAATGTTTCAGGCTTGAATGTGTTATGGAATGAGGTCCTTAGAGTTTGCATAAGAGGTTGTGATTGGTCAGAGAGTGGGTGGTGGCTCAGTTTGATTGGTATGGGAGGAAATGCAAAATTCTCAACTTTGTGTACTTGAGGTATGGGCATGGTGCAGGCCTGGGTTCTTGGGGTGTCTGGCCTCAGCTGACTTTGTGGATAGCCCTTGGATCCTTTTTATGCAGCTGGATCACATGGATGGAGAGATACCATAGGTTTTGCAAAATTCCCTCTTTGAAGTTTCTTGGATCATAAGTCATGGAAATGCATGGTTCAAAGCATAATTCTGATGTTTAGAGGTTTATTTGACATATTGTGAAGTATTTGTGCCCATTAGAAGTCATTAGAATGCTTGAATATTCCAATTTGCAAAATCCCTCTTTGACATGAAACTTGGAATTTTAGGATTTTTGCCAAGTTTGAAAGGCCATATCTTGAGTTCTAGGATGAATCAAGACATGTTCTTGTACTTTTTGAAAAGGGAAAGACCTAATCTACAACTTTCACGACCAAGAATTTTTCATTTGAGGCATTTTTGGTGGAGAAAGAGGAGGTTGAAAAACTTTCCCAAAATGTAAAGTTTCCATTACAAGTCATTTCCATTTTTGGCAAGTTTGCAAATAGCTCAAAATTATTCAATCTTGTAAACTTCCAACAACTTCTAAGATAAAATAAAGATCATAGAACTTCAATTTGATGAAAATACCCCTTTGGTTCCATTGTTGGGGGCCTCAGTGCCCTGATTTTGACTTAACTTGCTCAAGAAGTTACCTAGTGAACAAATGACTTCCACAATGAATTTCTTCATCAAACGTGGTACATATGATCCTTATAACATCTTAAGAACAATAGACACAAGAATGACCCAAAAATTTGGAGTTAAGGACTCTGAAACCAAAAACCTAATTTTGGTCATCTGTGTAGTGAAAACCCTAGCTCTAATTCCATGCCTTTGCTAGTTCTTGTGATCCCTTGACTTTCATGAACTTTGAGGAGTATAATATGATGATAGAACACACATGGACCCTCTTGGAAAGCTTTGAGGCCTTTATGATGGCTCAGGTGGAATCTTGGATTGCTCAGATCACAAACCCTAGATGCAGATGAACTTGAACTATGCAGATGAAACAAAATATGCAATATGAGGTGGTATGCGTATGCTTATGCAAAAATGAAAGATCACAAGCCATGGTGTAATAAAGAGTGAGGGAAAATTTGGGGTGTTTACAAAATGTATCACAAAAGGCATCAAGCCAACTCTAGCTACCCGGTGCTACATATCAAAGCCGACCGACCAAAAGGATGAAGACAAACTTCACAAAATGACCTCCAGCAACCTACTACGCAATGCCTCAAAGAGCATCATAAAACAGCAGAAGGGTGAGAAACATTATCATAATAACATTGCATATAATTATATATCTCAACATATAAAATACACATAAAACATGTTCTCACCACAAATTATCTCCAACATACATAACCTCAAGCATACTTATCATGCATACTTTCACCACTTCATTCACATCACATGAACATACACCATTCATGTTTATTCACACATATACACTACAATGTATATAAACACACACACACACACACACACACACACACACATATATATATATATATATATATATATATATATATATATCCACACATACATATATACTCAAGTATGTTTTCATCAATACATACTTTCATCTCCATATAAACATATATATATATATATATATATTCATGTTTATTTCATCAATTAACAATTTAGATGATAAATGCAAATCATAGAGACCGACTCACGACTCTATCCAAATGCAATGCGGTACCAACTCAATCATCATCAAGTTCACTCAGGAACTAATTGGAACCATCGCTGGTTACCTAAAGTAACTCCCTGTCGGGCATACGATGTTCACCCATTACTCACACCCCACATGGGCACACAATTTTTATGGATTGCTCACACCCCACATGGGCACACAATATGATTGCTCACACCCCACACAGGCACACAATCAATGTGAATGAATCACCCATTGCTCACATCCCACAGGGTACACAATGTTTATGGATTGCTCACACCCCACACGGGCACACAATCTGATCGCTCACACCCTACATGGGCACACGATCATGTTGTAGTCATCGCTCACACTCCACATGAGCACACGATGTTACAATGGGTTCACAAAGAATCCCGCAACACAAGAATACATACATTATGCTTCACATGCAAAATGACACACAACAATCATGAAAATGCATACATTATTCACAACATAATCATGCACTCAACTCATTCAATTAGCATACGTTGGCATTCAATTCAAGCAATGTATTCATTTGCCAAACGGCCACAACATCACATCAAACCCACATTTCTATAACTAACTCATTTACTTTTTATCGTAAAAGTCACGTAAAAGTCGGCTAAAAATTATATTTCTTAGCGTCATTAGCTCCTACACGTTTTTAGCTTCGAATTGATATAAAGAACGCCTAAAATGGATAACCGAAACTAAAGTTACGATTTAAAATACAAAACTTCCAAAAAAACCTCCAGGCTCGCTGAGCGAGAAAATCCCTGGAAAAATCGTTGAGCGACGTGTTGCTCGCTGAGCGAACACTGTAATTTCAGAAATCTCAGTTGCGCAACAGTCAGTCCTAAGCCACCCAAAACTCGAATAAAACTCCATAAACATTATCATCAACATTCATTTAACATCATACTTCGATTATAACAACTTCTAACAGATTAATCCACTATTTCTCACATTTTCATCAAAAACCCTGAAATTCTGGTATGACAGACTCAGATGTCGAATATGATGTTGAGACATCTTATCTGTTACTTATAAACATGGTAAGGCATACATATCAGTACTTAAATAATTCTGATATATCAGAGTCAAACATGCTTCAGGATGTTGGGACATCTGATAGGACATTCAGTTCAGGTACTGCATAAAACATAAAAGATATAAAGAACACAGCAGAATTTGTTAACCCAGTTCAGTGTATAACCACACTTACATCTGGAGGCTACCAAGCCAGGAGGAAATCCACTATAAGTAATATTAATTCTAGACTTAAACCACCCTGTTTAATCTATCACTTAATAACTACCCAATGCAATTTCTACCTAAGACACAACTTAGATAAGAGTACCCTACTCACTCCCCCTCAATCACCCAGTGATCAAGTTTACAAGTTTAATAAAGTTGAAGACATTCTTCAAACAATACAGCTTGATCTTACTTCACAGTTTCAATCAAGTCACAAAACTTCTCTTGCTTACAAGCTTCGAGAATCACAAGTGAAACAGCCACAATAGAGTAACTTATTATGCACGGCTGACACAAGGACACAACCCTAATAATGTTTACATTTTCGGTTGATTGGGTTGATTCTAAACTAGGTTACAGGGTTTCTTTTATAACCTATTCCCAACTGGATTTGGGCCTAAACAATCACAACAATAGCTGCTACAAATATGC
This sequence comes from Lathyrus aphaca, assembly GCA_963966055.1. Classification (NCBI taxonomy): domain Eukaryota; kingdom Viridiplantae; phylum Streptophyta; class Magnoliopsida; order Fabales; family Fabaceae; genus Lathyrus; species Lathyrus aphaca. The sequence continues at coordinate 280,684,463 of OZ014523.1, forward strand.
AGAAATATCTGCTACAAATATGCAGAAATATCTGCTACAAATATTCCAAAAGATCTTCAACTCCTAAAATATCTCTAAATATAGAAACCTATATTTTTCAAAATTTGTCTTCAATTTAAATTGAGTCTTTAAGATCTTCTAGATCAGCACCACATATGATTGCATAATATCTCCAGAATATTCTGCATAATTCAGATCTGATAAATCCAATGTCATCACCTTGAATTAGGGTTTGTTACTTCCTAGATTCTAGGTGATTTAGTTCATCTGATTATGCTGAATCTTCATAACAAAACTCCCTGCAGATGCACCTTGTTCTGTTTTTATCCATCCATAATTAATTCCAGATAACTCTCCTTAAATATCTCAGATCAGTTAGTTATTAATTAATTCTGGTAACAGGTCTGAGATGTCTCAACATCTGTTGGGACATCCTGAAAAACTGAACTTACTTCATTTACTGATACAATGTCACAACATCTGATGTGACATCCTGTAAACTGAACTTATTCCATCAACTGATACAATGTCCTAACATCTGGTGTGACATCCTGATATCTTGACTTAAGTTCATTAACTGTTACTCTGTTTGACAGTGTCACAACATTTGGTGTGACATCCTGAACTAAGTTCAACACTTCTTGTTTGATATCTATATGTAACATATGACAGTAATGTTGTCATGACAGTTGCAGATGTTTCAACATTCTCTTTGACATCTGTCATGACATTTGCAGATGTTTCAACATCTTCTTTGACATCTGTCTGTAGCATATGACAGTAATTCTGTCATGACATTTGCAGATGTTTCAACATCTTCTTTGACATCTGTCTGTAACATATGACAGTAATTCTGTCATGACATTTGCAGATGTTTCAACATCTTCTTTGACATCTGACTGTAACATATGACAACATCTGTTGGGACATCCTGAATTAAGTTCTTCTACTCTGTTTGATAATGTCCCAACATCTGATAGGACATTCTGAACTGAATTCAACATCTTCTTTGACAACTTCCACATTTATCTGTGCCACCATGTCAGGACATCATGTTTGACATGTTCTTCCAGAGTCTATACTATGTTAATATGGAACTTCTTATTCAACATTTTCCAGCCATATTAGTTTTACCAAACATAATGCCAATCATAAAATAATAGCATTAACAATCTCCCCCTTTGGCTTATTTTGGCTAAAACTAATTTACATACAGGTGTAGTAGTGCCTTATGTAGAAGTTCCTTAACATCACATCTTCATATCAGACCTCACACTATTACTTCTCCCCCTTTTTAGCCATAAAAAGACAAAGGTACCATAAAAATAGAGGTATATAATCTCCATAAGCTTGAAACACACGCAATTCCTCAAGAATCAAACATAAACTGCAGAGAGAAGCTTTATGTAATATAGCCTTCTAGACTCTTAGGGTTCTCCTTATCTGGTTAAGGTATTACTCCCCCTTAACACCACAAAATCAAGTGCACATAATTGTAACACACTCCCCCTGTCTAGGATACTCCATGCTTCTCTGTACATTGATGAAAGGAAAACATAAGACGCATCTTCATGTCTTCAAGAGCTCACTCTCTGTTCAATTCCCAATCGAACACATTCACTTCTTATACCAAAGCATACCTGATTCCTTTCTGGGTTTGTAGTTACCACAGACTACACAAGATGAACATCTTCTAGCACACAGGTTCTTGACACTAAGCCTTTACACACCAAAGGCCATACAATCCAGATAAAACACATCCAAACTAATTATGAAATTAGAATGAATATCCACAAACAAACTTCCAAGCAATCAATACCTGATATACTTCTGGTGGATCAACAGAGATGTGCTATTCAATTGAGGCCTTGTGCTGATCCTCAGATGCTTCTTCATCACAATTATTGAAGGCCTTTTTCAGGTCCTCAGATGTTTCAACATCTATTGGGACATCCTGTTGAGCAGGAGTGTCCTTTGCAGCCTGAGTTTGTTGATCTTCTTGTGGGGCTGGCATAATGTTCAGAGGGATAGATATGCCACTTACCACTCTTTGCTCAGATAGGATTTTGGTTACCAACTCCTTTATGGAATCATCCACATATTCAGAAGATTTTGGAGTGTAGTACAATGGTGAAGGTATGCCTTTGGTCTTGCTGAAAACTTGATCTTTTTGGAGTTCTTGGCTTTTTAGCACGAGGAACACTTCCAGTCTCTTCTACATGTTTCTTCCAATATAGATCATTTACTTCATCATTCTCCCATATGATTAGGTAGTCTAATAATAGAAACCATGTAGATAAACACCCCAGATAATGTACTAACACTTAGTTAGAACATTTTTCATACACCAAGACCTTATCACCATGATCCTAGATGTGCTCCACCAACTGGACTTACTATAGCATAGTAATCCAAGAACTGAAAATCTTCAACTACACTGTGCCACCAGTTAGAATCAGAAATCCAGAAAGTGTGATAAACTCTCATCCACCTTCAAGAAGAATAAATCCTCTTGAGTCTTCAACTCATCACTCCTCTTCCCAAGAGCAATTTGTTCCAAGACAATCCTCAAGAACAACCAGCTGCCACACTCTGATTATCTTGATTCTTCGAATCTACTTTAAAGATCAACCAATTACCACATTTTGATAACCTTCTTTATGAATCCTCATATGAAAAAGCCAATTGCCACTTTTGTCTTCTTCACATTTATAATAAATCTTCCAAAGATATCCTGATAAAAAAAGTTGATCTTCACCAATTAGACTCTGATGTTGAACTAGATGTTTAAACATTATTAGCCCACATCCATCTGTTAAATTCAGTTCCTTCTTCTGCCACTTGAAAGAACCTCCTTCCTTTATAGAACAAGAGTTCCATGCTCTCATAGACTTGATTTATCCATCAAGTTTGAGTAAACAACCTCCATTCTATTGGTTTTGCAGAAGTTCTTACCAATAACACATATTGATGAGAAACTTCCAATGTTTCTCCAAAGTCTTCAAACCTGCCACTGTCTGATTATTCAGAAGGAATAGTTAAGAACTACACCTCAAAACTATACCAAGGATGCCACCTTTCCTTGAGTAAGGCAATCTAAACAAATTTATGATATCTCCACCTATCTTAACTCCATGATGAGCATTCTGGACTACACCTAGATCAGAAAAAAACCAATCCAAGTAGTTACCAAGATTATGATATGTTCATGGTCTTTCATCTCCATCTTTAGCATCAACAATATCCAGACAAGTTCTTGCCAAGAAACTTTCCAGAATTACATAACTCCTGTCACACAAGACTGAAGCCAATGTTACAGCTTATGCAATACCTCTCCCATGATTCTGCACAAACTCATATGATAAGATGTTCCAACATCTTTTTGAACATCACCAATCATGAATCACAAGGATAATCAATCAAATATTTGTGAATTCCACAAACAACAATTGATCTTAAATCCTTGTATAATACCTTATCAGATAGTTTTACACAATCTGATCTTTTACTTTTGAAGGATTTTAAGGTTAGCTCCAGATAAGATTAGCAAGATCTCCTCATGTCATGGATAAACAATACTCCAGCTGAGCATGTACTCCACTAATTCTCAATTTCACACCCCTGATGAACATACAAAGAGCACAACTGATAAATATCCACACTTGATTTTATATTCCAAAACAGATGCTCTTAGTTTGCTTGCTACAAAGCGTTTATACTGCCACTATCCATGACTACTAGTGGAAGAGACTACCAGTTCAACAACCATTCTGATCAGACTTCCCAATTTGACATTCTTCCCTTGCTTCTAGCAATTGTTGGTCACATTGCTAGCTTTAATCATGACCAAAGTCATGCATTTTTCACCCACATTTGTAAATACATTTAGAAGCTTCTTCATCTTCAGATTCATCATTAGATTCATCATTAGATTCATCAGTATTCTGAGTAACCTCTTCCAGCTCCAGCCTTTGAAATACTTCCTCAAGCTTTTTCTTCCTGGCATCCAGATTTTTGCAAGTGTTCTTCAGATCTGCAATCAAGGCAGCTTTGGATATGGGAGTCTTTGCTTTTGAAGGTCCAGCAGATGTCCTAGTGGAAGCTTCAACATCAGCAGCATGATGGCTCAAGAAAAGTTTGTAATGGAAGGCTAGAGGACTTTTTCTTTTGCATACTGAATCCTTCTCAGTGAGGATACCTGGATACTGGCTTAGTATGATTCCACATAGCAGAGAGGGAAAAGCAATGGGAAGCTTTGTTGCAGATGTTCCAACATGCTTCAATGTCTGATAAAAAATATAAGCCCCAAAGTACAGCTTTGCTTGGGTGCCCACAGCATATATGAACCTGCTCAATTCAGTTGCTATTGAGGAGGTATGGTTGGTAGGGACCCAATTTGAAGTGCCAATCCTATGCAGCATTGCATACTTCCTTGTCAGCAAGCTAACAGAAAATTTCCCTTTGACTGGCCAAGCTTTGAATTGATTAGCAGTGATGACCTTGCACACATGGTTATTTATCTTTCCCAGCTCATTAGGTCCATCAGATTCTCTTCCTAGATAGTGGTTGATAACCCTAGAAGATAATTCCACACATCTCCCTCTTACATACACCTTTCTGAAGTCATCTGATTTACCATCATCACAGTCCTCTTGTAGGTTGACAATGAATTCCTTGACTAGCAGCTCATAGCAAGGTGAAAAGTTTGATACTGTCTTGAATAAACCAGCAGAAGAAATTAGGTCAATTACCTCAGTGCACTCAAGTGCATTTCTGCCCAGCTCTCTTTCAAGTGCTACCCTTCTTTGGTATACAAATTTCCATCTGCTCACACTTGACACATGATGGAATGAAACATTGTCCAGAGGAGCTTCTGGAACAGCAGAGGTGGACCTTGAGGGTGCTGGTTTCTTCTTTGGTTGGGATGTTGGGACATCCTCTTCAACATCTGAATCTGGTGGAGTTACAGCTTTCCTCTTTTGGGTATTCACCTTGCTCCATTGTTTAGTAGGACCAAGTATCACTTTGACCTTGTCTTTCTTTGGAGTAGGCTGCTTCTTTTCAGGAGATGAATGTCCTGCAGTCTTCTTTTCCTTTCTAGCCCTAAGCCTTTTGGCTATGCTAGGGTCCACAGAAGCAATTATCATTATCTAAGTCTTCAACATGTAGCATAGATGCCTCCTCTTCCAGGTTAGGAGTAGGTTCCAAACATATGTGATCATCACACATTTGTCTAGCACCCAAAGCATCCATCATCACACCAGTTTCCTTCTTCTGGAACACAAAACTAAGCTTGGTTCATAAACTGTTGATGTGTAGTGTGGTGTTAAGCCATTAGGATTGACATATCAATTCAGCTTCTTTCTTGATGAAACTTCCTTCAGTTCATGATTTAGACAATCATAAACATGTATCTTCACAGGAGAGATTTTCTCCAGCTATACCTAAACAACATATGACACCATAACCAGGAAGGATATCCTCATTAGGTCACCATAAATAAGCTTAAGAGATAACTTATCAAGATTTTCACTCCCGCATGAAAGATTTGATAATTATACTCTTTTGTTTTGGCTCCAACCTCTTCTTTCATCAAGAACCACAACATTCTGAACTAAGTGTTCTCCAATTCTCACAGAAAACAAAATACAAGCCTCCTTCAAATATAGAATTCTCAGAACCAAGATGTCAGGACATTCTGTTTGACATCATAGCTACACAACAATTCACCAGCAAATTTCCAGCCCTGATAACACCAGACTGGTCCAATATACACCATATGATGAATAGTCCATCCTCCACTTCTAGGGACCATTCAAACACCAATATGAACCTCTCAAGTTCAAACAGCTTTTCATTATATCCTCCTTCTTCCTTTACCATGAACCAGAAAGTATCCCCCTTAGATCTCATCCAGAAACAGACCAGGATGCCTGCTCCGATACCAATTGAAATTCTGGTATGACAGACTCAGATGTCGAATATGATGTTGAGACATCTTATCTGTTACTTATAAACATGGTAAGGCATACATATCAGTACTTAAATAATTCTGATATATCAGAGTCAAACATGCTTCAGGATGTTGGGACATCTGATAGGACATTCAGTTCAGGTACTGCATAAAACATAAAAGATATAAAGAACACAGCAGAATTTGTTAACCCAGTTCAGTGTATAACCACACTTACATCTGGAGGCTACCAAGCCAGGAGGAAATCCACTATAAGTAATATTAATTCTAGACTTAAACCACCCTGTTTAATCTATCACTTAATAACTACCCAATGCAATTTCTACCTAAGACACAACTTAGATAAGAGTACCCTACTCACTCCCCCTCAATCACCCAGTGATCAAGTTTACAAGTTTAATAAATTTGAAGACATTCTTCAAACAATACAGCTTGATCTTACTTCACAGTTTCAATCAAGTCACAAAACTTCTCTTGCTTACAAGCTTCGAGAATCACAAGTGAAACAGCCACAATAGAGTAACTTGTTATGCACGGCTGACACAAGGACACAACCCTAATAATGTTTACATTTTCGGTTGATTGGGTTGATTCTAAACTAGGTTACAGGGTTTCTTTTATAACCTATTCCCAACTGGATTTGGGCCTAAACAATCACAACAATAGCTGCTACAAATATGCAGAAATATCTGCTACAAATATGCAGAAATATCTGCTACAAATATTCCAAAAGATCTTCAACTCCTAAAATATCTCTAAATATAGAAACCTATATTTTTCAATATTTGTCTTCAATTTAAATTGAGTCTTTAAGATCTTCTAGATCAGCACCACATATGATTGCATAATATCTCCAGAATATTCTGCATAATTCAGATCTGATAAATCCAATGTCATCACCTTGAATTAGGGTTTATTACTTCCTAGATTCTAGGTGATTTAGTTCATCTGATTATGCTGAATCTTCATAACAAAACTCCCTGCAGATGTGCCTTGTTCTGTTTTTATCCATCCATAATTAATTCCAGATAACTCTCCTTAAATATCTCAGATCAGTTAGTTATTAATTAATTCTGGTAACAGGTCTGAGATGTCTCAACATCTGTTGGGACATCCTGAAAAACTGAACTTACTTCATTTACTGATACAATGTCACAACATCTGATGTGACATCCTGTAAACTGAACTTATTCCATCAACTGATACAATGTCCTAACATCTGGTGTGACATCCTGATATCTTGACTTAAGTTCATTAACTGTTACTCTGTTTGACAGTGTCACAACATTTGGTGTGACATCCTGAACTAAGTTCAACACTTCTTGTTTGATATCTATATGTAACATATGACAGTAATGTTGTCATGACAGTTGCAGATGTTTCAACATTCTCTTTGACATCTGTCATGACATTTGCAGATGTTTCAACATCTTCTTTGACATCTGTCTGTAGCATATGACAGTAATTCTGTCATGACATTTGCAGATGTTTCAACATCTTCTTTGACATCTGTCTGTAACATATGACAGTAATTCTGTCATGACATTTGAAGATGTTTCAACATCTTCTTTGACATCTGACTGTAACATATGACAACATCTGTTGGGACATCCTGAATTAAGTTCTTCTACTCTGTTTGATAATGTCCCAACATCTGATAGGACATTCTGAACTGAATTCAACATCTTCTTTGACAACATCCACATTTATCTGTGCCACCATGTCAGGACATCATGTTTGACATGTTCTTCCAGAGTCTATACTATGTTAATATGGAACTTCTTATTCAACATTTTCCAGCCATATTAGTTTTACCAAACATAATGCCAATCATAAAATAATAGCATTAACAAACCCTAACATTTCATTCTCTCTAAACTTCACCAAAACAAAAACCTACACAATCCAACACATACACAATCACATACAAGATTAAGATAACAATGTTTATCTCCCTTACCCGATTGTTTCGATTCCTAAGAGCAATCTTGATGATTTTCCAACTTTTTCCTCTTTTCTCTTCTTTTCTCTTCAATTCCTTTTTTTTCTCCTCTTTTTCTTTCTATTTTCTCTTTTCTTTTCTTCCCACTCTTATATCTTTTTCTTTCTATCTTTCTTTCTATTTTTCTCTCTTATAACTCTTACTATCTTTTTCTACACTTAACTCATTTCTTCCCTTTTTCCACCAAATATCATTTTCTCACAAAATAATAATTCTACACAATTATAATTTATTATTAATTAGCAAATGTCTAAAATACCCTCCAATCTAATTTTACCCGAAAATTCACAAAACGGTAAAATCACATTAACACATCAACATATCATATTATCATATCAATTTCACAAATAAGATAATTATCACTCAAATAAAATAAAAGACTCAACAAAATTGGGAAATATCGAATCGGGGCATTACAACTCTCCCCCACTTTAGAATTTTCCGTCCTCGAAAATATTACCTGATTCAAACAACTCCGAATACGACTCGCGCATCCCCCTCTCTAATTCCCAAGTCATATTGCCTTCCGCAGCGCCTCCCCACGCCACTTTCACAAGTGCAATATCCTTTCCTCTTAGCTTCTTGATTTCACGATCCAAATAGATTTCTAGGAGCTTCTTAATTGAGGCTCAAAAGAATACCTACAAGAATCATCACAGAGCGAGAACAATTCTGCTAAATGTGATTTCATATACATAGTATTAAAAGATTACAAATAAAGACACTGAAAAGTCTATATTTGACTCTCTTTAAAAGACTCATGAAGGCAACGCTAAAGTCAGGGAGACAAAGGCTCTGGCCCTAATCCAGAAATATTAGGTCTTCATAATGGAAGACAACGAATCTGTAGAAACCATGTTTTCAAGATTCCATTTTCTTGTTGCAGTACTCAGAGTTCTTGACAAAGGTTATTCTAGTGTTGATCATGTCATAAAGATTATCAGACGCCTACCTGTCAAATAGAGACCAATTGTAACTGCTTTGAAATTGTCAAAAGATTTAAACAACACAAGTCTTGAAGAGCTAAGTAGTTCTCTAAGAAGTCACGAGATAGAACTTCAAGAAGATGAACCTCAGAAGAAAAGTAAAATTATTGCTCTGAAGTCTAAATATGAAAAGATGATGGCTTATCAAGTAGAGGAGGAATAAAAAGAATCCGAAGAAGACTCTGATGAATATGAATTGTCTCTCATATCAAGAAAGATAAACCAGTTGTGGAAACATAGACAAAGAAATTTCAGAGGGTCAAGAAGATTTAAAGATAGATCTGAATCTACATCTAGACAAAAGAAGGCTTCTAAAGAAGTTACTTGTTACGAATGCAAGGAGTCTGGACATTACAAGAATGAATGTCCAAAGCTTAAGAAAGATAGAATACCTAAGAAAGTATTCAAAGATAAAAAGGGCCTTATGGAAACATGGGATGATTTAGAGTCAGAAGAAGAAGATTCTAATGAAGAACATGCCAACGTGGCACTCATGGCAAAAACCAGCATAAATGAAGCTTTATCAGAGGATGAACTTACACTCAATGAAAAGTCAGATTCTGATGACGACAGAGAGACATCCATGATGGAGCCACTGAAACACCAGTCATGGTACCTGGACATGGATGCTCGTGACACATGACAGGAGAAAGGAATATGTTCCAAGATTTGGAACTTAAATCTGGAGGTATCGTTGGTTTTGGAGGAAATTGGAAGGGAAAGATCATTGGCTCTAAAACTGTTGGTATTGGTAAACTTCTTTCCATCAAAATGTTTACTTAGTTGAGGGTATCATGCATAAATTATTGTAAATTATTCAACTTAGTGACAATGGTTATGATGTTATCTTTAATCAAATGTCTTGTAAGGTTGTCAATCAGAAGGATGGGTCAATCCTAGTCCAAGGTAAGAGGAAGAACAACATTTACAAAATTTAATTATCAGATTTGATAAATCAAAATGTAGAGTGTCTTTTGTCTGTTAAAGAAGAGCAATGGGTTTGGCACAAACAATTGTGCCATGTTAGCTTGAGAAGAATTTCTCAACAAAACAAGCTAGGTCTTGTCAGAGGCTTGCCCAATCTGAAGTACTCTTCATATTCTCTTTATGAAGGATTATATAAAAAAGGACCATTAGAACTAAACAAAATTCTCAACTACACAAACTTATTTAAAGCAAAAAGGATTATTTCTACCTCTAAACCATTAGAACTTCTTCACGTTGACTTATATGGACCAGTGAAAAATGCTTTTGTTAATGGAAAGAAATATGGACTAATTATCGTTGATGATTATAGTCGTTGGACATGGGTAAAATTCTTAAGACACAAGGATGAGTCACATTTTGTATTTGATTCCTTCTGTTCTAAAGTGCAAAATGAAAAGAATTGAAACATTTTCAGAGTTAGAAGTGATCATGGTCGAGAATTTGAAAATAAATATTTTGAAAAACTTTTTGGTTCTTATGGCATATTCCATGATTTCTGTTGTTCTATATATCCACAACAGAATGAGGTTGTAGAAAGGAAGAATATGACGTTTCAAGAAATGGCTCACACCATGATGCAAGAAACTGACATGGCTAAGCACTTCTGGGCAGAGGCAGTTAACACAACATGTTATATTTAAAATGGAATCTTAATAAGACCTATTTGGGATAAGACTCCCTATGAATTATGGAAGAATAGAAAGCCCAATATTTCCTATTTTCATATGTTTGGATGTGTTTGTTTTAATGTTAAATACTAAACAGAATCTGGATAATTTCGATTCCCACCACTAGAAAACAATATTTTAACTGCGAATTTAGTCTCGACCACCGATGCTAGATAGCCTCGGCCAAACCCACGCTATTTAAACACAAAAAGAAGCATTTTATAGTTACAATTTACCATTATTTTTATTTAACTCGTTAGACACGGTTACCCCAAGGCTAAATATTTTTTAGTTTTTATTTTATCTACTAGACATGGATGGCTAGATGCTAAAGATTAAATATTTTTATTATTACGTAGACACGGTTAGACCGTTGCTAAATATTCATTATTTAATTTGTTTATTTTTAACTTTATATAATAGACACGATAACACCAAGGCTAAATATTTAATATTTTTTATTTGTTTTTTATTATTAACTAGACACGGAGGGACCAAGACTAAATATTGATTATTTTATTTATTTAATTTTTAATTTTATTTAATAGACACAGATGAACTGAGGCTAACTATTAAATAATTTCTATTTTATTTGTATTATATTGTAGACACGGATTAACCAAAGCTAAATATTTTTATTTAATTTGTATCATTTAGTAGACATTGATGTACCGAGGCTAAATGTTGATTATTTTATTTACTGATTTTCTTAATTTGATTTAATAGACACAAATTCATCGAGGCTAATATTGTTGAAAATTTACAAAAAATACTTGATTTGTTCTAAGGAGGTTTCAAACACAAGACATTTAAGCTATTTCATAATACTTCTACCAACTCAACTATTCGATTTTATTGAAATATTTTGTTCATGAAATATATTTATTTATTTTTTTGTTCCAATAATATCCTAAAATTTAATTTTTTACCTCTCTTCTTTTTCCCTTTTCCGTCTTTCATTTCCCCTTTCCCTCTCCCTTCTCCATGTTCTTATTCTTTCTCTTAGCTAGGTTTTCATAAAAACCCTAGACACCATCTTTTATGCTAAGCAAAAAATCAAAGTCCTAAAACCCTAAATTTTTTTCGCAATTTCGTTTCTCATAAGTTTTTTTCATCTCTTCGAATAATAGTTGAGAGATGGGGTGACCCAATGACAAGATCACCGATTTTGTTTATTTCATGTTCATCAGATATTTTTTCCCCTTTCCATCTTCTTTTTCCTATATCTTTTCAACTCTTGATTTGCTTTCTTCTCTTAAGAACTAAAAACCCTAAGCGGAAGAAACTTCTTCATAACATGAATTTGTTAAATCTTAGTTGTATAATATATGAAGAGAGAAAGCATGTTTAGTGATAATGAAAAAAAATGAATGCATTATGAATATATATTATGCTTAATAATTTTTTAATGGTTTCAATTACTACCTGCAGTGCCTTCTGAATTTTTTCGCTTCTCAACATAGCACACATCAATACAACCATTGGTTTCGCTTCTTGATTCAAATTTTGAAACCAAGTAATCTCTCTCTGAACTTATTATTAAACCATAGATAAATATAGGTCGATATGCGGTGTTTGCCGCCATAATCCGCTATAATGGCGCCGCAAAGCGGCCGATATGGTGGGATCAATTCTGTTTGGTTCAATACATATCGCAGTAGCTCAATTGGTATTGTATCAATTCTGTTTGGTTCAATACATATCGCAGTAGCTCAGTTCAATATGAGAAAGACCAATTAATGGTTTGTACAAGGATTACTTTGGATATGCCAAAGATAAATCACTACCTTTAATGTCACCAAAACATTATAATTAGAAACCCAAAGCTACATCAAATGAGAACAACCAAACTATAACTTATAACACCCAACAGTCGCAGAGATGTCATATCGTGGTTGTGCATGTTTAGATCATATACACCACTTAATATAAAATTTCAACAAAACATAGGATAATAATGATGTACAAATATTTCTAAATCACAAGAATTCAATATTTATTTATCCTAGAAGAATAATTTTGGCTACGCTTTCATTGTCTTCTTCTGATCCTCTATTCAGTGTCCAAGTTTGAAGATCAAAATCTTCATGAACCTCCTATTAGTTGTGTATCTCTCCCTTGCTTCCCGGCATTACACTCCAATTCTTTCCTTAGGGGTGTCGGATCCATATAATCGTTTCAAGGAAAATCAATAAGTTTAGCTTTTCCTTTGATAGATGATTTTGAATTTGAACATTATTAGTGTGAAAATGTTGGTAATTGGTATATAAAGATAGGTTCATAACTATCACTTGTGAGAATATTTAAAAAAATTGATTTTCTACAATCATAATGCATAATCTGGCATAGGAAAATAAGATTAGATTTTGAGTTCTATGCTCTTAAGTAGGGGTACTCACTGTTTGGTTTGGATCGGTTTTGAAGCAAAATATCATCCTATCCAAATGTAAATTTACTTGCGGTTAGATTCGGTTTTGGATGATTAGTTAAAAAAATCCGATCTGATCCGATCCAATTTTAAATAGTTTAATTTGGATCGATTTTTTGGATATCTAAAATACAAACTATAATTTTTATATTCTAAAAGTACTAATAAATAGTAATTTTGATATAATATATCAATATAGTATATCAAAAGTTAATATTACAAGATGAAAAAAAAAATAGCCTAAATCAAACTAATAAATAGAATTTAAAAAAATAAGTATCATCTAATATTAAATTAACGCAAATATATAATAATAACAAATAAGTACAAATTATATATACATGTGGTTTGGTTTGGATCAGTTTTAAAAAATCAATCTGAAATCTGATCCAAACCGATCGGTTTTTACAAAATGACATCCAAATACATCCAAAAAAATCGGTTTTTTGCGGTTATCGATTTTTTTGATCGGTTTGCGATTTTTATTTGGATTGGTTTGGATTTGAACACCCATACTCTTGAGTATTGGGAAACATTTTGGTAAATTAATATATTGACAACTTTGCTAATTGAATGTCTTAACATGATAATGGTAAAGAGTGTCAAAATTAAGTCGAATTCTTGATTTACAAGCCAATGTATGAATAAAAACAATTGATGTGACATAGGAGACACTAAGAAATAATTGACAGTGTAATAACATAATAATGCATTAGGAAATAATAAGTCATAAACACAAAAACTACTGCAGCCAAAGAAATTTCAAAGTTACTCTTATTGTGTTCAACCGACCTTTAAAAGGAAACACATAATAAAAAGTGAAAACAAGAATGTTCTGGACTGGGCCTCTAAGCCTCTGTTGGGCACAGGACCAAACCTGTTGACTAGAGGCCCAATCAGTCAGGCAGATGATCCATTGGTCGAGCAGAGATCATGCTCCGCAGGCAATAAACTATATTGTCGGGCACAACGTACGACCCATGTGGCTAGCATTTGCCACGTCACTAAACTGTCCACCCCTCTCTCCCCAAATATAGGGACAGTTGGACCAAGGAAAAGACCACGTGTTAGGTCTCACATGTTCCTACACGTACCTTGGCAGTTCTTCCTTGGGCCTAGCTAATCCAACCCAAGGAAGAACCTTGGCCAAGCATTAGGGGCACATATAAATACCATTTCTCACTAAAGAGTCGGGTATTCTGAACTGTTCTCTCTCTTACCATCACTGTACCCAAAACTCACTTGAGCTTCAGAGTGTCTTGTAGGTACACCCACCACCATCTTTCTATCAACTTTGATGTTCACAACCAACAACTGGAAGGCCCTTCTGATCAGGTAAGATCAATGGCACCGTATGTGGGAACTAGCTATCCCCTTCTCCCATCCCAGAAGATTAAATCCCACTCACTCCTCGCCCTTCCAACATGGCCGACAAACACGGTGACAACCACAATCTGGATCTCATCAACTACAACAATGGGGACAACGTGATCTTCACCCACGAGTCTGACGTGCGTGACGGACAACCCTCGACCCCATCTCCTGAGCCCGAGGACAATGGTGTCCCTCAACCTCATCCAGTCGCTTCATTCTAGCTCATACCAGTGCCAGTCGAAAGAGACCCCACCATGATAGCCATGGTTCATGCTCTGAATCAGACTAATTTCATGCTCATGAAACAGCATGAGAGGTTGATAGCACTGGAAACCGAGCGCCAAACTGGGCCTCCCCGACGTGAGCAGGAACCTCATACCGAGAGACACCAACCAGAGGTGTCCAAGAAGCGGGGACATCGAGCAATTCAACCAAGAGGCCATCGAGGTGGATACGACTGATTACATGAAAAAGTATCTCCTCGAAAAAGGACTCCTTCCCGGGAGGGAACTCAGCAGAGCATTCAGGATAGAACCCCCTTGCACCCTTGACGAGCTTCTTTACAAATCCCAAGCATACATCCGGTACGAGGAGAAACAGGTCGCACATAATGTTTGGAGCAATCGCGATCATGACGACGCCAGAAGCTCCAAAAATGAAGACTACAATGCTCCCCGATGCACAGGGGATAAAATGAGAGACGAAAAGCCATGCGAGATCCGTGAAGGACGAGGACCTGCGGGGCGATTCTTCGAATACACATTGCTGATTGCTCCCCGCGAGCGTATCCTCTCCGAATGCATCAACTTTGAGTTCAAACAGGGAAGGGCAAGGTTCCCCAAACCTACAGCACCCACACCCACACTGGCAAGTCCAAATACTGTTGTTTCCATAGGAGCCACGAGCATGTGACCGAATATTGTGTCCACCTCAAAGACACGATCGAAATTCTGATCAAAGAGGGTCACCTCAAACAATATGTCAAGAGAAGCAAGACTCCTCGGCACGAGGAATAGTCCACGAAAAGAAATCGCAAAGATTCCCCGGACAACGAATCTCCCTTCCAAGTGGTGATATGCATATTGAGGCCCAAAGATTTCCACCTCCCCGATGTCGACATGGGAGGACGACTTGCTGCACACAGCCCGTGGGAGGATTTCCCCACCGCCTTAGTCATATCTGGAGGAGGGGTGAGCAACGAGAATGCCGACATTTCTGTGAAGAGGAAATTTGACGAGCTTTTGTTGATCGCACCCGAACAATTGGCGACCCTGACAACATCCAGGGGAAGATCCAACCCGATATCATTTTTCCTCTAAGAACTTTCCAGCGGATAACCCAATTCGAGCATCCCTCTGCTGATAAGGGCCAAAATGGCACGCTTTAACGTCCGACGTATCTTGGTCGATCAAGGCATCTCAGTAGACATTATATATGTCCATCTGTTCAAGACTCTCAAGCTAGACAAGATGAACCTATCCCCTTATGTCGGGTCCGACCTCCAAGGATTTAATGGGGCCACCACCAGACCGTGGGGGTACGTGGAGCCCCTCGTCATGTTCGGAGAACAAGAAACTTCCAGGGAAGTCAAAGATCAATTCCTAGTAATATAGTGTCCCTCTCTCTACAACTACATCCTTAGCCGACCCACACTGGCCGAATTGACAGCAATTTTGTCTATCGTCCACTTGAAGATGAAGCACTACACCAAGCTGGGTCACATGGTCACGATCCATGGGACATCGAGGCTGCCCATAGGTGCTATGATGCTACGGGAAAAGGACAAGCCATAATCAATACATCCAAGAACAATAAAAAGCCCATAGTTGAATAGCAACTGCCCTTCCCACGGGTTAACTCCATCGATCTCGACAGTCGACTTGGCGAGGAAGACGTTGAAACACAGGGCCCCATCAAGGGGCAGGAACTATCTCATCCATTTCGCCCAATCCCAAATGGTGAGTTCGAACTTATCCCCCTAGGTGATGATCCCGACAGGACTGTGAAGTTAGGTACCAGACTACCACCAGCAATTAAGGAGAAACTTACAATTAGCCTCAAAGAGAATGCATATTTGTTCGTGTGGAGTGCTACTGCGATGCCTAGGCTTAAACCCGAGGTCACCTGTCATCAGTTAGCTTTAGATCCGGCCATTAGGCCCGTAGTACAGCGTAGGCACAAGCAGTCTCCCAAGAAAGAGGAGGCTTCTGAGCGGGCTGTAAGAGACCTCTTAGAGGCGAATTTTATTTCTGAAATCCAGTACACAACTTGACTCTCTAATGTAGTTCTCGTTAAGAAAAATAATGGAAAGTGGCGAATGTGTGTTGGTTATTCTGATCTCAATAGGGTATGTCCCAAAGATGCTTTTCCTTTTCCTAATATAGAAAAATTGGTCGATAATTATGCATGTTTTAAACTTTTGTCTTTCATGGATGCATATAGTGGATATAATCAAATCCCCATGTCGGACACAGACAAGAGGCACACGTCCTTCATGACCCCGACAGGCAATTACTACTATAACGTAATGCCCTTTGGGCTGAAGAATGTCGGGTACACATATCAACGCATGATGAACAAAGTCTTCCAATGAGAGATCGGGAACATGCTCGAGGTATATATGGACGACATGATCGTGAAATCTCACAAAGAAGTCGACCACGCCCGACATCTCCAGAAGGTCTTCAAGCAGGCAACGTGATGCAGAATGAGGTTCAACCCTGAAAAATGCACCTTCGGCGTCCGGGCGGGTAAATTCCTCGGCTTCTACCTCACCAAACGAGGGATCGAAGCCAACCCTAACAAATGTCGGGCATTCTCGAAATTCCCAACCCCAAACTCGAAGAAATCCATCCAGTTTCTTAATGGAATGCTTGCCTCCTTATCCCGCTTCGTCGCCAAATTCGCACAACACGCCCTCCCCTTCTTCAAACTAATGTGCAAAGAGGCCACCTTCGAATGGATTTCAGAGTGTGAACTAGCGTTACTCCACCTAAAAATAGCACCCTCTGAGCCACCGGTCCTGTCACGACCACTGGAAAAAGAAACGTTATATCTATACCTATCAATTGCCACAGAGGAAGTTAGCGCCATCCTCATCCGTGAAACCACTGTTGGGCATAAACCCATCTACTTCACGAGCAAAGCTCTTTAGGGCCCCGAACTGAGATATCAACAGATCGAGAAAGTGGCTTTGGCCCTAATAAACGTGGCGAGGAGACTTCGACATTATTTCCTCGCCCATACGATTAAGGTCTGGACAGATCAACCCATCAAACAAATACTCGGTCGACCATATATGGTGAGCAGAATGCTAAAGTGGTCCCTAGAACTATCGGAGTTCGACATCCAGTATGAATGCAGGAAGGCTTTGAAGGAAAAAGTATTGGCCGATTTCGTCGCCGAGATGAAACATAACCCGATCCCAACCAGTGGTGCCCACAAGTGGACGATCTTCGTCGACGGTGCATCTATCTCAACTGGGAGCGTGCGGGAATCATCCTCGAGAACAAATAGGGTATTTTAATCGAAGTATCTCTGGCACTGGCTTTCCCTACTTTTAACAACCAAACCGAATATGAAGCGTTCCTCGCATGGTTGCGATTGGCCAAAGACCTGGGGGTGAAAGAAGTAAAAATATCTACAGACTCCCAGCTCATGGCGTCCTAGGTGAATGGAGAGTACTAGGCTAAAAACGACAATCTCATCGAATATCTAGCTCTCGTAAAAGACAAACTAGAGAAATTCGACGCCTGGGAGGTCCAACATGTTCCCCACGAACATAATACATGAGAAGACGTTTTGTCCAAATTGGCGAGCACGCGGGAATAAATCTGTAATCTAAGAGATTCATCCTCGACTGAGTATTGAGAAATCACTTCCTCCACTCGAAGTAAACGCCATCGGCAACGCCAACTCCTGGATGACCCCTATCCACAACTACCTCACAAAGGAAAAACTCTCAGCTTGCCCCAAGGAAGCATCCGCAACTAAAAGACGTACATGCTCTTACGTCCTCCTCGAGGGAAAATTATACCGACAAGGTCTCTCCAACCCGCTGCTCAAATGTATCAAAGAGGAAAAGGTCCCCGACAACCTAGGCAAAATTCATGGGGGGATTAACACTTAACACGCCGGGGGGAGGTCGCTGGCACGCAAAGCTTTGAGGGCAGGCTACTACTGGCCGACGATGCAACACGATGCCAAGAAACATGTCAAGAGGTGTGACAAGTGCCAAAGACACGTGGACATGCACCTCGCCCCCCCTAACAAGTTAAAGACACTTTCTTCCCCGTGGCCCTTTGCTTGATGGGGAATGGATATCCTTGGACCATTTGTGACCGGCTCCTACCAGAACAAATACCTCATCGTCGGGGTGGATTATTTTACCAAATGGATCAAGGGCGAAGCCCTGGCCAAGATCACCACGCAGAACATACTCTATTTCTTGAAATAGAATATTCTTTCCCGCTTTGGCATACCACAAGTCCTAATCACCGACAACAAGATGCAATTCATAGACAGAAGATTTCAAGATTTTGTTTCCAACTTAGGCACAAAAGAGCACTTTACGTCCGTTGAGCACCCTCAAACTAACGGCCATTCAGATGTGGCTAACAGGGTAATCCTACGAGGACTAAAATGCAAGCTCGGTGAACCTAAAAGGCCATGAGTCGAGGAGCTGCACAATGTCCTTTAGGCGTATCGCACGACTTCAAATTCCACGACCGTAGAGACTCCATTCAGATTGACCTACGAAACTGAAGAGATCATCCCGATAGAAATACGAGAACCAACGAGGAAAACGGAAGCGCCCCTCGACGAGGAGCTGAACGACGAAACTTTGCTAGTGGAACTGGAACTCGTCGAAGAAATTCGTTCGGAGGCAGCCCTACGAGAAACTTCACTCAAACAAAAAATAGCTTTGAGCCACGACGCGAAGGTCATAAAACGGGAATTACCTGTGGGCAGCCTGGTCCTCCGACTGAACCAGAAGAACTCAAGAGAAGGAAAATTATCCGCGAACTAGGAAGGCCCATACCCCGTTCGGGATAAAACGAACAACAGGTTCTACTACCTCGAGAACCTACAAGGAGAAGAACTTGCTCGACCATGGAACGCCGAAAAACTTAAGCAATACTATAGCTAGTCAGATTGTGAAGGCATGGAAGGTACGACCAAGCCACTTCGTCACGAATCGAAAGGAAGTTCGACAACCCCAAGAGACGGGCACGACCTCCCTCGATGTTGGACACTTCAAAACGAACCACAGCGCCGCGGTACCACATTGGCAGGGCACCCAGCTCGTGATGGGAAGGCCCAAGCCTCGGGACCAGGAGCATAACCGTGACCCTCAACCCGACTTGTAGTGGATGTAAAACCCGAGGAAAGGAATTGATAACATCATTAAATAAATTGCCCGTTGTAACGCCCGTATTAATTAATTAATTTAATTTAATATTATTGCATATTTTTTCCCGATTATAAGTTGTTACGTGTTGTTTTGTCATCCTTGTCGTTAAGTCGTTTAAGCCATTCAAGTTGAATTTGTGTTTCGGGATTAAGTTGTGTTTGGGTGGTTTAAGTAACTTAATTAAGTTGAATAAATAAAATAGTTATTATTCAGATAATATTAAGTTTGGCCTATTTTGTGGTGTAAGAGTAGTAAGTTGGGGGTGCTAAGTTGGACCCATTAGTAATTAGGTAATTAGTGGAAGTTTAGTAAAAACAATGCTATAACCTAATTAGAGAGCATAATAGGAATTTGATGAGAGAAGGAAGAAAAAGTCTTAGAGAGAGATCAAGGAGAGGCTAGGTCAAATATTTTCGCGGGATTTTTGCGGTGAATTCAAGCTACCTTCAATCCAAGGTATGGGTGGGGTTAAAATTCCATAACCGGGACTAGATGATCGTATGTAGGTTGGTATTTTCGTGTAAATTCATTGTTGTATTTTGGTATGATTTCTTGTTGTTGATTTCGTGTTAATATTTGATGAAAGACATTTTGTTCTTGTTGTATTGTTGATATATTTGTTGTTGCATCTGTTGTCTATGTTGTTGTTGGACTGTTGTTGCAGAATTCATGTAGAAGGAGTTAGGTTTCGTAAAATTAACCATAGGAAATTATAGATGAATAGTTGTAGATGCTTTTGAGAGTAAAATCGATGTAGAAACCCAATTAAGATTGAACAGAATGGTGAAAATATAAGAAATCGCAAAAAAGTTGAAACTGTAGGCTTTATGTCCATTTGCATAATAGATATGATGTTACGCGTATCTAGCATGGAAATACCCATAACAAGAACCTCATGCGCAGTACTTATGCGTATCAGTCAAGGCCATACGCATATGAAGGAGGACATACTCATAAGAGCAGGGCTTGTGCGGAAAAATGTGGTTTTTGGCGATTCGACCTGTTTTCACATCTGTTTCAAGTTGGATTGATCTTAGACTTAAAGTAAAGATAAATTAAGTTGTTTAAAGTAGATTTGAGAGTTTAAAATAATTAATTTATTTATTTAGTCAATTAAGTCATAAATTGTCATTTTCATGTTGAAGTGGTGTTAAAGTTGTTATAAGTTGTGTTGTCCCGATTTTTGGGAAGATTAATATGATGTAGGTCCTATGACCAATGTTGATTCATGTTGTTGAGTTGTTCAAGTATTTATGTTGATAAGTTGATGATTATATTGTTGTTTTTGTATGCCATTCATAGTTGCATACATGTGCATATTTCAAATTGGAGCGTATACTCTATTCAAGTTGGCCTGGATTGGCAAATAAGTTGATAATGCCTCGATAACCTGAAAATGTTTCAAGTTGGGAGTTTACTCCAAATGGTACCACATTCATATTTAAGTTGAGTTGCACTCACGTTGCATTATTTACGTTGTTATCCGCTATTGGTTACAAGATTGCGTGTTGATTGTAGGAAGTGGTGTGATTATATGACTATCTCATTTACATATTGATTATCGTATCCTGTTTATGTTATTCGATATCTCACCCCTTCTATTTGAATGTTGCCCTCTGTTGGTAATGTGCAGGTAACGAAGAGTCTAGTATTTAGTGGCTTCGAGTTGGTGTTTGTCGCTCTGATACGTAGCACTTCGGGGGGATAAACACTTGTTTTGCCTTTATTATTTTGTTTAAGTTTATAAATTAGTTTTAAGTCGTTTTATGATTGAAGAACCAAGTTGAGATTATTTTGATGATTGATTTATTTGAAGTTGTTTAAGATTTTAAACATGCCGATCCACTGCGTTGTTTTTCTAAGTTATTATATTATTGAAGTTGTTATTTGATTTTAAAAGTTGGAAAAATGTGACATCCATGTTTGTTGATAAAATTTTATAACTCTAATTTAATTTATAAAGTCGGGTAGAAATGGGGTGTTACATTAGTGGTATTAGAGCAGGTCGGTCTGTCTGACAAAGTGTCGAGTCGTATTTGTCTAGCATTCAAGTATTGTTACGTGGTTCCAACGTTTGTTGTGTTGTAGTGTTAATTTGAGATGGGTGGTAGAAATGATGCTGTGAGGGATGTTGCAATGCAAGAAATGGCTCGGGCTATGTAGAACTTGCCGAATGCTAGCAGGAATGATGAGTCTCGTACCTTTGCGACTTTCCAGAGGGAGAAGCTTCCTACCTTCAAGGGCAAGTATGACCCTGATGTTGCATTGGTTTCGTTGAAAGAAATTGAGAGGATTTTCTGCGTGATAGATTGCACTCCAACATAGATGGTTCGTTATAGGACTCATATGTTGGCAGTTGAAGCTAATGAATGGTGGTTGAAGACTAGAGAAAGATTGGAAGTTGCGGGTGAAGAGATCACTTGGGCTGTTTTCCGTAGGGAGTTTATGAGGAAGTATTACCCTGAAGATGTGCGTGGTAAGAAAGATATAGAACTTCTTGTGCTGAAGCAGGGAAGTATGTTGGTAACGGATTATGTTGTGAAGTTCATGGAGTTGTAAAAGTTTATACACACCAATGCAGCAACTGCTGAGTTTTCAAAGTGCATCAAGTTTGAGAACGGGTTGCGCTCCGAGATTAAGAAGGTTGTGGGGTATCAAAAGATTCATGTTTTTGATGATATGGTGGATAGTTGTAGAATCTTAGAGGAAGATAACAATGCTCATTACAAGATTGTTACTGATCGGAGAGGTAAGAATCAGCAGAACCGTGGCAAGCCTTATGATGCTCCAGTTGGTAAGGGTAAGCAGAAAGTTGCTCTGTCTCAGAGAACTAGATGGGGAGATGCTCTTGCTGGTATTGTTTGTTTTAAGTGTGGGAACGGGACACAAGAGTAATGTGTGCACTACTAAGGTGAAGTGTTGTTTATGTTGTGGAAAAGTTGGGCATGCGATATTTGATTGCTCGCATAAAGAGATGATCTATTTTAACTATGGCGAAGAAGGGTATATTGGTAGCCAGTGCCAAAAGCCGAAGAAAGCAAAGTCTAGAGGGAAAATGTTCGCTTTAGCTGGGACTCAAACCACTAATAAGGAGAAGCTCGTCAGAGGTACGTGTTTCATTAATAATATCCCTTTAATTACTATTATTGACACTGGTGTTACCCATTGTTTTATTGTTGCTGATTGTGTTAAGAGGTTGGGCCTTAAGTTGTCTGAGATGAATGGGGAAATGGTCGTAGAGATTAAGGCTAAGGGATCGGTGACTACTTCTCTAGTTTGTTTGAGTTATCTGTTGTCTATCGTCGATAGATACTTTTATGTTGATTTGGTGTGTTTGTCGTTGACTGGGATGTATGTGATCCTAGGTATGAACTGGTTATAGTATAACTATGTTCATATTAATTGCTTTCTTAAGTCGGTGAGGTTTTCTACTCCAGAAGAAGAAGAAGTTGGATTATTGTCGTTTAGAGAATTGCAGAAGTTAATGAACGAGGAAGCTCAGGTTTTTATGTTGATGTTGTTGTTGTTCGTAGAAAGTAAATCTAAGATTAAAGAGTTCCAAGTAGTGAGTGAATTTACTGAGGTGTTTCCAGATGAAATTCCTGATGTGCCGCTTGGAAGAGAAGTTGAGTTTGCGATTGATCTTGTACCTGGTACTAGACCCGTGTCTATAGTACCGTATAGGATGTCTGCATCTGAGTTGGCTGAATTAAAGAAGCAGTTGGAAGAGTTGCTTGAGAAAAAGTTTATGAGACCAAGTGTATCGCCGTGGGGAGATCCAGTATTGTTAGTTAAGAATAAATATGGAAGTATGAGGCTTTGTGTGAACTATAGACAGTTGAATAAGGTGACGATTAAGAACAAGTACCTGTTACCCTAAATAGATGATTTGATGGATTAGTTGGTAGGTGCTCGTGTGTTTAGCAAGATCGATTTGAGATCGGGCTATCATCAGATTAAGGTGAAAGATGAGGATATTCAGAAGACGATGTTCAGAACACAGTATGAACATTACGAGTATTCGGTGATGCCTTTCAGTGTGACTAATGCACCGGGAGTATTCATGGAGTACATGAATCTGATTTTTCATACTTATTTGGATATTTGTGTGGTTGTGTTCGTAGATGATATTTTGGATTATTCCAAGACAGAAGAAGAACATACGGAACATTTGAGAACAATATTGAAAGTTCTGAAGGAGAAGAAGTTGTATGCGAAGTTGTCTAAGTGTGAATTTTGGTTGAAGGAAGTCAGTTTTCTTGGTTATGTGATTTCAGGTAGTGGTATTGTTGTAGATCCTTCTAAGAAAGATGTTGTGTTGCACTGGGAAACTCCAAAGTCGGCTACTGAGATTAGCAGTTTCTTGGGATTGGCCGGTTATTACCGAAGATTTATTGAAGGATTTTCTAAGTTAGCACTTCCATTGACTCAGTTGACTTGTAAGAGTAAAGTGTTTGTGTGGGATGTCCAGTGTGAAGAAATTTTTGTAGAGTTAAAGAAGAGATTGACATCGGCTCCAATGTTGACTCTACCGAATTCAGAAGAACCGTTTGTTATGTATTGTGATGCTTCGTTGATGGGTTTAAGAGGTGTTCTTATGCATAATGGTAAAGTGATTGCTTATGCGTCGAGAAAGTTGAGGGTTCATGAGAAGAACTATCCTACGCATGATTTGGAACTTGCTGCAGTTTTTTTGTATTAAATATCTGGAGGAATTATCTTTATGGTTCTAGATTTGAAGTGTTTAGTAATCATAAGAGTTTGAAGTATTTGTTTGATCAGAAAGAGTTAAATATGAGGCAACGAAGATGGTTGTAATTGTTAAAAGACTATGATTTTGGTTTGAATTACAATTCGGGTAAAGCTAATGTTGTAGTTGATGCTTTAAGTTGGAAGATGTTGCATATGTCAGCAATGATGGTTAAGGAGTTAGAGTTGATTGAGCAATTTCGAGATATGTGTTTAGTTTAAGAAGTGATGCCGAAGAGTGTTATGTTGGGTATGCTGAAGATTAATAATGATTTTTTGGACAATATCAGAGAAGCTCAAAAGTTGGACGTAAAACTAGTGGATATCATGGTTGATTGTGGTGAATTGGAAAAGAATGGTTTTAAGTTGGATGTGTATGGTGTTTTGAGGTTTTCATGATCGGATTTGTATTCCAGATAATGAAGATATGAAGAAGATGATTCTTGAGGAAAGTCATAGAAGAAATTTGAGTATTCATCCAAGGCGACTAAGATGTATCAGGATTTAAAGATGTTGTTTTGGTGGTCTGGGATGAAGAATGATGTAGCACGTTTTGTGTATGCTTGTTTGATTTGTCATAAGTCAAAAGTTGAACATCAGAAGCCTGCTGGTCTGATGCAACCGTTGGAAATTCCAGAATGGAAATGGGATAGCATATTTATGGATTTTGTAACGGGATTTCCTAACACTCCAAGAGGACATGATTTGATTTGGGTGATTGTTGATAGGCTTACTAAGTCGGCTCATTTGTCGAGAGCTTATGTACTTGAGCAGGGAGGTTCGTGGGATACTTATCTTCCATCGATCGAGTTCACGTATAATAATAGTTATTATTCTAGTATCGGAACGGAACCTTTCAAGGTGTTGTATGGTCGAAGATGTAGGACCCTGATGTGTTTGTATGAATTTGGAGAGAGTGTAGTGCTTAGACCAGAGATAGCTCGAGAGACTACCGAGAAAGTGAAGTTGATTCGAGAGAAGATGAAGGCTTCTCAAAGTAGGCAAAAAAGTTATCATGGTAAGAGAAGGAAAGATTTAGAATTTGAAGCTGGTGATCATGTATTCTTGAGAGTTACACATGTGACAGGTGTTGAGTGAGCATTGAAATCTAAGAAGCTTACTCCTCGTTTTAATGGTACGTATCAGATTTCGGATAGAGTTGGAAATGTTTCTTATAGAGTGGCTTTGTCGCCAAACTTGTCGAATTTGCATGATGTGTGCCATGTGTCACAACTCTGGAAGTATATTTCAGATCCTTCTCATGTGATTAGTATGGATAATGTTCAAGTAAGGGAAAATCTCACTGTGGAAACTTTGCCGGTACGAATTGAGGGTCGTGAAATGAAGACTTTAAGAGGAAAAGAGATTGCATTAGTGAAAGTTGCAAGAATCATATCCTGAGTTGTTTGAGCGAGGTAAGATTTTTGAGGACAAAAATGTTCTAAGTGGGGGAGAGTTGTGACTGGACCTCGTCGAAGAAATTTGTTCAGAGGCAGCCCTGCGAGAAACTTCACTCAAACAAAAAATAGCATTGCGCCATAACGCGAAGGTCATAAAACGGGAATTCTCAGTGGGCAGCCTGGTCCTCCGACCGAACCAGAAGAACCCAAGAGAAGGAAAATTAGTTGTGAATTAGGAAGGCACATACCCCGTTCGAGATAAAACGGACAACAGGTCCTACTACCTCGAGAACCTATAAGGAGAAGAACTTGTTCGACCATGGAACGCCGAAAAACTTAAGCAATACTATAGTTGGTCAGCTTGTGAAGGCATTGAAGGTATGACCAAACCACTTCGTCACGAATCGAAAGGAAGTTCGACACCCCCAAGAGACGGGCACAACCTCCCTCGACGCTGGACACTTCAAAACGAACCCCAGCGCCGCTGTACCACATTGGCAGGGCACCCAGCTCGCGATGGGAAGGCCCAAGCCTCGGGACCAGGGGCATAACTGTGATCCTCGACCCGACTTGTAGTGGATGTAAAATCCGTACCTCACTGATTGCCTAAACCGACAAGTCTAAAATAGTCGAGCAAAGGAATTCATAACATCATTAAATAAATTTCCCGTTGTAACTCTTGTATTTAATTAATTAATTTAATTAAATATTATTGCGTATTTTTCCCGATTATAAGTTGTTACGTGTTGTTTTGTCGTCCTTGTCGTTAAGCCGTTTAAGTTGAATTTGTGTTGCGGGATTAAGTTGTGTTTGGGTGGTTTAAGTAACTTATATAAGTCGAATAAATAGGTATTATTTAGATAATATTAAGTTGGGCCTATTTTGTGGTGTAAGAGTAGTAAGTTAGGGGTGATAAGTTGGACCCATTAGTAATTAGGTAATTAGTGGGAGTTTAGTAAAAACAATGCTAAAACCTAATTAGAGAGTATAATTAGAATTTGGTGAGAGAATAAAGAACAAGTCTTAGAGAGAGATCAAGGAAAGGATAGGT
The DNA here is from genome assembly GCA_963966055.1 of Lathyrus aphaca. NCBI lineage: Eukaryota > Viridiplantae > Streptophyta > Magnoliopsida > Fabales > Fabaceae > Lathyrus > Lathyrus aphaca. The sequence goes on from OZ014523.1 coordinate 280,711,495, forward strand.
CAAAGATTTTCGCAGGAATTGTTGCGGTGAATTCGAGCTGCCTTCAATCCAAGGTAATGGTGGGGTTCGAATTCCATAACCAAGACTAGATGATCGTATGTAGGTAAGGATTTTCGTGTAAATTCATTGTTGTGTTTTGGTATGATTTTTTGTTGTTGATTTCGTGTTGATATTTGATGAAAGACATGTTTTTCTTATTGTATTGCTGATATATTCGTTGTTGCATCTGTTGTCTGTGTTGTTGTTGGATTGTTGTTGCAAAATTCGTGTAGAAGGAGTTAGGTTTCGTAAAATTAACCATAGGAATTGATAGATGAACAAAATGGTGAAAATATGAGAAATCGATGTAGAAACCCAATTAAGATTGAACAGAATGGTGAAAATATGAGAAATCGCAGAAAGTTGAAATTGTAGGCTTTCTGTCCATTTGTGTAACAGATCTGGTGTTACACGTATCAAGAAGGGAAATACACATAACAAGACCCTCATATGCAGGCCTTATGCATGTCAGTCAAGGTCATATGCGTATGAAGAAGGCCATACACGTATGAGCAGTGCATGTGCAGAAAAATGCGGTTTTTGGCGATTCGACCTATTTTCGCATCCGTTTCAAGTTGGATTGATCTTAGACTTAAAATAAAGATAAAATAAGTTGTTTAAAGTAGATTTGAGAGTTTAAAATAATTAATTTATTAATTTAGTCGATTAAGTTGTAAATTTTCGTTTTCACGTTGAAGTGGTGTTAGAGTTGTTATAAGCTGTGTTGTCCTGATTTTTGTGAAGATTAATATGATGTAGGTCCTATGACCAATGTTGATTCATGTTGTTGAGTTGTTCAAGTTGTTATGTTGATAATTTGATGATTATATTGTTTTTGTTGTATGCCATTCATAGTTGCATACATGTGCATATTTCAAGTTGGAGCGTATGCTCGATTCAAGTTGGCCTGGATTGGCAAATAATTTGATAATGCCTCGATAACCTGTCAATGTTTCAAGTTGGGAGTTTACTCCAAAATGTACCACATGCATATTTAAGTTGAGTTTCATTCACGTTGCATTATTTACGTTGTTATCCGTTGTTTGTTGCAGGATTGTGTGTTGATTGTAGGAAGTGGTGTGATTATATGACTATCTCATTTATATATTGATTATCGTATCCTGTTTATGTTAGTCGATAGATCACCCCTTCTGTTTGAATGTTGCCCTCTGTTGGTAATGTGCAGGTAACGAAGAGTCCAGTACTTAGTGGCTTCAAGTTGGTGTTTGTCTCTCTGATACGTAGCGCTTCGGGGGGATAAACGCATGTTTTGCCTTTATGTTTTTGTTTAAGTTTATGAATTAAGTCGTTTTTTGATTGAAGAACCAAGCTGAGATTATTTTGATGATTGATTTATTTGAAGTTGTTTAAGAGTTGAAACATGTCGATCCGCTACGTTGTTTTTCGAAGTTATTATATTATTGAAGTTGTTATTTGATTTTAAAAGTTGGAAAAATGTGACATCCATGTTTGTAGCTAAAATTTTATAACTCTGATTTAATTTATAAAGTCGGGTAGAAATGGGGTGTTAAACCCATCAGTTCCTTAATCCGACGAGCCTAATAGTCGAACACATAAGATCACGATATATAGTTTATGTTGAACACTTAACAAAAAATAAAACATTGTATTATAAATTCAGCCAAAACGACCAATCTGGTACATGTTGGGCAGAGCCCATAATACAAAGCAACTAAAGGCACATAGGCCATAAATACAAAATCAAAATGGCGCGCAGGCCTGAAAACACAAAGCTAAGGCACATCGGCCAACCTACTCCTCGGTATGCTCTTCCTAGTCACCTTCCTCCTCGTCTTCTTCACCAATAAAGGGGCAGACAATCTCCCCGTCGGTCACGGTAAAGTTGAAGGTTGTCCCCTCAGTCACTAGCTAGGGGTTAATAACCTTGAGTTGGTCGGTGGAGTTGTCGAAACCCTCTCTGAAGACCTCAAAAACATCCTTCTCAAGGCCCCTGATCCGATCAACCAGGTCATCCCATTTCTTCAAGGTCAGATCTTCATCAGTCTCACCCTCCCCGGGAAGGGCCATCTGCTCCAATACCTCGACCCGGGAGCAGAGACACCCGTTCTCTGCCTCGGTCTTAGTCAACTTGGTCTCCTTCTTCTTCAAACCCTTATTTTCCTCGGTCAAGTTGTCACGCTCGCGCTTCTCCTCGTCCAACTTCTCCTTCAACCCCTCTTGAAGCTTGTATTCCTCTTTATAACTCAGCAAGTTTTGGGAGAGCAGGTTCTTCTCAGCACTGACAGCCCGAAGTGCCTCTTCAGCGCCCCTTAATGCAGACATCAAGCAGGAATTTTCGGACAGGACCATGGCCGTCTCCATGACCCTGATAACTGCAGCAATGTCCTGGGCGAGGTTGGCATGCCTGATCGTCGCCTCCTAATCTAGGATGGCCTTGGTCTTGACAGACAACACCGCGAAAGAACCTTCTGAACTAAGGTCTTCTCGTTTTGTATGACAATGAGGCATGAGGTAGGCCCCTTGACCTGCAGGAAAACCTCTGGGCGCAACAATACCCTCTGGACGGAGACGCTTGTGTCGAGGGGAGTCATCCAGCAAGTTGTCTCAGCTGGCATATATGTCACCGGCGGAGTCTCCGGTCAAGGGGAATGTTTAGTCGGGCTAGCGCACCCAGACCCACCGGCCGCTTGCTCGATAGCCACCTGTTCAACACGAGTTTTTCTTTTCTTCTTCTTCTATTTTTTGGGGGGCCCAACTTGGATGGCCAGGTTCAGTGTTTGCTCCGTGAGTCCGGGCATGTCTCCTGCAAAACGAAAGAAATCAGCAAGACAAGTTTTAATGACACACAAAAGGAAAGAAGCTAGAGGATATACTACCTAGCAATCTAATTGCTTCGTCGTCTGAAAGATACTCAAGCATAGCTTTTGTGTTGATCAGTCGAGGTTCTAAAATGGGAAAACCATCATCGCCCAATATCGGTCGATCTTGTCGATCTACCCAGGTCGCAGGACTAAGGCTCCGGACGTACGACACCAACTTTTTATAGGGAAGCTTGACCTCGATCCCTAGGAGCTCATGCTTAACACGGTAGTGACTGGTTGACAGATCGAAGTGGTCTAGCTTCCACCTAAGGGGGTTCTTCGAAAGCAGATGTTCCTCGCCCTTGACGTTCCGTCTCTGAAAATATAGACTGTCCAAGGCAAACTGGGTTATAGGCGTCACCGTGTACCACATATCCTTGAAATTTTAGACAGAGTCGACGTACGTATTGAATAGCCTCGACGGATGCTTGAAGGAAACCCAATTATGTCGTCCATCTCCACTTAACTGTTGCAAGTGGAAAACGCGGAAGAAGAGGGGCAGGGTGCAACCTATCCCAAGGTGATGGCACACCAATTCAAACATCCAAATGAATGGTATGGCGTTGGGGTGAAGCTTCAAAGGCGCCAACCTAAGCCATCTGAAGACCCCCAGTTGAAATTCGTTGAAGGGGAGCTGTAATCCTGCCTCTCAAAAAGCAAATTCATACATGACGAAATGCTTCCCCATGAAGCGCGAGCATATCCTCTCTTCGGCTCGAGGGTCGTAGAATTTCCAGTTAACGAACTCGTTGCCCTCCATATCCTCGACTTGAGTATGGGAAAAATAATGTTCCTCGTCAAAGAGGGACTCCGTCTCCATTGGCTCGTCGGCCACCCAAGAGAGATCATCGTTATTTTACGAGGAGGCTCTGCTCCCGTCCGCGAGTTGTATTTGGCCCGGGTTACCTGAAAAGCAGAAGGAACAAGTGAATTTGACGTTGCATCAAATCCAAACATCCACCGCAGTCCAAGTGAAAGGGAGAAGGGGCAAACGCCTGACCTAGCTATACAAACGTCACCCGCGACATTCAAAGAATGCCTAAGATATTCTAGGAAATCATGAAGATTTTGCTCGAGGCATACGTAGGTGTAAACACCCCAAATTTTCCCTCACTTTTTCTCACACCATGGCTTGTGATCTTTTCATATTGCATTGCATAATCATACCATCTTACACTGCATAGTTTATTTCACTACATAAGTTGCACAATTAGGGTTTGTGATCAGGAGAATCCAAGAATTGATCTGTGCCATTTCAAAGGCCTTAAATCTTGTCAAGAGGGTCCATGTGTGTTCTATGATCATAATATTCCTCCCAGGGTTCTTAAAAGTCAAAAATCACAAAGCATTGCAAAGGTGTTCAAGCAGACTGAGCAGTTCCTACACAGATGACCTAAAATTAGGGTTTTGGGTTTGAGGCCCTTAATCTCAATTTTTTGGTCATTATTGATTCTAATTGTCTTAATATGTTATAAGGAGCATGTGTACCAAATTTGATGAAGAAATTCATTGTGGAAGTTATCTGATCAACTGGTAACTTATTGTGCAAGAAAAGTCAGAATCAGGGCATCTAAGGCCACCACCAATAGTACCAAAGGGTCACATTTATCATTTTGAGGTTCTATGATCTTTATTTGATATTATAAGTGTTTATAAGTTCACAAGATTTAAGAATTCCAAGCCATTTGCAAAGTTTCCATTTTTGGACATGACTTGTAATGAAAACATTCCATTTTGGGAAAGATTTTCAACCTCCTCTTTCTTGATCAAGAAGGCTCCAAATGGAAAATCTTTAAACATGAAAGTTGTAAATTGGATCTTCCCATTTTCAAAAAGTATAAGAACTCCTCTTGATTCATCCTAGAACTCAAGTTATGATGATTCAAAGTTGGCAAAAATCTTGTAATTTTCAAGTATGTGCCAAAGAGCGATTTTTGCAAAACCAAGTTTTAAGCACTCTTGTGACCTCTAATTGACCTCTAAGCATCATAACAACATCACGTAACTTGCTTTGATCAGAATCATGCCTTGGATCACAAGTTTCTATGAGCCATCTTCACAAAACATCCAAAGAGGGAAAATTGCAAAAGCCATATCTTGCAATCCAAGTGGTACAGATCCTCAAATCCAATCCAAGGGCCCTCCTCAAACTTAGCTGAAGTAGATCATGGCTTGAAATCACCTCTGACCACAGCCATACTCCCTATGAAACAAAATTTGACTTTTTGCAACACACCATACCAATCATCCAGTGCCACAACAACTTTCTGGCCAATCAAAATAACTTATACAAACCCTAAGGTCCTCATTTCACACAACACACAAGCCTGAAACATCCACAAGCTCAGATTGCACAAAATTTCCATAGAAATTCATCTCTTCGAATCCCCTTCTTCAGCCAACAAAACTCATTAATTCTTTCATCAATCATCTCCACTTGACTTAAGGAACAAATCCCAACCATCAAAATGACCTGAAACCTCATAAACCAAAGGCACGATTTCTGCCACACCAGAACCAAACATCACAAACCAAGCCATTTAAACTCCATTCAAGCCTTTCAGAAGCATCAGGGTGATCATTGGAGTGGATTAGCATCAAGGGAAGGTCCAGAAAGCTCAAAACTACAAAGCTTCATCTCAGATAACCACCTTCAAACATTTTTCCAGAACTTGTTTTTTAAGTTATAAATTGGTTCTACTCCTTGCACTGATCATCATGATGCTTTTACTTTTGAAAATGGTTGAGTTTTAAGCATTTCATAGCCTTCTGAAATTTTGCCCGTGAAACTTGTTTGCTTCGATTCTCTTGTTTGATGTGTGATAAATGATTTATGTTGCTTGATTCTTGTTGTTTCATGCTAGAAGAACATTTGTGGGCAATTAATTTGGGGTGGGGTGGCCTGTAGAGAGATTTAGGGTTTAGGGTCGCTGGAGAAGACAACTGGAGCTTCTCTCCGATCGCCTGAGTTTAATTAGGGCTTAATGTCATTTAATTAGCCAGTTTGAATTCTGACATTTAGATCATGTTTTACCCGCGTGTGTGAATGGCCAGGATTGATCATTAAAACCCTAAACCTAATTCATTAGATTAATTAATTTAAATTGGTCAGATTAATTTAGGACCATAGGATCACGCGCGTATTTCATTTTTGAACCTGAGCCATTAGATCACCATACCCTGAGTCACGTGGGCTTTGAATCTCACCCCTTGATCCTCTCATCTTTCAATCCTGACCATCCTTTGTGCATACTTTCACTTTTATTTTATTTTTCTTTTCATTTCTTTTCACATATTTATTAAAAATAGCAAAAACATTTATAAAAATCTCATTTTCTGCATTTTTACCCTAAATATTTTTCAAAACTCAAAAACATTTTTATTTTTAATTTTTGCATTAAAAAATTATTTTTAAATCATTTAAATGTTTTATTTAATTAAGTAATTGATTTTAATTAATTAAAAATACATTTAGGTATCTAAAAATCACCAAAAAAATTATGAAGCATTTTTAGACATTTAGAACAATTTACAAACCCATCACACAAATTTATTTTTAGGTTTGATCATATTTTCACAATTAACTTTGAATTAGGGTTTCTAAATTCACATTTTTCTAACCCTAACTTGAAAAAACGTTTCTGATTAACCATGATGATTTTGCATTTGGTTCTTTTTGCATTGTTTCATACTTTGCATCTAGTATCTAGGTTATTTAACTCATAATATTGCATTGCATTTTCAAATTGTTTTGCATTTTTCCTTTAGAAGTACCCAAAAACCCAAGTTAACTTAGAAAAACCATAACTTCCTTTAGGTTTAGCTTCTGACCTCCATCTTTGGGGAGTGATCTTGTATGTGTTTAGGGTTTGTTTGAGTTCATTTTCAATTTTTTATCATGATGTATGCTTATGTTTTGGTCATATGCATCTCATACATTCATAAAACCCTAATTTCTCATGTTCATTTGTATTCATCTCTGCATATCTCCACATGTGAAATTTCCATGACATTCCATTCTCTTATATGCCATCTTAGACATATTAGAACATGTTTGAACATTGCTTGATCATTTCTTCATTCATTTGGTATGCTTTGCATTCATTGCTTTTCATGTGTATCCATGTGTTTTCAAGCTCCTAACATGTTTGTTTTGCATCTCATCCTTTGTATGATCATTCATAAGTATCTCATATGACTTTTCATCATCTCATAACACATTTGAATAGCATATTCAATTTTGGTCATGGTCTTTGCACCTTCATTTGCTTTATTTCCTTTTTCTTTGCTTTGCATCTTATGCATTCACACTAACCTTTCAGGGGCTCATGGTAAGTTGTTTGGGATGTGGATTTGCCTCCACATCCTACCTTCTTCTTATCTCTTCATTTGCATATTTACATATATTTGAAGTGAAGTTGCTTCACTTGTGCTCTCTTGCTCCTATCTCTTTCTTTTGGGTTACTTATCTTCTCCAGGAAGTAAGTAACCTATTCTCCTCTCTCTTCTCTTTTTCATTTGTTTCTCTTCCTTGGTGGCCTTCTGAAGATCTTTCTCTTAAGCCTCACAAACCATAGGAACACCCAAGCATGATAATTTTAGGGTTGTATATAGTCTCCCCTAGTCTTTTGCCTTTGGGTCTCCTTAAGTCTCTCTTCTCATCTCATAATCAAGGCTAAACACTTAAAGCTTTAGGATTTGAATTAGGGTTATGCATGCATCCTTATCTTAGGATGGAGTGTATAACTTTAATCCTTAGTGTTAAACCTTTAATTTGTTTACACCTCTTAATCAAAACACCTATTAACTATTAAGACTTAAGCTTGTAACTTAGGCCTTATATTAGGGTTACATCTATTCCTTTTGGTTAAGAGGGACTAACCCTAGTGTTTAATGGACAAGTCCCCCTCAAGCTAGTCTTACAAACATAAAATCCACTTCTTAACCTCACCCTTTAATTAAAATCCACTTAATAAAGGCTTGTTATATAATGAATTTAATCCCTAACCATGGATTAAGTTGAGGAGTCTTCCTCAGCTTAAGTGTTCTCATCTATCATCCTTTTCTTAGGATGGTGTAATGAGATCACTAATCCTTGATTAGAGATTAAACTCATTACTTAACACTAAACAAAACCCAAAAACACTTAATAATCACAAGTAGGTTAATGATCTTAATCCTATATCATCATGGTAATTAAGTTGAGATGCTTATCTCACACATAAGTAGGCTCATTATCCCTAATCAGGGAGGATATAATGAGTTTACAACCCTTGATTTAGGCTTAAGCTCGTTATCCTATGCAAAACACCAAAAACAATAAAAAACTAAAAACACAAAAACAAACAATAATCGTCTCCTCCGGGATTATTTTCTCATCACACTCATTCTAAAAACGAGAACTCGTTTCTTCCGTCTAATGCAATACAGTTAGCACTCGAGCGAGACGAGTCATACACTTGAGCATAGACAAGTAAGCAGTTCACAACAAATCATTCCAGTCTCTTTGAGTCGAACTACGGTGTTCTGACTTCCTCATTGCACGAGAGGATACGTAGGCATAACTTAACAGTTATCGAACAAAAGTATCTTTGTCTTCCCCCTCTCTCCTTCCACCTTTCTTTTCTAAGCCTCAGTCTTGAGCATCTCACTCTCTTTTTTGCACTAACACACTGTACATTCATTCCTAGATTTTCATACATAGTCAGCACATATACTACCCCTTTTAAACACAATCAATTAAGCGTGGATCCCGTCGAGTACGACGGACGATCTGGGTGCTAATACCTTCCCAGGTTGTAACCAACCCCCTTTCTCAGCTTCTTTGGTTTGCAACCTTCTTATCCATACCCTTCAAGGTTTATGCAGCATTACCTTTCCTTCGGGATAAAAATGCCTAGCTGGCGACTCTATTCAACCTCAACCTCCAACAACACCGACCGTCCGCGTCTGCACCGGGACGAAAGTCCAGGGAGCGACAGCTTGGAGACTTCACTGAGGATTTAACTTTTCAACCAGGGTGTCTGGTTCTTTTGAGGGTTTCTCCTAGAGCTTGTTTTTTTGTGTTTATATGGGGTGTTATGTGCTATATGTGCTTTTGTTTTTGATTTATTTATTGCTTTATGTACAACTTTATTTATTACATTTACTTTATCGCTTTCATTTACTGCTTTATGCATTTCACTTTATTATCATATCATGTGTTGGATTTTCTGGTTTGCTTTGGTGGGAGGGGTATTCCAGTGAGAAAGGTCCAACACAAAGGCCTGAGTGACAGACATAGGATTAGAGTGGCTTCATATTCTTTCCCATTCCATTTCGATCTAGTGCAGGAATATGAAAACATGGTTCAAACATGGGTTTCTTCTTGAGAACTCTGTGCTACGGATCTCCTGTAGTGCTAGGGCTATCTGGGAAGCCTACTAAGTCTGGATGACCTTTTTAGATGACTTCAGCATCTGAGGTGAATTAGAGGAGGATTCTTTATGATTAGGGTAAACATTGTACCACCGGGTTAAAAGTGTTTACACTTCTCATAATAGATCAGAATCTGAGGATCCTTGTTCTAGAACAATACCTGTGAGTGGGTGGGGTTATTTATAGGTTTGCAGGAACCCTTGGCCTCAACATACCCTGTTACTAGATTTTTTTTAAGGTTACACTATTTTGGACTGATCCTTTGAAACCCTGGACTTTTAACTCTTTATTTGAGTCCCCCGCCTGGTTACTGGATTTCTAGCCTTCATCCGGATTTCTGAACACTCAAGGACCCTATCAAAGGCAACTGACAATCCAGCACCTGATCATAAACCCTTGCATATCATTCAACATACATCATACTGCATCATTTAACATTTGTCTATTTGTTTTGTAGGGTATCCACATATTCTTTGGTTTTTTTTACCGTTCTTCTACTCATATATCATCTCCAACCCTTCTTCAGCTATCTTCTTCAGCTATCTTCTCCAGTTATCTTCATCAGCATATCTTCAATATGGACTCAACCAGGAAAAGCAACATCACCTACCACTTCTTTGAGTACCCTCTAGCAGGCATCAGGCAGATTCAGGCCCTTATCACTCCTGATCATGTCCCTTTATTCAGAGAACATTATGGTGGTATCCTGGACATGATCATGGACTTGGATACATCACAGAGGAGGATAATTCACACTTGTCTTCAGTTCTATGACCCTTCTCTCCGATGTTTCACTTTCTCGGATTTTCAGATAGGCCCTCTGTTGGAAGAGTATTTTATGTTGTTGGGTATCCCTATCAGAAGAGGAATTCCTTTCAACCCTGAGATGACTTCTCCAAGGAATGAAGACATAGCCAAGGCATTACATCTGGAAGCAACTATCATTGATGAGCATATGACTTCCAAGGATGGAATCCCAGGCCTCCGTCTGGATTTCTTGGTCACTCAGGCTACAAAACAAGCTGCAAAAGGGAATTGAGAAATTGTTTGTGCTCTCCTGGATCTTAGTATATATGGAATCATTTTGTTTGTAGACGAGCCTAAGTTTGTAAGCAAGAATGCTATCCATATCTTCATGCTCAAGAATCTAGTTCCCACCCTGTTAGGAGATTTCTATTACTCAGTGCATCAGAGGAATGAGAAGCAGAGAGAGAGACTGGTCAAATGTTGTGCACCCCTCTTCTACAGTTGGTTAGTAAGACATATTCCGAAGATGGAAACTTTCATGAATCCACATCAGACAAGGAACTGGGCTAAGAGGATGATAGCCCTTACTTCATAAGACATTAGGTGGTGTACTCAGAACACCAAGGGCAGGGACATAATTACAAGTTGTGGACAATATCCTAATGTTCCTCTTATTGGGGTGAAGGGTTGCATCAATTATAATCCTTTGCTTTTCAGAAGACAGTTAGGGTATGTCCTGGTACACCCACCTCGAGAGCAGGACTTAGTAGAGTCTCTTTACTGTGCTATTCTAAACAATCATGCCATTGTCCGACAAGCAGCCTGGGCTTGGGACCATATACAGACTAAAGGGACTGCCATTTTGGGTAAGTGTAACAACATAGCTTCTGCTCAATACATTGAATGGTCACGCATCAGAGGACATATCACTCGTATGTCATTCACCCTGGAGGATGTACCAGGGCCATCAACAATAGAGCCTGTAGCCACAATGAGTTTGGAGCAGTTTGAAAAGTTGAAAGAAAGAAATTCCCAGCTTTTTGAAGCTCTGAAGAAGACCCTTTGGGAAAGGAATAATAGTCGTCTAGACAATGAGAGGTTAGAGAAGCTCCATATCGAGCATGTGACTAAGATAGAGAAGACAGAAGACTTCATCAGAAAAGCCCGAGCAGGGGAGTTGGTATTGAAGAATGCTTGCAAAGAAGCCAGATTCAGAAGGCCAGAGCTGAACACTATCTGGAAAAGAGTAAGGCTAGATGGATCAGAATAACTGAAGCTTGTTTTCAAGAAGACCAAATGACACAGGATAAGATAGAGCAGCTGGAAGCCAATGAAAAAAAAGAGTCAGGAAGCACTGTTAGCAGCATAGAAGGAAATCTCCAAGCTGAAACTCCGGGCGGGGTTGAAGAGATCAAAAGACCAAGACAAGTACCAGAAGATGACAAGTACCATTGCAACCGGGAACCTTCTCATCAGGACCATCCTAGAGCATCCAGTTGGACCAGTGACTGATGCTCTCCTGAAGGAGGTCAAGGAGGATGACTTTGGGCTGGATGTTTGATTTCTCTTTTACTTGTATTTTATTTTGGTTGTACTTTAATTCTCCATGGTGATTTTGTTTGTATTCTTGACTTGATTGTATTCTGACCCACCATGGGAACTTGTTGTAATCATAAACTTTGTATTTTTGCATTTTGTAATGTTATGGTTTGCATGTTACCTTGATCTGCTTGTGGACTTCATTTCTCTTCAACATCTTCATCATTCTCAGAGGTCTGGAAGGTCAAAACCAAAAACCAAACCAGGATACCCTCTGAAGACAAATAGACATACTGCATTGCATGCTAACCTCATCTCTGTATTTTTTGCAGGTGTTTTAGTTATTGTTTTCTCACTTTGCTGTGTGTTTCAGGAAATATTGCTCGCAGGAGGCTCTTTCCCGTCAATCGCATCCACAAATATCCGACCCATAACAACCTTCCGAGTCTGCAAATGGATCAGCTATAGCAAGAACTGACAGATGTGAGGACTCAGATGACTGATGTAAGGAAATAAGTGAGGACTCAAATGAATCAATTCATGGCTATGATGACTGGGCTAGCACAGACCTAAGAAAGATTGAGGGAGTTAGTCGAGCAGCAAACTCCAAAAGATAACCAAGCAGGCACTAGAGGTACCAGTAACAACACGCGCTATCAGCCGTAAACAAATCCACCAGAGTTTGGGCCCCACATCAACCCTGAAGTCAATGTTATTGGAAATACCCATAGAAACACTAGAGATCGTGTCTTACAGGAAGATCCTCAGGACGAGCAGTTTAAAGTGTTAGGTGTTGGGGCTGATGAATTTTATGACCGTCGTCTGGACGAGATATCTGAGAAGCTGAGATCCTTGGAATCCCAGAACTCTTTGGGATTTGATGTGATGGATATGGGACTATTGGAAGGAGTCAGGATTCCTCGCAAGTTTAAGCCTCCGTGCTTTGAGAAGTATAACGGTACCTCCTGTCCTCGTACCCATTTGCAATCTTTTTTGGGAAGATTGAAAGCATATACCATGGATGAGAAACTGTGGATGTTCTACTTTGAAGACAGTTTAACCGGGGGATCCCGTGAGTGGTATTCTCACCTGTCAAGGGCTACTGTCAGAAACTGGAAGGACTTAGCCGAGGCCTTTATACGCCAATATCAGTACAACCTGGATATGGCTCCCAATAGGACCCTCCTGATGGGTATGTCTCAATCCTCAAGAGAAAGTTTCCGTGAATATGCCCAAAGGTGGAGACAAATCGCTGCCGCTGTCCAGCCACCTATGTCTGAAAGGGAAATGGCTGACATGTTTATTAATACATTGCAAGGAACCTACATTGATCGGCTTGCTGCTTTCTCTTCTACCAGTTTTGCTGATGTGGTTATAGCTAGTGAGAGAATTGAAAGCTTATTGAAGATGGGTAAGATCTCTGACAATGGTGTTAGTTCCAATAATGCCAAAAAACCTTTCTCAAGACCTCGTAGGATAGGTAAAACCAACTCAGTACATATGGGCAGAGGTAGGCCCCAATACATGCAAAGATCAGTGGACACAGTCACTATTCCTGCTCCAGCACCTCAGCAACAACACTTCCCACAGCAACAACAGTTTCCTCAACAACAGAGATCTTATAACAACAACCACCACCAACAACGTCCATTCCAGCAAAGGACTTCACAAATCAACAGGGTTATCGATCCCATCTCGATGCCCTATGTAGCTCTACTCCCACAGTTATTGAAGCTCAACCTGATTGAATTTAGAACCTTGACTCCACCTGATCCTCTGAATCTCCCAAGGAACTATGATGTCAATGCAAGGTGTGTCTTCCACTCCAATGCACCTGGCCATACAACAGAGAAATGTAGGGCATTGCACATGAAAGTTCAGGACTTAGTTGATTCCAACGCTTTGAATTTCGCACCTCCACCGAATGTCACAAAGAATCCAATACCGAATCACGGTGGGCCGAGGATTAATGTTATTGAAGAGGACCAACCAGTAATTCTGATTGAGGACATTGCAAGTATTTAAACACCACTGGCCGAAGTTAAAGCTCAGCTATTGAAGTTCCAAGTGTTTCCATGTTGTGAGGCCTGTTGTGAAGCTTGCAAGATTTCTGCCAATGGTTGTGCAAATCTGAAGAATCTTATCAGCAGTCTTATCAAAGAAGGCATCCTACAAATCACTTCAACAGTTCCCACTCCTACAACTCTAGTAAACATCTCTCCTACAACATCAGCAAACACCATTTCAAAGGAATCTCCTACAACATCAGCAAACATCATTCCAACAGAGTCTACTACAACAACAGCAACCATTAATGACGACATCTCAACGGTCACCATTTATTATGATCCGGCAATAGTTCATGTCCCGGATTCTCTCAACAACTTTCAGCAACATCAACATCAACATCAAAAACTCCATGCACCTGTGTCATCTCCGATCAGACCTCCTGTCACAATCTGTTATGATCCACAAACTGTCACAACTCCTTCTTCCGCAACAATCAGTCTGGTAACCATCACGGTACCTGGACCAGTTCCATATGACAGCAGCAGCGCAGTGCCTTGGCACTATGGCTAAGATCTATATTGCAACGGAAAGAAAGTCACTCTTGATTCTTCAACTTCTCCACCACAAATTGATAATGTCGGGGGAGGCGGAGGCTTCACTCGAAGCAGACGTCTCTTTGCCTCACAGTTCCCAAGAGTTAATGCTAAAGCAAAAGCTGCTGCCAAAGCAAAAGGCAAGAATGTGGTGCCAGAAGAACCAATTGCCAAGGAAACTCAGAAGACGTCCTTTGATCAGGATGTAGACGATTTCATGAGGATTATTAAGAAGAGTGACTATTAAGTTGTGGACCAGCTCCACCAGACACCCTCCAAGATCTCCATTTTATCTCTGCTCATGTGTTCCGAGGCTCATAGGAATGCATTGCTCAAGATCTTGCACGCATCTTATGTGCCTGAGGAGATTACAGTTAATCAGTTAGAGACGGTGGTTTCAAATTTTAATACTAGTCATGGACTAGGTTTCACCGATGCTGACTTGACTATGGAGGGCCGTAACCACAATAAGGATTTACATATCACCTTAGAATGTAAAGGTCTTGTACTTTCTCATGTGTTGGTTGAAACTGGGTCATCTCTCAATGTCCTTACGAAGAAAGCCTTGGTAAAGCTGGAGTATGATAGTCTTGCACTCCATCCGAGCAACCTGGTTGTGAGAGCCTTCGATGGTTCTAAGAGATCGGTTCTCGGAGAAATTGAGCTGCATGTGGTAATCGGCCCACAGATTTTTAAAACTACCTTCTATGTGATGGACATTCAGCCTGCCTACAACTGTTTGTTAGGTAGACCTTAGATTCATGCCGCTGGCGCAGTAACGTCTACCCTTCACCAAAAGTTAAAATACGAGTGGGAGGGCCAAATTATCACCATCTGTGGAGAAGAGGACATCTTTGTCAGTCACTTGGCCACTTATAAATACATAGAGATGGATGGGGAGATCCATGAGACAATGAGTCAGGGTTTTGAAGCTCTCAATGTCAACGAAGCAACATCTGAAGTGTCAGGAACTTTGATTTCTTCTTACAAACAAACTCAGAAGGTTGTTGAAGACGGGAAACCCCAAGGCTGGGGCAAGCTGCTACAAGTTCAAATAAAGGAAGACAAGTTCGGTTTGGGTTACAGACCATCCCGATAGGCTCGAGAGGAGGCTGCTGAAGCTCCCAAGTTCATAAGTGGGGGAATGTTGACCACGGATGCTATCAACAATGTGGAAGACAAGGCTGAAAGCGACTACAACCTGGAAAGTTGGATTTGTCCAAGAGTCCCGGGCCAACAAGTCTTCAAATGGTCTTCCCAGGAAATTATAAGGGTTATTGCTGCAAAGTAATTATTATTTCCTGTTTAAGCATGCATCAAGTCCTGCATCTTGCCCAAGGTGTCAAGACTCATTTTTTAATAGGGCCATATATGTATTTTGTGCAAATGGAAATTAATGAACAATGGACATCTTTTGCAAACAATCTTTTCGCTCACTGTCTTTTCATTTTTGTTTTCACACAAAACAATAAATGGAAATTTTTTCTTAAAATCGTTCATTCACTTTTTCTAAAAAAGATAAAATCAATCACTAAAATGAACAAATCTCAACCCTTGCAGAGATAGCCCTCCAGAATGCACCGACAACGACACTGCTATGACCTCATATGACTTCGAGAATCTGATTAATCAAGTAGATGAAGGGGTTGATGAAGACTATGATTTGCCTGAAGAGTTGGCCAGGTTGTTGAGACAAGAGGAAAAAGTGATTGCTCCTCATCAGGAGGAAGTTGAAATTGTCAATCTTGGTATCGAGGAAGATGTGAAAGAGGTGAAAATCGGGGCTAGTCTGCAAGCTCCAGTGAAAGAACAGCTCATCAGTATGCTTCGAGAGTATGTTGACGTATTTGCTTGGTCCTATCAAGATATGCCAGGTTTGGATACAGATATCGTCATGCACAGACTGCCGTTGAAAGAAGATTGTCCACCGGTTAAACAGAAATTGCGTCGTACTCGCCCAGACATGGCCATGAAAATCAAAGAAGAAGTACAAAAGCAGTGGGACGACGGTTTTCTTGCTGTAACTAGTTACCCGCCGTGGGTTTCTAACATTGTACCCGTACCTAAGAAGGATAGCAAGGTGCGTATGTGTGTTGATTACCGAGATCTGAACAGAGTAAGCCCGAAAGATGACTTCCCATTACCTCACATTGATGTATTGGTGGATAACACGACTCAGTTCTGGGTATTTTCTTTTATGGATGGATTTTCTGGATACAATCAGATTAAGATGTCACCTGAAGACATGGAAAAGACAACCTTCATCACACCTTGGGGCACATTCTGCTACAAAGTAATGCAGTTCGGTCTGAAGAACGCTAGTGCAACATATCAACGGGCTATGGTAACATTATTCCATGATATGATCCATAAAGAAATCGAGTGCTATGTGGATGACATGATTGCCAAGTCCCTTACAGAGGAAGAGCATTTGGTTAATCTTTTGAAACTGTTCAACCGTCTGAGAAAGTATCAGTTAAGGTTGAACCCCAACAAATGCACGTTCGGGGTACGTTCTGGTAAGCTGTTGGGTTTTATTGTAAGTGAAAAAGTAATTGAGGTTGATCCTGATAAAGTCAAAGTTATTCAGGAAATGCCTGCACCTAAGACTGAGAAAGAAGTTCGAGGGTTCTTAGGTAGATTGAACTACATCTCAAGCTTTATATCTCATCTTACTGCAACCTGCGAACCCTTGTTCAAGCTGTTAAGAAAAGAGAAAATAGTCAGGTGGATCGATGAATGTCAGAGAGCTTTTGACAAGATCAAAGAATATCTGCAAGAACCTCCAATTCTCATGCCTCCAGTCGAAGGAAGACCTCTAATAATGTACCTGACAGTATTAGATGAATCAATGGGGTGTGTGTTGGGCGAGCATGACAAGTCTGGTCGAAAAGAGTATGCAATATACTACCTAAGCAAAAGGTTTACCGACTGTGAACAACTTTATTCACTGCACGAGAAAACTTGTTGTGCTTTAGCGTGGGCTCGCCAACTAAGACAATATATGTTGACTCATACTACCTTATTGATCTCAAAGATAGATCCAGTCAAGTACATATTTGAGAAGCCAACACTTACCGGAAGGGTTGCCAGGTGGCAAATGATTCTAATAGAATATGGCATTCAATACACCTCTCAAAAAGCCATTAAGGGCAGTGTATTGTCTGACTATCTGGCTGAGCAATCCATTGATGATTACCAGCCTATGATATTTGACTTCCCTGATGAAGACATCATGTTCTTAAAAGCAAAATATTGTGAAGAGCCTATTCACACTGAAGAGCCTGACCTATAAGAAGCATGGACTATGGTGTTTGACAGGGCAGTTAATTGCAACGGTCGTAGGGTTTGTGCAGTGCTTATTACACCTAAAAGGGTTCATATGCCTTTCTCAGCAAGGCTCACCTTTGCTTGCACTAACAACGAATAAGAATATGAAGCTTGTATCATGGGTCTTGAGGAAGCCATTGACCTCAGGATCAAAACCTTTAATGTATTTGGATATTCAGCTTTGGTAATCAACCAGACCAACGACAAGTGGTACACTCATCAGGAGCATTAGGTTCCCTACGGTGACTACACAACTAGATTGTTGTCCTTCTTCACAACAATTAAGCTTGAATACATACCTCGAGATGAGAATCAGTTTGCAGACGCTTTGGCTACCATTTCATCCATGATCAAAGTACAAACTGCTAACTATGTACCTCAGATTTTGGTATCCAGACTAGACCGACTGGCATATGTATTATCTGTGGAAATTGTCACTGATAACAAGCCTTGGTACCATGACATCAAATGCTTCTTGGAAAATCAGACATACCCACCTGGGGCATCGTCCAATGATAAGAAGACGTTAAGAAGGATAGCCGGCAGTTTCTTCCTCAATACTGATGGCTCCTTATACAAGCGAAACTTCGACATGGTCTTGCTGTAAACACCCCAAATTTGCCCTCACCCATTCACACATGACTTGTGATCATCTCATATGCATAAACACAATCACATCATCTCATGTCTCATTTGGTTTCACTGGATAGTTTCTAAGGCATCTGCACTTAGGGTTTGTGATCTGAGCAACCTCAGGGCATCTTGAGCCATTCCAAAGGCCACTAATCAACTCAAAGGGGTCCATGTGTGTTTCTTATGTCATATTACATCCTCACAAAGTCAAAAATGCAGAGGAATCACAAGAATTAGGGTTTGAGTGGATGCAGAGCCAGGATGAACTGCACAGTTGACTGAAAATTAGGGTTTTGGTTTCAGAGGCCATAACCCCAAATTTTTTGGTCATTCTTGTTTCCATTGATCTTTATATGGTATAGGGAGTATGCATATCAATTTTCATGAAGAAATTCCATGGGGAAGTCATCTGATCAAGAGTTGACTTTTCAGACAAGTCAGTGAAAAATCAGGGCATCTGAGGCCCCCAATGACCCAACCAATGGGTGATCTTCATCATTTTGAGTGTATATGATCTTTATTTGATCATGGAAGAAGTTTGAAGTTCATGGAAATCAAGAATTTAGGGTTTTTGCAAAAGTTGACTTTTTGGGTTTTGTTGACTTTTCAAGAATGCATCCTTTTAGGTCAATTTTCAAGCCTTGATTCATGATCCAAAAAGGCTTCAAATGGAAAAACTTTGGTCATGAAAGTTGTAGATCTCATCTTTCCCTTTTCAAAAAGTACAAGAACATGATCTAACTCTTCATGGATCAAAAGTTATGGCCATGCAAAGTTGCCAAAAATCATTGTTTTTCAAGTTATGCACCAAGTGGAAATTTTGCTAAGTCTTGAATCAATGCATGATTGCTGCCTCAAATTCATGACAAACCAGCATGTGAACATCCTCTAAGTCACAAAAATCAGATTTTGAACCAAGATTGCCCATGATTTGGTTGGTGTAACAAGCATTTTCATGAAAAATCCATAAAGCAAACCAAGTTGCAAAACACTCATGAGCTTTCAACCAACTTGCTGCATTGAGCCTTGGGTCAAGCCAACCTCTCACACTCACCATGCTGCACCAGAACCCAATTTGTCCTTGCCTAGTATCATGCCATGCCCTATCTTACACAAAAGTGGATTTTTAGCAAAAGTAGCCTCACCTATCCCTGCAGGCCAGGTCACATCTCACAGCCACTTGCATTAGTTTATTCATTCATTTTGCTGGCCATATCACTAGGCAACCAAGGCTGAAGCATTGACATTCACAACTTTCACAAAAAAACCTTCCATCTTGCAAGTTCATTCGAATTTCATTACACAGCCTGCAAACACCCAAACTTTTGCCCCCCTTCATCTCACCTTGATCTATAGAACACAAAGCATCAAGAAACAAAGCCAAAAACAGCCAGAAACCCTCACTGCCATTGCTCACCTTCCTGCTGCAGATTCTATTGAATCTCTCTCCACAAGCCACAAACACATCAACCAACACCATAAACCTTCTCAACACACCTCATAGGTCATAAACAACCCCTCTTCACAGCCTGAAAGTGCCAAGAACTCATCTACCATTGTTGACTGAACTGAAGCAGCTCTCTTCGAAACTCCTCATCCAACAAATATAAACTCCATTTGAGCATTCAAGCAACTTTGGGGGACCAAGAGGAGCAGATTGAGCAAGGAGAAGAGGCCTGAAAGTTCCAACATCAAAGGTTGCAAATCTCAGGTAACTCCAAATTAATTTTTCCAGAAATCAATTTGATTGTTACAAGCTTGCTCTACATGTCTTGCTGATCATTCTGGTACCATTGGTTTTGAAAATGGTTGCGTTTTGAGAGTTTAATTGCTGTTTGAAGCTCACGAACCCTAGATTCTGTTTTCTTCGATTCAACTTGTTTAGGTTAGATAAATTTGTTTTGAGAGAGGGTTTTAATTCGTGAGGTGTTGGGGATCATTTCCCATGGCTTAGTTTTCATTTATTTTGCGTTTTGAGAGGTTTTGAACTTTTTCAGGCAAGCTTCTGGCCGGAGAAGACGACCGGAAGTCTTCTCCGGCCACCTGAGATTATTTAGGGCTTAATCCCATAATTAGTGTAAGTTTGAATGCTGGCCGTGGATATGCGTTGACCCATTGACTTCCCTCCAGATTGAAAGGTCCAGATCATTGCAATTAGCCCTAATCCACGTGTTAGGGTTAATTAACCACGTTTTATTTAATTTGATCTGAAGCAATCTGGGCCTCTCATTCTGGCGCGCAGTCAACCCCATTTGAATCCTGGACGCATCCTGGCCATCCATCCTGCATACTTCAGTTTTAATTCATTTTAATTCATTTTTCTTTCATTTTATTTGCATAATTTATTTAAAATAGTTAAAAATTCATAAAAATTATGAAACTTTTTCTTTAAGGTTTTATTAAATTTTTATGACACAAAAACATTTTTATTTTATTTTTTATCATTAAAAAAGTATTTTTAAATATTTAAAAGATTATTTTTAATTGATTAATGAGAATTAATTAATTAAAAATACTTTTAGGTATTTAAAAATTACAAAAAAATTCATGAAGTGTTCTAAGATATTTAGAAACATTGTCCAACCTTCAAACCAAATTTCTTTTTTGATCTTGATGCATTTTAAGAATTTTTCATGGAATTAAATCATTTTTGATGCATTTTTTTGATCCTAAGTTTGAAAATTCATTCCTGTCTTTTGGTGAAGGTTGAGACATTGATTCTTTTTGCATTGTTTTCCATTTAGCATGAACTTTCAAAGATAAAAAGGCCATGATTTGATCTTGCATTTTCTAATTGATTGGCATTTCTTTTGTTACAAACCCTAAAAAACCCTAAATATTTGCAAGATTCATATCTTGAGTTTGGTTGAGAGTTGAGAGCTCCCCTTTGGGCAGTGGTTTGTTATAGGTCTAAGGTTTCTTTGGGTACCATTTTCCATTTTTTATCTTAGGGTTTGCTTCTGTTTTGAGTTTGTGTTTGATGTTTGTTTCATAAACCCTAATTTGGGCTTTCTCTTGCATCCCCTTTGCATTTCCTTGCATAACATGGCTTGCCATTACATTTTGTGCATTCTTATGATTCATTTGACATCTTAAGACATGTATGAAGCATCATTGATCATTGCATTACATATTTGCCATGCCATTTGTCTTGTATGATTCATAACTTTTCCTGTTCATTCATGCTCCTCAACTTGCATCATTTGCATCCATGACTTTGTATGAACATCTCATTGTCTTGTCTCATGTTCATAGCACTCCATAGCATCATCATCATCATCAACATGCTTCTGGTTTTTGCTTATCATATCATTTCATCTCTTTTAGCATTGTATTGCATTTGTTTCTAACATTGCAGGTGGTAAGTAAACTTGGGAAGTGAATTTGCCTTCACTTCTCATAACCTTTTCTTTTCACCTCTCTTGCATCCATTGCTGCATTCTTATGTGTGTTTGAGTTTGAGCTTGCTCATTCTTCCTCCTCCCACTTTCTTTCTTCAAGTGACTTGACTTCTTGAATGAAGCAAGTCACTTTGCTTCTCTTGTTCCTGTTCATCTGCTTCCTGGTGGTTCATCTGAAGATTGTTCTTGAAAACCTCACAAACATTAGGACCAACCAAGCATGACAATGAATTAGGGTTTTGATTAGTCTCCCCATAGTTTTTACCTTTGTGTCTCTCTTTGAGTCTTCTCTCCTCACCTCATAATCAGGGACTAAACCCTCAAGGCTTTAAGACTTTGTGATTAAGATCCTGCCTGCATCCTTCTTTTAGGATGGAGTGTGTAACTTTAATCCTAAGTCTTGGACCCTTAAGGTGTTGAACTCTCTTAATTAATCCATCTAATAATCATCAAGACATTACACTTGTAACTTGGGCCTTGCATTAGGGTTCTAATTCTTCCTTAATTGGTTAAGAAAGACTAACCCTAAAGTTAATGGACAAGTCCCCCTCAAGTTGTCTTACAAATCATAAAAAACACTTCATCATCATATCATTAATAAAATCCACTTAATCCAAGGTTTGTTCTGTCATGGGTTTAATCCCTAATCATGGATTAAGCTGAGGATCCTTCCTCAGCTTAAACACCCTCATCTATTATCCTTCTTTTAGGATAGTGTAATGAGCCTGTTAAATCCCTGATTATGGCTTAACCTCATTACTTAACACTAAACAAAAACCACAAAAAACATCTAATTAATCACAAGTAGGTTAATGATCTTAACCCTACATCAAAGGTGATTAAGTGTGAGAATCTGACTTCACACTTAAGGTAATTCTCATTACCCCTAATCAGAGGGATGATGTGATGAGTTTACCGAATCCATTGATTTAGGTTTAAGCTCATTATCTTATGACAAACTCCAAAAAGAAATAAAAGACTGAAAACACAAGAACAAACAATAATCGTCTCCTTCGGGATTCTTTTCTCATCATCTTCACTCACAACCGAGAACTTGCTTCTTCCGTCTAATGCAAGACAGTTTGCATCTGTGCCAGACAGATCATACACTTGAGCATAGACTGCAAGCAGTTCACCAGTCAATCCTTTCAGTCTCTTTGGGTCGAACTACGGTGTTCTGACTTCCTCATTGCACGAGAGGATACGTAGGCATAACTTAACAGTTATCGAACAAAAGTCTCTGTACATTCCCCCTCCTTCCAGCTTCATTCTTTAGCCTCATATTCTTGAGCATTTCATTCCTGATCTCACACTGACACTGTACATTTATACACATCACATTTCTTTACACTGACACTTGTACATCTTTTCCAGCTCTTTTATGCACAAATAGCACTGACACTACCCCTTTAAAACACAAATCTTTTAAGCGTGGATCCCGTCGAGTACGGCGGACAATCTGGGTGCTAATACCTTCCCAGGTTGTAACCAACCCCCTTTCTCAGTCTCTCTGGTTCGCAACCGTCTTATCCATCTTTTTCTAGGTCTATGCAGCATTGCCTTTCCTCCGGGATAAAAATGCCTAGCTGGCGACTCTATTTCATTCTCCAGTGAGTTCACGGCTGTGTGTTCTCATTGTTCCCTTCGCCGACCGTTCGCGTCTGTACCTTCATTTGACCCTGTGTCACTTGTCGGGAGCGACAGCTTGGCGACTCTGCTGGGGATACCCTTATACTGCAACCAGGGCTTCTGGTTCTTTTTGTGGGTTCCTCCTAGCGCTTGATTGATTTGTGTTTATTGGGGTGTTATGTGTTATTTATGTTTGTATATTTGCTTTATTTATTGCTTTCTGTACAGCTTTATTTACCGCTTTCTTTATTGCATTTGTATATATCATACTGTCACTGTTGCTGGCTGGATTTGGTTTCCTTGTTTTTTGGTGGGTGGGTATTTCATTGAGAGTTAAGGTCCTATACCTGGGACCTGAGTGACACCTAGGCTAGAGTGAATCATATTCTTTCCCATTCCATTTCGGTCTGGTGCGGGAATATGAAACACGGTTCAGATATGGGTTTCTTCTTGAGAACTCTGTGTTGCAGATTTCCTGCAATGCTAGGGCTATCTGGGAAGCCTGCTAAGTCTGGATGACCTTTTAGTATTGACCTTCAGAAACTGAGGTGAATTAGAGGAGGAATTGTTATGGTTATTGTAAACACTGTACCTCCGGGTTAGAAGTGTTTACACTTCTCATAACTGATCCAAGTCTGAGGATCCTTGTTCTAGATCACTACCTGTGAGGGGGTTGGGCTGTTTACAGGTTTGCAGGTACCTTGACCTCAGAATACCCTGTTACTTTGACTTTGTTAAGAATGCTCCATGTTGGATAGTTTTTGTAATTCTAAACCCTGGACTTGTGGCTCTTTATTTGAGTCCCCCACCCTGGGTACTGGATTTTTAGACCTCCCTCTGGAATTCTTGAACACACATGGATCTAGACCAAGGCAGTTAATCAGATCCAGCTCAGTCACAAACCCCTTGCATATCATTTGCATACATCCTCATTGCATCATATTAACATGTGCTTATTTGTTTTTCAGGGTATCCATTTTCATCAGGTTTTGGTTTTGACCCCATCTGCAGCTTTGACCCATCTTCACCAGCATCTGCTTCAGTTTAGCTGTCTGCTTCAGCACCAGCCAGTCAGTGGTTTTCTCTACTTCAGCATTGTCATCAGCACTCTACCCAGTCTTCAGCATCATGGCTCCAAAGAAAAGCAATATCACCTATCATTTCTTCCAACCAGACTTGTCAGACATCAGGAGGGTCCAAACCCTGATGACCCCAGATCACATACCTCTGTTCAGGGAGCATTATGGGGATATACTTGACTTGGTTATAGACATGGACCCATCTCAGAGGAGCCTGATCCACACCTGCATCCAGTTCTATGACCCCCCATTGAGGTGTTTCACCTTTCAAGACTTTCAGTTGGGACCTCTCTTAGAAGAATATGCATCTTTGGTTGGTTTGCCTATCAAGAGAGAAATTCCTTTTAACCCTGAAATGGTCTTTCCCAGCAATGGAGAGATAGCAAGAGCCTTGCACCTGGAACCTGCTTTGATTGAGCAGCATATGACCTCTAAAGCTGGGATCCCTGGTTTTCACCTGGACTTCCTGATTTCTCAAGCTAGTTTGAAGGCCTCCCTGGGGGATTGGAAAGCTGTTTGTGCATTGTTGGCCTTGAGTGTATATGGAATTGTGTTGTTTGCAGATGAGCCCAGATTCATCAGCAAGAATGCCATCCACCTGTTCATCCTGAAGAACCCAGTGCCAACCTTGTTGGGTGACCTCTATTACTCAGTACATCAGAGGAATGAGAAACAGAGGGGTAAGCTAGTGAGGTGTTGTGCTCCACTATTCCATGCTTGGCTTCTCAAGCATCTACCCAGGACAGATGCATTCCTGAATCCTCATCAGCAAAGCAACTGGGCTAAGAGGCTCACTACTCTCACTGCAGCAGACATCAGATGGTGCACCCAAGGCACCAAGAGCAGAGATATGATCACAAGCTGTGGGCACTTTCCCAATGTACCTTTGGTAGGAGTTAAGGGAAGTATCAACTACAACCCCCTGCTGTTCAAGAGGCAATTAGGCTATGCACTGATTCATGCTCCTAGGGAACAAGACCTGGTTGAGACCCTCTACTGTGAGAACAAGATCAGTTTGACTGTTGTTAGGCAGGCTGCCTGGGCCTGGGATCATGTTCAAACCAAGGGAATCACCATTCTGGGGAAGTGCAATAATGTGGCATCAGCCCAATATCATGAGTGGTCCTATGCTAGGGCCCAAATCTCAGGATTGCCCTTCACCATCAAAGACATGCCTGAGTCATCATCAGCACCACCCCCTGCTACTGTCAGTTTGGAAGAGTTTGAAGGCTTGAAAGAAAGAAATGAGAAGCTATCCCAAGCCCTGCAGAAGATCCTCAGGGAGAGGAGTGAAGGTGTAAAGGAGATTGAAAGATTGGAGAAGCTGAGAGTGGAGCACTTGACTAAGATTGAGAAGTCCGGAGACTATATCAACAAGTCTAAAGCTGGTGAGCAGATTCTGAAAAATGCTTGTAAAGAAGCCCAGCTCCAAAGAGCAAGGACAGACTTGTACTTGAAAGAGAGTCAGGCCAGGTGGGTCCGGATCACTGAAGCCCGTACTCTAGAAGACAAGAGAGTTCAAGATAAGATGGAGCAGATGGAAAAAGCCCTGGCAGCAGCCCAGGAGGAAATTTCAGAGTTAAAAATCAAAGCTGGAGTGAAGAAATCCAAAGACCAAAGCCAGAACAAGAAGTTGACTACAGCTGTTGCAACAAGAAACCTTCTCATCAGGAATCTTACGGAGCATCCGGCTGATCCTGTGACCGAAGCACTTCTTAAGGAAGTTCGCGAGGATGAGTTTGGCCTTGGAGTCTGATTATTTGCTTGTTGTTGTTCCTTTTCCATGTACTTTTGCTTTTTGGTAATGTATTTTTGACCCCTTAGAGGGCTAGTGTTGTAAAAGATGAACAATTTGTATTATTTTACCTTTGTAATATATTTGTGTTTGTTTCCATCTGGGTTCACTTCAAAAGCAACTTCAACGGCATCATCTTCAAGGGTCTGGACGGGTCAAAACTGAAGACCAAGCCGGATACCTTAATAGCAAATAAGCATACTGCATTGCATACTAACCCTTTTGTTTGTTTTGTAGGTTCTGTTTTATTGTTTCTAACCTCTGTTGTGACATTCAGGAATTATTGCTCGCCGCAGGCTATTCCCTCTCAACAGGCCACACAGGTACCCTACAAGAAACAACCTTCCGGGCATCCAGATGGACCAATTGCAGCAAGACCTCAATGAGGCCAGAACCCAGATGGCTAATGAAAGGGTGGAGATGAGAACCCAAATAACTCAGTTCATGGAAGTGATGAATAATTTAGCTCAAAGCCAGGAGAGGCTTAGAGTTCTGGTAGAGGGGAGAACTCAAGATGACCCCCATGTGGGAACTGCTGGCACCAGTAACAATGAAAGGGTGCAACCACATGTTAACCCCCCTGTGTTTGGTCCACATCTACATCCTGAGATTCATATTCCTGCAAACGTTCAAGGAACAGCTACTGCAGCCAGAGTACTTCAAGAGGATCCTCAGGAGGATCAGTTTACAGTCATGGGTGCTGGAGAGGAAACCTATGATAGGAGATTGGATGAGTTGGCTGAGAAGTTGAGGTCTTTGGAATCCCAAAATTCTTTGGGGTTCGATGTCATGGACATGGGTTTAGTAGAGGGGGTCAGGATCCCTCATAAGTTCAAGCCTCCTTGTTTCGAAAGGTATAATGGGACTTCATGCCCCCGGACTCATTTGCAATCGTTTCTGGGAAGGCTGAAGGCCTATACAATGGATGAGAAGCTCTGGATGTTTTACTTCGAAGACAGTTTGACTGGAGCATCAAGGGAATGGTATTCCCATCTGACAAGAGCAACTGTAAGATGCTGGAAGGACCTGGCAGAGGCCTTCATCAGACAGTATCAGTATAATCTGGATATGGCACCCAATAGGACCCTCCTGATGGGGATGTCACAATCATCAAGAGAGAGCTTCAGAGAATATGCTCAAAGATGGAGACAGCTTGCTGCTGCTGTCCAGCCACCTATGTCTGAAAGAGAGATGGCTGATATGTTCATGAATACCCTTCAGGGAACCTATATTGACAGGTTAGCTGCTTTCTCGTCCACTAGCTTCGCAGATGTTGTCATAGCTGGGGAGAGAATTGAAAGCCTGTTAAAAATGGGTAAAATTTCCGATAATGGCGCCAGTTCGTCCAGCAGTACAAGGAAGCCTTTTGCAGGCCCTAGAAGAGCTGGCGAGACCAATGCCATTCATACCAACAGGGGTAGGCCCCAATATGTTCAAAGGTCAATAGCAGCAGTCACAATCCCTGCTCCAGCTCATCCTCTGCCAGTCTATCAACCTCCTCAACAAAACTTCCAACAACAACCCCAGTATCAGTAGAATCAGTATCCTCCAAGGAACTTCAACAACAACAACTCCAACAACAACAATCAACAGAGGCCGTTCCAACAAAGGCCCTCTCAAGCTAATCGGGTGATCGACCCGATTCCAATGCCGTATGCTGCTTTGCTGCCACAGCTTCTGAAACTCAACCTGGTTGAGCTAAGAACGTTGGCACCTCCGGATCCAAACAGTCTACCAAGAAACTATGACTCTAATGCTAGGTGTGCTTTTCATTCCAACGCACCTGGTCACAGTACAGAAAAATGCAGGGCACTGCATATGAAGGTACAAGACTTAGTAGACTCCAAGGCTTTGAACTTTGCACCTCCGCCCAACGTCAACAAAAACCCAATGCCACACCATGGTGGTCCCCGAATTAATGCTATCGAAGAAGACCAACCGTCTTATTTGATAACCAGTGTGGATCAGATCAGGACACCATTGGTGGAAATCAAGGCTCAACTCCGTGAAAGCAATATATTTCCGGGGTGTGAACTAGGGTGCCCATACTGCAATATTTCTTGGAATGGGTGTGAAGACTTGAGGAATGGCATTGACAGCCTTATTCAGAGTGGCTTACTGCAGATCACTACATCATTCCCGGCAAACCCGACGACTTCATCAGCAACGGTTTCAGATCCTCCTACAAATACAGCAACAATTGTTCCCAACAATTCATCAGCAACATCAGCAAGTACTTCATCTGTTCTACCCAGTGATCAGTTTTCAACAGTTTCTCCTGCTACAACTTCAGCTTCAGTCCACTTCGACTCCCCATCAACAACAACAACAGTTCTTCCAACAGAACCTTCTACAACACCAGCAAACAATCACGAAGATGTCTCCACTGTTACCATATTCTACGATCCAGAAAACAATTCCGCTTATCATTCAGAGGGTGCTGCTCCCACTAGAGCACCAGTTACAATCTTTTATGATCCACAGACAATAACAGTCCCCTCAGCAGCAGCAATCAGTCCAGTCACCGTCACGGTACCTGGACCTGTACCATATGAAAGCAATAGGGCCATCCCTTGGCACTATGGCTCTGACTTGTACTGTGAAGGGAAAAGAATCACTCTGGAAACATCATCACCTGCACCACAAGTTGATAATGTGGGGGGAGGCGGAGGCTTCACTCGAAGCGGACGTCTCTTCGCTTCACAAGTCCAAAGACCCACTGCCGAAGCAGAAGCTGCTGCCAAGGCAAAGGGTAAAGGACCGGTGCAGGAAGATCCAGCTGCCAAAGAAGCCCTGAAGACTCCATTTGATCAGGAAGTTGATGAGTTTATGCGGATCATCAAGAAGAGTGATTATAAAGTTGTGGATCAACTTCACCAAACTCCATCCAAAATCTCCATCCTCTCACTGCTCATGTGTTCCGAAGCCCATCGGAATGCACTACTGAAAGTCCTGCACGCAGCTTACGTGCCAGAGGAGATTACTGTCAACCAGTTGGAAACGGTGGTTGGGAATGTTACTGCTAGCAACGGGCTAGGGTTTACCAATTCTGATTTGACAGTGGATGGTCGTAACCACAACAAAGCCTTGCACATAACTATGGAATGCAAAGGAGCTGTCCTTTCTCATGTGCTGGTGGACACAGGTTCCTCCCTGAATGTCTTACCAAAGAAGGCTCTGGTGAAGTTAGAATATGATGGATTGGCATTGAGACCCAGCAACCTGGTGGTTAGAGCTTTTGATGGCTCAAAGAGATCGGTTCTGGGAGAGATTGAGCTGCCCGTGACAATTGGCCCGCAGACTTTTAAAACTATCTTTTATGTGATGGACATTCAGCCCGCCTACAGCTGTTTGTTGGGTAGACCCTGGATTCACGCCGCTGGCGCTATAACGTCTACCCTTCACCAAAAGTTAAAATTTGAGTGGGAAGGTCAAGTTGTCACAATCTGTGGAGAGGAGGACATTTTTGTCAGCCACCTGGCAACCTACAAGTACATTGAAATGGATGGAGAGATCCATGAAACAATGAGCCAGGGGTTTGAAGCTTTGAATGTGAATGAAGCATCTGCTGTATCTGGTACTCCAATGTCATCTTACCAACAAGCCCGGAAGGTTGTTGAGGAAGGAACTGCCCTAGGCTGGGGCAAGGTTTTAGCTGTGGAGGAGAAGAAGGACAAATTTGGGTTGGGTTACAAACCAACTCAACGTCAAGCAAAGGCTGCTGCAGAGCCAGGATTTGTCAGTGGGGGAATGCTAACCCCCGATGCTATCAACTGTCTGGAAGACGAGCTGGAAGAAGAACGCAACCTGGAGAATTGGATTCGTCCAAAGGTCCCGGGGAGCAGTGTCTCGAACTGGTCTTCCCAGGGAATTATAAGTGTTACTCGAGCAGAGTAATTATTATTTCCTGTATCTTTTATAGCATGCATCAAAGTCTTGCATCTTGCCCAAGATGACAAGACTCATTTTGTAACCAGGGCCATCTGTACTTTTGTGCAAACAAGATTAAATTAATGAAATATCAGACAATCTTTTTGCAAACGAGTCTTTTTCTTTTCTGCTCACTGTTTTTTTTTCCATTTTTCTTTTTGTACAAAAATAAATGGCGGTGTTTTCAAAATGGTAACTTCATTTCACTTTTTTCTAAAGCAAGATTAAAATCAATCACTAAAATGAACCAATTTAACCCTTGCAGAAAGTGCCTTCCAGACCGCACCAACAACAGCACGGCTATGACATCGTATGACTTTGACAATCCAATCAATCAAGCTGATGAAGGGGTTGATGAAGAATATGAGCTTCCTGAGGAGCTAGCTAGGTTGTTGAGACAGGAGGAAAAGGTTATTACTCCTCACCAGGAGGAGATTGAAGTGATTAATCTTGGTACGGAGGAAGACGTGAAAGAAGTCAAAATCGGGGCCTGCCTGCAAGACTCAGTGAAGAGACAGCTGATAGATCTGCTTCAAGAGTATGTTGATGTGTTTGCTTGGTCCTACCAAGATATGCCAGGGTTGGATACCGATATTGTTGTGCATAAGCTACCTTTGAGGGAAGAATGCCCACCAGTCAAACAGAAGTTGCGCCGAACTCGCCCAGACATGGCTATGAAAATCAAGGAAGAGGTACAAAAGCAATGGGACGCCGGGTTCCTTGCTGTGACTAGCTATCCTCCGTGGGTTGCTAACATAGTACCTGTGCCTAAGAAGGACGGAAAAGTAAGAATGTGTGTTGATTACCGGGATCTGAACAGAGCCAGCCCGAAAGATGACTTCCCATTACCTCACATTGATGTATTGGTGGATAACACGGCTCAGTTCTCGGTATTCTCCTTCATGGATGGATTTTCGGGATACAATCAGATCAAGATGTCACCTGAAGACATGGAGAAGACAACATTCATCACATCTTGGGGCACGTTCTGTTATAAAGTGATGCCATTCGGACTGAAGAATGCTGGTGCAACGTATCAACGGGCTATGGTAACATTGTTTCATGACATGATCCATAAGGAAATCGAATGTTATGTGGATGATATGATCGCCAAGTCCCTTACAGAGGAAGATCACCTGGTGAATCTGCTCAAGTTATTCAAGCGTCTGAGGAAATACCAACTAAAGTTGAACCCCAACAAATGCACATTCGGGGTGCGATCCGGTAAGCTGCTGGGCTTTATTGTAAGTGAGAAAGGGATTGAAGTTGACCCTGATAAAGTCAAAGCTATTCAAGAGATGCCTGCACCGAAAACTGAGAAGGAAGTTCGAGGGTTCTTAGGTCGATTGAACTACATTTCACGGTTCATATCTCACCTAACAGCAACTTGTGAACCCTTATTCAAGCTGTTAAGAAAGGAGCAAACGGTCAGGTGGAACGAAGACTGCCAGAAAGCTTTTGACAAGATCAAGGAGTATTTGCAAGAACCTCCAATCCTTATGCCTCCAGTTGAAGGAAGACCTCTGATTATGTACTTGACAGTATTAGAAGAATCGATGGGGTGTGTACTAGGTCAGCATGACGAGTCTGGTCGAAAAGAGTATGCGATATACTACCTAAGCAAAAAGTTTACCGACTGTGAACAGCGTTATTCACTGCTCGAGAAAACTTGCTGTGCTTTAGCGTGGGCTGCTCGCCGACTGAGACAGTATATGTTGACCCATACTACTCTATTGATCTCAAAAATGGATCCAGTTAAGTACATTTTCGAGAAGCCAGCTCTTACCGGACGGGTTGCAAGATGGCAGATGATTCTCACAGAATACGACATACAGTACACATCTCAGAAAGCCATCAAGGGCAGTGTACTATCTGAATATCTTGCTGAGCAACCCATTGATGACTACCAGCCTATGAGGTTCGACTTCCCCGATGAAGACATCATGTTCATTAAAGCAAAAGATCATGAAGAGCCAATTCACACTGAAGGGCCCGACCCGGAAGAAGAATGGACTATGATGTTTGATGGGGCTGTCAACATGAATGGCCGTGGTGTTGGTGCAGTACTCATTACACCTAAAGGGGTCCACATGCCTTTCTCGGCAAAGCTCACTTTCAACTGCACTAACAACGAAGCTGAATACGAAGCTTGCATTATGGGTCTTGAGGAAGCCATTGACCTCAGGATCAAGACATTGACCGTATTCGGAGATTCAGCTTTGGTAGTCAATCAGACCAACGGAAAATGGTACACCCACCAAGATCATCTGATACCTTACAGGGATTATACAAGAAGGTTATTGACTTTCTTCACAACAGTCAAGCTTGAGTATATCCCTCGGGACGAGAATCAGTTTGCGGATGCTCTTGCTACCATTTCATCCATGATCAAAGTTCAAGCTGCTAACTTTGTACCTCAGATTTCAGTATCGAGACTTGATAGGCCAGCATATGTATTTGCAGCAGATATTGCCAAAGATGATAAGCCTTGGTTCCATGACATCAAGTGCTTCTTGGAGGATCAAACGTACCCACCTGGGGCATCTTCCAATGATAAGAAGACTTTAAGAAGGCTTGCTGGAAGTTTCTTTCTGAACGCTGATGGATCTTTATACAAGAGGAACTTTGATATGGTACTCCTCAGATGTGTCGACAAGACAGAAGCAGATTTGTTGATGCATGAAGTGCACGAAGGATCCTTTGGTACCCATGCAGGAGGACATGCCATGGCTAAAAAGTTGTTAAGATCAGGCTATTACTGGATCACAATGGATGCAGACTGTTGTGCTTACGCTAGAAAATGCCATAAATGCCAGATTTATGCAGACAAGGTGCATGTGCCTCCCAATCCCCTGAACATAATGTCTTCACCATGGCCCTTTGCTATGTGGGGCATTGACATGATTGGCAAAATTGAGCCAACTGCTTCGAACGGCCACAGATTCATCCTGGTCGCCATCGATTATTTTACAAAGTGGGTTGAAGCAGCCTCATATGCAAATGTCACAAGGCAAGTGGTAGCCAGATTTCTGAAAAGAGATATCATCTGTCGGTATGGAGTGCCCGAGCGAATCATTACTGATAATGGTTCCAACTTGAACAACAAAATGATGGCAGAGCTGTGCCGGGACTTCAAGATCCAACATCACAATTCTTCTCCTTACAGGCCAAAGATGAACGGCGCTGTTGAGGCAGCAAATAAGAATATCAAGAAGATTGTGCAGAAGATGGTAGTCACTTACAAAGATTGGCATGAAATGCTACCGTTTGCCTTGCATGGGTACCGCACATCAATCAGGACATCCACTGGGGCAACACCGTATCAACTTGTGTATGGTGTGGAAGCAGTCCTACCTGTTGAAGTTGAACTACCCTCCCTACGGGTACTGATGGATGTTAAGCTAAACGAAGCAGAATGGGTTCGGGCCCGATACGAACAGCTAAGTCTGATCGAAGAGAAAAGATTGGCTGCAATCTGTCACGGGCAGCTATATCAGAAAAGAATGAAGAGGGCCTTCGATCAGAAAGTCAGGCACCGAGAGTACCGGGTGGGAGATCTTGTGTTGAAGAGAATCCTCCCTCCTCATACAGACCACAGGGGCAAGTGGACTCCCAATTACGAAGGACCATTTGTTGTGAAGAAAGTCTTCTCTGGTGGAGCACTGATGCTCAGCACCATGGATGGTGAAGATTTCCCGTCCCCTGTGAATTCAGATGCAGTTAAAAAATACTTCGCATAAAATGACCCGCTGGACATAAAAACAGAATGTAAGTCCAGGCAAAAATAGGGCATCCCGGCGAGTCAAAAACAGAATAAAAGACTCGGGCAAAAATAAGGGAAATAATTAAAAAAAAATGTACACCCGCTGAGTTGAAAAGCCGCATTGGACAGCTCAGGCAAAAATGGGTATCCCGATGGATTGAAAACCCGAAAGGGCGATCCATGCAAAATAAGGGAATAAGCGAACAACTGCATTCTGAATTCGTCTGTATCGCCTACAACTTGGTAAGCTCCAAAGGATCAAGCTGCAATCAGAATCAACTCTCTCCAGAAAGCCAGACGAGAAGAACGTCGTTGTCATACGAGTCATAGCAGAAGAGGAAGCTCCTTGAAAGCATCGCCAGCACCGCCAGCACTTTATTTCTCAATTTGTAACAATCTCCTCATTTCAGGAGATATGTTTCTCTGACTGTATCTTGCCAATTCAGGGCACACGAATTAATATAATCAGATTTTCAGTCATGTCTCGTTTTTTACATTTATGTTTTGCAAAGAGTTGTCTGATGTCTCTAAAAACACAATTGCATAAGTACAGATGCCTCTCTCTAAAAATAAAACACATGCTTGCAGGGAATATACTTACTCTCGAAAGTACTTATTTCCTATGACGGAATCTCAGTAAAAGATACCTCGGGACCATTTGTGCGTTTCTTTATCTTTGCAGGATTGCAGGTACCCAGAACACAACCTGGGGCATGCCAGTTACGCCTTAGCAAGATGGCGAATCGTTATCAACTCGGTCTATCTTCCACGTGGCAATGGGATGTGCCCATCTCCCCAGCGGAGCTGTCAAATCAGCATACACTCAATCTCAGCATCCGAGATGCTCTATCCCCAGCTGAGCTGCTCCCCATTGCTCTCCCCAGCTGAGTTGCCTCTCACTTCCCCAGCCGGTTTGCCATTCTTCCTCAACAGAATACAGAAATCAGGGGATCATCTCCCCACAGAGCTTCAAGCTTTTATCCAGAAGAGCAACGCATGAAGAGATCACAACAGAGAGAGAGAAAGCTTCTACAAACCCCAGCTGGGTCCCGTATTATGAGAATATGTCAATCGATGACGTATATCCCCAAGCAGATACAACTACAGATCTATCAATGATCTCATCCCTAGCTGGGATGTTCACTTCAAGCAGATCGATCAGAGATCTTTGCAGCAACGGGATCCGAATCCCGGATCGGTGCCTCTTTGCATAATCATAGCATTCGCATCATATTCACCCCCCAGAGCGTAGCATTCCGTCTAATACGGAGCATTACGGCAAAAAATCAAATGCATAGCATAATCATAAGTCATGTTGTGATCTGAACACTTGTAAATATTGACAATCTGTCGGCATACAGAATACATCCCCGTCAGAGTCCCAGCAAAAGCAGTTGCTCCATATCACAAACACCAGTGCATATCTCCTTTTTGATACCCGTCCGTATCATCATTCCCCAGCAGGTTGCCTGAATACACCTTACAAATCAAGATCACCAGTATTGCAGATACATCCTGACACTCGTCCGTGTCGTGTCACCAGCAGAAAGCCAAAGACACCCTCTTTGCACTTACATATACCTATACACTTTCTTGACACCCGTCCGTGTCATATCCCCAGCGTGGTCGCCTATACTTGTATATACACTTTCCTGACACCCGTCCGTGTCATATCCCCAGCAGATAAACACTCACCTATACATTATATACTCACTACTCATTGGTACACCTACTCGGATACTCGTCCGTATCTTATATACACCATGTATATCCCCGCAGATTCGACAAGTAGTCCTTGTTCTTTGTTAACCAGTTGGTACTCGTCCGTACCATCATCTCAGAACATTGCGTCTAATGTTTGTTTCTACATGATACTCGTCCGTATCATAGTCTTAAGGATGCTCGTCCGCATCTTTAATCCATACACCGTGTCAAACACTTATGTCTTCGTGAATATAGATGCTCGTCTGTGTCTACTATTCCCCAGAAGGATACTTTCAGATGCAACACTCGTCCGTGTTCCTTGTTAACCAGTTGATACTCGTCCGTATCATCAGCTCTGAGCACGTGTCAGTTTGTTTCTACATGATACTCGTCCGTATCATAGTCTTAAGGATGCTCGTCCGCACCTTTAATCTATACACAATACCAAACACTTATACCTTTTGTTTCTTGGATGTAAACGCTCGTCCGTGTTTACTATCTCCCCAGTAGATTGCCAACAAATTTTCTTTTTATCTAACACTCGTCCTGTGTTATGATACCTCTGAGAGCAGC
The DNA here is from genome assembly GCA_963966055.1 of Lathyrus aphaca. Classification (NCBI taxonomy): domain Eukaryota; kingdom Viridiplantae; phylum Streptophyta; class Magnoliopsida; order Fabales; family Fabaceae; genus Lathyrus; species Lathyrus aphaca. The sequence continues at coordinate 280,747,520 of OZ014523.1, forward strand.
CGTACCCTGCTGAGTGGTCGTCCTCCACTTCTTGATGGTCGTCCTCCATCATGCTCATCCGGTGGCCGTCCCCATCGTTGATTTTAGCAGCCGTCCCCTGCTAGGTGGTCGTCCTCCACCTTTTGATGATCGTCCTTCATCACTTTATCCAATGGCCGTCCCCATTGTTGATTTTAGTTGTCTAACACTCATCCTGTGTTATGATAAACTTTGAGAGCAGCCGTCCCCTGCTGAGTGGTCGTCCTCCACTTCTTGATGGTCGTCCTCCATCATGCTCGTCCGATGGCCGTCCCCATCGTTGACCTTTTCTATCCGATGGCCGTCCCCATCGTTGATATTTTGGCAGCCGTACCCTGCCAGGTGGTCGTCCTCCACCTTTGATGGTCGTCCCCATCATATTTCTTTTATGCCCAACAGAGCAGCCGTCCCCTGCTAGGTGATCGTCCTTCACCTTTGATGGCCGTACCCCATCATCTGTTGATTTCATTTATTCTTTAACCCGATGGCCGTCCCCGTCGTGGTCCCTTTTCTTTTTTAACCCGATGGTCGTCCCCATCGTTGGTTACTTTACCTTTGTGAACTTGATGGCCGTCCCCGTCATGTTTCACCAATCCCCAGAGAATGTTACTACTTTATCTTGATGGCCGTCCCCATCATATTATCTTAGTTTTCCCAGCTAGTCGGCCGTCCCCGTCTTAGCTTTATCTTTTATCCCCAGCATGTCGGTCGTCCCCGTCATCGCTTTATTTTACACACTTTCCCCAGCATGTCGGCCGTCCCCGTTTACCCAGCAGTCGTCCTCTGCTTGACGGTCGTCCTCCGTCGCCCACACTTTACAATATACTTTATTTGCTTTTACAATCTATATCCCTTTTCTTCTTCGTTTCTGTGAGTGCAAATTTTGGACTGTCTTTGGTATTCAACCACAAGTTATCTTGTTTGCCTGTTAAGCCGCCGCTTACAACCTGCACAGCTAACTCATGCTTGAATAGGGGCAGCTGTAAACACCCCAAATTTGCCCTCACCCATTCACACATGACTTGTGATCATCTCATATGCATAAACACAATCACATCATCTCATGTCTCATTTGGTTTCACTGGATAGTTTCTAAGGCATCTGCACTTAGGGTTTGTGATCTGAGCAACCTCAGGGCATCTTGAGCCATTCCAAAGGCCACTAATCAACTCAAAGGGGTCCATGTGTGTTTCTTATGTCATATTACATCCTCACAAAGTCAAAAATGCAGAGGAATCACAAGAATTAGGGTTTGAGTGGATGCAGAGCCAGGATGAACTGCACAGTTGACTGAAAATTAGGGTTTTGGTTTCAGAGGCCATAACCCCAAATTTTTTGGTCATTCTTGTTTCCATTGATCTTTATATGGTATAGGGAGTATGCATATCAATTTTCATGAAGAAATTCCATGGGGAAGTCATCTGATCAAGAGTTGACTTTTCAGACAAGTCAGTGAAAAATCAGGGCATCTGAGGCCCCCAATGACCCAACCAATGGGTGATCTTCATCATTTTGAGTGTATATGATCTTTATTTGATCATGGAAGAAGTTTGAAGTTCATGGAAATCAAGAATTTAGGGTTTTTGCAAAAGTTGACTTTTTGGGTTTTGTTGACTTTTCAAGAATGCATCCTTTTAGGTCAATTTTCAAGCCTTGATTCATGATCCAAAAAGGCTTCAAATGGAAAAACTTTGGTCATGAAAGTTGTAGATCTCATCTTTCCCTTTTCAAAAAGTACAAGAACATGATCTAACTCTTCATGGATCAAAAGTTATGGCCATGCAAAGTTGCCAAAAATCATTGTTTTTCAAGTTATGCACCAAGTGGAAATTTTGCTAAGTCTTGAATCAATGCATGATTGCTGCCTCAAATTCATGACAAACCAGCATGTGAACATCCTCTAAGTCACAAAAATCAGATTTTGAACCAAGATTGCCCATGATTTGGTTGGTGTAACAAGCATTTTCATGAAAAATCCATAAAGCAAACCAAGTTGCAAAACACTCATGAGCTTTCAACCAACTTGCTGCATTGAGCCTTGGGTCAAGCCAACCTCTCACACTCACCATGCTGCACCAGAACCCAATTTGTCCTTGCCTAGTATCATGCCATGCCCTATCTTACACAAAAGTGGATTTTTAGCAAAAGTAGCCTCACCTATCCCTGCAGGCCAGGTCACATCTCACAGCCACTTGCATTAGTTTATTCATTCATTTTGCTGGCCATATCACTAGGCAACCAAGGCTGAAGCATTGACATTCACAACTTTCACAAAAAAACCTTCCATCTTGCAAGTTCATTCGAATTTCATTACACAGCCTGCAAACACCCAAACTTTTGCCCCCCTTCATCTCACCTTGATCTATAGAACACAAAGCATCAAGAAACAAAGCCAAAAACAGCCAGAAACCCTCACTGCCATTGCTCACCTTCCTGCTGCAGATTCTATTGAATCTCTCTCCACAAGCCACAAACACATCAACCAACACCATAAACCTTCTCAACACACCTCATAGGTCATAAACAACCCCTCTTCACAGCCTGAAAGTGCCAAGAACTCATCTACCATTGTTGACTGAACTGAAGCAGCTCTCTTCGAAACTCCTCATCCAACAAATATAAACTCCATTTGAGCATTCAAGCAACTTTGGGGGACCAAGAGGAGCAGATTGAGCAAGGAGAAGAGGCCTGAAAGTTCCAACATCAAAGGTTGCAAATCTCAGGTAACTCCAAATTAATTTTTCCAGAAATCAATTTGATTGTTACAAGCTTGCTCTACATGTCTTGCTGATCATTCTGGTACCATTGGTTTTGAAAATGGTTGCGTTTTGAGAGTTTAATTGCTGTTTGAAGCTCACGAACCCTAGATTCTGTTTTCTTCGATTCAACTTGTTTAGGTTAGATAAATTTGTTTTGAGAGAGGGTTTTAATTCGTGAGGTGTTGGGGATCATTTCCCATGGCTTAGTTTTCATTTATTTTGCGTTTTGAGAGGTTTTGAACTTTTTCAGGCAAGCTTCTGGCCGGAGAAGACGACCGGAAGTCTTCTCCGGCCACCTGAGATTATTTAGGGCTTAATCCCATAATTAGTGTAAGTTTGAATGCTGGCCGTGGATATGCGTTGACCCATTGACTTCCCTCCAGATTGAAAGGTCCAGATCATTGCAATTAGCCCTAATCCACGTGTTAGGGTTAATTAACCACGTTTTATTTAATTTGATCTGAAGCAATCTGGGCCTCTCATTCTGGCGCGCAGTCAACCCCATTTGAATCCTGGACGCATCCTGGCCATCCATCCTGCATACTTCAGTTTTAATTCATTTTAATTCATTTTTCTTTCATTTTATTTGCATAATTTATTTAAAATAGTTAAAAATTCATAAAAATTATGAAACTTTTTCTTTAAGGTTTTATTAAATTTTTATGACACAAAAACATTTTTATTTTATTTTTTATCATTAAAAAAGTATTTTTAAATATTTAAAAGATTATTTTTAATTGATTAATGAGAATTAATTAATTAAAAATACTTTTAGGTATTTAAAAATTACAAAAAAATTCATGAAGTGTTCTAAGATATTTAGAAACATTGTCCAACCTTCAAACCAAATTTCTTTTTTGATCTTGATGCATTTTAAGAATTTTTCATGGAATTAAATCATTTTTGATGCATTTTTTTGATCCTAAGTTTGAAAATTCATTCCTGTCTTTTGGTGAAGGTTGAGACATTGATTCTTTTTGCATTGTTTTCCATTTAGCATGAACTTTCAAAGATAAAAAGGCCATGATTTGATCTTGCATTTTCTAATTGATTGGCATTTCTTTTGTTACAAACCCTAAAAAACCCTAAATATTTGCAAGATTCATATCTTGAGTTTGGTTGAGAGTTGAGAGCTCCCCTTTGGGCAGTGGTTTGTTATAGGTCTAAGGTTTCTTTGGGTACCATTTTCCATTTTTTATCTTAGGGTTTGCTTCTGTTTTGAGTTTGTGTTTGATGTTTGTTTCATAAACCCTAATTTGGGCTTTCTCTTGCATCCCCTTTGCATTTCCTTGCATAACATGGCTTGCCATTACATTTTGTGCATTCTTATGATTCATTTGACATCTTAAGACATGTATGAAGCATCATTGATCATTGCATTACATATTTGCCATGCCATTTGTCTTGTATGATTCATAACTTTTCCTGTTCATTCATGCTCCTCAACTTGCATCATTTGCATCCATGACTTTGTATGAACATCTCATTGTCTTGTCTCATGTTCATAGCACTCCATAGCATCATCATCATCATCAACATGCTTCTGGTTTTTGCTTATCATATCATTTCATCTCTTTTAGCATTGTATTGCATTTGTTTCTAACATTGCAGGTGGTAAGTAAACTTGGGAAGTGAATTTGCCTTCACTTCTCATAACCTTTTCTTTTCACCTCTCTTGCATCCATTGCTGCATTCTTATGTGTGTTTGAGTTTGAGCTTGCTCATTCTTCCTCCTCCCACTTTCTTTCTTCAAGTGACTTGACTTCTTGAATGAAGCAAGTCACTTTGCTTCTCTTGTTCCTGTTCATCTGCTTCCTGGTGGTTCATCTGAAGATTGTTCTTGAAAACCTCACAAACATTAGGACCAACCAAGCATGACAATGAATTAGGGTTTTGATTAGTCTCCCCATAGTTTTTACCTTTGTGTCTCTCTTTGAGTCTTCTCTCCTCACCTCATAATCAGGGACTAAACCCTCAAGGCTTTAAGACTTTGTGATTAAGATCCTGCCTGCATCCTTCTTTTAGGATGGAGTGTGTAACTTTAATCCTAAGTCTTGGACCCTTAAGGTGTTGAACTCTCTTAATTAATCCATCTAATAATCATCAAGACATTACACTTGTAACTTGGGCCTTGCATTAGGGTTCTAATTCTTCCTTAATTGGTTAAGAAAGACTAACCCTAAAGTTAATGGACAAGTCCCCCTCAAGTTGTCTTACAAATCATAAAAAACACTTCATCATCATATCATTAATAAAATCCACTTAATCCAAGGTTTGTTCTGTCATGGGTTTAATCCCTAATCATGGATTAAGCTGAGGATCCTTCCTCAGCTTAAACACCCTCATCTATTATCCTTCTTTTAGGATAGTGTAATGAGCCTGTTAAATCCCTGATTATGGCTTAACCTCATTACTTAACACTAAACAAAAACCACAAAAAACATCTAATTAATCACAAGTAGGTTAATGATCTTAACCCTACATCAAAGGTGATTAAGTGTGAGAATCTGACTTCACACTTAAGGTAATTCTCATTACCCCTAATCAGAGGGATGATGTGATGAGTTTACCGAATCCATTGATTTAGGTTTAAGCTCATTATCTTATGACAAACTCCAAAAAGAAATAAAAGACTGAAAACACAAGAACAAACAATAATCGTCTCCTTCGGGATTCTTTTCTCATCATCTTCACTCACAACCGAGAACTTGCTTCTTCCGTCTAATGCAAGACAGTTTGCATCTGTGCCAGACAGATCATACACTTGAGCATAGACTGCAAGCAGTTCACCAGTCAATCCTTTCAGTCTCTTTGGGTCGAACTACGGTGTTCTGACTTCCTCATTGCACGAGAGGATACGTAGGCATAACTTAACAGTTATCGAACAAAAGTCTCTGTACATTCCCCCTCCTTCCAGCTTCATTCTTTAGCCTCATATTCTTGAGCATTTCATTCCTGATCTCACACTGACACTGTACATTTATACACATCACATTTCTTTACACTGACACTTGTACATCTTTTCCAGCTCTTTTATGCACAAATAGCACTGACACTACCCCTTTAAAACACAAATCTTTTAAGCGTGGATCCCGTCGAGTACGGCGGACAATCTGGGTGCTAATACCTTCCCAGGTTGTAACCAACCCCCTTTCTCAGTCTCTCTGGTTCGCAACCGTCTTATCCATCTTTTTCTAGGTCTATGCAGCATTGCCTTTCCTCCGGGATAAAAATGCCTAGCTGGCGACTCTATTTCATTCTCCAGTGAGTTCACGGCTGTGTGTTCTCATTGTTCCCTTCGCCGACCGTTCGCGTCTGTACCTTCATTTGACCCTGTGTCACTTGTCGGGAGCGACACTTGCTCAGATGTGTTGACAAGAAGGAAGAAGACCTGCTGATGCACGGAGTACATGAAGGTTCTTTCAGTACCCATGTCGGAGGACATGCAATGGCAAAGAAATTGTTAAGATCAGGTTACTATTGGATCACAATGGATGCAGACTGTTGTGCTTATGCCAAAAAATGCCACAAATGCCAGATCTACGCAGATAAAGTGCATGTGCCTCCGAATCCTTTGAATGTAATGCCTTCACCTTGGCCCTTCGCCATGTGGGCATTGATATGATTGGAAAGATTGAACCGATTGCTTCAAATGGTCACAGATTCATCCTAGTAGCCACTGATTACTTCACCAAATGGGTTGAAGCAGCTTCGTATGCAAATGTAGCTCTTGTTGCCAAATGTGACAAGCTTCACAATGCCTTATTTTACTACAACCATCAATATCAATAGCTTTTGAATTTTCTGCAATGCTAGCTTTCAAGTATTCTAAATCTTTTTCAGCATGTTGTACTTTACCTTCCAAGTCTGAAAAACAAAATTTATCGGAAGATAATCTTTTAAATGCTTCTATAGCTTCATTATGCAGTTTTTCAAAAGCTATTTTCAATTCAGAAAAGGACATAGAAGAGAAATTGTTATAGTAAGCTTGTTTTACCTTTTTATCATCACTTTTCTTCTTGTGGTGGGACTGATTTTTGGTGTGAGCCATAAGATACAAATTTGTAGTTTCATCGCTATCACTTGAGCATTGTGTACTTGATGAATCATTATCACTTTCCCAAGCAATGTAAGCTCTTCTTTTCTTATTATACCTTTTTGGTATAGCTTTTCCTTTATCCTTTTTCTTTAAAGGACAATCCGTTTTATAATGTCCGGACTTGCCACAATTAAAGCAAGACCCTCTATAAACACCCCAAATTTTCCCTCACTCATTTCACACCATGGCTTGTGATCTTCTCATATGCATAAGTTCAATCATAACATCTCATATTGCATATTTGCTTCACTGCATTGTTTCTAAGTCATCTGCATCTAGGGTTTGTGATCTGAGCAATCCAAGAGCTACTTGGGCCTTTCCAAAGGTTTTAAATCACTTCAAAAGGGTCCATGCATGTTCAAGCATTATAATATACCCTCACAAGATCAAAGAAGTCAAAGAATCACAAGAACTGAGAAAGGCATGGAAGCAGAGCCAAGCTCAACTGCACATATGACCTAAAATTAGGGTTTTGGTTTCAGAGGCCATAACTCCAAAAATTTTGGTCATTCTTATTTCTATTGGTCTCTATATGGTATAGGGATCATGCATATCAATTTTCATGAAGAAATTCCATTGGGAAGGCATCTGATCAAGAGTTGACTTCTTGAGCAAGTTAGTGCAAAATCAGGGCATCTGAGGCCCCCAATGACCCAATCAAAGGGTGTTCTCCATCATTTTGAGTGTGTATGATCTTTATTTGATCATAGAAGATGTTATAAGTTCACAAAATTGGAGAATTTCAAGCCATTTGCAAAATTGCCTTTTTGGGAAAGTGACTTGTAATGTAAGCTTGCCATTTTGGGAAAGTTTTTCAACCTCCTCAAATTGATTCAAAAATGCTTCAAATGAGAAAACTTTAGTCATGAAAGTTGTAGAATGGATCATTCCCTTTCCAAAAAGTACAAAAACTCATTCTAATTCATTTTGGATCAAAAGTTATAGCTTCTCAAAGTTGGACAAAATCACATAATTTCAAGTTTTGTACCAAAGAGGCAAAGTTGCAAAACCTCTTGCCAAGGCAAAATGTGACTTCAAATTGACTTCTAGGTATTACACAAACATGAACCATGACCTAAAAATCAGATTGCACCAAAGAACCTCCCATTTTCATGACTTATGCTTCAAGTAATCGCTGTAACACCCTAATTTTTGCCCTAAGACTTGTTTCGCATATCATTTGCATTTTTGCATACAAACAAGATCGCACTGGCTTTCGAGTTTCTCCTCAGATGTGAGTCTATGCTTCGCAGGGGATCACCATTATTTTTACTGTTTTATATTTGTTTATATTTACTGACTTCTAACCAAAATACAAAAATATGTTGCAGTGTTCTTCTTCTTCTCTGTGTTGTAGGTTTTCAAAGACAGGGCAATAATTTCATTCAGATGCGTTTGTTCAATCACAATGCGTTTTCAGATGGATGTTTGACCTAATCTGGTCAAACTATTAAAAGATTGTGTTGACTGTCAGTTGTGTGTGCCAGTAATTCATTTATCAGGCAATGCGTCTTCAAAGTATAAGTTGGTTTGTGTGACAATGTTTTGTGCAAAGTTTGGTTGGTTCATCAGAGATCAATTCAGAAGTATTTAAAAATGTGCAGAAGTTCAAGAGACGATGTTGTGGTTTGAGTGGTGGATTTATTCAGTGATTCGGGAGTTGGTTGTATTCCTCGTTATTTGTGGCTGATAAAAAATCAAGAGATTGTTGTGGGCTTAAGACCAAGTTTCATCCATTTGTTTTCTCGATTAAACCATTTCTTATTTTTCCCAATTATTTTAATACCCATGTTATTCAATAATCTTCGTTCCCCATTTTCCTCGATTATCCATTATCCATTTATGATCATTACCCAAATTTTTCTATCCCATTATTTTTTAGCCTATTGTCCATTAAAAATCAATCATTCTCCATAAATCAAATTCCAAATTTTATTTCTTTTTCTTTTTTTATTATTCCAAATTTTGTTTTCTTATTTTTTCTTCATCATAATACAAAAATAATTATAAAAAAAACAATGATATCACAAAGTTTCTTTCATATATATATATCCCATTTCCTTTTTATTATTTTCTCATAAAAAGGGCCTTTGGCCCACATCTCTAATCACTTGCCAATACAAGCTGCAAGCAAACTCCTTAATCCTGGCCCCACAATGCATTCCGCAGGTTTCCCACTTGCCCATGCAATTTCCAAACTGGCCCACAAGCTCATCAGCCCCACGTGAATTCCCAAGCAGCTGCCTTCACACTGCCCAAGCCTCATTGTTACAGCCGAAGCCAACAAGGCCTTTTCCTGCATCCTAGCCGCACGCAACAAAATCCTAGCCTCACGCCTTCCCACTTGATCCAAAACACAAACAACAGCTTGCCAAGTCATGCGCCTAGCCAAATACCACAAGCTAACACCTGCAGGCCACAACAAAATTCAAACCGTAAGTCTCAGCTTTTGCTAGCCAAGACACCGTATAGCAAGTACAAGCAGCAAGCATCCCAGGCCACATGCCTTCAGCTCAACACCAACAACAACAAACTTTAAGCCTAGCTAATCCAAGCAACAAAACCAATAGGCCAAGCCGTACACCATCCCGTAAGACTTCAATCCGTAATCCAAAGCCCTCACATCAGCTTCAACAAGTCAACAAGCACACGAGCAAACAAGCCTTCAGTCACGCAAACCTCACTGCATCCGTACGCGCTGCAAAACAAATCATCCAGCAATATCCAGGCCCAGCCAATACGCCAGCTACAACATCAACCCAAAAACACTTTCCGTCACGCATCTCGCACATGAGCATATCACGAGCCAAGCACCTGAGGTCATCAAAATTAAAACGCAAACAAACAGAACACAAAACGCAGCGCAAATTTCAGAAGGAGAGGTGAGCGATCCGTGACTTTTCCAAAACGCTTACAAATCAAACCGAAACGCAAATTCCCTCTGGACCTCTTCTTCTATTTAAACAAGCTTCATCTCATCTCGAAATCCAAGCTTGAATAGCCATTTAAAAGCTCTGCTGAATCCGAATTCCCGATCCTATTTTCCAATTCAAATCCCTAAAATCCCTTTTCTTTATCCTTTCGAATCTTCAATAAAAAAATACCAATTGAATCCAAACCGAATTGAGAGAAGAGAGAAGCCGAATTTGTGTTGAGAGGAAGCATAGAGAAGAGAGAATCCGCGGTGAGTAGAAGAAGAAGAAGAAAGCGTACGGTTGTAGTTTGTTTTTGAAGGTGAGGGCGATAGTTTGATTTCCGCCGCCATGTGATTCTTGAGCCCTGTTTTGCTTGTTCATGCGTTTGGAGAAGAAGCACTTTTGCTTCTGTTTGTTTTTTTATTATTTGAGTTGTTTAATAAAAAGCTGAGATGAGTTTTTGTTTGGGTTCAGATCAACCATGGATCCATTTTTGTTTACATCACCCGCGGGTTGCTCTATCTCTACCCCCTCCCCCTCTTTTATTTTTTTAATTTTTCTTTTTATATTAATTAGTTTTAATTTCTTTAGATTTTGATTTCAATTATTTTGATATAAAGAATATTTTAGGAAAATGTTTTAGAATATATTTTAGTGAAGATTTAAGAATTATGTTTTAAAAAGGTTTTAGAAAGTACTTTGAAAAAGGTGTTTTAGAAAAGGAATTTTAAAAAAGGATTTTTAGAAAAAGTTTAGAAAATGATTTAAAAAATGTTTTGATTTCTTCTTATGGATCTAATTTTGGATCCATTTTTCTTCATCTCTTTTTTAATTTTGGTCGATGACAATCTTCCGATTCGGGATTGTTGATTTCCGATTAAGCTTAATCTTCATTATTTCAAATCTATGGATGAATGATCATTTGGATCATTCTCCATACTTTGAGGTCGTGATAGGTTGCTTTTCGATGAAATTCAACGATAATCTCGATTAAGATTAGACCTTCCTTCTTCTTTTAGTGTGGCATGTTTTCGGAGAACGATCCATTATATCGTTTCTCTAACATGTATTAACACGAATATTTTCCACTTTAATTAGTGGTGGCCGACCTCATTTGTAGGGTAATTACTCCGTAAATTACTCGGCGATTGCTTAACATAGACCTACAGTTGTCCCGATTCGATTAAAGATCCACTTGGATCCGGTTGCCTCGATTTTATTTTCCTTGTTGTGGTTGTGCTTGATTAAGTTCATCATACCACTTTATATTGTAAATATTATAATATTGTGAATATAATTATTTAAATTTAATCTCTTGCCCCTTATCCTTTTATTTTAAATCTCTTGCTCCCTTATCTCTTTATTATGCTTTACCATATAATATCATATATCATTGTTTATATTCATATTGTGCTTGTTTATATTCATATTGTGCTTGTTTTTATTTTGTCCATTTGGATATCAAAACACTTAATAAAGGATTAAACACTTTAAAAGACGTGTGACCTCTAATTGTGGACTATGGTTACTATCCCTTTGCTTTTGGAGAATGGACTTAGACTCCTAGGATCTTCCTTTGCTCAAGTTGGAATGGATTAGAAACCTCGGCCTCAAGTTACTTCATTAACCTTTGAAGAAGAAATTCCGATCTTTGAAGAATTGTGCATATTGTAGTTTGGTAAATTCTTTCCTTATCTTTTAATTCAAGCATTAGGACTAGTCTCTTCATCTCCTCCCCATTCTTTAATTTTCAAAACTTCTCCCTATTTCAAAAATATTCTTGTTTTCTAAACTTCAAACACTTTCATAAACAAACCTTGATTTCGGTCAAGCGATTTTTAACCTTTTCCTTTTATTTTCTTAACAAAAATATTAATTCATATAAATATATCAAAACCATTTTCTCATATACATTAAAAAAAACTCAAAACTCATTCAATCGTTTTTGTGCCTTGTGCACCTTCTTCTTTTTTTCACATGTTTAGATATGATTCATCCTTTCTAGCGGAATTATTCGCTAAAGGATGACGACTTATCTCTACATCTTAAAATCAATTCAACCCACTTATTCTTTTCAAACTTTGTACCACGAACTACGAGGTTTTGATCTCGCATTGCACTTTGTGGGTACGTAGGCATAAGGCTTTAAAACCTTATCAAACACAAAATAGTTAAAAAAAATATTCTTCTCCTCATCTCTTCCATCATTTTAAACAAACCAATTTCAAACCAAAAAGCAATAAGTATTTCAAAGGGCTCCCGTGGAGTACCACGGATGAGTCGGGTGCCTAAAACCTTCCCGGTTTATAACCAATCCCCTTACCCAATCTCTGTTTATTTCTTTTAGCCTTTGCTTTTAGAATCCTAGGTTTTTATTCGTTCTTTTACCTTTTTCCTTTCGGAAATAAAGAAAAGCGCGGTGGCGACTCTGTGTTTATCGAGTTAAGTTAATCAATAACTTACACTCACGATTTTACCGCTACAGAAAAGTGGCGACTCTACTGGGGAGTAATCTCTAAGCGGATTTAGCCTACTTTGATTTATTTATTGCTTTGGTTTGACTTGTTCGTTATTTGGTTGTTCTGTTTTGGTTCTGGTGATCCTCTGTGTGAGATAGATTCTAACCCGGATCTGAGCGACACTTATGATAGGACGGCGATATTCGAAGCGATATGTGATGGAGTAGTCCAAAGCAATATCAATTTGATAATCTCCACTCGGTTAGGCTCTCTTGGACTATCAATGTCATGACGAGTAATCGTACATGGCATTATTTTCCGACCTTGAGCTGATCATACTGAGGACCTTAGAACCCTTAACCCATCCTAGCCAATTTAGGAACGTAGTGCGGAAACTGTCTGGGTGTAAATCTAAGGCGGTTGTCACGCGATACTACACTCGGACGAGGTCTATTTTAAGAATGTTATCGGTTGGGGAGTAATCCAACGTACCGATGATATTCTAAAGATGGCTGTTAACTTCGGGCACCTCTGTTAGCACCCTTTTGGTTTCTTGCAGGTACAATGAAGACAAAACCTTAGTACTTACCTGTTTGGGTTGGTGTTCTGTTACCTTGACTTCATGCTCGTGACTCGGAACCTAAGCCCGTGTGCCTTGTGTGATCTTGTTTGTGTTTGTTGCATACATGCCATTATACATTCATGAGCATTGTTCGTAAGATTTCAAAGGACTTATAAGGAACTTTTGCAAAATTTCAGATCGTAATAAGAATGAGTTTTTTTTAAATATTTCAAAAATGTTTCTTTATTAAATATTGCAAGTTATCTTATAATCCTTTGAAATCTTTGCATTTGCATACACATACCATGCATCATACTTGCATTTGTCTTGCTTTTTGGGTGTTCTCCAGGGGTTTTATTGTTGTTTCTTGGTCTTCATTCAGTGTTCCTGTCAAGCTGAGTCATCGCTTTGATACTCGAGCTAATCGGAAAAGAGTGATGGATACTTTGCAACAAGAGAATCGTGAGCTGCACGAAGAGGTTACTTATTTGAGGGAAATCTTGGAAAGACTGACTGCTATGATGGAAAATTTGATGGCTGCTCAGAATCAGCCACCTCCTAGTCCTCCTGTTCAGAATACTGTCATATCCGAGGTGGTTACCGCATCCATTCCTGTTGAGACTGTGATTTTTCCTCGCCACCGTATACCTGCTAGCACGCCCTGGGGCATGCCTGTTGACTTTTTTCCTGCTGGATATCGTCCTCCTCATCGTCCGGAGATTGCTGCATTTAATACTCTCCCACCGCCAGTTTGGACTACTCTTCCTCCAATTGTGACTATTGTATCGCCTGTGGTGCACAATATTCCGCACCATGATGAAATGATTTACCATGCTGAGTCTAGTGAAGGCGCTGGAGTTGCTGAAATACTTGATGACTTCCAGGGACGCTTTGTTGAGATTCAGAGGGAGATGAGAGCTTTGAAGCATAAAGATTTGTTCGGAAAAGATGCTTATGACCTTTGTATGGTCCCTAATGTTAAAGTTCCTTACAAATTCAAGCTACCTGAGTTTGAGAAGTACAAGGGCAACACTTGTCCGTTGAGCCATCTGACTATGTATGCAAGGAAGATGTCGGCTCAGACTGATAATGATAAGTTGCTGATTCACTATTTCCAGGACAGTTTGACCGGTGCGCCTATGAGGTGGTATATGAGTCTGGATAATAGCCAAATCAAGACCTTCAATGATTTGGGAGAAGCATTTGTGAGACAGTACAAGTACAATGTTCATATGGCTCCTGATAGAGATCAACTTCGTGCTATGTCCCAGAAGGATAAAGAGACTTTTAAAGAATATGCGCAGAGATGGAGAGAGCTGGCAGCCCAGATTGTTCCTCCGCTGGAAGAAAAAGAAATGACGAAGATCTTCTTGAAGACGTTGGGTTCTTTTTATTATGAGAGGATGATAGCAAGCGCTCCTTCCGATTTCACTGAAATGGTGAGCATGGGGATGCGTTTAGAAGAAGGTGTCCGTGAGGGACAGTTGACTCAAGAGAATGGCAATGGTTCAAGCTCTAGAAGGTTCAATTTCGGGAAAAAGAAAGAAAATGAGACTAATGCAGTATCCCGTGAAATTTATAGAAGACCTCACAGTCGTGTGAATCACCATTCGCAGCATGTGGCTTCTGTTACATCGATGATTAATGTGGCTCCAGCTGTGCCAGCTGTTCCAAAATATCAACCCCGTTATCAACAACCTTCTGTGCAACAAGGTGGTAATCAACAGACTCGAGTTAAACCAAGTTTTGATCCTATTCCGATGCCGTATGCAGACTTGCTTCCATCTTTGATCGCAAAGAATCTTGTGCAAACACGTCCTCCGCCTCCAGTTCCAGAGACTATTCCATGGTGGTATAAGCCAGAAGCTCGTTGTGCTTTTCATCAAGGTGCCCCGGGGCATGATGTTGAGAATTGTTATCCACTGAAGTTTGAAGTACAGAAGTTGATGAGGAACAATGTCCTGTATTTCAATGATGTTAATCCAAATGTGCAGAAGAATCCGTTACCGAAGCATGGTAATGCCTCTGTGAATATGGTTGCTGGTTGTCCTGGGTTGTTCAAGATTTATGAAGTCAGTCATACCAGAAGATCTTTGGTGGAGATGCATGCTTTCTTGAGTGAATATCACGATATTGACCACGACTATGCTGGATGTTGTATTTGCTCGGTGAATCCTCATGGTTGCGTGATTGTAAAAAGGGATATTCAAAAGATGATGGACGATAAGTTGATTGAAGTGACAGCAAAAAGAGATGAATATGAGAATGAAGTGAATGTCATTATGCCTCAGTTCAATCTTCCTGAAAGAGTTGCTTCTGAGAGGGTGGTTATTTCTTTCGATAGTCGTAAGACTGCTGTTACTCCATTGGTGATTAATGTGCCTGGTCCAATGCCATATGAGTCTGATAAAGCTGTTCCATATCGGTATAATGCTACGATGATAGAGAATGGTAGGGAAGTTCCTCTTCCTACTCCAAAGTCTGTAGTTAGAATTGCTTATGTGACGAAAGTTACCCGAAGTGGTAGATTGTATGCTTCAGACCCTCCGAAAAGAGTTGAAGATACAAGTGCAAGTAAGCAGGTTATGGATGTTGTTGCCCAATCGGGCCAAGTTGGTAATAATGATGATGAGGTGCTAAAGTTGATAAAGAAGAGTGAATATAACATTTCTGAGCAGTTATTGCAGACTCCCTCGAAGATATCAGTTTTGTCTCTTTTGATGAGTTATGAGGCTCATAGGCAGTCATTGCAGAAGATTCTGGATCAAGCTTATGTTGACCATGATGTGACTTTTGATCAATTTGATAGCATTGTGGCGAATATCACATCTTGCAACAATTTAAGCTTCTGTGATGAAGATCTGCCTGAAGAAGGAAGAAATCATAACTTGGCGTTGCATATCTCGGTGAATTGTCAAGAAGATGCTTTGTCCAAGGTGCTGGTTGATACCGGCTCGTCTCTGAATGTTATGCCAAAGTCGACATTGTCAAAGCTTGCGTTCCAAGGTGCTCCCATGAGGCACAGTGGGATTATAGTGAAAGCGTTTGACGGGTCAAAGAAGATAGTGATTGGAGAGGTGGATCTTCCCATTCTTATTGGACCGTTTATATTCAAGATTACTTTTCAAGTAATGGATATACGTCCCGCATATAGTTGTCTCCTCGGAAGACCATGGATCCACAAGGCAGGAGCTGTAAAATCCACTCTTCATCAGAAGTTGAAGTTTGTAAGAGAGGATAAATTGGTGACCATTGAAGGAGAGAGGGCGATGCTTGTGATCAATTTGTCTTCTTTTTCTTATATTGATGCCGAGGAAGAGGTGGGAACGTCGTTTCAAGCTCTTTCTGTGGTGGATAATGTTGTTAAGAAGAATGCTATGCCCATGTCTTCTTTCAAGGATGCTCTGCGGGTGATTGAAGCTGGTCAGTCTGATGGTTGGGGGCAAATTATTGATGCTGTCGACAACAAGGAAGGTTTCGGTATCGGCTTTGCGCCTGGGGAAGTTATCAAAGATCCAAAGACTATTCAAGAAGGCTTCCGAAGTGTTGGATTTATCAACGATCATTCCGCTGCTGCTATCATCGATGATGAAGAAGACGAAGAAATGCCTGATTTCGTTACACATGGAAAGATTTGCCAGAATTGGATCGCTGTTGATGTTCCTTTTATCGTTCATTCTTCAAAGTAATTGTTTTTATTTTCTTTCAAAAAATCCTTTCACTCTGCCCAAGGTGAAAGTGATGTTTGTCGGGCTTTGTTTTAGATTTTATCATCATCAATAAAATGTTATTTTGTTATTTCTATATGTGTTTTTTCCTTTTTGCTTTATTCTGAAAAATGGTAACATAAAAAACCCAAAAAAATATAATAATTGTTTATCTGCATATTGTTTGCACTTTTGTTCATGGTCTAAAATAAAAATAAAATCATTGTGCAGATTGATTGATAAACCCATTGAAAACAATGATCCTATGCCCTCTCCCAACTTTGAATTCCCTGTGTTTGAAGCTGAGGAAGAGGATGATGAAGAGATTCCAGATGAAATTTCTCGGTTGCTTGAGCACGAGGAGAAGATTATTCAGCCTCATGGAGAGTCAATAGAGATGGTCAACTTGGGTTCTGAAGATGAAAAGAAAGAAGTCAAAGTTGGAGCATTGCTTGAACCTGATGTTAAGAAGAGGATTATTGAGCTTCTCAGAGAATATGTTGATGTATTTGCTTGGTCTTATCAAGACATGCCAGGTCTTGATACTAATATTGTGAAGCATAGATTACCGCTGAAGCCTGAATGTCCACCTGTGAAGCAGAAGCTCAGAAGAACTCATCCAGACATGGCAGTAAAAATCAAAGAGGAGGTTCAAAAGCAAATTGATGCCGGTTTTCTTGTGACGTCAACTTATCCTGAATGGGTGGCCAATATCGTTCCTGTTCCGAAGAAAGACGGAAAAGTCCGAATGTGCGTAGACTACAGAGATTTGAACAAAGCTAGTCCGAAAGATGATTTTCCTTTACCACACATTGATCTGTTGGTAGATAATACAGCTAAGTTTGATGTGTTCTCTTTTATGGACGGATTTTCCGGTTACAATCAAATAAAGATGGCACCCGAGGACATGGAAAAGACCACATTTATTACACCATGGGGAACATTCTGCTACAGAGTGATGCCCTTCGGATTGAAGAATGCTGGTACGACGTATCAAAGAGCTATGACTACACTTTTACATGATATGATGTATAAAGAAATCGAAGTATATGTTGATGATATGATCGCCAAGTCGAAGACTGAAGAGGATCATGTTGAACATTTGCTGAAGTTGTTTCAGAGATTAAGAAAGTACAAGCTTCGTCTGAATCCGAACAAGTGCACTTTTGGTGTACGTTCTGGAAAGTTGCTAGGTTTCATTGTCAGCCAAAGAGGTATTGATGTTGATCCTGATAAAGTGAAAGCTATTCAGGAAATGCCTGCTCCAAGAACCGAAAAGCAAGTAAGAGGATTCTTGGGTCGATTGAATTATATTTCGAGGTTTATTTCTCACATGACTGCCACATGTGCTCCGATTTTCAAGTTGCTTCGAAAAGATAAAGGTTGTGTCTAGACAGATGATTTCCAGAAGGCGTTTGAAAGTATTAAAGAATATCTGCTTGAACCTCCTATCTTGTCTCCTCCGGTGGAAGGTAGACCGATGATCATGTACTTGACTGTGTTGGAAGATTCCATGGGTTGTGTGCTTGGTCATCAAGATGAAACTGGAAGAAAAGAACATGCAATTTACTACTTGAGTAAGAAATTCACTGATTGTGAGTCTCGGTATTCCATGCTTGAAAAAACTTGTTGTGCCTTAGCTTGGGCTGCAAAGCGTCTTCGCCAGTATATGCTGAATCATACAACTTGGTTGATCTCTAAAATGGATCCAATCAAGTATATCTTTGAAAAGCCTGCTTTGACTGGGAGGATTGCTCGTTGGCAAATGTTATTGTCAGAATATGATATCGAGTACCGAACTCAAAAAGCTATAAAAAGTAGTATCTTGGCTGACTATTTGGCACATCAACCGATTGATGATTACCAACCAATCAAGTTTGATTTTCCAGATGAAGATGTGATGTTTTTGAAAGTGAAAGATTGTGATGAACCTTTGATTGAGGAAGGGCCGGAGCCCGGATCTCGATGGGGTTTAGTTTTTGATGGTGCCATGAATGCACGTGGAAGAGGAATTGGGGCAATGATCATTACTCCCCATGGTTCACATATTCCTTTTGCCGCAAGATTGACTTTTCCTTGTACCAACAATGAAGCTGAGTATGAAGCTCGCATTATGGGTCTTGAAGAAGCTATTGATTTGAGAATTAAACATCTTGATGTATATGGAGATTCTGCCTTGGTAATTAATCAGATTCAGGGCACGTGGGTAACTCATCAACCCCACTTGATCCCTTATAGAGATTATGCCAGGAAGATATCAACTTTCTTCACCGAAGTTGAGTTCCATTATATTCCTCGTGATGAGAATCAAATGGCAGATGCTTTAGCAACTATAGCTTCTATGATAAAAGTGCACCAGTGGAATGATGTTCCCATGATCAGTGTGAATCGACTTGAAAGACCAGCTCATGTGTTTGCAGTTGAAGAGGTCCATGATGACAAGCCTTGGTATCACAATATTAAATGTTTTCTCCAGAGTCAAAAATACCCGCTTGGGGCATTTGATAAGGATAAAAGGACTTTGAGGAGATTGGCAGGCAATTTCTTCCTAAATGGAAATGTGCTTTATAAAAGAAATTTTGACATGGTCTTGCTCAGATGCGTGGATAGACACGAAGCAGACATGTTGATGAAAGAAATTCATGAAGGATCTTTTGGCACTCACGCCAATGGGCATGCAATGGCTAAAAAGATGTTGAGAGCAGGTTACTATTGGCTGACAATGGAATCTGATTGTTGCAAGTATGTGAAAAAATGCCATAAGTGTCAGGTGTATGCTGATAAGATTCATGTACCACCAGCTTACCTCAATGTGATTTCTTCCCCATGGCCTTTCTCCATGTGGGGAATTGATATTATTAGCATGATTGAACCTAAGGCTTCGAATGGACATCGTTTTATCCTCGTGGCAATTGACTACTTCACCAAGTGGGTGGAAGCGACATCGTATGCTAATGTGACCAAGCAAGTTGTGGTTAGGTTTATTAAGAATAATCGTATCTGCAGATACGGTGTTCCGAATAGAATCATTACTGATAATGGTTTGAACTTGAATAATAAGATGATGAAAGAGCTTTGTGAAGATTTCAAGATTCAACACCATAATTCCTCTCCTTATAGACCGAAGATGAATGGGGCTGTTGAAGCTGCGAATAAGAACATTAAGAAGATCATTCAGAAGATGGTTGTGACATACAAGGACTGGCATGAGATGCTCCCTTTTGCTTTGCATGGGTATCGAACATCTGTCCGCACTTCAACAGGGGCAACCCCTTTCTCACTTGTTTATGGTATGGAAGCAGTGCTCCCCGTCGAAGTTGAGATCCCATCAATGAGAGTTCTGAGGGAAGCCAAGTTGACTGAGGCTGAATGGTGTCAGAGTAGGTTTGATCAGTTGAATTTGATTGAAGAAAAGAGAATTACAGCTTTGTGTCATGGTTGGTTGTACCAGCAAAGAATGAAGAAAGCTTTTGATAAAAAGGTCAAACCTCGTGTATTCAGAGAAGGAGACCTCGTGCTCAAAAAGATTCAGTCTTTCCTTAAAGATTCTCGGGGCAAGTGGACTCTGAACTATGATGGCCCATATGTTGTTAAGAAAGCCTTCTCTGGCGGTTCATTAATTCTTGCAACTATGGATGGTGAGGAGATCACTCGCCCTGTGAATGCGGATGCAGTCAAGAAATACTTCGCCTAAAAAATAAAAGAACAGCTCGCTAAGTTGAAAACCCGAAAGGGCGGCTTAGGCAAAAAGGAGCGTCTCGGTGGATTGAAAACCCGAAAGGGCGGTCCAGGCAAAAATTAGAGACAAAAACAGAAATAATTATCCCGGTAGATTGAAAACCCGAAAGGGCAATCTAGGCAAAAGTTAGGGATCATGGCAAGTAACTGCGCCGACAGACTGAATCACTTGAAGCGACCGAGGATTTCAGATTCTTGTCCCTCAGAAGAATTATTCATCAAAGATTCTTATTCACTCATCCTTGACTGAAGTTTCGGACACAGTGGAGTTCAAAGTTGATAGGGAGAATAGTGATCATTGTATCTCAATGTAGCCCTTTTCCATGTATTTACCATTTTTCAAACTTGTAATGATCCATGGAGTCATGCCATTTGCTGACTACCATTCTATCAATGAATTTGAGCTTTTATCCATTTGTTTGCACTTCTTTATATTGTTTCTGTTTACAAAATTTCAATTTATTGTTGATGATGATTTTTGAAACAAATTTAATAAATTTAATCTTTGAAGAGTTTAAAAACATTTTTTCTTTTGATATATGAACAAAGAAAGGATATCAATAGTACTTCCAAGAATGGTAAAGTCTGGATGTGTGTAACCCGTCTCTCCCAAAGCAGGGCTTGATTCGGTTGTGTCCATGAGAAATTCCTGGATAGTCTTGACAGATTGATGTTAATGATGTTTCGTTCCCCAACAATGATGTTGAATGGAGATTGTATGTATTCCCCAGAAAAGTTGTTGGAAGGGATATTCAGAATCCCTAGCTGAGTTTTGATCTATTCCTCAGCATGTTATCTGTGAATTGAGAAGTATTGGGAATCCCCAGCTGAGCTCATGTTCCTCAGTTTGATTTGTTTGCATCTTTGAATATAGAAGTATTGATATAGCAGTCAGTTTAGAGGTTTTCTTTTACCCTATGTTGGGTACTGATTTAAAATCCCTCGTAACTGTGTTGTGGCTATGATGTTAACTTCTGATATCCCCATATGGATCCCCAGTAGGACTGCATGTGTTGATTTCCAACAGATTCCTATGTAATTTTTAGCAAGTCTGGCACTCTATCCCCAGGTGGAGCAGGAGTTGTATGACAGTTATTCCTCATGAAGTTTGATTTTTACCAAGAATATTTTCATCCTCAGCGGATTATTACCTTTTCCTCAGCAGGATGATATTCCTAGCAGATACTGTTTTATCATGATTTGAGCCTTGTAGTAGGATTTTATTCCTTTGATGGCTTATGATGTTCCCCTGCATATTTCAAGTTGAATCTCCAGCATGTTTCACTACATTGTTGCCTTGAGATTAGCCGAGTATCCGGTTGTTGTGGTGTTTATGTCACCTGTTTCTTATTTTTATGTCTGTTTTGTCAGCATATTCATAAGCATATTCATACGCATAAGCATAGCATTCTTTGCTTGCATTCTTGCGTTTATCATTGTTATCTGCTCTTTGGTGTGGATTTTCCCCACAGAGTGTGTGTGTCGTATTCCTCTCAAGTTTAGAGTGTCGGCCATTAAGCAGAAAGTGTTAATCCTTTCTAATTCCCCATTGAGTTTGTTT
The DNA here is from genome assembly GCA_963966055.1 of Lathyrus aphaca. Lineage (NCBI taxonomy): Eukaryota > Viridiplantae > Streptophyta > Magnoliopsida > Fabales > Fabaceae > Lathyrus > Lathyrus aphaca. Next base: position 280,769,338 of record OZ014523.1, read on the forward strand.
CTCGTGGATGATTTTGATTTAGTTTCCTCCCCAGTTTATTATCTGGATGGAATTTTCCCCAGTTGAGATATTTCCTCCTCGGGATGAGTCTTGTTTGACCGTTTCTCTCCAATTTGTTCTTGGATTGAACTTTGGTCCCCTTTTGTGGATATATTGCTTTGGATTTAAGCTATCAGTAAATCGATAGTGGGAAATATTACCAAATTGATCAAGTTCTTTTACTTATGCTCCTACCCAGTAAATTCGGTAGTCGAGATTTTATCCTCTTACCCAGTAAAAAGGTAATAGAGTTGGTTTTCAGTTGCTTAAGCTCCTACCCAGTAAATCAGGTAGTCGAGAATTGTTCTACCCAGTAAATCCGGTAGTCAAGTTATTTTTCTCTTACCCAGTAAAAAGGTGATGGAATCAGATATTTTCTTCTTACCCAGTAAAAAGGTAATAGAAGTTGTTTCTCTTTGATTGAATTCATACCCAGTAAATCAGGTAGTTGATCATGCTCCTATCCAGTAAATCGATAGTCGAGTCTCTTGTATTTCCTACCCAGTAAATCAGGTAGTTGAGAATATTTCTTGCCCAGTAAAAAGGTGGTTGAGGTTATCCCTCCGTATTTTGCTCTTATCCAGTAAAATGATAGTCGAGTCCTTTATATTCTCTACCCAGTAAATCAGGTAGTTGAGAATATTTCTTGCCCAGTAAAAAGGTGGTTGAGGTTATCCCTCCGTATTTTGCTACTATCCAGTAAAATGATAGTCGAGTCTGTTATATTTCCTACCTAGTAAACAGGTAGTTGATGATTCTTATCCAACACAGTATTTCTCCATTTCTGGACTCGATTACATTGTTTGATTGATATTCCTGGCAGGGTGTTGATTTTCCCTGGTTGATTTCTGTTCCTTGAATATATCATATCTTTTCCCAAGTGGAGTCTGTTATCCAGTGATTTATTTTCCTGGTAACTCTTTGGTTGTCTGTTGTTTCCCCAACGGGATTTTCTTCTGTGTCCCCAAGTTGTGCTTTTCTCTGGTGGTCATTATTTTCCCCACAGAGATCTTGGGTTTGCATATCATATTCATATCATATCATTTGTTCTCTTAGGACAAAAATTGGGTATTCTGTATTTAAGTCTCTCCCATCTTGTAGAGACGAAGATGTCAATCTTCATATCTCCGGATTGAAGAAACTTAAATAGGGGCAGCTGTAACACCCTAATTTTTTCCCTAAGACTTGTTTCGCATATCATTTGCATTTTTGCATACAAACAAGATCGCACTGGCTTTCGAGTTTCTCCTCAGATGTGAGTCTATGCTTCGCAGGGGATCACCATTATTTTTACTGTTTCATATTTGTTTATATTTACTGACTTCTAACCAAAATACAAAAATATGTTGCAGTGTTCTTCTTCTTCTCTGTGTTACAGGTTTTCAAAGACAGGGCAATAATTTCATTCAGATGCATTTGTTCAATCACAATGCGTTTTCAGATGGATGTTTGACCTAATCTGGTTAAACTATTAAAAGATTGTGTTGACTGTCAGTTGTGTGTGCCAGTAATTCATTTATCAGGCAATGCGTCTTCAAAGTATAAGTTGGTTTGTGTGACAATGTTTTGTGCAAAGTTTGGTTGGTTCATCAGAGATCAATTCGGAAGTATTTAAAAATGTGCAGAAGTTCAAGAGACGATGTTGTGGTTTGAGTGGTGGATTTATTCAGTGATTCGGGAGTTGGTTGTATTCCTCGTTATTTGTGGCTGATAAAAAATCAAGAGATTGTTGTGGGCTTAAGACCAAGTTTCATCCATTTGTTTTCTCGATTAAACCATTTCTTATTTTTCCCAATTATTTTAATACCCATGTTATTCAATAATCTCCGTTCCCCATTTTCCTCGATTATCCATTATCCATTTATGATCATTACCCAAATTTTTCTATCCCATTATTTTTTAGCCTATTGTCCATTAAAAATCAATCATTCTCCATAAATCAAATTCCAAATTTTATTTCTTTTTCTTTTTTTATTATTCCAAATTTTGTTTTCTTATTTTTTCTTCATCATAATACAAAAATAATTCCAAAAAAAACAATGATATCACAAAGTTTCTTTCATATATATATATATCCCATTTCCTTTTTATTATTTTCTCATAAAAAGGGCCTTTGGCCCACATCTCTAATCACTTGCCAATACAAGCTGCAAGCAAACTCCTTAATCCTGGCCCCACAATGCATTCCGCAGGTTTCCCACTTGCCCATGCAATTTCCAAACTGGCCCACAAGCTCATCAGCCCCACGTGAATTCCCAAGCAGCTGCCTTCACACTGCCCAAGCCTCATTTTTACAATCGAAGCCAACAAGGCCATTTCCCGCATCCTAGCCGCACGCAACAAAATCCTAGCCTCACGCCTTCCCACTTGAGCCAAAACACAAACAACAGCTTTCCAAGTCATGCGCCTAGCCAAATACCACAAGCTAACACCTGCAGGCCACAACAAAATTCAAACCGTAAGTCTCAGCTTTTTCTAGCCAAGACACCGTACAGCAAGTACAAGCAGCAAGCATCCCAGGCCACATGCCTTCAGCTCAACACCAACAACAACAAACTTCAAGCCTATATAATCCAAGCAACAAAACCAATAGGCCAAGTCGTACACCATCCCGTAAGACTTCAATCCGTAAGCAAAAGCCCTCACATCAGCTTCAACAAGTCAGCAAGCACACGAGCAAACAAGCCTTCAGTCACGCAAACCTCACTGCATCCGTACGCGCTGCAAAACAAATCATCCAGCAATTTCCAGGCCCAGCCAATACGCCAGCTACAACATCAACCCAAAAACACTTGCCATCACGCATATCGCACATGAGCATATCACGAGCCAAGCACCTGAGGTCATCAAAATTAAAACGCAAACAAACAGAACACAAAACGCAGCGCAAATTTCAGAAGGAGAGGTGAGCGATCTGTGACTTTTCCAAAACGCTTACAAATCAAACCGAAACGCAAATTCCCTCTGGACCTCTTCTTCTATTTAAACAAGCTTCATCTCATCTCGAAATCCAAGCTTGAATAGCCATCTAAAAGCTCTGCCGAATCCGAATTCCCGATCCTATTTTCCAATTCAAATCCCTAAAATCCCTTTTCTTTATCCTTTCGAATCTTCAATCAAAAAAATACCAATTGAATCCAAACCGAATTGAGAGAAGAGAGAAGCCGAATTTGTGTTGAGAGGAAGAATAGAGAAGAGAGAATTCGCGGTGAGTAGAAGAAGAAGAAGAAAGCGTACGGTTGCGGTTTGATTTTGAAGGTGAGGGCGATAGTTTGATTTCCGCCGCCATGTGATTCTTGAGCCCTGTTTTGCTTGTTCATGCATTTGGAAAAGAAGCACTTTTGCTTCTGTTTGTTTTTTTTATTATTTGAGTTGTTTAATAAAAAGATGAGATGAGTTTTTGTTTGGGTTCGGATCAACCATGGATCCATTTCTGTTTACATCACCCATGGGTTGCTCCATCTCTACCCCCTCCCCCTCTTTTATTTTTTTAATTTTTATTTTTATATTAATTAGTTTTAATTTCTTTAGATTTTGATTTCAATTATTTTGATATAAATAATATTTTAGGAAAATGTTTTAGAATATATTTTAGTGAAGATTTAAGAATTATGTTTTAAAAAGGTTTTAGAAAGTACTTTGAAAAAGGTGTTTTAGAAAAGGATTTTTAAAAAAGGATTTTTAGAAAAAGTTTAGAAAATGATTTAAAAAATGTTTTGATTTCTTCTTATGGATCTAATTTTGGATCCATTTTTCTTCATCTCTTTTTTAATTTTGGTCGATGACAATCTTCCGATTCGGGATTGTTGATTTCCGATTAAGTTTAATCTTCATTATTTCAAATCTATGGTGAATGATCATTTGGATCATTCTCCATACTTTGAGGTCGTGATAGGTTGCTTTTCGATGAAATTCAACGATAATCTCGATTAAGATTAGACCTTCCTTCTTCTTTTAGTGTGGCATGTTTTCGGAGAACGATCCATTATATCGTTTCTCTAACATGTATTAACACGAATATTTTCCACTTTAATTAGTGGTGGCCGGCCTCATTTGTAGGGTAATTACTCCGTAAATTACTCGGCGATTGCTTAACATAGACCTACAGTTGTCCTGATTCGATTAAAGATCCACTTGGATCCGGTTGCCTCGATTTTATTTTCCTTGTTGTGGTTGTGCTTGATTAAGTTCATCATACCACTTTATATTGTAAATATTATAATATTGTGAATATAATTGTTTAAATTAAATCTCTTGCCCCTTATCCTTTTATTTTAAATCTCTTGCTCCCTTATCTCTATATTATGCTTTACCATATAATATCATATATCATTGTTCATATTCATATTATGCTTGTTTATATTCATATTGTGCTTGTTTTTATTTTGTCCATTTGGATATCAAAACACTTAATAAAGGATTAAACACTTTAAAAGACGTGTGACCTCTAATTGTGGACTATGGTTACTATCCCTTTGCTTTTGGAGAATGGACTTAGACTCCTAGGATCTTCCTTTGCTCAAGTTGGAATGGATTAGAAACCTCGGTCTCAAGTTACTTCATTAACCTTTGAAGAAGAAATTCCGATCTTTGAAGAATTGTGCATATTGTAGTTTGGTAAATTCTTTCCTTATCTTTTAATTCAAGCATTAGGACTAGTCTCTTCATCTCCTCCCCATTCTTTAATTTTCAAAACTTTTCCCTATTTCAAAAATATTCTTGTTTTCTAAACTTCAAACACTTTCATAAACAAACCTTGATTTCGGTCAAGCGATTTTTAACCTTTTCCTTTTATTTTCTTAACAAAAAATATTAATTCATATAAATATATCAAAACCATTTTCTCATATACATTAAAAAAAACTCAAAACTCATTCAATCGTTTTTGTGCCTTGTGCACCTTCTTCTTTTTTTTCACATGTTTAGATATGATTCATCCTTTCTAGCGGAATTATTCGCTAAAGGATGACGACTTATCTCTACATCTTAAAATCAATTCAACCCACTTATTCTTTTCAAACTTTGTACCACGAACTACGAGGTTTTGATCTCGCATTGCACTTTGTGGGTACGTAGGCATAAGGCTTTAAAACCTTATCAAACACAAAATCATTAAAAAAATATTCTTCTCCTCATCTCTTCCATCATTTTAAACAAACCAATTTCAAACCAAAAAGCAATAAGTATTTCAAAGGGCTCCCGTGGAGTACCACGGATGAGTCGGGTGCCTAAAACCTTCCCGGTTTATAACCAATCACCTTACCCAATCTCTGTTTATTTCTTTTAGCCTTTGCTTTTAGAATCCTAGGTTTTTATTCGTTCTTTTACCTTTTTCCTTTCGGAAATAAAGAAAAGCGCGGTGGCGACTCTGTGTTTATCGAGTTAAGTTAATCAATAACTTACACTCACGATTTTACCGCTACAATCACAAAAGGGCCAAAAGATCACAAAATTGCAAAACCTCACATAAACCCTAATCCACTTGCTGCATTGCCTCAATTTCATTTCCATGGTTCTCCTTGATTCAAGCTGCAGCCAAGCCATGCCTTGTACCTTGACAGAATTTACCCATACCTCTCTTACACAAAAAGTTGACTTTATGCATTTTGCTCCATACCAATCACACTGCTCCACAACAACTCTCTGACCTATCAAGGATTGATATGTGTACCAAAAGCAACCCAACACATAACACAACACAGCCTGAAACATCCTACAAGCCATAGTTCCCAAAACTGACCTCTTATGCATTTTGCTTCGAATCTCAAAACACAGCCTTCAAACATCAAAACAAACTTCACAAAATCACTCACCATGTTCCTCTGATCATTTCCCAACCATTGTTTTGGCCTGAAACCTCCCACATCAAAAACACGATTTCTCATCCCTCCTGAACAGAAAGAACTTTGTCAATCTCTCAAATCAGCCAAAAGAAATTCCAACCAAGCTTTGCAAGCTTCTCAGGAGGTTCATTGGAGGCGTTTTGGATCAAAGAAGTAGCCAGAAAGTTCCAAAGACCAAAGCTCCAGTTCAGGTGAGCTCAAGAACAATTTTTCCAGAAACTTGTTTTTAAGTTACCAATTGATTCTTTATGCTTCACTGATCATGTTGATGTGTTTTGTTTTGAAAATGGTTGAGAAATGAGTATGTATTCGTGTTCTGAAATTTTTTGACCTAAAACTGTGTTGATTCGATTCTCATTGTTGATGTGTTTTAAATGATGTTTGTTTGTTGATTCTTGATGTATGATGTATGGGGATCATTTCTGGGCAGAGAGATTGGATTTTAGAAGCCTAGGGAAGAAGTTAGCAATTTTCAGGGAGGGGTGTGGCCGGAGAAGATGACCGGAGGTCATTTCCGGCCACCTGAAAGTCATTAGTTCATTAAATGCGTTTAGGGCTCAGTTTGAATTTGGACCGTGGATTGGTTTGACTAGCATTGACTCCCGCGTGTTTGAATGGCCCAGATCTCTCATTAAAACCCTAATCCTAATTAATTAGATTAATTAATTAAGTTTAATTTAATCCAGTCAGTTCAAATGTGGGCAGTCCAGATGCGCGCGAGTCAATTCCCTCCTTTTCTCTTTGAATCTCAGCCAGTAGATTTGCATACTTCTCATAAATTCAATTTTTATTTCATTTAATTTGATTTATCTTTTACGAATTTTTAAAAATAGTAAAATACATTTAAAAATTCTGAAAATTTTTATTAAATCTTTTATTAATTTTTCAGAACCCAAAAAAATTTTTATTTTTATTTTTTGCATTAAAAATTATTTTTAAATCATTTAAATGGTTATTTTTAATTGGTTAATGAAAATTAATTAATTAAAAATGCATTTAGGTATTTAAAAATCACCAAAAAATTCACATTGCATTTTAAAACATTTAGAAACATTATCAAACTCTCAAACCAAATTTCCTTTTTGTTCTTGATGCATTTTGACAATTTTTGTTGGAATTAAATTCATTTTAAGGCAATATTTTGGTTCAAACTTTGAAAAATCCATTCTGCCTAACCATTGAGAGTTTGATGATGGTTCTTCTTGCATTGCATCCTCCATAGCATGTAGTTTATAGGGTAAAATTGGTTTGAATTGATCTTGCATTTTCAATTTGTTTTGTATTTTTTCTTTGTGAGGTACCTTGAAACCCTAGCCAACTTAGGAAATTCATAACTTGCACTAGGTTAAGAGTTAGGTCCCCTCCTTTGGGCAGTGAACTTGTGTAGGTTTAGGGTTCCTTTGATCCCATTTTCAATTTTTTGTTATGTCATTTGCTTCTGGTTTTGGATTTTTGTGATGCATGTTGTATGTAAACCCTAATTTGTGCTTTCCTGTGCATCCATCTCTCATTTGCTTGCATTCAGTGACTTACCATGACATTTTGTGCATCCTTATGATTCATAAGACATCTTAGGACATATTAGAACCATGATTGATCATTGCATCATTCCTTTGCCATGTTACATGTTCATTTCATTTCATAAACATTTATGGATCTTTATGGTTCAAAGCATGCCTCATTGACATCCTTATGCTTGTATGATCATTCTCATATCTTGTCATGTGTTTGCATCATCTCATAGCATCATTGAAATCATGTTCATGCTTCTGACTTTGGTTTGCATCATGACATTTCATCTCATTTGCATTGCATCTCATTTCTTTTGCTAACTTTTTCAGGTGGTAAGTAATTTGAGAAGTGAATTTGCCTTCACTTCTCACAATCTCTTCTCATCTCTCTTGCATCATTGCTGCATTTTATCTTTATATTAGAGTGAGCTTGCTCATTCATGTTCATCTCTTACTTTCTTTCTTCAGGCAACTTGTCTTCTTAAGTGAAGCAAGTTGTCTTGCTTCTCTTTGCTCTTCCTCCTTTCATCTGCTCCTCTCCTTGGTGGTTCTTTGAAGACCTTTCTCTCTTAAGCCTCACAAACCCTAGGATCTCCAAGTATGATAACAATTAGGGTTTGGTTAGTCCCCTATTTAGTTTTACCTTTGGGTCATCTTTGAGTCTTCTCTTCTCATCTCATCATCAGGGACTAAACCCTAAAGGCTTTAAGGCTTTTTGATTAAGCTTATGCCTGCATCCTTCTATTAGGATGGAGTGTATAACTTTAATCCTAAGTGTTAAACCCTTAATGTGTTTAAATCCTTTAATCAATTCACTTGACAATCACTAAGACATCAAGCTTGTAACTTGGGCCTTGCATTAGGGTTCTAACTCTTCCTTAATTGGTTAAGAAGGACTAACCCTAGTGTTAATGGACAAGTCCCTCTCAAGTTGTCTTACAAACCATAAAAACCACTTCTTAACCTTATCATTAACTAAAATCCACTTTAAATAAAGGCCTTGTTTTGTCATGAGGTTAATCCCTAATCATGGATTAAGTTGAGGAGTCTTCCTCAGCTTAAATGTTATCATCTATTATCCTTCTATTAGGATGGTGTAATGAGTCCATTAAATCTTTGATTACGGCTTAAACTCATTACTTAACACTAAACAAAAACAACAAAAACATCTAAATAATCACAAAGTAGGTTAATGATCTTAATCCTACACCATCATGGTAATTAAGTTGAGATGTTCATCTCATACTTAAAGTATTCTCATTACCCCTAATCAGAGGGAGGATGTGATGAGTTTACTAACCCTTGGTTTAGGCTTAAGCTCATTAACTTATGACAATTTCAAAAGCAATAAAAGATTGAAAATACCAAAAACAAACAATAATCGTCTCCTCCGGGAGTCTTTTCTCATCTCATTCATTCACAAACGAGAATTTCCTTCTTCCGTCTAATGCAAGACAGTTTGCACCTGAGCCAGACAGGTCATACACTTGAGCATAGACAAGTAAGCAGTTCACAAGTTAATTTACCTTTCAGTCTCTTTGAGTCGAACTACGGTGTTCTGACTTCCTCATTGCACGAGAGGATACGTAGGCATAACTTAACAGTTATCGAACAAAAGTCTCGGCCAATTCCCCCTCCTTCCAGCATTATTCTTTGAGCCTCATAGTCTTGAGCTTTTCACTCTTTCTCTTGCACTGAAACTTCTCTTATACACATCACACTTCTCTTACGCTGACACTTGTATTCTTTCCAGCTTTGATACACAAATTGCACTGACACTACCCCTTTAAAACACAAATCTTTTAAGCGTGGATCCCGTCGAATACGGCAGACAATCTGGGTGCTAATACCTTCCCAGGTTGTAACCAACCCCCTTTCTCAGTCTCTCTGGTTCGCGACCGTCTTATCCATATTTTTCTGGGTCTATGCAGTATTACCTTTCCTTCGGGATAAAAATGCCTAGCTGGCGACTCTATTCATTCCTTTATCCTTCGCCGACCGTTCGCGTCTTTACCCCTTCTGACCAGATGTCATTTGGTGGGAGCGACAGCTTGGCGACTCTGCTGGGGACCCTTATACTGTAACCAGGGCTTCTAGTTCTTTTTGTGGGTTCCTCCTAGAGCTTGTCTGATTTGTGTTTACTGGGGTGTTATGTGCGATATGTGTTTATGTATTTATTTTATTGCTTTATGTACAGTCTTGTTTATTGCTTTTTTTACAGTTTTATACATCATACTGTCATACTGCCATTTTTGCTGGATCTGTTTTGCTGTCTTGATGGGTGGGGTTCCATTGAGAGTTTGAGGTCCTATACCTGGGACCTGAGTGACACCTAGGCTAGAGTGGTTCATGTTCTTTCCCATTCCATTTCGGTCTGGTGCGGGAATATGAAACACAGTTCAGATGTGGGTTTCTTCTTGAGAACTTTGTGCTACAGATTTCCTGTAGTGCTAGGGCTATCTGGGAAGCCTGCTAAGTCTGGATGACCTTTATTATTGACCTTCAGAAACTGAGGTGAATTAGAGGAGGATCTTTTATGGTTATTGTAAACACTGTACCTCCGGGTTAGAAGTGTTTACACTTCTCATAACTGATCCAAGTCTGAGGATCTTTGTTCTAGAACATCACCTGTGAGGGGGGTTGGGCTGTTTACAGGTTTGTAGGTACCACTGGCCACATCATACCCTAATACTTGTTTTGATTAAGAGTACCTCATTTTGGGCAGTTCTTGTGATTTAACCCTGGACATGTGACTCTTTATTTGAGTCCCCTACCCTGGTTAATGGATTTCTGAACCTTCATCTGGACTCTTCTTGAACATACATGGGCCTTATATATCAAGACAGATAATCAGATCCAGCTTGATCACAAACCCTTGCATATCATTTGCATACATCATCATTTGCATCATTTAACATTTGTTTATTTGTTTTTCAGGGTATCCACATTATATCTGGCGTGGTTTTGACCCATTCATCTGTATAGACCTCAGTTTCATCAGTTATCTGCTTCAGCAATCTTCATCAGTGGTCTACTTCAGTCATCTTCATCATCACCAGCATCACCCTATCAGTGGCTCATCTCCAGTATCAGTCTTGGTCCTCATCAGCACTTGTCTTCAGCCCTTCATCAGCAGTCATGGCTCCCAGGAAGAGCAACATATCATACCATTTCTTTGAGCCTGTGTTGACTGGCATCAGGCAGGTCCAGTCACTTATCACCCCTGACCACATCCCATTATTCAGAGAGCATTATGGAGGTATCCTTGATATGGTCATGGACCTAGACCCTTCCCAGAGAAGCATGATCCACACATGCTTACAGTTTTATGATCCTCCCTTGAGATGCTTCACATTTCCAGACTTTCAGCTAGGGCCCTTACTGGAGGAGTTTTCCTTATTGGTTGGAGTACCCATCAGGGGTGGAATTCCTTTCAACCCAGAAATGACTTTTCCAAGCAATGGAGAAGTAGCAAAAGCACTGTACCTGGAGCCTAGTTTGATTGAGCAGAGCATGACAACAAAAGCTGGAATCTCTGGTCTTCACTTAGACTTCTTGATTTCTCAAGCCATCCTGAAGGCCTCCTTGGTAGAATGGAGGGCAGTCTGTGCACTGTTAGCTCTCAGTATATATGGGGTCATACTATTTGCTGATGAGCCCAAATTCATCAGCAAGAATGCCATTCATCTTTTCCTTCTGAGGAACCCAGTACCCACGTTGCTGGGAGATTTCTATTACTCCATTCATCAGAGGAATGAGAAACAAAGGGGGAAGTTAGTGAGATGTTGTGCTCCTTTGTTTCATACCTGGCTTCTCAAACACCTACCTAAGACAGATGCCTTCTTAAATCCTCACCAACAGAAGAATTGGGCCAAGAGGCTCATTGCTTTGACTTCAGATGACATCAGATGGTGCACCCAGAGCACCAAAGGCAAAGACATAATCACCAGTTGTGGGCAATACCCAAATGTACCTCTGATAGGAGTAAAAGGTTGTATCAACTACAATCCTTTGCTGTTTAAGAGACAACTGGGCTATGCTTTAGTTCACCCTCCTAGAGTGCAAGATTTAACTGAGACCTTGTATTGTGAGATGAAGCCTAATCTAGCTTCTGTCAGACAGGCCTCCTGGGCTTGGGAGAACATCCGGACAAAAGGGATGGCTATTCTTGGAAGGTGCAATAATGTTGCTTCAGCTCAGTACTATGATTGGTCTCATGCTAGAGCTCAAATTGCTGGGATGCCTTTCACCATTGAGGATGTACCTGGACCATCCACAGCACAGCCAGCAGCAACTGTCAGCCTGGAAGAATTTGAGAAGTTGAAGGAAAGGAATGAGAATCTGTCTCAAGCTCTGAAGAAGACCCTTTGGGAAAGGAGTGATGGTCGTCTGGACATTGAGAGGTTGGAAAAGCTTAAGGTGGAGCATCTGGCTAAGATTGAGAAAACAGAGGACTACATCAAGAAAGCAAGGGCTGGGGAGCAAATATTGAAGAATGCCTGTAAAGAAGCCAAGTTCCAGCAGGCCAGGACTGAGCTTTATCTGCAGGAGAGTCAGGCTAGGTGGGTCAAGATCACTGAAGCCCGGACACAAGAAGACCAGAAAACTCAGGCCAGGATTGAACAGTTGGAGGCCAATGAAAAGAAGCAACAGGAAGCCTTGTTGGCAGCCTAGAAGGAGATTTCAGAATTGAAGCTTAGGGCTGGTTTGAAGAGGTCAAAGGATCAGGACAGACACAAGAAACTGACCACTGCCATTACATCCAGAAACCTCCTCATCAGGACCATCACAGAACACCCAGCTGGTCCAGTGACTGATGCACTTCTGAAAGAGGTCAAGGAGGATGAGTTTGGACTAGATGTTTGATTTCTTTGTTTGTTGTTCATTTCCATTTGATGTACTTTTCTCTTTTTGGTATTTTGACCCTCCAGGGGCATGTATTGTAAAAACAAACTATGTATTGTTCAGTATTTGTAATATATTTTAGTTTGTTTCCATTTTTAGAGTTTCTTTTCGCAGCAAAGTCAAAAGCATCTCCCTTAGGGTCTGGAAAGGTCAAAACCAAGAACCAAGCCGGATACCTTGGAAAACAAATAAGCATACTGCATTGCATACTAACCTTGTTTTGTTTTGTAGGTTTTTGTTATTATTTGTTTCTAACTCTGTTGTGGTCTCAGGAAATATTGCTCGCAGAAGAGTGTTCCCTGTCAACCGTATGCACCGGTACCATAATCGCAACAACCTTCCTGGTATCCAAATGGACCAAGTACAGCAAGATCTGACTGAGGTCAGAACTCAGATGGCTAATGAAAGAGTGGAGATGAGGAACCAAATGGGTCAATTCATGACTGTGATGACTGGCTTGGCCCAGAGCCATGAAAGGTTAAGGGCATTGGTAGAAAGGCAAACCCCCGAGGAACCTCATTCTGGCACTGGAGGAACCAGCAACAATGAGGGAGGTCAGCCTCATGTTAACATACCAGTATTTGGACCTCATCTAGATCCAGAGGCCAACATCCCAAGGAATGTCCAGGGCAACACTGCTGCAGGCAGGATCTTGCAAGAAGATCCTCAAGAAGAGCAGTTTACTGTAATGGGAGCTGGAGATGAAGTCTATGATAGGAGGTTTGATGAAATTGCTGAGAAATTGAGATCTTTGGAGTCTCAAAACTCTTTGGGTTTTGATGTAATGGACATGGAGCTAGTGGATGGGGTGAGAATTCCCCACAAGTTCAAACCCCCGTGCTTTGAGAAATACAATGGAACTTGTTGTCCACGAACTCACCTGTAGTCCTTTCTGGGAAGACTTAAAGCATATACTATGGATGAGAAGCTGTGGATGTTCTACTTCGAAGACAGTTTGACTGGGGCTTCAAGAGAGTGGTATTCACACTTGACCAGAGCTACAATCAGATGCTGGAAGGACCTAGCTGAAGCTTTCATTAGGCAGTACCAATACAATCTGGACATGGTCCCTAACATGACCCTTCTGATGGGAATGTCTCAATCCTCCAGAGAAAGCTTCAGGGAATATGCCCAAAGGTGGAGACAGCTTGCTGCTGCTGTCCAACCACCCATGTCGGAAAGAGAAATGGCCGACATGTTCATGAATACTCTGCAAGAAACATATATTGATAGGCTAGCTGCCTTTTCTTCCACCAGTTTTGCTGACGTAGTTATAGCCGGTGAAAGAATTGAAAGTCTGCTAAAAATGGGCAAGATTTCTGATAATGGTGCAAGCTCATCCAATAATCCCAGGAAGCCTTTTGTGGGACCTCGAAGAACCGGTGAGACAAATGCCATTCATGCCAGCAGGGGCAGACCTCAGTATGTTCATAGATCAGTAGCAGCTGTCACAATTCCAGCTTCGATCCCTCAGCAACCAGCATATCAACCACAACAGCAACCACATTATCAACAACAAGTTCAGTACCCGCCATAGAGAACCTACAACAACAACAACAACAGTCAACAACAAAGACCTTTTCAGCAAAGACCGTCACAGGCAAACAGGGTGATTGACCCTATCCCTATGCCTTACGCTGCCTTATTGCCACAACTCCTGAAGCTTAACTTGGTTGAGTTAAGGACATTGGCACCACCAGACCCCTCCAATCTCCCAAGGAATTATGATTTCAACGCCAGATGTGCTTTCCACTCCAATGCACCTGGCCACAATATGGAAAAATGCAGGGCCTTGCAAATGAAAGTCCAAGATCTGGTGGATTCTAAAGCCCTCAACTTTGCACCCCCTCCAAATGTCAACAAAAATCCTATGCCTAATCATGGAGGGCCAAGAATTAATGCCATTGAGGAAGACAAGCCATCTGTATTGATCACCAGTGTTGCACAAATTCGAACACCTTTGGTCGAAATTAAAGCTCAGCTTCTAGAATGCCAGGTGTTTCCCGGGTGTGAGCTCGGTTGTGGGTATTGCAACATTGCAGTCAACGGGTGTGATAATTTGAGAAGTGGCATAGATGGCCTTATCAAGGATGGTATCCTTCAGATCTCAACAACGGTGCCTACAAATCCAGCAATTCCTTTGACAACAATTCCCGATTCTTCTACAACAGCAGCAACAATCATTCCTACTGATTCATTAATATCATCAGCAATGGCTCCATCCATCACTTCAACAAATCAAATGTCAACAACTCTTTCTTCTACAACATCAGCATCCATTTATTCAACAGAATCTTCTACAACGCCAGCAGAAATTAATGAAGATATCTCAGCAGTCACCATCTACTATGATCCATCATTTGTTCCTCCAAATAGAAACTTTCAGCAACAAACAGTGGCACCTCCAGCCAGGTCACCAGTCACAATTTACTACGATCCACACACCATCACAGTACCCTCCTCTGCAGCAGTCAGTCCAGTTACCATTACGGTGCCTGGACCAGTTCCATATGAAAGCAGTAATGCCATACCTTTGCATTATGGCTCTGATCTTTACTGCAACGGGGAGAAAATCACTCTGGATTCATCAACCTCTTCTCCACAAATTGATAATGTTGGGGGAGGCGGAGGCTTCACCAGAAGCGGACGACTTTTTGCCTCACAAACTCAGAAACCTAATGTTGAAGCAGAAGCTGCTGCGAAGGCAAAAGGAAAGAGTGTGGTGGTTGAAGAGCCAGCTATCAAGGAAACTCAGAAGACATCTTTTGAACAAGATGTAGACGAGTTTATGAGAATCATAAAGAGAAGTGATTACAAGGTGGTGGATCAGCTTCACCAAACTCCCTCAAAAATCTCCATATTATCCCTGTTGATGTGTTCTGAAGCTCACAGGAATGCATTATTGAAAGTCCTGCACATATCATACATGCTAGAAGAGATTACCGTTAATCAGCTAGAAACTGTGGTAGCAAATGTCAACACCAGTCATGGACTGGGTTTTACCAATGCTGACTTAACAACTGAGGGACGTAACCAAAACAAGGCTTTACACATCACCCTAGAGTGCAAGGGTGCCGTTCTATCTCATGTATTGGTGGACACTGGGTCATCACTCAATGTCCTACCAAAGAAGGCCTTAGTGAAGCTGGAGTATGATGGCTTAGCACCGCGTCCAAGTAATTTGGTGGTGAGAGAATTTGATGGCTCTAAAAGAATAGTGCTTGGGGAGATTGATCTGCCTGTGATGATTGGCCCGCAGACTTTTAAAATTACCTTCTATGTGATGGACATTCAGCCAGCCTACAGCTGTTTGTTGGGTAGACCCTGAATCCATGCCGCTGGCGCTGTTACGTCTACCCTTCACCAGAAGCTGAAATTCGAGTGGGAAGGCCAGATCATCACCATCTGCGGGGAAGAAGACATCTTTGTTAGCCATCTGGCTACGTACAAATACATAGAAATGGATGGGGAGATCCATGAAACTATGAGCTAGGGGTTTGAGGCCCTGAACATTAATGAAGCATCTGCTGTACTGGGAACCTCCATAACGTCTTATCAACAAGCCCGAAAGGTTGTTGAAGAGGGTACTACCCAAGGCTGGGGCAAGCTGCTGCCCGTGGAAAAGAAAGAAGACAGATTTGGGTTGGGTTACAAACCAACTCAACAAGATCAATCAGAGGCTGCTAAAGAGCCCAATTTTGTCAGCGGGGGGATGCTCACCCCGGATGCTGTGAACAACTTGGAAGATGAGTCGGAGGATGAGCGCAACCTGGAGAGCTGGATACGTCCAAGGACCCCGAGGAGCCGTGTCTCAAACTGGTCTTCCCAGGAAATTATAAGGGTTACTCCTGCAGAGTAATTATTATTTCCTGTATTTTTAAGCATGCATCAAGTCTTGCATCTTGCCCAAGATGTCAAGACTCATTTTGTAATCGGGCCATCTTGTAATTTTGTGCAAACATATCAATCAATGAATATCGGACATCTTTTGCAAATGAGTCTCTTTTTCGCTCACTGTCTTTTCATTTTTCTTTTTGTACAAAAAATAAAATGGCAATGTTTTTCGAAATAAATAACTTCATTTTCACTTTTCCTAAAACAAGATTAAAATTGATCACTAAAATGAACCAATTTAAACCCTTGCAGAGAGTGCCTTTCAGATTGCACCAACAACGACACTGCTATGGCTTCGTATGACTTTGACAATCCAATCAACCAAGCTGATGAAAGGGTTGAGGAAGATTATGAGCTACCTGAAGAGCTAGCCCGGTTGTTAAGACAAGAGGAGAAGGTTATCACCCCTCATCAGGAGGAGGTCGAAACGGTTAATCTTGGTACGGAAGAAGATGTGAAAGAAGTTAAGATCGCGGCCTGCTTAGAAGACTCAGTGAAAGAGCAACTGATTGGTATGCTTCGAGAATATGTGGATGTTTTTGCTTGGTCTTATCAGGATATGCCAGGGTTGGACACCGACATTGTCATGCACAAGCTACCTCTGAAAGAAGACTGCCCGCCAGTAAAACAGAAGTTGCGCCGTACTCGCCCAGATATGGCAATGAAGATTAAAGAAGAGGTGCAAAAACAGTGGGATGCCGGTTTCCTTGCTGTGACTAGTTACCCGACGTGGGTCGCTAACATTGTACCAGTACCTAAGAAAGATGGCAAGGTGAGAATGTGTATGGATTACCGGGACCTGAACAGAGCCAGCCCGAAAGATGACTTCCCTTTACCTCACATTGATGTATTGGTTGATAATACGGCTCAGTTCTCGGTGTTCTCCTTCATGGATGGATTTTCTGGATACAATCAGATCAAGATGTCACCTGAAGACATGGAGAAGACAACTTTCATCACACCCTGGGGCACATTCTGTTATAAAGTGATGCCATTCGGACTGAAGAATGCGGGCGCCACTTATCAACGGGCTATGGTAACATTGTTTCATTACATAATCCACAAAGAAATTGAGTGTTATGTGGATGATATGATTGCCAAGTCTCTCACAGAGGAAGACCACCTGGTGAATCTGTTGAAGTTATTCAAGCGTCTGAGGAAGTACCAATTGAAGTTAAACCCCAACAAATGCACATTCGGGGTGCGATCCGGTAAGTTGCTGGGATTTATAGTAAGTGAAAAAGGGATTGAAGTTGACCCTGACAAAGTCAAAGTCATTCAAGAAATTCCAGCACCTAAGTCTGAAAAAGAAGTTCGGGGGTTCTTGGGTAGATTGAACTACATTTCAAGGTTCATATCTCACCTTACGGCAACCTGTGAGCCTTTGTTTAAATTGCTAAGAAAAGAACAAACGGTCAGGTGGAACGAAGACTGCCAGAGGGCTTTTGAAAAAATCAAGGAATACCTACAAGAGCCTCTAATCCTTATGCCTCCAGTCGAAGGAAGACCTCTAATCATGTACTTGACAGTATTAGAAGAGTCAATGGGGTGTGTGCTGGGCCAGCATGATGAGTCTGGTCGAAAAGAGTATGCAATATACTACCTAAGCAAAACGTTTACCGACTTTGAACAGCGTTATTCACTGCTCGAGAAAACTTGCTATGCTTTAGCGTGGGCTGCTCGCCAACTGAGACAGTATATGTTGACCCACACTACTTTATTGATCTCGAAGATGGACCCAGTTAAGTACATTTTTGAGAAGCCAGCACTTACCGGACGGGTTGCAAGATGGCAAATGATCCTCACAGAATATGACATTCAGTACACTTCTCAAAAAGCCATCAAGGGCAGTGTATTATATGACTATCTTGCTGAGCAACCTATTGATGATTACCAGCCTATGAGATTTGACTTCCCTAATGAAGACATCATGTTCATAAAAGCAAAAGATCACGAAGAGCCCGTTCACACTGAAGGGCCTGACCCAGAAGAGGAATGGACTATGATGTTTGACGGGGCTGTTAATATGAACGGTCGTGGTGTTGGTGCAGTACTCATTACACCTAAAGGAGTTCACATGCCTTTCTCGGCAAAGCTCACCTTCAACTGCACTAACAACGAAGCTGAATACGAAGCTTGTATCATGGGTCTTGAGGAAGCCATTGACCTCAGGATCAAGACTTTGACCGTGTTCGGAGATTCAGCTCTGGTAATCAATCAAACCAACGACAAATGGTACACTCACCAGGATCATCTGATACCTTACCGGGATTATACAAGAAGGTTATTGACTTTCTTCACAACGGTTAAGCTTGAGTATATCCCACGAGATGAAAATCAGTTTGCAGATGCTCTGGCTACCATTTCATCCATGATCAAAGTTCAAGTTGCCAACTTTGTGCCTCGGATATCAGTGTCCAGACTTGACAGACCAGCATACGTATTCTCAGCAGATGTTGTTAAAGATGAAAAGCCTTGGTTCCATGACATTAAATGCTTCTTGGAGGATCAAACATACCCACCTGGGTCATCTTCCAATGATAAGAAGACATTAAGAAGGCTAGCTGGCAGTTTCTTCCTAAATGCTGATGGTTCCCTGTACAAGAGAAACATTGATATGGTACTCCTCAGATGCGTTGATAAGGCAGAAGCAGACTTGTTGATGCACGAGGTGCATGAAGGATCCTTTGGTACCCATGCAGGAGAACATGCAATGGCCAAAACGTTGTTAAGATCAGGCTATTACTGGATCACAATAGACGCAGACTGTTGTGCCTACGCCAGAAAATGCCGTAAATGCCAGATTTATGCGGATAAAGTACATGTGCCTCCCAATCCTTTGAATGTGATGTCTTCACCCTGGCCCTTTGCCATGTGGGGCATTGATATGATTGGCAAGATTGAACCAACTGCTTCAAACGGCCACAGATTCATCCTGGTTGCTATTGACTATTTTACCAAGTGGGTTGAAGCGGCTTCTTATGCAAATGTTACAAGGCAAGTGGTAGCCCGATTCCTGAAAAGATATATCCTCTGTCGGTATGGAGTGCCCGAGCGAATCATTACTGATAATGGTTCCAACTTGAACAACAAAATGATGGCGGAACTGTGCCGGGACTTCAAGATCCAACACCACAATTCTTCTCCTTACAGGCCAAAGATGAATGGCGCTGTAGAGGCAGCAAACAAGAATATCAAGAAGATTGTACAGAAGATGGTGGTTACCTATAAAGATTGGCATGAAATGCTACCATTTGCCTTGCATGGGTACCGTACGTCAATCCAAACATCCACTGGGGCAACACCGTATCAGCTTGTGTATGGTATGGATGCAGTCCTACCTGTTGAAGTTGAATTACCTTCCTTGAGGGTACTGATGGATGTCAAGTTGAATGAAGCAGAGTGGGTCCGATCCCGATACGAACAACTGAATCTGATTGAAGAGAAGAGGTTAGCTGCAATCTGTCATGGGCAGCTGTATCAGAAAAGAATGAAGAAAGCCTTCGATCAGAAAGTCAGGCTCCGGGAGTACCAAGTAGGAGATCTTGTGCTGAAAAGACTCCTCCCTCCTCATACAGACCACAGGGGCAAGTGGACTCCAAATTATGATGGTCCGTTCATAGTAAAGAAAGTTTTCTCTGGTGGAGCACTGATGCTCAGTACTATGGATGGTGAGGACTTCCTGTCCCCTGTGAATTCAGATGCAGTTAAAAAATACTTCGCATAAAGTGACCCGCTCGACATAAAAACAGAATGTAAGTCCAGGCAAAAATAGGGCATCCCTGCGAGTCATAAACAGAATAAAAGACTCGGGCAAAAATAAGGGAAAATAAATAAAAAATGTACACCCGCTGAGTTGAAAAGCCACATTGGACAGCTCAGGCAAAAATGGGTATCCCGGTGGATTGAAAACCCGAAAGGGCGATCCACGCAAAATAAGGGAATAAGCGAACAACTGCATTCTGGATCCATCTGTATCGCTTACAACATGGTGAACTTCGAAAGGTTCAAGCATCGGTCAGAATCAACCTTCTTCAGAAAGCAAGATGAGAAGAACGTCAACGTCATACGAGTCATAGCAAAAAGGGGAGCTCCATGAAAGCGTCATCAACATTGCCAGCATCTTGTTGTTTCTCAATTTGTAATGATCTCCTAATTTCAGGGGATCTGTTTCTTTGACTGTATCTTGCCAATTCAGGGCGCGTAAATTAATAAAATTAGATTTTCAGTCATGTCTCGTCTCGTACATTTTATTTTCGTTTGCAAAAATGTCCGATGTCTTTGAAGATATTGATTGCATAAATACAAATGCTTCCCTTCTAAAAATAAGTGCTTACAAGAAATATACTTACTCCTGGGAGTGTCTAAATTCCTATGATGGAATCCAGTGAGGGGTACCTCGGGATACTTGTGCGCTTCTTTGTCTTTACAAGATTGCAGGTATTCAAAACACGATATGGGGAATGAAAGCTTCTCCTCAGTAGGCTGCCAAATCATCATTTCCTCAGCACGCCTTCCAAACAGCACCAAAGATGCTTTATCCCCATCAGAGTTGCCAGGCGTCACTTCTCCAACATTTCCTTCAGAGCAGTACCGGAAGGTGCTCATATCCCCAGCTGAGTTGTCAAGTATCATCCTCAGCAGGATCCCCACAGAAATCTCTAGGAGGATCTTTCAGTGATCTTTCTCCTTCCCCAGCCAAGTACTAGACAAGGAACTAGCTCCCCACAGAATTTCAGCCTCTATCCAGAAGAGCAACGCCTGAAGATCTCACAACGGAGTGAAGAAAGCTTCTACAAACCCCAGTTGGGTCCCTCATTACTAAGAAAGATCTATCAGTGATCTATTTTCCCAAAGCAGAGTCATATATGATCTTATCCCCAGCTGGGAAATCCACTTCAAGCAGATCAGCCAGAGATCTCCACTGCAATGGGATCCGAATCCCGGATCGGTATCTTCGCATAATCATAGCATTCGCATCATATCTCCCCCCCAAAGCGTAGCATTCCGCCTAATGCGAAACATTACAGCAAAAATCAAACATATTGCATGGATCACAAGCCATATGTCAAACTGAACACTTGTAAATACTGCCAATCCGTCAACAGTATACAGAATGTTTCCCGATTCCCCACCAGAGAGCAAAAGCATTTCCCTTACAGATACACGCCCCTTTTGGCACTCGTCCGTGTCATCACTCCCCACTAAAGTCGCCCGAGCATTCTTTACAAACATACACTTATATATTACAGATACATGCTCCTTTTGGCACTCGTCTGTGTCATATCCCCAGCGGAAAGCCAAAGTGTCCCCTTTGCACTCACAAATACATATATATATACAATTCCGTGACACCCGTCCGTGTCACCATCCCTAACATGGTTACCTAAACATTTGAGAACCATATACTCGTTCATAATACACTTTTTCCGACACCCGTCTGTGTTCCACTCTCCCCAGCAAGATAAACATTGGTCTGTGTCTCACTCACCGCTTTCTACTCATATAGATACTCGTCTGTATCTCGAATACGCCACTTAAATCCCCTCAGAGTCGACACTCGTCCGCGTTCTTTGTTAACCAGTTGATACTCGTCTGTATCATCATCTCTGAACATGTGTCAAGCGTTTGTTTCTACTGATACTCGTCCGTATCATAGTCCTTAGGATGCTCGTCCGCATCTTTAATCTATACACCGTGTCAAACACTTATGTCTTCTTGGATTTAGACACTCGTCTGTGTCTAATATCCCCCAGAAGAGTCCCGGCAAATCCCAGTAATTTACTTCCTTTCTATCTGACATTCGTCCTATGTCATGATACCTTTCGGCAGCCGTACCCTGCCAAGTGATCGTCCTTCACCTTTTTGATGATCGTCCTTCATCACCCCCAGTGGAGTCTCTATTCATTAGAACCCCTTCCTATCCGACATTCGTCTTATGTCGTGATGTTTTTAGCAGCCGTCCCCTGCTAGGTGATCGTCCTTCACCTCTTGATTATCGTCCTTCATCATACTTATCCGGTGGCCGTCCCCATCGTCGACCTTTTCTATCTGGCATTCGTCCTATGTCGCGATACTTTCGGCAGTCGTACCCTGCCCGGTGATCGTCCTTCACCGTTAGATGACCGTCCCTCATCTTATCCCCAGCAAGGCAGCCGCCCCCTGCTAGGTGATCGTCCTTCACCTTTGATGACCGTACCTCATCACTTATTTCATTTATGCCTTGAACTTGATGGTCGTCCCCATCATTTACCTATAATCCCCAGAGAGTTCCGTAGCTTTACCTGATGGCCATCCCCATCATAATTTCTTATATCCCCAAGCTAGTCGGTCGTCCCCGTCTTTGCTTTATCTCCCGCTTCTTCCCCAGCATGTCGGTCGTCCCCGTCATTGCCTTACCCCCAGCAGTCGTCCTATGCTTGACGGTCGTCTTCCGTCACCCGCACTTTATAAATATACTTTATTTTCTTTTACAATCTATATCCCTTTTCTTCTTCATTCTGTGAGTGTAAATTTTGGACTGTCTTTGGTATTCAACCACAAGTTATCTTGTTTGAATGATAAGCCGTCGCTTATATCCTGCACAGCTAACTCATGCTTGAATAGGGGCAGCTGTAAACACCCCAAATTTGCCCTCACTCATTTCACACCATGGCTTGTGATCTTCTCATATGCATAAGTTCAATCATAACATCTCATATTGCATATTTGCTTCACTGCATTGTTTCTAAGTCATCTGCATCTAGGGTTTGTGATCTGAGCAATCCAAGAGCTACTTGGGCCTTTCCAAAGGTTTTCAATCACTTCAAAAGGGTCCATGTATGTTCAAGCATCATAATATACCCTCACAAGATCAAAGAAGTCAAAGAAACACAAGAACTGAGAAAGGCATGGAAGCAGAGCCAAGCTCAATTGCACAGATGACCTAAAATTAGGGTTTTGGTTTCAGAGGCCATAACTCCAAACTTTTTGGTCATTCTTGTTTCTATTGGTCTCTATATGGTATAGGGATCATGCATATCAATTTTCATGAAGAAATTCCATTGGGAAGGCATCTGATCAAGAGTTGACTTCTTGAGCAAGTCAGTGCAAAATCAGGGCATCTGAGGCCCCCAATGACCCAACCAAAGGGTGTTCTCCATCATTTTGAGTGTGTATGATCTTTATTTGATCATAGAAGATGTTAGAAGTTCACAAAATTGGAGAATTTCAAGCCATTTGCAAAATTGCCTTTTTGGGAAAGTGACTTGTAATGTAAGCTTGCCATTTTGGGAAAGTTTTTCAACCTCCTCAAATTGATTCAAAAATGCTTCAAATAAGAAAGCTTTGGTCATGAAAGTTGTAGAATGGATCATTCCCTTTCCAAAAAGTACAAGAACTCATTCTAATTCATTTTGGATCAAAAGTTATAGCTTGTCAAAGTTGGACAAAATCACATAATTTCAAGTTTTGTACCAAAGAGGCAAAGTTGCAAAACCTCTTGCCAAGGAAAAATGTGACATCAAATTGACTTCTAGGCATTACACAAACATGAACCATGACCTAAAAATCAGATTGCACCAAAGAACCTCCCATTTTCCTGACTTATGCTTCAAGTAATCACAAAAGGGCCAAAAGATCACAAAATTGCAAAACCTCACATAAACCCTAATCCACTTGCTGCATTGCCTCAATTTCATTTCCATGGTTCTCCTTGATTCAAGCTGCAGTCAAGCCATGCCTTGTACCTTGACAGAATTGACCCATACCTCCCTTACACAAAAAGTTGACTTTATGCATTTTGCTCCATACTAATCACACTGCCCCACAACTACTCTCTGACCTATCAAGGATTAATATGTGTACCAAAAGCAACCCAACATATAACACAACATAGCTTGAAACATCCCACAAGCCATAGTTCCCAAAACTGACCTCTTATGCATTTTGCTTCGAATCTCAAAACACAGCCTTCAAACATCAAAACAAACTTCACAAAATCACTCACCATGTTCCTCTGATCATTTCCCAACCATTGTTTTGGCCTGAAACCTCCCACATCAAAAACACGATTTCTCACCCTTCCTGAACAGAACTTTGTCAATCTCTCAAATCAGCCAAAAGAAATTCCAACCAAGCTTTGCAAGCTTCTCAGGAGGTTCATTGGAGGCGTTTTGGATCAAAGAAGTAGCCATAAAGTTCCAAAGACCAAAGCTCCAGTTCAGGTGAGCTCAAGAACAATTTTTCCAGAAACATGTTTTTAAGTTACCAATTGATTCTTTATGCTTCACTGATCATGTTGATGTGTTTTGTTTTGAAAATGGTTGAGAAATGAGTATGTATTCGTGTTCTGAAATTTTTTGACCTAATTTTGTTTTGATTCGATTCTCATTGTTGATGTGTTTTAAATGATGTTTGTTTGTTGATTCTTGATGTATGATGTATGGGGATCATTTCTGGGCAGAGAGATTGGATTTTAGAAGCCTAGGGAAGAAGTTAGCAATTTTCAGGGAGGGGTGTGGCCGGAGAAGATGACCGGAGGTCATTTCCGGCAACCTGAAAGTCATTAGTTCATTAAATGCGTTTAGGGCTCAGTTTGAATTAGGACCGTGGATTGGTTTGACTAGCATTGACTCCCGCGTGTTTGAATGGCCCAGATCTCTCATAAAAACCCTAATCCTAATTAATTAGATTAATTAATTAAGTTTAATTTAATCCAGTCAGTTCAAATGTGGGCCGTCCAGATGCGCGCGGGTTAATTCCCTCCTTTTCTCTTTGAATCTCAGCCAGTAGATTTGCATACTTCTCATAAATTCAATTTTTATTTCATTTAATTTGATTTATCTTTTACGAATTTTTAAAAATAGTAAAATACATTTAAAAATTCTGAAAATTTTTATTAAATCTTTTATTAATTTTCAGAACCCAAAAATATTTTTATTTTTATTTTTTGCATTAAAAATTATTTTTAAATCATTTAAATGGTTATTTTTAATTGGTTAATGAAAATTAATTAATTAAAAAGGCATTTAGGTATTTAAAAATCACCAAAAATTTCACATTGCATTTTAAAACATTTAGAAACATTATCAAACTCTCAAACCAAATTTCCTTTTTGTTCTTGATGCATTTTGACAATTTTTGTTGGAATTAAATTCATTTTAAGGCAATATTTTGGTTCAAACTTTGAAAAATCCATTCTGCCTAACCATTGAGAGTTTGATGATGGTTCTTCTTGCATTGCATCCTCCATAGCATGTAGTTTATAGGGTAAAATTGGTTTGAATTGATCTTGTATTTTCAATTTGTTTTGTATTTTTTCTTTGTGAGGTACCTTGAAACCCTAGCCAACTTAGGAAATTCATAACTTGCACTAGGTTAAGAGTTAGGTCCCCTCCTTTGGGCAGTGAACTTGTGTAGGTTTAAGGTTCCTTTGATCCCATTTTCAATTTTTTGTTATGTCATTTGCTTCTGGTTTTGGATTTTTGTGATGCATGTTGTATGTAAACCCTAATTTGTGCTTTCCTGTGCATCCATCTCTCATTTGCTTGCATTCAGTGACTTACCATGACATTTTGTGCATCCTTATGATTCATAAGACATCTTAGGACATATTAGAACCATGATTGATCATTGCATCATTCCTTTGCCATGTTACATGTTCATTTCATTTCATAAACATTTATGGATCTTTATGGTTCAAAGCATGCCTCATTGACATCCTTATGCTTGTATGATCATTCTCATCTCTTGTCATGTGTTTGCATCATCTCATAGAATCATTGAAATCATGTTCATGCTTCTGACTTTGGTTTGCATCATGACATTTCATCTCATTTGCATTGCATCTCATTTCTTTTGCTAACTTTTTCAGGTGGTAAGTAATTTGAGAAGTGAATTTGCCTTCACTTCTCACAATCTCTTCTCATCTCTCTTGCATCATTGCTGCATTTTATCTTTATATTAGAGTGAGCTTGCTCATTCATGTTCATCTCTTACTTTCTTTCTTCAGGCAACTTGTCTTCTTAAGTGAAGCAAGTTGTCTTGCTTCTCTTTGCTCTTCCTCCTTTCATCTGCTCCTCTCCTTGGTGGTTCTTTGAAGATCTTTCTCTCTTAAGCCTCACAAACCCTAGGATCTCCAAGTATGATAACAATTAGGGTTTGGTTAGTCCCCCATTTAGTTTTACCTTTGGGTCATCTTTGAGTCTTCTCTTCTCATCTCATCATCAGGGACTAAACCCTAAAGGCTTTAAGGCTTTTTGATTAAGCTTATGCCTGCATCCTTCTATTAGGATGGAGTGTATAACTTTAATCCTAAGTGTTAAACCCTTAATGTGTTTAAATCCTTTAATCAATTCACTTGACAATCACTAAGACATCAAGCTTGTAACTTGGGCCTTGCATTAGGGTTCTAACTCTTCCTTAATTGGTTAAGAAGGACTAACCCTAGTGTTAATGGACAAGTCCCTCTCAAGTTGTCTTACAAACCATATAAACCACTTCTTAACCTTATCATTAACTAAAATCCACTTTAAATAAAGGCCTTGTTTTGTCATGAGGTTAATCCCCAATCATGGATTAAGTTGAGGAGTCTTCCTCAGCGTAAATGTTCTCATCTATTATCCTTCTATTAGGATGGTGTAATGAGTCCATTAAATCTTTGATTACGGCTTAAACTCATTACTTAACACTAAACAAAAACAACAAAAACATCTAAATAATCACAAAGTAGGTTAATGATTACGGCTTAAGCTCATTAACTTATGACAATTTCAAAAGCAATAAAAGATTGAAAATACCAAAAACAAACAATAATCGTCTCCTCCGGGATTCTTTTCTCATCTCATTCATTCACAAACGAGAATTTGCTTCTTCCGTCTAATGCAAGACAGTTTGCACCTGAGCCAGACAGGTCATACACTTGAGCATAGACAAGTAAGCAGTTCACAAGTTAATTTACCTTTCAGTCTCTTTGAGTCGAACTACGGTGTTCTGACTTCCTCATTGCACGAGAGGATACGTAGGCATAACTTAACAGTTATCGAACAAAAGTCTCGGCCAATTCCCCCTCCTTCCAGCATTATTCTTTGAGCCTCATAGTCTTGAACTTTTCACTCTTTCTCTTGCACTAACACTTCTCTTATACACTTCACACTTCTCTTACGCTAACACTTGTATTCTTTCCAGCTTTGATACACAAATTGCACTGACACTACCCCTTTAAAACACAAATCTTTTAAGCGTGGATCCCGTCGAGTACGGCGGACAATCTGGGTGCTAATACCTTCCCAGGTTGTAACCAACCCCCTTTCTCAGTCTCTCTGGTTCGCGACCGTCTTATCCATATTTTTCTAGGTCTATGCAGCATTACCTTTCCTTCGGGATAAAAATGCCTAGCTGGAGACTCTATTCATTCCTTTCTCCTTCACCGACCGTTCGCGTCTGTACCCCTTCTGACCTGATGTCATTTGGTGGGAGCGACACCCTCTTTCTATATTCTTCTTAATCTCTTCCTGTTTTGAATCTATAGATTGTCTTCTAAACTTTATGAGATTTTTGTCGGAATGCTTGATTCCATTCTTTCGAATGAATCTATTATATCTCCTAACAAAAAGTCCCATTTCTTCGTCATCGGAGTCTTTGTCACTACTTGACTCATTGTTGCTTAGATCTTTTGTGAGGACTTTGAGTTAGAAGCCACAAGAGCTATAGGCCTCTTCTCACCCTCTTTGTCTTTATTCTTCTCCTTTCCCTTTTTACTTTTGTTCTCAAACTTTTCTAGACTTTCTAGTTCTTGCTGATGTTCCTCCAGCTTTCCAAACAAAGCAGTCATTGTGAGTGTCGTTAGATCGTTGGCTTCCTTGATAGCTGTTACTTTAGGTTGCCATTCCCTGCTAAGACATATCAGAATTTTATTAGTAGCAATTTCATTGGAAACAGGTTTTCCAAGTGCATTCAAACGATTAATGAGATGAACAAATCTCTTTTGCATGTCGGGAATAGATTCTCCTTGTTTCATGCGAAAGAGTTCGAACTCTTGATTAAGTGTGTTAATGCGGGACTGTTTTACTTCAGTTGTACCTTCATGTGCAATTTCTAAAGCGTCCCACATTTCTTTAGCTGTCGAGCAATGGGATACTCGATAATATTCATCTGCACTAAGTGCTGAAATTAGCATATTTCGAGCTCTCCAATCACTTGACCACTTTTTCTCATCTTTCTCATCCCAATCATCTTCTGGTTTAGGTACTATGGCACCTGCCTCATTCATCATGGTAATTTGAAAAGGACCATTTTGAATGGTAGCCCATACGCGCCTATCCATAGAATTTATGTGAACTCGCATGCAGTCTTTCCAGTAGCCATAATTTTCACCATTGAAAACAGGAGCTCTATTATACGCCCCCTTTGGTTCAGAATCCATAACGTTACAGGCAGCCACAAAGCACCAACGAACCGGTGCTCTGATACCACTTGTTAGACGTTGTGGCTAGTGATCTAGAGGGGGGGTGAATGGATCACCTCCTTGTTTACAAGGATTTAAAATATTTTTCAGAGTTTTCAAAGATTAACGGAAACAACGGTCCCAAATATACTAGCGTCTATTCTGGACCAGCCACTAGAAGACCGGACATGTGATAACGTGCTGGATTTACAATTGAGATGATAAAGATTTAAACACACAAGCTGTAAAACAGTTGAATGCACCTATCACAAAAGCTATTTCCAATGAATCAAAATGATTAAAAACGTAAATAAAGATGGAGAAGGAATACAATATGCAGAGATTTGGTAAGGAAGTTCCCCACGTTCGTCCTCGCGTGTGGGTACGTCTCCCTCTCAATTTCAAACTGAAATTGAGAACTTTTATATCAATATTGCTAAAATCGTCGATTACAAGGTAGCTATACAAACACCAGAAATCTATACACCTAGATCTTCCTATTGTATCAACCTTCACTTGATCTGAGCCCAATCAAGATTCCCTGCAAGTAATACAAACAATTCACCGGTTCCACGATCTATTTGCGAAATCTACCAATTTCCAAATCTTACGCTACGGCTAAATCTGTCTTGTAAACGTGACTAACAAACCCTCAAGAACACGTCTGTTCTTGAAGGAAAACCCAACTGGTTTTTCCTTGAAACCTTCTTTCACTCTTCAACTCAGCTGGATCTCCGATTGTACCACTGAACGTTATCTCATAAACCTTCAATTCACAGAACAACACTAATTTCTTGTTGATGTTCTTGAATCAAGGTACTTGAGAAGATGATGAAGATGAATATGAATCTAGGTTTCAATCCTGCTCAACATTGAATTGTCCACACTCAAAATTCCTTTTCTTGATGTGTTGTTCAATGATCCCTTGACTGAAAAATTCGTATGCAATTTCTCTGTATATTTTCCTGCACTAACAGAAAACAACAACATATACTATGCAGATTCTGTAGAAGTAAAAACAGAAAAATGAATCGATTCAAGACACGAATGAATCGATACATAATGGTATTTATACTGTTATGTATCAATGCATAATAAAATGAATCGATACATACTAAACAGATGAACAAAAAATAGAGAAATGAACATACAATGAATCGATGCATGTTTGTATGTGTCGATTCATAGAAGAAAATCCTGAACCATTCTTACAGCATGAATCGATGCATGATAGAATGAATCGATTCATTTTGCGAATTTCCAGAAATGTTTCTACAACATGAATCGATGCATGATGGAATGAATCGATTCATTTTGCGAATTTTCAGAAATCCAAAGACATTATTAAAAATGAGACAAGAGATATAAAGACAAGCAATGCAAACAAAGTGTCTTAATATGAAGCACATGATAAAATCACAAACACTTAAATTTTATAATCATACAAAACTAAAGAGTTGCTCACAAATGGATCGTACTTGGATGTATAATAGAGCATATTCTGATAGACACTAATTGAAATAAGATTTTGTTTGTGGGGTTAAAAAAAGTTTGTGAAGAGGAGGAGCATATTCCGATAGACTTAGATCGTACTTGAAAGAAGAGTTCAAACTTATTGAAAGAGTGATGTGTTCCTGAAATTGTCTTCTCAAAACAAGGTCAATCAAAGTTTAACAAAAGGAGGAGCGGTCCACACCTTAACCTGTAAGGCTCATGTTGATGTAGCGCTTGAGCTTGTAAATAATAAAATTGATTTTTGTTTCAATATTTAATTATTTATACGCTCAAATTTACTCAAATTTTCATTTGTAGACTCAAGAACTTCAAAGGGATATGTGCCCTGATGAGTTATTTTTAAAGACCCATAAGAGGAAAAATGAA
The DNA here is from genome assembly GCA_963966055.1 of Lathyrus aphaca. Classification (NCBI taxonomy): domain Eukaryota; kingdom Viridiplantae; phylum Streptophyta; class Magnoliopsida; order Fabales; family Fabaceae; genus Lathyrus; species Lathyrus aphaca. Next base: position 280,799,835 of record OZ014523.1, read on the forward strand.
GAATGGGTTGATCATCGTGCTGAGTCTACATACGTAAGTTTTCATTCATTGTGAACTCAATCTCAATTGGTGTAATTATCAAAACATCATATCTTGTTCCTATAAATTTAATGTATTTATTCCAATATTTTTCTCATATTGAGATTTCTCTAATGTGAATTTATTTACAACAAGTGCTTAATCTGTTGTTACCAACACTATATATACATAGTATAGCATGTTGCTGCATATTTTATTTGGTATATACCAAACTGACAGAACACCATGTCTATTTAGTTCCAAATGACTCCATTTTTTTTGTTTTATAGTCCACTTGTAAAGAAGGATATTATTTTATATGTCCAAATTTGTTTTATAGTCCATTTTTTTTATAGTCCTCAGTACCAAGCATGTCTATATATTACCATGTCTATTTATTTCGAAATGACTTCATTATTTAGTCCTTTTTTTTGTTTTATAGTCCACAATACCATATCTATTTATTACCATGTCTATTTATTTCCAAATGACTCAATTATTTCCAACTAACACAGTGGTTGCTATAATGGTTCTTATTAACCTATATTTAGAAATGACTCTTTTTTTTGTTTTACAGTCCACTTTTAAAGAAAAAGTTGGTGATGATGTCGAGAGATTAGATGGAGGAATTGTTTTTAAGTTATGGACTGTTGTGAATAGGATACCTTAGAAATCAAAGTATAATAGGTTTCTCAAGAAACCTACAAGGGTTAGGGTTTAGGGTTACCAAAGAAAGACAACAAATACTGATTATAAACTGATATTCTTTCCTTTCTCTTAAAAAAAGATTACCAGTATACAAGAATAACAAAAATAACCTCTCTCACTTTTGAATTAGGGTTTTATCTTCCTATTTTCCCTTATACAAAATATGAGAGACTAGTATGCTATTTATAATAAAACTAACATACTAATCTAATGGGCTTTTTAACAATTACCCATTAAAGGCTAACTTAGGGTATAAGCTAACTTAAACAATTGGATCCATAACACAAGGTCCAATTAAACAATAACATGTGAGAAGACTTCGACGACATGCTATTCGTACTAGGGTTTGTTCCAATATTCCATAATTCTCCACCTTGGAACACACCATATACCAACAAGAAACAAACTAGCTTTCTTCATGCAACTTTATCAACTGCATAGAGTGGAAAAACTTGCAATTCGACAACGTCTTGGTGATCATATCAGTAGCATTATGATTTGTCAAAACCTTTAGCACTTGGACTTCTCCACGCTCGATTACCCCTCTGACAAAATGCAACCTTACATCAATGTGCTTGGTTCGCCCGTGATAGGCTGAGTTCTTCGACATGTGTATTGCACTTTGACTATCACATTTAGCAGTGATACTTCGACCTTGAAGTTTCATCTCCTTTGAAAAACCTTCAAGCCACAATGCTTCCTTTACAGCTTCACTTAGAGCAATATATTCTACTTCAATGGTTGATAAGGTAACAACCTTCTAAAGTGTTGCTTTCCAACTAATTGCTATGCCAAACATAGTGAAAATATATCCAGAAATATATTTTATGGAATCCATACAAACCTGCATAATCAGAGTCAACATATCCTTTTATTGCTGCTTTACTATCTTCACCCAAGGCTCCACCATAAATTAGGAATATATTCAGAGACCCATTGTAAACACCCCAAATTTTCCCTCTCTTTTTCTCACACCATGGCTTGAGATCACTCATTTGCATAAACATCTCATTACATCTCACATTGCATATTTGTTTCACTACATAAGTTGCATAGCTAGGGTTTGTGATCAGATGAATCTAAGAAGTGATCTGAGCTATCTCAAAGGCCTTGAAGCTTGTCAAGAGGGTCCATGTGTGTTCCATGATCATAATATGCTCCCCAAGGTTCATTAAAGTCAAAATATCACAAAGCATTGCAGAGGTGTCCAGGCAGGCTAGGGTTTTCTAAATAGATGACCTAAAATTAAGGTTTTGGGTTTGAGGCCCTTAATCTCAAAAAGTTTGGTCATTTTTTATTCTAATGGTCTTAATATGTTATAAGGAGCATGTGTACCAAATTTGATGAAGAAATTCACTGTGGAAGTCATCTGATCAACCGGTAACTTATTGTGCAAGAAAAGTCAGAATCAGGGCATCTGAGGCCACCACCAATGGTACCAAAGGGTCATCTTCATCATTTTGAGGTTCTATGATCTTTATTTGATCTTAGAAGTGGTTATAAGTTCACAATTTTGAAGAATTTCAAGCCATTTGCAAACTTTCCATTTTTGGACATGACTTGTAATGAAAACATTCCATTTTGGGAAAGATTTTCATCCTCCTATTTCTTGATCAAAATGGCTTCAAATGAAAGATATTTAAACATGAAAGTTGTAGATTGGATCTTCCCATTTTCAAAAAGTATAATAACTTCTCTTGATTCATCCTAGAACTCAAGATATGGTGTTTCAAAGTTGGCAAAAATCTTATAATTTTCAAGTATGTGCCAAAGAGGGATTTTTGCAAAACCAAGTTTTGAGACTTCTAATGACCTCTAATCCACTTATAAGAATCATAACATGATAATGCAACATTGCTTGATCAGAATTGTGCCAAGAATCACAAGTTTTCATGCCTTGTTCTTCAAGAAAATCCAAAGAGGGAAATTGCAAAACATATGATATCTCTTGCATCAAGTGTTACAGCTCATCAAAATCAATCCAAGGGCTCTCCACAATGCTAGCTGAGGCAGGACAAGCCATAAGATCTCCTCTGACCCGTGCCATGCTTGTGGTACACTTTCTTTGACTTTTTTGCAAATGAGACCATACCAATCACACTATGCCACACCAAATCCTCTAACCAATCACACTTGCTTATACAAACATCATGGACCTTATTTCATACAACATTGAAGCCTGAAACCTCTCATACACTTAGAATGACAAAAACCTCAAAAATCTTCATCTCTTCGAAACTCACCGCCTAGCCAACAAAACTCAAATCTCTCTTCACCATTCAACTCACCATCATCCATAGAACACAAAGCACCCTTCATTTTGCCCTAAAAGCCACTAAATCACAAACACGATTTCTGCCTTAGTGTAGATGTTTACAATTGGCAGAATTTTTGACCAACAAGAAGTGTTGAACTTAGTTCAGGATGTCACATCAGATGTTGTGACATTATCAAACAGAGTATAAGTAAATGAACTTAATTCAGGATGTCACACCAGATGTTGTGACATTGTATCAGTTAATGAAGTAAGTTCAGTTTATAGGATGTCACACCAGATGTTGTGACATTGTATCAGTTAATGAAGTAAGTTCAGTTTTCAGGATGTCACACCAGATGTTGTGACATCTCAAACCTGCTACCAGAATTAATTAATGATTAACAGAACTGAGTAAATTCAGGGAAGTTATCTGGAATTAATAATGGATGGATAAAACAGAAGAAGGCGCATCTGTAGGGAGATTTGTTATGTATAATCAGAAGAGCTGAATCACCTAGAATCAAGGAAGTAACAAATCCTAATTTAAGGTGATGGCAGCAGGCGAATCAGGATTGGATTACCTACAGAAAGCCCAAAATCCAAGCACCTATTTAAGCAATAGAAACTCTCAGAATAGAGCACGAAATTAAGAAGACTAAATAGGGTGTTTGTGTTTTAATAGCAGGTTTTTTATTTGTATCACTTTATGATCTTTTAAGCAAAAGTGTATTTGTGTCTTGATTGAAACTGTGAAGTAAGATCAAGCTGTTTTTGTTTGAAGTATGACTTCAATTTTATTAAACTTGTAAACACATCACTGTGTGATTGAGGGGGAGTGAGTTGGTACTCATATCTAAGTTGTGTCTTAGGTAGAAATTGCCTTGGGTAGATATTAAGTGAAAGATTAAACTGAGTGGTTTAAGTTTAGAATTAATATTACTTATATTGAATTTCCTTCCTGGCTTGGTAGCCCCCAGATGTAAGTGTGGTTATACACTGAACTGGGTTAACAATTTCCTGTGTTGTTTAATTTTCCTGCACTTTATGTTTTGTTCAAGTCTTCAAGTGTTTAAACATCTCATTCGACATCACATACCTGATCCCAGAATTTCAATTGGCATCAGAGCAAGCACCCTGCCTGTTTATACTGGGTGAGATCTAGGGACTGCAAATTATGGAAACATGGACAAAGATGTAGGATCAGTAAATAGACCACCTATATTGGATGGATCTAACTATGACTACTGGAAGCCATGAATGGTAGCATTCTTAAGATCACTTGACAATAGGGCCTGGAAAGCAGTCAACAAAGGATGGGAGCACCCTGTCCAAAACAACAAAGATGGAGCAAAAGTGTTGAAACCTGAAGAAGAATGGAGCAAGAAGGAAGAAGATTCAACACTTGGCAATTCCAAGGCCTTAAATGCTTTATTCAATGGCATTGATAAGAATATATTCAGACTTGTGCATCACTGTGAGCTGGCCAAAGATGTTTGGGACACTCTCAAAACAACTCATGAAGGAACATCAAAGGTGAAGATGTCAAGACTTCAACTTCTCACCACCAAGTTTGAAAACTTGAGAATGAAGGAAGATGAGACAATTCATGAGTTCTACATGAACATCTTGGAAATAGCCAATACTTCTGGTGCTTTGGGAGAAAAGATGACTGATGAAAAGATGGTAAGAAAGAATCTCAGATCTTTACCAAAACGATTTGACATGAAGGTCACAGCAATAGAAGAAGCACAAGACATATGCACAATGAAGGTTGAAGAGCTCATTGGTTCCCTTCAAACATTTGAGATGGGAATGAATGACACAATTGTAAAGAATAACAAAAGCATAGCATTGGTGTCAAATACTGATAAAGAAGAAGAAAATAATGAAGCAGAACCTGAAGAAAATTTATCAGAAACCATTGATATGCTTGGAAGACAATTCAACAAGATTCTCAGAAAGATGGATGGCAAGGCCAGACCAAGTGGAAGATACTCAAACTCTTCTGAGAATATAAGACCTTATGATGCTAATAGAAGGTCAAGTTATGATGAAAAGACCAATCAAGATAAAGGGATTAAATGTCATGGATGTGAAGGATATGGACACATCATAAATGAATGCCCTACTTATCTAAAGAAGCAGAAGAAAGGTCTTTCTGTGACCTGGTCTGATGAAGACTCAAGATGTGATTCAGCAAAGCACATCACTGCTCTAGCTGGAGTATGTGATTCTGAAAGTGGATCCAGTGATGAGGAGCTGACTTTTGAAGAGCTAGAAGAATCATACAAGATGCTGGTTAAAAGGAGCACTGAAATATGCATGGAGAGTATAAAGCAGAAGAAGCATATTGAGACACTAAAGGCAGAAAAAACAGGTGACCTAGAGATCATTGACACTTTGAAAAGTGAAGTAAGCCTTCTCAACTCCAAGTTGGAGCATATGTCCAAATCTGTTAGAATGCTGAATAGTAGCTCAAACACACTGGATGTTATTCTCAACAACAATAAGCATTCAGGGGATAGAACTGGACTGGGATTTAACAAAGTTAAACAGGTTGAGGCTAGCACCAGCAAAGCTACTTCAAATTCCATTAAGTTAAACAAGATGTCCCAACAGATGCTCCAACATCATGAAAAGAACATAAAGTCCAACATAATGTCCCAACAGATGTCTCAACATCATGAAAAGAACATGATGAAATAGAAGTATCAAAGATGGAGATGTCATTATTGTGGAAGGTTTGGTCATATCAAACCTCATTGCTACAAGTTGCATGGATATCCAAATCAGATATATCAGCAACCCCCTAAGTAGAAGATAGAGGCTACAAAGAAAATGCTGCATAAACATAAAAATCAAAGATATCAGCAACCTCCTAAGCAGAAGATGGAGATCATCAAGAAAGTATGGGTACCTAAAGCTAGTCTTCATGCTGATCAAAACTACATGTCCATGAACAAGCTCAACAAACAACCTTGGAGCTCTAAAAATGGACACTGCACAGGGCAGAGACATCAAAGGAAACCTCAATACAAATGGTCAAAGAAGGGTGTTGCATATATAGCTCATACATCTCTAAGAGTATCAGCTAAAGAAGACTGGTACTTTGACAGTGGATGCTCAAGACACATGACTGGATTGAAGAATCTGCTAGTAGACTTAAAGTCATATTCATCCAGATATGTAACCTTTGGAGATGGAGCTAAAGGAGAAATCAAGGGAGTTGGGACCTTGGACTGTCCAGATGTACCAAGACTAGATGATGTGCTGCTGGTAAAAGGATTGACTGCTAACTTGATCAGCATAAGTCAATTATGTGATCAAGGTTACAGTGTAAACTTTACCAAAACTGAATGCATAGTGTCTAATAAAGAACAGAAGGTTGTCATGAGAGGAGCGAGATCTAAAGACAACTGTTATATGTGGGAACCTCAAGATTTCAGTCTCACTTCAACTTGCTCTTTAGCCAAAGAAGAAGAAGTGAAACTATGGCACCAAAGACTGGGTCATCTTCATTTCAGAGGTATAAAGAAAATAATATCTATGGAAGCTGTAAGAGGTATTCCTAAACTGAAGATTGATGATAGCAAAATCTGTGGTGAATGTCAAATAGGCAAGCAAACCAAGATGTCCCATCCAAATCTCCAACATCTGACAACTTCCAAAGTTTTGGAATTATTGCATATGGATCTTATGGGACCTATGCAGGTTGAGAGCCTTGGTGGTAAGAGGTATGCCTATGTGGTGGTTGATGACTTTTCAAGGTATACATGGATAAATTTTATCAAAGAAAAGTCTGATGTATTTGATGTATTCAAAGATTTATGCCAAAGAATACAAAGAGAAAAAGCAAGCTGTGTGGTCAGAATAAGAAGTGACCATGGAAAGGAGTTTGAGAATCAAAAATTCTCAGATTTCTGTTCTTCAGAAGGAATCAATCATGAATACTCTTCACCTATTACCCCTCAACAGAATGGGATTGTTGAGAAGAAGAACAGAACTATCCAAGAATCAGCAAGAGTTATGATCCATGCTAAAAAGTTACCTTTGTACTTCTGGGTTGAAGCTATGAACACAGCTTGTTACATTCATAATAGAGTCACTCTAAGGAAAGGAACCTTGTCCACAATATATGAAGTATGGAAGTGGAGAAAATCCACAGTTAAGTACTTCCATGTGTTTGGAAGTAACTGCTATATTCTGGCTGATAGGGAGCAAAGAAGAAAAATGGATCCTAAAAGTGATGAAGGGATTTTTCTTGGATATTCTATAAACAGTAGAGCCTATAGAGTATTTAACTCTAGAACCAAGGTTATCATGGAGTCCATAAATGTGATAATTGATGATGCCCCTGCAGATGTTACAGATGATGTTGGAACATCTGCTGACAGTCAGACTGAAGCTGAAATAAAGAGTGATCATCCTGACTTCACTCAAACTGAAGCAAGGACAGAACAATCCAGCAAACCTCCCTCCATCAGAATTCAGAAGGATCATCCCAAAGATTTAATAATTGGTGATCCCAACAGAGGTGTAAGCACTAGATCAAGAGAGGTGATTTCAGGTTCTTGTTTTGTTTCAAAAATAGAACCTAAAAACATCAAGGAAGCTCTTAATGATGAGTACTGGATTTGTGATATGCAAGAAGAATTAGGTCAGTTCACAAGGAATGAAGTGTGGGATCTTGTTCCTAGACCTAATGACATAAATGTGATTGGCACTAAATGGGTGTATAAGAACAAGTCAAATGAGCAGGGAGTTGTTACAAAGAACAAAGCTAGACTTGTAGCTCAAGGATACACACAAATTGAAGGAGTAGACTTTGATGAAACCTTTGCTCCAGTAGCAAGGCTTGAATCAATCAGACTACTGTTAGGAATTGCTTGTATTCTGAAGTTCAAGCTATTTCAAATGGATGTGAAGAGTGCCTTTCTAAATGGATATCTTAATGAAGAAGTATATCTAGAACAGCCTAAGGGATTTGTTGATCCAAGTTGTCCAAACCATGTGTACAAACTAAGGAAGGCTCTTTATGGACTGAAGCAAGCCCCAAGAGCATGGTATGAAAGGCTGACTACTTTTCTCACAAAACAAGGATACAAAAAAGGTGGAATAGACAAAACCTTGTTTGTGAAGGATGAAGAAGGAAATGTCATGATTTCTCAAATATATGTTGATGACATTGTCTTTGGTGGGATGTCAGACAGGATGGTTAAACATTTTGTCACTAAAATGGAATCTGAATTTGAGATGAGCCTAGTAGGAGAACTAACCTACTTTCTTGGACTGCAAATCAAGCAGATGGAAGATTCAATGTTCATATCCCAAAGCAAGTATGCCAAGAACACTATGAAGAAGTTTGGGATGGATAGTGCAAGTCATAAAAGAACTCCTGCCCCAACTCATTTAAAGCTGACAAAGGATGACAAGGGTGAGAAGGTGGACCAAAGCCTATACAGAAGCATGATTGGAAGCTTATTATATCTGACTGCTAGCAGACCAGATATAGCCTTTGCAGTAGGTGTATGTGCAAGATATCAAGTTGATCCAAAAGTTAGCCATCTAAACCAGGTCAAGAGAATTCTGAAATATGTCAATGGTACTTGTGACTATGGCATAATGTACTCCCATTGATGTGAACCAATTCTCACTGGCTTCTGTGATGCTGATTGGGCTGGAAGTGCTGATGATAGAAAGAGCACATCAGGAGGATGCTTCTTTCTAGGAAACAATTTGATTTCTTGGTTCAGTAAGAAACAAAATTGTGTTTCCTTATCCACTGCTGAAGCTGAATATATTGCAGCTGGTAGCAGTTGTTCACAGTTGGTTTGGATGAAGCAAATGCTCACAGAGTACAATGTCCCACAAGATGTCATGACATTGTACTGTGACAACATAAGTGCTATTAACATATCAAAGAATCCTATCCAACATAGTAGGACCAAGCATATTGATATCAGGCATCATTTCATCAGAGATCTTGTGGAAGAGAAAGTGATCTCATTGGAACATGTAGCTACAAATCTGCAATTAGCTGATATATTTACTAAAGCTTTGGATGCTACCCAATTTGAAAACCTAAGGGGAAAATTGGGAATCTTCTTATGTGAAATATAGCAGTTATGGAGAAGTGCCAACATGTCATATGACATCGTGTGGCATGATCACCAGATGGCAACACCAGTCTGGTCAAGAACTCTGTGTATTCCACTCCTAAAAATTCTCCAAGTAACGGCTCTTATAAACATACCAGCTTGCTCTCAGTTATTCATCTTCTCATCATTCTCTCAAAACAAATTGCATGCTATAGCTGACCTTCAGAGCTCATCAAACTCAATCAATCTTAACCTCTTCCTTCAACACATTCGAAAATGTCTCAACATCAAAACCCTAACCTCTCTGAAGAAATCCTCAACCAAGAAGATGTGGTGCATGCAACCCCCATCTCTGTGGTACCTATGGATTCAACTCCAATAGACGAAATCAGAGGAAGTGTTCCTCTTGCTCAAAAGCCAAGAACCCCTACTGTGAGAAGGGAAAAGGAACCTATTTACAGCAAAGTCAAAGGAATGCCTTCATCCTCAAACACCACTCCCAAAGCCTCTGAGTATGTGGATGCTTCAATCAAAGATCTTGTGAACAGGATTATATCTGAGCAAAGAGTTGTGAGTGGAATATCCATTCCTCTGAACACCATGCCAGCTCCACAAGAAGATCAGGGTAATCAAGCTGAAGAGGACAATCCTGCTCAACAGGATGTCCCAATAGATGTAGAAACATCTGAGGACCAGCACAAGGCCTCCTCTGATGATGATGATGAAACATCTGAGGACCAGCACAAGGCCTCCACTGATGCTCAAGCCTCTGTTGATCCCCCTGCTGAAGAGGAGACTGCTCAACCTCCTCCTGTTGTTGACATAGAGCATGATTCTGACACAGAAATCATTGCTTCTGTGGACCCTAGCATAGCCAAAAGGCTTAGGACTAGGAAAGAAAAGAAGACTGCAGGACATGCAACTCCTGAGAAGAAGCAGCTTCACCAAAGAAGGACAAAGCTAAAGTTGCTTTTGGTCCTACCAAACAATGGAGCAAGGTGAATACACAAAAGAGGAAAGTTGTCACCCCTCCAGATTCAGATGTTGAAGAGGATGTCCCAACATCCCAACCAAAGAAGAAACCAGCACCTTCAAGGTCCACTTCTGCTGTTCCAGAAGCTCCTCTGGACAACATTTCATTCCATCATGTGTCAAGTGTGAGCAGATGGAAATTTGTCTACCAAAGAAGGGTAGCACTTGAAAGAGAGCTGAGCAGCAATGCACTTGAGTGCACTGAGGTAATTGATCTCATTTCTTCTGCTGGCCTATTCAAAATAGTGTCAAACTTTTCTCCTTTCTATGAGCTGCTAGTCAAGGAATTTATTGTCAACCTTCAAGAGGACTGTGCTGATGGTAAGTCAGATGAATTCAGAAAGGTATATGTAAGAGGGAGATGTGTAGAATTCTCTCCTAGGGTTATCAACCACTATCTAGGAAGAGAATATGATGGACCTAATGAGTTGGGGAAGACTGATAACCAGGTTTGCAAGGTCATCATTGCCAATCAAGTCAAAGATTGTCCAGTCAAGGGCAAACTTTCTGTTAGCTTGCTAACAAGGAAGTATGCAATGCTTCATAGGATTGGCACTGCAAACTGGGTCCCTACCAACCATACTTCTACAATAGCAACTGGATTGGGCAGATTTATATATGATGTAAGCACCCAAACAAAGCTGGACTTTGGGTCTTACATTTTTTATTAGACATTAAAGCATGCTGGGACATCTGCAACAAAGCTGCCTATTGCCTTCCCTTCTTTGCTGTGTGGAATAATACTTAGCCAGTATCCAGGCATCCTCACTGAGAAGGACTCAATCTACAAAAGAGAAAGTCCTCTGACCTTCCACTACAAGCTGTTCTTAAGTCATCATGCAGCTGATGTTGAAGCTCCCTCTGGGACATCTGCTAGAACTTCAAAGGCAAAGTCTCCAATATCCAAAGCTACTTTGATTGCTGAGCTGAAGAACACCTGCAAAGAGCTGGATGCCAGGAAGCAGAAGCTTGAGGAGATTATCCAAAGGCTGGAAATTGAGGAGAGTGCTCAGAAGGCTGCTACTTCTGATGAGGAAACTGAAGAAAAGGAAGACACTGAATATGAGGATTCTGAGTGAAAAATGTATGTGAGGAATATGTAATGTCTACTTCAGCATTGTATTTTGAATTAGTAATTTTGTAATTCTCTCTGTCAATGTAAAATTTGGCCCCAATTTATGTCTAACAAGGGGGAGAAGAGAACTGAACAACAACAACAATGTATGATGCAGCTTACTGATTAATGAAACATGACTTCTGTTTGCTTCTGAACTAAAGCTGTGTTTTTAATGAAAAATTTCTGTTGAAACAAGTCATAACACATGTAGGTTTGAGGGGGAGTAAACTCACACATGACTCAACAGAAAAGCTCTGCTACACTCTGATAAACCAGAAGATTATGTTAGCCAAAAATTAGCCAAAGGGGGAGTTTGTAGATGTTTAGAATTGGCAGAATTTTTGACCAACAAGAAGTGTTGAACTTAGTTCAGGATGTCACATCAGATGTTGTGACATTATCAAACAGAGTATAAGTAAATGAACTTAATTCAGGATGTCACACCAGATGTTGTGACATTGTATTAGTTAATGAAGTAAGTTCATTTTACAGGATGTCACACCAGATGGTGTGACATTGTATCAGTTAATGAAGTAAGTTCAGTTTTCAGGATGTCACACCAGATGTTGTGACATCTCAAACCTGCTACCAGAATTAATTAATGATTAACAGAACTGAGTAAATTCAGGGAAGTTATCTGGAATTAATTATGGATGGATAAAACAGAAGAAGGCGCATCTGTAGGGAGATTTGTTATGTATAATCAGAAGAACTGAATCACCTAGAATCAAGGAAGTAACAAACCCTAATTCAAGGTGATGGCAGCATGCGAATCAGGATTGGATTACCTACAGAAAGCCCAAAATCCAATCACCTATTTAAGCAACAAAAACTCTCAGAATAGAGCACGAAATTAAGAAGACTAAATAGGGTGTTTGTGTTTTAATAGCAGGTTTTTTATTTGTATCACTTTATGAGCTTTTAAGCAAAAGTGTATTTGTGTCTTGATTGAAACTGTGAAGTAAGATCAAGCTGTTTTTGTTTGAAGTATGACTTCAATTTTATTAAACTTGTAAACACATCATTGTGTGATTGAGGGGGAGTGAGTTGGTACTCATATCTAAGTTGTGTCTTAGGTAGAAATTGCCTTGGGTAGATATTAAGTGAAAGATTAAACTGAGTGGTTTAAGTCTAGAATTAATATTACTTATATTGAATTTCCTTCCTGGCTTGGTAGCCCCCAGATGTAAGTGTGGTTATACACTGAACTGGGTTAACAATTTCCTGTGTTGTTTAATTTTCCTGCACTTTAAGTTTTGTTCAAGTCTTCAAGTGTTTAAACATCTCATTCGACATCACACACCTGATCCCAGAATTTCACTTAGCAGAACGGAAAATCGCAGAGGATACCATTTAAACTTGTTCCAAGCTTCTCAATAGCATCAAGGGACTCAAGGGAGTTGGTTTGCATTAAAGAAGAGGCCAGAAAGCTCAAATTGACAAAGCTTCAGCTCAGGTAGCCTCTTCAAACTATTTTTCCAGAACCTTTCTTTTATGTTATAGAATGAATTTGAATGCTCCCCTGATCATTGTGATGTAATTATTTTTGAAAATGGTTGGAAAATGAGTGTGTATCGTGCTTCTGAAATTTTGACCTACAAGAAGTTTTGATTTGATTCATGTTGTTCTTGTAAAATAAATAGATTTTGTTGTTGGATTCGTGTTTAGGGATGTTAGATGATTGATTCTGGAGAGTTTGATGCATTTTCATGGCGTTTTGAGTGAGTTCAGGGGAGTGGGTGCCAGAGAAGACGACCGGAGCTTGTCTCCGGTCGCCTGAAAGTCATTAGGGCAAATCCCATTTAATTAAACCAGTTTGAATTCTGACCCTTGGATCTATTTTACCCGCGTGTGTGAATGGTCAGGATTGCTTCATTAAAACCCTAAACCTAATTAATTTAATTAATTAATTTTAATTAGTCAGATTAATTTAGAACCATATGATCACGCGCCAAGTGTAATTTCAAACCTGAGGCATTAGATCACCATACTCAAAGTCAAGTAGACTCTCCATCTGGACCACTCATCCACACAACTTTCAATCCTGACCCTTGTTTTGCATTACTTTTCACTCTTTTTTTCATATTTATTTTCACATATTTATTTAAAATAGCAAAACTATTTATAAAAATACCATTCTCTGAATTTTCATTCCAAATATTTTTCTAAAATCAAAAAAAAATTTATTTTTAATTTTTTGATTAAAAATGTATTTTTAAATCATTTAAATATTTTATTTAATTAATTAATTGATTTTAATTAATTAAAAATACTTTTAGGTATCTAAAAATCACCAAAAAATTCATGAAGCATTCTTAGGCATTTAGAACAATTTACAAACTCACCACACAAAATTCTTTTTAGTTTTGATCATGTTTTCACAATTTACTTTGAATTAGGGTTCAAAATTTCACATTTTTCTAACCCTAACTTGAAAATATCATTTCTGATGAACCATGATGAGTTTGCATTTAGTTCTTTTTGCATTGTTTCATACCTTGCATCTAGTATCTAGGTTATTTGACTCATAATTTTGCATTGCATTTTCAAATTGTTTAGCATTTTTCATGAAGAATCACCCCAAAACCCTAACTAACTTAGGAAATTCATAACTTTCTCTAGGTTTAGCTTCTGACTTCCATCTTTAGGGGGTGGTCTTGTATGTGTTTAGGGTTTGGTTGAGTTCATTTTCAAATCTTTATCATGATGTATGCTTCTGTTTTGATCATTTGCATCTCATACATTCATAAAACCCTAATTTCTATTGTTCATTTGCATTCATCTTTGTATATCATCATCATATGTACCTGCCATGACATCCCATGCTCTTGTATGCCATCTTAGACATCTTAAGACATGCTTGAATATTGCTTGATCATTTCTTCATTCATTTGGTATGTTTTGCTTTCATTGCTTTTCATGTGTATCCATATGTTTTCAAGCTTCTTACATGCTTCTCTTTGCACCTCACCCTTGTATGATCATACATAAGCATCTCACATGTCTTTGCATAGCATATTCACTTCTGTTTTTGGTCTTTTCACCTTCATTTGCTTTATTTCCTGTTTCTTTGCATCTTATGCATTCATACTAACATTTCAGGGGCTTATGGTAAGTTGTTTGGGATGTGGATTTGCCTTCACATCCCACTTCTTCTCATCTTTTAATTTGCATCTTATTTGTCTTTGAATTAAACTTGCTTCACTTGTGCTCTCTTGCTCCTATCTCTTTCTTTTAGGTTACTTAATTTCTTCAGGAAGTAAGTAACCTATCCTCCTTTCTCTTCTTTTTTCATCTGCTTCTTCTTCCTTGGTGGCCTTCTGAAGATCTTTTCTTTAAGCCTCACAAACCATAGGAATATCCAAGCATGATAATTTTAGGGTTGTATATAGTCTCCCCTTATCTTTTACCTTTGAGTCTTCTTGAGTCTCTCTTCTCATCTCATAATCAGAGGCTAAACACTTAAAGCCTTAGGACTTTGAATTAGGGTTATGCTTGTATCCTTATCTTAGGATGGAGTGTATAACTTTAATCCTTAGTGTTAAACCTTTAATTTGTTTACACCTTCTAATCAAAACACCTAATAACTATTTAGACTTAAGCTTGTAACTTGGGCCTTATATTAGTGTTACATCTCTTCCTTTTTGTTAAGAGGGACTAACCCTGGTGTTTAATGGACAAGTCCCCCTCATGCAAAAGTCTTACAAACATAAAAATCACTTCTTAATCTCACCCTTTAATTAAAATCCACTTAATAAAGGCTTGTTATATAATGAATTTAGTCCTTAACCATGGATTAAGTTGAGGAGTCTTCCTCATCCTAAGTGTCCTCATCTATCATCCTTCTCTTAGGATGGTGTAATAAGTTCACTAATCCCTGATTAGAGATTAAACTCATTTCTCAACACTAAACAAAAACCCAAAAACATCTTAATAATCACAAGTAGGTTAATGATCTTAATCCTATATCATCATGGTAATTAAGTTGAAATCTTTATCTCACACTTAAGTAGGCTCATTATCCCTAATCAGGGAGGATATAATGAGTTTACAATCCTTGATTTAGGCTTAAGCTCATTATCCTATGCAAAACACCAGAAACAATAAAAAACTGAAAACACAAAAACAAAAAATAAACGTCTCCTCCGTGTAAACACCCTAAATTTGCCCTCTGGTTTTCTGTCTTTTTTTGGCTTTTCGTTTTGCATATCATTCGCATTTTCCATTAAATCATACTTTAGGTCATATCATCTGCATATGCTCCTGAGACACGGGATCATCATCATCTAAGGATTACGGTTTCACGTCATTATTTGCATATTATCGGAGGATTTAAGGATTTCACTATGCAACAATCAATGACATCATCTTCTTATGCTCTTGTCAAAATTATGGTTTGTTTCCCTAATTTAGTGGTTTCCAAGGACTTGATGTGTGAAGACCATTCACTGGCGCATCTGGCACATTGTTAGCTAGTTAAGCATGAATTAGGGTTTCTTCATCAAGTTACAAGGTTATTCTCTTCTTCTCAGCATCTCAGGATATTCTTTTTCTCAACATCTCAAGAGATGTGGCTTCAGGGGTTGATTTATCAGGAGATGTGTATGTATCCAAGGAAGAATTGTGGGGTGCTTCAAGCTATCAAGTTGTGGTTTGTGTGATATTTGGTTTAGAAAATCAAGTTCATTATGATCCATTAGTACATATCATGTTCATATGTGGATTTATTTTCCCAAAGATTGATTCATTCGAATTCAGATTAATTCAGGATTTAATTGGTCAGAATTTCAAAGGAAGAATAATTCAGAGGGTTGTGGTTTCGGTTACAAGTTATTTAGAGCTATGAATGCGCTCATCCATTTTTAATCAGGAGTTGTTGAAAGAATTTTAAGTGTGGTCTTTGGATTGAATTTCAGTCAGGTGCATTAGTTGGAAAATATCAACAGAGGATTTATTCAAGTTTCATTTCGAATTTTATTTGATGACCCCTTCTCATATCCAATTTCATCCGTAAAATCCATTTTAGACCATTTTCCGATTTTTGAGTCATCATCCATTATCCACATTAAAATATTCATTAATCCATTCGTATTATTACAAACTCATTACACAATCCAAATTAATTGTAAGACCATTAGACAATTTTACCATTTTTTTAGTTCATATTTTCAAGTCTTTTATTATTTATTTTTTTCTAGTCCATTGCAATTCATCCAAAAAATGCATAGCCCATATAATATCATGAGAAGCCCATTAGGAAATAAGCTTGAGTTGTTTTGACCTAGATATATAAACAAGGAAATGCTGATCCCAAGGGGAGGATCTTTCTTTGGCTGCGACATTCTTCCTTATTTTCAAAAACTCCCTTCATACCATAATCGAAACCTCCTTCAATCCATATTTTTCCATAAGCAACATAACAACAAGCTTCAAACCTGAAACATTCTCCTTTCATTGACTCATTCCGCTACCTCAACACTCACTTTCTTCCATACGAAATGTTTCCTGCAACCATCGATCACCACACTTCAACACCATCAGCATAAATAACTTACTCCATCGCCTATCTTCTCCATCCTCCATCTTTGCATCAAATCACCATCACCGCACGAGCTACCGTAAACTCCACGCAAACGTATTGTGAGAGGCAACAACAACACAACTTGAAGCTTGTGTCGACATTTCGGTAACAACTTCGAATTCTTTCGATTGTATCTATATTTTTACTTGTTGTGGTTTGGACTTTTAGTTTCGGTGTTGATTCAGTGCATATTAATCATACCATACATGTTTTGGTTATTTCGATTTCGATTATTTCCATTGATTTTGTTGCGAATCTGTTTTTTTTCTTCAGAAAAGAAAGGCTGGTACTATTTGGTTTGATTTGATCTTATGGATGTAGTTGAGTTTCTTCATAGTCATGATGTCGTGTGTCTCGTAGTTTTTCCAGGATCAATTTCGTACATAAACTGCATTGTGGTTTTGAGAAATCTATAGTTGTAGGAGAACTTGTTAGTATGCTTGAACTGGTATTGTATAATTAGGCTAGGCTGATATTGTTAACTTTGTAGCATCCATGTTTACTTGTTGTGTTGTTTTGGTTAGAATTTATGTTCATGCTTGTTTACATTTGTTTCGGCAAGAGATAGCCATTTTCATTTCTGTAGATGCCTTTGTATAACTCTTATGTAATAAGTTTGATTTGTTTTTGAAATTTGACTTTCTATTCTTATTTTTGCACTGGTGTGAGCATGTATTACTATGACGTTATTTGAGTGAGCATTAATATGGTTTTACTTCATTAGCATTTGGTGAACAGTACCATGTTGCAATTTGGATCCGATTTTTACAAATGATAAATAAGCTTGGCTACTTGCATTAGTTTTTCTACCTATTTTAGATTTCTTCTGTATAAATATAATTTTTTTTAGGTGTTTTATGGAGATGATTCTTTAGTTTCTTTTGTTATATTATATTGTATTAGTAATAATTGTTTCTCTGTTAGTGGTTTCCATATTTTGCAATTAGATTTTCTTCACTTTATTTTTTAATGTCACCATGATTAATATCAAAAAGCAAAAGCTTATGTATTTTGTTTTATGACTTTTATTCCATTTTATAATTATCATATGACTTTGGATGTAGTATTGGACTTTCATTCTATATTTTAGGTCCATTTACAGTGCTTGATTTTAATTGGCTTCATGAACTCACAGTAGCGATTATGTGTGTTTTGGGATAAGTTTGTTTTGTTTTCAAATATAAATATTGTAGATAAGCTAACATGGATTCATTTTAAACTAACTATTGATATTAAGATGAGAAGAATGTTGCATTTACTATATGACACTAAGTTGTGTTTGTTTTCTTTCCATGCCATGCCATGTGTCATTTATTAATTGGTTGTTGGGAGTGAGAAATTGAGAATGCCAACTTGTTGTTGGTGAGAAAGTGGGCGCTGCCATGTTGTTTTATCTTGAAAACAAGTGATACTAATACTTTGGTTAGCTTTTGTTTTGTTACACTTAGTTAATTACTTATTCTTACATATTACTAATCTTGTTACATGTTGCATAAGGATTAATTTCGTTTTTTTTCTTTCTTTTACTTAATTTCTATTTTATTTTTTTTAATTTATTAACATATACATGTATAGAGTTTGGTTAATTACTATGTTCTAATATATGGATTTAAGGTTAAATTTTGGTTTGTTATTATTATATTTGTTTGAATTTGTGTTTAGAATTTTTTTATACTCATGGTTGAATCTGTGTAGATATTTTTTTTTAATTATACATATGGTATTAATGGTGTGGTATTGAAAAATTTAGGATTATATTAATAGTCTAGTGCACATTTATTTCTTCTTCATCTTATTTCTCTTTTTCTTCTTCGCTTGAGACTTGTTTAATTTTTGAGTTTGCCTTTTATTTGGCTTGTCTGTTGGTTCACTTGTGCCTAGTTCACGAGCTTTCCTCTTAGGTGCCTAATCCAACTTAATTTTGAATTAAGTTGGAATAGGATAGAAACCTCACTAACCTAGGACCATCCGAGCATGTGAATATTAGGATTAGACTTTTCCCGTTAGATTTCACCTTTGAGATCCTTTGGTGCTCTCTCTCTTCTCATCTTCAAACTTAATTCTAATTCACTTAATAAAGGTTGAGTACTTTCATGTGACATGAGACTTTGCTATGAGATGCTTGCACGCGTTCCATTTCGGGGCGAGGTGTGAGTCATCACTCGTGGTGGATAGGTCTTAGCATGAGTACCTCACAAAGAAAAAGCTAAAAAACACTTCTTAACCAAAAAAACCACAAAAATACTTAATAATGATAATAGGTTAGTGTGCTTAAGCCTTCACTTGTGGGACTAGCTTTGGGGATTTCCTCCATAGATAGGTGTGCCTCCTGCGCATTCCATTTCGGGATGATGTGAGATGTACACATCCCATTGAGTAAGACTTAGGTACACTTACCTATGCAAACTTTCACTCATAAAAGCTTCTAAAAAACACAAATAAACAATAAGCGTCTTTCTTTCGGGAATTATTTTCTCACCTCATTCGCTCCGTCCGCGAACTTGCTCCTACTTGTCATTTTGCAAGACGGTAACGCACTCGTCGTCCGAGCCTGCAACACCTGAGCAATGGCATAGGCAGTTCAAGCCTTAATTCACAGGCAATTTTCCTTTGTTACCCCTAGTTAGGGGAACTACGACGTCTCTGATCCTCATTATCCTGATGAGGTACGTAGGCAGCGGGGTAGGGCCCGTTCGAGCACAATCTTTATTTTCCCTACATTTTCCCCTTTGTTTCTTATTTCATTTCTTTCCAGTTCCAGTTTTCCTTTCATTTTCATTTCTTTAGCTGCAGTTTTCATACCCTCACCCTTTGAAACAGTTTCTTTTGCAAGCGTGGATCCCGTCGGGTACGACGGACGATCTGGGTGCTAATACCTTCTCAGGTCGTAACCGACTCCCGAACTCAGTCTCTCTGGTTCGCAGGACCTGTGTCTTTCCTCTTTCTTTCTTCTGGTTTGTGCAGCATTACCATTCCCTCTCTTCGGGATAAAAATGCCTGGCTGGCGACTCTATTCTTTTTCCGCGCCACTTTCGCGTTTGTACCAGGATGGAAATCCGGGGAGCGACAGCTTGGCGACTCTGCTGGGGACTGCACACCAGATGATCTTTGGTTCCCCTGTGAGTCTCTCCTAGCGCTTGTGTGTTGCTGTTTCATTGGGTGATGTTTGTTTGATGTGGCTTGTTGTATTGTATTGTTGTTTGTTTACAGCTTTATTTACAGCTTTATTTACAGTTTTCAGTATTTATTTTCCGCATCATATATATCATACTGGACTGTCTGGACTGGTTTTCTGTTTGGAGGGTTTGGGTGATACTGTTTCTGAGAGATAAGCCAAGTACCCGGCTTGAGTGCACCCTAGGATTAGAGTGGACATATTGTACTCGCATGTGGCATGATGAGTGGCGATGTGTTTCACGCCCAGATTGCGACTTTCTTGGAAATATCTTGTGTAGGGATTTCCTCCACTTCGGGATAGGACCTTGATAGTTATGTGCATCTGGGGACCGATCATTGAGAACCTTTGTGGAAACAACCCTCTCCAGTGGTGACAGTGGCAGACCACATTTTGTGGCAAACCCATTCGCACCCGAGTGTCCACTGGGGACTCGCATAGGATGGCCTGGTTCTCTTATAGGAACTCAGTCAAAGCATCTGGTTGTATGACATTAGTACTGTATCCTATGGGCTGAATGTACTATTGTTTCTCGATTGCAGCGCTTGAAGCTGGGAACCTATAAGGGATGCTTGTTTTTCCCGGACTCAGCTGAGGCCTCCCTGCGTAGTACATAATGCCTAACCGATTCCCTGATTTGGTCATGAGCCATTTCTCGGAAATGGGGAAAGTATTATTGCTATTCGACTTTGAGAGTCCGTGATGTTTAACCCGGAGCACACCTGTGAGATTGGGGATGGGTTTACAGGTTTGCAGGAACCCTTGACCTCATCATACCCTTGTTACCAGTGCAGTTCATGTCATGATACCGTTACTTTGGTTCCAAAGATCTGGTTTTCCGGTTCTGGTATTCTTGATACTGTGGTCCTGAGATTTTATTCAGAGGGTTGTGATTATCAAAGAATGTGACTCAGTGGACTTTTGGTTTGTCAGTTATTCAGAGGGACCTTGTCAGTGGCCAGACTCCAGACAGTCTCAGATGGCCATATGTCCTTGCATTTGCATCTGCATTTCATCATTGCATCATTAATCATTGTTTTTTTTTTCATTCACAGGTTCATATCTCTGTTTCCGGTTCCGGTATTCTCTTCAAAGATGGATGATCCTCGCAAGCAGAATATTCATTTCAAGTTCTTTGATATCAAGGTTGGTTTGTTGAAAAAGATGGTAAAGCTGATTACACCCAACCAGGTAGAGAGATTCAGAAAAGCTTACGGGAGTATTCTTGATGTGGTGATAGAGCTAGATCCTTCAGAGAGGAGTGCCATTCATACATTGCTTCAGTATTATGATCCACAGCTTCGTTGCTTCACCTTTCCTGATTTTCAGTTGGGCCCTATGCTGGAGGAGTATGCTTTGATCCTGGGTGTGCCAGTTCGAGATCAGGTTCCTTTCAATTCTGAGATGAGTAGACCTGCACCTGAGGCTATTGCTGAGGCTCTTTATTTGAGCCCTTCTACTGTGAAGTCTTTGACCATTATCAAAGGAGGAGTGTCCGGGTTTTCATTGGAGTCTCTAGTGAAGAAGGCGGAAGAATTGGCTGTTGAAGAGGAATGGGATGCTGTCTGTGCTATCTTGGCTCTTTCTATCTATGGCATCACTTTGTTTGCTGATATGGAGAAGTTCATAGATATAAACGCCATACATCTCTTTTTGCTGAAGAATCATGTGCCTACCTTACTCGGGGATTTGTATTACTCAGTTCATTACAAAACTGAAAAGAAGAGGGGAGGTTTGGTCCGTTGCTGCGCTCCGTTATTTCACATGTGGTTCATGAGGCATTTGCCTAGTACGGGAGTGTTTAGTGACCATAGTTTGATATGGGCTCAGAAGCTGGAAAAATTGCTGGCCAAGGATGTTAGATGGTTCACTCAGAGGCTGCAAGGTGCACGTTTCATCACCAGCTGCGGGAGTTATCTTAGTGTGCCTTTGTTGGGAATAACTGGAGAGATTAATTACAATCCAATCTTGTTAAGAAGACAATTAGGATACGCTTTGAGAGAGGTGCCTGAAGATTTGAAACTGACCCCTATTTTCTACTTCTCAGTGAAAGATAATATGCCCTTAGTGAGGAAGGTTGCGGGAGCTTGGAAGTGCATCAAGGGAGAAAGGATAGCTAGCTTTGGGAAGTGTAACAATCTGACGTTCCCAGAGTACAAAGCTTGGTTGAAAGACAGAGCTAGAAGAGTTTTGCTACCATTTTCAACACCAGTTCCCCCAGTTGCTGAGTCCATTGATACTGTGCCTCTAGAGGAATTCAAGAAGTTGGAAGCCCAGCTACATGCAGTTAGAGTTGAAAATAATGAGATGGTAAGCCTGTATCACCAAGCCAACAAGGCCAAGATTGAAGCTGAAGAGAAGTTGCTGAAGATACAAACGACTTTGTAGGCTAAGGAGAAGGACTTTGCAGGTAGAGAAGCACATTTCTGCAGATTGGGGATGATGGAAGCCCAAAGAGAGGTTGAGCGCAAAAAGAAGTCAAAGACCCTCAGAGATGCTCGTCAATCTATTGTCTGGTTGAAGGGACAGAGAGAGCAAGAGCTGAAACAATATAAAGAAAAAGAAGAGTTCTTTGAAGTTCAGATGGCTTACAAAAAAGAAGAGGTGGAGCAAGTCCACAAAATTCGCAGAGAGAAGACCCAACAACTCGCAGACAGTCAACAAGCCCTCGAAGCAGCACTTAAAGAGATTGAAGACCTAAAGTTGATGGCGGGAGTCAAGAAGGTCAGATCTGATGGGGGGTTTAGTGATGGAGCTTCAGGGTCCTTAGGCGTTGGTTCTTCTTCTTAGTTTACTTTTCTTGTATCTGGATTACCTACAGGCATGTTGTAGGAGTCTTAGTTGGTTGTTTCTCCTTTGTAAAGACTTGTACCCTACGGGGAATTCTGTGTTATTTGCCTGATAGGTTGATTTATGTTATGGTTTTTTCCATTATTTCTTGGTTCGCTTGCTGTTGTGGTTTGAATGTGGTCTCTCGCGAAGGTTCCTGGAAGTCGAGGATCAGTGCCCATCTGGTTTTCTTTGCTGAAATACTGGGACCGGGGCATAAATGACTTGTGATTGGAAACATAAACAACTGCATTGCATCCATATAACCTGTTTGTTGTTTTGCAGGTAGTGTCTCGGTTACTAACGTGTTTTGTGTTTCAGGCACTATAGCTCCTCGAAAAGTTCGGGGGCAACCAACAGTACACAGATATCCAACCAAGATTAACAGAGAGCGAGTCATGGACCAGTTACAAGCAGACTTGACAGATTTGAGACAAAGGATGGATAATTTTATGACACTAATGGTCGGCATGGGGCAGACCCAAGAGCGCCTGCGGGAGATGGTTGAGAATCAGAATAGGAACACTGCGGTTGCTGCTACTGTTGACAATCGTACCGGTGCGGGCGCACGTCAGGTCGAACCTCCTGTTACACAGCCAGGAATGACAATAATCAACGATGGGTTACACAACATTCAGGTAGACCATCAAGACGACCAGTTCACTCTGCTTGATGAAGCTGAAGGCCAAGGAGCAGAGATGAACAAGAGGTTCGAAGAGATGGCTGAGCAAATTAAAGTTATTCAGTCCCAAAGCTCTTTGGGATTTGACATAACCGACTTGGGCTTGGTTCCTGGGGTCAGGATCCCGTATAAGTTCAAAGATCCAACCTTTGAGAAGTATGATGGCACTACTTGCCCGAAGACCCATCTGCAATCATTTGTCGGGAGAATTGCCGCTCATACAGAAGATGAGAAACTTTGGATGTATTATTTTCAGGATAGCTTGGCGGGAGCTTCTCTTGAATGGTACATGAAGCTCAATAGGGTTAATATCAAGAGTTGGAAGGATTTAGCTGAAGCCTTTGTGAGGCAGTATCAATATAACATGGACATGGCTCCGAAATGCACGCAGTTGCAGCACATGGCTCAGGCGACAAAAGAAAGTTTCAAAGAATATGCCCAGAGGTGGCGCCAGCTAGCTGCCAGGGTGCAACCACCCCTCTTAGAGGATGAAATGGCCGACATGTTTATGGGCACTCTCCAAGGTGTTTTTCTAGAGAGGTTGGCATCTAGCTCGGCCACCAAGTTCAATGATATAGTGATTGCTGGAGAGAGAGTTGAGACTCTGTTAAAGACAGGTAAGATTCAAGACCCTAATACTACTGGTAGCTCTGGGGGAGCGAGGAAAGCCTTTGGCAGACCTCCTAGAAGAAGAGAAGGAGAAGCTAACGCAGTATATGGCCGAGGCAGAGGCAGAGGTTATAGACAAGAATACAATCAGATAGCTGCAGTCACAATTCCCACTACACCAATTCAACCAGCTCAACAGGCTCTACAACAGCCTCAGCAACAACAGCAGCGCAACTATCAACAGAGACCGTATCAGCAGAGGCAGCCACGCCAAGCTGATAGGGTTTTTGATGTGATCCCAATGACATACACAGCTTTACTCCAGAGATTGTTGGAATTGAACTTAATTCAACTGAGGACCTTGGCTCCACCTACT
Source organism: Lathyrus aphaca (assembly GCA_963966055.1). Taxonomy (NCBI): domain Eukaryota; kingdom Viridiplantae; phylum Streptophyta; class Magnoliopsida; order Fabales; family Fabaceae; genus Lathyrus; species Lathyrus aphaca. The sequence goes on from OZ014523.1 coordinate 280,824,317, forward strand.
GGAACTCTTCCTCCAGGTTACGACGCCAATGTTCGGTGCGCTTTCCATTCTGGGGCACCCGGGCACTCAACAGAGAAGTGCAGGGCTTTGCACTATAAAGTTCAGGATTTGATCGACTCCAAGAAAATCAATTTTGCGCCACCTCCGAATGTCACGAATAACCCTATCCCTAATCATGGGGGAGCCAAGGTTAATGCTATTGAGATGGAGGAGAGGTTGAACTTGGTGGAGAAGGTTGAAGAAGTGAAGATCTCCTTGTTGCTGGTCAAGGAGAGGTTGGTGAAGGGTCAGGTTTTCCCGGGTTGTGGGCTTGATTGCGAAGACTGTGTTGAGTCGAAGAATGGTTGTGACAGATTGAAGACTGGTTTACAGAGACTGATGGATGATGGGCTGTTACAGTTTGACAGGGCTGTTAAGAGGACTGATGAAGTGTCAACGGTGACCATATACTATGATCCTGCTGAAATGCCAGCGCAAAGAGAGTCGGTTACTATTTATGTCCCGGAAGTAAGCCCCGTCACCATCACGGTGCCTGGGCCTATTCCATATTCAGATGAGAAGGCTATTCCATGGTATTACGGATCAGAAGTGTATGTCGGAGGACAGAAAGTGGAAAATAAGACAGTAACCATGGACCCAGCTGTGGTGAATGTTGGGGGAAGTGGAGGTTTCACGAGGAGTGGTCGCCTATTCGCTCCCCAGACTTTGAGAGGAGACACTGATGCTGAGGCTTCTGCTAAAGCCAAAGGGAAGCAAGTAGCAACTGAAGATAATGCCACTCCCACTACTGGTCAAAGTACTTTCGAGAAGGAAATGGAGGAGTTCATGAGGATTATTAAGAGGAGCGACTACAAGGTAGTCGAGCAGCTAAATCAAACTCCCTCCAAAATCTCTATCTTGTCGCTGCTGATGTGCTCACCAGCTCATAGAGAAGCCCTTCTGAAGGTGTTGCAGATGGCGTATGTTCCTTAGGAGATTACCGTGAATCAGTTAGAAGCCGTGGTGGGAAGTGTGAATGCGAGCCATGGTATGGGCTTTACTGATAGGGACCTTACTACTGAAGGGAGGAATCATAACAAGGCTCTCCACATCACAATTGAATGCAAAGGGGCTGTGTTGTCTCATGTCCTGGTTGATACTGGGTCATCTCTTAATGTATTGCCGAAGAAGGCGTTAATGAAACTCAATGTGGAAGGGGTTGTTTTAAGGCCAAGTGATTTGGTGGTGAAGGCTTTCGACGGTTCTCGGAGGTCTGTCTTTGGGGAGGTTGAGTTGCCAATCAAGGTTGGGTCGCAAGTGTTTAAGAGCACGTTCTACGTGATGGACATCCAACCTACTTATAGCTTTCTACTTGGTCGACCATGAATTCATGCCGCAGGGGCTGTGACGTCAACTTTGCACCAGAAGCTCAAGTACGTAGCGGATGGTCAAGTTGTGACTGTGTGCGGTGAAGAGGACATATTTGTGAGTCATCTATCTACATTCAAATATGTGGAGATGGATGGTGAAATTCATGAAACCCTGTGTCAGGCATTCGAAGCAGTGAATGTTAGTTCCCTGTCTCCTCTGAGTAAAGCTGAAGATAAAGAAAGTACGTCTATTACCTCCTATAAGCAGGCCAAGGAGGTTGTGCAATCAGGTAGTGCCCAGGGCTGGGGCAGATTACTGGAACTGGAAAAGAAGGAAGACAAGTTCGAGCTTGGGTATCAGCCTGATGGGCTCGTCCGTTCATTAGACAACAAGACCATTACCTTTACTAGTGCTGGGTTATTGGACCGCAATCATATCTGTGCTACCAGTGAAGACGGAGATAGCGAGTTCGATCTAGATAATTGGATCCGCCCGTGTGCACCAGGAGAGGAGCTGCCCAATTGGTCTACGGAAGACATCGTCGAAGTCACCTGGATCACAAAGTAATTGTTATTTGTCTTTTTTTCTACATACTGCATGTCAAATCCTGTACTCTTCCCAAGGTACAAGGATCCATTGTATGGGCCTCCATGTTTTGAGAGCATTTATTTGTCATAAATAAAGGACATTTTTCAATCAAATTGTTCCTTTTCTTTCAATTTTAATTTTTTGCACAAATAAAGAAAATGGCAATGTGTTTTTCTTTCTTGCTTTTGGTGTGTGTTTTCTCTAAACAGATTCTGAATGAGCACATCACTTGTGCAGTGTCGATCAACCGGATTCCATTGACAACTCTCCTGCTATGACTGAGCATAACTTCGACAATCCAATCTACCAAGCTGATGAAGAGGTTGAGGAAGATTATGAACTCCCTGAAGAACTGGTCAGGTTGTTGAAGCAAGAGGAAAGAGTTATTCAGCCTCATCAGGAGGAAATCGAGGTTATCAACATCGGCACAGAAGAGTTTAAGAAGGAAATCAAGATAGGTGCCAGCTTGCAGACTGAAGTTAAGAAGGGGTTGATTGAAATGTTGCGTGAATATGTTGACATCTTTGCCTGGTCATATCAGGACATGCCAGGGTTGGATACAGACATAGTTGTGCATCGACTACCGTTAAAAGAAAACTGTCCTCCTGTTAAGCAAAAACTGAGAAGAACTCGCCCTGACATGGCGATGAAGATCAAAGAGGAGGTACAGAAACAGTGGGACGCCGGGTTCCTTGCCGTGACCAGTTACCCACCTTGGGTAGCCAATATTGTTCCAGTGCCAAAGAAAGATGGCAAGGTGAGGATGTGTGTATATTACCGGGACCTGAACAGAGCCAGCCCGAAAGATGATTTCCCTTTACCTCACATTGATGTATTGGTCGACAATACGGCTCAATTCTCAGTGTTCTCCTTCATGGATGGATTTTCAGGATACAATCAGATCAAAATGTCACCTGAAGACATGGAGAAGACAACTTTCATCACACCCTGGGGCACATTCTGTTATAAGGTGATGTCATTCGGCCTGAAGAATGCTGGTGCCACTTATCAACGGGCTATGGTAACATTATTCCATGACATGATCCACAAAGAAATTGAATGTTATGTGGATGACATGATTGCCAAGTCCCTCACAGAAGAAGACCAACTGGTAAATCTGTTGAAGTTATTCAAGCGTCTGAGGAAGTACCAATTGAAGCTAAACCCCAACAAATGCACATTCGGGGTACGATTTGGTAAGCTGCTGGGATTTATTGTAAGTGAGAAAGAGATTGAAGTTGACCCTGACAAAGTTAAAGCCATTCAAGAAATGCCTGCACCAAAAACTGAGAAAGAAGTTCGAGGGTTCCTAGGAAGATTGAACTACATTTCAAGGTTCATATCTCATCTTACAGCAACCTGCGAGCCCTTGTTCAAGCTATTAAGAAAAGAACAAATGGTCAGGTGGAATGAAGACTGTCAGAGGGCTTTTGACAAAATTAAGGAATACTTACAGGAGCCTCCAATCCTTATGCCTCCAGTTGAAGGAAGACCTCTGATCATGTACTTGACGGTATTAGAAAAGTCAATGGGGTGTGTGTTGGGCCAGCATGACGAGTCTGGTCGAAAAGAGTATGCAATATACTACCTAAGCAAAAAGTTTACCGACTGTGAACAACGATATTCACTGCTCGAGAAAACTTGTTGTGCTTTAGCGTGGGCTGCTCGCCGACTAAGGCAGTATATGTTGACTCACACTACCTTGTTGATCTCCAAGATGGATCCAGTCAAGTATATATTTGAGAAACCAGCACTTACCGGACGGGTTGCAAGATGGAAAATGATTCTCACAGAGTATGATATTCAATACACATCCCAAAAAGCTATCAAAGGCAGTGTATTGTCTGATTATCTAGCTGAGCAACCCATTGATGATTACCAGCCTATGAGATTCGACTTCCCTGATGAAGACATCATGTTCATAAAAGCAAAAGATCATGAAGAGCCTATTCACACTGAAGGGCCTGACCCAGAAAAAGAATGGACTATGATGTTTGATGGGGCTGTTAATATGAATGGTCGTGGTGTTGGTGCAGTACTCATTACACCTAAGGGAGTTCACATGCCTTTCTCGACAAAACTCACCTTTAACTGCACTAACAACAAAGTTGAATACGAAGCTTGTATTATGGGTCTTGAGGAAGCCATTGACCTCAGGATCAAGACTTTGACTGTGTTCGGAGATTCAGCTCTGGTAATTAATCAAACCAATGGCAAATGGTACACGCACCAAGATCATCTGATACCTTATCGGGACTACACAAGGATGTTGTTGACTTTCTTCACAACAGTCAAGCTTGAGTATATCCCTCGAGACGAAAATCAGTTTGCAGATGCTCTAGCTACCATTTCATCCATGATCAAAGTGCAAGCTGCCAATTTTGTGCCTCAAATTGCAGTATCCAGACTTGACAGGCCAGCATATGTGTGCTCAGCAGACATTGTCAAAGATGATAAGCCCTGGTACCATGACATCAAATGCTTCTTGGAGGATCAAACATACCCACCTGGGGCATCTTCCAATGATAAGAAGACATTTAGAAGGCTAGCTGGTAGTTTCTTCCTGAACACTGATGGCTCCCTGTATAAGAGAAACTTTGATATGATACTTCTCAGATGCGTTGATAGGGCGGAAGCAGATTTGCTGATGCACGAGGTGCATGAAGGATCCTTTGGTACCCATGCTGGAGGGCATGCAATGGCTAAAAAGTTGCTAAGATCGGGCTATTACTGGATCACCATGGATGCAGACTGTTGTGCCTATGCCAGAAAATGTCATAAATGCCAGATTTATGCGGATAAAGTGCATGTGCCTCCAAATCCTCTGAATGTGATGTCTTCACCCTGGCCCTTTGCCATGTGGGGCATTGATATGATTGGCAAGATTGAACCAACGGCGTCAAACGGACATCGCTTCATCTTGGTCGCGATTGATTACTTCACCAAATGGGTAGAAGCTGCGTCTTATGCCAATGTTACTCGCCAGGTGGTAGCAAAATTCCTGAAAAGAGATATCATATGCAGATATGGAGTGCCCGAGCGAATCATTACTGATAATGGTTCTAATCTGAACAATAAGATGATGGAAGAACTGTGTCGGGACTTCAAAATCCAACATCACAATTCCTCTCCTTACCGACCAAATATGAATGGTGAGGTAGAGGCAGCTAACAAGAATATCAAGAGGATTGTACAGAAAATGGTCATCACCTACAAAGATTGGCATGAGATGCTACCGTTTGCGTTGCATGGGTACCGAACGTCAGTCAGGACGTCGACTGGGGCAACCCCCTTCTCTTTAGTCTACGGCATGGAGGCAGTCTTGCCTGTTGAAGTGGAAATCCCTTCACTGTGGGTGCTGATGGATGTCAAGCTTGATGAGGCTGAGTGGGTACGTGCTCGATACGATCAACTATGCCTAATTGAGGAAAAGAGATTAGCAGCTATCTGTCATAGCCAGCTTTATCAAAGGAGAATGAAGCGATCCTTCGATCAGCGAGTACGTACTCGGGAGTACCAAGTAGGCGAGCTTGTACTCAAGAGGATCATTCCTCCCGGTTCAGATCACAGGGGCAAGTGGACCCCAAATTATGAAGGACCATTCATAGTGAAGAAAGTATTCTCGGGCGGAGCACTGATGCTCACCACTATGGATGGCGAAGACTTCCAATACCCTGTTAACTCGGACGCAGTTAAAAAATACTTCGCATGAAAGACCCGCTGGACACAAAAACAGAATTATAGTCCAGGCAAAAAAGGGGCATCCCGACGAGCTAAAAACAGAATAAAAGCTCGGGCAAAAATTAGGGAAAATTTAAAAAAAAATGTACACCCGCTGAGTTGAAAAGCCACATCGGATAACTCAGGCAAAAAAGGGTAACCCGGTGGATTGAAAACCCGAAAGGGCGATCCACGCAAAATCAGGGAATAAGCGACCAACTGCGCTCCGGTTTATCTGAACCACATCACGGCTTCAAACGGCTTGACCATATCAGAAGGGTAGAGATCAGCTCCCCTCATTTTTCTCAGAAGGCCGAAGACGGAACGGAAAGTCTTGAGGATATGCTAGTCATAGCAGGAAGGAAACTCTTTGGAATGTCGTGCCATTGCCATTAGGATAGTTTCTTTTCTCAATTATACGGTAGCTACCTCCTTCCAGGTGGTTACTTCCTGATGTAAAATTTTGCCTATTCAGAGGCCAATCAATAAAAAGAATATTCAGTCAAACACCGTGTTATGTTTATTTTGTTTACAAAAATGTCCTGAATTTTTGACAAATAACATTGCATGCGAAACATGTTGCTTTTTCAAACTGATGAAAACGACATTGCAGGGACACTTAAAAACGCTTTGAGTGTCAGGTGACGGCAGATGAATAGATCAGGCCATACCAATCTTGGTGCATATGTGTGTATTCTGTTATCGCAAGATTTGCAGGTTATCACCGTATCCCCAAGCAGCAGAGGGTTATTCTCCAAGTTGAGGTATTTCCCTGGTAGAGCGCCTATTTTCAAGTGACTTATTCTCAACAGGTATTTGAACACCTGCACTCCCCGGAGGTCGGGTCAATTCCCAGCAGGAGTTAGTGGAAGTCTACCATCCTCAGTGGAGTTGTCAGAAATTTATTATCTGCAACGGAATCGCTAGAAGTTCTCCTTGCCCAACAGAATTGCAGATAACTTCATTTCCCCATAGAGTCATCGGGTTTCTCATTTCCAAGGGATTTCCCCAGCAGAGCAAGAAGAAATTCTCCCCAGTGGAGTCAGAGCAGGATGATCAGATCCTCAGCAGATGTTCAAAACAGTCAAACGAAGTATACCTCGCGCATAGTCGTCTTTCTTCCAGTAAAAGCCTCTCCGGTAAGCATCAGGTTGCAAACACTTCATTTTCGTCAGAGTTAAAAGTTTTGAGTCCCCAGCAGGTGTAAACACCCCAAATTTGCTCTCACCCATTCACACCATGGCTTGTGATCATCTCATATGCATAAACACAATCATATCATCTCACATCTCATTTTTGATTCACTGCATAGCTTCTAAGGCATCTGCATCTAGGGTTTGTGATCTGAGCAACCTCAGAGCATCTTGAGCCATTCCAAAGGCCACCAATCAACTCAAAGGGGTCCATGTGTGTTCTTATATCATATTTCATCTCCTCAAGGTCAAAATTGCAGAGGAATCACAAGAACTAGGGTTTGAGTGGATGCAGAGCCAGTTTGAACTGCACAGTTGACTGAAAATTAGGGTTTTGGTTTCAAAGGCCATAACCCCAAATTTTTTGGTCATTCTTGTTTCCATTGATCTCTATATGGTATAGGGAGTATGCATATCAATTTTCATGAAGAAATTCCATGGGGAAGTCATCTGATCAAGAGTTGACTTTTCAGACAAGTCAGTGCAAAATCAGGGCATCTGAGGCCCCCAATGACCCAACCAATGGGTGATCTTCATCATTTTGAGTGTATATGGTCTTTATTTGATCATGGAAGAAGATTGAAGTTCATAAAAATCAAGAATTTAGGGTTTTTGCAAATGTTGACTTTTTGAGCATAGTTGACTTTTCAAGAATGCATCATTTTAGGTCATTTTTCAAGCCATGATTCATGATCCAAAAATGCTTCAAATGGAAAAACTTTGGTCATGAAAGTTGTAGATCTCATCTTTCCCTTTTCAAAAAGTACAAGAACATGATCAAACTCTTCTTGGATCAAAAGTTATGGCCATGCAAAGTTGGCTAAAATCATTAATTTTCAAGGTATGCCTCATTTGGAAACTTTGCAAAATCTTGGACCAATGCATCATGTGACCTCTAATTCATTTCAAACCATTACACAAACATTCTCTAAGTCCTAAAAATCAGAATTGGATCAAATTTGCTCATGGCTTGGTTTGTGTAACAAGACTTTATCACATGTGAACCAAAATGTCACAACTTGCAAAAACCATCATGATCACTTCACCAACTTGATACATTGGCTGCTGAGCTTTGCTAGACCTCTCCCTCATCCTTGCTGCGCCAGCCCATGCCTTGTACTTGCCTAGACTTTGAGCCATGCCTCACTTACACAAAAGTTGACTTTTTGGCAAAAGCAAACTTACCAATCACAAAAGCACAAGTCACATCAAGAAGCCAATCAACATTGTTTATACAAACAATTTGCAAGCAAAACATGATAACACACAAGGCTGAAGCTTCCTCATTCACAACATTCACAAAAACCTCCCATCTTGCAACTTGCTTCGAATTCTTCTCCACAACCACTAAACATTCAAGCTAACTTCACCAATCATCTCACCTGGCTCCATAGACCTCAAACCACCCAAAGCACAAGCCTGAAACAGCCAAGAGATCCCACTGCCATTTCTCACTCCATTTCTGCAGTTGCTTTCGAATCTCTTTCCCTAGCTCACAAACAGCCAAACAAACCTTGCAAAGCTTCTCCATACATCATTCAGACCTCAAACCATCATTCACCATGACCTGAAAGAGCCAGAATCACCATAGCCATTGTTGGCTGAGCTTGAAGCAGGAGCATTCGAATCTCATCATCCAGCCAACTCAAACTCATTTTGAGCACTCAAATATCATCAAGGGGTTCTAAGGAGTAGATTGCACATAAAGAGAAGGCCAGAAAGTCCTCAAGGGGAAAGCTTCAAATCTCAGGTAGCCTGAAATTTATTTTTCCAGAAATGATTTTTCTTGTTACAAATTTGTTCTTCATGCCTTGCTGATCATTCTGGTACCATTAGTTTTTGAAATGGTTGTGATTTGAGCATTTAATTTGCTTCTGAAGCTCGCGTGCCCTAGAACTTTCTTTCTCCGATTCAGCTTGTTTACAAAATATAAATTTGTTTTAGGTTAGGGGTTTGATTCGTGAGGATGTGGGGAACATTTCCCAGTTTTTAGATTTCATTTTTGTTACGTTTTTAGGAAGTTTGAAGTTTTCAGGGGAGAAGGTCACCGGAGAAGACGACCGGAGCTCGTCTCCGGTGACCTGAGAGTGATTAATTTTTAATTAGGGTTAGGGCACTGAGTTTGAACGTGAGCCATTGGATCCCATTTCCCGCGCGTGAATAGAAGGCCAGGATCCTTTCATTAAGTCTTAATTATGAATTATTATTTAATTAATCAGGATTAGGTTAGTTTGAATTGTGACCCTCAGATCACGCGCCAAGTCAATGCCTTCTTTCCCAGATTCAATCATGGCCATCCCTTCTGTTTACTTTTTATTTTATTTAATTTTATTCATTTTTCTTTCATTTAATTTGCATAATTATTTAAAAATAGTTAAAAATCCTTAAAAATTATGAAACTTTTTCCTTAAAGTTTTAATAATTTTTAAGACCCAAAAATATTTTTATATTTTATTTTTATCATTAAAAAGTAGTTTTAAATACTTAAAAGATTATTTTTAATTGATTAATGAGAATTAATTAATTAAAAATACTTTTAGGTATTTAAAAATTACAAAAAAATTCATGAGATGTTCTAAGACATTTAGAAACATTGTCCAACCTTCAAACCAAATTTCTTTTTTGATCTTGATGCATTTTAAGAATTTTTCATTGAATTAAATCATTTTTTATGCATTATTTTGATCATGGATTCAAAAATTCATTTCTGCCTATCGGTGAAGGTTGAGATATTGATTCTTTTTTGCTTTGTCTTGTGTTTAGCATGTATTTTCAAGGATAAAAAGGCCATGAATTGTTCTTGCATTTTCAAATTGTTTGGCTTTTGTTTTGTTAAGAACCCTAAAAAACCCTAATAACTTGTAAATTTCATATCTTGAGATTGGTTAAGAGTTGAGAGTTCCCCTTTGGGCAGTGGTTCATCATAGGCCTAGGGTTTCTTTGGGTACCATTTTCCATTTTTACTTTAGAATTTTGCTTCTGTTTTTGGTTTGTGTTTGATGTTTGATCCATGAACCCTAATTTGGGCTTGCATTTGCATCCTTCTTACATTTCCTTGCATAACATGGCTTGTCTTTGCATTTTATGCATTCTTGTGATTCATTTGACATCTTAAGACATATAGAAAGCATCATTGATCATTGCATTACACATTTGCCATGTCATTTGTCTTGTATGCTTCATAACATTTCATGCTTGTTCATGCTTCTAAACTTGCATCATTTGCATTCATGATCTTGTATGAACATCCCCATTGCTTTGCCTCATGTTTGCAGCACCTCATAACATCATTAATATCATGTGCATGCTTCTGGTTTGGTATAGCATCATGTCATTTCATTTCATTTAGCATTGCTTTGCATTTCTTTCTAACATTTCAGGTGGTAAGTAACTTGGGAAGTGAATTTGCCTTCACTTCTCATGACTTTTCTTTTCATTTCTCTTGCATCCATTGCTGCATTTCTATTTGTGTTTGAGTTTGAGCTTGCTCATTCTTCTTCCTCCCACTTTCTTTCTTCAAGTGACTTGACTTCTTGAATGAAGCAAGTCACTTTGCTTCTCTTGATCCTGTTCACCTGCTTCCTGATGGTTCTTCTGAAGATTGTTCTTGAAAACCTCACAAACCTTAGGATCATCCAAGCATGACAATAAATTAGGGTTTTGATTAGTATCCCCTCATAGTTTTTACCTTTGTGTCTCTCTTTGAGTTTTCTTTTCTCACCTCATAATCAGGGACTAAACCCTAGAGGCTTTAAGACTTTGTGCTTAGGGTTATGCCTGCATCCTTCTCTTAGGATGGAGTGTATAACTTTAATCCTAAGTATTAAACCCTTAAGGTGTCTAAATCTCTTAATCAATTCACTTAATAGGTATCAAGACATCACACTTGTAACTTGGGCCTTGCATTAGGGTTCTAATTCTTCCTTAAGTGGTTAAGAAGGACTAACCCTAATGTTAATGGACAAGTCCCCCTCAAGTTGTCTTACAAACAATAAAATTCACTTCATCATCATATCACTAAATAAAATCCACTTAATCAAAGGTTTGTTTTGTCATGGGTTTAATCCCTAATCATGGATTAAGTTGAGGAGTCTTCCTCAGCTTAAACACTCTCATCTATCATCCTTCTTTTGGGATGGTGTAATGGGTCTGTTTAATCCTTGATTATGGCTTAACCTCATTACTCAACACTAAACAAAAACACGAAAACATCTAAATAATCACAAGTAGGTTAATGATCTTAATCCTACACCAAAGGTGATTAAGTGTGAGAATCTGACTTCACACTTAAGGTATTCTCATTACCCCTAATCAGAGGGAAGATGTGATGAGTTTACTAACCCATTGGTTTAGACTTAAGCTCATTATCCCATGACAAACTTCAAAAAGCAATAAAAGACTGAAAACTCAAAAACAAACAATAATCGTCTCCTCCGGGATTCTTTCCTCATCACCTTCACTCACAAACGAGAGCATGCTTCTTCCATCTAATGCAAGACAGTTAGCACCTGAGCCAGACAGGTCATACACTTGAGCATAGACAAGCAAGCAGTTCACAAGTCAAATCATCCTTTCAGTCTCTTTGGGTCGAACTACGGTGTTCTGACTTCCTCATTGCACGAGAGGATACGTAGGCATAACTTAACGGTTATCGAACAAAAGTCTCTGTTCATTCCCCCTTTGTCCAGCTTCATTCTTAAGCCTCATTGTCATGAGCATTTCACCTCTTTCCCTTTTACACTGACACTGTATATATCACACTTCACTCACTTTACACTGACACCTGTACATTTTTCTTTCCAGCCCTTTTGCACACAAATTGCACTGACACTACCCCTTTAAAGCACAAATCTTTTAAGCGTGGATCCCGTCGAGTACGACGGACAATCTGGGTGCTAATACCTTCCCAGGTTGTAACCAACCCCCTTTCTTATTCTCTCTGGTTCGCAAACCGTCTTATCCGTATCTTTCTAGGTCTATGCAGCATTACCTTTCCTCCGGGATAAAAATGCCTAGCTGGCGACTCTTTTCATCTCCAGTGAGTTCACGGCTGTGTGTTCTCATTGTCCCTCTCGCCGACCATTCGCGTCTGTACCTTCATCTGATCCAGTTTCATTTGTCGGGAGCGACAGCTTGGCGACTCTGCTGGGGATCCTTATATTGCAACCAGGGCTTCTGGTTCTTTTTGTGGGTTCCTCCTAGCGCTTGATTGATTTGTGTTTACTGGGGTGTTATGTGCTTGTTTGTGCTTATATTTATTTTTTGTTCATTGCTTTATGTACAGTTACTTTACTGCTTTCTTTATTGCATTTATATATATCATACTGTCATTGTTGCTGGCTGGATCTGGTTTCTTGTTTTGGTGGGTGGGTGATTCATTGAGAGTTAAGGTCCTATACCTGGGACCTGAGTGACACCTAGGCTAGAGTGAATCATATTCTTTCCCATTCCATTTTGGTCTGGTGCGGGAATATGAAACACGGTTCAGATATGGGTTTCTTCTTGAGAACTCTGTGTTGCAGATTTCCTGCAATGCTAGGGCTATCTGGGAAGCCTGCTAAGTCTGGATGACCTTTTAGTATTGACCTTCAGAAACTGAGGTGAATTAGAGGAGGAATTGTTATGGTTATTGTAAACACTGTACCTCCGGGTTAGAAGTGTTTACACTTCTCATAACTGATCCAAGTCTGAGGATCCTTGTTCTAGATCACCACCTGTGAGGGGGTTGGGCTGTTTACAGGTTTGCAGGTACCTTGACCTCAGAATACCCTGTTACTTTGACTTTGTTAAGAATGCTCCATGTTGGATAGTTCTTTTGATTCTAAAAACCCTGGACATGAGGCTCTTTATTTGAGTCCCCCTACCTTGGTTACTGGATTTCTTTTAGACCTCCATCTGGAATTCTTGAACACACATGGATCTATACCAAGGCAGTTAATCAGATCCAGCTCAGTCACAAACCCTTGCATTTCATTTGCATACATACTCATTGCATCATATTAACATTTGCTTATTTGTGTTTCAGGGTATCCACCTTTATCTGGTTTTGGTTTTGACCCCATCTGCATTATTGACCTATCTCCACCAGCACTTACTTCAGTTTGTCAGCCATATACTTCAGTTACTTGCACTAGCCAGCCAGTGGCCCACTCCTCAGCATCTTCATCAGCACTCTACTCAGTCTTCAGCATCATGGCTCCAAAGAAAAGCAACATCACCTATCATTTCTTCCAGCCAGACTTATCAGACATCAGGAGGATCCAAACCCTGATCACTCCAGATCACATACCCTTGTTCAGGGAGAGTTATGGAGATATACTGGACATGGTTATGGATCTGGACCCTTCACAGAGGAGCCTCATCCACACCTGCATTCAGTTTTATGATCCTCCATTGAGATGTTTCACCTTTCAAGACTTTCAGATGGGGCCTCTTTTAGAAGAATACTCATCTTTGATTGGTTTGCCTATCAAGAGGGAAATCACTTTCAACCCTGAAATGGTCTTTCCCAGCAATGGAGAGGTGGCAAAAGCTCTGCACCTGGAACCTGCTTTGATTGAGCAGCATATGACCTCTAAAGCTGGGATCCCTGGTTTTCATCTTGACTTCCTGATTTCTCAAGCTAGTCTGAAGGCTTCCCTGGGGGAGTGGAGAGCTGTTTGTGCTCTGTTGGCCTTAAGTGTATATGGAATTGTGTTGTTTGCAGATGAGCCTCGATTCATCAGCAAGAATGCAATCCATTTGTTCATCCTGAAGAACCCAGTGCCAACTTTGCTAGGAGATCTCTATTACTCAGTGCACCAGAGGAATGAGAAACAGAGGGGAAGATTAGTGAGGATTTGTGCTCCATTATTCCATGCTTGGCTTCTCAGGCATTTACCCAGGACAGATGCCTTTCTAAACCCTCATCAGCAAAGCAACTGGGCTAAGAGACTCACTGTCCTGACTTCAGCAGACATCAGATGGTGTACTCAAAGCACCAAGGGCAAAGACATGATCACCAGCTGTGGGCATTTTCCCAATGTGCCTTTGATAGGAGTTAAAGGAAGTATCAATTACAACCCTCTGCTGTTCAAGAGGCAATTAGGCTATGCACTGGTTCATACTCCTAGGGAACAAGACTTGGTTGAGACCCTCTACTGTGAGAACAAGATTAGTTTGGCAACTGTTAGGCAGGCTGCCTGGGCCTGGGATCATGTTCAAACCAAGGGAATCACCATTCTGGGGAAGTGCAATAATGTGGCATCAGTCCAATATTATGAGTGGTCCCATGCTAGGGCCCAATTCTCTGGAATGCCCTTCACCATAGAAGACATGCCTGAGTCATCTTCAGCACCACCCCCTGCCACTATCAGTTTGGAGGTGTTTGAGAGCTTGAAGGAAAGAAATGAGAAGCTAACCCAAGCCTTGCAGAAGACCCTCAGGGAGAGGAGTGAAGGTGTGAGGGAGATTGAGAGACTGGAGAAGTTAAGGGTGGAACACTTGACTAAAATTGGAAAGTCTGGAGATTATATCAACAAGTCTAAGGCTGGTGAGCAGATTCTGAAGAATGCTTGTAAAGAAGCCCAGTTCCAAAGAGCAAGAACAGACTTGTATTTAAAAGAGAGTCAAGCCAGGTGGGTCCGGATCACTGAGGCCCGTACTCTAGAAGACAAGAGAGCTCAAGACAAGATGGAGCAGATGGAAAAAGCCCTGGCAGCAGCCCAGGAGGAAGTATCAGAACTAAAGATCAAAGCTGGGGTGAAGAAGTCCAAAGATCAAAGTCAGAACAAGAAGTTGACTGCAGCTGTTGCAACAAGAAACCTTCTCATCAGAGGTCTCACGGAGCGTCCGGCTGATCCTGTGACCGAAGCACTTCTTAAGGAAGTTCGTGAGGATGAGTTTGGCCTCGGAGTTTGATCATTTGCTTGTTGTTGTTCCTTTTCCATGTACTTTTGCTTTTTTGTGATGTATTTTGACCCCTTTGAGGGCTTGTGTTGTAAAATGAACAAGTTGTATTTATTTCACCCTTTGTAATATATTTGTGTTAGTTTCCATCTGGGTTACTTCAAAAGCAACTTCAACAGCATCATCTTCAAGGGTCTGGAAGGGTCAAAACTGAAGGCCAAACCGGATACCTTGAGAGCAAATAAGCATAACTGCATTGCATGCTAACCCTTTTGTTTGTTTTGTAGGCTTTTGTCCTGTTGTTACTAACCTCTGTTGTGATCTCAGGAATTATTGCTCGCCGTCGGGTATTTCCTCTCAACAGGCCTCACAGGTATCCAACTAGAAACAACCTTCCGGGAATTCAGATGGATCAGATGCAGCAAGACCTTACAGAGGTCAGAAACCAGATGGCAAACGAAAGGTTAGAGATGAGAACGCAGATGACACAGTTCATGGAAGTTATGAACAACATGGCTCAGAGCCAGGAGAGACTGAGGGCCATGGTGGAGAGGCAAAATCAAGAGGAGCCTCATGTAGGAACTGCAGGCACCAGTAATAATGAAAGAGTGCAACCACATGTTAACCCCCCTGTGTTTGGCCCACATCTACATCCTGAGATCAACATTCCTGCAAATATTCAAGGGACAGCCACAGCAGCCAGAGTACTTCAAGAAGATCCTCAGGAGGACCAGTATACAGTAATGGGTGCCGGAGAGGAAACGTATGATAGACGATTGGAAGAAATAGCTGAGAAGTTGAGGTCCTTAGAATCTCAAAATTCTTTGGGGTTCGACGTCATGGACATGGGATTGGTAGAAGGGGTCAGGATCCCCCATAAGTTTAAGCCTCCTTGTTTTGAAAAGTACAACGGGACTTCATGCCCCCGGACTCTTTTGCAATCATTTCTGGGAAGGCTGAAGGCTTATACAATGGATGAGAAACTTTGGATGTTCTATTTTGAAGATAGCTTGACTGGAGCTTCTAGGGAATGGTATTCCCATTTGACAAGGGCAACTGTGAGATGCTGGAAGGACCTGGCAGAAGCCTTCATCCGACAGTATCAATACAATTTAGACATGGCACCCAACAGGACTCTCCTGATGGGAATGTCACAGTCGTCAAGGGAAAGTTTCCGAGAGTATGCCCAAAGGTGGAGGCAACTGGCTGCTGCTGTTCAACCCCCAATGTCTGAGAGAGAAATGGCAGACATGTTTATGAACACTCTCCAGGGAACGTATATTGACAGGTTGGCTGCTTTCTCTTCCACCAGCTTCGCAGATGTTGTCATAGCTGGGGAAAGAATTGAAAGCCTGCTGAAAATGGGGAAGATCTCTGATAACGGTGCAAGCTCGTCCAGTGGTACAAGAAAGCCTTTTGCATGCCCGAGAAGAACTGGCGAGACCAATGCCATTCACACCAACAGGGGTAGGCCCCAATATGTTCAAAGGACAATAGCAGCAGTCACTATCCCTGCTCCAGCTCACCCACAGCCAGTCTATCAACCTCCGCAACAAAACTTCCAACAACAACCTCAGTATCATCAGAATCAATATCCTCCAAGAAACTATAACAACAACAACTCCAACAACAACAATCAACAGAGGCCATTCCAACAAAGGCCATCCCAAGCTAACCGAGTGATCGACCCGATCCCAATGCCGTATGCTGCCTTGCTGCCACAACTTCTGAAACTCAACCTAGTTGAGCTAAGAACGTTGGCACCTCCGGATCCCAACAGTCTACCAAGAAACTATGACTTCAATGCTAGGTGTGCTTTTCACTCGAACGCACCTGGTCACAGTACAGAAAAATGCAGAGCTCTGCATATGAAGGTACAAGACTTGGTAGACTCCAAGGCTCTGAATTTTGCACCTCCGCCCAATGTCAATAAAAACCCTATGCCAAACCATGGTGGTCCCCGAATTAACGCTATTGAAGAAGACCAACCGTCTTATTTGATAACTAGTGTGGATCAGATCAGGACACCATTGGTGGAAATCAAAGCTCAACTCCGTGAAAACAATATATTTCCGGGGTGTGAACTAGGGTGCCCATACTGCAATATTTCATGGAATTGTTGTGAAAACCTGAGGAATGGCATTGACAGCCTTATTCAGAGTGGCCTACTCCAGATCACTACATCATTTCCGGCAAATCAAGCAACTTCATCAACAACAGTTTCAGACCCTCCTACAAATGCAGCAACTATTGTTCCCGATAATTCATCAGCACCATCAACAAGTACTTCACCTGTCCTTCCAAATGATCAGTTTTCAACAGTTTCTCCTGCTATAACTTCAGCTTCATTCCATTCCGAATCTCCGTCAACAACAGCAACAGTCCTTCCGACAGTACCTCCTACAACACCAGCAATCAATCATGAAGATGTCTCCACTGTTACCATATTTTACGATCCTGAAAATAACTCCGCCTACCATTCAGAAGGTGCTGCTCCCGCCAGAGCACCAGTTACAATCTTTTATGATCCACAAACAATAACAGTCCCTTCAGCAGCAGCAATCAGTCCAGTCACTGTCACGGTACCTGGACCAGTACCATATGAAAGCAATAGGGTCATCCCTTGGCACTATGGCTCTGACGTGTACTGTGAAGGGAAAAGAATCACTCTTGAAACATCAGCACCTGCACCACAAGTAGATAATGTGGGGGGAGGCGGAGGCTTCACTCGAAGCGGACGTCTCTTTGCTTCACAAGTTCAAAGACCTACTGCCGAAGCAGAAGCTGCTGCCAAGGCAAAAGGTAAAGGCCCGGTGCAGGAAGATCCAGCTGCCAAAGAAGCCCTGAAAACTCCATTTGATCAGGAAGTTGATGAGTTTATGCGAATCATCAAAAAGAGTGATTACAAAATTGTGGATCAACTTCACCAGACGCCATCCAAAATCTCCATCCTCTCACTGCTTATGTGCTCCGAAGCCCATCGGAATGCATTACTTAAAGTCTTGCACGCAGCTTACGTGCCTGAGGAGATTACTGTCAACCAATTGGAAACCGTGGTTGGTAATGTTACTGCTAGCAATGGGCTAGGGTTTACCAATTCTGACTTGACAGCGGATGGCCGCAATCACAACAAAGCCTTGCACATAACCATGGAATGCAAAGGAGCTGTCCTTTCTCATGTGCTGGTGGACACAGGTTCTTCCCTGAATGTCTTACCAAAGAAGGCTCTGATGAAGTTAGAATATGATGGATTGGCATTGAGACCCAGCAACCTGGTGGTAAGAGCCTTTGATGGTTCAAAGAGATCAGTTCTGGGAGAGATTGAGCTGCCCGTGACAATTGGCCCACAGACTTTTAAAACTATCTTTTATGTGATGGACATTCAGCCCGCCTACAGCTGTTTGTTGGGTAGACCCTGGATTCACGCCGCCGGCGCAATAACGTCTACCCTTCACCAAAAGTTAAAATTTGAGTGGGAAGGTCAAGTTGTCACAATCTGTGGGGAAGAGGATATTTTCGTTAGCCATCTGGCTACCTACAAGTACATTGAGATGGATGGGGAGATCCATGAAACAATGAGCCAAGGTTTTGAAGCCTTGAATGTCAATGAAGCATCTGCTGTGTCAGGTATCTCCATGTTGTCTTACCAACAAGCCCGGAAGGTTGTTGAGGAGGGAACTGCCCTAGGCTGGGGCAAAGTATTAGCTGTGGAGGAGAAGAAGGACAAATTTGGGTTGGGTTACAGACCAACTCAACATCAAGCAAAGGCTGCTGCAGAGCCTGGTTTTGTCAGTGGGGGGATGCTTACCCCCGATGCTATCAACTGTCTGGAAGACGAGCTGGAAAAGGAGCGCAATCCGGAGAATTGGATTCGTCCGAAGATCCCGGGGAGCAATGTCTCGAACTGGTCTTCCCAGGAAATTATAAGAGTTACTCAAGCAGAGTAATTATTATTTCCTGTATTTTTTATAGCATGCATCCAAGTCTTGCATCTTGCCCAAGATGACAAGACTCATTTTGTAATCAGGGCCATCTGTACTTTTGTGCAAACAAGATTAAATTAATGAAATATCAGACGTCTTTTTGCAAACGAGTCTTTTCTTTTCTGCTCACTGTTTTTCCATTTTTCTTTTTGTACAAAAATAATAAATGGCGGTGTTTTCAAAATGATAACTTCATTTCACTTTTTTCTAAAGCAAGATTAAAATCAATCACTAAAATAAACAAACTTAACCCTTGCAGAGAATGCCCTCCAGACTGCACCGACAACAGCACGGCTATGACCTCGTATGACTTTGACAATCCAATCAATCAAGCTGATGAAGGGGTTGATGAAGAATATGAGCTTCCTGAAGAGCTAGCCAGGTTGTTGAGACAAGAGGAAAAGGTTATTACTCCTCATCAGGAGGAGATTGAAGTGATTAATCTTGGTACTGACGAAGACGTGAAAGAAGTTAAAATAGGGGCCTGCCTGCAAGACTCAGTGAAGAGACAATTGATAGATCTGCTTCAAGAGTATGTTGATGTGTTTGCTTGGTCGTATCAAGACATGCCAGGGTTGGATACCGACATTGTTGTGCACAAGCTGCCTCTGAGGGAAGAATGCCCACCGGTCAAACAGAAGTTGCGCCGGACTCGCCCAGACATGGCTATGAAAATAAAGGAAGAGGTACAAAAGCAATGGGACGCCGGGTTCCTTGCTGTGACTAGCTATCCGCCGTGGGTTGCTAACATAGTACCTGTGCCTAAGAAGGATGGCAAAGTAAGAATGTGTGTTGACTACCGGGATCTGAACAGAGCCAGCCCGAAAGATGACTTCCCATTACCTCACATTGATGTATTGGTTGATAACACGGCTCAGTTCTCGGTATTCTCCTTCATGGATGGATTTTCAGGATACAATCAGATCAAGATGTCACCTGAAGACATGGAGAAGACAACATTCATTACACCTTGGGGCACGTTCTGTTACAAAGTGATGCCATTCGGACTGAAGAATGCTGGTGCAACATATCAACGGGCTATGGTGACATTATTCCACGATATGATCCACAAAGAAATAGAATGTTATGTGGATGATATGATCGCCAAGTCCCTTACAGAGGAAGACCACCTGGTGAATCTGCTCAAATTATTCAAGCGTCTGAGGAAGTACCAATTGAAGCTGAACCCCAACAAATGCACATTCGGGGTGCGATCCGGTAAGCTGCTGGGTTTTATTGTAAGCGAGAAAGGGATTGAAGTGGACCCTGATAAAGTCAAAGCTATTCAAGAGATGCCTGCACCTAAAACTGAGAAAGAAGTTCGAGGGTTCTTAGGTCGATTGAACTACATCTCACGGTTCATATCTCACCTTACAGCGACCTGTGAACCCTTGTTCAAGCTGTTAAGAAAGGAACAAACGGCCAGGTGGAACGAAGGTTGCCAGAAGGCTTTTGACAAGATCAAGGAGTATTTGCAAGAACCTCCAATCCTCATGCCTCCAGTAGAAGGAAGACCTCTGATTATGTACTTGACAGTATTAGAAGAGTCAATGGGGTGTGTACTAGGTCAGCATGACGAGTCTGGTCGAAAAGAGTATGCAATATACTACCTAAGCAAAAAGTTTACCGAATGTGAACAACGTTATTCACTGCTCGAGAAAACTTGCTGTGCTTTAGCGTGGGCTGCTCGCCGACTGAGACAGTATATGTTAACCCACACTACCTTATTAATCTCAAAAATGGATCCAGTCAAGTACATATTTGAGAAGCCAGCTCTTACCGGACGGGTTGCAAGATGGCAGATGATTCTCACAGAATACGACATACAGTACACATCTCAGAAAGCCATCAAGGGCAGTGTACTATCTGAATATCTTGCTGAGCAACCCATTAACGACTACCAGCCTATGAGGTTTGACTTCCCTGATGAAGACATCATGTTCATTAAAGCAAAAGATCATGAAGAGCCTATTCACACTGAAGGGCCTGACCCGGAGGAAGAATGGACTATGATGTTTGATGGGGCTGTTAACATGAATGGCCGTGGTGTTGGTGCAGTACTCATTACACCAAAAGGAGTTCACATGCCTTTCTCGGCAAAACTCACTTTCAACTGCACTAACAACGAAGCTGAATACGAAGCTTGCATAATGGGTCTTGAGGAAGCCATTGACCTCAGGATCAAAACTTTGACCGTATTCGGAGATTCAGCTTTGGTAGTCAATCAAACCAACGGGAAATGGTACACCCACCAAGATCATCTGATACCTTACAGGGATTATACAAGAAGGTTATTGACTTTCTTCACAACAGTCAAGCTTGAGTATATCCCTCGGGACGAGAATCAGTTTGCAGATGCTCTTGCTACCATTTCATCCATGATCAAAGTTCAAGCTGCTAACTTTGTACCCCAGATATCAATGTCCAGACTCGATAGACCAGCATATGTATTTGCAACAGATATCATCAAGGATGATAAGCCTTGGTTTCATGACATTAAATGCTTCTTGGAGGATCAAACATACCCACCTGGGGCATCTTCCAAGGATAAGAAGACTTTGAGAAGGCTTGCTGGTAGTTTCTTTCTGAACACTGATGGGTCTTTATACAAAAGAAACTTTGATATGGTACTCCTCAGATGTGTTGATAAGACGGAAGCAGATTTGTTGATGCATGAAGTGCATGAAGGCTCTTTTGGTACCCATGCAGGAGGGCATGCCATGGTAAAGAAGTTGTTAAGATCAGGCTATTACTGGATCACAATGGATGCAGACTGTTGTGCTTACGCCAGAAAATGTCACAAATGCCAGATCTACGCAGATAAGGTGCATGTGCCTCCTAATCCATTGAACATCATGTCTTCACCCTGGCCCTTCGCTATGTGGGGCATTGATATGATTGGCAAGATTGAGCCAACTGCTTCAAACGGCCACAAATTCATCCTGGTCGCCATTGACTATTTCACCAAGTGGGTTGAAGCAGCCTCATATGCAAATGTTACAAGACAAGTGGTAGCCCGATTCCTGAAGAGAGACATCATCTGTCGGTATGGAGTGCCCGAGCGAATCATTACTGATAATGGTTCTAACTTGAACAACAAAATGATGGCAGAACTGTGCCGGGACTTCAAAATCCAACATCACAATTCTTCTCCTTACAGGCCAAAGATGAACGGCGCTGTTGAGGCGGCAAATAAGAATATTAAGAAGATTGTGCAGAAGATGGTAGTCACATACAAAGATTGGCACGAAATGCTACCGTTTGCTTTGCATGGGTACCACACGTCAATCAGAACATCCACTGGGGCAACACCTTATCAGCTTGTGTATGGTATGGAAGCAGTCCTACCTGTTGAAGTTGAACTACCCTCGTTACGGGTGTTAATGGATGTTAAACTGAGTGAAGCAGAATGGGTACGGTCCCGGTTCGAGCAACTGAGTCTGATCGAAGAGAAAAGATTGGCTGCAATCTGTCACGGGCAGTTATATCAAAAGAGAATGAAGAAGGCCTTCGATCAGAAAGTCAGGCACCGAGGGTACCAAGTGGGAGATCTTGTGCTGAAAAGAATCCTCCCTCCTCATACAGACCACAGGGGCAAATGGACTCCAAATTATGAAGGACCATTCGTTGTGAAGAAAGTCTTCTCGGGTGGAGCACTGATGCTCAGTACCATGGATGGTGAAGACTTCCCGTCCCCTGTGAATTCAGATGCAGTTAAAAAATACTTCGCATGAAAATGACCCGCTGGACATAAAAACAGAATGTAAGTCCAGGCAAAAATAGGGCATCCCGGCGAGTCAAAAACAGAATAAAAGACTCGGGCAAAAATAAGGGAAATAAATGAAAAAAATGTACACCCGCTGAGTTGAAAAGCCGCATTGGACAACTCAGGCAAAAATGGGTATCCCGATGGATTGAAAACCCGAAAGGGCGATCCATGCAAAATAAGGGAATAAGCGAACAACTGCATTCTAAATTCGTCTGTATCACCTACAACTTGGTAAGCTTCAAAGGATCAAGCTTCAATCAGAATCAACTCTATCCGGAAAGCAAGACGAGAAGAACGTCATTGTCATACGAGTCATAGCAGAAGAGGAAGCTCTTTGAAAGCGTCGTCAGCATCGCCAGCACTTTATTTCTCAATTTGTAACAATCTCCTCGTTTCAGGAGATATGTTTCTTTGACTGTATCTTGCCAATTCAGGGCACACGAATTAATAAAATCAGATTTGCGGTCATGTCTCGTTTTTTACATTTATGTTTTGCAAAGAGTTGTCTGATATCTCTAAAATACAATTGCATAAGTACAGATGCTTTTCTCTAAAAAATAAAAGAAAAACATGCTTACGGGGAATGTGATTACTCTCGAAAGTACTTAACTCCTATGAAGGAATCCAGTAAGGGATACCTCGGGACCTTTTGTACATTCTTTATCTTTGCAGGATTGCAGGTATCCAGAATGCAACCTGGGGCATACAGGTTACGTCTCAGCAAACTGGCGAATCATTATCAACTCACATGGCACTGGAAGATGTCCACTTCCCCAGCAAAGTTGCCAAATCAACATACACTCAGTCTCAGCAGTTGAAATGCTCTATCCCCAGCTGAGGTGCCTTTTGTTGCTCTCCCCAGCTGAGTTGCCTCTCACAATTCCCCAGCCAAGTTGCCATTTCATTCTCAGCTGAGTACAGGAGTCAGGGAATCATCTCCCCACAGAGTCTTCAGCCTCTATCCAGAAGAGCAGCGCATAGAAGATCACAACAGAGTGAAGAAAGCTTTTACAAACCCCAGCTGGGTCCCGTATTACAAGGATATGTCAACCAGTGACCCGTATCCCCAAGCAGATACATTATCAGATCTACCAATGATCTCATCCCCAGCTGGGATGTTCACTTCAAGCAGATCATCCAGAGATCTTCGCAGCAATGGGATCCAAATCCCGGATCGGTGCCTCTTTGCATGATCATCGCATTCGCATCATATTATACCCTCAGAGCGTAGCATTCCGTCTAATACGGAGCATTACGGCAAAAATCAAATGCATAGCATAATCATAAGTCATGTTGTGAATTGAACACTTGTAATGCTTCCACAAAATCCCCCAGAGTCCCAGCAAAAGCAGCTGCCTCCAATCACAAACACCAATACATACACCTTTTGGCACCCGTCCGTGTCATCATTCCCCAGTAAAGTCGCCTGAACACTCTTTACAAACAAATCACCCTTATTACAGATACGTCCTGACACCCGTCCGTGTCATGCCCCCAGCAGAAAGCCAAAGACGTCCTCTTTGCACTCACATATACTTATATACACTTTTCTTGACACCCGTCCGTGTCATATCCCCGGCGCAGTCACTTGCACTTTCATCACCCATATACTTGTTAATATTTTACTCTTCTCCTTTTGACACCCGTCCGTGTCACTCTCCCCAGCAGTTAAAACACTCATCTATACACCACTCATACTCATACTTGTACAGATACTCGTCTGTATCTTGTATACATCATCACTCCTATCCCCACAGATTCGACAGTAGTCTTTGTTCTTTGTTAACCAGTTGGTACTCGTCCGTACCATCATCTCAGAACATTGCGTCTAATGTTTGTTTCTACATGATACTCGTCCGTATCATAGTCTTAGAGATGCTCGTCCGCATCTTTAATCCATACACCGTGTCAAACACTTATGTCTTCTTGGATATGGATACTCGTCCGTGTCTACTATTCCCCGGAAGGTTTCTTTTCAGATGCAACACTCGTCCGTGTTCTTTGTTAGCCAGTTGATACTCGTCCGTATCATCATCTCTGAACATGTGTCAGTTTGTTTCTACATGATACTCGTCCGTATCATAGTCTAAGGATGCTCGTCCGCATCTTTAATCTATACACAATACCAAATACTCATACTTTCCTTTTTGGATGTAAACGCTCGTCCGTGTTTACATTATCCCCAGTAGATCACCAACAAATTTTCTTTTTTATCTAACACTCGTCCTGTGTTATGATACCTTTGAGAGCAGCCGTACCCTGCTGAGTGGTCGTCCTCCACTTCTTGATGGTCGTCTTCCATCATGCTCATCCGATGGCCGTCCCCATCGTTGATATTTTAGCAGCCGTCCCCTGCTAGGTGGTCGTCCTCCGCCTTTTGATGATCGTCCTTCATTAACTTTATCCAATGGCCGTCCCCGTTGTTGATTTTGGTTATCTAACACTCGTCCTGTGTTATGATAAACCTCGAGAGCAGCCGTCCCCTGCTGAGTGGTCGTCCTCAACCTCTTGATGGTCGTCCCCCATCATGCTCGTTCCGATGGCCGTCCCCATCGTTGACCCTTTCTATCCGATGGCCGTCCCCATCGTTGATACTTTCGGCAGCCGTACCCTGCCAGGTGGTCGTCC
This sequence comes from Lathyrus aphaca, assembly GCA_963966055.1. Lineage (NCBI taxonomy): Eukaryota > Viridiplantae > Streptophyta > Magnoliopsida > Fabales > Fabaceae > Lathyrus > Lathyrus aphaca. The sequence goes on from OZ014523.1 coordinate 280,849,435, forward strand.
TCCACCTTTGATGGCCGTCCCCATCATATTTCTTTTATTCCCAACAGAGCAGCCGTCCCCTGCTAGGTGATCGTCCTTCACCTTTGATGGCCGTACCCCATCATCTGTTTATTTCATTTATTCTTTAACCCGATGGCCGTCCCCGTCGTGGTCCCTTTTCCTTTTCTTTTAGCCCGATGGCCGTCCCCATCGTTGGTTACTTTACCTTTATGAACTTGACGGCCGTCCCCGTCATGTTTCATTAATCCCCAGAGAACTTTGCAGCTTTATCTTGATGGTCGTCCCCATCATAATATCCTATTTTCCCCAGCTAGTCGGCCGTCCCCATCTTAGCTTTACTTGTTTTTCCCCAGCTAGTCGGCCGTCCCCGTCTTAGCTTTACTTTTTATCCCCAGCATGTCGGCCGTCCCCGTCATCGCTTTATTTCATACACTTTTCCCAGCATGTCGGCCGTCCCCGTCATTGCTCTTCGCCCAGCAGTCGTCCTCTGCTCGACGGTCGTCCTCCGTCGTCCACACCTTACAATATACTTTATTTTGCCTTTACAATCTATATCCCTTTTCTTCTTTATTCTGTGAGTGCAAATTTTGGACTGTCTTTGGTATTCAACCACAAGTTATCTTGTTTGACTGTTAAGCCATCGCTTACATCCTGCACAGCTAACTCATGTTTGAATAGGGGCAGCTGTAAACACCCCAAATTTGCTCTCACCCATTCACACCATGGCTTGTGATCATCTCATATGCATAAACACAATCATATCATCTCACATCTCATTTTTGATTCACTGCATAGCTTCTAAGGCATCTGCATCTAGGGTTTGTGATCTGAGCAACCTCAGAGCATCTTGAGCCATTCCAAAGGCCACCAATCAACTCAAAGGGGTCCATGTGTGTTCTTATATCATATTTCATCTCCTCAAGGTCAAAATTGCAGAGGAATCACAAGAACTAGGGTTTGAGTGGATGCAGAGCCAGTTTGAACTGCACAGTTGACTGAAAATTAGGGTTTTGGTTTCAAAGGCCATAACCCCAAATTTTTTGGTCATTCTTGTTTCCATTGATCTCTATATGGTATAGGGAGTATGCATATCAATTTTCATGAAGAAATTCCATGGGGAAGTCATCTGATCAAGAGTTGACTTTTCAGACAAGTCAGTGCAATATCAGGGCATCTGAGGCCCCCAATGACCCAACCAATGGGTGATCTTCATCATTTTGAGTGTATATGGTCTTTATTTGATCATGGAAGAAGATTGAAGTTCATAAAAATCAAGAATTTAGGGTTTTTGCAAATGTTGACTTTTTGAGCATAGTTGACTTTTCAAGAATGCATCATTTTAGGTCATTTTTCAAGCCATGATTCATGATCCAAAAATGCTTCAAATGGAAAACTTTGGTCATGAAAGTTGTAGATCTCATCTTTCCCTTTTCAAAAAGTACAAGAACATGATCAAACTCTTCTTGGATCAAAAGTTATGGCCATGCAAAGTTGGCTAAAATCATTAATTTTCAAGGTATGCCTCATTTGGAAACTTTGCAAAATCTTGGACCAATGCATCATGTGACCTCTAATTCATTTCAAACCATTACACAAACATTCTCTAAGTCCTAAAAATCAGAATTGGATCAAATTTGCTCATGGCTTGGTTTGTGTAACAAGACTTTATCACATGTGAACCAAAATGTCACAACTTGCAAAAACCATCATGATCACTTCACCAACTTGATACATTGGCTGCTGAGCTTTGCTAGACCTCTCCCTCATCCTTGCTGCGCCAGCCCATGCCTTGTACTTGCCTAGACTTTGAGCCATGTCTCACTTACACAAAAGTTGACTTTTTGGCAAAAGCAAACTTACCAATCACAAAAGCACAAGTCACATCAAGAAGCCAATCAGCATTGTTTATACAAACAATTTGCAAGCAAAACATGATAACACACAAGGCTGAAGCTTCCTCATTCACAACATTCACAAAAACCTCCCATCTTGCAACTTGCTTCGAATTCTTCTCCACAACCACTAAACATTCAAGCTAACTTCACCAATCATCTCACCTGGCTCCATAGACCTCAAACCACCCAAAGCACAAGCCTGAAACAGCCAAGAGATCCCACTGCCATTTCTCACTCCATTTCTGCAGTTGCTTTCGAATCTCTTTCCCTAGCTCACAAACAGCCAAACAAACCTTGCAAAGCTTCTCCATACATCATTCAGACCTCAAACCATCATTCACCATGACCTGAAAGAGCCAGAATCACCATAGCCATTGTTGGCTGAGCTTGAAGCAGGAGCATTCGAATCTCATCATCCAGCCAACTCAAACTCATTTTGAGCACTCAAATATCATCAAGGGGTTCTAAGGAGTAGATTGCACATAAAGAGAAGGCCAGAAAGTCCTCAAGTGGAAAGCTTCAAATCTCAGGTAGCCTGAAATTTATTTTTCCAGAAATGATTTTTCTTGTTACAAATTTGTTCTTCATGCCTTGCTGATCATTCTGGTACCATTAGTTTTTGAAATGGTTGTGATTTGAGCATTTAATTTGCTTCTGAAGCTCGCGTGCCCTAGAACTTTCTTTCTTCGATTCAGCTTGTTTACAAAATATAAATTTGTTTTAGGTTAGGGGTTTGATTCGTGAGGATGTGGGGAACATTTCCCAGTTTTTAGATTTCATTTTTGTTACGTTTTTAGGAAGTTTGAAGTTTTCAGGGGAGAAGGTCACCGGAGAAGACGACCGGAGCTCGTCTCCGGTGACCTGAGAGTGATTAATTTTTAATTAGGGTTAGGGCACTGAGTTTGAACGTGAGCCATTGGATCCCATTTCCCGCGCGTGAATAGAAGGCCAGGATCCTTTCATTAAGTCTTAATTATGAATTATTATTTAATTAATCAGGATTAGGTTAGTTTGAATTGTGACCCTCAGATCACGCGCCAAGTCAATGCCTTCTTTCCCAGATTCAATCCTGGCCATCCCTTCTGTTTACTTTTTATTTTATTTAATTTTATTCATTTTTCTTTCATTTAATTTGCATAATTATTTAAAAATAGTTAAAAATCCTTAAAAATTATGAAACTTTTTCCTTAAAGTTTTAATAATTTTTAAGACCCAAAAATATTTTTATATTTTATTTTTATCATTAAAAAGTAGTTTTAAATATTTAAAAGATTATTTTTAATTGATTAATGAGAATTAATTAATTAAAAATACTTTTAGGTATTTAAAAATTACAAAAAAATTCATGAGATGTTCTAAGACATTTAGAAACATTGTCCAACCTTCAAACCAAATTTCTTTTTTGATCTTGATGCATTTTAAGAATTTTTCATTGAATTAAATCATTTTTTATGCATTATTTTGATCATGGATTCAAAAATTCATTTCTGCCTATTGGTGAAGGTTGAGATATTGATTCTTTTTTGCTTTGTCTTGTGTTTAGCATGTATTTTCAAGGATAAAAAGGCCATGAATTGTTCTTGCATTTTCAAATTGTTTGGCTTTTGTTTTGTTAAGAACCCTAAAAAACCCTAATAACTTGTAAATTTCATATCTTGAGATTGGTTAAGAGTTGAGAGTTCCCCTTTGGGCAGTGGTTCATCATAGGCCTAGGGTTTCTTTGGGTACCATTTTCCATTTTTACTTTAGAATTTTGCTTCTGTTTTTGGTTTGTGTTTGATGTTTGATCCATGAACCCTAATTTGGGCTTGCATTTGCATCCTTCTTACATTTCCTTGCATAACATGGCTTGTCTTTGCATTTTATGCATTCTTGTGATTCATTTGACATCTTAAGACATATAGAAAGCATCATTGATCATTGCATTACACATTTGCCATGTCATTTGTCTTGTATGCTTCATAACATTTCATGCTTGTTCATGCTTCTAAACTTGCATCATTTGCATTCATGATCTTGTATGAACATCCCCATTGCTTTGCCTCATGTTTGCAGCACCTCATAACATCATTAATATCATGTGCATGCTTCTGGTTTGGTATAGCATCATGTCATTTCATTTCATTTAGCATTGCTTTGCATTTCTTTCTAACATTTCAGGTGGTAAGTAACTTGGGAAGTGAATTTGCCTTCACTTCTCATGACTTTTCTTTTCATTTCTCTTGCATCCATTGCTGCATTTCTATTTGTGTTTGAGTTTGAGCTTGCTCATTCTTCTTCCTCCCACTTTCTTTCTTCAAGTGACTTGACTTCATGAATGAAGCAAGTCACTTTGCTTCTCTTGATCCTGTTCACCTGCTTCCTGATGGTTCTTCTGAAGATTGTTCTTGAAAACCTCACAAACCTTAGGATCATCCAAGCATGACAATAAATTAGGGTTTTGATTAGTATCCCCTCATAGTTTTTACCTTTGTGTCTCTCTTTGAGTTTTCTTTTCTCACCTCATAATCAGGGACTAAACCCTAGAGGCTTTAAGACTTTGTGCTTAGGGTTATGCCTGCATCCTTCTCTTAGGATGGAGTGTATAACTTTAATCCTAAGTATTAAACCCTTAAGGTGTCTAAATCTCTTAATCAATTCACTTAATAGGTATCAAGACATCACACTTGTAACTTGGGCCTTGCATTAGGGTTCTAATTCTTCCTTAAGTGGTTAAGAAGGACTAACCCTAATGTTAATGGACAAGTCCCCCTCAAGTTGTCTTACAAACAATAAAATTCACTTCATCATCATATCACTAAATAAAATCCACTTAATCAAAGGTTTGTTTTGTCATGGGTTTAATCCCTAATCATGGATTAAGTTGAGGAGTCTTCCTCAGCTTAAACACTCTCATCTATCATCCTTCTTTTGGGATGGTGTAATGGGTCTGTTTAATCCTTGATTATGGCTTAACCTCATTACTCAACACTAAACAAAAACACGAAAACATCTAAATAATCACAAGTAGGTTAATGATCTTAATCCTACACCAAAGGTGATTAAGTGTGAGAATCTGACTTCACACTTAAGGTATTCTCATTACCCCTAATCAGAGGGAAGATGTGATGAGTTTACTAACCCATTGGTTTAGAATTAAGCTCATTATCCCATGACAAACTTCAAAAAGCAATAAAAGACTGAAAACTCAAAAACAAACAATAATCGTCTCCTCCGGGATTCTTTCCTCATCACCTTCACTCACAAACGAGAGCTCGCTTCTTCCGTCTAATGCAAGACAGTTAGCACCTGAGCCAGACAGGTCATACACTTGAGCATAGACAAGCAAGCAGTTCACAAGTCAAATCATCCTTTCAGTCTCTTTGGGTCGAACTACGGTGTTCTGACTTCCTCATTGCATGAGAGGATACGTAGGCATAACTTAACGGTTATCGAACAAAAGTCTCTGTTCATTCCCCCTCTGTCCAGCTTCATTCTTAAGCCTCATTGTCATGAGCATTTCACCTCTTTCCCTTTTACACTGACACTGTATATATCACACTTCACTCACTTTACACTGACACCTGTACATTTTGCTTTCCAGCCCTTTTGCACACAAATTGCACTGACACTACCCCTTTAAAGCACAAATCTTTTAAGCGTGGATCCCTTCGAGTACGACGGACAATCTGGGTGCTAATACCTTCCCAGGTTGTAACCAACCCCCTTTCTCAGTCTCTCTGGTTCGCAAACCGTCTTATCCGTATCTTTCTAGGTCTATGCAGCATTACCTTTCCTCCGGGATAAAAATGCCTAGCTGGCGACTCTTTTCATCTCCAGTGAGTTCACGGCTGTGTGTTCTCATTGTCCCTCTCGCCGACCATTCGCGTCTGTACCTTCATCTGATCCAGTTTCATTTGTCGGGAGCGACAGCAGGTTGCCGGAATCTTCTCCCACAGGTCGCCAGGACTTTATTCCCCAGCCAGAGTGGAATTGTCTACTTTCCCAACATAATCAGCCTTTTCTCCAGAAGAATTAGCACCTTGTGACACTCGCCCGTGCACTTTCCCCAGTAGAGTCTATGTCTACTAGCACTCGTCTGTGCTCGCATCTTTATTTGATGCTCATCCTCTTTCAGCACTCGTCCGTGCCTTTTCCTCAGCATATCCCTCTTTATTTGAGGTATTCATCAGCACTCGTCCGTGCTAGCATCTTCACTTGATGACCGTCCGCAGCTCTTGGCACTCGTCCGTGTTTATTAGTTTTTTTGAAGTCTTTCCCCAGTGAAGTTGCCTGTACTCGTCTGTGTGCGCATCTTCATTTTGATGCTTGTCCGCATCCCTGCAGCACTCGTCCGTACATTGTCTGATTCCTCTTTATTTGAGGCATATCCCCAAGAAAGTCGCCAGTACTCGTCCGTACTCTCATCTTTATTTGATGCTCGACCGCATCTCTTAGCACTTGTACGTGCTTGTTACTCCTTTGAAGATTGCTTGTCCGCATCCTTCGACATTCGCCCGTATCACTATCAGAAGCACTCGTCCGTGTTTCTTGGATCATCGTCCGGTACTCGTCCGTATCGTCGACTTATGACACTCGTCCGTGTTTCTTTGATGATCATTCCAATGCTCGTCCGCATTGAAGAGGTTGAAAATCCTGACGGTGGGATTAAAACGTCAAAACCATTCCCGGAACCTGCGTAAGGGTTATCCGAAGAAGACTCATCCGTCTTATTCCACTTATCTGCGTAAGGATTCGTGAAGAGGATTCGTCCATCCTAGTTGCATGTCTATCCCCACAGACTTATATGCATTCCCGGAGCCTGCGTAAGGGTTATCCGAAGAAGACTCGTCCGTCTTATGCCACTTATCTGCGTAAGGATTAGTGAAGGAGATTCGTCTATCTCAGGCTACTTTGAAGATTCTTAAGGGCTCGTCCGCTCTATGCACCTGGCGTCACAGGTCATTCGAAGACTCGTCCGTTTCATGATTCATCAGAACCTTTGGTTTCGTTGGAAGGAGCTTGTCTGCTCATCTCTCAGCTCAGTCGAAACATCATTGGATGGGGTTTATTTCCCATTTCTGGTTTTCTGCATCAGAGCGCAAATTTCCGTTTTTCTTGGGTATTCAACCACAGTTTATCTTGAACGGCCGAAAGCGGAAGCAATCGTCCTTTTCAGATCAACAGATGATTGAATAGGGGCAGCTGTAGACACCCTAAATTTGCCCTCTGGTTTTCTGTCTTTTTCTGGCTTTTCGTTTTGCATATCATTCGCATTTTCCATTAAATCATACTTTAGGTCATATCATCTGCATATGCTCCTGAGACACGGGATCATCATCATCTAAGGATTACGGTTTCACGTCATTATTTGCAGATTATCGGAGGATTTAAGGATTTCACTATGCAACAATCAATGACATCATCTTCTTATGCTCTTGTCAAAATTATGGTTTGTTTCCCTAATTTAGTGGTTTCCAAGGACTTGATGTGTGAAGACCATTCACTGGCGCATCTGGCACATTGTTAGCTAGTTAAGCATGAATTAGGGTTTCTTCATCAAGTTACAAGGTTATTCTCTTCTTCTCAGCATCTCAGGATATTCTTTTTCTCAACATCTCAAGAGATGTGGCTTCAGGGGTTGATTTATCAGGAGATGTGTATGTATCCAAGGAAGAATTGTGGGGTGCTTCAAGCTATCAAGTTGTGGTTTGTGTGAGATTTGGTTTAGAAAATCAAGTTCATTATGATCCATTAGTACATATCATGTTCATATGTGGATTTATTTTCCCAAAGATTGATTCATTCGAATTCAGATTAATTCAGGATTTAATTGGTCAGAATTTCAAAGGAAGAATAATTCAGAGGGTTGTGGTTTCGGTTACAAGTTATTTAGAGCTATGAATGCGCTCATCCATTTTTAATCAGGAGTTGTTGAAAGAATTTTAAGTGTGGTCTTTGGATTGAATTTCAGTCAGGTGCATTAGTTGGAAAATATCAACAGAGGATTTATTCAAGTTTCATTTCGAATTTTATTTGATGACCCCTTCTCATATCCAATTTCATCCGTAAAATCCATTTTAGACCATTTTCCGATTTTTGAGTCATCATCCATTATCCACATTAAAATATTCATTAATCCATTCGTATTATTACAAACTCATTACACAATCCAAATTAATTGTAAGACCATTAGACAATTTTACCATTTTTTTAGTTCATATTTTCAAGTCTTTTATTATTTATTTTTTTCTAGTCCATTGCAATTCATCCAAAAAATGCATAGCCCATATAATATCATGAGAAGCCCATTAGGAAATAAGCTTGAGTTGTTTTGACCTAGATATATAAAGAAGGAAATGCTGATCCCAAGGGGAGGATCTTTCTTTGGCTGCGACATTCTTCCTTATTTTCAAAAACTCCCTTCATACCATAATCGAAACCTCCTTCAATCCATATTTTTCCATAAGCAACATAACAACAAGCTTCAAACCTGAAACATTCTCCTTTCATTGACTCATTCCGCTACCTCAACACTCACTTTCTTCCATACGAAATGTTTCCTGCAACCATCGATCACCACACTTCAACACCATCAGCATAAATAACTTACTCCATCGCCTATCTTCTCCATCCTCCATCTTTGCATCAAATCACCATCACCGCACGAGCTACCGTAAACTCCACGCAAACGTATTGTGAGAGGCAACAACAACACAACTTGAAGCTTGTGTCGACATTTCGGTAACAACTTCGAATTCTTTCGATTGTATCTATATTTTTGCTTGTTGTGGTTTGGACTTTTAGTTTCGGTGTTGATTCAGTGCATATTAATCATACCATACATGTTTTGGTTATTTCGATTTCGATTATTTCCATTGATTTTGTTGCGAATCTGTTTTTTTTCTTCAGAAAAGAAAGGCTGGTACTATTTGGTTTGATTTGATCGAATGGATGTAGTTGAGTTTCTTCATAGTCATGATGTCTTGTGTCTCGTAGTTTTTCCAGGATCAATTTCGTACATAAATTGCATTGTGGTTTTGAGAAATCTATAGTTGTAGGAGAACTTGTTAGTATGCTTGAACTGGTATTGTATAATTAGGCTAGGCTGATATTGTTAACTTTGTAGCATCCATGTTTACTTGTTGTGTTGTTTTGGTTAAAATTTATGTTCATGCTTGTTTACATTTTTTTCGGCAAGAGATAGCCATTTTCATTTCTGTAGATGCCTTTGTATAACTCTTATGTAATAAGTTTGATTTGTTTTTGAAATTTGACTTTCTATTCTTATTTTTGCACTGGTGTGAGCATGTATTACTATGACGTTATTTGAGTGAGCATTAATATGGTTTTACTTCATTAGCATTTGGTGAACAGTACCATGTTGCAATTTGGATCCGATTTTTACAAATAATAAATAAGCTTGGCTACTTGCATTAGTTTTTCTACCTATTTTAGATTTCTTCTGTATAAATATAATTTTTTTTAGGTGTTTTATGGAGATGATTCTTTAGTTTCTTTTGTTATATTATATTGTATTAGTAATAATTGTTTCTCTGTTAGTGGTTTCCATATTTTGCAATTAGATTTTCTTCACTTTATTTTTTAATGTCACCATGATTAATATCAAAAAGCAAAAGCTTATGTATTTTGTTTTATGACTTTTATTCCATTTTATAATTATCATATGACTTTGGATGTAGTATTGGACTTTCATTCTATATTTTAGGTCCATTTACAGTGCTTGATTTTAATTGGCTTCATGAACTCACAGTAGCGATTATGTGTGTTTTGGGATAAGTTTGTTTTGTTTTCAAATATAAATATTGTAGATAAGCTAACATGGATTCATTTTAAACTAACTATTGATATTAAGATGAGAAGAATGTTGCATTTACTATATGACACTAAGTTGTGTTTGTTTTCTTTCCATGCCATGCCATGTGTCATTTATTAATTGGTTGTTGGGAGTGAGAAATTGAGAATGCCAACTTGCTGTTGGTGAGAAAGTGGGCGCTGCCATGTTGTTTTATCTTGAAAACAAGTGATACTAATACTTTGGTTAGCTTTTGTTTTGTTACACTTAGTTAATTACTTATTCTTACATATTACTAATCTTGTTACATGTTGCATAAGGATTAATTTCGTTTTTTTTCTTTCTTTTACTTAATTTCTATTTTATTTTTTTTAATTTATTAACATATACATGTATAGAGTTTGGTTAATTACTATGTTCTAATATATGGATTTAAGGTTAAATTTTGGTTTGTTATTATTATATTTGTTTGAATTTGTTTTTTTTATACTCATGGTTGAATCTGTGTAGATATTTTTTTTAATTATACATATGGTATTAATGGTGTGGTATTGAAAAATTTAGGATTATATTAATAGTCTAGTGCACATTTATTTCTTCTTCATCTTATTTCTCTTTTTCTTCTTCGCTTGAGACTTGTTTAATTTTTGAGTTTGCCTTTTATTTGGCTTGTCTGTTGGTTCACTTGTGCCTAGTTCACGAGCTTTCCTCTTAGGTGCCTAATCCAACTTAATTTTGAATTAAGTTGGAATAGGATAGAAACCTCACTAACCTAGGACCATCCGAGCATGTGAATATTAGGATTAGACTTTTCCCGTTAGATTTCACCTTTGAGATCCTTTGGTGCTCTCTCTCTTCTCATCTTCAAACTTAATTTTAATTCACTTAATAAAGGTTGAGTACTTTCATGTGACATGAGACTTTGCTATGAGATGCTTGCACGCGTTCCATTTCGGGGCGAGTTGTGAGTCATCACTCGTGGTGGATAGGTCTTAGCATGAGTACCTCACAAAGAAAAAGCTAAAATACACTTCTTAACCAAAAAAACCACAAAAATACTTAATAATGATAATAGGTTAGTGTGCTTAAGCCTTCACTTGTGGGACTAGCTTTGGGGATTTCCTCCATAGATAGGTGTGCCTCCTGCGCATTCCATTTCGGGATGACGTGAGATGTACACATCCCATTGAGTAAGACTTAGGTACACTTACCTATGCAAACTTTCACTCATAAAAGCTTCTAAAAAACACAAACAAACAATAAGCGTCTTTCCTTCGGGAATTCTTTTCTCACCTCATTCGCTCCGTCCGCGAACTTGCTCCTACTTGTCATTTTGCAAGACGGTAACGCACTCGTCGTCCGAGCCTGCAACACCTGAGCAATGGCATAGGCAGTTCAAGCCTTAATTCACAGGCAATTTTCCTTTGTTACCCCTAGTTAGGGGAACTACGGCGTCTCTGATCCTCATTATCCTGATGAGGTACGTAGGCAGCGGGGTAGGGCCCGTTCGAGAACAATCTTTATTTTCCCTACATTTTCCCCTTTGTTTCTTATTTCATTTCTTTCCAGTTCCAGTTTTCCTTTCATTTTCATTTCTTTAGCTGTAGTTTTCATACCCTCACCCTTTGAAACAGTTTCTTTTGCAAGCGTGGATCCCGTCGGGTACGACGGACGATCTGGGTGCTAATACCTTCCCAGGTCGTAACCGACTCCCGAACTCAGTCTCTCTGGTTCGCAGGACCTGTGTCCTTCCTCTTTCTTTCTTCTGGTTTGTGCAGCATTACCATTCCCTTTCTTCAGGGATAAAAATGCCTGGCTGGCGACTCTATTCTTTTTCCGCGCCACTTTCGCGTTTGTACCAGGATGGAAATCCGGGGAGCGACACTCCGGGATTCTTTTCTCACCACACTCACTCTAAAAACGAGAACTCGCTTCTCCCGTCTAATGCAAGACAATTAGCACTCGAGCCAGACGAGTCACACACTTGAGCATAGACAAGTAAGTAGTTCACAGCAAAATCACCCAGTCTCTTTGAGTCGAACTACGGTGTTCTGACTTCCTCATTGCACGAGAGGATACGTAGGCATAACTTAACAGTTATCGAACAAAAGTCTCTTTGTCATCCCCCTCTTTTAGCTTTCTTTTATAAGCCTCATTCTTGAGCACTCACCCTCTATTTTTGCACTGACACTCTGTACATTCATTCTTAGCTTTTCATACACAGTTAGCACATACACTACCCCTTTTAAACACAATCAAGTAAGCGTGGATCCCGTCGAGTACGACGGACGATCTGGGTGCTAATACCTTCCTAGGTCATAAGCAACCCCCTTTCTCAGTTTCTTTGGTTCGCAACAGTCTTATCCATACCCCTCCAGGTTTATGCAGCATTACCTTTCCTTCGGGATAAAAATTCCTAGCTGGCGACTCTATTCAACCTCAACCTCCAACATCGCCGACCGTCCGCGTCTGCACCGGGACGGAAGTCCGGGGAGCGACACCCATTTATGTACCTTAGAATCCACTTCAATGCTTGTTAGTGAGCCTTTCCAGGATTCGACATGTACCTGCTTACAAGAGTTACTGCATATGCTATGTCGGGTCTAGTACAGACCATATCATACATCAAAGAACCTACAATATTAGCATACAGAATGCTATTCATATAAGCTCTTTCGACATCAGTATTAGGGACACTGATCAATACTTAGCTTGAATTGAGGGTTTGTTGGAGTCACAATAGGCTTTGAATTCAACATACCAAACTTATCAGGAATCTTCTTCAAGTATCCCTCTTGAGATAAGCATAATCTTGATTGCTTTCTATCTCTCTGGATGTCAATCCCAAGAATCCTGGATGCAACTTTCAGATCCTTCATATTGAACTCTTTATTGAGTTCAACTTTCACCCTCATTACATAATGGTCAAACTGACTTCTGATGAAACTTATGCGTGCCATGAACTTGTCGAATCTCCTATTCCACTGTCGAGGAGATTGTTTCATCCCATATAAAGATCTCTTCAGTTTACACACATACTCTTCCTTCCCCTCTTTGACATATCCTTTAGGTTGCCTCATCAGGATTGTTTCATCAAGATCACCATACAAGAACGCAGTATTCACATCCATCTGTTCCAGTTCAAGGTCGAACTGTGCCACCTTTGCAAGCAACATTCAAATGGATATGTGCTTCACAACAGGAGAGAACACATCATTGAAGTCGACACCTTCTTTCTGAGTGAACCCCCTTGCAACCAACCTTGCCTTGTATCTCTTCGATGTCACTCCTTCGATTCCTTCCTTAACTTTGAAAATCCATTTACAACTGACTAACCTGGCTCCAGCAGGTTTCTTGATCAGTTCCTAAGTATATATATCATGAAGAGATTTCATCTCATCATCCATAGCCTTCATCCATTCAGTCTTATTTCGACTCCTCATAACTTCTTTATAGTCTCTAGGTTCTTTGTCTAGAACCTCACTTGCAGAGATTAAGGCATAAGCTATAAGATCTGCATACCCAAGTCTCTGAGGTTGCTTGATGACTCTTCTCGACCTGTCTCTTTCCAATAGGTATTCATTATCAGTCTCCTCATCTTCGACAATATTTTCTTCTTCTTCGACTTCATCTAGGTCATGCAATTCAGCATCACTATGATCCACCTCAACAGGAATTTCTCCCTGTTCCAGCTCTTCGACAACATCGTCAGTTTTCTTGAAATCCATCTCAGCTTCATTGAAAACTACATCTCGAGTGGTGATACACCTCCTGTGACCTAGCTCGAGGAACCATAGCCTATAAGCTTTGACTCCTTCAGGGTGTCCCTTGACCATGCATTTCAGAGCTCTAGGTTTGACTTTGTATTGCCTAATGTGAGCATAAACTACACAGCCAAATACTCTCAGTTTGTCGAGATCTGGTGGATGTCCCGACTAAACTTCTTCAAGTGTCTTCATATCTAAAGAAGTCGAAGGACATCTGTTTATCAGATATGTTATTGTCGATACAGCCTCATCCCAAAACACCTTCTTCAATCCAACACTAGCCACATGCATCTAACCCTTTCGAGGATTTTTTGATTGAAATATTTCAACTAGACCATTTTGTTGAGGAGTACCTGCTACAGTCTTGTGCCTTGCAATTCCAGACTCGACACAGTAACTTTCGAAAGCCTCATTGCAGAATTTAAGGCCATTATCAGTTCTAAATCTCTTGACCTTTCTAGCAGTTTGAGTTTCAACCAGAACCTTCCAACTCTTGAAATTCTCAAAAGTTTCATCCTTCATCTTCTGAATGAATACCCATAACTTTCTGGAATAGTCATCAACTATGGATAGAAAATATCTTGCACCTGAATGTGAAGGAATCCTTGCAGGTCCCCAAAGATCAGTATGGATGTAATCAAGGGATCCATGTGTTCTTTGTTTACCTTTGTTAAACTTCACCCTACATGATTTACCAAATACACAAGGTTCACAAAACTAAAACTTCTCAACTTTGTCACCACCTAGCAGGTTCTGTTTTCCCAGTTCGACCAGTCCTCTTATGCGGACATGGCCCAATCTCATGTGCCATAATTTTGTCTTCGACAACAGTTTCGTGGATGCAACATTTGTCGAACCACTTACATTTTCAGCCTCAAGGGTATATAAGCCTTGTTTCTTCACGCCTCTCAAGACTTCCTTCGACCCCTTCACGACTCTTAGGATACTTTTCTCTCCTTGAAAGATATATCCCTTCTTGTCGAATTCACCAAGAGAAATCAAATTTCTCTTCAAGTCAGTTACATACCTAACTTCAATCAATAGTCTTATGGACTCATCATGGAGCTTGAATCTCACAGATCTAATACCTGCAATTTTGCAAGCTTTGTTGTTTCCCAACATCACTGATCCACCATCTTGATCACATAATTCCTCCAACAAATCTTTGTTTGGAGTCATGTGCCAAGTACAACCTGAATCCATAATCCACTCTTTTCTTGAGTCACCGCTTGAAACCACAAGAACATTAGATGATTCAAAATCATCTAGAACAAAGGTTGCATTGCCATTATCCTTACCTCCATGATCTTTCAGGCATTCAGGGCACATCTTTCGAATGGGACCCTCCTTCTTACAATAATAGCATTGAACACCAGATGATTCACCATTATAAGACTTCTGCTGACTTTTTCCCTTCTTCTTGTCAAACTTACCATCATTTCACAAGAATTTCGCCTTAACGGCCAAACCTTCACCAACTGTTGAAGGTTTATTCTCCTTTCATTTGTTTAAGTCCTTAAAGTACAAGGCAGATTGAACATCTTCAAAGGTCGGGGACTCTCTTCCATACAAGAGGGTTTCTTTGAAATGAGCATGTGTTATGGGCAAAACGCATAACAGCAACAACGCTTGATCTTCGTCATCGATCTTCACATCAATATTTTCAAGATCAAGAATCAGCTTGTTGAACATATCCAACTGCTCATCCAACACTTTGTCTTCCCTCAGCTTGAATGAATGCAAGGCTTGCTTCAGGTAGAGTCGATTCACCAACGATTTGTTCATGTACAAACCTTCAAGTTTCAAACATAACCCTGACGCCGTCGTCTCCTTTGATACCAGTCGAAGAACCTTATCACCAAGGCACAATAATATTGCGATGTGTGCTTTCTCAATTATGGTCGTCTTTTCAGATACCGTCAACGTAGCATTCATGGTCGTCTCTCCCTTCAATGCCTCCAAACAACTCTGCTGAACCAGTAGGGCATTCATCTTCAAGCGCCACAAACCGAAATCGTTCACTCCAGTGAACTTTTCAATCTCATACTTTGTTGAAGGCATCTTCTCCATGCTCACCACACCAATTTGTTGTGAATATGATACCTTATAAAACAAAGTATAATAGGTTTCTCAAGAAACCTATAAGGGTTAGGGTTACCAAAGAAAGACAACAAAGATTGGTTATAAACTGCTATTTTTCCTTTCTCTTAAAACAAGTTTACAAGTATACAAGAATAACAAAAATAACCTCTCTCACTTTTGAATCTGGATTTTATCTTCCTATTTTCCCTTATACAAAATATGAGAGACTAGTATGTTATTTATAATAAAACTAACATACTAACCTAATGGGCTTTTTAACAATTACCCATTACAAGCTAACTTAGGGTACTAGCTAACTTAAACAATTGGATCCATAACACAAGGACCAATTAAACAATAATATGTGAGCATACTTCGACGGCATGTTATTCGTACTACGGTTTGTTCCAATATTCCACATGAACAGATTGTGTTGGGGGTCATAGTCGTGGCCGGGTCTATGGAGCAGCAGATTTAGCTATCAATCTGAAGCATGGATCCACATCCTTTATCCAACAACCTCAAAATTCTATAAATTTATGTGGATCTATGTTTGGGACATCCTTTGAATCAGAGAGAGCAACTAGAATTAGAGGTGAACAATTGGCTACAGCTATAGCAACTTGACTCCAAGAGGCTACTGAAGTTATTCTGGTGTCAAATGAGATTGCTTGAAAGGAAACCAAACAATATCAAGCGTCTAATGAGTTTGTTAAGAAGATGGAGTCTGAAATAAATTCTTTGAACGCATTTATCATTCAAAAGCTTGATACTACAAATGGTCAATCTCTTAATGCTGTCATTTGTCCGTCAAATCCTTACTATGATGATGATCTCGATGAACAATCATTAAGTGAAGATTGATCATGTAATGTTAGTAGAAGTAGTCTCAGATATATATTTGTTTTCGACATGATCTTCAATGTATTAATTCCAAATTTTTGGGGATTTTTTTGTTATAGCTATGACTACTTTTTGTTGTTCTTTCATTCTATGTAATATTTGGATAATTGTTACTTCAAATGTAAAGCATTATGTATTTTTATTCTAAATTTTATGTGTCATTTGCTTATTATTTATATTTTGTTGCATATGGTTTTGTTCTTTAGTTTTTTTAAGGAGAAGACATGACATGGTTTGTGATCAAGGATACACATGATCTTGATGAAATTCATTAAAGGAAAATACATGACATGATTCCGAAGGAGAATACATGACATGCTTTTGTTCTTACAAGGCTACACAAGTTAATGTTTTTGTTTTTTGTTTTTTTGGTTAATTTTTTACTATTGGGAATATTTGTTTAATAATTATTGTTAATTGTTTAATGTTTTATCATCTAAGATATTATTGATACAAGGATGCACAGGTTAATGGCTTGAAGATTTCACAGGTTTGTATTAATGGCCTTTTCTTTATTGGTTTACGATAACTTGTTCATATTTGTTGACTTGGGTGTTTGTCTTTGTGTATCTTATAAAAGTAAATGCACAAGTTAATGTCATGAAGGATATTATTTTATGTTTTTCTACTTTTTTGAATCTTTGTTCAACATTAATGTTAGTCATTTCCTCTTTGTGTTACTGTTGAATTTGATTTGGTTAGTTATTCTTGAATTTTGATTACATGTGTTTTGTTGTGTTCTTATTCACTATGTGTTTTGTGTATTTAATTCAAACTATCATTTGGTGAATTAACTTAAATTCTTATATGTTAGTTTTTTTAAAATAATATATTAGCTTAACTGTGTATTATTACCTTGAGGTAGACTGCTATATAATTTTAGGCGGGTGTTACTCAGTACTAACCTTTATCAACAACATAGTTTAATTGTAAAGATATATAGAAATTAGTGTAAGTGTTTCCTATCATAATTCAATAATTTTATTGGCAACTTTCCATTTGATATGAAAAATAGTATTCGTAATTCAATAACTAATTTTATTTTCTAATTTGACTTTAGCCTCGGTTAGGCCAAAGCTATTTTTTTGTGGGCTTCTGGCATTTGAACTTAACTTCGGCTAGGCCTAGGATAATTAATTTTGTTAACTTTTATAATTTGACTTTAGTATCGGTTAGGC
Source organism: Lathyrus aphaca (assembly GCA_963966055.1). Taxonomy (NCBI): domain Eukaryota; kingdom Viridiplantae; phylum Streptophyta; class Magnoliopsida; order Fabales; family Fabaceae; genus Lathyrus; species Lathyrus aphaca. Next base: position 280,867,055 of record OZ014523.1, read on the forward strand.
CAAAGTTAACTATGTTGTTGACTTCTGGATTTTGACTATAGCCTCGGTCTAGCCGAGACTATTTTTTTTTTTGACTAATAAAGTTTGAATTTAGCATCGGTTAGACCGGAGTTAATTATTTTTTTTTACTTTTGGAAATTGACCTTAGCTTCGGAGAAGCCCAGGCTATTTTTTTCTTACTTATGAAGATTAAGTTTAGCCTCGGCCTTGTCCCACGCTATTGTTTTTTGTTGCCTTCAGGATTTCCTCGATTTAGTCTAGGTAAAACTAAGGCTAATGTAGACACGACTAGTTTTAGCCGAAGCTAAATGTTAGCTTCAAGAGTGTTAGACTATCCCTGACACCGATGTTAATCCAAGGCTAATTGTCTAGTTGCATCAGTTTGTTGCTTCTTAGCGTCAGAAAATGGACGAGGCTAAAAATTGTATTTCTAGTAGTGTCCAAAGCACAAAAGTGACTATTGTTAGGATACCCTAAAAGCTCAAAAGGCTACAGAGTCTATAACACAAAATCACGAATTATGGAAGAATCAATTCATGTCAAATTCGATGATAAGCTTGACTATGAAAAGTCAAAGCTAGTTGAAAATTTTACAGATTTGGAAATCAACTTTTCAGAACCTAGGAAAAAGGTAGAAGAATACAAATATTTAGAAGCTCCTACTTCTGATTTTGTTGATGTTCCCTTTGATCCTCCATAAAGGAAAAGCAGATTTGCAACTTCACACCCTGAAGAATTGATTTTGGGAAACAAGGATGATCCTTTCAAAACTAGATCAACATTCAAACCCTCAAAATAAACATTCTTAGGTTTGGTGTCCTTGATTAAGCCAACATCTATTGATGAAGCTCTTATAGACAAGGACTGGATTCTAGCAATGGAAGAAGAACTTAACCAGTTCTCAAAGAATGATGCATGGAATCTTGTTCAGAAGCCTAAAGGTGTCCATGTCATTAGAATTAGATGGATGATCATACCTGGAGATCAGGATCCGATATGGCCGATGTCAAGCGTTGTTGAAGGACGGTTGATGAGGAGAGGAGGGGGGTGTACCTGCAAGGCACTCTGATGCTGAAGTAAAAGATTGAGCAAAGAGCATGCAATTACGAGAATAAGGGTGAGAGAATTGAATACCTGACCCTCTCACGTGAGAGGGTTTATATATTGTCCTAAGTGAATAGCTATTGGCTTAAACCGTTGAGCGCGGATCGTGGACTCCTTATGAATAGGTAACGATCAAAGCTAGTTGTTAGGGGATGTTATTCTGGACGACATAGCCTTGGTCGATACATACCATTTTTCCTGAGCGTGGTGCTCTATGAAGAGCGTGTTGGGCCACTAATTTGTCTGGCCCAACTTTGAAAGTTGAGCCCGCCCGGAACAGGAGCCTCCCAAGTCGTTGCTTCTGGGGAGGAGCGATGACTTAGTGACGGTCTTTTGCACAAGGTGCACGCAATATATCTGGTAATTTTTGTGTGTTGACCGGAGAATGATTGTTTGATGACGCACGACAGATGGGCAGTTATTCGGTCGTTCGACGAAGGAGGGAGATGAAACGAAAAGTTGACGTGTTTAGGAATTCGCGCCTATTTAATGTTCTGAAGGCTAGCCTATGGGATAGAGTGTAGGTAATCATTGCCTAGGGATAGGGGTCACGCGTCTCTACACGTGCTTCCTTCCCTATAAATAGGAACCCAAAGTATTCTGTATGCTTTTTTCGCTTCATCTTCCCCTCTGCTCTATTGCTCGTGTCTCAGACGATAATTCTCAGTCGTCGACCACCATATCTACCTACCGACCACCGCACTTTCAAATTAAACTCTTCTTCAATGGGATCTCAAGCTCAAGGTATGGCTTATTTCGTGTTTCTCTTAGCCATAGGTTCGATAATTTAGTAATGCATGCGGTTTGGGATAGATTTTCTGGTAGTTTAGACTAGAATAAGTAGATTATAGGCCTTCTGTTATCGTTGCTCGTCGACTGTAAACCCTAATTTATGGTGGACGAGGGTCCCGGTCGACCTTGATCTGGGACCTGATAAGTATCTAGGACTCGAGTATATTGTTGCTGTCGTCGGGCGCTGGCCATCGCCTTGAGTCGATGGTTAACCGAGGGCTTTGGCCTGGAATCTTATTCTTGGGTTGGCACATACCCTTTCACTTTTCGAGCGGTGGAAGGGTGGATTTGATATTTTAATCGAATTCACTGACGCATTTCCTCTGTTTTTTAGGTGAAACTACGCTCATCGACCTGTACGATATTCCCTCGGTGGAGACTTCCTCGGAAGATTCTGGTTCTTCGGCATCGGTTCCTTCCGACTCCGGAAGCTCGTCGGATGACTCTGACGCAACTATTGTGGAGGATGCGGCCCCTGATTCTGGAGAAGCAGCTGGTATTCCTCAGGGCGAGGACAAAGTAATCGCGCTCGAGGAATGGGTAGTGGAGGACCTGCTTGACAAGGTGTCATCTTTTTCCCGACCTCGTGCGAAGCCCTTTCCCATTGTTGGTGACCCTGAGGATTGGGTCGTCACCTGCCCGGGAGACGATGACCGGATATTCTCAGACTATGGCGGTCAAAAGTTCTCAATATATGAGTACGCGACCTCGACCTTAGGGATAACATTACCCTTTAGCGATATGGTATGCGCCATGCTCGGGCATCTGGGTGTAGCACCGTCTCAGCTGCACCCCAACTCTTATGCATTAATGAAGGCGTTCGAGGTGACGTGCGCTTATCTGGGCGTAGGGGCCACACTCCCTCTGTTCTTCATATTGTCCTCGCTGTAGCGCCAGGTAGGACGGGGAACCGACTGAAAGGGTTTCATCTCCTTCAAGAAGCGGACCAAAATATTCAAGGCTCACACGGAATCTATCCAGGCTTTCAATACCGACTATTTCCTAGTAAAGCCGGCGAGCTAAAAATCCGTGAGAGCTCTGAGTTTTATGGGAGTAGATACTGATGAAAATGACGAGCCCGAACTGGACGACCTAGGGCAGATGATTCCCAAGAGGGTCTATATGTTTCCCTTCTCATAGGATTACTCACATTATGGGCGTCCAGTGAGTGACTTCGTCCAAGTTGGGGACTTCCTGAACGAGGACTACGCAACCAACTTCGAGGAGTTTCGGAAGCTGGTGGCTTCTTTTACTCTGACCCCTCTGTTGGACGGGGAAGGCAAGATAATGTTGGACCTGGACGGGGGAGAGGCTGCGGAGCATCCTTTGATAGACGTCACAGACCTCCTTGTGTGTAATACAGGGCAAGAAGTGTCCAAATTCTTTGGTATTATCTTTTATTTCTGTTTATTATTCTGTTTTGATAATCTTGATGCTCGTGACTAATTTGGTCTCTTTTCTTTGCAGGCTCCATGGCGAATCCCCTAAACAAAATCCAGGAACGATTATGCCACAACCACAAAAAGAGGTCGAGGGTTATTCAAACCAAACTGACTGAAACGAGCGGCTCGGGGTCGGGCCCCCTAGTCCAGGGATCTTCAGGTGTGTCTACTGGCTCGCATTAAAGAAGCATAAGTCTGCAGCGACCGTAGATATGACGATCAACGCCCCCCCAAACCGAAGTATGTGTTGCTGCCCTGCTTTGTGAAGCGGAATTTCTTTGAAGGGGAAAGCATGGAGGTTGATCGGGCGGACTCCTTGTATGTCGAGGGCGGTTATGCGGGTGTTATTTATGGCTTGGCTTCACGGCCGAGGGAAATCTCGGGCAGGAGAGGGAGGTGACAAATTTGAAAGAGCTCCTGGTCGCCGCTGACGAAAAGCTAAACAAGGCTTATGAGGATGTTGTTGCTTCTACCAAGGAGTTTACTGAGCATGCGAACATTATTGCCAAGCTGGAGGTCGACAAAAGGAGGGCCTTGGACCAGAATAAAAAGATGAAAGACGCTTTTTGCCCGAAGGATGATGAGGATGCTGACACCAAGGATTTGGTGACCAGGGCTCAGTTTCTCGCTCGGATTGACCAGGATATAGAAGATCTGAACTCGACGACTGAGCTCAGTTTCCAAAATATCGTAGATCAGATAAAGGCCCTCCATCCTGAACTGGTCCTGGATACCGACCGCATCAGCTATCTTTACAAAGTTGAAAATGGTCAGATAGTGGTCCCTGCGGATTTGGTCGTGGAAGACTCTCAGTCCGGGGGTGTTGCTCAGTCAGAACAACCTGAGGTGCAGCGGCCCCAGAGCAAAGGTCAACATGGTGCCCAAGAGGGGGAGGACAACTAGTCTAGCCTGCATGCCATAACTTGTAATTTATTATTCTTTTGTTTTTCTGGGGGACATGGTCCTCTTTAAATGTAATTTTGAACAAGTCGGCCCTTCGGGATTGTAGCTTTTTGATTAAATGCATCCGACCTTGGTGGTCGTTTGTTACTTTATAATGTTTTTACTTACATGTATACGTAACTGTGTGTCCGTCGGAGGACTCCTATTTTTATGTTTCCATAAATCTGTTAAGTGTTTGATGCTCGCATGATTGTCACGAGAGTCGGATGTAATTGGGTAAATATGGGGTATGTGTTTGTAATCCGTCAGTTTGGGGGACCAGTCAGATGTTGGAGGCTGGCTCCTGATCGGTGCCCGGGTCAAGATAATGGCTCGGGCTTCGAGGTTTGAACGTCCCATCGCGAGCTGGGGTTCTGCCTGGTCGTGGTACATAGGCAACGTCAGACTCGGTTGAGTATCCGCCCGTGCTACAGTCATCTTCCTCTTTCCTAAGAAGATCCCGATAATCATATTATTTGGGTTGTCGTGCTTGTACCTAGGTACGCATGTTTAGTCATACGTGTTGCTCCTTGCTTTGTAGCCGAGCAGGGTGACTTTGTCATTAACTATAATACTGTTTGAGTTTCTCGGCATTCCATGGCCGAGCGAGCTCTTCCCCGTGAAGAGTTTCTTAGTAGTAGGCCTCATTTCCGGTCTTTGCCCGGACACAATATGGGCCCTCCCAGTTTGGCGTCAGTTTTCCTTCGCGGGAATCTCTGTGATTCCTTCTTAGAACAAGACTGCCCACTTCGAATGTTCGTCTTATGACCTTAGACTCATGTCGAGCTGTTATTTTTTGTTTAAGAGTGGCTTCTCGAAGAGCAGCTTCTGATCGGATTTCTTCGACCAGATCAAGCTCTTCTCTTAGCGCTTCGAAGTTTGTGTCCTGGTCCATTGAAGACTCCGTTCGTTTGGACCGGACGTGCGTTTCTATGGGAATGACTGCTTCGGTCCCATAGGCCAACCAGAATGGAGATTCACTGGTTGTTGAGTGCGGAGTGGTCTTGTATGCCAAAAGTACGTTGTGTAGTTCCTCAACCTAGTGTTTCTTGTGCTCGTCCAGTCTTCGCTTTAGACCTCTCAGGTTTACCCTATTAGCAGCTTCTTCTTGTTCGTTGGTTTGGGGATGCTCAACCGAACCGATGTGATGTTTTGTTCCCACCGAAGCTACAAATTCCTGGAAATGTCTATTGGTGAACTGGGTTCCGTTATCTGTTACGATGGCGAGCGGTACACCAAACCGAGCGAGGATGCTCCTCTTAAAGAAGCGTAATATGTTGAGTGCAGTAATCTTAGCTAAAGCCTCCTCCTCTATCCATTTGGTAAAATAATCGACGCCCACAATGAGATACTTATTTTGGCCGGATCCGACGATGAATGGTCCTAAAATGTACATCCCCCACCATGCAAATGGCCATGGGAATGATAGCGATTTTAGCTTGGTAGGGGGCACCACGTGCACATCCCCATGTTATTGGAATTTGTCGCATCTTTTTATGTGCTCTTTCGCGTCGTTATGGAGTGTCGGCCAATAATCCCTTCCCGGAGGATCTATCGGGCAAGCGATCGCCCACCCGGATGTTGTGCGTTGATTCCTTCGTGGACTTCCCTTAGTACGCGTGGGATGTTCTCTTCCTCGACGCACCTGAGGAGTGGTGTGGAGAAGCCTCGGTGATACATATGCCCACCGACCAAAGTATACGAGCATGACCTTCGACGTACGATACTGGCCGCTTTCGGGTAAGTTGGTAACTCATCCTTGGTCAAGTAGTTAAACACTGGGGTCATCCAACAGTTGGCGTCGCCCACGAGGTTAACGTCTATCTGGGTTGAAGATTGTTCGATGCTCGGTCGGGGGAGCACTTCTTGTATGACAGACTTGTTTCTTCCTTTTCCTTTGGAACTTGCCAGCTTGGAAAGGAAATCAGCTCGGGTGTTATTTTCTTGCGGGACGTGTCTGGCCTCTATGTTCGTGAATCGCTTCAGCTTGTCCCTGAAAAGGGCCAAATATTCAACCATATTGTCGTTTTTGGCCTGAAAATCTCCTCGGACTTGGTTGGCGACCAACTGGAAATCTGTACATATTATGATTTCTTCCGCCTCCAGGTCGCTCGCGAGTCGCAGACCGGCCAAGAAGGCCTCATACTCCGCCTGGTTGTTAGATGTGGGGAAAGATAAAGTCAAAGATACTTCGATGATGTTTCCTTCCTCGTTTTCAAGAATTATCCCGACCTCGCTACCCGTCGAGCTGGACGCTCCGTCTACGAAGATGGTCCATTTAGACGGAGGCTTCGACTCTTAATCTATGAAAGTGAGTTCTTCCACAAAGTCGTCTAGTGCTTGAGCCTTGAGAGCTTGTCTCCCTTCAAACCTGATGTCGAACTCGGACAATTCTAACGACCATTTTAGCATTCGCCCGGCCATGTTCGGCCTTCCGAGCAATTGCTTTATGGGTTGGTCTGTTCTTACGACAACAGTGTGGGCTAAGAAATAATGTCGCAGTCTTCTAGCTGCAAAAAGGAGTGCCAATGCCACCTTTTCTATCCGGAGGTATCAAAGCTCAGGGCCGTGCAACGCCTTGCTCGTAAAGTAAATAGGTTTCTGCCCCTCGGGCAGTTCACGAACGAGGGTTGCACTCACGGCCTCGTTTGCCACAACGAGATAGAGGTAGAGTGTCTCCCCTTCATTGGGTCTAGATAGGACTAAGGGATCAGACAATGCTTTTTTCAAATGGGATAACGCCTGCTCTCATTCCTCCGTCCATTCAAAGGCAGCCTCCTTGCGGAGGATTTTGTATAACGGGAGGGCGTGCTGAGCGGATTTTGCCACAATCCGGGTGAGGGAGGCGAGAACCCCGTTTAACGATTGTATGGATTTCTTAGAATTTGGGTTAGGGAGTTCCGTGAATGCCCGACATTTATCAGGGTTGGCTTCAATACCCCGCTCAGTTAAATAGAATCTGAGGAACTTCCCTGCTCGGACCCCAAAGGTGCATTTCTCGGGATTGAAATGCATTTTGCATTTCCGAGCTTGATCGAACACTTTCTATAAGTGGGCTGCATGATCTGTCTCTTGCTGAGATTTGACAATCATGTCATCCATGTATACTTCAAGCATGTCCACGATTTCTGCTCGGAACACTCTGTTCATCATGCACTGATAGGTCGCGCCTGTGTTTTTTAAACCAAAAGGCATAACGTTATAATAATAGTTGCCCGATTCGGTCATGAAGGCCGTGTATTTTTTGTCGGCCACAGCCACGGGGATTTGATTATACCCTGAGTAAACGTCCATAAAGGATAATAGTTTGAAACCGGCCGAATTGTCGACCAATTTGTCAATGTTGGGCAAAGGATATGCGTCTTTCGGGAAAACCCAATTAAGATCGGTATAGTCAACACACATTCTCCATTTTCCATTAGATTTTTTGACAAGTACAACATTTGAGAGCCAGGTTGTATACTTGGCCTCAGTTATAAAATTTTCCTATAGGAGGTCTTTAACAGCTAACTCGGTCGCTTTGATTTTCTCGGTTGACTGCTAATTCCTACGATGGGCGACGACTTTGTGTGTTGGATCGATGGAGAGATGATGGCAGGCCGTCTTGGGGTCAATCCCTAGCATTTGTGCGGCGCTCCAAGCAAATAGATCGGTGTTTCCCTTGAGGAATGCCTCCAATTGTCGTTTCGCCAAGTCGGGCAAATGGGCCCCGATCATGACGCACCGAGCTGGATCATCCCCCAAAGGAATTAGCTCGAATTCTCCATCAGGAATTGGCCGAGATAGTGGATCAGACAGCTTTCGAATGCCCTCATCTTCATCTGAGAACCTGCAATCCAGATAGATTGAGTCGACCTGGGGAAAAGCTTTGGATGTTCCCGGAGTATCCGAAGGTGTTGGAGTAGAAGGCTTTGGTTGGTATGAGATCAAGTTGAGGCCTTTGGAAGCTGCTTCGAAGCATCGACGAGCAACTTCAACGTCACCGTGCAGTGTAGCGACCTTGCCCGAGGTAGTATAGTACTTCATCTTTAGATGAACGGTGGATGGAACAGCGATCAGCTCAGCCAATGTTGGTCGCCCCAAAATACATTGGTACAACGAAGGACAATCCAAGACCAGGAACTGGACGCGAACAGATCTGGCGGTTTCAGATGCCCCGAAGGTGACGATGAGATCGACGTAACCCCATGGTCGGGAAACTGCCCCGTTGAAACCCTGTAGGTCTGATCCAACGTACGAAGTCAGGTATGTTTCATTCAACTGCAGTGTTGAAAATAATTGGGAATACATGATGTCAAACGAGCTACCCTGGTCCACCAGGATTCTTCTGATATCGAAATTTGCTATCCGCGCACGGATGAGTAATGGGATCCTGGCATTTGGTGCCCCTCCCAAGAGTTCCTCTTTGTAAAAGGCAAGGGGTACCGAGCCCTCTCTTTGGGGGTCCAAGGTCGTGTTCTGAGTAGGGCCTTTCGCGAACAATTGGTCAAACTTTCTTTTCATGGACCCGACCGTGACCTTGTTGAATCCTCCCCCCGAGATGACCATTGCAGGGGGAAAGGTCTCCCACGGGCTGTGGGAGGCAAAATACCCTGGGCTCTCTGTATGATCGGGCATGAAGAAGTCTTCCGGGTGGTAGATGCTCAGAGCAACTTGCATATTCGCATCCGATGTTATGGGTACATCCTCTTCGACCTTCCGAGCCTCTTGTGCGTCCCGTCAAGGGGCGTCTCTTGATTTAGTAAATTTTTTGAGGTTCCCATCTTTAATAAGTATCTCGATCGCATTGTTGAGATGGATGCAGTCTTCAATATTATGAATGTGACTCTTGTGGAATCTACAATACTTTGTCTTGTCCGTGCCCAATTTATTGGGCAGTTGCTTCGGGAAGCGTACTCCCGCTTGCCTGAACTCTGAATTGGCACATTCAGACAGGATCTTCTCTCTTGAGACATGGAGAGGGGTATATTCATGAAATCGACCAACTGGTCCTCTGTGCTCCCACGGTTCACGGGAGCGATCCTCCTTTCTTTTGTCTCCTTCCCGACAAGATGTCGAGGGTTCATCAACTTTGGAGGGTTTTGCGTCTTCGCGACGCCGGGTATCTATGACGGAGCTAGCAGCCTGCTTTTCCTCGTATTGGATGTAAGCTTGGGCTTTTAACAAGAAAGCGTCAAGGGTGGCTGGAGTCTCGATACCAACCGCACGGTGGAAGTCGGTCGACAGGCGCAGACCCCGCTCTAGCAAATACTTCTTCATATCGTCTATGGTGGATACCTGGACCGCTTCTTTGTTGAACCACTCGATATAGGTTCATAGAGGCTCGTCCTTCCTTTGGATGATTGCTTCGAGCAATGCCTCCGTTTTCGGGTGGCGTCTAGAAGCGGTGAAGTGCCTGGAAAACATGCGTCCGAGCTGTTTCCAGGAAGTGATGGACTCTGCTTCGAGGCTTTTGTACCACGTCATCGCGCCATTCCTCAGAGTCGTAAGAAAGAGGCGACATTTGATTGCCCCTCGGACCCCTCGGTAGTCGAGCAAGGCATCAATGTTCTCGATATGCTCGTCAGGATCTGTGGTCCCATCATACGAGCCCAGGGGTGGAGGTTTCTCTAAACCCCGTGGGAGTTTAGTGGCCATGATTTCCGACGATAGGGGGACCCTGGTGTCCTCATCGTCACTGGAATTGAATGAAGGAGATCGGGGCGTGTGCTTCTTGGTTCGTCGGGGCGATGCAGATCTTGATCTGCTCTTTCTTGACTTTCTTGGTGATCGAGACCGTCTTCTTGAAGGGGGTAACCAAGGAGGAGACGAGCGGGACCGTTTCTGACTCGTAGAATCATCATTGTGTCCTTTTCTCTTCCTTTTAGGAGGGGAAGGACTACGTCTTCTTCGATGTCTCGTCGGGGATCGGGACGACCGAAGATCGTTGTCCTCGAGACGGGCAATCTTCTCACCGTGGGTAAGGAGTAGAAAATTCGTCTGGTTGAGGATCTCAGCCAGTGCAGCAAGGTCATATTTTGACGGTCTTGGAGGAAGGAGGACCTCTGGGCGACTCTCTTGAGGCTAGTCGTGATTGGGGGAAGGTGAAGTTGTCCTCCCATATGGGCGATCCTGCACGGTTTCCTAGTGCGGAGGACCATTAGCGTTGTTCTCACACTGTGTGAGGAGAATACCGTTGTTCAACTGATTTTCATGGATTGTTTTCTCGAGCAGCCATGGATCTTGGTAAAAGACTTTGATTCTTGAAGATCTTGAGAAAGAAGAACAGGGAAATCAGTGATTCCCACAGACGGCGCCACCTGATCGTACCTGGAGATCAGGATCCGATATGACCGACATCGAGCGTTGTTGAAGGACGGTTGATGAGGAGAGGAGGGGGTGTACCTGCAAGGCACTCCGATGCTGAAGTAAGAGACTGAGAAAAGAGCATGCAAGTACGAGAATAAGGGTGAGAGAATTGAATACCTAACCCTCTCACGTGAGAGGGTTTATATATTGTCCTAGGTGAATGGCTATTGGCTCAAACCGTTGAGCGCAAATCGTGGACTCCGTATGAATAGGTAACGGTCAAAGCTAGCCTTTAGGGGATGTTATTTTGGACGACATAGCCTTGGTCAATACATACCATTTTTCCCGAGTGTGGTGCTCGACAAAGAGCGTTTTGGGCCGCTAATTTGTTTGGACCAACTCTGAAAGTTGGGCCTTCCCGGAATAATGGGTATTCAGAAACAAACTCAATGAGAAGGGCGAAGTTGTTAGAAACAAAGCATGACTGGTTGCACAAGGTTATAGTCAACAATAAGGAATAAACTATACAGAAACCTGGAATTTTGTTATAGAAGATACTCGATGTCCTAACAATATGTTAGAACCCTTGATCTTTGCCTAGTAGGACAAGAGCAATAACAACTAAAATAATAACAGTTCATAAAATAAAGAACATGAAGAAAATGTTTACCTAGTTTGATTTTAACAACCTACTCGGGGGATACCGATCCAGGATCTTCTCTATATAGTATTAGATTAAGTCAAACTCCATCAGTTATAACTTCACCTAAAAATACTCAATACTAGTTTTCTACCTAAGACTTTTCCTAGGTATGAGACCCTTCTCAAATCCCTTTTTATCACAGTAGTGACAGAACAAAGTTACAACTCAAAATAACACAGTCCTCAGCAAGTATTCAACTCAATACAAGAGAGGCTCACATGGCTAAAACCCTAACACTACGAAAATACAAATCCTTATTTTCGATACCAAAACTAGGTCAAGTATATCCTATTTAGAACCCTAATAAGACTGGACTTGGGCTTCTATTCTGCAGCTAAGCACAACCATAATTCTTGCAAAATATTCCATCAAAAACAGATTTCTTCAATCACAAGTTTCCAAAAATATCTCCATATCTTTAGGAACCCTTACGCAGCCTTTTGCACTTCTGAGAATCCTCCTGATTCTCTATGTTAATTCTATGATTTTATTATTGGAATTATGTTTAGTAAGACTAATATGGCTGGAACATGTTGAATACGAAGTTCCATATGTTAAATTAACATGGTCTGGATTCTGGAAGAACATGTCAAACAAAATGTCCTGACATGGTGGCACAATGTAGCACCCTAATTTTTGCCTTAAGATTTCTTCGCATTTTTCATCTGGATCTTGCAATACAAACAAAATCACGATGGTTTCTCGGTTTATCTCAGGTATAGGTTTATGCCTCACAGGGGATCATCATTTGCTTTTATTTGTTTATGTTTACTAACCATTAATTAAAATCCAAAACTATTTGTTGTTTTCTTTTGTTAATCATTTTCTAGGTCAAAAATGCCAAAAATAGCAGTCCTGCAGCTCAAATGAATTTCACTGATAAAAGTCGAAGTTTATCCGCAAATAATTCAAATTTATCTGATCAAAGATTTCCCAATTTAATTGATTTATTCAAGGAATTTCAAGGTTCATGTGTTTATTTCCATGCTTTCTTGGATGCGTAAAAGAATCGAGCCAAAATAATAGTAGTGCAAAAGGAAAACAAAATTTTCAAATTTTGCACTGAGTAACAGGTTACTACCTAGGGCGTAACCGGTTACTTGCGCGCAAATTTGAAAAATTGGGCAGCAATCTCATTTTTTGAATTTTGGAACCAATTTTATTTTTTGATCACTCTTGGAATATTATAGACCATCTCCATTTAATTCACATACATCATTGAAATTAATTCCCACCATAAACCCTCACTAATCACCACTTTTTTCATGTTTCCCTCCAATTTTTGAATTACCAAGCCTAATTTGAATTACCAAAGCAAGCTTTATTCCACCAAATTCCCATACCTAAAGTCTTTAAATAGAGGCTTCATTTCATTCATTTTTCAAGCTTTTGATAGCCAAAAAATCTCTTCCAAAATATCCCCCCAAACCACAAATTCACTAAAGCTTTTCTTCTCTTTTGAAAGTTATCAAGAATTCACCTTGAATTCTTGATCAACTTTGAGCTAAACCTTCATCCTATCCCTTTTTGTTCATCAAATTCAGTAGATCAAGCTTGATATTTGATCAATTTGAAGAGTGTTCTTGGTAATTCACTTTTTCGATGGTTCTACCTTCATCATCAACATTCAAGATGTAGATCCTTGATGCTTTTGGTTGTTGATCTTCTAGATCATAAATTGTTGTTTGAGTGCAGGGATTTCACTGTGTTTTGATCGTAAAATTCGTGCTAATTCAGTTCATGATCATGAGATGTTTGAAAAAAGGTTTTAACAAGTATATTATGCTTAATTTTAGTAGATTTTTGTTTCTGCACGCAGAGTAATCGGTTACTGCCTAGGTAATAACCGGTTACCTGTGTTAATTTTTTTTCCAGAAAACTGATTTTTTTGTTCAGATAACTGATTACCTCTTAGGTAGTAACCGGTTACTTTGAGTCATAACTCAATTTTTGGCTTATTTTTTAGTTGTTTTTGATTCCTCTTGCTTCTTCTTCTTCCTCCTTCTTATTTCTACCTTGGGAGACATTCTTGGTACTGACTTCTCTTTAATTTCAAGGTATTTTCAAGGAGAATCCTTAGGTTTTAATTATGAAGATATTTTGGAGCTAATGATAGAAGTCCTAACTTTAAGAAGAATATCTTGGAGGTTTCTTTTGTTGTTCTAGAACATATCGAAGAAGATGTCCTTGAAGGAGCATACGACATCGGGCCTGTACTAAACTGGAGTGATTGGTTATGTTATATTTTAACAGGTGTGGAATATTCTGGTGATATTATGCAATCCTATGTGGCACTGATTTAATGGGATGATGATTTAAAGGTCTGGATGATTCACTCAGAATTCACAAAGAAATATATACTTTCCACATAAGGAGATAATTTAGGAAACTAATGAATGAAGACCTATTTTCTTGGAGGTTAATTTGTAGACTTTGTGCAACCTTGTTACAGCTATTTTGAAGGCCCAAATCCAGTTGGGAAATAGGTTATAAATAGAAGCATCGTAACCTAGTTTTAAGAATAAGTCGTGAATAGAAAAGAAGTAAACATTGGGGCATTATTGTGAACCATTCTCTACGAGAGTTGGTATGTGTGAACCATATGGATTGCGAGTTGGTCACTATTCTCCTCGAAGATTTTAAGCAAGAGTGAGTATTTTTCTTGGAAGAAGCTGTTAAGAAACTCTAAGTATTGTTCTTAGTCATGTGTGTGATGGGCTAAAGACGTACTCTAATATGTGTCTAGCGGTATCTTAACTGCAAGCGCACAGCCTATCGAAGTAATATTTAAGATTATCGATCCCACAGGGACTTTATGATTACTTAGTGCTAGAGGATTTACTAGTTTAGCTAAGGTGAATGGTTGTCACGATTTTTGGTTGTTTTTAAGGATTAAAGGCGGGAATTAAATTTTAGTTTAATAATAATAATAAGGCGGTTGGTATGTAATTATGTTAACTTAGGCGGGTCAATCTAACCTAGGCTTATAAAGATGGTTCACTTAATCTATTCTGTAGAGGTTATCAGTTTAAATATCTTTAACTCACACTCTCGTGGTCTTATCTCAGATCTTACCCCTAAAGCCCTATGCCTGCTCTCGCTAGCCCATAAGTGTTTAGAAATAATTTTTGGAAACTTAATAAGTCTAATTCATTTTAAAGCGCTCTCGATGTGTTTAAATTAAATGCCTAACTTTAGCTATCTGGTTAAAATCTCACACTCTCGTGGTCTCAACCTAACCTATTACACTTTCCTTACTCTCGTAACAAAAATACTGGTTTTATTATAAAAAGTTACAGCCAGAATTTTAAGTTCTTAATTATTTTAAGCCTGGAATTAATTTTACCGATTTAGTTGATTTTAATTACATACCTCCCTAAAGTGTTTAGCTACTCATGATTGTTGTACCAGACAGAGGCAGAAACAGAGGAATACAAAATAAAATATGCATAATAGAAAAATTAATTCTTAACATTAATATAAATGCAAATTAAATAAAAACCTGAATAACAAATATAATGTTAGACTCCTTCTTCCACAATCTGGCAAGCTCGGAGTACGGACCGGAATAGGAAATAAAATTACAAAAAAAAACGAATGCTGAAGGCTTTGAAAGAAATTAATTTATAACAATTTCCTAATGTTGGAAATTGTTATTTGATTGGTTGGAATACAGAAAAATAAAGCAAGAACAAAACAAATGCTGGAAAAATAAATGAAACAGGGTGCAATGGAAATACGGCAGAGCTTCCGCAAGAAAAATTAAAATAAAACTCTGTCAATTGTTCTTTGAAACTAAGCTATTTATAGGATCATAATTTGGGCTTGGCAGTTGGAATAATGCCTTGGGCTTCGTAGATGCTGAGAAAATCCAAGGAAAAGTTGCATTACTTGGTCTGCGGGAGAATAAGAAAATTGACTTCACGTAACACACACGTACATGACCAATTCTCAGCAAGTTAACCTAATTTCCCCTTGTCACGTTCGTGACAAGGGTGTCACGCTCGTCTCCCTTGTATTACACGCGTCACGGTCGTGAGGGATTGGTGACGACCGTGACTGCTCCTTTTAGCGTGTCACGGTCGTGACTCCTAGGTGACGGTCGTGACGGTTACAAAAAATGCAGATTATGCAAAATTCCTCTCTTCTTCTTCTTTTCATGGTTGTTTTTTCTCATTTCACTTGTGGCTCATGATTTAGCTCTGTAATTGATATACCTGCAAAATGACAAAGAAAACTCGAGGAATCGGGTGTTAAAACGGCAAATGTGCGATAAAACGGCATTGAAACATAGCAATAAAAATGATACTTTTTCTCGTTATCAAACTTCCCCAAACTTAAACCTTTGCTTATCCTCAAGCAAATAGTCGGTTGAAAAATGATCGGACAGGTTTTCATCGACGTACACACATAACAAACCATACGAGGAATCGTTTTTGCCAGATAAATCGGTACTAGAATAAAACACTAACGATACACTAATGACACAAGCAACAAGCTAAGTCGTCGACTTCCCGTTAAACGAAACATTCGGTAATTGTGTTACGGTTCCACCTAGAGTCTTTCGATCTTGTTTCACCCGGTTTCATTCTAGCGCAATCACATTAAGCCCTTTGCATTAGCACGCACGTAGTGGAGTAGCCGGTTAGTGACTTTGATCCTTTATAAGCACGGGGTCTGGTACACGAATGTGGTAACCCTACATACATTATACGATTTGGAGGTTGTGGGGGATCGAGCCGTGGCACGCCCTACCAAGTTCAGAACCAGGTACCTCTGAACCAACCCGCAATGGACTCCTTCTCATATTTCTCGTTTCTTATATGCGACCGTGTACTTTGGTGCAATTTTTTTTCATTGGCATCGAGATATGAAGGATCATTATAGATTAGGCATCAAACACTTATATTCATCGGCTCCCCACGTGGTTTGTGTTCAGACGGTGCTGACTGCTAGTATAAACTACTAGGGGTTACTTTTGAACTGAAACTTAAGGTGTAGTCGTAACAATTATCGGAACGGAATGCTTAAGTAGGAAGTCTAAGGTGTCAAGACTGTATTGATCTTGTTGAATCGTTCTCAGCTTCTTAACTATGATTTCGTAGGTAAGTTAGGTAATGCGAAGATAAAATTAAAAAAAAATTCGGTATGGCTAAATAAACGGGGAGAATTCGAAACTAAAGAAATAGCACAAATATTACTTTGATTCATTAAAATACGAAAAGGAAATACAACGGAATGGAAAGTGCGGAAAGGGAAATGCGGAAAAAGGAAAGGTATCTCTCCCACACTATATCAGACATTGTCCTCAATGTTGTGATATAATAACGGGTAAAATATAATACAAACAACAAAAATGGAAAAACATAAACAAAAACTAAAACTAAGGCTGCTGACGACCACGGCCTCGGCTTCTGGTGCGGGAGCGTCTGGTCGGAGTCGCTTCAGGATCAGAACCGGTGCCGGTGAGAGTAGTGATATCAATACGCAAAGACTCTAGCTCACTAAAGATCTCTCCAAGCTTCTCATCAGTCGTCCTCTGGTTGGTGGCAACAGCTAGAAGTAATGCATCATGTTGCTCTTTTTGCCTTCGCTCCAGTGCGGCATTCATCTGGTTCTGCTGATGAATCGCATGGAGGACGTCTTCAAGTATGAATTCTTGCGCAGGTGGCTGTCGGGTGGAGGACTCAGGAATGTCCTGTATAGGCTCAGCTGCATCCATGGTGTCTTGCATCTCGTCCACTGGTGGATCGGCCTGTTCATCAATAATGGGGACATGTCTGACAGCATCCGGTAAAGCAAATAGCCAGTTGGCTCGGTTGGACGGATCGATACGGTCACGGCATGGCAAGATGATGTGGTGATAAACAGTGCCTTGGATAACAGGGCTGAACCTGTCATCCTCTCTCTGATAAATCAAGTGGGCGGACCTGCAATAGTTCTTAGTTAGCAACTCTGCGGCTCTGCGAGGCAAATTGATAATCAAGTCACCAAGCTCCAACTGAATGGCGAGGGTGGTGACAATCCCGCCTATGTAAAAAGGGGTTGCGCCTCTTTGCGCTACAGACTGGATATGGGACAACAGGAATGGGCAGCATTGATGCGCTCGTCATTTAAGGCACAGTGCAAGAACAGGAGCTCCTTGGAGTTGAGCTTGTGATTGCTCTCTCTTGCAAAAATGGTGTTGCAGATGATGCGATAAAAGTATCGGATCGCCGGGTTATGGATATGCGTAGCATTCAGGCTCTGAAAGGCAGTAGCACGGGTGTTGGTGATGTCATGCCATAAGGTGAAAGCGGTTTCACTGAAGTTGTCCGGCACGCGGAGATGAGCATCGTCATCGTGATCGAAACCTAGCAGTTCGGCGATCCTTGTTTGTGTAACTTCGAACTCCTGGCCGAGCATTCTGAACTTAGCAATGCCGGTGAGTTGACTTGATGAACCTGTAGGAGTGATATATTGAAACGAACTCAGAAATTCCAATGTGAGCAGTTCGAATGTCGGCTGTGGTTGACTGCACAAGTGCCACAGGCCAACATGCCTAAGCAGGAGCTTCACACTGTTGAGCAGTCCCAACTCCCTCAAGCAGTCAGTGTCGACATACCGAGTGGGTTGAACGCCACGGTTCTAAAACCTGATGAACTTTTGTCTCTGATTTTCTCCATGCTCACCATCTCTAAACCGAAATTCTTCCATTGCATGCAAGTACGGGAATGGGAGATGAGAGTTTTTTGAGTTTTGTGAGAAAAGTGAAAACTGTGAAGAAATTGGTTCTGATTATAGTGCAAAAAGTGAATGTGAGAGGTTTGGAGTAAATGGAGAGGTTAATGGAATTTATTTAGGGTAATGGGAGGTTACGGGATAGTGAGAAGATAATGGGGGGTTTTTAAATTTTGTGGAAGTTGAAAAAGAGGTTTCTGCAAAGAAGAACAGTTCTGTTTCTGAGAATTCGTATAACAGGGTCGTCACGGTCGTGATGGGTGAGTGATGGTCGTGACGCGCTAATTAGCTTGTAACGATCATGAGAGGGCGATGACGACCGTGAGGGATTAAAAACTCTTATAATAGTTTCTTCACAGAGTGCATTATCTCACACGTTCAATACAATTTTTCTTTTTATTATCACCTCTCAATTGATTATAATACAAACAATATATATATAAATTATATCAACATAAATTAGAGCAAATTTCATCACACGAGAAATAAAAATATTAATCAATTTAAATATAACAGTAATGAATTGAAAGCATAGAAATTGATTAAATTGGAAAAAAAAATGGTAAAACTAGAAGTGCTTTGCTTTTGATATAATTGAAGGAAAATTACATTAATAAAAATAAGGTACGAAAATGTTTGCGAAATGTTAAACTAACTAGAAACGAAAACAATAAGTAAAATAAGTTAGATCACTACAGCATTTTCAAAAGTGCTTCTTCAAATCTTTAATTGCAGAGTTCATGTGGTAGAATTGCTCACACGTTATGTCAGTTAAACCTATAACGTCTAATCGCATGCTTTTAATCTCATCTTTAACAGTATTAATATCGGCTTGGTAAACTTCAAAAGTATTCATGATTTTCTTTAAGTTGTCAGCATATTCTACTTGATTCACTTCAGGAGTTTCAATCACTTCATCAGTGTGTGCAATGTCATGGTAACCAGGAGGTGTCTCAGGGTCACTTTCTACATCGGTCATTATATCATCCCTTATCTTGTAAGATTGAGGTGTTTCAGGAGTGGATGGATAGTCAGGAGGGGTAAGCTCATAAAGCCAATTATCTTTATTATGAACACTGACTCTAGCATGGTTTGGTAGTGTGAAAAGGGTTACTACTTCATTCCTGATTAGGTACTCGAAAGGTGGTTGTCCTAAATTTCTTATGATATGGCGGTTAAAGCAAAAGTTCAGATTCATAGGACGGATGGTACCTAAACGGTTACACCTGTGTAATTGGTATCTAAGTCCTAAGGCATCAGTAATCATGGTGACAAGACCTCCTACTAATATGGGTAGATCAGGTTCTTCTTGGATTCGGGTGAAGGTTTGCATCATGAAAGGTACACCATTAACTGGCTGTCCATTAGTCATACATGACATAATGAATATTTCATCTTTAGATACTCGAGTAAGGTTTTCTTCTTTTCCGAAGAAGGTGTGGGCAAGGATCTTATGGAAATAGCGGATAGCAGGGTTATGTATCTCATCATTGTTCATGTTATTTGGTTCAGGATGGTAATTTCGGGTTAAGGTTCCCCAAAAGAAGTCCAGCTCAATGTCCATCAATTCTACCTGTGTGGTAGTAAAAGCAAAGGGTCCACTAGGGAATCCTAATAAATCAGCTAGTTCTCTATGGTTAAAGTCATATTCTATTCCGAATAGTCGGAAACTGATAAATCCTTTCCTGAATCCAAAACCGCGCTCGGGTAAGTAAATTAAGGAGCTTAGGAACTCAAGGGTGAGCTCGCGGTAAGTCACAAACTTTTGTTTTATCAGTGCATTCTTCCATCCAAGTTGGTTAAACAAGTATATGATGCTATCATGTATACCTAAGGTTTCCATAGTCAGATCATCCGGGTACAGAGTCAAATCCATTGGTCTCTGTGATAACTCTTCATATTTCATTCTTTGGTTCCTACCTCTAAATTTGGTTTCCATAATGTTTCTCGGTTGGTTAGCCATAGTTAGTGTAAATACGGAGGAAACAAATCAGGGGGAGAAGGAAAGTGGAAAAGACTTTAGAAAATCTGTAAAAGTGATTTAAAAATTAAAATAAGGAAAATAAGAAAATAAATGTATAAATAAAAGCAATAATAGTAATAATTAAATAAAACTATAAAACAATAAAATTACAAAACAAATAAACGAGTAATAAAATGACAAAATGATTAAATGATTAAATGGGTTGCCTCCCACTAAGCGCTGTTTTTATCGTCAAAAGCCTGACGTAATGCTTAGGTGTAGATTAATCAGGGAAATTAGTGGACAACTCTAAAAGCCTTAGACTATTTGCATAATCTCTATTTTCAACTTTATGGTAATGTTTTAAACGTTGTCCGTTTACTGTGAACGGTTCACTATTCCTACCCTTAATTTCTATTGCTCCGCTCGGGAACACTCTAGTTATTTCAAAGGGTCCTGACCATCTAGATTTTAGTTTTCCAGGAAAGAGTCTAAGTCTTGAATTAAAAAGGAGTACAACGTCTCCCACACTAAATTCTTTCCTAGATAGGCGTTTATCGTGCCATCGCTTAGTTCTTTCTTTATATATCTTCGCATTCTCATAAGCATCTAACCTTAACTCTTCTAATTCGTTAATATCGAGGATTCGCTTTTCTCCTGCAGCATTATAGTTTATATTGAGAGTTTTGATTGCCCAATATGCTTTGTGTTCTAGTTCTACCGGGAGATGACAAGACTTTCCATATACTAATTTGAAAGGTGTAGTTCCTATGGGTGTCTTGTAAGCTGTCCTATAAGCCCATAAAGCTTCATTAAGTTTAGATGACCAATCTTTCCGAGATATGGCGACAGTCTTTTCTAAGATTTGTTTAATTTCTCTATTTGAGACTTCGACCTGTCCATTTGTTTGTGGATGATATGGTGTTGCCACACGGTGTCTGACTCCATACTTAGATAGTAATTTGTCAAAGATTTTTGAAATGAAGTGCGAGCCACTGTCACTTATGACGAGTCTAGGCACACCAAATCTGGGAAAAATTATATTTTTGAAAAGCTTTATTACTACTCGTGTGTCATTTGTAGGAGAAGTTATAGCCTCAATCCATTTTGAAACGTAATCAACAGCTACGAGTATGTAATTATTACCGAAAGATGATGGGAATGGTCCCATGAAATCTATTCCCCAGACGTCAAAGACTTCTACTTCTAATATTCCTTTTTGAGGCATTTCATTTCTTCTTGAAATATTACCGGTGCATTGACACCGATCGCAATTTATAACAGCGATGTGGACATCTTTCCATAAATTAGGCCAGAATAGGCCGGCTTGTAAGATTTTTGCACAAGTCTTGGAAGTGCTTGCATGTCCACCATAAGGAGATGAATGGCAATGAGCAATGACATCTTCTATTTCTTCTTCGGGAATACATCGACGAAAGATTCCATCGGGTCCTCTTTTGAACAATAATGGTTCATCCCAATAGTAATGTTTGAGATTGTGAAAGAATTTCTTTTTCTGCTGATAGGTTAAGTCAGGTGGAAGAGCTCCTGCAGCTAGGTAGTTGACAATGTCAGCATACCATGGCAGTCCTCCAGTTGTTTGGATTGTTTCCACGGGTTCTGGTTCATCTATGTCTAACTGAACTGGGTTGCTTCCTATTTGTGCTATCAGCTGTTCATACGGAAAATCATCGTTAATCGACACTTGTTCGGGTTTAATACCTTCTATTCTAGATAAATGGTCCGCTATGACGTTTTCAGTACCTTTCTTATCTTTTATTTTGAGATCAAACTCTTGTAAGAGTAAAATCCATCTCAAGAGTCTTGGTTTAGCATCTTTCTTAGTTAATAGATATCTGATAGCAGCGTGGTCTGTGTAAACGATTATTTTCGCTCCCACTAGGTAAGAACGGAATTTGTCAAGCGCAAAGACAACTGCTAATAATTATTTTTCAGTAGTGGCGTAGTTCATCTGAGCAGAATCTAAGGTTCTACTGGCATAGTAAATCGCATGAAGTTTCTTGTCCTTCCTCTGGCCTAGAACTGCGCCTACAGCATAGTCACTCGCATCGCACATGATTTCGAAAGGTAATCTCCAGTCAGGGGGTTGCATGATTGGTGCGGTGATGAGGGCTGTTTTTAGAGTTTCGAATGCTTTAAGACAATCTTCATTGAATATGAACTCAGCGTCTTTCATTAATAAACCGGTAAGAGGTTTAGTGATTTTCGAGAAATCTTTGATGAATCGTCGGTAGAAACCGGCGTGTCCTAAAAAGCTTCGTATTTCTCGAACGGTTTTAGGGGGTTGAATATCTTTTATGACTTCTATCTTAGCTTTATCAACTTCAATTCCCTTGTCAGATATAACGTGTCCTAGTACGATTCCTTCTCTGACCATAAAATGACATTTCTCCCAGTTAAGCACGAGGTTTACTTTTACACATCTTTCTAACACCATTTCTAAATTTGATAGACATCCTTCAAAACTTTGCCCGCATACAGAGAAGTCGTCCATGAACACTTCCATGATGTTGTCTATGAAATCTGCAAAGATTGACATCATACATCTTTGAAAGGTTGCAGGAGCGTTGCATAATCCAAAGGGCATTCGTCTATAAGCGAACGTTCCATAAGGGCATGTGAATGTGGTCTTCTCTTGATCATCTGGGTGGATAGGGATTTGGAAAAATCCTGAGTAACCATCAAGATAACAGAAATATGAATGCTTGGCTAATCGTTCTAACATTTGATCTATAAAAGGTAGTGGGAAATGATCTTTTCGAGTGGCTTTGTTTAGTTTACGATAATCGATGCATACTCTATGTCCTGTCACTACTCTTTGTGATATCGATTCGCCTTTAGCGTTTTTCACAACAGTGATACCTCCTTTCTTTGGTACTACATGTACTGGACTAACCCATTTACTATCAGAGATTGGATATATTATTCCGGCATCTAGTAGTTTCTTAACTTCTTCCTTTACTACAATGCTAAGGATTGGGTTAATTCTTCTTTGAGATTCTCTGGAGGTTTTGCAATCTTCTTCTAGCAGAATACGATGCATACAGATTGAAGGGCATATTCCTTTGAGATCAGATATGTTATATCCTAATGCAGTTGTATATTTCTTTAATACATCTAAAAGTTTCTTTGTTTCAATTGTTCCTAAACTGGAATTGATTATAACTGGTCTTGTACATTCAGTGTCTAAGAATTCGTATCTTAGGTTCTTAGGTAAAGTTTTTAACCCTAATGTAGGTTTATTCTTACTTGGCATGGGATCCGGTGTAAGTGATAAACTTTTGCTTAGACTATCATCCTGATATGGTTCACGCCAATTATCATCTTCGAAAATCGGAGGGATTTGAATTTTCATAATTTCAGAATAGGTAGTTTCTTTCATTTCCATTTCTCTTACATATTCGTCAATTACGTCCAATAGATAGCATGCATCCTCTATAGCTGGTGATTGTAAGAATTGTGTTAAAATAAATTCAACTTTCTCTTCACCTACTTCAAAGGTTAGCTTTCCTTTCTTAACGTCTATTATAGCTCCGGCGGTAGCTAAGAATGGTCTTCCTAGTATGATAGGTGTAGTGGAGTCTTCAGAGATGTCCATGATTATGAAATCAGTAGGAATATAGAATTGTCCTATACGTACTGGGACGTTTTCTAGTATGCCTACAGGATATTTAACAGAGCGATCGGCTAGTTGAACAGACATTTTAGTTGGTCTTAGGTCTCCCATGTCTAGCCTTTTGCAAATCGTTAAGGGCATAACACTGATACTATAGAGCTTTGTCAATGACGAATTTTCCTATTACACAGGGTATAGAGAAACTTCCTGGATCTTTTAGCTTAGGAGGCATATTATTCTGAATTATGGCGCTACACTCAGCAGTAAGTGTAACGGTTCCGTTATCCTCTATCTTTTTCTTATTGGATAAAATTTCCTTTAAAAACTTAGCGTACGAGGGCATTTGAGTGATAGCTTCTGTAAATGGAATAGTAATATTCAACTGTTTCAGAAGCTCAACAAATTTCTTAAACTGGCCCATCGTCTTGGAATTGGTTAATCTCTGAGGGTACAGAATTGGTGGTTTATAGGGTGATGGAGGCATATAAGGC
Source organism: Lathyrus aphaca (assembly GCA_963966055.1). Lineage (NCBI taxonomy): Eukaryota > Viridiplantae > Streptophyta > Magnoliopsida > Fabales > Fabaceae > Lathyrus > Lathyrus aphaca. The sequence goes on from OZ014523.1 coordinate 280,891,137, forward strand.
TTTTCTTTCTCGACTACCTCTTGATTATCATCTTCCTTTTCTTCTGGTTCATTCACCATTTCAGTCGGTTTATCCGGTTTTTGGTACATGGCTGGATTGTCAAGTCTTGGATCGGTAGGTCCGTCAAGTTCCTTGCCACTTCGTAATATCACAGCATTAGCCTGTCCTTTCGGATTAGGTTGAGGTTGTCCAGGAAATACTCCAGCTGGTGCAGCGGTAGGTGCTTGTTGTTGAGCTACTTGTGAAATCTGAGTCTCAAGCATTTTGTTATGTGTAGCTAACGTATCTACCTTGCTCACTAATTTCTTAATCTGCTCACTAGTGTGTATGTTCTGGTTTAAGAAGTCCTTGTTTTTTTGAGATTTGTTAGCTATGAAGTTCTCCATCATCAACTCAAGGTTCGATTTTCTAGGGACATTAGGAGCAGTCTTTTGATATCCTGGTGGTGTAGCTGGTGCTTGACCTGGTGCGTATAAAGCATTGTTGTTTTTATAGGAGAAGTTCGGATGATTCTTCCAACCTGGGTTGTATGTGTTTGAGTACGGGTTTCCTTGAGCATAATTCACTTGATCTGTGGGAATTCCTGCTAATAGTTGACAATCAGGAACATCATATCCTGGAACTCCACATAACTCACAGTTAGGTGTTACTGTAGCCACGGTGGCTGTTGGTGTTATGGCCAAGTTGTCGATCTTTTGGTTTAGTTGGTCAAACTTTGCATTGACTTGGTCCATACTACTCACTTCGTACATACCTCCTTTTGTTGGTTTCTCAGTTGCGACTCTCTCGCTTCCCCATTGGTAATGGTTTTGATCCATACTTTCGATAAGTGCATAAGCATCGTTATATTGTTTGTCCATTAGTGCACCGCCTGCGGCATCGTCAATTGTCATTCTTGTATTGTACAAGAGTCCATTGTAGAAGGTATGGATGACCATCCATACTACTAATCCGTGATGTGCACAAAGTCTCAGCATATCTTTATAGCGTTCCCAAGCTTCGAAAAGTGATTCGTTTTCCTTTTGCTTAAATTCGTTGATCTGAGCTCTTAGCATAACTGTCTTGCTAGGTGGGAAATATCTGGTCAAGAAGACTCTTTTTAGTTCCTCCCACGTAGTTACTGAATTTGAAGGTAGAGATTGAAGCCAGGCTCTCGCTCTGTCTCGAAGTGAAAAAGGAAAAAGACGTAGTCTAATAGCTTCTTGGGTAACTCCATTGGCTTTTACGGTATCTGCGTACTGCACAAATATTGAAAGGTGAAGGTTCGGATCCTCGGTAGGATTTCCGGCGAATTGATTTTGTTGCACGGCTGATATCAGCGAAGGTTTCAGTTCGAAATCGTTTCGGTTGATAGCCGGTGCGGAAATGCTGGAATGCGGTTCAGCTTGCGAAGGACTAGCGTAATATTTGAGTGGATGATTCTGTTCTTCAGCCATCTCTGTGTCCTTTGATGTTCCGACTGGTTTAGGTGGATCTATTTGAAGATCTGGAATGTTGTAATTTTATTCGTAATCGAATATCCGTCTTCTTACGTGTAAGAAGCGTTCCGATTCTGGGATTAGAGGTTGCAAGTCTTCGCCTTGAGAGCAAGTACTTGGCATACACTCGGGAATTTAGATTAAGAAAAGAAAATAGTTGTTACCTTAGTCTAGACAATGCTACTCTAAAGTGCACTAGTAACTAAATTAAGGTCCCCGACAACGGCGCCAAAAAATTGATGGGCTAAAGATGTACTCTAATATGTGTCTAGCGGTATCTTAACTGCAAGCGCACAGCCTATCGAAGTAATATTTAAGATTATTGATCCCACAGGGACTTTATGATTACTTAGTGCTAGAGGATTTACTAGTTTAGCTAAGGTGAATGGTTGTCACGATTTTTGGTTGTTTTTAAGGATTAAAGGCGGGAATTAAATTTTAGTTTAATAATAATAATAAGGCGGTCGATATGTAATTATGTTAACTTAGGCGGGTCAATCTAACCTAGGCTTATAAAGATGGTTCACTTAATCTATTATGTAGAGGTTATCAGTTTAAATATCTTTAACTCACACTCTCGTGGTCTTATCTCAGATCTTACCCCTAAAGCCCTATGCCTGCTCTCGCTAGCCCATAAGTGTTTAGAAATAATTTTTGGAAACTTAATAAGTCTAATTCTTTTTAAAGCGCTCTCGCTGTGTTTAAATTAAATGCCTAACTTTAGCTATCTGGTTAAAATCTCACACTCTCGTGGTCTCGACCTAACCTATTACACTTTCCTTACTCTCGTAACAAAAAGATTGATTTTATTATAAAAAGTTACAGCCAGAATTTTAAGTTCTTAATTATTTTAAGCCTGGAATTGATTTTACCGATTTAGTTGATTTTAATTACATACCGCCCTAAAGTGTTTAGCTACTCATGATTGTTGTACCAGACAGAGGCAGAAACAGAGGAATACAAAATAAAATATTCATAATAGAAAAATTAATTCTTAACATTAATATAAATGCAAATTAAATAAATACCTGAATAACAAATATAATGTTAGACTCCTTCTTCCACAATCTGGAAAGCTCGGAGTACGGACCGGAATCGGAAATAAAATTACAAAAAAATACGAATGCTGAAGGCTTTGAAAGAAATTAATTTATAACAATTTCCTAATGTTGGAAATTGTTATTTGATTGGTTGGGATACAGAAAATTAAAGCAAGAACAAAACAAATGCTGGAAAAATAAATGAAACAGGGTGCAATGGAAATACGGCAGAGCTTCCGCAAGAAAAATTAAAATAAAACTCTGTCAATTGTTCTTTGAAACTAAGCTATTTATAGGATCATAATTTGGGCTTGGCAGTTGGAATAATGCCTTGGGCTTCGTAGATGCTGAGAAAATCCAGGGAAAAGTTGCATTACTTGGTCTGCGGGAGAATAGGAAAATTTACTTCACGTAACACACACGTACATGACCAATTCTCAGCAAGTTAACCTAATTTCCCCTTGTCACGTTCGTGACAAGGGTGTCACGCTCATCTCCCTTGTATTACGCGCGTCACGGTCGTGAGGGATTGGTGACGACCGTGACTTCTCCTTTTAGCGTGTCACGGTCGTGACTCCTAGGTGACGGTCGTGACGGTTACAAAAAATGCAGATTATGCAGAATTCCTCTCTTCTTCTTCATTTCATGGTTGTTTTTGCTCATTTCACTTGTGGCTCATGATTTAGCTCTGTAATTGATATACCTGAAATGACAAAGAAAACTCGAGGAATCGGGTGTTAAAACGGCAAATGTGCGATAAAACGACATTGAAACATAGCAATAAAAACGATACTTTTTCTCATTATCAGTGTGTCATGCCTATGTATTCTCATGGTAGTATGTCTTCTAGTTTGATATTGTTAATTATAATTGTCATGATGTGTGACTGAATGGAAGTGAGTGGGAATGCTCATATACTAGGAGTGAGGAGCTCTTAGGTAGAAGTTTCATTGAGTAGGGATTAAGTGAAGAGTGTAAACTGAGTGGTTTAACTTTGAATTGATACTACTTATAGGGGATTTACTTCTTGGCTTGGTAGCCTCCAGATGTAGATGTGAGTCATCGAACTGGGTTATCAATTCTTATATGTTGTTTATGATTTTCAGTATTGTTATTGTTATATGCATTGCCTTATTGTTTCGGTCAAACCAGATGTCCTGACATCCTGTAGGACATCTGGGATCTATCATACCAGAATTTTAATTGGTATCAGAGCAGGCATCCTGTTCTGTTTCTGGGTGAGATCTTGGGAAGATACTTTCTGGTTGTAAACAAGGAAGAATGGTTCTACTGAAAAGAAATTTGAACTTGGATATGTTCATATAGTTTCTTTTTAATGATCCCTTGAAGTGGAGGATAGATTATTCATGATAGGATATGTATTGGACCTGTCTGTTGTTATCAAGTGTGTAACTTTGGTGGAGAACTTCTGTTGTGAGTTTGATTTATTTTCAAACCAATTCTAATTTGTTGGCACTTAAATTATGGTGATAATTTTCAAGGATTATTGAGTCATGCATGAAGGTTGTTTAGGAGTTGTTATGTGTTTTGCTGCATGGTATCTGATATAACCCTGATTGTTTCTTGTGTCTCTGGTGGTGAGACTTTCGTCGCGTAATCCCAAAGTGATTGATGTTTTTGCGTTAAGATCGAAGACTTATGAAGTTTGACGTGTAGTTGCTTTGGGTCTCCCAATCTTCTTTCAAACTTCATTTAATTTGGATCTAATCGCCTTGATTAATCACTATAGTGTAAGATACTAAGCAGAATTGGTTGCCTCTTCGATTTTTGGTACTAAGTACCTTGGTTACTCTTTGAGTTGTGGATGAATAAGTTCACCATACGACTATTATGTATATTATTATTACTATTACTATACTAACATTTTAATTTCCTTCTTACACCTTTATCTCCTTTATTTTTATTATGCTTTATTTCTTTATCATCCATTATCATGTTTATATTTTGTTATTATTGTTGTGTTGATTTTCCTTTTGTCCATTTGGACACAAAAATATTAATAAAGGATTAAACCTCTAAAAAAACTTGTGATCTTGATCTTGTACTATTGGTTACTATCCTTTGCATTAGAATTGGAGTTTTGGACTTAGATTCTAGGACACTCTCCCATTGCTTTGATCTTCATGAAGATGGCAACTTTACCTTTATTTGGCCATTTGCTACCTTATAAGGATGAAACTCTTATGATCATAAAAAGTGAAGAATCATTAAGTTTGTTTAAATCTTTCCTCCTTTATCTATTTTATTTTACTTTTAGGATAGTCTCCTCATCTGCTCCCCTTCTTAAATTTTCAAAACTCCTCCTTCTTGTTAAAAACTTCTTTGTTTTCAAACTTAAAACCGCTTTCATAATCAAACATTGACTTAGGTCAAGTGATTTTAACCTTTTCTTTTATTTTCTTAATAAATGTTAAACCATATAAGTATATTAAAAAAAAATTCAAAAGACCATGAGAAATATAAAACTCATCAAATATATTTATGCCTTTGTGCACTTTTCCTTTTAAACATTTTCTTTACATGTTTAGATATGATTCATTCCTTTTAGTGAAATTATTCGCTAAAGAATGACGACTTATCTTTACATTTTAAAATCAATCCAACACACTAATTTTTCACTATTTGTACCATGAACTACGGGGTTTTAATTCTTCTTTCATCCCTCCACTCTCTTTTACAAACCATTTTCCAACCAAAAAGAAATAATTTTTCAAAGAGTTCTCGTGGAGTACCACAGACATTTTGGGTGAGTAAAACCTTCCCATTTTGTAACCTTTCCCCTTACCCGGTTCTCTGCTTGTTTCTTTAGCTTTTTGCTTTTAGATTCATTAGGATTTATTCGCTCTTTTTTCCTTTTCTATTTGGAATAAAATAAAAGCGCGGTGGAGAATCTGTTTACTTTGAGTTAAGTTAACCAATAGATTACATTCATGATTTTACCGCTACACACAGACATCTGCACATATGTGGTTATTGGCAGATATTGAGCCAGATATTGAAAATTTTGCAATTGTCATGACAATATTACTGTCATGTGTTACAAATAAATGTCATGACGCCATAGTATGTGGAGTTGGAGTTTCAGATTTATGATTTGAATTATGAAAAATATTCTATTTAATATTATGCTATCACAAGTTGAGATGTTTTAAAGGACTAAGAGATTCAAGGTGGAGTTGTTTTTAAAGGTATTTTCAAGGAGAATCCTTAGTTTCTAATTGTGAAGATACTTTGGAACTAATGATAGAAGTCCTAACTTTGAGGAGAATATCTTGGAGGTTTCTTTTGTTGTTCTAGAAAATGTCGAAGAAGATGTCTTTGAAAGAGCATACAACATTGGGATTGTGCTGAGCTGGAGTGATTGGTTACATTATATTTTAACAGATGCAGAATATTATGGAGATATTATGCAATCCTATGTGGCGCTGATTTAAAGGGATGCTAATTTAAAGGTCCGGAAGATTCAATCAGAATTCACAAAGAAATATATACTTTCCAAATAAGGAGATAATTTAGGAAACTAATGATTGAAGACCTATTTTCTTGGAGGTTAAATTCTAGTTTACAAATATATTTTATATTTTATCCTCTTTGATGATTAATAATGTTTTATTATCTTTTCTTTATTATGAGATAAAGAAAGATAATTTTAAACAGAAACCCTAATTTAACAAACAAACAACAATTTAAGAAAACAACGAGAAGTTAGAGGGAGAAGAGATGGCTCAAAAGCCAATAATAGAACTTATACATAAGGATGCCTAAGGAATTTGTTTTGTATTTTATTATCTTGTGATTTCATACACATGGTAGGACATGGGTGTTGAAAAGCTGCCTACCGCCTAGAAAGTAGTTCACCGGAGTGAAGCTCAGTCTAGTAGTGGGTGTATTAGATCTTTAATTTGAAAAGATGAAAAAAGAAAAGGAGATGGGACTTGTAAACAAGTGGCCCATGAATCTCAGTTTAGGAGATTGAAAATTGTTTAAGAAAACAATTGGAGGGATCAGGACTTATACAGAAGTTTAACAGAGTTTTTTTTAAAACAGGTCGGAGAAAGTTTAAAACAAAAAAAATGGATCCTAAACACAAAGGATTCCTCATAACACGTTTTGACAATCCATTTTAGAAAACAAATAGTTATGTGTAAAATATCAAAGAAATAAATTCACAGATGAAGATTTATAATTCAGTGAAAAAGGCAATCACACCGAATTTTTGAAAATAGATCAAATGAACCCTAATGATTTGTTTTTCAAAAAGGGGTGACTCTTACACTCTAATAAAGGCCCAAAAGTGTAAGATTTAAAAAATTAGGTGTGATGAGATCAAAACCATAATTTTAGCATTTTAAACATTAAAAATGATTAAAACTTTGAGAAATTTAAAACATAAGTGAAAATCAAATTGAAACCTTGGATCAATGTTTGAAAATTTAAATTTTATCCATGAGATAATTTGTAATTCATTTGTGTTTGAAAAAACAAGTGAAAGAAAATTTTTAAAATGTTTAAAAACAAATAAGAAAATTAATTCTTTATGAAAACACAAAATATATTAAAAAATATATTTTTTGTGATTTTTTGGTAGAATAAATATTTAAACATTTTTTAGAATTAATAAAAAAAGAATCATTTAAAAACTCAAAAGAATTAGAGAGTTATTAATTTTTGAATCAATTAAAATAACTTGTAAAAATTCAAAAATTGAAAATTTTAAAAAGGCGCCAAGAATGTAACATAGCGATTTTTGTAATTATTATTTGTATTATATTAATTGATTAATTGTGTAATTTTGTGCCTAATTTATTTAATTGATTTATTGGAATTATTTAATTTATTTGATTTATTTGAATTAAGTTATTTAAGTGGATTATTGAATATAATTGAATATTTGATTTATTTGAAATAATTGAATTAATTTATTTATGTGATTTATTTAAATTAATTGATTTAATTGGATTACTTGATTCAATGATTTATTTTATTTGGTGGAATAAAATAGAATTGGTAAGAATGGTTATTTGGGTTTAGATTGAGAGTGTGAATAGAATGTAAGAGTGAGTTAGTGAGCCCAATAGAATTATATGTTAATGAGTTAGTTGTTAGGATTAAAAGAGATAGAATAGAGATAGAAAGAGAATAAGGAGAGGAAGATAAGAAGAGGAGAGGAACTCAAGAGAAAATGATAAATTCATCAAGAAGTCAAGGTAATGGTGAGTTTTCATAAAATTATTGAGATTATTAGATAGTATGTAATGGGTAGAAATGTGGTTAGGATAAAACCCCAAGTTTTCCATGATTTCATAATATCTAGATTTGCTCATAATCTTTGAGTTGTGATGAGTAATTGTGTTTGAAATTGGTACTTCGGAATAGTATAGAGATCCATTTATTATTAGAATAAACCAATTGAATTGAAAATTGGATTGTGTATTTACTGTGTATACTGTAGCAGTAATATGTGAAAATAAAACGTGATACTTGCATGATTAACTTTGAAAAATATCATTGTTCTGAAATGTTTATAGTTGTTGTGATATTGTTTTGAAACGTAGATGGAGTTAGTAAAACTCCAACTTTCTCCATATCGGAAAATGCAACCATAGCCATAGAAAAATTTAACTTTGATATTGGTAATTGATACCGATTAATATATTTAATTATATTTATTAAGAAATTACATAATTTTTTTAATAATTTATGTATGATATTTATGTTATATAACTTTAAAATGATCTGATATTTGCATTTTTAGGTCAAAAACATTGTGGACCAAATAAATAGTGGTCCATATAAGATGACACTGTCTTGTGACATAGTATTTATATATGTTTTTGTTTGTTTGTTTTCCGTTTATTTTGCAAGTCATCTACCTTCGTATCTAGCACAATGTTGCATTAATCAATTTGGAAATCATGATGTATAATAATATAATAAATTACATATGATACATTTTATAAAATAGTAACAATATAGCCTATTTGCATTGAAGCCAGAAGCATGATGACATACATGTAGTAACATATGGAGAGTAAAATAAAAAAGGTACATAGAAGATTGAGAGGGATATGTTAGTAGAAAAGTCAATTTTTTCTAATGGATAGAGAGGTCCATGAATTGTATTAGTAAAACATCATTGATAATAACCATATTAATAATAATAAATAAAATAATGATTTAGTATAATATTTTTTAGGAGTTTCGAGTTAGAGACAAACATTCATGTTAATCGATTAAATTGAGTTATTTTTAATTTTATTAGAGTTGTTCATAGAGTTGTTAGAGTACATTGGAAACTCTCTCGAATTATAATTTTGAATGATAATTTTAATTATACTTTTAGTGATTAATTTGGATATTAATTTTGTGATTAATTTGAAGATTAATTTTATGATGAATTGTGTGATTATTTTAGTAATTAATTTGGAGATTAATTTTGAGATTAATTTGGTGATTATTGTAGTGATTAATTTGATGACTAATTTGATGATTAATTTGGTGATTATTTTGATAGTTCGATTATTCTAGAATTAATCGGTATCATATATTTTGCGAATTAAGATTGAATTGTGTTGATACCTAGCGTATTATTTGCTAAGTGTGGTGACAATGTTGGAGTAATGAATATTGCAATTTGAAAATGTATTGTATGTGCAATTTTGTGATAATTTAAATGTGATGAATTGTTGAGGATATGCATGAATATTAAGATTAGAGAATGTTCTTAATTGCATATGGTTGATTGTAATTGCACATGCATCATTCGTGTCAAAAGATAATGCTTGTTAGTTTCGTGGGAGCTAGTGACTTGTCCCAAACCTAGGGAACGCGTTTGAAAGCTTAGTGAATGGGCTTTTGTGTGGTATCGGTTTAGGGAACAAGCCCGATTTAAAGGTAAAAACCAAAAAATGATAACAAAAGATTGGTACCACATGCATGTGTTTCATTTGAGTCTCATTGTGTCTATGGTTACGATATCAGAATTATGTGAATTGTTGGATTGGTGAAACTGTGAATTGTGTGTATATACTTGTGAATAATATGGTTACTTGAGTGATAAGTGTTGATGAAACTTTTGAAGTGTGAGAATAATTTTATTTTGCTTGTATGTCTTAAATTATATATTATCTTATTATTTCGATGATTATAAGAATTCTCGCCCTTTTGTTGGAATGATATTTTATACGACATCGCTCAGGTACCAAGGAGTAGAGTTGCTTCTAGTGCGTGGTAGCCGTTGGAGTAGCTTGTTTAAGTTTATTTATTTATTTTGGGTCGAGTCGTGCTCTGATCATGTAATACTGGGAACGTTTCGAATCATGTTTTGAGAGATTCTTTATGTACACTACTTTATTTCATTATTGTTATTTTGAAATCATGCAAAGTATTGGCTTTTAAGCCTAACTGTTGAATATGAATGATATGAGCATGATAATTTCAGTATGTCTATTATGACTAAAGTGAATCCGCTGCTACATGTTATATGAAGTATATGAAAAACATGAATTTATTTCATGTGTTATTGAGCATGACAGGTGTATGTGTGATGTTTTGAATTATATGTGACACCCTTATTTGAGATACATGATAAATTAATTTGATTATGTAAATATATTCCACCGAGTTTAGAAGGGTGTTACACTAGTGGTATCAGAGCAGGTCGGTCCGTCCGACCAGGTTGTCTTATGTTGTTTGTCCCGTGTATGCAACATGTGTGTGAAAACACTATCGGTACACATATGTTTTTCTAACCTTTATGTAGCTCGATTTTTGTGGTCTTTAGTCACTATCGCTTTTTTTTTCTACTTTCTAGTTTCTTATTTGTTTCTTGGTGAAGCTGATTATGGAAGGGAAAAGATATCTTAAACTCACCCCGCTTTGCATACTGTTATTTAACAAATGCCCACATGGTTTTGGGTTCTTCTTTAGCTTATTTCACCTTTGGTTTAGTGCAAAATTTGTTCTTTTTTATATTGATAGTGGTTTCTATATATGGGTCTGGGTATGAGATGAGTGTTGATTGATAGGGTGATGTTGATGTTTTTGTGTTTTTGTATCAGCATAATTTTCTGATATTTTTCTTAGGTTTAGAAACCTAATTGTTGTTTTTTGTTTGGTATGCTCGCAAAGATCTTACGACTCTTTGCCTACGTACCCCCAAAAAGAGAATTGAGGGATCAGAGCATCGTAGTTCCTCCTAAAAGGCTATATTTAGGAGGAAAGGGGTTTATTTGTATCCCGGTTAAAGCACATGATGTTGATGCTCAAAAGTTTGATTTATGTCTTGATCAAAGCCCAAGATTGAAGTTGAAAAGTCTGTTTGTTTCCTGATCAAAGCCCAAGATTTAAGATGAAAAATAATTGTTTGTAACTGGTTGGTTGATTGTTTGAATTGCATAGCTCAAGGCATAAGCTGAATGGTATCTTGATTTGCATAGCTCAAGAAAGGCTAAATGGGTACCCAAAATTGTATATCTCAAGGAAGACTGAATGGTTGACTTGAATTGCATAACTTAGGAAAGTTGAATGGGTTATCTTGATTTGCATAGCTCAAGAAATGTTGGATTTAGCTTAGTTAGAGTCCAAGACTATGACTGTATTGTTGGGAATTTAGCTTAGTTAAAGTCTTATACTATGACTGTATTGATGTTGTTTAGCTTAGTTAAAGTCCAAGACTATGACTGATTTTGAGTGACTGTAAAGTGTTTGATTGTTTGTGCCTTGATTGAAGCCCAAGTTTGAAGCTAAAAGGTGCTCAGTAGAGAGAATTTGTCATCTCTAAAGAGGGAAGATTTGATTTATTTGTGCCTTGATTGAATCCCAAGGTTGAAGCTAAACAAAGAAAACTGACTTTGTGGTAAAGTTTATTTGTGTCCTTATTTGGAAGCCCAGGTGTGAAGCTTATTTGTGAGAGACTGACTCTTGATTATCTGTATCTTATATAAAGCCTAATATGGGAGGCTGAAAATTGAAGAAAAAAACTGACTCTATAATAAGAGTGCTTTAGTCTATTGTTTGATAAACGTTTTTGAGGTTATCAAACATTTCTTTGTCTGGGGAGGTTCAATTGTACAACGCCCGAGAGGAGGTTATCTTAGGCATTCATCGGGGAGAGGGAGACTACTTTAGGGTATTTGATTCTAAGGTCTATTCCTATGTTTTTGGCCTTGTGTTTAAGCCTAAGAGGAGGCTACGTTACATGTATGAGGCCCACGCGTCCTTGGATAAATCCCTAGAGGTGGCTGGGGAAGGCTGAGCAACATCTAAGCCTGAGAGAAGGCACCTTTAAGAGGCCTAGGGTCCATGAATGAAGCTCGAGAGAAAACTATGTTTTTCCCTAGTTTTTGTTCTAGTTATTCAGAGGTTAGGTCGTGTGACAATAACTTGATTGCTGAGATTCTAGCAGAGATGCAAGTATAAACAGTAAAGGTGCATGCATACAAATAAAAGTGTCAGTGAATGTATTTAACAACTTTTAGTATGTATTTGCTATGGTTTGAATATTCTTAAGTTGTTTTATTAAGAATGAAGTTGGGGGTTACAATGGGAAGCAGAGGCCCAAAATCCTGAGGGAGAAAGATTACATATGTGTTTTATACATTTTATTCTCTTTGTCATTAAGAAGTTTATTATTATCTTTGCTTTAGTATGAGGTGAAGAAAGATAATTTTGGAAAACAGTTCTATTCTAAGCAAACACAGCAGAAAGTTTATTATTATCTCTATGGAAGTTTTTTTGTTGATTAATTATATGATGATTTCATACACAGAGTAGGACTTGGAAGTTGAAAAGCTGCCTACATCCTAGAAAGCAGTTCACTGGAGTGAAACTCAGTCTAGTTGTTGGTGTATTAGATCTTTAGTCATAAATATGTAAAAAGAAAAGGAGATAAGATTTGTAAATAAATGCTCATGATCTCTATTTAGGAGATTAAAAATTGTTTAAGAAATAGTTGGTGAGTTCCGGACTTATACGGAAGCCTGACGGAGTTTTAAAACAGATCGGAGAAAGTTTAAAACAATAAAGAATGAGTCTTAAACACAAAGGATTCCTCATGACACATTTTTACAATTCATTTAAAAAACAAATGGTTATGTGTAAAGAAATTCACAGAGAAAGATTCGCAGATGAAAACTTAATGTGATGAAAAAAGCGATCACGCCGAGTTTTTGAAAATGGATCAGATGAACCCTAATAGTTCTTTTTTCAAAAATGGACGGGTCTTACACTCTAATAGAGGCCCAAAAGGGTGACAAAAGTCAATTTGAGGGTATGAAAGTCAAAACCCTAATTTTTGAATATTTTGAATTTTTTTTTTTGAAATAAAATACTAAAATATTTGATAAATTTCAAACACTAAGGAAAAACAAGAAAAAATCTTGGATCAAGGTTTAAAAATTCATATTTTATCTAGAAAATATCTTGAGATTCATTTGTGTTTAAAAAATCAAGAGAAAGAATCATTTTAAAATGTGTAAAAACAATTAAAATTTAATTCTTTGAAAAAAACAAAATATATGAAAAATATCTATTTTTTTGGAATTTTTTATGGAATAAAATATTTATACATTTTTTAGAATTAATGAAAAAAGAATAATTTGAAAACTAAAAATAATCAGAGAGAAATTAATTTTTGAATCAATTAACAAAAATCACAAAATTCAAATATTTGAATTTTTAAAAAGGGCGCCAATAACATGGCTGAAGAACACGCGCGAAGGTGTTTTTGCCCAGAGTTTGCAAAAGTCGTCATATCTCATGGAATATGCATCCATTTGAGATGAAATAAACATCAAAATCACTCGTTTTGATCCCATGAACCCAATGGTATCAATTAATTTCATTTATTTTAAGTGAGGAGTGAAAAATCAGTGAAGAACACTGAAGAACCCTATTTTGGCATGAGCCTTATGAAATTCTACATGATGATTGTTTTGTGAAATTGATTATTGGGAATCACGTAAAATATGATTATGCACATATGGCAAAAAGATAGTGCAAGGAAATATGCATGAATTATGATTTGGCCTAGTTTGAGGCTTACTTGAACTTGGAGTTGCTGCTAGAGTTATGATTTCGAGCTGGAGGTTATACAGAGATGTTGTAATGATGTGGATAGCTTCCCTACACCATATGGAGTGTTTCTGAACACTTGGACTTAATTGAAAATGTCTGGATCAACTTCTGATCTTCAAGTTGCAGAAACAAGGACTTTTGGAGGTTTTGATGTGTGATTTTGGGTTGGGAGTGTTTCAGCGGTGATCTAAGTGTTTGAACACCTCATAAACATCATATGTGATATGTGAAAAATTGGTTTGATCTTGTGCTAGATCAAACTCAAAAACCAGAAGTGATTTCTCAAAATATTTAGTTTTGAGTCTTTGAGAGCAAAGAAGAGAAAGCTTAATGATCAAAGGCTTTGGTGTAATTCTTATGATGGAGTGGAGTCTCTATTTATAGGAAAACTTATTGAGATTTCTTAGGCCTTAAGTCTTGAAGAGCTGAGGTCACAATTGTTGAGGAATTGTTTATGAAAATATCTCTTACAAGTGAAATGATGATTTTGTGAAATAGCTCAGCTATGCAGCAACAAAATTCACATTCCTTAGAAGTTTTATCCTTGGATTGTGTCCACCTATTGCTTGTTAAACAAGATATCTAAGAATATGTCTTTTTTAAGCTTTGTGGCCCTTGGATCAAAATGCATAATGTTGAATTCTATGAATGTAATTTTGGTGAATTCCATGGTGCAATCATGAATTTGATGGTTTGATCAGGCTTGTAATCATTGTTTAGATGCTTAAATCCACTTGACATTGTACTTTGATTAAAAAATCAGATTTCACAAGTTTGTGAAAAATCTGTTTTTGGAAAACAGTTTGAGATGCTCACTTTGATCCATGATTTCTTCATGTACAAGTAAGATCTTTTCATGCCAATTGGTTATTTGAATTGTTGGTAACGTTTGCAAAAACATTGGTGTTTTGAAAAGGATCCGAATCATCTTGGAACTTGGTGTAAAATCCCTCCAAGTTTTGATGTTTTGCTGATTTTACACTTAGGTAGATTTTTTCTAAGTGTTGAAAATAAGTATTTTTCTTGATTTTGAACCATCTTCAACATGAAATCCATAATGAATTGGAGTTTCTCCTTGTTGAATCATTGGTATTTTGTAGAAAGATCTTTCATTTGAGCTTTGTTTCACCAAAATATAATGCTTGGATCACAAGTTATGATGCTTGGAAGTAGGGTACTTGAACACTTTTCCCATTACTTAGAAAATTTTCTAAGTTTCAAAGGTTGCCCCTTTTACAAATTATCTTCAAATTTCCGATTTCTTGTGATCAAATGCATCCATAGACAATATATTATTGAAATATAGGCCATGTGGATCCTTTGGGGTGAAAAGTCAAACTTTGACTTTTTTGTCTAGATGGAAATTACATTAGATACCCCTGGATTTCTGATTTTCTAACTAGACACCCTCTGAGGTATTTTGTCCTTATGAATTGACTTCTATGATGTATATGAGCTATTTAAACCATTATATATGGTATAGGCTCTTGTCTAGATGAAAATCTTGACATTTGGTTCCCCGATTAATCAAAAACCCTAATATGGGCACTATGAAACCCTAATCTTGCAGTCCTTGATCTCTGCACCTTTTGTACTTGTCATGGTCACGTCAACTTTCTTGATGGTGATGGGTCGGAGCCCAGATCACCGAGACTTTTGTACATTCCTCGAAATATTTTCTATCATTTGATACTCCTTAACCCTTTGATTGATGATTGAAAGGTTGAAAATCTTATGTATTAATGATTGGTCCTTTTCCCGAGTCCTCTAAGGGACTCAGGAATCCCGATCCATTGCGGGGATACTGTTATACCAGTTTGGTACAGATCTTTAGTTAGTGGATTTTTCCTAATGATGTACATAATTTAGGGCCAAAATTTATGGTATGCTAGATGCCCCTATTTAATTTTCTTGGACCCGAAGATACAAATGGTGAAAACATTGGGAGATTCGAGGTACAAGAGGATTAAATACCTTTGAGTATCGAAAATTTTGATCCTTAGATGCCAGGTTGTTCATCTTGTCGACGATCTTGAGATTGCAAAGGTTTGGGTTACAACGTTGCTGTAGAGGTTCAAGTTATCAAAACTCAAGAACCGACGTTCTATCCAGGAAAGAACTGGAGATAAGACGCTTTATCATGTGGGATAAATTCTATATGATTATGCAAATGTAAATGAAAACATAATTATGAATGTATGAATGAATGTGTATGCTGACAAAATAGACACGACACACAAAGTTGACAAGACAAGACAGAGAATATTGGGCCAATCCAGAGATGGAGTATCACTATTTCTTGGCTTGATTGCTCATTGTAGAGGGGAGCTCCTGCTATTGTTTATTTCTAGAAACATGGCTCTGTGGGGAGACATAATTTCATCTTCGTGGGATATTCTAGAAGTAGGTTGCTTGTGGAGTAATTGAATGATTTCCTTTTACATTCACAGACCAAGGAAAATTGCAAATGTTTATCTTGAAAAATAAAAAGTGAAGTAAAATTCATTTTAATTTCAAGAAAATGACAAATCACATTTTTTTTTGAAAACGTCACTTTGTAAAGCAGTTAAAAAAATAAGAGTTGCAAACAAATGGGCAAAGGCTCAGATTTTTATATATAGGGTGGTAATCAGCTGAAGGCGTGATTCCACGGACTATTTACAAAGTAGAAAATGGTAATTTATTGGGGAAAAGGGATACATTGAAACATAATGATCCTTATCCTTCTATCAATTCTAAGTTCGGAGTCTTCGGAGCTTCTATTGATAATGACTTTGATGAGTGACTTTCTTATGATAATCCAATATGGTTGGATGAAGTTACTTGCCATAAACCCCTAACATTTTGCCTAGATTTCTCTAGTAGGATATAATATATTTTATTTAATGTCTCTGATTTTTTCCTAGATCTCCCTTTCGGGTTTTCAATCTAACGAGACTGTTTTTTTTATACTTTTAGGCGAAGCAATTCTTGACTACATCAACATCTGTAGGATAAGTGAATTCCTCACCATCTATTGTTGCGAGTATCAGGGCACCGCCTAAGAAAACTTTCTTGAGTACGATATCTCCTTCTTTGAAGACACGAGGTCGAACATTCTTGTCGAATTCTTTCTTCATCCGTTGCTGATATAATTGGCCATGAAATAGCCCAGCCATTCTCTTTTCTTCTATCAGATTGAGCTCGTCGAATCTGCTTTGGCACCACTTAGCTTCTGTGATTTTGGACTCCATCAATATTCTTAAGGATGTGATCTAAACTTCTATGAGGAGCATTTCTTCCATTCCATATACTAGTGAGAAAGGGGTTTCCCCTGTTGAAGTGAGGACGAAAGTTTGATATCCATGAAGCGTGTAAGGGAGTATCTCGTGCCAGTCCTTGTATGTCACAACCATCTTCTGGTCAATTTTCTTGATATTTTGGTTGGCGGCTTCCACTGCACCGTTCATTTTTGGTCGATAAGGAGAAGAGTTATGGTGTTCAATTTTGAACTATGCACATAATTCCTTCATCATTTGTTGTTCAAGTTGGACCCATTATCATTAATGAGTTGACTTGGAATACCGTAGCGGCAGATGATATTGTTTTTTATACAACTTGTCGGGTTACAATGGTGTATGAAGCTGCTTCGACCTATTTGGTGAACTAATCAATGGCTACCAGAATGAACCGATGTCCATTTGAAGCATTAGGTTCGATCATTCCAATCATGTCGATTCCCTATATTGAAAATAGCCATGGCGAAGAAGAGCCTTGAGAAATTTCAAAGGCATATGAATTTTATCAGCATAAATTTGACATTTTGGACATCTCCTTGCATGTTTGCGGCAATCTGCCTCCATTGTGAGCCAGTAGTATTTCTGCTTCGTGCTCATATACACATCTCAGTAGAACCATGTCGAAGTTTCTCTTGTAAAATATATCTTGGTTGATGAAGAAGTTGCCTTCCAGTCTTCAGAAGGTCTTCCTGTCTTTTCTTGACAATCCAAATGGGTATTCCTTTTCTGTAGGAATTTTTTAATGTCGTAATGCCAAGGTTTGCCATCAATGGCAATTTCGATTTCAAAGATGTATTTCGTCCTAGTCAAGTGCATAATGTCAATCCATGAGATGTCATTCCATCGATCGAATGTGATCATGGAAGAGAGAGTAGCAAGTGCGTCAGCCATGTGATTTTCCTCACGAGGGATGTGATGGAATTCAATTCTGTTGAAAAGGGGCAGTAATCTCCTTGAGTAATCTCGGTAAGGGATCCGTTCTTACTGTCGTGTTTCCCATTCTCATTTGATCAGATTGATCACTAAGGAAGAATCTCCGTACACATGTAAATTCTTGATCCTAATATCAATTTCTTCTTCGAGACCCATGATGAAATCTTCATACTCGGCTTTGTTGTTTATACATTTGAATGTTAATTTGGCAGTGAATGGAATGTGGGTTTCGCTTAGGGTGACAATGATTGCTCCAATCTTGTTTCCATAAGAATTAACTGCTCCATCAAAGATTAATCCCTAAAGGGATCCTGGTTCAGGTCATTCTCTTTGCAGTGGTTTGTAAAAATATTTCATCTTAAGATACATGACGTCTTCTTCTGGGAAGTCAAATGTGACTGGATCCTTATTATTGATGGGTTGATGAGCCAAATGACCAGCTAAGATACTTCCTTTGACATATTTATGTGTGTGATACTCATAGTCGTATTCTCATAACAACATTTGCCAACGAGCAATTCGTCCTGTTAATTCAGGCGTTTCAAACACATATTTAATCGAATCCATCTCTGAAATGAGCCAAGTAGTATGACAGATCATATACTGGAAAAGACGTTTAACTGCCCAAACTAGAGCGTGACAAGTTTTCTCAAGCATCGTGTACCGACTTTCACAATCGATGAATTTCTTGTCCAGATAGTAAATAGCATATTCTTATCTTTTTGTTTCGTATTGCTGGCAAAGTACACATCCCATGGAGTCTGCCAAAAAGGTGAGGTGCATGATTAATGGTATGCCTTCAACTATAGGAGACAAAATTGATGGTGTCAACAAGTATTCATTGATCTTTCCAAAGGCTTCCTGGAAGTATTCTGTCCAATCATGACTTTGATTCTTCCGAAGATATTTGAATATTGGTGTGCATCTCGCGGTCATGAGGAATATAAACCTTGAGATGTAATTGAGACGTCCCAGGCATCCTCGCACATGTTCCTCCGTTTTCAGAGCAGGAATTTCTTGAATATCCTTGACTTTGTCATAATCGACTTCGATTCCTTTCTGACTGATGATGAATCCTAGGAGCTTTCCTGATCGGACACCAAAGGTGCACTTGTTAGGATTCAGTCGTAGTTGATATTTTCTCAGACGTTGGAACAATTTGTGTAGACGTCGTCGACATATACTTCAATCTCTTTATGCATCCTTTCATGAAAGAGAGTTATCATTTCCCTTTGATAGGTAGCACCAGTGTTCTTTAATTCGAACGACATTACTTTGTAACAGAAGGTGCCCCAAGGTGTAATGAAAGATGTCTTCTCCATGTCTTCGGGTGCCATTTTTATCTGGTTATTGCCCGAAAATCCATCCATGAAAGAAATACTTTGTACTTTGATGTGTTGTCTATCAACATGTTGATGTGTGGTAAGGGAAACTCGTCCTTTGGATTTGCTTTGTTGAGATACCTGTAGTCTACACACGTTTAGACTTTTCCGACCTTCTTTGTTACTAACACAATGTTTTCCAACCATTGAGGATAATTTGAAGTGGCGAGAAATCTTGGGTTGATTTTCTTTTGTACCTTTTCCTTGATTTTGATAACTATATATGGATGAGTTTTTCTCAATCTCTGGTTGACTAGCGAGCATTCTGGCTTCAACGGTAAATAATGTTCCACGATGTTGGTATCCAACCTTGGCATGTCCCGATAGGACCAAGAAAATGCATCGGGAAATTATTTGAGTAGTGAGATCAGGCTTTTCCTTTCAGCCGAACTGAGTAGTGCGCCGATCTCGACTTCCTTTCTTTCCTGTTCTGAATCCAAATTGATTGTTTCCAACAGTTCTTTATGCGTTTGAATGGAATTCTCCTCGTGTCTGAGTAGTCTGGAGATCTATTTTGGAATTTCATTATCATATTCCTCTTCAGCTTCGAATATCGGGATCTCAAAGTTGGGAGAAGGCATTGGATCACGTGTTTCAATGGAGTTTAAAACAGTTAATATGCGCGATGATGTCGAGAAAACACATTTAGAGAATGCAAAATAAATTTTATGCAGATTGGTTTTGAAAAACGTTTGTTTTTATTTTTGGTTGTTTTTTGGGATTGCCATTTGTAAGCACCCCAAATTTGCCCTCACTAAGTTCACACCATGGCTTGTGATCTTTTCACTTGCATAAGTTCAATCATATAATCTCATATTGCATTTTTGCTTCACTGCATTGGTTCAAAGTCATCTGCATCTAGGGTTTGTGATCTGAGAAATCCATGGGCCATTTGAGCCACTCCAAAGATCTTCAATCATGCCAAGAAGGTCCATGTATGTTCAATCATCATATTTAATCCTCCAAAGATCAAGGAAGTCAGAAAATCACAAGAACTGGCAAGGCATGGAATCAAAGCCAGGTTTAACTACACAGATGACCTGAAATTAGGGTTTTGGTTTCAGAGGCCATAACTCCAAAATTTTTGGTCATTCTTGTTTCTATTGGTCTCAATATGTTATAAGGATCATGCATACCAAGTTTTATGAAGAAATTCATTGTGGAAGTCATCTGATCACTGGGTAACTTCTTGAGCAAGTCAGAGCAAAATCAGGGCATCTGAGGCCCCCATCAATGGACCCTGTAAACACCCCAAATTTTCCCTCACCCATTCACACCATGGCTTGTGATCATTTCATGTGCATAAGTCCAATCATAGCATCTCATATTACATTTTTGATTCATTGCATTGGTTCAAAGTCATCTGCATCTAGGGTTTGTGATCTGAGCAATCCAAGAGCTTCTTGAGCCACTCCAAAGGTCATCAATCACTTCAAATGGGTCCATGTATGTTCAATCATCATATTATATTCCCTCAAAGTCAAGAATGTCAAAGAATCACAAGAACTGAGAATGGCATGGAAGCAGAGCCAGGTTTGACTGCACAGATGACCTAGAATTAGGGTTTTGGTTTCAAAGGCCATAACTCCAAATTTTTTGGTCATTATTGTTTCTATTGGTCTCTATATGGTATAGGGAGCATGCATATAAATTTTCATGAAGAAATTCAATGGGGAAGTCATCTGATCAAGGGTTGACTTTCTAGGCAAGTCAGTGTAAAATCAGGGCATCTGAGGCCCCCAATGACCCAACCAAAGGGTGTTCTTCATCATTTTGATTGTGTATGATCTTTATTTGATCATAGAAGATGTTGTAAGTTCACAAAATTGAAGAATCTCAAGTCATTTGCAAATTTGACTTTTTGGGAAAGTTTACTTTTAATAAAAATTGCCATTTTGGGAAACTTTTTCAATCCTTACTTTTTGATTCAAAAATGCTTCAAATGGAAAAACTTTGGTCATGAAAGTTGTAGAATGGATCATTCCCTTTTCAAAAAGTACAAGAACATGACCTAATTCATTTTGGATCACAAGTTATGGCTTGTCAAAGTTGGCTAAAATCACAAAAATTGAAGTTTTCTACCAAAGAGGCATTTTGCAAAATGGTTTGATCAAGTGTTCTAAAGGCCTCAAATGTGTATCATTTCTTCACAACATGATCATGTGACATCTAAAAATCAGAATGGGCCAAGGGATCACTCATTTTCATGACTTATGGAGCAAGAAATTTCAAAGAAACCAAAGTGAAGCAAGTTGCAAAAACTCACTCAAGTTTGAATCCACTTGTTTGTTGACCTCATAATCAATCCTAGGGCTCTCCACACTTCTTGCTGCGTAGGACACTCCATTTGTCCTTGGCTAGCTAGTAGCCCATGCCTCTCTTACACAAGTTTGACATTTTGGCAACTTGAGCCATACCAATCACAGCAGTACACATCAACTCATCTGACCAATCCCATTTGTTTATACAAACCAAAAGCAAGCCAAAGCACATAACACACAAGCCTGAAAGAACCAAGAACACAGCTCTCTCATTTTCCACCCCATTTGCAAAATCTTTCGAAACACTCACCACAAGCTGCAAACACAAAAACAAACTCCATAGAACATCTCAGCATGTCTCACTGATCATCCCTGACCCTTCACCTTGCCCTGAAACTCCCTGAAATCAAAACACGATTTCCTCCCCTCCCTGAACAGAACTCACTCAATCTCTCAAACCAACCATTTTAAACTCCAAACAAGCATTGAAAGCTTCTCAGGAGGTCCATTGGAGGTGATTGGAAGCAAGAAACCAGCCAGAAAGTGCCAAAAATCAAAGCTTCGATTCAGGTAGCCATGGAATTTCATTTTTCCAGAACCTTTATTTCTTGTTTCTAAATGATAAAGCATGCTTCCCTGAGTTCACTAAGCCTTTTACTTTTGAAAAAGATTGAGAAATGAGGTTGTATTGTGTTTCTGAAATTTTGGCAGTTTTTGATGTTTGATTCGTATCTTGATTTTGAGTTGAAATAAATGGAATTTGTTGCTGGATTATGTTTTGTTGTTGGTCATTGATTGTTTCTGGAGCTTTTGGTGAAGTTTCATGGCGTTTTGAGGGATTCAGGGAAGGGGTTGGCCGGAGAAGATGATAGAAAACACTGTTCCGGTCATCTGAGAGTAATTAGGGTTAATTAATTAGGGTTTAGTCTTAATTACGTGATTTTGAATCTTGGCCGTCCAGATGCGCGCCAAGTCCACTCCCGCGCGTGTGAGTTTGAATGTTGGCCATTGATTATGCTGACTTTCTCATTTTCAGTTTAATTTCATTTTATTTTCATTTAAATCCATTTGTTTTGTTCATTTATTTTAAAATAGTAAAACATTTTGAAAAATTCTGAAATTTTTTATGCAAGCTTTTATTAATTTTCAGAAACCAAAAACATTTTTATTTTTATTTTTTGCATTAAAAAATATTTTTAAATCATTTAAAAGTTTATTTTTAATTAATTAATGAGAATTAATTAATTAAAAATACTTTTAGGTATTTAAAAATCACAAAAAAATTCATGAAACCTTTAAAATCATTTAGAAACATTGTTCAACCCTTAAACCAAATTTATTTTTTGATCTTGATGAATTTTGATAATTTTCCATGGAATTAATTTCATTTCAAAGCATTATTTTGATACAATGTTCAAAAATTCATTTCCGCCTAGCCTTTAAGAGTTGGACTTTGATTCTTTTTGCATTGCATTTTGTATAGCATGTAGTTTATAGGATTAAATTGACATGAATTTATCTTGCATTTCCAATTTGTTTGACATTTTTCGTACAAGGTGCCTTAAAACCCTAACAACCTTAGGAAATTCATAACCCTCACTAGGTTAAGAATTGGGTCCTCTCCTTTGGGCAGTGAGTTTGTGTAGGGTTAGGGTTCCTTTGAGTGCATTTTCAATTTTTTATCATGATGTTTGCTTCTGGTTTTGATTTTTGTTTTGTGCATTGATCATAAACCCTAATTTGGGTTTTCTTTTGCATTCATCTTGCATTTGCTTGCATACCATGACTTGCCATGACATTTTGTGCATCCATTTGATTCATTAGACATCTTAAGACTTATTAGAAGCATGTTTGATCATTGCATCATTCATTTGCCATTTTGTATGTCATTTTCATTTCATAACTTTTCATGTATGTTCATGGTTCTAAGCATGCTTCTCTTGCATCCATATGTTTGTATGATCATCCCCATGCCTTGTTTCATGTTTGCATCACCTCATAGCATCATTATCAGCATACTCATGCTTCTGGTTTTGGTTTGCATCATCACATCTCATCTCATTTTGCATTGCATTGCATTCCTTTCACTAACTTTTCAGGTGGTAAGTTACTTTGAGAAGTGAATTTGCCTTCACTTCTCACAATTCCTTTTCATCTCTCTTATGCATAATTGCTGCATTTTATCTTGTGTTTGAGATTGAGCTTGCTTTTTCTTCTTCTTCTTACTTTCTTTCCTCAAGTGACTTGTCTTCTTAAATGAAGCAAGTTACTTTGCTTCTCTTTGCTCCTTTCATCTGCTTCCTGGTGGTTCCTCTGAAGATCTTTCTTGTAAACCTCACATACCTTAGGAACAACCAAGCATGACAATAATTAGGGTTTTGATTAGTCCCCCATTTAGATTTTACCTTTGTGTCTCATTGAGTCTTCTCTTCTCATCTCATAATCAAGGGCTAAACCATAAAGGCTTTAAGGCTTTGTGATTAAGCTTATGCCTGCATCCTTCTATTAGGATGGAGTGTATAACTTTAATCCTAAGTGTTAAACCCTTAATGTGTTTAAATCCTTTAATCAATCCACCTAATAATCATCAATACATCAAGCTTGTAACTTGGGCCTTGCATTAGGGTTCTAATTCTTCCTTAATTGGTTAAGAAGGACTAACCCTAGTGTTAATGGACAAGTCCCCCTCAAGTTGTCTCACAAACCATAAAACTCACTTCTTCATCTCATCATTAAATAAAATCCATCTAATAAAGGCTTTGTTTTGTCATGGGTTTAATCCCTAATCATGGATTAAGTTGAGGAGTCTTCCTCAGCTTAAACATTCTCATCTATTATCCTTCTATTAGGATGGTGTAATGAGTCTGTTTAATCCCTGATTATGGCTTAATCTCATTACTCAACACTAAACAAAAACCACAAAAACATCTAAATAATCACAAGTAGGTTAATGATCTTAATCCTACATCAAAGGTGTTTAAGTGTGAGAAGCTTACTTCACACTTAAGGTATTCTCATTACCCCTAATCAGAGGGAAGATGTGATGAGTTTACTAACCCATTGGTTTAGGCTTAAGCTCACTTTCCTATGACAAACTCCAAAAAAGCAATAAAAGATTTGAAAACACAAAAACAAACAATAATCGTCTCCTTCGGGATTCTTCTCTCATCTCATCTCACTCATAAACGAGAACTTGCTTCTTCCGTCTAATGCAAGACAGTTTGCACCTGAGCCAGACAGGTCATACACTTGAGCATTGACAAACAAGCAGTTCACAAGTCAATTCATCTTTCAGTCTCTTTGGGTCGAACTACGGTGTTCTGACTTCCTCATTGCACGAGAGGATACGTAGGCATAACTTAACGGTTATCGAACAAAAGTCTTTGTATATTCCCCCTCTTCCAACATCATTCTTTAAGCCTCTTTATCTTGGGCTTTGCACTCTTTCCTTGCACTGACACCCTTTCATCTCACTTCACTTTTCTTACACTGACACCTGTACATCTCTTTCCAGCTCTTTTGATACACAGATTGCACTGACACTACCCCTTTAAAGCACAAATCTTTTAAGCGTGGATCCCGTCGAGTACGACGGACAATCTGGGTGCTAATACCTTCCCAGGTTGTAACCAACCCCCTTTCTCAGTCTCTCTGGTTCGCAACCGTCTTATCCGTATCTTTCTAGGTCTATGCAGCATTACCTTTCCTTCGGGATAAAAATGCCTAGGTGGCGGCTCTTTTCTTTTCCTGTGAGTTCACTCCTGTGTGTTCTCACATCCTTCCTTTCGCCGACCGTTCGCGTCTGTACCTCATTTGAGCTCAGTCTCATCTGTCGGGAGCGACAGCTTGGCGACTCTGCTGGGGATACTTATACTGTAACCAGGGCTTCTGGTACTTTTTGTGGGTTCCTCCTAGCGCTTGTTTGATTTGTGTTTACTGGGGTGCTATGTGCTATTTGTGTTTGTATATTTATTTTGTTTATTGCTTTATGTACAGTTATTTACTGCTTTCTTTACAACTTTATATGTCATACTGTCATACTGTTTTGGCTGGATCTGGTTTTGTTGCTTTGGTGGGTGGGGTTCTATTGAGAGTTGAGGTCCTATACCTGGGACCTGAGTGACACCTAGGCTAGAGTGGTTCATGTTCTTTCCCCTTCCATTTCGGTCTGGTGCGGGAATATGAAACACGGTTCAGATATGGGTTTCTTCTTGAGAACTCTGTGCTACAGATTTCCTGTAGTGCTAGGGCTATCTGGGAAGCCTGCTAAGTCTGGATGACCTTTAGTATTGACCTTCAGAAACTGAGGTGAATTAGAGGAGGATCTTTTATGGTTATTGTAAACACTATACCTCCGGGTTAGAAGTGTTTACACTTCTCATAAGTGATCCAAGTCTGAGGATCCTTGTTTTAGAACACCACCTGTGAGGGGGTTGGGCTGTTTACAGGTTTGCAGGTACCCTTGACCTCAGCATACCCTGTTACTTTGTTTGATTAAGAGTACTCCATTTTGGGACAGTTCTTGTGATTTTAACCCTGGACATGTGACTCTTTATTTGAGTCCCCCACCTTGGTTACTGGACTTATGAACCTCCATCTGGATTTCCTGAACATACATGGGCTTATACCAGAGCAGTAATCAGATCCAGCTTGATCACAAACCCTTGCATATCATTTGCATACATCATCATTGCATCATTTAACATTTGCTTATTTGTTTTTTCAGGGTATCCACATCATATATTTTGGCTTGGTTTTGACCCCCTTATCTGATTAGACCCCTGTTCACCAGCTATCTGCTTCAGCCACATTCATCAGCTACCTGCTTCAGTCAACTGCATCACCAGCATCAGCTTATCAGTGGCCCATCTTCTAGTGTCAGTCATCATCATCAGCATCTGTTTCAGCTCTTCTTCAGCAGCATGGCACCCAAGAAGAGAAACATCTCATATAATTTCTTTGAGCCTGAGCTGACTGGCATCAGGAAGGTACAGGCCCTTATCACTCCAGACCATATACCACTATTCAGAGAACATTATGGAGGAATCCTTGATGTGGTTATGGACTTGGACCCTTCTCAGAGGAGCTTGATTCACACTTGTCTACAGTTCTATGATCCTCCTCTGAGGTGCTTCACCTTCCAGAATTTTTAGTTGGGACCCTTGTTGGAAGAGTATTCATCACTGATTGGTGTACCTGTCAGGGGTGGTGTTCCCTTCAATCCTGAGATGGCTTTTCCCAGTAATGAAGAAGTAGCTAAAGCACTGTATCTGGAGCTTATACTGATTGAGCAGAACGTGA
This sequence comes from Lathyrus aphaca, assembly GCA_963966055.1. Classification (NCBI taxonomy): domain Eukaryota; kingdom Viridiplantae; phylum Streptophyta; class Magnoliopsida; order Fabales; family Fabaceae; genus Lathyrus; species Lathyrus aphaca. The sequence goes on from OZ014523.1 coordinate 280,917,907, forward strand.
CAACCAAGGCTGGAATCTCTGGTCTACACTTGGATTTCTTGACTTCTCAGGCTATCCTGAAGGCCTCCTTGGGAGAATGGAAGGCAGTCTGTGCTTTGTTAGCCCTCATCATATATGGGGTTATACTTTTTGCAGACGAGCCTAAGTTTATTAGCAAGAATGCCATTCACCTTTTCATTCTGAGGAACCCAGTGCCCACCTTACTGGGAGATTTCTACTACTCTGTTCACCAAAGGAATGAAAAGCAAAGAGGAAGGTTGGTGAGATGCTGTGCTCCCCTGTTCCATACCTGGTTGCTCAAACACTTGCCCAAGACTGATGCATTCTTGAATCCTCACCAACAGAAGAATTGGGCTAGAAGACTTATTGCTTTGACCTCAGATGACATCAGGTGGTGCACTCAGATCACCAAAGGCAGGGACATCATCACTAGTTGTGGGCAGTTCCCCAATGTACCTCTGATAGGAGTGAAGGGTTGCATCAACTACAACCCTCTGCTATTCAAAAGACAATTGGGCTATGCATTGGTCCACCCTCCTAGAGCACAAGACTTGGCTGAAACCCTTTATTGTGTGGTTAAGCCTAATCTAGCTATTGTCAGGCAAGCATCCTGGGCATGGGACAATGTCCAGACCAAAGGGATGGCCATTCTTGGGAGATGAAACAATGTAGCCTCAGCTCAGTACTATGAGTGGTCTCATGCCAGGGCTCAAATTTCTGGGATGCCCTTCACCATTGAGGATGCACCTGGACCATGCACAGCACCACCTCCAGCCACTGTCAGCTTAGAGGAATTTGAGAAACTGAAAGAGAGGAATGAGAACCTGACTCAAGCTCTACAAAAGACCCTCTAGGAGAGGAGTGATGGTCGTCTGGACATTGAAAGGATAGAGAAGCTAAAGGTGGAGCATCTAGCCAGGATTGAGAAGTCAGAGGACTACATTAAGAAGTCAAGGGATGGAGAGCAGATTTTGAAGAATGCCTGTAAGGAGGCTCAGTTTCAGAAGGCCAGGACTGACTTATATCTGAAAGAGAGTCAAGCTAGGTGGGTCCAGATCACTAAAGCTCGTACTCAGGAAGATAAAAGGACTCAGGACAAGATTGAGCAGTTGGAGGCTAATGCAAAAAAGCAACAGGAAGCCCTGCTAGTAGCCCAGAAGGAGATCTCAGAATTGAAGATTAAGGCTGGTGTGAAGAGGTCAAAGGACCAGGGCAGACACAAGAAGCTAACTGCTGCTATTGCTACCAGGAATCTTCTCATCAGGAACCTCACAGAGCATCCAGCTGACCCTGTAACTGAAGCACTTCTGAAGGAAGTTCAGGAGGATGAATTTGGTCTTGGTGTCTGACTTTTTGCTTGTTGTTGCTTTCATTTCATTATGATGTGTGTTGACCCCTCAGGGGCATGTATTGTAAAAAAACAAATTATGTATCATTAACTTTTTGTAATATATTCATTAGTTTGTTTCGTTTGAATCTCTCTCTCCTAAGCAACATCAAAGCATCTTCCTCAGGGGTCTGGAAAGGTCAAAACCAAGTGCCAAGCCGGATACCTTGGAAACAAATAAGCATACTGCATTGCATACTAACCTTTTGTTTTGTTTTGTAGGTTTTGTTTGTTTGTTACTAACTCTGTTGTGATTCAGGAACTATTGCTCGCCGTCAGGTGTTCCCACTCAACCGTCCGCACAAATATCCCACTCGCAACAACCTTCCGGGTATACAGATGGACCAGGTACAACAGGATCTTACAGAAGTCAGGACTCAAATGGCCAATGAGAGGTTGGAAATGAGAAATCAGATGACTCAGTTCATGGAGGTGATGAATGGATTGGCACAGAGCCAAGAAAGATTAAGGGCATTAGTAGAAAGGCAGACTCAGGAAGACCCCCATCTAGGGACTGGTGGAACGAGCAACAATGAGAGGGTTCAGCCTCATATCAACCCACCTGTGTTTGGGCCTCATCTTCACCCAGAGATCAACATCCCTGCTAATATACAAGGGAATGCTACTACAGGCAGAGTACTACAAGAAGACCCCCAAGAAGATCAGTTCACTGTGATGGGAGCTGGGGATGAAGCCTATGACAGAAGACTAGATGAAATTGCTGAGAAATTAAGATCCTTGGAGTCTCAAAACTCCTTGGGTTTTGATGTTATGGACATGGGCTTAGTGGACGGGGTAAGAATACCTCACAAGTTTAAACCTCCGTGCTTCGAGAAGTACAACGGAACTTCCTGTCCACGAACCCATTTGCAATCCTTTCTGGGGAGGCTGAAGGCATACACCATGGATGAAAAACTGTGGATGTTTTATTTCGAAGACAGTTTAACAAGAGCTTCAAGGGAATTGTACTCTCATTTGACCAGAGCGACCATCAGGTGCTAGAAGGACCTGGATGAGGCCTTCATTAGACAATACCAATATAACCTGGACATGGCTCCTAACAGGACCCTCCTGATGGGAATGTCCCAGTCATCCAGAGAAAGCTTTCGGGAATACGCCCAGAGGTGGAAACAGCTTGCTGTTGCTGTCCAACCACCCATGTCGGAAAGGGAAATGGCCGACATGTTTATGAACACCCTCCAAGGGACATACATTGACAGGCTAGCCGCCTTTTCTTCCACCAGCTTCGCTGATGTAGTTATAGCTGGAGAAAGAATTGAGAGCCTTCTAAAGATGGGTAAGATTTCCGACAATGGAGCGAGCTCGTCCAGCAACCCCAGAAAGCCTTTTGTGGGGCCAAGAAGAACTGGTGAGGCTAATGATATCCATACCAGCAGGGGCAGACCCCAGTATGCTCATAGGTCAGTGGCAGCTGTCACCATTCCCGCTCCAATTCATCAACAACCAGCATATCAGCCACAACAACAACCCCACTACCAGCAACAAGCTCAGTATCCACCTCAGAGAAACTATAACAACAACAACACCAACAACAACAATCAGCAAAGACCTTTTCAACAGAGACCATCTCAGGCCAATAGGGTGATTGATCTGATCCCTATGCCTTATGCCGCATTATTGCCACAACTCCTGAAACTCAACCTAGTTGAGCTAAGGACATTGGCACCTCCAGATCCTGCCAGTCTGCCCAGAAATTATGATGCCATCGCCAGATGTGCTTTTCATTCCAACGCACCTGGCCACAGTACAGAGAAATGCAGAGCTTTGCACATGAAAGTGCAAGATCTAGTGGATTCCAAAGCTCTAAACTTCGCACCCCTGCCGAATGTCAATAAAAACCCCATGCCCAACCACGGAGGACCCATAATTAATGCTATTGAGGAAGATAAGCCGTCTTTCTTGATAACCAGTGTAGGGCAGATTCGGACACCCCTGGTAGAGATTAAAGCTCAACTCCTTGAATGCCAGATGTTCCCTGGGTGTGAGCTCGGTTGTGCTTATTGCAACATTTCGGTAAATGGGTGTGATAACCTGAGAAGCGGCATAGATGGACTCATCCAGAGTGGCCTACTTCAAATCACAACATCAATACCTACAAATCCAGCAATCTCCTTAACAACAATTCCCGAGTCTTTCTACAACTGCAACAACAATTGTTCCAAACAACTCTTCAATATCATCAACAAATGCTTCATCTGTTACTTCAACGGACCAAATATCAACAACCATCTCTTCTACAACTTCAACATCCATCCAGTCAACAGTGCCTCCTACAACATCAACAACAATTAATGAAAGTGTCTCAACGGTTACAATATATTATGATCCTGCAAATGATTCTGCCTACAACTCACAAAATGCTACTCCTGTCAGAGCACCAGTAACAATATACTATGATCCACACACTATCATGGTCCCTTCTGCAGCTGCTATCAGTCCAGTCACTATCACAGTGCCTGGGCCAGTTCCTTATGAAAGCAATAATGCCATCCCTTGGCATTACGGCTCAGATCTATACTACGAAGGGCAGAAAATCACTTTGGAATCATCAACTTCTTCACCACAAATAGACAATGTGGGGGGAGGCGGAGGCTTCACTCGAAGCGGACGTCTCTTTGCCCCGCAAATTCCAAGACCCATTGCTGAAGCAGAAGCTGCTGCCAAGGCAAAAGGGAAGAGCATGGTGCAAGAAGAACAAGTTGCTAAAGAAGCTTTAAAGACCCCTTTTGATCAAGAGGTTGATGAATTCATGAGAATCATCAAGAAAAGTGATTACAAGATAGTAGACCAGCTTCACCAGACACCTTCCAAAATCTCCATTTTGTCATTGCTAATGTGCTCCGAGGCTCATCGGAACCCACTATTAAAAGTCTTGCACGCAGCTTATGTGCCAGAGGAGATTACCGTCAATCAGTTAGAGGTTGTGGTTGGAAATGTCAACGCTAGTCATGGACTAGGATTTACCAACACTGATTTGGCGACGGAAGGTCGCAACCACAACAAGGCTTTGCACATTACCTTGGAGTGTAAGGGTGCAGTTCTTTCTCATGTATTGGTGGACACAGGGTCATCCCTCAATGTCCTACCTAAGAAAGCCCTTGTGAAGCTGGAGTATGAGGGATTGGCATTACGCCCAAGTAACTTGGTAGTGAGAGCCTTTGACGGTTCTAAGAGATCAGTTCTGGGAGAGATTGAGTTTCCTATAATGATTGGCCCACAGACTTTCAAAACGGCCTTCTTTGTGATGGATATACAGCCTGCCTACAGCTGTCTATTGGGTAGACCATGGATACACGCCGCTGGCGCCGTGACGTCAACCCTTCACCAAAAGTTAAAATTCGAGTGGGAGGGCTAAGTCGTTACTATTTGTGGAGAAGAAAATATCTTTGTTAGCCATCTGGCTACATACAAATACATTGAGATGGATGGGGAGATCCACGAAACTATGAGTCAAGGATTTGAGGCCTTGAACATAAATGAAGCATCCGCTGTGCCTGGAACCTCAATGACATCTTATCAGCAAGCCCGAAAGGTTGTTGAAGAAGGGACTGCCCAAGCCTGGGGCAAGTTGCTGCCTGTAGAGAAGAAGGAGGATAGATTTGGGTTGGGTTACAAACCAACTCAACAAGATCAAACAGAGGCTGCTAAGAAGCCCAATTTTGTCAGTAGGGGATGCTCACCCCAGAGGCCGTGAACAATTTGGAAGACGAGGATGAAAGCGACCGCAACCTGGAGAGCTGGATACGTCCAAGGATCCCGGGGAGCAGTATCTCAAACTGGTCTTCCCAGGAAATTATAAGAGTTACTCCTGCAGAGTAATTATTATTTCCTGTATTTTTAAGCATGCATCAAGTCTTGCGTCTTGCCCAAGATGACAAGACTCATTTTGTAATCGGGCCATCTGTAATTTTGTGCAAATAGATCAATCAATGAATATCGGACATCTTTTGCAAATGAGTCTTTTTCTTTTCCGCTCACTGTTTTTCCATTTTTCTTTTTGTACAAAAAATAAATGGCAATGTTTTCAAAATGACAACTTCATTTCACTCTTTCTAAACAAGATTAAAATCAATCACTAAAATGAACAAACTGAACCCTTGCAGAGAATGCCTTTCAGACCGCACCGACAATAGCACGGCTATGACTTCGTATGACTTTGACAATCCAATCAATCAAGCTGATGAAGGGGTTGAAGAAAATTATGAGCTTCCTGAAGAGCTAGCCAGGTTGTTAAGGCAAGAGGAGAAAATTATCACTCCTCATCAGGAGGAGGTCGAAACGATTAATCTTGGTACAGATGAAGATATGAAAGAAGTTAAAATCGGGGCCTGCTTACAAGACTCAGTGAAGAGACAACTGATAGACCTGCTTCAAGAATATGTGGATGTGTTTGCTTGGTATTATCAGGATATGCCAGGGTTGGACACCGACATTGTTACGCACAAGCTGCCTTTAAGAGAAGATTGCCCGCCAGTTAAACAGAAATTGCGCCATACTCGCCCAGACATGGCAATGAAAATCAAAGAAGAGGTACAAAAACAGTGGGACGCCGGGTTCCTCGCTGTGACTAGCTATCCGCCGTGGGTTGCTAATATAGTATCTGTGCCTAAGAAAGATGGCAAAGTAAGAATGTGTGTTGACTACCGGGATCTGAACAGAGCTAGTCCAAAAGATGACTTCCCATTACCTTACATTGATGTATTGGTGGATAATACGGCTCAGTTCTCGGTATTCTCCTTCATGGACGGATTTTCAGGATACAATCAGATTAAAATGCCACCTGAAGACATGGAGAAGACAACCTTCATCACACCCTGGGGCACGTTCTGTTACAAGGTGATGCCATTCGGACTGAAGAATGCTGGTGCAACATACCAACGGGCTATGGTGACATTATTCCACGATATGATCCATAAAGAAATCGAATGTTATGTGGATGACATGATCGCCAAGTCCCTCACCGAAGAAGACCACCTGGTAAATCTGCTGAAGCTATTCAAGCGTCTGAGGAAGTACCAACTGAAGTTAAACCCCAACAAATGCACATTCGGGGTGCGATCTGGTAAGCTGCTGGGATTTATTGTAAGCGAGAAAGGGATTGAAGTAGACCCTGATAAAGTCAAAGCCATTCAAGAAATGCCTGCACCGAAGTCAGAAAAAGAAGTTTGAGGGTTCTTAGGACGATTGAACTACATTTCACGGTTCATATCTCACCTTACAGCAACTTGTGAACCTTTGTTCAAGCTGCTAAGAAAAGAACAAACGGTCAGGTGGAACAAAGACTGCCAGAAGGCTTTTGACAAGATCAAGGAATACTTACAGGAGCCTCCAATCCTTATGCCTCAAGTTGAAGGAAGACCTCTAATCATGTACTTGACAGTATTAGAAGAGTCAATGGGGTGTGTGCTGGGCCAGCATGACGAGTCTGGTCGAAAAGAGTATGCAATATACTACCTAAGCAAAAAGTTTACCGACTGTGAACAGCGTTATTCACGTCTCGAGAAAACTTGCTGTGCTTTAGCGTGGGCTGCTCGCCGACTGAGACAGTATATGTTGACCCACACTACCTTATTGATCTCAAAGATGGACCCAGTCAAGTATATTTTTGAGAAGCCAGCACTTACCGGACGGGTTGCAAGATGGCAAATGATCCTCACAGAATATGACATCCAGTACACATCTCAGAAAGCCATCAAGGGCAGTGTATTGTCTGAATATCTTGCTGAGCAACCCATTGACGATTACCAGCCTATGAGATTTGACTTCCCTGATGAAGACATCATGTTCATAAAAGCAAAAGATCATGAAGAGCCTGTTCACACTGAAGGGCCCGACCCAGAAGAAGAATGGACTATGATGTTTGACGGGGCTGTTAATATGAATGGTCGTGGTGTTGGTGTAGTACTAATTACACCTAAAGGAGTTCACATGCCTTTCTCGGCAAAGCTCACCTTTAACTGCACTAACAACGAAGCTGAATACGAAGCTTGCATTATGGGTCTTGAGGAATCCATTGACCTCAGGATCAAGACATTGATTGTATTCGGAGATTCAGCTCTGGTAGTTAATCAAACCAACGGCAAATGGTACACACACCAGGATCATCTGATACCTTACAGGGATTACACAAGGAGGTTATTGACTTTATTCACAACAGTCAAGCTTGAGTATATCCCTCGGGACGAGAATCAGTTTGCAGATGCTCTGGCTACCATTTCATCCATGATCAAAGTTCAAGCTGCCAACTTCGTACCTCAAATTTCAGTGTCCAGACTTGACAGACCAGCATATGTGTTCGCAGCAGATGTTGTTAAAGATGATAAGCCTTGGTTCCATGACATTAAGTGCTTCTTGGAGGATCAAACATACCCACCTGGGGCATATTCCAATGATAAGAAGACATTAAGAAGGCTTGCTGGTAGTTTCTTCCTGAATGCTGATGGTTCCCTGTATAAGAGAAACTTTGATATGGTACTCCTCAGATGCGTTGATAGGACATAAGAAGATTTGTTAATGCACGAGGTGCACGAAGGATCCTTCGGTACCCATGCAGGAGGGCATGCAATGGATAAGAAATTTCTAAGATCAAGTTATTACTGGATCACAATGGATGCAGACTGTTGTGCCTATGCCAGAAAATGCCATAAATGCCAGATTTATGCAGATAAGGTGCATGTGCCTCCCAATCCTTTGAATGTGATGTCTTCACCCTGGCCCTTTGCTATGTGGGGCATTGACATGATTGGCAATATTGAACCGACTGCTTCAAATGGCCACAGATTCATACTGGTTGCCATTGACTATTTCACCAAGTGGGTTGAAGCAGCTTCCTATACAAATGTTACAAGGCAAGTGGTAGCCAGATTTCTGAAGAGAGATATCATCTGTCGATACGGAGTTCCCGATCGAATCATTACTGACAATGGTTCCAACTTGAACAACAAAATGATGGCAGAGCTATGCCGGGACTTCAAGATCCAACACCACAATTCTTCTCCTTACAGGCCAAAGATGAATGGCGCTGTTGAGGCAGCTAATAAGAACATGAAGAAGATTGTGCAGAAGATGGTAGTCACCTACAAAGACTGGCATGAAATGCTACCATTTGCCTTGCATGGGTACCGTACGTCAATCAGGACATCCACTGGGGCAACACCGTATCAGCTTGTGTATGGTATGGAAGCAGTCCTACCAGTTGAAGTTGAATTACCATCCCTATGGGTACTGGTGGATGTTAAGCTGAACGAAGCAGAGTGGGTCCGATCCCGATACGAACAACTGAGTTTGATCGAAGAAAAGAGATTGGCTGCAATCTGTCACGGGCAGTTATATCAGAAGAGAATGAAGAGAGCCTTCGATCAGAAAGTCAGGCACCGAGAGTACCAAGTAGGAGATCTTGTGCTGAAAAGAATCCTCCCTCCTCATACAGACCACAGGGGCAAGTGGACTCCGAATTATGAAGGACCATTTGTAGTAAAGAAAGTTTTCTCGGGTGGAGCACTCATGCTCAGCACCATGGATGGTGAAGACTTCCCATCCCCTGTGAATTCAGATGCAGTTAAAAAATACTTCGCATAAAATGACCCGCTAGACATAAAAACAGAATGTAAGTCCAGGCAAAAATAGGGCATCCCGGCGAGTCAAAAACAGAATAAAAGACTCGAGCAAAAATAAGGGAAAATGAACAAAAAATGTACACCCGCTGAGTTGAAAAGCCGCATTGGAAAACTCAGGCAAAAATGGGTATCCCGATGGATTGAAAACCCGAAAGGGCGATCCATGCAAAACAAGGGAATAAGCGAACAACTGCATTCTGAATTCGTCTGTATTACCTACAACTTGTTAAACCTCGAAAGGGTCAAGCTTCTGTCAGAATCAGCCTTTTTCAGAAAGCAAGACGAGAAGAACGTCAAATGTCATACGAGTCATAGCCAAGGGGAAGCTCCTCGAAGCGTCATCAACATTGCCAGCATTTTGTTTCTCAATTTGTAACAATCTCCTCATTTTAGGAGATATGTTTCTTTGACTGTATCTTGCCAATTCAGGGCACGTGAATTAATAAAATCAGATTTTTAGTCACACGTTGTCTAGTACTCTTTTATTTGCAAAAATGTCTGATGTCATTAATATATCGATTGCATAAATACATATGCGTCTTTCTGAAACTACGTGCTTGCAGGAAATGTACTTATTCCCGGGAATGTCTGAACTCTCATGATGGGATCCAGTAAAGGATACCTCGGGATTACTTGTGCATCCCTCTATCTTTGCAGGATTGCAGGTATTCAAAAGCGCAACACGGGGCATGTAAGCTTCACCCCAGCAAGCTGGCAAATAAACACTCACTCAGTCTCAGCACCCAAAGTGTTTTCTCCCCAACTGAGTTGCCACTTGCTATTTTTCTCCCCAGCCGAGGTGCCAATCATTCCTCCTTCTTAGCTAAGTACAAAAGCCAGGGGGCCATCTCCCCACGGAGTTTCAGCAACGCATGAAGGAATCACAACAGAGTGACGAAAGCTTCTACAAACCCCAGCTGGGTCCTTCATTTACTGGAATAGGTCTATCATTGACCCATTTCCCCAAGCAGAATCATATACGCTAGATCCACCAATGATCTCCTCCCCAGCTGGGATGTCCATTTCAAAAGATCAACCGGAGATCTTCACGGCAACGGGATCCGAATCCCGGATTGGTATCCTTGCATAATCATAGCATTCGCATCATATTTTCCCCACAGAGCGTAGCATTCCGTCTAACACGGAGCATTACGGCAAAAATCAAACATATTGCATAATCATAAGCCATGTTCTGAATCAAACACTTGTGAATAATGACAATCCATCAACAATATACAGAAAACTTCCCCAGATTCTCCAGCGGAGAGCTAAAGCTAAAGCAGTTGCCTTACATTCACAAACATCAGTATATACTCCTTGTGACACCCGTCCGTGCCATACCCCCAGCAGAAAGCCAAAGCATCCTCTTTGCACTCACAGATACATATATATATATATATATATATATATATATATATATATATATATATATATAATTTTCTTGACATCCGTCCGTGTCACTTTCCTCAGCATAATTACCTAAACACTTTGTATATCAGATATTTGTTTATACTATACTTTTCTCCATTTGATACTCGTCCGTGTCACTCTCCCCAGCAGGTTAAGTACCCGTCTATACACCATTCATACTTATTACTCTTATACAGATACTCGTCCGTATCCTGTATACACCACTTATATCATCTCAGATTCGACACTCGTTCGTGTTCTTTGTTAACCAGTTGGTACTCTTCCGTACCATCATATCAGAACATACGTCAAGCGTTTGTTTCTACCTGATACTCGTCCGTATCATAGTCTTAAGGATGCTCGTCCGCATCTTTAATCCATACACGTGTCAAACACTCTTGTCTTCTTGAATATAGACACTCGTCTGTTTCTACCATTCCCCAGAAGAATCCCCTTAGATGCAACACTCGTCTGTGTTCCTTGTTAACCAGTTGATACTCGTCCGTATCATCATCTCTAAACACGTGTTAGTATTTGTTTCTACCCGATACTCGTCCGTATCGTAGTCTTAGGGATGCTCGCCCGCATCCTTAATCTATACACAGCGTCAAAACACTTATACCTTTTATTTCTTGGATATAAACACTCGTCCGTGTTTACTATTCCCCAGTAGATTGCTAGCAAAGCAAAATTTCTTTTCTATCTGACATTCGTCCTATGTCATGATAAACCTTGAGAGCAGCCGTACCCTGCTAGGTGATCATCCTTCACCTCTTGATGATCGTCCTTCATCATGCTCATCCGATGGCCGTCCCCATCGTTGATATTTTCTATCCGACATTCGTCCTATGTCGTGATATTTTTAGCAGTCGTCCCCTGCTAGGTGATCGTCCTTCACCTTTTTGATGATCGTCCTTCATCATTTTATCCGATGGCCGTCCCCATCGTTGATATTGTTATCTAACATTCGTACTATGTCATGATAAACCTTGAGAGCAGCCGTCCCCTGCTAGGTGATCGTCCTTCACCTCTTGATGATCGTCCTTCATCATGCTCATCCGATGGCCGTCCCCATCGTTGACCTTTTATCCGGCATTCGTCCTATGTCGCGATATTTTCGGCAGCCGTACCCTGCCAGGTGATCGTTCTTCACCTTAGATGACCGTCCCTCATCTTATCCCCTTTCAGAGCAACCGTCCCCTGCTAGGTGATCGTCCTTCACCTTTGATGACCGTCCCTCATCATTATTTCATTTATTCTTTAACCCGATGGCCGTCCCCGTCGTGGTCCCTTTTCCTTTTCCTGATGATCGTCCTTCATCAGTTTTAGCCCGATGGCCGTCCCCATCATTGTTTACATTACTTTATGAACCTGATGGCCGTCCCCATAATTTTTCATTAATCCCCAGAGAATCTTACAGCTTTACTTGATGGCCGTCCCCATCACGATCCCTTTTATCCCCAGCTTGTCGGCCGTCCCCGTCATTGCTTTGTTTCCCGCACTTTTCCCAGCGTGTCGGCCGTCCCCGTCATTGCTCTTTCCCCAGCTGTCGTCCTCTGATCGACGGTCGTCCTCCGTCGCCCTCACTTTATAATATACTTTATTTTCTTTTACAATCTATATCCCTTTTCTTCTTCATTCTGTGAGTGCAAATTTTGGATTGTCTTTGGTATTCAACCACAAGTTATCTTGTTTGCCTATTAAGCCGTTGCTTACATCCTGCACAGCTAACTCATGTTTGAATAGGGGCAGCTGTAAACACCCCAAATTTGCCCTCACCCATTCACACCATGGCTTGTGATAATTTCATGTGCATAAGTCCAATCATAGCATCTCATATTACATTTTTGATTCATTGCATTGGTTCAAAGTCATCTGCATCTAGGGTTTGTGATCTGAGCAATCCAAGAGCTTCTTGAGCCACTCCAAAGGTCATAAATCACTTCAAAGGGGTCCATGTATGTTCAAGCATCATATTATATTCCCTCAAAGTCAAGAATGTCAAAGAATCACAAGAACTGAGAATGGCATGGAAGCAGAGCCAGGTTTGACTGCACAGATGACCTAGAATTAGGGTTTTGGTTTCAAAGGCCATAACTCCAAATTTTTTGGTCATTCTTGTTTCTATTGGTCTCTATATGGTATAGGGAGCATGCATATCAATTTTCATGTAGAAAATCAATGGGGAAGTCATCTGATCAAGGGTTGACTTTCTAGGCAAGTCAGTGTAAAATCAGGGCATCTGAGGCCCCCAATGACCCAACCAAAGGGTGTTCTTCATCATTTTGATTGTGTATGATATTTATTTGATCATAGAAGATGTTGGAAGTTCACAAAATTGAATAATCTCAAGTCATTTGCAAAGTTGACTTTTTGGGAAAGTTGACTTTTAATAAAAATTGCCATTTTGGGAAACTTTTTCAACCCTTACTTTTTGATTCAAAAATGCTTCAAATGGAAAAACTTTGGTCATGAAAGTTTTAGAATGGATCATTCCCTTTTCAAAAAGTACAAGAACATGACCTAATTCATTTTGGATCAAAAGTTATGGCTTGTCAAAGTTGGCTAAAATCACAAAGTTTGAAGTTTTCTACCAAAGAGGCATTTTGCAAAATGGTTTGATCAAGTGTACTAAAGGCCTCAAATGTGTATCATTTCTTCACAACATGATCATGTGACATCTAAAAATCAGAATGGGCCAAGGGATCACTCATTTTCATGACTTATGGAGCAAGAAATTTCAAAGAAACCAAAGTGAAACAAGTTGCAAAAACTCACTCAAGTTTGAATCCACTTGTTTGCTGACCTCATAATCAATCCTAGGGCTCTCCACACTTCTTGATGCGCAGGACACCCCATTTTTCTTTGGCTAGCTAGTAGCCCATGCCTCTCTTACACAAGTTTGACATTTTGGCAACTTGAGACATACCAATCACAGCAGTACACATCAACTCATCTGACCAATCCCATTTGTTTATACAAACCAAAAGCAAGCCAAAGCACATAACACACAAGCATGAAAGAACCAAGAACACAACTCTCTCATTTTCCACCCCATTTGCAAAAGCTTTCGAAACACTCTCCACAAGCTGCAAACACAAAAACAAACTCCATAGAACATCTCAGCATGTCTCACTGATCATCCCTGACCCTTCACCTTGCCCTGAAACTCCCTGAAATCAAAACACGATTTCCTCCCCTCCCTGAACAGAACTCACTCAATCTCTCAAACCAACCATTTTAAACTCCAAACAAGCATTGAAAGCTTCTCTGGAGGTCCATTGGAGGTGATTGGAAGCAAGAAACCAGCCAGAAAGTGCCAAAAATCAAAGCTTTGATTCAGGTAGCCATGGAATTTCATTTTTCCAGAACCTTTATTTCTTGTTTCTAAATGATAAAGCATGCTTCCCTGAGTTCACTGAGCCTTTTACTTTTGAAAAAGATTGAGAAATGAGGTTGTATTGTGTTTCTGAAATTTTGGCAGTTTTTGATGTTTGATTCGTATCTTGATTTTGAGTTGAAATAAATGGAATTTGTTGCTGGATTATGTTTTGTTGTTGGTCATTGATTGTTTCTGGAGCTTTTGGTGAAGTTTCATGGCGTTTTGAGGGATTCAGGGAAGGGGTTGGCCGGAGAAGATGACCGGAACACTGTTCCGGTCATCTGAGAGTAATTAGGGTTAATTAATTAGGGTTTAGTCTTAATTACGTGATTTTGAATCTTGGACGTCCAGATGCGCGCCAAGTCCACTCCCGCGCGTGTGAGTTTGAATGCTGGCCATTGATTATGCTGACTTTCTCATTTTCAGTTTAATTTCATTTTATTTTCATTTAAATCCATTTGTTTTGTTCATTTATTTTAAAATAGTAAAACATTTTGAAAAATTCTGAAATTTTTTATTCAAGCTTTTATTAATTTTCAGAAACCAAAAACATTTTTATTTTTATTTTTTGCATTAAAAAATATTTTTAAATCATTTAAAAGTTTATTTTTAATTAATTAATGAGAATTAATTAATTAAAAATACTTTTAGGTATTTAAAAATCACAAAAAAATTCATGAAACCTTTAAAATCATTTAGAAACAATGTCCAACCCTTAAACCAAATTTATTTTTTGATCTTGATGACTTTTGATAATTTTCCATGGAATTAATTTCATTTCAAAGCATTATTTTGATCCAATGTTCAAAAATTCATTTCTGCCTAGCCTTTAAGAGTTGGACTTTGAATCTTTTTGCATTGCATTTTGTATAGCATGTAGTTTATAGGATTAAATTGGCATGAATTGATCTTGCATTTCCAATTTGTTTGACATTTTTCGTACAAGGTGCCTTAAAACCCTAACAACCTTAGGAAATTCATAACCCTCACTAGGTTAAGAATTGGGTCCTCTCCTTTGGGCAGTGAGTTTGTGTAGGTTTAGGGTTCCTTTGAGTGCATTTTCAATTTTTTATCATGATGTTTGCTTCTGGTTTTGATTTTTGTTTTGTGCATTGATCATAAACCCTAATTTGGGCTTTCTTTTGCATTCATCTTGCATTTGCTTGCATACCATGACTTTCCATGACATTTTGTGCATCCATTTGATTCATTAGACATCTTAAGACATATTAGAAGCATGTTTGATCATTGCATCATTCATTTGCCATTTTGTATGTCATTTGCATTTCATAACTTTTCATGTATGTTCATGGTTCTAAGCATGCTTCTCTTGCATCCATATGTTTGTATGATCATCCCCATGCCTTGTTTCATGTTTGCATCACCTCATAGCATCATTATCAGCATACTCATGCTTCTGGTTTTGGTTTGCATCATCACATCTCATCTCATTTTGCATTGCATTGCATTCCTTTCACTAACTTTTCAGGTGGTAAGTTACTTTGAGAAGTGAATTTGCCTTCACTTCTCATAATTCCTTTTCATCTCTCTTATGCATCATTGCTGCATTTTATCTTGTGTTTGAGATTGAGCTTTCTTTTTCTTCTTCTTCTTACTTTCTTTCCTCAAGTGACTTGTCTTCTTAAATGAAGCAAGTTACTTTGCTTCTCTTTGCTCCTTTCATCTGCTTCATGGTGGTTCCTCTGAAGAACTTTCTTGTAAACCTCACATACCTTAGGAACAACCAAGAATGACAATAATTAGGGTTTTGATTAGTCCCCCATTTAGATTTTACCTTTGTGTCTCATTGAGTCTTCTTTTCTCATCTCATAATCAAGGGCTAAACCATAAAGGCTTTAAGGCTTTGTGATTAAGCTTATGCCTGCATCCTTCTATTAGGATGGAGTGTATAACTTTAATCCTAAGTGTTAAACCATTAATGTGTTTAAATCCTTTAATCAATCCACCTAATAATCATCAAGACATCAAGCTTGTAACTTGGGCCTTGCATTAGGGTTCTAATTCTTCCTTAATTGGTTAAGAAGGACTAACCCTAGTATTAATGGACAAGTCCCCCTCAAGTTGTCTCACAAACCATAAAACTCACTTCTCCATCTCATCATTAACTAAAATCCATCTAATAAAGGCTTTTTTTTGTCATGGGTTTAATCCCTAATCATGGATTAAGTTGAGGAGTCTTCCTCAGCTTAAACATTCTCATCTATTATCCTTCTATTAGGATGGTGTAATGAGTCTGTTTAATCCCTGATTATGGCTTAATCTCATTACTCAACACTAAACAAAAACCACAAAAACATATAAATAATCACAAGTAGGTTAATGATCTTAATCCTACATCAAAGGTGTTTAAGTGTGAGAAGCTGACTTCACACTTAAGGTATTCTCATTACCCCTAATCAGAGGGAAGATGTGATGAGTTTACTAACCCATTGGTTTAGGCTTAAGCTCACTTTCCTATGACAAACTCCAAAAAAGCAATAAAAGATTTGAAAACACAAAAACAAACAATAATCGTCTCCTTCGGGATTCTTCTCTCATCTCATCTCACTCATAAACGAGAACTTGCTTCTTCCGTCTAATGCAAGACAGTTTGCACCTGAGCCAGACAGGTCATACACTTGAGCATTGACAAGCAAGAAGTTCACAAGTCAATTCATCTTTCAGTCTCTTTGGGTCGAACTACGGTGTTCTGACTTCCTCATTGCACGAGAGGATACGTAGGCATAACTTAACGGTTATCGAACAAAAGTCTCTGTATATTCCCCATCTTCCAGCATCATTCTTTAAGCCTCTTTATCTTGGGCTTTGCACTCTTTCCTTGCACTGACACCCTTTCATCTCACTACACTTTTCTTACACTGACACCTGTACATCTCTTTCCAGCTCTTTTGATACACAGATTGCACTGACACTACCCCTTTAAAGCACAAATATTTTAAGCGTGGATCCCATCGAGTACGACGGACAATCTGGGTGCTAATACCTTCCCAGGTTGTAACCAACCCCCTTTCTCAGTCTCTCTGGTTCGCAACCGTCTTATCCGTATCTTTCTAGGTCTATGCAGCATTACCTTTCCTTCGGGATAAAAATGCCTAGCTGGCGACTCTTTTCTTTTCCTGTGAGTTCACTCCTGTGTGTTCTCACATCCTTCCTTTCGCCGACCGTTCGCGTCTGTACCTCATTTGAGCTCAGTCTCATCTGTCGGGAGCGACAGACCCAAAGTGGATTTTTCATCAAATTGAAGTTATATGGTCTTTATTTGATCATTTAAGTGCTTAAAAGTTCACAAATTTGAAGAAAAATGAGCTAAACCAAAAGTTGCCAAAAATGGAAATGACTTGTAATGTAAACTTTCCATTTTGGGAAAGTTTTTCAACCTCCTCTTTCTTAACCAAAAATGCTTCAAATGAAAAATTCTTGGTCATGAAAGTTGTATATTGGATCATTCCCTTTTCAAAAAGTACAAGAACAAGATCTAATTCATTTTAGAACTCAAGTTATGGCTTTCCAAAGTTGGCAAAAATCACATAATTTCATGTTTCATGCCAAAGAGGCATTTTTGCAAAACCTCATGCCAAGCTATTTTGAGACTTCAAATTGACTTCTACACATCATAACATCATAGTACATGACTTAAAACTCAGAATTGGCCCAAGAATCCCAAGATTCCATGACTTGTACATGAAGAAATTTCAAAAGGGGCAAAAGTTCACAAATTTGCAAAACCTCCCACAACTTCTCACAAACTTGCTGAATTGCCTCAAACTGATTTCCATGGCTATCCTTGAATCATGTTGCACCAGACACCCCTTTGTCCTTGGCCTGAAACAGCCCATAACTTAAAGGACAACAAACCTTGACTTTTTGCATTTTGCACCATACCAATCACACTATGCCATTACAAACTTTCTGACCAATCACAATACCTTACACTAATTAAAAGCAAGCCAAACATAACAAGAACTAAGCTTGAACTCTCCCATAACTCAGCATTCACAAAAACTCCCTCCCTTTCATTTTCTATCGAAACACACAACTCAGCCACTCATTCTCAAAACAAACACCACCATTCATCTCCAAATCCATCACTGATCACAAACCACCCTTTACTTTGCCCTAAAAACCACCATACACCAAATACGATTTTTCCCCCTTTGAACTGAACTTCACTGAACTTCAAAGAGAGGTCACAAACACTTCAACAAAGCATCAAAAAAGCTCAGGGGAGGTTAGAGGAGGTTGTTTGCATCAAGAAGAAGGCTCAGGCAGCTCCATTGGCAAAGCTTCATCTCAGGTACCTTCTTGAAACTTTTTTCCAGAAGCTTTGTTTTAAGTTATTAACAGATTAAGCATGCTCCCCTGAATACACTGAGCTTTGTAGTTTTGAAAATGGTTGAGAAATGAAGTTGTATGGTTGTTCTGAAATTTCTGCCATTTTTATACTTTGATTCGAATCTTGTTTGTGAGTGAAAAGAAATGGAGTTTGAGGGTGGGGTTTATTTTAGGAAGGTGAGAGGAAGCAATCTGGAGCTTTAGAGCTCCAGAAATAACCTAGGGAGCGTTTTGGGAAATTTACAGGGGAGATGTGGCCTGAGAAGATGACCGGAGGTCATTTCCGGCCACCTGAAAGTGATTAGTTTAATTAATTAGGGTTAGGGCATGTTTTGAATGTGGGCCGTTAGATTATGTTTCCCGCGCGTGTTTGTAGGGCTTGGGTCTTATCATTAGTTTTAATTTTAGGTTTAACAATTAATTAATTCAGTTTAGTGAGGTTTGAATTTGGGCCGTTCAGATGCGCGCCCAGTCAAACATTTCAAGCTCAGTTTCAATCTCAGCTCTCCATTGTGCATACTTTCAGTCTATTTAATTTTTTATTCATTTCATTTATTTTATTTTGTACGAATTTTTAAAAATAGGAAAAAACATCAAAAAATTCTGAATTTTTTTATCCAGCCTTTTATTAATTTTCTGAACCCAAAATTTTTTATTTTTTATTTTTTGCATTAAAAATATATTTTTAAATCATTTAAATGTTATTTTTAATTAGTTAATTGATTTTACTTAATTAAAAATACATTTAAGTATTTAAAAATAACAAAATTATTCAGAGAACATTCTTGGACATTTAGAAGCATTTACAAACTCATCATACAAATTTCTTTTTGGTTTTGATCACACTTTGACATTTTTCAAATGAATTAGGGTTCTTAAATTTGCATATTTTTAACCCTAACTTCAAAAATTCATAACTTTTGAACCAAAATGAGTTTGTGAATGATTCTTTTTGCATTGTATTATGCATGGTTTCAAGCACCTAAAAACATTTTTGTTTCATTTTTATCTTTCATTTTCAATTTGTTTGGAATTTTAAACTTTGGATCACCCTTAAAAGCCTAGAAACTTAGGAAATTCATAACTTCCATTAGGTTTAGCTTCTGACCTCCCCCTTTGGATGGTGAGCTAGTGTAGGTTTAAGGTTCCTTTGAGTGCAATTTCAATTTTTTATCTTATCATTTGCTTCTGTTTTTTAGTTTTGCATCTCACATGTTCATATAACCCTAATTTTGCATCTCATTTGCATCCATCTTGTATAAGCTTGCATACATGAACTTGCCATGACATTTTGTACATCCACATGACATATAAGACATATTAGGACACATTGAAATCATGTTTGATCATTGCATCATCCATTTTCCGTGTTATGCTTTCATTTCATTTCATGTGTAATCATGAACTTTAATGCTTCCTTTATGCTTCATTTGCATTCCCATCCTTTGTATGATCATCTTCATCTCATGACATACATTTATATCATCTCTTTTCATCATTAGCATCATGAACATGCTTCTGATTTTGGTTTTTATCCTTGCATTTCATTCCATTTTCATTTCATTTCATTTCCTTTTGCTAACTTTTCAGGTGGTAAGTATTTGAGAAGTGAATTTGCCTTCACTTCTCACAATCTCTTCTCATCTCTCTTATGCATTCATTGCTGCATTTTGTATTTGTGTTAGAGTGAGCTTTCTCATTCATGTTCCTTCCTCACTTTCTTTCTTCAAGCAACTTATCTTCTCAATTGAAGTAAGTTGTCTTGCTTCTTTCTGCTTCTCTTCCTTTCATCCTGCTTCTTCCTTGGTGGCTCTATTGAAGATCTTTTGCAAGCCTCATAAACCCTAGGAACACCCAAGCATGATCACAATTAGGGTTTGATTAGTCCCCCATTAGTTTTTTCTTTGTGTCATCTCTTTGTGTCTTCTCTTCTCACCTCTTAATCAGGGACTAAACCCTTAAGGTTTTAAGGCTCTGTGATTAAGGTCATGCTTGCATCCTTCTCTTAGGATGGAGTGTATAACTTTAATCCTAAGTGTTAAACCCTTAATGTGTTTAAAACTCCTTTAATCAATTCATCTAATAACCATTAAGACATCAAGCTTGTAACTTGGGCCTTGCATTAGGGTTCTAATTCTTCCTTAATTGGTTAAGAAGGACTAACCCTAGTGTTAATGGACAAGTCCCCCTCAAGTTGTTTTACAAACCATAAAATTCACTTCTTAACCCTATCATTAACTAAAATCCACTTTAATAAAGGCTTTGTTTTGTCATGAGGTTAATCCCTAATCATGAATTAAGTTGAGGAGCCTTTCTCAGCTTAAATGTTCTCATCTATCCTCCTTCTATTAGGATGGTGTAATTGGTCCATTAAATCCTTGATTATGGCTTAAAATCATTACTTAACACTAAACAAAAAACTCCAAAAACATCTAATTAAATGCTAGGTTAATGATCTTAATCCTCCATCATGGTGATTAAGTGTGAGGTGTTTACTTCATACTTAAGGTATTCTCATTACCCCTAATCAAAGGGAAGATGTGATGAGTTTACTTACCCTTGGTTTAGGCTTAAGCTCATTTTCTTATGACAAACTCCAAAAAAGCAATAAAAGATTGAAAACCCAAAAACAAACAATAATCATCTCCTCCGGGATTCTTTTCTCATCTCATTCACTCACAAACGAGAACTTGCTTCTTCCGTCTAATGCAAGACAGTTTGCACCTGAGCCAGACAGGTCATACACTTGAGCATAGACAAGTAAGCAGTTCATCAAGTCAATTTATCTTTCAGTCTCTTTGAGTCGAACTACGGTGTTCTGACTTCCTCATTGCACAAGAGGATACGTAGGCATAACTTAACTGTTATCGAACAAAAGTCTCTGTATATTCCCCCTCTTCCAGCATTATTCTTTTAAGCCTCATAGTCTTGGGCATTACACTCTTTCCTTACACTAACACTCTTTTATTTCACTCACACTTCTTTCCAGCACTGACACTTGTATTCTTTTCCAGCTTTTGCACTCAGAATAACATTGACACTACCCCTTTAAACACAAACTTTCAAGCGTGGATCCCGTCGAGTACGACGGACAATCTGGGTGTTAATACCTTCCCAAGTTGTAACCAACCCCCTTTCTCAGTTTCTCTGGTTCGCAACCGTCTTATCCATCTTTTCTTAGGTTTATACAACATTACCTTTCCTTCGGGATAAAAATGCCTAGCTGGCGACTCTTTTCAGTTCATCTTCATGTTCTCTCTTTCGCCGACCGTTCGCGTCTGTACCCCTCTTGGCCATGTGTCATTTGGTGGGAGTGGCGACTCTGCTGGGGACCCTTATACTGCAACCAGGGCTTCTGGTTCTTTTTGTGGGTTCCTCCTAGCGCTTGTTTAATTTGTGTTTACTGGGGTGCTAAGTGCTATGTGTGTTCATTTATTTTGCTTTATTTATTGCTTTATGTACAACTTTATTTATTGCTTTCTTTACAGTCTTTTGCATATTTCATACTGTCATTGCTGGATTTGGTTTTCTGTTTTTGGTGGGTGGGGTTCCATTGAGAGATTAAGGTCCTATACCTGGGACCTAAGTGACACCTAGGCTAGAGTGGTTCATGTTCTTTCCCATTCCATTTCGGTCTGGTGCGGGAATATGAAACACGGTTCAGATGTGGGTTTCTTCTTGAGAACACTGTGCTACAGATTTCCTGTAGTGCTAGGGCTATCTGGGAAGCCTGCTAAGTCTGGATGACCTTTATTTTTGACCTTCAAAATCTGGGGAGAATTAGAGGATGATCTTTTATGGTTATTGTAAACATTGTACCTCCGGGTTAGAAGTGTTTACACTTCTCATAACTAATCCAAGTCTGAAGATCCTTGTTCTAGAACATTACATGTGAGGGGGTTGGGTTGTTTACAGGTTTGCAGGAACCCTTGGCCGCATCACACCCTGTTACTGTTTTGTTTAAGAATACTCCACTTTGGACAGTTCTTGTGATTAACCCTGGACATGTGACTCTTTATTTGAGTCCCCCACCCTGGTTATTGGATTTCTGAGCCTCCTTCCAGACCTTTGAACATACATGGACCTTATATCAAGACAGATAATCAGATCCAACTCTTGATCACAAACCCTTGCATATCATTTGAATATATCATCATTGCATCATTTAACATTTGTTTATTTGTTTTTCAGGGTATCCATCATATCATATCTGGTTTGGTTTTGACCCCTTCTACTGCTTAGACCTCAGCTTCAGTTATCTTCTTCAGCATCTGCTTCAGCTATCTCCATCCTCACCTGCATCAGTCTGTCAGAGACTTACTTCCAGCTCCTTAGTTTGTGATCTTCATCAACATTTGTCTTCAGCTTCTTCAGCAGCACTCATGGCTACTCCCAGGAAGAGCAACATATCTTATCACTTTTTTGAGCCCATATTGACTAGAATCAGGCAGGTCCAGTCACTCATAACCCCTGACCACATCTCACTGTTCAGAGAGCAGTATGGGGGTATTTTAGACTTGGTTATGGATCTTGATTCTTCTCAGAGAAGCATGATCCACACATGTTTGCAGTTCTATGACCCTCCACTGAGATGCTTCACCTTTCCTGACTTTCAGATGGGGCCTCTGTTGGAAGAGTTTTCTTTATTGATTGGAGTACCTATCATAAGAGGGATCCCCTTCAACCTAGAGATGACTACTCCCAGAAGTGAAGAGATAGCAAGGGCATTGTACTTGGAGCCTGCCCTTATTGAGCAAAACATGACAACAAAAGCTG
Organism: Lathyrus aphaca; assembly: GCA_963966055.1. Lineage (NCBI taxonomy): Eukaryota > Viridiplantae > Streptophyta > Magnoliopsida > Fabales > Fabaceae > Lathyrus > Lathyrus aphaca. The sequence goes on from OZ014523.1 coordinate 280,940,852, forward strand.
GGATTCCTGGTTTACATCTAGACTTTTTGATTTCTCAGGCCATCCTGAAGGCTTCATTGGGAGAGTGGAGGGCGGTCTGTGCACTTTTAGCCCTCAACATATATGGGGCTATATTGTTTGCAGATGAGCCTAAATTTGTCAGTAAGAATGCCATCCACTTGTTTCTTTTGAGGAATCCAATGCCTAAATTGTTAGGGGATTTTTACTATTCTATTCATCAGAGGAATGAAAAACAAAGGGGGAAGTTGGTCAGATGTTGTGCTCCCTTGTTTTACTTTTAGCTGCTCAGACACCTGCCTAAATCAGATGCTTTCCTGAACCCTCACCAACAGAAGAATTGGGCCAAAAGATTCATTGCCTTAACATCAGGTGATATCAGATGGTGCACCCAGAGCACCAAAGGCAAGGACATTAACACCAGCTGTGGACAATACCCAAACGTGCCTCTCATAGGAGTAAAAGGTTGCATTAACTACAACCCTTTGCTGTTTAAGAGACAATTGGGATATGCCTTAGTTCATCCTCCCATAGGACAGGATTTGGCTGAGACCCTATACTGTGAAGTGCAACCTAATTCAGCTATTGTCAGGCAAGCTGCCTGGGCTTGGGACAATATCCAGACAAAGGGGACAACCATTCTTGGAAGATGTAACAATGTTGCTTCAGCTCAGTACTCTAACTGGTCCCGTATTAGAGCTCAGATCACCAGAATGCCTTTCACCTTGGAAGACACACTTGGACCATCTACAGTATAGCCTGCAGCAACAGTTAGCCTGGAGGAATTTTAAAAGCTGAAAGAGAGGAATAATCAGCTGTCTGAAGCTCCGAAGAAGACTCTTTGGGAAAGAAATGATGGTCGTCTGGACATTGAAAGGTTGGAAGGACTCAAGACTGAGCATCTTACCAAGATTGAAAGGACAGATGACTACATAAGGAAAGCAAGAGCTGGGGAACAGATATTGAAGAATGCCTGTAAAGAGGCCAAGATTCAAAAAGCTAGGGCTGAGCACTGTCTGGAAGAGAGTCAGGCTAGGTGGATCAGGATCCCCGAAGCCCGGGCACAAGAAGACCAGAGGACTCAAGCCAAGATTGAGCAGCTGGAAGCCAATGAGAAGAAGCAGCAGGAAGCTTTGTTGGCAGCACAAAAGGAGATATCAGAATTGAAGCTCCGAGCGGGGTTAAAGAGATCAAAAGTCCAGGACAGGAATAAGAAGCTGACTACTGCCATTTCTACTAGGAACCTCCTTATTATGACCATTACAGAGCACCCAGCTGGTCCGGTGACTGAGGCCCTCCTGAAGGAAGTCAGGGAAGATGACTTTGGATTGGATGTCTGATTCCTTTTGCTTGTATTTCCTTTCTTTTGATGTACTTTTTCTGTTGGTTGTTGTATTTTTGACCCACCATGGGCATGTATTGTAAAACAAACTATGTATTTTTCATCATTTGTAATATATTTAGTTGTTTTCTTTGGGCTTCTTTTCTCAACAACATCAAGCATCTTCCTCGAGGTCTGGAAAGGTCAAAACCAAGAACCAAACCGGATACCTTGGAAAATAAATAAGCATACTGCATTACATACTAACATTTTGCTTTGTTTTGTAGGTTTTTGTTTATTATTTGTTTCTCACTTTGTTGTGGTCTCAGGAAACATTGCTCGTCGCCGAGTACAGAAGGACCTGAATGAGGTCAGAAATCAGATGGCAAACGAAAGGGTCGAGATGAGAAACCAAATGTCTCAGTTTATGGCTATAATGACTGGCTTAGCCCAGAGTCAAGAAAGACAGACACCTGAAGAACCCCACCTTGGGACAGGAGGAACCAGCAATAATGAACGGGGACAGCCTCGTATTGACCCACCAGGGCCCCATTTGAATCCAGATGTTAACATCCCGAGGAATGTTCAAGGTAACACTGCTGGGGGCAGAGTCCTGCAAGAGGATCCCCAAGAAGAACAATTTACTATTATTGGGGTTGGAGATGAGGTATATGATAGAAGACTGAATGAGATTGCTGAAAAGTTAAGATCTTTGGAGTCTCAGAATTCTTTGGGCTTCGACGTAATGGATATGGGGCTGGTAGATGGGGTGGGGATTCCCCACAAATTCAAACCCCCATGCTTTGAGAAATATAATGGTACTTCATGCCCGCGTACTCATCTGCAATCCTTTTTAGGAAGACTAAAGGCCTATACCATGGATGCGAAGTTATGGATGTTCTACTTTGAGGACAGCCTGACTAGAACTTCAAGAGAATGGTATTCGCATCTGACAAGGGCCACTATAAGATGTTGGAAGTACTTGGCCGAAGCCTTCATCCAGCAATACCAATACAACCTAGACATGGCTCCCAATAGAACTCTTCTAATGGGCATGTCTCAGTCTTCAAGGGAGAGCTTTCGGGATTATGCTCAGAGGTGGAGACAGCTTGCTGCTGCTGTCCAGCCACCCATGTTAGAAAGAGAGATGGCTGACATGTTTATGAACACCTTGCAGGGAACTTATATTGATAGACTTGCTGCTTTCTCCTCTACTAGTTTTGCTGTTGTAGTTATAGCTGGTGAGAGAATTGAGAGTCTTCTGAAGATGGGAAAAATCTCTGACAATGGTGCAAGTTCCTCCAGCAACCCCAAAAAAACTTTTGCAGGACCCCGAAGGGCGGGTGAAACAAATGCTATCCATACAAGCAGGGGCAGACCCCAATATTCTCACATATCAATAGCAGTTGTTACCATCCCGGCTCCAGTTCCACAACAACCATCATATCCTCAACAACAACAACAACATCACTATCAACAACAATCTCATTTTCCGCAACAAAGAACGTACAACAACAACAACAATAGCAACCAACAGCAGCGCCCTTTTCAACAGAGGCCATCTCAAGAAAACAGGGTGATTGACCCTATCCCTATGCCTTATGCTGCGTTATTGCCACAACTCCTGAAGCTTATCCTGGTTGAGTTAAGGACGTTGGCACCACCGGATCCTCTTAATCTCCCGAAGAATTATGATGTTAATGCCAGGTGTGCCTTTCACTCCAACTCACCTGGTCACAATACCGAGAAATGCAGGGCCTTACAGATGAAGGTGCAAGATCTGGTCGATTTCAAAGCTCTCAATTTCGCACCTCCTCCGAATGTTAACAGAAATCCTATTCCCAATCATGGTGGGCCCAGGATTAATGCCATAGAAGAGGACCAACCATCAGTACTAATTGACAAAGTTGCACAGATTCAAACACCACTGGCTGAAGTCAAAGTTCAACTTTTAAGATGCCAAGTGTTCCCGGGCTGTGGGGCCTGTTGTGAATCATGCAAAACTGCTATTAATGGTTGTGAGAAGCTGAGGTTTGGCATAGATAGCCTCATCAAAGATGGAATCTTGCAAATTACTTCAACAGTTCCTTCAGCAACTCTTGTTTCAACAACAATGGATTCTCCTACAACACCAACAATTCTTCCTTCAACAGATTCTCCTACAACAACAACAACTATCATTCCTACTGATTCATCAACAACACCAGCAATCACTCCGTCCATTATTTCAACAAGTCAAAGTTCAGCAACATCTACTTCTACAACATCAGCACCCATTATATCAACGGAATCATCTACAACGCCAGCAAACATTAATGAAGATGTCTCAACGGTCACAATCTATTATGACCCGGCAAATGTTCCTCCCAACAAAAATTTCCAACAACAAGCTGCAGCACCTCCTGTCAGATCTCCAGTTACGATCTACTATGATCCGCACACCATCGCAGTTCCTTCCACTGCAGCAATCAGTCCGGTTACCATTACGGTACCTGGGCATGTTCCTTATGAAAGCAGTAATTCCATACCTTGGCACTACGGCTCTGATCTCTACTGCAATAGGGAGAAAATCACTCTGGATTCATCAACCTCTTCACCACAAGTTGACAATATTGGGGGAGGCGGAGGCTTCACCAGAAGCGGACGCCTTTTTTCCTCACAAACACCAAGACCTAATACTGAAGCAGAAGTTGCTGCTAAAGCAAAAGGAAAGAATGTGATATCTGAAGAGTCAATTGTTAAAGAGAATCCGAAGACGTCTTTTGAGCAAGAGGTAGACGAATTCATGAGGATAATAAAGAAGAGTGATTACAAGGTGGTGGACCAGCTTCATTAGATATCCTCCAAAATCTCTATATTATCAATGTTAATGTGTTTCGAGGCCCACAAGAATGCATTGTTGAAAGTCCTGCACGCAGCATACGTGCCAGAAGAGATTATTGTTAATCAGTTAGAAACTGTGGTTGCAAATGTCAACACCAGTCATGGACTGGGCTTTACAAATAATTATTTAACAACGGAGGGACGCAACCATAACAAGGCTTTGCACATCACCTTGGAATGCAAAGGTGATGTCCTTTCTCACGTACTGGTGGACACTGGGTCTTCTCTCAATGTTCTCCCAAAGAAGGCCTTGGTGAAGTTGGAGTATGACGGTTTGGCATTGCGTCCAAGTAATTTGGTGGTGAGAACATTTGATGGCTCTAAGAGATCGGTGCTTGGAGAGATCGATTTACCTGTGTTGATTGGCCCACAGACCTTTAAAACTACCTTCTTCATGATGGACATACAGCCGGCCTACAGTTGTCTGTTGGGTATACCCTGGATTCACGCCGCTGGCGCTGTTACGTCTACCCTTCACCAGAAGTTAAAATTCGAGTGGGAAGGCCAAATCATCACCATCTATTGCGATGAAGATATCTTTGTTAGTCAGCTGGCTACGTATAAGTACATAGAAATGGATGGGGAGATCCATGAGACCATGAGTCAGGGGTTTGAGGCCCTTAACATTAATGAAGCATCTACTATGTCTGGAACTTCCATCACTTCATATCAACAGGCTCGGAAGGTTGTTGAGGAGGGTAACGCTCAAGGCTGGGGCAAGCTGATGCCAGTTGAGAAGAAAGAAGACATATTTGGGTTGGGTTACAGACCAACTCGACAAGATCAACCAGAGGCTGCAATGGAGCCCAAATTTGTCAGCGGAGGAATGCTTACCCAGGATGCTGCGGAGGAATGCAGAGTAATTATTATTTCCTGTCTTTAAGCATGCATCAAGTCCTACATCTTGCCCAAGATGTCAGGGCTCATTTATTAATCGGGCCATCTTGTATTTTGTGCAAACAATCAATTAATGAATATCAGGACATCTTTTGCAAATGAGTCTTTTCTTTTTCCGCTCACTGTTTTTCATTTTTCATTTTTTGTACAAAAATAAAATGGCAATGTTTTTCAAAATAATAACTTCATTTTCACTTTTTTTAAGCAAGATAAAACTGATCACTAAAAGGAACAAATCTAAACCCTTGCAGAGAGTGCCCTCCAGACTACACTGACAATGTCACCGCTATGACTTCGTATGACTTTGTCAATCCGATTAATCAAGTTGATGAAGGGGTTGAAGAAGATTATGAGCTACCTAAAGAACTAGCCAGGTTGTTGAGACATGAGGAGAAGGTTATCACTCCTCATCAGGAGGAAGTTGAGACAGTTAATCTTGGTACCGAAGAAGACTTGAAAGAAGTGAAGATCGGGGCCCGTCTGCAAGATTCAGTGAAGGAACAACTTATTGACATGCTTCGGGGGTATGTGGATGTTTTTGCCTGATCTTATCAGGATATTCCAGGTCTGGATGCTGACATTGTTATGCACAAGCTACCTCTAAAGGAAAATTGTCCTCCAGTGAAACAGAAGTTGCGCTGTACTCGCCCGGATATGGCCATGAAGATAAAAGAAGAGGTACAAAAACAGTGGGACGCCGGTTTCCTTGCTGTAACTAGTTACCCACCATGGGTTGCTAACATTGTACCTGTGCCTAAGAAGGATGGCAAAGTGAGGATGTGTGTGGATTACCGGGACCTGAACAGAGCCAGGCCGAAAGATGACTTCCCATTACCTCACATTGATGTATTGGTCGACAATACGACTCAGTTCTCGGTGTTCTCCTTCATGGATGGATTTTTAGGATATAATCAGATCAAGATGTCACCTGAAGACATGGAGAAGACAACTTTCATCACACCCTAGGGCACATTCTGCTATAAGGTAATGCCATTCGGACTGAAGAATGCTGGTGCCACTTATCAACGGGCTATGGTAATGTTATTCCATAACATGATCCACAAAGAAATCGAATGTTATGTAGATGACATGATTGCCAAGTCCCTCACAGAAGAAGACCACCTGGTAAATTTGTTGAAGCTATTCAAGCGTCTGAGGAAATACTGATTGAAGCTAAACCCCAACAAATGTACATTCGGGGTGCAATCCGGTAAGCTGCTGGGATTTATTGTGAGTGAAAAGGGAATTGAAGTTGACCCTGACAAAGTCAAAGCCATTCAAGAAATGCCTGCACCAAAGACTGAAAAAGAAGTTTGGGGTTTTCTAGGTAGATTTAACTACATTTCACGGTTCATATCTCACCTTACAGCAACATGTGAGCCCTTGTTTAAGTTGTTAAGCAAAGAGCAAACGGTCAGGTGGAATGAAGACTGCCAAAGGCATTTTGACAAAATCAAGGAATACTTACAAGAGCCTCTAATCCTTATGCCTCTAGTTGAAGGAAGACCTCTAATAATGTACTTGACGGTATTAGAAGAGTCAATGGGGTGTGTGCTAGGCCAGCATGACGAGTCTGGTCGAAAAGAGTATGCAATATACTACCTAAGCAAAAAGTTTACCGACTGTGAACAACGTTATTCTCTGCTCGAGAAAACTTGCCGTGCTTTAGCGTGGGCTGCTCGCCGACTAAGGCAGTATATGTTGACCCACACTACCTTGTTGATCTCCAAGATGGACCCAGTCAAGTACATATTCGAGAAGCCAGCACTTACCGGACGGGTTTCAAGATGGAAAATGATTCTCACAGAATATGACATTCAGTACACATATCAGAAAGCCATCAAGGGCAGTGTACTGTCTGATTATCTAGCTGAGCAACCCATTGATGATTACCAGCCTATGAGATTTGACTTCCCTGATGAAGACATCATGTTCAAAAAAGCAAAAGATCATAAAGAGCCTATTCACACTGAAGGGCCTGACCCCAGAAGAAGAATGGACAATGATGTTCGATGGGGCTGTTAATATGAATGGTCGTGGAGTTGGTGCAGTACTTATTACACCTAAGGGAGTTCACATGCCTTTCTCGGCAAAGCTCACTTTCAACTGTACTAAAAACGAAGTTGATTACGAAGCCTGTATCATGGGTCTTGAGGAAGCCATTGACCTCAGGATCAAGACTTTAACTGTATTCGGAGATTCAACTCTGGTAATCAATTAAACCAATGGCAAATGGTACACTCACCAGGAGCATCTGATTCCATACCGGGATTATACGAGGAGATTACTGACTTTCTTCACCACAGTCAAACTTGAGTATATCCCTCGGGATGAAAATCAGTTTGTAGATGCTCTGGCTACCATTTCATCCATGATCAAAGTTCAAGCTGCCAACTTTGTGCCTCGAATTTCGGTATCCAGACTTGACAGACCAGCATACGTATTCTATGTGGACACGGCTAAAGATGACAAGCCTTGGTTCTATGACATCAAATGCTTCTTAGAGGATCAAACATACCCACCTGGGGGATCATTCAATGATAAGAAGAGATTAAGAAGGCTAGCTGGTAGTTTCTTCCTGAATGCCGATGGTTCGTTATACAAGAGAAACTTTGATATGGTTCTTCTCAGATGTGTTCATAAGGCAGAGGCAGACTTACTGATGCACGAGGTGCATGAAGGTTCTTTCGGTACCCATGCCGGAGGACAAGCAATGGCTAAGAAATTGTTAAGATCAGGTTACTACTGGATCACAATGGATGCAGACTATTGTGCCTATGCTAGGAAGTGTCATAAATGCCAGATTTATGTTGATAAGGTGCATGTGCCTCCGAATCCTTTGAATGTAATGTCTTCACCTTGGCCCTTTTCCATGTGGGGCATTGACATGATTGGAAAGATTGAGCCGACCGCTTCAAATGGCCACAGATTCATCCTGGTAGCCATTGACTATTTTACCAAGTGGGTCAAAGCAGCTTCGTATGCGAATGTCACCAGGCAAGTGGTAGTAAGATTCCTGAAGAGAGACATCATCTGTCGATATGGAGTGCCTGAGCGAATCATTACTGATAATGGTTCCAACTTAAACAACAAAATGATGGCAGAACTGTGTCAGGACTTCAAAATTCAACATCACAATTCTTCTCCTTACAGGCCGAAGATGAATGGAGCTGTTGAGGAAACTAATAAGAATATCAAGAAGATTTTGCAGAAGATGGTGGTCACCTACAAAGACTGACATGAAATGCTACCATTTGCCTTGCATGGGTACTGTACGTCAATCAGAACATCCACTGGGGCAACACCGTATCAGCAAGTGTATGGTATGGAGGCAGTCCTACCTGTTGAAGTTGAATTACCCTCCTTGCAGGTACTGATGGATGCCAAGTTGAATGAAGCAGAATGGGTCCAATCTCGGTACAATCAGCTGAATCTGATCGAAGAAAAGAGATTAGCTGCAATCTGTCATGGGCAGTTATATCAGAAGAGAATGAAGAAAGCCTTCGATCAGAAAGTCAGGCTTCGGGAATACCAAGTAGGAGATCTGGTGCTGAAAAGACTCCTCCCTCCTCACACAGACCACAGGGCAAGTGGACTCCGAATTATGACGGTCCATTCATAGTAAAGAAAGTTTTCTCTGGTGGAGCACTGATGCAAACTACTATGGATGGTGAAGATTTCTTATCCCCTGTGAATTCAGATGCAGTTAAAAAATACTTCGCATAAAATGACCCGTTGGACATAAAAAACAGAATGTAAGTCTAGGCAAAAATAGGGCATCCCGGCGAGTCAAAAACAGAATAAAAGACTCGGGCAAAAATAAGGGAAAATAAAAAATGTGTGTAAACCCGTTGAGTTGAAAAGTCGCATTGGACAGCTCAGGCAAAAATGGGTATCCCGGTGGATTGAAAACCCGAAAGGGCGATCCACGCAAAATAAGGGAATAAGCGAACAACTGCATTCTGAATTCGTCTGTATCACCCACAACATGGAAAACTTCGAAAGGTTAAAGCATCGGTCAGAATCAACTTTCTTCAGAACGCAAGATGAGAAGAGCGTTAGAGGTTATACGGGTCATGACAAAGGGAAGCTCACTGAAGCGTCATCAACATTGCCAGAACCTTTTTGTTTCTCAATTTGTAACAATCCCCTCATTTCAGGGGATCTGTTTCTTTGACTGTATTTGCCAATTCAGGGCACACAAATTAATAAAATCAGATTTTCAGTCACACTCTGTCTTGTACACTTTATTTCATTTTGCAAAATTTCTGATATCCTTGATATAACATTTGCATGAAAACAGAAGTGCCTTTCTAATCACATGCTTGTAGGAAATATATTACTTACTCCCGGGAGTGTCTAAACTCCTATGATGGAATCCATTAAGGGATACCTCGGGGAACTTGTGCTTTTCTTGGTCATAACAGGATTGCAGGTATTTAGAGCGCAACATGGGGCATGAAAGGTTTCCCCCAGCAAAGCTGCCAAATCATTATTTCCTCAGCACATCTTCCAAACAGCACTGGAGATGCTTTCTCCCCATCAGAGTTGTAGGGCATCACTTCTCCAGCACTTTCTTCAGGGCAGCATCAGAAGGTGTTCATTTCCCTAGCAGAGTTGATATATATTATCATCCTCAGCAGGATCCCTACAGAAATCTCTAGGAAGATCGTTCAGTGATTGTTCCTCCCCAGCCAAGTGTTAGACAGGGAACCATCTCCCCACAGAGCCCCAGCCTCTCCCAGAAGAGCAATGTCTGAATTTCCCGCACAACAAAGTGAAGAAAGCTTCCACAGCCCCAGCTGGGCTCCTCATTATCAAAGATAGGTCTATCAGTGACCTATTTCTCCAAGCAGAGTCATACATCTTATCAGGTCTACCAAAGATCTCATCCCCAGCTACGATTATCCTTTCAAGCAGATCAGCTAGAGATGTCCACAGCAGCTGGATCTGAATCCCGAATCAGTATCTTTTGCATAATCATAGCTTTCGCATCATAAATCACCTCAGAGCGTAGCATTCCATCTAATACGGAGCATTACAGCAAAAATCAAACATATTGCATAATCACAAGTCATGTTTTGAATCAGACACCTGTATATACCATCATTCCGTCAGCAAAGTATATAAAGACTCACAGTCCCCACAGAAAGCCAAAGCGTCCCTTTGCACTCCTACAAATACAAATACATACTTCTTTTGGCACTCGTCCGTGTCATCTTTCCCCAGTAAGGTCTCCATAATACTTCCTGCAAACAGATATTTATACATAACCTGTTCTTCTTGACACTCGTCCGTGTCATCTCATTATTTCCTCAGTAGAAAGCCAAAATGCCCCCTTTGCACTATCAAATACATGTTTATACATATTCATTCGACACTCGTCCGTGTCATATCATTCCCCTGCAGATATAAACCACAAACAGATATCTATACACTCTCTGTACACCCCGTCTGTGTCACTGTTCCCCAGCATGGTTGCCCAAACACTGGACGTAAACCAAACACTTGTTTATAATACACTCTTGTCGACACCCGTCCGTGTCATCTTATCCCCACAGGTCGCCCGATTACCGTTTACACTCAAGTTCATAACTTATACTTTTTTCTCTTTGACACTCATACATGTCACTCTCCCCAGCAAGTTGAACACTCATTTGTGTCTCACTCATGCTTATTTTCACTAATACAGATACTCGTCCGTATCTTGTATACACCACTTGTTTCCCCTCAGATTCAACACTCGTCCGTGTTCTTTGTTAACCAGGTGGTACTCGTCCGTACCATCATCTCTGAACATGCGTCAGCGTTTGTTTCTACCGATACTCGTCCGTATCGTAATCTTAAGGATGCTCGTTCGCATCTTTAATCTACACACAGTGTCAAACACTTATACCTTTTATTTCTTGGATGTAAACACTCGTATGTGTTTACTATTCCCCCGCAAATCCTTGTAAATTATTTCTTTTCTATCTGACATTCGTCCTATGTCATGATACTTTCGGCAGACGTACCCTGCCAGGTGATCGTCCTTCACCTTTGGATGACCGTCCATCATCCTTCTCCTAGCGGAGTCTCCATTATTGGAACCCTTTGTTATCCGGCATTCGTCCTATGTCGTGATATTTTAGCAACCGTACCCTGCTAGGTGATCATCCTTCACCTCTTGATGATCGTCCTTCATCATTTTATCCGATGGCCATCCCCATCATTGATCTTGTTATCTGACATTCATCCTATGTCATGATAAACCCCGAGAGCAGCCGTACCCTGCTAGGTGATCGTCTTTCACCTCTTGATGATCGTCCTTCATCATGCTTATCTGATGGTCGTCCCCATCGTCGACCTCTTCTATCTGACATTCGTCCTATGTCATGATACTTTCGGCAACCGTACCCTGCCAGGTGATCATCCTTCACCTTGGATGACCGTCCCTCATCCTTATCCCCACAGAGCAGCCGTCCCCTGCTAGGTGATCGTCCTTCACCTTTGATGACCGTACCTCATCATTTATCTCATTTATTTCATTAACTTGATGGTCGTCCCCATCGGTACCTTTACCTCAATCCCCATAGAACCTTGTTACTTTGCTTGATGGTCGTCCCCATCATAATCCCTCTATTTCCCCAGCATGTCGGCCGTCCCCGTCATTGCTTTATCCCCAACAGTCGTCCCCTGCTCGATGGTCGTCCTCCATCGCCCACACTTTACAATCATACTATACTACCTTTTATAATATATATCCCTTTTCTTCTTCACACCCAATGAGTGCAAATTTTGGACTGTCTTTGATATTCAACCACAAGTTATCTTGTTTGGTTGTTAAGCCCGTCGCTTGCATCCTGCACAGCTAAATCATGCTTGAATAGGGGCAGTTGTAAGCACCCCAAATTTTCCCTCACTAAGGTCACACCATGGCTTGTGATCTTTTCACTTGCATAAGTTCAATCATATCATCTCATATTGCATTTTTGCTTCACTGCATTGGTTCAAAGTCATCTACATCTAGGGTTTGTGATCTGAGCAATCCATGGGCCATCTGAGCCACTCCAAAGGTCTTCAATCATGCCAAGAATGTCCATGTATGTTCAATCATCATATTTCATCCTCCAAATATCAAGGAAGTCAGAAAATCACAAGAACTGGCAAGGCATGGAAGCAAAGTCAGGTTTAACTGCACAGATGACCTGAAATTAGGGTTTTGGTTTCAGAGGCCATAACTCCAAAATTTTTGGTCATTCTTGTTTCTATTGGTGTCAATATGTTATAAGGATCATGCATACCAAGTTTGATGAAGAAATTCATTGTGGAAGTCATCTAATCACTGGGTAACTTCCTGAGCAAGTTAGAGCAAAATCAGGGCATCTGAGGCCCCCATCAATGGACCCAAAGTGGATTTTTCATCAAATTGAAGTTATATGGTCTTTATTTGATCATTGAAGTTCTTAGAAGTTCACAAATTTGAAGAAAAATGAGCTAAACCAAAAGTTGCCAAAAATGGAAATGACTTGTAATGTAAACTTTCCATTTTGGGAAAGTTTTTCAACCTCCTCTTTCTTAACCAAAAATGCTTCAAATGAAAAATTCTTGGTCATGAAAGTTGTATATTGGATCATTCCCTTATCAAAAAGTACAAGAACAAGATCTAATTCATTTTAGAACTCAAGTTATGGCTTTCCAAAGTTGGCAAAAATCACATAATTTCATGTTTCATGCCAAAGAGGCATTTTTGCAAAACCTCATGCCAAGCTATTTTGAGACTTCAAATTGACTTCTACACGTCATAACATCATATTACATGACTTAAAACTCAGAATTGGCCCAAGAATCCCAAGATTTCATGACTTGTACATGAAGAAATTTCAAAAGGGGCAAAAGTTCACAAATTTGCAAAACCTCCCACAGCTTCTCACAAACTTGCTGAATTGCCTCAAACTTATTTCCATGGCTATCCTTGAATCATGATGCACCAGACACCCCTTTGTCCTTGGCCTGAAACAGCCCATACCTCAAAGGACAACAAACCTTGACTTTTTGCATTTTGCACCATACCAATCACACTATGCCATTACCAACTTTCTGACCAATCACAATACCTTATACTAATCAAAAGCAAGCCAAACCTAACAAGAACTAAGCCTGAACTCTCCCATAACTCAGCATTCACAAAAACTCCCTCCCTTGCATTTTCTATCGAAACACACAACTCAGCCACTCATTCTCAAAACAAACACCACCATTCATCTCCAAATCCATCACTGATCACAAACCACCCTTTACTTTGCCCTAAAAACCACCATACACCAAATACGATTTTTCCCCCTTTGAACTGAACTTCACTGAACTTCAAAGAGAGGTCACAAACACTTTTACAAAGCATCAAAAAAGCTCAAGGGAGGTTAGAGGAGGTTGTTTGCATCAAGAAGAAGGCTCAGGCAACTCCATTGGCAAAGCTTTATCTCAAGTACCTTCTTGAAACTTTTTTCCAGAAGCTTTGTTTTAAGTTATTAAAAGATTAAGCTTTGTTTTTCCAGAAGCTTTGTTTTTGTAGTTTTGAAAATGGTTGAGAAATGAAGTTGTATGGTTGTTCTGAAATTTCTGCCATTTTTATACTTTGATTCGAATCTTGTTTGTGAGTGAAAAGAAATGGAGTTTGAGGGTAGGGTTGATTTTAGGAAGGTGAGAGGAAGCAATCTGGAGCTTTAGAGCTCCAGAAATGACCTAAGGAGCGTTTTGGGAAATTTACAGGGGAGATGTGGCCGGAGAAGATGACCGGAGGTCATTTCCAACCACCTGAAAGTGATTAGTTTAATTAATTAGGGTTAGGGCATGTTTTTAATGTGGGTCGTTAGATCAAGTTTCCCGCGCGTGTTTGTAGGGCCTGGATCTTATCATTAGTTTTAATTTTAGGTTTAACAATTAATTAATTCAGTTTAGTGAGGTTTGAATGTGGGCCGTTCAGATGCGCGCCCAGTCTAACGTTTCAAGCCCAGTTTCAATCTCAGATCTCCATTGTGCATACTTTCAGTCTATTTAATTTTTATTTCATTTCTTTTATTTTATTTTGTACAAATTTTTAAAAATAGCAAAAAACATCAAAAAATTCTGCATTTTTTTATCCAGCCTTTTATTAATTTTCTAAACCCAAAAATATTTTTATTTTTATTTTTTGCATTAAAAATATATTTTTAAATCATTTAAATGTTATTTTTAATTAGTTAATTGATTTTAATTAATTAAAAATACATTTAAGTATTTAAAAATCACAAAAAAATTCAGAGAACATTCTTGGACATTTAGAAGCATTTACAAACTCACCATACAAATTTCTTTTTGGTTTTGATCACACTTTGACATTTTTCAAATGAATTAGGGTTCTTAAATTTGCATTTTTTTAACCCTAACTTCAAAAATTCATAACTTCTAAGTTTCAAGCACCTAAAAACATTTTTGTTTCATTTTTATCTTTCATTTTCAATTTGTTTTGCATTTTACACTTAAGATCACCCATAAAACCCCAGAAACTTAGAAAATTCATAACTTCCTTTAGGTTTAGTTTCTGACCTCCCCCTTTGGATGGTGAGCTAGTGTAGGTTTAAGGTTCCTTTGAGTGCAATTTCAATTTTTTATCTTATGATTTGCTTCTGTTTTTGAGTTTTGCATCTCACATGTTCATATAACCCTAATTTTGCATCTCATTTGCATCCATCTTGTATAAGCTTGCATACATGAACTTGCCATGACATTTTGTACATCCACATGACATATAAGACATCTTAGGACACATTGAAATCATGTTTGATCATTGCATCATCCATTTGCCGTGTTATGCTTTCATTTCATGTGTATTCATGAACTTTCATGTTTCCTTTATGCTTCATTTGCATTCCCATCCTTTGTATGATCATCTTCATCTCATGACATACATTTATATCATCTCTTTGCATCATTAGCATCATGAACATGCTTCTGATTTTGGTTTTCATCCTTGCATTTCATTCCATTTTCATTTCATTTAATTTCCTTTTGCTAACTTTTCAGGTGGTAAGTATTTGAGAAGTGAATTTGCCTTCACTTCTCACAATCTCTTCTCATCTCTCTTATGCATTAATTGATGAATTTTTTATTTGTATTAGAGTGAGATTTCTCATTCATGTTCCTTCCTCACTTTCTTTCTTCAAGCAACTTATCTTCTCAATTGAAGTAAGTTGTCTTGCTTCTTTCTGCTTCTCTTCCTTTCATCCTGCTTCTTCCTTGGTGGCTCTCTTGAAGATCTTTTGCAAGCCTCATAAACCCTAGGAATACCCAAGCATGATCACAATTAGGGTTTGATTAGTCCCCCATTAGTTTTATCTTTTTGTCATCTCTGTGTCTTCTCTTCTCACCTCTTAATCAGGGACTAAACCCTTAAGGTTTTAAGGCTTTGTGATTAAGGTTATGCCTGCATCCTTCTCTTAGGATGGAGTGTATAACTTTAATCCTAAGTGTTAAAACCTTAATGTGTTTAAAACTCCTTTAATCAATTCATCTAATAACCATTAAGACATCAAGCTTGTAACTTGAGCCTTGCATTAGGGTTCTAATTCTTCCTTAATTAGTTAAGAAGGACTAACCCTAGTGTTAATGGACAAGTCCCCCTCAAGTTATTTTACAAACCATAAAATTCACTTCTTAACCCTATCATTAACTAAAATCCACTTTAATAAAGGCTTTGTTTTGTCATGAGGTTAATCCCTAATCATGAATTAAGTTGAGGAGCCTTTCACACCTTAAATGTTCTCATCTATCCTCCTTTTATTAGGATGGTGTAATGGTTCCATTAAATCCTTGATTATGGCTTAAATTCATTACTTAACACTAAACAAAAAACTCCAAAAACATCTAAATAAATGCAAGTAGGTTAATGATCTTAATCCTCCATCATGGTGATTAAGTGTGAGGTGTTTACTTAATACTTAAGGTATTCTCATTACCCCTAATCAAAGGGAAGATGTGATAATTTTACTAACCCTTGGTTTAGGCTTAAGCTCATTTTCTTATGACAAACTCCAAAAAAGCAATAAAAGATTGAAAACCCAAAAACAAACAATAATCGTCTCCTCCGGGATTCTTTTCTCATCTCATTCACTCACAAACGAGAACTTGCATCTTCCATCTAATGCAAGACAGTTTGCACCTGAGCCAGACAGGTCATACACTTGAGTATAGATAAGTAAGCAGTTCATCAAGTCAATTTATCTTTCAGTCTCTTTGAGTCGAACTACGGTGTTCTGACTTCTTCATTGCACGAGAGGATACGTAGGTATAACTTAATTGTTATCGAACAAAATTCTCTGTATATTCCCCCTCTTCCAGCATTATTCTTTTAAGCCTCATAGTCTTGGGCATTGCACTCTTTCCTTACACTGACACTCTTTTATTTAACTTCACACTTCTTTCCAGCACTGACACTTGTATTATTTTCCAGCTTTTGCACACAGAATAGCACCGCCACTACCCCTTTAAACACAAACTTTCAAGCGTGGATCCCGTCGAGTACGACGGACAATCTGGGTGCTAATACCTTCCCAGGTTGTAACCAACCCCCTTTCTCAGTTTCTCTAGTTCGCAACCGTCTTATCCATCTTTTCTTAGGTTTATGCAGCATTACCTTTCCTTCGGGATAAAAATGCCTAGTTGGCGACTCTTTTTAGTTCATCTTCATGTTATCTCTTTCGCCGACCGTTCGCATCTGTACCCCTCTTGGCCATGTGTCATTTGGTGGGAGCGACACTGTTTTCTGAAAAAGCGAAAAGAGAAAACAACAAAGAGTGTGGAAATACTTAATGACATTTTATTTAAGATTTTCTGATTTTTGAAATACACAACCCTATAAAACAAAGCTCTGTCACTTTGGGCTAAGTGAAAAGGATAATTTACAGCAAGTAAGACCTATAATACATTCCTTGTCATTCGGGCGAGATGAAAGGTCAAAATAAAACTAAGCAATTCCTTTGGAATGTGAACGATGTTTGGGACGTCAACAGAGACCCAATCGTAACGAACTCCGTTGGAGATGCAGAAGTCTGGAACATGTCTTCCGGAAGTAGATTTTGTAATGACATTAATTTCTGGTGAAGGAGGATCCGCAGAGTTTTCCTTGCATGCAGCTTGATCGTGCGAGAAATTGTCAGTTGTTTCTTCATCGATGCTCTAGGGAGGTTCTTCCCATCCATTTGATTGGATGTCTTTAATATTGATGCAAGAACTTGCGGGAGCAGTGTACTTTACGAGATAATCATATTATTCCAATTGGTTATCCCAAGGTGTCCCAAGTTTTTGTGGGAGTTGACGAGTCATCTTCAGTAATGACATTCACTTCTGGTGGTGAAAAGTTGAGGAAGTCTCTTCCTGCAATCCTTGCAAATTCATCAAGATAACGTCGTAGGTCTCCTGGATTTCCCTGATAAGATTCCCATAAGGGAAGATAATCCATTAAGTATTCAAATGTACAATCAAAGTGGTATGTCATTGGAGTGTCTTCCAATCAGTTGTGAGGAGTAGCAGGTAATTCAGAGATTTATTTGTCATGTCTTTGGAATATACTTTGAAATGGAGATTGGAAAGTCGAATGGTTTACACATTTCTTCCTGAGAAATGTGCCATTCCTCATTAAAGTATGTTTTCCATTTGTCCTCATGGTCTTTGGAGCCTTCCGAATATTTTTCCTCGATGGTATGAACCTCTTGAGGGATTGGGTGAAGGAAGCCTCCACTGTGGAAAATGTTTTTAATAGGACCAAAGTTTTCGTCCTGCGTTGTAGGTTTTATTGTTGCTGAAGAACAACCAAGACCTTTTAAAGATTCATTGCTGACAGGAATTACGACTTGACCATAGCCTTTAATATTGTTTCTTTCCAGGGCTTGGAGAGCATCTTTATAGGAAGTGATTGACGTTACTATTTTCGAATGATCCTCGTTTCTTATAGAGAAAGCTTGAAACTGAGTTCCAATGACATCTTCTGGTTTCAAATACGAGAATGAGGATAAGTTTCTAATAATCAGGACTCTTTCCCCGAAAATTGTTACCAATTTGTAATTCCTTACAAACTTTAATTTTTGATGAAGTGTAGAAGTCAGCGCCCCTGCTTCATGAATCCATGTTCGGCCGAGTAAGAAATAGTATGCCACGCGGATATCCATGACTTGAAATGTGATTTGGAAGGTGTGAGGTCCAACGGTTATGAGAAGATCCACTTTTCCGATAAATACTTTTCGAGATCCATTAAATGATTTGACTACGACCTCATTTTTTCTCATAGGATGACCTTGAAAAGTCAGTATTATGAGAGTGTGTAACACCCTAAAATTTTCCATCTCATTTTCATAACATTTGGCATACCATTTTCATACATTGCATTGCAATGAAATCAAGAAAAAAGCATACATTCATTGGTTGAGGCCTAAGGCATGTGGTTAGTGATTCATCAAAGTGTATGATCAACCAAGGCCAAGAACAAGAGCCAAGTGTCTCAAAAAATCTCAAAGGTCTCTCACACCTCATACAACCTCAAATGATACTTCAAGTCACCAAGAGAAGTGGATTGATCAAAAAGTCCAAGAAGTGCAACACTTCCTACACACCTGGCCCAAATTAGGGTTTTGGTGTAAAGGGATCCCTTGAAGGATTGGTTATAACTTGTTCGCATGGTCTTCTATGTGATACCAAGTGTCTATGGATGAAATTTGGTGCATTGGTTCCTTGAGAAAGGTTTTCAGTCAGGCAGTTACTTGTGATATAAGCAAAAGTCAATTGTGGAGAAAGAAAAGTCAACTATGGATTCTTAAGGTGTAAATCATGATTTTCAAGGTCCTATATCTTCATATTTTCCTAAAATGTCAAGATTTCCACCATTCATCAAGAATCAAGGCTTAGGGAAAAAGTTACCAAATATGGAAATGACTTGTAATTTGAACTTTCCATTTTTGGAAGTTTTCTAAGCCACGTTCAACTTGACTTTTCACAATAAAAAATGATTCAAATGAAAATTTTCCAAACATGAAAGTTGAATATCATTCTCTCCCCTTTTCAGAAAGTGCTAGATCATCCTCATACCATGTGTGAATCTCAAGATATGATCAAAAGACTTCAAGGTGAATTTTAGGGTTCCACATGCATTCAAGTTTGGCACCTTTTGCAAAAAGTCCTAAAATGGTTTGTACATGATCCCAAGTTCCAAATCCAGCTCAGAGTATCCAAGTACACTTCATTTAACACAAGTTTGGTCTTTGAAGCATGGAATTTGGTGCATTATTTCTCACTTATACCATAAAATGCAAAAGTGCAAGAAAGCTCAAAACTCACAAACCAAGTAACCACAAGCTAAATAATCATTCCAATACTGATCAGGTATCTAAGTGAAGGCAATGCATGCACATGATAACTCCAATGCACGTGTGAACCATGACATACACTCTAAGTTGCATTTTTTCAAAATCACATGAAACTAATTAACCATGGATCCAATGGATCCCTAACCATGGTTAGGCCCAAAATCCATCAAATGAAAGCTCTTAACCCTACTAGTTAAAGCTAGAGAGTAACAAAATTTCATATTTCACAACAATTACACCAAACTTCATCTTTTCAATTCTCTCTCATCTCAAGGAGTTTTTGCATTTTTCTTTCATATTCATGATCAGAGAATTCTATTGAACAAGAATCAAGCATCACATGGAAGCTTCTTCTTCAAATCTAAAGATTCATGCCACAATCAAGCTCTAATGGAATTTGTTTTGCAATTACAGGTTCCAAGGACTTGATCTGCAGCTTCCAGAGGGTTTTCTTGGTGTATTTCTAGTTCTGCAAGTTTCAGGTTGGTGCAATCTTTGACCTGTTAGATCTTGATTTTTATGTGTGCATTATACTCTCCTTGATGTGTTGATCATGTGGATGTGTTTAGATTAAAATTTGGACGTATGTTATAGCTGTTATGTTGATCTAAAAATTTTCAGATCAAACTTCTTGCTTTCGATTTGCATTATTGGTGCATTGTTTGTGAATTTGGACATGATTTTTGGATTCAGTGCATGATTTAGAGTTGAACCATGGTATAATTTTGCTTTTTTGGGAATATTTTGGGGTGAGCTCACCGAAGAATGTCACTGGAGCTATGTCTCCGGCACCTGAGATTGTTACAGTTGGCCTGGTTCTGATGGTAGCAGATGAAATCTGATTTGTCCATATTTTTGATCCAATGGCTATTAGGTTGACAACGCATTAAAAAGGGAGGGTCTTGGTCACATGTTTCATTTTATAACATTTAATCTGATTGTTTGCTATCCCATGCTTGTTGTGATTTGCGCTTAATCTTAGCCCTTGATATAGCTGACTTTTTGATTAGGTTGACTGAATGATACGCGCGTGATTGATATTGTGGATTGTGTGGAGTCAATGCCTTGAGTAAGGACCATAGAAACTATGTTGATTGCGCTTGTGACTGGGTTGGGCTCAGACACCTATTCCCACTGTAATGCCCGATTCCGATTATTTCATTTTTGTTGAGTCTTTTATTTAAATTGAATGATAATTATTTTACTTGTGAAATTGGTATGTTAATATGATATGTTGACATGTTATGTTATTTTTCCGTTTTTGAGAGTTTTCGGGAAAATTAGAATGGAGGGTATTTTAGACATTTCCTAATTGATGATAAGTTAGAAATTTAAGTGGAATTAGAAATTGTTAGAAAATGAATATTTGGATGGAAAGAAAAGAAATAGAAAGAAAAGGTATAATAGTATAAAAGAGAAAGAAAAGAGAGATAGAGAGAAAGAGGAAGAGGAGGAAAAGAGGAAAAGCTAAGAAATCTTCAAGATAGCTCCTAGGAATCGAATCAATCGGGTAACAGTGTGAAATCTTATTTTGTGAGAAATCCTAAAATCGGTGATTTAAACGGTTAAAACTCGATTAAAATGTAGTATGATAGTTAGTATGTGATAAATATCATGTTTTTGTTTTGTTTCCACTAATTTGGTGAAGTTTTGACGGATTTTGGAGTTTTGGGATGGTTTTCCCGTAGCTTGTGTTTTGGAACTTCTGCTAAGTTTGCCCCGCGAACGGAGCATGCCTGTGAAGTTCGCCTCGCGAACAAGGGGTCGCGCCGCGACCTGTAGCGTATGCAGAATGGTGGTTTTCTTAAAAATAAGTTTGATGTTTATTTCGTAACTTTTGAACCGATTATCCGTTTTTAGCGTTCCACGTATCGTTTTGAAGCTAAAATTGTGTATATTCTCAGGATGTCAAAAAATATTATTTTAACCGATTTTTACCCGACTTTTCCGATTAATCGTAATTATGTGATTTAAGAAATTGTGGAATTTGATCGTGTGTCGTGGCCGTTTGTTAACATAAATGCGTTGTTCGAACTAAACGTGAATGCATGTTGATTGTGAAAGATTCGTTGTCGTTTGGCGTAATTGATGCGAATGTATGTAGATTGTATGTGATTGTATGAGATGAATGCATGATTATATTGTGAATATGTATGCATTTCAAGAGTGTTTGAGTCATTTTGTATGTGAAGCATAATGATGTACATTCTTGTGTTGTGGGATTCTAATGTGAATCTGTTGTAACATTGTGTGCCTATGTAAGGTGTGAGCGATGATTTCAACATGATTGTGTGCCCATGTAGGGTGTGAGCAATCCATAAACATTGTATGCCTATTTGAGGTGTGAGCAATGGGTGAAATGATCACGAATGATTGTGTGCCCATGTGGGGTGTGAAAAATTGGATTGTGTGCCCGTGTGGGGTGTGAGTAATCCATAAACATTGTGTACCCATATGGGGTGTGAGCGATGGGTGAAGATCGTAGGCCCGACGGGGAGTTACATTGGTAACGAGCGATGGTTCCAATAAGTTACTGAGTGAACTTGAGATGATTGAGTCGGTACCGCATTGCAT
The DNA here is from genome assembly GCA_963966055.1 of Lathyrus aphaca. NCBI lineage: Eukaryota > Viridiplantae > Streptophyta > Magnoliopsida > Fabales > Fabaceae > Lathyrus > Lathyrus aphaca. The sequence goes on from OZ014523.1 coordinate 280,962,896, forward strand.
TTGCATAGAGTCGTGAGTCAGTCTCAATGATTTGTATTTTGTCATCTTTGTATTTGTTAATTGATGAGTAAACATGAATATGTATGTTTATATGGAGTGATGGAAATGGTGGAAGTATGCATGATGAATATGCTTGATTCTTATATATATATATATATATATATATATATATATATATATATATATATATATATATATGGATATTTATACATTGTGATGTATATGTGTGATTGGAGATGAATTATGGTGAGAATGTATTAAATGTGTATTTATATGATAAGATATATAATTATATGCATTGTTATTATGATAATATTTCTCACCTTTCGGCTATTTTATGATGCTCTATGGGACATTGCAGAGTAGGTATGCTAGAGGTATTTTTGTGAATCGTGTCTTCATTCTTTTGTTGGTCGGCTCTGATATGTAGCACCGGGTAGCTAGGGATTTTGGTTGTGATGCCTTTTGTGGTGCATTTGTATATGTATCTTGGTGATGGATGTTTATGTAAACATGAATTATGTTGGTGAGTCAAACTTGATGATATATATATATATATATATATATATATATATATATGTGTGTGTGTGTGTGTGTGTGTGTGTGTGTGTTTGATGTTATTCAATGTTTAGATTTTCCGCTTTTATTCTAAATATTGCGATGTGGGTGCAAGTATTTAGCTACTCCACTGTTGCATATCTATTGTTGAGCAGGTGTTGAATGTTTTAATTTCATGTATAATGTGACATACCTCTTTTATACTATGTTTCTAATTATACTCTGATGGTATTTTAATATGTGCTTAATTGATTATTTCGGGGTATAGAAAGGGGGTGTTACATTAAGTGGTATCATAGCCAGCGTCGAGTCAGTCGTGTCTGTTTTGTTGTTGTGATGGTTGAACTTTTGTTTAATCTTGTTGTTGTCTTTGGGAATAATCAGAATATGGCTGGTAGAAACGACAATGCGATGGCTGCTGCTTTGGAAGCAATGGCTAGGGCAGTGCAGGGTGCTCCGAATGTGAATGCTAATGATGAGTTCAAGAAGAATCAACCACCTGTCTTCAAAGGAAGATTTGATCCCGATGGTGATCAAATTTGGTTGAAGGAGGTTAAAAGGATCTTCATAGTCATGGATTGTGCGGAGGAGAGTAAGGTGAGGCTTGGATCTCACATGCTGAAGGATGAAGCCGGTGATTGGTGGGTCGGTAGGCGTCTAGCTCTTGAGGTGGAAGATGAAGAGATAACTTGGGATTTATTTTGTACCGAGTTCTTGAGGAAGTATTACCCTGAGAGTGTGAAAGGGAAGAAGGAGATGAGGTTTCTTGAACTTAAACAAGGTAGTATGTCCATAGTGGACTATACTGCTAAGTTTGTGGAGTTGGTTCAATTTCATCCTCATTATGCTGCTACTACTGTTGAGTTCTCGAAGTGTATTAAGTATGAGAATGGTTTGCGTCCCGAGATTAAGCAAGTTGTGGGATATTAAAGGATAAGAAGGTTTTCAGATTTGACGAAATGTTGTAGGATCTTCGAGGAAGATAGCAAGGCTCGTTCTACACATTACAAGAGTTTGAATGAGAGGAAGGGAAAGCAACAAGCTAGAAGTGGACCTTATGTGACACTCGTTGATAAGGGCAAGCATAGGGGAAACTTTGATAAGAGATCTGGAGGAGGAGGTTCTGGTTCTGTTAAGTGTTACAAGTGTGGTGAAATGGGTCATAAATCTTTTGAGTCTGGGAAGAACATAGTGAAATGTTCTAACTGTGAAGGCCTTAGGCATGCTACTATCGATTGTAGAAGGAATGTAGTGAAGTGTTATAATTATGGAGAAGTGGGTCACATTAGTACTAAGTGTACTAAGCCGCAACAAGATCATGTGGGCGGAAAGGTGTTTGCATTAGCAGGGACGGACACTACTAGTGCAGACCGTTTGATTAAAGGTACATGCTTTATTTATAGTACGCCTTTAGTTTCTATTATTGATACGGGAGAGACTTATTCGTTCATTTATCATGAGTTTTCTAAGCGTTTGAATTTGTTTATGACTTCTTGGGGTGGTGAGATGGTTATTGAGACTCCTGCTTCAGGGTCAGTAACTACGTCTTTGGTGTGTGTAAGTTGTCCTTTGACCATGTATGGTAATGACTTCATCTTGGATTTAGTTTGTTTGATGTTGGAGGGATTGGACGTAATCTTGGGTATGAACTGGTTACAATGTAATCGAGTTCATATAGATTTCCATCACAAGTTAGTGAGGTTTCCTTCTTTGGAAGATGATGATGAAGACGAGAGTTTCCTATCTACTAAAGAGTTGAAGAAACTTTCAGCGGACGAAGCTCAACTGTTCGGTTTGTTTGCATCATTGTCAATGGAGAGTGAAGTTGAGCTCAGTGTGTTCCCAGTGGTGTGTGATTTTCCAGAAGTGTTTCCGGAGGATATTAAGGATGTACCGCCGGAAACAGAAGTTGAGTTTTATTGATCTAGTTCCGGGTACTAGCAAGATTTTGATGGCACCGTATCGTATGTCAGCATTAGAGTTGGTAGAATTGAAGAAGCAATTGAATGACTTGTTGGACAAGATATTTATAAGGCCAAGTGTTTCTCCTTGGGGTGCTCCGGTATTGTTGGTAAAGAAGAAGGATGGGAGTATGCAGTTATGCATTGATTATCGACAGTTGAACAAGGTGACAATTAAGAACAAGTATTCGCTTCCAAGGATCAATGATTTGATGGACCAATTGGTTGGTGTGCGTGTTTTTATCAAGATTGATTTGAGATCAGGATATCACCAGATTAGTGTGAAAAGAGAGTATATTCTAAAGACGAATTTTAGGATGGTGTATGGTCATTACGAGTATTCTGTGATGCCATTCAGGGTTTCTAATGTGTCGGGTGTGTTTATGGAATATATGAATCGTATTTCCATGAATAGTTGGATCGTTTTGTGGTTATGTTCATCAATGATAATTTGATTTATTCTAAGTCTCAAGAGGAGCAAGAAGAGCGTTTAAGGATTGTGTTACAATTTTTGAAAGAGAAACAATTCTATGCTAAGTTGTCAAAATGTGAATTTTTGTTGTCAAAAGTAAGTTTTCTTGGACATGTTATTTCCGATGGTGGTATTAGAGTTGATCCATCCAAGATTGATGCGGTGATGCAATGGAAGACTCCTAGATCAGCTACGGAGATTCGAAGCTTTTTAGGCTTGGTGACTTATTATCAGAGGTTTATTGAGGGATTTCAAAGTTGGCACTTCCGTTAACGCAATTGACTTGTAAGGGAAAGGCTTTCATTTGGGATATTCATTGTGAAGAGAGTTTCATTGAACTAAAGAGAAGGTTGACAACGGCTCCGATCTTGATTTTGCCAAATCCGACAGAACCATTTTTGGTGTATTGTGATGTTTCATTGTTTGGTTTGGGTGGTGTTTTGATGCAAGATGGAAAATTCGTGGCTTATGCTTCAAGACAATTGAGAGTGCATGAAAAGAATTATCCTACGCATGATTTGGAATTAGCGGTTGTGGTGTTTGTTTTGAAAATTCGGAGGCACTATCTTTATGGTGAAGGATTTGAAGTTTTTAGTGATCACAAGAGTTTGAAATATTTATTTGATCAAAAAGAGTTGAACATGAGACAAAGAAGGTGGTTAGAGCTTTTGAAGGATTATGATTTTGGTTGAATTACCATCCGGGTAAGGAAAACGTGGTGACCGATGCCTTAAGTCAGAAGTTGTTACATGTGTCCGCATTGATGATGAGAGAATGGGAACTTTTGGTAAATTTTAGAGACTTGAGTTTAGTTTGTGAAATGACGCCGAGAAGTGTGAGACTTGGTATACTACATGTTATGAATGATTTTCTTGCAACCGTATGTGAAAAGCAAAAGTTGGATTTGAAGTTCGTTGATTTGATGATGAATGACAATGAGGATTTCAAGGTTGATAATTTTGGAGTTTTGAGATTTTGTGGTCGTATTTGTATCCCCGATGATGCGGAGTTGAAAAAGATGATATTGGAAGAAGGACACCGAAGTAACTTAAGTATTCATCCGAGAGCGAATAAAATGTATCAAGATTTGAAGAAGATCTTTTGGTGGTCCGGATTGAAGAGGGATGCAACTCAATTTGTGTATGCATGCTTAACTTGTCAAAAGTCTAAGGTGGAACATCAAAAGCCTAGTGGGTTGATGCAACCGTTGGACATTCCAGAGTGGAAATGGGATAGTATATCGATGGATTTTGTTACAAGATTTCCGAATATGCAAAGAGGTCATAATGATATTTGGATAATCGTTGATAGGCTTACTAAATCTGCTAACTTTATTCCAAGTTATAATAGTTATCCTTTGGAGAGGTTAGCTGAGATTTATGTTCTTGTGGTTGTGAAGTTACACGGAGTTCCTAAGAGTATTGTATCAGATATAGATCCTAGATTTACATCGAGGTTTTGGGAGAGTTTGCAAAAGGCTTTGGGTTCTAAGTTAAGATTGAGTTCGGCTTATCATCCGCAAACGGATGGTAAAACCGAGAGAATAATTCAATCGCTGGAGGATTTATTGCATGCTTGTGTGCTAGAGCAAGGTGGTGCTTGGGATAATTATTTAGCGTTGATAGAGTTCACCTACAATAACAGTTTTCATTCAAGTATAAGTATGGCACCATTTGAGGCTTTGTATGGTCGGAGATGTCGAACACCTTTGTGTTGGCATGAAACAGGTGAGAGGACGGTAGTTGGACCAGAGATGGTACAACAAACGAAGGAGAAAGTGAAGTTTATTCGGGAGAAGATGAAAGCTTCTCAAAGTAGATAAAAGAGCTATCTTGACAAGAGAAGGAAAGATCTAGAGTTTCAGGAAGGCAACCATGTGTTTTTTAGGGTTACACCAATTACAGGTGTGGGTCGTGCTTTGAAGTCGAAGAAGTTGACTTCTCGTTTTATTGGTCCGTATCAGATTACTGCACGAGTTGGTGTTGTGACTTAGCGTGTGGCGTTGCCTCCGGATCTTTTGAATTTTCATGATGTGTTCCATATTTCGCAACTTCGGAAGTATGTTCCGGATCCGTCACATGTTATTCCTATGGACGAGGTTGAAGTGAGAGATAACCTTACGGTTGAAGTTTTACCGATTAAGATTTTGGACCATGAAGTAAAGAAGCTAAGAGGCAAGGATATTGCGCTTGTGAAAGTAGCGTGGGGAGACGTTTCGGAAGGCAATATGACTTGGGAATTTGAGAGTGGGATGCGAGAGTCGTATCTGGAGTTCTTTGAATCAGGTAAAATTTTCGAGGACGAAAATTTCTAAAGTAGGGGAGAGTTGTAACGCCCCGATTCCAATTATTTCATTTTTGTTGATTCTTTTATTTAAATTGAGTGATAATTATTTTATTTGTGAAAGTGGTATTAATATGATATGTTGACATGTTATGTTATTTTTTCGTTTTTGAGAGTTTTCGGGAAAATTAGAATAGAGGGCATTTTAGACATTTCCTAATTGATGATAAGTTAGAAATTTAAGTGGAATTAGAAATTGTGAGAAAATGAATATTTGGATGGAAAGAAAAGAAATAGAAAGAAAAGGTATAATAGTAGAAAAGAGAAAGAAAAGAGAGATAGAAAGAAAGAGGAAGAGGAGGAAAAGAGGAAAAGCTAAGAAATCTTCAAGATAGCTCCTAGGAATCGAATCAATCGGGTAAGGGTGTGAAATCGTATTATCTTATCAATGTGTATCATTATGTATGTGATTGTTTGAAGGTGTTCTTGTTGTGGTTGAGTTTAGAGGTTATGAGTTTTTAGGGTATTTTGTGAGAAATCCTAAAATCGATGATTTAAACGGTTAAAACTCGATTAAAATGTAGTATGATATTTAGTATGTAATAACTATCATGTTTGTGTTTTGTTTCCACTGATTTGGTGAAGTTTTGACGGACTTTGGAGGTTTGGGATGGTTTTCCCGTAGCTTGTGTTTTGGAACTTCTGCTAAGTTCGCCCCGCGAACATGGCTCGCGCCGTGAACAGAGCATGCCTGTGAAGTTCGCCTCGCAAACAAGGGGTCGCGACCTGTAGCTTATGCAGAATGGTGGTTTTCTTAAAAATAAGTTTGATGTTTATTTCGTAACTTTTGAACCGGTTATCCGTTTTTAGCGTTCCACATATCGTTTTGAAGCTAAAATTGTGTATTTTCTCATGATGTCAAAAAATATTATTTTTAACCGATTTTTACCCAACATTTTCGATTAATCGTAATTATGTGAATTAAGGAATTGCAGAATTTGATTGTGTGTCATGGCTGTTTGGCAACATAAATGTGTTGTTCGAACTAAATGTGAATGCATATTGATTATGAAAGATTCAATGTCGTTTGGTGTAACACCCACTTTCCCACAAAATTATTTATATAAATATTTAATAAAATTAGAGTTAATTTTCCAAAGTGAGATGTTACATCATCATCATTCATCAAAATCGTTAATAAAAGAAAACAGCGGAATCCAAATCTTTAACGTCAATAGCACAAAGGCTCAACAAATCACACATAATAAGGTTCTTCAATTCAAGTTTAATTATAAAAATAAGTTCTTCTAAACATTAAAAGTAAATGTGGACAAAGATCACTATTCATGTTACATATCAGAGCTCCTAGGACACGGACATCACACCAACGTACTTCTCAAGTACCTGAATTGTCTGCACTTCCGAAGAAGCACAAACGCAACAAAACAAACAGAGGGGTGAGAAATAGATTCACAATATAACGGTGCATACGACATATATGAAGAAGTAATTCACCCCTAATCACACCAAATTATCAATCATATTATTCAATCAATCATATTATTCAGTCAATCATATTATTCAATCAATCATAATGCAATGTGACTCCAATGCACAATGCAAATGCGGTACCGACTCACAATAACGGTTCATCAATAGAACCCCGAATGCATCGTTAACGTCTCCAACAAGACACGATCATCCCTGCAACCACGATTATCAACAAATCCCGAATAATCACATCCACAACATGATTATTCCATCAAATGTATGCGCATGCAGACACAACAACGCATACCATATCACAATACACATCAAAACATCATGCTTTACGATCATCATGATCTCATCAACCAACCATCAGTGCATCTTATTCACACACAAAGCATACACATATCTCATGTTATTCACAATTATAACAATCTACATAATCATATAATTTAATTAAACACATAGGATTTCTTATGCGACTAATCATCAAGTCCTATATTCACTATTAGAATATCCTCAAAGTCTTATTTCACTAATATAATCCTACATTTGAAGAATGAGTCAAATCCACCTTAAAACGGACGAAAAATTACATTTACAGGGGCCTGACACGGCCTCCCGTGTCCCCTGACACGGCCCATGTCAGGTGGCCTGGGGCACGGCCCTCTAAATCATCAAAAAACACATTTCCCGAAGCCTGACACGGCCACCCGTGTCATGGGACACGGCCCGTGTCATGGCGCCTGACCCCCAAAATTCTGATTTTTAGTTTTTCCCATTTTCTTCCTCCTTTCTCACCTGCACGAACCCCAATCATTATTAGTCGAATTTAGCACTCAAAACCAACCAATTCACATGTTTATTATCCATTTATACATATAACATCAACTAGTTTTATTAATAAACTTTCCTAGATCAAATTAGGGAATCAATGAGGTTTAATCCTCTTCTCTGTTCATCATATCCTCCATAACCTTCATATGCCATTCTTCCCAATACCAAACACACAACATCAAATATATTTTCAAAATACATCGTATAATCATATTCATCAACAATTTCACAATATTGCATCAATTCAATCATTATTATCATAATCTCTTAATATACCTAAGGGAGGAAGGAACTCCCAATTACCCTTCTATGTCCTATCACCAATCATAAACCCTTTTCTCCCCCCTTACCTTAAAATCGAAGCTTTCCTTCACAACTTTTGGTCTTGGTGATCTACGATCCTTGACCTTGCCTTTCTTCTCCTCTTTCTCCATACCTCTCTGTTCTTCGTCAAAATACGATGAATGAGGTTTGTTTCCCTAATTCCTCTTTTTATGAAACAACAATTCCACCTTTGCCCCTTAAACCTATAACTAAATCTTTTATTTTATTTTATATAAATAATAACAACATTATAATAATACACCTTATATTATTATTATTCTCATAAAATACTCTCTTCACCAATTAATTCCATTATGCCATTAAAATATTCATATTTATTTCACAAAAATAAATATAAAAATTAAGGCGTTACAACTCTCCCCCACTTAATTATTTTCGTCCTCGAAAATATACCTGAATGGAATAACTCTGGATATGATTCCCGCATCTTGCTCTCCAGTTCCCAGGTAACACTTCCACCAGCAGCTCCTCCCCAAGCTACTCTCACAAGAGGTATCTCTTTGCCTCAAAGTTGCTTCATTTTACGATCTTCAATTCTCAACGGTAAAGTCTCCACCGTGAGATTGTCACGGATTTGCACTTCATCTCTCTGAATTATATGTGACGGATCAGACACATATTTCCTGAGTTGCGATACATGAAACACTTCGTGCAAATTCGAAAGTTCTGGCGGTAATGCCACTCTGTAAGCAACCTTGCCTACTCTCTGCATAATTTGATACGGTCCAATGAACTTAGGATCCAACTTCTTAGACTCCAACGCACGTCCAACACCGGTCATTGGGTTGACTCTCAAAAATACATGGTCACCCTCACTGAACTCTAAGTCTTTCCTTCTATTATCATGGTAACTTTTCTGCCGACTCTGAGACGCTTTCATTTTCTCCTTGATCATCTGAATAGTTTCAATAGTCTGCTAAATAATCTCAGGCCCAAGCATAACATTTTCACCTGTCTCATACCAACACAGAGGTGTTCTACATCTTCTACCATAAAGAGCTCCAAACGGTTCCATCCCAATACTTGAATGATATCTATTATTATAAGTAAATTCAATTAGTGCCAAATGTGTATCCCACGCACCACCTTTTTCTAGAACACAAGTTCTCAACAAATCTTCTAATGACTGAATAGTCCTCTCGGATTGTCCATCTGTCTGTGGGTGATAAGCCGAACTCAATTTCAACTTAGAACCCAAAGCCTCGTGCAAACTTTTCCAAAACTCAGAGGTAAATCGCGGATCTCTATCTGATACTATACTTGATGGTACACCGTGAAATTTCACAACAACTCGGATATAATTCTCTGCCAACTTAGTTAACGGGTAACTGATGTTTATCGGGATAAAATGCGTGAACTTAGTCAACCGGTCCACCACTACCCAAATAGTATCCAGTCCTCTCGCAGTATTTGGCAAACCTGTCACAAAATCCATAGCAATACTATCCCACTTCCACTATGGGATCTCTAAAGGTTGCATCAGCCCCAAAGGCTTCTGATGTTCTACTTTTGATTTCTGAAATACTAAACAAGCATAAACAAAGTGTGCAATATCTCGTTTCATACCGTGCCACCAAAATAATTTATTTAAGTCATGGTACATCTTCGTAGCTCCCGAATGAATACTTAAGCTACTCCGATGACTCTCTTCCAGCATTTCTTTCTTTAGTTCAACACTATCGGGTATACAAATTCTCTCCCGAAATCTCAAAATACCATTATTATCTAAACTAAAATCACCGCCTTGATCATTTCCCTTGGTAGGCATTAAGTCCACCAATTTCACATCTTGTCGTTGGCCTTCCTTAATTGCATCAAGAAATTCATTATTTATTCGTAACATGCCCAACTTAACACTTCCAGGTGTTATCTCACACACCATACTCAAGTCTCTAAATTGCTCAATTAAATCCATCCCTTTCATCATCATAGTCGACATATGAACTGTCTTCCGGCTTAGTGTGTCCGCTACTACATTTGCCTTTCCTGGATGGTAACTTAAATTAAAATCATAATCTTTCAAATATTCTAACCATCTCATCTGCCTCATATTAAGCTCCTTCTGATCAAATAAATATTGCAGACTCTTATGGTCACTAAAGACTTCAAATCGAGACCCATAGAGATAATGCCTCCATATTTTCAACACAAATACCACTGCAGCCAATTCTAAATCATGAGTAGGATAATTCCTCTCGTGTATCCTCAACTGTCTTGAAGCATAAGCTACTACTTTACCAACCTGCATCAACACGCCACCTAAACCCATTTTAGATGCATCACAATACACAACAAAAGCTTCATCCGGGTTCGGTAAAATCAATATTGGTGCTGAAGTCAATTTCTTTTTCAATTATTCAAAGCTTCTCTCACAAGCTACATCCCAAATAAAGGCTTGACTCTTCCTGGTCAATTGAGTCAATGGCGACGCCAAAATTAGAAAATCCTTCTATAAACCTTCGATAATAACCAGCTAAACCAAGAAAACTTCTAATTTCCGTTACCGTCTTCGGAGGTTCCCAATCAAGCACAACACTGACCTTCGAAGGGTCTACTGCTATATATTCACCAGATATTACATGTCCCAAAAAACTCACTGTCTTCAACCAGAATTCACACTTGAAAAATTTAGCAAACAACTTGTTATCTCTCAACGCTTGCAGCGTAGTTCTCAAATGTTTCTCATGCTCTTCTTCAAACCTCGAGTATATTAATATATCATCAATAAATACTACGACGAATTGATCCAAGTAAGAATGAAATATCCGGTTCATATATTCCATAAACACACCCGGCGCATTAGACACTCCGAAAGGCATCACTGCATATTCGTAATGACCATATCGAGTTCTAAATGCCGTCTTCTGGATATCTTCCTCTTTCACTCTGATTTGATGATATCCTGACCTCAAATCAATCTTGCTAAAAACACAAGCTCCCATAAGTTGGTCCATCAAGTCATCGATCCTTGGAAGTGGATACTTGTTCTTAATAGTAACCTTATTCAGCTGTCGGTAGTCAATGCACAAGCGCATACTACCATCCTTATTCTTAACCAATAACACTGGAGCACCCCATGGCGATACACTGGGTCGAATGAACTTCTTATCAAGTAAATCACCAATTTGCAATTTCAATTCAGCTAACTCAGTAGCAGACATCCTGTACGGTGCCATAGAAATAGGCCTGGTACCAGGAATCAAGTCAATAGTAAACTCCACTTCACGCGTCGGAGGTAACTCTATAATACCATTTGGAAATACTTCAAGAAATTCATTCACCACTGGTAACTCTTCAACAACGACCTTTTCCTCCATAGATAATGAAGCAAACACAACAAACATTTTCGCTTCGTCTTCCAATAAGGTCCTCGGTTCTTTAGTAGAAACTGAACTGGCCAAAATTTCCTCTTCTGGAGTTAGGAATAACAATCTCTTCCTAAAGCAATCAATATAAAATCGGTTGGATTCCAACCAGTTCATACTCAAGATTATACCAAGATTACTGAGTGGTAGACATATGATATCCACTCTAAACTCTTTATCAGAAATAGCCAAAACACAATCACGACATATCAAGGTAGTAGTCACAGAACCTATAGATGGTGTATCAATAACCATTCCTCGACTTAACTGAGAAGGCTCCAATCCTAACTTTTTCACACATTCCAAAGAAATAAATGAGTGTGTTGCACTCGTATCAATAATCACAAATTAAGGAATATTATTGATAAAGTAAGTATCTTTGACCAATCGATCTTCACTAGTTGGCTGAGCTCCCACTAATGCAAATACTTTCCCATCGGATTTCTGCTTCTTTGGTTTCGGGAAATTAGTGCTAATGTGGCCATATTCTCCACAATTATATCAAATAGGCACATTCCCTCTGAAATTGGCCATCACATGACCCACCTTTCCACACTTAAAACAATTCTTTTCTTCAGTAGGACAATTATTGGCACGATGTCCCGAGCCGTGACATCTGTAGCATTTGAGCACACCGGGAGTACTTCCTCCCCCACTTGGTTTCTTCTCATTACCAGCTTTTTGCTTCCCTTTGTCAGCTGGAGCACTGTAAGGAGTACCACCAAATCCCTGCTTCCCTTTCTTATCATTCATAGCTTTGTAGTGTGCAATCCGCGCCTTGTTGTCATTATCATAAATCCTACTTCTACTTACCAGCTCTGGATAATTCCTAATCTTCTGGAAAGCAATACCCAACTTAATCTCAGGATGCAGTCCATTCTCATACTTCAGACATTTGGAAGTCATTGCCTCTTCTGTATTGTAGTGCTTACAGTATTGCACTAGTTCTTCAAACTTGGAAGCATACTCCGCCATCGTCATATTACCTTGCTTGAGTTCCAAGAACTCAACCTCCTTAGCACTGCGGATGTCTTCCGGGAAATACTTTTCCAAGAATTCTATGCGAAATACCGCCCAAGTGATAGCCGTACCCGCATCTTCCATCCTTTGGCGACTATTGTCCCACCAGACTTCAGCTTCGCCCTCCAGCATGTGAATACGAAATCTCACCTTTTAATTATTAGAGCATCCCATGGTTCTGAAGATCTTCTCAACAGCTTTCAACCACTTTTGTACAGCCTCTGGATCCAGAATTCCACCTTCATACATCGGCGGCTTGTAATTCCAGAACTGCTCCAATGCACGAGACTGAGCATTTCCTCCACCTTGAACGACCTGAACAACATTCTCAACCGTCTGCGCCATGGCTTGCATATCCGCAGCAAGAGCAGCATCATTCCTTCCTGCCATACTGATACAAAAAACAACTCAGGTTAAGAAACACATGACTCTTCTTCTAAGGACTGACTCAATCTGGCCGGTTGGACCAACCAGGATCTGATACCAATTGTAACACCCACTTTTCCCAAAGAATTATTTATATAAATCTTTAATAAAATTAGAGTTAATTTTCCAAAGTGAGATGTTACATCATCATCATTCATCAAAATCGTTAATAAAAGAAAACAGCGGAATCCAAATCTTTAACGTCAATAGCACAAAGGCTCAACAAATCACACATAATAAGGTTCTTCAATTCAAGTTTAATTATAAAAATAAGTTCTTATAAACATTAAAAGTAAATGTGGACAAAGATCACGGTTCCCGTTACATATCAGAGCTCCTAGGACACGGACATCACACCAACGTACTTTTCAAGTACCTAAATTGTCTGCACTTCCGAAGAAGCACAGACGTAACAAAACAAACAGAGGGGTGAGAAATAGATTCACAATATAACGGTGCATACGACATATATGAAGAAGTAATTCACCCCTAATCACACCAAATTATCAATCATATTATTCAATCAATCATATTATTCAGTCAATCATATTATTCAATCAATCATAATGCAATGTGACTCCAATGCACAATGCAAATGCGGTACCGACTCACAATAACGATTCATCAATAGAACGCCGAATGCATCGTTAACGTCTCCAACAAGACACGATCATCCCTGCAACCACGATTCTCGATGAATCCCGAATAATCACATCCACGACATGATTATTCCATCAAATGTATGCGCATGCAGACAAACCAACACACACCATATCACAATACACATGAACACATCATGCTTTACGATCATCATGATCTCATCAACCAACCATCAGTGCATCTTATTCACACACAAAGCATAAACATATCTCATGTTATTCACAATTATAACAATATACATAATCATATAATTCAATTAAACACTTAGGATTTCTTATGCGACTAATCATCAAGTCCTATATTCACTATTAGAACATCCTCAAAGTCTTATTTTACTAATATAATCCTACATTTGAAGAATGAGTCAAATCCACCTTAAAACGGACGAAAAATTACATTAACAGGGGCCTGACACGGCCTCCCGTGTCCCCTGACACGGCCCATGTCAGGTGGCCTGGGACACGACCCTCTAAATCATCAAAAAACACATTTCTCGAAGCCTGACACGGCCACCCGTGTCATGGGACACGGCCCGTGTCATGGCGCCTGACCCCCAAAATTCTGATTTTTAGTTTTTCCCATTTTCTTCCTCCTTTCTCACCTGCACGAACCCCAATCATTCTTAGTCGAATTTAGCACTCAAAACCAACCAATTCACATGTTTATTATCCATTTATGCATATAACATCAACTAGTTTTATTAATAAACTTTCCTAGATCAAATTAGGGAATCAATGAGGTTTAATCCTCTTCTCTGTTCATCATATCCTCCATAACCTTCATATGCCATTCTTCCCAATACCAAACACAAAACATCAAATATATTTTCAAAATACATCGTATAATCATATTCATCAACAATTTCACAATATTGCATCAATTCAATCATTATTATCATAATCTCTTAATATACCTAAGGGAGGAAGGAACTCCCAATTACCCTTCTATGTCCTATCACCAATCATAAACCCTTTTCTCCCCCTTACCTTAAACTCGAAGCTTTCCATTACAACTTTTGGTTTTGGTGATCTACGATCCTTGACCTTGCCTTTCTTCTCCTCTTTCTCCAGACCTCTCTGTTCTTCGTCAAAATACGATGAATGAGGTTTGTTTCCCTAATTCCTCTTTTTATGAAACAACAATTCCACCTTTGCCCCTTAAACCTCTAACTAACTCTTTTATTTTATTTAAATAATAACAACATTATAATAATACACCTTATATTATTATTATTATTCTCATAAAATACTCTCTTCACCAATTAATTCCATTATGCCATTAAAATATTAATATTTATTTCACAAAAATAAATATAAAAATTAAGGCGTTACATTTGGCGTAATTGATGCGAATGTATGTAGATTGTATGTGATTGTATAAGATGAATGCATGATTATATTGTGAATATGTATGCATTTCAAGAGTGTTTGAGTCATTTTGTATGTGAAGCATAATGATGTACATTTTTGTGTTGTGGGATTCTAATGTGAATCTGTTGTAACATTGTGTGCCTATATGAGGTGATCGATTATTTCAACATGATTGTATGCCCATGTGGGGTGTGAGCAATCAGATTATGTTCCTGTGTGGGGTGTGAGCAATCCATAAACATTGTGTGCCTATGTGAGGTATGAGCAATGGGTAAAATGATCACGAATGATTGTGTGCCCATGTAGGATGTGAGCAATCAGATTGTGTGCCTGTGTGGGGTGTGAGAAATCCATAAACATTATGTGCCCATGTGGAGTGTGAGCAATGGGTAAACATTGTAGGCCCGACGAGGAGTTACATTGGTAACGAGCGATGGTTCCAATAAGTTCCTGAGTGAACTTGAGAATATTGAGTCGGTACCGCATTGCATGTGCATATAGTCTTGAGTCGGTCTCTATGATTTGCATTTTGTCATCTTTGTATTTGTGCATTGATGAGTAAACATGAATATGTATGTTTATGTGGAGTGATGGAAATGGTGGAAGTATGCATGATGAATATGCTTGATTCTTATATATATATATATATATATATATATATATATATATATATATATATATATATATATGGATATTTATACATTGTGATGTATATGTGTGATTGGAGATGAATTATGGTGGGAATGTATTAAATGTGTATTTATATGCTAAGATATATAATTATATGCATTGTTATTATGATAATATTTCTCACCCTTCTGCTGTTTTATGATGCTTTATGAGGCATTTCAGAGTAGGTATGCCAGAGGTCTTTTTGTGAAGCATGTCTTCATTCTTTTGTCGGTCGGATCTGATATGTAGCACCGGGTAGCTTGGGATTTTGGTTGTGATGCCTTTTGTGGTGCATTTGTATATGTATCTTGGTGATGGATGTTTATATAAACATGAATTATGTTGGTGAATCAAACTTGATGATATATATATATATATATATATATATATATATATATATATATATATATTATATATATAAATATATATATATATATATATATATATATATATATATATATATATATATATGTTTGATGTTATTCAATGTTTAGATTTTCCGCTTTTATTCTAAATATCGAGATGTGGGTGCAAGTATTTAGCTACTCCACTGTTGCATATCTATTGTTGAGCAGGTGTTGGATGTTTTAATTTCATGTATAATGTGACATACCTCTTTTATACTATGTTTCTAATTATACTCTGATGGAATATTAATATGTGACTAAATGATTATTTGATTATTTGGGGGGTATTGAATGTAGGAATTGCTTTATCTGCACCCCTTGCTTCATGTTCTTTATTTTTTCATTTTATTTCACATAGTTTCATTTTAATTTTTCAAAATAATTTCCAATTATCTAAAATTCATACAAAAAGATGAAGCATGTTCATGCATTGAAATAATTTTTGTGATTCTTTATTTCTGATTTCTTTGATTTTTCACCATATTTAGAATATTTTCTTCTCAAATTGTTTCAATCTTAACACATCAACTTCAAAGATTTATTTTGCATAGATCATTTATCAATTTTAAGTGGTTCTTTTTTGATTCATTAAAATACATTAAAAGCCTTTTAAAAAATATTTTTGCATATTTTTTAAATCATTTTAATGGCCTTTTGGTCCTTTTTTTTTGCATATTTGTCATTTGATCCTTATAAGACTTTAACCAATTAATTGAACATGTTCTCTTGTGAATTTTTGCATGATATTTTAACATATGATTAGCCTTTGACTTAGGTCCCTAGTGTTTTAATTTCACAATTTTTTAATATTTTTTGATGTATGGTTGATTATTTGAAAATGAGGTTACTTTTCATGAACTTTCTTCATCACTTCCTTAACCCTAATTTCTTGAAGGAATTTATGGCATCATTAGATGTCACTTGTAGGGGTTTTCCATGTTTTTTTAGATTCTTATAGGTCTTGTATGATCAATTATATGTCTATTTGACTTAAGTTTTTCCTTTTGGTTTGCATGATGTATCTTGTTTTCAATTTGACCTAATTCTCATAACATCCTTCATCTTATGCTTCTTATGCTAACTTGTATGCTTCTAATGTCCATACCCTTCATCTCATTGGAATTATACATCATGTATGCTTCTTAATTCATGCATAATCATTCATATTTGTATGAAATGTTGAATCATTTTTCCATTCATTTCAAGTATGAAGCATCCTTGCATTATGTGACAACTTTTGCATCTTTATGTGAATTGTTTGGATTTGTTTACCATGTGAACTAAACTTGATTATATGTGAAACTTTAACATATCATTATCATCATGTACTACTGACCATCATCATATTAGGATCATTTTAGTTCACTTGACTTTCATCTTAGCTTGTGTTCATTCCTTACATGATGCATGCTTAATACTTCTTACTTCTTCTCCATATTAATCCCTCTATCACTTGAGTTCTTCATCATATGGTTTATATGTTCATTCATAGACATTATAGGAAACTAATATGTGATGTATGCTACTGAATTTTACCATCTCATTTCATCCATTCATGTTTGACTTGTACCTTGCCTTGTTTATTCTCTTATGAAAATGTGAATGTTTTCTTCTTTTCATCTCTCACTCTACCATGAATTAATCCATGAACTTTGGTATGACAATTTAGGATAACATTAGACATTCTATTTTTATACGACATTCTGGCTTTGGTGTTTATCATGTATATTCATCCATGTTTTTACACTTTTGCATCTTTACTTCTTCATGTGTGGAGTCCTTAGAACTTCTTTGCCACTTTGGTGCTTCCTTGCACTTGTTTGATTTAGTTTGAATTCCTTGAGATTATTAATCTCATGTAAGATTAGGTTCTGACTTGTGAGGATCATAGACCCTTAGGTTCAACTCATTTGTTCCCTTTGTGTGATTAGCCCTTATTTCACTTACTATGAACTAGTATGCTTCATTTGCTAACCTCGCAGGGGCTTGGGTATGTCTTAGGAGTGTGGAAATAATTCTACATTACAACCTCTATATCACAATTTACATTTCAATATTGTGTTTATGAAAGCATCTAAGAGTCTTTGATTTGTATTATTCATCCATGTATGCACACTTTTTTATCTTTACTTCTTCATAAGTGGAGTCCTTAGAACTTCTTTGCTACTTTGATGCTTCCTTGCAATTGTTTGCTTTAGTTTGAATTCCTTGAGCTTATTAATCTCATGTAGGATTAGGTTCTGACTTGTGAGGATCATAGACCTTTAGGTTTAATTAATTTGTTCCCTTTGTGTGATTAGATTGTATTTCGCTTACTATGAGCTAGTATGCTTCATTTGCTAACCTCGCAGGGGCTTGGGTAGTCTTAGGAGTCTGGAAATGCTTCTACATTCCAACCTCTCTCTCACATTTTACATTTCAATATTGTGTTTGTGCAAGCATCTAATATTCTTTGATTTTCATAATTTTTTACTTCCCTCTTTAGAAGTAACTTATCTTACTTCATGGAAATAAGTTATCTTCTATTCTTTTCTTCCTCTTTATTCTTCTTTTCTCTCATTCTCCTTCATTAGGATAGAAATCCTCAAACCTCACTAACTTAGGTTATCCAAGCATGACAAATCATTAGGTGTAGTCGCCCATAGACATTTTACCTTTGGAGATCCTTTTGGTTCCTTTTCTCCTCTCATCTCAAAACAACTCAAAAGACTTAATAAGGGTTGAAATGACTTCCTGAGTTATGGACTTATTCCATGGGGCATTTGCAGTTATCCCATCTTGGGTTAATGCAAATTTGTCTAGCCTGAGGTACAAGTCTAAATTTGAAGCCATTTTCATAAAGAAAACCTAAAAATTACTTCTTCATTAAAAATACAAAAACACTTAATAAGTATAATGGACTTGTGTACTGAAGCCCTAATCGTTGGAACCAAGTCTTGGGGATCTTCTTCTTACTTGGGTGTGCTTCTTCCTCATTCCATATTGGAGTGATATAAGAAGTGCATACTCCATGGAAATGGACTTCAATAGACTTTCTCATGCAAAATTCAAATAAAAAGATTCTAAAAGCTCCAAACCAACAATAAGCGTATTTCTCACTGGAATTATCTTCTCATCTCCTTCACTCTAAATGAAAGAAATCGCTTCGACTTGTATTTTATAAGACGGTTAGCGCTATGTTCCAAGAGAACATGCAACACCTGAGCATAGGCATCACCGGGTCAATAGTAAAAGACACAAACATACAAATTTCCTCCCTAGTTAGGGGAACTACGTTGACTCTGATTCTCATTCCCGGTGAGATACATTGGTGTCGCTCCCTGAATTTCCATCCTAGTACAAACGTGAAAGTCGCGCGGAAGAGGTAGAGTCGCCAGCCAGACATTTTTATCCTGAAGGAACGGGAATGGTAATGTTGCACAAAACAGAAGAAAAGAAAAGGAAGGACACAGGTCATGCGAACCAAAGAAACTGGGTTCGGGAATCAATTACGACATGGGAAGGTATTAGCACCCCAGATTGCCCGCCGTACCCGACGGGATCCATACTTGCAAAGAAACTGTTTCAAAGGGTGTAAGAATGAAAGTTGCTGCAAAATGAAAGACTGAAACTAGATAAGAAAAGAAAATAAAGGGAGGAAAATGTAGGGAAAATAAAAGAGTGCTTGAACGGGCCCTACCCCGCTGCCTACGTACCTCATCTGGACATGAGGATCAGAGTCGTCGTAGTTCCCCTAACTAGAGGTGAAATGATTGCTTGTGTCTTAAGGCTTGAACTTCTTATGTCAATGCTCAGGTGTTGCAGGCTCGGACGACGAGTGTGTAACTGGCTTTCAAAGTGACAAGTAATAGCAAGTTTGTACGATGAGAGTGGAGGTGATGAGAAAAGAAGTCCCGAAGGAGAGACGTTTATTCTTTGTCCAATGTTTTTAGAAGTTTTTTATGAGTGTTGCACAAGGAAGTGAAAGCAAATACTTTTCTAAGGAATGTGTCTTTATTACCACATCCCTAAATAGAATGAGTAACAAGTACACCAAGAATGAAGAAGACCCTCAAACTTGTTTCCTAAGATTAGGGTTTAAATTCACTAACTTGCTTGAATTTATTAAGTGTTTTGTAAATTAAAGTGAAGAAATGTTTTTTATGATTTTCTTTGGAAGGTAATCTCATGATTGAACTTGTGCATCATAGATATACTTATTCCACCACCAAGATGGGGTGAAGAAGAGTATCCATGGAATAAGGCCATAACACAAGAGACCACTTCAATCCTTATTAAAGTGTTTTTTTAGTTTTTTGTATGAAGATGAGAAGAGAAGAACCAAAGAAGAAAAAGGTAAACAACTAAGGGAATCTAACCATCCTAGAAGTTATCATGCAAAGATTTGGTCCTAGGTTAGTGAGGCTTACTACCTAAAGAAGGAAAGAAAGAAGGAGAAGAAACAAAAGAGAAATCAACTTACTTCTCAAAGAAGATAAGTTGTCCTCCAAAGGGGATGGTGTAATAAAGCACATCTCAAACACAAGTAAGTAAAACAATAAAGAGATGAGATGAAGAATTGAAATGTGGATAGCATCCACACTTCACTTACCATTGCTCCTACAAATGTTAGCAAAATTTCCAGCACATATTCAACAAATCAATCAAATGCTAACATATCAACACAATTCATGGAATTAACATGTTAAAAATTTCAAGAAAACAAAGTCACCAAACATGCCAAACCTTGAAAATACATGAATCCACTTGTCGAGAAAATGAAAACATACATCAACCAGCAAGGAAACTACTCTAAACAAACATATAAAATGATCACACAATGATCCATGGTGATTATGGAAAGTATGACAAGCAAACAAACTCAAAACAACTCAAAAATGCCCTTCATCTTAAGTGTTAACCGGTTAACCAAAAGCGTTAATCGATTAACCAAACTAAACATACAGCAAAGAAGTCAGAAAAATCACGTGTTAGCAGGTTAACCTATAGCGTTAACCGGTTAACACTATACGAACAACATCAAATTCCTGCATAAAAAGTCAGTTCCAAACCAGCTTATTTCGAGTAATTTCCAAAAATCCAGTAATTAATTGTCCATGAAAATTACAGCAAATTCAACATTAATCATGCTCAAATAGATCCACAAACATCATTACATAAAACAATTAACTAATATATCAATCAACACAAACATATTATGGATCTATATCATAAATATGTAAATAAGCTAAAAGCAAAAGCAGATCTAAAATTAACCAACCTACAAAGCTGAGATTTGCTTTGGTGAATGTTGTTCAAGCTGGAAATGATGAATCTAGAGGAGAACTTCAAAGATCCAATACTATTCTTCACACACAATGCAAAATAAATGCAAGTTATGGAGCTTGATGCAAGAGCTTAATTCCAAAAGCTCTTCCAAACACCACTCCAGATCTAAACCAGTAGCAAAACACCAGCAAATAGATGTATAGAAAGCAATGAAAGGAGGTCTATTTCCAAGATCAACAAATTTCATTGCAAAATTTGATGATCTTCAAAGAAGAGTAACTTTGAGTATTTGATGGTTTGAAGAGAAAAGAGAGAATTGTGAGAGAATTCTGAAAATTCAGAAATGAAAAGTGTGAATTATGAGAGTGTGTGTGTTGGTTTGGAGGGAAATGGGATAAATAGCATCTAGGTTTGGGGCCCAAAAAATTTGGTTTGGAGTTAGCTTAGAAAGGTGATTAGGAGTTGGCTTTGGAATTAGGCTTGGTAAGCATTCTAGATCCTTCTTCATAATTCCCAATTAATTCAAATGAAATAAAATAAAATAAAAATGAAAAATGGAGCCAAAACAAGCATGCTTCTCTTGCTGGAAAATTCAAATTTCCGCATCTGTTAACCGGTTAACCAAAAGCGTTAACCGGTTAACGCAAGCAAAATTTGAATTTTCCCTCCTTTTGGTGGGAAACTCCAAGAATGCATCTACGTCGTCCGTTCTGAGTTGATATTGATTCTCAACCGTTTTATGGCCTTGACAATTATATTGAACTTGCATAAACTCTGTAGAGACCTCGTAATCTGCTTGTAATGTCACTCGGCTCGTGACTCTGAGAGCCTTGATTTTCTAGATGATTAACCATATGCCTTATGCTAGAACATGTGAGTATTATGATTCATTTTTCTATGCCAAATGCTAGAATATGATATGCTTATGATGTGATAATATGGTAAAAATGAGAGGGAAAATTTGGGGTGTTATAGTTGGCAGTGGGGTAAGGCCCATTCAAGTATAATTCTTTCTTTTCCCTACATTTTTCCCATTCTTTCTTTCCAGTTCAGCAGCAAATTATTCTTACCCTTTGAAAAAGTACAAGCAAGTGTGGATCCCGTCGAGTATGACGGACGTGAAAGGGTGTTAATACCTTCCCTTCACGTAACCGACTCCCTTACCCATTCTCTCTGGTTCGCAAGACCTTGTTCTTTCCCTTTCCTTGGTATAAAAATTCCTGGATGACAACTCTTCTTCTTTTTTCGCGCCACTTTTGCATTTGTACTAGGATGAAAATACTGGGAGCGACAACTGGCGACTCTGCTGGGGACCTCCAAACCAGAATATATGGTTCCCTATAAGAGTCCTTCCTAGCGTTTGTCAGTTATTGTTTCTTTGAGTGTTTATCTGTTTGCTACTATGTGTTTAGTTTACTGTTTTATTTACAACTTTATTTAATGCTTTCAGTATTTACTTATCATGCATCATTATTATAATGTCTGGACTGCCTGGTTTTTTGGTGGGATGGGAGTTACTGTGAGATAAGCACAATACCAAGGCACGGGTGCACCCTAGACTTATCATGGGCATTCACTTTACTTTCATGATGTCTTATCATGCGAGTAGTAGTGAGTTCCACACCCAGATTGCAACCGTCTAGGAAATGTTCTGATATAGGGTTCTTCCCTACTTCAGGATACGACCTTGATAGTTATGTGCATCTGGGGACCGATCATTGAGGACCTTTGTGGAAACATCTCTCTCTCTAGTGGTGACAGTGGAAGACCACATTTATTGGAAAACCCACTTCCACCCGAGGGTCCACTGGGAACTTGCATTAGATGGCCTTGTTCTCTCATTAGAACTCAGTCAAAGCATGTAACGCCCCAAAATTTGCCCTCTTATTTAATACCAATTTCAAGTAGCTTATACTTCATTTACATATCATTTAGAATATCCTTTCATACATTGTATTTAAATCATAATAAAAATAATAAATAAATAATAAAGCATACATCTTTGGTTGAAACATAGGGCATTTGATCAAGAGTATTCCAGTGATAATATTAATCATCAAGTCTTAGAGTCTAAATAAGTTCATAACAGACAACGTGGGTGTAGTTCTAAGGTTTCCCACCAAAAGGAGGGAAAATTCAAATTTGGCATGTGTTAACTAGTTAACACATCAGTTAACCGGTTAACACGCGTATTTTCTGCCAAAAATGCAGATTTTCATCATGATAGGAGTTTGGCCATTTTTCCATTTTTCATTTGATTTGATTTATTTCATTTCATTTAAATGTGGAATTATGGAGAAGGTTTTAGAAGATTTCCTAACCAACTCTTAACTAACTCCCAACCATAATCCCAAACCTAACTCCTAAGCTAAGGTCCAAGCCTCATTCCTAACCCAAAGCACACTCCAAACCTAAGAGATATATAATATTTTTTTCCTTCAAACCTCAACAACACTTCATTTTTCACATTTTTCTCTCATCACTCTCAATTTTCTCATTTTTCTCTCATTTTCCAAAACCCCGCACAAAGCTTCATCTTCCAAAATTCTTCAAGTCTTGCATTGAAACTTGAAGAATTTGAATCTAAACCTCCATCATTGCATTGATTTCATGGATTATTGAAGGATTTGCTACTTTTTTGGTGTTGAATTCATATCATGGAAGGGATTCTTGGAAGAGTTCATCAATGTTTTCGTCAAAGCGTATTTATTTTGCGTATTCTTGCAGAAGAGCTTCGGATCTACGGATTTCTTGTCAATGGTGTGTTGATCTCTTTTTGAAACGATTACCAAAGCAAACCTCCGCTTTGTAGGTTGGTGAAACTCATAATCACTTATGTTTTAAGTTATTTCTCATTTTCTCGACACGTGTGTTCATCGTGTTTTGTTGATTTTTTATGCTTTAATTAATTGGGTCATTATGTTTTAGGATCTTGATGTGTTTGTGGTTCCAATTGGTGTTGTATCTGTGCATTTAAGCTTAAATTTTGTGTTCAATTGATAGGCATCACATAAGGAACTTATTTGAATAGGCTGGTGCTGGAAGTTCTTTTTTCTATAGGTTTTTGTGCTACTGGTTAAGTGTTAATCGTTTAATACATTGGTAAACCGGTTAACATAGTGTAATTTTGCATGGTTTTGCAGGTTCTGGGACCGTTTACCGGTTAACACATTGTTTAACCAGTTAACACTAAAGCATATTGTGTTATTTGTAAATTTTATTGGTTGTTTGCGGACCATTCCATCCTACCCATCATGGATCTTTAGTATATGATTTTAGTGAATTTTTAGGACCTGTTTTGGTGCAGGTTCATGTATCCTCGACATCTTTCGACACGCATGTTATTTATTTCCAATTTTTGGCATAATTGTGTATGTGTGCTTGTGATGAGTTGTGAATGTTGTTCCCATGTTTGAACCTCATTGCTGGCATGATAATAATGGATTAATGTTTTGTTTTGCATTGCTTTTGTGATCGATGCATGTTTTGGACACTTATGTGCATAATTGAACATGTTGCATATTAATTGATAAAGGTGCATGATCTATATATGCAAGCACACATTCTTGATTGTTTGATTTCTTCATGTTTGCATGATGTTGTTAATGTTTGCATTAGGTAGAATGTATGGTGATGCATGTTTACATTGTGTGGCTTTGTTTGCATTATATGTTCACTTTTGAAAATGCATATTGTTTTGTTTATAAAAATCCATTGGTGTAAAATGATAGAAATGCTTGCATTCACATATCCATGTTCATATTAATCATGTTGCATTCCTTAATGTTGTTATGTGGTGCATATCCATGTATTGTTACTCATGCATTTACATGTTAAATTACTTAATTCTTCCATGCATTTCACTACTGCATTTCTAAACAGTAGCTGTTAGATGTATGATGCCTTGCATTGTGTTTGCATTTTTTACACCTATTGTCATGTTGTTAGGTAGCTGTGATAGGCTGTTTGTATGTCATTTGCATGCGATAGTTGATTGTATGCTGAAGCATTATTGTAGTTGCTGACTTTGGGATTTGTCTAGCTTTTAGGCACCCTTAACTTTAGGTTTCAGTCTAATTTAAACAATAATCACTTTAGGAGATGTTTGGTACTTAATTGTCTTCTTTTTTCTTATCATTTTTTATTTCATGAATCATGGATTTTACTAACCTTGTAGGGGCTTTGGTAATTTTTAGGAGAGTGGAAATGCTTCCACATTCCAACCTTTCTCTCTCCTTTTACATTTCAATATTGTGTTTATGCAAGCATCTAAGATGCTTTGATTTGAATAATTGTTTAGTTCCCCCTTTAGAAGTAACTTATCTTATTTCATGGAAGTAATTTGTCTTCTATTCTCTTCTTCTTCTTCCTTCTTCTTCTTTTCTCTCTTTCTTCATTAGGATAGATATCTTCAAACCTCGCAAACCTAGGATATCCAAGCATGATAACTTCATTAGATTTAGTTTCCCTTAGAAATTTTACCTTTGGATATCGTTTTGGTGCTTTCTCTCATTTCATCTCAAAATAACTAAAACATATCTAATAATGGTTGAAATGACTTCTTGTGTTATAGACTTATTCCATGGGGAATTTGCATCTATCCCATATTAGGGTAATGTAAACTTGTCTAGCATGATGTACAAGTCTAAACATGAAGTCATTCTCACAAAGAAAAGCCTAAAAATAATTTCTTTACTGCAAAATACAAAACCACTTAACAAGTCTTGGGGACCCTCTCCTTACTTGGGTATACTTCTTCCTCATTCCATCTTGGAGTGATGTAGGAAATACATAGTCCATGGAAAGGGACTTGAATACACTTTCTCATACAAACACAAATAAAAAGCTTCTAAAAGCTACAAACCAATAACAAGCATCTTTCTTGCGGGAATTCTCTTCTCATATCCTCACTCCAAATGAAAGGGCTCGCTTCGACTTGTCTTTTTCAAGATAGTAAACGCACTCTTACAAGACGAGCCTACAACACTTGAGCATAGGAATAAGCAGTTCAATCTTAAAAAACATAAACAAAAAATTTCCTCTCTAGTTAGGGAAACTATGTTGACTTTGATTCTCATTCCCATGAGATACGTAGGCAGTGGGGTAGGGCCCATTCGAGCACAATTCTTTATTTTCCCTACATTTTTCCCATTCCTTTTTTCATTCCAGTTCAACAACAGTTTATTTTTACCCTTTGAAACAATTCGAGCAAGCGTGGATCCCGTCGAGTTGACGGACGTGAAGGGGTGCTAATACCTTCACTTAACTGACTCCCTTACCCAGTCTCTCTGGTTCGCAGGACCTTGTCCTTTCCTTTCTCTATGGTTTGTGCAACATTACATTTCCCTTTTCTTGGGATAAAAATTTCTGGCTGGCGACTCTACATTTTCTGCACCACTTTCGTGTTTGTACTAGGATGAAAATCCCGGGAGTGACAAAGCACTTTTGTATGAAGATACTATTGTACCCTTCGGGATGAATGTACTGTTGTTTCTTGATCTCAGTACTTGAAGCTGAGAACTTATGAGGGATGCTTATTTTTCAAGACTCAGCTGAGACCTCCTCTTTTAGTGTATAATGTCAAACCAAAATTACGGGTGAAAGGGAGTCTTCATTGATCGTCTAACTTCATGTTCGGCTACAGTTTACTGATCTGGTAATTACGGGTGAAAGGGTAGAAAATTTGCTGAAACTCGGTAAAATTCAAGATGCAAGTGGAAGTAGCTCATTTGGAGTGAGGAAGCAGTTTGATGGACCCCAGAGACAGAGAGATGGGGAAACGAATGTTGTTTATGGAAGAGGGAGAGGCCAAGGTCGTCCCTATAATTATGCTCAAGTGGAATCTGTCACTATACCTTTAGAGCCGGCTCTATAGCAACAACAACAACATCCACAACAGAATAACCAACAAAGGCCTTATCAACAACGTCAGCCTCGACATGCTGATCGGGTTATTGAGCCAATCCCAATGACTTATACGACTATGTTGCAAAGGCTGTTAGAATTAAACCTGGTGCACCTTAGAACACCGGCACCACCAGTTGGAAATCCTCCTCCAAGGTAAGATGTAAATGCTCGGTGCGTTTTTCACTCGGGTGCCCAGGGGCATATGACCGAGAGCTGTAGAGCTTTTCAATTTAAGGTGTAGGAGTTGATCGATTCCATGGCTATAAATGTTTCCCCACCTCCAAATGTCACCAATAATCCTATGCCAAAACACAATGGTGGCGCAAGGGTGAATGTCGTATAAGATGAAGAATATTTGAACTTGATTACTGATGTTAATGATGTTAAGACACCACTGTCGGTTGTGAAAAGTTGTTTATTGAAGTGGCAGGTGTTCCCCGGGTGCAGTGATGACTGTGAAGATTGTTTGGCTTGTTATAATGGTTGTGATAAGTTGAGAACAAGGATACAAAGTTTAATAAACGAACGTTCCTTGAAATTCGATAAGGTGAACAACAAAATCGACCATGTTTCAACGATGACAATATACTTAACGCTTGCTGACATTCCGGTGCCGCCCAGGCCAAAACATGTCACCACCTTTGTACCTCAGAAGGTGAGTCCTGTAACAATCACTGTACCTAGTCCTGTACCTTATAACAATGAGAGGGTTGTTATGTGGCATTACGGTGTGAATGTTTATATGCAAGGACATGGAGTAGAAGAGAAGGCTAGAGTAGAGACTGGTTCCAGCGTTGATAATATGGGAGGTGTCGGAGGATTTACCCGTACTGGAAGGCTCTTTGCTCCACAAACTCTAAGGACCAATAGTGAAGTCGAAGCTACAGCTCATGCGAAAGGTAAGCAGGTCGAAACTGAGGAGGACGTGATTCCTGCCACGAGTCAGAGTAATTTTGAAAAAGAGGTGGAAGAATTCATGCGCATAATAAAGAAGAGTGATTACAAGGTAGTGGAACAACTGAATCAGACTCCATCGAAGATTTTGATCTTGTCATTGTTGATGTGTTCCCAAGCTCATAGAGAGGCATTGTTGAAGGTCTTGCAGATGGCCTATGTTCCCCAGGAAATCACAGTTAATCAATTGGAGGTCGTTGTTGCTAACGTGAATGCCAGCCATGGACTGGGTTTTACTGACAGAGATCTGACTTCTGAGGGACGTAATCATAACAAAGCCTTATACATCACTATGGAGTGTAATAGGGTTGTGTTATCCCACGTCTTGGTAGATATTGGGTAGTCGATGAACATGTTGCCCAAGAAATCTTTGATAAAGCTTGATGTTGAAGGGATTGTCCTAAGGCCTAGTGATTTGGTTGTGTGAGCGTTCGACGATTCCAAAAGATCAGTATTCATGGAAGTTGAGCTACCTGTGAAGATTGGGCCACATATTTTCAATAGTACCTTCTATGTAATGGACATACAACCTCATATAGTTGTTTTTTCGGTCGGCCCTGGATTCATGTTGCTGGCGCATTGACATCCACGCTACACCAGAAGTTGAAATATGTGGTGGATGGGCAAGTTGTCACAGTTTGCGGTGAAGAGGATATATTCGTGAGCCACCTATCAACATTTAAATATGAGGAGATGGATAGCGAAATTCATGAAAGGTTATATTAGGTCTTCAAGACAATGAACATCCATGAAGTTTCTCCCAGTTTGGTGGGTAAGAGTAATGAAAACGTGGGTACCTCTGTAGCCTCGTACAGGAAAGCTTTGGAGGTATTTGAATCTGGTAATGCCCAGGGCTGGGGAAAGTTTGTGGAAGTAGACAAGAAAGAGGATAAGTTCGGGATCGGGTATCATCTGATTCAAGCAGAGGTGTCCAAGAGCAATGGGTTGATAAGCTTCTCGAGCGGGGGCGTTATTGATCCAAATCAAGTATGTGCCACTACAGGAGATGATGCTGACAGTGATTGTGACCTATACAACTAGGTGCGTCCATGTATCCCCTGGGAGGAACTCAAGAACTGGTTTGCCAAAGAGATTGTCCAAGTTACTCTCCAGACAGAGTAATTTTTCTTGTTTTCCTCATATTCATTGCATGTCAAATCCTGCATTCTGCCCAAGGTGTACAGATCCATTTGTAGGGCCACCTTGCATTATTTGCCATTTTAGTTTACCATGAATAAAGGACATTTTTTCACTCAAAATTGTGTTTACTTTCTTTCATTTTAAAATTTTTCACAAAAAAACAATAAAATGGAAATGTTTTATTTTGTTTTTTCTTTTCATAAAATTGGACTCTAAAATAAGCACGTCACTTCTGCAGACTCAATCACTCAGATTCCATTGATAGCGATTCTGCTATGACTTGGTATGACTTTGATAATCCTATCTACCAAGCTGATGAATGGGTTGAGGAAGATTGTGAACTCCCTAAAGAATTGGCCAGGTTGTTGAGACGGGAAGAAAGGGTTATTCAACCTCATCAGGAGGAGATTGAAGTCATCAACATTGGGTTCGAGGACGCAAAGAAGGAAATCAAGATTGGGGCTAGTCTGTAAGCCAGTGTGAAAGAGGAACTGATTGGTATGCTACGTGAGTATGTTGATATATTTGCTTGGTCATATCAAGATATGCCAAGTTTAGATACTAATATTATTGTGCATAAGCTTCCATTGATAGAGGATTGTCCTCCGGTTAAGCAGAAGCTTTGTTGAACTCGTCTTGACATAGCTATGAAGATCAAAGAGGAAGTTCAGAAGCAGTGGGACGTCGGGTTCCTTGTCGTAACTAGTTATCCACCTTGGGTAGCTAATATTGTACCAGTAGAAAAGAAGGACATCAAGGTTCGGATGTGCGTTGATTAACGAGACCTTAACAGAGCAAATACGAAAGATGACTTCCCATTACCTCACACCGATGTATTGGTTGACAAAACTACTCAATTCTCGGTATTTTCTTTCATGGATGGCATCTCTGGATAAAATCAGATAAAGATGGCACAGAAAGACATGGAGAAAGAAACTTTCATTAACCCATGGGATACTTTCTGCTACAAGGTGATGCCCTTCGGATTGAAGAACATTGGGGCAATGTATCAGCGGGCCATGGTGACATTATTCCATGATATGATTCACAAAGAGATAGAGTGCTATGTGGATGATATGATTTCCAAGTCCAGAACTAAAGAGGAGCATATGGTTAATCTCAAGAAGCTGTTTGAGAGATTGGGGAAGTTTCATTTGATATTGAATCCAAACAAGTGCACTTTCGGAGTGCGATCCGGGAAATTGTTGGGTATCATCGTGAGCCAAAGAGGGATTGAGGTTGATCCTGCCAAAGTAAGAGAAATACAAGATATGCCTGCACCGAAAACAGAAAAAGAAGTACGTGGTTTCCTGGGTAGATTGAACTACATTGCAAGGTTCATATCTCACCTCACAGCCACTTCTGAACCAATTTTCAAGTTATTAAGAAAAGAACAAGCGGTCAGGTGGAATGATGATTGCCAAAAGGCTTTCAAAAAGATAAAAGAATATTTGCAGGAACCTACAATTCTAATGCCTCCGGTTCCAGGGAGGCTGCTCATAATGTATCTGGCAGTGCTTGAAGGATTTATGGGTTGCGTTCTTGGTTAACATGACGAGACATGTAGGAAAGAGCACACCATCTACTACATGAGCATAAGATTTACTGACTGTGAATCAACATACTCAATGCTTGAGAAGACATGTTGTGCACTCACATGGGATGCTAAGCGTTTGAGATAGTATATGCTCACTCACACAACTCTTCTGATTTTAAAGATGGATCTTGTCAAGTATATTTTTGAGAAACCAGCATTGACCGGAAGGGTTTCCTGTTGGCAGATGTTGCTGACTGAATACGACATTCAATACACTTTACAGAAGGCCATCAAAGGAAGTGTTCTTTCAGATTATCTTGCACAATAACCATTGGATGATTATTAACCTGTGCATTTTGATTTCCCTAATGAGGCCATCATGTACCTCAAAGCTAAAGATTGCGAGGAACCACTCCCAAAGGAGGGGCCAGACCCTGAATCCAAATGGAGTATGATGTTTAATGGGGCCGTCAATATGAATGGGCGTGGAGTTGGTGTTGTTTTTATTACTCCTGAAGGTGTCCATTTTCCTTTCGCTGCCAGATTGACATTTGGTTTCACTAACAATGAAGCAGAATATGAGGCTTGCATCATGGGAATAGACGGGGCTATTAATCTAAGGATTAAGATCCTCGATATATTTGGAGATTCAGCTCTCATGATTAACCAAATCATCGGCAAGTGGTATATACATCAACCTCACTTTATTCCGTCTCGAGATTAAGCAAGAAGATTGTTTACGTTCTTCACAATAGTAAAGTTTCACTATATATCACATGACGAGAATCGGTTTGTTGATGCGTTGGATACACTCTCCTCATCAATCAAAGTGTTGTTCTGGAATTATGTCCCCAAGATTGATATATCACGACTTGACATACCTGCATATGTGTTTGTTGCTGATGCAGTGTCTGATGATAAGTCGTGTTATCATGACATCAAGGGTTTCCTAAAGAGTCAGGAATACCCAGCTGGGGCATCTTCAAATGATAAAAATAACTTTGAGACGACTTGCTGCAAGTTTCTTCTTGAATGCTGATGGCATGCTGTATAAGAGAAACTTTGACATGGTATTTCTTAGATGAATGGACAAGAAGGAAGCGTACATGTTGATGCAGGAAGTCCATGATGTATCTTTCGGTACCCATGCCGGAGGACATGCAATGGCAAAGAAATTACTGACATCAGGGTATTACTGGTTAACAATGGATTCAAATTGTTGTTCGTATGCCCGAAAGTGCCACAAGTTCCAGATTTATGCAGACAAAGTGCATGTGCCTCCGATCCCGCTAAACATCATGGCATCTCCTTGGCCCTTTTCCATGTGGGACATTGACATGATTGGGAAGATCGAGCCTACTGCTTCAAACAACAATCATTTCATCTTGGTCATGATTGACTACTTCACCAAGTGGGTCGAAGCAGCATCTTATGCCAATGTCACCAAACAGGTGGTTACCAGATTTTTGAAAATAGACCTAATATGCATTTATAGAGTACTTGAAAGAATCATTATTGACAATGGTTCTAATCTAAACAACAAGATAATGGCTGAGTTGTGTCGGGACTTCAAAATACAACATCACAATTCTTATCCTTACTGGCCAAAGATGTATGGCGCGGTCAAGGAGGCTAATAAGAACATTAAAAAGATTGTGCAGAAGATGGTTTTCACTTACAAAGATTTGAATGAGATGTTACCTTTTTTCTTTGCATGGGTACCGAACATCATTAAGGACGTCCACTAGGGCAACACCTTTCTCACTTGTGTATGGTATGGAGGTTGTCCTACTTGTTGAAGTTGATATCCCTTCCTTAAGGGTAATGATGGACGTCAAGCTAGATGAGGCTGAATGGATATGCGTCCGATATAATTAGTTGTGTCTGATTGAAGAGAAGAGGCTTGCAGTTGTCTGCCATGGTCAGTTGTATCAGAGACGGATGAAAAAGGCATTTGATTAGAGAGTGAGTCCTCGGGAGTACCAAGTTGGTGAGCTTGTGCTCAATAGAATTCTTCCTCTAAGTAAATATCACAGGGGGAAATGGACTCCAAACTATGAAGGTCCATTCGTGGTTAAGAAGGTTTTCTCAGGCAGAGCCTTAGTTCTTACAACCATTGATGGTGAAGATTTCTTGTCTCCTTTCAACTTAGACGCGGTTAAATAATACTTCTCATAAAAGAGACATGTTGGACAAAAAACAGAATAAAGAGTCCAGGAAAAAAAAGGCATCCCGGCGAGCCAAAAACAGAATAAAAGGCTCGGGAAAAAGTTAGGGATATAAATAAAAAATGTACACCCGGTGATTTGAAAATCCACATTGGACAACTCAGGAAAAAAAGGGTATCTCGGTGGATTGAAAACCCGAAAGGGCAATCCATGCAAAAGAGGGAATAAGTGAATGAATGCGATCTGAGTTATTTGTACTACATTGTTGTCTCACTCATCCTGGAAATCTCCAAAGGATAGGAATTAGTCCAATCTTCCCCTTCAGAAAGCAAGTCAAATGGGAGTAATCTTTAAGACATACTGGTCATAGAAGAATTGAAACTCAAGGGAATATCGTTTCACATTGCCATTAGGATAGTTCATTTTCTCAATTTTTAGTGATCACCTCTTTCGAGGTGGTTGCTTCCTAATGTATTTTTTCCTATTCACGGGCCCATCAATAAAATAATTATTCAGTCAAAAAGCTTCGTCCTTGTTTTTATTTTTACATGTTTTGTTTGCAAAAATATCCTGAATTTTTTATAAAAGAACATTGCATTTAAACGAGGTGGCTTTACGAACAACATGCGAAAGGGGAAACATTTAAAATCACTTTGAATGTTGAGCAACATCGGATGGTTGACTCATACCATATAATTCCTCGGGGCATATGTGTGAAAACTTTATTGTTGCAGGTTTTGCAGTTAGAAGAGAAAGATGTTACAAGGTGACATTCCCTAAGCAGATTCCTCTCCCCGGCGAGAGATGCCTTACAACTCTCATCCCAAAAAGAAGGGTGATCCTTACATCATCCCCGGTAGAGTTTAAAGGGAACCTTCCCCAGCTGAGTCAGAGTAGGGTGGTATTCCCCCAGCAGAACTTCAAGGACAGTTGAATAGTTCTCATCCCTAAGCAGAGTCATCACTATGAAGCATTCCCAGCAGGAAGATGAATTCCCTTTTCCCCCACAGAGTTAGAAAGGTCAGAATTCTCTCCCCATCAAGAGTATATGACCAAGTATCTCCCCAGCCGAGTCAGAAGATCGTTTTTTCCTCGCATAGTTTCATGATTGTAATTCACTTCCATCTTTGAAATATTACTCAATGAAGTTTCCAATTTATTTTTGGCCAGTGTGACAAGCGATGTAAATAGTCATTCACACTTCTTCCCACAGTCAGAGTCAGATACTTGTTAGAGTATCTTTGTCTCTTCTTTACAACATAATGTCGGTCAGGTCATTCTTTTACTCAATAGAGTTCTACAACAATGTTTTTCCCTTGCAGATGTGGTTTCCGATGAGACTTCATCTTCTTAATTTCTAAGGCACACATCCATGTGGCAGGCCAATAGTCTACTGGTTCTTTATAAAAGGCATTTCTCTGAGTCGTAATTCTTATGATCTTACATTCTCATCTTTCTAGTTATGGATTCTATGATACCATATCCTGATTACTTTATGTGTGGGCTGTAAATCCAATGATGTTACAACACCGTTTAAGGCCCACATCTTTGTGGCAGGCCAGTAGTCTCCTGGTTCTTTATCAAAAGACAACATTGTAAGGCTTACATATTTGTGGAAGGCTAGTAGTCATCTGGTTCTTTCCAAAAGACATTTCAAGGCCCACATCTTTGTGGAAGGCCAGTAGTTGACTGGTTCATTACAAAAGACATTTCAAGGCACAAATCTCTGTGGCAGGCTAGTGGTCCTTTGATCATTATAAAGGATAGAATCCAGTTTTGATGGATTAGACCTTGAGAGGCATATCTGTTTATTAAATAGATTGCACATTCCAAGAAGATGATTTCTAAATGCATCTTCATCAGCACTTGTTTGTTGTACAGACTTTGTTTCTAAGGCCCACATCTCTATGGAAGACTAGTAGTCTCCTGGTTCATTATAAAAGACACTTCTTTGAGTTGTAAATCCTATGATATTATGTTCTCACTTTTGGGTTGTAAATCCTATGATTTTACAACACCATTCTAAGGCCCGCATCTCTGTGGCAGGCCAGTAGTCTCCTGGTTCATTATAAAAGACATTTCTTTGAGCCGTAAATTCTAGTATATTATGTTCTCACGTTTGGGTTGTAAATCCTATGATGTTACAACACTAGCTAAGGTCCACATCTCTGTGGCAGGCTAGTAGTCTCCTGGTTCATTATAAAAGACACTTATTTGAGTTGTAAATCCTATGATGTTACATGCTCATGTCCTGGATTTTGGATCCTTTGATGCCATTTCCTGATTATTTTGGTTGGTTGTAAGCCTTATGGTAGCCATTGTTTACTTCACCAAATGGGTCGAAGCAGCTTCGTATGCAAACGTCACCAGACAAGTGGTAGCCAGATTTCTGAAAAGAGACATCATCTGTCGATATGGAGTACCCGAGCGAATCATTACCGACAATGGTTCCAATTTGAACAACAAAATGATGGCAGAACTGTGCCGGAACTTCAAAATCCAACATCACAACTCTTCTTCTTACAGGCCAAAGATGAATGGCACTGTTGAGGCAGCTAACAAAAATATCAAGAAGATTGTGCAAAAGATGGTGGTTACTTACAAAGACTGGCATGAAATACTACCATTTGCCTTGCATGGGTATCGAACCTCAATCAGAACGTCTACTGGGGCAACACCTTATCATCTTGTGTACGGTATGGAAGTTGTCCTACCTGTTGAAGTTGAGCTACCCTCCTTACGGGTAATGATGGATGTAAAGCTGGATGAAGCAGAATGGGTCTGATCTCGGTACAATCAACTGAATTTGATCGAAGAGAAAAGATTAGTTGCTATCTGTCATGGGTAGTTATATCAGAAAAGGATGAACAAAGCCTTCGATCAGAAAGTCAGGCTTCGGGAATACCAAGTAGGTGATCTTGTGCTGAAAAGACTCCTTCCTCCTCATACAGACCACAGGGGCAAGTGGACTCCCAATTACGATGGTCCATTCATAGTAAAGAAAGTTTTCTCTGGTGGAGCACTGATGCTCACTACTATGGATGGTGAAGATTTCTTATCCCTTGTGAATTCAGATGCAGTTAAAAAATGCTTCGCATAAAATGACCTACTGGACATAAAAACAGAATGTAAGTCCAGGCAAAAATAGGGCATCCCGGCGAGTCAAAAACAGAATAAAAGACTTGGGCAAAAATAAGGGAAAATTGAAAAAAAAATGTACACCCGCTGAGTTGAAAAGTCGCATTGGACAGCTCAGGCAAAAATGGGTATCTTGATGGATTGAAAACCCGAAAGGGCGATCCACGCAAAATCAGGGAATAAGCGAACAACTGCATTCTGAATTCGTCTGTATCATTCACAACATGGCAAGATTCTAAAGGATCAAGCATCAGTCAGAATCAACCTTCTTCAGAAAGCAAGATGAGAAGAACGTCAGGGTCATACAGGTCATAGCCAAGGAAGCTCACTGGAGCATCGTCAACATTGCCAACACTTTTACTTTTCTCAATTTATAGCAATCTCCTCATTCCAGGGGATTTGTTTCTTTGACTGTATTTGCCAATTCAAGGCACCCAGATTAATAAAATCAGAGTTTTCAGTCACACCTCGTTTTGTACATTTTTGTTTCGTTTGCAAAATGTCTAATATTCATGATACAGTACTTGCATAAAACAAATGAGCCATCTTTAATAAATGCGTGCAGGAAATAAATTTACTTACAGGAAAGCCTAACTCCTATGACGAAATCTAGTAAGGGATACCTCGGGATACTTGTGCGTTTATTTTGTCTTAACAGGTTGCAGGTACTCAATACGCAACATGGGGCATGCCAAGCATTGCATCCCCAGCAGGCTAATTCCCGGAAGAGCAATAATCTGAAATTCTTTTCCCCCAGCGGAGTTATCAAAAGCCTCCTCATCCCTAGCACAATTCTACTCAACATGAACATCCCCTTCTTCCGTCTAATGCAAGACAGTTAGCACTCGAGCCAGACGAGTCATACACTTGAGCATAGACAAGCAAGCAGTTCACTGTCAATTTAT
The DNA here is from genome assembly GCA_963966055.1 of Lathyrus aphaca. Classification (NCBI taxonomy): domain Eukaryota; kingdom Viridiplantae; phylum Streptophyta; class Magnoliopsida; order Fabales; family Fabaceae; genus Lathyrus; species Lathyrus aphaca. The sequence continues at coordinate 280,999,777 of OZ014523.1, forward strand.
TTTCTAGTCTCTTTGAGTCGAACTACGGTGTTCTGACTTCCTCATTGCACGAGAGGATACGTAGGCATAACTTAACAGTTATCGAACAAAAGTCTCTGTGTCTTCCCCCTCTTTCAGCATTATTTTTTAAGCCTCAGTCCCTGAGCATTCACCCTTTTGCACTGACACTTATATATTTCTTTTCTTAGCTTTTGTACACAGATAGCACATACACTACCCCTTTAAACACAATCTTTTAAGTGTGGATCCCTTCGAGTACGACGGACAATCTGGGAGCTAATACCTTCTCAGGTTGTAACCAACCCCGTTTCTCAGTTTCTCTGGTTCGCGACCGTCTTATCCATCTTTCTCCCGGTTTATGCAGCATTACCTTTCCTTCGGGATAAAAATGCCTAGCTGGAGACTGTATTCATCTTCACTTCATTTCTCCTTTCTCCGACTGTTCGCGTCTGCACCCTGTCTGACCCAGTGTCTTTTCGGGGGAGTGACACCATCCTAATAGAAGGATAATAGATGAGAACACTTAAGCTGAGGAAGATACCTCAACTTAATCCATGGTTAGGGATTAAAGTCATTATATAACAAAGCCTTTATTAAGTGGATTTTAAATAAGGGATGAGATTAAAAAATGAATTTTATGGTTTGTAAGACAACTTGAGGGGGACTTGTCCATTCAACACTAGGGTTAGTCCTTCTTAACCATAAAGGAAGAATTAGAACCCTAATGTAAGGCCCAAGTTACAAGATGAAGTCTTGATGATTATAAAGATGATTTGATTAATAGGTTTAAACAAATTAAAGGTTTAACACTTAGGATTAAAGTTATACATTCCATCCTAAGAGAAGGATGCAGGCATAACCCTAATTCCAAAGTCCTAAAACTTTAAGAGTTTAGTCTCTGATTAAGAGGTGAGAAGAGAGACTCAAGGAGACTCAAAGGTAAAAGCCAAGGGGGACTAATCACAACCCTAATTATTATCATGCTTGGATGTTCCTATGGTTTGTGAGGCTTAAGAAAGATCTTCAAGGAAGCCACCAATGGAAGAAGCGGATGAAAGGAGGATGAGAAAAAAGAACAAGTTACTTACTTCATTGAAGAAGATAAGTAACTTAAAGAAAGAAAGTGAGAAATAAAGAACACAAGTGAACAAGTTCACTTCAAAGAAACCAGCAAGATGCATATGAAAGAGATGAAGAGAAATGAGAAGTGAAGGCAAATCCACTTCTTAAAGTAACTTACCACCTGGAAATGTTAGCATGAATAAATAAAGTTCAAGGCATAAAGAAATGAAATGAAATGAGATGCAATGAGATGAAATGACCAAAGTCAGAAGTGTTTATGCAATGTTAATGTCATGTGAGATGATGAAAAGGCATACAAAATGCATATGTATGATCATACAAAGATGAGATGCAAATGGAAGCATGCTTTGAAGTTTGAAAACACATAAAAGTTAATGAAATGAAATGAATGAAAATCATGGCAAATGGATGAAGAAATGATCAAGCATGGTTCTAACATGTCCTAAGATGTCTAAGATGACATATGAATGCATGAAATGTCATGGAAAGTTCATGTATGGATGCATATGCAAGATGAATGCAAATGAACATGAGAAATTAGGGTTATATGAAAGTATGAGATGCAAATGAACAAAAAAGAAACATATGACATGATAAAAAATTGAAATTAAGCTCAAACAAACCCTAATCCCATACTAGGTCACACCCCAAAGGAGAAGGTCAGAAGCCTTACCAATCACAAGCTATGAATTTCCTAAGTTTCTAGGGTTTTTTAGATGGTTCAAAGGGGAAAATGCAAATCAATTCAAAAATGTAAGATGAATTCATGAGATAAAAGACCTATAAACTACATGGAATTCACAAAACAATGCAAAAAGAATCATCTTCAAACTCTTCTTGGTTAGGCAGAAATGATTTTTTAAAGGTAGGGTTCAAAAAAAATGAAATTTAATGACCCTTAATTCAAAGAAAATTCACAAACTATGATCAAACCTAAAAAGAAATTTGTGTGAAGAGTTTGAAAATGTTTATAAATTCAATGGGATGATTCATGATTTTTTTGGTGATTTTTAGAAACCTAAATGTATTTTTAATTAATTAAAAGACTTTAATTAATTAAAAATAACATTTAAATATTTTAAAAATACTTTTTTAATGCAAAAAATAAAATTAAAATCATTTTTGGAATGAGAAAAATATTTAAAATCAGAATGCAAAAGAAAATATTTTTTGAATAAGTTTTGCTATTTTAAATAAAATGAGAAAGAAAAATACAAAGAAAATGGAATAAAAATAAAATAAAATGGAAGTAAGCAGATCCAAGGGCCAGGATTCAAACTGGAGAGGGAAATGTTGACTGGCGCGCTATCCAAAGGCTGAGGTTTAATCTGAGATTTTTATATTAATTAAACCTAATTAAAACTAATTAATTAAAATTAGGGTTAATGGATCAATCTGGGCCATCCACACGCGCGCGCAAAAACAATCTAAGGGTCCTAATTCAAACCTGGCTAATTAATGGGGATTAGCCCTAATTAAACTCAGGTGGCCGGAGAAGACTTTCGGTCATCTTCTTCGGCGTGTCTTCCACCTGAGCTTGCTCAAAACACCACCCAAAGTCTCCAGAATGAATCAACCAACAACAACAAACAAGAATCCAGGCACAAAATTCATTTATTTTCAGAAACCAACATGAATCGAATCAAACTTCTTTTAGGTCAAAAATTTCAGAGATTCGGTTCATGCTGATTTCTTCACCATTTTCAAAAATAACAAGGGCAGTGTGATCAGGGGAGCATGGGGAACATTTCTATAACATAAAATGAAGTTTCTGGAAAAATTGTTCTTGGGGTATACCTGAGGTTGAGCTTTCTGATTCTAGGCTTTCTGGACCTCTCTTTGGTGCAAGTCAACTCCTATGGACCTCCTGAGGATTCTTTGATGCTTGGAACAAGCTTGCAATGGTTGGTTTTGATGTTTCAACTCTGCTGCACCATAAATCGTATTTGTGTTTGGCTGTGTTTTAGGCTATGGTGAAGGGTGGGAAATGCTCCTTAGGTCATGTAGAGATGATTGGTGAAAGAAAATTGAAGTTTTAGTGGCTGAGAAGTGAGTTTCGAAAGCTTGAAGGTTTTTACAAATTTTGGGCAATCTGAGTTCTAGGATGATTCAGCTGCTTGTGTGTTATGAAATGTGTTCCATAAGGATAGTATAGGCCAATGAGAGTGTTCAGAAAGTGGGTGGTGGCATAGTGTGATTGGTATGGACCAAGTTGCAAAAAGTCAAGATTTTGTACTTTGAGGTATGGGCATGGTGCAGGCCTGAGTTCTTGGGGTGTCTGGCCTCAGCTGACTTTGTGGAGAGCCATGGAATTGGTTTTGGCATGCTGGCACAAGTGGATGAAGAGATTCATACCATTTTGCAATTCTTGAATGTTTTGGCCCTTTTGAGATTTCTTGAAGTTCAAGGCATGAAAACACTTGATTCAAAGCACAATTCTGATGTTTAGAGGTCCATTTGACATATTGTGAAATGTTTGTGTCCATTTGAAGTCATTAGAATGCCTTAACATGCCAATTTGCAAAATCCCTCTTTGGCATAAAACTTGAAATTTTAGGATTTTTGCAAACTTTGAAAGGCCATATCTTGAGTTCTAGGATGAATCAAGACATGTTCTTGTACTTTTTGAAAAGGGAAAGACCTAATCTACAACTTTCATGACCAAGAATTTTTCATTTGAAGCATTTTTGGTTAAGAAAGAGGAGGTTGAAAAACTTTCCCAAAATGGAAAGTTTCCATTACAAGTCATTTCCATTTTTGGCAAGTTTGCAAATGGCTCAAAATTATTCAATCTTGTGAACTTCCAACCACTTCTAAGATCAAATAAATATCATAGAACTTCATTTTGATGAAAATACCCCTTTGGTTCCATTGTTGGGGGCCTCAGATGCCCTGATTTTGACTTAACTTGCTCAAGAAGTTACCTAATGAACAGATGACTTCCACAATGAATTTCTTCATCAAACTTGGTACACATGATCCTTATAACATCTTAAGAACAATAGAAACAAGAATGGACCAAAAATTTGGAGTTGAGGCCTTTGAAACAAAAACCCTAATTTTGGTCATTTGTGTAGTGAAAACCCTAGCTCTGCTTCCATGCCCTGCCACTTCTTGTGATCTCTTGACTTCTATGAACTTTGAGGGACATACTATGATGATATAACACACATGGACCCTCTTGGAAAGCTTTTAGGCCTTTGGGATGGCTCAGATGAACTCTTGGATTGCTCAGATCACAAACCCTAGATGCAGATGAACTTGAACTATGCAGATGAAACAAATATGCAATATGAGGTGGTATGCTTATGCTTATGCAAACATGAAAGATCACAAGCCATGGTGTGAAATTAGTGAGGGCAAATTTGGGGTGTTTACACCTATGATATTACAACGCCATTCTAAGGCCCACATCTCTGTGGCAGGCCAGTAGTCTTCCAATTCTTTATAAAAGACATATTCTTTATGGCTACGAGTTTTTATTAGATTTTTTCCCAAGCAGAGTTTCCCTTGGTCGGGTTTATATCCCTTTTCTTCTTCAGCAGTGTGCAAATTTTCTGGTTTGTTTTTGGTATTCAATCATAGTTTATCTCGAACATCTGATAGCTGATGCTCTCATCCTTTTCAGATTAACAGATGATTGAATAGGGGCAGATCTAACACCCCAAAATTTCCCCTCTCATTTTTATCTCATATAGCATAGCATATAGTATACATATCCTTGCATATTTGCATATTAAAATGAAGCATAACATCTATGGTTAGAAGCATAGGAAATGTGATCAGTGATATATCCATTTGTGATTCTTCTAAGCCAAGATAAGATCCAAGTTTTCTTGCAACTAGCCTACAATGGATCTTCATATCTCACACAAAGCTCAAACTTCTCCTCAAGGCCCTAGTAGGGGGATGGTTCATCAGGAATTTCATTAATGCATATCCTCCTACACAAGGAACCCTAATTAGGGTTTTGTATCAGGGCAAGATATCCTCATGGCTTTGATCAATTCTTGTGATCAAAGGCTTCTATATGTCATACAAGGCCTAGGGATGCAATTTGGCTCAAAGAATCATTGAGAAAGTCAGACAGGGTTTCAGTTGCTTGTGAAACAAGAAAAAGTCAACAGTGCATAAGAAAAGTCAACCTAGGGTTTTCAAGGGTTTCAATCATGATTTTCAAGCTTGTGGACCTTTATTTGGTCAAGGATAACATGATTGATCCCAAATGTCAAGAATCAAGAGTTTGGAAAAAAAGTTACTAAAAATGAAAATTGACCTATAATGAAAACTTTCTATTTTTGACAATTCGTACCCTAACTTTAACCCATTCTTTCATGACCAAATAAGCTCCAAAAAAATTTTCCTTGAACATCAAAGTTGTAGAGCTTGCTCTCCCATTTTTAAAAAGTACAAGAACTCCTTCATAGCATGCGTGGATCAAAAGTTATGCTTGATGGAAGGCAATGTGCATTTTAGAATTTTTCAAATATTCAAATTTTCCACATTTTGCATAAAGGTTCAAATTGACTTGTGTTGATTTCTGACAAATTCATGCTACCACATCAAAATACACTCCATAATAATTATTTTTGGCCCTTGAGGCATCCAAATTTTTGCATTATTCATCATGTACAAACCATTATGCAAATGTGCAAAATCATGTAGAACTCATAATCCAATGCCTTGCACTCCAAGATGTCATTCCATACACACTCAGTGAACAATTTGAGAGTGAACCATGATCATTTCAGGTACAATGTACGTGTGGAAGGGTGTACACACCAAAAATGACCAAATTGAAAAACACCTCATAACTTTTTAACCAAGGGTGTTACAAAACCCTAATCATAGTCAGAATTCAAACTAAGGGTATATAAGATGATCTTCACGTTCATTTCACCTCATGCACACTCATTCGATCATATTCACAAAAATCACCAAAAAAACATCCTCTCTTCGATTCTCTCAATTCTGAAGGGATTTCTTCACTTTCTTTGTTGATTCAAGATCCATAAGCATCAAGGATTGGATTGCACCTTTCATTTGAACATGAAACCACCATTTGCTTCATAACTGAACTTTGAGGGAGCATATTCGAATCTTCAGGTCCAATCTAATCCAAACCTCTATTTGCATTTATTTTGCAAATAGAGCTCAAGAGGAGTTGATCTGCACCTTCTCAGTGGTTTTCTTGGCACTTTTGACCTACTTCCATCTCAAGCTAGCTTCTGAATTCATCATCATTATGTGAGTTTTAAGGGTGTGCATTGTGTGTATGAAACTTCCCTGAGCATGTTGATCTATTTTTGATTGATTTTGGACGTGAATTGATGAAGTTATGTGGATTTGAAAGTTTGTGATCTGTTTTTGTTTTCTTTGATTTGCATTACATTTTTGTTGTTTGTGGATTTGAGTTACATATTTGAGATCCTTATGAAATTCTGGTTCGAATGGTGGTATAGTTTGTGATTTTTGGAGATTTCAGGGAGGATCTCAGGTAACCTCCACCGGAGAAGACGACCGGAGCCCTAACTCCGGCGTCTGGTTTGAATTTTCAGGCGAGGCAGCTTTGTGGAGAAGACACAATCTGGAGCGTCTATTTCTTTGATTCAATGGCTATTTGTTTGACAACACATTAATGAGGGAGGGTGTGAGTCACATGCTAGGGTTTTGGATTTAATTTCTGAATAGACTTGATGTGCGTTCCCCTATGTGTGTTATGATGCATGATAGATCTTTGCCTTCCTTCTCTTTTACTTTTAGTTTTGTTGACTGGATCTTGTGCGTTGGTTTGCTGACTTTTGTTTAACTCCTTGGTGTGCGTAGGATCTGATGACTTTGTTAACTGACTAAATAACATGTGTTGATCTTACATACCTTTTGATTTGTTGACTTTTCCTGACCCCCCTTGATTGATCAGATGGCTTGCAACGAGTCAATCTTGTTGACTTTTATTTCACAAAAAGTGCATTGGGCTTTTTTTCTTCTTGAACCCCTTGTTTTGGGCATGTTTCATGTTTGAACGCATATGGATTACTCTTCATCCCCCTGCATCTTTTATTTCTTTTTTTATTTTATTTGCATACTGTTTTCATTTTAATTCATAAAAAATACTTTTAAGCATCTAAAAATCTCATAAATAATCATGAAGCCTTCTCATAGAATAAAATAATTTTCTAGTATTTTATTTTACATTTTTTCATTATTTTAGTATTTTATTTTGAATTTTTTCTTCTTTTAATTCCATATGCATTTTCATTTGAATACTTGAACTTTCATGAATTGTTTCTCACTCATAGAACATAGTTTGAACTTCAATAATTTTGCATTGCATTGATAAAATCTTAAAGCATCTTAAACAAATTTTCTCATATTTTTAAAGTTCACTTTGCATAGCATTTTCATTGGTTATTTGTGTGTGATCTTTAGAAACCCTAATTCTACTAACTTTCTTGTTTGACCTAGCTTCTTTGTGATTCTTTGATCCATCTTTTTTCACCTCATTTGCTTCTATTTAAGGGCTCTTTGAGCTTAATTAGTGAATTTTTGTGTCATCTTTGATCATTGTTTGACTTTGTTCCATTATGTGAACTTTATGATGCATCCTTTGGTTTGTACCTTGCTTACTTGCATTAGAAGGCACTTGTGCCATCATTTTAGGATCTGATTGTGCATTTTGATATCATATTAGGCATCCATAGGGATTGTATGTAGCATGTGTTCACTTGTTGACTTTCCTGGATGTATGTTTTCCAAGTATGAATCATATGAACCCCAAATGACCTAATTTCACCTCATCTGTTCATCTAACTTCTTAATGTGTCACCCATGTTCAAATGTTACTACCTGTGCATCTTATATGCATATTAAGATGTTGATACATCTCTGACTTTGGTTCATATTCATCCCATGTAATGATTTTGTGCTTGTCTCATCTGACTAAGTGGCATTGTTTCTTGAACACATACTTGCATCTTCATCCCATTTCATTCTCATTTCATCTCCTATGATCACATAACATAACTCATTACTTGTATAACATTTCATTGACATCCTTAAAGGTTTTTAGCTTCTGGCTTTAACCTTAGTTGTTGCATTTTGACTTGTTTTCCTTACTAGATCACTTCTTTTCATCTCACTCCTTCTTTGGTGCCTTGTTGGATGTTTGTGGGACTTGTCCCCTTACTTTTTGCTTGAGTTTGCATGACAAATATTAGGGGTCATATAGGAATTTTAGGTTCTTACTTGTGTTAGTTTTAGGACTTAGAGCTTTGTTATCTCATGTCTTATGCTTGTTTGAGTTTCATTTGCATTTATGTGAATATTTCTAACTTTGTAGGGGCATTGGTAAGTTTGAGAGGTGTGGATGTTGCTTCCACATCTCAACTTCTTCTTTCATCTTCTTTTAAGTTTTCATACTTGTTTTTGTGATGTGCTTAGGCCATATTTGCTTAATTGTTTCATCATCACCTTTAGGATCAACTTATCTTCTCCTAAGAAGTAAGTTGAATCCTATTCTCCTTTCTTCTTCTTCCTCTTTCTTATTTCCTTCGTCTTCATTAGGATAGAACTCAAACCACACTAAACTAGGTATCCCATGCATGATAACACTTAGGATTATTAGTCCCCCTTTAAATTTGTACCTTTGGCTCTCTTTGCTCTCTCTCTTATCATCTCAAAACAATTTCAAGTCACCTAATAAATGACAAGTCTTCTCATGTGCCAAGGGACTTTGCCATGGGGTTCTTGCACACATACCATTTCGGGATGAGGTGTAGGGTATCTATCATGATGAATAGGTCTTAGCATGATATTGCTTCACAAACAAAAAGCTAAAAAACACTTCTTAATCCAAAAACCACAAAAACACTTAATAAAGTTCAATAGGCTAGTGTGTTTGAGCCTTAACTTTTGGGACTAGATTTGGGGACTTCCTCCATATTTAGGTGTACCTCTTATCCATTCCATTTCGGGATGATGTAAGAAGTACACATCCCATTGAGTAAGACTCAGGTACACTCTTCTATGCAAACCTCAGAAAAGCCTCTAAAAAACACTAAACAAACAATAATTGTCTTTCCTTTAGAAATTCTTTTCTCATCTCACTCACTCTTAACGTAAGAACTTGATCCTACTTGTCACTTTGCAAGACGGTAACGCACTTGTTCTAGACGAGCCTACAACACTTGAGCATAGAAATAAGCAGTTCAAGCTTTAAAAAACATAACTTGTTTTCCTCCCTAGTTGGGGGAACTACGTCGTCTCTGATCCTCATTTCCTGATGAGGTACATAGGCAGTGGGTAGGGCCCATTCGAGCACTCTTTTATTTTCCCTAAATTTTCCTTCTTTCTATTCTTTTCTTATACAGTTCCAGTCTCAGTTTCTTGCAAGCGTGGATCCCGTCGGATACGGCTGACGATCTGGGGTGCTAATACCTTCCCAGTTCGTAACCGACTCCCGAACCCAGTCTCTGTGGTTTGTATGACCGTATTCTTTCCTTCTCTTTGATTTGTGCAACATTACCATTCCTTCGGGATAAAAATGCTTGGCCGGCAACTCTACCTTCTCCGTGCCACTTTCCTGTTTGTAGCAGGATGAAAATCTAGGGAGCGACAATGATTCCTCAATAGGTCTCATTAGATTACCTTCCTCTAACAAAGCAACAAGAAAGAGTTGGTAATTCCTTGGCAGAGGATATCATCATTAAGAGATTGTCTATATCTCTCATCCCCAACATGAGATGCTGTATATCTCTTATCCCCAACAAGAGGCGTCTTAAAACTCTTATTTTAACCTGAAAGTTTTCTCATTGATGTTTTCCATCATCCCAGTAGAGTTGAAAATTGAAATCTTTCCTAGAAGGGAAATAGAAGGTTGATGTTCCCAAGTAGAGAGTCCTCCTTCAATAGAGATATTTTCTTAACAAGATTCTTTTAGTCCCCTAGAAGTATATGAGGATTCCTTATTCCCCAGCAGATTTATCCCTTAGCAAAGTATCAACAAATTTTTTCCTCAGCCAAGTCAGAAGGTTATTACTCCCCCAACGAAGTTCCTCGGGTGGCGTACCTCCCAATCAAATTCCTGTCAGATGAAACCATCCCCTAACATGGTCATTTCTATTCAACATCTCTATGTCCAATTTATTTTTGGAAATCTTGGCAGTTCAGGACCCATGTATCAGTAACACTCTCCCCAGCAGAGATGTTATCCCCACAGGGATTCACGAAATCAATTCAGTGATTATTTCTTCCCCAGATACTCGTTATCTCTTCATCAGGATATCTCTCTTTCATTTTCATTTAGTAATCATCATTACATTGGAATTCTCTAAAGCTTAGCATTTCCATCATTATGGAGCATTACAACATAGAAAAATTCAAACATGCAGTTGAATAATTCCTTAATAAGACGGTGGAATTCCCCAAGAGTTTGTTCACTTTGTTCCTCAACAGATTTTCTCAATTAAATACACGGGTGTTAGATATGAGGATCTTATTCTGAGTTGTCATTCGAGGATGGAATTCTTTTCTTCAAGTCCTTCCGAGGTTGGTCTTGTTGGTTTGGCTATCATTCTAGAATGGTAAACCGTTTCGAGTTTATTGGTCGAGGTCAATATCTCTCTTTTGCAATATTTGTCTGAGGTCAGTCTTTGTGTTTCTGGTTATTGACCAAGGCCGGTATACCATTTCGATCCCATTCGAGGATGGTGTCGTATTAGATCCAAATATCTTATTTGTGAGTTGTTATTCGAGGATGGCATTCTCTTCTTCAAGTCCTTCTGAGGGTGGTCTTGTTGTTGTGTCTATCATTCGAGGATGGTAGACCATTTTGAGTTTATCATTTGAGGATGGTATTCTTTTCCAAGTCTGTCTGAGGTCAGTCTTTGTGTTTCTAGTTATTGAACGAGGCCGATATACCAGGTCGATTATGTCTATGGCCAGTTTCGTATTTCCAGTTGTCATTTAAGGATGGCATTCTATTTGCAAGTCTCTCTGAGGTTGGTCTTGTTTGTTGTGGCTATCATTCGAGGATGGTAGGTCATTGTGAGTTTATTGATCAAGGTCAATATTTCTCCCTGCAGGGTTTGATCGAGGTCAATCCTTATCCTTTTTTGGATGTATCTTTCGATTCTGTCTAAGGTCGGTTTCGTTTATTTTGAGTTTATCATTCGAGGATGGTATTCTTTTACAAGTTCGTCTAAGGTCAGACTTGTTTCTTTTGTGTTCCCTTGTGGTGTTGATCGAGGTCAACGTTCATCCCAACATATTTTTATTTCCCACAGAGTATAAATTTTTCGATTTATTAGGGTATTCAATCCTTCCATACCTTGAAAGTCTGAAATCCATTGATATCATCCATTCAGGTCTATACTTGATTGAAAAGGGGCAGTTGTAACACCCTAAAATTTCCCGTCTCATTTTCATAACATTTGGCATACCATTCTCATACATTGCATTACATTTAAATCAAGAAAAAGAAAGCATTCATTTATTGGTTGAGGCCTAAGGCATGTGGTTAGTGATTCATCAAACTGTATGATCATCCAAGGCCAAGAACAAGAGACAAGTGTCTCAACAAGTCTTAAAGGTCTCTCACATCTCATACAACCTCAAATGATACTTCATGTCACCAAGAGAAGTGGATTGAACAAAAAGTCCAAGCAGTGTAACACCTCTTACACACCTGGCCCAAATTAGAGTTTTGCTGTAAAGGGGTACCTTGAAAGATTTTTTGTTCTAACTTGTTCCCATGGTCTTCTATGTGATACCAAGTGTTTATGGATGAAATTTGGTGCATTGGTTCCTTGAGGAAGGTTTTCAGTCAGACATTTACTTGTTATTTAAGCAAAAGCCAACTATGGAAAAAGAAATGTCAACTATGGATTCTTAAGATCTAAATCATGATTTTCAAGATCCTATATCTTCATATGGTCCTAAAATGTCAATATTTCCATCATTCATCAAGAATCAAGGCTTAGGGCAAAAGTTACCAAAAATGGAAATGACTTGTAATTTGAACTTTCCATTTTTGGAAGTTTTCTAAGCCACATTCAACTTGACTTTTCACAATAAAAAATGATTCAAATGAAAATTTTCCAAAAATGAAAGTTGAATATCATTCTTTCTTCCTCATACCATGTGTGAATCTCAAGATATGATCAAAAGACCTCAAGGTGTATTTTAGGGTTCCACGTGCATTCAAGTTTGCCACCTGTTGCAAAAAGTCACAAAATGGTTTGTGCATGATTCCAATTGCTAAATTTAGCTCATAGTATCCAAGTACACTTCATTTAACACAAGTTTGTTCTATGAAGCATGGAATTTGGTGCATTATTTCTCACTTATTACATAAAATGCAAAAGCGAAAAAAGGATCAAAACTCACAAACCAAGCAACCACAAGCTAAATAATCATTCCAATACTGATCAGGGGTCCAAGGGAAGGTAATGCATTCACATGATAGCTACCATGCACGTGTGAACCATGACACACACTCCAAGTTGCATTTTTGCAAAATCACATGAAACTAATTAACCATGGATCCAATGGATCCCTAACCATGGTTAGGACCAAAATCCATCAAATAAAAGCTCTTAACCCCTCTGGTTAGAGCTAGAGAGTAACATAATTTCATATTTCACAAAAATTACACCAAACTTCATCTCTTTGATTCTCTCTCATCTCAAGGAGTTTTTGCATTTTTTTTCATATTCATGATCAATGAAGTCTATTAAACAAGAATTAAGCATCACATTGAGCTATAATCAAGGTTTTCATCAAGTTCAAATTTGGAAGCATCTTCTTTAAATATCAAGATTTAGGCAACAATCAAGTTCTAATTGCATTTATTTTGCAATTAGAGATTCCAAGGACTTGATCTGCAACTTCCAGAGGGTTAACTTGGTGTATTTCCAGTTCTGCAAGTTTTAGGTTGGTGCAATTATTGACCTCTTAGATCTTGATTTTTATGTGTGCATTATACTCTCCTTGATATGTTGATCATGTGGATATGTTTAAATTAAGATTTGGATATATATATTATGGTTGTTATGTTGATCTGAAAATTTTCAGATCAAACTTGTTGCTTTCGATTTTCATTATTGGTGCATTGTTTGTGAATTTGAACATGATTTTTGGATTCAGTGCATGATTTAGAGTTGAACCATGGTACAATTTTTGCATTTCTGGGAATTTTTTAGGGTGATCTCACCGGACAAAGTGACCGGAGCTAGGGCCCCGACACCAGAGATTGTTATAGTGGGCCTTATTCTTAAGGTAGGAGATGAAATATGTTTCGTCCATATTTTTGATCCAATGGCTATTAGGTTGACAACGCATTAAAAAGGGAGGGCCTTGGTCACGTGTTTCATTTTATAACATTTAATATGATTGTTTTCTATCCCATGCTTTTTGTGATGCGCGTTTAATCTTAGCCCTAGATCGAGCTGACTTCTTGATTAGGTTGACTGAATGATACACATATGATTGATCTTGTGGCTTATGTGGAGTCAATGTTTTGACTAAGGACCATAGAAACTGTGTTGACTGCGCTTATGATTGGGTTGGGCTCAGACTCCTATTTCCACCGCCTTTATCTGAGCCCATTCCAATTTGAACATAGGAATTGATTTATATGCACCCATTGCTTCATGTTCTTTATTTTTTCATTTTATTTCACATAGTTTCATTTTAATTTTTTAAAATATTTTCCAAGAATCTAAAATTCATACAAAAAACCATGAAGCATGTTCATGCATTTAAATATTTTTTGTGATTTTTTATTTATGATTTCTTTGATTTTTCACAATATTTTGAACATTTTCTTTTATTTTCTTCTCAAATTATTTCAATCTTAACACTTCAACTTCAAAGATTTATTTTGCATAGATCATTAATCATTGTTAAGTGGTTCTTTTTGAATTCATTAAAATACATTCAAAACCTTATAAAAAATATTTTTGCATATTTTTTAAATCATTGTTAATGGCATTTTGGTCCCTCTTTTTTGAATATTTGCCATTTGATCCTTATAAGACTTTGACCATTTAATTGAACTAGTTTTCTTGTGAATTTTTGAATGAGATTTTAAAACATTGTTATCCTCTTACTTAGGTACCTAGGGTTTTAATTTCACAATTTTTTAATATTGTTTGATGTATGTTTGATTATTTGCAAATGAAGTTACTTTTCATGAACTTTCTTCATTACTTCCTTAACCCTAATTGTTTGAAGGCATTTATGCCATAATTAGAGGTGACTTGTAGGGGTTTTCCATGTTTTCTTAGATGCTTACATGTCATGTATGATCAATTATAGGTCCATTTGACTTAGTTTTGGCCTTTTGGTTTGTATGATGTTTCTTGTGTTCAATTTGACCTAATTATCATCACATCCTTCATCTTATGCTTCTTATGCTAACTTGTATGCTTCTAATGTCCATACCTTTCATCTCATTGGTATTATACATCATGTATGATTCTGAATTCATTCATAATATTTCATATTTGTATGATATGTTGCATTATTTTCCATTCATTTCAAGTATGAAGCATCCTTGCATTATGTCACAACTTTTGCATCTTTATGTGAATTGTTTGGATTTGTTTACCATGCGAACTTAACTTGATTATATGTGAATCTTTAACATGTAATTATCATAATTTACTACTGACCTTCATCATATTAGGATCATTTTAGTTCACTTGACTTTCATCTTAGCTTGTGCCCATTCCTTATATGATGCATGCTTAATTCTTCTTACTTCTTCTCCATCTTAATCCCTCTATCACTTGAGTGCTTCATCATATGGTTAAGATGTTCATTAATAGACATTATAGGACACTAATAAGTGATTTATGCTACTGACCTTTAGCATCTCATGTCATACATTCATGTTTGACTTGTACCTTTCCTTACTTGTTTATTATCTTATGAACATGTGAATGCTTTCTTCTTTTCATCTCTCACTCTACCATGACTTAATCCATGAACTTTGGTATGATCATTTAGGATAACATTAGACATTATATTTTGATATGAAATTCTGAATTTGGTTTTTCTCATGTGTATTCATCCATGTTTGTACACTTTTTCATCTTTACTTCTTCATTTGTGGAGTCCTTAGAACTTCTTTGCCACTTTGGTGCTTCCTTGCACTAGTTTGTTTTAGTTTAAATTCCTTGAGCTTCTTAAGCTCATGTAGGATTAGGTTCTGACTTGTGAGAATCATAGACCTTTAGGTTAAATTCATTTGTTCCATTTGTGTGATTAACTTGTATTTCACTTACTATGAACTATTATGCTTCATTTCCTAACTTTGCAGGGGCTTGGGTAAGTCTTAGGAGTGTGGAAATGCTTCTACATTCCAACCTCTCTCTCCCCTTTTACATTTCAATATTTTGTTTGTGCAAGCATCTAAGATGCTTTGATTTTCATATTATGTTATGGACTTATTCCATGGGGAATTTGCAGTTATCCCATCTTAGGGTAATGTAAACTTATCTAGCATGAGGTACAAGTCTAAACCTGAAGCCATTTTCTCAAAGATTACCTAAAAAGAACTTCTTCATTAAAAATACAATAACACTTAATAAGTATAACGGGCTTGTGTACTTAAGCCCTAATCTTTGAAACCAAGTCTTGGGGATCTTCTAGTTACTTGGGTGTGCTTCTTCCTCATTACATCTTGGAGTGATGTAAGAAGTACATAGTCCATAGAAAGGGACTTAAATACACTTTCTCATGCAAAATTCAAATAAAAAGCTTCTAAAAGCTCCAAACCAACAATAAGTGTATTTCCCGCGAGAATTCTCTTCTCATCTCCTTCACTTTAAACGAAAGAACTCGCTCGGACTTGTCTTTTGCAAGACGGTAAACACACACGTTTCAAGCAGGTCTGCAACACCTGAGCATAGGCATAATCAATTCAATCATAAAATACACAAACAAACAAATTTCCTCCCTAGTTAGGGGAACTACGTTGACTCTGATTCTCATTCCTGATGAGATACGTAGGCAGTGGGGTAGGGCCCATTCGAGCATAATTCTTTCTTTTTCCTACATTTTCCCGTTATTTCTTTCCAGTTCAACAGCATATTATTCTTATCCTTTGAAATAGTACAAGCAAGCATGAACCCCATCAAGTACGAAAGACGTGAAGGGCTGATAATTCCTTCCCTTCACGTAACTCACTCCCTTACATGTTCTCTCTGGTTCGCAAGGCCTCGTTTTTTCCTTTCCCTGGTTTGTGCAACATTACCTTTCCCTTTCCTTGGGATAAAAATGCCTGGCTGGAGACTCTTCTTGTCACACACACAACATCCAAATATCTTATTGTCTGAAACATAATCACAAACCCATCCCATTCCAAATGTTGCATCTGTATCAACTATATTGTGGTTGAGATGTATTTGATTTGTGTGATTTTATATTTCAATCTGATATCTCTTTCGTCCATCATCTTTCCTATTATATAGGCTTATGGTTTTTGTAATTTGTCAATTTTCAAATTTGAATAACTATTTTCTTTTTTATTCAATAAATACTGTGCATATATATTTTTTATATTTTAAATTATTCTATTAATTGGGTAAAATCCACTCTTTTTCAGGATTATTATTGGAATAAAAATAGGTTGGTCCAAATTTAGGTATTCTCTCTAACTATAAAAGTAAAATGACATAAATTTACTTTAATATATTTTTAATTAATAATTTATTATCAAAATTTGAATAATTTAAAAATGTAAAAGATCAATTGTATTAAAATTTATTAAATATATTATAATTTAAAATTTTTAAATGTTAAATCCTCTTTCTGTTACTATAAGTGCGTGTTGTTTTCTCTACCTTTCAAGTTCATATTAATATGTTCTAAATAATTATATCAAGAAGTTATATTACTATATATTGATTATATGATGGTGGTTTTTAACCGAAGAAGGAAAGGAAAATTTACAAAATATAATGCATGCAAGTGTCTTTTTGTATATGGATATAATTTACTGTTCACAAAATCCATCTTCAATACCTTTTGCCATGGTGATTTTTTCTTTCTTTATCCTCCTTAAAACAATAATTATAAATCCAAATGAAAATTGGTATACTTTATGTTAAGACACCAAACAAAACTCGTTAAAATAACTGTTGTGCGTCTTAAAATTTAAGATTGACAATTTTGGTTTTCTTCAATTAAAAATTATATGATCAGTTACAATTTATATAAACTAGCGTCCAAACGGGAACTCTACTTCCCATTTGTCTGCTTTTTTAACGTACACAGCGTGAAAATATTTATATGATGAGCCTAATGATGTTAATTTTTCAGAAATTAAAAAAATTATACAATGTAATATTCGAAAATTAAATTTTATTATGAATACCGAAGGACGCATTGTAACATAATTTTATTTACATGATTCTTTCAATAAAATAAATAATGTGAGTGGAATAATCTAGGTTAGAAAGGAGTAATACAAAAAAAGAAACATGTTACACAAAATATAAATTTTGTGTATTTTATATATTTTTATAGATTGCTCAAAACCACAAGAAGATATAGGTTTATTAATAAGAAAATAACATTTGTCAAGGTTTATTATGCAAGTAAAGAAAAACACAAAGTCATTAAGTGCCATATTTGCTTAATAGGAAGGTCAAAAATAGAATCGAAATCAGAAATATATCTCGATTAAAATGAACAGATCCATTAGTAACAACTTTATAGTGATATTAAATTCATCTAAATTTGATGCATAAAAAATATATTAACTTGAAAAGAATAAATAAGTAGTTGTCATATAGTAGTTTTGGAGACAAAACATTTAGGCTAGGATGGTGATTTTTCACAAAGGTTTCTAATGATTAATTTCCTTAAATCAACTATGTTGTTACCTATACAAATGATTATCTTTTTTTTATTATTATGTTATTTTTGCTTTATCATACATATTATAACAAAACTTTCTAATGTTATGATGGACATTATTTTAAATGCGTTTCCTTTTTCAGTTTTTTTCATCAACCAATTGAAGATTGTATCTTTATTTAGACAAAATTATACATTCACATGGTAAAAAGTTAAAACCCCATAAATACTAATTAAATTGCAAGAGTTTCATCTTAAAAGTAACAATAATTTTTGGAACCATATTCTCGATAAAGGTGAACCAATCCATTCAAAATCAATGAGCAACCAACTACATTTGAAACTCAAGAACTTCACAGTGAAATTTTGGCGACTAATAGGATTCATCATCACTGGTTTCATGCCTGAAACTTCTTGCCAATATCTTCAAACCACTTCTCGTTTGAAGTTGTGGCACACACACAACATCTAAATATCTTTTTGTCTAAAACATAATCACAGACCCATGCCACTCCAAATGTTCCATCTGTAGCAACTATATTGTGGTTGAGATGTATTCGATTTGTTTGATGTTATATTTCAATAAGATATCTCTTTCGTCCATCATCTTTCCTATTATATATCTTATGGTTGTTTGTAATTCGTCAATTTTCAAATTTGAATAATTGTTTTCTTTTTTATTCAATAACTACTATGCATATATATATTTTTTATTTTAAATTATTCTATTAATTGGGTAAAATCCACTCTTTTTCAGGATTATTATTGGAATAAAAATAAGTTAGTCCAAATTTAGGTATTCTCTCTAACTATAAAAGTAAAATGACATAAATTTACTTTAATATATTTTTAATTAATAATTTATTATCAAAATTTGAGTAATTTAAAAATGTAAAAGATCGATTATATTAAAATTTATTAAATTTATTATACTTTAAAAAATTTAAATGTTAAATCCTCTTTCTGTTACTATAAGCGCGTGTTGTTTTCTCTACTTTTCACTTCCTTATTAATATATTCTGAGTAACTGTATCAAGAAGTTATATAACTATATATTGATTATATGATGGTGGTTTTTAACCGACGAAGGAAAGGAAAACTTGAAAAATATAATGTATACAAGTGTCTTTTTGTATATGGATGTAATTTACTGTTCACAAAATTCATCTTCAATACCTTTTGCCATGGTGATTTTTTCTTTCTTTATCCTCCTTAAAACAATAATTATAAATTCAAAGAAAAATTGGTATACTTTATGTTAAGACACCAAACAAAACACGCTGAAATAAATGGTGTGCATCTTAAAATTTAAGATTGATAATTTTTGTTTTATTCAATTAAAAATTATATGATCAGTTACAATTTATATAAACTAGCATCCAAACGAACACTCTACTTCCCGTTTGTCCGCCTTTATAATGTGCACATCGTGAAAATATTAACAATGTCAACTTTTATAAGTTTGACTTTAACATTAGTTATTTATATGATGAGGCTAATGATGTTAATTTTCATAAATTAAAAAAAAATTATACAATGTAATATTCGCAAATTAAATTTTATTATGAATACCGAATGACGCATTGTGACATACCTTTATTTACATGATTCTTTCAATCAAATAAATAATGTGTGTGAAATAATCTAGGTTAGAAAGGAGTAATACAAAAATAGAAACATGTTACACAAAATATAAATTTTGTGTATTTTATATATTGTTATAGATTGCTCAAAACCACGAGAAGATATAGGTTTATTAATAAGAAAATAACATTTGTCAAAGTTTATTAAGTAAGTAAACATAAACACGGAGATATTAAGTGTCATTGTTGCTTAATAGGAAGGTCAATCATAGAATCGAAATCAGAAATATATCTCGATTAAAATTAACATATACATTAGTCACAACTTTAAAGTTATATTAAATTCATCTGAATTTGAAGCATAAAAAATATATTAATTTTAAAAGAATAAATAAGTAGTTGTCATATAGTAGTTGTTCTGGATCGGCCCAATCCTTCCAATTGGGCCAAGAAGACCAATCCAATAAGCCTGCTCAACGTCGAGCACAATTATGAAAAGTGGTCCAAGTCGACCACAAACAGTCCGATCACGATGAAGTTCCCTAACGGCTAATATTGACTGTTACCTATTTTCACGGATCCCTCGATCCGCGCCTCACAGAATGAACCAATAATCTTCCAGTTAATCCCTTATATAAACCCTCTCATTTGAGAGGGTCAGGTATTCAATTTCTCTGACCTTTATACTTGTACTTGCCCACTCTTTGCTTGGTTACTTACTTTGGCATCGGAGTGCCTTGCAGGTACAACCCCTTTTTCTCCTCAACGACCATCTCCATCAGCTCTCGAGGCCAGCCGCATCGGATCCTGATCTCCAGGTACGATCAGGTGGCGCCGTCTGTGGGAAACTGATTTCCCCGTTCTTTTTTCAAAATCCTCAAAGAACCAAAGTTTTAACAAGATCCATGGCTGCTCGGGACAACCAGGAAAATCGATCGAACGATGGTATGATTCTCACACAACGTGAGAGCAACATCCATCCTCCTCTACATGACGAAACGGTGCAAGACCATCCGGACGGGAAGGCGGCATCACCTTCGCCCGATCGCGACCAACATTTGGTAAGTCGCCCGGAAACTCTTTTTCCTTCGACTCCTTCAGGGTCAGATTTCGCTGCATTGGCCGAGATCCTGAATCAAACAAACTTGCTGCTCCTCACCCATGGCAAGAAAATCGCCCGTCTTGAAGATAATTCTCGTCGACCACAATCTCCCACGATACCCCAAAGGGAGCATACTCCGTCTCCTGCTAAGAAGAAGAGGAAAGGACACATCGACGAATCAACAGGCGACAAACGTTTTCGTCAATCTTCCCCACGACCCTCTCCTAGAAGAAAATCAAGAAGGAGCAGATCAAGATCTGCCTCTCCCCGACGAACAAAGAAACATGCTCACAGGTCTTCATCGCTCAATTCCAGCGACGACGAGGACGCTCGGGGTCCCCTATCGTCTGAAATCATGGAGGCCAAGCTTCCAAGAGGCTTAGAGAAACCCCCTCCGTTAGGCTCGTACGATGGGACCACCGACCCAGATGAGAACATCGAGAATATCGATGCACTGCTCGACTACCGGGGTGTACGAGGGGCAATCAAATGTCGACTCTTTCCTACAACACTAAGAAAAGGAGCAATGACATGGTACAAAAGCCTTGAGGCTGAATCCATCACATCATGGAAACAACTTGGACGTACGTTCTCCAGGCACTTTATCGCATCAAGACGACACCCAAAGACAGAGGCTTCGCTCGAAGCAATAATCCAGGGGAGGGACGAGCCTTTACGAACTTACATCGAAAGGTTCAATAAAGAAGCGGTCCAAGTATCCACGACCGACGACATGAAAAAGTACTTGCTGGAACGAGGGATACGCCCCTCAACTGATCTTCATCGGGCGGTCGGCATTGAAACCCCGACCACCCTCGATGCGTTCCTACTGAAAGCCCAAGCTTACATCCAATATGAAGAAAAGCAAGCGGCTAGTTCAGTAAGAGACGCTCAACGCCGTGAAGACGCCAAACCACACCGGGTCGATGAACCTTCGACATCTCGTCGAGGAGGAGACAAAAGAAAGGATGATCGCTCCCGTGAACCGCGGGAGCACCGGGGACCTATCGGTCGGTTCCACGAATACACACCTCTCCTGGCCTCCAGAGAGAAAATTTTGTCTGAGTGCGCCAATTCGGAATTCAAACAGGCAGGTGTACGTTTTCCGAGGCAACAACCTAGCAAGCCCGGCACGGATAAAATGAAATACTGCAGATTCCACAAGAGTCACAGCCACAACACAGAGGATTGCATCCATCTCAAGGACGCGATCGAAATACTCATCAAAGACGGGCACCTGAAGCAGTTCACCAAGTCCAGAGACACTCCTCGACAGGAAACACAGGAGACCCAGAAAGTCGAGGAAGCCGTACCCATCCCTGCAGATGCTAACATGCAGGTCGCTCTAAGAATTTATCGCCCGGAAGACTTCTTCCTACCGGATCACACCGAGAGTTAGGGGTACCTCTCCTCCCACAGCCCATGGGAAGCTTTTCCTTCGGCAATGGTCATATCGGGAGAAGGATTCAACAAAATCACGGTCGGGTCCGTGAAACGAAAATTCGACCAGCTAATTGCCAAAGGGCCCGCGCAAAACGCCACCCTGGACCCACCAAGAGAGGGCTTCGTACCCCTTACATTTTATCGGGAGGAACTCCTAGGAGGGGCGCCCAACGCTAGCATTCCTCTGCTCATCCGAGCGCGCATGGAGAACTTCGATGTGAGGAGGATCTTGGTGGACCAAGGTAGCTCCTGCGACATCATGTACTCCCAGCTGTTTTCGACACTTCAGCTAAACGAGACACACTTAACTCCATACGTCGAATCAGACCTGCAGGGTTTCAACGGAGCAGTATCCCGACCATGGGGCTATGTCGACCTATTTGTTACCTTCGGGGCGGGCGAGACGGCCAGGACGGTTAGAGTCTAGTTCCTAGTCGTGGACTGCCCATCGCTGTATCAATGTATCCTAGGACGACCAACCTTAGCCGAGCTAATCGCTGTGCCGTCCACCGTCCACCTGAAGATGAAGTATTACACTAATTCAGGTAAAGTCGCCATATTGCACAGAGACGTCGACGCTGCCCGCAGATGTTTCGAAGTAGCATCAAAAGGTCTCAGCTCAATATCATACCAACCAAGTCCCCTGACATCGAATTCGCCAGATATTCCCAGGGCTTTCCCTCAGGTAGACTCGATCGACCTAGACTGCCGATTTTCGGATAGTAGCGAGGGCGTCCAAAGGCCAACAGAGTCGTTATCCCGACCAATACCAGATGGAGACTTCGGGATGATTCCTCTGGGAGAGGACCCAGCCCGGTGTGTTAAAATCGGAGCACATATGCCTGAATTGGTGAAGCGACATTCGGAAGCTTGCCTCAAAGGGAACGCAGATTTATTTGCCTGGAGCGCCGCAGAAATGCTGGGGCTCGACCCCGAGACAGCTTGCCACCACCTCTCCATCGACCCAACACACAAGGCGGTCGCTCAACGCAGGAGGAAGCAGTCGACCGAGAAGACCGAAGCTGCTGAATCTGCTGTTAAAGACCTCCTAGAGGCTAAATTTGTAACCGAGGCCAGGTATACGACCTGGCTCTCGAATGTTGTACTTGTGAAAAAATCTAGTGGAAAATGGAGGATGTGCGTTGATTATACCGATCTCAATCGGGCATGCCCGAAAGATGCATACCCTTTACCTAACATCGATAAATTGGTCGACAATTCGTCCGGTTTCAAGCTGCTATCCTTCATGGACGCATATTCAGGGTACAATCAGATACCCATGGCCATGTCTGACAAAAAATACACGGCCTTCATGACCGAATCGGGCAATTACTTTTACAACGTTATGCCTTTCGGTCTAAAAAACGCGGGCGCAACATATCAGCGCATGATGAATAAGGTTTTCCGAGCTGAAATCGGAGACATGCTCGAAGTATACATGGATGACATGATCGTAAAATCTCAACAAGAAACGGACCACGCGTCCCATTTACAAAAAGTGTTCGATCAAGCACGAAAGTGCAAAATGCGCTTCAACCCTGAAAAATGCACGTTTGGTGTCCGAGCAAGAAAATTCCTCGGATTCTACTTAACCGAACGAGGCATCAAGGCCAACCCTGACAAATGTCGGGCATTCGCGGAGCTCCCAACTCCCACTTCTAAAAAATCCATACAATCACTAAACGGGGTCCTTACCTCCCTCGCTCGGTTCGTAGCAAAGTTCGCTCAACACGCTCTCCCTTTTTACAAACTCCTCCGCAAGGAGGCAACTTTAGAGTGGACGGTGGAGTGCAAGCTAGCACTATCCCACCTAAAAAAGGCACTAAGTGAACCCCCAGTCTTATCCAGACCTGAAGAAGGGGAGGTACTATATCTCTACCTTGCAGTTGCAAACGAAGCAGTAAGCGCGGCACTCGTGCGCGACCTACCCGAAGGGCAAAAACCTGTATATTTCACAAGTAAAGCACTCCATGGCCCAGAAATTCGATACCTCCATATAGAAAAGGTTGCTTTGGCCCTCCTTCTCGCAGCTAGAAGGCTGCACCATTACTTTCTGGCTCACACCATCATCGTAAGGACCGATCAGCCCATAAGACAGTTGCTCGGTCGACCAGACATGGTCGGACGAATGCTAAAGTGGTCATTAGAACTATCTGAGTTTGACGTCAAATTTGAAGGAAGACAAGCTCTCAAAGCTCAAGCACTGGCCGACTTCGTGGCTGAACTTACCTTCACCGAGCAAGACCCGAAAGCCTCATCCAGGTGGGTTATTTTCGTGGACGGTGCATCTGGCCCGACGGGTAGCGGAGCCGGCATTATCTTGGAAAACGAAGAAGGGAACGTCATCGAAGTGTCCCTAACCCTATCTTTCCCCACTTCTAACAACCAAGCAGAGTACGAAGCTTTTCTAGCGGGCATACGGCTCGCGACCAATCTGGAAGCATAAGAGATCACAATCTGCACGAATTCTCAGTTGGTCGTTAGCCAAGTCTGAGGAGATTTTCAGGCCAAAAATGATAACATGGCCGAATATTTGGCCCTCGTAAAAGGCGAACTAAAACGGTTCAAAAGTGTGGAAGTCAAACACGTCCCGCGGGAATACAATTCCCGCGCAGACATCCTGTCCAAATTAGCAAGCACTAAAAGGAAAGGAAACAACAAGTCCGTCGTACAGAAAATGCTTCCCCGACCAAGTATTGGACAATCATCGGCCCGCATAGACATTAACATCGTGGGCGACACGAGCTGTTGGATGACCCCGGTATTCAACTATTTAATTAAAGGAGAATTACCGACCGACCCAAAAGAAGCTAGTACTATACGACGAAGAGCATGTTCATATTCTCTAGTAGGTGGACGTATGTATCGTCGAGGATTCTCTACACCCCTCCTCAGATGCGTAGAAGAAGAAAATATCCCACACATACTAAGGGAAGTCCATGAAGGAATCAATGCGCAACACCCTGGCGGACGGTCGTTGGCTCGAAAAATCTTGCGGGCAGGATACTATTGGCCCACCCTCCAACACGATGCGAAAGAGCACGTAAAGAGGTGCGACAAATGCCAACGACACGGAGACGTACACGTAGCACCCCCATCCGAGTTAAAATCATTATCATCACCTTGGCCGTTCGCATGGTGGGGAATGGATATCTTAGGACCATTCGTCGTCGGGTCCGGTCAGAATAAATACTTAATTGTAGGTGTAGACTATTTTACCAAGTGGATAGAAGCTGGGGCCTTAGCCAAAATCACGGCGCTCAACATACTACGTTTCTTCAAGAGAAACATCCTTGCCCGATTCGGGGTGCCCCTCGCCATCGTGACCGACAACGGCACTCAGTTCACAGACAAACACTTCAAAGAATTCGTTGCATCAATGGGAACGAAACAACATTTTGCTTCAGTCGAGCATCCCCAAACTAACGGGCAAGCAGAGGCCACGAACAGGGTAATCCTAAGAGGTTTGAAACGAAGATTGGACGAGCATAAGAAGCACTGGGTCGAGGAGCTTCATAGCGTACTATGGGCATATAGGACCACACCCCACTCAACAACCGGGGAATCCCCATTTCGATTAGCATATGGAACCGAAGCGGTGATTCCTATAGAAATGCACGTCCGATCGAGGTGCACAGAATCCCCCATGGAACAAGATACCAATTCTGAAGCCTTAAGAGATGAGCTCGACATGGTCGAAGAAGTTCGGTCGGAGGCCGCTCTTCGAGAAATCATTCTCAAACAAAAAATAGCCGCTCGGTATGATTCTAAGGTTATAAGGCGGACGTTCGAGGTAGGCAGCCTTGTCCTTAGAAGAAACCACAGAGATCCCCACGAGGGAAAGCTAACGCCCAATTGGGAAGGCCCGTATCGCGTCCGAGCAAAAATCGAGAACAGAGCTTATTATTTGGAAAATCTACACGGGGAAGAGCTTGCTCGGCCTTGGAACGCCGAGAAACTCAAACAATACTATAGCTAAATCACAAAGTCACCTTACTCAACTTCCAAGCAAGGAGAAAGAGAGACCGACAGAAAACTGCGTGCCTAGGTACGAGCATGACAGCCCAAATATAACAAAGTCAAGCAAGATCTCCTTTTGAGCAAAAGAGAAGCTTGCCGCACGAACGAATACTCGAACGAGTCCGACGTCGCCTAAGTACCATGACCAGGCATAACCCCAGCTTGCGATGGGATGTTCAAGCCACGGAGCCCGGGCCATTATCTTGGCCCGGGCACCGATCAAGAGTAAGACTCTTAAATACTGATTGGTCCCCCTAACCAACAGATCACTCACACACCCCGTATTCATTCGATCACATCTAATTAATGTAAAGATGCATACCAAACACTTAGTCAAAATAACAAGTAAATTATGTCATCCGACAAACGCATTGTTACGAGCAAATAAAATATAGGAACTGACCATCAAAGTCGAACACGTGAAATTAAAAAATGCGACACCAAAGGGCCGACTTGTTCAGGGTTACATACAAAGGGGGGCCACGCCCCCCAAAACAGAAAATATATCATAAATTACCAAGGCACGCAGGCCATAAATTAATTATCCTCGCCTCCTGGGCGGCCTTCTTCTTCACGAGCACCCTCATGATCCAGCTGCGTTTCAGGTTGGCCAGGCTGATCATTCGACCCCGGCTGAGAGTCGTCCACCACCAAGTCCGAGGGAACCACGATCCGACCATCCACGACCTTGTACAGGTAGCTCATGCGACCAACGTCCAAGGCCATGTCAAGGTTAAGAGCTTTCATCTGATCCACCGCATTCTGGAAGCTGAGCTCAGTTGATGAATTCAGATCTTCCATATCTTGGTCGATCCGAGCAAGCAGCTGAGCCCTAGTCACCAGATTTTTGGTCTCTTCATCTTCATCATCCTTGGGGAAAAAGGCGTCCTTCAGCTTCTTATTTTGCTCAAGCACCCTCTTCTTGTCGACCTCCAGCTTGGCGATGACGGCAGCTCGTTCGTTTGACTCTTTGGTAGCAGCTTTAGCCTCCTCAGTGGCCGCTGTCAGCTTAGCCTCAGAAGCAGCCAGCTGCTCCTTAAGCCTGTTATTCTCTCGCTCCAGTCCAGGACTCCCTTCGGCCGTCAGCCAGGCCATTGTCAGGACCCGCATAACTGCGCTCGCGTCCTGAGCCAGAGATAGTCGCCGAGCAGGACGGTCCATCCCCTCCAAGAACAGAGAATTCGCACGGTCCACCTCCATTCTCGTTCCCTCAAAGAAGTTGCGCATCACAAAACATGGAGGCAGCCCATGCTTTGGCTTTGGAGGAGCGCTGGCCGTTAAATCTACAGTGGCCGCTGATTTGTGCTTCTTCATCAAGGAGCCAGTCGATGCGCTCAGCGAACCCTGGACCAAGGGGCCCGACCCCGAGCCACTCGTCTCAGTCAGCTTGGTCTGCACGACCCTTGATCGTTTCCTCTGCTGCTGGACCAAACGTTCTTGAATTTTGTCCAAAGGATTCGTCTGGGAGCCTGAAAAAGGAAAAGGATCAAGTTAGTCATAAGCAACAAAATTAAACCAAAAATTTAACAAACGCAAATAAACGGATACCAAAGAAGTCGGACACTTCCTGCCCGTTACGACAAGCCAGCAACTCAGTAACGTTGATCAAGGGACGCTCCACAGCTTCCCCCCATCCTGATCAACTATAACCTTCCCATCTCCGTCCAACAGAGGGGTCGGAGTGAAGGAGGCTATTAATTTTCTAAAGGCCTCGAAACTGGCCACATCGTCATCATTCAATGTGTCCCCCACCTGAACGAACTCCCCGACAGGTTTTTCATAGTGAGCATGACTCCAAGAAAAGGGGAACAGCCACAGTCTCCTCGGAATCACCTGACCTTGGTCGTCGAGCTTAGGCTCGTCATTCTCGTCAGTGTCTATTCCAAGAAAGCTCATAGCTCTCACGGCCACCGCGCTCGCGGGTTTTATCAGGAAGTAGTCAGTTTTGAAGGCCCGGATGGATTCTGAATGGGCCTTAAAAATCTTTGTCCGCTGCTTGAAGGACACGAACCCCTTTCGATCAGTTCCTCGCCCAACTTGGCGTTGTAAGGAGAAGAGGCGGAAGAAGAGGGGAAGCGTGGCACCAACACCCAGATGGGCGCACGTCATCTCGAACGCTCTTAAAAACGCATACGAGTTGGGGTGTAGCTGGGAAGGGGCGACACAGAGATGCCCGAGCACGGCACTCACAAAGTCGCTAAAAGGCAATGTCACCCCCAGGACTGAAGTCGCATATTCGTACATGGAGAACGCCCGACCACGAAAATCTGAGAAGATACGGTCGTCGTCTCCCGGGCAGGTTACAACCCAATCAGCAGGATCACCAACAACTGGAAGTGGCTCCGTTCGAGGTCTTGAGAATGAGGACACCTTGTCTAGCAAATCTTCCACCACTCATTCTTCGGGCGAGACCCTCGTCTGGTCAGGACACTGAGGCGAGTCTGTCGACGCTCCTGTAGTGCTTGTATCCGAACTCTCCGAGGAGCTCCCGGAACTAGAAGGAATGGACGTGGACGGCCCTGAATCTCCCGAGGACGTCTCCTCAGAAAGCACGTCCAGCGGATTCACGAGCGAGTTTTCAACTGAAAAGTAGAGGAAATGCGTCAGTGAATTCGATTAAGAATATCAAATCCACCCTTCCACCGCTCGACAAGTGAAAGGACGCGCATCAGCTCAAAGACTATGTCCCGAGCTGTAGCCCTGGCTGACCATCGCTCGGAGCGACGGCTTACGCCCAATATTATATATGTCAAGGATCTAACCTAATATCTATCAAAACCCAAGTCTAAGTCGACCAATACCTACGTCGACCCTAAGTTAGGGTTTGCAACCGACCGGCTACGGTGGCGGAAGTCCTAAGGTTTACCGATTCCAAATCTAAAACCTACCGTCAGAATCATCCTAAGCCGCATACATTTCTACAAAATCTAAGCTATAAACACCTAGAGAGAAGAAAAAGAGTCGTACCTTGCGCTTGAGAAGACATTCTTGAAGAGAATAAGCTTCTGAAAGTGGTGGTCGGCAAAGAAAGGCGGTGGTCGACGGCTGAGACGGTGGCGGTTGAGCGAGCAGAGTCTTGTGGAAGAAGATGAAACGAAAAGGTCAAAATGGGCCCTGAGAATCCTATTTATAGGAAGGGGAACACGTGCACACACGCGTGACCCCTACACGCTAGCCCCTAGACTAGCCGTCAAATCATTAATAGGAGCGAATTCCCAGATATTCCAGCTTTTCGTTTCACATTCTTCTGTCGAGCAATGCATCATCTGCCCGTTCCCAGAAGATCGACAACGTAGATCCCTGACCTTAACATTATGCATCGCCGAGCACAACATCACTCTTAAGTCACTGCTCTACAGCACGAGCAATGACTTGGGGGGCTCCTGTTCTGGATCGGCCCAATCCTTCCAATTGGGCCAAGAAGACCAATCCAATAAGCCTGCTCGACGTCGAGCACAATTATGAAAAGTGGTCTCAGTCGACCACAAACAGTCCGATCACGATGAAGTTCCCTAACGGCTAGTATTGACCGTTGCCTATTTTCACGGATCCCTCGATCCGCGCCTCACAGAATGAACCAATAATCTTCCAGTTAATCCCTTATATAAACCCTCTCATTTGAGAGGGTCAGGTATTCAATTTCTCTGACCTTTATACTTGTACTTGCCCACTCTTTGCTCGGTTACTTACTTTGGCATCGGAGTGCCTTGCAGGTACAACCCCTTTTCTCCTCAACGACCATCTCCATCAGCTCTCGAGGCCAGCTGCATCGGATCCTGATCTCCAGGTACGATCAGTAGTTTTGGAGACAAAACATTTAGGCTAGGATGGTGATTTGTAACAAAGGTTTCTAATGATTAATTTCCTTAAATCAACTATCTTGTTAACTATACAAATGATTATCTTTTTTATTATTATGTTATTTCTGTTTTATCATACAAATTGTAACAAAGTTTTCTAAAGTTATGGTGGACATTGTTTTAAATGTGTTTCCTTTTTCAATATTTTTCATCAACAAATTGAAGATTGTATCTTTATTAAGACAAAATTATAGATTCACATGGTTAAAAGTAAAAACCTCATATATACTAATTAAATTGCAATAGTTTCTTCTTAAAAGTAACAATAATTTATGGAACCGTATTCTCGATAAAGGTGAACCAATCCATTCAAAATCATTGAACAAACAACTACATTTGAGACTCAAGAACTTCACAATAAAATTTTGGCGACTAATAGGATTCATCATCACTGGTTCCATAAATGAAACTTCTTGTCAATATCTTCAAACCACTTCTTTTTTGAAGTTGTAGCACACACACAACCTCAAAATATCTTTTTATCTGAAATATAATCACAGACCCATGCAACTCCAAATGTTGCATCAGTAGTAACTAAATTGTGGTTGAGATGTATTTGATTTGTTTGATTTGATATTTCAATTTGATATCTCTTTCGTCCATCATCATTCCTATTATATAGGCTTATGGTTGTTTGTAATTTGTCAATTTTCAAATTTGAATAACTATTTTCTTTTTTATTCAATAACTACTGTGCATATATATTTTTTATATTTTAAATTATTCTATTAATTGGGTAAAATCCACTCTTTTTTAGGATTATTATTGGAATAAAAATAGGTTAATCCAAATTTAGGTATTCTCTCTAACTATAAAAGTAAAATGACATAAATTTACTTTAATATATTTTTAATTAATAATTTATTATCAAAATTTGAGTAATTTAAAAATGTAAAAGATCAATTGTATTAAAATTTATTAAATATATTATACTTTTAAAATTTTAAATGTTAAATCCTCTTTCAGTTAATATAATCACGTGTTGTTTTCTCTACCTTTCAAGTCCTTATTAATATATTCTAAGTAATTATATCAAGAAGTTATATTACTATATATTGATTATATGATGGTAGTTTTTAACCGACGAAGGAAAGGAAAATTTGCAAAATATAATGCATGCAAGTGTCTTTTTGTATATGGATATAATTTACTGTTCACGAAATCCATCTTCAATACCTTTTGCCATGGTGATTTTTTCTTTCTTTATCCTCCTTAAAACAATAATTATAAATTCAAAGTAAAAATAAGTATACTTTATATTAAGACACCAAACAAAACGCGTTGAAATAAATGATGTGCATCTTAAAATTTAAGATTGACAATTTTTGTTTTCTTAAATTTTATATGATCAGTTACAATTTATATAAACTAGCGTCCAAACGAGCACGTGTCCGCTTTTTTAACGTGCACAACGTGAAAATATTAACAATATCAATTTTAAAAGTTTGACTTTAACATTAACTATTTATATGATGAGGCTAATGATGTTAATTTTCTGAAATTAAGAAAAATTATACAATGTAATATTCGCAAATTAAATTTTATTATGAATATCGAAGGATGCATTGTGACATAACTTGATTTACATGATTCTTTCAATCAAATAAATAATGTGATTGGAATAATCTAGGTTAGAAAGGAGTAATAAAGAAAAAGAAACATGTTCCACAAAATATAAATTTTGTGTATTTTATATATTGTTATAGATTGCTCAAAACCACAAGAAGATATAGGTTTATTAATAAGAAAATAACATTTGTCAAATTTTATTAAGCAAGTAAACATAAACACGGAGACATTAAGTGTCATGGTTTCTTAATAGGAAGGTCAATCATAAAATCGAAATCATAAATATATCTCAATTAAAATTAATAGATACATTAGTCACAACTTTAAAGTTATATTAAATTCATTTGAATTTGAAGCATAAAAAATATATTAAATTGAAAAGAATAAATAAGTAGTTGTTATACAGTAGTTTTGGAGACAAAACATTTAGGCTAGGATGGTGATTTGTAACAAAGGTTTCTAATGATTAATTTCCTTAAATCAACTATGATGGTAACTATTCAAATGTTTATCTTTTTTATTATTATGTTATTTCTGCTTTATCATACAAATTGTAACAAAGCTTTCTAAGGTTATGATGGACATTATTCTAAATGTGTTTCCTTTTTAAATTTTTTTCATCAACCAATTGAAGATTGTATCTTTATTTAGACAAAATTATACATTCACATGGTAAAAAGTAAAAAACATATAATTACTAATTAAATTTCAAGAGTTTGAAATTAAAAGTAACAATAATTTATGGAACCATATTCTCGATAAAGGTGAACCAATCCATTCAAAATAAATGAACAAACAACTACATTTGAGACTCAAGAACTTCACAATGAAATTGTGGCGACTAATAGGATTCATCATCACTGGTTCCATGCCTGAAACTTCTTGCCAATATCTTCAAACCACTTCTCGTTTGAAGTTGTGGCACACACACAACCTCCAAATATCTTTTTGTCTAAAACATAATCACAGACCCGTGTCACTTCAAATGTTGCATCTTTAGCAACTATATTGTGGTTGAGATGTATTCGATTTGTGTCATTTTATATTTCAATCTGATCTCTTTCGTCCATCATCATTCCTATTATATAGGCTTATAGTTGTTTGTAATTTGTCAATTTTCAAATTTGAATAACTGTTTTCCTTTTTATTCAATAACTACTGTGCATATATATTTTATATTTTAAATTATTATATTAATTGGGTAAAATCCACTCTTTTTCATGATTATTATTGGAATAAAAATAGGTTAGTCCAAATTTAGGTATTCTCTCTAACTATAAAAGTAAAATGACACAAATTTACTTTAATATATTTTTAATTAATAATTTATTATCAAAATTTGAGTAATTTAAAAATGTAAAAGATCAATTGTATTAAAATTTATTAAATATATTATACTTTAAAAATTTTAAATGTTAAATCCTCTTTCTGTTACTATAAGCGCGTGTTGTTTTCTCTACCTTTCAAGTCCTTATTGTTGTGAATTGGATACCTTAGAAAACAAAGTATAATAGGTTTGTTTGTGATTAGTTAAGAAACCTAAAAGGGTTAGGGTTTAGGGTTACCAAAGATAACAACAAATATTGGTTATAAACTGTTGTTCTTTCCTTTCTCATCAAACAAGATTACAAGTATACAAGAATAACAAATAACCTCTCTCACTTTTCAATTTGGGTTTTATCTTCCTGTTTTCCCTTATTCAAAATATGAGAGACTAGTATACTATTTATAAGAAAACTAACACACTAACCTAACGGGATTTTTAATAATTACCCATTACAAGCTAACTTAAACAATTGGATCCATAGCATAAGGCCCAATTAAACAACATGTGAGAGGACTTCGACGACATGCTAAACCTAGAATTTGTTCAAATATTTCACAAATCTCTACCTTGGAACAAACTCTATAACAACAAGAAACAAACTAGCTTTCTTCATGCAGCTTTATCAACTGCATATAGTGGAAAAACTTGCAACTGAGCAACGTATTGGTCATCATATCAGTAGCATTATGATCTGTCGAAACCTTCAATACTTGGACTTCTCCACGCTCGATTACCCCTCTGACGAAATGCATCCTCACATCAATGTGCTTTGTTTACTCATGATAGGCTGAGTTCTTCGACATGTGTATTGCAATTTGACTATCACATTTAACCGTGATTCTTCGACCTTGAAGTTTCAGCTCCTTTGCAAAACCTTCAAGCTACAATGCTTCCTTTACAGCTTCAGTTAGAGCAATATATTTTGCTTCAGTGGTTGATAAGGCAACAACCTTCTGAAGTGTTGCTTTCCAACTAATTGATGTGCCAAACATAGTGAAAACATATCCAGAAATAGATTTTCTAGAATCCATACAACCTGCACAGTCAAAGTCGACATATCCTTCGATTGCTGCTTTACTATCTTCACCCAAGGCTCCACCATAAATTAGGACTCTATTCAGATACCCAATTATGTACCTTAAAATCCACTTCAATGCTTGCCAGTGAGCTTTTCCAGGATTCGACATGTACCTACTTACAAGACTTACTGCATATGCTATGTCGGGTCTTGTACAGACCATAACATACATCAAAGAACCTACTATATTAGCATATGGAATGATATTCCTATAAGCTCTTTCGACATCAGTATTGGGACATTGATCTATACCCAGCATGAATTGAGGGTTTGTCGGAGTCACAACAGGCTTTGAATTCTACATACCAAACTTATCAAGAATCTTCTTCAAGTACGCCTTTTAAGATAAGCATAATCTTGATTTCTTTCTATCTCTCCAGATGTCAATCCCAAGAATACTGGACGCAGCTCCCAGATCCTTCATATCGATCTCCTTATTGAGTTCAGCCTTCACCCTTTTACATCTTCGACACTGTTGCTTGCTATTAGAATATCGTCCACATAAAGCAACAAAATAACAAATGAATGACCAGGTCAAAATCTGAAATAAACACAATGGTCGAACTGAATTCTGATGAAACTTATGCGTGCCATGAACTTGTCGAATCTCCTATTCCACTGTCGAGGAGATTGTTTCAGCCTATATAAAGATCTCTTCAGTTTTCACACATACTCTTCCTTCCCCTCTTCGACATACTCTTTAGGTTGCCTCATCAAAATTGTTTCATCAATATCACCATAAAAGAACGCAGTCTTCACATCCATCTAAACTAATTTAAGATCGAACTGTGCCACCATGGCAAGCAACATTCGAATGGATATGTGCTTCACAACAGGAGAGAACACATCATTAAATTCGACACCTTCTTTCTGAGTTAACCCCCTTGCAACCAACCTTTCCTTGTATCTCTTCGACGCTACTCCTTCGATTCCTTCCTTAACTTTGAAAATCCATTTACAGCTGACTAACCTGGCTCCAGCAGGCTTCTCAATCAGTTCCCATGTATTGTTATCATGAAGAGACTTCATCTCATCATCCATGACCTTTATCTGTCTAGTCTTATTTCGACTCCTCATAACTTCCTTATAGTCTTTAGGTTCTTCGTCCAGAACCTCACTTGCAGAGATTAAGGCATAAGCTATAAGATATGCATACCCAAGTCTTTGAGGTAGCTTGATGACTCTTCTCGACCTGTCTCTTGCCAGCAGGTAGTCATTATCAGTCTCATCATCTTCGACAACAGTTTCTTCTTCTTCAACTTCATCTGGGTCATGCAATTCAGCATTGTTGGATTTATTAATTCAGCGTCACCCTTAGGGATTCGATGGGCTTAACATCCCAACCCATGGCGCTTAATAGGCGCAGCCCCTTGAAAGACTCTATACTATAAGGAAATAAAGTTGCGCCTTCACTAACAGCAATTGCTTTTAGTGCAGTGGTAAGCGCTTGATCCTACAAGTGGTATCAGAGCCAGGTCATGGGTTCGAATCCCCCGGCTGACACTGAGGGGGAGATTGTTGGATTTATTAATTCAGCGTCACCCTTAGGGATTCGATGGGCTTAACATCCCAACCCATGGCGCTTAATAGGCGCAGCCCCTTGAAAGACTCTATACTATAAGGAAATAAAGTTGCGCTTTCACTAACAACAATTGCTTTTAGTGCAGTGGTAAGCGCTTGATCCTACAAGCATCACTATGCTCCACCTCAACATGGATTTCTCCCTGTTTCAGCTCTTTGAAAACATCGTCAGTTTTCTTGAAAGCCATCTCAGCTTCATTGAAAACTACATTTTGAATGGTGATACACCTCTTGTGACCTGGCTCTAGGAACCATAGCCTATAAGCTTTGACTCCTTCAGGATATCCCATGAACATGCATTTCAGAGCTCTAGGTTCGATATTGTCTTGCCTAATGTGAGCATAGGCTACACAGCCAACTACTCTTAGTTTGTCGAGATCTAGTGGATGTCCCGACCAAACTTCTCCAGGTGTCTTCATATCTAACACAGTCGAAGGACATCTGTTTATCAGATATGTTGCTATCGAAACAGCCTCAGCCCAAAACACCTTCTTCAATCCAGCACTAACCAACATGCATCTAACCCTTTCGAGGATTGTTCGATTGAATCTCTCAACTACACCATTTTTCTAAGGAGTACCTGTGTCGCTCCCCACCAAATGAAACCGGGTCAAATAGGGTACAGACGCGAACGGTCGGCGAAGGGAACCATGAGAACACATAGCCGTGAACTCACTGGAGATGAATAGAGTCGCCAGCTAGGCATTTTTATCCCGGAGGAAAGGTAATGCTGCATAGACCTAGGAAAAGATGGATAAGACGGTTGCGAACCAGAGAGACTGAGAAAGGGGGTTGGTTACAACCTGGGAAGGTATTAGCACCCAGATTGTCCGTCGTACTCGACGGGATCCACGCTTAAAAGATTTGTGCTTTAAAGGGGTAGTGTCAGTGCAATCTGTGTATAAAATAGCTGGAAAAGAATGTACAGGTGTCAGTGTAAAGGAAGTGTGAAGTGTATAAATGATGTGTCAGTGCAGGAACAAGAATGAAATGCTCTAGAATATGAGGCTTAAAAGAATAAAGCTGAAAGAGGGGGAATATACAGAGACTTTTGTTCGATAACTGTTAAGTTATGCCTACGTATCCTCTCGTGCAATGAGGAAGTCAGAACACCGTAGTTCGACCCAAAGAGACTGAAAGAATAAATTGACTTGTGAACTGCTTACTTGCCTATGCTCAAGTGTATGTCCTGTCTGGCTCAGGTGCTAACTGTCTTGCATTAGACGGAAGAAGCAAGTTCTCGTTTGTGAGTGAAGATGATGAGAAAAGAATCCCGAAGGAGACGATTATTGTTTGTTTTTGAGTTTTCAGTCTTTTATTGCTTTTGGAAGTTTGTCATAAGTTAATGAGCTTAAACCTAAACCAATGGATTTAGTAAACTCATCACATCTTCCCTCTGTTTAGGGGTAATGAGAGTACTTTAAGTGTGAAGTCAGATTCTCACACTTAATTACCTTTGATGTAGGATTAAGATCATTAACCTACTTGTGATTATTTAGATGTTTTTGGTGTTTTTGTTTAGTGTTGAGTAATGAGGTTAAGCCATAATCAGGGATTAAACAGACTCATTACACCATCCTAATAGAAGGATAATAGATGAGAATGTTTAAGCTGAGGAAAGCTCCTCAACTTAATCAATGATTAGGGATTAAACTCATGACAAAACAAGCCTTTGATTAAGTGGATTTTATTTAATGATATGATGATGAAGTGATTTTTAGGGTTTGTAAGACAACTTGAGGGGGACTTGTCCATTAACACTAGGGTTAGTCCTTCTTAACCAATTAAGGAAGAATTAGAACCCTAATGCAAGGCCCAAGTTACAAGTGTAATGTCTTGATGATTATTAGGTGAATTGATTAGAGGATTTAAACACATTAAGGGTTTAACACTTAGGATTAAAGTTATACACTCCATCCTAAGAGAAGGATGCAGGCATAAGCTTAATCACAAAGCCTTAAAGCCTTTAGGGTTTAGTCCCTGATTATGAGATGAGAAGAGAAGACTCAAAAGAGACACAAAGGTAAAACTAAGAGGGGAGACTAATCAAAACCCTAATCATTGTCATGCTTGGTTGTTCCTAAGGTTTGTGAGGTTTTCAAGAGAAGTCTTCAATGGAACCACCAGGAAGCAGATGAAAGGATCAAGAGAAGCAAAGTGACTTGCTTCATTCAAGAAGTCAAGTCACTTGAAGAAAGAAAGTGGGAAGAAGAAGAATGAGCAAGCTCAAACTTAAACACAAACAAAAATGCAGCAATGGATGCAAGAGAGATGAAAAGAAAAGGTTATGAGAAGTGAAGGCAAATCCACTTCTCAAGATCACTTACCACCTGAAAAGTTAGAAAGGAAAATGCAATGCAATGCAATGCAAAATGGGGATGAGATGACATGATGAGAAACAAAACCAGAAGCACATACATGATGCTAATGATGCTATGAGGTGCTACAAACATGAGGCAGCACATGGAAATGATCATACAAGTTCATGAATGCAAATGAAGCAAGTTTAGAAGCATGGACATACATGAAAAGTTATGAAGTGCACATGGCATACAATATGGCAAACACATGATGCAATGATCAAACATGCTTTCTATATGTCTTATGATGTCAAATGAATCACATGGATGCTTGAAATGTCATGGCAAGTCATGTTATGCTAGAGAATGCAAGATGGATGCAAATGGAAGCCCAAATTAGGGTTTATGAACCAAACATCAAACAAAAACCAAAAACAGAAGCAAACCCTAAGATAAAAATGGAAAATGCCACACAAAGGCCCCCTAATCTTATACTAAACCAATGTCCAAAGGGGAGGTCTCAACTCTTAACCAATCTCAAGTTATGATTTTTACAAGTTATTAGGGTTTTTAGGGTTCCTAAACAAAAGAAATGCCAAACAAATTGAAAATGAGGAATCAAACCAAGGCCATTTAATCTCAAAAACTACATGCTAAACACAATGCAATGCAAGAAGAATCAATGTCCAACTCTTCATAGATAGGCAGAAATGATTTTTTGAACTTAGGATCAAAATAATGCACAAAAATGATTTTAATTCAAAAGAAAATTCTCAAAAAGCATCAAGATCAAAAAAGAAATTTGGTTTGAGGGTTGGACAATGTTTCTAAATGTCTTAGAACATTTCATGAATTTTTTGGTGATTTTTAAATACCTAAAAGTATTTTTAATAAATTAATTTCCATTAATCAATTAAAAATAATCTTTTAAATATTTAAAAATACTTTTTTAATGATAAAAATAAAAACAAAAATATTTTTGTGTCATAAAAATTATTAAAACTCATGAGAAAAAGTTTCATAATTTTTATGCAATTTTTACTATTTTAAATTAAATATGCAAGTTAAATGAAAAAGAAAATGAAAATAAATTAAAATAAAGGAAAGTAATCAGAATGAAGGGTTGAGATTGAGACTGGGTTTGAATGCATTGACCAGCGCGCATCTGGACGGCTGTGGCTCATTCTGAGTTAATTAACCTAATTGTGAATTAATTAATCTAACTAATTGAATTAGGGCTAATCAAAGTGATCTGGGCCCTTCACCTGCGCGCGAAGTCAACTGGTCAACCTAATCTAACGCCCAAGATTCAAATGGCACTAATGACCTGAGATTAGGGCAAATCACTCTCAGGTGACCGGAGGGAAGCTCCGGTCATCTTCTCCGGTGGTATCCAAACCCTAAAACATGATTCAAGCATCTATTCCACAAATTAAACACACCTAAGTGATCCTCTAACATCCTAGGACACGAATCTATGCTCAAACATCATTTAAACATCATGAATCAAACGAATCGAAAGAAACAAAATCCACGGGCAAAATTTCAGAAGGATCATACAAACTCATTTCTCACTCATTTTTGATTCTGAAACCATCCCCATGACCAGCAAGACATGAGCAATCATATTATAACTTAAAATGCAAGCTTTGGGAGAAAGTGTTCATGTTCATACCTGAGCTGGAAAGCTTCAAAACTGAGCTTCCAGAGCTTCCTTTGCGTGCAAATGGACTCCCTTGACTCCCCTGATGCTAATGGAAGGCTTGAAATGAGCTTAGACAAGCTGCCTTGAGCAATCCATTTCTGGTGTAGCAGAAAATGCAGTTTGTGTATAGGCTGTTTCAGGTCAATGTGAAGGGTGGTTTTGACTCCTTTTGATGTGCTTGATCTGTTGGTGAAAGAAGTTTGGATATTTGATGACTGTGGAAGGTGATTCGAAGAGGAATGCAGGTTGAGGTGAAAAATGGTGATGGGGTGTTCTTGCTCAAATCAGGCCTGACTATTGGTGGTTTCTACTCAATGAGGCAAGGTGAGATGATTAGAGGAATTTGTTTTAGTGTTTGTGTGTTGTGCAGGCAGATTCGAAGAGTTTTGCAAAATGAGGTGGTTTTTGGAATGTGATGCTATGGTCTGTTTTTGCTTGGCTTCTTTATGTGTTTTTCTAGCAGATGGAAAGTATAAACAAATGCAAGTGGTCAGAGGATGTGACATGGCCTGTGGTGATTGGGATGTTTGCTTTTGCCAAAAGTCAACTTTTTGTGTAAGAGAGGTATGGCTTGGTTCTAGGCTAGTACAAGCATGGGGCTGTGCAGCAAGGGTGAGGGGAAGGGCTAGCAAAGTGCAGTAACCAATGTAGCAAGTGGTGGAAAGAATGATCATGAGTTTTTGCAAGTTGTCTTATTTTGGTTCACATGTGACTTTCCCATCCCATAAGCCATGAAACATGAGCATTCTTGGTTCAATTCTGACTTTTAGAGTTTATGTGATGTTTGTACATTGGTTTGAAGTGAACTAGAAGTTACAAATGACCTTGGTTCATGATTTTGCAAAATTCACATTTGGTGCATATCTTGAAAATCAATGATTTTAACCAACTTTGTCACACCATAACTTTTGATCCAAGAAGAATTTGATCATGTTTTTGTACTTTTTGAAAAGGGAAAGATGTATTCTACAACTTTCATGACCAAAGTTTTTCCATTTGAAGCATTTTTGGATCAAGAATCAAGGCTTGAAAAGTGACCTAAAATGACACATCCTTGAAAAGTCAACTATGCCCAAAAAGTCAACATTTGCAAAAACTCCAAATTCTTGATTTTTGTGAACTTCAACCTTCTTCCATGATCAAATAAAGATCATATACACTCAAAATGATGAAGAATGCCCATTGGTTGGGTCATTGGGGGCCTCAGATGCCCTGATTTTGCACTGACTTGTCTGAAAAGTCAACTCTTGATCAGATGACTTCCCCATGGAATTTTTTCATGAAAATTGATATGCATACTCCCTATGACATATAGAGACCAATGGAAACAAGAATGACCAAAAAATTTGGAGTTATGGCCTCTGAAACCAAAACCCTAATTTTAGGTCAACTGTGCAGTTAAACCTGGCTCTGCATCCATTCCAATCCCAGTTCTTGTGATTCTTTTGCATTCTTGACTTTGAGAGGATATAATATGATATAAGAACACACATGGATCCCTTTAAATTGATTGATGACCTTTGGAGTGGCTCAAGAGGCTCTTGGATAACTCAGATCACAAACCCTAGGTGCAGATGACTTAGAATCTATGCAGTGAATCAAAAATGTAATATGAGGTGCTATGATTGAGTTTATGCATATGAAATGATCACAAGCCATGGTGTGAATGGGTGAGGGCAAATTTGGGGTGTTTACAACCTGCTACAGTCTTATGACTTGCAATCCCAGACTCGACATAGTAATTGTTGAAAGCTTCATTGCAGAATTCAAGACCATTATCAGTTCTCAACCTCTTGACCTTTCTGCCAGTTTGAGTTTCGACCAGAACCTTCCAACTCTTGAAATTCTCAAAAGTTTCATACTTCGTCTTTTGAATGAATACCCATAATCTTCTGGAATTGTCATCAACTATGGATAGAAAATATCTTGCACCTGAATGTGAAGGATTCCTTTCAGGCCCCCAAAGACCAGCATGGATGTAATCAAGGGATCCATGTGTTCTTTGTTTACCTTTGTTAAACTTCACCCTACAGGATTTACCAAATACACAAGGTTCACAAAACTCAAACTTCTCGACTTTGTCACCTCCTAGCAGGTTCTGTTTCCCCAGTTTGACCAGGCCTCTCTCGCTGACATGGCCTAATCTCATGTGCCATAATTTTGTCTTCGACGATAGTTTCGTGGATGCAACATTTGTCGAACCACTTAACACTTCAGCCTCAAGGGT
Source organism: Lathyrus aphaca (assembly GCA_963966055.1). Lineage (NCBI taxonomy): Eukaryota > Viridiplantae > Streptophyta > Magnoliopsida > Fabales > Fabaceae > Lathyrus > Lathyrus aphaca. Next base: position 281,041,521 of record OZ014523.1, read on the forward strand.
ATACAAGCCTTGTTTCTTCACGCCTCTCAAGACTTCCTTCGACCATTTCATGACTCTTAGGATACTTTTCTCTCCTTGAAAGATATATCCCTTTTTTTCGAATTCACCAAGATAAATCAAATTTCTCTTCAAGTCAGGTACATACCTAACTTCAGTCAATAGTCTTATTGACTCATCATGAGGCCTGAATCTCAAAGATCCAATACCTACAATTTTGCAAGCTTTGTTGTTTCCCAGCAGCACCGATCCACCATCTTGATAACATAGATCCTCGAACAAATCTTTGTTTGGAGTCATATGCCAAGTGCAACCTGAATCCATAATCCACTATTTTCTTGAGTCGCTGCTCGAAACCACAAGAACATCAGATGAGTCAAAATCATCTTGAACAATGGCAGCATTGCCATTATCATTACCTCCATGAACTTTCAGGCGTTCAGGACACACCTTTCGAATGTGACCCTCCTTCTTACAATGATAGCATCGAACACCAGATGATTCACCACTATAAGACTTCTGTTGACTTTTGCCCTTCTTCTTGTCGAACTTACCATCCTTTCGCATGAATTTCTCCTTAACGGCCAAACCTTCACCAACCGTCGAAGGTTTATGCTCCTTTTGTTCATTCAAGTCCTTAGAGTACAAGGAAGATTGAACATCTTCAAAGGTCAGATACCCTCTTCCATACAAGAGGGTTTCCTTGAAGTGAGCATGTGTTCTGGGCAAAACGCATAACATCAACAACGCTTGATCTTCATCATCGATCTTCACATTAATATTTTCAATATCAAGAATCAACTTGTTGAACATATCCAACTGCTCAGTCAACACTTTGTCTTCACTCATCTTGAATGAATACAAGGCTTGCTTCAGGTAGAGTCGATTCACCAACGATTTGGTCATGTATAAACCTTCAAGTTTCAACCATAACCCTGACGTCGTCGTCTCCTTTGATACATGTCAAAGAACCTTATCACCAAGGCTCAACAATATTGCGTTGTGTGCTTTCTCAATCATGGTCTTCTTTTCAGCTGCCGCCAACGCAACATTCATGGCCGTCTCTCCCTTCAATGCTTCCAAACAACCTTGTTGAACAAGTAGGACTTTCATCTTCAAGCGCCACAGACCGAAATCGTTCATTCCAATGAACTTTTCAATCTCATACTTTGTTGAAGGCATCTTCTCCACGCTCACCACACCAATTTGTTGTGAATTAGATACCTTAGAAAACAAAGTATAATAGGTTTCTTTGTGATTAGTTAGGAAACCTAAAAGGGTTAGGGTTTAGGGTTACCAAAGATAACAACAAATATTGGTTATAAACTGCTATTCTTTCATTTCTCTTCAAACAAGATTACAAGTATACAAGAATAACAAATAACCTCTCTCAATTTTGAATTAGGGTTTTATCTTCCTATTTTCCCTTATTCAAAATATGAGAGACTAGTATGCTATTTATAAGAAAACTAACACACTAACCTATCAGGCTTTTTAAAAATTACACATTACAAGCTAACTTAGGGTACAAGCTAACTTAAACAATTTGATCCATAACACAAGGCCCAATTAAACAACATGTGAGCGGACTTCGACGACATGCTAAACCTAGAATTTGTTCCAATATTTCACACATATTAATATATTCGAAGTAATTATATCAAGAAGTTATATTACTATATATTGATTATATGATGATGGTTTTTAACCGACGAAGGAAAGGAAAATTTGCAAAATATAATGCATGCAAGTGTCTTTTTGTATATGCATATAATTTAATGTTCACAAAATCCATCTTCAATACCTTTTGCCATAGTGATTTTTTTCTTTCTTTATCCTCCTTAAAACAATAATTATAAATTCAAAAGAAAACTGATATACTTTATGTTAAGACACCAAAAAAAAATACGCTGAAATAAATGTTGTGCATCTTAAAATTTAAGATTGACAATTTTTATTTTCTTCAATTAAAAATTATATGATCAGTTACAATTTATATAAATAAAAAGGGAGTAGTAGTTATTTTTTATTTATGTAATTTTTAAATAGTTTTAAATGGCAAAAGATGAAAGAAAATAGGCTATACCAAAAATATGTTTTGCCTTTATATATTTTTATAGATTAAATTAAATTAAATTTATTAGAGGCAAATTAAGAAACATTGTTATGTTAAATATATAAGCTGACAAAATTTTAAAGAAGGGAACAATCAACTTAACATAGAAAAAAATATTTATAAAACGAAAGACTAAATTCTTTAGATATAAGAAAAAAATATTAAATAAAATACAAATATGAAAGTATTAAAATGGATTACTAGACTAAAAGAAAAAAAAATGATATTTGGAGAAAAAGGAGAATAATAATAATAAAGTCATCTTCATTTTAATTTCTTCTTGTTAGATCTATATTTACCTCTTTGCTCCACTTAATGCAAATATATTGTTATAAAAGATAAGTGGAAAATGATATATATTATAGCAGAAATTTCATTAGAAAAAGATAGAATGTTGCCATTGAATTATGTGAAGGGATAAAAGATTTAGAATGAATATTGGAGTGAATTAAAGAGAGAAAACTCCGCTCCCTATCTCACTTTGCCGAATGAATAATGATATATGCTTGATATGAAAATAATTTTTTTTCTCTAAAAGTTGTAATATTTGCCTATCATGAATAATGAATTTATTACTCATGAAAGAAAAAATCCAAAAAAAAAAAAAAAGATAAAATCAATTTCATAATAAATATTAAAAATAACTAATGTAAGGAAAAGAGAGATATATGCAGTAAATAAAAAAATAGAAAGCAAAATAAAAATAAAGTTGAGTGAATTATAAATGATAGTGTGAGAATTATATTGAGTAGTTATTATTTAGAATATATGGTGGTTGAGATTTTTTAAATAATTCATTTGAGATTTAAAACAAAATTAAAGAGTCAAATTAGAAAGAAAATATGTCACAAATTGGTGTCTCCTCTTTATATATAGGTATAAATAATTAAAATAAATGATTTGTTCAGACACAAATATTTTTTATATAAATGAGTTAATTTTTTGAAAACGTACTATTTAATATCCACGGGCTTCATCGTTTAATGATGATTTATTTTAGTACGATAGTAAAATTAAAAATATATATTTGTACGGCGGGGGCGGTGCATTTTTTTATTAGTGAGCAATCATTGTTTCAACTCAATGATCCAATTTAATTAACTTATATTAATTTATAATCCACTCGATAAGCTTAGATATAAAGTAATTAAGAGAACACGACAGTTAGTAACCATCTTAATCATGCAATTAAGTCGTCTCCTCTATTAAACGCTGGGAATCTAAGTTATGATCACATGTTTGGACCGACGCTTAATTTGTTATACATCTTTTAATTAATCAGATTAGTGTTATTTTTTAAAGAGAAAAATTATAGTGCAAAATAATCATATGATAAAATCACAATGAAGCCAGAGGTGGAAATAGCCTCTATTGTGAGCAATTTCAATAATTTGAGAATATCCCCTTATATCAATAATACATATTTAAGTCGATTTCTGAATTAATAGGATTCCATCTTTTTAGGAATTAGACGGTGAATATCCACACATAAAATGTTGGTCAAAATAATCATCATCTTAAATTGAGTGATGAAATATAATTTGTTTAGTATCTTGAAGACTTTGGAGAATACATAATATTATTTTAATAAAATAAATTGTATTATTTAAATAAGAAATTAATTGCTATGAACTATAAATTTTTTTAAACACTCAGTTCATCTGTTTATATTGCTATTTCTTTCGTTGTGTTAGAGAGTTCGATTTTGACCGATAATTTATCTTTAGCTTTATTTCGTCTTTGAAATTCTAAAATTCCTAATAGAATTTCAATTTTTGGGGTGGAGATTGATTTGGAATAGATTACCTATGAAACGGGAATTAACGAAGCATGAGATTTTTTCGGGACCTCATTCGTTGGTGTGTCCTCTTTGTTTTGGTTGTGAAAAACACTTAAACCATCCTTTTTTGAGTTGCCCGATTTCAAGAAGTTGGTGGAGCTATTTTTGCTTTAACTTTGGCTCCGAGTAGACGACATTCCTTCAGTTATGCCTATTTTGGATTGACTTCTTTTGTTGGAAATTACTTGTAAGGAGAGTTAGAAGTTGGACTTGGGATGGTTGTTTGGTTGGGTCATGTCTTGAGTTATTTGGAAATGTAGGAATGACGTCCTTTTTAAGGGGATTTTTTTGTCAAATGTTGATGGGTTGGGGCTTGTAAAAAAGCTCTCGTGGGAGTGATTTTTGTATCTAGTTAGTCCTGAGTCGAATGTTTATTGGCCGATTTGTTCTTTTGATCCAAAGGTTTACTTTAATTAGTATCGGGTGGTTGTTTTTGTAGGTGTTCTTTAGTTTTTTGGCTTTTTCCTTTTTGTTGTATTTTCCGGGTTAAGCACTCATAGTGCTTTTAATATATCTCCTTTTAATTATCAGTCAGTGCATCACAACTATTCATAAAATTATTTTTTAAATAATTAAAATTAAAATCAAATTGTATTTAAAATATAACGGTTGCAATTAATGGATAGTATAAAATTGTTTTATACTGTCGGTACATACCAATTAAATTCTTTAAATAAAGTGAAAAAAATACTATTATCAAATAGTATTAATAAGCTTTATAAATAGCAGGTCCGGTCTAAGATATAGGCAAACTAGGCATGTGCCTAGAGCCTAAAAAAATCATTTTTCTATCTATATAGTATCTATTTTTACACGTGGAGTAATTCTATGTACCATTGGTTTTTAATATTATGACTGTTAGTTTCAATTTGCGGTCTAAAAATGTATTACTTTTCCAATAAAATGTGCAACTACTAATAAAATTGCAATTAATACATTTTATAATATTCATTATATATATATATATATATATATAAGAAAACAAATTCGTACACCATAACCCATTTATCAATAAAACAAATTCGTACACCATAACCCATTTATCAATTTGTGTACTTTGTTATTCTCAAAGAATGAATAAATACTCATTGTGTACTATCTTTCACAAAGGATACTTCTTTTTTTATTATATTATTAGTATTTTTCTACCAATTGATTCAAACATCTCTCCGGTCTCCACTTGTAACTTACTGCTCATGCGTTACAGGGGAATTTTTATTTCCAATTTTGAAGTTTCTTTAAAGAAGAAAAAGAAAAAAATCTCCACAAAAGGATAAAAGCAGGTTTTATTTATCTTAACATTTTCTCATTTAGTTTTTAATTATAGTCTTTTTATTTGTTTAATTTTATTGTTTTCTATTTTATTAGTTTTTGTGAATTGTATTTATTTTTATTTTATACGTATTTATTATGAAACGTTGGTTTATTTTATTTTAAAATAATGTCGACTCGAAAATTTGAATCAGGAAGTTCAAAATTAAAAAAGAAGAAAAGAATTGACGCTTTAATTGAATCACAAAAGGGAGCTTTAGATAAATTTATTAACACAAACAAAATAAGTAAATTTGAAAACATAGGTGATTGTTCATCAAATGAACAAGTTAATTATGTAGAAACTAACAATATAGACATAAACAACGAAAATGAAAATATAGATATTTTTGTTGAAGAAGTTAAAATTATAAAAAATGATGAAAATGTCAATATTAATTTATTAATAGAAGAACTTTATAGTGTAGACACCACTAAAAATATATATGATCCAAGTCAGTGGATAAATATTAGTACAAGTTTAAGAGATTTATTAGTCGAAAAAGGTCCAATTAAAGAACGATATAGATTTTCCTAAGGATGAATCCACAAGACGCTTTTCTTCCTCATTTTATATTCAAAAGTTGTCTAATGGAGAAAAACATGAAAGAAGATGGTGTTATCTCCAAATTTCGACGCTAGCATTAATGAGGTCATTTGGCTTAGAAAATATTTTTTGTTGCAAAGCTAAACGTGAGGTTTTCGACCTTACTCATTAAGAGGATGAGAGTCGAAGGAATCCACCTACAAGTTCTGCACTTAGAAAAATTCTTAGTTTAAATATTTTCTAAGTGCTGGTAGGGTTCGACCATGCATGCATTTCGACGAAGATGGCAGTTACATAAGTCTTGCACATTCAAGTGTGGAGGGAAAATGTGTAATTTCCAATTCAAATACAGGGACAAGTGGCGTAAGATGAAGCTTCTTCAGCATGCAGTGGGACAAGTGTCATCATCTTAGAATAGTCTTAGGAAGAAACCGTCGAAAAATGGTTACTTTGTAATATCTATAAATAACGTAGTCTTATGTTAGAATAAGTGTGTGGAAATCATATTGTACTAGTAACTCCGTAACACTCGAAGTATCCGCGTGTAGAGAAAAGAGTGCAGTGAGAATGTACGTGATGTAAGCACCATCAATTTATCTTCAAGTTATTTATCTTTAAATCCATTCAGTTTACAAGTATTTTATGATAAAACATTTATCTTTCAAAGTCATTTACTTTTCAAGCAATTTACTGCACTTAATTTACAATTCCTGCCTTTTAACATTCTTGCATTGCACTTGCCTTTCCTTTACATTTTCAGTCATTTAAACTTCCTTGCTTTGCCTTTTACTTTTATTTACTCTTTCCTCATTTTCTTTGAAACCTTTCTTTCTCCTTTTTACTTCATTTCTTTGTTTTCATCACCTTCTGAGTCCTATCGAAGGATTCAAGACCTTTTTTCCCAAAAACATTATAAATTACAAACTTTTAGCACATGTCCTAGGATCAATCTGGTCGATCCTGTGAGTAACTGAGGGTATTTTTGCATCTTCAAAGGACCAGCGGTTGTTTACCAATTTTGGGGATAAACAAATTGGCACGCCTAGTGGGACTGTGCTAAAAGGGTTTTTGGAAGTTGTATAACTTCTCTTTATTTTAATAACTCCTTTTATAACTTCTTTTTACATGAGCATACTGGTCGAATAAACGGTTACTTTTGTTGCATGCTTTTGAGAAGAGGGAAAGTAACCAATACGGATCATTATATACCAAAAAGCTTGGGTATGCTGATGAAGAAAGTTTTGCAATATTGGTGGTCGATAGCATAAGTGACAAGGATTGGAGAAAACCCATATTGCACTATTTGGAAAATCCAACATCTTCGATAGAAAGGAAGATTAGATACCAAGCCTTAAGCTATGTTCTCTCGAGGAATGAATTATATAAAAAGACTCTTGAATGAGTACTTCTCAAATGCCTTACTGAGGTTGAAACATACTTAGCTATTTCAATTGTCCATAGTGGGGCATGTGGAGCACACCAAGTAGGCCACAAAATGAAGTGGATTTTATTTCGACAGGGTGTGTATTGGCCCACTGTGCCGAAAGATTACATTGAATTTGCTAAAGGATGTTAAGAATGTCAAAAACATGTTTGCATTCAACATGTTCTTGCAAGTGAGTTTCACTCTATAGTAAAACCTTGGCCTTTCAGAGGATGGGTTTTGGACCTAGTTGGAGAAAATCGACTAGCATCTTCAAAGAATCATAAATACATTTTGGTAGGAATTGGATATATTTCTAAATGGGTCGAAGCTATTCCATTTCCAAATGTTGATCAAGAAGATGTAATTGAGTTCATTCAGAAGCATATCATATATAGATATGGGATTCCAGAAACAATTACTACAAATTAAGGATATGTGTTTACTGGTCGAAAGAAGCAAGAGTTTTCCACAGAAATGGGTTTTAAACTTTTGACATCCATTCCTTACTATGCCCAGGATAATGTCCAGGTCGAAGCGGAAAATAAGGTAGTCATTAGTTTGATAAAGAAACATATGGGTAAGAAGCCAAGAAATTGGCACAAGACATTGGACCAAATCCTTTGGGCATGTCGAACTTCACCTAAAGAGGCAACCAATACTACCCCGTTTCGACTTACTTATGGGCATGATGCAATTTTACCTCTTGAAATCTACCTTCAGTCCACAAGAATTCAAAGGCACCATGAGATTCCATCTGAAATCTCTTGGAGTATGATGCTAGATGAATTGCTGGATTTGGACGAAGAGAGACTTCATGCCTTAGAATTACTAGAAAGGTAGAAGAAAAGGGTAGAGAAATCCTATAACAAGAAGCTTAAGCTAAAGACTTTTTCGGTTGGTGAATTTGTGTGGAAAGTAATCTTGCCCATGGAACGAAAAATTAGATCTTTAGGGAAATGGTCACCCAAATGGGAAGGTCCCTTTCAAGTTGCTAAGGTATTTAGTAACAATACTTATGAGATACATGAGATTGAAGCTGATTTAAGAACCTTGAAAGTAAATGGTAAATATTTAAAAAGATATAGGCCAATGCTTCAACAGATTCAAATATAAATGTAAAATTTAATTGATCATTAAGGGGACACAAATGGCCTACAAACACAGAAATTCAAAACATGGTTTAACAACTAGTAAAGAAAAAACTACACTACTCAAATATCTTCCTGGTTAAGGGAGTTGAGATAAGTGATCCAGTCTTCATCAGCTTGACCATTTGGGTCTTGAACTTTTGAAATTTCCTTCTTTGGAGATTGTGACCTCCCTTCTTTAGTTTTGGAACGAGTGGTCACCCCAATAGAGGTAATAGATGAAGAAGTACTCTTCTCTTTGGCGCTTTTAGATTGCTTGGGTAGTTTAGCATTATCCACTTTCTTCATAGAACTACTCATGTTTGTTGTTTTGTGAAGAAGATGGATTTAGTTGAGCATTATTTATAGAGAAAGCTCATGTGCGCCGATTGGTCAGTCAAAAGGCAACAAAAAAGCACGTGAATTCTTCATTGGAAATAATACCCTAAAGATGCGTTGTAGGTATAACCTTTAAAATGGTAACTTGTGCCATGCAAATTTACAACGCTGCCACAATAACCAAGGTCAAGGAAACATTGCTTTTGACCCAAATTTAAGTTGAGGTTTTTGACTTAAAGGTTGTTCGAAAGTCATCTGAATTTTACTTATGCAGAGAAATAAAATGAAATTCGAAGAATAATAAAAAGGGCTTGATGCATAAAGTAAAAAGGGGCAAAAGAACGCCCTAAATTATCATTACATAAAAAGGAATTATTATGGCCAAAGGATTAATACAGAAGAGAAAACACAAATTCCTAAATATTACAAAAATCCAGTGAAATCAGAAAGGGAGTCTCCCTTGCAGCTGGAGAAAGCTAAACTTATGAATCTGGAGACGATTCTCACATAGAGCCTTGTCAAGCTTGGTTGTCGAAAGATTTTTTGTCAATAACTTTAGCAACATCAATGGTGCTCTTTAGTTCAACCTCCAATTCATTACTATCGGACTGACTCGACTCAAGTTTGTGTTGTTTTTGCTACGGAGATTTTGTTTTGAAGCTCATCAATCTCTTTCTCCCACACTACAATGGCAATGTCATTGCCAACCCTTTCCTTTTCTGCCTTTGCCCTAATGCGCTCTAGTCTTTCGGCTTGACCCTCAACTTCCCAGGTCGACCTTTGGAATAAATTTAAAATCATCAGACATCTGGTTCACTAGAGTAGTCAGTTCAATGAGGGAGTTGGAGACCTTAGGATCAAGTGTCAAAAGATCCAGCTTTTGCAGAGTATCTTTTAGGAAGAGGGGGTCAGTTGGGTTTGCATTCAAGGTAATGTGGATATCCCTTTTGAAGAACCTGTCCTTGATCTTTTTTAGGATAGGACCAACGAAGTCATCTGAAGGTGAGCCCTCAAGAGCTGTCGAAGTACTGCTCTCAGAAGAGCCAAAACTCTTCCCAATCTTCCTTCTGGCATACTCCCTAGGGTCTAACCACTTTAAAGCCAATAGTTGGTCCCTATTTATATCTTGTTTTGGGGTCAAAAGTTGAAAAGTAGAAGGTTGTTGGAGATTTTCCTCAGGCAAGGTTTGTTGAGTCTTTTCAAGCTCTTTTCCTTTATCAATTTCACCCTTGTCTTGTTGATCATCTTCCTCTTCTTCCTCCTCATTTGGATCATCCATAACATCGTATTGAGCATTAGCTTGGGGCTCTCCCACATTATCTGGCTCTTTATTTTTTGGACTAGAGGGGGTAGGGTCCGAAGTTTTCTCAGTTTCTTCTTCTTCTACAATGAAGGCTGCACTTATTTTCCTAGAAATTTTGCTTACTTGGCCAAGGAAGTCCTTGATAGAAACATCTTCATACTCACACTCAAAATCCTCAGTGTGGGATTGTTGAGTAGCAGTCTTAACAGGCAAGTTTCTGATGGCTTCGAGCACTGAGGGAGGAGAATCCGCTATAGTAATGGATTGGTTAATCTCACTTAAAGAGCTATAACCAGAGCCAAAATTAGAAGTTGGGTGATAAGTTGGCTCACCTTGGTTGTTTATAAGAATTGTTGGTGTAGGAGTGGCAGTTGAAGGAGGTTGAGAAACACCTACTCCATCCTGTTATAAAGAAAGGTTAGGTTGAAGTTGCGAAAAGATATTTAAAAGATAAGAGACAAAAATTCTAAATACCTCTTTCTTTCTACCTGGGCTAGAGTTTGCACTCTCAGGAGGGCCACCAATGGGTTTCACCATAGTGGTTGGAGGTTTAGCTTCGACACCACCTATAGCAGGTGCCTTTTTGTCAGTTTTAGCCACCTTAGAGGAAGGTTGTCCAGTAGTACTTGGAGACTGTGCACTCTTCCTTTTTCTTTTGAGGGACTTCTGCTTAGGGGATTGATCATCATCTGATTTTATGGTGACGCTTGAAGCCTTTTTAACCTTCTTCAGGGGTGTCGAAGGTTTTTTGGTTGTTTGAAAGGAGAATCAAAACATTAGAAGGAAAACATGTAAAAATGCACGAGTAAGGATTGTGAAGTACCTTGGTGCCTTCGTTGTTCTCAAGCTTTATCACCACTCCTCTGTTGGTAGTGGGTTTTCTGGAAATTGATGGAAATGACAAAGACAATTGTTATAAATTAATAATTGATCAGTTAATAGGAGGTAAATGAAGACCTCAAACCTTCATATATGTCGGATTCGACATGAACGTCTTTGATCCCTATATGAAGGTTCCTTTTGAAAATGTCCAGTGTCTGCTTAGTCGCAACCACCTTTTTGGCTTTCAGATGAGACTGTTGTCAAAGGAGTTTTATTGAATCCCCACAGACAAACCAGTCTAGAAATGGAGGGGAAAGTGCCACTCCAAAATCAACAGTAGGCAGTCAAGGAAATGCTGGAGGAAAGAGTTAGAAAGTCACCTCATAACGCCTCTCAAGAGGAACATTTGAAGGGATTTTCAACTTATCAATCTTTTGCAAATATTTCTCCTTCAAAGTGACAACATCCTCACGAACAGTTTGACTTAGATCATCTAGTCGATAGACAATTTCAAAGTATTTTTGAAAAGCTTGTATCTCTTTGATATGAGTGGACTTACGCTTCTTGACCCTTTCCTGCACGTCAACTAAAGCTTGGTCAAGTAAAGTGGAAAATTCAATAGCAGTGAGAAAACTGTCATTGTAATACTAGTACCAGCAATCATTAAAGGGATAGGTGCACAAGGTAGTAGGTTGGAAGAATACGGGAGATAGGACTGCTTTTTGGGCATCCCATCTATCGAAGATGTCGGTAAGGGTTTTCTCATTGAAGAGGTTGTTATGAACAATTATTTGGCCTTTATTTTCATAAAGACACCTGGGAAAACTTTGGCCCAGTCCAAGCTGCCTAGCCCAAGCAATAAGGACTGTATCTAATTTTCCACCATTCAGTCTGTGAACGATGAATATGAGAATTAGAAAGCCTCCCAAACTAAAACTGAGTCCAGAAAAAGCTTCTTTGAAGATGAATTTGGGAATGCCCTAGTAAACCATTTAAGGTTGCACTTCCTTTCAGAAAAAAGGAGCCATGAATGGTGTAAATTCATACTGATGTGCAAACATCATTATGAAACTAGATAAGGCCCCTTTCAGGGTTTCACCTTCATCACTAGGAGTAAGTTTGGCCAGTCGAACACCTTTAATGCGTATGTGCCTAATTTCCTCTAAGTCTCCATCAAATTTCACTTTTGGAAGGATAAGTTCAAAAGTGGCATTTAGCCAAAGTTGAAGAAGCCAAAGAGGGCCATTTAGACTCAAGGCACCAGAAGTTGTTGTTGGGTTCCTTAGTCGAGACACCCTCTCACTTATATATTCATAGAGGCTGGATAAGATTATCTCACTCAAGCCAACCCCTATATTGTTGTGAAGATGGTTTGCCAAAGGCAAGTATTTCTTCGCCACCTGCAAGGACTTGGTGCAGAAGACATATCTTGATAACCAGAGGGTGTGGAAGGAAATGTGTTCCTTGTCAGAAACCTTTTCATCATTTGGTTTGGAGTGGTGTTTGATGAAGTGAGTGTACGCTAGCTTGGACTCGTTAAAGCCAATAGTATCCTTAGCATCAAAAAATGGTCCATACATCGAACCATCAGGTTAAAGCCCTGTGATAGCGGTTATATCAAAGAGAGTGGGGGTAACCATCCCACAAAGAAAATGGAAAGTGTAATGGGTGAAATCCTAGAAGTATAGGGAATCAGCCAAAAGGTTTAAGCAATATGGAATGTTTGTCTTCAAGAGCATCGATAAATCATAAATCCCTATGGCCTTCCAATGTTCAGACTTAATGTTTTCCATCCTAGCCATCCAAAGATCAAAGTCATTGAATTGGATAACATCCCTAACCAACCTAGTACCATCATAGCCGTACTTTAAGTCCAGTTGGTTGGAAGGAGGTTGGTTAGGTGAATGATCATCATCCTTGGGGAGATTTTTGTTCCCTAAGGGTTGGGATTTACGGTAGCAAGGGAAGAACTCGCTTAACCTTTCATCTGTGTTCTCAACTTTGGCCAAAGGTCCAGACAGAGCATAAGGACATTCATTAACAGTGAAAGGGATCATTACCTGAGAGTTGTACAAACTCCTTATTTCAGTATCCCTGGGTTCTATAAACACCCCAAATTTGTCCTCATCTTTTTCTCACACCATGGCTTGTGATCTTTTCATATTACATTAGCATAAGCATATCATCTCACATTGCTTATTTGTTTCACTGCATAAGTTGCACAATTAGGGTTTGTGATCAGATGAATCCAAGAAGTGATCTGAGCTATCTCGATGGTCTTGAAGCATGCCAAGAGGGTCCATGAGTGTTCTATGATCATTTTACATCTCCAAGAAGTATTTGAAGTTACAAAATCACAAAGGATTGCACAGAGGTCCAGACAAGCTAGGGTTTTCTGCACAGATGACCTAAAATTAGGGTTTTGGGTTTGAGGCCCTTAACGTCAATTTTTTTGGTCATTCTTGATTCTAATAGTCTTAATATGTTATAAGAAGCATGTGTACCAAATTTTATGAAGAAATTCATTGTGGAAGTCATTTGATCAACTGGTAACTTATTGTGCAAGGAAAGTCAGAATCAGGGCATCTGAGGCCACCACCAAGGGCACCAAAGGGTCATCTTCATCATTTTGAGGTTCTATGATCTTTATTTGATCTTAGAAGTGGTTAGAAGTTTACAATATTGAAGAATTTCAAGCCATTTTGAAACTTTCCATTTTTGGACATGACCTGTAATGAAAACTTTCCATTGTGGGAAAGATTTTCAACCTCCTCTTTCTTGATAAAAAATGCTTCAAAAGAAAAATCCTTAAACATGAAAGTTGTAGATTGGATCTTCCCATTTTCAAAAAGTATAATAACTCCTCTTGATTCATCCTAGAACTCAAGATATGATGTTTCAAAGTTGGGAAAAATCTTATAATTTTCAAGTTCAAGCGAAAGAGGGATTTTTGCAAAACCAAGTTTTAAGCACTCTCGTAACCTCTAATTGATCTCTAAGAATCATAACATGATAATGAAACACATTTGGATCAGAATTATGCCTTGAATTACAAGTTTCCATGGATCAATTTTCACAAAATTTTCAAAGAGGGAAAATGCAAAACATATGATAACTCTTGATCCAAGTGTTGCAGATCATCACAATCAATCCAAGGGTTCTCCATAAACTCAGCTGAGGAAAATCCACCCTTTGGATCTCTTCTGTCCTAGCCCATACTTGTGGTACCATAACATTGACATTTTTGCAAATGAAGCCATACCAATCACACTATGCCACCACCAACTTTCTGACCAATCAGAACCTCTTATGAAAACATCATGGACCTCATTTCACATAACATTCAAGCCTGAATCCATTGACACACTCAGAATTACCAAAAATCCTCAAAACCTTCATTCCTTCGAATCTCTCAGCACAAGCCTTAAAACTTCAAACTTCTTCCACCAATCATCTCAAAATCAATCATAGAACACAAACCAACCATTACAATGGCCTAAAACACTCCACAACACAAACACGATTTTTGAGTTATCAGAACCAAACATCTCAAACCAGCCAAAACAAACTTGTTCTAAGACTTTCAGAAGCACAAGGGGGATCATTGGAGTGGTTTTGCACAAGAGAGGAAGTCAGAAAGCTCCAAACTGAAAAGCTTTAACTCAGGTAATCAGCAAGAACATTTTTTCCAGAATTCTCTTTTTAAGTTATAGAATGAATCTAAATGCTCTCCTGATCATGCTTATGTGTTTAGTTTTCAAAATGGTTGAGAAATGAGAATGTATGAAGCTTCTGAAAATTTTCCCGTAAAACTTGTTTGATTCGATTCTCTTTGTATGTGCAAAATAAATTGTTTTTGTTGCTTGATTCTTACTTATTGATGTTTAATGATTGATTCTGGAGAGTTTGATGCATTTTTATGACCTGTGGAGAGAGTTAGTGTGAGGACCTTGACGGAGAAGACGACCGGAACACTGTTCCGGCCGCCTGAGAGTCATTAGGGCTAATCCTGTATTAATTAGCCAGTTTGAATTATGCCCTTTAGATTTGTTTTACCCGCGCGTGTGGACGGCCCAGATCAACCCACTTAACCCTAATCCTCATTTAATTAATTTAATTAGGTTAATTAGCCAGATTCAATCCCAGCCATCCAAAAATGCACGCAGTCACCCCAGCTTTGAATCTGAGCCTTAGATCTTGCATACTTCCCATATTTATTTCATTTCTTTCACATATTTATTAAAAATAGCAAAAATGCTTTTAAAAATCTTATTTTCTGCATTTTCACTTTAAATATTTTTTAAACTCAAAAACATTTTTATTTTTAATTTTTGCATTAAAAAAGTATTTTTAAATAATTTAAATGTTTTAATTAATTAATTAATTGATTTTAATTAATTAAAAATACATTTAGGTATCTAAAAATTACAAAATAATTCATGACGTATTATTCGGCATTTAGAACAATTTACAAACTTACCACACAAATTTATTTTTAGGTTTGATCACATTTTCACAATTTTCTTTGAATTAGGGTTCATAAATTCACATTTTTCTAACCCTAACTTGAAAAAATCACTTCTGATCAACCATGATGAGTTTGAACTTTGTTCTTTTTTCATTCTTTCACACATTTCATCTAGTATCTAGGTTATTTAATTCATAATTTTTCATTGCATTTTCAATTTGATTTGCATTTTTCCTTTAGAATCTCCCAAAAACCCTAGTTAACTTAGGAAATTCATAACTTTCACTAGGTTTAGCTTCTGACCTCCATCTTTGGGGATTGTTCTTGTATGTGTTTAAGGTTTGTTTGAGTTCATTTTCAAATTTTTATCATGATGTATGCTTCTGTTTTGATCATATGCATCTCATACATTCATAAAACCCTAATTTCTCATGTTCATTTGCATTCATCTTTGCATATCATCAATCATATGAACTTTCCATAGCATTTCATTCACTTGTATGCCATCTTAGACATCTTAAGACATTCTTGAACATTGCTAGATCATTTCTTCATTCATTTGGTATGCTTTGCATTCAATACATTCCATGTACATCCATGTGTTTTCAAGTTTCTAACATGCTTCTTTTGCATCTCATCCTTTGTATGATCATTCATATGCATCATGTATGACTTTGCATCATTTCATAAAACATTTGCATCATGTTTACACTTCTGGTTTTGGTCATTGCACTTCCATTTGCTTTATTTCCTTTTGCTTTGCATCTTATGCATTCACACTAACATTTCAGGGGCTTATGGTAAGTTGTTTGGGATGCGGATTTGCCTTCACATCCCACCTCTTCTCATCTCTTCATTTGCATCCTTTGTATGTCTTTAAAGTGAACTTGCTTCACTTGCGCTCTCTTGATCCTTTTTTTTCTCTCTTAGGTTACTTATCTTCTTCAAGAAGTAATTAACCTACCTTCCTTTCTCTTCTCTTTTCATCTGCTTCTTCTTCTATGGTGGCTTCCTGAAGATCTTCTCTTATGCCTCACAAACCATAGGAACAACAAAGCATGATAATTTTAGGGTTTTATATAGTCTCCCTTAGTCCTTTACTTTTGAGTCTCCTTGAGTCTCTCTTCTCATCTCATAATCAGAGGCTAAACACTTAAAGCTTTAGGACTTTGAATTAGGGTTATGCCTGCATCCTTATCTTAGGATGGAGTGTATAACTTTAATCCTTAGTGTTAAACCTTTAATTTGTTTACACTTCTTAATCAAAAAACCTAATAACTATTAATACTTAAGCTTGTAACTTGGGCCTTATATTAGGGTTCCATCTCTTCCTTATGGTTAAGAGGGACTAACCCTAGTGTTTAATGGACAAGTCCCCCTCAAGTTGTCTTACAAACTTAAAACCCACTTCTTAATCTCACCTTTAATTAAAATCCACTTTAATAAAGGCTTGTTATATAATGAATTTAATCTCTAACCATGGATTAAGTTGAGGTATCTTCCTCAGCTTAAGTGTTCTCATCTATCATCCTTCTCTTAGGATGGTGTAATGAGTTCACTAATCCCTGATTAGAGATTAAACTCATTACTTAAGACTAAACAAAAACAAAACAAAAACACTTAATAATTACCAAGTAGGTTAATGATCTTAATCCTATATTACCATGGTAATTAAGTTGAGATGCTTATCTCACACTTAAGTAGGCTCATTATCCCTAATCAGGGAGGATATAATGAGTTTACAACCTTTGATTTAGGCTTAAGCTCATTATCCTATGCAAAACACCAAAAAACAATAAAAAACTGAAAATACAAAAATAAACAATAATCGTCTCCTCCGGGATTCTTTTCTCATCACACTCATTCTATAAACGAGAACTCGCTTCTTCCGTCAGATGAGTCATACACTTGAGCATAGACAAGAAAGCAGTTCACTGTCAAATCATCCGGTCTCTTTGAGTCGAACTACGATATTCTAACTTCCTCATTGCACGAGAGGATACGTAGGCATACCTTAACAATTATCGAACAAAAGTCTCTGTGTCTTCCCCCTCTTTTAGATTTCTTTTCTAAGCCTCAGTCTTGAGCATCTCACTCTCTTTTTGCACTGACACACTGTACTTTCATTCCTAGCTTTTTATACACAGTCAGCACATACACTACCCCCTTTTAAACACAAATCAAGTAAGCATGGATCCCGTCAAGTACGACGGATGATCTGGGTGCTAATACCTTCCCAGGTCGTAACCAACCCCCTTTCTCAGTTTCTTTGGTTCACAACCGTCTTATCTCGTTTTCCAGGTTTATGCAACATTACATTTCCTTCGGGATAAAAATGCCTAGCTGGCGACTCTATTCAACCTCAACCTCCAACATCACCGACTGTCCGCGTTTGCACCGGGACGGATGTTCGGGGAGCGACAGCTTGGCGACTCTGCTAGGGAGTCTTTGCAACCAGGGCATCTGGTTCTCTTATGGGTTTCTCCTAGCGCTTGTTTGTTTGTGTTTACTGGGGATGTTATGTGTTATATGTTATGTGTGCTTTTGTTTTTGCTTTATTTATTGATTTTTGTACAGCTTTATTTACTGCATTTTATTTATCGCTTTCATTTACCGCATTATGCATTTCATTTTATTATCATATCATGTGCTGGATTTTCTGGTTTACTTTGGTGGGAAGGGGTATTCCAGTGAGAAAGGTCCAACACAAAGGCCTGAGTGACAGACATAGGATTAGAGTGGCTTCAGATTCTTTCACATTCCATTTCGGTCTGGTGCGGGAATATGAAATACAGTTCATACATGGGTTTCTTCTTGAGAACTCTGTGCTACGGTTTTCCTGTAGTGCTAGGGCTATCTGGGAAGCCTGCTAAGTCTGGATGACCTTTTAAGATGACCTTCAACATCTGAGGTGAATTAGAGGAGGATCCTTTATGATTAATGTAAACATTGTACCTCCGGGTTAGAAGTGTTTACACTTCTCATAATAGATCCGAATCTGAGGATCCTTGTTCTAGAACAATACATGTAAGTGGGTGGGGTTGTTTACAGGTTTGCAGGAACCCTTGGCCTCAACATACCCTGTTACTAGATTTTGTTTTAAGGTCACACTATTTTGGACTGATTCTTATGAAACCCTGGACAAATGACTCTTTATTTGAGCCCCTCCACCTGGTTACTGGTTCTCAGACCTTCATCCGGAATTCTGAACACTCATGGGCCCTATCAAAAGCAACTGACAATCCAGCACCTGATCACAAACCCTTGCATATCATTCAGCATACATTATATTGCATCATTTAACATGTTGTCTATTTGTTTTACAGGGTATCCACTTCCTATTGGTTTGGTTTTGACCGTTCTTCTGCTCATATATCTTCTCCAACATTTCTTCAGCTGTCTTCTTCAGCTATCTGCATCAGTTATCTTCTTCAGTTATCTTCATCAGCACCCATTTTTAGCATGGATTCAACTAGGAAGAGCAACATCACTTACCATTTCTTTGTGTACCCTCTGATAGGCATCAGACAGATACATGCACTCATCACTCCTGATCACGTCCCTTTATTCAGAGAGCATTATGGCGGTATTTTGGACATGATCATGGACTTGGACACATCACAAAGGAGTATGATTCATACCTGCCTGCAGTTTTATGACCCTCCTCTCCGTTGCTTCACTTTCCCAGATTTTCAGATAGGTCATTTGTTGGAAGAGTTTTCCATATTGTTGGGTGTCCCTATCAGAAGAGGAATTCCTTTCAACCCTGAGATGACTGCTCCAAAGAATGAAGACATAGCCAAAGCACTGCATCTAGAGGAAACTATCATTGATGAGCATATGACCACCAAGGCTGGAACCCCAGGCCTTCATATGACTTCTTAATCACTCAGGCTATAAAGTAGGCTACAACAGGAAATTGGGAAACTGTTTGTGCTCTTCTGGCTCTTAGTATATATGGTATCATCTTGTTTGCGGACGAGCCTAAGTTTATAAGCAAGAATGCCATCCACATCTTCATGCTCAGGAATCCAGTTCCCACCTTGGTAGGAGATTTATACTACTCGGTGCATCATAGGAATGAGAAGCAGAGGGGGAGACTAGTCAGATATTGTGCACCTCTTTTCTACTGTTGGTTGATGAGACATATACCGAAGACGGAAGCTTTCCTGAACCCACATCAGACAAGAAACTGGGCTAAGAGAATGATTGCCCTTACTTCAGAAGACATCAGGTGATGTACTCAGAACACCAAGGGCAGGGACATAATTACAAGCTGTGGACAATATCCTAATGCACCTCTTATTGGAGTGAAGGGTTGCATCAATTACAATCCTTTGCTTTTCAGAAGACAGTTGGGGTATGCCCTGGTACATCTACCTCAGGAGCAGGACTTAGTAGAGTCTCTTTATTGTGCTATTCTGAATAATCATGCCACCGTCCGACAAGCAGCCTGGGCTTGGGACCACATACAGACTAAAGGGACTTCCATTTTGGGGAAGTGCAACAACATAGCTTTAGCTCAGTACATTGAATGGTCGTGCATCAGAGGAAAAATCACTCACATGCCATTCACCCTGGAGGATGTACCAAGGCCATCAACACTAGATCCTATAGCCATAGTGAGTCTGGAGGAATTTGAGAAGCTAAAAGAAAGAAATGCCCAGCTTTCTAAAGCTCTGAAGAAGACCCTTTGGGAAAGGAATGATGGTCGTCTGGACATTGAAAGGTTGGAGAAGCTCCATATTGAGCATGTGACCAAGATAGAGAAAACAAAGGACTTCATCAGAAAAGCCCGAGTGGGAGAACTGTTATTGAAGAATGCTTGCAAAGAAGCCAAGATTCAGAAGGCCAAAGCTGAACACTACCTAGAAGAGAGTTAGGCTAGGTGGATCAGGATCACCGAAGCTCGTTTGCAAGAAGATTAGAAGATACAGGATAAGATCGAGCAGTTAGAAGCCAATGAGAAGAAGAGTCAGGAAGCACTCCTAGCAGCACAGAAGGAAATCTCCGAGCTGAAACTCCGGGCTGGGTTAAAGAGATCAAAAGAACAAGACAAATACCAGAAGATGACAAGTACATTGGGCTGGATGTTTGATTTCTCTTTTACTTGTATTTTATTTTGGTTGTACTTTAATTCTCCATGGTGATTTTGTTTGTATTCTTGACTTGATTGTATTCTAACCCACCATGGGAGCTTGTTGTAATCATAAACTATGTGTTTTGGCATTTTGTAATGTTATGGTTTATGTATTACCTGGATCTGCTTGTGGACTTCATTTCTCTTTAACATATTCATCATTCCCAGAGGTCTGGAAGGTCAAAACCAAAGAACCAAACCGGATACCCTCTAAAGACAAATAGACATACTGCATTGCATGCTAACCTCATTCTCTGTGTTTTTGCAGGTGTTTTTGTTGTTGTTTTCTCACTTTGTTGTTGTTTCAGGAAACATTTCTCGTAGGAGGGTCTTTCCCGTCAATCTCATCCACCGGTATCCGACCAGAAACAACCTTCCGAGCTTACAGATGGATCAACTTCAGCAAGAACTGACAGATGTGAGGATTCATATGACTAATGTAAAGACAGAAGTGAGGAATCAGGATAATCAATTCTTGGCTGTAATGACTGGGCTAGCACAGACCCAGGAAAGATTGAGGGAGTTAGTCGAGCGGAAAATTCCAGAAGATAACCATGCGGGCACTAGGGGTACAAGTAACAATGCGCGTGATCAGCCGCAAACAAATCCACCAGATTTTGGGCCCCACATCAACCCTGAAGTCAATGTCATTGGTAATACCCAGAGAAACACTAGAGATCGTGTTCTGCAGGAAGATCCTCAGGATGATCAATTTACAATGTTAGGTGTTGGAGCTGATGAGGTTTATGATCGTCGTCTGGACGAAATATCTGAGAAGCTGAGATCCCTGGAATCCCAGAAATCTTTGGGATTTGATGTAATGGACATGGGCCTAGTTGAGGGAGTGAGGATTCCTCACAAGTTCAAACCTCCGTGCTTTGAGAAGTATAATGGCACCTCCTATCTTCGTACCCACCTTAAATCTTTTCTGGGAAGATTGAAAGCTTATACCATGGATGAGAAGTTGTGGATGTTCTACTTTGAAGATAGCTTGACTGGGGCATCCAGAGAGTGGTATTCTCACCTATCCAGAGCTACAGTCAGAAACTGGAAGGACTTAGCCGAGGCCTTTATACGCCAATATCAGTACAACTTGGATATGGCACCCAATAGGACCCTCCTGATGGGTATGTCTCAATCCTCGAGAGAAAGTTTCAGGGAATATGCCCAAAGGTGGAGACAACTTGCTGCTGCTGTCCAGTCACCTATGTCAGAAAGAGAGATGGCTGACATGTTCATGAATACATTGCAAGGAACCTACATTGATCGGCTTGCTGATTTCTCTTCTACCAGTTTTACTGATGTGGTTATATCTGGAGAGAGAATTGAAAGTCTTTTGAAGATGGGTAAGATCTCTGACAATGGTGCTAGTTCCAGCAATGCAAGGAAACCCTTCTCGGGACCTAGAAGGACAGGTGAAACCAATTTAGTGCATATGGGCAGAGGTAGGCCTCAATACATGAAAAGATCAGTAGCTGTTGTCACCATTCACACTCCAGCACCTCAGTAACAGTATCCTCAGCAACAACAGTTTCCTCAACAACATAGATCTTATGGCAACAACAACAATAATCAACAACAACATCCACTTCAACAAAGGACTTCACAAATCAACATGGTTATTGATCCCATCCCGATTCCCTATGCAACTCTACTTCCACAGTTACTGAAGCTCAATCTGATCGAATTGAGGACTCTGGCTCCACCAGATCCCCAGAACCTTCCAAGTAACTATGATCTCAATGCCAGATGTGCCTTCCACTCTAATGCACCTGGCCATACAACAGAGAAATGCAGGGCATTGTACATGAAAGTTCAGGACTTAGTTGATAAAAAAGCTTTGAATTTTGTGCTTCCTCCTAATATCACAAAGAATCCAATACCAAACCACGGTGGACCGAGGATTAATGCCATTGAGGAAGACCAACCAGTAGTCATAATTGATGACATTGCAGACATTCAAACACCACTGGCCGAAGTTAAAGCTCAGCTATTGAAGTGCCAAGTGTTTCCAGGTTGTGAGACCTGTTGTGAAGCTTGCAAGATTTCTACCAACGGTTGTGCAAATCTGAGGAATGGTATCAACAATTTTATCAAAGAAGGTATTCTACAAATCACATCAACATTTCCATCTTCTACAACTCCAACAGATATCTTTCCTACAACATCAACAAACACCATTTCAAAGGGATCTCCTACAAATTCAACAAACATCATTCCAACGGAGTCTACTACAACAACAACAACCATCAGTGAAGACATTTCAACGGTCACCATTTATTATGACCAAACAACAGTTCATGTCCCAGATTCTTTCAACAACTTTCAACAACATCAACATCAACAGCTCCCTACACCTGTATCATCTCCAATCAGACCTCCTGTCACAATTTATTATGATCCACAAACTGTCACAACTCCTTCTTCCGCAACAATCAGTCCAGTAACCATCACAGTGCCTGTGCCATTTCAATATGATAGCAGCAGTGCCGTGCCTTGGCATTACGACTCAGATCTTTATTGCAACGGAAAGAAAGTCACTCTTGATTCTTCAACTTCTACACCACAGATTGATAATGTAGGGGGAGGCAGACGTCTCTTTGCCTCACAATTCCCAAGAGTTAAGCTGAAGCAGAAGCTGCTGCCAAAGCTAAAGGCAAAGGTGTGGTGCCAGAAGAACCAATTGCCAAAGAAACGTAGAAGACATCCTTTGATCAGGATGTAGACGAGTTCATGAGAATTATCAAGAAGAGTGACTACAAAGTTGCGGACCAGCTCCACCAGACACCCTCCAAGATCTCCATTCCATCTCTGCTCATGTGTTCCAAAGCTCACAGGAATGCACTTCTCAAGGTCTTGGACGTAGCTTACGTGCCTGAGGAGATTACAGTTAATCATCTAGAGACGGTGATTTCAAATGTCAACAATAGTCATGGACTAGGTTTTACTGATGCTGATCTGACTATGGAGGGCCGTAACCACAATAAGGATTTACATATCACCTTGGAGTGTAAAGGTGCCGTACTTTCTCATGTTTTGGTTGACACTGGGTCATCTCTCAATGTCTTACCAAAGAAAGCCTTGGTCAAGATGGAATATGATGGTCTTGCACTCCGTCCGAGTAACCTTGTTATGAGAGACTTTGACGGTTCAAAGAGATCGGTTCTTGGAGAAATTTTGTTGCCTGTGATAATTGGTCCACATATTTTCAAAACTACCTTCTATGTGATGGAGATTCAGCCTGCCTACAACTGTTTTTTGGCTCGACCCTAGATTCATGCCGCTGGCGCCGTAACATCGACCCTTCATTAGAAGTTAAATTATGAGTGGGAAGGCCAAATTATCACCATTTGTGGGGAGGAGGACATCTTTGTCAGTCATCTAGCTACTTACAAGTACATTGAGATGGATGGGGAGATCCATGAGACAATGAGTAAGGGGTTTGAAGCTCTCTATATCAATGAAGCAACAACTGAAGTGTCTGGTACTTCAATTTCTTCTTACAAACAAGCTCGGAAGGTTGTTGAAGACTGGAATTCCCAAGGCTGGGGCAAGCTGCTACAAGTTTAGATCAAGGAAGACAAATTTGGTTTGGGTTACAGACCATCCCGACAGAAGAGTAGGCTGCTGAAGCTCCCAAGTTCATAAGTGGGGGAATGCTAACCCCAGATGCTATCAACAATGTGGAAGACGAGGCTGAAAGCGACTACAACCTGGAAAGTTGGATTTCTCCAAGAGTCCCAGGCCAGCAAGTCCTCAACTGGTCTTCCCAGGAAATTATAAGGGTTACTGCTGCAGAGTAATTATTATTTCCTGTTTAAGCATGCATCAAGTCCTGCATCTTGCACAAGGTGTCAGGACTCATTTTGTAATAGGGCCATATATGTATTTTGTGCAAATGGAAATTAATGAACAATGGACATCTTTTGCAAAAAATCTTTTCGCTCACTGTCTTTTCATTTTTATTTTTGCACAAAACAATAAATGGAAATGTTTTCTTAACAAACTCCATTCACTTTTTCTAAATAAGATAAAATCAATCACTAAAATGAACAAATCTCAACCCTTGTAGAGACAGCCTTCCAGAATGCACCGACAACGACACTGCTATGACCTCGTATGACTTCGACAATCTGATTAATCAAGCAGATGAAGGGGTTGATGAAGACTATGTTTTTCCTGAAGAGTTGGTCAGGTTATTGAGACAAGAGGAAAAGGTGATTGCTCCTCATCAGGAGGAAGTTGAGACTGTCAATCTTGGTATCGAGGAAGATGTGAAAGAGGTGAA
Organism: Lathyrus aphaca; assembly: GCA_963966055.1. NCBI lineage: Eukaryota > Viridiplantae > Streptophyta > Magnoliopsida > Fabales > Fabaceae > Lathyrus > Lathyrus aphaca. The sequence continues at coordinate 281,066,245 of OZ014523.1, forward strand.
GGTCGGGGTTGGTCTGCAAGCTTCAGTGAAAGAACAACTTATCAGTATGTTTCGGGAATATTGTAACACCCTAAATTTTCCCTCTCCTTTTTTCATTGCATTTAGCATACCATTTGCATGCGTGTCACTGCATCATTTGCATAAAAAATGAAGCATGTCACTCACGTAAGGCATATGATCAATCAGCTGAAGATTCTTGATTCTACAAGAAAAGACAAGATCCAGGTGACATTGCAAGAAGCTCATGAGGTTTCATCATATCTTATAAAAGCTCAAAGTCATCCTCAATATCTTAGGAGGATGGAATTTCATTAGAAGCTCAGTAGTACATTTTCTCCTGCACAGACAAACCCTAACTGGGTTTTTGCTCCAAATCGGATAATCCTCTTAGCTCTGACCAATTCTTGTGGTCAAAGGCTCTTAAATGATCTGCAAGGCTTAGGTATGAAATTTGAGACAAAGATTCATCGAAGAAGTCAGGTACGTAGGCAGTTACTTGAGAATGAAGCAAGAAAGTCAATTGTGCAGTTCAAAAGTCAACTGCGCAGTTCAAAAGTCAACTGAAGTATTTCTAAGGTTTTGATCATTGATTGTCAATCTTTTTAAGTCGTATCATGTCAAGAAATGTCTTGGGTGAGCTTAGATGTCAAAAATCGGGAATATGCAGAAAGTTGTTAAAACTAGGAATTTTTCACATAGAAAATGTCCTTTTTTGGAAATATTTGTCATAAACCTTCGAGCTATTATTTCATGTGCAAAAAAGTTCCAGATGTTTTTTTTCCTTGAACACGAAAGTTGTAGATCGCGATTTTCCCTTTACAAAAAGTCCAAGAGTGCCTTCATAGCTTTTTTAGAACTCAAGATATGATTTTTGGAAGTTTGAGTGCATTTAGTTTATTTTAAGACACTTGTCATAATGTCATTGGTGTACCTTCTTTTTATGTTTGGTGTCACTTATTTTTATTTGTTTCTACACATTTTTGCATGTCCATTTTGATTCTTAGCGTGACCTTGCGTGTGGGTGAAAGTTATTGGTTATTATCATTTCTTTATTTTATTGAAAAATGAATAAAGGATGGTACAAAAAGTGGTATATGAGATACCAAAGGATGGTACAATAAGTCCTCGCTCTTCAACACCAGAACTGAAATCCACATCTTCTTCAATAACCAAGTGCATCATCACACACCATAACCATCATACCTCATTAACGTCATCAACAACATCTCCAAACAACAACTTCATCACAACGATCATCTTTTATTCAACATAAATCAATTTCTCCATGACTCTGCATCATCAATCGCAACAAAGATAATCAGATCGACCGAAGCCTCGTGCATCATCGAGCCAAACCGAAATCAGCATCATTGAAGCGGTAGCGACACCATTCTTCTCCAATCATAGCTTCGACGCAGATTTTATTTACAAGGTGCGACTGTTGAACGTCTTTATGCTTGACTGATGTTCTATGTTGATTGTTGTTTATCCGGTTTTGATTGCCCCAATCCGTTCATTTGGTATTGTTTTTCAGAGTTTGGATTTCGGATTTAGGGTGAAATTAGTGAGAGGTTGTGCTTTAGTCTTGTTGTTTGGAGGTGGTCCGGAGAGTGTGGTGGCGGCGAGGTCATGAAGAAGAAGACGGAGAAGTTGTGGCGAGAGGAAGATGAGGACGATGAATAGTGCTTTGAGAGAGAGAGAGAGAGAGGAAACCTTTCGTTTTTGCTGTTTTATAGTTTGTTTGCTTACAAGTGATTTCAATTTTGTTTTATTATTAAGAATTTAAGTAATAAAGAATGAGTTTATGGTTTCCGATGAGATAAAAAGATAAGGTCAGGTTGTTTTGTTGGATTGCTATAAATATCGGCGGTGACACTTGTCACCGTCCAGTAGGACCTTCTCCTCCAATCCTGCGTGCGCGCTTCACCATTATAACTATGATCCCTTGTGTTTTCACCATTAGATGATCATACTTTGACCAATCCCTAGATCCGACGTCCCTGCTTCAGTCAACAAGTTGACCCCGTGACCACCAGAGACCCTCAGCCCCTTTGCATTTTGGGCCTCCCTCCGCCTGCTGTTTGCACCCTCCCTTTATTTTTTTTAATTTCTTTTTAAATATCATTTCATTTTAATTCATTTAAAATACTAAAACACATTATAAAATTACATAAAAAATATTTTAGTTTCATAACTCTTTTTAGAATTTTTTCACAACTTTTATTTTCTGATTTTATTAATTTCTCGTTTTATTTCAAATTTTTATTCAATTTCTTTTTTCATTTAATTTCCACATTAACGTATTAACTTGTATATTTTATTTCTTCCTCCTCGATTAACATTTTGACTCTGTTCTTTTTGCATCATTTCATATACTCATAAAAGTACATAAAAATATTTTTGTCATATTTTTAATATCATTTTATCCATATTTTTGTAAGTCGTGTGTGTGTGTTTGCCTTAATTGTTCCTAAGCGACTTTGTGCGATTATTTGATGGACTTTGGTTGTGAATTTTTGAAAGATATTTTGACACATTGTTTGTTGCTGGCTGTTGACTTTAGAGCTTTAATTTCATAATTTTCTCATGACCTTTGGTATTCGTTTGGTGCCTTGCTTTTTAGGTAGCTTTTCGTGCCTCTTTCTTCCCTCCTTCTAACATAGTTTGAGGAAGGCATTCATGCAATCCTATTAGGTTTGCTTGGTATTTGTTTTAGGAAACCTATAGGGTTTAGGTACTGACTTTTTGATTAGCTTGATTTGTGATCTTCGTATTTGGTATGCATATTGTTTGAGTATTCTTATTTTTATTTTATGCTTACGCGGTTCACTAACCTTTGTTTCAGGGGCTCATGGTAAGTGAAGTGTGGATGATATCTGTCACTCCCACCAAATGACACCTGGTCAGAAGGGGTACAGACGCGAACGGTCGGCGAAGGAGGTGAGAACACACTAGGGTGAACTCAGAAAGAAAAGAGTCGCCAGCTAGGCATTTTTATCCCGGAGGAAAGGTAATGCTGCATAGACCTAGAAAAGATGGATAAGACGGTTGCGAACCAGAGAAACTGAGAAAGGGGGTTGGTTACAACCTGGGAAGGTATTAGCACCCAAATTGTCCGTCGTACTCGACGGGATCCACGCTTAAAAGATTTGTGTTTAAAAGGGGTAGTGTAAGTGCAATCTGTGTATCAAAGCTGGAAAGAATGCAAGTGTCAATGTAAGAGGAAATGAAGTGTATAAGAGAAGTGTCAGTGTAAGAAAAAGAATGAAATGCTCAAGATTATGAGGCTCAGAGAATAGTGCTAGAAGGAGGGGGGAATATACAGAGACTTTTGTTCGATAACTGTTAAGTTATGCCTACGTATCCTCTCGTGCAATGAGGAAGTCAGAACACCGTAGTTCGACTCAAAGAGACTGAAAGATAAATTGACTTATGAACTGCTTACTTGTCTATGCTCAAGTGTATGACCTGTCTGGCTCAGGTGCAAACTGTCTAGCATTAGACGGAAGAAGCAAGTTCTCGTTTGTGAGTGAATGAGATGAGAGAAGAATCCCGGAGGAGACGATTATTGTTTGTTTTTGTGTTTTCAATCTTTTATTGCTTTTGGAGTTTGTCATAAGAAAATGAGCTTAAGCCTAAACTAAGGGTTAGTAAACCCATCACATCTTCCCTCTGATTAGGGGTAATGAGAATACCTTAAGTATGAAGTAAACACCTCACACTTAATCACCATGATGTAGGATTAAGATCATTAACCTACTTGCATTTATTTAGATATTTTTTGGAGTTTTTGTTTAGTGTTAAGTAATGAGTTTAAGCCATAATCAAGGATTTAATGGACCCATTACACCATCCTAATAGAAGGATAATAGATGAGAACATTTAGGCTGAGGAAGGCTCCTCAACTTAATCCATGATTAGGGATTAACCTCATGACAAAACAAAGCCTTTATTAAAGTGGATTTTAGTTAATGGTAAGATTAAGAAGTGGATTTTATGGTTTGTAAGACAACTTGAGGGGGACTTGTCCATTAACACTAGGGTTAGTCCTTCTTAACCAATTAAGGAAGAATTAGAACCCTAATGCAAGGCCCAAGTTACAATCTTGATGTCTTAGTGATTATTAGGTGAATTGATTAAAGGGTTTAAACACATTAAGGGTTTAACACTTAGGATTAAAGTTATACACTCCATCCTAATAGAAGGATACAGGCATAACCTTAATCACAAAGCCTTAAAACCTTTAAGGTCTGGTCCTTGATTAAGAGATGAGAAGAGAAGACTCAAAGATGACACAAAGGTAAAACTAATGGGGGGACTAATCAAACCCTAATTGTGATCATGCTTGGGTATTCCTAGGGTTTGTGAGGCTTGCAAAAGATCTTCAGGAGAGAAGCCACCAGGAAAGAAACAGATGAAAGGAGAAGGAAGCAGAGAGAAGCAAGTCAACTTACTTCACTTAAGAAGATAAGTTGATTGAAGAAAGAAAGAGGGGAGGGAACATGAATGAGAAAGCTCACTCTAAGACAAAGACAAAATGCAGCAAGGATGCATAAGAGGGATGAGAAAAGATTATGAGAAGTGAAGGCAAATTCACTTCTCAATGGCTTACCACCTGAAAAGTTACTAACAAGAAATGAAATGCAATGGAAATGAGATGAATGCAAAGATGAAAATTAAAACGAGAAGCATGAACATGATGTCAATGATGCTTAAGAGATGATGCAAACACATGTCAAGAGTTTTGGATGATCATACAAGGATGAGGGTGCAAATGGAGCATGCTTTGAACCATGAAAGTTCATGAAAGTTTATGAAATAATATGAATGCATAACATTGCAAAGGGATGATGCAATGATCAAACATGATTCTAATATGTCCTAAGATGTCTTATATGTCATGAGGATGCACAAAATGTCATGGCAAGTTCATGTATGCAAGCAAATGGAAGATGGATGCAAAGGAAGGCAAGAATTAGGGTTTTACATACAATATGCAATGCAAAATTCAAAATCAGAAGCAAATGACAAGATAAAAAATTGAAAATTGGATCAAAGGTACCCTAACCCTACACAAGTTCACTGCCCAAAGGAGGGGACCTAAGTCTTAACCTAATGAGGGTTATGATTTTATCAAGTTTGCTAGGGTTTCAAGGCACTTCAAAAGGAAAAATGCATATCAAATTGAAAAAGAAAGATAAATTCACACAAATTTTACCCTAGGAACTACATGATGTGAAGGATGCAATGCAAGAAGAACCATCATCAAACTCTTCATGGTTAGGCAGAATGAATTTTTCTAAGTTAGGACTAAAATATTGCCTTTTAATGACTTTTATTCCAATGAAAAATGTCAAAATACATCAAGAACCAAAAAGAAATTTGTTTGGAGAGTTTGATAATGTTTCTAAATATATTAAAATGCAATGTGAATTTTTTGGTGATTTTTAAATACCTAAATGCATTTGTAATTAATTAATTTCCATTAACTAATTAAAAATAAACATTTAAATGATTTAAAAATAATTTTTGATGCAAAAAATAAAAATAAAAATCTTTTTGGGTTCTGAAAATTAATAAAAGGTTTGATAAAAATTTTCAGAATTTTCAATGTATTTTACTATTTTTAAAAATTCGTACAAAAGAAAATAAGAAAAATGCAATAAAAATTAAATAAATGGAAAGTTAGCTGAATCGATGGACAAGATTGTTTCTGGGCTTAGGAGGGTTGACCTGGCACGCATCTGGACGGCCCAGGTTCAAACCTGAATAATTTTTATTAATTAATTAATTAAACTTAATTAAATCAGAATTAGGGCTAATGACTAGATCTCACCCATTGAAACGCGCGGGAAACAAAATCCGATGGCTCACATTCAAATGAAACCCTAAACCTGATTAAAGCCCTAATGACTTTCAGGTCACCGGAGAAGAGCTCCGGTCGTCTTCTCCGGTGACATCCCTCCCTGAAAAATCTCAACTTCTTCCCTGGGTCATTTCTGGAGCTCTAAAGCTCCAGATTTGTTCCTCTCACCCCCCTAAACCTAAATCCAACCTCAAATGGAATTTATTTTCAGCCATAAACATGATTCGAAGCCAAGAACAAAAATATGCAAAACTTTCAGACATGCAATACACCCTCATCTCTCCATCATTTTCAATAATTTCAAGTTCATTACACTAAGGGGATCAAACACAACCAATTAAGAACTTAAAATAAAGGTTCTGGAAAAAAGTTTCACATGGCTACCTGAGATGAAGCTTTCAACCCCAGAGCTCTCAGGCTGCTTTCCTGCTTCCAAATGCCTCCAATGAACTTCCTGAAGAAGCTTTGATGCTTGGTTGGAGTGTTTTGAGGCTGATTTGTGAGTTTGATACAGTTCAGTTTAATGAGAGAGGAGAATCGTGTTTTTGATATGTAGGGTTTCAGGGCCAGGTGATGGTTGGGAACTGATCAGTGGATCATGGTGAGTGATTCTGTGAAGTTTTTTTTGAGGTTTGAGGTTTGTATGATGAGATTCGAATGAAAATGCAAAGAGGGAAGTTTTTGTGAACTATGGTGATGCTCTGGTTTCAGGCTCCAAGATTGTGTGAAATGTGATCCTTGAGGCATGTATGTGAAGCTGTGATTGGTCAGAGTAGTTGGTGTGGCTCAGTTTGATTGGTATGGCTCAAGTTGCATAAAGTCAACATTTGTGTAAGTGAAGGTATGGGCTGGTTCAGTCATGGTACAAGGGCATGGTTCGAATCAGCTTGTTTCAAGGAGGTCCATGGAAGTCATTTTTGGCAGCTGGCACAGGTGGATGAGAAACTTTGGGTCATTTTGCAAATTCATGGAGTTTTGGCCCCTTTTGGATTTCTTAATGATCAAGGCATGAAAATGAGTGATTCTTTGGGCCATTCTGAATTTTAGGTCATGTGTTATGTTTATGTGATGCTTAGAAGTCATTTTGAAGTCATAGAAATGTTTGGCATGTGAATTTGCAAGTTTCCCTCTTTGGTGCCAAAGTGAAAAATAAGTGATTTTTCCCAACTTTGACAAGCCATAACTTTTGATCAAAAATGAATTAGATCAATTTCTTGTACTTTTTGAAAATGGGAGGATCCAATATACAACTTTCATGACCAAAGATTTTTCATTTGAAGCATTTTTGAATCAAAAAGAGGAGGTTGAAAAACTTTCCCAAAATGGCAATTTTGCATTACAAGTCATTTTCCCAAAAAGGCAACTTTGCAAATGGCTTGAGATTCTTCAATTTTGTGAACTTATAACATCTTTTATGATCACATAAAGATCATACACATTAGAAATGATGGAGAAACCCCTTTGGTTGGGTGATTGGGGGCCTCAGATGCCCTGATTTTGCACTGACTTGCTCAAGAAGTCATCTTGTGATCAGATGCCTTCCCCATTGAATTTCTTCATGAAAATTGGTATGCATGATCTAATAGCATATAGAGACCAATAGAAACAAGAATGGCCAAAAAATTTGGGGTTATGGCCTCTGAAACCAAAACCCTAATTTCAGGACATCTGTGTAGTTAAACCTGGCTCTGCTTCCATGCCTTCCTCAGTTCTTATGATTCTTTGACTTCTTGATCTTTGGAGGATAGAATATGATGATTGAACATACATGGATCCTCTTTAGATGATTGATGACCTTTGGAGTGGCTCAAATGGCTCAGGGATGGCTCAAATCACAAACCCTAGATGCAGATGGCTTTGAATCAATGCAGTGAAGCAAAAATGCAATATGATGTGATATGATTGAACTTATGCAAATGAAAAGATCACAAGCCATGGTGAAATGAGTGAGGGAAAATTTGGGGTGTTTACAGCTGCCCCTATTCAAGCATGAGTTAGCTGTGCAGGATGTAAGCGACGTCTTAACAGGCAAGCAAGATAACTTGTGGTTGAATATCAAAGACAGTCCAAAATTTGCACTCACTGAATGAAGAAGAAAAGGGATATAGATTGTAAAAGAAAATAAAGTATGATTATAAAGTGCGGGCGACGGAGGACGACCGTCGAGTAGAGGACGACTGCTGAGGGTGAAGCAAAGACGGGGACGACCGATATGCTGGGGAAAATAATAAGACTCTCTGGGGATTGAAGGTAAATGATGGGGACGACCATCGGGTTGAAGAAAAATGATGAGGAACGGTCATCAAAGGTGAAGGAAGATCACCTAGCAGGGGACGGCTGCTCTGTTGGGGATATGGATGAGGGACGGTCATCCAAGGTGAAGGATGATCACCTGGCAGGGTACGGCTGCCGAACATATCACGACATAGGACGAATGTCGGATAACAAGATCAACGATGGGGACGACCATTGGATAAAATGATGAAGGATGATCATCAAGAGGTGAAGGACGATCACCTAGCAGGGGACAACTGCTCTAAAAATATCACGACATAGGACGAATGTCGGATAGGAAGATCAACGATGGGGACGACCATCGGATAAAATGATGAAGGACGATCATCAAGAGGTGAAGGACGATCACCTAGCAGGGGACGGATGCTCTAAAAATATCATGACATAGGACGAATGTCGGATAGGAAGGGGTTCTAATGAAATAGAGACTCCACTGGGGATGATGAAGGACAATCATCAAAAAGGTGAAGGACGATCACCTGGCAGGGTACGGCTGCCGGAAGGTATCATGACATAGGAAAAATGTCAGATAGAAAGGAAATAGTTTATCAAGATTTGCCGGGAGTTCTTCTGGGGAATGGTAGACACAAACGAGTGTCTAATTTCAAGAAAGTAGAGGCATAAGTATCTGACATGGTGTATAGATTAAAGATGCGGACGAGCATCCTTAAGACTATGATACGGACGAGTATCAGTAGAAACAAACGCTTGACGCATGTTCCGAGGTGATGATACGGACGAGTACCAACTAGTTAACAAAGAACACGAACGAGTGTCGAATCTGAGGGGATTTAAGTGATGTATACAAGATACGGACGAGTATCTGTATGAGTAAAAAGTGATGAGTGAGACATAGACGAATGCCAAACTTGCTGCGGAGAGCATGATACAGATGGGTGTTGGAAGAAATGTATTATAAACAAGTATTTGGTTTACAAAGTGTTTAGGCAACTATGCTGGGGAAGGTGACACGGACGGGTGTCGGGGAAGTGTGTATATATATGTATCTGTCTGTAGAGAACGTTCGGGCGACTTTACTGGGGAATGATGACACAAGACGAGTGCCAAAAGGAGCATGTATCTGTATTTTGAGAGTGCAAAGGGGACGCTTTGGCTTTCTGCTGGGGATTTTGAGAGGTATTTTGTATATTGTCGATGGAGTGTCTATATTCACAAGTGTTTGTTTCAAAGCATGGCTTATGATCATGCAATATGTTCGATTTTTGCCGTAATGCTCCGTATTAGACGGAATGCTACACTTTGGGGGGAAAATATGATGCGAATGCTATGATTATGCAGAGATACCGATCCAGGATTCGGATCCCGTTGCTGTGAAGATCTCCGGCTGATCTGCTTGCAGTGGATATCCCAGCTGGGGATGAGATCATTGGTAGATCTGATATATATGACTCTGCATGGGGAAATAGGTCGCTGATAGACCTATCCTTGGTGATGAGGGACCCAGCTGGGGTCTGCGGGAGTTTCCGTCACTCTGTTGCGAGATCCTCAGGTATTGCTCTTCTGGATAGAGGCTGGGGCTCTTGCGGGGAGATGGTTCCCTACCTGACACTCGGCTGAGGAGGAATGATGATTGGCAACTCAGCTGTGGATGAAGCAACCTCTGGTGCTCTTCTGGAAGATGTGCCGAGTAAGTAATGATTTGGCAGCTTGCTGGGGAAAAGCTCTCATGCCCCATGTCGCGCTTTGACTGCCTACAATCATGTAAAGACAAAGAAACGTACAAGTACCCCGAGGTATCCCTTATTGGATTCCATCATAGGAATTTAGGCGCTCCAGAGAGCAAATTCATTTCCTGTAAGCATGTAACTTAGAAAAGTCGCATTTGTATTTATGCGATCGATATTATGAGGACATCGGACATTTTTTTTGCAAACGAAAATGAAATGTACAAGATGGAATATGACTGAAAATCTGACTTTATTAATTTGTGTGCCCTGAATTGGCAAGATACAGTCAAAGAGACAGATCCCCTAAAATGAGGAGATTGTTACAAATTGAGAAACAAAAAGATGCTGGCAATGTTGATGACGCTTCAGGGAGCTTCCCTTTTGCTATGACCCGTATGACCTTGACGTTCTTCTCATCTTGCTTTCTGAAGAAGGTTGATTCTGACCGATGTTTTAACCTTTCGAAGCTTGCCGGGTTGCAAATGATACAGACGAATTCAGAATGCAGTTGTTCGCTTATTCCCTTATTTTGCGTGGATCACCCTTTCGGGTTTTCAATCCACCGGGATACCCATTTTTGCCTGAGCTGTCCAATGCGGCTTTTCAACTCAGCGGGTATACACATTTTTTATTTTCCCTTATTTTTGCCCGAGTCTTTCATTCTGTTTTTGACTCGCCGGGATGCCCTATTTTTTTCCTGGACTTACATTCTGTTTTTATGTCCAGCGGGTCATTTTATGCGAAGTATCTTTTAACTGCATCTGAATTCACAGGGGACAGGAAATCTTCACCATCCATAGTACTGAGCATCAATGCTCCACCGGAGAAAACCTTCTTTACTATGAATGGACCGTCATAATTCGGAGTCCACTTGCCCCTGTGGTCTGTATGAGGAGGGAGGAGTCTCTTCAGCACAAGATCTCCTACTTGGTATTCTCGGAGCCTGACTTTCTGATCGAAGGCTTTCTTCATTCTTTTCTGATACAACTGCCCATGACAGATTGCAGCTAATCTCTTTTCTTCAATCAGACTCAGTTGTTCATACCGGGATCAGACCCATTCTGCTTTATTCAATTTAACATCCATCAATACCCGTAAAGAGGGTAATTCAACTTCAACAGGTAGGACTGCCTCCATACCATAAACAAGCTGATACGGTGTTGCCCCAGTGGATGTTCTGATCGACGTTCGGTACCCATGCAAGGCAAACGGTAGCATTTCATGCCAGTCTTTGTAGGTGACCAATGTAAACACCCCAAATTTGCCCTCATTTATTTCACCATGGCTTATGATCTTTTCATTTGCATAAGTTCAATCATATCATCTCATATTGCATTTTTGCTTCATTGCATTGGTTCAAAGTCATCTGCATCTAGGGTTTGTGATCTGAGCCATCCCTGAGCTATTTGAGCCACTCCAAAGGCCTCCAATTATCTCAAGAGGGTCCATGTATGTTCAAGCATCATATTATACCCTCACAAGGCCAAGAAAGTAAAAGAATCACAAGAACTGAAAAAGGCATGGAAGCAGAGCCAGGTTTAACTGCACAGATGACCTAGAATTAGGGTTTTGGTCTCAGAGGCCATAACTCCAAATCTTTTGGTCATTCTTGTTTCTATTGGTCTCTATATGTTATGAGGATCATCCATATCAATTTTCATGAAGAAATTCAAAGGGGGGGGGGCATCTGATCACAAGATGACTTCTTGAGCAAGTTAGTGCAAAATCAGGGCATCTGAGGCCCCCAATGACCCAACCAAAGGGGTTTCTCCATCATTTTGAATATGTATGATCTTTATTTTATCATATAAGATGTTAGAAGTTCACAAAATTGAAGAATTTAAAGCCATTTGCAAAGTTTCCATTTTGGGAAAGTGACTTGTAATGTAAACTTGCCATTTTGGGAAAGTTTTTCAACCTCCTCTTTTTGATCCAAAATGCTTAAAATTTAAAAAACTTTGGTCATGAAAGTTGTAGATTGGATCCTCCCATTTTTTAAAAGTACAAGAACTCATTCTAATTCATTTTAGATCAAAAGTTATGGCTTGTCAAAGTTGGACAAAATCACTAAAATTTCACTTTTACACCAAAGAGGGAAACTTGCAAATTCTCATGCCAAGCATTCTCATGACTTCAAAATGACTTCTAAGCATCACATAAGCATAACACATGACTTAAAATTCAGAATGCACCAAAGAATCACTCATTTTCATGCCTTGATCATTAAGAAATCTCAAAAGGGCCAAAGGTTCACAAATTTGCAAAACCACACATAAGCTTCAATCCACTTGCAAATTGGCCCCAATCTGAATTCCATGGTTTCCCTTGATCCTTGCTGCGTAGGACACCCCATTGTCCTTGGCCTGCCATGACCCATACCTCAAAGGTCACCTAACCTTGACTTTTGGCAAAATGAACCATACCAATCAGCATAGCCCACACCAACTCCACAGACCTATCACAGCTTGATAAGTGGACAAAATGAGACTCAAAACACACAAGAGGCAAGCCTGAAACACAGCACCACCATAGCTCACAAAAATCCCTCCTTTTGCATTTTCTATCGAATCTCTCAACTCAGCAACTCAAACTTAAAACTTCTTCCACCATTCATCTTAGAATGCATCACTGATCACAAACCACCCTTTACTTTGCCTTAAAAGCCATCACACACCAAATACGATTTTTCTCCCTTTTGAACTGAATTGAATCAATCTCCCAAACCAGCCATAAGAAACTCCAAACAAGCTTTGCAAACTCTTGAGGGAAGTCAGTAGAGGTGATTGGAAGCAAGGAACTGGCCAGAAAGCTCCAAAAGCAAAAGCTCCATCTCAAGTATCCTCTTGAAACGTTTTTCCAGAACTTGTTTCTTTGGTTATAGAATGTTAGAGCATGTTCCACTGGTCACAATGAACTTTGAATGATGAAAAATGGTTGAGTTTTGGGGATGTATGCGTGTTCTGAAATTTTGTTCAGTTTTAGGTTTTTTGTTCGAATCATGTTGTTGATGAAAAATAAATGAAGTTTGATGTTTGATTCTTGTTCCTTGTTGTTTGTTGAGTGATTCTGGAGCTTTAGGGGGCTTGGGGTGAGGTTTTGAGAGAGATAGCATTTTTCAGGGGAGAGTGTGGCCGAAGAAGATGACCGGAGGTCATTTCCAGCCACCTGAAAGTCATTAATGCCTTAATCTGGATTAGGGCTAAGTTTGAATGTGAGCCGTAGATCTTGTTGACCCGCGCGCAAATGAACGAACCAGATTCATCATTAAACCCTAATCCTGATTTATTAATTTAATTAATTAGGATTAAAATTAGGTTTAGCCAGTTTGAATCTGGACCATAGGATCTGGCGCCAATCAATTCCCTCCATTTTGTTTCAAACCTCAGCCATCAGATGCGTTGACTTTCCCCTTTAATTAATTTATTTTCATATTTTCCTCATTTGTTTTGCATAATTATTTTAAAATAGCTACAAAATCTCAAAAATATTAATTTTTTGCATGCTGACTTTAATAATTTTCTTAACCCAAAAATAATTTTTATTTAATTTTTTGCATTTTTAAACCATTTTAAAAATATTTAAATGTTTATTTTAATTGATTAATGAAAATTAATTAATTAAAATAACATTTAGGTTTCCTAAAATCATCAAAAAAATCATGAACCACCCCAATACATTTAGAAACATTATCCAACTCTTCAGACAAATTTCTTTTTGGTTCTTGATGTACTTTGACATTTTTCATTGGATTTAAAGTCATTTAAAGGCAATATCTTGGTCTTAACTTAGAAAAATTCATTCTGCCTAACCGTGAAGAGTTTGATGATGGTTCTTCTTGCATTGCATCCTTCATATCATGTAGTTTTTAGGGTAAAATTGATTTGAATTTATCTTTCATTTTCAATTTAATGAGCATTTTTGCTTTTGAGGTGCCTTGAAACCCTAGTTGACTTGAGAAAATCATAACTTCCATTAGGTTAAGACTTAGGTCCCCCCTTTGGGCAGTGAGCTTGTGTAGGGTTAGGGTTCCTTTGATCCCATTTTCAATTTTTTTATCATGTCATTTGCTTCTGATTTTGAATTTTGCATTGCATATTGTATGTAAACCCTAATTTTTGCCTTCATTTGCATCCATCTCTCATATGCTTGCATTCAAGAACTTGCCATGACATTTTGTACATCCATATGACATATAAGACATCTTAGGACATATTAGAATCATGTTTGATCATTGCACCATTCATTTTCCATGTTGTGCATTCATTCCATTTCATAAACTTCCATGAATTTTTATGGTTCAAAGCATGCCTCATTTGCATCCTAATCCTTGTATGATCATCCACTACTCTTGACATGTGTTTGCATCATCCCTTAGCATCATTAACATCATGTTCATGCTTCTGACTTTGTCTTGCATCATGGCATTTCATTTCATTTTCATTGCATTTCATTTCTTTTGCTAACTTTTCAGGTGGTAAGTTGTTTTGAGAAGTGAATTTGCCTTCACTTCTCACAATCTCTTCTCATCTCTCTCTTGCATCATTGCTGCATTTTATCTTTGTAGTAGAGTGAGCTTGCTCATTCATGCTCCTCCTCACTTTCTTTCTTCAAGCAACTTGTCTTCTTAAGAAAAGCAAGTTGTTTTGCTTCTCCTTTCTCCTCCTCTTTCCATCTGCTTCTTCCATTGGTGGCTTTCTTTGAAGATCTCTTTTGAAGCCTTACAAACCCTAAGAACAACCAAGAATTATCACAATTAGGGTTTGATTATTCCCCCATTTAGTTTTGCCTTTGTGTCATCCTTGAGTCTTCTTTTCTCATCTCATAATCAAGGACTAAACCTTAAAGGTTTTAAGGCTTTGTGATTAAGGTTATGCCTGTATCCTTCTATTAGGATGGAGTGTATAACTTTAATCCTAAGTGTTAAACCCTTAATGTGTTTAAATCCTTTAATCAATTCACTTAATAATCATCAAGACATCAAGCTTGTAACTTGGGCCTTGCATTAGGGTTCTAATTCTTCCTTAACTGGTTAAGAAGGACTAACCCTAGTGTTAATGGACAAGTCCCCCTCAAGTTGTCTTATAAACCATAAAATTCACTTCTTAATCTTACCATTAACTAAAATCCACTTTAATAAAGGTTTTGTTTTGTCATGAGGTTAATCCCTAATCATGGATTAAGTTGAGGAGCCTTTCTCATCTTAAATGTTCTCATCTATTATCCTTCTATTAGGATGGTGTAATGGGTCCATTAAATCATTGATTATGGCTTAAACTCATTACTTAACACTAAACAAAAACTATAAAAACATCTAAATAAATGCAAGTAGGTTAATGATCTTAATCCTACATCATGGTGATTAAGTGTGAGGTGTTTACTTCATACTTAAGGTATTCTCATTACCCCTAACCAGAGGGAGGATGTGATGAGTTTACTAACCCTTGGTTTAGACTTAAGCTCATTATCCTATGACAAACTTCAAAAAGCAATAAAAGATTGAAAACCCAAAAACAAACAATAATCGTCTCCTCCGAGATTCTTTTCTCATCTCATTCACTCACAAACGAGAACTTGCTTCTTCCGTCTAATGCAAGACAGTTTGCACCTGAGCCAGACAGGTCATACACTTGAGCATAGACAAGTAAGAAGTTCACAAGTCAATTTATCTTTCAGTCTCTTTGAGTCGAACTACGGTGTTCTGGCTTCCTCATTGCACGAGAGGATACGTAGGCATAACTTAACAATTATCGAACAAAAGTCTCTGTATATTCCCCCCTCTTCCAGCATTATTATTTAAGTCTCATAGTCTTGAGCTTCATACTCTTTCTTTACACTGGCACTCTTTAATTACACTTCACATTTCTTTTTGCACTGACACTTGCATTCTTTTCCAGCTTTGATACACAGATAACACTGACACTACCCCTTTAAAACACAAATCTTTCAAGCGTGGATCCCGTCGAGTACGGCGGACAATCTGGGTGCTAATACCTTCCCAGGTTGTAACTAACTCCCTTTCTCAGTTTCTCTGGTTCGCGACTGTCTTATCCATCCTCTCTTAGGTTTATGCAGCATTACCTTTCCTTCGGGATAAAAATGCCTAGCTGGCGACTCTATTCATTTCTTCTCCTTCGCCGACCGTTCGTGTCTGTACCCCTCTTGACCGGGTGTCATTTGGTGGGAGCGACAGCTTGGCGACTCTGCTGGGGACCCTTATATTGCAACCAGGGCTTCTAGTTCTTTTTGTGGGTTCCTCCTAGCGCTTGTTTGATTTGTGTTTACTGGGGTGCTATGTGCTATTGGTGTTTATTTGCTTTATTTATTGCTTTATGAACAACTTTATTTATTGCTTTCCTTTACAGTTTTCATATTTCATATTGTCATTATCATTGCTGGATCTGGTTTCTGTTTTGGTGGGTGGGGTTCCATTGAGAGTTTAAGGTCCTATACCTGGGACCTGAGTGACACCTAGGCTAGAGTGGTTCATGTTCTTTCCCATTCCATTTCGGTCTGGTGCGGGAATATGAAACACGGTTCAGATGTGGGTTTCTTCTTGAGAACTCTGTGCTACAGATTTCCTGTAGTGCTAGGGCTATCTGGGAAGCCTGCTAAGTCTGGATGACCTTCAGAAACTGAGGTGAATTAGAGGAGGATCTTTTATGATTATTGTAAACACTGTACCTCCGGGTTAGAAGTGTTTACACTTCTCATAATTGATCCAAGTCTGAGGATCCTTGTTCTAGAACATTGCCTATGAGGGGGTTGGGCTGTTTACAGGTTTGCAGGTACCATTGGCCACATCATACCCTGTTACTTGTTTTGTTTAAGAGTACCTCATTTTGGACAGTTCTTGTGATTAACCCTGGACATGTGACTCTTTATTTGAGTCCCCCACCTTTGTTACTGGATTTCTAAACCTCCATCTGGACCTTCTTTGAACATACATGGATTTATATCAAGACAGATAGTCAGATCTAGCTTGATCACAAACCCTTGCATATCATTTGCATATATCATCATTTGCATCATTTAACATTTGTTTATTTGTTTTTCAGGGTATCCACATTATATCTGGTTTGGTTTTGACCCCTTCTTCTGCATAGACCTCTGCTTCATCAGTTATCTACTTCAGCTATTCTCATCATCACCAGCATCAGCCTGTCAGTGGCTCATCTCCAATATCAGTCTTGATCTTCATCAGCACCTATCTTCCTCCTCTTCAGCATTTATGACTACTCCCAGGAAGAGCAACATATCCTACCATTTCTTTGAGCCTGTGTTGACTGGTATCAGGCAGGTCCAGTCACTTATCACTCCTGACCACATCCCACTGTTTAGAGATCATTATGGAGGTATCTTGGATATGGTTATGGACCTTGACCCTTCTCAGAGGAGCATGATCCACACATGCTTGCAGTTTTATGACCCTCCTTTGAGATGCTTCACATTCTCAGACTTTTAGTTAGGGCCTCTACTGGAAGAGTTTTCCTCATTGATTGGAGTACCTATCAGGAGTGGAATCCCCTTCAACCCAGAAATGCCAGCTCCCAACAATGGAGAAGTAGCAAAAGCACTGTACCTGGAGCCTGCCTTGATTGAGCAAAGTATGACAACAAAAGCTGGAATCCCTGGTCTTCACTTGGACTTCTTGATTTCTCAGGCCATTCTGAAGGCTTCATTGGGAGAGTGGAGGGCAGTTTGTGCACTGTTATCCCTCAGCATATATGGGGTTATACTGTTTGCAGATGAGCCCAAATTTGTCAGCAAGAATGCCATTCATCTGTTTCTTCTGAGGAACCCAGTACCCACATTGCTGGGAGATTTCTATTACTCCATTCATCAGAGGAATGAGAAACAAAGGGGGAAGTTAGTGAGATGTTGTGCTCCTTTGTTTCACACCTAGCTGCTCAGACACCTACCTAAGACAGATGCCTTCTTGAATCCTCACCAGAAGAAGAATTGGGCCAAGAGGCTCATTGCTTTGACTTCAGATGACATTAGATGGTGCACCCAGAGCACCAAGGGAAAGGACATTATCACCAGCTGTGGGCAGTACCCAAATGTACCTCTGATAGGAGTAAAGGGTTGCATCAACTACAATCCTTTGCTGATTAAGAGACAACTGGGCTATGCTTTGGTTCACCCTCCCAGAGTGCAGGATTTAGCTGAGACCCCGTATTGTGAAGTGAAACCTAATTTAGCTGCTGTCAGACAAGCATCTTGGGCTTGGGACAACATCTAGACAAAAGGGATGGCTATTCTAGGGAGGTGTAATAATGTTGCTTCAGCTCAGTACTATGATTGGTCCCGTACCAGAGCTCAGATTACTGGAATGCCTTTCACCTTGGAAGACATACCTGGACCATCTACAGCTCAGCGAGCAGCAACTGTCAGTCTGGAAAAATTTGAGAAGCTGAAGGAAAGAAATGAGAACCTATCTCAGGCTTTAAAGAAGACCCTTTGGGAAAGGAGTGATGGTCATCGGGACATTGAGAGGTTGGAAAAGCTTAGGGTGGAGCATCTTGAAGGAAATTGCGATCTAAACGCAGCGGAAAAATAAAATTTCCTTTAGTGATCCTTACGAATGAGCATGGTCAGTGATAGAATCGTTACCTCTTTGTGGCGATTCAGATCTTTGATGCAGCGATCACAAGCGTTGATGAAGTGCAACGCCTCTACTCAGTCCACACGAACAGCTTCCGGTCACAGTGCTAGCTGCTTACGAACGGAATTATTTGAGTGAGAAAAGAGAATCAAAAACGAAATTGCATCAAGTGAAAGCTTCATCACAAGGGTTCCTTTTATAGACTCTCTTGTGGGCTGCGGGCTAAAAGCCCAATTCACATGATCCATAATAATATTATATATTATTATAATAACTATTATTATAATAAATATATTTATTTTATTATTATTTTATAACCATTATAAAATAACAATAATTATTATTATATTATCCGAATTTCTATTTTCACTTAAGTGCACCGTACCTTACGGTGTTCCTTTGATTTCTCTATCTCTCATCAAACTGTCCTTATGTGTGTGACCCTGTAGGATTTCGTAACGTTGGTAATTATATTAAATTATATATTTAACATAATAAACAGTGAGCGGTATCTAGCAACACATCACTGCTACCCAAGTCACGAAAATGTCATGTGATCTGACAAAACCTTTTTCGTGATAATATATGTTTGTACAATTACCCTTTTGCCCCTATGTCTATATTGAACACAAGGCATACACTGTGTCATCCTTGTCCAGTTCAATATTGGGCCCTTAGACATTTCTCCTGTTATGCAGGATTGGCAAATTCCATCTAGGACACTCATGTCCCTCAGCATGCTTCGTGGAGTGCCCATCAACTGTCTTTATGATCATCCAGTTACGGATAATGTTTGATCAGCAATAAAGCACCCGACTCTACATCTAGGGTCCATAGTGGTTTCAGGTCGAAGGGTGGTAATACACCATTATCACCATGAGAATAACTTATGACACTTTGCATAACATATTATGTAGTATTCTCATAGCGGGTCAATCCGGTATAAATATTACTCCTAATATTTATACCTATGTCAAGACTTGATAACTCTTTATCCATGATCCATGAGATGTGATCATCAGTCTATCTTCATAATAGTCTCAATGCTTTAATGTTATCCCACTTTGCAATAAAGCTTGACTACGGATATTTTAAGAATAATGTCTTTATGTTTAATGGGATCTCATGATTAAGTCACACTTAACATTTCATTAAACAGACTAACTATTCTAGGGACTTTATTATTCTGAAAGACAAACATAATAAAGAAATGCCTTTTATTATTAAACGAATAATCCGATACAAGTACCAAAAAGTATTGGCCTCTAGGGCTTACACCAACAATCTCCCACTAGCACTAGAGCCAATTAGGCATACCCTTAATACCCATAGATCTAGTATGACCATCATGCTTCTGTTGCGCAAGAGGCTTTGTTAATGGGTCAGCGATATTGTCAAGTGTAGGTACTCTGCATATCTTCACATCTCCCCGATCGATTATCTCTCGAATGAGGTGATAACGCCTAAGTATGTGTTTGGATCGTTGGTGAGATCTAGGCTCCTTAGCTTGTGCGATAGCACCATTGTTATCACAATATAAACCAATGGGATCCACAATGCTAGGGACTATGCCAAGTTCACTAATGAACTTCTTGATCCAAACAGCTTCCTTTGCTGCATTTGAGGCAGCAATATACTCGGCCTCAGTTGTAGAATCAGCAACTGTTTCCTGCTTTGAACTTTTCCAGCTCACAGCGCCACCATTGAGACAGAACACATAACCAGATTGTGATCTAAAATCATCCTTATCTGTCTGGAAGCTAGCATCAGTGTAACCAATTACATCAAGCTCTTCCTGACCTCCATATATCAAGAATGAATCCTTAGTCCTTCTCAAGTACTTAAGGATATTCTTGACAGCTACCCAGTGAGCATCACCGGGATTAGATTGGTACCTGCTCGTTGCACTTAATGCATACGAGACATCTGGTCGAGTACATAACATGGCATACATGATAGATCCTATTGCAGATGCATATGGAATCTTATTCATGCGATCCCTTTCTTCCTTAGTTGAAGGGGATTGTGTTTTTGATAAACACAGACCATGTTGCATAGGTATGAATCCTTTCTTGGAATCATGCATATTAAAGCGTCTCAACACTTTATCTATGTATGTACTCTGACTTAGGCCAAGCAGTTTTTGTGATCTATCTCTATAGATCCTAATTCCTAATATATAGGCTGCTTCACCTAGGTCTTTCATAGAAAAACAATTCCCTAACCAAGTCTTCACTTGTTGCAAGGTAGGGACATCGTTTCCAATGAGTAATATGTCATCTACATATAATACCAGAAACACGATCATGCTCCCACTAACCTTCTTGTAGACACAAGGTTCATCTTCATTTTTGATGAATCCATATTGTTTTACGGTTTCATCAAAACGAAGATTCCAGCTTCTGGAAGCTTGCTTCAATCCATAGATTGATCGCTGTAACTTGCATATCTTTTGGGCATCTTGTGGTATGTCAAATCCTTCAGGTTGTGTCATGTACACATCCTCAAGAAGATTCCCATTAAGGAAAGCAGTTTTGACATCCATCTGCCATATTTCATAATCATGATATGCAGCGATGGCAAGTAAAATCCGAACAGATTTAAGCATTGCAACTGGTGAAAAGGTTTCATCATAGTCAACCCCATGAATTTGTTTATAGCCTTTTGCAACCAGTCTTGCTTTATAGGTATGTACCTTACCATCCATGTCAGTCTTCTTCTTGAAGACCCACTTGCATCCTATAGGGTTAACTCCTATAGGAGGTTCTACCAAGGTCCAAACCTGGTTTGTGTACATGGAATCCATTTCAGATTTCATGGCTTCTAGCCACTTCTCAGACTCAGGACCAGTTATGGCCTCTTTGTAGGTCACAGGCTCATCTTGATCCATGAGTAATACATCACCCTGATCACTTATGAGATATCCATATCTCTCAGGTTGGTGACGTATCCTGCTTGACCTATGCTGGTCTTGTTCTACTTGAGCAGGTTGCTCTTCCATAACTACTTGTGTTTCCTGCTCTAGTTCCTCCATAGGTGTTTCAATGTTTTGTGATTCTTGAATTTCTTCAAGCTCTATTTTCCTCCCACTGTTTCCTTTGGAAATAAAATCCCTTTCCAGAAAGACTCCAGTTCGAGCGACAAACACTTTGCCCTCAGAAGGATTGTAGAAGTAATATCCTCTTGTTTCTTTAGGATACCCCACAAATAAGCATTTGTCAGATTTGGGCTCAAGCTTGGTTGAAATTTGTCGTTTGACGTAAACTTCGCAACCCCAAATCTTCATGTAAGACATATGTGGTTTCTTACCACTCCATATCTCATATGGTGTCTTATCAACCTTTTTGGATGGAACACGGTTAAGTGTGTAAGCTGCTGTTAATAATGCATGTCCCCAAAAGGAGTTTAGAAGATCGGCGTGACTCATCATGGATCGGACCATGTCTAACAAGGTTCGATTTCTTCTCTCAGATACACCATTCCATTGTGGTGTTCCAGGAGGAGTAAGTTGGGATAGAATCCCATACTCTTTTAGATGGTCATCAAATTCTAGGCTTAAATATTCACCGCCTCGATCTGATCGAAGAACTTTAATATTCTTACCTAGTTGGTTTTGTACTTCATTCTTGAATTCCTTGAACTTTTCAAAGGACTCAGATTTGTGTTTCATTAAATACACATATCCGTATCTACTGAAGTCATCAGTAAAAGTGATGAAGTACTGAAAACCTCCTCTGGCTGGTATGTTCAGTGGTCCACATACATCAGTATGTATGAGTGCCAAGAGATCATTAGCCCTTTCACCTTTTCCTGTGAATGGGGACTTTGTCATCTTTCCAATTAAACAAGATCTGCATGTCTCATATGATTCATAATCAAAAGAGTCCAAGAGTCCATCTTTATGGAGTTTGGAAATGCGTTTCTCATTTATGTGGCCTAATCGACAGTGCCAAAGGTAAGTTGGATTCAACTCATTAGGTTTCAACCTTTTAGTATTAATGTTATAAATTGGCATTTCAAGATCAAGGACATATAGTCCATTATTCATTTTTGCAGTAGCATAGAATATATCATTCAAATAAATGGAGCAACAATTGTTCTTTATTATGAATGAAAAACCAAACTTGTCCAAACAAGAAACGGAAATAATATTCCTGCTAATTGCAGGTACATAATAACAGTTCTCTAACTGAATTATTAAACCACTAGGTAAAGTTAAAACATAAGTTCCTACAGCTAAAGCAGCAACCTTTGCTCCATTGCCAACTCGTAGGTCAACTTCACCTTTTGCCAAATCTCTACTCCTTTTTAGCCCCTGCACATTAGTACAAATGTGAGAACCGCATCCAGTATCTAATACCCATGATGCAGAAGTAGATAAATTAATTTCAATAACAAAAATACCTGAATTTGAAGTCTCTACTCCATTTTTCTTATCTTCCAGGTACTTTGGGCAATTTCTCTTCCAATGTCCGGTCTTACCGCAATGGAAGCAAGTGCCCTCCTTTGCTATTCCTCCACTAGGCTTCAAAACAGGAGGAGTGGGTTTGGGTTTGGCAACTTCCTTGCCTTTCCCTCTACCACCCTGTTTGATGGGCCTCTTGTTCTGTTTCTTTCCATTACTGACCATCAGAATGGATTTCCCTTTTGTCTTCATATTCTGCTCAGCAGTTCTCAACATGCCTAGAAGTTCTGGAAGACTTTTGTCCAAGTCATTCTTATTGAAATTCAGGACAAACTGACTGAAGCTCTCTGGCAACGATTGCAAGATCAGATCAATTGCAAGTTCTTTTCCAAGGGGAAACCCTAATCTGTCAAGGTTCTCCACATACCCAATCATCTTGAGTACATGGGGACTTACAGGGGCTCCCTCAGCTAACTTGCTGTTAAAAAGGGACTTTGAAACCTGAAACCTCTCATTTCTTGCTTGCTCTTGATAAAGCATTTTCAGATGTCCGATCATATCGAACGCAGACATGTTCTCGTGTTGCTTTTGCAACTCAGAGTTCATGGTAGCAAGCATGAGGCAAGCGGTTTCATTGGCATCATCGAAATGCTTCTTATAAGCATCTCTTTCTGCCTTTGGTGCAGAACTAGGAGGTTCCTCCTCAGGAACTGGTGTCTCCAAGACATACAGCTTCTTATCGTGCTTGAGGACAATCCTCAGATTACGGTGCCAATCCAGGAAATTTGTCCCAGACAATTTTTCCTTATCTAGGATGGATCGCAAAATATTGTTCGATGTGTTTGTTGTCATGGTAATCTACAAGAGAAATATGAAAATATAAGTATCATTAAAACAACATATTTAATTAGGCCTTTAATCAAATATGCTCCCACTATTTTATTCAAAACAAATGACCCTCATCATTTGATTCGGAAAATCCCGTTGGAAGACTTTCTAGTGGGTCGAGATCCATGTTTCACTTTGTTTTAAGTCAGCGTTAGGCTGATTACACAAAACTAAGTTATTTAGGTAGGAACTCCTTCCAATTGTATCTCATACAACTCTCGAATATTTTCAATTGGGTGAATAACTCCTTATTCTGATCCATCACATGAATCATTCCCAATTCTTGCTTCTAAACATGTATAATCTTATTATAATTTGTTTAGTTAAGTTTGACCCATTGTTTTAGCAATTGGATATTACAATTATCCCATCACACCTTACTAATATAGAACATGCACCTCGCGTAGGCGAAACCTACAATGCTCGATACTAGTCTTGATGAGTGCTAAAAATTGGAAAGCATAAACTTAATATTTAATTTTGAGGGAATTTGTTATTAGTTTGATCTCACCGGCTTAACATGCAAAACGTCTCTCACATGCATCAACATACAATTACATGCATCAACATACATATAAAAAGATACAATTATGGCCCCTAACGCAATTGTTCTCTCAAGCCAATGAGAGAACCTAAGCTAACCTAATAACGATCTAAGCTTCTCCAAGCATGATCTCCAAGGTTATCCTCCTTTAATATTGAATACTTCCTTTTTCTTCATAACATAATATTACATTACATATAAGAATACTCGTTTTACATACGAGGGAGTGAGATGAGAAAAGAAGTTACATAAAGAGATTGAGAGAGAGGCACGACTCGCAGGCCGTATTTAAAAATCCCAAAACAATAATAAAGGATAAACTAAGGCCATAACTGATCACCACAAATAAATAATAATAAACACACTTTTATTATTAGTTTAAAATTCCGATAATTAAATAAACTAAATTAAATTTCGGCTGATTGATCACACTTTGCAGACTTAGCCGGGGGTTCCGCTGCCCGGGCAGCGCCTCCTTGCGGGGTTGTCAGGGGCAGCGCCCCGGCGAAAAATTTTATGAACACTTCATTGTATTTCACGTCGTTTCCTGCACAACTTTTGTGCATTTACAACCCCAACCGGAAAAGTCTGCGGCAATACAACACTTGTACTGCCATTAATCCTAATGCAACAATTTCATGCCGTCAAACACAACTCGATTGATAACTCAATATGATAGATCAACATGTCATTGCTTCACCATACTAACGTCGGATTCCGAAGCGAATGAAAATGATGATCTTTCAAAAGAATTACAATCCTTATGTGATTGAATGGATGAAATCAAAACAGTATATCCCATATACCATCTTTGCATCAGAATTTCTTATATCTTATATAAAAGTGATCGATCTAATTGTGTAACCTATGGATGATCAATGTATCGCACAACTTCACCATACTAATGTCGGTTTCTGAAGCATAATCAACATCAATCATCCAAATCGTACACAACAGATGCCAAATTTAATTAATCGTTTATTGTTAAATTCATTCTGTGTTTTAATCGAATCAAATACAGAAAAGACGGAAATTTAACAGCTATCAGATCCATGGTTTCGTAAGTGGCTCTGATACCACTGAAGGAAATTGCGATCTAAACGCAGCGGAAAAATAAAATTTCCTTTAGTGATCCTTACGAATGAGCATGGTCAGTGATAGAATCGTTACCTCTTTGTGGCGATTCAGATCTTTGATGCAGCGATCACAAGCGTTGATGAAGTGCAACGCCTCTACTCAGTCCACACGAACAGCTTCCGGTCACAGTGCTAGCTGCTTACGAACGGAATTATTTGAGTGAGAAAAGAGAATCAAAAACGAAATTGCATCAAGTGAAAGCTTCATCACAAGGGTTCCTTTTATAGACTCTCTTGTGGGCTGCGGGCTAAAAGCCCAATTCACATGATCCATAATAATATTATATATTATTATAATAACTATTATTATAATAAATATATTTATTTTATTATTATTTTATAACCATTATAAAATAACAATAATTATTATTATATTATCCGAATTTCTATTTTCACTTAAGTGCACCGTACCTTACGGTGTTCCTTTGATTTCTCTATCTCTCATCAAACTGTCCTTATGTGTGTGACCCTGTAGGATTTCGTAACGTTGGTAATTATATTAAATTATATATTTAACATAATAAACAGTGAGCGGTATCTAGCAACACATCACTGCTACCCAAGTCACGAAAATGTCATGTGATCTGACAAAACCTTTTTCGTGATAATATATGTTTGTACAATTACCCTTTTGCCCCTATGTCTATATTGAACACAAGGCATACACTGTGTCATCCTTGTCCAGTTCAATATTGGGCCCTTAGACATTTCTCCTGTTATGCAGGATTGGCAAATTCCATCTAGGACACTCATGTCCCTCAGCATGCTTCGTGGAGTGCCCATCAACTGTCTTTATGATCATCCAGTTACGGATAATGTTTGATCAGCAATAAAGCACCCGACTCTACATCTAGGGTCCATAGTGGTTTCAGGTCGAAGGGTGGTAATACACCATTATCACCATGAGAATAACTTATGACACTTTGCATAACATATTATGTAGTATTCTCATAGCGGGTCAATCCGGTATAAATATTACTCCTAATATTTATACCTATGTCAAGACTTGATAACTCTTTATCCATGATCCATGAGATGTGATCATCAGTCTATCTTCATAATAGTCTCAATGCTTTAATGTTATCCCACTTTGCAATAAAGCTTGACTACGGATATTTTAAGAATAATGTCTTTATGTTTAATGGGATCTCATGATTAAGTCACACTTAACATTTCATTAAACAGACTAACTATTCTAGGGACTTTATTATTCTGAAAGACAAACATAATAAAGAAATGCCTTTTATTATTAAACGAATAATCCGATACAAGTACCAAAAAGTATTGGCCTCTAGGGCTTACACCAACACATCTGGCCAAAATTGAGAAGACAAAGGACTATATCAGGAAAGCAAGGGCTGGGGAACAAATACTGAAGAATGCCTGTAAAGAAGCCAAGTTTCAGAAGGCTAGGACTGAGCTTTATCTGCAAGAGAGTCAGGCTAGGTGGGTCAGGATCACTGAAGCCCGGACACAGGAAGACCAGAAGACTCAAGCCAAGATTGAACAGTTAGAGGCCAATGAAAAGAAGCAGCAGGAAGCTTTGTTGGCTGCCCAGAAGGAGATTTCAGAGTTGAAGCTTAGAGCTGGATTGAAAAGATCAAAAGACCAGGACGTTGGCACCACCAGATCCCCTCAATCTCCCAAGGAATTATGATGTCAACGCTAGGTGTGCTTTCCACTCTAATGCACCTGGTTACAATACCGAAAAATGCAGGGCCTTACAAATGAAAGTCCAAGATCTGGTGGATTCTAAAGCCCTCAACTTTGCACCTCCCCCGAATGTCAACAAGAATCCTATGCCTTATCATGGTGGGCCGAGGATTAATGCCATTGAGGAAGATAAACCATCTATCTTGATCACCAGTGTTGCACAAATTCGAACACCTTTGGTCGAAATTAAAGCTCAGCTTCTAGAGTGCCAAGTGTTCCCCGGGTGTGAGCTCGGTTGTGGGTATTGCAACATTGCAGTCAATGGATGTGAAAGATTGAGAGACGGCATAGACGGTCTTATCAAGGATGGTATCCTTCAGATTTCAACAATGGCACCTACAAATCCAGCAATTCCGTTAACAACAATTCCCAGTTCTTCTACAACAGCAGCAACAATCATTCCTACCGATTCATCAATATCACTAGCAATGGCTCCGTCCATCACTTCAAAAAGTCAAATTTCAACAACCATTTCTTCTACAACATCAGCATCCATTTCATTAGCAGAATCTTCTACAACGCCAGCAAAAATTAATGAAGATGTCTCAGCAGTTGCAATCTACTATGACCCATCAAGTGTTCCTCCCAGCAACAATTTCCAACAACAAACCATGGCACCAAAGGAACCCTAACCCTACACAAGATGTAGACGAGTTCATGAGAATCATAAAAAGAAGTGATTACAAGGTGGTGGACCAGCTTCACCAAACTCCCTCCAAAATCTCCATATTATCCCTGCTGATGTGTTCTGAAGCTCACAGGAACGCACTGTTGAAAGTCCTACACGCAGCATACGTGCCAGAGGAGATCACTGTTAATCAGCTAGAAACCGTGGTTGCAAATGTCAACACCAGTCATGGGCTGGGCTTTACCAATGCTGACTTAACAACAGAGGGACATAACCATAACAAGGCTTTGCATATCACCTTGGAATGCAAGGGTGTTGTTCTATCTCATGCACTGGTGGACACTGGGTCATCACTCAATGTTCTACCAAAGAAAGCCTTAGTGAAGCTGGAAAATGATGGCTTGGCATTGCGTCTGAGTAATTTGGTGGTGAGAGCATTTGACGACTCTAAAAGATCAGTGCTTGGGGAGATTGATCTGCCTGTGTTGATTGGCCCGCAGACCTTCAAAACTACCTTCTTTGTGATGGACATACAGCCGGCCTACAGCTGTCTGTTGGGTAGACCCTGGATCCATGCCACCGGCGCTGTTACGTCTACCCTTCACCAGAAGTTAAAATTCGAGTGGGAAGGCCAAATCATCACCATCTGTGGGGAGGAGGACATCTTTGTTAGCTAGTTGGCTACGTATAAGTACATTGAGATGGATGGGGAGATCCATGAAACCATGAGCCAAGGGTTTGAGGCCTTGAACATTAATGAAGCACCTGCTGTACTGGGAACTTCCATAACATCATATCAGCAAGCCCGAAAGGTTGTTGAGGACGGTACCGCCCAAGGCTGGGGCAAGCTGCTGCCCGTGGAAAAGAAAGAAGACCGATTTGGGTTGGGTTACAAACCAACTCAACAAGATCAACCAGAGGCTGCCAAAGAGCCCAAGTTTGTCAGCGGGGGAATGCTCACCCCGGATGCTATGAACAACTTGGAAGATGAGTCGGAAGATGAGCGCAACCTGGAAAGCTGGATACGTCCAAGGACCCCGGGGAGCCATGTCTCAAACTGGTCTTCCCAGGAAATTATAAGGGTTACTCCTGCAGAGTAATTATTATTTCCTGTATTTTAAAGCATGCATCAAGTCTTGCATCTTGCCCAAGATGTCAAGAATCATTTTGTAATCGGGCCATCTTGTATTTTGTGCAAAGATCAATTAATGAATATCAGGATGTCTTTTGCAAATGAGTCTTTTCTTTTTTTCGCTCACTATTTTTCATTTTTCACTTTTTGTACAAAAATAAAATGGCAATGTTTTTCAAAATAAACAACTTCATTTTCACTTTTTCTAAATAAGATAAAACTGATCACTAAAACAAACCAATCTAAACCCTTGCAGAAAGTGCCATCCAGACTGCACCGACAACAACACTGCTATGACTTCGTATGACTTTGATAATCCAATCAATCAAGCTGATGAAGGGGTTGAAGAAGATTATGAGCTACCTGAAGAGCTAGCTAGGTTGTTAAGGCAAGAGGAGAAGGTTATCACTCCTCATCAGGAGGAGGTCGAGACAGTTAATCTTGGTACGGAAGAAGACGTGAAATAAGTTAAGATCGGGGCCTGCTTACAAGATTCAGTGAAAGAGCAACTGATTGACATGCTTCGAGAATATGTGGATGTTTTTGCTTGGTCTTACCAAGATATGCCAGGTTTGGATACCGACATTGTCATGCACAAGCTGCCCCTATTCAAACATGAGTTAGCTGTGCAGGATGTAAGCAACGACTTAACAGGAAAACAAGATAACTTGTGGTTGAATACCGAAGACAGACCAAAATTTGCACTTACTGAATGAAGAAGAAAAGGGATATAGATTTATAAAAGAAAATAAAGTATGATTATAAAGTGCGGGCGACGGAGGACGACCGTCGAGCAGAGGACGACTGCTGAAAAAAAGCGATGACGGGGACGGCCGACATGTTGGGAAACAAAGGTATCATGATGGGGACGACCATCAAGTAAAGACTCTCTGGGGATTAAATGTAAAGGCAATGATGGGGACAACCATCAGGTTGAAGAAATAAACGATTAGGGAAAGTCATCAAAGGTGAAGGACGATCACCTAGCAGGGGACGACTGCTCTGTTGGGGAAAAGATGAGGGACAATCATCTGAGGTGAAGGACGATCACCTGGCAGGGTACGGCTGCCACAAGTGTCACGACATAGGACGAATGCCGGATAGAAAAGGTCGACGATGGGGACAGCCATCGGATAAGCATAATGAAGGACGATCATCAAGAGGTGAAGGACGATCACCTAGCAGGGTACGGCTGCTATTGGAGTTTATCATGACATAGGACGAATGTCAGATAACAAGATAAGCGATGAGGACGACCATCGGATAAAGTGATGAAGGACGATCATCAAGAGGTGAAGGACGATCACCTAGCAGGGTACGGCTGCTCTTGGGGTTTATCATGACATAGGACGAATGTCAGATAACAAGATAAGCGATGGGGACGACCATCGGATAAAGTGATGAAGGACGATCCTCAAGAGGTGAAGGACGATCACCTAGCAAGGGACGGCTTGCTAAAAATATCACGACATAGGACGAATGTCGGATAACAAGATCAACGATAGGAACGGACATCGGATAAAATGATGAAGGACGATCATCAAGAGGTGAAGGAGGATCACCTAGCAGGGGACGGCTGCCAAAATATCATGACATAGGACGAATGTCAGATAGAAAAGAAATAATTTATAGGGATCTGTCGAGAACTCTGTTGGGGAATGGTAGACACAGACGAGTGTCTAAATTCAAGAAAAGGGTATAAGTGTTTGACATTGTGTATATATTAAAAATGCAGACGAGCATCCTTAAGACTATGATACGGACGAGTATCGGAAACAAACGCTTGACGCATGCTCAGAGATGATGATACGGACGAGTACCAACTAGTTAACAAAGAACACGAACGAGTGTTGATTCTGAGGGGATGTAAGTGGTATACACAAGATACGGACGAGTAACGGTATGAGTGAAAAAGTGATGAGTGGGACATAGACGAGTGTCCAACTTGCTGTGGAGAGCACGACACGGACGGGCGTCAGAAGAAGTGTATTATAACCAAGTATTTGATTCACAAAGTGTTTAGGCAACTATGTTGGGGAAGGTGACACGGAAGGGTGTCAGGGAACTGTATATATATATATATATATGTATATGTCTGTAGAGAACGTTCGGGCGACTTTACCGGGGAGTGATGACACGGACGAGTGCCAAAAGGAGCATGTATCTGCATTTGTGAGTGCAAAGAGGATGCTTTGGCTTTCTGCCGGGGGGTTTGGGAAGTATTTTGTACATTGTTGATGGAATGTCAGCTATTTACAAGTGTTTGATTTAGAACATGGCTTATGATTTATGCAATATGTTTGATTTTTGCCGTAATGCTCAGCATTAGACGGAATGCTACGCTGTGGGGAAAATAATGATGCGAATGCTATGATTATGCAAAGATACCGTTCCGGGATTCGGATCCCGCTGTGGAGATCCTTGGCTGATCTGCTTGAAGTGGATATCCCAGCTGGGGATGAGATCATCGGTAGATCTGATATATATGGCTCTGTATGGGGGAATAGGTCACTGATAGACCCATCCTAGGTGATGAGGTACCCAGCTGGGGTCCGTAGAAGCTTTCGTCGCTTTGTTGTGAGATCTTTAGGCATTGCTCTTCTGAATAGAGGCTGAAACTCTATGGGGATAATAGTTCCCTGTCTGACATTTGGTCGAGGAGGAATGATGACTGGCAACTCAGCTGGGGAGAAAGCAGCTCTGGTATCAGAAGGAATGCTGAGAAAATGGTGATTTGACAGCTTGCTGGGGAGAAACTTTCATGCCCCATGTCACACTTTGGATACCTGCAACCATGTAAAGACAAAGAAACGTACAAGTACTCCGAGGTATCCCTCACTGGATTCCATCATAGGAGTTTAGATACTCCCGGGAGTAAGTAATAAATTTCCCGCAAGCATGTAATTTAGAAAAGACGCATATGTATTCATGCTAACAAGGTTTATAAGGACATCGGACATTTTGCAAATGAATATAGAACATACGAGACGAAATATGACTGAAAATCTGATTTTATTGATTTATGTGCCCTGAATTGGCAAGATACAGTCAAAGAAACGGATTCCCTGAAATGAGGGAATCGTTACAAATTGAGAAACAAAAAGGTGTTGGCAACGTTGATGATGCTTCAAGGAGCTTCCCTTTTGCTATGACTCGTATGACCTTGACGTTCTTCTCATCTTGCTTTCTGCAGAAGGTTGATTCTGACCGATGCTTTATCCTTTCGAAGCTTTCCGTGTTGTAAGTGATACAGACGAATTCAGAATGCAGTTGTTCGCTTATTCCCTTATTTTGCGTGGATCGCCCTTTCGGGTTTTCAATCCACCGGGATACCCATTTTTGCCTGAGTTGTCCAATGCGGCTTTTCAACTCAGCGGGTGTACATTTTTTATTTATTTTCCCTTATTTTTGCCCGAGTCTTTTATTCTGTTTTTGACTCGCCGGGATGCCCTATTTTTGCCTGGACTTACATTCTGTTTTTATGTCCAGCGGGTCATTTTATGCGGAGTATTTTTTAACTGCATCAGAATTCACAGGGGATAAGAAATCTTCACCATCCATAGTAGTGAGCATCAGTGCTCCACCGGAGAAAACTTTCTTTACTATTAATGGACCATCGTAGTTTGGAGTCCACTTGCCCCTGTGGTCTGTATGAGGAGGGAGGAGTCTTTTCAGCACAAGATCTCCTACTTGGTACTCTCGAAGCCTGACTTTCTGATCGAAGGCTTTCTTCATTCTTTTCTGATACAGCTGCCCATGACAAATTGCAGCTAACCTCTTTTCTTCAATCAGATTCAGTTGTTCGTATCGGGACCGGACCCATTCTGCTTCATTCAATTTAACATCCATCAATACCCGTAAAGATGGTAATTCAACTTCGACAGGTAGGACTGCCTCCATACCATACACAAGTTGATACAGTGTTGCCCTAGTAGATGTTCTGATTGATGTACGGTACCCATGCAAAGTAAATGGTAACATTTCATGCCAGTCTTTATAGGTAACTACCATCTTCTTCACAATCTTCTTGATATTTTTGTTAGCTGCCTCAACAGCGCCATTCATCTTTGGCCTGTAAGGAGAAGAATTGTGGTGTTGGATCTTGAAGTCCCGACACAGTTCTGCCATCATTTTGTTGTTTAGGTAGGAACCATTATCAGTAATGATTTTTTCGGGCACTCCATACCGACAGATGATGTCTCTCTTCAGAAATCGGGCTACCACTTGCCTGGTGACATTTGCATACGAAGCTGCTTCAACCCACTTGGTAAAATAATCAATGGCTACCAGGATGAATCTGTGGCCATTTGAGGCAGTCGGTTCAATCTTGCCAATCATATCAATGCCCCACATGGCAAAGGGCCAAGGTGAAGACATCACATTCAAAGGATTCGGAGGCACGTGCCCTTTATCCGCATAAATCTGGCATTTATGGCATTTTCTGGCATAAGCACAACAGTCTGCATCCATTGTGATCCAGTAATAGCCTGATCTCAGCAGCTTTTTAGCCATAGCATGCCCTCCTGCATGGGTACCAAAGGATCCTTCATGCACTTAGTGCATCAACAAGTCTGCCTCTGCTTTATCAACACATCGGAGAAGTACCATATCAAAGTTCCTCTTGTACAAGGAACCGTCAGTATTCAGGAAGAAACTACCAGCTAGACTTCTTAATGTCTTCTTATCATTGGATGATGCCCCAGGTGGGTATGTTTGATCCTCCAAGAAGCACTTAATGTCATGGAACCAAGGCTTGTCATCTTTGACAACATCTGCGGAGAATACATATGCCGGTCTGTCAAGTCTGGACACTGAAATCTGAGGCACAAAGTTGGCAGCTTGAACTTTGATCATGGATGAAATGGTAGCCAAAGCGTCTGCAAACTGATTCTCGTCTCGAGGGATATACTCAAGCTTGACTGTTGTGAAGAAATTAAACAACCTCCTTGTATAATCCCGATAAGGTATCAGATGATCCTGGTGAGTGTACCATTTGTCGTTGGTTTGATTAATTACCAGAGCTGAATCTCCGAACACAGTCAAAGTCTTGATCCTGAGGTCAATGGCTTCCTCAAGACCCATAATACAAGCTTCGTATTCAGCTTCGTTGTTAGTGCAGTTAAAGGTGAGTTTTGCCGAGAAAGGCATGTGAACTCCCTTAGGTGTAATGAGTACTGCACCAACACCACGACCATTCATATTAACAGCCCCATCAAACATCATAGTCCATTCTTCTTCTGGGTCAGGCCCTTCAGTGTGAACAGGCTCTTCGTGATCTTTTGCTCTTATGAACATGAAGTCTTCATCAGGGAAGTCAAATCTCATAGACTGGTAATCATCAATGGGTTGTTCAGCAAGATAATCAGACAATACACTACCTTTGATGGCCTTTTGAGATGTGTATTGAATGTCATATTCTGTGAGGATCATATTCCATCTTGCAACCCGTCCGGTAAGTGTTGGCTTCTCAAAAATGTACTTGACTGGATCCATCTTGGAGATCAACAAAGTGGTGTGGGTCAACATATACTGCCTTAGTCGGCGAGCAGCCCATGCTAAAGCACAACAAGTTTTCTCGAGCAGTGAATAACGTTGTTCACAGTCCGTAAACTTTTTGCTTAGGTAGTATATTGCATACTCTTTTCGACCAGACTCGTCATGTTGGCCCAACACACATCCCATTGACTCTTCTAATACTGTCAAGTACATGATTAGAGGTCTTCCTTCAATGGGAGGCATAAGGATTGGAGGCTCCTGTAGGTATTCCTTGATTTTGTCAAAAGCCATCTGGCAGTCTTCGTTCCACCTGACCGTTTGTTCTTTTCTTAACAACTTGAACAGAGGCTCACAGGTTGCAGTAAGATGAGATATAAACCTTGAAATGTAGTTCAATCTACCTAGAAACCCCCGAACCTCTTTTTCTGACTTCGGTGCAGGCATTTCTTAAATGGCTTTGACTTTATCAGGGTCAACTTCAATCCCTTTCTCACTTACAATAAATCCCAGCAGCTTACCAGATCGCACCCCGAATGTTCATTTGTAGGGGTTTAACTTCAATTGGTACTTCCTCAGACGCTTGAATAACTTTAACAGATTCACCAGGTGGTCCTCTTCTGTGAGGGACTTGGCAATCATGTCATCCACATAACATTCAATTTCTTTGTGGATCATGTCATGGAATAATGTTACCATAGCCCGTTGATAAGTGGCACCCGCATTCTTCAGTCTGAATGGCATCACCTTGTAACAGAACGTGCCCCAGGGTGTGATAAGGGTTGTCTTCTCCATGTCTTCAGGTGACATTTTGATCTGATTGTATCCTGAAAATCCGTCCATGAAGGAGAATACCGAGAACTGAGCCGTATTATCTACCAATACATCAATGTTAGGTAGAGGGAAGTCATCCTTCGGGCTGGCTCTGTTCAGATCCCGGTAATCCACACACATTCTCACCTTGCCATCTTTCTTAGGCATAGGTACAATATTAGCAACCCACGGCGGATAGCTAGTCACAGCAAGGAACCCGGCGTCCCAATGCTTTTGTACCTCTTCTTTTATCTTCATTGCCATATCTAGGCGAGTACGGCGCAACTTCTATTTCACTGGCGGGCAGTCTTCTTTCAGAGGCAGCTTGTGCATGACAATGTCGGTATCCAACCCTGGCATATCTTGGTAAGACCAAGCAAAAACATCCACATATTCTCGAAGCATGTCAATCAGTTGCTCTTTCACTGAATCTTGTAAGCAGGCCCCGATCTTAACTTATTTCACGTCTTCTTCCGTACCAAGATTAACTGTCTCGACCTCCTCCTGATGAGGAGTGATAACCTTCTCCTCTTGCCTTAACAACCTAGCTAGCTCTTCAGGTAGCTCATAATCTTCTTCAACCCCTTCATCAGCTTGATTGATTGGATTATCAAAGTCATACGAAGTCATAGCAGTGTTGTTGTCGGTGCAGTCTGGATGGCACTTTCTGCAAGGGTTTAGATTGGTTTGTTTTAGTGATCAGTTTTATCTTATTTAGAAAAAGTGAAAATGAAGTTGTTTATTTTGAAAAACATTGCCATTTTATTTTTGTACAAAAAGTGAAAAATGAAAAATAGTGAGCGAAAAAAAGAAAAGACTCATTTGCAAAAGACATCCTGATATTCATTAATTGATCTTTGCACAAAATACAAGATGGCCCGATTACAAAATGATTCTTGACATCTTGGGCAAGATGCAAGACTTGATGCATGCTTTAAAATACAGGAAATAATAATTACTCTGCAGGAGTAACCCTTATAATTTCCTGGGAAGACCAGTTTGAGACATGGCTCCCCGGGGTCCTTGGACGTATCCAGCTTTCCAGGTTGCGCTCATCTTCCGACTCATCTTCCAAGTTGTTCACAGCATCCGGGGTGAGCATTCCCCCGCTGACAAACTTGGGCTCTTTGGCAGCCTCTGGTTGATCTTGTTGAGTTGGTTTGTAACCCAACCCAAATCGGTCTTCTTTCTTTTCCACGGGCAGCAGCTTGCCCCAGCCTTGGGCGGTATCGTCCTCAACAACCTTCCGGGCTTGCTGATATGACGTTATGGAAGTTCCCAGTACAGCAGGTGCTTCATTAATGTTCAAGGCCTCAAACCCTTGGCTCATGGTTTCATGGATCTCCCCATCCATCTCAATGTACTTATACGTAGCCAACTGGCTAACAAAGATGTCCTCCTCCCCACAGATGGTGATGATTTGGCCTTCCCACTCGAATTTTAACTTCTGGTGAAGGGTAGACGTAACAGCGCCAGCGGCATGGATCCAGGGTCTACCCAACAGACAGCTGTAGGCCGGCTGTATGTCCATCACAAAGAAGGTAGTTTTGAAGGTCTGCGGGCCAATCAACACAGGCAGATCAATCTCCCCAAGCACTGATCTTTTAGAGTCGTCAAATGCTCTCACCACCAAATTACTCAGACGCAATGCCAAGCCATCATTTTCCAGCTTCACTAAGGCTTTCTTTGGTAGAACATTGAGTGATGACCCAGTGTCCACCAGTACATGAGATAGAACAGCACCCTTGCATTCCAAGGTGATATGCAAAGCCTTGTTATGGTTACGTCCCTCTGTTGTTAAGTCAGCATTGGTAAAGCCCAGCCCATGACTGGTGTTGACATTTGCAACCACGGTTTCTAGCTGATTAACAGTGAGCTTCAGAACACATCAGCAGGGATCATATGGAGATTTTGGAGGGAGTTTGGTGAAGCTGGTCCACCACCTTGTAATCACTTCTTTTTATGATTCTCATGAACTCGTCTACATCTTGTGTAGGGTTAGGGTTCCTTTGATCCCATTTTCAATTTTTTATCATGTCATTTGCTTCTGATTTTGAATTTTGCATTGCATATTGTATGTAAACCCTAATTTTTGCCTTCATTTGCATCCATCTCTCATATGCTTGCATTCAAGAACTTGCCATGACATTTTGTGCATCCATATGACATATAAGACATCTTAGGACATATTAGAATCATGTTTGATCATTGCATCATTCATTTTCCATGTTGTGCATTCATTCCATTTCATAAACTTCCATGAATTTTTATGGTTCAAAGCATGCCTCATTTGCATCCTAATCCTTGTATGATAATCCACTACTCT
Source organism: Lathyrus aphaca (assembly GCA_963966055.1). Taxonomy (NCBI): domain Eukaryota; kingdom Viridiplantae; phylum Streptophyta; class Magnoliopsida; order Fabales; family Fabaceae; genus Lathyrus; species Lathyrus aphaca. The sequence goes on from OZ014523.1 coordinate 281,103,777, forward strand.
TGACATGTGTTTGCATCATCCCTTAGCATCATTAACATCATGTTCATGCTTCTGACTTTGTCTTGCATCATGGCATTTCATTTCATTTTCATTGGATTTCATTCTTTTGCTAACTTTTCAGGTGGTAAGTTGTTTTGAGAAGTGAATTTGCCTTCAATTCTCACAATCTCTTCTCATCTCTCTCTTGCATCATTGCTGCATTTTATCTTTGTAGTAGAGTGAGCTTGCTCATTCATGCTCCTCCTAACTTTCTTTCTTCAAGCAACTTGTCTTCTTAAGAAAAGCAAGTTGTTTTGCTTCTCCTTTCTCCTCCTCTTTCCATCTGCTTCTTCCATTGGTGGCTTTCTTTGAAGATATCTTTTAAAGCCTCACAAACCCTAAGAACAACCAAGCATGATCACAATTAGGGTTTGATTAGTCCCCCATTTAGTTTTGCCTTTGTGTCATTCTTGAGTCTTATTTTCTCATCTCATAATCAAGGACTAAACCTTAAAGGTTTTAAGGCTTTGTGATTAAGCTTATGCCTGCATCCTTCTATTAGGATGGAGTGTATAACTTTAATCCTAAGTGTTAAACCCTTAATGTGTTTAAATCCTTTAATCAATTCACTTAATAATCATCAAGACATCAAGCTTGTAACTTGGGCCTTGCATTAGGGTTCTAATTCTTCCTTAACTGGTTAAGAAGGACTAACCATAGTGTTAATGGAGAAGTCCCCCTCAAGTTGTCTTATAAACCATAAAATTCACTTCTTAATCTTACCATTAAGTAAAATCCACTTTAATAAAGGTTTTGTTTTGTCATGAGGTTAATCCCTAATCATGGATTAAGTTGAGGAGCCTTTCTCATCTTAAATGTTCTCATCTATTATCCTTCTATTAGGATGGTGTAATGGGTCCATTAAATCCTTGATTATGGCTTAAACTCATTACTTAACACTAAACAAAAAATACAAAAACATCTAAATAAATGCAAGTAGGTTAATGATCTTAATCCTACATCATGGTGATTAAGTGTGAGGTGTTTACTTCATACTTAAGGTATTCTCATTACCCCTAACCAGAGGGAGGATGTGATGAGTTTACTAACCCTTGGTTTAGACTTAAGCTCATTATCCTATGACAAACTTCAAAAAGAAATAAAAGATTGAAAACCCAAAAAAAACAATAATCGTCTCCTCCAGGATTCTTTTCTCATCTCATTCACTCACAAACGAGAACTTGCTTCTTCCGTCTAATGCAAGACAGTTTGCACCTGAGCCAGACAGGTCATACACTTGAGCATAGACAAGTAAGCAGTTCACAAGTCAATTTATCTTTCAGTATCTTTGAGTCGAACTACGGTGTTCTGACTGCCTCATTGCACGAGAGGATACGTAGGCATAACTTAACAGTTATCGAACAAAATTCTCTGTATATTCCCCCCTCTTCCAGCATTATTATTTAAGTCTCATAGTCTTGAGCTTCATACTCTTTCTTTACACTGACACTCTTTAATTACACTTCACATTTATTTTTGCACTGACACTTGCATTCTTTTCCAGCTTTGATACACAGATAACACTGACACTACCCCTTTAAAACACAAATCTTTCAAGCGTGGATCCCGTCGAGTACGGCGGACAATCTGGGTGCTAATACCTTCCCAGGTTGTAACTAATCCCCTTTCTCAGTTTCTCTGGTTCGCGACTGTCTTATCCATCCTCTCTTAGGTTTATGCAGCATTATCTTTCCTTCGGGATAAAAATGCCTAGCTGGCGACTCTATTCATTTCTTCTCCTTCGCCGACCGTTCGCGTCTGTACCCCTCTTGACCGGGTGTCATTTGGTAGGAGCGACAACCACCATCTTCTGTACAATCTTCTTGATATTCTTGCTAGCTGCTTCTACAGCGCCATTCATCTTTGGCCTATAAGGAGAAGAATTGTGGTGTTGGATCTTGAAGTCCCGACACAGTTCTACCATCATTTTGTTGTTTAAGTTGGAACCATTATCAGTAATGATTCGCTCGGGCACCCCATACCGACAGATGATGTCTCTCTTTAGAAATCGGGCTACCACTTGCCTAGTGACATTTGCATAAGAAGCTGCTTCAACCCACTTAGTGAAATAATCAATGGCTACCAGGATGAATCTGTGGCCATTTGAAGCAGTTGGTTCAATCTTGCCAATCATATCAATGCCCCACATGGCAAAGGGCCAGGGCATAGACATCACATTCAAAGGATTTGGAGGCACATGCACTATATCTGTATAAATCTGGCATTTATGGTATTTTCTGGCATAAGCACAACAGTCTGCATCCATTGTGATCCAGTAATAGCCTGATCTTAACAACTTTTCTGCCATTGCATGCCCTCCCGCATGGGTACCAAAAGATCCTTCGTGCACCTCATGCATCAACAAGTCTGCTTCTGCCCTATCAACACATCTGAGAAGTACCATATCAAAGTTTCTCTTATACAAAGAACCATCAGTGTTCAGGAAGAAACTACCAGCCAACCTTCTTAATGTCTTCTTGTCATTGGATGACGCCCCAGGTGGGTATGTTTGATCCTCCAAGAAGCACTTAATGTCGTGAAACCAAGGCTTATCATCTTTAACAACATCTTCTAAGAATACATATGCTGGTCTGTCAAGTCTAGACACTGAAATTCGAGGCACGAAGTTGGCAGCTTGAACTTTGATCATGGATAAAATGGTGGCCAAAGCATCTGCAAATTGATTTTCATCTCGAGGTATATATTCCAGCTTGACTGTAGTGAAGAAAGTCAATAACCTTCTTGTATAATCCTGATAAGGTATCAGATGATCCTGATGAATGTATCATTTGCCGTTGGTTTGATTAATTACCAGAGCTGAATCTCCGAACAAAGTCAAAGTCTTGATCCTGAGGTCAATGGCTTCCTCAAGACCCATAATACAAGCTTCGTATTCAGCTTCATTGTTAGTGCAGTTAAAGGTGAGTTTTTCCGAGAAAGGCATGTGAACTCATTTAGGTGTAATGAGTACTGCACCAACACCACGACCATTCATATTAACAGCCCCATCAAACAATATAGTCCATTCTTCTTCCGGGTCATGCCCTTCAGTGTGAATAGGCTCTTCATGATCTTTTGCTTTTATGAACATGATGTCCTCGTCGGGGAAGTCAAATCTCATAGGCTGGTAATCATCAAGGGGTTGCTCAGCAAGGTAATCAGACAATACACTACCTTTGATGGCCTTTTGAGATGTGTACTGAATGTCATACTCTGTGAGGATCATTTGCCATCTTGCAACCTGTCCGGTAAGTGCTGGCTTCTCAAAAATGTACTTGACTGGGTCCATCTTCGAGATCAATAAAGTAGTGTGGGTCTGCATATACTGTCTCAGTCGGCGAGCAGCCCACGCTAAAGCACAACAAGTTTTCTCGAGCAGTGAATAACGTTGTTCACAGTCGGTAAACTTTTTGCTTAGGTAGTATATTGCATACTCTTTTCGACCAGACTCGTCATGCTGGCCCAACACACAACCCATTGACTCTTCTAATACTGTCAAGTACATGATTAGAGGTCTTCCTTCAACTGGAGGCATAAGGAATGGAGGCTCCTGTAAGTATGCCTTGATTTTGTCAAAAGCCCTCTGGCAGTCTTCGTTCCACCTGACCGTTTGTTCTTTTCTTAACAACTTGAACAAGGGTTCACAGGTTGCAGTAAGGTGAGATATGAACCGTGAAATTTAGTTCAATCTGCCTAAGAACCCCCGAACTTCTTTTTCAGTCTTAGGTGCAGGCATTTCTTGGATGGCTTTGACTTTGTCAGGGTCAACTTCAATCCCTTTTTCACTAACAATAAATCCCAGCAGCTTACCGGATCGCACCCCGAATGTGCATTTGTTGGGGTTTAATTTCAACTGGTACTTCCTCAGACGCTTGAATAACTTCAACAGATTTACCAGGTGGTCTTCTTCTGTGAGGGACTTGGCAATCATGTCATCCACATAACATTCAATTTCTTTGTGGATCATGTCATGGAATAATGTTACCATAGCCCGTTGATAAGTGGCACCCGCATTCTTCAATCCGAATGGCATTACCTTATAACAGAATGTGCCCCAGGGTGTGATGAAAGTTGTCTTTTCCATGTCTTCAGGTGACATCTTGATCTGATTATATCCTGAAAATCCATCCATGAAGGAGAACACCGAGAACTGAGCCGTATTATCAACCAATACATACATGTGAGGTAATGGGAAGTCATCTTTCGGGCTGGCTCTGTTCAGATCCCGATAATCCACACACATCCGTACCTTGCCATATTTCTTAGGCACAAGTACAATATTAGCAACCCACGGCGGATAGCTAGTCACAATAAGGAAGCCGGCGTCCCACTGCTTTTGTACCTCTTCCTTTATCTTCATTGCCATATCAGGGCGAGTACGGCGCAACTTCTGTTTTACTGGCGGACAGTCTTCTTTCAGAGGCAGCTTGTGCATGACAATGTCCGTGTCCAACCCTGGCATATCCTGATAAGACCAAGAAAAAACATCCACATACTCCCGAAGCATGTCAATCAGTTGCTCTTTCACTGAATCTTGCAAGCAGGCCCCGATCTTAACTTCTTTCAAATCTTCTTTTGTACCAAGATTAACTGTTTCGACCTCCTCCTGATGAGGAGTGATAACCTTCTCCTCTTGTCTCAACAACCTAGCTAGCTCTTCAGGTAGCTCATAATCTTCTTCAACCCCTTCATCAGCTTGATTGATTGGATTGTCAAAGTCATACAAAGTCATAGCAGTGTTGTTGTCGGTGCAGTCTGGAAGGCACTTTCTGCAAGGGTTTAGATTTATTCAATTTAGTGATCACTTTTATCTTATTTAGAAAAAGTGAAAATGAAGTTATTTATTTTGAAAAGCATTGCCATTTTATTTTTGTACAAAACATGAGAAATGAAAAACAGTGAGCGAAAAAGAAAAGACTCATTTGCAAAAGATGTCCTGATATTCATTAATTGATCTTTGCACAATATACAAGATGGCCCGATTACAAAATGAGTCCTGACATCTTGGGCAAGATGCAGGACTTGATGCATGCTTCAAAATACAGGAAATAATAATTACTATGCAGGAGTAACCCTTATAATTTCCTGGGAAGACCAGTTTGAGACATGGCTATCCGGGGTCTTTGGACGTATCCATCTTTCCAGGTTGCGCTCATCTTCCGACTCATCTTCCAAGCTATTCACGGCATCCGGGGTGAGCATCCCCCCGCTAATAAACTTGGGCTCCATTGCAGCCTCTGATTGATCTTGTTGAGTTGGTTTGTAACCCAACCCAAATCGGTCTTCTTTCTTCTCCACGGGCAGCAGCTTGCCCCAGCCTTGGGCGGTACCTTCCTTAACAACCTTCCGGGCTTGCTGGTACGATGTTATGGAAGTTTCCAGTACAACAGATGCTTCATTAATGTTGAGGGCCTCGAACCCTTGGCTCATGGTTTCATGGATCTCCCCATCCATTTCTATGTACTTATACGTAGCCAGCTGGCTAACAAAGATGTCCTCCTCCCCACAGATGGTGATGATTTGGCCTTCCCACTCGAATTTTAACTTCTGGTGAAGGGTAGACGTAACAGCGCCAGCGGCGTGGATCCAGGGTCTACCCAACAGACAGCTATAGGACGGCTGTATGTCCATCACAAAGAAGGTAGTTTTGAAGGTCTGCGGGCCAATCAACACAGGCAGATCAATTTACCCAAGCACTGATCTTTTAGAGCCATCAAATGCTCTCACCACCAAATTACTCGGACGCAATGCCAAGCCCTCATACTCCAGCTTCACTAAGGCTTTCTTTGGTAGAACATTGAGTGATGACCCAGTGTCCACCAGTACATGAGATAGAACAGCCCCCTTGCATTCCAAGTGGATATGTAAAGCCTTGTTGTGGTTGCGTCCCTCTGTTGTTAAGTCAGCATTGGTAAAGCCCAGTCCATGACTGGTGTTGACATTTGCAACCATAGTTTCGAGCTGATTAACAGTGATCTCCTCCGGCACGTATGCTGCATGCAGGACTTTCAACAATGCGTTCCTGTGAGCTTCAGAACACATCAACAGTGATAATATGGAGATTTTGGAGGGAGTTTGGTGAAGCTGGTCCACCACCTTGTAATCACTTCTTTTTATGATTCTCATGAACTCGTCTACATCTTGTTCAAAAGATGTCTTCTGAGTTTCTTTGGTAGTCGGCTCTCCAGGTACCACACTCTTTCCCTTTGCTTTGGCAACAACCTCTGCTTCAACATTAGGTCTTTGTGTTTGTGAGGCAAAAAGGCGTCCGCTTCTGGTGAAGCCTCCGCCTCCCCCAACATTATCAACTTGTGGAGAAGAGGTTGATGAATCCAAAGTGATTTTCTCCCCGTTGCAGTAGAGATCAGAGCCATAATGCCAAGGTATGGCATTGCTGCTTTCATAAGGAACGGGTCCAGGCACCGTAATGGTGACCGGACTGATTGCTACAGAGGAAGGTGCTGTAATGGTGTGCGGATCATAGTAAATTGTGACGGGTGATCTGGCAGGAGGTGCCATGGTTTGTTGTTGGAAATTGTTGCTGGGAGGAACATTTGATGGGTCATAGTAGATTGTAACTGTCGAGACATCTTCATTAATCCTTGTTGGCGTTGTAGAAGATTCTGCTAATAATATGGATGCTGATGTTGTAGAAGAAATGGTTGTTGAATTTTGACTTGTTGAAGTGATGGACAAAGTAATTGCTGATGATATTGATGAATCGGTAGGAATGATTGTCATTGCTGTTGTAGAAGAATCGGGAATTGTTGTTAAAGGAATTGCTGGATTTGTATGCGCCGTTGTTGAAATCTGAAGGATACCATCCTTGATAAGACCATCTATGCCGCTTCTCAGCCTTTCACACCCATTGACTGCAATTTTGCAATACCCACTGCCGAGCTCACATCCGGGGAACACTTGGCATTCTAAAAGCTGAGCTTTGATTTCAACCAAAGGTGTTCGAATCTGTGCAACACTGGTGATTAAGGTGGATGGTTTGTCTTCTTCAATGGCATTAATCCTCGGCCCACCAGATTAGGCATAGGATTTCTGTTGACATTCGGAGGCGGTGCAAAGTTAAGAGGTTTTGAGTCCACCAGGTCTTGGACTTTCATTTGTAAGGCCCTGCATTTTTCAGTATTGTGACCAGGTGCATTGGAGTGGAAGCACACCTGGAGTTGACATCATAATTCTTTGGGAGATTGAGGGGATCTGGCGGTGCCAACGTCCTTAACGCAACCAAGTTAAGCTTCAGGAGTTGTGGCAATAAGGTAGCATAAGGCATAGGGATGGGGTCAATCACCCTGTTTGCCTGTGATGGTCTTTGTTGGAAAGGACGCTGTTGTTGGTTGCTATTGTTGTTGTTGTAGGTTCTCTGTTGCGGATACTGAACTTGTTATTGATACTGTGGTTGCTGTTGTTGAGGATATGCTGATTGTTGAGGGATCGGAGCTGGAATGGTAACAGCTGCTACTGATCTGTGAACATACTGAGGTCTGCCCCTGCTTGCATGAATGGAATTGGTCTCACCGGCTCTTCGGGGTCCCACAAAAGGCTTTCTGGGATTACTGGATGAACTTGCACCACTGTCAGAAATTTTGCCCATTTTTAAAAGGCTTTCAATCCTTTCCCCAGCTATAACTACGTCAGCAAAACTGGTAGAAAAAAAGGCAGCCAGTCTATCAATATATGTTCCTTGCAACGTATTCATGAACATGTCGGCCATTTCTCTTTCCGACATGGGTGGTTGGACAGCAGCATCAAGCTGTCTCCACCTTTGGGCATATTCCCTGAAGCTTTCTCTGGAAGATTGGGACATTCCCATCAGGAGGGTCCTGTTAGGAGCCATGTCCAGATTGTATTGATATTGCCTGATGAAGGCTTCAGCTAAGTCCTTTCAGCATCTAATGGTAGCCCTGGTCAAGTGTGAATACCACTCTCTTGAAGCCCCAGCCAGACTGTCTTCAAAGTAGAACATCCACAGCTTCTCATCCATAGTATAAGCTTTAAGTCTTCCCAGGAAAGACTGCAGGTGAGTTCGTGGATAAGAGGTTCCATTGTAATTCTCAAAGCACGGGGGTTTGAATTTGTGGTTAATTCTCACCCCATCCACTAGCCCCATGTCCATTACATCGAAGCCCAAGGAATTCTGAGACTCCAAAGATCTCAACTTCTAAGCAATTTCATCTAACCTCCTGTCATAGACTTCATCTCCTGCTCCCATAACAGTAAACTGCTCTTCTTGTGGATCCTCTTGCAAGATCCTCCCTCCAGCAGTATTACCTTGCACGTTCCTCGGGATGTTAGCTTCTGGATCCAGATGAGGTCCAAACACTGGTGGATCAATACGAGGTTGACCCCTTTCGTTGTTGCTAGTTCCTCCTGTCCCAAGATGAGGCTCCTCAGGACTCTTAATCTTTCTTGACTCTGGGCCAAGCCAGTCATTACAGCCATGAATTGAGACATCTGATTTCTCATTTCCACTCTCTCATTAGCCATCTGATTTCTGACCTTAGTCAGATCTTGCTGTACTTGATCCATTTGAATACCAGGAAGGTTGTTGCGAGTAGGGTACCGGTGCGTGCGGTTGACAGGGAACACTCGACGACGAGCAATGTTTCCTAAGGTCACAACAGAGTTAGAAACAATAATAACAAAACCTACAAAACAAAATAGAGTTAGTATGCAATGCAGTATGCTTATTTGTTTTCCAAGGTATCCGGCTTGGTTCTTGGTTTTGACCTTTCTAGACCTCGAGGAAGATGCTTGATGTTGTTGAGAAAAGAAGCCCAATGAAAGCAAACTAATATATTACAAATGATGAACAATACATAGTCTGTTTTTTTACAACACATGCCCGTGGAGGGTCAAAATACAACAAAAGAAAAAAGTACATCAAATGGAAATAACAACAAACCAAGAATCAGACATCCAACCCAAATTCATCCTCTCTGACCTCCTTCAGGAGTGCCTCAGTCACTAGGCCAGCTGGGTGCTCTGTAATAGTCCTAATGAGGAGGTTCCTGGTGGCAATGGCAGTGGTCAACTTCTTATGTCTGTCCTGGTCCTTTGATCTTTTCAATCCTGCTCTGAGCTTCAACTCAAAAATCTCCTTCTGGGCTGCCAACAAAGCTTCTTGCTGCTTCTTCTCATTGGCCTCCAACTGTTCAATCTTGGCTTGAGTTTTCTGGTCTTCTTGTGTGCGGGCTTCAGTGATCCTGACCCACCTAGCCTGACTCTCTTACAGATAGAGCTCAGTTCTAGCCTTCTGAATCTTGGCTTCTTTACAGGCATTCTTCAATATTTGCTCCCTAGCTCTTGCTTTCCTGATGTAGTCCTCTGTTTTCTCAATTTTGGCAAGATGCTCCACCCTAAGCTTTTCCAACCTCTCAATGTCCAGACGACCATCACTCCTTTCCCAAAGGGTATTCTTTAAAGCTTGAGATAGGTTCTCATTTCTTTCCTTCAGCTTCTCAAATTCTTCCAGGCTGACAGTTGCTGCTGGTTGTGCTGTAGATGGTCCAGGTATGTCCTCCAAGGTGAAAGGCATTCCAGTAATCTGAGCTCTAGTACGGGACCAATCATAGTATTGAGCTGAGGAAACATTATTACACCTTCCAAGAATAGCCATCCCTTTTGTCTGAATGTTGTCCCAAGCCCAAGATGCTTGTCTGACAGCAGCTGAATTAGGTTTTACTTCACAATATAGGGTCTCAGCTAAATCTTGCACTCTAGGAGGGTGAACCAAAGCATAGCCCAGTTGTCTCTTAAACAACAAAGGATTGTAGTTGATGCAGCCCTTCACTCCTATCAGAGGCACATTTGAGTATTGTCCACAGCTGGTGATAATGTCGTTGCCCTTGGTGCTTTGGTTGCACCATCTGATATCATCTGAAGTCAAAGCAATGAGCCTTTTAGCCCAATTCTTCTGTTGGTGGGGATTCAGGAAGGCATCTGACTTAGGCAAGTGTCTGAGCAGCCAGGTGTAAAACAAAGGAGCACAACATCTTACCAATTTCCCCCTTTGTTTCTCATTCCTCTTATGGATGGAATAGTAAAAGTCTCCCAGCAGTGTGGGTACTGGGTTCTTCAGAAGAAACAAATGGATGGCATTCTTGCTGACAAATTTGGGCTCATCTGCAAATAGTATAGCCCCATATATGCTGAGGGCTAATAGTGCACAGACTGCCCACCACTCTCCCAATGAAGCCTTCAGGATGGCCTGAGAAATCAAGAAGTCCAAGTGCAAACCAGGGATCCCAGCTTTTGTTGTCATACTTTGCTCAATCAAGGCAGGCTCCAGGTACAATGCCTTTGCTATCTCTTCATTTCTGGGAAAAGTCATTTCTGGGTTGAAAGGGATTCCACCTCTGATAGGTACTCCGATCAATGAGGAAAACTCTTCCAGCAGAGGCCCTAGCTGAAAGCCTGGAAAGGTGAAACATCTCAAAGGAGGATCATAAAACTGCAAGCATGTGTGGATCATGCTCCTCTGAGAAGGGTCAAGGTCCATAACCATATCCAGGATACCTCCATAGTGCTCTCTAAACAATGGGATGTGGTCAGGTGTGATAAGTGACTGGACCTGCCTGATACCAGTCAACACAGGCTCAAAGAAGTGGTAGGATATGTTGCTCTTCCTGGGAGTAGTCATGAATGCTGCTGAAGAAGATGAAGATAGGTGCTGATGAAGATCACAGACTGATGCTAGAAATGAGCCACTGACAGGCTGATGCTGGTGATGATGAGGATAGCTGAAGCAGATAACTGATGAAGCAGAGGTCTATGCAGAAGAAGGGGTCAAAACCAAACCAGATATGATGTGGATACCCTGAAAAACAAATAAACAAATGTAAAATGATGCAATGATGATATATGCAAATGATATGCAAGGGTTTGTGATCAAGCTGGATCTGATTATCTGTCTTGATATAAGCCCATGTATGTTCAAAGAAGGTCCAGGTGAAGGTCCAGAAATCCAGTAACCAAGGTGGGGGACTCAAATAAAGAGTTACATGTCCAGGGTTAATCACAAGAACTGTCCAAAATGGAGTATTCTTAAACAAAACAGAAACAGGGTATGATGTGGCCAAGGGTACCTGCAAACCTGTAAACAGCCCAACCCCCTCACAGGTAATGATCTAAAACAAGGATCCTCAGACTTGGATCAGTTTTGAGAAGTGTAAACACTTCTAACCCGGAGGTACAATGTTTACAATAACCATAAAAGATCCTCCTCTAATCCACCTCAATTTCTGAAGGTCATAATAAAGGTCATCCAGACTTAGCAGGCTTCCCAGATAGCCCTAGCACTACAGGAAATCTGTAGCACAGAGTTCTCAAGAAGAAACCCACATCTGAACCGTGTTTCATATTCCCGCACCAGACAAAAATGGAATGGGAAAGAACATGAACCACTCTAGCCTAGGTGTCACTCAAGTCCCAGGTATAGGACCTTGAACTCTCAATGGAACCCCACCCACCAAAACAGAAACCAGATCCAGCAATGATAATGACAGTATGAAATATGTACAACTGTAAAGAAAAACAATAAATAAAGCTGTACATAAAGCAATAAAGCAAAATAAATAAACATACATAGCACATAAAACCCCAGTAAACACAAATCAAACTAGCGCTAGGAGGAACCCTCAAAAAGAACCAGAAGCCCTGGTTACAGTATAAAGGTCCCCAGCAGAGTCGCCAAGCTGTCGCTCCCACCAAATGACACCTGGTCAGAAGGGGTACAGACGCGAACGGTCGGCGAAGGAGGTGAGAACACACTAGGGTGAACTCAGAAAGAAAAGAGTCGCCAGCTAGGCATTTTTATCCCGGAGGAAAGGTAATGCTGCATAGACCTAGAAAAGATGGATTTGACGGTTGCGAACCAGAGAAACTGAGAAAGGGGGTTGGTTACAACCTGGGAAGGTATTAGCACCCAGATTTTCCGTCGTACTCGACGGGATCCACGCTTAAAAGATTTGTGTTTAAAAGGGGTAGTGTCAGTGCAATCTGTGTATCAAAGCCGGAAAGAATGCAAGTGTCAGTGTAAGAGGAAATGAAGTGTATAAGAGAAGTGTCAGTGTAAGAACAAGAATGAAATGCTCAAGATTATGAGGCTTAGAGAATAGTGCTAGAAGGAGGGGGGAATATACAAAGACTTTTGTTCGATAACTGTTAAGTTATGCCTACGTATCCTCTCGTGCAATGAGGAAGTCAGAACACCGTAGTTCGACTCAAAGAGACTAAAAGATAAATTGACTTATGAACTGCTTACTTGTCTATGCTCAAGTGTATGACCTGTCTGGCTCAGGTGCAAACTGTCTAGCATTAGACGGAAGAAGCAAGTTCTCGTTTGTGAGTGAATGAGATGAGAGAAGAATCCCGGAGGAGACGATTATTGTTTGTTTTTGTGTTTTCAATCTTTTATTGCTTTTGGAGTTTGTCATAAGAAAATGAGCTTAAGCCTAAACCAAGGGTTAGTAAACCCATCACATCTTCCCTCTGATTAGGGGTAATGAGAATACCTTAAGTATGAAGTAAACACCTCACACTTAATCACCATGATGTAGGATTAAGATCATTAACCTACTTGCATTTATTTAGATATTTTTTGGAGTTTTTGTTTAGTGTTAAGTAATGAGTTTAAGCCATAATCAAGGATTTAATGGACCCATTACACCATCCTAATAGAAGGATAATAGATGAGAACATTTAGGCTGAGCAAGGCTCCTCAACTTAATCCATGATTAGGGATTAACCTCACGACAAAACAAAGCCTTTATTAAAGTGGATTTTAGTTAATGGTAAGATTAAGAAGTGGATTTTATGGTTTGTAAGACAACTTGAGGGGGACTTGTCCATTAACACTAGGGTTAGTCCTTCTTAACCAATTAAGGAAGAATTAGAACCCTAATGCAAGGCCCAAGTTACAAGCTTGATGTCTTAGTGATTATTAGGTGAATTGATTAAAGGGTTTAAACACATTAAGGGTTTAACACTTAGGATTAAAGTTATACACTCCATCCTAATAGAAGGATACAGGCATATCCTTAATCACAAAGCCTTAAAACCTTTAAGGTTTGGTCCTTGATTAAGAGATGAGAAGAGAAGACTCAAAGATGACACAAAGGTAAAACTAATGGGGGGACTAATCAAACCCTAATTGTGATCATGCTTGGGTATTCCTAGGGTTTGTGAGGCTTGCAAAAGATCTTCAGGAGAGAAGCCACCAGGAAAGAAACAGATGAAAGGAGAAGGAAGCAGAGAGAAGCAAGTCAACTTACTTATCTTAAGAAGATAAGTTGCTTGAAGAAAGAAAGAGGGGAGGGAACATGAATGAGCAATCTCACTCTAAGACAAAGACAAAATTCATCAAGGATGCATAAGAGGGATGAGAAAAGATTATGAGAAGTGAAGGCAAATTCACTTCTCAATGGCTTACCACCTGAAAAGTTACTAACAAGAAATGAAATGCAATGGAAATGAGATGAATGCAAAGATGAAAATTAAAACGAGAAGCATGAACATGATGTCAATTATGCTTAAGAGATGATGAAAACACATGTCAAGAGTTGTGGATGATCATACAAGGATGAGGGTGCAAATGGAGCATGCTTTGAACCATGAAAGTTCATGAAAGTTTATGAAATGATATGAATGCATAACATTGCAAAGGGATGATGCAATGATCAAACATGATTCTAATATGTCCTAAGATGTCTTATATGTCATGAGGATGCACAAAATGTCATGGCAAGTTCATGTATGCAAGCAAATGGAAGATGGATGCAAAGGAAAGCAAGAATTAGGGTTTTACATACAATATGCAATGCAAAATTCAAAATCAGAAGCAAATGACAAGATAAAAAATTGAAAATGGGATCAAAGGTACCATATCTCTACACAAGTTCACTTCCCAAAGGAGGGGACCTAAGTCTTAACCTAATGAGGGTTATGATTTTCTCCAGTTTGCTAGGGTTTCAAGGCACTTCAAAAGGAAAAATGCATATCAAATTGAAAAAGAAAGATAAATTCACACCAATTTTACCCTAGGAACTACATGATGTGAAGGATGCAATGCAAGAAGAACCATCATCAAACTCTTCATGGTTAGGCAAAATGAATTTTTCTAAGTTAGGACTAAAATATTTCCTTTTAATGACTTTTATTCCAATTAAAAATGTCAAAATGCATCAAGAACCAAAAATAAATTTGTTTGGAGAGTTTGATAATGTTTCTAAATATATTAAAATGCAATGTGAATTTTTTGGTGATTTTTAAATACCTAAATGCATTTTTAATTAATTAATTTCCATTAACTAATTAAAAATAAACATTTAAATGATTTAAAAATAATTTTTGATGCAAAAAATAGAAATAAAAATATTTTTGGGTTCTGAAAATTAATAAAAGGTTTGATAAAAATTTTCAGAATTTTCAATGTCTTTTACTATTTTTAAAAATTCGTACAAAAGAAAATAAGAAAAATGCAATAAAAATTAAATAAATGGAAAGTAAGCTGAATGGATGGACAGGATTGTTTCTGGGCTTGGGAGGGTTGACCTGGCGCGCATCTGGACGGCCCAGGTTCAAACCTGAGTAATTTTTATTAATTAATTAATTAAACTTAATTAAATCAGAATTAGGGCTAATGACTAGATCTCACCCATTGAAACGCGCGCGGGAAACAAAATCCAATGGCTCACATTCAAATGAAACCCTAAACCTGATTAAAGCCCTAATGACTTTCAGGTCACCGGAGAAGAGCTCCGGTCGTCTTCTCCAGTGACATCCCTCCCTGAAAAATCTCAACTTCTTCCCTGGGTCATTTCTGGAGCTCTAAAGCTCCAGATTTGTTCCTCTCACTCCCCTAAACCTAAATCCAACCTCAAATGGAATTTATTTTCAGCCATAAACATGATTCGAAGCCAAGAACAAAAATATGCAAAACTTTCAGACATGCAATACACCCTCATCTCTCCATCATTTTCAATAATTTCAAGTTCATTACACTCAGGGGATCAAACACAACCAATTAAGAACTTAAAATAAAGGTTCTGGAAAAAATTTTCACATGGCTACCTGAGATGAAGCTTTCAACCCCAGAGCTCTCAGGCTGCTTTCCTGCTTCCAAATTCCTCCAATGAACTTCCTGAAGAAGCTTTGATGCTTGGTTGGAGTGTTTTGAGGCTGATTTGTGAGTTTGATACAGTTCAATTCAATGAGAGAGGAGAATCGTGTTTTTGATATGTAGGGTTTCAGGGCCAGGTGATGGTTGGGAACTGATCAGTGGATCATGGTGAGTGATTCTGTGAAGTTTGTTTTGAGGTTTGAGGTTTGTATGATGAGATTCGAATAAAAATGCAAAGAGGGAAGTTTTTGTGAGCTATGGTGATGCTCTGGTTTCAAGCTCCAAGATTGTGTGAAATGTGATCCTTGAGGCATGTATGTGAAGTTGTGATTGGTCAGAGTAGTTGGTGTGGCTCAGTTTGATTGATATGGCTCAAGTTGCATAAAGTCAACATTTGTGTAAGTGAAGGTATGGGCTGGTTCAGTCATGGTACAAGGGCATGGTTCGAATCAGCTTGTTTCAAGGAGGTCCATGGAAGTCATTTTTGGCAGCTGGCACAAGTGGATGAGAAGCTTTGGGTCATTTTGCAAATTCATGGAGTTCTGGCCCCTTTTGGATTTCTTAATGATCAAGGCATGAAAATGAGTGATTCTTTGGGCCATTATGAATTTTAGGTCATGTGTTATGTTTATGTGATGCTTAGAAGTAATTTTGAAGTCATAGAAATGTTTGGCATGTGAATTTGCAAGTTTCCCTCTTTGGTGCCAAAGTGAAAAATAAGTGATTTTTCCCAACTTTGACAAGCCATAACTTTTGATCAAAAATGAATTAGATCAAGTTCTTGTACTTTTTGAAAATGGGAGGATCCAATCTACAACTTTCATGACCAAATATTTTTCATTTGAAGCATTTTTGAATCAAAAAGAGGAGGTTGAAAAACTTTCCCAAAATGGCAATTTTGCATTACAAGTCATTTTCCCAAAAAGGAAACATTGCAAATGGCTTGAGATTCTTCAATTTTGTGAACTTATAACATCTTTTATGATCAAATAAAGATGATACACATTCAAAATGATGGAGAAACCCCTTTGGTTGGGTGATTGGGGGCCTCAGATGCCCTGATTTTGCACTGACTTGCTCAAGAAGTCATCTTGTGATCAGATGCCTTCCCCATTGAATTTATACATGAAAATTGGTATGCATGATCTTCATAGAATATAGAGACCAATAGAAACAAGAATGGCCAAAAAATTTGGGGTTATGGCCTCTGAAACCAAAACCCTAATTTCAGGTCATCTGTGCTGTTAAACCTGGCTCTGCTTCCATGCCTTCCTCAGTTCTTGCGATTCTTTGACTTCCTTGATCTTTGGAGGATAGAATATGATGATTGAACATACATGGACCCTCTTGAGATGATTGATGACCTTTGGAGTTGCTCAAATGGCTCAGGGATGGCTCAAATCACAAACCCTAGATGCAGATGGCTTTGAATCAATGCAGTGAAGCAAAAATGCAATATGATGTGATATGATTGAACTTATGAAAATGAAAAGATCACAAGCTATGGTGAAATGAGTGAGGGAAAATTTGGGGTGTTTACAATATCCACATTTCAAGTCTTCATCTCATCCTTTATTTTTGCCATCTCATTTTATTTTTTGATGTGCCTTATGTCGTCTTGTGATTAACTTCATCTCTTCCCTTTTAGAAACAACTTAACTTCTTTAGAGAATTAAGTTGTCTTCTAGCATTTTCTGCTCCTTTATTCTTTTCATCTTTATTTCTTCTTCATTAGGATAGACTTCAAACCACACTAACCTAGGACTCCCATTCATGATAAGATTAAGATTAGTTTTCCCCATTAGATTTTACCTTTGAGATCCTTTTGGTTCTCTCTCTTCTCATCTTTAAACTTAACTTCAAGTCACTTTAATAAATGACGAGTCTTCTCATGTGACATGAGACTTTACTATGAGATACTTTCACGCGTTTCGTTTCGGGGCGAGGTGTAGGATATCCCTCGTGGTGGATAGGTCTTAGCATGAGATTACTTCACAAAGAAAAGCTAAAAAACACTTAACCAAAAAATCACAAAAAACACTTAATAAATGCCAGTAGGTCAGTGTGTCTGAGCCTTCACTTGTGGGACTAGATTTGGGGATTTCCTCCATAGCTAGGTGTGCCTCTTGTGTATTCCATTTAGGGATGATGAAAGAAGTACACATCCCATTGAGTAAGACTTAAGTACACTCACCTATGCAAACCTCAAAGCAGAAAACTCCTACAAAAAACTTGACAAACAATAAGCGTCTCTCCTTCAGGACTTCTTTTCTCATCACATTCACTCTCATCGTACGAACTTGCTCCTACTTGTCATTTTGCAAGACGGTAACACACTCGTCATCTGAGCCTGCAACACCTGAGCATTGACATAGGAAATTCAAGCCTTAAGACGCAGAAAATCCTTTCCACCCCTAGTTAGGGGAACTACAGCGACTCTGATCCTCATTGTCCAAATGAGGTACGTAGGCAGCGGGGTAGGGCCCGTTCGAGCAAAATCCTTATTTTCCCTACATTTTTCCTCATTGTTTTCTTTCTCAGTCCCTTTTCCAGTTTTAGTCCTTTCTTTTTGCAGCAACCTTCATTCTTTCACCCTTTGAAACAATTCCTTTGCAAGCGTGGATCTCGTCGGGTATGGCGGATGATCTAGGGTGCTAATACCTTCCCAGGTCGTAATCGACTCCCGAACCCAGTCTCTTTGGGGCGCAGGACCTGTGTCCTTTCTTTTCTTTTCTCTGGTTTGTGCAGCATTACCATTCCCGTTCCTTCGGGATAAAAATGCCTGGCTGGCGACTCTAACCTTTTCCGTGCCGCCTTTCCCCAATAAAGTCGCTTGAACACTCTTTACAAACAAAGCCACTGGTATTACAGATACTTCCTGACACCCGTCCGTGTCATACCCCAGCAGAAAGCCAAAGACGTCCTCTTTGCACTCACATATACCTATATACACTCTCCTGACACCCGTCCGTGTCATTTCCCCAGCGCAGTCGCTTATACTTTTACAACCCATGTACTTGTTAATATTATTATACTTTGACACTCGTCCGTGTCGCCATCCCCAGCAGATAAACACCCATCTATACACCACTCATACTTATTTTACTTATACAAATACTCGTCCGTATCTTGTATACACCACTTATATGCCCCCGCAGATTCAACATTAGTCCTTGTCCTTTGTTAACCAGTTGGTACTCGTCCGTACCATCATCTCAGAATATGCGTCCAGTGTTTGTTTCTACATGATACTCGTCCGTATCATAGTCTTAAGGATGTTAGTCCGCATCTTTAATCCATACGCTGTGTCAAATACTTCTGTTCTTCTTGAATATAGATACTCGCCTGTATCTACTATTCCCCAGAAGAATCCTCTCAGATTCAACGCTCGTCCGTGTTCCTTGTTAACCAGTTGATACTCGTCCGTATCATCATCTCTGAACGTGTGTCAGTATTTGTTTCTACATGATACTCGTCCGTATCATAATCTTAAGGATGCTCGTCCGCATCTTTAATCTATACACAACATCTAAGCACTTATACTTTCCTTTCTTGGTTGTGAACACTCGTCCGTGTTCACTATATCCCCAGTAGATCGCCAAGTAAGCATTTTCTTTTTATCTGACACTCGTCCTGTGTTATGATAAACCCTGAGAGCAGCCGTACCCTGCTGAGTGGTCGTCCTCCACTTCTTGATGGCCGTCCTCCATCATGCTCGTCCGATGGCCGTCCCCATCGTTGATTTTAGCAGCCGTCCCCTGCTAGGTGGTCGTCCTCCACCTCGTGATGATTTTCCTTCATCATTTTATCCAATGGTCGTCCCCATTGTTGATTTTGGTTATCTGGCATTCGTCCTATGTCATGACAAACCTTGAGAGCAGCCGTCCCCTGCTAGGTGGTCGTCCTCCACCTCTTGATGGTCGTCCTCCATCATGCTCATCCGATGGTCGTCCCCATCGTTGACCTTTTATCCGATGGCCGTTCCCATTGTTGATATTTTCGGCAGCCGTACCCTGCCAGGTGGTCGTCCTCCACCTTTGATGGCCGTCCCCATCATATTTCTCTTATCCCCAACAGAGCAGCCGTCCCCTGCTAAGTGATCATCCTTCACTTTTGGTGGCCGTACCCCATCATCTGTTTATTTCATTTATTCTTTAACTCGATGGCCGTCCCCATCGTGGTCCTTTTTCCTTTTTAGCCCGATGGCCGTCCCCATCGTTGGTTACTTTACCTTTGTGAACTTGATGGCCGTCCCCGTCATGTTTCATTAATTCCCAAAGAATCCTACTTTATCTTGACGGCCGTCCCCATCATATTTCTTTTTTCCCCAGCTAGCCGGCCGTCCCCGTCTTAGCTTTACCTTTCACCCCCAGCATGGCGGCCGTCCCCGTCATTGCTATTTACCCAGCGGTCGTCCTCTGCTCGACGGTCGTCCTCCGTCGCCCACACTTTACAATATACTTTATTTCCCTTTTACAATCTATATCCCTTTTCTTCTTCGTTCTGTGAGTGCAAATTTTGGACTGTCTTTGGTATTCAACCACAAGTTATCTTGTTTGCCTGTTAAGCCGTTGCTTACATCCTGCACAGCTAACTCATGTTTGAATAGGGGCAGCTGTAAACACCCCAAATTTGCCCTCACCCATTCACACCATGGCTTGTGATCATTTCATATTCATAAACACAATCACATCATCTCACATCTCATTTTTTTTTTGATTCACTGCATAGTTTCTAAGTCATCTGCATCTAGGATTTGTGATCTGAGCAATCCAAGAGCTTCTTGAGCCACTCCAAAGGCCACCAATCACTTCAAAGGGATCCATGTGTGTTCTTGTATCATATTCCATCCTCTCAAAGTCAAGATTTCAAAAGAATCACAAGAACTGAGGTTTGCATGGAAGCAGAGCCAGGCTAGACTGCACAGTTGACCTAAAATTAGGGTTTTGGTTTCAGAGGCCATAACCCCAAATTTTTTGGTCATTCTTGTTTCCATTGGTCTCTATATGTCATAGGGAGTATGCATATCAATTTTCATGAAGGAATTCCATGGGGAAGTCATCTGATCAAGAGTTGACTTTTCAGACAAGTCAGTGCAAAATCAGGGCATCTGAGGCCCCCAATGACCCAACCAATGGGTGATCTTCATCATTTTGAGTGTATTTGGTCTTTATTTGATCATGGAAGAAGATTTAAGTTCACAAAAATCAAGAATTTGGAGTTTTTGCAAGTGTTGACTTTTTGGGCATGGTTGACTTTTCAAGAATACTTCATTTTAGGTCATTTTTCAAGCCTTGATTCTTGATCCAAAAATGCTTCAAATGGAAAAACTTTGGTCATGAAAGTTGTAGAACACATTTTTCCCTTTTCAAAAAGTACAAGAACATGATCAAATTCTTCTTGGATCAAAAGTTATGGTGTGACAAAGTTGGCTAAAATCATTGATTTTCAAGGCATGCTTCAAATGTGAATTTTGCAAAATCATGAACCAATGCCATTTGTAACTTCTAATTCACTTCAAACCATTACACAAACATTCCATATGTCCCAAAAATCAGAATTGAACCAAAGATCACATGTCCATGGTTCATGTAACAAGACTTTTTTTCATGAAGTTCCAAAAAGTAACAACTTGCAAAACCATCATGATGCTTCTCACCACTTGATGCATTGGCTGCTGAACCTTCCTAGCATCACACACACATCATGTTGCGCAGCCCATGCTTCTTGTACCAAGCTATAGCTCAAGCCATGCCTTCCTTACACAAAGTGGACTTTTTTGCAAAAGCAAACTTACCAATCAATAGGGGCCAGGTCACATCATCTGACCTATGGGATTAAAATATACTATCCTTTGGCAAGCCAAACACATCAAGAAGCCAAGCAAAAACAGACCATAGCATCACATTCCAAAAACCACCTCATTTTGCAAAACTCTTCGAATCTGCTTGCACAACTCACAAACACTAAAACAAATTCCTCTAATCATCTCACCTTGCATCATTGAGTAGAAACCACCAAGAGTCAGGCCTGATTTGAGCAAGAACACCCCATCACCATTTTTCACCTCAACCTGCATTCCTCTTCGAATCCCCTTCCACAGTCATCAAATATCCAAACTTCTTTCACCAACAGATCAAGCACATCAAAAGGAGGCAAAACCACCCTTCACATTGACCTGAAACAGCCTATACACAAACTGCATTTTCTGCTACACCAGAAATGGATTGCTCTAGGCAGCTTGTCTAAGCTCATTTCAAGCCTTCCATTAGCACCAGGAGAGTCAAGGGAGTCCATTTGCACGCAAAGGAAGCTCTGGAAGCTCAGTTTTGAAGCTTTCCAGCTCAGGTATGAACATGAACATTTTCTCCCAAAGCTTGCATTTTAAGTTATAATATGATTGCCCATGTCTTGCTGGTCATGGGGATGGTTTCAGAATCAAAAATAAGTGAGAAATGAGTTTGTATGATCCCTCTGAAATTTTGCCCGTGGATTTTATTTCCTTCGATCCGTTTGATTCATGGTGTTTAAATGTTGTTTGAGCATGGATTCGTGACCTAGGTTGTTAGAGGATCACTTAGGTGTGTTTAATTTGTGAAATAGGTGCCTGAATCATGTTTTAGGGTTTTTGAGGTGCCGGAGAAGATGACCGGAGCCCCCCTCCGGTCACCTGAAAGTGATTTGCCCTAATCTCAGGTCATTAAGGGCGTTTAAATTTTGGGCGTTAGATTAGGTTGACCGGTTGACTTCGCGCGCAGGTGAAGGGCCCAGATCACTTTGATTAGCCCTAATTCAATTAATTAGATTAATTAATTCACAATTAGGTTAATTAACTCAGAATGAACCACAGCCGTCCAGATGCGCGCTGGTCAATGCATTCAAACCCAGTCTCAATCTCAACCCTCCATTCTGATTACTTTCCTTTATTTTAATTTATTTTCATTTTCTTTTTCATTTAACTTGCATATTTAATTTAAAATAGTAAAAAATGTTTAAAAATTATGAAACTTTTTCTCATGAGTTTTATTAATTTTTAAGACACAAAAATATTTTTTATTTTATTTTTAGCATTAAAAAAGCATTTTTAAATATTTAAAAGATTATTTTTAATTGATTAATGAGAATTAATATATTAAAAATACTTTTAAGTATTTAAAAATCACCAAAAAATTCATGAAAGGTTCTAAGACATTTAGAAACATTGTCCAACCTTCAAACCAAATTTATTTTTTGATCTTGATGCATTTTGAGAATTTTTCATTGAATAAAAATCCTTTTTGTGCATTGTTTTGATCCTAAGTTCAAAAAATCATTTCTGCCTATCTATGAAGAGTTGGACATTGATTCTTCTTGCATTGCATTGTGTTTGGCATGTAGTTTCTAGGATTAAATGGCCATGATTTGATTCCTCATTTTCAATTTGTTTGGCATTTCTTTTGTTTAGGAACCCTAAAAACCCTAATAACTTGTAAAAATCATAACTTGAGATTGGTTAAGAGTTGAGACCTCCCCTTTGGACATTGGTTTAGTATAAGAGTAGGGGCCTTTTGAGTGGCATTTTCCATTTTTTATCCTAGGGTTTGCTTCTGGTTTTGGTTTTTTGTTTGATGTTTGGTTCATAAACCCTAATTTGGGCTTCCATATGCATCCATCTTGCATTCTCTTGCATAACATGACTTGCCATGACATTTCAAGCATCCATTTGATTCATTTGACATCATAAGACATATTGAAAGCATGTTTGATCATTGCATCATGTATTTGCCATATTGTATGCCATATGTACTTCATAACTTTTTCATGTATGTCCATGCTCCTTAACTTGCTCCACTTGCATTCATAAGCTTGTATGATCATCCACATGTTTTGTTTCTGGTTTGTAGCATCTCATAGCATCATTAACATCACATATGTGCTTCTGGTTTTGGTTTGCATCATGTCATTCCATCCCATTTTGCATTGCATTGCATTTCCTTTCTAACCTTTCAGGTGGTAAGTGATTCTGAGGAGTGGATTTGCCTTCACTTCTCATACTTTTCTTTTCATCTCTTGCATCCATGCTGCATTCTTATATGTGTTTGGGTTTGAGCTTGCTCATTCTTCTTCTCCCCACTTTCTTTCTTCAAGTGACTTGACTTCTTAAATGAAGCAAGTTGTTTTGCTTCTCCTGATCCTTTCATCTGCTTCCTGGTGGTTCCATTGAAGACTTCTCTTGAAAACCTCACAAACCTTAGGAACAACCAAGCATGACAATGATTAGGGTTTTGATTAGTCTCCCCTCTTAGTTTTACCTTTGTGTCTCTTTTGAGTCTTCTCTTCTCATCTCATAATCAGGGACTAAACCCTAAAGGCTTTAAGGCTTTGTGATTAAGCTTATGCCTGCATCCTTCTCTTAGGATGGAGAGTATAACTTTAATCCTAAGTGTTAAACCCTTAATGTGTTTAACTCCTCTAATAAATTCATTTAACAATCATCAAGACATCATACTTGTAACTTGGGCCTTGCATTAGGGTTATAATTCTTCCTTAAATGGTTAAGAAGGACTAACCCTAATGTTAATGGACAAGTCCCCCTCAAGTTGTCTTACAAATCATAAAATTCATTTCATCACCATACCATTAACCTAAAATCCACTTAATCAAAGGCTTGTTTTGTCATGGGTTTAATCCCTAATCATGGACTAAGTTGAGGAGCTTTCCTCAGCTTAAACATTCTCATCTATTATCCTTCTATTAGGATGGTGTAATGAGTCTGTTAAATCCCTGATTATGGCTTAACCTCATTACTTAACACTAAAAAAAAACAACAAAAACATCTAATTAATCACAAGTAGGTTAATGATCTTAATCCTACATCAAAGGTGATTAAGTGTGAGAAGCTGACTTCACACTTAAGGTACTCTCATTACCCCTAATCAGAGGGAGGATGTGATGAGTTTACTAACCCATTGGTTTAGGCTTAAGCTCATTAACTTATGACAAACTTCAAAAGTAATAAAAGACTGAAAATGCAAAAACAAACAATAATCGTCTCCTTCGGGATTCTTTTCTCATCACCTTCACTCATAAACGAGAACTTGCTTCTTCCGTCTAATGCAAGACAGTTTGCACCTGAGCCAGACAGGTCATACACTTGAGCATAGACAAGTAAGCAGTTCACAAGTCAATTTATCTTTCAGTCTCTTTGGGTCGAACTACGGTGTTCTGACTTCCTCATTGCACGAGAGGATACGTAGGCATAACTTAACAGTTATCGAACAAAAGTCTCTGTATATTCCCCCTCTTTCTAGCCTCATTCTTTTAGCCTCATGATCTTGAGCATTTCACTCCTGTTCTTACACTGACACTTCACTTATATACTTCACTTTTCTCTTACACTGACACCTGTACATTCTGTTTTCCAGCTCTTTTACACACAAATTGCACTGACACTACCCCTTTAAAACACAAATCTTTCAAGCGTGGATCCCGTCGAGTACGGCGGACAATCTGGGTGCTAATACCTTCCCAGGTTGTAACCAACCCCCTTTCTCAGTCTCTCTGGTTCGCAACCGTCTTATCCATGTCTTTCTAGGTCTATGCAGCATTGCCTTTCCTCCGGGATAAAAATGCCTAGCTGGCGACTCTATTCATTCCCTATGAGTTCACTCCTGTGTGTCCTCGCATCCCCCTTTCGCCGACCGTTCGCGTCTGTACCCCATTTGACCCGGCTTCATTTGGTGGGAGCGACAGCTTGGCGACTCTGCTGGGGACCCTTATATTGCAACCAGGGCTTCTGGTTCTTTTTGTGGGTTCCTCCTAGCGCTTGATTGATTTATGTTTACTGGGGTGTTATGTGCTTATTTGTGCTTGTATTTTGTATTTATTTTTGCTTTATGTACAGTTGTTTACTGCTTTCTTTATTGCTTTTCATATATCATACTGTCATGCTGTCTGGCTGGATCTGGTTTTGCTTTGGTGGGTGGGTGTTCCATTGAGAGTTAAGGTCCTATACCTGGGACCTGAGTGACACCTAGGCTAAAGTGAATCATATTCTTTCCCATTCCATTTCGGTCTGGTGCGGGAATATGAAACACGGTTCAGATATGGGTTTCTTCTTGAGAACTCTGTGTTGCAGATTTCCTGCAATGCTAGGGCTATCTGGGAAGCCTGCTAAGTCTGGATGACCTTTTAGTTTTGACCTTCAGAAACTGAGGTGAATTAGAGGAGGAACTTTTATGGTTATTGTAAACACTGTACCTCCGGGTTAGAAGTGTTTACACTTCTCATAACTGATCCAAGTCTGAGGATCCTTGTTTTAGAACATCACCTGTGAGGGGGTTGGGCTGTTTACAGGTTTGCAGGTACCTTGGCCTCAGAATACCTTGTTACTTTGTTTGTTAAGAGTACTCCATTTTGGGACAGTTCTTGTGATTCTAAAACCCTGGACATGTGGCTCTTTATTTGAGTCCCCAACCTTGGTTACTGGGTTTATAGACCTCCATCTGGAATTCTTGAATACACTTGGACCTATATCAGGGCATTTTGATCAGAACCAGCTCAGTCACAGACCCCTGCATATCATTTGCATACAT
This sequence comes from Lathyrus aphaca, assembly GCA_963966055.1. Taxonomy (NCBI): domain Eukaryota; kingdom Viridiplantae; phylum Streptophyta; class Magnoliopsida; order Fabales; family Fabaceae; genus Lathyrus; species Lathyrus aphaca. The sequence goes on from OZ014523.1 coordinate 281,129,523, forward strand.
AAACATTGCATCATATTGACATTTGCTTATTTGTGTTTCAGGGTATCCATCTTCATTTGGTTTTGGTTTTGGCCCCATCTTCAGTATTGACCTATCTTCATCAGCACCTGCCTCAGTTATCAGCATCTGCTTCAGTTATCACCTGCACCAACCAATCAGTGGCCAGTTCTTCAGTATTATCATCAGCATCTGCTCATCTTCAGCATCATGGCTCCTAAAAAGAGCAACATCACCTATCACTTCTTCCAGCCAGAGTTATCAGACATCAGGAGGATTCAAACCCTGATCACTCCAGATCACATACCATTGTTCAGGGAAAAATATGGAGATATACTAGATATGGTTATGGATCTGGACCCTTCACAGAGAAGCCTGATCCACACTTGCATTCAGTTTTATGATCCCCCATTGAGGTGTTTCATTTTTCAAGACTTTCAGTTGGGCCCTCTATTGGAAGAGTACTCCTCATTAGTTGGTATACCTATCAGGGGTGGAATCCCTTTCAACCCTGAGATGGTCTTTCCTGGTAATGGAGAAGTAGCAAAGGCTTTGCATCTGGAGCCTGTCCTGATTGAGCAGCATATGACCTCTAAAGCTGGAATCCCTGGTTTCCATCTGGACGTCTTGATCTCTCAAGCTACCCTGAAAGCTTCTTTAGGAGAGTGGAAAGCTGTCTGTGCCTTGTTGGCTTTGAGCATATATGGAATTGTGTTGTTTGCAGATGAGCCTCGATTCATTAGCAAGAATGAAATCCATCTTTTCATCCTGAAGAACCCAGCACCCACTTTATTGGGGGATCTTTACTATTCAGTGCATCAGAGGAATGAAAAGCAGAGGGGAAGGTTAGTGAGGTGTTGTGCTCCATTATTCCATACTTGGCTTCTCAGGCATCTACCCAGGACAGATGCATTTTTGAACCCTCATCAGCAGAGCAACTGGGCTAAGAGACTCACTGCTCTAACTTCAGCCGATATCAGATGGTGCACCCAAAGCACCAAGGGCAGGGATATCATCACCAGCTGTGGGCATTTTCCCAATGTGCCCCTAATAGGAGTTAAGGGTAGTATTAATTACAACCCTCTGCTGTTCAGAAGGCAACTGGGCTACGCACTGGTCCATACTCCTAAGGCACAGGACTTGGTGGAGACTCTTTATTGTGAGAACAAGATTAATCTGGCTACTGTTAGGCAAGTAGCCTGGGCCTGGGATAATGTTCAAACCAAGGGAATAACCATTTTGGGGAAGTGCAACAATGTGGCATCAGCACAATATTATGAATGGTCCCGTGCCAGGGCCCAATTCTCTGGGATGCCCTTTACTATAGAAGATATGCCTGAGTCATCTTCAGCACCACCTCCTGCCACTATCAGTTTGGAGGAGTTTGAGGGCTTGAAGGAAAGAAATGAGAAGTTAACCCAGGCTTTGCAGAAGACCCTCCGGGAGAGGAGTGAGGGTATGAGGGAGATTGAGAGGTTGGAGAAGTTGAGAGTAGAGCATCTGACTAAGATTGAGAAGTCTGGGGATTATATCAAAAAGTCTAAAGCTGGAGAACAAATCCTGAAGAATGCTTGCAAAGAAGCCCAGTTCCAGAGAGCAAGGACAGACTTGTATCTGAAGGAGAGTCAGGCTAGGTGGGTCAGGATCACCGAAGCCCGTACTTTGGAAGACAAGAGGGTTCAAGACAAGATGGAGCAGCTGGAAGCTAATGCAAAAGAGCAGCAAGAAGCCCTGGCAGCAGCCCAGAGGGAGATATCAGAGCTGAAGATCAAAGCAGGAGTGAAGAGGTCAAAAGAACAAACCCAGCACAAGAAGCTAACAGCAGCTGTTACCACCCGGAATCTCCTCATCAGGAATCTCACGGAGCGTCCGGCTGATCCTGTGACCGAAGCACTTCTCAAGGAAGTTCGTGAGGATGAGTTTGGTCTTGGTGTTTGACCATTTGTTTGTTGTTGCTTTCTTTCCATGTACTTTTATTTTCTTGTAATGTATTTTGACCCCTCTGAGGGCTTGTACTTGTAAACAAACTATGTACCATTGCATTTTGTAATATATGTTTGTGCTGGTTTGCTTCATCTGAGTTTTCTTCAAGCAACTTCAACAGCATCTTCAAGGGTCTGGAAGGGTCGAAACTGAATGCCAAGCCGGATACCTTGAGAGCAAATAAGCATATTGCATTGCATGCTAACCCTTTGTTTGTTTTGTAGGTTTTTGTTTTATTACCACTAACTCTGTTGTGATGTTCAGGAATTATTGCTCGGCGCCGGGTATTTCCCCTCAACCGTCCGCACCGTTATCCGACCCGTAGCAACCTTCCGGGCATTCAGATGGATCAGATGCAGCAGGACCTTACTGAGGTCAGAAATCAAATGGCAAACGAAAGGCTAGAAATGAGGAATCAAATGACTCAGTTTATGGAAGTGATGAACAACATGGCTCAGAGCCAGGAAAGATTGAGGGCCATGGTGGAAAGGCAGAATCAAGAAGATCCACATATAGGGACTGCCGGCACCAGCAACAATGAAAGGGTCCAACCTCATGTAAATCCCCCTGTATTTGGACCACATCTCCATCCTGAGGTCAACATCCCTGCAAACGTTCAAGGGACTGCCACTGCAGCCAGGGTACTTCAAGAGGACCCCCAGGAGGATCAATTCACAGTAATGGGTGCTGGGGAGGAAGCTTATGATAGAAGGTTGGATGAGATAGCTGAGAAGTTGAGATCCTTAGAGTCTCAAAACTCTTTGGGATTCGACGTCATGGACATGGGCTTGGTAGACGGAGTCAGGATCCCCCATAAGTTTAAGCCTCCTTGTTTTGAAAAATACAACGGGACTTCATGCCCCCGGACTCATTTGCAATCATTTCTAGGAAGGCTGAAGGCCTATACTATGGACGAGAAGCTCTGGATATTCTATTTCGAAGACAGCTTGACTGGAGCGTCGAGAGAATGGTACTCTCACTTGACAAGGGCAACTATTAGATGCTGGAAGGACTTGGCAGAAGCCTTCATCAGACAGTATCAGTACAACTTAGACATGGCACCCAACAGGACTCTCCTAATGGGAATGTCACAGTCGTCAAGGGAGAGTTTCCGAGAATATGCACAGAGATGGAGGCAATTGGCTGCTGCTGTTCAACCACCTATGTCTGAAAGGGAGATGGCAGATATGTTTATGAACACCCTTCAGGGAACCTATATTGACAGGTTGGCTGCTTTCTCTTCCACTAGCTTTGCCGATGTTGTCATAGCTGGGGAGAGAATTGAAAGCCTGTTAAAGATGGGTAAGATCTCCGACAATGGTGCCAGCTCGTCCAGTAGTGCAAGAAAGCCTTTTGCAGGCCCAAGAAGAACTGGCGAGACCAATGCCATCCACACCAACAGGGGCAGGCCCCAATATGTTCAAAGGTCAATAGCAGCAGTCACCATTCCTGCTCCAGCTCATCCTCAACCAGTCTATCAGCCTCCGCAACAAAACTATCAGCCACAACCTCAGTACCATCAACAGAATCAGTATCCTCCGAGAAATTACAACAACAGCAACACCAACAACAACAGTCAACAGAGGCCATTTCAGCAGAGGCCATCTCAAGCTAATAGGGTGATCGATCCGATCCCTATGCCATATGCTACTCTGTTGCCACAACTCCTGAAACTCAACCTAGTTGAGCTAAGGACGTTGGCACCTCCAGATCCCAACAGTCTACCCAGGAATTATGACTCCAACGCTAGGTGTGCCTTCCATTCAAACGCACCTGGCCACAGTACAGAAAAGTGCAGAGCCTTGCACATGAAGGTACAAGACCCGGTAGACTCGAAAGCTCTGAATTTCGCACCACCACCCAATGTCAATAAAAACCCGATGCCAAACCACGGTGGTCCCAGGATTAACGCTATTGGAGAAGACAAGCCGTCTTATTTAATAACCAGTATGGGCCAGATCAGGACACCGTTGGTGGAAATCAAAGCTCAGCTCTTGGAATGTCAAATGTTCCCGGGGTGTGAGTTAGGATGTGCTCACTGCAACATCTCAGTAAATGGGTGCGATAACTTAAGGAATGGCATAAACGGCCTTATTCAGAGTGGCCAACTTCAGATCACCACATCATTTCCAACAAATCCAGCAATCTCATCAGCAACGGTTTCAGAACCTCCTACAACTGCAGCAACCATTGTTCCTGACAATTCTTCGGCTTCATCAACAAGTACTCCATCTATCATCTCAACTGATCAGTTATCAGCAAATTTTTCTTCTACAACTTCAGCTTCACTCCATTTTGAAACTCCTACAACAACAACATCCATCCTTCCACCAATGTCTCCTACAACACCAGCAACAAATCATGAAGATGTCTCAACTGTCACCATATTCTATGATCCTGAAAGCAACTCTGCCTACAATTCAGAAAGTGCTGCTCCCATCAGAGCACCAGTCACAATTTATTACGATCCACAGACTATCACAATTCCTTCCGCAGCTGCAGTCAGTCCAGTCACTATCACGGTGCCTGGACCAGTACCCTATGAAAGCAGTAATGCCATCCCCTGGCATTACGACTATGACTTGTACTGCGAAGGACAAAGAATCACTTTTGAATCATCAACCCCTGCACCACAAATAGACAATGTGGGCGGAGGCGGAGGCTTCACTCGAAGCGGACGTCTTTTCGCTCCACAAATTCAGAGACCCACAGCCGAAGCAGAAGCTGCTGCCAAGGCGAAAGGGAAGAGCCCTGTGCAGGAAGATCAAGCTGTTAAGGAAGCTTTGAAGACACCATTCGATCAAGAGGTTGATGAGTTCATGCGAATCATCAAAAAGAGTGATTATAAAATAGTGGATCAGCTTCATCAGACGCCTTCCAAGATCTCAATCCTATCATTGCTTATGTGCTCCGAAGCCCATCGGAATGCACTACTCAAAGTCTTGCACGCAGCTTACGTGCCTGAAGAGATCACTGTCAATCAGCTGGAAGCTGTAGTGGGGAATGTTAATGCTAGTCACGGACTAGGGTTCACCAATACTGATTTGACAACGGAAGGCCGCAACCATAACAAAGCCTTGCACATAACCATGGAATGCAAAGGTGCTGTCCTTTCCCATGTGCTGGTAGACACGGGGTCATCCCTCAATGTCTTACCTAAGAAGGCCCTGGTGAAGCTAGAATATGACGGATTGGCATTGAGACCCAGCAACCTGGTGGTGAGAGCCTTTGATGGTTCAAAGAGATCGGTTCTGGGAGAGATTGAGTTACCCGTGACGATTGGCCCGCGGACCTTTAAAACTATCTTCTACGTGATGGATATACAGCCCGCCTACAGCTGTTTATTGGGTAGGCCGTGGATTCACGCTGCTGGCACCGTGACCTCTACCCTTCACCAGAAGTTAAAATATGAGTGGGAGGGTCAAATCGTTACAATCTGCGGAGAGGAGGACATTTTTGTCAGCCACCTGGCTACCTATAAGTACATTGAGATGGATGGGGAGATCCATGAAACAATGAGCCAGGGGTTTGAAGCTTTGAATGTGAATGAAACATCTGTTGTACCTGTTACTTCAATATCGTCATACCAACAAGCCCGGAAGGTTGTTGAGGGAGGAAACGCCCAAGGCTGGGGCAAGCTACTACCGGTGGAGAAGAAAGAAGACAGATTTGGGTTGGGTTACAAACCAACTCAACAAGATCAAGCAGCGGCTGCGAAAGAGCCCAATTTTGTGAGTGGGGGGATGCTTACCCCTGATGCTATCAACTGTCTGGAAGACGAGCTGGAAGAAGAACGCAACCTGGAAAGATGGATTCGTCCAAAGATCCCGGGGAGCAGTGTCTCGAACTGGTCTTCCCAGGAAATTATAAGAGTTACTCATACAGAGTAATTATTATTTCCTGTATTTTTATAGCATGCATCAAAGTCTTGCATCTTGCCCAAGATGACAAGACTCATTTTGTAATCGGGCCATCTGTACTTTTTGTGCAAACAAGATTAATCAATGAAATATCAGACATCTTTTTGCAAATGAGTCTTTTTCCGCTCACTGTTTTTCCATTTTTCTTTTTGTACAAAAAATAAATGGCAGTGTTTTCAAAATGACAATTTTTATTTCACTTTTAAAACAAGATTAAAATCAAATCACTAAAATGAACCAACTGAACCCTTGCAGAGAATGCCTTCCTGACAGCACCGACAACAGCACGGCTATGACTCCGTATGACTTTGACAATCCAATCAATCAAGCTGATGAAGGGGTTGAAGAAGAATATGAGCTTCCTGAAGAGCTAGCCAGATTGTTGAGACAAGAGGAAAAGGTTATTACTCCTCACCAGGAGGAGGTTGAAGTGATTAATCTTGGTACAGATGAAGACGTGAAAGAGGTTAAAATCGGGGCCTGTCTGCAAGACTCAGTAAAGAGACAACTGATTGACCTGCTTCAAGAGTACGTGGATGTGTTTGCTTGGTCTTACCAAGATATGCCAGGGTTGGATACCGATATTGTCGTGCACAAGCTGCCTTTGAGAGAAGAATGCCCGCCAGTTAAGCAGAAACTGCGCCGTACTCGTCCAGACATGGCAATGAAAATCAAAGAAGAGGTACAAAAGCAGTGGGACGCCGGGTTCCTCGCTGTAACCAGCTATCCGCCGTGGGTTGCTAACATAGTACCTGTGCCTAAGAAAGACGGAAAAGTAAGGATGTGTGTTGACTACCGGGATCTGAACAGAGCCAGCCCAAAAGATGATTTCCCTTTACCTCACATTGATGTATTGGTGGATAATACGGCTCAGTTCTCGGTATTCTCCTTCATGGATGGATTTTCAGGATACAATCAAATTAAAATGTCACCTGAAGACATGGAGAAGACAACTTTCATCACACCTTGGGGCACGTTCTGTTACAAAGTGATGCCATTCGGACTGAAGAATGCTGGTGCCACATATCAACGGGCTATGGTGACATTGTTCCACGATATGATCCATAAGGAAATCGAGTGTTATGTGGATGATATGATCGCCAAGTCCCTCACAGAGGAAGATCACCTGGTGAATCTGCTGAAACTGTTCAAGCGTCTGAGGAAGTACCAACTGAAGTTGAACCCCAACAAGTGCACATTCGGGGTGAGATCCGGTAAGCTGCTGGGTTTTATTGTGAGCGAGAAAGGGATTGAAGTTGACCCTGATAAAGTCAAAGCCATCCAAGAGATGCCTGCACCGAAAACTGAGAAAGAAGTTCGAGGGTTCTTAGGTCGATTGAACTACATTTCACGGTTCATATCCCACCTTACAGCAACCTGTGAACCTTTGTTCAAATTGTTGAGAAAAGAACAGACGGTCAGGTGGAATGAAGACTGCCAAAGGGCTTTTGACAAGATCAAGGAATATCTGCAAGAACCTCCAATCCTTATGCCTCCAGTTGAAGGAAGACCTCTGATAATGTACTTGACAGTATTAGAAGAGTCAATGGGGTGTGTGCTGGGCCAGCATGACGAGTCTGGTCGAAAAGAGTATGCAATTTACTACCTGAGCAAAAAGTTTACCGACTGTGAACAACGTTATTCACTGCTCGAGAAAACTTGCTATGCTTTAGCGTGGGCTGCTCGCCGACTGAGACAGTATATGTTGACCCACACTACCTTACTGATCTCAAAAATGGACCCAGTTAAGTACATATTTGAGAAGCCAGCTCTTACCGGACGGGTTGCAAGATGGCAAATGATTCTCACAGAGTATGACATCCAATACACATCTCAGAAGGCCATCAAGGGCAGTGTATTGTCTGAATATCTCGCTGAGCAACCCATTGATGATTACCAGCCTATGAGGTTTGACTTCCCTGATGAAGACATCATGTTCATAAAAGCAAAAGATCATGAAGAGCCTGTTCACACTGAAGGGCCCGACCCGGAAGAAGAATGGACTATGATGTTTGATGGGGCTGTTAACATGAATGGTCGTGGTGTTGGTGCAGTACTCATTACACCTAAAGGAGTTCACGTGCCTTTCTCGGCAAAACTCACTTTCAACTGCACTAATAACGAAGCTGAATACGAAGCCTGCATTATGGGTCTTGAGGAAGCCATTGACCTCAGGATCAAAACTTTGACTGTATTCGGGGATTCAGCTTTGGTAGTTAATCAAACCAACGGAAGATGGTACACTCACCAGGATCATCTAATACCTTACAGGGATTATACAAGAAGGTTATTGACTTTCTTCACAACAGTCAAGCTTGAGTACATCCCTCGGGACGAGAATCAGTTTGCAGATGCTCTTGCTACCATTTCATCCATGATCAAAGTTCAAGCTGCTAGCTTTGTACCTCAGATTTCAGTGTCGAGACTTGATAGACCAGCATATGTATTTGCAGCAGATGTTGTCAAAGACGATAAGCCTTGGTTCCATGACATTAAGTGCTTCTTAGAGGATCAAACATACCCACCTGGGGCATCTTCCAATGATAAGAAGACTTTGAGAAGGCTTGCTGGTAGTTTCTTCTTGAACACTGATGGGTCTTTATACAAAAGGAACTTTGATATGGTACTCCTCAGATGTGTTGATAAGTCAGAAGCAGAGTTGTTAATGCATGAAGTGCACGAAGGATCTTTTGGTACCCATGCAGGAGGGCATGCCATGGCTAAGAAGTTGCTAAGGTCAGGTTATTACTGGATCACAATGGATGCAGACTGTTGTGCCTATGCCAGGAAGTGCCACAAATGCCAGATTTATGCAGATAAGGTGCATGTGCCTCCCAATCCCTTGAACATCATGTCTTCACCATGGCCCTTCGCCATGTGGGGCATTGATATGATTGGCAAGATTGAGCCAACTGCTTCGAACGGCCACAGATTCATCCTGGTTGCCATTGATTATTTCACCAAGTGGGTTGAAGCAGCTTCCTATGCCAACGTTACAAGACAAGTGGTAGCCAGATTTCTGAAAAGAGATATCATCTGTCGGTACGGAATTCCCGAGCGAATCATTACTGATAATGGTTCCAACTTGAACAACAAGATGATGGCAGAGCTATGCCGGGACTTCAAAGTTCAACATCACAATTCTTCTCCTTACAGGCCAAAAATGAATGGCGCTGTTGAGGCGGCAAACAAGAATATTAAGAAGATTGTGCAGAAGATGGTAGTCACCTACAAAGACTGGCATGAAATGCTACCGTTCGCCTTGCATGGGTACCGCACGTCAATCAGGACATCCACTGGGGCAACACCGTATCAACTTGTGTATGGTATGGAAGCAGTCCTACCAGTTGAAGTTGAATTACCCTCTTTACGGGTACTGATGGATGTCAAACTGAGTGAAGCAGAATGGGTCCGGGCCCGATACGAGCAATTGAGTCTGATTGAAGAGAAGAGATTGGCTGCAATCTGTCATGGGCAGTTGTATCAGAAAAGAATGAAGAAGGCCTTCGATCAGAAAGTCAGGCACCGAGAGTACCAAGTAGGAGATCTTGTGCTGAAAAGAATCCTCCCTCCTCATACAGACCACAGGGGCAAATGGACTCCAAACTATGAAGGACCATTTGTAGTAAAGAAAGTTTTCTCTGGTGGAGCACTGATGCTCAGCACCATGGATGGTGAAGATTTCCCGTCCCCTGTGAATTCAGATGCAGTTAAAAAATACTTCGCATAAAAAAGACCCGCTGGACATAAAAACAGAATGTAAGTCCAGGCAAAAATAGGGCATCCCGGCGAGTCAAAAACAGAATAAAGGACTCGGGCAAAAATAAGGGAAAATAAACAAAAATGTACACCCGCTGAGTTGAAAAGCCGCATTGGATAGCTCAAGCAAAAATGGGTATCCCGATGGATCGAAAACCCGAAAGGGCGATCCATGCAAAATAAGGGAATAAGCGAACAACTGCATTCTGAATTCGTCTGTATCACTTACAACTTGGTAAGCTTCGAAAGGATCAAGCTTCAATCGGAATCAGCCTTCTTCAGAAAGTCGGATAAGGGGAACGTCAAAAGTCATACGAGTCGTAGTGAAGTGGAAGCTCTTTAAGGCGTCATCAACACTGCCAGCATTTTGTTTCTCAATTTGTAACAATCTCCTCATTTCAGGAGATACGTTTCTTTGACTGTATCTTGCCAATTCAGGGCACCCGAATTAATAAAATCAGATTTTCAGTCATGTCTCGTTTTGTACATTTTTATTTTGCAAAAACGTCTGATATCTTAAAGGAACATTGATTGCATAAGAATACAGATGCTTATTTTCAAATAAAAAACATGCTTGCAGGAAGTATGCTTACTCTCAGAAGTATCTAAACTCCTATGACGGGATCCAGTAAAGGATACCTCGGGACCATTTGTGCGTTTCCTCATCTTTGCAGGATTGCAGGTATCCAGAACGCAACTTGGGGCATGTAAGTTACATCTCAGCAAGCTGGCAAATCAACAAATAATCTCAGCACCCGAAATGCTCTATCCCCAGCTGAATTGCCCCATTACTCTCCCCGGCTGGGTGGCCAACAGCATTCCCCAGCCGAAGTACAAACTATTCTTCCTCAGCAGAAGGCAGAAGTCAGGGAATCATCTCCCCACAGAATCCTCAGCCTCTATTCAGAAGAGCAACGCATGAAGGAGTCACAACAGAGTACAGAAGGCTTTTACAAACCCCAGCTTGGGTCCCATATTACAAGGATATGTCAATCAGTGACCTATATCCCCAAGCAGATACATCTCACCAGATCAATCAATGATCTCATCCCCAGCTGGGATGCCCATTTCAAGCAGATCGACCAGAGATCTTCACATCAACGGGATCCGAATCCCGGATCTGTCCTCTTTGCATAAATCATGACATTTGCATCATATTCACCCACAAAGCGTAGCATTCCGTCTAATACGGAGCATTGCGACAAAAAAATCAAACGCATGGCATAATCATAAGCTATATTGTGAATCAAACACTTGTGAATAATGACAGTCCATCAACGTACAAAAAAATCCCCCAAAGTCCCCAGCAAAAGCAGTTGCCTCACAAATCACAAACACCAGTATATACTCATTTTGACACCCGTCCGTGCCGCCTTTCCCCAATAAAGTCGCCTGAACACTCTTTACAAACAAAGCCACTGGTATTACAGATACTTCCTGACACCCGTCCGTGTCATACCCCAGCAGAAAGCCAAAGACGTCCTCTTTGCACTCACATATACCTATATACACTCTCCTGACACCCGTCCGTGTCATTTCCCCAGCGCAGTCGCTTATACTTTTACAACCCATGTACTTGTTAATATTATTATACTTTGACACTCGTCCGTGTCGCTATCCCCAGCAGATAAACACCCATCTATACACCACTCATACTTATTTTACTTATACAGATACTCGTCCGTATCTTGTATACACCACTTATATGCCCCCGCAGATTCAACATTAGTCCTTGTCCTTTGTTAACCAGTTGGTACTCGTCCGTACCATCATCTCAGAATATGCGTCCAGTGTTTGTTTCTACATGATACTCGTCCGTATCATAGTCTTAAGGATGTTCGTCCGCATCTTTAATCCATACGCTGTGTCAAATACTTCTGTTCTTCTTGAATATAGATACTCGCCTGTATCTACTATTCCCCAGAAGAATCCTCTCAGATTCAACGCTCGTCCGTGTTCCTTGTTAACCAGTTGATACTCGTCCGTATCATCATCTCTGAACGCGTGTCAGTATTTGTTTCTACATGATACTCGTCCGTATCATAATCTTAAGGATGCTCGTCCGCATCTTTAATCTATACACAACATCTAAGCACTTATACTTTCTTTTCTTGGTTGTGAACACTCGTCCGTGTTCACTATATCCCCAGTAGATCACCAAGTAAGCATTTTCTTTTTATCTGACACTCGTCCTGTGTTATGATAAACCCTGAGAGCAGCCGTACCCTGCTGAGTGGTCGTCCTCCACTTCTTGATGGTCGTCCTCCATCATGCTCGTCCGATGGCCGTCCCCATCGTTGATTTTAGCAGCCGTCCCCTGCTAGGTGGTCGTCCTCCACCTCGTGATGATTTTCCTTCATCATTTTATCCAATGGCCGTCCCCATTGTTGATTTTGGTTATCTGGCATTCGTCCTATGTCATGACAAACCTTGAGAGCAGCCGTCCCCTGCTAGGTGGTCGTCCTCCACCTCTTGATGGTCGTCCTCCATCATGCTCATCCGATGGCCGTCCCCATCGTTGACCTTTTATCCGATGGCCGTCCCCATTGTTGATATTTTCGGCAGCCGTACCCTGCCAGGTGGTCGTCCTCCACCTTTGATGGCCGTCCCCATCATATTTCTCTTATCCCCAACAGAGCAGCCGTCCCCTGCTAAGTGATCGTCCTTCACTTTTGGTGGCCGTACCCCATCATCTATTTATTTCATTTATTCTTTAACTCGATGGTCGTCCCCATCGTGGTCCTTTTTCCTTTTTAGCCCGATGGCCGTCCCCATCGTTGGTTACTTTACCTTTGTGAACTTGATGGCCGTCCCCGTCATGTTTCATTAATTCCCAAAGAATCCTACTTTATCTTGACGGCCGTCCCCATCATATTTCTTTTTTCCCCAGCTAGCCGGCCGTCCCCGTCTTAGCTTTACCTTTCACCCCCAGCATGGCGGCCGTCCCCGTCATTGCTATTTACCCAGCGGTCGTCCTCTTCTCGACGGTCGTCCTCCGTCGCCCACACTTTACAATATACTTTATTTCCCTTTTACAATCTATATCCCTTTTCTTCTTCGTTCTGTGAGTGCAAATTTTGGACTGTCTTTGGTATTCAACCACAAGTTATCTTGTTTGCCTGTTAAGTCGTTGCTTACATCCTGCACAGCTAACTCATGTTTGAATAGGGGCAGCTATAAACACCCCAAATTTGCCCTCACCCATTCACACCATGGCTTGTGATCATTTCATATGCATAAACACAATCGCATCATCTCACATCTCATTTTTTTTTTTTGATTCACTGCATAGTTTCTAAGTCATCTGCATCTAGGGTTTGTGATCTGAGCAATCCAAGAGCTTCTTGAGCCACTCCAAAGGCCACCAATCACTTCAAAGGGATCCATGTGTGTTCTTGTATCATATTCCATCCTCTCAAAGTCATGATTTCAAAAGAATCACAAGAACTGAGGTTTGCATGGAAGCAGAGCCAGGCTAGACTGCACAGTTGACCTAAAATTAGGGTTTTGGTTTCAGAGGCCATAACCCCAAATTTTTTGGTCATTCTTGTTTCCATTGGTCTCTATATGTCATAGGGAGTATGCATATCAATTTTCATGAAGGAATTCCATGGGGAAGTCATCTGATCAAGAGTTGACTTTTCAGACAAGTCAGTGCAAAATCAGGGCATCTGAGGCCCCCAATGACCCAACCAATGGGTGATCTTCATCATTTTGAGTGTATTTGGTCTTTATTTGATCATGGAAGAAGATTGAAGTTCACAAAAATCAAGAATTTGGAGTTTTTGCAAGTGTTGACTTTTTGGGCATGGTTGACTTTTCAAGAATACTTCATTTTAGGTCATTTTTCAAGCCTTGATTCTTGATCCAAAAATGCTTCAAATGGAAAAACTTTGGTCATGAAAGTTGTAGAACACATTTTTCCCTTTTCAAAAAGTACAAGAACATGATCAAATTCTTCTTGGATCAAAAGTTATGGTGTGACAAAGTTGGCTAAAATCATTGATTTTCAAGGCATGCTTCAAATGTGAATTTTGCAAAATCATGAACCAATGCCATTTGTAACTTCTAATTCACTTCAAACCATTACACAAACATTCCATATGTCCCAAAAATCAGAATTGAACCAAAGATCACATGTCCATGGTTCATGTAACAAGACTTTTTTTCATGAAGTTCCAAAAAGTAACAACTTGCAAAACCATCATGATGCTTCTCACCACTTGATGCATTGGCTGCTGAACCTTCCTAGCATCACACACACATCATGTTGCGCAGCCCATGCTTCTTGTACCAAGCTATAGCTCAAGCCATGCCTTCCTTACACAAAGTGGACTTTTTTGCAAAAGCAAACTTACCAATCAATAGGGGCCAGGTCACATCATCTGACCTATGGGATTAAAATATACTATCCTTTGGCAAGCCAAACACATCAAGAAGCCAAGCAAAAACAGACCATAGCATCACATTCCAAAAACCACCTCATTTTGCAAAACTCTTCGAATCTGCTTGCACAACTCACAAACACTAAAACAAATTCCTCTAATCATCTCACCTTGCATCATTGAGTAGAAACCACCAAGAGTCAGGCCTGATTTGAGCAAGAACACCCCATCACCATTTTTCACCTCAACCTGCATTCCTCTTCGAATCCCCTTCCACAGTCATCAAATATCCAAACTTCTTTCACCAACAGATCAAGCACATCAAAAGGAGGCAAAACCACCCTTCACATTGACCTGAAACAGCCTATACACAAACTGCATTTTCTGCTACACCAGAAATGGATTGCTCAAGGCAGCTTGTCTAAGCTCATTTCAAGCCTTCCATTAGCACCAGGAGAGTCAAGGGAGTCCATTTTCACGCAAAGGAAGCTCTGGAAGCTCAGTTTTGAAGCTTTCCAGCTCAGGTATGAACATGAACATTTTCTCCCAAAGCTTGCATTTTAAGTTATAATATGATTGCCCATGTCTTGCTGGTCATGGGGATGGTTTCAGAATCAAAAATAAGTGAGAAATGAGTTTGTATGATCCCTCTGAAATTTTTCCCGTGGATTTTATTTCCTTCGATTCGTTTGATTCATGGTGTTTAAATGTTGTTTGAGCATGGATTCGTGACCTAAGTTGTTAGAGGATCACTTAGGTGTGTTTAATTTGTGAAATAGGTGCCTGAATTATGTTTTAGGGTTTTTGAGGTGCCGGAGAAGATGACCGGAGCCCCCCTCCGGTCACCTGAAAGTGATTTGCCCTAATCTCAGGTCATTAAGGGCGTTTGAATCTTTGGCGTTAGATTAGGTTGACCGGTTGACTTCGCGCGCAGGTGAAGGGCCCAGATCACTTTGATTAGCCCTAATTCAATTAATTAGATTAATTAATTCACAATTAGGTTAATTAACTCAGAATGAACCACAGCCGTCCAGATGCGCGCTGGTCAATGCATTCAAACCCAGTCTCAATCTCAACCCTCCATTCTGATTACTTTCCTTTATTTTAATTTATTTTCATTTTCTTTTTCATTTAACTTGCATATTTAATTTAAAATAGTAAAAAATGTTTAAAAATTATGAAACTTTTTCTCATGAGTTTTATTAATTTTTAAGACACAAAAATATTTTTTATTTTATTTTTAGCATTAAAAAAGCATTTTTAAATATTTAAAAGATTATTTTTAATTGATTAATGAGAATTAATTTATTAAAAATACTTTTAAGTATTTAAAAATCACCAAAAAATTCATGAAAGGTTCTAAGACATTTAGAAACATTGTCCAACCTTCAAACCAAATTTCTTTTTTGATCTTGATGCATTTTGAGAATTTTTCATTGAATAAAAATCCTTTTTGTGCATTGTTTTGATCCTAAGTTCAAAAAATCATTTCTGCCTATCTATGAAGAGTTGGACATTGATTCTTCTTGCATTGCATTGTGTTTGGCATGTAGTTTCTAGGATTAAATGGCCATGATTTGATTCCTAATTTTCAATTTGTTTGGCATTTCTTTTGTTTAGGAACCCTAAAAACCCTAATAACTTGTAAAAATCATAACTTGAGATTGGTTAAGAGTTGAGACCTCCCCTTTGGACATTGGTTTAGTATAAGAGTAGGGGCCTTTTGAGTGGCATTTTCCATTTTTTATCCTAGGGTTTGCTTCTGTTTTTGGTTTTTTGTTTGATGTTTGGTTCATAAACCCTAATTTGGGCTTCCATATGCATCCATCTTGCATTCTCTTGCATAACATGACTTGCCATGACATTTCAAGCATCCATTTGATTCATTTGACATCATAAGACATATTGAAAGCATGTTTGATCATTGCATCATGTATTTGCCATATTGTATGCCATATGTACTTCATAACTTTTTCATGTATGTCCATGCTCCTTAACTTGCTCCACTTGCATTCATAAGCTTGTATGATCATCCACATGTTTTGTTTCTGGTTTGTAGTATCTCATAGCATCATTAACATCACATATGTGCTTCTGGTTTTGGTTTGCATCATGTCATTCCATCCCATTTTGCATTGCATTGCATTTCCTTTCTAACCTTTCAGGTGGTAAGTGATTCTGAGGAGTGGATTTGCCTTCACTTCTCATACTTTTCTTTTCATCTCTTGCATCCATGCTGCATTCTTATATGTGTTTGAGTTTGAGCTTGCTCATTCTTCTTCTCCCCACTTTCTTTCTTCAAGTGACTTGACTTCTTAAATGAAGCAAGTTGTTTTGCTTCTCCTGATCCTTTCATCTGCTTCCTGGTGGTTCCATTGAAGACTTCTCTTGAAAACCTCACAAACCTTAGGAACAACCAAGCATGACAATGATTAGGGTTTTGATTAGTCTCCCCTCTTAGTTATACCTTTGTGTCTCTTTTGAGTCTTCTCTTCTCATCTCATAATCAGGGACTAAACCCTAAAGGCTTTAAGGCTTTGTGATTAAGCTTATGCCTGCATCCTTCTCTTAGGATGGAGAGTATAACTTTAATCCTAAGTGTTAAACCCTTAATGTGTTTAACTCCTCTAATCAATTCATTTAACAATCATCAAGACATCATACTTGTAACTTGGGCCTTGCATTAGGGTTCTAATTCTTCCTTAAATGGTTAAGAAGGACTAACCCTAATGTTAATGGACAAGTCCCCCTCAAGTTGTCTTACAAATCATAAAATTCATTTCATCACCATACCATTAACCTAAAATCCACTTAATCAAAGGCTTGTTTTGTCATGGGTTTAATCCCTAATCATGGACTAAGTTGAGGAGCTTTCCTCAGCTTAAACATTCTCATCTATTATCCTTCTATTAGGATGGTGTAATGAGTCTGTTAAATCCCTGATTATGGCTTAACCTCATTACTTAACACTAAACAAAAACAACAAAAACATCTAATTAATCACAAGTAGGTTAATGATCTTAATCCTACATCAAAGGTGATTAAGTGTGAGAAGCTGACTTCACACTTAAGGTACTCTCATTACCCCTAATCAGAGGGAGGATGTGATGAGTTTACTAACCCATTGGTTTAGGCTTAAGCTCATTAACTTATGACAAACTTCAAAAGTAATAAAAGACTGAAAATGCAAAAACAAACAATAATCGTCTCCTTCGGGATTCTTTTCTCATCACCTTCACTCATAAACGAGAACTTGCTTCTTCCGTCTAATGCAAGACAGTTTGCACCTGAGCCAGACAGGTCATACACTTGAGCATAGACAAGTAAGCAGTTCACAAGTCAATTTATCTTTCAGTCTCTTTGGGTCGAACTACGGTGTTCTGACTTCCTCATTGCACGAGAGGATACGTAGGCATAACTTAACAGTTATCGAACAAAAGTCTCTGTATATTCCCCCTCTTTCTAGCCTCATTCTTTTAGCCTCATGATCTTGAGCATTTCACTCCTGTTCTTACACTGACACTTCACTTATATACTTCACTTTTCTCTTACACTGACACCTGTACATTCTGTTTTCCAGCTCTTTTACACACAAATTGCACTGACACTACCCCTTTAAAACACAAATCTTTCAAGCGTGGATCCCGTCGAGTACGACGGACAATCTGGGTGCTAATACCTTCCCAGGTTGTAACCAACCCCCTTTCTCAGTCTCTCTGGTTCGCAACCGTCTTATCCATGTCTTTCTAGGTCTATGCAGCATTGCCTTTCCTCCGGGATAAAAATGCCTAGCTGGCGACTCTATTCATTCCCTGTGAGTTCACTCCTGTGTGTCCTCGCATCCCCCTTTCGCCGACCGTTCGCGTCTGTACCCCATTTGACCCGGCTTCATTTGGTGGGAGCGACACCTACTGATGCACGAAGTACATGAAGGTTCATTCGGTACCCATGCCAGAGGACATGCAATGGCAAAGAAGTTATTAAGATCGGGTTACTACTGGATCACTATGGATGCAGACTGTTGTACCTATGCCAGAAAATGCCACAAATGCCAGATTTACGCAAATATAGTGCATGTGCCTCCGAACCCTTTGAATGTAATGTCTTCACCTTGGCCCTTTGCCATGCAGGGCATTGATATGATTGGAAAGATTGAACCGACTGCTTCAAATGGTCACAGATTCATCCTGGTAGCCATTGATTACTTCCAAAATAGGTTGAAGCAACTTCGTATGCAAATGTCACCAGACAAGTGGTAGCTCGATTTCTGAAAAGGGATATCATCTGTCGATACGGAATTCCCGAGCGAATCATTACTGATAATGGTTCCAATTTGAACAACAATATGATGGCAGAACTTTGCCGGAACTTCAAAATTCAACATCACGACTCTTCCCCTTACAGGCCGAAGATGAATGGCGCTGTTGAGGAAGCTAACAAGAACATCAAGAAGATTGTGAAAAAGATGGTAGTCACCTACAAAGACTGGCACGATATGCTACCATTTTCCTTGCTTGGGTACCGAACCTCTATCAGAACATCTACTGGGGCAACACCTTATCAGCTTGTGTATGGTATGGAAGCTGTCCTACCAGTTGAAGTTGAACTACCCTCCTTGCGGGTAATGATGGATGTGAAACTGGATGAAGCATAATGGGTCCGGTCTTGATATAATCAACTGAGTCTGATTGAAGAAAAGACATTAACAACCGTCTGTCATGGGCAGTTATATCAAAAGTGAATGAAGAAAGCCTTCGATCAGAAAGTCAGACCTCAGGAATACCAAGTGGGAGATCTTGTTCTGAAAAGACTTCTTCCTCCTTATACAGACCACATGGGCAAATGGACGCCAAACTATGAAGGCCCATTCATAGTAAAGAAAGTTTTCTCCAGTGGGGCACTGATGCTCACTACTATGGATGGAGAGGATTTCTTATCTCCTGTGAATTCAGATGCAGTTAAAAATTACTTCGCATAAAAGACCCGCTGGACATAAAAACAGAATGTAAGTCCAGGCAAAACTAGGGCATCCCGGCGAGTCAAAAACAGAATAAAAGACTCGGGAAAAAATAAGGGAAAATTGAAAATAAATGTACACCCGCTGAGTGGAAAAGCCACATCGGACAGCTCAGGAAAAAATGGGTATCCCGGTGGATCGAAAACCCGAAAGGGCGATCCACGCAAAATCAGGGAAAAAGCGAACAACTCCATTTTGAATTCGTCTGTATCACTCACAACATGGCAAGCTTCGAAAGGATAAAGTGTCGGTCAGAATCAATCTCCTGCAGAAAGCAAGATAAGAAGAACGTCAAGGTCATACAGGTCATAGCAAAGGAAACTCACTGGAGCGTTAACTTCTACAATGCCAACATTTTTATTTTTTTATTTATTTTTTATTTACTTTTTTTCAATTTACAGCAATCTCCTCTTTTCCGGGATTCACTTCTTCACTGTACTTGCCCATTCGGGGCACACACATCAATAAAATCAGAATATTCAGTCACACTTTGTTTTGTACATTTTTGTTTCGTTTGCAAAATGTCCAAAGTTCATAATACAACACTTGCATGAAAACATATAAGCCATTTTTAATATATGCTTGCAGGAAATATGCACTCTTGAGTAAATCTAACTCCTATGACAGAATCCGGTTGAGGATACCTCGGGACACTTGTGCGTTTCTTTTTAACAGGTTGCAAGTATTCAAGACAGACAATCTTGCATAGCATGGGGCATATCAGGCATTATATCCCCAACCAAGTCAGCAATCACCTCATCAGCATGGTTACTAGACATGAGTTTTCCCATACAAAGTCGTCATCCCCTCAGAGGATCTTTCGAGAAACTCATTAAATCCCCAGTGCGTCACTTGGACGATGAAATTACAACAGATTACTTCCCAGAAGTTCTCTCCTCCCCAAACAGGATCTCCCGAGCAATGCCTGAAATGTCCTTCCCTAGCGGAGTTGCCGAGGCCTCGTCATCCCCAGCATTAGTCTCTTTAACGGAAGCTTCCCCAGCCGGGATCCCCTTATATTTCTTCCCCCAGAGCGCCACAGAGTTCCCTAAGAAGATCGTTCGGTGATCCTCTCTCCCCACAAATCGGCCATTGTTCTCTTTCCCCAGCGGAGTTCTCCTTCCAGACAGATCACCCATAAATCTTTCACCCCGCATGACCCGGATCTCGGATCGGTTCTCTCATTTTGCATAATCATAGCATTCACATCATTCTTCCCCATGCAGAGTGTAGCATTCCGTCTAATACGGAGCATTACGGCAAAATTCAAACATTTGCATGATCATAAGCCAGGTTCGAGCCAATCACCTGCAAACATCAAAATCACTTCACCAGCTATATACAAAACTTATCCCCCACAGACAAAGCCAAAATACCTTTTTGCACTCTCAATACGGATACTTGTTCATACTTATACATATTCTTTTTGATACTCGCCCGTGTCGTACTTCCCCAGCAAGTCAAACACTCGTCCGTGTCCCTTGCTCAATCTTTTTGACACCCGTCCGTGTCTTGCACATACTTCCCCAGCAGGTGAAACACTTGTACATACCTATACACAATCCTCTGATACTCGTACGTATCTTGTATATATCACCTCCCCGGCAGATCAAACACTCGTTCGTGTTCCTTTCTTAACTGATTGATACTCGTCCGTATAATCATCCTCAAACACGTGTCAGCGTTTGCTTCTATCGATACTCATCTGTATCGTGGTCCTAAGGATGCTCGTCCGCATCTTTAGTCTATACACACTGTCAAACACTTATATCTTTTATTTCAAAGCGTAAGCACTTGTCTGTGTTTACCAATTCCCCAGTAAGTCACAAAAAAACAACTACTTTTTATCCGACATTCGTCCGATGTTGTGATATTTTCAGAGTAGCCATCCCCTGCTAGCTGATCGTCCTTCACCTTTTGATGACCGTTGTCGCTCCCGGGATTTTCATCCTAGTACAAACGCGAAAGTGGCGCAAAAAAGGTAGAGTCGCCAGCCAGGCATTTTTATCCCGAAGGAACGGGAAATGTAATGCTGCACAAACCTAAGGAAGAAGGAAAAGACAAGGTCCTGCGAACCAAGGATTTGCGTTAGGGATTCGGTTACGACCTGGGAAGGTATTAGCACCCCAGATCGTCCGCCGTACCCGACGGGATCCACACTTGCTTGCTTGCTTCAAAGGGTGAGAAAATAAGATGTTGCTAAACAAATGAACTGCTAACTGTACCTGGAAATGAGGAAGGGAACTGGAAAAGAGAATGGAAAGAAAGAATGGGGAAAATTTAGGGAAAATAAAGAATGTGCTCGAACGGGCCCTACCCCGCTGCCTACGTACCTCATTTGTAAAATGAGGATCAGAGTCAACGTAGTTCGCAAAACTAAGGCGGGAACTATTTGTTTGTGTTTTTTATGGCTGGAACTGCGTATGTCTATGCTCAGGTGTTGCAGGTTCGTCTGGTACGAGTGTGTTTACCGTCTTGCATGCGAGACAAGTCGTCGCTAGTTCGCGTTCAAAATGAATGAGATGAGAAAGAGAAGTTCCCACAGGAAAGTCGCTTATTGTTTGTTGTTGTCTTTTATGAGAAATGTTTTGAATTTGTTTGGGAATATTCTCATACTAAGACCTATCCATCGTGGTAAATACTTACACCTCGCCCCTAAACAGGACGCGTATAAGCACTCCACAACAAAGTCTCATGGCATATAAGAACGTTCAATTTTTATTAAGTATTTTTATTATTTTCTTTATGAGGTGAGAAAGAAAGACTCAAATTGCAAAAGGCAAATGCTAAGGGACTAAGACACAACCCTAATTTAGTTATTATATTCAAAAAGTGGTCCTAATGGTTTGTGAGGTTTTTCTATTCCTAAAGAAGAAAAGAAAATAAGAAAAGAGAATTATAATTCAACTTACTTCCTAAAGAAGTTAAGTTGGTTCTAAGAAAATGGGGAACCCTATACAAGTGAAAACACAAATATTAAGGCAAAAACATAAAATGAGATGAAGAAGTATTAATCAAAAATGCATATTAAAGCATAAAACCAAAATTAAGGCTAAACCTCATGTAAACACACTTAAAGGGAATTCTAAGCCTAAGTCCTAAAACTAAAGGAACTTACTTAATATCAACATTCTAAAATCAGTAGTTAAACTAAATTAAGTCATCCTAATATTCTAAGTTCAAACTTAATTAGTCTAAGTCTCAATGAACCATAAAATCCTAAGCTAAACTAGGTGGATTTACAATGTGGACTAAAAATTAATGCAATAAAAATAGTAAAAGTCCTGGAAAAAATATGAAATTAATTCTCTAGGGTCCCTAACCTGACTATAATATTGTGTTAAAAATATCCTAAAAAATCAGAACCTAACTATGCCAAAAAGTCACTTAAATCTACCTAAGAACTAATCACAATTATACATTAACTAAGCTACCAAAACAGTGGATAAATGGCGTAAAAATCTACCAAAAATTATTCTAGGTCCTATCACTAGTCCTCTAATCATAGCAAAAAGAATAGGATAAAAAGATTACTGGAAGTCGGAGAAATAAAATGAATAAAATGAAGTGTAGCTGCAAGAATTCCATAGCAAACTAATTAAATGGAAAATCTAAATAAAATGGAAAGTGGCTAAAACTTAGAAAGTAAAAGTGTGGAAAATTTCTAAAATGGGTTAGGAAGTATCTGTGATTTTTGGGGAATTTTATTATGAGTTTTGGTATTTTTGTTGGATTAAAATTGAAAGTATATCAAAACAGAATATAAAGAAAACAAGGAAAATAGAGAGGGGTGCAAGAAGTGAAAAGCTGAACTGAATTGGGCTGGACCCAAACATGCTGGGGTGCAAATAGTGATCTGAAAAACTCTTCACAAATTATGGCACATGATTGGCACATGTTCATTAATGTGGTGACTGATTCTGGTTCGTTAGATGAAAATTCATCTAACGGCTGTGTTATGTTTTCCACTTAATGCTATGTTTACTATTCCGGTCACCGGAGCTAAACTCCAGTCATCTTCTCCGATCACTCTCCGGTTAGGTTTTGGACAAATGTCTACCAAACTGAAAAATAAGGCCATAGATAGGTTCGTCTCCTTAAGTACGTCAACAATCTAGGCTTGATTTTCTCCTAAGGCTCATGAATAATGAAAATCGAAGCACACAAGAATCAACCTAAGAATTGAATCTAAGCACCTAAGGTGCCTATCAACTAGCCAACACAAGCATTGCTCCTATTGAGCTCATATCAACACAAAACAAAAAAAAACAGAATTCGTGTCAATGGAATTAAAGATGAAACCTGAAATTTAGTGGTGTTTAGAGTTGTAGAAATCCAGAGGTGAGGTTCCAAGGTCTTTTATGCTTGATCTTGATTATTTGTGAAGTGAAATAAACACTTTGTTGATGAAGTATATTGAGAAATTGATGAAGATGCAAAAAATTCAGAAGTGAATTCTTGATGATTCAAGCTATAAACTCCATGGATATGATGCAAATCATGATGCTGGTGATGAATTGATGCTCAATGAGGCTTGTTGGATGATGATTTAGCTTGTTCAATCCAAAAGGTGGAAATGTTGTGATGATGCAACTTCAAATTTCCAGCTTCAAATCTCCATGAAAATGCACTATGAATGGTGCTTGAAGAAGCACAAGGAATAAGAAGATCAATTCTATGGTTATGGAAGCTTAATCCTTCAAAATGCAGAGAATTTGCAGAGAAAATGCAGAGCCAAATTTGAAGGATTGTGTGATTTGAGTGAAAATGAAGTTGAACCCCAAACTCAGCCACTACTCATCCTTTTATAGAGCATTAGACCTCTGGTTAACAGTTAGAACCAGGGTTAACTAACCTTGGTTAACTGAGTGAAGTGAGTTAAATGAGTGAAGTTAGGTATGATCATTGTGCCAGCTAGATTTCTAAAACCTTCTTCAGGTGAAACCAATCCAATGTTGCAGAGAACATAAAGCTTATGCTGAAGACTAGTGAAGTGAAACACCAGCTTAATTGCCCAAGGATTGCAGCTTGAGTTTGCTCACTTGATTGTGAGATGCACAACCTTTAAAGTGGTCCTACATAAACATAATGATAACCCGCTGATGCAACAAAATCAGAGGCTAACTGCAGCTTGAGAACAATAGATCTAGTGTACACCAACTCATGATCTTTGTGGTAAGGACCAATCTAATTTAGCAGCAATGGTTAAGGTTTGAATTGAAGCAAATGTGAAGCTAAATGAGCTCTAGTATGTGCACAAGTCACCCCTGAACTCATCCCCAAGACAACACTGTCATTGCCCCTTTCTATGCATCATACAACAACTTTTTAGCAGAAAAACAACATCATGTATCGATACATGTGGGTATGCATCGATACATACTGAAGCATTGGCAATTTTCAGCAAAAAAACAACTATGTATCGATACATAACACGGATGCATCGATACATGTCAGTTTTGTAATTGATATGTATCGATACATAACACGGATGCATCGATACATGTCAGTTTTTTAACTGATATGTATCGATACATAACACGGATGCATCGATACATGTCAGTTTTTTAACTGATATGTATCGATAAATAACACGGATGCATCGATGCATCCTACAGGTTTTTCTGATCATGCATCAATACATCCTGCTTATGTATCAATACATAGTCCATTTCCAAAACTACACAACAAACATGTATCGATACAAAACTCGTATGTATCGATACATAGTCCCCAAAAACTGTTTTTTTCTTTGAATTCTCCATTTTTATTGATAAAATTTGGTCCATAAGTCCTTTGTAACCAAAATTTCATGACCTTGACCTAAAGGAGTCCAGAGTTGACTTTTTACTCAGCCTGGTTGACTTTTCTCCAATTTCCTGATTTTCAATCATCTGACCGATTGAACCTCTTCCAAAATGAACTTGTGGATGAAATTTGAACCCTATACACTTGTTGTCATATAGAACACAATGGAATCCACTTTTGCTCAAAAATTCATGGAGAAGCCCTTCACAATTGAAACCCTAATTTGGATCATTCCCTCAGGAGACGTTACACTGCTTGCATTCCTTGGAGCCATTCACTTCTTTCCAAGACTTGAGGCTTCAAATGGAGACTTGTGGGATGTTGTAGACCCCTTGCACATGATTGAGAAGCTTTGTCTCCCTTTTATTGTCTTTGTATAGCCTTCAGTTTCTCCAGTCATTGACCACATACCTATGCCTCGACTATGCTACACATGATGCAATGTTTTTAAATATTAATGAACTTATGTATGCTGAATGCTATGCCAAATGTTGAGGATATGAGAGGGAAAATTTTGAGGTATTACAACTGCCCCTATTCAATCATCTGCAAGCCTGAACGAAAAATTGTGAGAGCTTTTAGATGTTCAAGGTATGGAGTGATTGAATACTCGAATAAAACCTGGAAATTTGAACTCGGTGGATAATAGAAATGCCATATGCTCTTTATTTGTTTTTTTTTTTTGTGTGTGTTTTGACCTTTGAATAGGTAGCGGGAAAAGAACAAGGTGGAACGGGATCATTGTACATAAATGAGAGCCCATACAAACACGACCATTGTACAAAACGATAACCTGCAACGTGACTGCTGAGCGAATCAAGCCACGGAAAAGGAAGGGTGGCCTGTTGTACAAAATAGGGCCTTGGAACGAGACCATTGTACAAAACGGAACTCGGAAATATGACTGCTGAGGGAATCAAGCCACAAAGGGGGCCTGTTGTACAAAATAGGGCTTTGGAACGAGACCATTGTACAAAACGGAACTCGGAAATGTGACTGCTGAGCAAATCAAGCCACAAAGGGGGCATGTTGTATAAAACAGGGCTTTGAACGAGACCATTGTACAAAACGGAACTCGGAAATGTGACTGCTGAGAGAATCAAGCAACAAAGGGGGCATGTTATACAAAACAGGGCTTTGAACGAGACCATTGTACAAAACGGAACTCGTAAATGTAACTGTTGAGCGAATCAAGCCACAAAGGGGGCCTATTTTACAAAAAAGGGCTTTGAACGAGACCATTGTACAAAACGGAACTCAGAAATGTGACTGCTGTGTGAATCAAGCCACAAAGGGGGCCTGTTGTACAAAACAGGGCTTTGAACGAGACCATTGTACAAAACGGAACTCGGAAATGTGACTGCTGAGCGAATCAAGCCACAAAGGGGGCATGTTGTACAAAACATGGCTTTGAATGAGACCATTGTACAAAACGGAACTCGGAAATGTGACTCCTGAGCGAATCAAGCCATAAAGGGGGCATGATGTACAAAACAGGGCTTTGAACGAGCCCATTGTACAAAACAGGACTCGAAAATGTGACTGCTGAGCGAATCAAGCCAAAAAGGGGGCCTGTTGTACAAAACAGGGCTTTGAACAAGACCATTGTACAAAACGGTACTCAGAAATGTGACTGCTGAGCGAATCAAGCCACAAAGGGGGCCTGTTGTACAAAACAGGGCTTTGAACGAGACCATTGTACAAAACGGAACTCGGAAATGTGACTGCTGAGCAAATCAAGCCACAAAGAAAAATTACAACATTGACTTGGAAAGACAAAGATGTTTGGCAAATGGTATTAGTATCTTTTATAGGGAGGCTTCAGGCTGAGAAGATGTTACATGTCGTACGTAATACCTCAAAACTGGCCCATGTTGGCATGCACATGTTTGAAATTATGGCGTAATGCTCCATGATGATGGAAATGCTACGCTTTGGAGGATGCAAATGTAGTGATGATTATGAAAATTCAAATGCAAAGGATCTCCCGGAAAGGAGACTGCAAGTATCCCATATGGCTTGACTAGGGAGGAACTGATGATCACTGCATTGATCGGGTTAGTACTGGTGAGGAGGAAACTACTCTGCGGGGAATGTTGTTAATGATACACCGGCTCTGAACTGCCGCCATTGCCAAAAATAAATTAGACTTTGAGATTGGAGAGCCAAGACCCTGCTGGAGATG
The DNA here is from genome assembly GCA_963966055.1 of Lathyrus aphaca. Classification (NCBI taxonomy): domain Eukaryota; kingdom Viridiplantae; phylum Streptophyta; class Magnoliopsida; order Fabales; family Fabaceae; genus Lathyrus; species Lathyrus aphaca. The sequence continues at coordinate 281,156,577 of OZ014523.1, forward strand.
GACCCTTTTTGCACTCTGATGGGGAAGTGAAGACACTTCTGACATGGCTGAAGAGCCAGATGCACGACACTTCTGAGGAAGCAACCTGTTGGGGGAGAAAAACATTCCTTGCACTGCTGGGGGATTTCCCCTGTGTTGAAGGGAAGTCTCTGCTTGGGGAGGAAACCAACCTTTTGCTGCCTTGCTGGGGGAGATTTCAACTTCCAACTCTACTGGGGATGACTGGAGACAACCGAGAAACACCTATTCGTGTTCAAGTATAATGAAATGTTCCTCCTGGAAATCTGCTTTAGCTCTGTTAGCAACACCTGTACCCGTACCTGCATAAACACAATTGATAGTGCTTGCAACATGGAGAGTTAGTTTGGACCTGTATGCCCCAGGCGTATAGCATGAATCATTATCTGGGCATCTTGACACCCTTTTAGAGTTATATTAAATGTTTCTGTCCTCCTGCATGAGTTAGAAAGAATTCAAATGTTCACAACACAATATAAATCACAATTTGCTGGACGTTTCCGCAATCAATCGATGCTAGATGAAAAACAAAAACAAGAATCAGATAGTCACATGTTGACTGAAATTGAATTTTTATTGATTTGGAAAAATGGCCATGAATAGGCATTACAAAGGAAGCAATTCCCTGGAAAGAAGAAATAGCCAAAAAAGAAAATAAAATATCCTATTGGCAATGTGATAAGTGGATCTCATCAAGTTTCAACCCGGTTATGGCTCGTATATCTTCAAGACTATCCGCTTGCTCTACCCCTTGAGAAAGGTGATTGAAATGGTCCTGAACCTTTAGAATAACCTCAATTGCAGATGAGTTACGAATCTCACAGATCGCAGTCGTTCGTGTTAGTCCCTCTTTTGCGTGGATCACCCTTTCGGGTTTTCAATCCACTGGGATACCCTTTTTTGCCTGAGCTGTCCGATGTGGCTTTTCAACTCAGTAGGTGTACATTTTTTTTCTTCAAGATTTTCCTAATTTTTTCCCGAGCCTTTTATTCTGTTTTTGGCTCACCGGGATGCCTATTTTTTCCTGGATCTTTATTTTGTTTTTACCCAGCGGGTCCTTTTTTACACGAAGTATTTTCTTACTGCGTCTGCGTTGATAGGGGACTGGAAGTCTTCTCCATCCATGGTGGTCAACATCAAGGCTCCCCTTGAGAATACTTTTTAACCACAAACGGTCCTTCATAATTAGGTGTCCACTTGCCCCTGTGATCGTTAAGAGGAGGAATAATCCTTTTCAAAACTAGGACACCTGGTATGTACGTTTGAGGTCGTACCTTCTTGTCGAAAGCATGCTTCATCCGCCGTTGATACAACTGTCCATGGTATACATCTGTTAGGCGCTTTTCTTCAATGAGGCTCAGTTGATTATATCTGGAACAGAGCCACTCAGACTCATCTAGCTTAATGTCCATCATTAACCTCAGCGAGGGGATTTCGACTTCAATTGGAAAGACCGCCTCCATACCATATACCAGTGAGAATGGGGTCACCCCTGTTGAGGTACGCACTGACGTTCTGTACCCATGTAAAACAAATGGTAGCATCTCATGCCAGTCTTTGTATGTCACAACCATCTTCTGCACGATCTTCTTGATGTTTTTGTTAGCCGCCTCGACGGCGCCATTCATCTTCGGGCGATATGGAGAAGAGTTGTGATGTTCTATTTTGAAATCTCGACACAAGTCAGCCATCATCTTGTTGTTGAGATTAGAACCATTATCAGTAATGATTCTTTCGGGAATTCCATACCGGCAAATGATGTCTTTTTTAATAAACCGGGCTACAACTTGTTTAGTAACGTTGGCGTAAGACGCCGCTTCGACCCACTTCGTGAAATAGTCTATAGCAACCAGGATGAAGCGGTGACCGTTGGAAGCTGTCGGCTCGATCTTGCCAATCATATAAATGCCCCACATGGAGAATGGCCACAGTGAAGACATTATACTCAATGGATTCGGAGGCACATGGACCTTATCGGCATAAATCTGACACTTGTGACACTTACAGGAGTATTTACAGCAATCAGATTCCATGGTGATCCAATAATATCCCTATCTCAACAACTTCTTGGCCATAGCATGCCCTCCAGCATGGGTACCAAAGAAGCCTTCATGAACCTCTTGCATCAACATGTCTGCTCCGTGTCTATCCAAGCATCTGAGCAGAACCATGTCGAAGTTTCGCTTTTACAACACACCATCTTGATTCAAGAAGAAACCACCTGCTAGCCTTCTGAGGGTCTTCTTGTCTTTACTGGTGGATATCATGATACCAAGGTATTCCAACTGGGTATTCTTAAGTCTTCAAGAATTGCTTGATATCATGATACCAAGGTTTGTTATCTTCACCACTGTCAACTACAAAGAAAAATGCAGGTCTTTCAAGGCGAGAGACCATGATTCGAGGCACAAAATTTTCTTGACAAACTTTAATCATGGATGAAAAAGTTGCTAGAGCATCGGCAAACTGATTTTCGTCTCGGGGAATATAACTTAACTTAACCTTGGTGAAGAAGGTTAGAAACCTCCTGGTATAATCCCTGTAAATAACCAAGTGAGGTTGATGAACTAACCATTTGACATTGACTTGGTTCACCACCAGAGCGGAATCTCCGAAGATCTTGAGGTTCTTGACTCGCAAGTTGATTGCCTCTTCAACCCCCATGATGCAAGCTTCATATTCTGCCTCATTATTAGTGCATTCAAAAGTCAACCGAGCAGCTAAAGGTGTATGGATCCCTTCTGGTGAGATGATAACAACACCTACTCCACTTCCGTTCATGTTCACAGCTCCGTCAAACATCAACTTCCATTTGGATTCAGGGTCTGGCCGCTCCTCCGGAAGTGGTTCTTCACAGTCCTTCAACTTGAGGAACATGATGTCCTCATCCGGAAACTCGAACTTCATGGGTTGATAATCGTCGATTGGTTGTTGATCCAAGTATTCTGACAATACACTTCCTTTGATTGCTTTTTGCAAAGTGTAATGGATATCATACTCTGTTAGTATCATCTGACACCGGGCTACCCTTCCTGTTAGAGCTGGCTTCTCGAAGATATATTTCACAGGATCCATATTGGAAATTAAGAGAGTGGTGTGAGTCAGCATGTACTGTCTTAGTCGGCGAGCAACCCATGCCAAAGCGCAACAAGTTTTCTCGAGTAGTGAGTAGTGTGTCTCACAATCGGTAAACGTTTTGCTAAGGTAATAAATGGCGTGCTCTTTTCGACAAGACTCGTCTTGCTCACCCAACACACATCCCATCGATCCTTCGATCACAGTAAGATACATGATCAAGGGTCTCCCTGGCGCTGGAGGCATGCGAATTGGAGGTTCTAGAAGGTATTCCTTGATTCGGTCAAAGGCTCGCTGACAATCTTCATTACATTTAATGGCCTGATTCTTCCTCAGAAGCTTGAAGATGGGCTCACACGTGGCCGTTAGGTGAGAGATAAACCGCGTAATGTAGTTTAGTCTCCATAAGAAACCACACACTTGCTTTTCAGTCTTTAGCTCAGGCATCTCTTGGATGGCTCTTACTTTGGCTGGATCAACCTCGATTCCCCGCTCACTAACAATGAAACCAAGTAGCTTACCGGAACGGACCCCAAAGGTGCACTAGTTTGGATTCAACCTCAATCTGAACTTCCGGAGTATGTCAAACAACTTTGCTAGATTGACCAAGTGCTCTTATTCTGTTTGGAATTTTTTATCATATCATCAACATAAACCCCAATTTCATGATGAATCATGTCATGAAATAGCGCCACCATCACCTATTGGTAAGTGGCCTCAGCATTCTTCAGACCAAATGGCATGACCTTGTAACATAAAGTGCCCCAAGGCGTGATGAAGGTAGTATTTTCCATATCATCGGGAGACATCTTAATTTGGTTATAACCTGAAAACCCGTTCATGAAAGAGAACACAGAAAAATGAGCAGTATTATCAACAAGCACATCTATGTGAGGCAGAGGGAAATCATCTTTAGGGCTGGCCCTGTTCAAATCTCTGTAGTCTACATACATCCTGGCCTTACCGTCTTTTTTAGGGACCGACACAATATTGGCAACCCATGGAGGGTAACTGGTAACGGCCAAGAAACCAACATCAAATTGCTTTTGTACTTCCTCTTTTATTTTGATTTCCATATCAGGGTGTGTGCACCTCAACTTCTGCTTCACTAGAGGGCAATCTTCTCTCAGAGGCAACTTGTGTACCACAATGTCAGTGTCTAAACCAGGCATATCCTGGTAGGACCATGCAAATACATCAATATACTCTCGAAGCATGGCAATTTAGACGAGTCTTGATCGATTCTTCTAACGCAACTCCGATCTTGACTTCCTTCTTGTCTTCTTCGGTACCCAAGTTTATCACTTCGACGACCTCTTCATGCGGCTGAATCATCTTCTCCTCCTGTTTAAGCAGTCTGGCCAATTCTTCAGGTAGTTCGCAATCTTCTTCACCTTCCTCATCGGCTTGATAAATTGGATTGTCAAAGTAATACTTAGCCATAACAGGGTCGTCATTGCTAAGATCCGGTGACGAGCACCTGCATGAATGGTGATTCATGCAAGGCTTTAGAAAAGGCTTGAGAAAATGAGAAACATTGCCATTTTAAAACTTTTCTTTCTTTTTGAAAAACAAAAGCAAAAAATGAAAGGCAAAGAACAACATGGATGAATGTGAAACATCAGCTTTATTTATGATTATGAATTGTGTTAGGAACAAAAGAACCCTTACTAAAAGCTACCATGCCCCGAGCAAGATATAGTGCTTGAGTACAGAAAAGACAGAAATGAAGATTATTACTCTTCGAAGGAAGTGACTGAGATAAGCCTTTCAAACGACCAGTTGCTAAGTTGAGTCCCTGGAACAGCAGGCCTGATCCACTCATCTAAGTCATAGTCAATATCAACTGTATCATCCTGCACGACACTGATGCTTCCATAATCCACCACTCCCGCACTCGTGAAAGTAATCGGGCCTTGACGACCTTTAGTACTCGGTCCAGATGATGACTTCCCAGGATGGTAACCAATCCCAAACATATCTTTCTTTTCTGGAACTTCTACTGGACTTCCCTAGCCTTCTCGTATCCCAGATTCTACCACTTCAAGAGCTTGCTTATAAGAGGCTATGGAAACCCCCTTCTTTGGTTCTTCAAAAGAAGCTGCCAATGAAGATGCTAGCTCAGTTTTCAGGAGCTCAAAAGCCTGGCATGGAGTCTCGACTATTCGCCATCTATCTCCACATACTTGAATTGAAGCTAGATGACTGACGAAGATGTCCTCTTCCCCACTGACTGTTACAATTTGGCTCTCCCAGATGAACTTTAGTTTCTGATGAAGTGTGGATGATACTTCCCTTGCTGAATGTATCCAAGGCCTTCCCAGCAAAAAACTATATGCAGGTTGTATATCCATCACGTAGAATGTGGTATTGAAGATTTGTGGACCTACCTTAATTGGTAATTCCACCTCCCTGAATACTGATCTCCTCGACCCATCAAATGCTCTAACCACTAGGTCGCTAGGCTTTAAAACCACTCCATCATAATCCCACATCATCAATGCCTTCTTGGGAAGAACATTCAACGATGATCCGGTATCTACCAACACGTGAGAAAGTACTACACCTTTACACTCTAAAGTGATATGCAGCGCCCGATTATGAGAACAACCTTCAGATGTTAGATCCATGTTTGTAAAGCCCAATCCATGACTGACATTGACACTAGATACCTCCGATTCTAACTAATTTACTGAAATATCCTGAGGCACATAAGCCTTGTTCAGAATATTCAAGAGAGCCTTCCTGTGGGAGTCGGAACACATTAGCAAAGACAAGATGGAAATCTTCGATGGGGTCTGCTGCAGATGGTCCACAATCTTGTAATCGCTCTTTTTGATAATTTTAAAAAAATTCTTCAGATTCTTTATATAATGTAATGTCTGGATCAGTCACTAGCGTGGGCTCACTGACAACCAATGGTTGCTTCCCTCTTGCCTTAGCTTGGGCTTCTGCGGTGTCTCTGGGTGGTATCACACTATTTCTTAGTGTTTTCGGCTCAAATAACCTTCCACTTCTTGTAAAGCCCCCTACTCCAACGTTTTCTACTTGAGTTGGGGTCGTGCTAGGTGTAAACACCCCAAATTTGCCCTCACTCTTTATCACACCATAGCTTCTGATCTTTCATTTTTGTTTTAACATAAGCATTACATCTCATATTGCATATTTGCTTCGCTGCATAGTTCAAGTTCATCTGCATCTAGGGTTTGTGATCTGAGCAATCCAAGAATTCATCTGAGCCATCCCAATAGTCTTGAAGCTTTCTAAGAGGGTCCATGTGTGTTCTATGATCATATCATGCTCTCCAAAGTTCATGAAAGTTAAGGGATCACAAGAATTGGCAAAGGCATGGAAGCAGAGCTAGGGTTTTCACTACACAGATGACCAAAATTAGGGTTTTGGTTTCAGAGGCCTTAACTCCAACTTTTTTGGTCATTCTTGTTTCCAATGTTCTTGATATGTTATAAGGATCATGTGTACCAAGTTTGATGAAGAAGTGGGTAACTTCTTGAGCAAGTTAATTCAAAATCAGGGCATCTGAGGCCCCTAACAATGGAACCAAAGGGTAATTTTCATCAAATTGAAGTTCAATGATCTTTATTTGATCTTAGAAGTGGTTGGAAGTTCACAAGATTGAATAATTTTGAGCCAATTGCAAACTTGCCATTTTTGGAAATGACTTGAAATGCAAACTTTCCATTTTAGGAAAGATTTTCAACCTCCTCTTTCATGAACAAAAATGCTTCAAATGAAAACTTCTTGGGTATTAAAGTTATAGATTAGGTCTTTCCCTTGCCAAGCACATAATTTTCATGTTCATGTCAAAGAGGGAATTTTGCAATTTCACTTGCCAAGCATTCTAATGACCTCTAATCAACTTCTATGCATCATAACATGTCAAAGAAACTTCAAGAGATCAGAATTTTCCTTTGAACCTAGGGCTTTGGTGGCTTGATTCACAAGAAACATCAAAGAGGGAAATTTGCATAAACTATGAGAACTCTTCATCCAAGCCTTCCATCTCATCAAATTCAATCCCATGGTCCTCCATGAATCAAGCTGAGGCAGGACAAGCCATAGAAACACCTCTGACCCATGCCATGCTTCAAGTACACATAATCTTGACTTTTTGCAACTTTGCCAATAACAATCAAGTTGTGCCACCACCCACTTTCTGAGCAATCCCATTGGCTTATACAAACTTCATGGATCACAAAACACATAACACACAAGGCTGAAACCTCTCACAAGCTCAGAATCACAAAAACTTGCAAAAACTTCCTCTCTTCGAATCTCTCAGCATAACCATTCAAACTCAAAACTTCCTTCACCATTCAATCACTCATGTCATAAGGAACACAAACCACCATTTATTTTGCCCAAAAAGCCTCTGAATCATAAACACGATTTCTCACCTCTCAGAACTGAAACTCACAAAGGAGGCCATTTAAACTCTTGCAAAGCTTCTCAATAGCCTCAGGGGACTCAAAGGGGTTGGATTGCATAAAGGAGGAGCTCTGAAAGTCCATATTTGCAGTTCATCATCTCCGGTAGTCATCTCAAATCATTTTTCCAGAACTTGTTTTTTATGTTGCAATATGAAAGAACATGTTGTCTTGATCAAAATGAGCTTTGAATGATGAAAAATGGTTTAGAGATGAGTGCGTATCCCATTAATTAGCCAGGTTTAAATTAGGACCCTTAGATTGGTTTTACCCGCGCGTGTGGACGACCCAGATTGATCCATTAACCCTAATTTTAATTAATTAGTTTTAATTAGGTTTGATTAATTTAAAAATCTCAGATTAAACCTCAGCCTTTGGATAGCGCGCCAGTCAACATTTCCCTCACCAGTTTGAATCCTAGCCCTTGGATCTGCATACTTCCATTTTTATTTTATTTTTATTTCATTTTCTTTGCATTTTCTTTCTCATTTTATTTAAAATAGAAAAACTTATTCAAAAAATATGAAACTTTGCATTCTGATTTCAAATATTTTTCTCAATTTAAAAATGATTTTTATTTTATTTTTTGCATATAAAAAGTATTTTTAAAATATTTAAATGTTATTTTTAATTAATTAAAGTATTTTAATTAATTAAAAATGCATTTAGGTTTCTAAAAATCACCAAAAAAATCATGAACCATTCCAATGCATTTAGAAACATTTTCAAACTCTTCACACAAATTTCTTTTTAGGTTTGATCATATTTTCCCAATTTTCTTTGAATTAAAGGTCTTTAAAATCACATTTTTTAACCCTAGCTTTGAAAAATCATTTCTGCCTAACCAAGAAGATTTTGAACTTGATTATTTTTGCATTGTTTCATATATTGCATGTAGTTTATAGGTTAGTTACCTCATGAATTTATCTTGCATTTTCAAATTGATTTGCATTTTCCCTTTTGAATCACCCAAGAACCCTAGAAAACTTAGCAAAATCATAACTTTCAATAGTTTAGGCTTCTGACCTTCTCCTTTGGGGTTTGACCTAATATGGGATTAGGGTTTGTTTGAGCTTGATTTCAAATTTTTATCATGTTGCATGCTTCTGTTTTGTTCATTTGCATCTCACATGTCCATAAAACCCTAATTTCTCATGTTCATTTGCATTCACCTTGCATATTCATCATCTCATGAACTTGCCATGACATTTCATGCATTCATATGTCATCTTAGACATATTAGGACATGTTAGAACCTTGCTTGATCATTTCTTCATTCATTTTCCATGCTTTGCATTCATTTCATCTCATAAATATCTATGTGTTTTCAAGCTTCCAAGAATGCTTTCATGGCATTCCATCCTTGTATGAACATTCATATGCACATTGTATGACATTGCATAATCTCATATGACATTTTCATTTCATAATCACTTCTGACTTTGGTCTTTGCATCTCATTTCATCTCATTTTTCAGTTCATTTCTTTATGCTTTATACCTTATGCATTCATACTAACCATTTCAGGAACTTCTGGTAAGTCATTGTGAGAGGTGGATTTGCCTTCACTTCTCACTCCTTCTTATCTTATTCATGTGCATTTTAACTTGTCTTTGAAGTGAATTTGATTCACTTATGTTCCCTCTCTCTCACTTTCTTCCTTCAAGTTACTTATCTTCTTCAATGAAGTAAGTAACTTGTTCTTCTTTCCCATCCTTCTTTCATCTGCTTCTTCCATTGGTGGCTTCCTTGAAGATCCTTCCTTTTAAGACTAAAAACCCATAGGATATCCAAGCATGATAATATTTAGGGTTATGTTTAGTCCCCCCTAGTCTTTTACCTTTGAATCTCCTTGAGTCTCTCTTCTCATCTCAATAATCAGAGACTAAACTCTTAAAGTCTTAGGACTTTGGAATTAGGTTTATACCTGCATCCTTCTCTTAGGATGGAGTGTATAACTTTAATCCTAAATTTTAAGCCTTTAATTTGTTTAAACCTCTTAATTAAATCACATTAATAATCACTAAGACTTTATCTTGTAACTTGGGCCTTACATTAGGGTTCTAACTCTTCCTTATGGTTAAAAGGGACTAACCCTAGTGTTTTATGGACAAGTCCCCCTCAAGTTGTCTTACAAATTTTAAAATCCACTTCTTAATCTCATCCTTTAATTGAAATCCATTTAAAGGCTTGTTATATAATGAATTTAATCCCTAACCATGGATTAAGTTGAGGTATCTTCCTCAGCTTAAGTGTTCTCATCTATTATCCTTCTATTAGGATGGTGTAATGAGCTCACTAATCTATGATTAGAGATTAAACTCATTATTTAACACTGAACAAAAACCCAAAAACATCTAAGTAATCACAATTAGGTTAATGATCTTAATCCTACATCATCATGGTAATTAAGTTGAGATGCTTATCTCATACTTAAGTAGGCTCATTATCCCTAATCAGGGAGGATATAATGAGTTTACAAGCCCTTGATTTAGGCTTAAGCTCATTAACTTATGCAAAACACCAAAAATAATAACAAGACTGAAAACACAAAAAACAAACAATAATCGTCTCCTCCGGGATTCTTTTCTCATCACACTCATTCACAAACGAGAACTTGCTTCTTCCGTCGAATGCAAGACAGTTATCACTCGAGCCAGACGAGTCATACACTTGAGCATAGACAAGCAAGCAGTTCACAGTCAATTCATCCAGTCTCTTTGAGTCGAACTACGATGTTCTGACTTCCTCATTGCATGAGAGGATACGTAGGCATAACTTAACAGTTATCGAACAAAAGTCTCTTTGTCTTCCCCCTCTTTCAGCATTCTTTAAAAGCCTCAGTTCCCGAGCACTCACCCTTTTGCACTGACACCTGTATATTCTTTTCTTAGATTTTGCCCACAGATAGCACATACACCTACCCCTTTAAACACAATCTTGTAAGCGTGGATCCCGTCTTATATTTATTTTTCTAGGTTTATGCAACATTACCTTTCCTTCGGGATAAAAATGCCTAGATGGCGACTCTATTCAATTCACCTTCATTTCCTCTTTTCGCTGACCGTTAGCGTCTGCACCGGGATGCAAATCATCGGGAGCGACAGCTTGGCGACTCTGCTGGGGAAACTTATCTTGCAACAAGGGCTTCTGGTTCTTTTTGTGGGTTTCTCCTAGCGCTTGTTTGATTTGTGTTTATGGGGGTGTTATGTGCTACTTGTGCTTGTTATTTATTGCTTTATTTATTGCTTTCTGTACAACTTTATTTATTGCTTTCATTTATTGTTTTATGCATTTCATACTATTATCATCATATCACCTGTGCTGGATCTGTTGTTTTCCTTGGTGGGAGGGATATTCAGTGAGTAAGGTTCCATACCGGGAGCCTGAGTGCCACATAGGATAGAGTGGCTTCATATTCTTTCCCTTTCCATTTCGGTCTGGTGCGGGAATATGAAACACGGTTTAGACATGGGTTTCTTCTTGAGAACTCTGTGCTACGGATTTCCTGTAGTACTAGGGCTATCTAGGAAGCCTGCTAAGTCTGGATGACCTTTTTATGACCTTCAGTATCTGAGGTGAATTAGAGGAGGATCCTTTATGATTATTGTAAACATTGTACCTCTGGGTTAGAAGTGTTTACACTTCTCATAACTGATCCAAGTCTGAGGATCCTTGTGCTAGAACAATACATGTGAGGGGGTTGGGATCTTTACAGGTTTGCAGGAACCATTGGCCTCATCATACCCTGTTACTGATATCGTTAAGGTCACATCATTTTGGACTGTTCTTGTGAAACCCAGGACTTGTGACTCTTTATTTGAGTCCCCCACCTGGTTACTGGTTCTCTAAGCCTTCATCCGGACTTATGAACACACACGGACCCTATCAAGGCAGATAACAGCTCCAACACTTGATCACAAACCCTTGCATATCATTTTGCATACATCATTTTGCATCATTTTAACATTTGTCTATTTGTTTTACAGGGTATCCATCTTCTTTGGTTTGGTTTTGACCTGTTCTACTGCTCAGATTCTTTCAGTTATCTGCATCAGCCATCTTCATCAGTTATCTTCATCAGAGATCTTCTTCAGCTGATATCTTCTCCAGTTATCTTCATCAGTTTCCCTCAGTTGTCTTCATCAGCATTTCTCTTCAGTTGTTTCCTTCATCATCCATTATCAGTATGAACACATTCAGGAAGAGCAACATCACATACCATTTCTTTGAGCCCTCTCTTGTAGGCCTCCGGAAGATTCAGACACTCATCACTCCTGATCATGTCCCTTTATTCAGGGAACATTATGGTGGCATTATGGACATGATCATAGACTTGGATGCATCACAGAGGAGTACGATCCACACTTACCTTCAGTTCTATGACCCTCCTCTCAGATGCTTTACCTTTCCAGACTTTCAGTTGGGCCCTTTGTTAGAAGAGTTTTCCATGTTGCTGGGGGTCCCCATCAGGAGAGGGATTCCTTTCAACCCTGAGATGACTGCTCCCAGGAATGAAGATATAGCTAAGGCTCTATACTTGGAAACCACCATCATTGATCAGAATATGACCACTAAGGCTGGAATCCCATGCCTCCATTTGGACTTCCTGATCACTCAAGCCACCATTCATGTTGCAGTAGGGAAGTGGGACACTGTTTGTGCTCTCTTGGCCCTTAGAATATATGGTATCATCCTATTTGCTGACGAGCCTAAGTTTTTAAGCAAGAGTGCTATCCATCTTTTCCTATCGAAGAATCTAGTCCCTACCTTGCTTGGAGACTTTTACTACTCAGTGCATCAAAGGAATGAGAAGCAGAGGGGAATATTAGTCAGATGTTGTGCACCTCTCTTCTACTGCTGTTTCCTGAGACACTTGCCAAAGTCAGAAGCCTTCTTGAATCCTCACCAGTCAAGAAACTAGGCTAAGAGAATGATTGCCCTTACATCAGAAGACATCAGATGGTGCACTCAGAGCACCAAGGGCAGAGACATAATCACCAGCTGTGGGAAGTACCCTAATGTACCCCTGATTGGAGTAAAGGGATGCATCAACTACAATCCTTTGCTATTCAAAAGGCAATTAGGGTATGCCTTGGTACATCCACCAAGAAATCAGGACTTGTCAGAAACCCTTTACTGTGACATTAGGCATAACCATGCCATTTCTCGACAAGCAGCTTGGGCTTAGGACAACATTCAGACAAAAGGGACTGCCATTCTTGGCAAGTGCAACAACATAGCTTCAGCTCAGTATCTTGGTTGGTCTCGTATCAGGGGACAAATCACCCGTATGCCATTCACCCTAGAGGATGTGCCTAGTGTAACGCCTTAATTTTATATTTATTTTTATGAAATAAATATTAATATTTTGATGGCATATTTGGATAAATTGGAGAGAAATGTTTTATGAGAATAATAATAATATAATAATGTATACTATTATAATATCGTTATTATTTAAATAAAATAAAATAAAAAGGGTTAGTTAGAGGTTTAAGGGGAAAAGGTGGAATTATTGTTTTATGTAAGTGGAATAAGGGATTCAGTTTTCATTCATCGTGTTTTTGACGAAGAACAGTGAGGTCTGGAGAAAGAGGAGAAGAAAGGCAAGGTCAAGGATCATAGATCATCAAGACTAATATTTTGAAGAACTCATCTCTATTTCGAGGTAAGGGGGGAGAATGGGTTTTATAATTGGTGAATTAACACAATAAGGGTAATTGGGAGATCCTTCCTCCCTTAGGGTTCATATATGTGAAGATTTGGAATTGATGAAATTGCGGTATGTATATGATAGATTATGAATCCTTGAATTATGTTTATGATTTGATGATGATTATTATGAGAATAGTTTGTTATGAGGTAATCTTGGATGAACCGTTCTTGAATGTGTGCGATGTGAATTGAGGAATAGTTGTTATGTAGAAGAGGAATAATTGATGTTATGAGTGTGTGGTGGTATAAAGTATTGAAATTTGACTTTTAAGAATGTTAATATCAAGTTAAAATGAACTGGTTTTGGTTTGGAGTGAGAGGGAAAAGAAAAGGAAGATTTTGGAAAAAAGTTGGAAAATTCACGTAGCCGCCCGACACGGGCCGTGTCACAGGATACGGGTGGCTGTGTCAGGCCACTGGAAGAGGGTAAGATGGATTTTGAGGAAGATTGGGCATCGGTAAGTGTGACACGGGCCGTGTCACACGACACGGGCACCCGTGTCAGCCCCCTGGTCTTGGTTGATTTGTTGTTTGAGAGGTGCGTGTTCAGGGCACCTGACACGGGCCGTGTCAGGGGACACGGGAGGCCGTGTCAGGCCCCTGTATCTTGGAATTTTGTGAAATCTTGACATGGTTTACTATCCATTCTTTTAGTATAAGTTCCTAAGAGTATTCTAAGACAATAACTTGAGGTTTTGTGCTAATTATAGGACTTGATAACCAAACTTTAATGAAGGCAATAGTGAGGATTGTATAAGTAGCATAAGCTTGTTAGTAATGTAATGAATTATTGAATTATGAGATTATGGAATATGCTTAACATGAATGACATAATGATGTGATTAATACTAGTGGGATCATGTGGATCGTGAAGGCATGAATGTTTTCATGCGTAATTGTATTATGGTGTATGTGTTTGAGTCTGCATATGCATACACAATTGGTGGAATGATCATGTCTCGGTGGAGCGTAAGTGATCATTCAGATTCATTGCGAATCGTTGGTGCAGGGATGATCATGTCTCGGTGGAGCGTAAGCGATACATCCGGGTTCGAATTAATGAACCATTGTTGAAAGTCGGTACCGCATTGTTGAATTGTGTCAGTGAGTCACATTGCATCTGTCTGTTGGATTGATTGTGTTAATTGATGTGTATGGATTTATGATTATCCTTTGAGGTGTTATTTGCACCGCTATGTTATGAAACTATTTCTCACCCCCTTTTGTTTGTTTTGTTGCGTCTGTGCTTCTTCGGAAGTACAGATAATTCAGGTACTTGAGGAGTGCTTGATGTTGATGTCAGTGTCCTAGGAGCTCTGATATGTAACGGGAATGGGGATTCTTATCACATTTCTTTTGATTTTTAGCAAACTTCCTTATGATTAAGTATTGAGTTAAAAAAACCATATTTTGATTGAACTGTAATGCCTTTGGGCAATTTGATGTTAAAACAATTATTTCCGCTGCTTGTTTTAGAATAAATGAAAAGATATTTAATTGTTGATGTAGCAGCTCACTTTAGTTGATTAAACTCTGATTTTATGAATAGTTTATATAATTTTGAAATGGGAAAAAGTGGGTGTTACACCTGGACCATCAGCTGTAGAGCCCGTAGCTACAGTCAGCTTAGGAGAATTTGAGAAGTTGAAGGAAAGGAATACCCAGTTGTCTGAATCTCTAACGAAGACCCTCTGGGAGAGGAATGATAGTCGTCTGGATAATGAGAGGTTAGAGAAACTCCAGATTGAGCACATGACCAAGATTCAGAAGACAGATGACTACATCAGAAGGGCTAGAGCAGGGGAGTTGGTATTGAAGAATGCTTGCAAGGAAGCCAAGAATCAGAAGGCCAGAGCTGAGCACTACTTGGAGAAGAGTTAGGCTAGATGGATCAGAATCACTAAGGCTTGTTCACAGGAAGATCAGAGGACCCAGGCTAGGATAGAGCAGCTGGAAGCTAATGAGAAGAAGAGTCAGGAAGCCTTGTTTGCAGCACAAAAAGAAATCTCTTATTTGAAGCTCCGAGCGGGGTTGAAGAGATCAAAAGACCAAGACAAGTATAAGAAGTTGACAAGTGCTATTGCCACCAGGAAACTTCTTATCAGGACCATCAAAGAGCATCCAGTTGGCCCAGTGACTGATGCTCTCCTGAAGGAAGTCAGAGAGGATGATTATGGGCTAGATGTTTGATTTCTTTGTACTTCATTTTGTTTGTAATTTTGTTTATTTTGTTGTATTTTGACCCATCACGAGGGCTTGTTGTAATCACAAAACTATGTATCTTTACATTTTGTAATATATGGTTTATGTGTTATTTTGTGGGCTTCATCTCTCTTCAACATCATCATTCCCCGAGGTCTGGAAGGTCAAAACCAAAGAACCAAACCGGATACCCTTGGAAGACAAATAGGCATCCTGCATTGCATACTAACCTCATTTCTTTGTTTTGTAGGTATTTGTTTTTGTTGTTTCTCACTGTGTTGTGGTTTTAGGAAACATTGCTCGTAGGAGAGTTCACCGGTATCCGATAAGAAATAACCTTCCGAGCTTACAGATGGACCAGGTTCAGCAAGATCTGACTGACATAAGAACCCAGATGGCTAATGAAAGGGATGAAATGGGGGCTCAGATGAACCAGTTTATAACAGTAATGACTGGGTTGACCCAAAGCCAAGAAAGATTAAGAGAGTTGGTCGAGCGGCAAACTCCTGAAGAAAACCACCCAGGTACAGGGGGAACCAGCAACAATGATCATGTACAACCTCGTACTGATCCCCCGGAGTTCGGACCTCATCTTAACCCTGACATTAATGCTATTAGGAATACCCAGGGTAATACTGGAGGGCGTGCCTTGCAAGAGGACCCTCAGGAGGAACAATTTACTGTAGTTGGGGCCGGAGATGAAGTATATGATCGTCGGCTGGACGAGATAGCAGAAAAGCTGAGGTCTCTGGAGTCTCAAAACTCCTTAGGGTTTGATGTTATGGATATGGGGCTAGTGGAGGGAGTTAGAATTCCTCACAAATTCAAACCTCCCTGCTTCAAAAGATACAATGGAACATCTTGCCCTCGCACCCATCTTCAATCTTTCATAGGAAGATTAAAAGCCTACACCATGGATGAAAAGCCATGGATGTTCTATTTTGAGGATAGCTTGACAGGGGCATCCCGTGAGTGGTACTCTCATCTTACGAAGGCCACAGTAAGAAATTGGAAAGATTTGGCCGAGGCTTTCATTCGCCAATACCAATACAATCTAGACATGGCTCCTAACAGAACACTTCTAATGGGTATGTCACAATCCTCCAGGGAAAACTTCAGAGAGTATGCTCAGAGATGGAGGCAATTAGCTGCTGCCGTTCAACCTCCAATGTTAGAAAGAGAAATGGCAGATATGTTAATGAACACCCTCCAGGGGACATACATTGATAGGTTGGGTTCTTTCTCTTCCACTAGCTTTGCAGACGTGGTCATAGCTGGAGAAAGGATTGAGAGTTTATTGAAAATGGGAAATATTTCTGATAACGACACTAGCTCAAGCATCACAAGGAAACCTTTTGTAGGGCCTCAAAGGTCCGGTGAAACAAATTCAGTACACATGGTCAGAGGAAGACCCCAGTATATGCCAAGATCAATTTCCGCTGTCACAATTCCTACTCTACCTCCTCAACAACAATACACTCCGCAACCACAACAGTTCCCTCAAAAACATTTTCCTCAACAAAGGTCCTATAACAAAAACAATAACCAACAGCAACGTCCTTTCCATCAAAGGCCATCTCAAGTCAATAGGGTAATTGAGCCTATACCAATGCCCTATGCCACTTTGTTACCACAACTTCTAAAGCTTAATCTTGTTGAATTAATGACTCTGGCTCCACCAGATCCTCAGAACCTTCCACGGAATTACGACGTAAACGCCAGATGTGCCTTCCATTCTAATGCACCTGGCCACACCATAGAAAAGTGCAGAGCTTTGCACATGAAGGTCTAGGATCTAGTTGATTCAAAGGCCTTAAATTTTGCACCACCTCCCAATGTCACAAAGAATCCTATGCCCAGCCACGGTGGGCCAAGGATAAATGAAATTGAGGAGGATGAACCCATGAGTTTAATTGAAGATACTGCAAGCATTCAAACACCTCTGGCAGAGGTTAAAGCTCAACTTTTAAAATGTCGGGTGTTCCCAGGTTGTGAGGCCTGCTGTGAATCTTGCAAAGTTTCCGTCAATGGGTGTGAAAGCTTGAGAAGTGGCATCAATGGCCTTATCAGAGAAGTTATCCTGCAGATAACATCAACGGTTTCTACAACATCAGCAACTCCATTTACAGCAACAACAAACACCCCTCCTACAACTTCAAAGACAATTGTTCCAACAAACTCGTCTACAAAATCAACAATCATTTCTTCCACCACTTCAACAAACACTAGTTCAAATGCATCCACTTCTACAACTACATTAACCATTAACAACGACGTCTCCACAGTCACCATATACTACGACCCAACAATGGTCCCTGATTCCAACAATTTTTAGCAACAATCTCAGCAACAGTCTCAGCAACAACCCAACTCCAGTCTTTCACCACCACCAACAATCAGAAATCCTGTCACCATATATTACGATCCACAGACAATAACAATTCCTACCTCCGATGCAGTCAGTCCAGTCACCATCAAGGTACCTGGACCCATTCCATATGAAAAAGATAATATTGTACCATGGCACTATGGTTTAAACCTCTACTACAACGGGGAAAGAGTCCTTCTTGATTCTTCAGCTCATACACCACATGTGGATAATGTCGGGGGAGGCGGAGGCTTCACCCGAAGCGGACGCCTCTTCGCGTCACAAGTTCCAAGAGCTAATACTGAGGCAGAGGCTGCTGCCAAAGCCAAGGGTAAAAATGTGGTGCCGGAAAAACAAGTTTTGAAAGAAGCCCATAAAAAATCCTTTGATTAAGACGTGGATGAATTTATGAGGATAATCAAGAGAAGTGACTACAAGGTTATGGATCAGCTCCACCAGACTCCTTCAAAGATCTCCATTTTGTCCTTGTTGTTGTGTTCCGAAGCTCATCGGGATGCACTAATTAAAGTCCTACACGCAGCCTACGTGCCTGAGGAGATCATGGTGAATCAGCTCGAGACAATGGTGTCTAATGTTAATACTAGCCATGGGATAGGCTTCACCAATGCTGATTTGACAACGGAAGGTCGTCACCACAACAAAGCTTTACACATCATTCTGGAGTGTAAATGGGCTGTGCTTTCACATGTTATAGTTGACACCGGGTCTTCGCTCAATGTCTTGCCAAAGAAAGCCCTTGTTAAGCTTGAATATGATTGTATTTCTCTCCGACTAAGCAATCTAGTGGTTAGAGCTTTTGATGGTTCCAGGAGGTCTGTTCTTGGAGAGGTGGAGCTTCCTATGATAATTGGCCCGCAGGTCTTTCAAACTACTTTCTACATGATGGACATTCAGCCGGTCTATAGTTTTTTGTTGGGTCGACCATGGATTCACACCGCTGGTGCAGTTACGTCGACCCTTCACCAGAAATTGAAATATGAGTGGGAAGGGTAGATTATCACAATCTGTGGTGAAGAGAATATTTTTGTTAGCCATCTGGCCACCTACAAATACATTGAGATGGATGGTGAAATCCACGAAACCATGAGCCAAGGTTTCAAAGCACTGAACGTCAATGAGGCGACAATTGAAGTATTTGTTGCATCCCAGGAAGATAGGATGTGTACTTCAATTGTCTCTTACCAACAAGCTCAGAAGGTTGTTGAAGATGGAAACGCCCGAGGTTCGGGTAAGCTGCTACCGGTGGAGAAGAAGGAGGACAGATTCGGTTTGGGTTACAAACCATGCCGACAAGATCAAGCAGGGGCTTCTAAGGAGCCCAAGTTCATAAGTGGGGGGATGCTAACCCCAGATGCTGTCAATAACGTGGAAGACGAGGTTGAAAGCGACCTCAACCTAGAGAGCTGGATTCGTCCAAGGATCCCGGGCCAGCAAGTCCTTAACTAGTCTTCCCAGGAAATTATAAGGGTTACTCCTGCATAGTAATTATTATTTCCTGCCTTTTTTAGCATGCATCAAGTCCTGCATCTTGCCCAAGGTGTCAGGACTCATATTTGTATTTTTGTGAAAATGGAATATCAATGAATATTGGACATCTTTTGCAAACAATTTTCTCTTTCGCTCAATGTCTTTTCATTTTTGTTATTTTTCGCACAAAACAATAAAATGGTAATGTTTTCAAAATAAATAACTGCATTTTTTCTGAACAAGATTAAAACTGATCACTAAAAAGAACAAATCTCAACCCTAGTAGAAATAATCCTCCTGATTGCACCGACAACAACACTGCTATGACCTTGTATGACTTCGACAATCCAATCAATAAAGCGGATGAAGGGGTTGATGAAGACTATGAGTTGCCTGAAGAGTTAGCCAGGTTGTTGTGGCAAGAAGAGAAAGTGATTACTCCTCATCAGGAGAAGGTTGAAACTGTTAATCTTGGTACCGAGGAGGATTCGAAAGAAGTAAAGATTGGGTCCAGTCTGCAAGCTTCAGTATAAGAACAGCTTATCAGCATGCTTCGAGAATATGTCGACGTCTTCGCTTGGTCCTATCAAGACATTCCAGGTCTAGATACTGATATAGTCATGCACAGGCTACCCTTGAAAGAAGATTTCCCTCCAGTCAAGCAGAAGTTGCGCCGTACTCGCCCCGATATGGCCATAAAGAATAAAGAAGAGGTACAAAAACAGTGGGATGTCGATTTCCTTACTGTAACTAGTTACCCGCCGTGGGTTGCTAACATTGTACCCGTGCCAAAGAAAGATGGCAAGGTGTGTATGTGTGTGGATTACCGGGACCTGAACAGTTCTCAGTATTTTCTTTCATGGATGGATTTTCTGGGTACAATCAGATCAAGATGTCACCCGAAGACATGGAGAAAACAACTTTCATCACACCTTATGGCACATTTTGTTACAAGGTAATGCCGTTTGGACTGAAGAACGCCAGTGCAACTTACCAACGGGCTATGGTAACTTTATTCCACGATATGATCCACAAAGAAATTGAATGCTATGTGGATGACATGATTGCCAATTCCCTTACTGAAGAAGACCATCTGGTAAATCTGTTGAAGTTGTTTAAGCGTCTGAGGAAGTATCAGCTGATGTTGAACCCCGACAAATGCACATTCGAGGTACGTTCTGGTAAGTTGCTGGGATTTATCGTAAGTGAAAAGGGAATTGAGGTTGATCCCGACAAAGTCAAAGCCATTCAGGAGATGCCTGCGCCTAGGACTAAGAAAGAAGTTCGAGGGTTCTTAGGTGGATTGAACTACATCTCAAGGTTTATATCTCACCTCACTGCAACCTTTGAACCCCTGTTCAAACTGTTAAGAAAGGAACAAACAGTCAGGTGGAATGACGATTGTCAGAAAGCTTTTGACAAGTTCAAGGAGTACCTGCAAGAACCTCCAATTCTCATGCCTCCAATTGAAGGTAGACCTCTGATAATGTACCTGACAGTATTAGAAGGGTCAATGGGGTGTGTGTTGGGCCAGCATGACGAGCCTGGTCGAAAAGAGTATGCAATATACTACCTAAGCAAAAAGTTTACCGACTGTGAACAACGTTATTCACTGCTCGAGAAAACTTGTTACGTTTTAACGTGGGCTGCTCGCCGATTAAGACAATATATGCTGACTCATACTACCTTGTTAATCTAAAAAATGGACCCCATCAAGTACATATTTGAGAAGCCAGCACTTACCGGAAGGGTTGCAAGATGGCAAATGATTCTGACAGAGTATGACATTCAGTACACCTCTCAAAAGGCCATCAAGGGCAGTGTATTGTCTGATTATCTAGCTTAGCAACTGATTGATGATTACCAGCCCATGAGATTTGACTTCCCTGATGAAGACATCATGTACATAAAAGCAAAAGATGGTGAAGAGCCAGTTCACACTGAAGGGCCTGATCCAGAAGAGGCATGGAATATGATGTTTAACGGGGCTGTCAATATGAATGGTCATGGAGTTGGTGCAGTGCTCATTACACCTAAAGGAGTTCACATGCCTTTCTCGGTAAAACTCACCTTTGCCTGCAATAACAACGAAACAGAATATGAAGCCTATATCATGGGTCTTGAGGAGGCCATTGACCTCAGGATCAAAACCTTAAATGTATTCGGAGATTCAGCTTTGGTAATCAATCAGACCAACAACAAATGGTACACTCATCAGGAGCATCTGATTCCATACCCTGATTATACGAGGAGATTATTGACTTTCTTCACAACAGTCAAACTTGAATATATCCCTCGAGATGAAAATCAGTTTGCAGACGCTTTAGCTACCATTTCCTCCATGGTCAAAGTACAAGCTGTCAATTATGTGCCTCAGATTTTGGTATCCAGACTGGACCAACCGACATATGTATTTTCTGTGGACATTGCTAATGATGAAAAGCCTTGGTTCCATGACATCAAATGCTTTTTGGAGGATCAAACATACCCACCTGGGGCATCATCCAATGATAAGAAGACATTAAGGAGGATGGCTGGCAGTTTCTTCCTCAATGCTGATGGTTCATTATACAAGCAAAACTTCGACATGGTCCTGCTCAGATGTGTTGACAAGAAGGAAGCAGACTTCCTGATGAACGAGGTGCATGAAGGTTCTTTTGGTACCCATGTCGGAGGACATGCAATGGCAAAGAAATTATTAAGATCAGGCTACTATTGGATCACAATGGATGCAGACTGTTGTGCCTATGCCAGAAAATGCCACAAGTGCCAGATCTACGTGGATAAAGTGCATGTGCCCCCAAATCCTTTAAACGTAATGTCTTCACCTTGGCCCTTTACCATGTGGGGCATTGACATGATTGGAAAGATTGAACCAACTGCTTCAAATGGTCACCGATTCATCCTGATAGCCATTGATTACTTCACCAAATGGGTTGAAGCAGCTTCATATGCGAACGTCACCAGACAACTGGTAGCTAGATTTCTGAAGAGAGACATCATCTGTCGATATGGAGTTCCCGAGCGAATCATTACTGATAATGGTTCCAATTTGAACAACAAAATGATGGCAGAACTGTGTCGGGACTTCAATATTCAACATCACAACTCTTCTCCTTACAGGCCAAAGATGAACGGCGTTGTTGAGGCAGCTAACAAGAACATCAAGAATATTGTGCAGAAGATGGCGGTTACTTATAAGGACTGACATGAGATGATACCATTTGCTTTGCATGGGTACCGAACCTCAATCAGAACATCTACTAGGGAAATGCCTTATCAACTTGTGTACGGTATGGAAGTTGTCCTACCTGTTGAAGTTGAGCTACCCTCCTTACGAGTAATGATTGATGTGAATATGGATGAAGCAGAATGGGTCCAGTCTCAGTACAATCAACTGAATATGATTGAAGAGAAGAGATTAGCTGCCATCTATCATGGGCAGTTATATCAGAAGCGAATGAAGAAAGCCTTCGATCAGAAAGTCAGACCTTGGGAATACCAAGTGGGATAGCTTATTCTAAAGAGAATCGTTCCTCCTCATACAGACCACACGGGCAAGTGGACACCAAATTATGAAGGTCCCTATGTCATAACCAAAGTCTTCTCAGGTGGAGCACTGATGCTCGCAACCATGGATGGTGAAGACTTCCTGTCTCCTGTGAATTCATATGCAGTTAGAAAATACTTCGCATAAAATGACCCGCTGGACATAAAAACAGAATGTAAGTCCAGGCAAAAATAGGGCATCCCAGCGAGTCAAAAACATAATAAAAGACTCGGGCAAAAATAAGGGAAAATTCAAATAAATGTGTACACCCGCTGAGTTGAAAAGCCGCATTGGACAACTAAGGCAAAAATGGGTATCCCGATGGATTGAAAACCCGAAAGGGCGATCCACGAAAAATCAGGGAATAAGCGAACAACTGTATTCTGAATTCGTCTGTATCACTTACAACATGGCTTGCTTCGAAAGGATAAAGCTTCAGTCAGAATCAGCCTTCTTTAGAAAGCAAGATAAGAAGAACGTCAAGGTCATACAGGTCATAGCAAAGGAAGCTCACTAGAGTGTCATCTTCGAACATTGCCAACACTTTTATTTTCTCAATTTATAGCAATCTCCTCATTTCGGGGATTCGCTTCTTTTGACTGTACTTGCCAACTCAGGGAACCCAAATTAATAAGAGCAATTTTCAGTCACACCTTGTTTTGTACTTTTTTTTTGTTTCGCTTGCAAAATGTCCAATGTTCATAATACAACACTTGCATAAAACATATGATCCATTTTTAATAAATGCTTGCAGGAAATATATTACTTTCAGATAATTCTAACTCCTATAATGGAATCCGGTTAGGGATACCTCGGGATACTTGTGCGTTTTCTTTTGTCTTAACAGGTTGCAGGCAATCAAGACAGACAATCTTTCACAGCATGAGGCATATCAAGCACTGAATCCCTAGCATGCTGCTTCCCAGAAGTTATCTCCTCCCCAAGCAGGACCTCCCGAGAGGTACCTGATAATTATTTCATAGCAAGGTGATCAAGGAAGTTCCTATCCCTTGCAAGAGATACCGGATTTTCTCTCATCCTCAACAGAGTTGATGGACTGATCCCCCCACAGAGTTTCCATTCTCTCCCCAGTAGAGCAATGCCTGAAACACATCCCCAACAGAGTGGCTAAAACTTCCTTCTCCCCAACTGAGTTCTCCCTCCGGATAGATCTACCAATGATCTATTTCCCTGAGCAGAGTTCTTTCTCCGGAAAGATCCATCAATGATCTCTTCCCCCAGCTGGGTTATCCCTTCAAACAGATCAGCCTGAGATCTTTATCCCCGCAGGATCCGAGTCCCGAATCAGTTTCTCATTTACATAATCATGGCATTCGCATCATAATCACCGAAATAAGCATATCACTTAGTCTAATACGGAGCATTACGGCAAAAATCAAACATTTGCATGATCACAAGCCAGGTTCGAGCCAGTTCACCTGCAAGTACCATCAATATTTCATCAGCAATATACAAAATACATCCCTTGCACATAAAAGCCAAAGCATCCCTTTTGCACTCTCAAATACAGATACCTATGCATGCTCTTTTTGACACTCGTCCGTGTCATCCTTCCCCAGTAAGGTAATCAGAACACCTTTTGCAAGAAAATACTTGTCCATAACGTGCTCTTCTCGACACTCGTCCATGTCATCTTATCTCCCCACAGATAAAAGCCAAAGCATCCCCTTTTCACTCTCAAAACAGATGCCTGTTTATATTTATATATATTTGATACTCGTCCATGTCATACTTCCCCAGCAAGCCAACACTCATCCGTGTCTTACACATACCTCACCAACAGATCAATACTTGTACATACTTATACAGAAGTCTTTGATACTCGTCTGTATCTTGTATATATCAGTCCTTAGCAGATTCGACACTTGTCCGTGTTCCTTGTTAACCAGTTGATACTCGTCTGTATCATAATCTTTGAACACGCGTCAGCGTTTGTTTCTACCGATACTCGTTCGTATCATGGTCCTAAGGATGCTCGTCCGCATCCTTAATTTATACACACCGTCAAGAACTTGTATCTTTTAAGCTTGAAAGCGTAAGCACTCGTCTGTGTTTACCATTCCCCAGTAAGTTGCCAACAAAACAACTTTTTTCTATCCGACATTCGTCCTATGTCGTGATATCTTCGACAGCCGTCCCCTGCCAGGTGATCATTCTTCACCTTTGGATGACCGTCCCTCATTCTTTCCCCAGCGGAATTCCCATTGTTGGAACCTTCTATCCAACATTCGTCCCATGTCATGATAAAGAGCAGTTGTCCCCTGCTAGGTGATCGTCCTTCACCTTTTGATGACCGTCCCTCATCATTCTATCTGATGGTCGTCCCCATCGTTGATCTTGTTATTCAACATTCGTCCTATGTCGTGATAAACCCCGAGAGCAGCCGTACCCTTCTAGGTGATCGTCCTTCATCATGCTTATCTGGTGGCCGTCCCCATCATTGACCTTTTCTATCTGACATTCGTCATATGTCGTGATAAAGAGCATCCAACCCCTGCTAGGTGATCGTTCTTCACCTTTGATGACCGTCCCTCATCATTATTTCATTTATTCTTTAACCCGATGGCCGTCCCCATCGTTGTTTACTTTACTTGCCAAGCCTGGTGGCCATTCCCATCATTTCTTTTCCTCATTACTTTAACCCCCATAGAATCTTATTTCTTTACCCGATGGTCGTCCCCATCATGATCTCTTTATTTACCCAGCTTGTCGGTCGTCCCCGTCATTGCTTTACTTACCACTTTATCCCCAGCAGTCGTCCTCTGCTCGATGGTCGTCCTCCATCGTTTTCATTTGATAATCATACTATACTATCTTTTACAATTTATATCCCTTTTCTTCTTATCCCCAGCGAGTGCAAATTTCGGACTGTCTTTGGTATTCAACCACAAGTTATCTTGTTTGTCTGTTAAGCCAGGCGCTTACACCCTGCACAGCTAACTCATGTTTGAATAGGTGCAGCTGTAAACACCCCAAATTTTCCCTCACTCTTTATCACACCATCGCTTGTGATCTTTCATTTTTGTTTTAACATAAGCATTACATCTCATATTGCATATTTTCTTCACTGCATAGTTCAAGTTCATCTGCATTTAGGGTTTGTGATCTGAGCAATCCAAGAATTCATCTAAGCCATCCCAATGGTCTTGAAGCTTTCCAAGAGGGTCCATGTGTGTTCTATGATCATATTATGCTCCCCAAAGTTCATGAAAGTTAAGGGATCACAAGATCTGGCAAAGGCATGGAAGCAGAGCTAGGGTTTTCACTTCACAGATGACCAAAATTAGGGTTTTGGTTTCAGAGGCCTTAACTCCAATTTTTTTGGTCATTCTTGTTTCTATTTTTCTTGATATGTTATAAGGATCATGTGTACCAAGTTTGATGAAGAAACTCATTGTGGAAGTCATCTGTTCACTGGGTAACTTCTTGAGCAAGTTAAGTCAAAATCAGGGCATCTGAGGCCCCTAACAATGGAATCAAAGTGTCATTTTCATCAAATTAAGTTCAATGATATTTATTTGATCTTATAAGTGGTTGGAAGTTCACAAGATTGAAGAATTTTGAGCCAATTGCAAACTTGCCATTTTTGGAAATGACTTGAAATGCAAACTTTCCATTTTGGGAAAGATTTTCAACCTCCTCTTTCATGACCAAAAATGCTTCAACTGAAAAACTCTTGGGCATGAAAGTTGTAGATTAGGTCTTTCCCTTTTCAAAAAGTACAAGAACATGTCTTGATTCATCCTAGAACTCAATATATGGCCTTTCAAAGTTGGCAAAAATCACATAATTTTCATGTTCATGTCAAAGAGGGAATTTTGCAATTTCACTTGACAAGCATTCTAATGACCTCTAATCAACTTCTATGCATCATGACATGTCAAAGAAACTTCAAGAGATCATAATTTTCCTTTGAACCTAGGATTTTGGTGGCTTGATTCACAAGAAACATCAAAGAGATAAATTTGCATAAACCATGAGAACTCTTCATCCAAGCCTTCCAACTCATCAAATTCAATCCCATGGTCCTCCATGAATCAAGCTGAGGCAGGACAAGCCATAGAAACATCTCTGACCCGTGCCATGCTTCAAGTACACATAACCTTGACTTTTTGCAACTTTGCCCATACCAATCAAGTTGTGCCACCACCCACTTTCTGAGCAATCCCATTGGCTTATACAAACATCATGGATCACAAAACACAAAACACACAAGGCCGAAACCTCTCACAAGCTCAGAATCACAAAAACTTGCAAAAACTTCCTCTCTTTGAAACTCTCAGCATAACCATTCAAACTCAAAACTTCATTCACCATTCAATCACTCATGTCATAAGGAACACAAACCACCCTTTATTTTGCCCAAAAAGCCTCTGAATCATAAACATGATTTCTCACTTCTCAGAACTGAAACTCACAAAGGAGGCCATTTAAACTCTTGCAAAGCTTCTCAATAGCCTCAGGGGACTCAAAGGGGTTGGATTGCACAAAGGAGGAGCTCTGAAAGTCCATATTTGCAGTTCATCATCTCAGGTAGTCATCTCAAATCATTTTTCCAAAACTTGTTTTTTATGTTGCAATATGAAAGAACATGTTGTCCTGATCACAATGAGCTTTGAATGATCAAAAATGGTTGAGAGATGAGTGTGTATGCTTGTTCTGATATTTTATCCGTTTTCATGTTCTTGTTCGATTCTTGATTTTGATGCATGATAAATGAATTTTGGGGTTAGATTCTTGTTTAAGGATGTTGGTTGATTCATTCTGGAGTTTTTGGGGGATTGGGGTGGTGTTTTAAGCAAGCTCGGGTGAGAGACACGCCGGAGAAGACGACCAGAGTTCTTCTCCGGCCACCTGAGTTTAATTAGGGCTAATCCCATTAATTATCTAGGTTTAAATTAGGACCCTTAGATTGGTTTTACCCGTGCGTGTGGACGACCCAGATTGATCCATTAACCCTAATTTTAATTAATTAGGTTTAATTAATTTAAAAATCTCAGATTAAACCTCAACCTTTGGATAGCGTGCCAGTCAACATTTCCCTCCCCAGTTTGAATCCTGGCCCTTGGTGTAACACCCCCTTTCTATACCCCCAAATAATACATTAAATCATTTAGGCATAGATAAAATTTCATCAGAGTATAATTTAAATCAAGCATAAAAAGGAGCATGCCACATTACGTGAAATTAAAACATACAACACCTGCTCAAACATATATGCAACAATGAGGTAGCTATCCACAAAGGAATTTCAATCCTTACACCCATATCTCAATTATAAATTGCACAGCGGAAAACTTAAATCATCAACAACTTCAACTTATATATTTATCAAAATATATCTACAAGTTAGAAGCGTACAAATATATCATGTTATACAAAACATATCCACAACGAATACATATACAAATATATCCCCAAAAAGGCACAAAGCCACCTAACTACCCGGTGCTACATATCAGAGCCGACCAAAAGATATGAAGACAAGCTTCACAAAAACGACTCCGGCACACCTAATCTGCAATGCCTCATAGAGCATCATAAAACAGCAGAAGGGTGAGAAACATTATCATAATAATATTGCATATAATTATATATCTCAACATATAACATATACATCAACATATTCTCACCACAACATATCATTCATACACAACATAAAGCATACTTATACTCATACTTATCACCATTTCTTTCACATAACACAAATCATATTCAACCATGTTCACATAACCAACATACATCGCAATGTATCTTCATTTACCAATACACATAAATCTTATATTATTTATGTCTATTCTTCATTTACATTCATTCCGCATAAACATACGACAAGCTATGTTTAACTCACACATATACATTCAATGTATAAATCACATACATATATACATATCAAACATGCATATATATATATATATAAATATATATATATATATATATATATATATATATATATCCGCAAGTATGTCCTTCACACATACCAATCATTTCACAACATTCCAAATAAACATATGTAAAATCATGTTTATTTCAGCATATACATACAATGTATAAAATGCAACTCATAGAGACCGACATACGACTCTATGCAGATGCAATGCGGTACCGACTCAACATTCAGCAAGTTCACTCAGGAACCAAATAGAATCATCGCTCGTTACCTAAAGTAACTCCCCATCGGGCATACGATGTCCCCCATTGCTCACACCCTACATGGGCACACAATGTTTTAGGATTGCTCACACCCCACACGGGCACACAATCCGATCGCTCACACCCCACATGAGCACACGATCAATGTGAACTTAATCACCCATCGCTCACACCCCACACGGGCACATGATGTTTATGGATTTCTCACACCCCACACAGGCACACAATCTGATTGCTCACACCCCACATGGGCACACGATCAATGTGAACTTAATCACCCATCGCTCACACCCCACATGGGCACACGATGTTTATGGATTGCTCACACCCCACACGGGCACACAAATCCAATCGCTCACACCCCACACGGGCACACGATCATGTTGTAGTCATTGCTCACACTCCACATGAGCACACGACGCTACAACAGATTCACAAGGAACCCACAAGAATGCAGACATGATGCTTACATGCAAAATGACACAAAACATCCTTGAAAATGCATACATTATTCACAACATAATTATGCACTCAACACATACCATTTACATACATATGCATACAATTTAAGCATAGTAAACACTTACCCAATGGCCACAACATTATAACAAACCCACATTTCCATAATTAACTCATTTAAGTTTTATCGAAAAAGTCGGGAAAAAGTCGGCTAAAAATTACATATTTTAGCATCATTAGATTCTACATGTTTTTAGCTTCGAATCGATATAAGGATCACTAAAAACGAATACCCGAAATTCAAGTTACGAAACAAAACGTAGAAACCCAAAAATCCTTCCAGGCGCGCTGAGCGACGGGCAGCTCGCTGAGCGATAATTGCCCTGGAACTTTCGCTGAGCGAGGGATAGCTCACTGAGCGACCACTGCGATTTCAGCAAAACACCAGCTACGAACAGTCTCACCAAATATCCCCAAAACTCCTCTAAACTCATACAAACATGATCAACAACATGTTCTAGCTATCATACTTCGGTTACAACGATTTCTAACCGATTAATCTACCAAATTCCAAGTTTTCTCATCAAAACCCTAAACCTAACATTCTCTAAAACTTCTCCAAATCATAAACCCAATCAACCAAACACATATATAATCATACACAATGTTAAGATAACAATATTTCACACCCTTACCCGGTCGATTCTTCTCCGCAGACCAATCTTGAAGAAATTCTCTCTTTTCCTCTTTTCCTTCTCTTTCTTTCTCTTCTTTTCTTTCTTTTCTCTTTCTCTCTTACCAACTTTCTTTTATAACTCTCTCTCAATTATATTTCTATTTCTACTACTAACTAATTCTATTTTCTAGACTTAACTCATTTTATCTCTTTTCCAACCAAAATATTATTTTCTCTCAAAATACCAATTCAAAACAATTCTAACTTATTAC
Source organism: Lathyrus aphaca (assembly GCA_963966055.1). Classification (NCBI taxonomy): domain Eukaryota; kingdom Viridiplantae; phylum Streptophyta; class Magnoliopsida; order Fabales; family Fabaceae; genus Lathyrus; species Lathyrus aphaca. Next base: position 281,187,021 of record OZ014523.1, read on the forward strand.
TAAAAGTAAAGGTCTAAAATACCCTCTTAATCAATTTTACCCGGAAACTCTCGAAGCGGTAAAATCGCACCAACACACCAACACAACACATATTCACATTTTATCACATTAACATAGCACATAATCATGTTAATTCTACAAACAAATCAATTCTCAATTAAATCAATTAAAGACTCAACAAAACAAATGGGAAAATTAAATCAGGGCGTTACAACTCTCACCCACTTTAGAAATTTTCGTCCTAAAAAATATTACCTGATCCAAAAAACTCCGGATACGACTCGCGCATCCCACTTTCCAATTCCCAAGTCATGTTGCCTTCCGCAGCGCCTCCCCACGCTACTTTCACAAGCGCAATATCCTTGCCTCTTAACCTCTTGATCTCACGATCCAAAATCCTAACCGGCAAAGCTTCCACCGTAAGGTTATCTCTCACCTCAACCTCGTCCATAGGAATAACATGTGACGGATCCGGAACATACTTCCGAAGTTGCGAAACATGGAACACATCATGAAAATTTGAAAGGTTTGGGGGCAATGCCACACGATAAGCCACAACACCAAGTCTTGCAGTAATCTGATACGGACAAATAAAACGAGAATTCAACTTCTTCGACTTCAAAGCACGACCCACACCCGTAACAGGTGTAACTCTCAAAATCAAATGGTCTCCTTCTTGAAACTCAAGATACTTCCGTCTCTTATCATGATAACTCTTTTGCCTACTCTGAGAAGCTCTCTTCTTCTCCCGAATAAACTTCACCTTTTCTGTCGTTTGTTGTACCATCTCCGGTCCAACTACCGTTCTCTCTCCGGTTTCATGCCAACACAAAGGTGTTTGACATCTCCGACCATATAAAGCCTCAAATGGTGCCATACCAATACTCGAATGAAAACTGTTATTATAGGTGAACTCAATCAACGCTAAATAACTATCCCAAATACCACCTTTTTCTAGCACACAAGCACGCAACAAATCCTCTAACGATTGAATCGTCCTCTCGGTTTGACCGTCCGTTTGCGGATGGTAAGCCGAACTCAATCGTAGCTCAGAACCCAAAGCCTTTTGCAAACTTTCCCAAAATCTTGAAGTGAATCTAGGATATCTATCCGATACAATACTCTTAGGAACTCCATGTAACTTCACAATCACGGAAACATAAATTTCGGCTAGCTTCTCCAAAGAATAACTAATATCCATCGGAATAAAGTGAGCAAATTTAGTAAGCCTATCAACAATCACCCAAATAGAATTATGACCTCTTTGCGTATTCGGCAAACCCGTAACAAAATCCATCGATATACTATCCCATTTCCATTCCGGAATATCTAACGGTTGCATCAAACCACTCGGCTTCTGATGTTCCACCTTCGACTTCTGACAAGTCAAACATGCATACACAAAATAAGCCACATCCCTCTTCAATCCAAGCCATCAAAATATCTTCTTCAAATCTTGATACATCTTATTCTCTCCCGGATGAATACTCAAATTACTCCGGTGTCCTTCCTCTAAAATCATCTTTTTCTTTTGGTGCAGATTCTTCCGTTATTACACTCTTCCCTTTGGCTTTGGCAACAGCTTCTGCCTCTGAGTTGGTTCTAGGGACTTGTGATGCAAAGAGACGTCCGCTTCGGGAGAAGCCTTTGCCTCCCCAAACATTGTCCACTTGGGGAGTGAGAACTGGAGAATCAAGAAGGACTTTCTCTCAATTGTAGTATAGATCAGCACCATAATGCCATGGTATATCACTGTCTTTATCATATGGAATTGGCCCGGGCACCGTGATAGTGACTGGGCTTACTGTAGCAGATCTTGGGACTGTAATAGTCTGTGGGTCATAGAAAATTGTAACAGGGCCTCTGGTGGATGTTGGTGAAGATGAATTGAAGCTATGTTGAGACTGTTGTTGATTTTGCTGAAAGTTGCTGGAATTCGGGACCGTTGCCGGGTCATAGTAAATTGTGACAGTGGAAACATCGTTATTGGTTGTTGAAGTTGTAGTAGCTGGTGCAAATGAACTGATGTGTGTTGAAATAAGAGATGGAATGATTGCTGAAGTTGTAGCTGAATCGGTTGGAACAATGGTTGTTGCAGTCATAGAAGAAACACTTGGAAATATGGTTGTTGCATTTGTAGAAGATTCACTTGGAAAGATGGTTGTTGCATTTGTAGAAGATTCACTTGTTGCTGATAAAAGGGTTGCTGGTGTTGTAGGAGCGGTGGTTGTAATTTGTAGAATGCCTTCTTTAATCAAGTCATTAATGCCTTTCCTTAAGCTAGCACACCCATTCTTAGAAAGTTTGCAGAGGTGTTTTAATACATGCAATGTCTTCTATTGGACTCAGGGGTGATCCATCCTCTACAACATTAATCCTTGGCCCATTGTGGCTTGGCATTAGATTTTTCATCACATTTGGAGGAGGTGCAATGTTCAGGGCTTTTGAATCTACCAGATTTTGAACCTTCATATGCAGAGCTCGACATTTTTCCGTAGAATGACCAGGTGCGTTAGAGTGAAAAGCACACCTAGCATTGACATCATAGTTTCTAGGAAGGTTTTGAGGATCAGGTGGAGCCAATGTCCTTAACTCAACAAGATTGAGCTTTAGGAGTTATGGCAGCAGTGTAGCATATGGCATAGGAATGGGGTCAATCACTCGGTTGACCTGAGATGGCCGCTGTTGAAACGGGCGTTGTTGTTGATTGTTATTGTTATTGCTGTATGATCTTTGTTGCGGAAACTGTTGTTGTTGCGGAAAGTGTTGCGGTTGTTGAGTATACTGAGGAGGTGGGGCAGGGATAGTAACAACATCAACTGTTCTGGGCATGTATTGGGGTCTCCCTCTTCCCATGTGCACAGAGTTTGTCTCACCAGATCTATGGGCCCCAGCAAATGGTTTTCTTGTACTTCTTGAACTGGAACCGTTATCGGAGATCTTTCCCATTTTCAATAGGCTCTTTATTCTTTCCCCAGCTATCACCACATCTGCGAAGCTGGTAGAAGAAAATGCAGCCAATCTGTCAATGTAGGTTCCTTGAAGAGTATTCATGAACATGTCTGCCATCTCTCTTTCAGACATGGGAGGTTGAACTGCAGCAACCAATTATCTCCACCTTTGTTCATATTCCCTGAAGCTTTCACGGGAAGATTGTGACATTCCCATTAGAAGGGTCCTGTTTGGAGCCATGTCCAGGTTGTACTGATACTGACGGATAAAAGCTTCAGCCAAGTCCTTCTAGTTCCTTACCGTGGCTCTAGTCAAGTGGGAATACCATTCTCGGGATGCCCCTATTAGACTATCCTTGAAGTAAAACATCCACAACTTTTTGTCCATGGTGTATGCTTTTAACCTTCCCAAGAATGACTGAAGGTGGGTGCATGGGCAAGATGTGCCATTATACCTTTCAAAACACGGGGGTTTGAACTTGTGAGGAATTCTCACCCCTTCCACCAATCCCATGTCCATTACATCAAATCCTAGGGAATTCTGGGATTCAAGAGACCTCAGCTTCTCTACAATTCATCCATCCTAAGGTCATAAACTTCATCCCCAACCCCAACAACTGTAAACTGCTCTTCTTGATGATCCTCTTGCAAGATCCTACCTCCAGCAGTATTACCCTGAGTATTCCTTATGGCATTGATTTCTGGGTTTAGATGAGGCCCAAACTCTAGTGGATCAGTGTGAGGTTGCACGTGATCGTTGTTATTGGTACCTCCTGTACCTGGATGGTGTTCTTCAGGAGTTTGCCTTTCAACCAACTCCCTTAGTCTTTCCTGGATCTGAGCTAAGCCAGTCATTACAGTCATGAATTGGGTCATCTGATTCCTCATCTCAACCCTCTCATTAGCCATTTGGGTCCTTACTTCATTCAAGTCTTGCTGAACTTGATCCATCTGGAGTCCCGGAAGGTTGTTTCTTGTCGGGTACCAGTGTATTCTGTTGACAGGGAACACTCTTCTGCGAGCAGTGTTTCCTGAAACCACAACAAAGTGAGAAACATCAATAAAACAAAAACCTACAAAACAAAGAAAATGTTAGTATGCAATGCAATATGCCTATTTATCTTCCAAGGGTATCCGATTTGGTTCTTTGGTTTTGACCTTTCCAGACCTCGAGGCAATGCTGATGAGGTAGAGATAAAACCCACCAAAAATAATACAAACTGATATATTACAAAGTGGTGAAAATACATAGTTTGATTACAATACATCCCCATGGTGGGTCAAAATACAACAACAAAAGAAAAAGTACAACAAAAGAAAAGTACAAGCAAAAGAAATCAGACATCTAATCCAAAGTCATCCTCTCTGACTTCCTTTAGGAGGGCCTCAGTCACTGGACCCACTGGGTGCTCTTTAATAGTCCTGATGAGGAGGTTCCTAGTAGCAATGGCACTGGTCAACCGCTTATGCTTTTCCTGATCCTTTGACCTTTTCAACCCCGCCCGGAGTTTCAATTCAGATATCTCCTTCTGAGTTGCCAACAAAGCCTCTTGATGCTTCTTCTCACTAGCCTCCAACTGTTCTATCTTAGCCCGAGTCCTTTGATCTTCTTGTGCACGGGCTTCAGTGATCCTGATCCACCTAGCCTGGCTCTCCTCAAGATAATGCTCTGCCCTAGCTTTCTGAGTCTTTGCCTCCTTGCAAGCATTCTTCAGTACTAACTCCCCTGCTCTTGCCTTCCTGATGTAGTCATCCGGCTTCTCAATCTTGGTCAGGTGCTCAATCCTGAGCCTTTCCAATCTCTCATTATCCAGATGGTTGCCATTTCTCTCCCAGAGAGTCTTCTTTAAGGCTTCAGCTAGCTGAGTGTTCCTCTCTTTCAGCTTTTCAAACTCTTCCAAACTGACAGTAGCTGCAGGTTGTACTGTAGAAGGTCCAGGTACATCTTCTAAAGTGAATGGCATCCGGGTGATCTGAGCTCTAGTACGGGACCAATCAGAGTACTGTGCTGAAGCAATGTTGTTGCACTTGCCAAAGATGGCTGTCCCTTTAGTCTGGATGTTGTCCCAAGCCCAGGCAGCTTGTCTGACAACAACAGAGTTAGGGTTGATTTCACAGTAAAGAGTTTCAGCCAAATCTTGTCCTCTGGGAGGATGAACCAAAGCATACCCTAATTGTCTTTTAAACAGTAAAGGGTTGTAGTTGATGCAACCTTTCACTCCTATCAAAGGCACATTAGGATATTGCCCACAGCTAGTAATGATGTCCTTGCCATTGGTGCTCTGAGTGTATCATCTAATGTCTTCTGATGTCAAGGCAATGAATCTCTTAGCCCATTTCTTCTGCTGATGAGGGTTCAAGAAGGTATCTGACTTTGGAAAATGTCTTAGCAGCCAAGAGTAATAAAGGGGAGCACATCATCTGACCAGTCTTCCTCTTTGCTTTTCATTCCTCTGGTGTACTGAGTAGTAGAAGTCTCCAAGCAAGGTAGGAACTGGGTTCCTCAATAAGAACAGGTGAATGGCATTCTTGCTCACAAACTTGGGCTCATCTGCAAACAAGATAACCCCATATATACTGAGGGCTAAAAGTGCACAGACAGCCTTCCATTCTCCTATTGCAGCATGCAGGGTAGCCTGGGAGATCAAGAAGTCTAGGTGGAGGCCTGGAACTCCAGCCTTGGTTGTCATGTTCTGATCAATGAGGGCAGACTCCAAATGCAATGCCCTGGCTATGTCTTCATTTCTAGGAGCAACCATATCAGGTTTGAAAGGAATCCCTCTCCTGATAGGAACTCCAAACAACATGGAGAATTCTTCTAGCAAAGGTCCCAACTGGAAATCAGGGAATGTGAAGCATCTGAGTGGAGGATCATAAAAATGTAAGCAAGTATGGATCATGCTCCTCTAAGATGCATCTAGATCCATGACCATGTCCAATATGCCTCCATAATGCTCCCTGAACAGTGGGACATGATCAGGGGTAATGAGGGACTGGGTCTGTCTGATGCTAGCCAAGGTGGGCTCAAAGAAGTGGTATGTGATGTTGCTCTTTCTTGAAGTGTCCATGCTGATGATGGATGCTGATGAAGAAGCTGAGAGAAACTACTGATGAAGGTCACTAAATGAGATGCTGAAGGCGAGTCTCTGATGAAGATAGCTGGAGGAAAAATCACTGACAACCTGATGAAGGTGCTGGAGAAGATAACTGAAGCAGTCTGAGCAACAGAAGGGGTCAAAACCAAACCAATGATAATATGATGGATACCCTGTAAAACAAATAAGAAAATGTTAAATGATGCAAAAATGATGTATACAAATGATATGCAAAGGGTTTGTGATCAAGTGCTGGATCTATTTATCTGCCTTGGTAAAAGTCCATGTATGTTCATAAGTCCGGATGGAGGCTTAGAAATCTTGTAACCAGGTGGGGGACTCAAATAAAGAGTCACAAGTCCAGGGTAATCACAAGAACTGCCCAAATAATACAACCTTAACAACTCTAGTAACAAAAGGTATGATGAGTCCAAGGGTTCCTGCAAACCTGTAAACAACCCAACCCCCTCACATGTAATGTTCTAGAACAAGGATCCTCAGACTTGGATCAGTTATGAGAAGTGTAAACACTTCTAACCCGGAGGTACAGTGTTTACAATAACCATAAAAGATCCTCCTCTAATTCACCTCAGATGCTGAAGGTCATAAAAAGGTCATCCAGACTTAGCAAGCTTCCGAGATAGCCCTAGTACTACAGGAAATCTGTAGCACAGAGTTCTCAAGAAGAAACCCAAGTCTGAACCGTGTTTTATATTCCCGCACCAGACCGAAATGGAATGGGAAAGAATATGAAGCCACTCTAGCCTATGTGTCACTCAGGTCCCAGGTATAGGACCTTAATCACTCAATGATCCCCACCCACCAAAACAAACAAGAGATCCAGCACATGATAATGACAGTATGAAATGCATAAAACTGTAAAAGAAAGCAATAAATAAAGATGTACATAAAACAATAAATAAAGCAAATAAATAAGCACAAGTAGCACATAACACCCCTGTAAACACAAATCAAACAAGCGCTAGGAGGAACCCACAAAAAGAACCAGAAGCCCTGGTTGCAATATAAGGGTCCCCAGCAGAGTCGCCAAGCTGTCGCTCCCACTAAAAGACACCAGGTCAGATAGGGAACAAACGCGAACGGTCAGCGAGAGGAGAAATGAAAATGAAGGTGAACTGAAAAGAGCCGCCATCTAGGAATTTTTATCCTGAAGGAAAGGTAATGCTGCATAAACCTAGAAAGTTATGGATAAGACGGTTGCGAACCAGAGAAACTGAGAAAGGGGGTTGGTTACAACCTGAGAAGGTATTAGCACCCAGATTGTCCGTCGTACTCGACGGGATCCACGCTTGAAAGATTTTGTTTAAAGGGGTAGGTGTCTGTGCTATCTGTGTGCAAAAGATGGAAAAGAATGTACAAGTGTCAGTGCAAGAAAGTGAAGTGAGATGCTCAGGAATGAGGCTTAAAAAGAATGCTGAAAGAGGGGGGAAGACACAGAGACTTTTGTTCGATAATAGTTAAGTTATGCCTACGTATCCTCTCGTGCAATGAGGAAGTCAGAACACCGTAGTTCGACTCAGAGATTGAAAGATAAATTGACTGATGAATTGCTTGCTTGTCTATGCTCAAGTGTATGACTCGTCTGGCTCGAGTTCTAACTGTCTTGCATTAGACGGAAGAAGCAAGTTCTCGCTTATGAATGAGTGTGTTGAGAAAAGAATCCCAAAGGAGACGATTATTGTTTGTTTTTTGTGTTTTCAATATTTTATTGTTTTTGGTGTTTGTCATAAGTTAATGAGCTTAAGCCTAAACCAAAGGTTAGTAACTCATCATATCCACCCTTTGATTAGGGATAATGAGAATACCTTAAGTATGAGGTAAACACCTCAAACTTAATTACCATGATGATGTAGGATTAAGATCATTAACATACTTGTGATTATTTAGATGTTTTTGTGGTTTTTGTTTAGTGTTAAGTAATGAGTTTAAGCCATAATCAAGGATTAGTGAACCCATTACACCATCCTAATAGAAGGATAATAGATGAGCACACTTAAGCTGAGGAAGATACCTCAACTTAATCCATGATTAGGGATTAACCTCATGACAAAACAAACCTTTATTAAATGGATTTTAATTAAAGATGAGATTAAGAAGTGAATTTTATGGTTTGTAAGACAACTTGAGGGGGACTTGTCCATTAACACTAGGGTTAGTCCTTCTTAACCAATAAAGGAAGAATTAGAACCCTAATGCAAGGCCCAAGTTACAAGTTAATGTCTTAGTGATTATTAAGATTGATTGATTAAGAGGTTTAAACAAATCAAGGGTTTAACACTTAGGATTAAAGTTATACACTCCATCCTAAGAGAATGATGCATGCATAACCCTAATCACAAAGGTAAAAGCTAAAGGGGGACTAATCAAAACCCTAATTATTGTCATGCTTGGATGTTCCTATGGTTTGTGAGGCTTGCAAGAGATCTTCAGAGAAGCCACCAATGGAAGAAGCAGATGAAAGGAGGAGAAGCAGAAGAAACAAGTTACTTACTTCACTGAAGAAGATAAGTAACTTGGAGAAAGAAAGTGAATGAACATGAATGTTAAAGCTCACTCTAAATCAAAGAAAAATGCAGCAATGATGCATAAGAAGATTGAGAAGAGAAATGAGAATTGAAGGCAAATTCACTTCTCAAATTACCTACCACCTGAATAGGTTAGCATAAAGGAAAGAAATGAAATGAAAATGAGACATATGCAAAGGTAAAACCAAAACCAGAAGCAATCAAATGATGCAAATGGTGCTATGAGATGATGCAAAGGTATGTCAAGTGTTATGAATGTTCATACGAGAGGTGGAATGCAAAAGAAGTATACTTTGAAGTTTGAAAGTTCATGAAAGTTCATGGAATGAAATGAATGCACATCATGGCAAATTAATGAATAAATGATCAAGCATGATTCTAATGTGTCCTAAGATGTCTTAGATGTCATATGAATGCAAGAAATGTCATGGCAAGTTCATGTATGGATGCATATGCAAGATGAATGCAAATGAACATGTGAAATTAGGGTTTTAAGGCAACATGAGATGCAAAAGTCAAAAACAGAAGCAAATCACAAGATAAAAAATTGAAAATGAACTCAAAGGAACCCTAAACCCATATGATATCACACCCCAAAGGAGGAGGTCTAACTCTTAACCCTAAGAAAGTTGTGAATTTTCTAAGTTTGCTAGGGTTTTAGGGTATCTCAAAAGGAAAAATGCAAATCAATTTGAAAATGCAAGATAAATTTGTGACAAAAATATGTTAGATACTAAATGTAATATGAAGATCAATGCAAAAAGAATCAATGTCAAACCCTTCATGGTTAGGCAGAAAAGAATTCTTGAAGTTAAGGTTCAAAAATGGGATTTTTATGAACCCTAAATTCAAGAAAAATGTCAAAGTTGGATCAAAACCAAAAAGAAATTTGTATGGATTGTTTGACAATGTTTCTAAATGTCCTAAGATGCAATGTGAATTTTTTTGGAATTTTTAGAAACCTAAATGATATTTTAATTAATTAATTTCCATTAATTAATTAAAATAAACATTTTAATATTTTTAAAATGGTTTTTAAATGCAAGAAATAAAAATAAAAATTGTTTTGGGTGAAGAAAAATATTTGAAATCAAAATGCAGAAGAAAAATATTTTTTGGGATTTTCTAAGTATTTTAAATTAATTATGCAAGAAAAATGATTAAAAATGAAATAAAAATTAAATTAAATGAAAGTAGGACAATCTGATGGACAAGATTCAAACTGGGAAGATTTTGGTTGGCCAGCACGCAATCTAAGGGCTGAGGTTCAATCTGAGTTAATTTTAATTAATTAATTAATTAATCATAATTAAACCTAAGTGGATGCATCTGAGCCTTTCATTACACGCGGGAAACATTGATCAAATGCCCCACATTCAAACTCACACTAACCCTAATTAAAACCCTAATTAATCTCAGGTGGCCGGAGAAGACTTCCGGTCGTCTTCTCCGGCGAGCTCCTCCCCTGAGCTACCTCAAAACACCACCCCAGGCTCTCAAACTCTCCAGAATTCATCCCTAAACATCATAGAACACTAATCCAGCAACAAAAACAATTTTTCATGCATCAAAATGAAGAATCGAAGAAGAACATTTTTAGGTCAAAACTTTCAGAAGTTAATGAAATCCTTAATACGCAACCATTTTCAAAAATAAAAGCATCAGCATGATCAACACAACATGAGGAACATTTCTATAACCTAAAATTACATTTCTGGAAAATTTGTTCTTGAGGTTACCTGAGCTTGAGCTTTCTCAGTTTGAAGCTTTTGGACCTCTTCTCTTGTGCAAACTCACTCCCCTTGACCTCCTGATGAAGCTGCAATGCTTGGAAGGAGCTTGGAATGGCTGGATTATGTGGTTCCACTTCAACTGGCTAGAAATTGTATTTCAGTTTTGGGGGCTTTTAGGTTACAATGAAGGGTGGGAAATGATCCTCTTGTGATGCTGAGTTGTTTGATGAAAAAAGTTTGGAGTTTGAGTGTGTGAGCTATGAGTTTCAAAAGCTTTTTGCTCTTGGGGTGATTTTTGGGAACTTGATGATTCTGAAGTGTTAGGCTGGCTTGTGTTGTGTTATGGCTTGCATTTTGTCCATATAACAATGTTTGATAGGTCAGAGGAGTTGTTGTGGACTGTGGTGATTGGTATGGGCAAGTTGCCAAAATGTCAACATAACTTGTACTTGAGGTATGGGTTCATGTTGAGGATGGCTTTTGGCTTGTCCTGGCTCAACAAAGATCAAGCAGAACCATGGAATTGGTTTTGTGGTGATTCAGCAAGTGTATGAGATGTTTCATGCTCTTTTGCAATTTGGAAGAAGTTTGGCCCCTTTTGAATTTCTTGAAGTTCAAGGCATGAAATGAGATGATTCTTGGGCCAATTCTGATTCTTAGGCAATGCATTATGTTTTTATGATACTTAGAAGTGTATTAGAAGTCACCAAATGGCTTGGTATGTGAATTTCCACAAAATCCTCTTTGGTGTGAAAGTGAAAATTATGTGATTTTTGCCAACTTTGCCAAGCCATAACTTGAGTTCCATAATGAATTAGAACTTGTTCTTGTACTTTTTGAAAAGGGAATGATCCAAGCTACAACTTTCATGACCAACAATTTTTCATTTGAAGCATTTTTGGTTGAGAAAGAGGAGGTTGAAGAACTTTCCCAAAATGGAAAGTTTCCATTACAAGTCATTTCCATTTTTGGCAACTTTTGGTTTATCTCAAATTTCTTCAATTTTGTGAACTTCAAAGCATTTCAATGATCAAATAAAGATCATATAACTTCAATTTGATGAAAAATCCACTTTGGTTCCATGGTTGGGGGCCTCAGATGCCCTGATTTTGCTCTGACTTGCTCAGGAAGTTACCCAATGAACAGATGACTTCCACAATGAATTTATTCATCAAACTTGGTACACATGATCCTTATAACATCTTAAGAACATTAGAAATAAGAATGACCAAAAAATCTGGAGTTATGGCCTCTGAAACCAAAACCCTAATTTCAAGTCATATGTGTAGTGAAACCCTAGCTCTACTTCCATGCTTTCCAAGTTCTTGTGATTTCTTGGCTTCCTTGATATTTGAGGGATATGATATGATGATAGAACACACATGTACCCTCTTGGAGTGATTGGAGACCATTGGAGTGGCTCAGATGGATCCTTGGATTGCCCAGATCACAAACCCTAGATGCAGATGAACTTGAACTTATGCAGTGAAGCAAATATGCAATATGAGATGGTATGCTTATGCTAATGCAAATATGAAAGATCATAATCCATGGTGGGAAATGAGTGAGGGAAAATTTGGGGTGTTTATACAAGGTGATCAAGAAATTTCCTATTCACCACAGAGTTTCTGTTCTCTCCTAAGTAGAGCAATGCCTAAAACCCATCCCCAACGGAGTGGCTGAAGCTTCCTCCTTCCCAGCCGAGTTCTCCCTCCGGATAGATCTACCAATGATCTATTCCCCCAAGAAGAGTTCTCCATCCGCACCGATCCGTCAATGTTCTCTTCCCCCAGCTGGGTTTATTCCTCCAAACAGATCATCCAGAGATCTTTATCCCCACAGGATCCGAGTCTCGGATCAGTTTCTCACTTGCATAATCATAGCATTCGCATCATATTCACCAAATAAGCGTAGCATTCCGTCTAATATGGAGCATTACGGCAAAAATCAAACATTTGCATGATCACGAGCCAGGTTCGAGCCAGTCACCTGCAATTACTGTCAATGTTTCATCAGCAGTATACAAAACTCGTATCCCTTATAGATAAAAGCCAAAGCATCCTCTTTGCACTTTCAAAAACAGATACCTATACATGCTCTTTTTGACACTCGTCTGTGTCATCCTTCCCCAATAAGGTTGCCAGAACACTTTCTGCAAGCAGATACATGTCCTTAACATGTTCTTCTCGACACTTGTTCGTGTCATCTTGTCTCCCCACAGAAAGACAAAGCATCTCCTTCGCACTCTCAAAACAAATGCCTGTTTATATCTTACACATATTGGACACTCGTCCGTGTCATACTTCCCCAGCAAGTCAAACACTCATCCGTGTCTTGCGCATAATTCACCAACAAATCAATACTTGTACATACTTATACAGAAGTCTTTGATACTCGTTCGTATCTTGTTTATATCAATCCTCGCTAGATTCGACACTCGTCCGTGTTCCTTGTTAACCAGTTGATAATCGTCTGTATCATCATCTATGAACACGCGTCAGCATTTGTTTCTACCGATACTCGACCGTATCATAGTCTTAAGGATGCTCGTCTGCATCTTTAATCTATACACACTGTTAAACACTCATACCTTTTATTTTTGAGAGCATAAGCACTCGTCCATGTTTACCGTTCCCCAGTAAGTCACCAACAAAAGAACTTTTTGTTATCCGACATTCGTCCTATGTCATGATACTTTCAGGTAGCTGTCCCCTGCCAGGTGATCGTCCTTCACCTTTGGATGACCGTCCCCCATCCTTTTCTCCCTAGTGGAATCTCCATTATTGGAACCTTCTATCCGGTATTCGTCCTATGTCGTGATATTTTTAGCAGCCGTCCCCTGCTAGGTGATCGTCCTTCACCTTTTGATGACTGTCCCTTATCATTTATCCGATGGTCGTCCCCATCGTTGATCTTGTTATCCGGCATCCGTCCTATGTCGTGATAAACCCCGAGAGCAGCCGTACCCTGCTAGGTGACCGTCCTTCACCTCTTGATGATCGTCCTTCATCATGCTTATCCGATTTCCATCCCCATCGTTGACCTTATCTATCTGACATTCGTCCTATGTCATGTTATTTTCAGCAGCCGTCCCCTTCTAGGTGATCGTCCTTCACCTTTGATGACCGTACCTCATCATTATTTCATTTATTCTTTAAAACGATGGTCGTCCCCATCATTTCTTTTCTTTAATCCCCAAAGAATCTTATTTCCTTACCCGATGGCCGTCCCCGTCGTGATCTCTTTATTTCCCCAGCTTGTCGGTCGTCCCCGTCATTGCTTAATTTACCGTTATCCCCAAGCAGTCGTCCTTTGCTCGATGGTCGTCCTCCATCGCTTTCATTTGATAATCATACTATGCTATCTTTTACGATTTATATCCCTTTTCTTCTTCTATCCAGCGAGTGCAAGTTTCAGACTGTCTTTGGTATTCAACCACAAGTTATCTTGTTTGTCTGTTAAGCCAGGCGCTTACACCCTGCACAGCTAACTCATGTTTGAATAGGGGCAGCTGTAAACACCCCAAATCTGCCCTCACCTTTTATCACACCATGGCTTTTGATCTTTCATTTTTGTTTTAACACAAGCATTACATCGCATATTGCATATTTATTTCACTACATAGTTCAACTTCATCCGCATCTAAGGTTTGTGATATGAGCAATCCAAGAATCAATATGAGCCATACCAATGGTCTTGAAGCTTTCCAAGAGGGTTCATGTGTGTTATATGATCATATTATGCTCCCCAGAGTTCATGAAAGTTAAGGGATCACAAGAATTGGCAAAGGCATGGAAGCAGAGCTAGGGTTTTCACTGCACACAGATGACCAAAATTAGGGTTTTGGTTTCAGAGACCTTAACTCCAAATTTTTTGGTCATTCTTGTTTCTAATGTTCTCAACATGTTATAAGGATCATGTGTACCAAGTTTGATGAAGAAATTCATTGTGGAAGTCATCTGATCATTTTGTAACTTCTTGATTAAGTTAAGTCAAAATCAGGGCATCTGAGGCCCCCAACAATGGAACCAAAGGGTTATTTTCATCAAATTGAAGTTCAATGATCTTTATTTGATCTTAAAAGTGGTTGGAAGTTCACAAGATTTAATAATTTTGAGCCAATTGCAAACTTGCCATTTTTGGAAATGACTTGAAATGCAAACTTTCCATTTTGGGAAAGATTTTCAACCTCCTCTTTCATGACCAAAAATGCTTCAAATAAAAAATTCATGGGCATGAAAGTTGTAGATTAGGTATTTCTCTTTTCAAAAAGTACAAGAACATGTCTTGATTCATCCTAGAACTCAAGATATGGCCTTTCAAAGTTGGCAAAAATCACATAATTGTCATGTTCATGCCAAAGAGGGAATTTTGCAATTTCACTTGCCAAGCATTCTAATGACCTCTAATCAACTTCTATGCACCATAACATGTCAAAGAAACTTCAAAAGATCAGAATTGGCCTTTGAATCTAGGGTTTTCATGGCTTGTGATCCAAGAAACACCAAAGTTGGAAAATTGCATAAAGCATGACATCTCTTCATCCAAGCCATCCAGCTGCATAACAATGATCCTATGGCTCTCCTTGAAGCTAGCTGAAGTAGGACAAGCCTAAAAACCAGCTCTTCCATGGCCCATACCTCAAGTACATCAATCTTGACTTTTTCGCCAATGGAGCCATACCATTCCCACAATGCATATCTAATCTTCTGACTCATTCCAATAGTTTAGGGATTGCTTAGAGATCATAAACAAAGCATTCCATGAGCTCAGAACATAGACAACATCAGATTTCACAAAACTTGCAAAAACCTTCCCTTCTTCGATTCTCTCAAACCATCCATCAAACTTCAGAAATTCTTTCACCATTCATTCAGAAATCATCCATAGAACACAAACCAACCATTGGAATGGATTGAAACATCACAAACACAAACCTCATTTTCTGCTACACCAGAACTGGAACCTTCAAACTAGTCATCATAAAAGCTTTTGAAGCATTCCACTAGCTTCAGGAGGGTCAAAGGAGGCATTTTGCACAAAGGAGAGGCCCAGAAAGCTCACATTTGCAGTTCATCAGCTCAGGTAACCTCAAGAAGAAAATCTTTCAGAGCATAGTTTTATTATTATAAAATGAAAATATATGTTATGGGGATCACACTGATGCTTTTAGAATTGAAAATAGTCAAGAAATGAGCATGTTATGAGCTTCTGAAATTTTGTCCAGATTTTTGTTCTTATTCGAGTCTCCATGTTTGTGTGTTATAAATCATGTTTGAAGTTTGATTTGAGTTTAGTTTGAGTAGAGGATCATTTATGGGCAATTAATTTGGGGTGGGGTGGCCTGTAGAGAGACTTAGGGTTTTTGCTCGCCGGAGAAGATGACCGGAACACTGTTCTGGTCACCTGAAAGTCATTCAGTCCTAATCTTCTATTAAATGCCAGTTTGAATATAGACCCTTGGATTGGATTTTCCCGCGCGTGTGTGTGGCCAGGATTGCTTCATTAACCCTAATTTTCATAATTAGTTTAATTAGAATTAATTAATTAAAAAATCTCAAATTGAACCTCATCTTTGGATTACACGCTAGTCAACCTCTCTTTCCCCAGTTTGAATCTTAGCCATAGGATCTGATTACTTTTAATTTTAATTCATTTTATTTCATTTTTATTTTCATTTCTTTTGCATATTTATTTTAAAATACCAAAACACTTTCAAAAAATATTTCCCTTTGCATTCTGACTTTAAATATTTTTCTCAACCAGAAAACATTTTTTATTTTATTTTTTGCATTAAAAAAGCATTTTTAAAATATTTAAATGTTATTTTTAATTAAAGTATTTTAATTAATTAAAAATGCATTTAGGTTTCTACAAATTACCAAAAAAATCATGAAACATTCCAAAGCATTTAGAAACATTTTTGAACTGTTCATACAAATTTCTTTTTAGGCTTGATCATAATTTACCAATTTTCTTTGAATTAAGGGTCTTTAAAATCACATTTTTTAACCCTAGCTTTGAAAAATCATTTCTGCCTAACCAAGAAGTGTTTGAACTTGATTCTTTTTGCGTTGTTTCACATATTGCATGTAGTTTATAAGTAATTTTTCTCATAAATTTATCTTGCATTTTCAATTTGATTAGCATTTCAAATAGGTTAGGCTTCTGACCTTCTCCTTTGGGGTGTGACCTAGTATGGTATTAGGGTTTGTTTGAGCTTGATTTCAAATTTTTGTCATGTTGTATGCTTCTGTTTTGCTCATTTGCATCTCTCATGTCCATAAAACCCTAATTTCTCATGTTCATTTGCATTCACCTTGCATATTCATCCTCACATGAACTTGCCATGACATTTCAAGCATTCATATGTCATCTTAGACATCTTAGGACATGTTAGAACCTTGCTTGATCATTTCTTCATTCATTTTCCATATTTTGCATTCATTTCATTTCATAAACATCCATGTGTTTTCAAACTTCTAAGCATGCTTTCATAACATCTCATCCTTGTATGATCATTCATAAGTGCATTGTATGATATTGCATCATCTCACATGACATTTTCATAGCATGAACACTTCTGACTTTGGTCTTTGCATCTCATTTCATCTCATTTCAATTCATTTCTTCATGCTTTATAACTTATGCATCAATACTAACTTTTCAGGATCCTTTGGTAAGTTATTTTGGGAGGTGGATTTGCCTTCACCTATCACTTCTTCTTATCTCTTTCATATGCATTTTAACATGCCTTTGAAGTGAATTTGATTCACTTATGTTCCATCTTTCTCACTTTCTTCCTTTAAGTTACTTATCTTCTTAGGAAGTAAGTAACTTATTCTTCTGCTTCCTCCTCCTTTCATCTGCTTCTTCCATTGGTGGCTTCCTTGAAGATTCCTTCTCTTAAGACTAACAAACCATAGGAACATCCAAGCATGATAATCTTAGGGTTGTATATAGTCCCCCTTAGTCTTTTACCTTTGAGTCTCCTTGAGTCTCTCTTCTCATCTCAATAATTAGAGACTAAACTCTTAAAGTTTTAGGACTTTGGAATTAGGGTTATGCCTGCATCCTTCTCTTAGGATGGAGTAGTAAACCTTTAATTTGTTTACACCTCTTAATCAAATCACATTAATAACCACTAAGACTTTATCTTGTAATTAGGGCCTTACATTAGGGTTCTAACTCTTCCTTATGGTTAAGAGGGACTAACCCTAGTGTTTAATGGACAAGTGCCCCTCAAGTTGTCTTACAAACATAAAATTCACTTCTTAATCTCATCCCTTAATTAACATCCACTTAATAAAGGCTTGTTAGCTAATGAATTTAATCCCAAACCATGGATTAAGTTGAGGTATTTTCCTCAGCTTAAGTGTACTCATCTATTATCCTTCTATTAGGATGGTGTAATGAGTTCACTAATCTGTGATTAGAGATTAAACTCATTACTTAACATTAAACAAAAACCCAAAAACACCTAAATAATCACAAATGGGTTAATGACCTTAATTCTACATCATCATGGTAATTAAGTTGAGATGCTTATCTCATGCTTAAGTAGGCTCATTATCCCTAATCAGTGAGGATATAATGAGTTTACAACCTTTGATTTAGGCTTAAGCTCATTAACTTATGCAAAACACCAAAAACAATAAAAAACTGAAAACACAAAAATAAACAATAATCGTCTCCTCCGGGATTCTTTTCTCAGCACAGTCATTCACAAACGAGAACTTGTTTCTTCCGTCTAATGCAAGACAATTAGCACTCGAGCCAGACGAGTCATACACTTGAGCATAGACACGCAAGCAGTTCACAGTAAATTCATTTTCAGTCCCTTTAAGTCAAACTACGGTGTTCTGACTTCCTCATTACACGAGAGGATACGTAGGCATAACTTTACTGTTATCGAACAAAAGTCTCTGTGTCATCCCCCTCTTTCAACATTCTTTCTAAGCCTCATTTCCTGAGCAATTCACACCTTTTTCACTAACACTTGTATATTCTTTTCTTAGCTTTTGCACACAGATAGCACATACACTGCCCCTTTTAAACACAATCTTGTAAGCATGGATCCCGTCGAGTACGACGGACAATCTGGGTGCTAATACCTTCCCAGGTTGTAACCAACCCCCTTTCTCAGTTTCTCTGGTTCGCAACCGTCTTATCCATCCTTTTCTAGGTTTATGCAGCATTACCTTTCCTTCAGGATAAAAATGCCTAGTTGGCGACTCTATTCACTTCACCTTCATTTCTCTTTTCGCCGACTGTTCGCGTCTGCACCGGGATGAAAATCTTCGGGAGCGACACTTCTAACTGCTCTATCTTGGCTTGCATCTTCTAGTCTTCTTGCAAACGAGCTTCAGTTATTCTGACCCATCTATCTTGACTCTCTTCCAGGTAATGCTCAGCTTTTGCCCTTTGAATCTTTGCTTCCTTACATGCATTCTTCAACACAAGTTCTCCTGCTCGGTGGCTTTCCTGATGAAGTCTTCAGTCTTCTCAATTTTGGTTACATGCTCGATGCGTAAATTCTCTAACCTCTCAATGTCTAGACGACCATCATTCCTTTCCCAAAGGGTCTTCTTCAAAGCTTCAGCCAACTGGGTGTTTCTTTCTTTCATCTTCTCAAATTCTTCCAGACTGACTGTGGCTATGGGCTCAACTGCTAATGGCCCTGGTACATCTTCCAGGGTGAATGGCATATGGGAAATTTGTCCTCTGATGTGTGACTATTCAGTGTACTGAGAAGAGGTTATGTTGTTGCACTTCCCCAAAATAGCAGTTCCTTTGGTCAGTATGGTGTCCCAAGCCCAGGCTGTTTGTCAGACAATGGCATGATTGTTCAGAATTGCACAATAAATAGACTCTTCTAAGTCCTGCTCCCTAGGTGGATGTACCAAGGCCTACCCCAAATGTCTCTTGAAAAGTAAAGGATTGTAATTGATGCAACCCTTTATTCCAATAAGTGGCACATTTGGGTATTGTCCACAAATTGTTATTATGTCTCGACCCTTGGTATTCTGAGTACACCATCTTATATCTTCTGAAGTAAGGGAAATCATCCTCTTAGCCCAATTCCTTGACTAATGTGGGTTCAAGATAGCTTATGTCTTCGGCATATGTTTCATCAACCAACTATAGAAGAGAGGGGCACAACACCTTACCAGTCTTCCTCTCTGTTTCTCATTCCTCTTATGAACTGAATAGTAAAAGTCTGCTAATAAGGTAGGAACCGGGTTCTTTAGCATGAAGATGTGGATAACATTATTTCTTACAAACTTAGGCTCGTCTGCAAACAAGATGATACCATAAATACAGAGAGCCAGGAGAGCACACACAATTTCCGAATTCCCTGCTGCAGCTTGCCTTGTAGCCTGAGTGATCAAGAAATCCAGATGGAGGCCTGTGGTTCCAGCCTTGGAGATCATGTGCTCATCAATGATAGTTGCCTCTAGATGTAATGCCTTGGCTATGTCTTCATTCTTTGGAGGGTTCATTTCAGGGTTGAAAGGAATTCCTCTTCTGATAGGGACACCCAATAACATAAAGTATTCTTCCAGTAAAGGACCAATCTAAAAATCTGGGAAAGTGAAGAAACATAGAGGAGGGTCATAAAACTGGAGACATGTGTGAATCATGCTCCTCTGCAATGTGTCCAAGTCCATGATCATGTCCAAGATTCCACCATAATGCTCTCTGAATAAGGGAACATGATCAGGGATGATAAGGGCGTGTATCTGCCTGATGCCTGCTAGAGGATACTTAAAGAAGTGGTAAGTGATGTTTCTTTTCCTTGTTGAATCCATGCTGAAGATATGTTCTGAAGGAGACAACTGAATATGACAACTGAAGAGGATAGCTGGAGAAGATAGCTGAAGGAGATAGCTGAAGGAGTGTTGAAGCAGATAAGCTGACCAGAAGAATGGTCAAAACCAAACCGAATGAAGATGGATACCCTGTAAAACAAATAGACAAATGTTAAATGATGCAATATGATGTATGCTTATGATATGCAAGGGTTTGTGATCATGTGCTGGATTATCAGTTGCCTTTGGTAATATCCATGAGTGTTTAGGTATTGTTCTAGAACAAGGATCCTCAGATTCAGATCTATTATGAGAAGTGTAAACTCTTCTAATCCAGAGGTATATCATTTACCCTAATCATAAAGGATCCTTCTCTAATTCACCTCAGAGGCTGAAGGTCATCTAGACTTAGCAGGTTTCCCAGATAGCCCTAGCACTACAAGAAATCCGTAGCACAAAGTTATCCAAAGAAAACCCATGTCTGAACCGTGTTTTCATATTCCTGCACCAGACCGAAATGGAATGGGAAAGAATACAAAACCACTCTAATCCTATGTGTCACTCAGGCCTTTGTGTTGAGCCTTTCTCACTGGAATACCCCACCCACCAAAGCAAACCAGAAATCCAGCACAAAGATATGATAATAATAAATGAAATGCAGAAAGCAATAAATGAAAGCGATGAAGTAAATGAAATAAATAAAGTTGTACATGAAGCAATAAATAAAGGAAAAACACAAACACAAATAACACATAACACCCTCAATAAACATAAACAAACAAGCGCTAGGAGAAACCCACAAGAGAACCAGAAGCTCTGGTTGCAAAGATCCCCAACAAAGTCGCCAAGCTATCGCTCCCCGGATTTTCATCCTGGTGCAAACGTGAACCGTCGGTGATGTTGGAGGTTGAGGTTGAATAGAGTCGCCATCTAGGCATTTTTATCCCTAAGTAAAGGTAATACTGCATAAACCAGGAAAGAGACGGATAAGACGGTTGTGAAACAAAGAAACTGAGTAAGAGGGTAGGTTACGACCTGGGAATGTATTAGCACCCAGATCGTCCGTCGTACTCGAAGGGATCCACGCATACTTGATTGTGTTAAAAAGGGGATAGTGTATGTGCTAAACTGTGCATAAAAAGCTAGGGAGAAAAGGATGTACAGAGTGTCAGTGTAAAAAGAAAGTGAGTGCTCAAAACTGAGGCAGGAGAAACTGGGAGGAGGAAAGGGGGAGAAAAAGAGACTTTTGTTCAATAACCGTTAAGTTATGCCTACGTATCCTCTCGTGCAATGAGGAAGTCAGAACACCGTAGTTCGACTCAAAGAGACTGGTTGATTTTGGTGAACTGCTTGCTTGTCTATGCTTAAGTGTATAACTCGTCTGGCTCGAGTGCTAACTGTCTTGCATTAGACGGAAGAAGCGAGTTCGTGTTTTCAGAGTGAATATGATGAGAAAAGAATCCCGGAGGAGACGTTTATTGTTTGTTTTTGTGTTTTCAGTTTTTTTATTGTTTTTGGTGTTTTGCATAAGATAATGAGCTTAAGCCTTAATCAAGGGTCGTAAACTCATTATATCACCCCGAATTAGGGATAATGAGCCTACTTAAGTATGAGATGAAAACCTCAACTTAATTACCCTAATGATGCAGGATTAAGATCATTAACCTACTTGTGATTATTAAGTGTTTTTGGATTTTGTTTTGTGTTAAGTAATGATTTTAATCTCTAATCAGGGATTAGTGAACTCATTACACCATCCTAAGAGAAGGATGATAGATGAGAACACTTAAGATGAGGATGATACCTCAACTTAATCCATGGTTAGGGATTAAAATCATTATATAACAAGCCTTTATTAAAGTGGATTTTAATTAAAGGTGGGGTTAAGAAATTGATTTTATGTTTGTAAGTCTAAACTTGAGGGGGACTTGTCCATTAAACACTAGGGTTAATCCCTCTGAACCAACAGGCAGAGATGTAACCCTAATATAAGGCCCAAGTTACAAGCTTAAGTCTTAATGATTATTATGTGTTTTGATTAGGAGGTGTAAGCAACTTAAAGGTTTAACACTAAGTATTAAAGTTATACACTCCATCCTAAGATAAGGATACATGCATAACCCTAATTCAGAGTTGTCGCTCCCTGGATTTCCATCCTGGTACAAACGCGAAAGTGGCATGGAAGAGGTAGAGTCGCCAGCCAAGCATTTTTATCCCGAAGGAACGGGAATGGTAATGCTGCACAAACCAGAGAAAAGAAAAGGAAGGACATAGGTCCTGCGAACCAAAGAAACTGGGTTCGGGAGTCGGTTACGACCTGGGAAGGTATTAGCACCCCAGATCGTCCTCCGTACCCGACGAGATCCATGCTTGAAAAGAAATTATTTCTAAGGGTGAAGAACTGAAAGCTGCTGCAAAAGAAAAGGAGCTGGAAAAAAAAGAAAAGAAAAAGGGGAAAATGTAGGGAAAATAAAAGAGTGTGCTCGAACGGGCCCTACCCCGCTGCCTACGTACATCATCTGGACATGAGGATCAGAGTCTCCGTAGTTCCCCTAACTAGGGGTGGAAAATATTGCTTGTGAATTAAGGCTTGAACTGCCTATGTCAATGCTCAGGTGTTGAAGGCTGAGACGACGAGTGTGTTACCGTCTTGCAAAGTGACAAGTAGGAACAAGTTCGCGTACGGAGCGAAGGTGATGAGAAAAGAAATCCTGAAGGAGACGCTTATTGTTTGTTTGTGTACTTGCTACTACATTCCAAGATGGAATAATAGAATAAGCACACCAAGTAAGGAGAATTTATCCAAGACTCATTTCCAAGGGCTAGGGCCTAAGTTCATTGACTTGTTGTATTTATTAAGTATTTTTGTAATTTGAAATGAAGAAGTATTTTTTAGGATTTTCTTGATGAAGATGACTTCATGATCTGACTTGTGCATCATGCTAGAAAAATGCACTATTCCAAGATGGAATGAATACATATGCCCCATGGAATAAGGCTATTACACAAGAAGTCACTTCTTTCTTTATTAATGTTTTTTAGGTTTTGGTTTTGAGATGAGAAGAGAAAGAACCAAAGGAGAAAAAGGCAAAAGTATAATGGGGAAAGACTAAACCTAAATTTATCATGAAAAAAGTGGTCCTAAGGTTAGTGAGGTTTGAACTATATTCTAAGAGAAGAAAGAACCAAAGGAGAAAAAAAGAAAGGAGAGGAAAGCTAGAGAGCAACTTACTCCTCAAAAGGAGATAAGTTTCTTCTAAGGGGGAAGATGAGAGTTGAATCACATGATGGCATAAGGCACATCAAAAATCACAAAGTAGAAAACAACTTAAAAAGAAGAGGTAATGAATTGAAATGTGGATAAACATCCACACTTCACTTACCATGAGCCCCTGAAATGTTATCAAAATTCCAGCAAATATTCATCAACACAGTCATGGAATTAGCATGTTCAAAGTTCTAGAAAACCAAGTTAAACAATCATGCCAAGCTTAGCACATACTTTAATTTACGTGTCGAGAACATGAAGGAATACATCAACCATCAAGCAAATCACCCTAAGTTAGAATATTCAATGATCATACAATGATCCATGGCAATTAAGACAAGCAAGGGGATCAAACAAGCTCAAAACAACTCAAAAATATCACTTTGCTTCAGTGTTAACCGGTTAACCAAAGCATTAACCAGTTAACCAGTCCAGACTTGCAGAAAAACACACAGAAAACAGGTTCTTCAACCGCTTAACCAAAGCGTTAACCGGTTAACACTGAGAAAACAACAACAATTTCCTACAGAAAATCAGCTCAAAGCAGCTTATTCAAATGATTCCACAATAGACCAGAAATCAATTAAGCATGAAATAAATGGTTCAAATCACATTAATCACACCTCATTAAGCTCATGAACATTAACACACGGATCCGACCACAGATCAACCAATCATTTCAAGCAAAACAAGCAAATACACAAGCACATGGTGGGTCTAAGTACAAGCATGCAAATAAGCTAAAAACAGAGCTAGATCTGAATTTAACCAACCTACAAAGCTGAGGTATGCTTTGGTAATTGTTTTTTGAGATGAAAATGAGGAATTGCACGGAAAACTCCGAAGATCCGGTGCTAATATTCCAACATCATGCAAAATAAATGCAAGTAAAGGATCTTGATGCAAAATTTTGGCTCCAAAAGCACTTCTAATCTCCAAATCAGATCTGAACCAAGTAGTGAAACCAAAAAATTGATGCGAAAAAGCTATGGATGGAGGTCTAGTTCCAAGATCTACACACTTTAATGCAAAGTTATGTGATCTTCAAAGAAGAACTTTGAGTGATTTGGAAAATTGAGAGAAAAAAGTGAGAGAATGGTGAGAGAGGAGTGAGAATTCAGAAAATGAAAAGTAAATTATGAGAGAGCTCCTTCTTGGTTTGGAGGGAAATGGAATAAATATGATTTAGGTTTGGGGCCCAAAATTTTGGCTTGGGATCCAAAAAATATGGTTTGGGATTAGCTTAGAAAGTGATTAGGATCTAGCATTGGAATTAGGCTTGGATAAATGCTCTAGATCCTTCTCCATAATTCAAAATGAATAAAAATCAGAAACTTGAAAAATTGGAGCCAAAACCACATGTTGAACTTGCTGCTGGAATTCAAAATTCGTAGCCGTTAACCGTTTAACCAAAGAGTTAATCGGTTAACGCCAGTGAATTTTGAATTCTCCCTCCTTTTGGTGGGAAACTTCCATAATAACCCGACACCAACTGTTTGTATCTGATTTTGATCCACAATCTTTTCTAGGGCTTTGACCATGATACTAGGCTTGTGCAAAAGGTCTTTTGAGCTTCTTGCCAGGTCACCATGCTCTTGACTTTAACTTGTAATGCTTCGAATCTCCCAGATGATTGATCATATGCCTTATGCTAGAACATGCGAGTGTTATGCTTCATTTTTCTATGCAAAATGCTAAGGATATGAAATGCTAATGATGATTATGATATGATGATGATGCTAAAATGAAGAGGGCAAATTTGGGGTGTTACAGCTGCCCCTATTCAAGCAACTGTTAATCTGAAAAAGGACGGTAGCACGACTATCGACCGTTCAAGATAAACTGTGATTGAATACTAAGAAGACCTGAAATTTGCACTCTGCTGGAGAATGCAAGCATTGGGAAATAAACCCAACCAAATGACGCTTTGGGTGACTAAAGTGAATACGAAGCAGACGAGCTCCTTCTAATTTGAATTGTTACGCCGGATAAGAAAAACTTAGACAAATGAGTCTTCCTTAATGCAAACCTATTATGCCAGGAACTGGACACACGAGCCCTCTTCAGAAACCTTGTTACGCCAGGAAATAGACATACGAGCCCTCTTCAACTAAACCTGTTACGCTAGGAGATGGACATATGAGCCCTTTTCATGCATTTTACAAAAGTATATGACTTGAGACAGACGAACCTCCCTCGGATAAACCTGTTACGCCAGGACCGGTGATGCACTTAAGTCTGTGGGATAGACATGCATAATCAGGATAGAAGAACCATCTTCATATATTCTCCGTGGATATATGGTCTAAGACAAACGAGTCTTCTTCGAGCAAACCTGTTACGCCAGGTGCAACATTAGGATTTGACGAACCCTCCTCACAAATCTTGCGCAGATAAGTGGTCTCTGAGACAGAAGAACCTCCTTAGGATAAACCTGTTATACTAGGGCCAATAACCATTTTGACATTTAATCCCACTGTCAGGACTTCAAACCTCTTCAACACAGACGAGCATTGGATGATCATCAAGAGAACACAGACGAGTGCCATAAGTTAATGATACAAACCAATATCAGACGATAATCTAAGAAACACAAACGAGTGCTTCTAGAGATGATACAGACGAATATCAGCCACTGATATAGATGAATACCAGAAGTCCAACACAGACGAGCATTTGGAGTAGCAATACAGACGAATACTAGAAATCCAACACAAACGAGCATTTGGAGTAACAATACAGATGAGTATTAGAGTGATTATCAAATCAACATTCATGGGTACAAGCTAACACAGACGAGTGTGGAGAATGATACAGACAAGTATCCAAACAATGCGAACGAGCTTCAAACGAATAACAAACAACAGACGAGTTCTGGGGAATGCATACGAGCATCAAACGGATGTCAAACACAGACGAGTGCTGGAGAGTGCAGACAAACAACTATCAAATAGCAAACACATACGAGTGCCAGGGCATGCGTACGAGCATCAAACAGATATCAAGCACAGACGAGTGCTGGGAAACGCAGATGAGCATCAAGCAGGTATCAAACACAGACGAGTGCCATATAATGCAGACGAGCATCAAATGACGTGGCGATTGGCAATAATAATCACGACCATGCAGGGGAGAACTAGGTCAAGAGGTTTTGACGGTGCTTAACTCTGGTTGGGGAGATGAGTAACTGTTTGTATCATGACAACGACCAAAAATAAATTGGCGACTTCTATGGGGAATATTTCAATGATGGTTGCGTACCAATCATGAACTCTGCGGGGGATAACTGCCTTCAGAATTGGCTGGGAATGCTTGGTCAAGACTATAGCTGAGGAGAAAATTCTGAAAAATTCTGACTCTGTGGGGAAATCAGGCGCCCGACTACTCGTTGGGGATAATTCCACTCGTGGAAAGATACTCCGCTTGGAGGTGAGAACTGTTCAGCTGGGTTTGAAGTTCTGCTGGGGATACCACCCAACTTTTACTTAGTTGGGGATTACCATGTCTTTCTGTGAAGCACAAACTCCGCTTGGGGAGAGATGACACCATCCTGCAAAACCTACAACAATAATATACAAACATGTGCCCCAGGGATTCACATGGTATGATTTGTTTATCCATTGTCACTCGACACTCAAAGACAATTTTAAATGTTTCCCTGCAATGTCAATTTTCTTAGAAAAATCACCATGTTTCATATGCAATGTTCCCTTTTTTTTTTGCCAAAAAATCAGGACATTTTTGCAAACAAAATAAACAAAACACAACACGACTTTTGACTGAATAATCATACATTGAATGGCCTCTGAATAGGAAAATTTTTACATTAGGAAGTGACTACATGGAAAGAGGTAGCTACCAGAAAAATTGAGAAAAGAAACTATCCTAATGGCAATGTACACGACATTCCAATGAGTTTCCATCCTACTATGACTAGCATGTCTTCAAAACTTTCCGTTCTTGCCTTTGTTTTCTGAAGAAGACGAGGGGACTAATTCCTATCCTTCTGTTATTGTCAGACTGTTTGAAATGATGATTTAGTTCAGATTACCCGGATTGCAGTTGTTCGCTTATTCCCTTGTTTTGCATGGATCGCCCTTTCAGGTTTTCAATCCAGCGGGTCTTTTTTATGCGAAGTATTTTTTAACTGCATCCGAGTTAACAAGAGACTGGAAATCTTCTCCATCCATAGTAGTGAGCATCAGCGCCCCACATGAGAAGACTTTATTTACTATGAATGGGCCTTCGTAGTTCGGGGTCCACTTGCCCTTGTGATCTGAACCTGGAGGAATGATCCTCTTGAGTACAAGCTCGCCTACTTGATACTCTCGAGTATGTACTCGTTGGTCGAATTCTCACATCATTCTCCTATGATAAAGCTGACCATGATAGATAGATGCTAATCTCTTTTCCTCAATTAGACACAACTAATTATATCGAGCACGTACCCATTCAGCCTCATCAAGCTTCACGTCCATCATCACACGTAATGAAGGAATTTCTACCTCAACAGGCAAGATTGCCTCCATACCATACACCAAGGAGAAAGGAGTTTCCCCGGTCAACATCCTGACTGACGTTCGGTACCCATGTAGTACAAAGGGTAACATCTCATGCCAATCTTTGTAAGTGACAACCATCTTCTGCATAATCTTCTTAATATTCTTGTTAGTTGCCTCTACCGCACCATTCATCTTTGGCCGGCAAGGAGAAGAATTTTGATGTTGAATCTTGAAGTCCCAACACAGTTCTGACATCATCTTGTTGTTTAAGTTGGAACCATTATCAGTAATAATTCGTTCGGGCACTCCGTATCTGCTAATAATATCTTTCTTTAGAAATATGGATATCACTTGGTGAGTGACATTGGCATAAGATGCTGCTTCAAACCATTTGGTGAAATAATCAATTACAACCAAGATGAAACGATGACCGTTTGAAGCAGTAGGCTCTATCTTCCCGATCATGTCAATACCCCACATAGAAAAGGGCCAAGGAGAGTACATGATGTTGAGCAGGCTAGGGGGAACATGCACCTTGTCTGCATATATCTGGCATTTGTGGCACTTACAGGCATACGAACAACAGTCGGCATCCATCGTTAGCCAATGGTACCCTGATCTCAATAACGTCTTAGCCATTGTATGTCCTCCTGCATGAGTACCGAAGGATCCTTCGTGGACTTCCTGCATTAACAGGTCTGCTTCGTGTCTATCCACACATCTGAGCAAGACCATGTCAAAGTTCCTCTTATACAAAAACACGTCTGTATTCAAGAAGAAACTGGCAGCAAGTCGTTTCAAGGTCTTCTTGTCATTGGATGATGCCCCATCTGGGTATTCTTGTTTTTCCAGAAAAATCTTGACATAAAAATACCAAGGTTTCTCATTAGACATTGCGTCTACAGAGAAAGCATAAGCCAGCGCGTCAAGCCGGGAAATGTCAATTCTGGGCACGTAATTCCAACACAAGACTTTGATGGACAAAGAAAGAGTAGCCAATGCATCGGCAAATTGATTCTCATCTCGTGGTATATATTGAAGCTTAACCATTGTGAAGAATGTCAACAGTCTTCTGGCATAATCCCTAAAAGGAATTAAATGTTCTTGATGCGTATACCACTTGCCGGTAATCTGGTTGATAACGAAGGTTGAATCTCCGAATATATAGAGGGTCTTAATACGAAGATTAATGGCCTCCTCTATTCCCATTATGCGCGCCTCGTATTCTGCTTCATTGTTGGTGCAACCAAAAGAAATTCTGGCAGCGAAGCGAAAGTGAACACCTTCGGGAGTGATAATAACAACATCAACTCCACGTCCGTTGATATTGACTGCCCCGTCAAACATCAACTTCCATTTGGATTCAAGGTCAGGTACCTCCTCCGGAAGTGGTTCCTCGCAATCTCTTGCCTTGAGGTACACGATGTCCTCATCAGGGAAATCAATCTTCATTGGCTTATAGTTGTCTACAAGCGGTTGCTGTGCAAGATAATATGACAATACACTTCCTTTGATGGCTTTCTGGGAAGTATATTGTATGTCATACTCTGTTAAGATCATTTCCCACCTTGCTACCCTTCCGGTTAATGCTGGTTTCTCGAAAATATACTTGACAGGGTCCATTTTTGAGATTATCAATGTGGTATGGGTCAACATGTACTGTCTTAGTCGGCGAGCAGCCCATGCCAAAGCGCAGCAAGTTTTCTCGAGCAGTGAGTAACGGGATTCATAGTCGGTAAACTTTTTGCTAAGGTACTAAATAACTTTCGACCAGACTCGTCATGTTGGCCTAGAACACACCCCATCGACCCTTCTAACACAGTCAAGTACATGATAAGTGGTCGTCCTGGAACTAGAGGCATTAGGATTGGAGGCTCCTACAAATACTCTTTTATCCTTTCAAAGGCTCTTTGACAGTCTTCATTCCACCTGACCGTTTGTTCTTTTCTTAACAATTTGAATATTGGCTCGCATGTGGCATTTAGATGAGATATAAACCGTGAAATGTAGTTCAATATCCCTAAAAACCTACGCACTTCTTTTTCTGTTTTCGGTGCAGGCATGTCTTGTATTGCTTTTACTTTTGCAGGATCTACCTCAATCCCCCTTTGGCTAACAATAAAACCCAGCAATTTACCGGAACGCACTCCGAAAGTGAACTTGTTTGGATTCAAACTCAATTTGTACTTTATCAATCTATCAAACAACTTTTTGGGATTGACCAGATGCTCTTCTTCATCCCGGGACTTGGAAATTATATCGTCCACATAGCACTCAATTTCCTTGTGTATCATATCGTGGAAAAAGTTACCATAGCCCGTTGATACGTTGCCCCGACATTATTCAATCCAAAGGGCATAAATTTATAGCAGAATGTACCCCACGGGGTAATGAACGTCATTTTATCCATGTCTTCTGGTGCCATCTTGATCTAATTATACCCAGAGAAGGCATCCATGAAAGAAAATACCGAGAACTGAGCGGTGTTATCTACCAGCACATCAATGTGAGGTAATAGAAAGTCATCCTTTAGACTTGCTTTGTTTAGATCCCGATAATCGACGCACATTCGGACCTTGCCATCCTTCTTTGGTACATGCACAATATTAGCTACCCAAGGTGGGTAACTAGTCACGACAAGGAACCCGACATCCCACTGCTTTTCAACTTCCTCCTTAATCTTCATAGCCATATCAGGGCTAGTTCTTCTCAACTTTTGTTTTATTGGAGGACAATCTTCCCTTAGTGGCAGCGTGTGCACAACGATGTCAGTATCCAACCCCGACATATCTTGATACGACCAGGCAAAGATATCCACATATTCACGTAGCATACCAATCAACTTCTTCTTTACCTTGGCCTACTGACTGAACCTAATCTTTATCTCTTTCCTTATGCCTTCAGACCCGATGTTGATGATCTATATTTCTTCCTGATGAGGCTGAATGACCCTTTCCTCTTGTTTCAACAATCTAGCCAATTCTTCCGGGAGTTCACAATCATCCTTAACCCCTTCATCAGCTTGGTAGATAGGATTGTCGAAGTCATGCATAGTCATAGCAGGAATGTTATCACAAGAATCCGGATGATCAACACTGCACAAATGATGTGCTTATTTCAGAATCTGTTCTTTCAAAGGAGACGCAAACACACAAAAACACTGGAAAGAAAAACATTGGCATTTTATTTGTTTTTGTGAAAATTTTTAAAACGAAAGAAAGAGAACGCAACCTGCTTGAAAAATGTCCTTTCATGGAAAAAGTAAATGCATTAAAACATGGTGGCCCTACAGATGGATCCATGCACCTTGGGCAGAATGCAGGATTTGACATGCAGTATGATAAAAATGGAAACAAAGAAAATTACTTTGACTGTCAAGTAATTTGAACAAAATCTTCAGCGGACCAGTTCTAGAGCTCCTCCCCAGGTACGCATGGGTGAATCCAGATATCCAAGTCGCAATCACTATCTCCCTCTGCATCTGTTGCACAAACGATGTTGTAGTCGAGCATTCCAGCGCTTGTGAATGCTATGGGCTTACTGCCATGAGACCAGCTGGACTGACCAGGTTTATATTCGAGACCGAACTTGTCATCTTTCTTTTCCACTTCCAGCAGCTTGCCCCATCCCTGGGCATTTCTGGATTGGACTACTTCCTTAGCTTTCTTGTAGGAGTAGATAGGAGTCCCTTCCTTCTCATTGCCCTGAACTGCAGCAACCGAAGACAAAGTACTGACATTAACCGTCTCAAAAGCTTGGAAAAGTGTCTCATGGATCTCCCCGTCCATTTCCACGTATTTGAAGGTCGATAGATGGATTACGAAAATATCTTCTTCTCTGCATACAGTAACAACCTAGCCGTCTACCACATACTTCAACTTCTGATGCAACGTGGATTTTACTGCGCCAACAGCATGAATCCAAGGACGTCCCAGCAAACAACTATAAGTAGGTTGGATATCCATAACATAGAACATGCTCTCGAATACCTGAGACCTAATATTTACCGATAGCTCCACCTCCCCAAACACAGATCTTCGTGACCCATCAAAGACTTTCACAATCAAATCACTGGGTCGCAAAACAATGCCATCAACATTCAGATTCATTAAGGCCTTCTTAGGGAGTACATTTAGAGAAGAGCCTGTATCTACCAGGACGTGTGATAGAACATCAACCTTACACTCCATGGTGATGTGTAAGGCCTTGTTGTGATTACGCCCCTCGGAAGTGAGATCTCTATCCGTGAATCCCATCCCATGGCTGGCGTTCACACTGGCCTACCACGACCTCCAACTGGTTAACAATTATATCTTGTGGTACATATTCCATTCGCAAAACTTTCAACAAAGCCTCCCGGTGAGCTTGATAACACATCAACGACGACATAATGGATATTTTGGACGGGGTCTGATTCAGTTGTTCAACCACCTTGTAGTCACTTTTCTTAATTATTCTCATGAATTCTTCAACTTCTTTTTCAAAAGTGCCTTGACTAGCAGCAGGAGTTGTCACCTCTTCAGTTGTTATCTTATTATCCTTAGCCTTTGCAGCAGCCTCAGCTTCGGGATCACCTCTAAGAACTTGAGGAGCAAAGAGACGCCCACTCCAAGTAAACCCACCAACTCCCCCGACATTCACAACGGTCGGGTCAATTGTCACCACTTTACTTTCCAAATTCTGACTTTCTACATATGCTTCTGAGCCATAGTGCCAAGAGATGTCTTTGTTATCAACATAAGGAATCGGTCCTGGAACAGTAATGGTAACCAGACTCACTTTTGGAACATAGATAGTTACTGCCTCACTCTGGGTAGGAACTTTAGCAGGATCAAAATAAATTGTCACCATAGACACACAATCGCCTCTATTGTCAACTCTGTCAAACTGTAGAGACCCCTCGTCAATCAAACACTGCAGTCCAGCTTTCAACTCTCCACAACCATTAACTAAATTCAAACAACCCTCACAGTCAAAATCACAAATTGGGAATACCTGCCCTTTTAGCAATATGTCTTTCATGACCAACAACGAAGTCTTTACTTCATCCACATTCAAAATCAGGTTCAAACTCTTGCCACTGTCAACATCATTTATCTTGGCCCCTCCATGATTTGGAATGGGGTTTGATGTAACATTTGGAGGCGGTGTGAAGTTAATTGCTTTTGAGTCAATCAAGTTTTGGACCTTATGCTGAAATGTCATACACTTCTCTGTTGAGTGCTCGGGAGCTCCTGAATGAAATGCGCATCTTGCATTAGCATCATACCCCACTGGAAGCTCTCTAGGTGGAGGTGGTGCTAATGTCCTCAACTGAACCAAGTTCAAGTCTAACAATCTCTGGAGTAGTGTTGTGTACGTCATCAAAATGGCTTCAAGCACCCTGTTAGATGGACGAGCTTGTCTCTGTTGATAGGGTCTTTACTGATAGTTATTGTGATGTGGCTATTGTTGTTGTTGCTATTGTTGTGGTTGTTGCACATGACTTTTTGGAATGGTGACAGCTGCCACCTGCTCGTAAGATCCCCTGTATCCACGGCCCCGACCTTGGTCATACACAACATTAGTCTCTCCCTCCCTTCTTCTTGGAGGTCCATTGAAGGCCTTTCTCACACCACTTGAGCTACCTGCACCATTGTCTTGGATCTTCCCCATTTTCAGCAGAGTTTCAACAATTTCCCCAGCTATCACAATATCATTAAACTTGGTCGCTGAACAAGATGCCAGTCTCTCAATAAATACCCCCTACAGTGTTCCCATAAACATGTCTGCCATTTCATTCTCTAACAAGGGAGGTTGCACTCGAGCAGCAAGCTGACGCCACCTCTGGGCATACTCTTTGAACCCTTCTTTAGCACTCTGAGACATTGTCTGCAATTGGGTACGATTTGGAGCCATATCCAAATTATACTGATACTGTTTCACAAACGCCTCATCTAAATCCTTCCAGCTTCGAATATTGACCCTGCTCAGCTTCATGTACCATTCTAAGGAAGCTCCTACAAGACTATCCTGGAAGTAATACATTCACAACTTCTCATCATTTGTATGCGCAGCAATCCTTTCCACAAAGGACTAAAGGTGAGTTTTTGGGCACGCCGTGCCATTGTACTTATCAAACGTAGGGACCTTGAACTTGTAGGGAATTCTCACCCCTGGCACTAAGCCCAGATCAGTGATGTCAAACCCCAGAGAACTCTGAGACTAAATGGCACGAATTTGCTCAGTCATTCTTCAAACCTCCTATTCATGTCAACCCCCTGGCCTTCCGCCTCATCCAGCAAGGTGAACTGCTCGTACTGCCCATCCATCTGCATGTTATTCACTCCATCATTGATAATAGTGACCCCTGGTTGCACCACATGGATTTCAACATGATGGGCGCCAACCCCATTGCGATTACCTCCATCTGTTGTCCCATTGTTCATGGCTTGATTTTTCTCCACCATTTCACGCAACCGCTCTTGAGTTTGACCCATCCTAGCCATGAGGGTCATGAAATTGTCCATTCTTGTCCTTAAATCAGCCATATCCGCTTGCATCTACTCCATTGCTCTCTCCTTGTTCACCTTCGTAGGGTATTTGTGCATAGTTGACTGTCTCTGAACCTTCTAAGGAGCTATAGTGCCTGAAAGTGACATGAACGTTAGAACACTGGAGAAATACCTGCAAAACAACAAACACGTTATATGCATGCAATGTAACTATTCATGTTTCCACGTCCAGGCATTAATATGCCCCAGTTCTGGTATCCTTTGACAGAAAATACTTCAGATGTCCTTTTTGGAAACTAACTTTTCAAACTCTTTTGAGTAGAATTCAGACCCTAATGGCTTCGGACAACAACTTTGCTCATTCAGAAATGGTAACTGGAAAGTATCACTGTATTACATGAACAAACTAACAACGACCAGAGTCATAGACATAAACAGAATTCCCTAAAGGGTCACAATTCAATACAAAAGACAGAAAGATAAAGCAAGACTCCTACAACAAGCCTGTAGGTAGTTTGGATACAATCAACAATAAACTAAATCCCTAGGCTAAAAGAAGATTCAAGCTCCCCTCTTCTGCAGCTTTCCCCTCTATCTGGTTCTTCTTGACACTTGCTCTCAAATTAAGATCCGTAATCTCCTTCATTGCTTCCTCCAAGGCTAGCTGGCTCTGTAACAATTGTTGAGTCTTTTCCCTTCGTATTTTGTGAACTTGTTCTACCTCTTCTTTCTTTAATGCCATCTGCACCTCAAAGTACTATTCCTTTTCTTTGTACTTCTTCTGCTCCTGTTCTCTTTGGCCTTGTAACCAAGTAATGGACTGACGAGCTTCTCTAAGAGTCTTCACAATTTTCTTATGCTCCGCTTCTCTTTTTGACTCTGTTAGACCTAATCTCTAAAAATGAGCTTCTCTCCCAGCAAACTCCTTTTCCTTAGCTTCTAAGGTAGCCTGCGTCCTCTGTAGTTTTTCTTCTGCTTCTTGCTTAGCGTGATTGGATCGGTGATACAAGCTAGCCATTTCAGAATTCTCTATCCGAACCTCATGCAAATGAGCTTCCAACTTCTTCTAATCTTAAAGAGAAATAGTGGTTTGTACCGGTACCTCGTTTGGATATAGTGGAGCCTCAACAGAGAATGGAAGGAAGAAGGTATCAACCCTACCTTGTATCCAAGAAGCAAAAGAGGGATAAATATTAGGGTCTACCTTTCCGAATTCTTTCTTACCCTCCCTAACCTTTGTTTCCCAAGCTTGAGATACTTGAATAACCAACTGCTCATTATCTTTAGCCGGAAAATACAGAGTCTTAGCTATTTCTTCATCTGACGGAGGATCCTTCAGTGGATTGCCAAATTGCTTTCTAGACAGCACATGGTTATGACTTATCACTCCCTTCCTACTTAACAAAGGCACATAGGGAAATTCACCACACCTTGTAATAAAATCTTTCCCTACTAAGCTTCTGCTACATCCCCAGGCTATGTCGTTAGATGTTAACCCCATCAATCTTCTAGCCCACTTCCAATCTTTCTTAAGATCTTTGAACAGTCCAGACTTTGGAAGCTTCTTGGCAAACCATTCAGCAAAGAATGGAGCACAGCAATTCACGTACCCTTTTCTCTTCTCATTTCTGTGATGGACACCAAATTAGAAGTCTCGCACTAATGTAGGTATCGGGTTTCCTTTAATGAAAAGGGTGATAGCCTCCAAGCTTACCCATCCTTTCTCTCTTTGGAAAAGACTTATACCATATACCATTAATGCTAACAGTGCACTGAATTCTAACCATTTCCCTCCTAAAGCAAACAAATGGGCTTTTGTGATAAGAAAATCCAGAGTAAATCCCTTCCCTTTACTTGCTTCCAATTCCATCTTCACTCTAAGCATACTCAAATGACAAGCACCTGCAATGTCCTTGTACGGGGGACTTTTCTCCGCAACATACTCAAATGACTATCTCTCTGATCCACAGAAGGTTTGTTCATGTAACCCAAGATCTTCCCATACCAGCTTCTGAAATCATCTGAAACCTTGTCACTCATCAAGCCCACCAGGTTCTGAATACCCTCGACTTCTGGTTGCGGGAAAGTGTAATGAGTATTCCTTTTTCTGGGTATCTCTTGGACTTTTGTCATCTGAAGAAACAATGAATACCAGAACTGGGTACAGAGAATAAATGATAACCTGAAAGGGAAACACAAATAGTTAATGCGAGTATTATGCGATGCAAATGCAATGCAGGCATATGATCAACAACTGGGTCTGTCTGGATACGGAACACTGGACCCAAGTGACCAAGAACCAAGATCCTCTGAATAAAGTCCCCTGAACCAGAATTCAATCTCGAATAAGTCTCGAAATCAGATATCTGAAATCCATGTAGCCATATCAAATCCTAGAACTATACTGATAATGAGGTATGATGAGGTAAAGGGTTCTTGCAAACCTGTAAACCCCTCCCAATCTCACAGGTGTGCTCCGGGTCAAACATCACGGACTCTCAAAGCCGAATAACAATAATACGTTCACCATTTCCGAGAAATGGCTTATGACCAGATCATGGAATCGGTTTGGAATTATGTACTATTCAAGGAGGTCTCAGCGTGAGTCCGGGAAAACAAGCATCCTTTATAAATTCCCAGCTTCAAGCACTGGAATCGAGAAACAATAGTACATTCATCCCGAAGGGTACAATACTATCATCATACGACCAGATGCTTTGACTGAGTTCCTATAAAAGAACCAGGCCATCCTATGCGAGTTCCTAGTGGGCCCTCGGGTGCGAATGGATTTGCCACAAAATGTGGTCTGCCACTGTCACCACTGGAGAGGGATGTTTCCACAAATTTCATCAATGATCGGTCCCCAGATGCACATAACTATCGAGGTTGTGTATTACCCCAAAAAGATTTCGGCATCAATACATTTCCAAGACGGTCGCAAGTCAAGGTGTGGAACTTACTACTACCAACATAGCAAGATGCCATGAAGCCAAAGTTACCATTCACTCTAAGTCCTAGGGTGCACTCGAGCCCCGGTTACGAGCTCATCTCTCAGTAACAGTTCCCAAAGCCCGCCAAAAGAAACCAGTCCAGACAGTCCAATATAATATGATGCATGAAAATAAATACTGAAAACTGTAAATAAAGCTGTAAATAAAACTATAAATAAATAACATCAAAATAAACACACAGCAGTAAACAATCAACACTCAAAGAAACAAAAACACGCAAGCGCTAGGATTGACTTTCAAGGGGAACCAGAGATTTTGGGTTCGATCCCCAGCAGAGTCGCCAGCTGTCGCTCCCTGGATTTCCATCCTGGTACAAACGCGAAAGTGGCGCGGAAGAGGTAGAGTCGCCAGCCAGGAATTTTTATCCCAAAGGAACGGGAATGGTAATGCTGCACAAACCAAAGAAAAAAAAAGGAAGGACACAGGTCCTGTGAACCAAGAAACTGGGTTCGGGAGTCGGTTACGACCTGGGAAGGTATTAACACCCTAGATCGTTTGCCGCACCCGACGGGATCCACGGTTTCAAAGAAATTGTTTCAAAGGGTGGAGAACTGAAAGCTGCTGCAAAAGAAAAGGAATAGGAAAAAAAGAAAAGAAAAATGGGAAAATGTAGGGAAAATAAAAGAGTGTGCTCGAACGTGCCCTACCCTGCTGCCTGCGTACCCCATCTGGACATGAGGATCAGAGTCGCGGTAGTTCCCCTAACTAGGGGTGGAAAAGATTGCTTGTGAATTAAGGCTTGAACTGCCTATGTCAATGCTCAGGTGTTGCAGGCTCGGACGACGAGTGCGTTACCGTCTTGCAAAGTGACAAGTAGGAGCAAGTTCGCACACGGAGCGAAGGTGATGAGAAAAGAAATCCCGAAGGAGACACTTATTGTTTGTTTGTGTTATTTTATGAGTTTTTTAGGAGTGTGGCACAAGAGAATAAACTCAAACTCTTTTCCATGGAATGTGTACTTGATACTACATTCCAAGATGGAATAATAGAACTAGCACACCAAGTAAGGAGAAATTATCCAAGACTCGTTTCCAAGGGCTAGGGCCTAAGTTCATTGACTTGTTGTATTTATTAATTATTTTTGTAATTTGAAATGAAGAAGTATTTTTTAGGATTTTCTTGATGAAGATGACTTCATGATCCGACTTGTGCATCATGCTAGACAAATGCACTATTCCAAGATGGAATGAATACATATGCCCCATGGAATAAGGCTATTACACAAGAAGTCACTTCTTTCTTTATTAATGTTTTTAAGGTTTTGGTTTTGAGATGAGAAGAGAAAGAACCAGAGGAGCAAACGGCAAAACTCTAATGGGGAAAGACTAAACCTAAAGTTATTATGCAAAAAGTGGTCCTAAGGTTAGTGAGGTTTGAACTCTATTCTAAGAGAAGAAAGAACCAAAGGAGAAAAAAGAAAGGAGAGGAAAGCTAGAGAGCAACTTACTCCTCAAAAGGAGATAAGTTTCTTCTAAGGGGGAAGATGAGAGTTGAAATGTGGATAAACATCCACACTTCACTTACCATGAGCCCCTAAAATGTTATCAAAATTCCAGCAAATATTCATCAATACAATCATGGAATTAGCATGTTCAAAGTTCTAGAAAACCAAGTTAAACAATCATGCCAAGATTTGCACTTACATGAATTTACGTGTCGAGAACATGAAGGCATACATCAACCAGCAAGAAAATCACCCTAAACTAGCATATTCAATGATCGTACAATGATCTATGGCAATTAAGACAAGCAAGGGTATCAAACAAGCTCAAAACAACTCAAAAACATCACTCTGCTTCAGTGTTAACCGGTTAACCAAAGCGTTAACTGGTTAACCAGTCCATACCTGCAGAAAAACACGCAGAAAACAGGTGCATTAACCAGTTAACACTGTGAAAACATCAACAATTTCCTGCAGAAAATTAGCTCAAACCAGCTTATTCAAATGATTCCACAACAGACCAACAATCAATTAAGCATGAAATAAATGGATCAAATCACATTAATCACACCTCATTAAGCTCATGAACATTTAACACACGAATCCGACCACAAATCAACCAATCATTTCAAGAAAAACAAGCAAATACACAAGCACATGGTGGATCTAAGCATAAGAATGCAAATAAGATAAAAACAAAGCTAGATCTGAATTTAACCTACCTGCAAAGCTGAGATATGCTTTGGTAATTGTTGTTTGAGCTGAAAATGAGGAATTGCGCGGAAAACTTCGAAGATCCGGTGCTAATCTTCACACATCATGCAAAATAAATGCAAGTAAAGGATCTTGATGCAGAATTTTGGCTCCAAAAGCACTTCTAATCTCTAAATCAGATCTGAACCAAGTAGTGAAACCAGCAAATTGATGCGAAGAAGCTATGGATAGAGGTCTAGTTCCAAGATCTACACACTTTAATGCAAAGTTATGTGATCTTCAAAGAGGAACTTTGAGTGATTTGGAAAATTGAGAGAAAAAGTGAGAGAATGGTGAGAGAGGAGTGAGAATTCAGAAAATGAAAAGTAAATTATGAGAGAGCTCCTTCTTGGTTTGGAGGGAAATGGAATAAATATGATTTAGGTTTGGGGCCCAAAATTTTGGCTTGGGATCCAAAAAATATGGTTTGGGATTAACTTAGAAAGTGATTAGGATCTAGCATTGGAATTAGGCTTGGATAAATGCTTTAAATCCTTCTCCATAATTCAAAATGAATAAAAATCAGAAACTTGAAAAATTGGAGCCAAAACCACATGTTGAACTTGCTGCTGGAATTCAAAATTCGCAGCCGTTAATCGGTTAACCAAAGCGTTAACCGGTTAACGCCAGTGAATTTTTAATTCTCCCTCCTTTTGGTGGGAAACTTCCATAATAACCCGACACACACCGTTTTGATCTGATTTTGATCCTCAATCTTTTTTAGGGCTTTGACCATGATACTAGGCTTGTGCAAAAGGTCTTGTAAGCTTCTTGCCAGGTCATCATGCTATTGACTTTAACTTGTAATGCTTCGAATCTCTCGGATGATTGATCATATTCCTTATACTAGAACATGCGACTGCTATGCTTCATTTTTCTATGAAAAATGCAAAGGATATGACATGCTAATGATGAGTATGATATGATGATGATGCTAAAAAGAAGAGGGCAAATTTGGGGTGTTAGAAGAGTCTTAAAGCTTTAACAGTTTAGCCTTGATTATGAGATGAGAAGTAGAGACTCAAGGAGACTCAAAGGTGAAAAAACTAGGGGAGACTATGTACAACCCTAAAGTTATCATGCTTGGATATTCCTAAGGTTTGTGAGGCTTAATAAAAGATATTCAGATGACCACCAAGGAAGAAGAAGCAGACGAAAAGAGAAGAGGAAGAAGAATAGGTTACTTACTTCCTGAAGAAGTTAAGTAACCTAAGAGAAAGAAAAGGAGCAAGAGAGAGCATAAGTGAGTCAAACCACTTCAAAGACAAATAAAGATGCATATGAAGAGATAAGAAGAAGTTGGATGTGGAGGCAAATCCACATCCTGATCAACTTACCAGAAGCCCCTGAAATGGTTAGTATGAATGCATAAAGTGAAACAAGATGCAATGAAACAAAGATGAAGATGCAATGATGCCAACCAGAAGTGAATACATGATGTAAATGCGTTATGGAGATATTTAAAGTCATATACAATGCACATGTATGATCATACAAGTGATTGATGTAAAAACAAGCATGTTAGAAGCTTAAGAACACATGAACATACATAAGATGTAATGGATGCAAAACATACCAAATGGATGCAACAAGGATCAACCAATGTTCACACATGTCCTAAGGTATCTAAGATGACATAAAAATGTATGATATGTCATGACAAGTTCACACGATGAAGGTATGCAAAGATGAATGCAAATGAACATGGAAAATTAGGGTTTTAAGAAAGTATGAGATGCATATGATCAAAACAGAAGCAAAACACATGATAAAAAATTGAAATTGTAACCAAATGAACCCTAAACACACATAAGATCACTCTCCAAAGATGGAAGTCATAAGCTATACCAAAGTCAAGTTATGGTTTTTCTAAGTTAGGCTAGGGTTTTGGGTACTTTTCCATGAAAAATTCCAAACAAATGGAAAATTCAATGCAAAAATATGAGTTAAATGCCCTAGATACTACATGCAAATTATGAAAGAATGCCAAAAGAACCAAACACAAACTCATCTTGGTTGATCAGAAATGAATTTTTGAAGTTAGGGTTAGAAAAATAAGAAATTTGGAAACCCTAATTCATGGTTAATTACCAAAATATGATCAAACCCTAAAATAAATTTGTAAGATGAGTTTGTAAATTGTTCTAAATGTTCAAGAATGCTTCATGGTATTTTTGGTGATTTTTAAATACCTAAAAGTATTTTTAATTAATTAAAATGAATTAATTAATTAATTAATACAATTAAATGATTTAAAAATAGATTTTTAATGCAAAAAATAAAAATAAAAATGTATTTGGTTTCTGAAAAATATTTGAAGTGAAAATGCAAGAGATCAAATTTTTTAGAAATTAATTTGCTATTTTAAAAAAATATGTGAAACAAATAAAATAAAAAAAGAAAAGTAAACACAATGAAGGGGCCAGATTGTGTGGAGGGTGGATAAATGGCCAGGATTGTAAGTTTGCTTGACCAACAATATGAAGATCTAAGGGCCTAGGTTTAAAAGTGAGATTCACGCGTGATCCAATGGCCTAGGTTTGAACTTAGTTAATTAATTATGATTAAGTTAATTAATTAAAATTAGGGTTAAGTGAATTATCTGGACCGTTCGTACACTTATCTAAACATGATCCAACGACTGATATTCAATCTGGCAACCTAAACCCTAGTTAACCCTAAACATTTTCAGGTGATCGGAGATAAGCTTCGGTCTTCTTCTCCGGCGAGCTCAAAACCTAACTTCTTCTACAAGCCATTAAAATGCATCAAATCTACCCATAAATGTAGGACATGAATCAATCAACAAACAACATTTAAACTTCATGAATCAAGAGAATCGAAGCAAAACATTTTCACGGGAAAAATTTCAGAACAACAATACATGCTCATTTCTACACCATTTTCAATTCAAAACACATCAGAATGATCAGCAAAGCATATATAATCAATTTATAACAAGAAAAAGAGGTTCTGGAAAATTTGTTCTTGATGAATACCTGAACTAAAGTTCTTCAAACTGGATCTTTCAGGACCTCACTCTAGTTCAAAATGACTTCTTTGGACCTCATGAAGCTAGTGGAGTGCTTAAAATGCTTTGAAAGTGGCTGGTTTTTGAGGTCCAATTCTGATGTAGCAGAAATCATGTTTTTGTTTTAGGGTGTTTCAGGCCATGGTGATGGGTGGGAAATGTTCTATGGATGATTTGTGGTTGATTGGTGAAAGAATTTTGGAAGTTTGATGGCTGGTTAATGAGATTCGAAAAGATGAAGTTTTTTGAGGGATTTTTGCAATCTGAGTGTGTGGCTTATTTCAAGGCTTGAAGTGAAGTGTTTTATGATCCTTAGGGTTTCTATAAACAAATGAGATCAGTCAGAGGAGTGGATATGCACTGTGGGATTGGTATGGTACCATTGGCCAAAAAGTCAAAAGTTTGTGTACTTGAAGCATGGGACATGGCAGAAGTGATTTGAGGTCTTGGGCTGCCTCAGCTGGCTTCAAGGAGAGCCTTTGGATCGAAAGTGGTGAAATGTATGGCTTGATTCATGAGTTTTCAAAGGTTTTTCATTTTGGCAACTTTAACATTTCTTGAGAAGCAAGGCATGAAAACCCTAGGTCCTTGGCCCAATTCTGATCTTTAGAAGTTGTTTGATCACGACATGATGTAATTGAGTGGATTAGAGGTCACATAAAGTCCTGAAATACCATTTTGCATAATTCCCTCTTTGACATGAACTTGAAAATTACAAGATTTTTCCCAACTTTGACTTGCCATATCTTGAGT
Source organism: Lathyrus aphaca (assembly GCA_963966055.1). Taxonomy (NCBI): domain Eukaryota; kingdom Viridiplantae; phylum Streptophyta; class Magnoliopsida; order Fabales; family Fabaceae; genus Lathyrus; species Lathyrus aphaca. Next base: position 281,230,411 of record OZ014523.1, read on the forward strand.
TCTAGGATGAATCAAGAGGAGTTCTTGTACTTTTTTGTAAATGGGAAGATCAAATCTACAACTTTCATGTTTGAAGAAAATTCATTTGAAACCTTTTTGATCAAGAAAGAGGAGGTTGAAGATCTTTCCTAAAATGGAAAGTTTTCATTACAAGTCATGCCCCAAAATAGAAAGTTTTCAAATGGCTCAAAATTCATCAATCTTGTGAACTTCCAAGCATTCCTAAGATCAAATAAAGATCATAGGACCTCAAATTGATGAAGATGACCCTTTGGAACCCTTGTTGGTGGCCTCAGATGCCTTAATCCTGACTTTTCTTGCACAACAAGTCACAACTTGATCAGATGACTTCCGCAGTGAATTTTTGCTTCAAATTTGATACACATGCTCCTTATAACATATATAGAACAATAGAATAAAGAATGGCCAAAAATTTTTAGTGTAAGGGCCTCAAACCCAAAACCCTAATTTCTAGGTCATCTGTGTAGGAGCTCCTAGCCTGCCTGGGCAACTGTGCAATCCTCTGAGATTTTGTGACTTCAAAGCAAACTTGGAGGAATAATCTGATCATAGAATACTCATGGACCCTCTTGGCATGATTCATGGCCTCTAAGATAAATCAAACTACTTCTAAGACTCATCTGATCACAAACCCTAGCTATGCAGCTATGCAATGAGTTGCTAAAGGAAAAATATGCAATGTGAGATGTGATGATATGTTATGCAGTATGAAGGATCACAAGCCAAGGTGTGAGAAAAGAAAGGGCAAATTTGGGGTGTTTACAGTACCGCTTAGTGTGACAGGGATAATGGTGCAATTGTGTAATACGCTAGGTCCTCCATAAAGTCTTGAGTAAGTCTTGAGGTGGGTTATTCTGAGTCCCACGAGAAGCATCCGTAAAGACTTGAGGTATGTATTACATTGGGACCTTCATAAAGTCTTGAGTAAGTCTTAAGGTGGGTTATTCTGAGTCCCACGCGAAGCATCCGTAAAGACTTGAGGTGTGTATGTTACTAGATCCTCCGTAAGGTCTTGACTAAGTCTTGAGGTGGGTTGCTTTGAGTCCCACGAGAAGCATCCATAAAGGCTTGAGGTGAGTACTACATTGGGTTACACGTGAAGTCTTGAGTAAGTCTTGAGGTGGGTTATTTTGAGTCCTACGGGAAGCATCCGTAAAGACTTGAGTGAGTATGATATTGAGCCCTTCGTAAGCTCTTGAGTAAGTCTTGAGGTGGGTTATCTTTAGTCCCACGAGAAGCATCCGTAAAGGCTTGAGGTAGACGTTTCACTCGTTTAGTGGCGTGAGATTTGTATGGACCATTTGTTCCATCTCGTATCGGATCCTTTTGAGAGGTAATGTTAAGACTTGAGCTAGGTTTGATAGAACCCTTAGAGTCGAGAGAACTCTAAGATAGGGAACCCACTGAGATATTGTTATCTCACCCCACTATTGTTGTTGCTTTTCAGGTTTCCTTGCAGGTTTGATTTACAAGTGGAGCTATGCTCGGGCTGTTTCAAGTGAAGCGTAGTTTTAGTCTTCCGCTGTGTATTTCTTTATCTTCGTACAATAATGGATATTGTATTATTATTAGCTTTTATTTTAGTATGATTTCCATGCCTTCTTCCATAGTTTGTATTGTTTTAGTAGTGGACAAGAATGTGAATTATACTAGTAGGTATTTATGATGGTGTCAGTACCAAAAATTAACTTTGTATGATATTATTCTAGACATATATTATATGGGCGTTACACAATCTTAATTCTAAGAGACCTAAAACTATGCAAAGCAAAAATCCAACAGCTACTACATCTCCTATAGTACAAACAACCATCAAAAGCAATGCAAATAACCTATTACAGCTAACAAACAGCATGCAAAACAGGTGTAAATAGCCAAAACAGCATGAATGCATACATTTAACAGCTACTGTTTTTGAATGCAGCTATGGAATGCAAGACAAATTTGGATGTTTTTATTTATGCACATAAATGATGATTTTAATTCAAACATCACATAACATGATTAAATGGAATCAAAACTGCATGACATAACATGGATATGAACATGATTATTTCTAATGAATGCTTATGAAAGAATTCACTAAAAAGCAACAAAACAACAATTATGCATTTTCAAGAATTGGCAAATAAGCATATGAGCGTGGATTGGGGAACATGTATCAACAAGGATTGACTATTAAAAATGCAATTTTGTACAAAATTAACATCACTCATGGAATTGTAATCAAAGATGCAAGTAAAATGCAAGAACATGAATACATGTGATCATGTGTTTTCAAGTGAATCATGGAATAACATTGAAGCACTCAAACAATTTAGAAGCATGCATGTATCACAAATATGATGTAAAACAAAATGTGAAACATTTATTACATGCTAAACAATGAGTTTAAACATAGCAATAACATGCAAAAATCATTTCATGCACTAATGAACAAATAAGCACAAAACTTGAAAAAGTAACGAAACACATGTCAAAACGACTCGAAACGATGGAATCGAACACCTAGAACAGTCCTAAGAATTCTCTAAAATCATGATCTAAAAATGTGTGAAGATTAAAGGGATGATGGAATGTAAATATGCCAAGAAAAAACAAAAATCACAAATTCAAACAACGTTAACCGGTTAACGCTATAGGTTAACCGGTTAACGACCTTGAAAAATCAATTTCCAGAGCAGTTTACAGCGTGTTAACCGGTTAACCTTAAGGGTTAACCGGTTAACACTGAAAAGTATGCAAAAAAAAGCAAAGAAATAAGCACTTTTGGTCATGAACCTACTTCTAAAGACTTCTAACACATACATGAACATGTTAGCACAAATTTTATACTTAGACATGGCTTCCTAAAACATATTAACACCTAGATTAAGCTACAAACCTAGCTTCTAGCAATCAAAATAATCAAAACAAAATCAAAACGCAATCCAAACATAAAATAATAAAAACACAATCAATCGATAATCAATCAAAGAATGTCATATGACGAGATAAAGAGAATAAATTAAATGTGAAGCGGTTTCGAATTACCAACCTACAAAGCGGAGGATTACTTTGTTATTTGTTGTGGTGTAAATTGAAACGCAAGTGAAGAAGAAAGCTGAAGATCCGCGAACGTGCAAAATAAATGCAGTTGATCATGTTTCTTGATGAACACTTGCACAATCACTCCCAATAAGCTAAAACTAATCCACAAACAATAGAGACTTCTCCAAAATAAGCCAAGAATCAAGGTTTGGATGGAGGTTATGCTTCAAGTTATTCAAGTTTAAATGCAAAACTTGAAGAGCTTTTGGATGAGCTTTGGTGAATTTGGAAATGGAGGAGAATTGAGAGAAAAAGTTGAAATTCGGAAAGTGAAAATGATGAAAATGAAGTTCAACCCTTTGCTTTTGAGTGATTTGAAGTTTATATAGAGGGTAGGTATAGACTTAGGCTTAAGCATGGAGCATGCTTAGGCATTAGGTTAGTTTTGGACTTAGCCTTGGAGTTAGTTAAAGTTGGTTAGGATTTAGGGAATATTTCTTGGAAGAGTCTGAAAGGATCTAGAATGTGGTAGAAAAATCCAAGGTGAAATGGAGTGTAAATGGGTTATGAAGCAAGGTGAAAAATATGAAGGAAAAAATGTGGAGGGAAGTGGAAACCAACCATAATTTGAACTTTTTGTCCAAAATCCGCACTCGTTAACCGGTTAACCATATGCGTTAACCGATTAAGAGCAGAAAAATTTAAAATCTTCTTTTCTTTGGAATGTTAGCTTGGAAATGTCCTGGATTATTTTTGTGATATTATTTTCTTGAGCTCCGATTGGCAAGTATCGCTTGATCACAGGCCCCATGCATATGCCGATGAAGATGATTTAGTTTATTTTTCTGAATGCAATGTAATATGAATAGACGTGCGAGATGACGAAAGCATAAACCACTTAAGGTTGGCCATAAATAAAAGGGAAAATTTTAGGGTATTACAGTAGGGCTCGACCATGCATGCATTTCGATAAAGATGGCAGTTACATAAGTCTTGTATGTTCAAGTGTGGAGGGAAACTGTGTAATTTCCAATTTAAATACAGGGACAAATGGTGCAAGATGAAACTTCTTTAGCATGTATCGCTCCCACCAAATGACACCCGGTCAAGAGGGGTACAGACGCGAACGGTTGGCGAAAGAGAGAGAACACACAAAGGTGGACTGAAAGGAAAAGAGTCGCCAGCTAGGCATTTTTATCCCGAAGGAAAGGTAATAATGCATAAACCTAGAAAGATATGGATAAGACGGTTGCGAACCAGAGAAACTGAGAAAGGGGGTTGGTTACAACCTGGGAAGGTATTAGCACCCAGATTGTCCGTCGTACTCGACGGGATCCATGCTTGAAAGATTTGTGTTTTAAAGGGGTAGTGTCAGTGCTATTTTGTGTACAAAAGCTGGAAAAGAATGCAAGTGTCAGTGTAAAAGAAATGTGAAATGAAAGTGGAGAAGTGTCAGTGTAAGGAAAGAGTCAAAAGCTCAAGACTATGAGGCTTAAAGAATAATGCTGGAAGAGGGGGGATATACAGAGACTTTTGTTCGATAACCGTTAAGTTATGCCTATGTATCCTCTCGTGCAATGAGGAAGTCAGAACACCGTAGTTCGACTCAAAGAGACTGAAAGATAAATTAACTTGTGAACTGCTTACTTATCTATCTTCAAGTGTATGACCTGTCTGGCTCAGGTGCAAACTGTCTTGCATTAGACGCAAGAAGCGAATTCTCGTTTATGAATGAATGAGGTGAGAAAAGAATCCCGGAGGACACGATTATTGTTTGTTTTTTGGTGATTTCAATCTTTTATTACTTTTTGTGTTTGTCATAAGTCAATGAGCTTAAGCCTAAACCAAGGGTTAGTAAACTCATCACATCCTCCCTCTGATTAGGGGTAATGAGAATACCTTAAGTGTGAAGTAAACACCTCACACATAATCACCATGATGTAGGATTAAGATCATTAACCTACTTTGCATTTATTTAGATGTTTTTTGGAGTTTTTGTTTAGTGTTAAGTAATGAGTTTAAGCCATAATCAAGGATTTAATGGACCCATTACATCATCCTAATAGAAGGATAATAGATGAGAACATTTAAGCTGAGGAAGATACCTCAACTTAATCCATGATTAGGGATTAACCTCATGACAAAACAAAGCCTTTATTAGAGTGGATTTTAGTTAATGGTAAGATTAAGAAGTGGATTTTATGGTTTGTAAGACAACTTGAGGGGGACTTGTCCATTAACACTAGGGTTAGTCCTTCTTAACCAATTAAGGAAGAATTAGAACCCTAATGCAAGGCCCAAGTTACAAGTTTGATGTCTTAGTGATTATTAAGGTGGATTGATTAAAGGAATTAAACACATTAAGGGTTTAACACTTAGGATTAAAGTTATACACTCCATCCTAATAGAAGGATGCAGGCACAACCCTAATCACAAAGCCCTAAAACCTTTAGGGTTTAGTCCTTGATTAAGAGATGAGAAGAGAAGACTCAAAAGATGACACAAAGGTAAAAATAAATGGGGGACTAAATCAAACCCTAATTATGATCATGCTTGGGTGTTCCTAGGGTTTATGAGGCTTGCAAGAAGTCTTCAAGAGAAAAGCCACCAAGGAAGAAGCAGGATGGAAGGAGGAGAAGCAGAAAGAAGCAAGACAACTTACTTCACTTAAGAAGATAAGTTGCTTGAAGAAAGAGAGAGGGGAGGGAACATGAATGAGCAAGCTCACTCTAATACAAATACAAAATGCAGCAATGGTACATAAAAGATGAGAAGAGATTATGAGAAGTGAAAGCAAATTCACTTCTCAAAGTAACTTACCACCTGAAAAGTTAATGAAAGGAAATGAACTGAAATAAAAAATGAGAAAGATGTAATGATGCAAACCAAAACCAGAGGCATGATAAAGGTATAAATGATGCAAAGAGATGATGAAAATTTATGTCATGAGATGAGAATGCAAATGAAACATAAAAGAAGCATGAAAGTTCATGGAAACACATGACATATAATGAAAGCAAAAACATGGCAAATGAATGATGCAATGATCAAACATGATTCTAATATGTCCTAAGATGTCTTATAAGTCATGTGAATGCACAAAATGTCATGGCAAGTCTATGTATGCAAGTATATGAGAGATGAATGCACATGAAGGCAAAAATTAGGGTTTATACATAACATGCAATACAAAATTCAAAACCAGAAGCAAATGACATGATAAAAAATTGAAAATGGGATCAAAGTAATCCTAACCCTATACAAGTTCACTGCCCAAAGGAGGAGACCTAAATCTTAACCTAATGGAAGTTATAATTTTCTCAAGTTGACTTGGGTTTTAAGGCACTTCAAAAGGAAAAATGCACAAAAAATTGAATATGAAAAATAAATTAAAACCAATTTTATCCTAGAAACTACATGTCATGAGTAATGCAATGCAAAAAGAACCATCATCAAACTCCTCATGGTTAGGCAGAAGAGATTTTTCTAAGCTAGGGCAAAAATATTGACTTTTAAGAGCCCTAACTCAAAAGAAAAATGTCAAAATAGGTCAAGAACCAAAAAGAAATTTGTTTGAAGAGTTTGGTAATGTTTCTAAATGTGTCAAGATGCAATGTGATTTTTTTGGTGATTTTTAGAAACTTAAATGGTATTTTAATTAATTAATTCCCATTAATTAATTAAAATAAACATTTAAATATTTTAAAAATACGAATATTATGCAAAAAATAAAATAAAAATTATTTTCAGAATGAGAAAAATGTTTTAAGACATGATGCAAAAAATGAAATTTTTTAGAAATGTTTTACTATTTTAAATAAAATGTAGAAAGAAATGTAATAAAAATGAAATTAAAATGAATTAAAATGAAAGTCAGCAGATCCAAAGGCCCAGATTCAAATAAAAAGGGAGGGAATTGACCAGCGCGTGCAAATGGATGGCCCACATTCAAACTACGCTAATTATGTCATTAAGCCCTAATCTGAACCCTAATTATTTTTAAGTGACCGGAACAGTGTTCCGGTCATCTTCTCCGGCTAGCCCCTCACTCAATCTCCCTTAATACGCAACTCCAAGACCCCTAAAGCTCCAGAAATGATCCTCTCCTCAACCCCAACAAGAATCAACCAGCAAAAATCATTTGTTCATCATCAAAAGCACGAATCAAAGAAAAACGGAAAACATGGCAAAAATTTCAAAAGCTTATGAAATGCTTATTTCTCAACTATTCTCAAAAGTAAAGACATCATGGTGATCAGTGAAACATGTAGAATCATTCTATAACATAAAATGAGAGTTCTGGAAAAATGAATGACATGGCTACCTGAAGTTGAGCTTTCGAAACAGGAGCTTTCTGGCCAGTTCTTTGCTTCAAATCCACTCCAATGATCCCCCTCAAGAGCTTGTGAATCTTAGTTGAAGCTTAAATGGCCTCAAAAGGAAGTTGGCAGAAGTTCAGTTCATGGAATGTTGAAATCGTGTTTTTGATTCTGAGTGTTTTAGGGCAAAATGAAGGGTGGGAAATGATCTGTGATGTTTATGGAGTTGAATGGTGGAAAAAGTTTGAAGGTTTGATGGTTGAGTTAAGAGATTTGAAGGCTTTTGCAAATTTTGGGATTTTTGAGTGTGCTGTGTATTCTCAAGTGTTAGGCTGCAATTTTATGTGCTTTTGCTTGGTTTTGATCCACATAATGAAATGTGATAGGTCAGCGAGTGGGTGCTGGCCTATGTTGATTGGTATGGGCAAGTTGCCAAAATGTCAAAAGTTGGTGTACTTGAGGTATGGGCACATGGCAGGCCAAGGACAATGGGGTGTCCTGCGCAACTGACTTTAGGGAGGTCCATGGGATCAGTTTTGAGGCAAGGCATCAAGTTGAATGAGGTTTGTGGGTGATTTTGCAAATCATGAAGTTTTTGGCCCCTTTGAGAAATCTTAATGATCAAGGCATTAAACTTGAGAAATCTTTGGGCAATTCTAAATTTTATGTCATGTATGATGTTTGTGTAATGCTTAGACATCAATTAGAAGTCACAAATTTCCTTGGTACAAGAATTTGCAAGTTTCCCTCTTTGGCACATAAGTGAATTTTTGTGATTTTTCCCAACTTTGCAAGGCCATAACTTTAGTTCTAGAATGAATTAGATCAAGCTCTTGTACTTTTTGAAATGGGAGGATCCAATCTATAACTTTCATGACCAAGAATTTTTCATTTGAAGCATTTTTGAGTCAAAAAGAGGAGGTTGGAAAACTTTCCCAAAATGGGAAGTTTACATTACAAGTCACTTTCCCAAAATGGCAACTTTGCAAATGGCTTGAAATTCTTCAATTTTGTGAACTTCTAACATCTTCTAAGATCAAATAAAGATCATATACACTCAAAATGATGGTGAAGATCCTTTGGTTGGATGATTGGGGGCCTCAGATGCCCTGATTTTACACTGACTTGTTCAAGAAGTCATCTATTGATTAGATGCCTTCCCCATTGAATTTCTTCATGAAAATTGGTATGTATGATCCTTATATCATATAGAGACCAATAGAAACAAGAATGACCAAAAAATTTGGAGTTATGGCCTCTGAATCCAAAACCCTAATTTTAGGTCATCTGTGTAGTTAAACCTGGCTCTACTTCCATGCCTTTCTCAGTTCTTGTGATTTTCTGACTTTCTTGATCTTGGGAGGATATTATATGATGTTTGAACATACATGGACCCTCTTTAGATGATTGAAGACCTTTGGAGTGGCTCAGATAGCTCAGGAATTGTTCATATCACAAACCCTAGATGCAGATGACTTAGAGCCAATGTAGTGAAGCAAAAATGCAATATGAGATGATATGATTGAGCTTATGCAAATGAAAAGAATCACAATCCATGGTGAAAAGAGTGAGGGCAAATTTGGGGTGTTTACAGCATGCAGTGGGACAAGTGTCATCATCTTAGAGTAGTCTTAGGAAGAAACCGTCGGAAAAAAATTACTTTGTAATATCTATAAATAGCTTAGTCTAGTGTTAGAATAAGTGTGTGGAAATCATATTGTACTAGTAACTCCGTAACACTCGAAGTATCTGCGTGTAGAGAAAAGAGTGCAGTGAGAATGTATGTGATGTAAACACCACCAATTTATCTTCAATGTCAATTATTCTTCAAGTTATTTATCTTTGAAGCAATTTAATTTACAATTATTTTATGATAAAGAATTTGTCTTTAAAAGTCATTAACTTTTCAAGCAATTTACTGCACTTCGTTTATAATTCTTGCCTTTAAACATTCATGCCTTGCACTTACCTTTCCTTTACATTTTCAGTCATTTAAACCACCTTGCTTTTCCTTTTACTTTCATTTACTCTTTAATCATTTACTTTGAAACCTTTCTTTCTCCTTTTTACTTCATTTCTTTGTTTTCAACACCTTCTGAGTCTCGTCGAAGGATTCAAGACCCTTTTTTTCCCAAAAAACATTACAAATTACAAACTATTAGCACATGTCCTAGGATCAATCTAGTCGATCCTGTGAGTAACTAAGGGTATTTTGGTATCTTCAGAGGACCGACAGTTGTTTACCAATTTTGGGGGTAAAAAAATGGCTAATATATTCTCAAGATTTAAATAAAGTATTTTGTTTTTGTTGTTAATTATTCAATACTCTTTCTAGTACAAGCAAATTAGCAAGTGATGGCATTTGCGATTGGAAAAATTTGGGTAATACATTGAGGAGTCATGAGATGAGTAAGGAACACATTGTAAATATGGATTCATGATTTGATTTAGAAATTAGATTGTTAAAAAATAAAAACAATTGACATACATGTTCAAGAACAAATAAATAGAGATATAGAACATTGGAGAAATGTATTGTTAAGAATAATTGCGGTTGTTAAAACTCTTGGAAAAAATAACTTAGAATTTCGTGGAACAAATGAAAAGATTTACCAAGAACATAATGGAATTTTTTAAAGTCTAATTGAAATGATTGCAGAATTTGATCATATAATGCAAGAGCACATTCGTCGAATTAAAGATCATGAAATAAATAATCATTACCTTGGACATCAAATACAAAATGAGTTAATAAGTTTGATAGCAAATGAAATTAAAATCAAATTAATCAAAAAATAATTAATGCTAAATATTTTTCAATTATACTTGATTGTACTCCGGATATAAGCCATCAAGAGCAAATGTCTTTTATATTATGATGTGTGGATATTTCTTCTACTCCAATACAATTTGTTGAACATTTTGTAGAACTTTTAATAGTAAATGACACGACCGGAAAAGGTCAAGGTCTTTTTGATGCAATTGTGAATGAAATAAATATTATTGGAATTGATATTAGTAATTTAAGAGGGCAAGGTTATGATAATGGATCTAATATGAAGGGAAAACATCAAGGTGTGCAAAAACGATTTTTAAACATTAATCCTAGATCATTTTACACTCCATTTGGTTATCATAGTTTAAATTAGTGATTTGTGATATGGCTAATTGTTGTCCTAAAGCTACATCTTTTTTTGGAGTATTACAACGTGTATATACAATATTTTCTTCTTCTACTAAAAGATGGAAAATTCTACAAGATCATATCCCCAACCTAAAACTTAAATCATTGTCATAAACATGTTTGAAAATTCGTATTGAAAGTGTAAAAGCTTTGAGATTTCAAACTTCACAAGTAAGAGATGCTTTATTGAAATTATCTAAAATTACTGATGACCCTAAAGTTAAAAGTGAAGCAGATTGTTTAGCGACTTATGAACTTGAAAATTTCGAGTTATTGCTAGGAATGACTATTTGGTATGATATATTGTTTGCAGTAAACTCTGTTAGTAAAAATATGCAATCAAATGATACGCGTATTGGTGTTGCTATAGAACAATTGAAAGGTCTTATTTCAGTTTTTTGAAAAATATAGGGAAAATGGATTTGAAAACGCTTTGATTTCTGCAAAAGAAATTGCTATTGAAATGGATATAGAACCTAAATTTCGTGAAAAGCGTATTATTCGTATTAAAAAACAATTTGATGAAATTATATATAATAGATCAAGTGTAGCTCCCTGGATTTCCATCATGGTACAAACGTGAAAGTGGCGCAGAAGAGGTAGAATCGCCATCCAGACATTTTTATCCCGAAGGAACATGAATGATAATGCTGCACAAACCGAAGAAAAGAAAAGGAAGGACACAGGTCCTGCAAACCAAAGAGACTAGGTTCGGGAGTCGGTTATAACCTAGGAAGGTATTAGCACCCCAGATTGTCCGCCGTACCCGACGGGATCCATGCTTGCAAAGAAATTGTTTCAAAGGATGAAAGAATGAAGGCTGCTGCAAAAAGAAAGGACTGAAACTGGAAAAGGAACTGAGAAAGAAAATAAAGAGGAAAAATGTAGGGAAAAAAAAGATTATGCTCGAACGGGCCCTACCCCGCTGCCTACGTACCTCACTGGACATGAGGATCAGAGTTGTCGTAGTTCCCCTAACTAGGGGTAGAAAGATTGCTTGTGTCTTAAGGCTTGAACTGCCTATGTCAATGCTTAGATTTTTGTAGGCTCGGACAACGAGTGCATTACCGTCTTGCAAAGTGACAAGTAGTAGCAAGTTCGTACGTAAGGAGTGAGTGAGATGAGAAAAGAAGTCCCGAAGGAGAGACGCTTATTGTTTGTTTGTGTTTTTTAGAAGTATTTTATTTGTGTGGCACAAGAAAGTGAATTCAAGTCCGTTTCCATGGAATGTGTTCTTGCTACTACATTCCAAGATGGAATAATAGAACAGGCACACCGAGTAAGGAGAATTTATCCAAGACTCATTTCCAAGGGCTAGGGCCTAAGCTCACTAACTCATTGACTTTATTAAGTGTTTTTGTAGTTAAGAATGAAGAAGTATTTTTTAGGATTTTCTTGATGAAGATGACCTCATGATCAGACTTGTGCATCATGCTAGACAAATGCACTATTCCAAGATGGAATGAATACATATGCCCCATGGAATAAGGCTATACACAAGAAGTCACTTATTTCTTTATTAAGGTGTTTTTTATGGTTTTTGTTTTGAGATGGGAAGGAGAACGAACCAAATGAGCAAAAGGAAAAAGTCTAATGGGGAAAGACTAATCCTAGTGTTATCATGAAAACGTGGTCCTAAGGTTAGTGCGGCTTGAAGCTATCCTAAGAGAAAATAAGAGCAAAGAAGAAGAAAAGGAGAGGACAAAAAAAGAGGAGAAAAATAATAGAGAACAACTTACTCCTCTAAAGGAGATAAGTTGCTCCTAAAGGGGGAAGATGAAGAGTTGAATCACATGATGACATAAGGCTCATCAAAAACCACAAAGTAGAAAGCAAAGTAAAAAGAAAAGATGAAGAGTTGAAATGTGGATAAACATCAACACTTCACTTACCATTGCGCCTATAAATGTTAGCAAAATTTCCAGCACATATCTAACACATCAATCAATACTAACACATCAACACAATTCATGGAATTAACATGCTCAAAGTTCAATAAGACAATATCAAATAACATGCCAAACTTTGAAAATACATGAATTTGCGTGTCGATAAAATGAAAGCATACATCAACCAACAAGCAAACCTACCTTAACTAACATACAAAATGATCATACGATGATCCACGATGATTATCGCAAGTAAGGGAATCAAACAAACTCAAAAAACAACCCAAAAAAGTCACCCTGCTTCAGTGTTAACCAGTTAACCAACTCAAACCTGCATCAAATAACACAGAAAACAGACACGTTAACCGGTTAACCAAAGTGTTAACCTGTTAACACTGTGCGAACAACACTAAAACCTGCAGAAAAATCAGTCCAAACCAGCTTATTTCTAATAATCCAAAACAATCCAGCAATCAATTATGCATGAAATAGTAAGATCAATTCACATTAATAAAACAAAATTAGGCTTATGAACATTAGCACATAGATCCGATCACAAATCAACCAAACAATTCAAGAAAGCCAAGCAAATACACAAGCACATGGTGGATCTAAGCACAAGGATGCAAATAAGCTAAAAACATGGATAAATCTGAACATAACCAACCTACAAAGTTGAGGTATGCTTTAGTAAATGTTGTTTGAGCTGGAAATGAGGAATCTCGCAGAACACATTGAAGATCCGGTGCTAATCTTCATACATCATGCAAAATAAATGCAAGCAAAGGATCTTGATGCAAGAACTTGGCTCCAAAATCACTTCTAACCACCAAATCAGATCTGAACCAAGTAGTGAAACCAACAAATTGATGCAAAGAAGCTATGGATGAAGGTCTAGTTCCAAGATCTACAAACTTTAATGCAAAGTTTTGTGATCTTCAAAGAGGAACTTTGAGTGATTTGGAAAATTGGGAGAGAAAATGAGAGAATGGTGAGAGTGGTGACAATTCAGAAAAATGAGAAGTGAATTATGAGAGAGCCCTTTGGTTTGGAGGGAAATGGAATAAATATCCTCTAGGCTTGGGGCCCAAAATTTTGGTTTGGGATCCAAAAAAATGGTTTTGGATTAACTTAGAAAGTTGATTAGGATCTAGCCTTGGAATTAGGCTTGGTAAACCCTCTAGATCTTTCTCCATAATTCCCAATTAATTCAAAAATGAATAAAATCATAAAAAATGAAAAATTGGAGCCAAGAGACATGTTGAACTTGCTGCTGGAATTCAAAATTCGCAGTCATTAACCGGTTAACCAAAGCGTTAACCGGTTAACGCATGAAAATTTTGAATTCTCCCTACTTTTGGTGGGAAACTCCAAGAATACATCGGCGCCAACCATTCCAATCTGATCTTGATTCTCAATCCTTTTAGGGCTTTGACCATGATACCAAGCTTGTACAAAAGGTCCTGTGAGCTTCTTGCCAGGTCTTCATGCTCTTGACTTTGTCTTGTAAAATCACGAGTTCTCAGATGATTGATCGTATGCCTTATGTCGGGACATGTGAGGGCTATGCTTCATTTTTCTATGCAAAATGCTAAGGATATGACATGCTGATGATGATTATGATATGATGATGATGCTAAAAAGAAGAAGACAAATTTGGGGTGTTACAGGTGCCCCTATTCAAGCAACTGTTAATTTGAAAAGGATGGTAGCACGACTATCGACCGTTCAAGATAAATTGTTGTTGAATACCAAAGAACCTGAAATTTGTACTCTGCTGGAGAATGCAGAAACGAGAAATAAACCCAACCAAATGACGCTTTGGATGACTGAAGTGAGGCAAAAGAAGACGAGCTCCTTCCAAATTGAATTGTTACGCTGGATAAGAAAAACTTAGACAGACGGGCCTTCTTCAAGCAAACATGTTACGCCAGGAACCGAACATACGAGTCCTCTTCATACATTTTGCAATATATGATCTGAGACAGACGAACCTCCTTCGAATAAACCTGTTACGCTAGGACCGGTGATGCACTTAAGTCTGTGGGATAGACATGCATAATCAGGATAGACGAACCCTCCTCATATATTCTCCGTAGATATATGGTCTAAGACAGACGTGTCTTCTCCGAGAAAATCTGTTACGCCAGGTGCAACATTAGGATTGGAAGAACCCTCTTCACAAATCTTGCGTAGATAAGTGGTCTCTGAGACAAATGAACCTCCTTCGGATAAACCTGTTACGCCAGGACCGGTAATCATTTTGACGTTTAATCCCACCGTCAGGACTTCAAACCTCTTCAACACAGACGAGCATTGGATGATCATCAAGAGAACACAGACGAGTGCCATAAGTCAATGATACAAACGAATATCAGACGATGATCTAAGAAACACAGACGGGCGCTTCAGGAAATGATACAGACGAATATCAACCATTGATACAGACGAATACCATAAATCCAACACAGACGAGCACTTGGAGTGGCAATACAGATAGGTACCAGAAATCCAACACGGACGAGCATTTGGATTGTCAATACATACGAGTATCATAAATCCAACACAGACGAGCATTTGTATTATCAATACAGACGAGTATCAGAAATTCAACACAGCCGAGCATTTGGAGTATCAATACAGACGAGTATCAGAATGATTATCAAATTAGTACATATGGATATAAGCTAACACAGACGAGTATGAGGGAATGCAGACGAGAAACAAGCAGATATCAAAAACAAACGAGTGTTGGGGAATGCAGACGAGCATCAAACAACTATCAAACACAGACGAGTGTTGGGGGATGCAGAAGAGCAACAAGCAAATATCAAACACAGACGAGTGTTGGGGCGTGCAGACGAGCAACAAGCGAAGTGCCCTGATTGGCAGTAAAATCTAAATTCTACAGGGGATAACCAGGTCAAGAGGCTTTAACACTTAACTCTGGCTAGGGGGATGAATAACTGCTTGTATCATCACAATGGCCAAAAATAAATTGGCGACTTCTCTGGAGAATATTTAAATGATGGGAGTAACCCCCAAATATGAACTCTGCGGGGGATAATCATCTTCAGACTTAGCTAGGGAAGACATTTGATCAAACTCTTACTGAGGAGGGAACTCTGACAACTCCGACTCTGTGGGGAAATCAGGCGTATAGCTGCCTGCTGGGGAATACTTCACTTGTGGAAAGGTAATCCGCATGGGGAGGAAACCTATTCAATTAGGTTTGAAGTTCTACCGGGGGTTTCACCAGCTCTAGCTCAGCTGGGGAATATTCTCTGCTTGGGGAGATATGATACCATCCTGCAAAAACTACAACAACATTCTACACACATGTAACCCGGGGACTTGCATGGTATGATTTGTTCATCCATTGTCACCCGACACTCAAAGATAGTTTAAAAGGTTTCCCTGCAATGTCATTTTTTAAAGAAAAAATAACATGTTTCATATGCAATGTTCTTTTTGCAAGAAATTCAGGACATTTTTGCAAACAAAGTAGACACAACACAACACGACTTTTGACTGAATATTCATTTATTGAATGGCCTCTGAATAGGAAAAGTTTTACATCAGGAAGTAACTACCTGGAAAGAGGTAGCTACCATAAAATTTAGAAAAGAAATTATCCTAATGGAAATGTACACGACATTAAAATGAGTTTCCTTCCTGCTATGACCCACATGTCTTCAAGACTTTCTGTTCTTGCCTTTGCTTTCTGAAGAAGATGAGGGGACTGATTCCTACCCTTCTGATATTTCCAGACTGCATAAAACGATGATTTGGTTCAGATTACCTGGATCGTAGTTGTTCGCTTATTCCCTTGTTTTGCATGGATCGCCCTTTCGGGTTTTCAATCCACCGAGATACCCTTTTTTTCCTGAGTTGTCTGATGTGGCTTTTCAACTCAGCGGTTGTACATTTTTTTTTTCATTTTTTTCCCTAACTTTTTCCCGAGCTTTTTATTTTGTTTTTAGCTCGCCGGGATGCCCTTTTCTTTCTTGGACTTTAATTCTGTTTTTGTGTCCAGCGGGTCTTTTTATGCGAAGTATTTTTTAACCGCGTCCGAGTTAACAGGGGATTGGAAATCTTCTCCATCCATAGTAATGAGCATCAGTGCCCCACCTGAGAAAACTTTCTTCACTATGAATGGGCCTTCGTATTTTGGGGTCCACTTGCCCCTGCGATCTAAACCTGGAGGAATGATCCTCTTGAGTACAAGCTCTCCTACTTGATACTCTCGAGTATGTACTCGTTGGTCGAATGCTTGCTTCATTCTCCTCTAATAAAGTTGACCATGATAGATAGCCGCTAATCTCTTTTCCTCAATAGACACAACTAATTATATTGCGCACGTACCCACTCAGCCTCATCAAGCTTCACATCCATCATCACACGTAAAGAAGGAATTTCTACCTCAACATGCAAAACTGCCTCCATGCTATATACCAAGGAGAAGGGAGTTGCCCCGGTTGATGTCCTGACTGACGTTCGGTACCCATGTAGTGCAAATGGTAACATCTCATGCCAATCTTTGTAAGTGACAACCATCTTCTGCACAATCTTCTTAATATTCTTGTTGGCTGCCTCTACCGCGCCATTCATCTTTGGCTGGTAAGGAGAAGAATTGTGATGTTGAATCTTGAAGTCCCGACACAGTTCTTCCATCATCTTGTTGTTTAAATTGGAACCATTATCAGTAATGATTCGCTCGGGCACTCTGTATCTGCAAATGATGTCTCTTTCAGAAATCTAGCTACTACTTGGCGAGTGACATTGGCATAAGATGCTTCTTCTACCCACTTGGTGAAGTAATCAATCGCAACCAAGATGAAACGATGACCATTTGAAGCAGCAGGCTCTATCTTCCCGATCATATCAATTCCCCACATAGGAAAGGGCCAAGGAGATGACATAATGTTGAGCGGTCTAGGAGGAACATGCACCTTGTCTGTATAAATCTGGCATTTGTGGCACTTACGGGCGTACGAACAACAGTCTGCGACCATTGTTAGCCAATAGTACCCTGATTTCAACAACTTCTTAGCCAGAGCATGTCCTCCTGCATGAGTACCGAAGGATCCCTCGTGGACTTCCTGCATTAACAGGTATGCTTCGTGTCTATCCACGCATCTGAGAAAGACCATGTCAAAGTTCCTCTTATACAGAACCCCGTCTGCATTCAAGAAGAAACTAGCAGCAAGTCGTCTCAAGGTCTTCTTATCATTGGATGATGCTCCAGCTGGGTATTCTCGTTTTTCCAGGAAAATCTTGATATCAAAGTACCAAGGTTTCTCATCAGACACTGCATCTACAGAGAAAACATAAGCTGGTGCGTCAAGCCTGGAAATGTCAATCCTGGGCACATAGTTCCAACACAAGACTTTGATGGACGAAGAAAGAGTAGCCAATGCGTCAGCAAATTATTCTCATCTCGTGGTATATATTGAAGCTTAACCATTGTAAAGAACATCAACAGTCTTCTTGTATAATACCTATAAGTAATTAAGTGTTCTTGATGTGTATACCACTTGCCGGTAATCTGGTTGATAACGAGGGCTGAATCTCCGAATATATCGAGGGTCTTAATCCGAAGATTAATAGCCTCCTATATTCCCATTATGCACGCCTCGTATTCAGCTTCATTGTTGGTGCAGCCAAAAGTAATTCTGGCAGCGAAGGGAAAGTGAACACCTTCGGGAGTGATAAGAACAACATCAACTCAATGTCCGTTGAAATTGACTGCCCCATCAAACATCAACTTCAATTTGGATTCAGGGTCAGGCCCCTCCTCCGAAAGTGGTTCCTCGCAATCTCTTGCCTTCAGGTACATGATGTCCTTATCAGGGAAATCAAACTTCATCGGTTGATAGTCGTCTTCAAGTGGTTGTTGTGCAAGATAATCTGACAATGCACTTCCTTTGATGGCTTTCTTGGAAGTATATGGTATGTCATACTCTGTTAATATCATTTGCCACCTTGCAACCCTTCCAGTTAATGCTGGTTTCTCGAAAATATACTTGACGGGGTCCATTTTTGAGATTAGCAATGTGGTGTGGGTCAACATGTACTGTCTCAGTCGGCGAGCAACCCATGCCAAAGCGCAACAAATTTTCTTGAGCAGTGAGTAACGGGATTCACAGTCGCTAAACTTTTTGCGAAGGTAATAAATAACATGCTCTTTTCGACTAGACTCGTCATGTTGGCCTAGAACACATCCCATCAACCATTTTAACACAGTCAAGTACATGATAAGTGGCCGTCCTAGAACTGGAGGTATTAGAATCGGAGGCTCCTACAAATATTCTTTTATCTTTTCAAAGGCTCTTTGACAGTCCTCATTCCACCTGACCGTTTGTTCTTTTCTTAACAATTTCAAGATTGACTCGCATGTGGCAGTGAGATGAGATATAAACCGTGAAATGTAGTTCAATCTCCCTAAAACCCCACACACTTCTTTTTCTGTTTTCGGTGCAAGCATGTCTTGTATTGCTTTTACTTTTGAAGAATCTACCTCAATCCCCCTCTGACTAACAATGAAACCCAGCAACTTACCGGAATGCACTCCGAAAGTGCACTTGTTTGGAGTCAACCTCAGTCTGTACTTTATCAACCTGTCAAACAGCTTTTTGAGATTGACCAGATGCTGTTCTTCGTCCCGGGACTTGGCAATCATATCGTCCACATAGCACTCAATTTCCTTGTGTATCATGTAGTGGAATAAAGTTACCATAGCCCGTTAATATGTTAACCCGAAATTATACAACCCAAAGGGCATAACCTTATAACAGAATGTACCCCACGGGGTGATGAACGTTGTTTTCTCCATGTCTTCCGATGCCATTTTAATTTGATTGTACCCGGAGAAGCCATCCATGAAAGAAAAAACTGAGAACTGAGCGGTGTTGTTTTCCAGCACATCAATGTGAGGTAATGGAAAGTCATCCTTTGGACTTGCTTTGTTTAGATTCCGATAATCGACGCACATCCGGACCTTGCCATCTTTCTTTGGTACGATAACAATGTTAGCTACCCAAGGTGGGTTACTAGTTACGGCAAGGAACCCGATATCCCACTGCTTTTGGACTTCCTCTTTGATCTTCATTGCCATATTTTAAATACCCCAAATTTGCCCTCACTAAGTTCACACCATGGCTTGTGATCTTCCATATTTGCATTAGTTCAAGCATACCATGTCATATTGCATTTTTGCTTCACTGCATTAGTTCAAATTCATCTGCATCTAGGGTTTGTGATATGAGCAATCCAAGATTCATCTGAGCCACTCCAAAGGCCATAAATAATTCCAAGAGATTCCATGTATGTTCAATCATCACATTATATCCTCCAAAGATCAAGGAAGTCAAAGAATCACAAGAACTAGCAAAGCATGGAAGCAGAGCTAGGGTTTGACTGCACAGATGACTTGAAATTAGGGTTTTGGTCTCAGAGGCCATAACTAAAAATGTTTTGGTCATTCTTGTTTCTATTGGTCTCAATATGTTATAAGAATCATGCATACCAAGTTTGATGAAGAAATTCATTGTGGAAGTCATCTGTTCACTGGGTAACTTCTTGAGCAAGTCAGAGCAGAATCAGGGCATCTGAGGCCCCCACCCATAGGACCAAAGTGGATTTTTCATCAAATTGGAGTTATATGATCTTGATTTGATCATTGAAGTGTTTATAAGTTCACAAAATTGAAGAAAAGTGAGCTAAACCAAAAGTTGCCAAAAATGGAAATGACTTGTAATGTAAACTTTCCATTTTGGGAAAGTTTTTCAACCTCCTCTTTCTCAACCAAAAATGCTTCAAATGAAAAATTGTTGGTCATGAAAGTTGTATATTGGATCATTCCCTTTTCAAAAAGTACAAGAACAAGATCTAATTCATTTTGGAACTCAAGATATGGCTTGTCAAAGTTGGCAAAAATCCCATAATTTTCAAGAATGCACCAAAAGGGATTCTTTGAAAAACTACTTGCCAAGGATTTTTGTGACTTCAAACACACTTCAATGTATCATAACATCATAGTTCATTGCCTTTAGATCAGAATTGCCCAAAGAATTGCAAGATTACATGCCTTGAACATCAAGAATTCTCAAAAGGGCCAAAACTTCACATATTTGCAAAAGGTCCCACAATTTTGTTCCAACTTGCTGAATTGCCTCCAAATGGATTCTATGGACATCCTTGATCTCAGCTGCACATGGACATGCCAAAAAGCCATACCAATCACAACAGTCCACCACCCACTCTCTGCCTAATCCAGACACTACAAGCATGCCTCAAAGATCATTTTTCATAAGACACACAAGCTGAAACCTTCAAGAACTCAGCATTGCCAAAAACACTCCCTCTTGCATTTCCCTTCGAAACTCCCAGCTCACTTACTCAATCTTCAAACCAATTCCACCATTCATCTCAAAATCACTCACTGATCACAAACCAACCATTAAAACAGCCAAAAACACCCCATACACCAAACACGATTTCTGACCAGTTGGATTGCTACAACTCAAACCAGCCATCCTCAAAGCTTTCCAAGCATTGCAACTTCTTCAGGGAGGCCATTAGAGTCATTTTGCACCAAAGAAGTGGCCAGAAAGCTCAAGTTTGAAAAGCTTCATCTCAGGTAGTCATCTGAATTCATTTTTCCAGAACCTCTTTTTTATGTTACAAAGTGAATAAGCATGCTTCACTGATCACACTGAGCTTTGAATTTTTGAAAATGGTGTAGAAATGAGTATGTACTGAACCTCTGAAATTTTTGCCATTTTTGATCATTTCTTCGAATCTTGTTTATGAGCATGAATAAATGTGTTTTGAGTGTGCATTTGAGCTTAGGAGAGTGAGAGGGTTTGATCTGGAGCTTTAGAGCTCCAGAAATAACCTAGGGAGGAAGTTGGAAATTTTCAGGTGAGGGTGTCACCGGAGAAGACGACCGGAACTCTTCTCCGGTGACCTAAAAGTAATTAATGTGATAATTAGGGTTAGGTCTCTATTTAAATTTGGACCCTTGGATTTTCATCTCCCGCACGTGTTGTGTGGCTGAGATCCTTTCATTAGTTTTAATTATGGATTAAGGAATTAATTAATTAGGATTAATAGAATTTGAATTCAGACCGTAGGATCACGCGCCAAGTCAATCCCAAAATCCCCAGAATCAATGAGAACCCTTGGATGTGCTTACTTTTCATTTATTCAGTTTTATTTCAATTTTTCTTATTTATTTTTGCACTATTTATTTAAAATAGTTAGAAAATTCCAAAAATATTTGTATTCTGCATTTTGACTTCAAATAATTTTCTCAACCCAAAAATATTTTTATTTTTATTTTTGCATTAAAAAATCATTTTTAAAACATTTAAATGTCTATTTTAATTAACTAATGGAAATTAATTAATTAAAATATCATTTAGGTTTCTAAAAATCCCAAAAAAATTCACATTGCATCTTTAAACATTTAGAAACATTATCATACCATCCACACAAATTTATTTTTGGTTTTGAACCATCTTAAATAATTTTCTTGAATTTAGGGTTCATAAAATTCCTATTTTAGAACCCTAACTTCAAGAATTATTTTCTGCCTAACCAAGAGTGGTATGACAATGGTTCTTTTTGCATTGATCTTCATTTGACATATAATTTCTAGCATAATTTTGTCACAAATCTCTTATGTATTTTTGAATTGATTTGCATTTTTTTCCCTTTAGATACCTTAAAACCCTAGATAACTTAGAAAAATCATTACTTCCTTAGGGTTAGGAGTTAGGTCTTCTCCTTTGGGGTCTGATATCATATAAGTTTAGGGATCCTTTGATTGCATTTTCAATTTTTTATCTTGTCAATTGCTTCTGTTTTTGAGTTTTGTATCTCATATTGTATGAAAACCCTAATTTCCCATCTTCCTTTGCATACATCTTGCATAAGCATTCATATAAGAGCTTGCCATGACATTTTATGCATTCACATGACTTCTAAGACATCATAGGACACATTATACTCATGCTTGATCATTTCCTCATCCATTTGCCATGTTATGCATTCATTACATTCCATGAACATTCATAAACTTTCATGCCTCTTTCATGCTTCATTTGCATTCTCATCACTTGTATGATCATCCGTTGCTCTTGACATGTGTTTGCATCAACTCTTAGCATCATTTACATCATGAACATGCTTCTGGTTTTGGTTTGCATCCTTGCATACATTTCATTTTCATTTCATTTCATTTCCTTATGCTAACTTTTCAGGTGGTAAGAACTTTGAGAAGTGAATTTGCCTTCACTTCTCACAATCTCTTCTCATCTCTCTTATACATTCATTGCTGCATTTTGCTTTTTCTTTAGAGTGAGCTTTCTCACTCATGGTCTTCCTTCACTTTCTTTCTTCAAGTAACTTATCTTCCTAAGTGAAGTAAGTTAGCTTGTTTCTTCTGCTTCTCCTCCTTTCATCTGCTTCTTCCTTGGTGGTTTCTCTTGAAGATCTCTTGCAAGCCTCATAAACCCTAGGAACACCCAAGCATGATAACAATTAGGTTTTGATTAGTCCCCCATTAGTTTTACATTTGTGTCATCTTTTGTGTCTCTCTTCTCACCCCTTAATCAGGGACTAAACCTTTAAGGTTTTAAGGCTTTGTTATTAAGGTTATGCTTGCATCCTTCTCTTAGGATGGAGTGTATAACTTTAATCCTAAGTGTTAAACCCTTAATGTGTTTAAACCTCTTAATCAATTCATCTAATAATCACTAAGACATTAAGCTTGTAACTTGGGCATTGCACTAGGGTTCTAATTCTTCCTTAATTGGTTAAGAAGGACTAACCCTAGTGTTAATGGACAAGTCCTCCTCAAGTTGTCTTATCAACCATAAAATACATTTCTTAATCTCATCCCTTTAATTAAAATCCACTTAATAAAGGTTTTGTTATATAATGAATTTAGTCCATAACCATGGATTAAGTTTAGGTATCTTCCTCAGCTTAAGTCTTCTCATCTATTATCCTTCTATTAGGATGGTGTAATGAGTCCACTAATCTGTGATTAGAGATTAAACTCATTACTTAACACTAAACAAAAACTCCAAAAACATCTAAATAATTGCAAATAAGTTAATGATCTTAATCCTACATCATGGTGATTAAGTGTGAGGTGCTTACTTCATACTTAAGGTATTCTCATTACCCCCAATCAGAGGGAAGATGTGATGAGTTTACTAACCCTTGGTTTAGGCTTAAGCTCATTTTCTTATGACAAACTCCAAAAAGCAATAAAATATTGAAAATACCGAAAACAAACAATAATCGTCTCCTTCGGGATTATTTTCTCACCTCATTCACTCATAAGTGAGAACTTGCTTCTTCCGTCTAATGCAAGACAATTTGCACCTGAGCCAGACAGGTCATACACTTGAGCATAGACAAGTAAGCAGTTCATCAGTCAATTTATTTTCCAGTCTCTTTGAGTCGAACTACGGTGTTCTGACTTCCTCATTGCACGAGAGGATACATAGGCATAACTTAACTGTTATCGAACAAAAGTCTCTGTATATTCCCCCTCTTCCAGCATTATTCTTTTAAGTCTCATTCCTGAGCAATTTCACTTCACATCTCTTTTACACTGACACCTCTACATTCTTTTCCATCACTTTGCACACAGAATAGTACTGGCACTACCCCTTTAAACACAAAATTTTAAGCGTGAATCCCGTCGAGTACGACGAAATATATGGGTGCTAATACCTTCCCAGGTTGTAACCAACCCCCTTTATCAGTTTCTCTGGTTCGTGACCGTCTTATCCATCTTTCCAGGTTCATGCAGCATTACCTTTCCTTCGGGATAAAAATGCCTAGCTGGAAACTATATTCATCTTCATTTCATTTCTCCTCTCGCCGACCATTCGCGCTTGTACCGGGATGCAAATATTCTGGAGCGACACATATCAGGGCGAGTTCTTCTCAGCTTTTGTTTTACCGGAGGATATTCCTTTAGTGGCAGCTTGTGTACAACAATGTCAGTATCCAATCCCGGCATATCTTGATACGACCAGGCGAAGATATCCACATATTCACGTAGCATACCAATCAACACCATCTTTACCTCGGCCCGCAGACTGGCCTCAATCTTTATCTCTTTCTTTACATCCTCAGACATGATGTTGATAATCTCTAATTCTTCCTGATGAGGCTGAATGATCCTTTCCTCTTGTTTCAACAACCTAACCAATTCTTCCAGGAGTTCACAATCTTCCTCAAACCCTTCATCAGCTTGGTAGATAGGATTGTCGAAGTCATGCATAGTCATAGCAGGAACGTTATCACAAGAATCCGAATGATCAACACTACACAAATGATGTGCTTATTTCAGAATCTGTTCATTTCAAAAGAGACACAAACACACAAAAACACTGAAAAAAGAAAACATTGCCATTTTATTTGTTTTTTTGTGAAAAATTTTAAAACGAAAGAAAGAGAACACAATTTGCTTGAAAAATGTCCTTTATTTCATGTAAAAAGTAAATGCATTAAAAGTATGGTGGCCCTACAGATGGATCCATGCACCTTGGGCAGAGTGCAGGATTTGACATGCAGTATGATAAAAATGGAAACAAAGAAAATTACTTTGACTGCCAAGTAACTTGAACAAAATCTTCAGCAGACCAGATCCAGAGCTCCTCCCTAGGTGCACATGGGTGAATCCAGTTATCCAAGTCGCAGTCACTATCCCCCTCTTCATCTGTTGCACAAATGTGGTTGTAGTCGAGCATTCCAGCACTTGTGAATGTTATCCTTCACAAGGTTGATATCCAAGACCGAACTTGTCATCCTTCTTTTCTACTTCTAATAACTTGCCCCAGCCTTGGGCATTTCCGGATGGACCACTTCCTTAGCTTGCTTGTAAGAGTAGATAGGAGTCCCTTCCTTCTCATGGCTTTTAACTGCAGCAATCAGAGACAAAGTACTAACATTGACTGTCTCGAAAGCCTGGAAAAGTGTCTCATGGATCTTCCCGTCCATTTCCACATACTTGAAGGTCGACAGATGGCTTATGAAAATATCATCTTCCCCACATACAGTAACAACCTGGCCATCTACCACATACTTTAACTTTTGATGCAACATGAATGTCACTGCGCCAGCATCATGAATCCAAGGACGTCGCAACAGACAACTATAAGCGGGTTGGATATTCATAACATAGAATGTGCTCTTGAATACCTGAGACCCAATATTTACTGGTAGCTCCACCTCCCTAAACAAAGACCTTCGTGACCCATCAAAGGCTTTCACAATCAAATCACTGGGTCGCAAAACAATGCCATCAAAATTCATCTTCATTAAGGCCTTCTTAGGGAGCATATTGAGATAAGAACCTATATCTACCAAGACATGTGATAGAACACCTCCCTTACACTCCATGGTGATGTGTAAGGCCTTGTTGTGATTACTTCCCTCAGAAGTGAGATCTCTATCTGTGAATCCCAACCCATGACTGGCATTCACACTGGCTACTACAGCTTCTAACTGGTTAACAATTATCTCTTTTGGTACATATGCCATTTGCAAAACTTTTAGAAAAGCCCCCCGGTGAGCTTGAGAACACATCAGGAACGAAAGAATGGATATCTTTGACGGGGTCTGATTCAGCTGTTCAACCACCTTATAGTCACTTTTCTTAATTATTCTCATGAATTCATCGACTTCCTTTTCAAAAGTTCCTTGACTAGCAGCATGAGCTGTCACCTCTTCAGTTGCTATCTGCTTACCCTTAGCCTTTACAGTAGCTTCAGCTTCGGGATCACCTCTAAGAACTTGAGGATAAAATAGACGCCCACTCCGAGTAAATCCACCAACTCCTCTGACATTCACAACAGTCAGGTCAATTTTCACCGCTTTACTTTCCACCTTCTGACCTTCTACGTACACGTCTGAGCCATAGTGCCAAGGAATGTCCTTGTCATGGACATAGGGAACTGGTCCCTGAATAGTGACGGTTACTGGACTCATTTCTGGAACATAGATAGTCGTCGGCTCTCTCAGGGAAGGAACTTCAGCAGGATCAAAATAAATAGTTACTGTAGACACAAAATCACTTCTAGTGTCAACCCTGTCAAACTGTAGAGACCCCTCGTCAATCAAACACTACAACCCAACATTCAAATCCTCACAACGATTAACTGAATTCATGCAACCCTCGTAGTCATAACCACAACCTGGGAATACCTTCCCTTTCAACAATCTGTCTTTCACCACTAACAACGATGTCTTCACTTCATCCACATTCAAAATCAAGTTCAACCTCTCGCCACCATCAACGGAGTTTATCCTGGCCCCTCCAAGATTTTGAATGGGGTTTGATGTAACATTTGGATGCGGTACAAAGTTAATCGCTTTCGAATCAATCAAGTCTTGAACTTTATGTTGTCCAGGTTGAGGTGGTGCTAATGTCCTCAACTAAACCAAATTCAAATCTAACAATCTCTGGAGTAGAGTTGTGTATGTCATAGGGATTTCCTCTAGCACTCTGGTAGCTGGACGAGCTTGTCTCTGCTGATAGGGTCTTTGCTGATAGTTATTTCGCCTTGGCTGTTGCCGTTGTTGTTGTAGTTGTTGCACAAGACTTGTTGGAATGGTGATAGCTGCCACCTGCTCGTAAGATCCCATGTATCCACGGCCCCGGCCTCGGCCGTACACATCATTAGTTTCTCCCTCCCTTCTTCTCGGAGGTCAATTGAAAGCTTTTCTAACACCGCTTGAGCTACCTGCACCACAGTCTTGGATCTTCCCCATTTTCAGCAGAGTTTCGACCCTCTCTCCGGCTATTACAATATCGTTAAACTTCGTTGCTGAACAAGACGCCAGTCTCTCAATAAATACACCCTGCAGTGTTCCCATAAACATGTCTGCCATTTCATTCTCTAACAAGGGAGCTTGTACTCGAGCAGCAAGCTGACACCACCTCTGGGCGTACTCTTTGAACCCTTCCTTAGCATTTTGAGCCATTGTCTACAACTGGGTACAATTTGGAGCCATATCAAAATTATACTGATACTGCTTCACAAATGATTCAGCTAAATCCTTCCAGCTTCGAATATTGACCCGGCTCAGCTTCATGTACCACTCCAAGGAAGCCCCCACAAGACTATCCTAGAAGTAATACATTCACAACTTTTCGTCATTTTTATGCGCAACAATCCTTCCCACAAAAGACTGAAGATGTGTTTTCAGGCAAGCTGTTCTATTGTACTTGTCAAAAGTGGGGACCTTGAATTTGTAGGGAATTCTCACCCCTGGCACTAAGCCCAGATCAGTGATGTCAAACCCTTGTGTAAACACCTCAAATTTTCCCTCACTTTTTATCACACCATGGCTTGTGATATTTCATTTTTGCATTAGCCTAAGCATTACATCTCATATTGCATATTTGTTTCATCTGCATAATTCCATTTCATCTGCATCTAGGGTTTGTGATCTGAGCAATCCAAGAATCAATATGAGCCATCCCAATGGTCTTGAAGCTTTCCAAGAGGGTCCATGTGTGTTCTATGATCATATTATGCTCCCCAAAGTTCATGAAAGTCAAGAGATCACAAAGGATGGCAAAGGCATGGAAGCAGAGCTAGGGTTTTCACTACACAGATGACCAAAATTAGGGTTTTGGTTTCAGAGGCCTTAACTCCAAATTTTTTGGTCATTCTTGTTTCTAATGTTCTTAACATGTTATAAGGATCATGTGTACCAAGTTTGATGAAGAAATTCACGGTGGAAGTCATCTGATCATTGGGTAACTTCTTGAGCAAGTTAAGTCAAAATCAGGGCACAATATTGAAGAATTTTGAGCCAATTGCAAACTTGCCATTTTTGGAAATGACTTGTAATGGAAACTTTCCATTTTGGAAAGATTTTCAACCTCCTCTTTCATGATCAAAAATGCTTCAAATGAAAAATTCTTAGACATGAAAGTTGTAGATTAAGTCTTTCCCTTTTCAAAAAGTACAAGAACATGTCTTGATTCATCTTAGAACTCAAGATATGGCCTTTCAAAGTTGGCAAAAATCACATAATTTTCAAGTTCATGTCAAAGAGGGATTTTTGCATATTGGCATTTCAAGCTTCTAAGTGACCTCTAATGTGCTCAATTATTTCATAACATGTTCAAGCAACCTTCAAAGATCAGAATTATGCCCTGAAACTAAGGTTTTGGTGACTTAATTCACAAAAAATTTCAAAATGGCCAAGTTGCATAAAGCTTACTATCTCTTCATCTAATCATTACAGCTGCATTCTAATGATCTAAGGGCTCTCCATGAACCATGCTGAGGAAATATATGCTTAGAAATCCTTGTTGCACAAGCCCATTCCTCAAGTACACATAATCTTGACTTTTTGCATTTCCTCCCATACCAATCAAATTGAGCCACCACCCACACTCTGACCAATCACAATGACTTATGTGAACCCTAAGGACCTCATTCCATAACACATTCAAGCCTAAAACATTGGAGAGCTCAACATTCACAAAAAATTAACAAAACCTTCCCTTCTTCGAAACTCAAAACACAGCCATCAAACTTCAAAACAAACTTCACTAATCATCTTCAAATCACTCATAGAACACAAAGCAACCCTCAAAATGGCCTGAAACCTCCCAAATAAAAAACACGATTTATGCAAAACCAGAACCAAACACTTCAAAATAGCCATCACAAACTTGTTATAGGCATTGCAACATCATCAGGGAGCTTATTGGGGTTGATTTGCATCAAAGGAAAGGTCAGAAAGCTCCAAACTGAAAAGCTTCAACTCAGGTATACCTCAAGAACATTTTTTTCCAGAACTTGCTATTTAAGTTAAAATATCAATCTTCATGTTCCCCTGATCACACTGATATGTTTAGTTTCGAAAATGATTGAGAAATGAACATGTATGAAGCTTCTGAAATTTTGGCCTAAAACTTGATTGTTTCGATTCAGCTTTGTTATGCATGATAAATGAATTTTGCTTGTGGATTCGTGTTCTAGGATGTTAGAAGAGTGATTATGGGCAAGAAATTAGGAGTTTAGATCCTTGTATGAGTTTCTGGGATTTTGGTTCGCTGGAGAAGATGACCGGCGCTAGCTCCGGTTACCTAAAAATGCTTAGGGTTTAATTAGGGCTTAATTAGCCAGTTTGAATGTAGGCCCTTAGATCTTAGGGTTAGCGTGTGAATGAGTGACCCAGATTGCTCTATTAATTTTTAATCCAGTTTAATTAGTTTAAATTAGGATTAATTAATAATTTCCTCAGATTGAATCCTGACCTTCTAAAACCGTGCGCAGTCAACCCCCATTTCCCCAGTTTGAATCTCATCCACTGGATCTGATTACTTGCCTTTTTATTCATTTTAGTTTCATTTTAATTCATTTCTTTTGCATAATTTATTTAAAATAGTAAAACACTTTCAAAAAATATGATTTCTTGCATTCTAGTTTTAAATATTTTTCTCAACTTGAAAATAATTTTTATTTTATTTTTTGCATTAAAAAGGTATTTTTAAAATATTTAAATGTTATTTTTAATTAATTAAAGTATTTTAATTAATTAAAAATGCATTTAGGTTTCTAAAAATCACCAAAAAAATCATGAACCATTCCAATGCATTTAGAAACATTTTCAAACTCTTCATAAAAATTTATTTTTTAGGTTTGATCATAATTTCACAATTTTCTTTGAATTAGGGTTCTTAAAAATCACATTTTTTAACCCTAACTTTGAAAAATCATTTATGCCTAACCAAGAAGAGATTGAACTTGATTCTTTTTGCATTGTTTCACATATTGCATGTAGTTTCTAGGTTATTTTTCCCATGAATTTATCTTGCATTTTCAAATTAGTTTTCATTTTCCCTTTTGCATCATCCAAAAACCCTAGCAAACTTAGGAAAATCATAACTTTCAATAGGTTTGGCTTCTGACCTTCTCCTTTGGGGTGTGACCTAGTATAGGATTAGGGTTTGATTGAGCTTGGTTTCAATTTTTTATCATGTTGTATGCTTCTTTTTTGTTCATTTGCATCTCATATGTCCATAAAACCCTATTTTCTCATGTTCATTTGCATTCACCTTGCATATTCATGATCATGTGAACTTGCCATGACATTTCAAGCATTCATATGTCATCTTAGACATCTTAGGACATGTTATAACCTTGCTTGATCATTTCTTCATTCATTTGCTATGTCTTGCATTTATTTCATTTCATAAACATCCATGTGTTCTCAAGCTTCCAAGCATGCTTTCATGACATCCCATCTTTGTATGATCATTCATATGTACATTATATGACATTGCATCATCTCATATGCCATTTGCATTGCATAATCACT
Organism: Lathyrus aphaca; assembly: GCA_963966055.1. Taxonomy (NCBI): domain Eukaryota; kingdom Viridiplantae; phylum Streptophyta; class Magnoliopsida; order Fabales; family Fabaceae; genus Lathyrus; species Lathyrus aphaca. Next base: position 281,261,229 of record OZ014523.1, read on the forward strand.
TCTGACTTTGGTCTTTGCTTCTCATTTCAATTCATTTATTCACGCTTTATGTCTTATGCATCCATACTAACTTTTCAGGAACTTTTGGTAAGTTATTTTGGGAGGTGGATTTTCCTTCACCTCTCACCTCTTCTTATTTCATACATATACATTTTAACTTGTATTTGAAGTGAATTTGATTCACTTATATTCCATCCTTCTCACTTTCTTTCTTTAAGTTACTTATCTTCTTCAGGAAGTAAGTAACTTATTCTTCTCCTTCCTTCTCTCTTCATCTGCTTTCTTCCATTGGTGGCCTTGAAGATCTTCTCTCTTAAGCCTAAAAAACCATAGGATATCCAAGAATGATAAATTTTAGGGTTGTATATAGTTCCCCTTAGACTTTTACCTTTGAGTCTCCTTGAGTCTCTCTTCTCATCTCAACAATCAGAGACTAAACTCTTAAAGCTTTAGGACTTTGAATTAGGGTTATGCCTGCATCCTTCGCTTAGGATGGAGTGCATAACTTTAATCCTAAGTGTTAAACCTTTAATTTGTTTAAACCTCTTAATCAAAACACACTAATAATCACAAATACTTTATCTTGTAACTTGGGCCTTACATCAGGTTTCTATCTCTTCCTTATGGTTAAGAGGGACTAACCCTAGTGTTTAATGGACAAGTCTTCCTCAAGGTGTCTTATAAACCATAAAATCCACTTCTTAATTTCATCCCTTAATTAAAATCCACTTAATAAAGGCTTGTTATATAATGAATTTAATCCCTAACCATGGATTAAGTTGAGGTATCTTCCTCAGCTTAAGTGTTCTCATCTATTATCCTTCTATTAGGATGGTGTAATGAGTTCACTAATCTGTGATTAGAGATTAAACTCATTAATTAACATTAAACAAAAACCCAAAAACGTCTAATTAATCACAAGTGGGTTAATGATCTTAATCCTACATCATCATGGTAATTAAGTTGAGATGCTTATCTCATACTTAAGTAGGCTCATTATCCCTTATCAGGGAGGATATAATGAGTTTAGAAGCCCCTTGATTTCGGCTTAAGCTCATTGACTTATGCAAAACACCAAAAACATTAACAAGACTGAAAACACAAAAACAAACAATAATCGTCTCCTTCGGGATTCTTTTCTCATCACACTCATTCAGAAACGAGAACTTGCTTCTTCCGTCTAATGCAAGACAGTTAGCACTCGAGCCAGACAAGTCATACACTTGAGCATAGGCAAGCAAGCAGTTCACAATCAAAAATCATTTTCAGTATCATTGAGTCGAACTATGGGGTTCTGACTTCCTCATTGCACGAACAAAAGTCTCTTTGTCATCCCCCCTCTTTCAGCATCCTTTTCTAAGCATCAGTTCTGAGCAATTCACCTTTTTTGCACTGACACATGTACATTCATTCTTTAGCTTTTGCACACAGATAGCACATACACTTATCCCTTTAAACACAATCTTGTAAGCATGGATCCCGTCGAGTACGGCGGACAATCTGGGTGCTAATACCTTCCCTAGTTGTAACCAACCCCCTTTCTCCGTTTCTCTGGTTCGCAACCGTCTTATCCATCTCTTTCCAGGTTTATGCAGCATTACCTTTCCTTCAGGATAAAATTGCCTAGCTGGCGACTCTATTTAATTCACTTTCATTCTCTCTTTTTGCCGACCGTTCACGTCTGCACCGGGATGCAAATCTTTGGGAGCGACAGCTTGGCGACTCTGCTGGGGACCCTATCTTGCAACCAGGGCTTCTGGTTCTTTTTGTGGGTTTCTCCTAGCGCTTGTTTGATTTGTGTTTATGGGGGTGTTATGTGCTACTTGTTCTTTTTTTTATTGCTTTATTTATTGCTTTCTGTACAGCTTTATTTATTGCTTTCATTTACTGTTTTTATGCATTTCATATTATTATCATCAAATCATGTGCTGGGACTTTTATTTGCCTTGGTGGGAGGGATATTCAGTGAGTAAGGTTCCATACCCGGAGCCTGAGTGACACATGGGATAGAGTGGCTTCATATTCTTTCCCATTCCATTTCGGTCTGGTGCGGGAATATGAAACACGGTTCAGACATGGGTTTCTTCTTGAGAACTTTGTGCTACATATTTCCTGTAGTACTAGGGTTATATGGGGAGCCTGCTAAGTCTGGATGACCTTTTTATGACCTTCAGCATCTGAGGTGAATTAGAGGAGGATCCTTTATGATTATTGTAAACATTGTACCTTCGGGTTAGAAGTGTTTACACTTCTCATAACTGATCCAAGTCTGAAGATCCTTGTTCTAGAACAATACTTGTGAGGGGGTTGGGATGTTTACAGGTTTGCAGGAACCCTTGGCCTCATCATACCTTGTTACTGATACTGTTAAGGTTACATCATTTTGGACTGTTCTTGTGAAACCCTGGACTTGTAACTCTTTATTTGAGTCCCCCACCTGGTTACTGGTTCTCTAAGCCTTCATTTGGACTTATGAACACACATGAACCGTATCAAGGCAGATAATAGATCCTGCACTGGATCATAAACCCTTTCATATCATTTTTCATACATCATTTTGCATCATTTTAACATTTGTCTATTTGTTTTACAGGGTATCCACATCTTATCTTTGGTTTAGTTTTGAATGTTCTTCTGCTCAGCCACCTTCATCAGATAATTTTCTCATAAATCCTCTTCATCAGATATCCTCATCAGCCATCTTCATCAGAGATTCTCTTCAGCATCTTCATCAGTTGTCTTCATCAGTATTTCTCCTTAGTTATCTTCATCAGCATCCATTGCCATTATTGACACATCTAGGAAGAGCAACATCACATACCATTTCTTTGAGCCCTCCCTAGCAGGCATCAGGCAGATTCAAACACTCATCACTCCTGATCATGTCCCTTTATTCAGGGAACATTATGGTGGTATCATGGATATGATCATGGACTTGGATGCATCACAGAAGAGTATGATCCACACTTGCCTTCAGTTCTATGACCCTCCCCTCAGATGTTTTACCTTTCCAGACTTTCAGTTGGGTCCTTTGTTGGAAGAGTTTTCCATGTTGTTGGGTGTCCCCATCAGGAGGGGGATTCCTTTCAACCCTGAGATGACTGCTCCCAAGAATGAGAATATAGCTATGACTACTAAGGATGGAATCCCAGGCCTCCATTTGGAATTCTTGATTACTCAGGTCACTAGTCATGCTGCAGCAGGGAGGTGGGAAACTGTTTGTGCTCTCTTGGCACTTAGCATATATGGTATCATCTTGTTTTTAGAAGAGCCTAAGCTTGTAAGAAAGAATTCTATCCATCTTTTCTTGTTGAAGAATCCAGTTCCTACCTTGCTTGGGGATTTTTATTACTCAGTGCATCAGAGGAATGAGAAGCAGAGGGAAGATTAGTCAGATGTTGTGCACCCCTCTTTTATTGTTGGCTACTGAGGCACTTGCCAAAGTGTCGCTCCCACCTGAGGACACATGGCCAAGAGGGGTACATACGCGAACGGTCGGCGAAGGAGAGAACAGAAGGGTGAACTGAAAAGAGTCGCCAACTAGGCATTTTTATCCCGAAGGAAAGGTAATGCTGCATAAACCTAAGAAAAGATGGATAAGATGGTTGCGGACCAGAGAAACTGAGAAAGGAGGTTGGTTACAACCTGGGAAGGTATTAGCACCCAGATTGTCCGTCGTACTCGACGAGATCCACGTTTGAAAGATTTGTGCTTAAAGGGGTAGTGTCAGTGCTATTTTGTGTGCAAAAAGCTGGAAAAGAATGCAAGTGTCAGTGCAAAAGAAGTGTGAAGTGAAATATAGGAGTGTCAGTGCAAGGAAAGAGTGCAAAGCTCAAGACAATGAGGCTTAAAGGAATACAGCTGGAAGAGGGGGGGATATACAGAGACTTTTGTTCGATAACTGTTAAGTTATGCCTACGTATCCTCTCGTGCAATGAGGAAGTCAGAACACCGTAGTTCGACTCAAAGAGACTGAAAGATAAATTGACTGATGAACTGCTTACTTGTCTATGCTCAAGTGTATGACATGTCTGGCTCAGGTGCTAACTGTCTTGCATTAGACGGAAGAAGCAAGTTCTCGTTTGTGAATGAAGATGATGAGAAAAGAATCCCGGAGGAGACGATTATTGTTTGTTTTTGGTATTTTCAATCTTTTATTGCTTTTTGATATTTGTCATAAGTTAATGAGCTTAAGCCTAAACCAAGGGTTAGTAAACTCATCACATCCTCCCTTTGATTAGGGGTAATGAGAATACCTTAAGTGTGAAGTAAACACCTCACACTTAATCACCATGATGTAGGATTAAGATCATTAACCTACTTGCATTTATTTAGATGTTTTTGTTGTTTTTGTTTAGTGTTAAGTGATGAGTTTAAGCCATAATCAAGGATTTAATGGACCCATTACACCATCCTAATAGAAGGATAATAAATGAGAACATTTAAGCTGAGGAAGGCTCCTCAACTTAATCCATGATTAGGAATTAACCTCATGACAAAACAAAGCCTTTATTGAAGTGGATTTTAGTTAATGATAAGATTAAGAAGTGGATTTTAGGGTTTGTGAGACAACTTGAGGGGGACTTGTCCATTAACACTAGGGTTAGTCCTTCTTAACCAATTAAGGAAGAATTAGAACCCTAATGCAAGGCCCAAGTTACAAGCTTGATGTCTTTGTGATTATTAAGTGAATTGATTAGAAGATTTAAACACATTAAGGGTTTAACACTTAGGATTAAATTTATACACTCCATCCTAATAGAAGGATGCAGGCATAAGCTTAATCACAAAGCCTTAAAACCCTTAAGGTTTAGTCCTTGATTAAGAGATGAGAAGAGGAGACTCAAAGATGGCACAAAGGTAAAACTAAATAGGGGACTAATTAAACCCTAATTGTGATCATGCTTGGGTATTCCAAGGGTTTATGAGGCTTGCAAGAAGATCTTCAAGAGAGCCACCAATGAAGGAGCAAGATGGAAGGAAAAGAAGCAGCAAGAAGCAAGACAACTTACTTCACTTAAGAAGATAAGTTGCTTGGAGAAAGAAAGAGGAGAAGGAGCATGAATGAGCAAGCTCACTCTAATTCACAATTAAAAATGCAGCAATGGATGCATAAAAGAAATGAGAAGAGGTTATGAGAAGTGAAGGCAAATTCACTTCTCAAACACTTACCACCTGAAAAGTTAGCAACAAGAAATGAAATGAAATGAAAATGAGATGAAAAGCAAAGATGAAAACCAAAGTCAGAAGCATATTCATGATGTAAATGATGCTATGAGATGGTATGAAAGCATGTCAAGAAATGAGGATGATCATACAAGTAATGAAGATGCAAATGAAACATGAAAGGAGCATGAAAGTTCATGAAAACTTATGAAATGCAATGGATGCATAGCATGGCCAATGGATGATGCAATGATCAAACATGATTTCAATATGTCCTAAGATGTCTTATATGTCATGTGGATGCACAAAATGTCATGGCAAGTTATGTATGCAAGCATATGAAGAATGGATGCAAATGAAGGCAAAAATTAGGGTTTATGTACAAGATGCAATGCAAAATTCAAAATCAGAAGCAAAACATGAGATAAAAAATTGAAAATGGGATCAAAGGTAACCTAAACCTATACAAGTTCACTGGCCAAAGGGGAAGGTCAGAAGCTAAACCCTAAAAGACTTATGAATTTCCTAAATTTGCTAGGGTTTTAAGGTACCTCACAAGGAAAAATGCAAAACAAATCAAAAATGAAAGATAAATTCATGCCAATTTTATCCTAGAAACTACATGATTTGTGGAATGCAATGCAAAAATAACCATTATCAAACTCTTAATGGTTAGGCAGAAAAGATTTTTCTAAGTTAGGGTCAAAATATTGATTTTTAAGAACCCTAAATCCCAAGAAAAATGTCAAAATGGATCAAGAACCAAAAATAAATTTGTATGAATGGTTTGATAATGTCTCTAAATGTGTCCAGATGCAATGTGATTTTTTTGGTGATTTTTAGAAACTTAAATGGTATTTTAATTAATTAATTTCCATTAACTAATTAAAATAAACATTTAAATGTTTTAAAAATGATTTTTTATGCAAAAAATAAAAATAAAAATATTTTTGGGTTAAGAAAATTATTTGAAGTAAAAATGCAGAATACAAATATTTTTAGGGTTTTCTAACTATTTTAAATAAATGTTGCAAAATAAAATGAGAAAAATGCTATAAAAATTAAAACAAACAGAAGTATGCGTATCCAAGGGCTGTCATTGATTCTGGGGAAATCCTAGTTGACTACGCGTGCAATCTGATGGCCTGAATTCAAATATCACTAATATTAATTAATTAAATATTTAATCCATAATTAAAGTTAATGAATTAATCCTGGGCGTCCATCTAACGCAGGAAAGCAAAATCTAAGGGTCCACGTTCAAACACTGCCCTAACCCTAATTAGAACATTAATGACTTTCAGGCCACCAGAGAAGAGCTCCGGTCATCTTCTCCGGCAGCCTTCTCCCCCGAAAATCCCCAACTCTCACCCTAGGTTATTTCTGGAGCTCTAAAGCTCTAGATCAAACCCTCTCACTCTCCTAAGCCCAAATCTAAGATTCGAAGAAAAGATCAAAAATGGCAAAAGGTTTCAGACAATCAGTAAATACTCAATACTTGATCATTTTCAAAATTACAAGGTGCAGTGTGATCAGTGAAACATGGGGAGCAATCTAAGAACTTAAAAAGAGACTTCTGGAAAAAAGTTTGAAGAGGTTACCTGAGCTTAGAACCTTGCAACTTTGGGCTATCTGGACCTTTTCTTTGTGCAAAATCACTCCCTTTGGCCTCCTGATGAAGCTTCAATGCTTGAAAAGCTTTGAGAGTGGCTGGTTTGAGAGTATGCAACCTTGCTGCACCAGAATTGTGTTTTGGCTATGGGTGCTTTTTGGCTTGTTTGAAGGGGGGAAAAGGGTCCTTTAGTGATGTTGAGTTGATTGGTGAAGGTAGTTTTGAGTTTGAGTTAGTGAGCTATGAGTTTCGAAAGCTTTTGCAAGTTGGATGATTTTGTGGAATGCTGACCTCTTGGAGTGTTAGGCTTGTGTGTCTTATGAAAATGAACCCTTGGAGCATGCTTGTAAGGTCTGGATTGGGCAGTGAGTAGGTGGTGGACTATTGTGATTGGTATGGCTCATGTTGCAAAAAGTCAAGAAAGTTGTACTTGGAGGTATGGGCAAGTGGCAGGCTGGGATTTGGGCATGTCCTGGTTCAGCTGAGATCAAGGAATACTTGTGAATCAGATTTGATGAGTTGTGGCAAGTGGATGAGATGTTTTGTACCATTTTGCAAATTCATGAAGTTTTGGCCCCCTTTGGATTTCTTCATGGGCAAGGCATGAAACTTTGAAATTCTTGGACCAATTCTGAATTATAGGTCATGTATGATGTTTTTGTAATGATTAGAAGTCAATTAGAGGTCACAAATTAGTTTGACATGAGTTTTTGCAAGTTTCCCTCTTTGGTACATAAGTGAAATTTTGTGATTTTTCCCAACTTTGCAAGGCCATAACTTGAGTTTTATGATGAATTAGATCAAGTTCTTGTACGTTTTTGAAAAGGGAATGATCCAATCTACAACTTTCATGACCAAGAATTTTTCATTTGAAGCATTTTTGAATAAAAAAGAGGAGGTTGAAAAACTTTCCCAAAATGGCAAGTTTGCATTACAAGTCACTTTCCCAAAATGGCAACTTTGCAAATGGATTGAAATTCCTCAATTTTGTGAACTTCTAACTTCTTCTAAGATCAAATAAAGATCATATACACCCAAAATGATGGAGAAGACCCTTTGGTTGGATGATTGGGGGCCTCAGATGCCCTGATTTTACACTGACTTGTTCAAGAAGTCATCTATTGATCAGATGCCTTCCCCGTTGAATTTTTCCATGAAAATTGGTATGTATGATCCTTATAAGATATGAAGGCCAATAGAAACAAGAATTACCAAAAATTTGGAGTTATGGCCTTTGAAACCAAAACCCTAATTTTAAGCTTGGCTCTGCTTCCATTCCTTTCTCAGTTCTTGTGATTTTCTGACTTTCTTGATCTTAGGAGGATATAATATGATGCTTGAACATACATGGACCCTCTTGAGATGATTGGAGACCCTTGGAGTGGCTCAGATGGCTCAGGGATGGCTCAGATCACAAACCATAGATGCAGATGACTTAGAACCAAAGTAGTGAAGCAAAAATGCAATGTTAGATGATATGTTTGAACTTATGCATATGAAAGAATCACAAGCCATGGTGAAATGAGTGAGGGAAAATTTAGGGTGTTTACAGCTGCCCCTATTCAAGCATGAGTTAGCTGTGTAGGATGTAAGCGTCTAGCTTAACTGACAAACAAGATAACTTATGGTTGAATACCAAAGACAGTCCAAGATTTGCACTCACTAGATGATGAAGAAAAGGGATATAGATTGTAAAAGGAAGTAAATTATAACTATAAAGTGCGGGTGACAGAGGATGACCATCGGGCAGGGGACGACTACTGGGGGTGAAGTGATGACGGGGACGGCCGACATGCTGGGAAAATAAAGAGATCATGATGGGGACGACCATCAAATACAATAACAAGGTTCTTTGGACTAAAGAAAATAAATGATGAGGGACGGTCATCAAAGGTGAAGGACGATCACCTAGCAGGGGACGACTACTTTGTTGGGGATAAAGATGAGGGACGGTACTCCAAGGTGAAGGACGATCACCTGGCAAGGTACGGTTGCCAAAAGTATCACGACATAGGACGAATGCCGGATAGAAAGAGTCGACGATGGGGACGGCCATCGGATAAACATGATGAAGAACGATCATCAAGAGGTGAAGGACGATCACCTAGTAGGGTACGACTGCTCTCGGGGTTTATCATGACATAGGACGAATGCCAGACAACAAGATCAACGATGGGGACGGCCATCGGATAAAATGATGAAGGACGATCATCGAGAGGTGAAGGACGATCACCTAGCAGGGGACGACTGCTAAAATATCACGACATAAGACGAATGTCGGATAGGGAAGGGTTCCAATAATGGAGACTCCGCTGGGGGGATGATTAAAGACGATCATCAAAAGGTGAAGGACGATCACCTGGAAGGGTACGGCTGCCGGAAGTATCATGACATAGGACGGATGTCAGATAGAAAGGAAATAATTTATTGGGATTTGCTGGACACTCTTCTGGGGAATGGTAAACACAGACGAGTGTCTAATTCCAAGAAAGAAAAGGTATAAGTGTTTGACATTGTGTATGGATTAAAGATGCGGACGAGCATCCTTAAAACTACGATACGGACGAGTATCGGTAGAAACAAACGCTGACGCATGTTCAGAGATGATGGTACGGACGAGTACCAACTGGTTAACAGAGAACACAGACGAGTGTTGAATCCGAGGAGGGATAAGTGGTGTATACAAGATACGGACGAGTATCTGCATGAGTAGAAAGTAAACATGAGTGAGACACAAACGAGTGTTCATTTTTGCTGGGGAGAGTATGATATAGATGAGTATCGTAAAAGGAAGAGTGTATAAGTTATGAACTTATGGGTGTAAAGATACTCTGAAGATCTGTGGGGATAAGATGACACAGACTGGTGTCGGAAGAAGTGTGTTATAAACAAGTGTTTTGCTTATAATGAGTGTTTAGGCAACCATGCTGGGGAAAGGTGACACGGACGAGTGTCCAGAGAGTGTATAGATATTTGTTTCTGGTTTATATCTGCAGGGGAGTGATACGACACGGACGAGTATCGGAAAAAGTATATATTAACAAGTATTAGTGAGTGCAAAGGGGAGGCTTTGGCTTTCTGCTGCGACTGTGAGTCTTTGTATATACATTGCTGATGGAATGTTGGTATGTACAAGTGCTTGATTCAAAACATGGCTTATGATTATGCAATATGTTTGATTTTTGCCGTAATGCTCCGTATTAGACGGAATGCTACGCTCTGGGGGATAATATGATGCGAATGCTATGGTTATGCAAAAGATACCGATCCGGGATTCAGATCCCGCTGCTGTGAAGATCTCTGGCTGATCTGCTTTGAAAGAATATCCCAGTTGGGGGAAAAGATTATTGGTAGATCTGATAAGATGTATGATTCTACTTGGGGAAATAGGCCACTGATAGATCTATCTTGGTAATGAGGAGCCCAACTGGGGTTGTGGAATTTTTCATCACTTTGTTGTGAGATCTTTAGACATTGCTCTTCTGGATAGAGGCTGGAACTCTACGGGGAGATAGTTCCCTGTCTAGCACTTGGCTGGGGAGGAATGATCACTGAACGATCTTCCTAGTGATTTCTGTAGAGGATCCTACTGAGGATGATGAAATTTGCTGGGGAAAGGAGCCCCTTCTGATGCTGATCTGTTTGGGGGAGAGCTTTCATGCCCCCATGCTGCGCTTTGAATACCTGTAATCCTGTTATGACAAAGAAACATACAAGTACCCCGAGGTATCCCTTACTGGATTCCATCATAGGAGTTTAGACACTCCCGGGAGCAAATATACTTCTTGTAAGCATGTAATTTAGAAAACAACGCATTTGTATTTATGCAATCAATATTATAAGGACATCGGACATTTTTTTGCAAATGAAAATAAAATGTACGAGACGAAACGTGATTGAAAATCTGATTTTATTAATTTGTGTGCCCTGAATTGGCAAGATACAGTCAAAGAAACAGATCCCCTGAAATGAGGAGATTGTTACAAATTGAGAAATAAAAAGATGCTGGCAATGTTGATGACGCTTCAGTGTGCTTCCCTTTGCTATGACTCTATGATATTGACGTTCTTCTCATCTTGCTTTCTAAAGAAGATTGATTATGACCGATGCTCGAATATTTCAAAGCTTGCCATGTTGTAAGTGATACAGACGAATTCAGAATGCAGTTGTTCGCTTATTCCCCTATTTTGCGTGGATCACCGTTTCGGGTTTTCAATCCACCGGGATACCCATTTTTGCCTGAGCTGTTCAATGCGGCTTTTCAACTCAGCGGGTGTACATTTTGTTATTTATTTTCCCTTATTTTTGCCCGAGTCTTTTATTCTGTTTTTTGACTCGCCGGGATGCCCTATTTTTGCCTGGACTTACATTCTGTTTTTGTGTCCAGCGGGTCATTTTATGCGAAGTATTTTTTAACTGCATCTGAATTCATAGGGGACGAGAAGTCTTCACCATCCATGGTACTGAGCATCAGTGCTCCACCAGAGAAAACTTTCTTTACTATGAATGGACCATCATAATTCGGCGTCCACTTGCCCCTGTGGTCTGTATGAGGAGGGAGGAGTCTTTTCAACACAAGATCTCCTACTTGGTATTCCCGAAGCTTGACTTTCTGATTGAAGGCTTTCTTCATTATTTTTTGGTATAACTGCCCATGACAGATTGCAGCTAATCTCTTCTCTTCAATCAGATTCAATTGTTCGTATCGGGATCAGACCCATTCTACTTCATTCAGTTTGACATCCATTAGTACCCGCAAGGAGGGTAATTCAACTTCAACAGGTAGGACTGCCTCCATACTATACACAAGCTGATACGGTGTTGCCCCAGTGGATGTTCTGATTGAGGTACGATACCCATGCAAGGCAAATGGTAACATTTCATGCCAATCTTTGTAGGTGACCACCATCTTCTGCACAATCTTCTTAATATTCTTGTTAGCTGCCTCAACAGCGCCATTCATCTTTGGCATGTAAGGAGAAGAATTGTGATGTTGGATCTTGAAGTCCCGACACAGTTCTGCCATCATTTTATTGTTCAGATTGGAACCATTATCAGTAATGATTCGCTCGGGTACTCCATACCGACAGATGATGTCTCTCTTCAGAAATCGGGCTACCACTTGTCTGGTGACATTTTCATAGGAAGCTGCTTCAACCCACTTGGTAAAATAATCAATGGCTACCAGGATGAATCTATGGCAATTTGAAGCAGTCGGTTCAATCTTGCCAATCATATCAATGCCCCACATGGCAAAAGGCCAGGGTGAAGACATCACATTCAAAGGATTTGGAGGCACATGCACTTTATCTGCATAAATCTGGCATTTATGGCATTTCCTGGCATACGTACAACAGTCTGCATCCATCGTGATCCAATAATAGCCCGATCTTAACAACTTTTTAGCCATAGCATGTCCTCCAGCATGGGTACCAAAATATCCTTCGTGCACCTCGTGCATCAGCAAGTCTGCTTCTGCCTTATCAATACATCTGAGAAGTACTATATCAAAGTTTCTTTTGTACAAGGAACCATCAGCATTCAGGAAGAAACTACCAGCTAGCCTTCTTAATGTCTTCAAATCATTGGAAGATGCCCCAGGTGGGTATGTTTGATCCTCCAAGAAGCATTTGATGTCGTGGAACCAAGGCTTATCATCTTTAGCAAGGTTTGCAGAGAATACGTATGCTGGTCTATCATGTCTGGATACTGAAATCCGAGGAACAAAGTTGGCAGCTTGAACCTTGATCATGGAGGAAATGGTAGCCAAAGCATCCGCAAACTGATTTTCATCTTGAGGGATATACTTGTAAACACCCCAAATTTGCCCTCACCCATTCACACCATGGCTTGTGATCATTTCATGTACATAAGTTCAATCATAGCATCTCATATCACATTTTTAATTCATTGCATTGGTTCAAAGTCATCTGCATCTAGGGTTTGTGATCTGAGCAATCCAAGAGCCATTTGAGCCACTCCAAAGGTCATCAATCACTTCAAAGGGGTCCATGTATGTTCAAGCATCATATTATATCATCTCAAAGTCAAAGAAGTCAAAGAATCACAAGAACTGAGAATGGCATGGAAGCAGAGTCAGGTTTAACTGCACAGATGACCTAGAATTAGGGTTTTGGTTTCAAAGGCCATAACTACAAATTTTTTGGTCATTCTTGTTTCTATTGGTCTCTATATTGTATAGGGATCACACATATCAATTTTCATAAAGAAATTCAATGGGGAAGTCATTTGATCAAGGGTTGACTTTCTAAGCAAGTCAGTGTAAAATCAGGGCATCTGAGGCCCCCAAGGACCCAACCAAAGGGTGTTATTCATCATTTTGATTGTGTATGATCTTTATTTGATCATGTAAGATGTTGGAAGTTCACAAAATTGAAGAATTTCAAGTCATTTGCAAAGTTGACTTTTTGGGAAAGTTTGACTTTTAATGAAATTGCCATTTTGGGAAACTTTTTCAACCCTTGCTTTTTGATTCAAAAATGCTTCAAATGGAAAAACTTTGGTCATGAAAGTTGTAGAATGGATCATTCCCTTTTCAATAAGTACAAGAACATGACCTAATTCATTTTGGATCAAAAGTTATGGCTTGTCAAAGTTGGGAAAAATCACATAATTTCAAGTTATGCACCAAAGAGGGAAACTTGCAAATTCTTGTACCAAGGCAATTTGTGACTTCTAATTGATGTCTAACCTTTACACAAACATCATACATGACTCAAACTTCAGATTGGCCCAAGAATTTCTTAAGTTCCATGCCCTAAACTTCAAGAATTACAAAAGGGGCCAAAGTTGTGACAATTTGCAAAAGGGATCAAAACTTCTCATCCACTTGCCTCAGTTCATAAAATCAGATCCAAAAGCATTCCTTGATCCTTGCTGAACTCAACCATGATCCTATCCTAGCCTGCCACTTGCCCATACCTCCAAGTACAACTTGCTTGACTTTTTGCAACTTGAAGCCATACCAATCCCACAGTGACACAACCACTCTCTGCCCAATCCAGACCTTACAAAAACATCCCAAGGCTTCATTTTCATAAGACACACAAGCCTGAAAGCACCAAGAACACAACACACTCAAAAATCCTCTCATTTGCAAAAGCCTTCGAATCTCTTGATTCAGCCATCAAACCTTCAAACTTTTTTCACCATTCAACTCCATAAACCTCACTGATCATTTCCCACCTTCCATTTTTCCCTAAAACAGCCATAATCAAAAACACGATTTTCACATTTTACAAACTGAGTTTCTGCCATTCCCATTTCAAGGCCATTTAAACTCCAGCTAAGGATCACAAACACTTGGGGGGATCATTGGGGGTTGATTTGAAGCAAAGACTGGCCCAGAAAGTTGCAAACTGAGAAAGCTCAAGCTCAGGTACCTCAAGAACTTTTTTTCCAGAAATGAGTTTTTAAGTTCCTAGATTGTTCTTCATGCTTTGCTGATCACTCTGATGTTCTTACTTTTTGAAATGGTGGAGAAATAAGCTTGTATCGAAGCTCTGAAACTTTTCCAGATTTTATGTTTTGATCCATATCTTGAGTTGTAGGTTATATAAATTTGTTTTGATGCTTGATTCGTGTTCAAGTTGATTAGGAGATACGATCTGGAGGTTTAGAGCTTTTGATTTTGCCTAGAGTAGAAGTCAGCTCTTTTGATTCGCCGGAGAAGATGACCGGAACCACTGTTCCGGTCATCTGAAAGTGATTAGGGCAAGATTAGGGTTAATGACATTAATTAGGGAGATTTGAATTCTGGCCATCCAGATGCGCACGCCAGTCAACTCCCGCGCGTCCAGTTTGAATACCAGCCTTAGGATCAGTTGACTTATGCATTTATTCATTTAATTTCATTTTATTTTCATTTGTTTGCATTTATTTTCTTCATTTTATAAAAAATAGTAAAACATTTTCAAAAATTCTGAAAATTTTTATGCAACCTTTTATTAATTTTCAGAAACCAAAAACATTTTTATTTTTATTTTTTGCATTAAAAAATATTTTTAAATCATTTAAAAGATTATTTTTAATTAATTAATGAGAATTAATTAATTAAAAATACTTTTAGGTATTTAAAAATCACCAAAAAATTCATGAAACATTTAAAACCATTTAGAAACATTGTCCAACCCTTAAACCAAATTTCTTTTTTGATCTTGATGACTTTTGATAATTTTCCATGGAATTAATTTCATTTCAAGGCATTATTTTGATCCAATCTTCAAAAATTCATTTCTGCCTAGTCTTTAAGAGTTGGACTTTGATTCTTTTTGCATTACATCTTGCATATCATGAAGTTTATAGGGTTAAATTGGCATGATTTGATCTTGCATTTTCAATTTGTTTGACAATTTTTCTTGACAAGGTGCCTTAAAACCCTAGCAACCTTAGGAAATTCATAACTTTCATTAGGTTAAGAATTGGATCCCCTCCTTTGGGCAGTGAGCTTGTATAGGTTTAGGGTTCCCTTGAATGCATTTTCAAATTTTTATCATGATGTTTGCTTCTGGTTTTGATTTTTGTTTTGTGCATTGATCATAAACCCTAATTTGGGCTTCCTTTTGCATTCATCTTGCATTTGCCTTCATACCATGACTTGCCATGACATTTTATGCATTCATTTGATCCATAATACATCTTAAGACATATTAGAAGCATGTTTGATCATTTCATCTTTCATTTGCCATTTTGTATGTCATTTGCATTCCATAACTTTTCATGTATGTTCATTGTTCTAAGCATGTTCCTTTTGCATCCATATGTTTGTATGATCATCCCCATGCCTTGTTTCATGTTTGTGTCATCTCATAGCATCATTAACATCATACACATGCTTCTGGTTTTGGTTTGCATCATGTCATTTCATCTCATTTTGCATTGCATTGCATTTCTTTCACTAACTTTTCAGGTGGTAAGTTACTTTGAGAAGTGAATTTGCCTTCACTTCTCACAATTTCTTTTCATCTCTCTTATGCATCATTGCTGCATTTTGTCTTATGTTTGAGATTGAGCTTGCTCTTTCTTCTTCTCCTTACTTTCTTTCCTCAAGTGACTTGTCTTCTTAAATGAAGCAAGTTACTTTGCTTCTCTTTTCTCCTTTCATCTGCTTCCTGGTGGTTCCTCTGAAGATCTTTCTTGTAAACCTCACAAACCTTAGGAACAACCAAGCATGACAATGATTAGGGTTTTGATTAGTCCCCCACTTAGCTTTTGCCTTTGTGTCTCATTGAGTCCTCTCTTCTCACCTCATAATCAGGGACTAAACCCTAAAGGCTTTAAGGCTTTGTGATTAAGCTTATGCTTGCATCCTTCTATTAGGATGGAGTGTATAACTTTAATACTAAGTGTTCAACCCTTAATGTGTTTAACTCCTTTAATCAATCCATTCAATAATCACTAAGACATCAAGCTTGTAACTTGGGCCTTGCATTAGGGTTCTAATTCTTCCTTAATTGGTTAAGAAGGACTAACCCTAGCGTTAATGGACAAGTACCCCTCAAGCTGTCTTACAAACCATAAAACTCACTTCATCATCTTATCATTAACTAAAATCCACTTAATAAAGGCTTTGTTTTGTCATGGGTTTAATCCCTAATCATGGATTAAGTTGAGGAGCTTTCCTCAGCTTAAACACTCTCATCTATTATCCTTCTATTAGGATGGTGTAATGAGTCTGTTTAATCCCTGATTATGGCTTAGCCTCATTACTTAACACTAAACAAAAACACCAAAAAAACATCTAATTAATCACAAGTAGGTTAATGATCTTAATCCTACACCAAGGTGATTAAGTGTGAGAAGCTGACTTCACACTTAAGGTATTCTCATTACCCCTAATCAGAGGGAGGATGTGATGAGTTTACTAACCCATTGGTTTAGGCTTAAACTCATTAACTTATGACAAACTTTCAAAAGCAATAAAAGACTGAAAACTCAAAAACAAACAATAATCGTCTCCTCCGGGATTCTTTTCTCATCATCTTCACTCATAAACGAGAACTCGTTTCTTCCGTCTAATGCAAGACAGTTTGCACCTGAGCCATACAGGTCATACACTTGAGCATAGACAAGTAAGCGGTTCACAAGTCAATCCATCTTTCAGTCTCTTTGGGTCGAACTACGGTGTTCTGACTTCCTCATTGCACGATAGGATACGTAGGCATAACTTAACAGTTATCGAACAAAAGTCTCTGTATATTACCCTCTCCTTCTAGCATTATTCTTATAGCCTCATGATCTTGAGCATCTTATTCCTTTTCTTACACTGACACTGTACATTTATACACTTCACATTTTTCTCTACACTGAAACTTGCATTCTTTCCAACTTTGATACACAAATTGCACTGACACTACCCCTTTAAAACACAAATCTTTTAAGCGTGGATCCCGTCGAGTACGACGGACAATTTGGGTGCTAATACCTTCCCAGGTTGTAACCAACCCCCTTTCTCAGTCTCTCTGGTTCGCAACCGTCTTATCCATATCTTTCTAGGTCTATGCAGCATTACCTTTCCTCCGGGATAAAAATGCCTAGCTGGCGACTCTTTTCTTTTCCTGTGATTTCACTCCTGTGTGGTCTCACATCCTCCTTTCGCCGACCGTTCGTGTCTGTACCTCATTTGAGCCCAGTCTCATCTTTTGGGAGCGACAGCTTGGCGACTCTGCTTGGGACCCTTATACTGTAACCAGGGCTTCTGGTTCTTTTTGTGGGTTCCTCCTAACGCTTGTTTGATTTGTGTTTACTGGGGTGTTATGTGCTATTTGTGCTTGTATATTTGTTTTGTTTTTTTGCTTTATGTACAGTTGTTTTATTGCTTTCTTTATAGCTTTATATACATCATATTGTCATACTGTTCTGGCTGGATCTGGTTTTGTTGCTTTGGTGGGTGGGGTTCTATTGCGAGTTAAGGTCCTATACCTGGGACCTGAGTGACACCTAGGCTAGAGTGGTTCATGTTATTTCCCATTCCATTTCGTTCTGGTGCGGGAATATGAAACACGGTTCAGATATGGGTTTCTTCTTGAGAACTCTGTGCTACAGATTTCCTGTAGTGCTAGGGCTATCTGGGAAGCCTGCTAAGTCTGGATGACCTTTATTATGACCTTCAGAAACTGAGACGAATTAGAGGAGGATCTTTTATGGTTATTGTAAACACTGTACCTCCGGGTTGGAAATGTTTACACTTCTCATAACTGATCCAAGTCTGAGGATCCTTGTTTTAGAACACCACCTGTGAGGGGGTTGGGCTGTTTACAGGTTTGAAGGTACCCTTGACCTCAGCATACCTTGTTACTTTGTTTTGATTAAGAGTACTCCATTTTGGGACAGTTCTTGTGATTTTAACCCTGGACATGTGACTCTTTATTTGAGTCCCCCACCTTGGTTACTGGACTTATGAACCTCCATCTGGATTTCTTGAACATACATGGACTCATATCAAGACAATTAATCAGATCCAGCTTGATCACAAACCCTTGCATATCATTTGCATACATCATCATTGCATCATTTAACATGTGTTTATTTGTTTTTCAGGGTACCCATATCATATTTTGGCTTGGTTTTGACCCCTTCATCAGCATAGACCCCTGTTCATCAGCTACCTGCTTCAGTCACCTGCATCATCAGTATTAGCTTGTCAGTGGACCATCTTCTAGTATCAGTCATCATCATCAACATCTGTTTCAGCTCTTCATCAGCAAACATGGCACCCAAGAAAAGCAACATCTCATATCATTTCTTTGAGCCTGAGCTGACTGGCATCAGGAAGATCCAGGCCCTTATTACTCCAGACCATATACCACTATTCAGAGAACATTATGGAGGCATCCTTGATGTGGTTATGGATTTGGACCCTTCTCAGAGGAGCTTGATTCACACTTGTCTACAGTTCTATGATCCTCCTCTAAGGTGTTTCACCTTCCAGAATTTTCAGTTGGGACCCTTGTTAGAAGAGTATTCATCACTGATTGGTGTACCTATCAGGGGTGGTGTCCCCTTCAACCCTGAGATGGCTTTTCCCAGCAATGAAGAGGTGGCAAAGGCACTGTATTTGGAACCTGTTCTGACTGAGCAAAACATGACTACAAAAGCTGGAATCTCTGGACTACACTTGGACTTCTTGACTTCTCAGGCTATCCTGAAGGCCTCCTTGGGAGAATGGAAGGCAGTCTGTGCATTGTTAGCCCTCAGTATATATGGGGTTATACTTTTTGCAGATGAGCCCAAGTTTATTAGCAAGAATGCTATCCACCTTTTCATTCTGAGGAACCCAGTGCCCACCTTACTGGGAGATTTCTACTACTCCATTCATCAAAGGAATGAAAAGCAAAGAGGAAGATTGGTGAGGTGCTGTGCTCCCCTGTTCCATACCTGGTTGCTCAAACACTTGCCCAAGACTGATGCATTCTTGAATCCCCACCAACAGAAGAATTGGGCTAGAAGACTCATTTCTTTGACCTCAGATGACATCAGGTGGTGCACTCAGAGCACCAAGGGCAGGGACATCATTACTAGTTGTGGGCAGTTCCCCAATGTACCTTTGATAGGAGTGAAAGGTTGCATCAACTACAACCCTCTGCTATTCAAAAGACAATTGGGCTATGCATTGGTCCACCCTCCTAGAGCACAAGACTTGGCTGAAACCCTTTACTGTGAGATTAAGCCTAATCTAGCTGTTGTCAGGCAAGCCTCCTGGGCTTGGGACAATGTCCAGACCAAAGGGATGGCCATTCTTGGGAGATGCAACAATGTGGCCTCAGCACAGTATCATGATTGGTCTCATGCCAGGGCTCAAATTTCTGGGATGCCCTTCACCATTGAGGATGCACCTGGACCATCCACAGCACCACCTCCAGCCACTGTCAGCTTAGAGGAGTTTGAGAAACTGAAAGAGAGGAATGAGAATCTGACTCAGGCTCTACAGAAGATCCTCTGGGAGAGGAGTGATGGTCGTCTGGACATTGAAAGGTTGGAAAAGCTTAGAGTGGAGCATCTAGCCAGGATTGAGAAGTCAGAGGACTACATCAAGAAGTCAAGGGCTGGAGAGCAGATTTTGAAGAATGCCTGTAAGGAGGCTCTATTTCAAAAGGCCAGGACTGATCTCTATCTGAAAGAAAGTCAAGCTAGGTGGGTCAGGATCACTGAAGCTCGCACTCAGGAAGATAAGAGGACTCAGGACAAGATTGAGCAGTTGGAGGCTAATGCAAAGGAGCAACAGGAAGCCCTGCTAGCAGCCCAGAAGGAGATCTCAGAATTTAAGATTAGGGCTAGTGTGAAGATGTCAAAGGATCAGGGCAGACACAAGAAGTTGACTGCTGCTATTGCTACCAGGAATCTCCTTATCAGGAACCTCATAGAGCATCCAGCTGACCCTGTAACTGAAGCACTTCTGAAGGAGGTTCAGGAGGATGAGTTTGGTCTTGGCGTCTGACTTTTGCTTGTTGTTGTTTTCATTTCATGTACTTTTCTTTTTTATGTTGTATTTTGACCCCTCAGGGGAATGTATTGTAAGAAACAAACTATGTATTTTTCCCTGTTTGTAATATATTTGCCAGTTTGTTTCATTTAAGTCTCTCTCTCTCTCTCAAGCAACATCAAAAAGCATCTTCCTCAGGGGTCTGGAAAGGTCAAAACCAAGTGCCAAGCCGGATACCTTGGAAACAAATAAGCATACTGCATTGCATACTAACCTCTTTTTTTATTTTGTAGGTTTTTGTTTTGTTTGTTACTAACTCTGTTGTGGTTCAGGAACTATTGCTCGCCGTCGGGTGTTCTCACTCAACCGTCTGCACAGATATCTTACCCGCAACAACCTTCCGGGTATACAAATGGACCAGGTACAACAGGATCTTACAGAAGTCAGGACTCAAATGGCCAATGAGAGGTTGGAAATGAGGAACCAGATGGCTCAGTTCATGGAGGTGATGAATGGGTTGGCACAGAGCCAAGAAAGATTGAGGGCGTTAGTAGAAAGGCAGACTCAGGAAGACCCCCATCTAGGGACAGGTGGAACGAGCAACAATGAGAGGGTTCATCCTCACATTAATCCCCCAGTATTTGGCCCCCACCTTCATCCAGAGATCAACATCCCTGCTAATGTACAAGGGAGTGCTACTACAGGCAGAGTACTACAAGAAGACCCCCAAGAAGATCAATTCACTGTGATGGGAGCTGGGGATGAAGCCTATGACAGAAGGCTAGATGAAATTGCTGAGAAATTAAGGTCCCTAGAGTCTCAAAACTCATTGGGTTTTGATGTTATGGACATGGGCTTAGTGGACGGGGTAAGAATACCTCACAAGTTTAAACCTCCGTGCTTTGAGAAGTACAACGGAACCTCCTACCCACGAACCCATTTGCAATCCTTTCTGGGGAGGCTGAAGGCATACACCATGGATGAAAAACTGTGGATGTTTTATTTCGAAGACAGTTTAACATGAGCTTCAAGGGAATGGTACTCTCATTTGACCAGAGCAACCATCAGATACTGGAAGGACCTGGCTGAGGCCTTCATTAGACAATACCAGTACAATTTGGATATGGCTCCTAACAGGACCCTCCTGATGGGAATGTCCCAGTCATCCAGAGAAAGCTTCCGGGAGTACGCCCCGAGGTGGAGACAGCTTGCTGCTGCTGTCCAGCCACCCATGTCGGAAAGGGAGATGGCCGACATGTTTATGAACACCCTTCAAGGGACATACATTGACAAGCTAGCTGCCTTTTCTTCCACCAGCTTCGCTGATGTAGTTATAGCTGGAGAAAGAATTGAGAGCCTTCTAAAGATGGGTAAGATTTCCGACAATGGAGCAAGCTCGTCCAGCAACCCCAGAAAGCCTTTTGTGGGCCCAAGAAGAACTGGTGAGACTAATGCTATCCATACCGGCAGGGGAAGACCCCAGTATATTCATAGGTCAGTGGTAGCTGTCACTATTCCCGCTCCAATTCATCAACAACCAGCATACCAACCGCAACAACAACCCCACTACCAGCAAAAAGCTCAATATCCACCTCAGAGAAATTATAACGACAACAACACCAGCAACAACAATCAGCAAAGACCTTTTCAACAGAGACCATCTCAGGCCAATAGGGTGATTGATCCGATCCCTATGCCTTATGCCGCATTATTACCACAACTCCTGAAACTCAACCTGGTTGAGCTAAGGACATTGGCACCTCCAGATCCTGCCAGTCTGCCCAGAAATTACGACGCCAGCGCCAGATGTGCTTTTCATTCCAACGCACCTGGCCACAGTACAAAGAAGTGCAGAGCTTTGCACATGAAAGTACAAGATCTAGTGGATTCCAAAGCTCTAAACTTTGCACCCCCGCCAAATGTCAGTAAGAACCCTATGCCCAACCACGGAGGACCCAGAATTAATGTTATTGAGGAAGATAAGCCGTCTTTCTTTATAACCAGTGTGGGGCAGATTCGGACACCCCTGGTAGAGATTAAAGCTCAACTCCTTGAATGCCAGATGTTCCCCGGGTGTGAGCTCGGGTGCGGTTATTGCAACATTTCGGTAAATGGGTGTGATAACCTGAGAAGCGGCATAGATGGTCTCATCCAGAGTGGCCTACTTCAAATCACAACATCAACACCTCCAAATCCAGCAATCTCCTTAACAACAATTCCCGAGTCTTCTACAACTGCAACAACAATTGTTCCAAACAACTATTCAATCTCTTCAACAAATGCTTCATCTGTCACTTCAACGAACCAAATATCAACATCCGTCTCTTCTACAACTTCAACACCCATCCAGTCAACAGTGCCTCCTACAACATCAACAACAAATAATGAAAGTGTCTCAACGGTTACAATATATTATGATCCTGCAAATGATTCTGCCTACAACTCACAAAATGCTACTCCTATCAGAGCACCAGTCACAATATACTATGATCCACATACTATCATGGTCCCTTCCGCAGCTTCTATCAGTCCAGTCACTATCACAGTGCCTGGGCCAGTTCCTTATGAAAGCAATAATGCCATCCCTTGGCATTATGGCTCCGATCTATACTGCGAAGGACAGAAAATCACTTTGAAATCATCAACTTCTTCACCACAAATAGACAATGTGGTGGGAGGCGGAGGCTTCACTCGAAGCGGACGTCTCTTTGCCCCGCAAATTCCAAGAACCAATGCCGAAGCAGAAGCTGCTGCCAAGGCAAAAGGGAAAAGTATGGTGCAAGAAGAACAAGTTGCTAAAGAAGCTTTAAAGACCCCTTTTGATCAAGAGGTCGATGAATTCATGAGAATCATCAAGAAAAGTGATTACAAGATAGTGGACCAGCTTCACCAGACACCTTCCAAGATCTCCATTTTATCATTGCTAATGTGCTCCGAGGCTCATCGGAACGCACTATTAAAAGTCTTGCACGCAGCTTATGTGCCAGAGGAGATTACATTCAATCAGTTAGAGGCAGTGGTTGGAAACATCAACGCTAGTTATGGACTAGGATTTACCAACACTGATTTGACGACGGAAGGTCGCAATCACAACAAGGCTTTGCATATTACCTTGGAGTGCAAAGGTGCAGTTCTTTCTCATGTATTGGTGGACACAGGGTCATCCCTCAATGTCCTCCCTAAGAAAGCCCTTGTGAAGCTGGAGTATGAAGGATTGGCATTACGCCCAAGCAACTTGGTAGTGAGAGCCTTTGACGGTTCTAAGAGATCAGTTCTGGGAGAGATTGAGTTGCCTATAATGATTGGCCCACAAACTTTCAAAACGACCTTCTTCGTGATGGATATACAGCCTGCCTACAGCTGTCTATTGGGTAGACCATGGATACACGCCGCTGGCGCCGTGACGTCAACCCTTCACCAGAAGTTAAAATTCGAGTGGGAGGGCCAAGTCGTTACTATTTGTGGAGAGGAAGATATATTTGTTAGCCATCTGGCTACATACAAATACATTGAGATGGATGGGGAGATCCACTAAACTATGAGTCAAGGATTTGAGGCCTTGAACATAAATGAAGCATCCGCTGTACCTGGAACCTCAATGACATCTTATCAGCAAGCCCGAAAGGTTGTTGAAGAAGGGACTGCCCAAGGCTGGGGCAAGTTACTGCCTGTAGAGAAGAAGGAGGATAGATTTGGGTTGGGTTACAAACCAACTCAACAAGATCAAACAAAGGCTGTTAAGAAGCCCAATTTTGTCAGTGGGGGGATGCTTACCCCAGATGCCGTGAACAACTTGGAAGACGAGGATGAAAGCAACCGCAACCTGGAGAGCTGGATACGTCCAAGGATCCCGGGGAGTAGTATCTCAAACTGGTCTTCCCAGGAAATTATAAGAGTTACTCCTGCAGAGTAATTATTATTTCCTGTATTTTTAAGCATGCATCAAGTCTTGCGTCTTGCCCAAGATGACAAGACTCATTTTGTAATCGGGCCATCTGTAATTTTGTGCAAACAGATCAATCAATGATAATCGGACATCTTTTGCAAATGAGTCTTTTGTTTCTTTTCCGCTCTCTGTTTTTTCATTTTTCTTTTTGTACAAAAATAAAATGGCAATGTTTTCAAAATGATAACTTCATTTCACTCTTTCTAAACAAGATTAAAATCAAATCACTAAAATGAACAAATCTGAACCCTTGCAGAGAGTGCCTTTCAGACCGCACCGACAACATCATGGCTATGACTTCGTATGACTTTGACAATCCAATCAATCAAGCCGATGAAGGAGTTGAAGAAGAGTATGAGCTTCCTGAAGAGCTAGCCAGGTTGTTGAGACAAGAGGAAAAGGTTATCACTCCTCATCAGGAGGAGGTCGAAACGATTAATCTTGGTACAGATGAAGATGTGAAAGAAGTTAAAATCGGGGCCTGTTTACATGACTCAGTGAAGAGACAACTGATAGACCTGCTTCAGGAATATGTGGACGTGTTTGCTTGGTCTTATCAGGATATGCCAGGGTTGGACACCGACATTGTTATGCACAAGCTGCCTTTAAGAGAAGATTGCCCACCGGTTAAACAGAAACTGCGCCGTACTCGCCCAGATATGGCAATGAAGATTAAAGAAGAGGTACAAAAGCAGTGGGACGCCGGGTTCCTTGCTGTGACTATCTATCCGCCGTGGGTTGCTAATATTGTGCCTGTGCCCAAGAAAGATGGAAAAGTGAGGATGTGTGTGGATTACCGGGATCTGAACAGAGCCAGCCTGAAAGATGACTTCCCTTTACCTCACATCGATGTATTGGTGGATAATACGGCTCAGTTCTCGGTGTTCTCCTTCATGGACGGATTTTCAGGGTACAATCAGATCAAAATGTCACCTGAAGACATGGAGAAGACAACCTTCATCACACCCTGGGGCACGTTCTGTTACAAGGTGATGCCATTCGGTCTGAAGAATGCCGGTGCAACATATCAACGGGCTATGGTGACATTATTCCACGATATGATCCATAATGAAATCGAATGTTATGTGGATGACATGATTGCCAAGTCTCTCACCGAAGAAGATCACTTGGTGAATCTGCTGAAGCTATTCAAGCGTCTGAGGAAGTACCAGCTAAAGTTAAACCCCAACAAATGCACATTCGGGGTGCATTCTGGTAAGTTGCTGGGATTTATCGTAAGTGAAAAAGGGATTGAAGTTGACCCCGATAAAGTCAAAGCCATTCAAGAAATGCCTGCACCGAAGTCAGAAAAAGAGGTTCGAGGGATCTTAGGTCGTTTGAACTACATTTCAAGGTTCATATCTCACCTTACAGCAACTTGCGAACCTTTGTTCAAGCTATTGAGAAAAGAACAAACGGTCAGGTGGAACGAAGACTGCCAGAAGGCTTTTGACAAGATCAAGGAGTACTTACAAGAGCCTCCGATCCTTATGCCTCCAGTTGAAGGAAGACCTCTAATCATGTACTTGACAGTATTAGAAGAGTCAATGGGGTGTGTGTTGGGCCAGCATGACGAGTCTGGTCGAAAAGAGTATGCAATATACTACCTAAGCAAAAAGTTTACCGACTAAGAACAACGTTATTCACTGCTCGAGAAAACTTGTTGTGCTTTAGCGTGGGCTGCTCACCGACTAAGGCAGTATATGTTGACCCACACTACCTTATTGATCTCAAAGATGGACCCAGTCAAGTATATTTTTGAGAAGCCAGCACTTACCGGACGGGTTGCAAGATGGCAGATGATCCTCACAGAATATGACATCCAGTACACATCTCAGAAAGCCATCAAGGGCAGTGTATTGTCTGAATATCTTGCTGAGCAACCTATTGATGATTACCAGCCTATGAGATTTGACTTCCCTGATGAAGACATCATGTTTATAAAAGCAAAAGATAATGAAGAGCCTGTTCACACTGAAGGTCCTGACCCGGAAGAAGAATGGACTATGATGTTTGATGGGGCTGTTAATATGAATGGTCGTGGTGTTGGTGCAGTACTCATTACACCTAAAGGAGTTCACATGCCTTTCTCGGCAAAATTCACCTTTAACTGCACTAACTACGAAGCTGAATACGAAGCTTGCATTATGGGTCTTGAGGAAGCCATTGACCTCAAGATCAAGACATTGACTGTATTCGGGGATTCAGCTCTGGTAGTTAATCAAACCAACGGTAAATGGTACACCCACCAGGATCATCTGATACCTTACAGGGATTATACAAGGAGGTTATTGACTTTCTTCACAACAGTCAAGCTTGAGTATATCCCTCGAGACGAGAATCAGTTTGCAGATGCTCTAGCTACCATTTCATCCATGATCAAGGTTCAAGCTGCCAACTTTGTACCTCAAATTTCAGTGTCCAGACTCGACAGACCAGCATATGTGTTCGCAGCAGATGTTGTCAAGGATGATAAGCCTTGGTTCCATGACATTAAGTGCTTCTTGGAGGATCAAACATACCCACCTGGGGCATCTTCCAATGATAAGAAGACTTTGAGAAGGCTTGCTGGTAGTTTCTTTCTGAACACCGATGGTTCCCTGTACAAGAGAAACTTTGATATGGTGCTCCTCAGATGCGTTGACAGAGCAGAAGCAGACTTGTTAATGCATGAAGTGCACGAAGGATCCTTTGGTACCCATGCGGGAGGGCATGCAATGGCTAAGAAATTGCTAAGATCAGGTTATTACTGGATCACCATGGATGCCGACTGTTGTGCCTACGCCAGAAAATGACATAAATGCCAGATTTATGCGGATAAGGTGCATGTGCCTCCCAATCCTTTGAATGTGATGTCTTCACCCTGGCCCTTTGCTATGCGGGGCATTGATATGATTGGCAAGATTGAA
The DNA here is from genome assembly GCA_963966055.1 of Lathyrus aphaca. Classification (NCBI taxonomy): domain Eukaryota; kingdom Viridiplantae; phylum Streptophyta; class Magnoliopsida; order Fabales; family Fabaceae; genus Lathyrus; species Lathyrus aphaca. Next base: position 281,288,303 of record OZ014523.1, read on the forward strand.
CCGACTGCTTCAAATGGCCACAGATTCATCCTGGTTGCCATTGACTATTTCACAAAGTGGGTTGAAGCAGCTTCCTATGCAAATGTTACAAGGCAAGTGGTAGCCAGATTTCTGAAGAAAGATATCATCTGTCGATACGGAGTTCCCGAGCGAATCATTACTGATAATGGTTCCAACTTAAACAACAAAATGATGGCAGAACTGTGTCGGGACTTCAAGATCCAACACCACAATTCTTCTCCTTACAGGCCAAAGATGAACGGCGCTGTTGAGGCAGCTAATAAGAATATCAAGAAGATTGTGCAGAAGATGGTAGTCACCTATAAAGACTGGCATGAAATGCTACCGTTTGCCTTGCATGGGTACCGCACGTCAATCAGGACATCCACTGGGGCAACACCGTATCAGCTTGTGTATGGTATGGAGGCAGTCCTACCTGTTGAAGTTGAATTACCCTCCTTACGGGTACTGATGGATGTTAAGCTGAACGAAGCAGAGTGGGTCCGATCCCGATACGAACAACTAAGTCTGATCGAAGAGAAAAGATTGGCTGCAATCTGTCATGGGCAGTTGTATCAGAAAAGAATGAAGAGAGCCTTCGATCAGAAAGTCAGGCACCGAGAGTACCAAGTAGGGGATCTTGTGCTGAAAAGAATCCTCCCTCCTCATACAGACCACAGGGGCAAGTGGACTCCGAATTATGAAGGACCATTTGTAGTAAAGAAAGTTTTCTCCGGTGGAGCACTGATGCTCAGTACTATGGATGGTGAAGACTTCCCGTCCCTTGTGAATTCAGATGCAGTTAAAAGATACTTCGCATAAAAATGACCCGTTGGACATAAAAAAAGAATGTAAGTCCAGGCAAAAATAGGGCATCCCGGCGAGTCAAAAACAGAATAAAGACTCGGGCAAAAATAAGGGAAAATAAAAAAAAATGTGTACACCCGCTGAGTTGAAAAGCCGCATTGGACAACTCAGGCAAAAATGGGTATCCCGATGGATCGAAAACCCGAAAGGGCGGTCCATGCAAAATAAGGGAACAAGCGAACAACTGCATTCTGAATTCGTCTGTATCGCTTATAACTTGGTGAACCTCGAAAGGATCAAGCTTCACTCGGAATCAACTTTTTTTCAGAAAGCAAGACGAGAAGAATGTCAAAAGTCGTACGAGTCATAGCAAAAGGGAAGCTCCTTGAAGCGTCGTCAACATTGCCAGCATTTTGTTCCTCAATTTGTAACAATCTCCTCATTTTAGGAGATATGTTTCTTTGACTGTATCTTGCCAATTCAGGGATAATGAATTAATAAAATCAGATTTTTAGTCACACGTTGTCTCGTACTCTTTTATTTGCAAAAATGTCTGGTGTCATTAATATATCGATTGCGTAAATACATATGCGTCTTTCTGAAACTACGTGCTTGCAGGAAATGTACTTATTCCCGGGAGTGTCTGAACTTTCATGATGGGATCCAGTAAAGGATACCTCGGGATTACTTGTGCGTCTCTTGTCTTTGCAGGCTTGCAGGTATTCAAAAGTGCAACAGGGGGCATGTAAGCTTCATCCCAGCAAGCTGGCAAATCAACACTCACTCAGTCTTAGCACTCAAAGTGTTTTCTCCCCGGTTTAGTTGCCACTTGTTATTTCTCCCCAGCCGAGGTGCCAATCATTCCTCCTTCTTAGCTAAGTACAAAAGCCAGGGAACCGTCTCCCCACGGAACTTTAGCCTCTATCCAGAAGAGAAACGCATGAAGGAATCGCAACAGAGTGACGAAAGCTTCTACAAACCCCAGCCGGGTCCTTCATTTACTGGAATGGGTCTATCATTGACCTATTTCCCCAAGCAGCGTCATATGCATTAGATCTACCAACGATCTCGTCCCCAGCTGGGATGTCCACTTCAAACAGATCGATTAGAAATCTTCACAGCAACGGGATCCGAATCCCGGATCGTTATCTTTGCATAATCATAGCATTCACATCATATTCACCCCACAAAGCGTAGCATTCCGTCTAATACGGGGCATTACGACAAAAATCAAACATATTGCATAATCATAAGCCATGTTCTGAATCAAACACTTGTGAATATTGACAATCCACCAACAATATACAGAATGCTCCCCAGATTCCCCAGCGGAGAGCTAAAGCTAAAGCAGTTGCCTTACATTCAAAAACATCAGTATATACTCCTTGTGACACCCGTCCGTGTCATATCCCCAGTGGAAAGCCAAAGCGTCCCCTTTGCACTCACAGATACCTATATATATAACTTTCTTGACACTCGTCCATGTCACCTTCCCCGCACAGTAACCTAAACACTTTGTATATCAGATACTTGTTTATACTATACTTTCCTCTTCTTGACACTCGTCTGTGTCACTCTCCCCAGCAGGTTAAACACCCGTCTATACGCTACTCGCACTTATTACTCATGTTTCACTCATACAGATACTCGTCCGTATCTTGTATACACCACTTATACATCCTCAGATTCAATACTAGTCCTTGTTCTTTGTTAACCAGTTGGTACTCGTCCGTACCATCATCTCAGAACATGCGTCAAGCGTTTGTTTCTACCTGATACTCGTCCGTATCATAGTCTTAAGGATGCTCGTCCGCATCTTTAACCCATACACGTGTCAAACACTTTTGTCTTCTTGAATATAGACATTCGTCTGTGTCTATTATTCCCCAGAAGAGTCCGCTCAAATTCAACACTCGTCCATGTTCCTTGTTAACCAGTTGATACTCGTCCGTATCATCATCTCCGAACACGTGTCAGTATTTGTTTCTACCCAATACTCGTCCGTATCGTAGTCTTAAGGATGCTCGTCCGCATCTTTAGTCTATATGCAGTGTCCAAATACTTATACCTTTATTTCTTGGATATAAACACTCGTCCGTGTTTACTATTCCCCAGTAGATCGCCAGCAAAGCAAAATTTCTTTTCTATCTGACATTCGTCCTGTGTCATGATAAACCCTGAGAGCAGCCGTACCCTGCTAGGTGATCGTCCTTCACCTCTTGATGATCGTCCTTCGTCATGCTCATCCGATGGCCGTCCCCATCGTTGATCTTTTCTATCCGACATTCATCCTATGTCGTGATATTTTTAGCAGCCGTCCCCTGCTAGGTGATCGTCCTTCATCATTTTATCCGATGGCCGTCCCCATCGTTGATTTTGTTATCTGGCATTCATCCTATGTCATGATAAACCTTGAGAGCAGCCGTCCCCTGCAAGGTGATCGTCCTTCACCTCTTGATGATCGTCCTTCATCATGCTCATCCAATGGCCATCCCCCATCGTTGATCTTTTATCCGGCATTCGTCCTATGTCGCGATATTTTCGGCAGCCGTACCCTGCCAGGTGATCGTCCTTCACCTTAGATGACCGTCCCTCATCTTACCCCTTTCAGAGTAGCTGTCCCCTGCTAGGTGATCGTCCTTCACCTTTGATGACCGTCCCTCATCATTATTTCATTTATTCTTTAAACCCGATGGTCGTCCCCGTCGTGGTCCCTTTTCTTTTTCCTGATGATCGTCCTTCATCAGTTTAGCCCGATGGCCGTCCCCATCGTTGTTTACATTACTTTATGAATCTGATGTCCGTCCCCATCATTTTTCATTAATCCCCAGAAAATATTATAGCTTTACTTGATGGTCGTCCCCATCATAATCCCTCATATCCCCAGCATGTCGGCCGTCCCCGTCATTGCTTTATTTCCCGCATTTTTTCCAGCATGTCGGCCGTCCCCGTCATTGCTCATTCCCCCAGCAGTCGTCCTCTGCTCGACGGTCGTCCTCCGTCGCCTATACTTTACAATATACTTTATTTTCTTTTACAATCTATATCCCTTTTCTTCTTCATTCTGTGAGTGCAAATTTTGGACTGTCTTTGGTATTCAACCACAAGTTATCTTGTTTGCCTGTTAAGCCGTTGCTTACATCCTACACAGCTAACTCATGTTTGAATAGGGGCAGCTGTAAACACCCCAAATTTTCCCTCATCCATTCAAACCATGGCTTGTGATCATTTCATGTACATAAGTTCAATCATAGCATCTCATATCACATTTTTAATTCATTGCATTGGTTCAAAGTCATCTGCATCTAGGGTTTGTGATTTGAGCAATCCAAGAGCCATTTGAGCCACTCCAAAGGTCATCAATCACTTCAAAGGGGTCCATGTATGTTCAAGCATCATATTATATCATCTCAAAGTCAAAGAAGTCAAAGAATCACAAGAACTGAGAATGGCATGGAAGCAGAGCCAGGTTTAACTGCACAGATGACCTAGAATTAGGGTTTTGGTTTCAAAGGTCATAACTCCAAATTTTTTGGTCATTATTGTTTCTATTGGTCTCTATATGGTATAGGGATCATGCATATCAATTTTCATAAAGAAATTCAATGGGGAAGTCATCTGATCAAGGGTTGACTTTCTAAGCAAGTCAGTGTAAAATCAGGGCATCTAAGGCCCCCAAGGACCCAACCAAAGGGTGTTCTTCATCATTTTGATTGTGTATGATCTTTATTTGATCATGGAAGATGTTGGAAGTTCACAAAATTGAAGAATTTCAAGTCATTTGCAAAGTTGACTTTTTGGGAAAGTTTGACTTTTAATGAAATTGCCATTTTGGGAAACTTTTTCAACCCTTGCTTTTTGATTCAAAAATGCTTCAAATGGAAAAAATTTGGTCATGAAAGGGTTAGAATGGATCATTCCCTTTTCAAAAAGTACAAGAACATGACCTAATTCATTTTGGATCAAAAGTTATGGCTTGTCAAAGTTGGGAAAAATCACATAATTTCAAGTTATGCACCAAAGAGGGAAACTTGCAAATTCTTGTACCAAGGCAATTTGTGACTTCTAATTGATGTCTAACCTTTACACAAACATCATACATGACTCAAAATTCAGATTGGCCCAAGAATTTCTTAAGTTCCATGCCCTAAACTTCAAGAATTACAAAAGGGGCCAAAGTTGTGACAATTTGCAAAAGGGATCAAAACATCTCATCCACTTGCCTCAGTTCATAAAATCTGATCCAAAAGCATTCCTTGATCCTTGCTGAACTCAACCATGCTCCTATCCTAGCCTGCCACTTGCCCATACCTCCAAGTACAACTTGCTTGACTTTTTGCAACTTGAAGCCATACCAATCCCACAGTGACACAACCACTCTCTGCCCAATCCAGACCTTACAAAAACATCCCAAGGCTTCATTTTCATAAGACACACAAGCCTGAAAGCACCAAGAACACAACACACTCAAAAATCCTCTCATTTGCAAAAGCCTTCGAATCTCTTGATTCAGCCATCAAACCTTCAAACTTTTTTCACCATTCAACTCCATAAACCTCACTAATCATTTCCCACCTTCCATTTTGCCCTAAAACAGCCATAATCAAAAACACGATTTTCACATTTCACAAACTGAGTTTCTGCCATTCCCATTTCAAGGCCATTTAAACTCCAGCTAAGGATCACAAACACTTGGGGGGATCATTGGGGGTTGATTTGAAGCAAAGACTGGCCCAGAAAGTTGCAAACTGAGAAAGCTCAAGCTCAGGTACCTCAAGAACTTTTTTTCCAGAAATGAGTTTTTAAGTTCCTATATTGTTCTTCATGCTTTGCTGATCACTCTGATGTTTTTACTTTTTGAAATGGTGGAGAAATAAGCCTGTATCGAAGCTCTGAAACTTTTCCAGATTTTATGTTTTGATCCATATCTTGAGTTGTAGGTTATATAAATTTGTTTTGATGCTTGATTTGTGTTCAAGGTGATTAGGAGATACGATCTGGAGGTTTAGAGCTTTTGATTTTGCCTAGAGTAGAAGTCAACTCTTTTGATTCGCCGGAGAAGATGACCGGAACCACTGTTCCGGTCATCTGAAAGTGATTAGGGCAAGATTAGGGTTAATGACATTAATTAGGGAGATTTGAATTCTGGCCATCCAGATGCGCACGCCAGTCAACTCCCGCGCGTCCAGTTTGAATACCAGCCTTAGGATCAGTTGACTTCTGCATTTATTCATTTAATTTCATTTTATTTTCATTTGTTTGCATTTATTTTCTTCATTTTATAAAAAATAGTAAAACATTTTCAAAAATTCTGAAAATTTTTATGCAACCTTTTATTAATTTTCAGAAACCAAAAACATTTTTATTTTTATTTTTTGCATTAAAAAATATTTTTAAATCATTTAAAAGATTATTTTTAATTAATTAATGAGAATTAATTAATTAAAAATACTTTTAGGTATTTAAAAATCACCAAAAAATTCATGAAACATTTAAAACCATTTAGAAACATTGCACAACCCTTAAACCAAATTTCTTTTTTGATCTTGATGACTTTTGATAATTTTCCATGGAATTAATTTCATTTCAAGGCATTATTTTGATCCAATCTTCAAAAATTCATTTCTGCCTAGTCTTTAAGAGTTGGACTTTGATTCTTTTTGCATTACATCTTGCATATCATGAAGTTTATAGGGTTAAATTGGCATGATTTGATCTTGCATTTTCAATTTGTTTGACATTTTTCTTGACAAGGTGCCTTAAAACCCTAGCAACCTTAGGAAATTCATAACTTTCATTAGGTTAAGAATTGGATCCCCTCCTTTGGGCAGTGAGCTTGTATAGGTTTAGGGTTCCCTTGAATGCATTTTCAAATTTTTATCATGATGTTTGCTTTTGGTTTTGATTTTTGTTTTGTGCATTGATCATAAACCCTAATTTGGGCTTCCTTTTGCATTCATCTTGCATTTGCTTGCATACCATGACTTGCCATGACATTTTATGCATTCATTTGATCCATAATACATCTTAAGACATATTAGAAGCATGTTTGATCATTGCATCTTTCATTTGCCATTTTGTATGTCATTTGCATTCCATAACTTTTCATGTATGTTCATGGTTCTAAGCATGTTCCTTTTGCATCCATATGTTTGTATGATCATCCCCATGCCTTGTTTCATGTTTGTGTCATCTCATAGCATCATTAACATCATACACATGCTTCTGGTTTTGGTTTGCATCATGTCATTTCATCTCATTTTGCATTGCATTGCATTTCTTTCACTAACTTTTCAGGTGGTAAGTTACTTTGAGAAGTGAATTTTCCTTCACTTCTCACAATTTCTTTTCATCTCTCTTATGCATCATTGCTGCATTTTGTCTTATGTTTGAGATTGAGCTTGCTCTTTCTTCTTCTCCTTACTTTATTTCCTCAAGTGACTTGTCTTCTTAAATGAAGCAAGTTACTTTGCTTCTCTTTTCTCCTTTCATCTGCTTCCTGGTGGTTCCTCTGAAGATCTTTCTTGTAAACCTCACAAACCTTAGGAACAACCAAGCATGACAATGATTAGGGTTTTGATTAGTCCCCCACTTAGCTTTTGCCGTTGTGTCTCATTGAGTCCTCTCTTCTCACCTCATAATCAGGGACTAAACCCTAAAGGCTTTAAGGCTTTGTGATTAAGCTTATGCCTGCATCCTTCTATTAGGATGGAGTGTATAACTTTAATACTAAGTGTTCAACCCTTAATGTGTTTAACTCCTTTAATCAATCCATTCAATAATCACTAAGACATCAAGCTTGTAACTTGGGCCTTGCATTAGGGTTCTAATTCTTCCTTAATTGGTTAAGAAGGACTAACCCTAGCGTTAATGGACAAGTCCCCCTCAAGCTGTCTTACAAACCATAAAACTCACTTCATCATCTTATCATTAACTAAAATCCACTTAATAAAGGCTTTGTTTTGTCATGGGTTTAATCCCTAATTATGGATTAAGTTGAGGAGCTTTCCTCAGCTTAAACACTCTCATCTATTATCCTTCTATTAGGATGGTGTAATGAGTCTGTTTAATCCCTGATTATGGCTTAGCCTCATTACTTAACACTAAACAAAAACACCAAAAAAACATCTAATTAATCACAAGTAGGTTAATGATCTTAATCCTACACCAAGGTGATTAAGTGTGAGAAGCTGACTTCACACTTAAGGTATTCACATTACCCCTAATCAGAGGGAGGATGTGATGAGTTTACTAACCCATTGGTTTAGGCTTAAACTCATTAACTTATGACAAACTTTCAAAAGCAATAAAAGACTGAAAACTCAAAAACAAACAATAATCGTCTCCTCCGGGATTCTTTTCTCATCATCTTCACTCATAAACGAGAACTCGTTTCTTCCGTCTAATGCAAGACAGTTTGCACCTGAGCCAGACAGGTCATACACTTGAGCATAGACAAGTAAGCGGTTCACAAGTCAATCCATCTTTCAGTCTCTTTGGGTCGAACTACGGTGTTCTGACTTCCTCATTGCACGAGAGGATACGTAGGCATAACTTAACAGTTATCGAACAAAAGTCTCTGTATATTCCCCTCTCCTTCTAGCATTACCTTTCCTCCGGGATAAAAATGCCTAGCTGGCGACTCTTTTCTTTTCCTGTGATTTCACTCCTGTGTGGTCTCACATCCTCCTTTCGCCGACCGTTCGTGTCTGTACCTCATTTGAGCCCAGTCTCATCTTTTGGGAGCGACAGCTTGGCGACTCTGCTTGGGACCCTTATACTGTAACCAGGGCTTCTGGTTCTTTTTGTGGGTTCCTCCTAACGCTTGTTTGATTTGTGTTTACTGGGGTGTTATGTGCTATTTGTGCTTGTATATTTGTTTTGTTTTTTTGCTTTATGTATAGTTGTTTTATTGCTTTCTTTATAGCTTTATATACATCATATTGTCATACTGTTCTGGCTGGATCTGGTTTTGTTGCTTTGGTGGGTGGGGTTCTATTGAGAGTTAAGGTCCTATACCTGGGACCTGAGTGACACCTAGGCTAGAGTGGTTCATGTTATTTCCCATTCCATTTCGGTCTGGTGCGGGAATATGAAACACGTTTCAAATATGGGTTTCTTCTTGAGAACTCTGTGCTACAGATTTCCTGTAGTGCTAGGGCTATCTGGGAAGCCTGCTAAGTCTGGATGACCTTTATTATGACCTTCAGAAACTGAGACGAATTAGAGGAGGATCTTTTATGGTTATTGTAAACACTGTACCTCCGGGTTGGAAGTGTTTACACTTCTCATAACTGATCCAAGTCTGAGGATCCTTGTTTTAGAACACCACCTGTGAGGGGGTTGGGCTGTTTACAGGTTTGCAGGTACCCTTGACCTCAGCATACCTTGTTACTTTGTTTTGATTAAGAGTACTCCATTTTGGGACAGTTCTTGTGATTTTAACCCTGGACATGTGACTCTTTATTTGAGTCCCCCACCTTGGTTACTGGACTTATGAACCTCCATCTGGATTTCTTGAAAATACATGGACTCATATCAAGACAATTAATCAGATCCAGCTTGATCACAAACCCTTGCATATCATTTGCATACATCATCATTGCATCATTTAACATGTGTTTATTTGTTTTTCAGGGTACCCATATCATATTTTGGCTTGGTTTTGACCCCTTCATCAGCATAGACCCCTGTTCATCAGCTACCTGCTTCAGTCACCTGCATCATCAGTATTAGCCTGTCAGTGGCCCATCTTCTAGTATCAGTCATCATCATCAGCATCTGTTTCAGCTCTTCATCAGCAAACATGGAACCCAAGAAAAGCAACATCTCATATCATTTCTTTGAGCCTGAGCTGACTGGCATCAGGAAGATCCAGGCCCTTATTACTCCAGACCATATACCACTATTCAGAGAACATTATGGAGGCATCCTTGATGTGGTTATGGATTTGGACCCTTCTCAGAGGAGCTTGATTCACACTTGTCTACAGTTCTATGATCCTTCTCTAAGGTGTTTCACCTTCTAGAATTTTCAGTTGGGACCCTTGTTAGAAGAGTATTCATCACTGATTGGTGTACCTATCAGGGGTGGTGTCCCCTTCAACCCTGAGATGGCTTTTCCCAGCAATGAGGAGGTGGCAAAGGCACTGTATTTGGAACCTGTTCTGACTGACCAAAACATGACTACAAAAGCTGGAATCTCTGGACTACACTTGGACTTCTTGACTTCTCAGGCTATCCTGAAGGCCTCCTTGGGAGAATGGAAGGCAGTCTGTGCATTGTTAGCCCTCAGTATATATGGGGTTATACTTTTTGCAGATGAGCCCAAGTTTATTAGCAAGAATGCTATCCACCTTTTCATTCTGAGGAACCCAGTGCCCACCTTACTGGGAGATTTCTACTACTTCATTCATCAAAGGAATGAAAAGCAAAGAGGAAGATTGGTGAGGTGCTGTGCTCCCCTGTTCCATACCTGGTTACTCAAACACTTGCCCAAGACTGATGCATTCTTGAATCCCCACCAACAGAAGAATTGGGCTAGAAGACTCATTGCTTTGACCTCAGATGACATCAGGTTGTGCACTCAGAGCACCAAGGGCAGGGACATCATTACTAGTTGTGGGCAGTTCCCCAATGTACCTTTGATAGGAGTGAAAGGTTGCATCAACTACAACCCTCTGCTATTCAAAAGACAATTGGGCTATGCATTGGTCCACCCTCCTAGAGCACAAGACTTGGCTGAAACCCTTTACTGTGAGATTAAGCCTAATCTAGCTGTTGTCAGGCAAGCCTCCTGGGCTTGGGACAATGTCCAGACCAAAGGGATGGCCATTCTTGGGAGATGCAACAATGTGGCCTCAGCACAGTATCATGATTGGTCTCATGCCAGGGCTCAAATTTCTGGGATGCCCTTCACCATTGAGGATGCACCTGGACCATCCACAGCACCACCTCCAGCCACTGTCAGCTTAGAGGAGTTTGAGAAACTGAAAGAGAGGAATGAGAATCTGACTCAGGCTCTACAGAAGATCCTCTGGGAGAGGAGTGATGGTCGTCTGGACATTGAAAGGTTGGAAAAGCTTAGAGTGGAGCATCTAGCCAGGATTGAGAAGTCAAAGGACTACATCAAGAAGTCAAGGGCTGGAGAGCAGATTTTGAAGAATGCCTGTAAGGAGGCTCTATTTCAGAAGGCCAGGACTGATCTCTATCTGAAAGAAAGTCAAGCTAGGTGGGTCAGGATCACTGAAGCTCGCACTCAGGAAGATAAGAGGACTCAGGACAAGATTGAGCAGTTGGAGGCTAATGCAAAGGAGCAACAGGAAGCCCTGCTAGCAGCCCAGAAGGAGATCTCAGAATTTAAGATTAGGGCTAGTGTGAAGATGTCAAAGGATCAGGGCAGACACAAGAAGTTGACTGCTGCTATTGCTACCAAGAATCTCCTTATCAGGAACCTCATAGAGCATCCAGCTGACCCTGTAACTGAAGCACTTCTGAAGGAGGTTCAGGAGGATGAGTTTGGTCTTGGCGTCTGACTTTTGCTTGTTGTTGTTTTCATTTCATGTACTTTTCTTTTTTATGTTGTATTTTGACCCCTCAGGGGCATGTATTGTAAGAAACAAACTATGTATTTTTCCCTGTTTGTAATATATTTGCCAGTTTGTTTCATTTAAGTCTCTCTCTCTCAAGCAACATCAAAAAGCATCTTCCTCAGGGGTCTGGAAAGGTCAAAACCAAGTGCCAAGCCGGATACCTTGGAAACAAATAAGCATACTGCATTGCATACTAACCTCTTGTTTTATTTTGTAGGTTTTTGTTTTGTTTTTTACTAACTCTGTTGTGGTTCAGGAACTATTGCTCGCCGTCGGGTGTTCCCACTCAACCGTCCGCACAGATATCCTACCCGCAACAACCTTCCGGGTATACAAATGGACCAGGTACAACAGGATCTTACAGAAGTCAGGACTCAAATGGCCAATGAGAGGTTGGAAATGAGGAACCAGATGGCTCAGTTCATGGAGGTGATGAATGGGTTGGCACAGAGCCAAGAAAGATTGAGGGCGTTAGTAGAAAGGCAGACTCAGGAAGACCCCCATCTAGGGACTGGTGGAACGAGCAACAATGAGAGGGTTCATCCTCACATTAATCCCCCAGTATTTGGCCCCCACCTTCATCCAGAGATCAACATCCCTGCTAATGTACAAGGGAGTGCTACTACAGGCAGAGTACTACAAGAAGACCCCCAAGAAGATCAATTCACTGTGATGGGAGATGGGGATGAAGCCTATGACAGAAGGCTAGATGAAATTGCTGAGAAATTAAGGTCCCTAGAGTCTCAAAACTCTTTGGGTTTTGATGTTATGGACATGGGCTTAGTGGACGGGGTAAGAATACCTCACAAGTTTAAACCTCCGTGCTTTGAGAAGTACAACGGAACCTCCTGCCCACGAACCCATTTGCAATCCTTTCTGGGGAGGCTGAAGGCATACACCATGGATGAAAAACTGTGGATGTTTTATTTCGAAGACAGTTTAACAGGAGCTTCAAGGGAATGGTACTCTCATTTGACCAGAGCAACCATCAGATGCTGGAAAGACCTGGCTGAGGCCTTCATTAGACAATACCAGTACAATTTGGATATGGCTCCTAACAGGACCCTCCTGATGGGAATGTCCCAGTCATCCAGAGAAAGCTTCCGGGAGTACGCCCAGAGGTGGAGACAGCTTGATGCTGCTGTCCAGCCACCCATGTCGGAAAGGGAGATGGCCGACATGTTTATGAACACCCTTCAAGGGACATACATTGACAAGCTAGCTGCCTTTTCTTCCACCAGCTTCGCTGATGTAGTTATAGCCGGAGAAAGAATTGAGAGCCTTCTAAAGATGGGTAAGATTTCCGACAATGGAGCAAGCTCGTCCAGCAACCCCAGAAAGCCTTTTGTGGGCCCAAGAAGAACTGGTGAGACTAATGCTATCCATACCGGCAGGGGCAGACCCCAGTATGTTCATAGGTCAGTGGCAGCTGTCACTATTCCCGCTCCAATTCATCAACAACCAGCATACCAACCGCAGCAACAACCCCACTACCAGCAACAAGCTCAATATCCACCTTAGAGAAATTATAACGACAACAACACCAGCAACAACAATCAGCAAAGACCTTTTCAACAGAGACCATCTCAGGCCAATAGGGTGATTGATCCGATCCCTATGCCTTATGCCGCATTATTACCACAACTCCTGAAACTCAACCTGGTTGAGCTAAGGACATTGGCACCTCCAGATCCTGCCAGTCTGCCCAGAAATTACGACGCCAGCGCCAGATGTGCTTTTCATTCCAACGCACCTGGCCACAGTACAGAGAAGTGCAGAGCTTTGCACATGAAAGTACAGGATCTAGTGGATTCCAAAGCTCTAAACTTTGCACCCCCGCCAAATGTCAGTAAGAACCCTATGCCCAACCACGGAGGACCTAGAATTAATGCTATTGAGGAAGATAAGCCGTCTTTCTTGATAACCAGTGTGGGGCAGATTCGGACACCCCTGGTAGAGATTAAAGCTCAACTCCTTGAATGCCAGATGTTCCCCGGGTGTGAGCTCGGGTGCGGTTATTGCAACATTTCGGTAAATGGGTGTGATAACCTGAGAAGCGGCATAGATGGTCTCATCCAGAGTGGCCTACTTCAAATCACAACATCAACACCTCCAAATCCAGCAATCTCCTTAACAACAATTCCCGAGTCTTCTACAACTGCAACAACAATTGTTCCAAACAACTATTCAATCTCTTCAACAAATGCTTCATCTGTCACTTCAACGAACCAAATATCAACATCCGTCTCTTCTACAACTTCAACACCCATCCAGTCAACAGTGCCTCCTACAACATCAACAGCAAATAATGAAAGTGTCTCAACGGTTACAATATATTATGATCCTGCAAATGATTCTGCCTACAACTCACAAAATGCTACTCCTATCAGAGCACCAGTCACAATATACTATGATCCACATACTATCATGGTCCCTTCCGCAGCTGCTATCAGTCCAGTCACTATCACAGTGCCTGGGCCAGTTCCTTATGAAAGCAATAATGCCATCCCTTGGCATTATGGCTCCGATCTATACTTCGAAGGACAGAAAATCACTTTGAAATCATCAACTTCTTCACCAAAAATAGACAATGTGGTGGGAGGCGGAGGCTTCACTCGAAGCGGACGTCTCTTTGCCCCGCAAATTCCTAGAACCAATGCCGAAGCAGAAGCTGATGCCAAGGCAAAAGGGAAGAGTATGGTGCAAGAAGAACAAGTTGCTAAAGAAGCTTTAAAGACCCCTTTTGATCAAGAGGTCGATGAATTCATGAGAATCATCAAGAAAAGTGATTACAAGATAGTGGACCAGCTTCACCAGACACCTTCCAAGATCTCCATTTTATCATTGCTAATGTGCTCCGAGGCTCATCGGAACGCACTATTAAAAGTCTTGCACGCAGCTTATGTGCCAGAGGAGATTACAGTCAATCAGTTAGAGGCAGTGGTTGGAAACATCAACGCTAGTCATGGACTAGGATTTACCAACACTGATTTGACGACGGAAGGTCGCAATCACAACAAGGCTTTGCATATTACCTTGGAGTGTAAAGGTGCAGTTCTTTTTCATGTATTGGTGGACACAGGGTCATCCCTCAATGTCCTCCCTAAGAAAGCCCTTGTGAATCTGGAGTATGAAGGATTGGCATTACGCCCAAGCAACTTGGTAGTGAGAGCCTTTGACGGTTCTAAGAGATCAGTTCTGGGAGAGATTGAGTTGCCTATAATGATTGGCCCACAAACTTTCAAAACGACCTTCTTCGTGATGGATATACAGCCTGCCTACAGCTGTCTATTGGGTAGACCATGGATACACGCCGCTGGCGCCGTGACGTCAACCCTTCACCAGAAGTTAAAATTCGAGTGGGAGGGCCAAGTCGTTACTATTTGTGGAGAGGAAGATATATTTGTTAGCCATCTGGCTACATACAAATACATTGAGATGGATGGGGAGATCCACGAAACTATGAGTCAAGGATTTGAGGCCTTGAACATAAATGAAGCATCCGCTGTACCTGGAACCTCAATGACATCTTATCAGCAAGCCCGGAAGGTTGTTGAAGAAGGGACTGCCCAAGGCTGGGGCAAGTTACTGCCTGTAGAGAAGAAGGAGGATAGATTTGGGTTGGGTTACAAACCAACTCAACAAGATCAAACAGAGGCTGTTAAGAAGCCCAATTTTGTCAGTGGGGGGATGCTCACCCCAGATGTCGTGAACAACTTGGAAGACGAGGATGAAAGCAACCGCAACCTGGAGAGCTGGATACGTCCAAGGATCCCGGGGAGCAGTATCTCAAACTGGTCTTCCCAGGAAATTATAAGAGTTACTCCTGCAGAGTAATTATTATTTCCTGTATTTTTAAGCATGCATCAAGTCTTGCGTCTTGCCCAAGATGACAAGACTCATTTTGTAATCGGGCCATCTGTAATTTTGTGCAAACAGATCAATCAATGATAATCGGACATCTTTTGCAAATGAGTGTTTTGTTTCTTTTCCGCTCTCTGTTTTTTCATTTTTCTGTTTGTACAAAAATAAAATGGCAATGTTTTCAAAATGATAACTTCATTTCACTCTTTCTAAACAAGATTAAAATCAAATCACTAAAATGAACAAATCTGAACCCTTGCAGAGAGTGCCTTTCAGACCGCACCGACAACATCATGGCTATGACTTCGTATGACTTTGACAATCCAATCAATCAAGCCGATGAAGGGGTTGAAGAAGAGTATGAGCTTCCTGAAGAGCTAGCCAGGTTGTTGAGACAAGAGGAAAAGGTTATCACTCCTCATCAGGAGGAGGTCGAAACGATTAATCTTGGTACAGATGAAGATGTGAAAGAAGTTAAAATCGGGGCCTGTTTACAAGACTCAGTGAAGAGACAACTGATAGACCTGCTTCAGGAATATGTGGACGTGTTTGCTTGGTCTTATCAGGATATGCCAGGGTTGGACACCGACATTGTTATGCACAAGCTGCCTTTAAGAGAAGATTGCCCACCGGTTAAACAGAAACTGCGCCGTACTCGCCCAGATAATGCAATGAAGATTAAAGAAGAGGTACAAAAGCAGTGGGACGTCGGGTTCCTTGCTGTGACTAGATATCCGCCGTGGGTTGCTAACATTGTGCCTGTGCCCAAGTAAGATGGCAAAGTGAGGATGTGTGTGGATTACCGGGATCTGAACAGAGCCAGCCTGAAAGATGACTTCCCTTTACCTCACATCGATGTATTGGTGGATAATACGGCTTAGTTCTCGGTGTTTTCCTTCATGGACGGATTTTCATGGTACAATCAGATCAAAATGTCACCTGAAGACATGGAGAAGACAACCTTCATCACACCCTGGGGCACGTTCTGTTACAAGGTGATGCCATTCGGTCTGAAGAATGCCGGTGCAACATATCAACGGGCTATGGTGACATTATTCCACGATATGATCCATAAAGAAATCGAATGTTATGTGGATGACATGATTGCCAAGTCTCTCACCGAAGAAGATCACCTGGAGAATCTGCTGAAGCTATTCAAGCGTCTGAGGAAGTACCAGCTAAAGTTAAACCCCAACAAATGCACATTCGGGGTGCGTTCTGGTAAGTTGCTGGGATTTATCGTAAGTGAAAAAGGGATTGAAGTTGACCCCGATAAAGTCAAAGCCATTCAAGAAATGCCTGCACCGAAGTCAGAAAAAGAGGTTCGAGGGATCTTAGGTCGTTTGAACTACATTTCAAGGTTCATATCTCACCTTACAGCAACTTGCGAACCTTTGTTCAAGCTATTGAGAAAAGAACAAACGGTCAGGTGGAACGAAGACTGCCAGAAGGCTTTTGACAAGATCAAGGAGTACTTACAAGAGCCTCTGATCCTTATGCCTCCAGTTGAAGGAAGACCTCTAATCATGTACTAGACAGTATTAGAAGAGTCAATGGGGTGTGTGCTGGGCCAGCATGACGAGTCTGGTCGAAAAGAGTATGCAATATACTACCTAAGCAAAAAGTTTACCGACTGTGAACAACGTTATTCACTGCTCGAGAAAACTTGCTGTGCTTTAGCGTGGGCTGCTCGCCGACTAAGGCAGTATATGTTGACCCACACTACCTTATTGATCTCAAAGATGGACTCAGTCAAGTATATTTTTGAGAAGCCAGCACTTACCGGACGGGTTGCAAGATGGCAGATGATCCTCACAGAATATGACATCCAGTACACATCTCAGAAAGCCATCAAGGGCAGTGTATTGTCTGAATATCTTGCTGAGCAACCTATTGATGATTACCAGCCTATGAGATTTGACTTCCCTGATGAAGACATCATGTTTATAAAAGCAAAAGATAATGAAGAGCCTGTTCACACTGAAGGGCCTGACCCGGAAGAAGAATGGACTATGATGTTTGATGGGGCTGTTAATATGAATGGTCGTGGTGTTGGTGCAGTACTCATTACACCTAAAGGAGTTCACATGCCTTTCTCGGCAAAACTCACCTTTAACTGCACTAACAACGAAGCTGAATATGAAGCTTGCATTATGGGTCTTGAGGAAGCCATTGACCTCAGGATCAAGACATTGATTGTATTCGGGGATTCAGCTCTGGTAGTTAATCAAACCAACGGCAAATGGTACACCCACCAGGATCATCTGATACCTTACAGGGATTATACAAGGAGGTTATTGACTTTCTTCACAACAGTCAAGCTTGAGTATATCCCTCGAGACGAGAATCAGTTTGCAGATGCTCTAGCTACCATTTCATCCATGATCAAGGTTCAAGCTGCCAACTTTGTATCTCAAATTTCAGTGTCCAGACTCGACAGACCAGCATATGTGTTCGCAGCAGATGTTGTCAAGGATGATAAGCCTTGGTTCCATGACATTAAGTGCTTCTTGGAGGATCAAACATACCCACCTGGGGCATCTTCCAATGATAAGAAGACTTTGAGAAGGCTTGCTGGTAGTTTCTTTCTGAACACCGATGGTTCCCTGTACAAGAGAAACTTTGATATGGTGCTCCTCAGATGCGTTGACAGAGCAGAAGCAGACTTGTTAATGCATGAAGTGCACGAAGGATCCTTTGGTACCCATGCGGGAGGGCATGCAATGGCTAAGAAATTGCTAAGATCAGGTTATTACTGGATCACCATGGATGCCGACTGTTGTGCCTACGCCAGAAAATGCCATAAATGCCAGATTTATGCGGATAAGGTGCATGTGCCTCCCAATCGTTTGAATGTGATGTCTTCACCCTGGCCCTTTTCTATGTGGGGCATTGATATGATTGGCAAGATTGAACCGACTGCTTCAAATGGCCACAGATTCATCCTGGTTGCCATTGACTATTTCACCAAGTGGGTTGAAGCAGCTTCCTATGCAAATGTTACAAGGCAAGTGGTAGCCAGATTTCTGAAGAAAGATATCATCTGTCGATACGGAGTTCCCGAGCGAATCATTACTGATAATGGTTCCAACTTAAACAACAAAATGATGGCAGAACTGTGTCGGGACTTCAAGATCCAACACCACAATTCTTCTCTTTATAGGCCAAAGATGAACGGCGCTGTTGAGGCAGCTAATAAGAATATCAAGAAGATTGTGCAGAAGATGGTAGTCACCTATAAAGACTGGCATGAAATGCTACCGTTTGCCTTGCATGGGTACCGCACGTCAATCAGGACATCCACTGGGGCAACACCATATCAGCTTGTGTATGGTATGGAGGCAGTCCTACCTGTTGAAGTTGAATTACCCTCCTTACGGGTACTGATGGATGTTAAGCTGAACGAAGCAGAGTGGGTCCGATCCCGATACGAACAACTAAGTCTGATCGAAGAGAAAAGATTGGCTGCAATCTGTCATGGGCAGTTGTATCAGAAAAGAATGAAGAGAGCCTTCGATCAGAAAGTCAGGCACCGAGAGTACCAAGTAGGGGATCTTGTGCTGAAAAGAATCCTCCCTCCTCATACAGACCACAGGGGCAAGTGGACTCTGAATTATGAAGGACCATTTGTAGTAAAGAAAGTTTTCTCCGGTGGAGCACTGATGCTCAGTACTATGGATGGTGAAGACTTCCCGTCCCTTGTGAATTCAGATGCAGTTAAAAGATACTTCGCATAAAAATGACCCGTTGGACATAAAAACAGAATGTAAGTCCAGGCAAAAATAGGGCATCCCGGCGAGTCAAAAACAGAATAAAGACTCGGGCAAAAATAAGGGAAAATAAAAAAAAATGTGTACACCCGCTGAGTTGAAAAGCCGCATTGGTCAACTCAGGCAAAAATGGGTATCCCGATGGATCGAAAACCCGAAAGGGCGGTCCATGCAAAATAAGGGAACAAGCGAACAACTGCATTCTGAATTCGTCTGTATCGCTTATAACTTGGTGAACCTCGAAAGGATCAAGCTTCACTCGGAATCAACTTTTTTTCAGAAAGCAAGACGAGAAGAATGTCAAAAGTCGTACGAGTCATAGCAAAAGGGAAGCTCCTTGAAGCGTCGTCAACATTGCCAGCATTTTGTTCCTCAATTTGTAACAATCTCCTCATTTTAGGAGATATGTTTCTTTGACTGTATCTTGCCAATTCAGGGCACATGAATTAATAAAATCAGATTTTTAGTCACACGTTGTCTCGTACTCTTTTATTTGCAAAAATGTCTGGTGTCATTAATATATCGATTGCGTAAATACAGATGCGTCTTTCTGAAACTACGTGCTTGCAGGAAATGTACTTATTCCCGGGAGTGTCTGAACTTTCATGATGGGATCCAGTAAAGGATACCTCGGGATTACTTGTGCGTCTCTTGTCTTTGCAGGCTTGCAGGTATTCAAAGTGCAACAGGGGGCATGTAAGCTTCATCCCAGCAAGCTGGCAAATCAACACTCACTCAGTCTTAGCACTCAAAGTGTTTTCTCCCCGGCTGAGTTGCCACTTGTTATTTATCCCCAGCCGAGGTGCCAATCATTCCTCCTTCTTAGCTAAGTACAAAAGCCAGGGAACCGTCTCCCCACGGAACTTTAGCCTCTATCCAGAAGAGCAACGCATGAAGGAATCGCAATAGAGTGACGAAAGCTTCTACAAACCCCAGCTGGGTCCTTCATTTACTGGAATGGGTCTATCATTGACATATTTCCCCAAGCAGCGTCATATGCATTAGATCTACCAACGATCTCGTCCCCAGCTGGGATGTCCACTTCAAACAGATCGATTAGAAATCTTCACAGGAACGGGATCCGAATCCCGGATCGTTATCTTTGCATAATCATAGCATTCGCATAATATTCACCCCACAAAGCGTAGCATTCCGTCTAATACGGGGCATTACGGCAAAAATCAAACATATTGCATAATCATAAGCCATGTTCTGAATCAAACACTTGTGAATATTGACAATCCACCAACAATATACAGAATGCTCCCCAGATTCCCCAGCGGAGAGCTAAAGCTAAAGCAGTTGCCTTACATTCACAAACATCAGTATATACTCCTTGTGACACCCGTCCGTGTCATATCCCCAGTGGAAAGCCAAAGCGTCCCCTTTGCACAGGCAGATACCTATATATATAACTTTCTTGACACTCGTCCGTGTCACCTTCCCCGCACAGTAACCTAAACACTTTGTATATCAGATACTTGTTTATACTATACTTTCCTCTTCTTGACACTCGTCTGTGTCACTCTCCCCAGCAGGTTAAACACCCGTCTATACGCTACTCGCACTTATTACTTATGTTTCACTCATACAGATACTCGTCCGTATCTTGTATACACCACTTATACATCCTCAGATTCAATACTAGTCCTTGTTCTTTGTTAACCAGTTGGTACTCGTCCGTACCATCATCTCAGAACATGCGTCAAGCGTTTGTTTCTACCTGATACTCGTCCGTATCATAGTCTTAAGGATGCTCGTCCGCATCTTTAACCCATACACGTGTCAAACACTTTTGTCTTCTTGAATATAGACACTCGTCTGTGTCTATTATTCCCCAGAAGAGTCCGCTCAGATTCAACACTCGTCCGTGTTCCTTGTTAACCAGTTGATACTCGTTCGTATCATCATCTCCGAACACGTGTCAGTATTTGTTTCTACCCGATACTCGTCTGTATCGTAGTCTTAAGGATGCTCGTCCGCATCTTTAGTCTATACGTAGCGTCCAAATACTTATACCTTTATTTCTTGGATATAAACACTCGTCCGTGTTTACTATTCCCTAGTAGATCGCCAGCAAAGCAAAATTTCTTTTCTATCTGACATTTGTCCTGTGTCATGATAAACCCTGAGAGCAGCCGTACCCTGCTAGGTGATCGTCCTTCACCTCTTGATGATCGTCCTTCGTCATGCTCATCCGATGGCCGTCCCCATCGTTGATATTTTCTATCCGACATTCATCCTATGTCGTGATATTTTTAGCAGCCATCCCCTGCTAGGTGATCGTCCTTCATCATTTTATCCGATGGCTGTCCCCATCGTTGATTTTGTTATCTGACATTCGTCCTATGTCATGATAAACCTTGAGAGCAGCCGTCCCCTGCTAGGTGATCGTCCTTCACCTCTTGATGATCGTCCTTCATCATGCTCATCCGATGGCCGTCCCCCATCGTTGATCTTTTATCCAGCATTCGTCCTATGTCGCGATATTTTCGGCAGCCGTACCCTGCCAGGTGATCGTCCTTCACCTTAGATGACCGTCCCTCATCTTACCCCTTTCAGAGTAGCCGTCCCCTGCTAGGTGATCGTCCTTCACCTTTGATGACCGTCCCTCATCATTATTTCATTTATTCTTTAAACCCGATGGCCGTCCCCGTCGTGGTCCCTTTTCTTTTTCCTGATGATCGTCCTTCATCAGTTTAGCCCGATGGCCGTCCCCATCGTTGTTTACATTACTTTATGAATCTGATGGCCGTCCCCATCATTTTTCATTAATCCCCAGAAAATTTTATAGCTTTACTTGATGTCCGTCCCCATCATAATCCCTCATATCCCCAGCATGTCGACCGTCCCCGTCATTGCTTTATTTCCCGCATTTTTTCCAGCATGTCGGCCGTCCCCGTCATTGCTCATTCCCCCAGCAGTCGTCCTCTGCTCGACGGTCGTCCTCCGTCGCCTATACTTTACAATATACTTTATTTTCTTTTACAATCTATATCCCTTTTCTTCTTCATTCTGTGAGTGCAAATTTTGGACTGTCTTTGGTATTCAACCACAAGTTATCTTGTTTGCCTGTTAAGCCGTTGCTTACATCCTACACAGCTAACTCATGTTTGAATAGGGGCAACTGTAAACACCCCAAATTTTCCCTCACCCATTCACACCATGGCTTGTGATCATTTCATGTACATAAGTTCAATCATAGCATCTCATATCACATTTTTAATTCATTGCATTGGTTCAAAGTCATCTGCATCTAGGGTTTGTGATTTGAGCAATCCAAGAGCCATTTGAGCCACTCCAAAGGTCATCAATCACTTCAAATGGGTCCATGTATGTTCAAGCATCATATTATATCATCTCAAAGTCAAAGAAGTCAAAGAATCACAAGAACTGAGAATGGCATGGAAGCAGAGCCAGGTTTAACTGCACAGATGACCTAGAATTAGGGTTTTGGTTTCAAAGGCCATAACTCCAAATTTTTTGGTCATTCTTGTTTCTATTGGTCTCTATATGGTATAGGGATCATGCATATCAATTTTCATAAAGAAATTCAATGGGGAAGTCATTTGATCAAGGGTTGACTTTCTAAGCAAGTCAGTGTAAAATCAGGGCATCTAAGGCCCCCAAGGACCCAACCAAAGGGTGTTCTTCATCATTTTGATTGTGTATGATCTTTATTTGATCATGGAAGATTTTGTAAGTTCACAAAATTGAAGAATTTCAAGTCATTTGCAAAGTTGACTTTTTGGGAAAGTTTGACTTTTAATGAAATTGCCATTTTGGGAAACTTTTTCAACCCTTGCTTTTTGATTCAAAAATGCTTCAAATGGAAAAAATTTGGTCATGAAAGTTGTAGAATGGATCATTCCCTTTTCAAAAAGTACAAGAACATGACCTAATTCATTTTGGATCAAAAGTTATGGCTTGTCAAAGTTGGGAAAAATCACATAATTTCAAGTTATGCACCAAAGAGGGAAACTTGCAAATTCTTGTACCAAGGCAATTTGTGACTTCTAATTGATGTCTAACCTTTACACAAACATCATACATGACTCAAACTTCAGATTGGCCCAAGAATTTCTTAAGTTCCATGCCCTAAACTTCAAGAATTACAAAAGGGGCCAAAGTTGTGACAATTTGCAAAAGGGATCAAAACATCTCATCCACTTGCCTCAGTTCATAAAATCTGATCCAAAAGCATTCCTTGATCCTTGCTGAACTCAACCATGCTCCTATCCTAGCCTGCCACTTGCCCATACCTCCAAGTACAACTTGCTTGACTTTTTGCAACTTGAAGCCATACCAATCCCACAGTGACACAACCACTCTCTGCCCAATCCAGACCTTACAAAAACATCCCAAGGCTTCATTTTCATAAGACACACAAGCCTTAAAGCACCAAGAACACAACACACTCAAAAATCCTCTCATTTGCAAAAGCCTTCGAATCTCTTGATTCAGCCATCAAACCTTCAAACTTTTTTCACCATTCAACTCCATAAACCTCACTGATCATTTCCCACCTTCCATTTTGCCCTAAAACAGCCATAATCAAAAACACGATTTTCACATTTCACAAACTGAGTTTCTGCCATTCCCATTTCAAGGCCATTTAAACTCCAGCTAAGGATCACAAACACTTGGGGGGATCATTGGGGGTTGATTTGAAGCAAAGACTGGCCCAGAAAGTTGCAAACTGAGAAAGCTCAAGCTCAGGTACCTCAAGAACTTTTTTTCCAGAAATGAGTTTTTAAGTTCCTAGATTGTTCTTCATGCTTTGCTGATCACTCTGATGTTTTTACTTTTTGAAATGGTGGAGAAATAAGCCTGTATCGAAGCTTTGAAACTTTTCCAGATTTTATGTTTTGATCCATATCTTGAGTTGTAGGTTATATAAATTTGTTTTGATGCTTGATTCGTGTTCAAGGTGATTAGGAGATACGATCTGGAGGTTTAGAGCTTTTGATTTTGCCTAGAGTAGAAGTCAACTCTTTTGATTCGCCGGAGAAGATGACCGGAACCACTGTTCCGGTCATCTGAAAGTGATTAGGGCAATATTAGGGTTAATGACATTAATTAGGGAGATTTGAATTCTGGCCATCCAGATGCGCACGCCAGTCAACTCCCGCGCGTCCAGTTTGAATACCAGCCTTAGGATCAGTTGACTTATGCATTTATTCATTTAATTTCATTTTATTTTCATTTGTTTGCATTTATTTTCTTCATTTTATAAAAAATAGTAAAACATTTTCAAAAATTCTGAAAATTTTTATGCAACCTTTTATTAATTTTCAGAAACCAAAAACATTTTTATTTTTATTTTTTGCATTAAAAAATATTTTTAAATCATTTAAAAGATTATTTTTAATTAATTAATGAGAATTAATTAATTAAAAATACTTTTAGGTATTTAAAAATCACCAAAAAATTCATGAAACATTTAAAACCATTTAGAAACATTGTCCAACCCTTAAACCAAATTTCGTTTTTGATCTTGATGACTTTTGATAATTTTCCATGGAATTAATTTCATTTCAAGGCATTATTTTGATCCAATCTTCAAAAATTCATTTCTGCCTAGTCTTTAAGAGTTGGACTTTGATTCTTTTTGCATTACATCTTGCATATCATGAAGTTTATAGGGTTAAATTGGCATGATTTGATCTTGCATTTTCAATTTGTTTGACATTTTTCTTGACAAGGTGCCTTAAAACCCTAGCAACCTTAGGAAATTCATAACTTTCATTAGGTTAAGAATTGGATCCCCTCCTTTGGGCAGTGAGCTTGTATAGGTTTAGGGTTCCCTTGAATGCATTTTCAAATTTTTATCATGATGTTTGCTTTTGGTTTTGATTTTTGTTTTGTGCATTGATCATAAACCCTAATTTGGGCTTCCTTTTGCATTCATCTTGCATTTGCTTGCATACCATGACTTGCCATGACATTTTATGCATTCATTTGATCCATAATACATCTTAAGACATATTAGAAGCATGTTTGATCATTGCATCTTTCATTTGCCATTTTGTATGTCATTTGCATTCCATAACTTTTCATGTATGTTCATGGTTCTAAGCATGTTCCTTTTGCATCCATATGTTTGTATGATCATCCCCATGCCTTGTTTCATGTTTGTGTCATCTCATAGCATCATTAACATCATACACATGCTTCTGGTTTTGGTTTGCATCATGTCATTTCATCTCATTTTGCATTGCATTGCATTTCTTTCACTAACTTTTCAGGTGGTAAGTTACTTTGAGAAGTGAATTTGCCTTCACTTCTCACAATTTTTTTTCATCTCTCTTATGCATCATTGCTGCATTTTGTCTTATGTTTGAGATTGAGCTTGCTCTTTCTTCTTCTCCTTACTTTATTTCCTCAAGTGACTTGTCTTCTTAAATGAAGCAAGTTACTTTGCTTCTCTTTTCTCCTTTCATCTGCTTCCTGGTGGTTCCTCTGAAGATCTTTCTTGTAAACCTCACAAACCTTAGGAACAACCAAGCATGACAATGATTAGGGTTTTGATTAGTCCCCCACTTAGCTTTTGCCGTTGTGTCTCATTGAGTCCTCTCTTCTCACCTCATAATCAGGGACTAAACCCTAAAGGCTTTAAGGCTTTGTGATTAAGCTTATGCCTGCATCCTTCTATTAGGATGGAGTGTATAACTTTAATCCTAAGTGATCAACCCTTAATGTGTTTAACTCCTTTAATCAATCCATTCAATAATCACTAAGACATCAAGCTTGTAACTTGGGCCTTGCATTAGGGTTCTAATTCTTCCTTAATTGGTTAAGAAGGACTAACCCTAGCGTTAATGGACAAGTCCCCCTCAAGCTGTCTTACAAACCATAAAACTCACTTCATCATCTTATCATTAACTAAAATCCACTTAATAAAGACTTTGTTTTGTCATGGGTTTAATCCCTAATCATGGATTAAGTTGAGGAGCTTTCCTCAGCTTAAACACTCTCATCTATTATCCTTCTATTAGGATGGTGTAATGAGTGTTTAATCCCTGATTATGGCTTAGCCTCATTACTTAACACTAAACAAAAACACCAAAAAAACATCTAATTAATCACAAGTAGGTTAATGATCTTAATCCTACACCAAGGTGATTAAGTGTGAGAAGCTGACTTCACACTTAAGGTATTCTCATTACCCCTAATCAGAGGGAGGATGTGATGAGTTTACTAACCCATTGGTTTAGGCTTAAACTCATTAACTTATGACAAACTTTCAAAAGCAATAAAAGACTGAAAACTCAAAAACAAACAATAATCGTCTCCTCCGGGATTCTTTTCTCATCATTTTCACTCATAAACGATAACTCGTTTCTTCCGTCTAATGCAAGACAGTTTGCACCTGAGCCAGACAGGTCATACACTTGAGCATAGACAAGTAAGCGGTTCACAAGTCAATCCATCTTTCAGTCTCTTTGGGTCGAACTATGGTGTTCTAACTTCCTCATTGCACGAGAGGATACGTAGGCATAACTTAACAGTTATCGAACAAAAGTCTCTGTATATTCCCCTCTCCTTCTAGCATTATTCTTATAGCCTCATGATCTTGAGCATCTTATTCCTTTTCTTACACTGACACTGTACATTTATACACTTCACATTTTTCTCTACACTGGCACTTGCATTCTTTCCAGCTTTGATACACAAATTGCACTGACACTACCCCTTTAAAACACAAATATTTTAAGCGTGGATCCCGTCGAGTACGACGGACAATCTGGGTGCTAATACCTTCCCAGGTTGTAACCAACCCCCTTTCTCAGTCTCTCTGGTTCGCAACCGTCTTATCCATATCTTTCAAGGTCTATGCAGCATTACCTTTCCTCCGGGATAAAAATGCCTAGCTGGCGACTCTTTTCTTTTCCTGTGATTTCACTCCTGTGTGGTCTCACATCCTCCTTTCGCCGACCGTTCGCGTCTGTACCTCATTTGAGCCCAGTCTCATCTTTTGGGAGCGACAGCTTGGCGACTCTACTTGGGACCCTTATACTGTAACCAGGGCTTCTGGTTCTTTTTTATGGTTCCTCCTAACGCTTGTTTGATTTGTGTTTACTGGGGTGTTATGTGCTATTTGTGCTTGTATATTTGTTTTGTTTTTTTGATTTATGTACAATTGTTTTATTGCTTTCTTTATAGCTTTATATACATCATATTGTCATACTGTTCTGGCTGTATCTGGTTTTGTTGCTTTGGTGGGTGGGGTTCTATTGAGAGTTAAGGTCCTATACCTGGGACCTGAGTGACACCTAGGCTAGAGTGGTTCATGTTATTTCCCATTCCATTTCGGTCTGGTGCGGGAATATGAAACACGGTTCAGATATGGGTTTCTTCTTGAGAACTCTGTGCTACAGATTTCCTGTAGTGCTAGGGCTATCTGGGAAGCCTGCTAAGTCTGGATGACCTTTATTATGACCTTCAGAAACTGAGACGAATTAGAGGAGGATCTTTTATGGTTATTGTAAACACTGTACCTCCGGGTTGGAAGTGTTTACACTTCTCATAACTGATCCAAGTCTGAGGATCCTTGTTTTAGAACACCACCTGTGAGGGGGTTGGGCTGTTTACAGGTTTGCAGGTACCCTTGACCTCAGCATACATTGTTACTTTGTTTTGATTAAGAGTACTCCATTTTGGGACAGTTCTTGTGATTTTAACCCTGGACATGTGACTCTTTATTTGAGTCCCCCACCTTGGTTACTGGACTTATGAACCTCCATCTGGATTTCTTGAACATACATGGACTCATATCAAGACAATTAATCAGATCCAGCTTGATCACAAACCCTTGCATATCATTTGCATACATCATCATTGCATCATTTAACATGTGTTTATTTGTTTTTCAGGATACCCATATCATATTTTGGCTTGGTTTTGACCCCTTCATCAGCATAGACCCCTGTTCATCAGCTACCTGCTTCAGTCACCTGCATCATCAGTATTAGCATGTCAGTGGCCCATCTTCTAGTATCAGTCATCATCATCAGCATCTGTTTCATCTCTTCATCAGCAAACATGGCACCCAAGAAAAGCAACATCTCATATCATTTCTTTGAGCCTGAGCTGACTGGCATCAGGAAGATCCAGGCCCTTATTACTCCAGACCATATACCACTATTCAGAGAACATTATGGAGGCATCCTTGATGTGGTTATGGATTTGGACCCTTCTCAGAGGAGCTTGATTCACATTTGTCTACAGTTCTATGATCCTCCTCTAAGGTGTTTCACCTTCCAGAATTTTCAGTTGGGACCCTTGTTAGAAGAGTATTCATCACTGATTGGTGTACCTATCAGGGGTGGTGTCCCCTTCAACCCTGAGATGGCTTTTCCCAGCAATGAGGAGGTGGCAAAGGCACTGTATTTGGAACCTGTTCTGACTGAGCAAAACATGACTACAAAAGTTGGAATCTCTGGACTACACTTGGACTTCTTGACTTCTCAGGCTATCCTGAAGGCCTCCTTGGGAGAATGGAAGGCAGTCTGTGCATTGTTAGCCCTCAGTATATATGGGGTTATACTTTTTGTAGATGAGCCCAAGTTTATTAGCAAGAATGCTATCCACCTTTTCATTCTGAGGAACCCAGTGCCCACCTTACTGGGAGATTTCTACTACTCCATTCATCAAAGGAATGAAAAGCAAAGAGGAAGATTGGTGAGGTGCTGTGCTCCCTTGTTCCATACCTGGTTGCTCAAACACTTGCCCAAGATTGATGCATTCTTGAATCCCCACCAACAGAAGAATTGGGCTAGAAGACTCATTGCTTTGACCTCAGATGACATCAGGTGGTGCACTCAGAGCACCAAGGGCAGGGACATCATTACTAGTTGTGGGCAGTTCCCCAATGTACCTTTGATAGGAGTGAAAGGTTGCATCAATTACAACCCTCTGCTATTCAAAAGACAATTGGGCTATGCATTGGTCCACCCTCCTAGAGCACAAGACTTGGCTGAAACCCTTTACTGTGAGATTAAGCCTAATCTAGCTGTTGTCAGGCAAGTCTCCTGGGCTTGGGACAATGTCCAGACCAAAGGGATGGCCATTCTTGGGAGATGCAACAATGTGGCCTCAGCACAGTATCATGATTGGTATCATGCCAGGGCTCAAATTTCTGGGATGCCCTTCACCATTGAGGATGCACCTGGACCATCCACAGCACCACCTCCAGCCACTGTCAGCTTAGAGGAGTTTGAGAAACTGAAAGAGAGGAATGAGAATCTGACTCAGGCTCTACAGAAGATCCTCTGGGAGAGGAGTGATGGTCGTCTGGACATTGAAAGGTTGGAAAAGCTTAGAGTGGAGCATCTAGCCAGGATTGAGAAGTCAGAGGACTACATCAAGAAGTCAAGGGCTGGAGAGCAGATTTTGAAGAATGCCTGTAAGGAGGCTCAATTTCAGAAGGCCAGGATTGATCTCTATCTGAAAGAAAGTCAATCTAGGTAGGTCAGGATCACTGAAGCTCGCACTCAGGAAGATAAGAGGACTCAGGACAAGATTGAGCAGTTGGAGGCTAATGCAAAGGAGCAACAGGAAGCCCTGCTAGCAGCCCAGAAGGAGATCTCAGAATTGAAGATTAGGGCTAGTGTGAAGAGGTCAAAGGACCAGGGCAGACACAAGAAGTTGACTGCTGCTATTGCTACCAGGAATCTCCTTATCAGGAACCTCATAGAGCATCCAGCTGACCCTGTAACTGAAGCAATTCTGAAGGAGGTTCAGGAGGATGAGTTTGGTCTTGGCGTCTGACTTTTGCTTGTTGTTGTTTTCATTTCATGTACTTTTCTTTTTTATGTTGTATTTTGACCCCTCAGGGGCATGTATTGTAAGAAACAAACTATGTATTTTTCCCTGTTTGTAATATATTTGCCAGTTTGTTTCATTTAAGTCTCTCTCTCTCAAGCAACATCAAAAAGCATCTTCCTCAGGGGTCTGGAAAGGTCAAAACCAAGTGCCAAGCCGGATACCTTGGAAACAAATAAGCATATTGCATTGCATACTAACCTCTTGTTTTATTTTGTAGGTTTTTGTTTTGTTTGTTACTAACTCTGTTGTGGTTCAGGAACTATTGCTCGCCGTCGGGTGTTCCCACTCAACCGTACGCACAGATATCCTACCCGCAACAACCTTCCGGGTATACAAATGGACCAGGTACAACAGGATATTACAGAAGTCAGGACTCAAATGGCCAATGAGAGGTTGGAAATGAGGAACCATATGGCTCAGTTCATGGAGGTGATGAATGGGTTGGCACAGAGCCAAGAAAGATTGAGGGCGTTTTTAGAAAGGCAGACTCAGGAAGACCCCCATCTAGGGACTGGTGGAACGAGCAACAATGAGAGGGTTCATCCTCACATTAATCCCCCAGTATTTGGCCCCCACCTTCATCCAGGGATCAACATCCCTGCTAATGTACAAGGGAGTGCTACTACAGGCAGAGTACTACAAGAAGACCCCCAAGAAGATCAATTCACTGTGATGGGAGCTGGGGATGAAGCCTATGACAGAAGGCTAGATGAAATTGCTGAGAAATTAAGGTCCCTAGAGTCTCAAAACTCCTTGGGTTTTGATGTTATGGACATGGGCTTAGTGGACGGGGTAAGAATACCTCACAAGTTTAAACCTCCGTGCTTTGAGAAGTACAACGGAACCTCCTGCCCACGAACCCATTTGCAATCCTTTCTGGGGAGGCTGAAGGCATACACCATGGATGAAAAACTGTGGATGTTTTATTTCGAAGACAGTTTAACAAGAGCTTCAAGGGAATGGTACTCTCATTTGACCAGAGCAACCATCAGATGCTGGAAGGACCTGGTTGAGGCCTTCATTAGACAATACCAGTACAATTTGGATATGGCTCCTAACAGGACCCTCCTGATGGGAATGTCCCAGTCATCCAGAGAAAGCTTCCGGGAGTACGCCCAGAGGTGGAGACAGCTTGATGCTGCTGTCCAGCCACCCATGTCGGAAAGGGAGATGGCCGACATGTTTATGAACACCCTTCAAGGGATATACATTGACAAGCTAGCTGCCTTTTCTTCCACCAGCTTCGCTGATGTAGTTATAGCTGGAGAAAGAATTGAGAGCCTTCTAAAGATGGGTAAGATTTCCGACAATGGAGCAAGCTCGTCCAGCAACCCCAGAAAGCCTTTTGTGGGCCCAAGAAGAACTGGTGAGACTAATGCTATCCATACCGGCAGGGGCAGACCCCAGTATGTTCATAGGTCAGTGGCAGCTGTCACTATTCCCGCTCCAATTCATCAACAACCAGCATACCAACCGCAGCAACAACCCCACTACCAGCAACAAGCTCAATATCCACCTTAGAGAAATTATAACGACAACAACACCAGCAACAACAATCAGCAAAGACCTTTTCAACAGAGACCATCTCAGGCCAATAGGGTGATTGATCCGATCCCTATGCCTTATGCCGCATTATTACCACAACTCCTGAAACTCAACCTGGTTGAGCTAAGGACATTGGCACCTCCAGATCCTGCCAGTCTGCCCAGAAATTACGACGCCAGCGCCAGATGTGCTTTTCATTCCAACGCACCTGGCCACAGTACAGAGAAGTGCAGAGCTTTGCACATGAAAGTACAGGATCTAGTGGATTCCAAAGCTCTAAACTTTGCACCCCCGCCAAATGTCAGTAAGAACCCTATGCCCAACCACGGAGAACCTAGAATTAATGCTATTGAGGAAGATAAGCCGTCTTTCTTGATAACCAGTGTGGGGCAGATTCGGACACCCCTGGTAGAGATTAAAGCTCAACTCCTTGAATGCCAGATGTTCCCCGGGTGTGAGCTCGGGTGCGGTTATTGCAACATTTCGGTAAATGGGTGTGATAACCTGAGAAGCGGCATAGATGGTCTCATCCAGAGTGGCCTACTTCAAATCACAACATCAACACCTCCAAATCCAGCAATCTCCTTAACAACAATTCCCGAGTCTTCTACAACTGCAACAACAATTGTTCCAAACAACTCTTCAATCTCATCAACAAATGCTTCATTTGTCACTTCAACGAACCAAATATCAACATCCGTCTCTTCTACAACTTCAACACCCATCCAGTCAACAATGCCTCCTACAACATCAACAGCAAATAATGAAAGTGTCTCAACGGTTACAATATATTATGATCCTGCAAATGATTCTGCCTACAACTCACAAAATGCTACTCCTATCAGAGCACCAGTCACAATATACTATGATCCACATACTATCATGGTCCCTTCCGCAGCTGCTATCAGTCCAGTCACTATCACAGTGCCTGGGCCAGTTCCTTATGAAAGCAATAATGCCATCCCTTGGCATTATGGCTCCGATCTATACTGCGAAGGACAGAAAATCACTTTGAAATCATCAACTTCTTCACCACAAATAGACAATGTGGTGGGAGGCGGAGGCTTCACTCGAAGCGGACGTCTCTTTGCCCCGCAAATTCCAAGAACCAATGCCGAAGCAGAAGCTGCTGCCAAGGCAAAAGGGAAAAGTATGGTGCAAGAAGAACAAGTTGCTAAAGAAGCTTTAAAGACCCCTTTTGATCAAGAGGTCGATGAATTCATGAGAATCATCAAGAAAAGTGATTACAAGATAGTGGACCAGCTTCACCAGACACCTTCCAAGATCTCCATTTTATCATTGCTAATGTGCTCCGAGGCTCATCGGAACGCACTATTAAAAGTCTTGCACGCAGCTTATGTGCCATAGGAGATTACAGTCAATCAGTTAGAGGTAGTGGTTGGAAACATCAACGCTAGTCATGGACTAGGATTTACCAACACTGATTTGACGACGGAAGGTCGCAATCACAACAAGGCTTTGCATATTACCTTGGAGTGCAAAGGTGCAGTTCTTTCTCATGTATTGGTGGACACAGGGTCATCCCTCAATGTCCTCCCTAAGAAAGCCCTTGTGAAGCTGGAGTATGAAGGATTGGCATTACGCCCAAGCAACTTGGTAGTGAGAGCCTTTGACGGTTCTAAGAGATCAGTTCTGGGAGAGATTGAGTTGCCTATAATGATTGGCCCACAAACTTTCAAAACGACCTTCTTCGTGATGGATATACAACCTGCCTACAGCTGTCTATTGGGTAGACCATGGATACACGCCGCTGGCGCCGTGACGTCAACCCTTCACCAGAAGTTAAAATTCGAGTGGGAGGGCCAAGTCGTTACTATTTGTGGAGAGGAAGATATATTTGTTAGCCATCTGGCTACATACAAATACATTGAGATGGATGGGGAGATCCACGAAACTATGAGTCAAGGATTTGAGGCCTTGAACATAAATGAAGCATCCGCTGTACCTGGAACCTCAATGACATCTTATCAGCAAGCCCGGAAGGTTGTTGAAGAAGGGACTGCCTAAGGCTGGGGCAAGTTACTGCCTGTAGAGAAGAAGGAGGATAGATTTGGGTTGGGTTACAAACCAACTCAACAAGATCAAACAGAGGCTGTTAAGAAGCCCAATTTTGTCAGTGGGGGGATGCTCACCCCAGATGTCGTGAACAACTTGGAAGACGAGGATGAAAGCAACCGCAACCTGGAGAGCTGGATACGTCCAAGGATCCCGGGGAGCAGTATCTCAAACTGGTCTTCCCAGGAAATTATAAGAGTTACTCCTGCAGAGTAATTATTATTTCCTGTATTTTTAAGCATGCATCAAGTCTTGCGTCTTGCCCAAGATGACAAGACTCATTTTGTAATCGGGCCATCTGTAATTTTGTGCAAACAGATCAATCAATGATAATCGGACATCTTTTGCAAATGAGTCTTTTGTTTCTTTTCCGCTCTCTGTTTTTTCATTTTTCTTTTTGTACAAAAATAAAATGGCAATGTTTTCAAAATGATAACTTCATTTCACTCTTTCTAAACAAGATTAAAATCAAATCACTAAAATGAACAAATCTGAACCCTTGCAGAGAGTGCCTTTCAGACCGCACCGACAACATCATGGCTATGACTTCGTATGACTTTGACAATCCAATCAATCAAGCCGATGAAGGGGTTGAAGAAGAGTATGAGCTTCCTGAAGAGCTAGCCAGGTTGTTGAGACAAGAGGAAAAGGTTATCACTCCTCATCAGGAGGAGGTCGAAACGATTAATCTTGGTACAAATGAAGATGTGAAAGAAGTTAAAATCGGGGCCTGTTTACAAGACTCAGTGAAGAGACAACTGATAGACCTGCTTCAGGAATATGTGGACGTGTTTGCTTGGTCTTATCAGGATATGCCAGGGTTGGACATCGACATTGTTATGCACAAGCTGCCTTTAAGAGAAGATTGCCCACCAGTTAAACAGAAACTGCGCCGTACTCGCCCAGATAATGCAATGAAGATTAAAGAAGAGGTACAAAAGCAGTGGGACGCCGAGTTCCTTGCTGTGACTAGCTATCCGCCGTGGGTTGCTAATATTGTGCCTGTGCCCAAGAAAGATGGCAAAGTGAGGATGTGTGTGGATTACCGGGATCTGAACAGAGCCAGCCTGAAAGATGACTTCCCTTTACCTCACATCGATGTATTGGTGGATAATACGGCTCAGTTCTCGGTGTTCTCCTTCATGGACGGATTTTCAGGGTACAATCAGATCAAAATGTCACCTGAAGACATGGAGAAGACAACCTTCATCACACCCTGGGGCACGTTCTGTTACAAGGTGATGCCATTCGGTGTGAAGAATGCCGGTGCAACATATCAACGGGCTATGGTGACATTATTCCACGATATGATCCATAAAGAAATCGAATGTTATGTGGATAACATGATTGCCAAGTCTCTCACCGAAGAAGATCACCTGGTGAATCTGCTGAAGCTATTCAAGCGTCTGAGGAAGTACCAGCTAAAGTTAAACCCCAACAAATGCACATTCGGGGTGCGTTCTGGTAAGTTGCTGGGATTTATCGTAAGTGAAAAAGGGATTGAAGTTGACCCCGATAAAGTCAAAGCCATTCAAGAAATGCCTGCACCGAAGTCAGAAAAAGAGGTTCAAGGGATCTTAGGTCGTTTGAACTACATTTCAAGGTTCATATCTCACCTTACAGCAACTTGCGAACCTTTGTTCAAGCTATTGAGAAAAGAACAAACGGTCAGGTGGAACGAAGACTGCCAGAAGGCTTTTGACAAGATCAAGGAGTACTTACAAGAGCCTCTGATCCTTATGCCTCCAGTTGAAGGAAGACCTCTAATCATGTACTTGACAGTATTAGAAGAGTCAATGGGGTGTGTGCTGGGCCAGCATGACGAGTCTGGTCGAAAAGGGTATGCAATATACTACCTAAGCAAAAAGTTTACCGACTGTGAACAACGTTATTCACTGCTCGAGAAAACTTGTTGTGCTTTAGCGTGGGATGCTCGCCGACTAAGGCAGTA
Organism: Lathyrus aphaca; assembly: GCA_963966055.1. Taxonomy (NCBI): domain Eukaryota; kingdom Viridiplantae; phylum Streptophyta; class Magnoliopsida; order Fabales; family Fabaceae; genus Lathyrus; species Lathyrus aphaca. The sequence goes on from OZ014523.1 coordinate 281,323,737, forward strand.
TATGTTGACCCACACTACCTTATTGATCTCAAAGATGGACCCAGTCAAGTATATTTTTGAGAAGCCAACACTTACCGGACGGGTTGCATGATGGCAGATGATCCTCACAGAATATGACATCCAGTACACATCTCAGAAAGCCATCAAGGGCAGTGTATTGTCTGAATATCTTGCTGAGCAACCTATTGATGATTACCAGCCTATGAGATTTGACTTCCCTGATGAAGACATCATGTTTATAAAAGCAAAAGATAATGAAGAGCCTGTTCACACTGAAGGGCCTGACCCGGAAGAAGAATGGACTATGATGTTTAATGGGGCTGTTAATATGAATGGTCGTGGTGTTGGTGCAGTACTCATTACACCTAAAGGAGTTCACATGCCTTTCTCGGCAAAACTCACCTTTAACTGCACTAACTACGAAGCTGAATACGAAGCTTGCATTATGGGTCTTGAGGAAGCCATTGACCTCAGGATCAAGACATTGACTGTATTCGGGGATTCAGCTCTGGTAGTTAATCAAACCAACGGCAAATGGTACACCCACCAGGATCATCTGATACCTTACAGGGATTATACAAGGAGGTTATTGACTTTCTTCACAACAGTCAAGCTTGAGTATATCCCTCGAGACGAGAATCAGTTTGCAGATGCTCTAGCTACCATTTCATCCATGATCAAGGTTCAAGCTGCCAACTTTGTACCTCAAATTTCAGTGTCCAGACTCGACAGACCAGCATATGTGTTCGCAGCAGATGTTGTCAAGGATGATAAGCCTTGGTTCCATGACATTAAGTGCTTCTTGGAGGATCAAACATACCCACCTGGGGCATCTTCCAATGATAAGAAGACTTTGAGAAGGCTTGCTGGTAGTTTCTTTCTGAACACCGATGGTTCCCTGTACAAGAGAAACTTTGATATGGTGCTCCTCAGATGCGTTGACAGAGCAGAAGCAGACTTGTTAATGCATGAAGTGCACGAAGGATCCTTTGGTACCCATGCGGGAGGGCATGCAATGGCTAAGAAATTGCTAAGATCAGGTTATTACTGGATCACCATGGATGCCGACTGTTGTGCCTACGCCAGAAAATGCCATAAATGCCAGATTTATGCGGATAAGGTGCATGTGCCTCCCAATACTTTGAATGTGATGTCTTCACCCTGGCCCTTTGCTATGTGGGGCATTGATATGATTGGCAAGATTGAACCGACTGCTTCAAATGGCCACAGATTCATCCTGGTTGCCATTGACTATTTCACCAAGTGGGTTGAAGCAGCTTCCTATGCAAATGTTACAAGGCAAGTGGTAGCCAGATTTCTGAAGAAAGATATCATCTGTCGATACGGAGTTCCCGAGCGAATCATTACTGATAATGGTTCCAACTTAAACAACAAAATGATGGCAGAACTGTGCCGGGACTTCAAGATCCAACACCACAATTCTTCTCCTTATAGGCCAAAGATGAACGGCGCTGTTGAGGCAGCTAATAAGAATATCAAGAAGATTGTGCAGAAGATGGTAGTCACCTATAAAGACTGGCATGAAATGTTACCGTTTGCCTTGCATGGGTACCGCACGTCAATCAGGACATCCACTGGGGCAACACCGTATCAGCTTGTGTATGGTATGGAGGCAGTCCTACCTGTTGAAGTAGAATTACCCTCCTTACGGGTACTGATGGATGTTAAGATGAACGAAGCAGAGTGGGTCCGATCCCGATACGAACAACTAAGTCTGATCGAAGAGAAAAGATTGGCTGCAATCTGTCATGGGCAGTTGTATCAGAAAAGAATGAAGAGAGCCTTCGATCAGAAAGTCAGGCACCGAGAGTACCAAGTAGGGGATCTTGTGCTGAAAAGAATCCTCCCTCCTCATACAGACCACAGGGGCAAGTGGACTCCGAATTATGAAGGACCATTTGTAGTAAAGAAAGTTTTCTCCGGTGGAGCACTGATGCTCAGTACTATGGATGGTGAAGACTTCCCGTCCCTTGTGAATTCAGATGCAGTTAAAAGATACTTCGCATAAAAATGACCCGTTGGACATAAAAACAAAATGTAAGTCCAGGCAAAAATAGGGCATCCCGGCGAGTCAAAAACAGAATAAAGACTCGGGCAAAAATAAGGGAAAATAAAAAAAAATGTGTACACCCGCTGAGTTGAAAAGCCGCATTGGACAACTCAGGCAAAAATGGGTATCCCGATGGATCGAAAACCCGAAAGGGCGGTCCATGCAAAATAAGGGAACAAGCGAACAACTGCATTCTGAATTCGTCTGTATCACTTATAACTTGGTGAACCTCGAAAGGATCAAGCTTCACTCGGAATCAACTTTTTTTCAGAAAGCAAGACGAGAAGAATGTCAAAAGTCGTACGAGTCATAGCAAAAGGGAAGCTCCTTGAAGCGTCTTCAACATTGCCAGCATTTTGTTCCTCAATTTGTAACAATCTCCTCATTTTAGGAGATATGTTTCTTTGACTGTATCTTGCCAATTCAGGGCACATGAATTAATAAAATCAGATTTTTAGTCACACGTTGTCTCGTACTCTTTTATTTGCAAAAATGTCTGGTGTCATTAATATATCGATTGCGTAAATACAGATGCGTCTTTCTGAAACTACGTGCTTGTAGGAAATGTACTTATTCCCGGGAGTGTCTGAACTTTCATGATGGGATACAGTAAAGGATACCTCGGGATTACTTGTGCGTCTCTTGTCTTTGCAGGCTTGCAGGTATTCAAAAGCGCAACAGGGGGCATGTAAGCTTCATCCCAACAAGCTGGCAAATCAACACTCACTCAGTCTTAGCACTCAAAGTGTTTTCTCCCCGGTTGAGTTGCCACTTGTTATTTCTCCCCAGCCGAGGTGCCAATCATTCCTCCTTCTTAGCTAAGTACAAAAGCCAGGGAACCGTCTCCCCACGGAACTTTAGCCTCTATCCAGAAGAGCAACGCATGAAGGAATCGCAACAGAGTGACGAAAGCTTCTACAAACCCCAGCCGGGTCCTTCATTTACTGGAATGGGTCTATCATTGACCTATTTCCCCATGCAGCGTCATATGCATTAGATCTACCAACGATCTCGTCCCCAGCTGGGATGTCCACTTCAAACAGATCGATTAGAAATCTTCACAGCAACGGGATCCGAATCCCGGATCGTTATCTTTGCATAATCATAGCATTCACATCATATTCACCCCACAAAGCGTAGCATTCCGTCTAATACGGGGCATTACGGCAAAAATCAAACATATTGCATAATCATAAGCCATGTTCTGAATCAAACACTTGTGAATATTGACAATCCACCAACAATATACAGAATGCTCCCCAGATTCCCCAGCGGAGAGCTAAAGCTAAAGCAGTTGCCTTACATTCACAAACATCAGTATATACTCCTTGTGACACCCGTCCGTGTCATATCCCCAGTGGAAAGCCAAAGCGTCCCCTTTGCACTCACAGATACCTATATATATAACTTTCTTGACACTCGTCCGTGTCACCTTCCCCACACAGTAACCTAAACACTTTGTATATCAGATACTTGTTTATACTATACTTTCCTCTTCTTAACACTCGTCTGTGTCACTCTCCCCAGCAGGTTAAACACCCGTCTATACGCTACTCGCACTTATTACTCATGTTTCACTCATACAGATACTCGTCTGTATCTTGTATACACCACTTATACATCCTCAGATTCAATACTAGTCCTTGTTCTTTGTTAACCAGTTGGTACTCGTCCGTACCATCATCTCAGAACATGCGTCAAGCGTTTGTTTCTACCTGATACTCGTCCGTATCATAGTCTTAAGGATGCTCGTCCGCATCTTTAACCCATACACGTGTCAAACACTTTTGTCTTATTGAATATAGACATTCGTCTGTGTCTATTATTCCCCAGAAGAGTCCGCTCAGATTCAACACTCGTCCATGTTCCTTGTTAACCAGTTGATACTCGTCCGTATCATCATCTCCGAACACGTGTCAGTATTTGTTTCTACCCGATACTCGTCCGTATCGTAGTCTTAAGGATGCTCGTCCGCATCTTTAGTCTATACGCAGCGTCCAAATACTTATACCTTTATTTCTTGGATATAAACACTCGTCCGTGTTTACTATTCCCCAGTAGATCGCCAGCAAAGCAAAATTTCTTTTCTATCTAACATTCGTCCTGTGTCATGATAAACCCTGAGAGCAGCCGTACCCTGCTAGGTGATCGTCCTTCACCTCTTGATGATCTTCCTTCGTCATGCTCATCCGATGGCCGTCCCCATCGTTGATCTTTTCTATCCGACATTCATCCTATGTCGTGATATTTTTAGCAGCCGTCCCCTGCTAGGTGATCGTCCTTCATCATTTTATCTGATGGCCGTCCCCATCATTGATTTTGTTATCTGACATTCGTCCTATGTCATGATAAACCTTGAGAGCAGCCGTCCCCTGCTAGGTGATCGTCCTTCACCTCTTGATGATCGTCCTTCATCATGCTCATCCAATGGCCGTCCCCCATCGTTGATTTTTTATCCGGCATTCGTCCTATGTCGCGATATTTTCGGCAGCCGTACCCTGCCAGGTGATCGTCCTTCACCTTAGATGACCGTCCCTAATCTTACCCCTTTCAGAGTAGCCGTCCCCTGCTAGGTGATCGTCCTTCACCTTTGATGACCGTCCCTCATCATTATTTCATTTATTCTTTAAACCCGATGGCCGTCCCCGTCGTGGTCCCTTTTCTTTTTCCTGATGATCGTCCTTCATCAGTTTAGCCCGATGGCCGTCCCCATCGTTGTTTACATTACTTTATGAACTGATGGCCGTCCCCATCATTTTTCATTAATCCCCAGAAAATCTTATAGCTTTACTTGATGGTCGTCCCCATCATAATCCCCCATATCCCCAGCATGTCGGCCGTCCCCGTCATTGCTTTATTTCCCGCATTTTTTCCAGCATGTCGGCCGTCCCCGTCATTGCTCATTCCCCCAGCAGTCGTCCTCTGCTCGACGGTCGTCCTCCGTCGCCTATACTTTACAATATACTTTATTTTCTTTTACAATCTATATCCCTTTTCTTCTTCATTCTGTGAGTGCAAATTTTGGACTGTCTTTGGTATTCAACCACAAGTTATCTTGTTTGCCTGTTAAGCCGTTGCTTACATCCTACACAGCTAACTCATGTTTGAATAGGGGCAGCTGTAAACACCCCAAATTTTCCCTCACCCATTCACACCATGGCTTGTGATCATTTCATGTACATAAGTTCAATCATAGCATCTCATATCACATTTTTAATTCATTGCATTGGTTCAAAGTCATCTGCATCTAGGGTTTGTGATTTGAGCAATCCAAGAGCCATTTGAGCCACTCCAAAGGTCATCAATCACTTCAAAGGGGTCCATGTATGTTCAAGCATCATATTATATCATCTCAAAGTAAAAGAAGTCAAAGAATCACAAGAACTGAGAATGGCATGGAAGCAGAGCCAGGTTTAACTGCACAGATGACCTAGAATTAGGGTTTTGGTTTCAAAGGCCATAACTCCAAATTTTTTGGTCATTCTTGTTTCTATTGGTCTCTATATGGTATAGGGATCATGCATATCAATTTTCATAAAGAAATTCAATGGGGAAGTCATTTGATCAAGGGTTGACTTTCTAAGCAAGTCAGTGTAAAATCAGGGCATCTAAGGCCCCCAAGGACCCAACTAAAGGGTGTTCTTCATCATTTTGATTGTGTATGATCTTTATTTGATCATGGAAGATGTTGGAAGTTCACAAAATTGAAGAATTTCAAGTCATTTGCAAAGTTGACTTTTTGGGAAAGTTTGACTTTTAATGAAATTGCCATTTTGGGAAACTTTTTCAACCCTTGCTTTTTGATTCAAAAATGCTTCAAATGGAAAAAATTTGGTCATGAAAGGGTTAGAATGGATCATTCCCTTTTCAAAAAGTACAAGAACATGACCTAATTCATTTTGGATCAAAAGTTATGGCTTGTCAAAGTTGGGAAAAATCACATAATTTCAAGTTATGCACCAAAGAGGGAAACTTGCAAATTCTTGTACCAAGGCAATTTGTGACTTCTAATTGATGTCTAACCTTTACACAAACATCATACATGACTCAAAATTCAGATTGGCCCAAGAATTTCTTAAGTTCCATGCCCTAAACTTCAAGAATTACAAAAGGGGCCAAAGTTGTGACAATTTGCAAAAGGGATCAAAACTTCTCATACACTTGCCTCAGTTCATAAAATCTGATCCAAAAGCATTCCTTGATCCTTGCTGAACTCAACCATGCTCCTATCCTAGCCTGCCACTTGCCCATACCTCCAAGTACAACTTGCTTGACTTTTTGCAACTTGAAGCCATACCAATCCCACAGTGACACAACCACTCTCTGCCCAATCCAGACCTTACAAAAACATCCCAAGGCTTCATTTTCATAAGACACACAAGCCTGAAAGCACCAAGAACACAACACACTCAAAAATCCTCTCATTTTCAAAAGCCTTCGAATCTCTTGATTCAGCCATCAAACCTTCAAACTTTTTTCACCATTCAACTCCATAAACCTCACTGATCATTTCCCACCTTCCATTTTGCCCTAAAACAGCCATAATCAAAAACACGATTTTCACATTTCACAAACTGAGTTTCTGCCATTCCCATTTCAAGGCCATTTAAACTCCAGCTAAGGATCACAAACACTTGGGGGGATCATTGGGGGTTGATTTGAAGCAAAGACTGGCCCAGAAAGTTGCAAACTGAGAAAGCTCAAGCTCAGGTACCTCAAGAACTTTTTTTTCCAGAAATGAGTTTTTAAGTTCCTAGATTGTTCTTCATGCTTTGCTGATCACTCTGATGTTTTTACTTTTTGAAATGGTGGAGAAATAAGCCTGTATCGAAGCTCTGAAACTTTTCCAGATTTTATGTTTTGATCCATATCTTGAGTTGTAGGTTATATAAATTTGTTTTGATGCTTGATTCGTGTTCAAGGTGATTAGGAGATACGATCTGGAGGTTTAGAGCTTTTGATTTTGCCTAGAGTAGAAGTCAGCTCTTTTGATTCGCCGGAGAAGATGACCGGAACCACTGTTCCGGTCATCTGAAAGTTATTAGGGCAAGATTAGGGTTAATGACATTAATTAGGGAGATTTGAATTCTGGCCATCCAGATGCGCACGCCAGTCAACTCCCGCGCGTCCAGTTTGATTACCAGCCTTAGGATCAGTTGACTTCTGCATTTATTCATTTTATTTCATTTTATTTTCATTTGTTTGCATTTATTTTCTTCATTTTATAAAAAATAGTAAAACATTTTCAAAAATTCTGAAAATTTTTATGCAACCTTTTATTAATTTTCAGAAACCAAAAACATTTTTATTTTTATTTTTTGCATTAAAAAATATTTTTAAATCATTTAAAAGATTATTTTTAATTAATTAATGAGAATTAATTAATTAAAAATACTTTTAGGTATTTAAAAATCACCAAAAAATTCATGAAACATTTAAAACCATTTAGAAACATTGTCCAACCCTTAAACCAAATTTCGTTTTTGATCTTGATGACTTTTGATAATTTTCCATGGAATTAATTTCATTTCAAGGCATTATTTGGATCCAATCTTCAAAAATTCATTTCTGCCTAGTCATTAAGAGTTGGACTTTGATTCTTTTTGCATTACATCTTGCATATCATGAAGTTTATAGGGTTAAATTGGCATGATTTGATCTTTCATTTTCAATTTGTTTGACATTTTTCTTGACAAGGTGCCTTAAAACCCTAGCAACCTTAGGAAATTCATAACTTTCATTAGGTTAAGAATTGGATCCCCTCCTTTGGGCAGTGAGCTTGTATAGGTTTAGGGTTCCCTTGAATGCATTTTCAAATTTTTATCATGATGTTTGCTTCTGGTTTTGATTTTTGTTATGTGCATTGATCATAAACCCTAATTTGGGCTTCCTTTTGCATTCATCTTGCATTTGCTTGCATACCATGACTTGCCATGACATTTTATGCATTCATTTGATCCATAATACATCTTAAGACATATTAGAAGCATGTTTGATCATTTCATCTTTCATTTGCCATTTTGTATGTCATTTGCATTCCATAACTTTTCATGTATGTTCATGGTTCTAAGCATGTTCCTTTTGCATCCATATGTTTGTATGATCATCCCCATGCCTTGTTTCATGTTTGTGTCATCTCATAGCATCATTAACATCATACACATGCTTCTGGTTTTGGTTTGCATCATGTCATTTCATCTCATTTTTCATTGCATTGCATTTCTTTCACTAACTTTTCAGGTGGTAAGTTACTTTGAGAAGTGAATTTGCCTTCACTTCTCACAATTTCTTTTCATCTCTCTTATGCATCATTGCTGCATTTTATCTTATGTTTGAGATTGAGCTTGCTCTTTCTTCTTCTCCTTACTTTATTTCCTCAAGTGACTTGTCTTCTTAAATGAAGCAAGTTACTTTGCTTCTCTTTTCTCCTTTCATCTGCTTCCTGGTGGTTCCTCTGAAGATCTTTCTTGTAAACCTCACAAACCTTAGGAACAACCAAGCATGACAATGATTAGGATTTTGATTAGTCCCCCACTTAGCTTTTGCCTTTGTGTCTCATTGAGTCCTCTCTTCTCACCTCATAATCAGGGACTAAACCCTAAAGGCTTTAAGGCTTTGTGATTAAGCTTATGCCTGCATCCTTCTATTAGGATGGAGTGTATAACTTTAATCCTAAGTGTTCAACCCTTAATGTGTTTAACTCCTTTAATCAATCCATTCAATAATCACTAAGACATCAAGCTTGTAACTTGGGCCTTGCATTAGGGTTCTAATTCTTCCTTAATTGGTTAAGAAGGACTAACCCTAGCGTTAATGGACAAGTCCCCCTCAAGCTGTCTTACAAACCATAAAACTCACTTCATCATCTTATCATTAACTAAAATCCACTTAATAAAGGCTTTGTTTTGTCATGGGTTTAATCCCTAATCATGGATTAAGTTGAGGAGCTTTCCTCAGCTTAAACACTCTCATCTATTATCCTTCTATTAGGATGGTGTAATGAGTCTGTTTAATCCCTGATTATGGCTTAGCCTCATTACTTAACACTAAACAAAAACACCAAAAAAACATCTAATTAATCACAAGTAGGTTAATGATCTTAATCCTACACCAAGGTGATTAAGTGTGAGAAGCTGACTTCACACTTAAGGTATTCTCATTACCCCTAATCAGAGGGAGGATCTGATGAGTTTACTAACCCATTGGTTTAGGCTTAAACTCATTAACTTATGACAAACTTTCAAAAGCAATAAAAGACTGAAAACTCAAAAACAAACAATAATCGTCTCCTCCGGGATTCTTTTCTCATCATCTTCACTCATAAACGAGAACTCGTTTCTTCCGTCTAATGCAAGACAGTTTGCACCTAAGCCAGACAGGTCATACACTTGAGCATAGACAAGTAAGCGGTTCACAAGTCAATCCATCTTTCAGTCTCTTTGGGTCGAACTACGGTGTTCTGACTTCCTCATTGCACGAGAGGATACGTAGGCATAACTTAACAGTTATCGAACAAAAGTCTCTGTATATTCCTGTCGCTCCCGACAAATGAAAACGGGTCATATGAAGGTACAGACGCGAACGGTCGGCGAAGGGAACAGTGAGAACACACAGCCGTGAACTCACTGGGGAATGAATAGAGTCGCCAGCTAGGCATTTTTATCCCGGAGGAAAGGCAATGCTGCATAAGCCTAGAAAGAGATGGATAAGACGGTATGCGAACCAGAGAGACTGAGAAAGGGGGTTGGTTACAACCTGGGAAGGTATTAGCACCCAGATTGTCCGTCGTACTCGACGGGATCCACGCTTAAAAGATTTGTGTTTTAAAGGGGTAGTGTCAGTGCAATTTGTGTATAAAGTAACTGGAAAAGAATGTACAGGTGTCAGTGCAAGGGAAAAGTGAAGTGAAATATGAAAGTGTCAGTGCAGGAATGAGAATGAATTGCTCAAGATCATGAGGCTTAAAGAATAAGGCTAGAAGAGGGGGGATATACAGGGACTTTTGTTCGATAACTGTTAAGTTATGCCTACGTATCCTCTCGTGCAATGAGGAAGTCAGAACACCGTAGTTCGACCCAAAGAGACTGAAAGATGAATTGACTTGATGAACTGCTTACTTGCCTATGCTCAAGTGTATGATCTGTCTGGCACAGATGCAAACTGTCTTGCATTAGACGGAAGAAGCAAGCTCTCGTTTGTGAGTGAAGATGATGAGAAAAGAATCCCGGAGGAGACGATTATTGTTTGTTTTTGTGTTTTCAGTCTTTTATTGCTTTTGGATTTGTCATAAGTTAATGAGCTTAAGCCTAAACCAATGGATTTAGTAAACTCATCACATCTTCCCTCTGATTAGGGGTAATGAGAATACCTTAAGTGTGAAGTCAGATTCTCACACTTAATCACCTTTGATACAGGATTAAGATCATTAACCTATTTGTGATTATTTAGGTGTTTTTGTGGTTTTTGTTTAGTGTTAAGTAATGAGGTTAAGCCATAATCAAGGATTAAACAGACTCATTACACCATCCTAATAGAAGGATAATAGATGAGAATGTTTAAGCTGAGGAAAGCTCCTCAACTTAATCCATGATTAGGGATTAAACTCATGACAAAACAAGCCTTTGATTAAGTGGATTTTATTTAATGGTATGATGATGAAGTGAGTTTTATGATTTGTAAGACAACTTGAGGGGGACTTGTCCATTAACACTAGGGTTAGTCCTTCTTAACCATTTAAGGAAGAATTAGAACCCTAATGCAAGGCCCAAGTTACAAGTGTGATGTCTTGATGATTATTAAATGAATTGATTAAGAGATTTAAACACATTAAGGGTTTAACACTTAGGATTAAAGTTATACACTCCATCCTAAGAGAAGGATGCAGGCATAAGCTTAATCACAAAGCCTTAAAGCCTTTAGGGTTTAGTCCCTGATTATGAGATGAGAAGAGGAGACTCAAGGAGACACAAAGGTAAAAGCTAAGTGGGGGACTAATCAAAACCCTAATCATTGTCATGCTTGGTTGTTCCTAAGGTTTGTGAGGTTTTACAAGAGAAGTCTTCAATGGAACCACCAGGAAGCAGATGAAAGGATCAAGAGAAGCAAAGTGACTTGCTCCATTCAAGAAGTCAAGTCACTTGAAGAAAGAAAGTGGGAGGAGAAAGAATGAGCAAGCTCAAACTCAAACACATATAGAAATGCAGCAATGGATGCAAGAGAGATGAGAAGAAAAGTTATGAGAAGTGAAGGCAAATTCACTTCTCAAGTTACTTACCACCTGAAATGTTAGGAAGAAATGCAATGCAATGCTAGATGGGATGAAATGGTATGAAGCAAAACAAAACCAGAAGCATGTTGATGATGATAATGATTCTATGAGATGATATAAACATGAGGCAGAACATGGGAATGTTCATACAAGATCATGGATGCAGATGATGCAAGTTAAGGAGCATGAATGAACATGAAAAGTTATGAAGCACACAAGGTAAATGACATGGCAAATATGTGATGCAATGATCAAACATGCTTCCTACATGTCTTAAGATGTCAAATGGAACACAAGCATGCATAAAATGCAAAGACAAGTCATGTTATGCAAGAGAATGTAAGAGGGATGCAAATGAAAGCCCAAATTAGGGTTTATGGACAATGCATCAAACAAAAACCCAAAACAGAAGCAAACCCTAAGATAAAAAATGGAAAATGCCACCCAAAGAAACCCTAAACCTATACTAAACCAAGGTCCAAAGGGGAGGTCTCAACTCTCAACCAATCTCAAGATATGAATTTTCTAAGTTATTAGGGTTTTTTAGGGTTCTTAACAAAAGAAATGCCAAACAATTGGAAAATGCAAGATCAAATCATGGCCATTTTATCCTAGAAACTACATGCTAAACATGAAACAATGCAAGAAGAACCAATTTCCAACTCTTCCTAGATAGGCAGAAATGAATTTTTGAACCCATGATCAAAATAATGCATAAAAAATGATTTAATTCAATGAAAAATTCTTAAAATGCATCAAGATCAAAAAATAAATTTGGTTTGAAGGTTGGACAATGTTTCTAAATGCCTTAGAACATCTCATGAATTTTTTTGTAATTTTTAAATACCTAAAAGTATTTTTAATTAATTAATTCCCATTAATCAATTAAAAATAATCTTTTAAATATTTAAAAAATACTTTTTTAATGATAAAAAATAAAATAAAAATATTTTTGGGTCTTAAAAATTAATAAAAATTTTAGGAAAAAGTTTCATAATTTTTAAGAATTTTTTACTATTTTTAATTAATTATGCAAGTTAAATGAAATAAAATGAAATTAAAATAAGAAAAAAAAGAAAAGTAATCAGGATGGAGGGCCAGGATGGGCTCTGGATTCAAATTGGTTGACTGGCGCGTGAATGGAGGGTCTGGATTCAATCTGGCCAAATTAATTTAATTACGAAATAATTAAAACTAATTAAGTGGATTAGGGCAAAATGACATGATCTGGACCATTCACTAGCGCGCGGGAAACAACATCCAAGGGTCCAAGTTTAAAGTTCACTAATTAATGACAATTAGCCCTAATCACATTCAGGCTGCCGGAGAAGACCTCCGGTCGTCTTCTCCGGCGAGCAACTCCCCTGAAAACTTCCCAACTCACTCAAATCGTATCCAAAATGAAAACTAAGAACTGGGAAATGTTCCTTACACACTCACGAATCAAACCCCTCTCTCAAAACAAATTTATATTTCCTAAATAAGCTGAATCGAAGAGGATAAGAACTAGGGCACGCAAGCTTCAGAAGCAAATTAAATACTCATTTCAAAGCCATTTTCGAAACCAATGACATCAGGATGATCAGTGAAGCACATAGAACAATTTTATAACATGAAAAATGATTTCTGGAAAAATAAATTTCAAGCTACCTGAGATTCGAAGCTTTCACTCTGATGACTTTCTGGCCACTTCTCCTTGTGCAATCCACTCCACTTGATCCCCAGATGATGTTTGAATGCTCAAGAAGAGTTTATGTTGGCTGGATAGTGAGTTTCGAAAGCTCCTGCTTCAACTCAGTCAGAAATGGCAATGGTGATTCTGGCACTTTCAGGTCATTGTGAATGGTGGTTTGTGGTCCAGATGATGTATGGAGAAGCTTTGCAAGGTTTGTTTGGCTGTTTGTGAGCTAGGGAGGGAGATTCGAATGGAACTGCAGCTTGGGGTGAGAAATGGCTATGGGGTGTTCTGGTTGATTCAGGCTTGTGTTCTTGCTGGTTTCTACTTAATGATGCATGGTGAGTTGAATGGTGAAAATGGTTTGAGTGTTTCTTGGCTGAGCAGAGAGATTCGAAGGCTTATGCAGTTTGGTGTGTTTTTGTGAATGTGATCTTGTGTATGGTTTCAGCCTTGCTTGCCTAGTGTTATGGCTTGCCAAAGGATACAATAAACAAATGCAAGTGGCCAGAGGATGTGACATGGCCTGTGGTGATTGGGATGTTTGCTTTTGCCAAAAGTCAAATTTTTTGTAAGAGAGACATGGGCTTGATACTAGCTTGGTACAAAGGCTAGGGCTGGCGCAGCATGGTGTGGAGAGAGAGCTAGCAAGGTTCAAAGGCCAAGGCAGCAAGTTGAGGGAAGTGTCATGAGTGTTTTGCAAGTTGTTGCCTTTTTGTACTTCATGAAAGAAAGCCTTGTTACATGAACCATGAACATGTGATTTTGGTTCAATTCTGATTTTCATGACTTAGAGAATGTTTGCATACTGGTTTGGAATGAATTAGAGGTTGCAATTGGCCTTGGTCCATGATTTTGCAAAATTCTCACTTAGGGCATGCCTTGAAAATCAATGATTTTAGCCAACTTTGTCACACCATAACTTTTGATCCAAAAAGAGTTTGATCATGTTCTTGTACTTTTTGAAAAGGGAAAGATGAGATCTACAACTTTCATGACCAAAGTTTTTTCATTTGAAGCATTTTTGGATCAAGAATCAAGGCTTGAAAAATGACCTAAAATGATGCATTCTTGAAAAGTCAACTATGCCCAAAAAGTCAACATTTGCAAAAACCCTAAATTCTTGATTTTTGTGAACTTCAATCTTCTTCCATGATCAAATAAAGACCATATACACTCAAAATGATGAAGATCACCCTTTGGTTGGGTCATTGGGGGCCTCAGATGCCCTGATTTTACACTGACTTGTCTGAAAAGTCAACCCTTGATCAGATGACTTCCCCATGTAATTTCTTCATGAAAATTGATATGCCTACTACCTATACCATATAGAGACCAATGGAAACAAGAATGACCCAAAAATTTGGAGTTATGGCCTCTGAAACCAAAACCCTAATTTTCAGTCAACTGTGCAGTCAAACCTAGCTCTGCATCCACTCAAACCCTAGTTCTTGTGATTCTTTGGAATTTTTGACTTTGAGAAGATGTATTATGATGCTTGGACACATGTAGACCCCTTTGAATTGATTGGTGACCTTTGGAGTGGCTCAAGAGGCTTTGGGATTGCTCAGATCACAAACCCTAGGTGCAGATGCCTTATAAACTATGCAGTGAATCAAAAATGAGATGTGAGATGATATGATTGTGCTTATGCATATGAGAATGATCACAAGCCATGGTGAAATGGGTGAGGGCAAATTTGGGGTGTTTACAGCTGCCCCTATTCAAACATGAGTTAGCTGTGCAGGATGTAAGCGACGGCTTATCAGGCAAACAAGATAACTTGTGGTTGAATACCAAAGACAGTCCAAAATTTGCACTCACAGAATGAAGAAGAAAAGGGATATAGATTGTAAAAGAAAATAAAGTATATTGTAAAATATGAGCGACGGAGGACGACCGTCGAGCAGAGGACGACTGCTGGGTAAAGAGCAATGACGGGGACGGCCGACATGCTGGGGATAGAAGGTAAAGCTAAGACGGGGACGGCCGACTAGCTGGAGAAACGAGAAATTATGATGGGGACGGCCATCAAGATAAAGCTGTAAAATTTTCTGGGAGTTAATGAAACATGACGGGGACGGCCATCAAGTTCATAAAGGTAAAGTAACCAACGATGGGGACGGCCATCGGGCTAAAAGGAAAAGGGACCACGACGGGGACGGCCATCGGGTCAAAGAATAAATGAAATAAACAGATGATGGGGTACGGCCATCAAAGGTGAAGGACGATCACCTAGCAGGGGGCGGCTGCTCTGTTGGGGATAAAAGAAATATGATGGGGACGGCCATCAAAGGTGGAGGACGACCACCTGGCAGGGTACGGCTGCCGAAAATATCAACGATGGGGACGGCCATCGGATAGAAAAGGTCAACGATGGGGACGGCCATCGGACGATCATGATGGAGGACGACCATCAAGAAGTGGAGGACGACCACTCAGCAGGGTACGGCTGCTCTCAAGGTTTATCACAACACAGGACGAGTGTCGGATAACCAAAATCAACAATGGGGACGGCCATTGGATAGGGTGATGAAGGACGATCATCAAAAGGTGGAGGACGACCACCTAGCAGGGGACGGCTGCTAAAAACAACGATGGGGACGGCCATCGGATGAGCATGATGGAGGACGACCATCAAGAAGTGGAGGACGACCACTCAGCAGGGTACGGCTGCTCTCAGGGTTATCATGACACAGGACGAGTGTCAGATAAAAAGAAAATTGGCTGTTGGCGATCTACTGGGGATATAGTGAACACGGACGAGCGTTCACAACCAAGAAAAGAAAGTATAGGTGTTTGGGATTGTATAGATTAAAGATGCGGACGAGCATCCTTAAGGCTATGATACGGACGGGTATCATGCAGAAACAAACTGACACATGCTCAAAGATGATGATACGGACGAGTATCAACTGGTTAACAGAGAACACGGACGAGTGTTGCATCTGAAGGGACTCTTCTGGGGAATAGTAGACACAGGCAAGTATCTACGTTCAAGAAGACATAAGTGTTTGACGCGGTATATGGATTAAAGATGCGGACGAGCATCCTTAAGACTATGATACGGACGAGTATCACGTAGAAACAAACACTAGACGCAATGTTCTGAGATGATGGTACGGACGAGTACCAACTGGTTAACAAAGAACAAGGACTACTGTCGAATCTGTGGGGAGATAAGTGTTGTGTATACAAGATACGGACGAGTATCTGTATAAGTGTATCGTGAGTAGTGAGTATATATAGATGAGTATTTAACTGTTGGGGAGAGTGACACGGACGGGTGCCAAGAGAGCAAAGTGTAATGTGAACAAGTATCTGCTATACAAAGTCTAGGCGACTGCGCCGGGGATATGACACGGACGGGTGTCAGGAAGGTGTATATAAGTATGTGTGGGTGCAAAGAGGACGTCTTTGGCTTTCTGCTGGTAATATGACACGGACGGGTGTCATGAAGTATCTGTAATACGGGTGATTTTGTTCGTAAAGAGTGTTCTGGCGACTTTACTGGGGAGTGATGATACGGACGGGTATCAAAAGGAAATATGCTGGTATTTGTGAATATGAGGCAACTGCTTTTGCTGGGACTCTGGTGAGGATTTTTGGGGGGAAGTATATGATTATTATTCACCAGTGTTGATTCCGAATCATGGCTTATGATTATGCTATGCGTTCTGACTTTTGCCGTAATGCTCCGTGTTAGACGGAATGCTACGCTCTGAGGGGATATTATGATGCGAATGCCATGATTATGCAAAGATACCACACTGGGATTCGGATCCTGTTGCTGCGAAGATTTCCGGCTGATCTGTTTGAAATGGACCTCCCAGCTGGGGGTGAGATCATTGGTAGATCTAATAAGATGTATCTTTGCTTGGGGATACGGGTCACTGATAGACCTATCTTAATAAATGTGAGGCCCAGCTGGGGTTTGTAGAAGCTTTCTTCACTCTGTTGTGATCTTCTATGCGCTGCTCTTCTGGATAGAGGCTGAAGATTCTGTGGGGAGATGATTCCCTGACTCCTGTACTCAGCTGAGGATGAAATGGCAACTCGGCTGGGGAATTGTGAGAGGCAACTCAGCTGGGGAGAGCAACAAGAGGCAACTCAGCTGGGGATAGAGCATTTCAGATGCTGAGATTGAGTGTATGTTGATTTGGCAACTTAGCTGGGGAAGTGGGCACCTTCCAGTGCCACGTGGAAGATAGACCGAGTTGATAATGATTCGCCAGCTTGCTAAGACGTAACTTGCATGCCCCAGGTTGCGTTCTGGATACCTGCAATCCTGCAAAGATAAGGAGACGCACAAAAGGTCCCGAGGTATCCTCTACTGGATTCCGTCATAGGAGTCAAGCACTCTCAAGAGTAAGTATATTCCCTGTAAACATGTGTTTTATTATTATTATTTTTGGGAGAAAAGCATTTGTACTTATGCAATTGATTTTTTTAGAGACATCAGACATCCTTTGCAAATAAAAATATACAAAACGAAACATGACTGAAAAAAATCTGATTTTATTAATTCAAGTGCCCTGAATTGGCAAGATACAGTCAAAGAAACATATCTCCTGAAATGAGGAGGGTGTTACAAATTGAGAAACAAGGTGCTGGCAGTGTTAACGACGCTTTAAGGAGCTTCCTCTTCTGCTATGACTCGTATGACAATGACGTTCTTCTCGTCTTGCTTTCTGAAGAAAGTTGATTCTGATCGGAGCTTGGTCCTTTGGAGTTTTAACCAAGTTGCTGACAATACAGACGAATTCAGAATGCAGTTGTTCGCTTATTCCCTTATTTTGCATGGATCGCCCTTTCGGGTTTTCAATCCATCGGGATACCCGTTCTTGCCTGAGTTGTCCAATGCGGCTTTTCAACTCAGCGGGTGTACATTTTTTCATTTATTTTCCCTTACTTTTGCCCGAGTCTTTTATTCTGTTTTTGACTCGCCGGGATGCCCTATTTTTGCCTGGACTTACATTCTGTTTTTGTATCCAGCGGGTCATTTTTATGCGAAGTATTTTTTAACTGCATCTGAATTCACAGGGGACGGAAAATCTTCACCATCCATGGTGCTGAGCATCAGTGCTCCTCCGGAGAAAACCTTCTTCACCACAAATGGTCCTTCGTAATTCGGAGTCCATTTGCCCCTGTGGTCTGTATGAGGAGGGAGAATTCTTTTCAGCACAAGATCTCCCACTTGGTACTCTCGGTGCCTGACTTTCTGATCGAAGGCTCTCTTCATTCTCTTCTGATACAATTGTCCATGACATATTGCAGCCAATCTCTTCTCTTCAATCATACTCAGTTGCTCGTATCGGGACCTAACCCATTCTGCTTCACTCAGTTTGACATCCATCAAGACTCGCAAGGAGGGTAATTCAACTTCAACTGGTAGGACTGCTTCCATCCCATACACAAGCTGATACGGCGTTTCCCCAGTGGATGTCCTGATTGACGTGCGGTACCCATGCAAGGCAAACGGTAACATTTCATGCCAGTCTTTGTAGGTGACTACCATCTTCTGCACAATCTTCTTGATATTCTTATTTGCCGCCTCAACAGCGCCATTCATCTTTGGCCTGTAAGGAGAAGAATTGTGATGTTGGATCTTGAAGTCCCGGCACAGTTCTGCCATCATTTTGTTGTTTAGATTGGAACCATTATCAGTAATGATTCGCTCGGGAACTCCATATCGACAGATGATGTCTCTCTTTAGGAATCGGGCTACCACTTGCCTTGTGACATTTGCATATGAGGTTGCTTCAACCCATTTGGTGAAATAGTCAATGGCGACCAAGATGAATCTGTGGCCATTTGAAGCAGTCGGCTCAATCTTGCCAATCATATCAATGCCCCACATAGCAAAGGGCCAGGGTGAAGACATGATGTTCAAAGGATTCGGAGGCACATGCACTTTGTCTGCATAGATCTGGCACTTGTGGCATTTTCGGGCGTAGGCACAACAGTCTGCATCCATTGTGATCCAATAATAGCCTGATCTTAACAACTTCTTAGCCATTGCATGTCCTCCAGCATGGGTACCAAAAGAGCCTTCATGCACTTCATGCATCAATAAATCTGCTTCCGTCTTGTCAACACATCTGAGGAGTACCATATCAAAGTTCCTCTTGTATAAAGACCTATCAGTGTTCAGAAAGAAACTTCCAGCAAGCCTCCTTAAAGTCTTCTTATCATTGGAAGATGCCCCGGGTGGGTATGTTTGATCCTCCAAGAAGCATTTAATGTCGTGGAACCAAGGCTTATCATCTTTGACAACCTCCGCTGCAAATACATATGCTGGCCTGTCGAGTCTGGACACTGAAATCTGAGGTACAAAGTTAGCAGCTTGAACTTTGATCATGGACGAAATGGTAGCAAGAGCATCTGCAAACTGATTCTCGTCCCGAGGGATATACTCAAGCTTGACTGTTGTGAAGAATGTCAATAACCTTCTTGTATAATCCCTGTAAGGTATCAGATGATCCTGGTGGGTGTACCATTTCCCGTTGGTTTGATTGACTACCAAAGCTGAATCTCCGAATACGGTCAATGTCTTGATCCTGAGGTCAATGGCTTCCTCAAGACCCATAATGCAAGCTTCGTATTCAGCTTCGTTGTTAGTGCAGTTGAAAGTGAGTTTTGCCGAGAATGGCATGTGAACTCCTTTAGGTGTAATGAGTACTGCACCAACACCACGACCATTCATGTTAACAGCCCCGTCAAACATCATAGTCCATTCTTCTTCCGGGTCAGGCCCTTCAGTGTGAATAGGCTCTTCGCGATCTTTTGCTTTAATAAACATGATGTCTTCATCAGGGAAGTCAAACCTCATAGGCTGGTAATCATCAAGGGGTTGCTCAGCAAGATATTCAGACAATACACTGCCCTTGATGGCTTTCTGAGAAGTGTACTGGATGTCGTATTCTGTGAGAATCATTTGCCATCTTGCAACCCGTCCGGTAAGAGCTGGCTTCTCGAAAATGTACTTAACTGGGTCCATTTTTGATATCAACAAAGTAGTGTGGGTCAACATATATTGTCTCAGTCGGCGAGCAGCCCACGCTAAAGCACAGCAAGTTTTCTCGAGCAGTGAATAACGTTGTTCACAGTCGGTAAACTTTTTGCTTAGGTAGTATATTGCATACTCTTTTCGACCAGACTCGTCATGCTGGCCCAGCACACAACCCATTGACTCTTCTAATACTGTCAAGTACATTATCAGAGGTCTTCCCTCAACTGGAGGCATAAGGATTGGAGGTTCTTGTAGATATTCCTTGATCTTGTCAAAAGCCTTCTGGCAATCTTCGTTCCACCTGACCGTTTGCTCTTTCCTTAGCAGCTTGAACAAGGGTTCACAGGTTGCTGTGAGGTGAGATATGAACCGTGAAATGTAGTTCAATCGACCTAAGAACCCTCGAACTTCTTTCTCAGTTTTCGGTGCAGGCATCTCTTGAATGGCTTTGACTTTATCAGGGTCCACTTCAATCCCTTTCTCGCTTACAATAAAGCCCAGCAACTTGCCGGATCGTACCCCGAATGTGCATTTGTTGGGGTTCAACTTTAGTTGAAACTTTCTCAGACGCTTGAACAACTTGAGCAGATTCACCAGATGATCTTCTTCAGTAAGGGACTTGGCGATCATATCATCCACATAACATTCTATCTCTTTGTGGATCATATCGTGGAATAATGTTACCATAGCCCGTTGATACGTCGCACCGGCATTCTTGAGCCCAAATGGCATTACTTTGTAGCAGAACGTGCCCCAAGGTGTGATGAATGTTGTCTTCTCCATGTCTTCAGGTGACATTTTGATCTGGTTGTATCCTGAAAATCCGTCCATGAAGGAGAATACCGAGAACTGAGCCGTATTATCAACCAATACATCGATGTGAGGTAATGGGAAGTCATCCTTCGGGCTGGCTCTGTTCAGGTCCCGATAGTCAACACACATTCTTACTTTTCCGTCTTTCTTAGGCACAGGTACTATGTTAGCAACCCACGGCGGATAGCTAGTTACTGCAAGGAACCCGGCGTCCCATTGCTTTTGTACCTCCTCCTTGATTTTCATTGCCATGTCTGGACGAGTACGGCGCAGTTTCTGTTTAACCGGCGGGCATTCTTCTCTCAAAGGCAGTTTGTGCACAACAATATCGGTATCCAACCCTGGCATGTCTTGATACGACCAAGCAAACACATCCACATACTCTTGAAGTAGATCAATCAGTTGCTTCTTCACTGAGTCTTGCAGGCAGGCCCCGATTTTAACCTCTTTCACGTCTTCCTCTGTACCAAGATTAATCACTTCAACCTCCTCCTGGTGAGGGGTAATAACCTTTTCCTCTTGTCTTAACAACCTGGCTAGCTCTTCAGGAAGCTCATATTCTTCTTCAACCCCTTCATCAGCTTGATTGATCGGATTGTCAAAGTCATACGATGTCATAGCCGTGCTGTTGTCGGTGCTGTCTGGGAGGCACTCTCTGCAAGGGTTAAGTTGTTCATTTTAGTGATCTGATTTTAGTCTTATTTAGAAAAGTGAAATGAAGTTGTCATTTTGAAAACACTGCCATTTATTTTTTGTACAAAAAAGAAAAATGGAAAAACAGTGAACGAAAAGAAAAAAAGACGCGTTTGCAAAAAGATGTCTGATATTTCATTAATTGATCTTGTTTGCACAAAAAGTACAGATGGCCCGATTACAAAATGAGTCTTGTCATCTTGGGCAAGATGCAAGACTTTGATGCATGCTTATAAAATACAGGAAATAATAATTACTCTGATTGAGTAACTCTTATAATTTCCTGGGAAGACCAGTTCGAGACACTGCTCCCCGGGATCTTTGGACGAATCCAGTTTTCCAGGTTGCGCTCCTCTTCCAGCTCGTCTTCCAGACAATTGATAGCATCGGGGGTAAGCATCCCCCCACTGACAAAACCAGGCTCTCCAGCAGCCTTTGCTTGATGTTGAGTTGGTCTGTAACCCAACCCAAATTTGTCCTTCTTCTCCTCCACAGCTAAAACTTTGCCCCAGCCTAGGGCAGTTCCTTCCTCAACAACCTTCCGGGCTTGTTGGTAAGATGACATTGGAGTACCAGATACAGCAGATGCTTCATTCACATTCAAAGCTTCAAACCCCTGGCTCATTGTTTCATGGATCTCCCCATCCATTTCAATGTACTTATAGGTTGCCAGGTGGCTGACAAAAATGTCCTCCTCTCCACAGATTGTGACAACTTGGCCTTCCCACTCATATTTTAACTTTTGGTGAAGCGTAGACGTTATTGCGCCGGCGGCGTGAATCCAAGGTCTACCCAACAAACAGCTGTAGGCGGGCTGAATGTCCATCACATAAAAGATAGTTTTAAAGGTCTGTGGGCCAATTGTCACAGGTAGCTCAATCTCTCCCAGAACCGATCTCCTAGAACCATCAAAGGCTCTTACTACCAGGTTGCTGGGTCTCAATGCCAATCCATCATATTCTAACTTCACCAGAGCCTTCTTTGGTAAGACATTCAGGGATGAACCTGTGTCTACCAGCACATGAGAAAGGACAGCTCCTTTGCATTCCATGGTTATGTGCAAGGCTTTGTTGTGGTTGCGGCCATCCGCTGTCAAGTCAGTATTGGTGAATCCTAGCCCATTGCTAGCAGTAACATTTCCAACCACGGTCTCCAACTGGTTGACAGTAATCTCTTCAGGCACGTAAGCTGCGTGCAAGACTTTGAGTAGTGCATTCCGATGGGCTTCGGAGCACATAAGCAGTGAGAGGATAGAGATTTTGGATGGCGTCTGGTGAAGTTGATCCACAATTTTGTAATCACTCTTTTTGATGATTCTCATAAACTCATCAACTTCTTGATCGAACGGTGTCTTCAAGGCTTCTTTAACAGCTTGATCTTCCTGCACAGGGCTCTTCCCTTTTGCCTTAGCAGCAGCTTCTGCTTCGGCGGTAGGCCTTTGAATTGGTGGAGCAAAGAGACGTCCGCTTCGAGTGAAGCCTCCGCCTCCCCCCACATTATCTACTTGTGGTGCAGGTGTTGATGTTTCAAGAGTGATTCTTTTTCCTTCGCAGTACACGTCAGAGCCATAGTGCCAAGGGATGGCCCTGTTGCTCTCATATGGTACTGGTCCAGGCACCGTGACAGTGACTGGACTGATTGCTGCTGTTGAAGGGACTGTAATCGTTTGTGGATCATAAAAGATTGTAACTGGTGCTCTGATGGGAGCAGCACCTTCTGAATGGTAGGCAGAGTTGTTCTCAGGATCATAAAATATGGTGACAGTAGAGACGTCTTCATGATTTGTTGCTGGAGTTGTAGGAAATAACGGTGGCAGAAATGATGTTGTTGTTGTTGTAGGAGGTTCAAAATGGAGTGAAGCTGAAGTTGTAGCAGGAAAATTTGTTGTAAACTGATCAGTTGAGATGATGGATGACGTACTTGTTGATGAAACCGAAGAATTGTCAGGAACAATGGTTGCTGCAGTTGTAGGAGGTTCTGAAACCGTTGTTGATGAGATTGCTGGGTTTGTTGGAAATGATGTGGTGATCTGAAGCTGGCCACTCTGAATGAGGCCATCTATGCCATTCCTCAAATTATCGCACCCATTTACCGAGATATTGCAGTAAGCACAGCCTAACTCACACCCCGGGAACATTTGACATTCCAAGAGCTGAGCTTTGATTTCTACCAATGGTGTCCTGATCTGTCCCACACTGGTTATTAAATAAGACGGCTTGTCTTCTTCAATAGCGTTAATCCGGGGACCACCATGGTTTGGCATCGGGTTTTTATTGACATTGGGTGGTGGTGCGAAATTCAGAGCCTTTGAGTTTACCAGGTCTTGTACCTTCATATGCAGAGCCCTGCATTTTTCTGTGCTGTGGCCAGGTGCGTTTGAATGAAAGGCACACCTAGCATTGGAGTCATAATTCCTTGGTAGACTGTTGGGATCCGGAGGTGCCAACGTTCTTAGCTCAACCAGGTTGAGTTTCAGAAGTTGTGGCAGCAAAGTAGCATATGGCATTGGGATCGGATCGATCACTCTGTTAGCTTGAGATGGCCTCTGTTGGAATGGCCTTTGTTGACTGTTGTTGTTGGTGTTGCTGTTGTTGTAATTCCTTGGAGGATACTGATTTTGCTGATGGTACTGAGGTTGTTGTTGATAGCTTTGCTGAGGAGGTTGATAGACAGGTTGAGGATGAGCTGGAGCAGGGATGGTGACTGCTGCTATGGACCTCTGAGCATATTGGGGCCTACCCCTGTTTGAATGGATGGCATTGGTCTCGCCAGTTCTTCTCGGGCCTGCAAAAGGCTTTCTTGTACTACTGGACGAGCTTGCACCGTTGTCTGAGATCTTTCCCATTTTTAACAAGCTTTCAATTCTCTCCCCAGCTATGACAACATCCGCGAAGCTAGTGGAAGAGAAAGCAGCCAACCTGTCAATATAGGTTCCCTGAAGGGTATTCATGAACATATCTGCCATTTCCCGTTCAGACATAGGTGGTTGAACAGCAGCAGCCAGTTGCCTCCATCTCTGGGCATATTCTCAGAAACTTTCTCTTGACGACTGTGACATTCCCATCAGGAGAGTCCTGTTGGGTGCCATGTCTAGATTATACTGATACTGTCTGATGAAGGCCTCTGCCAGGTCTTTCCAGCATCTAATAGTTGCCCTTGTCAAGTGAGAGTACCATTCTCTCGACGCTCCAGTTAAGCTGTCTTCGAAATAGAACATCCAAAGCTTCTCATCCATTGTATAGGCCTTCAGCCTTCCCAGAAATGACTGTAGATGAGTTCGGGGACAGGAGGTCCCATTGTACTTTTCGAAACAAGGAGGCTTGAACTTATGGGGGATCCTGACCCCGTCTACCAAGCCCATGTCCATAACGTCGAAGCCCAAAGAGTTTTGAGATTCTAAGGACCTCAACTTCTCAGCTATTTCATCCAATCTTCTATCATAAGCTTCTTCCCCAGCACCCATTACTGTGAATTGGTCTTCTTGAGGGTCTTCCTGTAGATCCCTTCCTGCTGTGGCAGTCCCTTGTATATTGACAGGGATGTTGGCCTCTGGATGGAGATGGGGTCCAAAAACTGGGGGATTGACATGAGGTTGGACCCTCTCGTTGTTACTTGTGCCAGCAGTTCCCACATGGGGTTCCTCTTGATTCCTCCCTTCTACCAAAGCTCTGAGCCTCTCCTGGCTTTGAGCTAAGTTGTTCATTACTTCCATGAACTGTGTTATCTAAGTTCTCATCTCCAACCTTTCGTTGGCCATCTGGTTTCTGACCTCCGTAAGGTCCTGCTGCATCTGATCCATCTGAATTCCCGGAAGGTTGTTTCGGGTTGGATAACGGTGCGGACGGTTGAGGGGAAATACCCGGCGACGAGCAATAATTCCTGAACATCACAACAGAGGTTAGTGGCAAGAAAACAAAAACCTACAAAACAAACAAAAGGTTAGCATGCAATGCAGTTATGCTTATTTGTTCTCAAGGTATCCGGTTTGGCCTTCAGTTTTGACCCTTCCAGACCCTTGAAGATGCTGTTGAATGTTGCTTCCGAAGTAAACTAACATGAATATATTACATAAGGTGAAATAATACAACTTGTTCATTTTACAACACAAGCCCCCTTAAGGGGTCGAAATACAGTACAAAATAAAAGTACATGGAAAGAAAGCAACAACAAACAAATGGTCAAACACCAAGACCAAACTCATCCTCACGAACTTCCTTGAGAAGTGCTTCGGTCACAGGATCAGCCGGACGCTCCGTGAGATTCCTGATGAGGAGATTCCGGGTCGTAACAGCTGCTGTTAGCTTCTTGTGCTGAGTTTGGTCCTTGGACCTCTTCACCCCTGCTTTGATCTTTAGCTCTGATATCTCCCTCTGGGCTGCTGCCAGGGCTTCTTGCTGTTCTTTTGCATTAGCTTCAAGTTGCTCCATCTTGTCTTGAACTCTCTTGTCCTCCAGGGTACGAGCCTCGGTGATCCTGACCCACCGGGCTTGACTCTCCTTCAAGTACAAGTCTGTCCTTGCTCTCTGGAACTGGGCTTCTTTGCAAGCATTCTTCAGAATTTGTTCACCAGCCTTAGACTTTTTGATATAATCCCCAGACTTTTCAATCTTAGTCAAATGCTCCACTCTCAACTTCTCCAATCTCTCAATCTCCCTCATACCTTCACTCCTCTCCCGGAGGGTCTTCTACAAAGCCTGGGTTAGCTTCTCATTTCTTTCCTTCAAGCTCTCAAACTCTTCCAAACTGATAGTGGCAGGGGGTGGTGCTGAAGATGACTCAGGCACGTCTTC
Organism: Lathyrus aphaca; assembly: GCA_963966055.1. NCBI lineage: Eukaryota > Viridiplantae > Streptophyta > Magnoliopsida > Fabales > Fabaceae > Lathyrus > Lathyrus aphaca. The sequence goes on from OZ014523.1 coordinate 281,350,059, forward strand.
TATGGTAAAGGGCATTCCAGAGAATTGGGCCCTAGCACGGGACCACTCATAATATTGTGCTGATGCCACATTATTACACTTCCCCAGAATGGTGACTCCCTTGGTTTGAACATTATCCCAGGCCCAGGCAGCCTGCCTAACAACAGCCAAACTAATCTTGTTCTCACAATAAAGAGTCTCAACCAAGTCCTGTGCCCTAGGAGTGTGGACCAGTGCATAGCCCAGTTGCCTTCTGAACAGCAGAGGATTGTAATTGATGCTACCCTTAACTCCTATTAAAGGCACATTGGGAAAATGTCCACAGTTGGTGGTGATATCCCTGCCCTTGGTGCTTTGAGTGCACCATCTGATATCTGCTGAAGTTAGAACAGTGAGTCTTTTAGCCCAGTTGCTTTGCTGATGAGGGTTTAAAAATGCATCTGTCCAGGGTAGGTGCCTGAGAAGCCAAGTGTGAAACAATGGAGCACAAAACCTCACTAACCTTCCCCTCTGCTTTTCATTCCTCTGATGCACCGAATAGTAAAGGTCCCCCAATAAAGTTGGCACTGGGTTCTTCAAGATGAACAGATGGATTGCATTCTTGCTAATGAATCGAGGCTCATCCGCAAACAATACAATCCCATATATACTCAAGGCCAGCAGAGCACAAACAGCTTTCCACTCCCCCAGGGAAGCCTTCAGACTAGCTTGAGAAATTAAGAAGTCCAGATGAAAGCCAAGGATTCCAGCTTTAGAGGTCATATGCTGCTCAACCAAAACAGGTTCCAGATGCAAAGCCTTTGCTACTTCTCCATTAGCAGGAAAGACCATCTCAGGGTTGAAAAGAATTTCTCTCCTGATAGGCATACCAACTAATGAGGAGTACTCTTCCAATAAGGGGCCCAACTGAAAGTCTTGAAAAGTAAAACATCTCAGTGGAGGATCATAAAACTGAATGCAGGTGTGGATGAGGCTCCTCTGTGATGGGTCCAGATCCATAACCATGTCAAGTATATCTCCATAACTCTCCCTGAACAAAGGTATGTGATCTGGAGTGATCAGGGTTTGAATCCTCCTGATGTCTGATAACTCTGGTTGGAAGAAGTGATAGGTGATGTTGCTTTTCTTTGGAGCCATGATGACAAATGTTGATGAAGATACTGAAGAGAAGGGCCACTGATTGGCTGGAATAGATAGCTGGTAGCAAGTGCTGATGAAGGCAGGTCAAAACTGAAGATGGGGTCAAAACCAAAACCAGATGAAAATGGATACCCTGAAACACAAATAAGCAAATGTTAATATGATGCAATGAGTATGTATGCAGATGAAATGCAAGGGTTTGTGACTGAGCTGGATCTGATCAAAACTCTGATATAGGTCCAAATGTGTTCAAGAATTCCAGATGGAGGTCTATAAATCCGGTAACCAGGGTGGGGGACTCAAATAAAGAGTCACATGTCCAGGGTTTTAGAATCACAAGAACTGTCCAACATGGAGTATTCTTAATCAAAACAAAGTAACAGGGTATTCTGAGGTCAAGGTACCTGCAAACCTGTAAACAGCCCAACCCCCTCACAGGTGGTGTTCTAAAACAAGGATCCTTAGACTTGGATCAGTTATGAGAAGTGTAAACACTTCTAACCCGGAGGTACAGTGTTTACAATAACCATAAAAGTTCCTCCTCTAATTCACCTCAGTTTCTGAAGGTCAATACTAAAGGTCATCCAGACTTAGCAGGCTTCCCAGATAGCCCTAGCATTGCAGGAAATCTGCAACACAGAGTTCTCAAAAAGAAACCCATATCTGAACCGTGTTTCATATTCCCGCACTAGACCGAAATGGAATGGGAAAGAATATGATTCACTCTAGCCTAGGTGTCACTCAGGTCCCAGGTATAGGACCTTAACTCTCAATGAAACACCCACCCACCAAAGCAAACAACAGATCCAGCCAGCAGTACAGTATGATATATACAAATGCGATAAAGAAAGCAGTAAAGCAACTGTACATAAAGCAGTAAAAATAAAACAAATATACAAACACAAGTAGCACATAACACCCCAGTAAACACAAACCAATCAAGCGCTAGGAGGAACCCACAAGAAGAACCAGAAGCCCTGGTTGCAGTATAAGAGTCCCCAGCAGAGTCGCCAAGCTGTCGCTCCCGACAAATGAAAACGGGTCATATGAAGGTACAGACGCGAACGGTCGGCGAAGGGAACAGTGAGAACACACAGCCGTGAACTCACTGGGGAATGAATAGAGTCGCCAGCTAGGCATTTTTATCCCGGAGGAAAGGCAATGCTACATAAGCCTAGAAAGAGATGGATAAGACGGTATGCGAACCAGAGAGACTGAGAAAGGGGGTTGGTTACAACCTGGGAAGGTATTAGCACCCAGATTGTCCGTTGTACTCGACGGGATCCACGCTTAAAAGATTTGTGTTTTAAAGGGGTAGTGTCAGTGCAATTTGTGTATAAAGTAACTGGAAAAGAATGTACAGGTGTCAGTGCAAGGGAAAAGTGAAGTGAAATATGAAAGTGTCAGTGCAGGAATGAGAATGAATTGCTCAAGATCATGAGGCTTAAAGAATAAGGCTAGAAGAGGGGGGATATACAGGGACTTTTGTTCGATAACTGTTAAGTTATGCCTACGTATCCTCTCGTGCAATGAGGAAGTCAGAACACCGTAGTTCGACCCAAAGAGACTGAAAGATGAATTGACTTGATGAACTACTTACTTGCCTATGCTCAAGTGTATGATCTGTCTGGCACAGATGCAAACTGTCTTGCATTAGACGGAAGAAGCAAGCTCTCGTTTGTGAGTGAAGATGATGAGAAAAGAATCCCGGAGGAGACGATTATTGTTTGTTTTTGTGTTTTCAGTCTTTTATTGCTTTTGGATTTGTCATAAGTTAATGAGCTTAAGCCTAAACCAATGGATTTAGTAAACTCATCACATCTTCCCTCTGATTAGGGGTAATGAGAATACCTTAAGTGTGAAGTCAGATTCTCACACTTAATCACCTTTGATACAGGATTAAGATCATTAACCTATTTGTGATTATTTAGGTGTTTTTGTGGTTTTTGTTTAGTGTTAAGTAATGAGGTTAAGCCATAATCAAGGATTAAACAGACTCATTACACCATCCTAATAGAAGGATAATAGATGAGAATGTTTAAGCTGAGGAAAGCTCCTCAACTTAATCCATGATTAGGGATTAAACTCATGACAAAACAAGCCTTTGATTAAGTGGATTTTATTTAATGGTATGATGATGAAGTGAGTTTTATGATTTGTAAGACAACTTGAGGGGGACTTGTCCATTAACACTAGGGTTAGTCCTTCTTAACCATTTAAGGAAGAATTAGAACCCTAATGCAAGGCCCAAGTTACAAGTGTGATGTCTTGATGATTATTAAATGAATTGATTAAGAGATTTAAACACATTAAGGGTTTAACACTTAGGATTAAAGTTATACACTCCATCCTAAGAGAAGGATGCAGGCATAAGCTTAATCACAAAGCCTTAAAGCCTTTAGGGTTTAGTCCCTGATTATGAGATGAGAAGAGGAGACTCAAGGAGACACAAAGGTAAAAGCTAAGTGGGGGACTAATCAAAACCCTAATCATTGTCATGCTTGGTTGTTCCTAAGGTTTGTGAGGTTTTACAAGAGAAGTCTTCAATGGAACCACCAGGAAGCAGATGAAAGGATCAAGAGAAGCAAAGTGACTTGCTCCATTCAAGAAGTCAAGTCACTTGAAGAAAGAAAGTGGGAGGAGAAAGAATGAGCAAGCTCAAACTCAAACACATATAGAAATGCAGCAATGGATGCAAGAGAGATGAGAAGAAAAGTTATGAGAAGTGAAGGCAAATTCACTTCTCAAGTTACTTACCACCTGAAATGTTAGGAAGAAATGCAATGCAATGCTAGATGGGATGAAATGGTATGAAGCAAAACAAAACCAGAAGCATGTTGATGATGATAATGATGCTATGAGATGATATAAACATGAGGCAGCACATGGGAATGTTCATACAAGATCATGGATGCAGATGATGCAAGTTAAGGAGCATGAATGAACATGAAAAGTTATGAAGCACACAAGGTAAATGACATGGCAAATATGTGATGCAATGATCAAACATGCTTCCTACATGTCTTAAGATGTCAAATGGAACACAAGCATGCATAAAATGCAAAGACAAGTCATGTTATGCAAGAGAATGCAAGAGGGATGCAAATGAAAGCCCAAATTAGGGTTTATGGACAATGCATCAAACAAAAACCCAAAACAGAAGCAAACCCTAAGATAAAAAATGGAAAATGCCACCCAAAGAAACCCTAAACCTATACTAAACCAAGGTCCAAAGGGGAGGTCTCAACTCTCAACCAATCTCAAGATATGAATTTTCTAAGTTATTAGGGTTTTTTAGGGTTCTTAACAAAAGAAATGCCAAACAATTGGAAAATGCAAGATCAAATCATGGCCATTTTATCCTAGAAACTACATGCTAAACATGAAACAATGCAAGAAGAACCAATTTCCAACTCTTCCTAGATAGGCAGAAATGAATTTTTGAACCCATGATCAAAATAATGCATAAAAAATGATTTAATTCAATGAAAAATTCTTAAAATGCATCAAGATCAAAAAAGAAATTTGGTTTGAAGGTTGGACAATGTTTCTAAATGCCTTAGAACATCTCATGAATTTTTTTGTAATTTTTAAATACCTAAAAGTATTTTTAATTAATTAATTCCCATTAATCAATTAAAAATAATCTTTTAAATATTTAAAAAATACTTTTTTAATGATAAAAAATAAAATAAAAATATTTTTGGGTCTTAAAAATTAATAAAACTTTTAGGAAAAAGTTTCATAATTTTTAAGAATTTTTTACTATTTTTAATTAATTATGCAAGTTAAATGAAATAAAATGAAATTAAAATAAGAAAAAAAAGAAAAGTAATCAGGATGGAGGGCCAGGATGGGCTCTGGATTCAAATTGGTTGACTGGCGCGTGAATGGAGGGTCTGGATTCAATCTGGCCAAATTAATTTAATTACGAAATAATTAAAACTAATTAAGTGGATTAGGGCAAAATGACATGATCTGGACCATTCACTAGCGCGCGGGAAACAGCATCCAAGGGTCCAAGTTTAAAGTTCACTAATTAATGACAATTAGCCCTAATCACATTCAGGCTGCCGGAGAAGACCTCCGGTCGTCTTCTCCGGCGAGCAACTCCCCTGAAAACTTCCCAACTCACTCAAATCGTATCCAAAATGAAAACTAAGAACTGGGAAATGTTCCTTACACACTCACGAATCAAACCCCTCTCTCAAAACAAATTTATATTTCCTAAATAAGCTGAATCGAAGAGGATAAGAACTAGGGCACGCAAGCTTCAGAAGCAAATTAAATACTCATTTCAAAGCCATTTTCGAAACCAATGACATCAGGATGATCAGTGAAGCACATAGAACAATTTTATAACATGAAAAATGATTTCTGGAAAAATAAATTTCAAGCTACCTGAGATTCGAAGCTTTCACTCTGATGACTTTCTGGCCACTTCTCCTTGTGCAATCCACTCCACTTGATCCCCAGATGATGTTTGAATGCTCAAGAAGAGTTTATGTTGGCTGGATAGTGAGTTTCGAAAGCTCCTGCTTCAACTCAGTCAGAAATGGCAATGGTGATTCTGGCACTTTCAGGTCATTGTGAATGGTGGTTTGTGGTCCAGATGATGTATGGAGAAGCTTTGCAAGGTTTGTTTGGCTGTTTGTGAGCTAGGGAGGGAGATTCGAATGGAACTGCAGCTTGGGGTGAGAAATGGCTATGGGGTGTTCTGGTTGATTCAGGCTTGTGTTCTTGCTGGTTTCTACTTAATGATGCATGGTGAGTTGAATGGTGAAAATGGTTTGAGTGTTTCTTGGCTGAGCAGAGAGATTCGAAGGCTTATGCAGTTTGGTGTGTTTTTGTGAATGTGATCTTGTGTATGGTTTCAGCCTTGCTTGCCTAGTGTTATGGCTTGCCAAAGGATACAATAAACAAATGCAAGTGGCCAGAGGATGTGACATGGCCTGTGGTGATTGGGATGTTTGCTTTTGCCAAAAGTCAAATTTTTTGTAAGAGAGACATGGGCTTGATACTAGCTTGGTACAAAGGCTATGGCTGGCGCAGCATGGTGTGGAGAGAGAGCTAGCAAGGTTCAAAGGCCAAGGCAGCAAGTTGAGGGAAGTGTCATGAGTGTTTTGCAAGTTGTTGCCTTTTTGTACTTCATGAAAGAAAGCCTTGTTACATGAACCATGAACATGTGATTTTGGTTCAATTCTGATTTTCATGACTTAGAGAATGTTTGCATACTGGTTTGGAATGAATTAGAGGTTGCAATTGGCCTTGGTCCATGATTTTGCAAAATTCTCACTTAGGGCATGCCTTGAAAATCAATTATTTTAGCCAACTTTGTCACACCATAACTTTTGATCCAAAAAGAGTTTGATCATGTTCTTGTACTTTTTGAAAAGGGAAAGATGAGATCTACAACTTTCATGACCAAAGTTTTTTCATTTGAAGCATTTTTGGATCAAGAATCAAGGCTTGAAAAATGACCTAAAATGATGCATTCTTGAAAAGTCAACTATGCCCAAAAAGTCAACATTTGCAAAAACCCTAAATTCTTGATTTTTGTGAACTTCAATCTTCTTCCATGATCAAATAAAGACCATATACACTCAAAATGATGAAGATCACCCTTTGGTTGGGTCATTGGGGGCCTCAGATGCCCTGATTTTACACTGACTTGTCTGAAAAGTCAACCCTTGATCAGATGACTTCCCCATGGAATTTCTTCATGAAAATTGATATGCCTACTCCCTATACCATATAGAGACCAATGGAAACAAGAATGACCCAAAAATTTGGAGTTATGGCCTCTGAAACCAAAACCCTAATTTTCAGTCAACTGTGCAGTCAAACCTAGCTCTGCATCCACTCAAACCCTAGTTCTTGTGATTCTTTGGAATTTTTGACTTTGAGAAGATGTATTATGATGCTTGGACACATGTAGACCCCTTTGAATTGATTGGTGACCTTTGGAGTGGCTCAAGAGGCTTTGGGATTGCTCAGATCACAAACCCTAGGTGCAGATGCCTTATAAACTATGCAGTGAATCAAAAATGAGATGTGAGATGATATGATTGTGCTTATGCATATGAGAATGATCACAAGCCGTGGTGAAATGGGTGAGGGCAAATTTGGGGTGTTTACAATTCCCCTCTCCTTCTAGCATTATTCTTATAGCCTCATGATCTTGAGCATCTTATTCCTTTTCTTACACTGACACTGTACATTTATACACTTCACATTTTTCTCTACACTGACACTTGCATTATTTCCAGCTTTGATACACAAATTGCACTGACACTACCCCTTTAAAACACAAATCTTTTAAGCGTGGATCCCGTCGAGTACGACGGACAATCTGGGTGCTAATACCTTCCCAGGTTGTAACCAACCCCCTTTCTCAGTCTCTCTGGTTCGCAACCGTCTTATCCATATCTTTCTAGGTCTATGCAGCATTACCTTTCCTCCGGGATAAAAATGCCTAGCTGGCGACTCTTTTCTTTTCCTGTGATTTCACTCCTGTGTGGTCTCACATCCTCCTTTCACCGACCGTTCGCGTCTGTACCTCATTTGATCCCAGTCTCATCTTTTGGGAGCGACAGCTTGGCGACTCTGCTTGGGACCCTTATACTGTAACCAGGGCTTCTGGTTCTTTTTGTGGGTTCCTCCTAACGCTTGTTTGATTTGTGTTTACTGGGGTGTTATGTGCTATTTGTGCTTGTATATTTGTTTTGTTTTTTTGCTTTATGTACAGTTGTTTTATTGCTTTCTTTATAGCTTTATATACATCATATTGTCATACTGTTCTGGCTGGATCTGGTTTTGTTGCTTTGGTGGGTGGGGTTCTATTGAGAGTTAAGGTCCTATACCTGGGACCTGAGTGACACCTAGGCTAGAGTGGTTCATGTTATTTCCCATTCCATTTCGGTCTGGTGCGGGAATATGAAACACGGTTCAGATATGGGTTTCTTCTTGAGAACTCTGTGCTACAGATTTCCTGTAGTGCTAGGGCTATCTGGGAAGCCTGCTAAGTCTGGATGACCTTTATTATGACCTTCAGAAACTGAGACGAATTAGAGGAGGATCTTTTATGGTTATTGTAAACACTGTACCTCCGGGTTGGAAGTGTTTACACTTCTCATAACTGATCCAAGTCTGAGGATCCTTGTTTTAGAACACCACCTGTGAGGGGGTTGGGCTGTTTACAGGTTTGCAGGTACCCTTGACCTCAGCATACCTTGTTACTTTGTTTTGATTAAGAGTACTCCATTTTGGGACAGTACTTGTGATTTTAACCCTGGACATGTGACTCTTTATTTGAGTCCCCCACCTTGGTTACTGGACTTATGAACCTCCATCTGAATTTCTTGAAAATACATGGACTCATATCAAGACAATTAATCAGATCCAGCTTGATCACAAACCCTTGCATATCATTGGCATACATCATCATTGCATCATTTAACATGTGTTTATTTGTTTTTCAGGGTACCCATATCATATTTTGGCTTGGTTTTGACCCCTTCATCAGCATAGACCCCTGTTCATCAGCTACCTGCTTCAGTCACCTGCATCATCAGTATTAGCCTGTCAGTGGCCCATCTTCTAGTATCAGTCATCATCATCAGCATCTGTTTCAGCTCTTCATCAGCAAACATGGCACCCAAGAAAAGCAACATCTCATATCATTTCTTTGAGCCTGAGCTGACTGGCATCAGGAAGATCCAGGCCCTTATTACTCCAGACCATATACCACTATTCAGAGAACATTATGGAGGCATCCTTGATGTGGTTATGGATTTGGACCCTTCTCAGAGGAGCTTGATTCACACTTGTCTACAGTTCTATGATCCTCCTCTAAGGTGTTTCACCTTCCAGAATTTTCAGTTGGGACCCTTGTTAGAAGAGTATTCATCACTGATTGGTGTACCTATCAGGGGTGGTGTCCCCTTCAACCCTGAGATGGCTTTTCCCAGCAATGAGGAGGTGGCAAAGGCACTGTATTTGGAACCTGTTCTGACTGAGCAAAACATGACTACAAAAGCTGGAATCTCTGGACTACACTTGGACTTCTTGACTTCTCAGGCTATCCTGAAGGCCTCCTTGGGAGAATGGAAGGCAGTCTGTGCATTGTTAGCCCTCAGTATATATGGGGTTATACTTTTTGCAGATGAGCCCAAGTTTATTAGCAAGAATGCTATCCAACTTTTCATTCTGAGGAACCCAGTGCCCACCTTACTGGGAGATTTCTACTACTCCATTCATCAAAGGAATGAAAAGCAAAGAGGAAGATTGGTGAGGTGCTGTGCTCCCCTGTTCCATACCTGGTTGCTCAAACACTTGCCCAAGACTGATGCATTCTTGAATCCCCACCAACAGAAGAATTGGGCTAGAAGACTCATTGCTTTGACCTCAGATGACATCAGGTGGTGCACTCAGAGCACCAAGGGCAGGGACATCATTACTAGTTGTGGGCAGTTCCCCAATGTACCTTTGATAGGAGTGAAAGGTTGCATCAACTACAACCCTCTGCTATTCAAAAGACAATTGGGCTATGCATTGGTCCACCCTCCTAGAGCACAAGACTTGGCTGAAACCCTTTACTGTGAGATTAAGCCTAATCTAGCTGTTGTCAGGCAAGCCTCCTGGGCTTGGGACAATGTCCAGACCAAAGGGATGGCCATTCTTGGGAGATGCAACAATGTGGCCTCAGCACAGTATCATGATTGGTATCATGCCAGGGCTCAAATTTCTGGGATGCCCTTCACCATTGAGTATGCACCTGGACCATCCACAGCAGCACCTCCAGCCACTGTCAGCTTAGAGGAGTTTGAGAAACTGAAAGAGAGGAATGAGAATCTGACTCAGGCTCTACAGAAGATCCTCTAGGAGAGGAGTGATGGTCGTCTGGACATTGAAAGGTTGGAAAAGCTTAGAGTGGAGCATCTAGCCAGGATTGAGAAGTCAGAGGACTACATCAAGAAGTCAAGGGCTGGAGAGCAGATTTTGAAGAATGCCTGTAAGGAGGCTCAATTTCAGAAGGCCAGGACTGATCTCTATCTGAAATAAAGTCAAGCTAGGTGGGTCAGGATCACTGAAGCTCGCACTCAGGAAGATAAGAGGACTCAGGACAAGATTGAGCAGTTGGAGGCTAATGCAAAGGAGCAACAGGAAGCCCTGCTAGCAGCCCAGAAGGAGATCTCAGAATTGAAGATTAGGGCTAGTGTGAAGAGGTCAAAGGACCAGGGCAGACACAAGAAGTTGACTGCTGCTATTGCTACCAGGAATCTCCTTATCAGGAACCTCATAGAGCATCCAGCTGACCCTGTAACTGAAGCACTTCTGAAGGAGGTTCAGGAGGATGAGTTTGGTCTTGGCGTCTGACTTTTGCTTGTTGTTGTTTTCATTTCATGTACTTTTATTTTTTATGTTGTATTTTGACCCCTCAGGGGCATGTATTGTAAGAAACAAACTATGTATTTTTCCATGTTTGTAATATATTTGCCAGTTTGTTTCATTTAAGTCTTTCTCTCTCAAGCAACATCAAAAAGCATCTTCCTCAGGGGTCTGGAAAGGTCAAAACCAAGTGCCAAGCCGGATACCTTGGAAACAAATAAGCATACTGCATTGCATACTAACCTCTTGTTTTATTTTTTAGGTTTTTGTTTTGTTTGTTACTAACACTGTTGTGGTTCAGGAACTATTGCTCGCCGTCGGGTGTTCCCACTCAACCGTCCGCACAGATATCCTACCCGCAACAACCTTCCGGGTATACAAATGGACCAGGTACAACAGGATATTATAGAAGTCAGGACTCAAATGGCCAATGAGATGTTGGAAATGAGGAACCAAATGGCTCAGTTCATGGAGGTGATGAATGGGTTGGCACAGAGCCAAGAAAGATTGAGGGCGTTAGTAGAAAGGAAGACTCAGGAAGACCCCCATCTAGGGACTGGTGGAACGAGCAACAATGAGAGGGTTCATCCTCACATTAATCCCCCAGTATTTGGCCCCCACCTTCATCCAGAGATCAACATCCCTGCTAATGTACAAGGGAGTGCTACTATAGGCAGAGTACTACAAGAAGACCCCCAAGAAGATCAATTCACTGTGATGGGAGATGGGGATGAAGCCTATGACAGAAGGCTAGATGAAATTGCTGAGAAATTAAGGTCCCTAGAGTCTCAAAACTCCTTGGGTTTTGATGTTATGGACATGGGCTTAGTGGACGGGGTAAGAATACCTCACAAATTTAAACCTCCGTGCTTTGAGAAGTACAACGAAACCTCCTGCCCACGAACCCATTTGCAATCCTTTCTAGGGAGGCTGAAGGCATACACCATGGATGAAAAACTGTGGATGTTTTATTTCGAAGACAGTTTAATAGGAGCTTCAAGGGAATGGTACTCTCATTTGACCAGAGCAACCATCAGATGCTGGAAGGACCTGGCTGAGGCCTTCATTAGACAATACCAGTACAATTTGGATATGGCTCCTAACAGGACCCTCCTGATGGGAATGTCCCAGTCATCCAGAGAAAGCTTCCGGGAGTACGCCCAGAGGTGGAGACAGCTTGCTGCTGCTGTCCAGCCACCCATGTCGGAAAGGGAGATGGCCGACATGTTTATGAACACCCTTCAAGGGACATACATTGACAAGCTAGCTGCCTTTTCTTCCACCAGCTTCGCTGATGTAGTTATAGCTGGAGAAAGAATTGAGAGCTTTCTAAAGATGGGTAAGATTTCCGACAATGGAGCAAGCTCGTCCAGCAACCCCAGAAAGCCTTTTGTGGGCCCAAGAAAAACTGGTGAGACTAATGCTATCCATACCGGCAGGGGCAGACCCCAGTATGTTCATAGGTCAGTGGCAGCTGTCACTATTCCCGCTCCAATTCATCAACAACTAGCATACCAACCGCAGCAACAACCCCACTACCAGCAACAAGCTCAATATCCACCTCAGAGAAATTATAACGACAACAACACCAGCAACAACAATCAGCAAAGACCTTTTCAACAGAGACCATCTCAGGCTAATAGGGTGATTGATCCGATCCCTATGCCTTATGCCGCATTATTACCACAACTCCTGAAACTCAACCTGGTTGAGCTAAGGACATTGGCACCTCCAGATCCTGCCAGTCTGCCCAGAAATTACGACTCCAGCGCCAGATGTGCTTTACATTCCAACGCACCTGGCCACAGTACAGAGAAGTGCAGAGCTTTGCACATGAAAGTACAGGATCTAGTGGATTCCAAAGCTCTAAACTTTGCACCCCCGCCAAATGTCAGTAAGAACCCTATGCCTAACCACGGAGGACCCAGAATTAATGCTATTGAGGAAGATAAGCCGTCTTTCTTGATAACCAGTGTGGGGCAGATTCGGACACCCCTGGTAGAGATTAAAGCTCAACTCCTTGAATGCCAGATGTTCCCCGGGTGTGAGCTCGGGTGCGGTTATTGCAACATTTCGGTAAATGGGTGTGATAACCTGAGAAGCGGCATAGATGGTCTCATCCAGAGTGGCCTACTTCAAATCACAACATCAACACCTCCAAATCCAGCAATCTCCTTAACAACAATTCCCGAGTCTTCTACAACTGCAACAACAATTGTTCCAAACAACTCTTCAATCTCATCAACAAATGCTTCATCTGTCACTTCAACGAACCAAATATCAACATCCGTCTCTTCTACAACTTCAACACCCATCCAGTCAACAGGGCCTCCTACAACATCAACAGCAAATAGTGAAAGTGTCTCAACGGTTACAATATATTATGATCCTGAAAATGATTCTGCCTACAACTCACAAAATGCTACTCCTATCAGAGCACCAGTCACAATATACTATGATCCACATACTATCATGGTCCCTTCCGCAGCTGCTATCAGTCCAGTCACTATCACAGTGCCTGGGCCAGTTCCTTATGAAAGCAATAATGCCATCCCTTGGCATTATGGCTCCGATCTATACTGCGAAGGACAGAAAATCACTTTGAAATCATCAACTTCTTCACCACAAATAGACAATGTGGTGGGAGGCGGAGGCTTCACTCGAAGCGGACGTCTCTTTGCCCCGCAAATTCCAAGAACCAATGCCGAAGCAGAAGCTGCTGCCAAGGCAAAAGGGAAGAGTATGGTGCAAGAAGAACAAGTTGCTAAAGAAGCTTTAAAGACCCCTTTTGATCAAGAGGTCGATGAATTCATGAGAATCATCAAGAAAAGTGATTACAAGATAGTGGACCAGCTTCACCAGACACCTTCCAAGATCTCCATTTTATCATTGCTAATGTGCTCCGAGGCTCATCGGAACGCACTATTAAAAGTCTTGCACGCAGCTTATGTGCCAGAGGAGATTACAGTCAATCAGTTAGAGGCAGTGGTTGGAAACATCAACGCTAGTCATGGACTAGGATTTACCAACACTGATTTGACGACGGAAGGTCGCAATCACAACAAGGCTTTGCATATTACCTTGGAGTGCAAAGGTGCAGTTCTTTCTCATGTATTGGTGGACACAGGGTCATCCCTCAATGTCCTCCCTAAGAAAGCCCTTGTGAAGCTGGAGTATGAAGGACTGGCATTACGCCCAAGCAACTTGGTAGTGAGAGCCTTTGACGGTTCTAAGAGATCAGTTCTGGGAGAGATTGAGTTGCCTATAATGATTGGCCCACAAACTTTCAAAACGACCTTCTTCGTGATGGATATACAGCCTGCCTACAGCTGTCTATTGGGTAGACCATGGATACACGCCGCTGGCGCCGTGACGTCAACCCTTCACCAGAAGTTAAAATTCGAGTGGGAGGGCCAAGTCGTTACTATTTGTGGAGAGGAAGATATATTTGTTAGCCATCTGGCTACATACAAATACATTGAGATGGATGGGGAGATCCACGAAACTATGAGTCTAGGATTTGAGGCCTTGAACATAAATGAAGCATCCGCTGTACCTGGAACCTCAATGACAAGATAAAACAGAGGCTGTTAAGAAGCCCAATTTTGTCAGTGGGGGGATGCTCACCCCAGATGCCGTGAACAACTTGGAAGACGAGGATGAAAGCGACCGCAACCTGGAGAGCTGGATACGTCCAAGGATCCCGGGGAGCAGTATCTCAAACTGGTCTTCCCAGGAAATTATAAGAGTTACTCCTGCAGAGTAATTATTATTTCCTGTATTTTTAAGCATGCATCAAGTCTTGCGTCTTGCCCAAGATGACAAGACTCATTTTGTAATCGGGCCATCTGTAATTTTGTGCAAACAGATCAATCAATGATAATCGGACATCTTTTGCAAATGAGTCTTTTGTTTCTTTTCCGCTCTCTGTTTTTTCATTTTTCTTTTTGTACAAAAATAAAATGGCAATGTTTTCAAAATGATAACTTCATTTCACTCTTTCTAAACAAGATTAAAATCAAATCACTAAAATGAACAAATCTGAACCCTTGCAGAGAGTGCCTTTCAGACCGCACCGACAACAGCATGGCTATGACTTCGTATGACTTTGACAATCCAATCAATCAAGCCGATGAAGGGGTTGAAGAAGAGTATGAGCTTCCTGAAGAGCTAGCCAGGTTGTTGAGACAAGAGGAAAAGGTTATCACTCCTCATCAGGAGGAGGTCGAAACGATTAATCTTGGTACAGATGAAGATGTGAAAAAAGTTAAAATCGGGGCCTGTTTACAAGACTCAGTGAAAAGACAACTGATAGACCTGCTTCAGGAATATGTGGACGTGTTTGCTTGGTCTTATCAGGATATGCCAGGGTTGGACACCGACATTGTTATGCACAAGCTGCCTTTAAGAGAAGATTGCCCACCGGTTAAACAGAAATTGCGCCGTACTCGCCCAGATATGGAAATGAAGATTAAAGAAGAGGTACAAAAGCAGTGGGACGCCGGGTTCCTTGCTGTGACTAGCTATCCGCCGTGGGTTGCTAACATTGTGCCTGTGCCCAAGAAAGATGGCAAAGTGAGGATGTGTGTGGATTACCGGGATCTGAACAGAGCCAACCCGAAAGATGACTTCCCTTTACCTCACATCGATGTATTGGTGGATAATACGGCTCAGTTCTCGGTGTTCTCCTTCATGGACGGATTTTTAGGGTACAATCAGATCAAAATGTCACCTGAAGACATGGAGAAGACAACCTTCATCACACCCTGGGGCACGTTCTGTTACAATGTGATGCCATTCGGTCTGAAGAATGCCGGTGCAACATATCAACGGGCTATGGTGACATTATTCCACGATATGATCCATAAAGAAATCGAATGTTATGTGGATGACATGATTGCCAAGTCTCTCACCGAAGAAGATCACCTGGTGAATCTGCTGAAGCTATTCAAGCGTCTGAGGAAGTACCAGCTAAAGTTAAACCCCAACAAATGCACATTCAGGGTGCGTTCTGGTAAGTTGCTGGGATTTATCGTAAGTGAAAAAGGGATTGAAGTTGACCCCGATAAAGTCAAAGCCATTCAAGAAATGCCTGCACCGAAGTCAGAAAGAGAGGTTCGAGGGATCTTAGGTCGTTTGAACTACATTTCAAGGTTCATATCTCACCTTACAGCAACTTGCGAACCTTTGTTCAAGCTATTGGGAAAAGAACAAACGGTCAGGTGGAACGAAGACTGCCAGAAGACTTTTGACAAGATCAAGGAGTACTTACAAGAGCCTCCGATCCTTATGCCTCCAGTTGAAGGAAGACCTCTAATCATGTACTTGACAGTATTAGAAGAGTCAATGGGGTGTGTGCTGGGCCAGCATGACGAGTCTGGTCGAAAAGAGTATGCAATATACTACCTAAGCAAAAAGTTTACCGACTGTGAACAACGTTATTCACTGCTCGAGAAAACTTGTTGTGCTTTAGCGTGGGCTGCTCGCCGACTAAGGCAGTATATGTTGACCCACACTACCTTATTGATCTCAAAGATGGACCCAGTCAAGTATATCTTTGAGAAGCCAGCACTTACCGGACGGGTTGCAAGATGGCAGATGATCCTCACAGAATATGACATCCAGTACACATCTCAGAAAGCCATCAAGGGCAGTGTATTGTCTGAATATCTTGCTGAGCAACCTATTGATGATTACCAGCCTATGAGATTTGACTTCCCTGATGAAGACATCATGTTTATAAAAGCAAAAGATAATGAAGAGCCTGTTCACACTGAAGGGCCTGACCCGGAAGAAGAATGGACTATGATGTTTGATGGGGCTGTTAATATGAATGGTCGTGGTGTTGGTGCAGTACTCATTACACCTAAAGGAGTTCACATGCCTTTCTCGGCAAAACTCACCTTTAACTGCACTAACTACGAAGCTGAATACGAAGCTTGCATTATGGGTCTTGAGGAAGCCATTGACCTCAGGATCAAGACATTGACTGTATTCGGGGATTCAGCTCTGGTAGTTAATCAAACCAACGACAAATGGTACACCCACCAGGATCATCTGATACCTTACAGGGATTATACAAGGAGGTTATTGACTTTCTTCACAACAGTCAAGCTTGAGTATATCCCTCGAGACGAGAATCAGTTTGCAGATGCTCTAACTACCATTTCATCCATGATCAAGGTTCAAGCTGCCAACTTTGTACCTCAAATTTCAGTGTCCAGACTCGACAGACCAACATATGTGTTCGCAGCAGATGTTGTCAAGAATGATAAGCCTTGGTTCCATGACATTAAGTGCTTCTTGGAGGATCAAACATACCCACCTGGGGCATCTTCCAATGATAAGAAGACTTTGAGAAGGCTTGCTGGTATTTTCTTTCTGAACACCGATGGTTCCCTGTACAAGAGAAACTTTGATATGGTGCTCCTCAGATGTGTTGACAGAGCAGAAGCAGACTTGTTAATGCATGAAGTGCACGAAGGATCCTTTAGTACCCATGCGGGAGGGCATGCAATGGCTAAGAAATTGCTAAGATCAGGTTATTACTGGATCACCATGGATGCCGACTGTTGTGCCTACACCAGAAAATGCCATAAATGCTAGATTTATGCGGATAAGGTGCATGTGCCTCCCAATCCTTTGAATGTGATGTCTTCACCCTGGCCCTTTGCTATGTGGGGCATTGATATGATTGGCAAGATTGAACCGACTGCTTCAAATGGCCACAGATTCATCCTGGTTGCCATTGACTATTTCACCAAGTGGGTTGAAGCAGCTTCCTATGCAAATGTTACAAGGCAAGTGGTAGCCAGATTTCTGAAGAAAGATATCATCTGTCGATACGGAGTTCCCGAGCGAATCATTACTGATAATGGTTCCAACTTAAACAACAAAATGATGGCAGAACTGTGCCGGGACTTCAAGATCCAACACCACAATTCTTCTCCTTACAGGCCAAAGATGAACGGCGTTGTTGAGGCAGCTAATAAGAATATCAAGAAGATTGTGCAGAAGATGGTAGTCACCTATAAAGACTGGCATGAAATGCTACCGTTTGCCTTGCATGGGTACCGCACGTCAATCAGGACATCCACTGGGGCAACACCGTATCAACTTATGTATGGTATGGAGGAAGTCCTACCTGTTGAAGTTGAATTACCCTCCTTACGGGTACTGATGGATGTTAAGCTGAACGAAGCAGAGTGGGTCCGATCCCGATACGAACAACTAAGTCTGATCGAAGAGAAAAGATTGGCTGCAATCTGTCATGGGCAGTTGTATCAGAAAAGAATGAAGAGAGCCTTCGATCAGAAAGTCAGGCACCGAGAGTACCAAGTAGGGGATCTTGTGCTGAAAAGAATCCTCCCTCCTCATACAGACCACACGGGCAAGTGGACTCCGAATTATGAAGGACCATTTGTAGTAAAGAAAGTTTTCTCCGGTGGAGCACTGATGCTCAGTACTATGGATGGTGAAGACTTCCCGTCCCTTATGAATTCAGATGCAGTTAAAAGATACTTCGCATAAAAATGACCCGTTGGACATAAAAACAGAATGTAAGTCCAGGCAAAAATAGGGCATCCCGGCGAGTCAAAAACAGAATAAAGACTCGGGAAAAAATAAGGGAAAAAAAAAAAAAAATGTGTACACCCGCTGAGTTGAAAAGCCGCATTGGACAACTCAGGCAAAAATGGGTATCCCGATGGATCGAAAACCCGAAAGGGCGGTCCATGCAAAATAAGGGAACAAGCGAACAACTGCATTCTGAATTCGTCTGTATCGCTTATAACTTGGTGAACCTCGAAAGGATCAAGCTTCACTCGGAATCAACTTTTTTTCAGAAAGCAAGACGAGAAGAATGTCAAAAGTCGTACGAGTCATAGCAAAAGGGAAGCTCCTTGAAGCGTCGTCAACATTGCCAGCATTTTGTTCCTCAATTTGTAACAATCTCCTCATTTTAGGAGATATGTTTTTTTGACTGTATCTTGCCAATTCAGGGCACATGAATTAATAAAATCAGATTTTTAGTCACACGTTGTCTCGTACTCTTTTATTTGCAAAAATGTCTGGTGTCATTAATATATCGATTGCGTAAATACAGATGCGTCTTTCTGAAACTACGTGCTTGCAGGAAATGTACTTATTCCCGGGAGTGTCTGAACTTTCATGATGGGATCCAGTAAAGGATACCTCGGGATTACTTGTGCGTCTCTTGTCTTTGCAGGCTTGCAGGTATTCAAAAGCGCAACAGGGGGCATGTAAGCTTCATCCTAGCAAGCTGGAAAATCAACACTCACTCAGTCTTAGCACTCAAAGTGTTTTCTCCCCGGCTGAGTTGC
Organism: Lathyrus aphaca; assembly: GCA_963966055.1. Taxonomy (NCBI): domain Eukaryota; kingdom Viridiplantae; phylum Streptophyta; class Magnoliopsida; order Fabales; family Fabaceae; genus Lathyrus; species Lathyrus aphaca. The sequence continues at coordinate 281,368,910 of OZ014523.1, forward strand.
CACTTGTTATTTCTCCCCAGCCGAGGTGCCAATCATTCCTCCTTCTTAGCTAAGTACAAAAGCCAGGGAACCGTCTCCCCACGGAACTTTAGCCTCTATCCAGAAGAGCAACGCATGAAGGAATCGCAACAGAGTGACGAAAGCTTCTACAAACCCCAGTTGGGTCCTTCATTTACTGGAATGGGTCTATCATTGACCTATTTCCCCAAGCAGCGTCATATGCATTAGATCTACCAACGATCTCGTCCCCAGCTGGGATGTCCACTTCAAACAGATCGATTAGAAATCTTCACAGCAACGGGATCCGAATCCTGGATTGTTATCTTTGCATAATCATAGCATTCGCATCATATTTACCCCACAAAGCGTAGCATTCCGTCTAATACGGGGCATTACAGCAAAAATCAAACATATTGCATAATCATAAGCCATGTTCTGAATCAAACACTTGTGAATATTGACAATCCACCAACAATATACAGAATGCTCCCCAGATTCCCCAGCGGAGAGCTAAAGCTAAAGCAGTTGCCTTACATTCACAAACATCGGTATATACTCCTTGTGACACCTGTCCGTTTCATATCCCCAGTGGAAAGCCAAAGCGTCCCCTTTGCACTCACAGATACCTATATATATAACTTTCTTGACACTCGTCCGTGTCACCTTCCCCGCACAGTAACCTAAACACTTTGTATATCAGATACTTGTTTATACTATACTTTCCTCTTCTTGACACTCGTCTGTGTCACTCTCCCCAGCAGGTTAAACACCCGTCTATACGCTACTCGCACTTATTACTCATGTTTCACTCATACAGATACTCGTCCGTATCTTGTATACACCACTTATACATCCTCAGATTCAATACTAGTCCTTGTTCTTTGTTAACCAGTTGGTACTCGTCCGTACCATCATCTCAGAACATGCGTCAAGCGTTTGTTTCTACCTGATACTCGTTCGTATCATAGTCTTAAGGATGCTCGTCCGCATCTTTAACCCATACACGTGTCAAACACTTTTGTCTTCTTGAATATAGACACTCGTCTGTGTCTATTATTCCCCAGAAGAGTCCGCTCAGATTCAACACTCGTCCGTGTTCCTTGTTAACCAGTTGATACTCGTCCGTATCATCATCTCCGAACACGTGTCAGTATTTGTTTCTACCTGATACTCGTCCGTATCGTAGTCTTAAGGATGCTCGTCCGCATCTTTAGTCTATACGCAGCGTCCAAATACTTATACCTTTATTTCTTGGATATAAACACTCGTCCGTGTTTACTATTCCCCAGTAGATCGCCAGCAAAGCAAAATTTCTTTTCTATCTGACATTCGTCCTGTGTCATGATAAACCTTGAGAGCAGCCCTACCCTGCTAGGTGATCGTCCTTCACCTCTTGATGATCGTCCTTCGTCATTCTCATCCGATGGCCGTCCCCATCGTTGATCTTTTCTATCCGACATTCATCCTATGTCGTGATATTTTTAGCAGCCGTCCCCTGCTAGGTGATCGTCCTTCATCATTTTATCCGATGGCCGTCCCCATCGTTGATTTTGTTATCTGACATTCGTCCTATGTCATGATAAACCTTGAGAGCAGCCGTCCCCTGCTAGGTGATCGACATTCACCTCTTGATGATCGTCCTTCATCATGCTCATCCGATGGTCGTCCCCCATCGTTGATCTTTTATCCGGCATTCGTCCTATGTCGCGATATTTTCGGCAGCCGTACCCTTCCAGGTGATCGTCCTTCACCTTAGATGACCGTCCCTCATCTTACCCCTTTCAGAGTAGCCGTCCCCTGCTAGGTGATCGTCCTTCACCTTTGATGACCGTCCCTCATCATTATTTCATTTATTCTTTAAACCCGATGGTCGTCCCCGTCATGGTCCCTTTTCTTTTTCATGATGATCGTCCTTCATCAGTTTAGCCCGATGGCCGTCCCCATCGTTGTTTACATTACTTTATGAATCTGATGGTCGTCCCCATCATTTTTCATTAATCCCTAGAAAATCTTATAGCTTTACTTAATGGCCGTCCCCATCATAATCCCTTATATCCCCAGCATGTCGGTCGTCCCCGTCATTGCTTTATTTCCCGCATTTTTTCCAGCATGTCGGCCGTCCCCGTCATTGCTCATTCCCCCAGCATTCGTCCTCTGCTCGACGGTCGTCCTCCGTCGCCTATACTTTACAATATACTTTATTTTCTTTTACAATCTATATCGCTTTTCTTCTTCATTCTGTGAGTGCAAATTTTGGACTGTCTTTGGTATTCAACCACAAGTTATCTTGTTTGCCTGTTAAGCCGTTGCTTACATCCTACACAGCTAACTCATGTTTGAATAGGGGCAGCTGTAAACACCCCAAATTTTCCCTCACCCATTCACACCATGGCTTGTGATCATTTCATGTACATAAGTTCAATCATAGCATCTCATATCACATTTTTAATTCATTGCATTGGTTCAAAGTCATCTGCATCTAGGGTTTGTGATCTAAGCAATCCAAGAGCCATTTGAGCCACTCCAAAGGTCATCAATCACTTCAAAGGGGTCCATGTATGTTCAAGCATAATATTATATCATCTCAAAGTCAAAGAAGTCAAAGAATCACAAGAACTGAGAATGGCATGGAAGCAGAGCCAGGTTTAACTGCACAGATGACCTAGAATTAGGGTTTTGGTTTCAAAGGCCATAACTCCAAATTTTTTGGTCATTCTTGCTTGACTTTTTGCAACTTGAAGCCATACCAATCCCACAGTGACACAACCACTCTCTGCCCAATCCAGACCTTACAAAAACATCCCAAGGCTTCATTTTCATAAGACACACAAGCCTGAAAGCACCAAGAACACAGCACACTCAAAAATCCTCTCATTTGCAAAAGCCTTCGAATCTCTTGATTCAGCCATCAAAACTTCAAACTTTTTTCACCATTCAACTCCATAAACCTCACTGATCATTTCCCACCTTCCATTTTGCCCTAAAACAGCCATAATCAAAAACACGATTTTCACATTTCACAAACTGAGTTTCTGCCATTCCCATTTCAAGGCCATTTAAACTCCAGCTAAGGATCACAAACACTTGGGGGGATCATTGGGGGTTGATTTGAAGCAAAGACTGGCCCAGAAAGTTGCAAACTGAGAAAGCTCAAGCTCAGGTACCTCAAGAACTTTTTTTCCAGAAATGAGTTTTTAAGTTTCCAATGTTAATACTAGCCATGGGCTAGGCTTCACCAACGCTTATTTGACTATGGAAGGTCGTCATCATAACAAGGCTTTACACATCACTCTGGAGTGTAAAGGGGCTGTGCTTTCACATGTTCTAGTTGACACTGGGTCTTCACTCAATGTATTGCCAAAGAAAGCCCTTGTCAAGCTTGAATATGATGGTATAGCTCTCCGACCAAGAAATGTGGTTGTTAGAGCTTTTGATGGTTCCAAGAGGTCTGTTCTTGGAGAAGTGGAGCTTCCTGTGATAATTGGCCCACAAGTCTTTCAAACTACTTCTTACGTGATGGACATTCAGCCGTCCTACAACTGTTTGTTGGGTCGACCATGGATTCACGCCGCTGGCGCAGTTACGTCGACTCTTCACCAGAAATTGAAATACGAGCGGGAAAGGCATATTATCACAATTTGTGGTGAAGAGGATATTTTTGTTAGCCATCTGGCCACCTACAAATACATTGAGAGGGATGGTGAAATCCACGAGACCATGAGCCAAGGTTTCAAAGCACTGAACGTCAATGAGGCGACAACTGAAGTATTTGCTGCATCCCAGGAGGATAGGATGGGTACTTCAATTGTCTCCTATCAACAAGCTCGGAAGGTTGTTGAAGATGGAAACGCCCAAGGCTGGGGCAAGCTGCTACCGGTGGAGAAGAAGGAGGACAAATTTGGTTTGGGTTACAAACCATTCCGACAAGATCAAGCAGAGGCTGCTAAGGAGCCCAAGTTCATAAGTAGGGGGATGCTAACCCCGAATGCTGTCAATAACGTGGAAGACGAGGCTGAAAGCGACCTCAACCTGGAGAGCTGGATTTGTCTAAGGATCCCGGGCCAACAAGTCCTTAACTGGTCTTCCTAGGAAATTATAAGAGTTACTCCTGCAGAGTAATTATTATTTCCTGGTTTTTAGCATGCATCAAGTCCTGCATCTTGCCCAAGGTGTCAGGACTAATTTTGTAATAGGACCATATTTGTATTTTTGTGCAAATGGAATATCAATGAACAATGGACATCTTTTGCAAACAATTTTCTCTTCCGCTCAATGTCTTTTCATTTTTCTTATTTTTCGCACAAAACAATAAAATGGCAATGTTTTCAAAATATATAACTTCATTTTTCTGAACAAGATTAAAATTGATCACTAAAAAGAACAAAATCCCAACCCTTGCAGAGATTATCCTCCAGATTGCACTGACAATAACACTACTATGACCTTGTATGACTTCGACAATCCAATTAATCAAGCAGATGAAGGGGTTGATGAAGATTATGAGTTGCCTGAAGAGTTAGCCAGGTTGTTGAGGCTAGAAGAGAAAGTGAATACTCCTCATTAGGAGGAAATTGAAACCATTAATCTTGGTACCGAGGAGGATTTAAAAGAAGTAAGGATTGGGGCCAGTCTGTAAGCTCCAGTAAAGGAACAACTTATCAACATGCTTCGGGAATACGTCGACGTCATTGCTTGGTCCTATTAAGACATGCCAGGTCTAGATACGGATATTGTCATGCACAGACTACCCTTGAAAGAAGATTGTCCTCCAGTCAAACAAAACCTATGTCGTACTCGCCCCGATATGGCCATGAAGATTAAGGAGGAAGTACAAAAACAGTGGGACGTCGGTTTCCTTGCTGTAACTAGTTACCCGCCGTGGGTTGCTAATATTGTACCCATGCCTAAGAAGGATGGCAAGGTGCGTATGTGTGTGGATTACCGGGATCTGAACAGAGCTAACCCGAAGGATGATTTCCCATTACCTCACATTGACGTATTGGTGGACAACACAACTCAGTTCTCGGTATTTTCTTTCATGGATGGATTTTCTGGGTACAATCAAATCAAGATGTCACCTGAGGACATGGAGAAAACAACCTTCATCACACCTTGGGGCACATTTTGTTACAAGGTAATGCCGTTTAGATTGAAGAACGCCGGTGCCACTTATCAATGGGCTATGGTAACATTATTCCACGATATGATCCACAAAGAAATCGAATGCTACGTGGATGATATGATTTCCAAATCCCTTACTGAAGAAGACCATTTGGTGAATCTAATGAAGTTGTTCAAGCATCTGAGGAAGTATCAGCTGAAGTTGAACCCCAACAAATGCACATTCGAGGTACGTTCCGGTAAACTGCTGGGTTTCATCGTAAGTGAAAAGGGAATTGAGGTTGATCCTAACAAAGTCAAAGCTATTCAGGAAATGCCTGCACCTAGGACTGAAAAAGAAGTTCGAGGGTTCTTAGGTAGATTGAACTACATCTCAAGGTTCATATCTCACCTCACTGCAACATGTGAACCCCTGTTCAAGCTGTTAAGAAAGGAACAAACAGTCAGGTGGAACGACGATTGTCAGAAAGCTTTTGACAAGATCAAGGAGTACCTGCAAGAACCTCCAATTCTCATGACTTCGATTGAAGGAAGACCTCTGATAATGTACCTGACAGTATTAGAAGGGTCAATGGGGTGTGTGTTGGGCCAGCATGACGAGTCTGGTCGAAAAGAGTATGTAATATACTACCTAAGCAAAAAATTTACCGAATGTGAACAACGTTATTCACTGCTCGAGAAAACTTGTTGTGCTTTAGCGTGGGCTACTCGCCGACTAAGACAATATATGTTGACTCACACTACCTTGTTGTCTCAAAAATAGACCCCGTCAAGTACATATTTGAGAAGCCATCACTTACCGGAAGGGTTGCTAGATGGCAAATGATTCTGACAGAATATGACATTCAGTACACATCTCAAAAAGCCATCAAGGGAAGTGTATTGTCTGACTATCTAGCTGAGCAACCCATTGATGATTACCAGCCCATGAGATTTGACTTCCCTGATGAAGACATCATGTACTTAAAAGCAAAAGATTGTGAAGAGCCAGTTCACACTGAAGCGCCTGACCCAGAAGAAGAATGGACTATGATGTTTGACGGGGCTGTCAATATGAATGGTCGTGGAGTTGGTGCAGTGCTTATTACACCTAAAGGAGTTCACATGCCTTTCTTGGCAAAACTCACCTTTGCCTGCACTAACAACGAAGCAGAATACGAAGCCTGTATCATGGGTCTTGAGGAAGCCATTGACCTCAGGATTAAAACCTTGAATGTATTCGGAGATTCAGCTTTGGTAATCAATCAAAACAACAACAAATGGTACACTCATCAGGAGCATCTAATTCCATACTGTGACTATACGAGAAGATTACTGACTTTCTTCACAACAGTCAATCTTGAATACATCCCTCGAGATGAGAATCAATCTTGAATACCATTTCCTTTATGATCAAAGTTCAAGCTGCCAATTATGTGCCTCGGATTTTGGTATCTAGACTGGACATACCGACATATGTTTTCTCCATGGACACTGCCAGTGATGACAAGCCTTGGTTCCATGACATCAAATTCTTTTTGGAGGATCAGACATACCCACCTGGGGAATCATCCAATGATAAGAAGACATTAAGAAGATTGACCGACAGTTTCTTCCTTAATGCTGATGGTTCATTATACAAGCGAAACTTCGACATGGTATTGCTCAGATGTGTTGACAAGAAGGAAGCAGACCTCCTGATGCACGAAGTACATGAAGTTTCTTTTGGTACCCATGCCGGAGGATATGCAATGGCAAAGAAATTGTTAAGATCGGGTTACTACTGGATCACAATGAATGCAGATTGTTGTGCATATGAAAGAAAATGCCACAAGTACCAGATCTACGCAAATAAAGTGCATGTGCCTCTGAATCCTTTAAACCTGATGTCTTCACCTTGGCCCTTTGCCATGTGGGGCATTGACATGATTGGAAAGATTGAACCGACTGCTTCAAATGGTCACCGATTCATCCTGGTAGCCATTGATTACTTCACCAAATGGTTCGAAGCAGCTTCATATGCAAATGTCACCAGACAAGTGGTAGCCTGATTTCTGAAAAGAGATATCATCTGTTGATATGGAGTTCCCGAGCGAATCATTACTGATAATGGTTCCAATTTGAACAACAAAATGATGGCAACTTTGTGCAGGGACTTCAAAATTCAACATCACAACTCTTCTCCTTACATGCCAAAGATGAATGGTGTTGTTGAGGCCGCTAACAAGAACATCAAGAAGATTGTGCAGAAGATGGTAGTCACCTATAAATATTGGCATGAGATGCTACCATTTGCTTTGCATGGGTACCAAACCTCAATAAGGACGTCCATTGGGGCAACGCCTTATCAGCTTGTGTACGGTATGGAAGTTGTCCTACCTGTTGAAGTTGAGCTACCCTCCTTACGGGTAATGATGGATGTGAAACTAGATGAAGCAGAATGGTTTCGGTCTCGGTACAATCAACTGAATCTGATTGAAGAGAAAATATTAGCTGCCATCTGTCATGGGCAGTTATATAAGAAGCGAATGAAAAAAGCCTTCGATCAAAAAGTCAGATCTCGGGAATACCAAGTGGGAGAGCTTGTTCTGAAGAGAATCCTTCCTCCTTATACAGACCACAGGGGCAAGTGGACACCAAACTATGAAGGTCCCTACGTAATGACTAAAGTCTTCTCAATTGGAGCGCTGATGCTCGCAACCATGGATGGTGAAGACTTCCCGTCTCATGTGAATTCAGATGCAGTTAAAAAACACTTCGCATAAAAAGACCCGCTGGACATAAAAACAGAATGTAGGACCAGGAAAAAATAGGGCATCCCGGCGAGTCAAAAGCAGAATAAAAGACTCGGGCAAAAATAAGGGAAAATTTGAAAAAATGTACACCCACTGAGTTGAAAAGCCGCATTGGACAGCTCATGCAAAAATGGGTATCTCGGTGGATTGAAAACCCGAAAGGGCGATCCACGCAAAATCAGGGAATAAGCGAACAATTGCATTCTGAATTCGTCTGTATCACTCACAACATGGCAAGCTTCGAAAGGTTAAAGCATTGGTCAAAATCAACTTTCTTCGGAAAGCAAGATAAGAAGAACGTCAAGGTCATACAGGTCATAGCGAAGGAAGCTTGCTGGAGCGTCATCTTAAACATTGCCAATATTTTTATTTTCTCAATTTACAGCAATCTCCTCCTTCCATGGGATTCGCTTCTTTTGACTGTACTTGCTGATTCATGGCACATAAATTAATAAAATTAGATTTTTTCAGTCACACCTTGTTTTGTACATTTTTTGTTTTGTTTGCAAAATGTCCAAAGTTCATGATACAACACTTGCATGAAAACATATGAGCCATTTTAAGAAATACTTGGAAATATATTACTTTCAGGTAAATCTAACTCCTATGAAGGAATCCGGTTAAGGATACCTCAGGATAATTGTGTGTTTTCCTTTGTCTTAACAGGTTACAGGCAATCAAGGCAGACAATCTTTCACAGTAGGGGGCATATCAAGCATTGAATCCCCAACATACTATTTCCCATAAGTTATCTCCTCCCCGAGCAGGACCTCCCGAGCAGTGCCTGACAACTATTTCACAGCAAAGTGATCAAAGAGCCTTCCATTCCCACAGAGATACCAGATTTCTCTCATCCTCAGTGGAGTTGGTGGAGTTAATTCCTCACAGAGTTGCCTCCCTAGAATGGCAGTACCTGAAGCACATCCCCAGCTGAGTTACTAGAACTTCCTCATCCCCATTAAGGAATTCTCCCTCCATATAGATCTACCAATGATCTATTTCCCCAAGCAGAGTTACCCCTCCGGACAGATCCATCAATGATCTCTTCCCCCAGCCGGGTTATTCCTCCAAACAAATCAGCCAGGGATCTGTATCCCCGCAGGATCCGAGTCTCAGATCAAGCTTCTCATTTGCATAATCATAGCATTTGCTTCATATCCACCGAAATAAGCGTAGCATTCCGTCTAATATGGAGCATTATGGCAAAAAACAAACATTTGCATGATCAAAAGCCAGGTTTGAGCCAGTCACCTGCAAATACCATCAAGATTTCATCAGCAATATACGAAACTCATATCCTGTGCAGATAAAAGCCAAATCATCCTCTTTGCACTCTCAGATACAGATATTTTCTCATAGCTTGTACATGTCCTTTTTGGCACTCGTTCGTATCATACTTCCCCAGCAAGTCAAACACCCGTCCGTGTCCCTTGCCCAATCTTCCGACACTCGTCTGTGTCTTGCACATACTTCACCAATAGATCAGTACTTGTACACACTTATACAGAAGGCTTTGATACTAGTCTGTATCTTGTATATATCACTCCTCAGCAGATTCAACACTCGTCCGTGTTCCTTGCTTAACCAATCGATACTCATCTGTATCATCATCCTCAAACACGTGTCAGCATTTGTTTCTACCGATACTCGTCCGTATCGTGGTCCTAAGGATGCTCATCCGCATCTTTGATCTATCCACACTATCGAACACTTATAACTTTTATTTTAAAGAGTGTAAACATTCGTCCGTGTTTACCATTCCCCAGTAAGTCGCCAACAAAACAACTTATTTCTATCCGACATTCGTCTTATGTCGTGATACTTTCGGCAGCCGTCCCCTTCCAGGTGATCGTACTTCACCTTTGGATGACCGTCCCTCATCCTTTTCCCCAGTGGAATCTCCATTATTGGAACCTTCTCTCCGGCATTCGTCCTATGTCGTGATATTTCCAGCAGTCGTCCCCTGCTAGGTGATCGTCCTTCACCTTTTGATGAGCGTCCCTCATCATTTATCCGATGGCCATCCCCATCATTGATCTTGTTATCCGACATTCTTCCTATGTCGTGATAATCCCCAAGAGCAGTCGTACCCTACTAGGTGATCGTCCTTCATCATGCTTATCCGATGGTCGTCCCCATCGTTGATCTTTTCTATCCGAAATTCGTTGTATGTCGTGATATTTGTAGTAGCCTTCCCCTGCTAGGTAATCGTCCTTCACCTCTTGATGGCTATCCCTCATCAATATTTCATTTATTCTCTAGCCTGATGTTCGTCCCCATCATTGTCTAAATCCCCAGAGAATTTTATTTCCTTACCCGATGGCCATCCCCATCGTGGTCTCTTTGTTTCCCCAACTTGTCGGCTGTCCCCATCATTGCAAAAACTACCTTTTTTATCCCCCCAGTAGTCGTCCTCTGCTCGATGGTCGTCCTTAATTGCTTTCATTTGATAATAATACTATACTATCTTTTACAATTTATATCCCTTTTCTTCTTCTCCCCAGCGAGTGCATATTTTGGACTGTCTTTGGTATTCAACCACAAGTTATCTTGTTTGTCTGTTAAGCCAGGCGCTTACATCCTGCACAGCTAACTCATGTTTGAATAGGGGCAGATGTAAATACTCCAAATTTCCCTCACTTTTTATCACACCATGGCTTATGATCTTTCATTTTTGCATTAGCCTAAGCATTACATCTCATATTGCATATTTGTTTCATCTGCATAGTTCCATTTCATCTGCATTTAGGGTTTGTGATCTGAGCAATCCAAGAATCAATCTGAGCCATCCCAATGGTCTTGAAGCTTTCCAATAGGGTCCATGTGTGTTCTATGATCATATTATGCTCCCCAAAGTTCATGAAAGTCAAGAGATCACAAAGGATGGCAAAGGCATGGAAGCATAGCTAGGGTTTTCACTACACAGATGACCAAAATTAGGGTTTTGGTTTCAGAGGCCTTAACTCCAAATTTTTTGGTCATTCTTGTTACTAATGTTCTTAACATGTTATAAGGATCATGTGTACCAAGTTTTATGAAGAAATTCACTGTGGAAGTCATCTGATCATTGGGTAACTTCTTGAGCAAGTTAAGTCAAAATCAGGGCATCTGAGGCCCCCAACAAGGGTACCAAAGGATCATTTTCATCAAATTGAAGTTATATGATCTTTATTTGATCTTAGAAGTGTTTAGAAGTTCATAAGATTGAATAATTTTGAGCCAATTGCAAACTTGCCATTTTTGGAAATGACTTGTAATGGAAACTTTCCATTTTGGGAAAGATTTTCAACCTCCTCTTTCATGATCAAAAATGCTTCAAATGAAAAATTCTTGGACATGAAAGTTGCAGAATAGGTCTTTCCCTTTTTAAAAAGTACAAGAACATGTCTTGATTCATCCTATAACTCAAGATATGGACTTTCAAAGTTGGCAAAAATCACATAATTTTCAAGTACATATCAAAGAGGGATTTTTGCATATTGGCATTTCAAGCTTCTAAGTGACCTCTAATGTGCTCAATTATGTCATAACATGTTCAAGAAACCTTCTAAGATCAGAATTATACCTTGAAACTAAGGTTTTGGTGACTTAATTCACAAGAAATTTCAAAATGGCCAAGTTGCATAAAGCTTTCTATCTCTTCATCTAAGCATTACAGCTGCATTCTAATGATCTAAGGGCTCCCCATGAACCATGCTGAGGCAATCTATGCTCAGAAATCCTTGTTGTACAAGCCCATACCTCAAGTACACATAATCTTGACTTTTTACATTTCCTCCCATACAGATCAAACTGAGCCACCACCCACTCTCTGACCAATCACAATGACTTATGTGAACCCTAAGGACCTCATTCCATAACACATTCAAGCCTGAAACATTGGAGAGCTCAGCATTCACAAAAAATTGTCAAAACCTTCCCTTCTTCGAAACTCAAAACACAACCATCAAACTTCAAAACAAACTTCACCAATCATCTTCAAATCACTCATAGAACACAAAGCAACTCTCAAAGTGGCCTGAAACCTCCCAAATCAAAAACACGATTTATGCAAAACCAGAACCAAACACTTCAAAATAGCCATCATAGACTTGTTCTAGGCATTGAAACATCATCAGGGAGCTCATTGCGGTTAATTTGCATCAAAGGAAAGGTCAGAAAGCTCCAAACTGAAAAGCTTCAACTCAGGTATACCTCAAGAACATTTTTTCCAGAACTTGCTATTTAAGTTAAAATATCAATCTTCATGTTCCCCTGATCACACTGATATGTTTAGTTTCGAAAATGATTGAGAAATGACCATGTATGAAGCTTCTGAAATTTATGACCTAAAACTTGATTGTTTCGATTCAGCTTTGTTGTGCATGATAAATGAACTTTGTTTGTGGATTTGTGTTCTAGGATGTTAGAGGAGTGATTCTGGGCAAGAAATTAGGAGTTTAGATGCTTGTATGAGTTTCTGGGATTTTGGTTCGCCGGAGAAGATGATCGGAGCTAGCTTCGGTCACCTGAAAATGCTTAGGGTTTAATTAAGGTTTAATTAGCCAATTTGAATGTAGGCCCTTAGATATTAGGGTTAGCGCGTGAATGAGTGGCCCAGATTGCTCTATTAATTTTTAATCTAGTTTAATTAGTTTAAATTAGGATTAATTAATAATTTCCTCAGATTGAATCCTGACCTTCTAAAAACGCTTGCAGTCAACCCCCATTTCCCCAGTTTCATTTTAATTCATTTCTTTTGCATAATTTTATTTAAAATAGTAAAACACTTTCAAAAAATATGATTTCTTGCATTCTGGTTTTAAATTTATTCTCAACTTGAAAATAATTTTTATTTTATTTTTTGCATTAAAAAAGTATTTTTAAAATATTTAAATGTTATTTTTAATTAATTAAAGTATTTAACTAATTAAAAATGCATTTAGGTTTCTAAAAATCACCAAAAAAATCATGAACCATTCCAATGCATTTAGAAACATTTTAAAAGTCTTCATACAAATTTCTTTTTTAGGTTTGATTATAATTTCACAATTTTCTTTGAATTAGGGTTCTTAAAAATCACATTTTTTAACCCTAACTTTGAAAAATCATTTCTGCCTAACCAATAAGAGTTTGAACTTGATTCTTTTTGCATTTTTTCACATATTTCATGTAGTTTTTAGGTTATTTTTCCCATGTATTTATCTTGAATTTTCCCTTTTGCATCATCCAAAAACCCTAACAAACTTAGGAAAATCATAACTTTCAATAGGTTTGGCTTCTGACCTTCTCCTTTGGGGTGTGACCTAGTATAGGATTAGGGTTTGATTGATCTTGGTTTCAATTTTTTATCATGTTATATGCTTCTGTTTTGTTCATTTGCATCTCATATGTCCATAAAACCCTATTTTCTCATGTTCATTTGCATTCACCTTGCATATTCATGATCATGTGAACTTGCCATGACATTTCAAGCATTCATATGTCATCTTAGACATCTTAGGACATGTTAGAACCTTGCTTGATAATTTCTTCATTCATTTTCTATGTCATGCATTCATTTCATTTCATAAACATCCATGTGTTCTCAAGCTTCCAAGCATGCTTTCATGACATCTCATCTTTGTATGATCATTAATATGCACATTGTATGACATTTCATCATCTCATATGCCATTTGCATTGCATAATCACTTCTGACTTTGGTCTTTTCATCTCATTTCAATTCATTTCTTCATTCTTTATGTCTTATGCATCCATACTAACTTTTCAGGAACTTTTGGTAAGTTATTTTGGGAGGTGGATTTGCCTTCACCTCTCACCTCTTCTTATTTCATACATATGCATTTTAACTTGTGTTTGAAGTGAATTTGATTCACTTATGTTCCATCCTTCTCACTTTCTTTCTTTAAGTTACTTATCTTCTTCAGGAAGTAAGTAACTTATTCTTCTCCTTGCTTCTCTTTTCATCTGCTTTCTTCCATTGGTGGCCTTGAAGATCTTCTCTCTTAAGCCTAACAAACCATAGGATATCCAAGCATGATAACTTTTAGGTTTATATATAGTTCCCTTTAGACTTTTACCTTTGAGTCTCCTTGAGTCTCTCTTCTCATCTCAACAATCAGAGACTAAACTCTTAAAGCTTTAGGACTTTGAATTAGGGTTATGCCTGCATCCTTCTCTTAGGATGGAGTGCATAACTTTAATCCTAAATGTTAAACCTTTGATTTTGTAAACCTCTTAATCAAAACACACTAATAATCACAAAGACTTTATCTTGTAACTTGGGCCTTATGTCAGGGTTTTATCTCTTCCTTATGGTTAATTAGGACTAACCCTAGTGTTTAATGGACAAGTCCTCCTAAAGGTGTCTTACAAACCATAAAATCCACTTCTTAATTTCATCCCTTAATTAAAATCCACTTAATAAAGGCTTGTTATATAATGAATTTAATCCCTAACCATGGATTAAGTTGAGGTATCTTCCTCAGCTTAAGTGTTCTCATCTATTATCCTTCTATTAGGATGGTTTAATGAGTTCACTAATCTGTGATTAGAGATTAAACTCATTACTTAACACTAAAAAAAACCCAAAAACATCAAATTAATCACAAGTGGGTTAGTGATTTTAATCCTACATCATCGTGGTAATTAAGTTGAGATGCTTATCTCATACTTAAGTAGGCTCATTATCCCTAATTAGGGAGGATATAATGAGTTTACAAGCCCCTTGATTTAGGCTTAAGCTCATTGACTTATGCAAAACACCAAAAAAAATAACAAGACTGAAAACACAAAAACAAACAATAATCGTCTCCTTCGGGATTCTTTTCTCATCACACTCATTCACAAACGCGAACTTGCTTCTTCCGTCTAATGCAAGACAGTTAGCACTCGAGCAAGACAAGTCATACACTTGAGCATATGCAAGCAATCAGTTCACAATCAAAAATCATTTTCAGTCTCTTTGAGTCGAACTACGGTGTTCTGACTCCTTCATTGCACGTGAGGATACGTAGGCATAACTTAACGGTTATCGAACAAAAGTCTCTTTGTCATCCCCCCCTCTTTCAGCATCCTTTTCTAAGCCTCAGTTCCTGAGCAATTCACCTTTTTTGCAACTGACACATGTACATTCATTCTTTAGTTTTTGCATACAGATAGCACATACACTTACCCCTTTAAACAAAATCTTGTAAGGGTGGATACCGTCCAGTACGGCGGACAATCTGGGTGCTAATACCTTCCCAGGTTGTAACCAACCCCCTTTCTTAGTTTCTCTAGTTCGAAACCGTCTTATCCATCTCTTTCCAAGTTTATACAGCATTACCTTTCTTTCGGGATAAAAATGCCTAGCTGGCGACTCTATTCAATTCACTTTCATTCTCTCTTTTCGCCGAACGTTCGCGTCTGCACCGGGATGCAAATCTTTGGGAGCGAGACCTAGGGAACTCTGAGATTTAATGGCACGAATTTGCTCAGTCATTTCTTCAAACCTCCTATTCATGTCAATTCCTTGGCCTTCCGCCTCATCCAGCAAAGTGAATTGTTCGTCCTGCCCATCCATCTGCATGTTATTCACTCCATCATTGATAATAGTGACTGCTGGTTGCACCACATGGATTTCAACATGACGGGCGCCAGCCCCATTGCAGTTACCTCCATCTGATGTCCCATTGTTCCTGACTTGATTATTCTCCACCATTTCATGCAAGCGCTCTTGAGTTTGACCCATCCCAGCCATGAGGGTCATGAAGTTGTCCATTGCTCTCTCTGTTTACCTTTGTAGGGTATCTGTGTACAGTTGTCTGTCTCTGAACCTTCTTGGGAGCTATAGTGCCTGAAATGGCATAAACGTTAGAACATTGAAGAAATACATGCAAAACAATAACCACGTTATATGTTTGCAATGTAACTATTCATGTTTCCATGTCTAGGTATTAATATGCCCCAATTCTGGTATTTTTCACAGAGAATACTCCAGATGTGTTTTTCGAAACTGGCTTTGCAAACTCTTTTGAGGAGTATTCAGACCTTGATGGCTTCGGAAAAACAACTTTGCTCATTCAGAAACGGTAACATGGTATGTATCATTGTATAACATGAACAAACTACCAACAACCAGAGTCATAGACATACACAAAATTCCCAAAGGGTTACAATTCAATACAAAACACAGAAAGATAAAGTAAGACTCCTACAACAAGCCTGTAGGTAGTCTGGATACAAACAACAATAAACTAAAAACCTAGGCTAAAATAAGATTCAGGCCCTTCTTCTGCAGTCACCACCCCTGTCCGGTTCTTCTTGACGACTGCTCTCAGCTTAAGATCTGCAATCTCCTTCATTACTTCCTCCGATGCTAGTTGGCTTTGCACCAATTGCTGGGTCTTTTCCCTTCGTATTTTGTGAACTTGTTCTACTTCTTCTTTCTTGAATGCCATCTTCACCTCAAAGAACTCTTCCTTTTCTTTGTACTTCTTCTACTCCTGTTCTCTTTGGCCCTGTAACCAAGTAATGGATTGACGAGCTTCCCTGAGAGTCTTCAAAATCTTCTTACGCTCCGCTTCTCTTTTTGACTGTGTTAAACCCAATCTCTGAAAATGAGCTTCTATCCCAGCAAGCTCCTTTTCTTTAGCCTATAAGGTAGCCTGCATCCTCTGTAGCTTTTCTTCTGCTTTTTGCTTAGCGCGATTGGCACGGTGATACAAGCTATCCATTTCGGAATTCTCTACCCGAACCTCGTGCAACTGAGCTTCCAAATTTTGTAATCTTCAAGAGAAATAGTGGTTTGTACCGGTACTTCTTTTGGATATAGTGGAGCCTCAACTGAAAATGGAAGGAAGAAAGTGTTAACCCTACCTTGTATCCAAGTAGCAAATGGGGGATAAGTCCTAGGGTTTACCTTTCCAAATTCTTTCTTACCCTCCCTAACCTTTGTTTCCCAAGCTTGAGATACTTGGATAACCAACTGCTCATTATCTTCATCCGAAAAATACAGATTCTTAGTTATTTCTTCATCTGATGGAGGACCCTTCAGTGGATAGCCAAATTGTTTTCTAGACAGCACAGGGTTATGACTTATTACTCCTTTCCTACCTAACAAAGGCACATAGGGAAATTCTCCACACCTTGTAATAAACTCCTTCCTCACAAAGTTTTTGTTACATCCCCAAGCTATATCATCAGATGTTAACCCCATCAATCTTCTAGCCCACTTCCAATCATGCTTAAGATCTTTGAACGGTCCTGACTTTGGAAGCTTCTTGGCAAATCACTCAGCAAACAATGGAGCACAATAATTCACGTACCCTTTTCTTTTCTCATTTCTGTGATGTACACCAAAGTAAAAATCTCCCAAAAACGTAGGCACCGTGTTTCCTTTAATGAAAAGGGTGATAGCCTCCAAGATTACCCATCCTTTCTCTCCTGGGAATAGACTTATCCCATACACCATTAATGCTAATAGCATACTGAATTCTAACCACTTCCCTCCCAAAGCAAACACATGGGCTTCTGTGATAAGAAAATCCAGAGTAAATCCCTTCCCCTTACTAGCTTCCAACTCCATCTTCACTCGAAGCATACTCAAATGATAAACACCTGCCATGTCCTTGTACGGGGGACACTTCTCTACAGCATAATAGGGAACACCATTCTTGATAGGAATCTTCAGGATGTCAGAAATCTCTTCCATAGTAGCGACCAAGACATAATCAGCAAACACAAAAATTCTCAACTGAGGGTCATAAAACTGCAACAACGAGTGAAGGCTATCTCTCTGATCAACAATAGGTTTGTTCATGTAACCCATGATCTTCCCATACCGGAATCTGAAATCATCTGAAACCTTGTCACTCATCAAGCCCACCAGTTTCTGAATACCCTTAATTTCTGGTTGTGGGAAAGTGTAATGAGCATTCTTTTTTCTGGGTATCTCTTGGACTTCTGTCATCTGGAGAAATAATGAATACCAGAACTGGGTACAAAGGATAAATGATAACCTGAAATGGAAACACAAATAATTAATGCAAGTATAATGCGATGCAAATGCAATGCAGGCATATGATCAACAACTAGGACTGTCTGGATATGGAATACTGGACCCAAGTGACCAAGAACCAATATCCTCTGAATAAAGCCCCATGAACAAGAATTCAGTCTCAAATAAGCTCCAAACCAGATATCAGATGACTTAAGAACTCCAAAATCCATGTAGCCATATCAAAACATAAAATTGTACTGGCAATGACGTATGATGAGGTCAAAGGTTCCAGCAAACCTGTAAACCCCTCCCTAATCTCACAGATGTGCTCCGGGTCAAACATCATGGACTCTCAAAGCCGAATAGCAATAATACGTTCACCATTTCCGAGAAATGGCTCATGACCATATCAGGGAATCGGTTTAGCATTATGTACTACTCAGGGAGGTCTCAACGTGAGTCCGGGAAAAACAAGCATCCCTTATAAGTCCCCAGCTTCGAGCGCTGAAATTGAGAAACGATAGAACATTCAGCCCATAGGATACAGTACTATTGTCATATGACCAGATTCTTTAACTGAGTTCCTATAAGAGAACCAGGCCATCCTATGCGAGCTCCCAGTGGGCCCTCGGGTGCGAATGGGTTTGCCACAAAATGTGGTATGCCACTGTCACCACTAGAGAGGGATGTTTCCACAAAGGATCTCAATGATCGGTCCATAGATGCACATAACTATCGAGGTCGTGTAATGATCCAAGAAAGACTCTTGCATCAAAACATTTCCAATACGATCGCAAGTCTGGGTGTGGAACTCACTACTACCAATATAGTAAGATGCCATGAAGCCAAAGTGACTATCCACGATAAGCACTAGGGTGCACTCGAGCCCCGGTTACGAGCTCATCTCACAGTAACCCCATCCCACAGAAAAAAAGAAAACAACACAGCCAGACAGTCCAATATATACATATGATGCATGAAAATAAATACTGAAAGCGATAAATAAAGTTGTAAATAAAACTGTAAATAAATAGTAGTAACATATACACACAACAACAAACAATCAACACCCAAAGAAACAAAAATACACAAGCTCTAGGATTGACTCTCAAGGGGAACCAGAGATTCTAGGTTAGGATGTCCCCAGCAGAGTCGCCAGCTGTCACTCCCTGGATTTCCATCATGGTACAAACGCGAAAGTGAAGCGGAAGAGGTAGAGTCGCCAGCCAGGAATTTTTATCCCGAAGGAACGAGAATGGTAATGCTGCACAAACCGAAGAAAAGAAAAGGAAGGACACAGGTCCTGCAAACCAAAGAGCCTGGGTTCGGGAGTCGGTTACGACCTGGGAAGGTATTAGCACCCTAGATCGTCCATCGTACCCGACGGGATCCACGCTTGCAAAGAAATTGTTTCAAAGGGTGAAAGAATGAAGGCTGCTGCAAAAAAAAAGGACAGAAATTGGAAAAGGAACTGAGAAAGAAAATAAAGAGGAAAACTGTAGGGAAAATAAAGATTATGCTCGAACGGGCCCTACCCCGCTGCCTACGTACCTCACTGGACATAAGGATCAGAGTCGCCTTAGTTCCCCTAACTAGGGGTGGAAAAATTGCTTGTGTCTTAAGGCTTGAATTGCCTATGTCAATGCTCAGGTGTTGCTGGCTCGGACGACGAATGTGTTACCGTCTTGCAAAGTGACAGGTGGTAGCAAGTTCGCATGTAAGGAGTGAGTGAGATGAGAAAAGAAGTCTCGAAGGAGAGACATTTATTGTTTGTTTTTTTTTTTTGAAGTCTTTTATTTGTGTGGCACAAGAAAGTGAATTCAAGTCCGCTTCCATGGAATGTGTACTTGCTACTACATTCCAAGATGGAATAATAGAACAGGCACACCGAGTAAGGAGAATTTATCCAAGACTCGTTTCCAAGGGCTAGGGCCTAAGCTCACTAACTCATTGACTTTATTAAGTGTTTTTATAGTTAAGAATGAAGAAGTATTTTTTAGGATTTTCTTGATGAAGATGACCTCATGATCATACTTGTGCATCATGCTAGACAAATGCACTATTCCAAGATTAAATGAATACATATGCCCCATGGAATAAGGCTATACACAAGAAGTCACTTCTTTCTTTATTAAGGTGTTTTTTTATGATTTTTGTTTTGAGATGAGAAGGAGAACGAACCAAAGGAGCAAAAGGTAAAAGTCTAATGGGGAAAGACTAATCCTAGTGTTATCATGCAAAAGTGGTCCTAAGGTTAGTGCGGCTTGAATCTATCCTAAGAGAAAAGAAGAGAAAAGAAGAAGAAAAGGAGAGGACAAAATAAGAGGATAAAAAGGAATAGAGAACAACTTACTCCTCTAAAGGAGATAAGTTGCTCCTAAAGGGGGAAGATGAAGAGTTGAATCACATGATGGCATAAGGCTCATCAAAAACCACAAAGTAGAAAGCAAAGTAAAAAGAAAAGATGAAGAGTTGAAATGTGGATAAACATCCACACTTTACTTACCATTGCGCCTACAAATGTTAGCAAAATTTCCAGCACATATCCAACACATCAATCAATACTAACACATCAACACAATTTGTGGAATTAACATGCTCAATGTTCAATAAGACAAGATCAACAAACATGCCAAACTTTGAAAATACATGAATTCGCGTGTCGAGAAAATGAAAGCATACATCAACCAGTAAGCAAACCTACCTTAACTAACATACAAAATGATCATACAATGATCCATGATGATTATAGTAGGTAAGGGAATCAAACAAACTCAAAACACAGCCCAAAAAAGTCACTCTATTTCAATGTTAACCGGTTAACCAAAGCGTTAACCGGTTAACCAACTCAAACCTGCAGCAAATAACACAGAAAATAAACGCGTTAACCGGTTAACCAAAGCGTTAACAGGTTAACACTATACAAACAAGACTAAAACCTGCGGTAAATCAGTCCAAACCAGCTTATTTCCAATAATCCAAAACAGTCCAGCAATCAATTATGCATGAAATAGTAAGATCAATTCACATTAATCAAACACAATTAGGCTCATGAACATTAGCACATAGATCCGATCACAAATCAACCAAACAATTCAAGCAAGCCAAGAAAATACACAAGCACATCGTGGATCTGAGCACAAGCATGCAAATAAGCTAAAAACATGGATAAATCTTAACTTAACCAACCTACAAAGCTGAGGTATGCTTTGGTAAATGTTGTTTGAGCTGGAAATGAGGAATCTCGCGGAAAACTTTGAAGATCCGGTGTTAATCTTCACACATCATGCAAAATAAATGCAAGACAAGGATCTTGATGCAAGAACTTGGCTCCAAAATCACTTATAACCACCAAATTAGATCTGAACCAAGTAGTGAAACCAGCAAATGGATGAAAAGAAGCTATGGATGAAGGTCTAGTTCCAAGATCTACAAACTTTAGTGCAAAGTTTTGTGATCTTCAAAGAGGAACTTTGAGTGATTTGGAAAATTGGGAGAGAAAATGAGAGAATGGTGAGAGAGTGGTGAAAATTCAGAAAAATGAGAAGTGAATTATGAGAGAGCCCTTTGGTTTGGAGGGAAATGGAATAAATATCCTCTAGGCTTGGGGCCCAAAATTTTGGTTTGGGATCCAAATAAAAGGTTTGGGATTAACTTAGAAAGTTGATTAGGATCTAGCCGCGAAATTAGGCTTGGTAAACCCTATAGATCCTTCTCCATAATTCCCAATTAATTCAAAAATGAATAAATTCAGAAAAAATGAAAAATTGGAGCCAAGACACATGCTGAACCTGCTGCTGGAATTCAAAATTCGCAGCCGTTAACCGGTTAACCAAAGCATTAACCAGTTAACGCAGGAAAATTTTGAATTTTCCCTCCTTTTGGTGGGAAACTCAAAGAATACACCAGCGCCAACCATTCCAAATTGATCTTGATTCTCAATCCTTTTAGGGCTTTGACCATGATACCAAGCTTGTACAAAAGGTCCTGTGAGCTTCTTGCTAGGTCATCATGCTCTTGACTTTGTCTTGTAAAATCACGAGTTCTCATATGATTGATCATATGCCTTATGCCGGGACATGTGAGTGCTATGCTTCATTTTTCTATGCAAAATGCTAAGGATATGATATGCTGATGATGGTTATGATATGATGATGATGCTAAAAAGAAGAGGGCAAATTTGGGGTGTTACATCAAGCAATCACTTCATTTCAAAGTAGATTTGAACAATTTAAAATGTATAATGATATTTTTGGTTTTCTATTTAGTATTAAGATATTAAAATACATTGACATTGAAAATTTAAAAGAAAATTGTTTTAACCTTGAACAATCATTGAAACATAACATTGAATCTGATATTGATGGATCTGATTTATTTATGGAAATAAATTTTTTAAGAGAAATATACAAGTGAAAAATGATACACCAATTGATATACTTAATTATATAAAGAGACTTGATTCTTTTCCAAATGCATATATTGCTTGTAAAATAACGTTAACAAAGATTAAAGTTAATAATATCATATTTAAGATCTACAATGTCTCAACAAAGATTAAATGGATTGACTTTATTAACAATCGAAAATGAAATATTGAATGAAATTGATTACAAAAGTTTAATAAATAATTTTGCATCTTAAAAAGCTCGAAATGTAAAATTTTAAATAAAATATATTTTAGAAAAATAATATTATTACTAATAATATAAAAAAACTCATTTTTTATTTTTGCCTCAAGCCTCAATAGGTGTTGGACTGACCATGATAAATAGTAGTGACCATCAACATAGAGTTCTTAAAAATTTCAATTGAAAAATGAATAAATTGACTATCGGTGGATTACATGTTTAATCATCGTCATAGAATAAAGCATACAATTTAATATCTTTTATAAATATGAGTATTATATCTTTTAAGTTTTATATAATAATGATGATAGTTTCAATAATTAATTAATTAATTAATTAATAGGATTGAAATTTAAGTTAAATGTGCTATAAAAGCATTTGATTGTATAATTATGTGATTCCCCATAAATATTAATTTTTATTAAAAATTATGAATTCTCGTTACAAAATTTAGAATTTTATGGTTGCGTTAGCTTTATACTACATATGTATAAATATGTTTCTTCCTTATGATTATTTTATTATAAATAAAACTACAATGAAAGTTGTTCCTCTAATAAACAATATAACTAAGTTATGTGGTGATAATCTCTCTCTCTCTCTCTCTCTCTCTCTCTCAATTTATGTATTTTTATTTTTTGTATGTTGAGCGCCACCTCCCCTTATGCAGGGGTCTCACCTCTACTATATCTTCTCTCTTTTAACATGAAATTTGCCATAACTCTAATGAAGGTCCCTCTCTCGTTTTTCTTCATTTCTTCTCATTCCTTTGAATTGCTCATCTGTACAAGTTCCTTGCCTTATTCCACCACCAATCTCCGTCATTATTTCTCCCATTTATTAACAACCACAAGCTCTCATTTTGCTCGAATCAAGTTTAATTACATCTGTCGCTCCAAGGATTTTCATTCTAGTACAAACGCGAAAGTGGCGCGGAAAAAGGTAATGCTGCACAAACCTAGGGGAAAGAAAATAACGAGGTCTTGTGAACCAGGGAGAACGAGTTAGGGAATCGGTTACGTGAATGGAAGGTATTAGAACCCCTTCACGTTCGTCGTACTCGACGGGACCCACACTTGCTTGCACTGCTCGAAGGGTGTTGTGATCTACTTTATCTGCTGCTAAACTAGAATCGGAGAAAGAACGGGAACAGAAAGAGAAGATAAAAAATGTAGGGAAAAGAAAGAATTGTGCTCGAATGGGCCCTACCTCACTGCCTACGTATCTCAATGGGTGTGAGAATCAGAGCGACGTAGTTCCCCTATCCTTGGAAGAAACTTGCTTGTTTGTGTTTTTTAAGGGAACAATCAGTGTTCTGGCTCAAGTGTTGCAGGCTCGATGAATCGAGTGCGTTACCGTATTGCACGAGAATAGAAGAGGCGTGTTCTTATGTTAAGAGTGAAGGAGATGAGAAGAGAACTCCCAAAAGAAAGACGCTTTATTTGTTTTGAAGTATTTAGAAGTTTTTTATTTGAAGTGTTTTGCGTAAGAGAATGTAGTGAAGTCTCTTACAATGAAATGTGTACTTCATACATCACTCCAAGATGGAATGGTAATGAAGCATACTAAGTATAATGAAGACCCTCACACCTATTTCCAATGTTTGAGTCCTAAGCACAATAACTCACTTTCCTTATTAAGTGTTTTTGAAGTTTTAGATGAAGAAGTGTTTTATGAGTTTTCTTTATGAGTCATCTTCATGTTAAGACTTGTTCATCATGAAAGATACCCTACAACTCATCCCCATATGGAATGAATGCAAGTATCCCATGGTATAAATCTCCTAGCACATGAAGAGATTCAACCTTTATTAAGTGTTTTGATTTTGTTTTGAGATGATAAAGAGAAGACTCAAAGAGAGCAAATGCAAAAACTAGGGGAAAACTAAAACTCACCCTAATATTATCATGCTTGGATGCCCTATGGTTAGTGAGGTATAATAGAACTCTATCCTAAAAGAAAGGATGAGAAGAGAAGAAGAAGAACATAAGAAGCAACTTACTTCCAAGATAAAAGTTAAGTTGATTTTAAAGAGGGATAAAGAAGATTGAGCAAGCAAAGAAACATTATATGCTTATCAAACACACTTAGAATGATTCAAAGATGAGGGAAGAAAGTAGATTGTGGATGAACACCCACACTCTTCAAAATTACCATTAGCCCCTGAAACATTTATCAAAAACAATGATATATGAAAGTAAAATTAAAGGAAGAAAGACCAAAGTGGGATCCTACAAATCCTAAAGTGAAACTAGGGTTCAAACCATACTCAAAACTAAAAATAATGGTACCTAAGGGTTACATGACTTATAAAGTCAATAGCTAAACCATAATAAGGTTCAATAAGGCTAAGAGATCCCACACAAAAAAACTATGCACAAACTAAGTCATAAACTCCAAAGAAAGACACCATGTAAGTAGTTAATGAAGAATGCGTGATTATGAAAGATGAACATGTATTAATGCCTAATGAGTGATCAAAGTCAGAATTGAATGACCTATAATTATTTATGAGGATGCTATGTGATGAACATACAAAGCATTGATGAGATGAACTAAGAAGAAGAAAAAAGAAACCTCAAACAATGTCACATAAAAAATCTAAGGCACTTACTTGAGATACAAGTCATAAATGAAGGATGAAATGCTAATATGAATGAATATGAGTATAGGTCAGTAGTATATGTCAAATATGGATGCATTATGATGCATATGAATGAGCATACAATTTATATTTAGGATGATTCAAGAAGAATAAGAGATGAGATGAAGAAGAAGTGAGGCAAGTAAACACTTAACATTTATAGTAAAAAAGTTTCATGTTAGAAATGTGTCGCTCCCGGGATTTTCATCCTAGTACAAATGCGAAAGTGACGTGGAAAAGGTAGAGTCGCCAGCCAGGCATTTTTATCCCGAATGAATGGGAAAGATAATGCTGCACAAACCAAAGAGAGAAGGAAAGGACAAGGTCCTACGAACCAAAGATCTGGGTCCAGAAGTCAGTTACGAACTGGGAAGGTATTAGCAACCCAGACAGTCCGCCGTATCCGACGGGATCCACACTTGTTTGTTTGTTTCAAAGGGGGGGAGAAATAAGATGTTGTTGAACGAAAGAAATGATAACTGGAACTGAGTGAGAAAGGGAATTGGAAAAGAGAATGGAAAGAAATGGGGAAAATGTAGGGAAAATAAAGAATGTGCTCGAATGGGCCCTAACCCCCTGTCTATGTACCTCATCGGGAAAATAAGGATCAGAGTCGACGTAGTTCGCCTAACTAAGGCGGAAACTTTGTTTGTGTTTTTTAGGATGGCGTTGCCTTAGATCTAGCTCAGGTGTTACCGACTCTGACTCGAGGGTGTTTAATGTATTGTTGTTTGAATTGTTGAGGAAAGTCGTGATCGTCTGCAAAGAATGGGAGATGAGAAGAGAAGACACGGTGTCTTTATTTATTGTCTTTTAAAAGAAGTGTTTTGATTTTTATGTTTACTATATGTACAACACTAAAGACTATGATATAGGAGTGAATACTGTCGCTCCCGGAGATTTGCATCCCGGTGCAGACATGAACGATCGGCGAAAGGAGAGAATGAAGGTGAAATGAATAGATTCGCCAACTAGGAATTTTTATCCCGAAGGAAAGGTAATGCTGCATAAACCTAGAAAGAGATGGATAAGACGGTTGTGAACCAGAGAAACTGAAAAAGGGGGTTGGTTACAACCTGGGAAGGTATTAGCACCTAGATTGTCCGTCGTACTCGACGGGATCCACGCTTACAATATTGTGTTTAAAGGGGTAGGTGTATGTGCTATCTGTGTGAAAAAGCTAAAGAATGAATGTACAGGTGTTAGTGAAAAAGTGTGAATGCTCAGGAACTGAGACTGAAGAAAAAGGATGCTGAAGAGGGGGAGGACAAAGAGACTTTTGTTCAATAATAGTTAAGTTATGCCTACGTATCCTCTCGTGCAATGAGGAAGTCAGAACACTATAGTTCGACCCAAAGAGACTGAAAGATAAATTGACTGTGAACTGCTTACTTGTCTATGCTCAAGTATATGACTCATCTGACTCGAGTGCTAATTGTCTTGCATTAGACGGAAGAAGCAAGTTCTCGTTTGTGAATGAGTGTGATGAGAAAAGAATCCCGAAGGAGACGATTATTGTTTGTTTTTGTGTTTTCATTTTTGTTATTGTTTTTGGTTTTTTGCATAAGTTAATGATATGAAGCCTAAATCAAGGACTTGCAAACTCATTATATCCTCCCTGATTAGGGATAATGAGCCCACTTAAGTATGAGATAAGCATCTCAACTTAATTGCCATGATGGTGTATGATTAAGATCATTAACCTACTTGTAATTAATTAGATATTTTTTTGGGTTTTCATTTAGTGTTAAGTAATGAGTTTAATCTCTAATCAAAGATTAGTGAACTCATAACACCATCCTAATAGAAGGATAATAGATGAGAACACTTAAGCTGAGGAAGATACCTCAACTTAATCCATGGTTAAGGGTTAAATTCATTAGATAACAAGCCTTTATTAAGTAGATTTTAATTAAGGGATGGGGTCAAGAAGTGGATTTTAAGTTTGTAAGACAACTTGACGAGAAATTGTCCATTAAACACTAGGGTTAGTCCCTCTTAACCATAAGGAAGAGATAAAACCCTAATGTAAGGCCCAAGTTACAAGATAAAGTCTTGGTGATTATTAGTGTGATTTTATTAGGAGGTTTAAACAAATTAAAGGTTTAACACTTAGGATTAAAGTTATACACTCCATCCTAAGAGAAGGATGCAGGCATAACCCTAATTCCAAAGTCCTAAAACTTTAAAAGTTTAGTCTCTGATTATTGAGATAAGAAGAGAGACTCAAGGAGACTCAAAGGTAAAAAGCTAAGGGGGACTAATCACAACCCTAATTATTATCATGCTTGGATATCCTATGGTTTTTTAGGCTTAAGAGAAAAGATCTTCAAGGAAGCCACCAATGGAAGAAGCATATTGAAGGAGGAGGAAGCAAAATAATAAGTTACTTACTTCCTAAGAAGATAAGTAACTTAAAGGGAGAAAGTGAGAGATATAGAACATAAGTGAATCAAATTCACTTCAAAGACAAGAAAGATGCATATGAATGAGATAATAAGAAGTTAGAGGTGAAGGAAAATCCACCTCCCAAAATAAATTACCAAAAGTTCCTGAAATGGTTAGTATGGATGCATAAGGTATAAAGCAAAAGGAAATGAAGTTAAATGAGATGAAATGATCAAAGTCAGAAGTGTTTATGCAATGCAAATGGCATGTGAGATGATGCAATGTCATACAAGATGCACATGAATGATCAAACAAGAATGAGATGTTATGAAAGCATGCTTTGAAGTTTGAAAACACATGGATGCTTATGAAATGAAATGAATGCAAAACATGGCAAGTGAATGAAGAAATGATCAAGAAAGGTTCTAACATATCTTAAGATGTCTAAGATGACATATGAATGCATGAAATGTCATGGCAAGTTCATGTGATGATGAATATGCAAGGTGAATGCAAATGAACATGAAAAATTAGGGTTACATGGACATATGAGATGCAAATGACTAAAACAGAAGCAAACAACATGATAAAAATTTGAAATCAAACTCAAACAAACCCTAATCCCATATTAGGTCACACCCAAAAGGAGAAGGTCAGAAGCCTAACCAATCAAAAGTTATGATTTTCCTAAGTTTTCTAGGGTTTTTGGGTGATTCAAAAGGAAAAATGCAAATCAAATTGAAAATTCAAGATAAATTCATGGGGAAAATGACCTATAAACTACATGTAATATGTAACACAATACAAAAAGAATCAATTCCAAAATCTTCTTGGTTAGGTAGAAATGATTTTTCAAAGTTAGGGTTTAAAAATGTGATTTTAATGACCCTTAATTCTATGAAAATTTGTAAACTATGATCAAACCTAAAAAGAAATTTGTATGAAGAGTTTTAAAATGTTTCTAAATGCATTGGAATGGTTCATGATTTTTTTAGTGATTTTTAGAAACCTAAATGCATTTTTAATTAATTAAAATACTTTAATTAATTAAAAATAACATTTAAATATTTTTAAAAATACTTTTTTAATGCAAAAAATAAAATAAAATTTTTATTTAGATTGAGAAAAATATTTAAGGTCAGAATGCAAAAGAAAATATTTTTGTGGTGATTTTTGGTATTTTAAATTAATTATGCAAAAAAATGAAAATAAAATGAAATTAAATGAATAAATATGATAAGTCAGTTGATCTAGTGGCCCAGGTTCAAAGGCAGGTTGACTGCGCGCGCGTTTCAAGGGTCCAGATCAAATCTGGCTAAATTGATTTTAATTATATTAATTAATCAGAATTAACTTAAGTGCTAATCCTGGCCATTCACGCGTTAAACTAATCAAGATCCAAAGGACCAAAATCAATATGGGCAACTAAACCCTAATTAGGGCTAATGACATTCAGGTGGCCGGAGAAGACCTCCGATCATCTTCTCCAGCCAACTCCTCACCCTAACTTCCTCCCTAGGCCACCCAGACCCTCTAACTCTCCAGAATCACTCAACTAACAACCCTAAACACGAATCCAACAACAAAATCCATTTATGTTTCATCAAAAGCAAGATTCGAAGAAAAACGGAAAATTACACAAAACTTTCAGAAGTTCAATACATGCTTGATTCTTAACCATTCTCAAAAATAAACATATCAGGATGATCAGCTAAACATGTAGAAGCATTTAAGAACTTAAAATAAGAGTTCTGGAAAAAAAAAGTTCATCATGGCTACCTGAGTTGAAGCTTTGCAAACTGGAGCTTTCTGACCTCTTCCTTTGTGCAAAATGACTCCAATGATCCCTCTGATGCTTCTGGAAAGCTTGAATGGGTTTTAAATGGCCTCCTTTGTGAGTTTCAGTTATGAGGAGTGAGAAATCGTGTTTGTTGTGTGATGTGTTTCAGGCCATTCTAATGGTTGGGATTTGTTCCTTAGGTGATGCTGAGTTGAATGGTGAAGAAAATTTGAAGTTTGAGTAGTTGTGCTATGAAATTCAAAGAGGTGAAGGTTTCTTGAGGTTTTTGTGATTACTGACTTGTGGTAGGTTCTGAGCTTGTGTGTGTTGTGCTTTGGAATGCTTGTGGCTAGTATAAACAGATGTGATTGGTTCAGAGAGTTGTTGTGGCTCAGCTTGATTGGTATGGGAGGTGTTGCAAAAAAGTAAATTTTGTGTACTTGAGGTATGGTCATGGTGCAGAGCTGTTTCAAGGGGTGTCTTGGCCTCAGTAGAGTTTGTGGATGGCCCTTGGATCAAAAGATTGCAGCTGGAAGGCTTGGATGAAGAGATGTCATGCTTTATGCAATTTTCCAACTTTGGTGTTTCTTGTGAATCAAGCCATGAAATGCTTCAATCCTTGGGCCAATTATGATCTTTTGAAGTTGCATTGGCATGTTATGAAGTGTTTGTGCACATTACAGGTCATTAGAATGCTTGACAAGTGAAATTGCAAAATTCCCTCTTTGACATGAACATGAAAATTATGTGATTTTTTGCCAACTTTGAAAGGCCATATCATGAGTTCTAGGATGAATCAAGACATGTTCTTGTACTTTTTGAAAAGGGAAATACCTAATCTAAAACTTTCATGCCCAAGAATTTTTCATTTGAAGCATTTTTGGTCATGAAAGAGGAGGTTGAAAATCTTTCCCAAAATGGAAAGTTTGCATTTCAAGTCATTTCCAAAAATGGCATATTTACAATTGGCTCAAAATTCTTCAATATTGTGAACTTCCAACCACTTCTAAGATCAAATAAAGATCATTGCAATTCAATTTGATGAAAATACCCTTTTGGTTCCATTGTTGGGGGCCTCAGATGCCCTGATTTTGACTTAACTTGTTCAGGAGGTTACCCAGTAAACATATGACTTCCACAATGAGTTTCTTCATCAAACTTGGTACACATGATCCTTGTAACATATTGAGGACATTAAAAATAAGAATGACCAAAAAATTTGGAGTTAAGGCCTCTGAAACCAAAACCCTAATTTTCGTCATTTGTGCAGTGAAAACCCTAGCTCTGCTTCCATGCCTTTGCCAGTTCTTGTGATCTCTTGACTTCCATGAACTTTGGGGAGCATAATATGATCATAGAACACACATGGACACTCTTGTAACACTTCAAGACCTTTGGGATGACTCAGATAGATTCTTGGATTGCTCAGATCACAAACCCTAGATGCAGATGAATTTGAACTATGCAGTGAAACAAAAATGCAATGTGAGATGTAATGTTTATGTTAAAAAAATGAAAGATCACAAGCCATGGTGAGATAAATAGTGAGGGAAAATTTGGGGTGTTTATAGCTGCCCCTATTCAAGCATGAGTTAGCTGTGCAGGATGTAAGTGCTTGGCTTAACAGACAAACAAGATAACTTGTGGTTGAATACCAAAGACAGTTCGAAATTTGCACTCGCTGGGAATAAGAAGAAAATATATATAAATTGTAAGAGAGGGTATAGTAAGATTATCAAATGAAGGCGATGGAGGACGACCATCGAGCAGAGGATGAATGTTGGGGATAAAGTGGTAAGTAAAGCAATGACGGGGACGGCCGACAAGCTGGGGAAATAAAGAGGTCATGATGTGGACGCCCATCAAGTATAGAAACATGATTCTCTGGGGTTAGAGTAATGAGAAAGGAAATGATGGGGACGGCCACCAGGATTTGGAAATTAAAGTAAACAACGATAGGGACGGCCATCAGTTAAAAATAATACACGAAATAATGATGAGGGACGGTCATCAAAGGTGAAGTACGATCACCTAGTAGGGGACGATTGCTCTTTATCACGACATTGGACGGATGTCAGATAGAAAAGGTCGACGATGGGGACGACCGCCGGATAAGCATGATGAAGGACGATCATCAAGAGGTGAAGGGCGATCACCTAGTAGGGTACGGCTGCTCTTGGGGATTATTACGACATAGGACGAATGTCCGATAACAAGATCAATGATGGGGACGACCATCGGATAAATGATGAGGGACGGTCATCAAAGGGGGAAGGACGATCACCTGGCATGGGACGGCTATCAAAAACATCACGACATAGGACGAATGTCGGATATAAAATTCCAATAATGGAAATTCCACTGGGGAAATGATGAGGGACGGTCATCCAAAGGTGAAGGACGATCACCTGGCAGGGGACGGCTGCCGAAAGTATCATGAGATAGGACGAATGTCGGATAGGAGAAAGTTGTTTTGTTGATGACTTACTAGGGAATGGTAAACACGGACGAGCGCTTACGCTTCCAAGGATAAAATATATAAGTGTTTGACGATGTGTATAGATTAAAGATGCAGACGAGCATCCTTAGGACCATGATACAGACGAGTACCGGTATAAACAAACGCTGACGCGTGTTCAAAGATGATGATACGGACGAGTATCTACTGGCTAACAAGGAACACGAACGAGTGTCGAATCTGTTGAGGAGTTATATAAACAAGATACAAACGAGTATCAAAGACTTCTATGCAAGACATGAACGAGTGTTCGACTTGCTGGGGAAGGTATAACACAGACGAGTGTCAAACATGTATAAATATTGAAATTCTGTGATCAGGTATGAGATGTCCTAAGAGATGTCCCAACACTTGATAGTACACTTGACAAATTTAACCAAAACTTAAATAGCAAGAAAAGTAAACAACACAGAAGTTTGTTAACCCAGTTCAGTGTATAACCACACCTACATCTGGAGGCTACCAAGCCAGGAGGAAATCCACTATAAGTATTATTAATTCTAGACTTAAACCACCCTGTTTAATCTATCACTTAATAACTACCCAATGCAATTTCTACCTAAGACACACCTTAGATAAGAGTACCCTACTCACTCCCCCTCAATCACACAGTGATCAAGTTTACAAGTTTACAAAAATTGAAGACATCCTTCAAACAATACAGCTTGATCTTACTTAACAGTTTCAATCAAGTCACAAATGCACTTTTGCTTAAAAGCTCATAAAGTGGTACATAAAACAACCTGCTATTAAAAACACTAGACACCCTATTTGGTCTTCTGGAATTAGTACTCAATTCTATGAGTTTCTGTTGATTAAATAGGTATCTGAATTTTGGGCTTTCTGTAGAATGGTCCAGCCCTAATGCGCAGCAGCTTCCACCTTGAATTTAGGGTTTGTTACCTCCTAGATTCTAGGTGCATTAGGTCTTCTGTTTTAATCTGAATCTTCAATATAAATCTCCCTACAGATGCGCCTTGTTCTGTTTTTATCCATCATTAATTAATTCCAGATAACTCTCCTTAAATATCTCTGATCTGTTAATCAATAATTAATTCTGGTAGCAGGTCTGAGATGTCTCAACATCTGTTGGGACATCCTGAAAAACTGAACTTAAGTTATTTACACAATGTCCCAACATCTGATGAGACATCCTGAACTAAGTTCACATACTCTGTTTGATAATGTCCCAACATCTGATAGGACATTCTGAACTGGATTTAACATTTCTTGTTTGGTCAAAAATTCTGCCAATTCTTAAACATCTACAAACTCCCCCTTTGGCTAATTTTTGGCTAACATCTTTTCTGGTTTTCAGAGTGCAGCAGAAGTTCTTTTTATCAGAGTATATCATTACTTTTCTTTTGATTCTTATTTGAGATTACTCCCCCTCAAACATATATGTATCCAGTCTTGTTTCAACAGAAATATTCATCAATACACACTTATTCAGTTCAGGCAGAAACAAACAGATTTTTCATTTATAGTACAATTTGTTGTTGTTGTTCTCCCCCTTGTTAGTCACAAAATTTGGGGCCAAAGACACTATTATCCAGAAATACAAAGCAGTGCTGTGATTACAATTTCCTCACCTACAAAGATCACTCAGATTCATCACTCTCAGTTGCTTCCTCATCTTCTGTTTCAGCTTCACTTGCTTCATCAGATTCACTGTCTTCATCAGAGGCATTGTGTTCATTAGAGGCAACTTTCTGGTCTTCTTCACTCTCCAACCTTTGAATGATTTCTTCAAGCTTCTGCTTTCTAGCTTCAAGCTCTTTGCAGGTGCTTTTGAGTTCAGTAATTAAAGCCTTCTTGGAGATTGGAGTCTTAGCAGTGGAGGATCCTGCAGATGTCCCAGAAGGGGCTTCAACATCTACAGCATGATGACTGAGAAATAACTTGTAGTGAAAAGCCAAGGGGCTTTCTCTTTTGCAGGCTGTGTCCTTCTCAGTTAAAATCCCAGGATATTGGCTTAATATTATACCACATAGCAATGAAGGAAAAGCTATTGGTAGTTTTGTTGCAGAGGAGCTGGCATGCTTCATGGTTTGATCAAAGATAAAAGCTCCATAGTCCATCTTGGTTTGAGTACCCACAACATAGATGAATCTGGCCAGACCAGTTGAGATTGAAGAGGTGTGGTTGGTAGGCACCCAGTTAGCTGTACCAATCATGTTCAACATGGCATACTTTCTGGTAAGCATGCTCACTGAGAGCTTTCCCTTCACAGGCCATGCCTTGACCTGGTTTGCTGTGATCACTTTACAGACTTGATTATCTGTTTTACCTAGCTCATTTGGTCCATCTGTTTCTCTTCCTAGGTACTCATTTATGATTTGGGGGGAAAACTCTACACATTTACCTCTAACAAAAACTTTTTGAAACTCAGAGGACTTACCATTTGAACAATCCTCCTGGAGATTAACAATGAACTCTTTGACAAGAAGTTCATAGCAGGGAGAGAGGTCTGAGACTGTCTTGAACAGTCCTGCAGCAGAGATGAGGTCAATCAGTTTTGTGCACTCAAGTGCATTGCTGCTCAGTTCTCTTTCCAGGGCAACCCTTCTTTGGTACACATATTTCCACCTGTTGACACTGGAGACATGATGGAATGATATGTTGTCCAAGGGAGCTTCTGGAACAGCAGTTGAAGCTCTGGAAGGTGTTGGTCTCTTCTTGGGAGGAGATGCTGGGACATCTGATTCAACATCTGAATCTGATGGTGTGGCAGCTTTCCTTTTCTGAGTTTGGACTTTACTCCATTGTTTTGATGGCCCAAAGGTGACTTTAGCTTTGCCTTTCTTTGGAGAGGCTTTCTTCTGCTCAGGAATTGCTGCTTCAGCTTGCATCTTGCCTTTCCTGGACCTTAGCCTTTTGGCTATGCTTGGTTTAACAGATGCTATGATTTCTGCATCAGAGTCCTGCTCCAGATTAACCACTGGAGGAGATTGAGCAGTCTCTTCTTCAGTTCTTTGATCAGCAGGGATTTGATCTTCATTTGATGCTTTGATCTGATCCTCAGAGGTTTCTTTATCACTTTCACTTGAGGCCTTTTTCTGGTCCTCAGTCTGTTCAGTATCAGCTTCAGATGAATTTTCTTTCTCTTCTGCAGATGTTCCAACATCTCTTGGGACATCTTGTTCTGCAGGAGTGTCCTCTGCAGTTTGAGCTGGTTCTTCTTGAGGTGCAGGCATGGTGTTCAAAGGAACTGAGATCCCACTCACCACTCTTTGTTCAAAGATAATTTGGTTGACAATCTCCTTGATGGAATCATCAACATATTTTGAAGATTTTGGGGGCATGTTAGCAGGAGAGGGAATGCCTTTAGCTTTGCTTCTGACTTGATCTTTACCTCTCTTTGGAGTTCTTGCCTTTTTAGTGTGAGAAGCGCTTCCCCTGAGTTCGTCCAATGGTGTTGATTGCATTGGTACCACAGAGATGGGAGTGGCATGAACTACGTCTTCCTGGTTGAGAACTTCCTCAGTTGTTTTAGGGTTTTGAGACATTGTAGAGGAAGGTAGATGAACAGCTTTAGGGTTTATGATTTCTGAAGGATTGCTGGTTAAAGTGATTCGCTTGTGATAGTATGATGAGAATCTTGATAGCTGCTTATAAGTAGTTACTAAATAAGTATCCGTTACAGTCCAAATGATTAGGAATGGAATTCCCAAGGATCTTGTCCAGACTGGCTTTGCCATCTGGAACTTATGCCATGCAATGTCATATGACATGTTGGCACATCTCATTAACTGCTAAATATCACATAAACAGATTCCAAGTTTGCCCCTTAAATTCTCAAATTGTGTAGCATCCAATGCTTTGGTAAAGATATCAGCTAACTGCAGATCTGTAGCTACATGCTCCAATGAAATCACCTTTTCTTCTACAAGATCTCTGATGAAATGATGTCTGATATCAATATGCTTTGTCCTGCTATGTTGGATAGGATTCTTTGATATGTTGATTGCACTTAAGTTGTCACAGTACAATGTCATGACATCCTGTGGGACATTGTACTCAGAGAGCATTTGCTTCATCCAAACCAACTGAGAACAACTGTTACCTGCTGCTATATACTCAGCTTCAGCTGTAGATAAGGATACACAATTCTGTTTCTTACTGAACCAAGAAATCAGATTGTTTCCTAGAAAGAAACATCCTCCTGAAGTGCTTTTTCTGTCATCAGCACTTCCTGCCCAATCAGCATCACAGAAGCCAGTGAGAATTGGTTTGCAACCATGAAAATACATTATGCCATAGTCACAAGTACCATTAACATATTTAAGGATTCTCTTGACTTGATTGAGATGACTGACTTTTGGATCAGCTTGGTATCTTGCACAAACTCCTACAGCAAATGCAATGTCTGGTCTGCTAGCAGTCAAGTATAACAAGCTTCCAATCATGCTTCTGTATAAACTTTGATCTACATTCTCTCCCTTTTCATCTTTAGTCAGCTTTAAATGTGTGGGGGCAAGAGTTCTTTTGTGAGCAGCATTTTCCATTCCAAATTTCTTGACTATGTTCTTGGAATACTTGCTTTGTGAGATGAACATTGAGTCTTCCATTTGCTTTATTTGTAGACCAAGAAAGTAGGTTAACTCACCTACTAGACTCATTTCAAATTCAGATTCCATCTGCTTGACAAAATGTTTGACCATCTTATCAGACATCCCACCAAAGACAATATCATCAACATATATTTGAGCAATCATGACATTTCCTTTTTCATCTTTAACAAACAGGGCTTTATCAATCCCACCTTTTCTGTATCCTTGCTTGATAAGAAATGTGGTTAGTCTCTCATACCATGCCCTTGGAGCTTGCTTCAAACCATAAAGTGCTTTCTTTAGTTTGTATACATGATTTGGACAGCTTGGATCAACAAATCCTTTAGGCTGTTCTACATATACTTCTTCATTAAGATATCCATTTAAAAAGGCACTTTTCACATCCATTTGAAATAGCTTGAACTTTAAGATACAAGCAATTCCCAACAGTAGTCTTATTGATTCAAGCCTTGCTACTGGTGCAAATGTTTCATCAAAGTCCACCCCTTCAATTTGAGTGTATCCTTGAGCTACAAGTCTGGCTTTGTTCTTTGTAACAACTCCTTGTTCATTTGACTTGTTCTTATACACCCATTTTGTTCCAATCACATTTATGTCATCAGGTCTAGGAACAAGATTCCACACTTCATTCCTTGTGAATTGACCTAATTCATCTTGCATAGCACAAATCCAGTATTCATCAGTGAGAGCTTCCTTGATGATTTTAGGTTCTATTTTGGAAACAAAACAAGAACTTGAAATCACATCTCTTGATCTAGTGCTCACACCTCTGTTGGGATCACCAATTATTAAATCTTTGGGATGATCCTTCTGTATTCTGATGGAGGGAGGTTTGCTTGATTCTTCTGTCCTTGTATTAGTTTGATTGAAGTTATATTGATCATTCTTTTCTTCAGCTTCAATCTTGATATCAGCAGATGTTCCAACATCTTCTGGGACATCTGTAGGAGCATCATCAATTATCACATTTATAGACTCCATGATAACCTTGGTTCTAGAATTAAATACTCTATATGCTCTGCTGTTTATAGAGTATCCAAGAAAAATCCCTTCATCACTTTTAGGATCCATTTTTCTCCTTTGCTCCCTATCTGCCAGAATATAGCAGTTACTTCCAAACACATGAAAGTACTTCACAGTGGGTTTTCTGCCCTTCCAGACTTCATATATTGTGGACAAAGTTCCTTTTCTCAAGGTAACTCTGTTATGGATGTAGCAGGCAGTGTTCATAGCTTCAGCCCAGAAATACAGAGGTAATTTTTTAGCATGGATCATAGCTCTTGCTGATTCTTGAATAGTTCTATTCTTTCTTTCAACAATCCCATTCTGTTGAGGAGTGATAGGAGAAGAATATTCATGATTGATTCCTTCTGAAGAGCAGAAATCTAAGAACTTTTGATTCTCAAATTCCTTTCCATGATCACTTCTAATTCTGATCACACAGCTGGATTTTTCCCTTTGCAATCTTTGACATAATTCTTTGAATACCTCAAATACATCTGACTTTTCTTTGATGAAATTTATCCATGTATATCTTGAAAAGTCATCAACCACCACATAGGCATACCTCTTACCACCAAGGCTTTCAACTTGCATAGGTCCCATGAGATCCATATGTAAAAGTTCCAAAACTTTGGAAGTTGTCAGATGTTGGAGCTTTGGATGGGACATCTTGGTTTGCTTGCCTATTTGACATTCACCACATATTTTGCCATCATCAATCTTCAGTTTAGGAATACCTCTTACAGCATCCATAGATATGATCTTCTTTATGCCTCTGAAATGAAGATGACCTAGTCTTTGGTGCCACAGTTTCACTTCTTCTTCTTTAGCTAGAGAGCAGGTTGAAGTGAGACTGAAGTCTTGTGGTTCCCACATGTAACAGTTGTCTTTAGATCTGGCTCCTTTCATTACAACCTCTTGTTCATTGTTAGTCACTATGCATTCAGTTTTGGTAAAGTTTACACTGTACCCTTGATCACATAACTGACTTATACTGATCAGGTTAGCAGTTAAACCTTTAACAAGCAGCACATCATCTAGTCTTGGAACATCTTGACAGTCCAAGGTTCCAACTCCCTTGATTTCTCCTTTAGCTCCATCTCCAAAGGTCACATACCTGGATGAATGTGATTTTAAGTTTACTAGAAAATTCTTCAATCCAGTCATGAGTCTTGAACATCCACTATCAAAGTACCAGTCTTCTTTAGCTGATACTCTCAGTGATGTATGTGCTATGTATGCAGTATTTGTCTTTGACCAGATGAGTTGAGATTTCTTTTGATGCCTCTGCCCTGTGTGTTGTTTATCAGCTGATCTCCAAGATTGATTGTTGATCTTGTTCTTGAGTATGTGACTTTGATCAGTTTGAATGCTGGTTTTTGGTCTCCACTCTTTCTTGATGATCTCTGTCTTTTGCTTAGGAGATTGCTGATTTATTTGATGTCTATGCAGCACTTTCTTGGTACCTTCTACTTTCTGCTTGGAAGTTTGCTGATACATCTGATTTGGATATCCATGAAGCTTATAACAATGAGGTTTGATATGTCCAAATCTTCCACAGTGATGACATCTCCATCTTTGATACTTCTTCTTCATTTTGTTCTTTTCAGAATGTTGAGACATCTGTTGGAACATTATGTTTGACTTTGTGTTTCTTTCATGATGTTGAAGCATCTGTTGGGACATCTTGTTAGACTGTATGGATTTTGAAGCTGTTTTGCTAGAGCTAGCTTCATCTTTATTTGCTCTGTTAAATCCCAGTCCACTTTTATCCCCTGAGTGCTTATTGTTGTTGAGAATCACATCCAGTGTATTTGAGCTGCTGTTCAACATTCTAACAGATTTGGACATATGTTCCAACTTGGAGTTGAGAAGACTTACTTCACTTTTCAAGGTGTCAATGATTTCTTGATCATTTGCTTTTTCATCTTCTAATGTCTCATTCTGCTTCTTTAGCTTTATAACCTCACTGCATATTTCAGAGCTTCTTTTGTATAGATCTTTGAATGCTTGCTCAAGTTCTTCATAAGTAAGCTCTCCACAACTGGAATCACTATCATATTCACACAGTCCAGCTAAAGCAGTAATATGCTTAGCTGATTCTTCTTCTGAATCTCCTCCTGAGTCTTCATCAGACCAGGTTACAGATAGTCCCTTCTTTTGTCTTTTTAAGAAGGTAGGACATTCCTTCTTGATGTGTCCATATCCTTCACATCCATGGCACTTGATTCCTTCTTGACTGGTCTTTTCAGCATAATTTGACTTTTTATTAGCATCATAAGGTCTCCTGTTCTCAGAAGAGTTTGTGTATTTTCCACTGGATTTGGATTTGCCATCCATTCCTCTGAGAATCTGTTTGAATTGTCTTCCAAGCATAGCTAGGTTTTCTGATAAGCTTTTACCATTTTCTGATTCATCATCTTCTTCTTCATCAGTATTTGACACCAATGCTATGCTTTTGTTCTTTTTAACATTTGTGTCATTCATTCCCATCTCAAAAGTTTGAAAGGAACCAATGAGTTCTTCAACTTTCATGGAACATATGTCTTGAGCTTCTTCTATTGCTGTGACTTTCATGTCAAATCTTTTTGGCAAAGATCTGAGAATCTTTCTTACCAGCTTTTCATCAGACATCTTTTCTCCCAAAGCTCCAGAAGTATTGGCTATATCCAAGATGTTCATGTAGAACTCATGAATTGATTCATCTTCCTTCATCCTCAAGTTTTCAAACTTGGTGGTGAGAAGTTGAAGTCTTGACATTTTCAATTTTGATGTTCCTTCATGAGTTGTTTTGAGAGTGTCCCAAACATCTTTGGCCAGCTCACAATGATGCACAAGTCTGAAAATGTTCCTATCAATGCCATTGAATAGGGCATTTAAGGCTTTTGAGTTGCCTAGTGCTGAATCTTCTTCCTCCTTACTCCATTCTTCTTCAGGTTTCAGCACTTTTGATCCATCTTTGGTGTCTTGGATAGGATGATCCCATCCAACATTTACTGCTCTCCATGCCCTGTTGTCAAGTGATCTTAAGAATGCAATCATTCTTGGCTTCCAGTAGTCATAATTAGATCCATCCAGTATAGGTGGTCTATTTACTGACCCTATATCTCTGTCCATGTTACAGAATTTGTTTTCCCTAGATCTCACCCAGTATAAACAGGCAGGGTGCCTGCTCTGATGCCAATTGAAATTATGTGATCAGGTATGAGATGTCCTAAGAGATGTCCCAACACTTGATAGTACACTTGACAAATTTAACCAAAACTTAAATAGCAAGAAAAGTAAACAACACAGAAGTTTGTTAACCCAGTTCAGTGTATAACCACACCTACATCTGGAGGCTACCAAGCCAGGAGGAAATCCACTATAAGTATTATTAATTCTAGACT
Source organism: Lathyrus aphaca (assembly GCA_963966055.1). Classification (NCBI taxonomy): domain Eukaryota; kingdom Viridiplantae; phylum Streptophyta; class Magnoliopsida; order Fabales; family Fabaceae; genus Lathyrus; species Lathyrus aphaca. Next base: position 281,409,695 of record OZ014523.1, read on the forward strand.
TAAACCACCCTGTTTAATCTATCACTTAATAACTACCCAATGCAATTTCTACCTAAGACACACCTTAGATAAGAGCACCCTACTCACTCCCCCTCAATCACACAGTGATCAAGTTTACAAGTTTACAGAAATTGAAGACATCCTTCAAACAATACAGCTTGATCTTACTTCACAGTTTCAATCAAGTCACAAATGCACTTTTGCTTAAAAGCTCATAAAGTGGTACATAAAACAACCTGCTATTAAAAACACTAGACACCCTATTTGGTCTTCTGGAATTAGTACTCAATTCTATGAGTTTCTGTTGATTAAATAGGTATCTGAATTTTGGGCTTTCTGTAGAATGGTCCAGCCCTAATGCGCAGCAGCTTCCACCTTGAATTTAGGGTTTGTTACCTCCTAGATTCTAGGTGCATTAGGTCTTCTGTTTTAATCTGAATCTTCAATATAAATCTCCCTACAGATGCGCCTTGTTCTGTTTTTATCCATCATTAATTAATTCCAGATAACTCTCCTTAAATATCTCTGATCTGTTAATCAATAATTAATTCTGGTAGCAGGTCTGAGATGTCTCAACATCTGTTGGGACATCCTGAAAAACTGAACTTAAGTTATTTACACAATGTCCCAACATCTGATGAGACATCCTGAACTAAGTTCACATACTCTGTTTGATAATGTCCCAACATCTGATAGGATATTCTGAACTGGATTTAACATTTCTTGTTTGGTCAAAAATTCTGCCAATTCTTAAACATCTACAAATATAAACAGGCATCTGTTTTGAGAGTGCAAAGGAGATGCGTTGGCTTTCTGTGGGGAGATTAAGATAACACAGACAAGTGATGAGAAGGACATGTTCTGGCGATCTGTGGAGGAAGGATGACACAAACGAGTGTCAAAAAGAGCATGCATAGGTATCTGTATTTGAGAGTGCAAAGGGAATGCTTTGGCTTTTATGTGCTAGGGATGTACTTTGTATATTGCTGATGAAATATTGATGGTAATTGCAGGTGACTTGCTCAAACCTGGCTTGTGATCATGCTAATGTTTGATTTTTTCCGTAATGCTCCGTATTAGACGGAATGCTACGCTTATTTGGTGAATATGATGCAAATGCTATGATTATGAAACGGGGAGAGACTGATCCGGGACCCAGATCCTGCTGGGATGACGATCTCTGGCTGATCTGCTTGGAGGGATAACCCGGCTGGGGAAGAGATCATTGATGGGTCTGTGTGGAGGGAAAAGTCTACTTGAGGGAATAGATCATTGGTAGATTTATCTGAAGGGAGAACTCAGCTGGGGAGAAGGAAGTTTCAACCACTCTGTTGGGGATGTGTTTCAGGCATTGCTCTACTGGGGAGAGAATGGAAACTCTGTGGGGAGGCAGTTCCATTAACTTTGTTGAGGATGAGAGAAATCTGACATTCTGGTGGGGAATAGGAAATTATTTGTCCATCTTACCGTGAAATAGTTGCAGGCACTGCTCGGGGAGGTGATAACTTCTGGGAAGTAGCATGCTGGGGATTCAATGCTTGTCATGCCCCATGTTGTGGAAAATTGTCTGTACTTGACTGCCTGCAACCTGTTAAGATAAGGAAAACGCACAAGTATCCTGAGATATCCCTAACCGGATTCCGTCATAGGAGTTAGACTTTCCTGAAGGTAATATATTTCCTGCAAACATTTATTTAAAAATGGCTCATTTGTTTTATGCAAGTGTTGTATTATGAATATTGGACATTTTGCAAACGAAACAACAATGTAAGAAACGAGGTGTGACTGAAAACTCTAATTTTATTAATTTGGGTGCCCTGAATCGGCAAATACAGTCAAAGAAACAAATCCCCTGAAATGAGGAGATTGTTGTAAAATGAGAAAATAATGGTGTTGGCAATGTTGACGATGACATTCCAGTGAACTTTCTTTGCTATGACCTGTATGACCTTGACGTTCTTCTTATCTTGCTTTCTGAAGAAGGCTGATTCTGACTAATGCTTTGTCCTTTTGAAGCTTGCCATGTTGTGAGTGATACAGACGAATTCAGAATGCAATTGTTCGCTTATTCCCTGTTTTTGCGTGGATCACCCTTTCGGGTTTTCAATCCACCGAGATACCCATTTTTTCCTGAGCTGTCCAATGCGGCTTTTCAACTCAGCAGGTGTACATATATTTTTTTATTTTCCCTTATTTTTGCCCGAGTCTTTTATTCTGTTTTTTTTACTCGCTGGGATACCCTATTTTTGCCTGGACGTACATTCTGTTTTTATGTCCAGCGGTTCATTTTATGCGAAGTGTTTTTTAACTGCATCTGAATTCACAGGGGATAAGAAATCCTCTCCATCCATAGTAGTGAGCATCAGTGCTCCACCAGAGAAAACTTTCTTTACTATGAATGGGCCATCGTAGTTCGGCGTCCATTTGCCCCTATGGTCTGTATGAGGAGGAAGAAGTCTTTTCAAAACAAGGTCTCCCACTTGGTATTCTCGAAGCCTGACTTTCTGATCGAAGGCTTTCTTCATCTGTTTTTTATATAACTGCCCATGACAAATGGCAGCTAGCCTTTTCTCCTCGATCAAATTCAGCTGATTATACATAGACTGGACCCATTCTGCTTCGTCCAGCTTTACATCAATCAATACCCGTAAGGAGGGTAGCTCAACTTCAACAGGTAGGACAACTTCCATACCATACACAAGCTGATAAGGCGTTACCCCAGTAGATGTTCTGATTGAGGTTCGGTACCCATGCAAAGCAAATGGTAGCATCTCATGCCAGTCTTTGTAGGTAACTACCATCTTTTGCACAATCTTCTTAATGTTCTTGTTAGCGGCCTCAATAGTGCCATTCATCTTTGGCATGTAAGGAGAAGAGTTGTGATGTTGGATTTTGAAGTCCCGGCACAGTTCTGCCATCATTTTTTTGTTCAAATTGGAACCATTATCAGTAATGATTCGCTCGGGAACTCCATATCGACAGATGATGTCTCTTTTCAGAAATCTGGCTACCACTTGTCTGGTGACGTTTGCATATGAAGCCACTTCAACCCATTTGGTGAAGTAATCAATGGCTACTAGGATCAATCTATGACCATTTGAAGCAGTCGGTTCAATCTTTCCAATCATGTCAATGCCTCACATGGCAAAGGGCCAAGGTGAAGACATCACGCTCAAGGGATTTGGAGGTACATGCACTTTATCTGCGTAGATCTGGCATTTGTGACATTTTCTGGCATAGGCACAACAATCTGCATCCATTGTGATCCATTAGTAACCTGATCTTCACAACTTCTTTGCCATTGCATGTCCTCCGGCATGGGTACCAAAAGAACCTTCGTGCACCTCGTGCGGTCTGCTTCTTTCTTGTCAACACATCTGAGCAGGACCATGTCGAAGTTTCGCTTGTATAATGAACCATCAGCATTTAGGAAGAAACTACCAGCCAACCTTCTTAATGTCTTCTTATCATTAGATGATGCCCCAGGTGGGTACGTCTGATTCTCTAAGAAGCATTTGATGTCGTGGGACCAAGGTTTGTCATCACTAGCAATGTCCACAGAGAATACATATGCCGATTTGTCCAGCCTGGATACCAAAATCTGAGGCACATAATTGGTAGTTTGAACCTTGATCGTGGAGGAAATGGTAGCTAAAGCATCCACAAACTGATTTTCGTCTCGAGGGATGTACTCAAGTTTGACTGTTGTGAAGAAAGTCAATAATCTCCTCGTATAGTCACGATATGAATCAGATGCTCTTGGTGAGTGTACCATTTGCCGTTGGTTTGATTGATTACCAAAGCTGAATCACCGAATACATTCAATGTCTTGATCCTAAGGTCAATGGCTTCCTCAGGACACATGATACATGCTTCGTATTCTACTTCGTTGTTAGTGCAGGAAAAGGTGAGTTTCACCGAGAAAGGCATATGAACTCCTTTAGGTGTAATGAGCACTGCATCAACTTCGTGACCATTCATATTGACAGCCCCGTCAAACATCATAGTCCATTCTTCTTTGGGGTCAGGCCCCTCAATGTGAACTGGATCTTCACAATCTTTTGCTATTAAGTACATGATGTCTTCATCAGGGAAGTCAAATCACATGGGCTGCTAATCATCAATGGGTTGCTCAGCCAGATAGTCAGACAATACACTGCCCTTGATGGCTTTCTGGGATGTGTACTAAATTTCATACTCTGTCAGAATCATTTTCCATCTTGCAACCCTTCCGATAAGTGCTAGCTTCTAAAATATGTACTTGACGGGGTCCATTTTTGAGATCAATAAAGTAGTGTGAGTCAGCATATACTGTCTTAGTCGGCGAGCAGCCCACGCTAAAGCACAACAAGTTTTCTCGATCAGTGAATAACGTTGTTCACAGTCGGTAAACGTTTTGCTTAGGTAGTATATTGCATACTCTTTTCGACCAGACTCGTCATGCTGGCCTAACACACACCCCATTGACCCTTCTAATACTGTCAGGTGCATTATCAGAGGTCTTCCTTCAATCGGAGGCATGAGAATTGGAGGTTCTTGCAGGTACTCCTTGATCTTGTCAAAAGCTTTCTGACAATCGTCGTTCCACCTGACTGTTTGTTCTTTTCATAATGGCTTAAACAGGGTTCAAGGGTTGTAGTGAGGTGAGATATGAACCTAGATATGTAGTTCAATCTACCCAAGAATCCCCAAACTTCTTTTTCAGTCCTAGGTGCAGGCATTTCCTGAATAGCTTTGACTTTGTCAGGATCAACTTCAATTCCCTTTTCACTTACGATAAATCCCAGCAACTTACCAGAATGAAATGTGCATTGTTGGGGTTCAACTTCAATTGATATTTCCTCAGACGCTTGAACAACTTCAGCAAATTTACCAGATGGTCTTCTTCAGTAAGGGACTTGGCAATCATGTCATCCACGTAGCATTCAATTTCCTTGTGGATCATATCGTGGAATAACGTTACCATAGCTCGTTGATAAGTGGCACCGGCGTTCTTCAGTCCAAAAGGCATTACCTTGTAACAGAATGTGCCCTAAGGTGTGATGAAGGTTATTTTCTCCATGTCTTTGGGTGACATCTTGATCTGATTATAACCAAAAAACCGTCCATGAAAGATAATATCGAGAACTGAGCCGTGTTATCGACCAATACATCAATGTGAGGTAATGGGAAATCATCCTTCGGGCTAGCTCTGTTCAGATCCCGGTAATCCACACACATATGCACCTTGCCTGCCTTCTTAGGCATGGGTACAATATTAGCAACCCACAGCGGGTAACTAGTTACAGCAAGGAAATCGGCGTCCCACTGTTTTTGTACTTCCTCCTTAATCTTCATGGCCATATCCGGGCGAGTACGGCGCAACTTTTGCTTCACTGGAGGGCAATCTTCTTTCAAGGGTAGCTTGTGCATGACTATATCTGTATCTAGACCGGCATGTCTTGATAGGACCAAGCAAAGACATCGACGTATTCCTGAAGCATGTCGATAAGCTGTTCTTTTAATGAAGCTTGCAGACTGGCCCCAATCTTCACTTCTTTCAAATCCTCCTCGGTACAAAGATTAATAGTTTCAATTTCCTCCTGATGAGGAGTAATCACTTTCTCTTCTTGCCTAAACAACTTGGCTAACTCTTCAGGCAACTCGTAGACTTCTTCATCCCCTTCATCAGCTTGATTAATTGGATTGTCGAAGTCATACAAGGTCATATCAATGCTGTTGTCTGTGCAATATGGAGGATTATCTCTGCAAGGGTTGAGATTTTTTCTTTTTAGTGATCAATTTTAATCTTGTTCAGAAAATGAAGTTATTTATTTTGAAAACATTGCCATTTTATTGTTTTGTGCGAAAAATAACAAAAATGAAAAGGCAGTGAGCGAAAAGAAAATTGTTTGCAAAAGATGTCCGATATTCATTGATATTCCATTTGCACAAAATTACAAATATGGACCTATTACAAAATGAGTCCTGACACCTTGGGCAAGATGCAAGACATGATGCAGGCTAAAAAAAGTAGGAAATAATAATTATTCTACAGGAGTACCCCTTATAATTTCCTGGGAAGACCAGTTAAGGACTTGGTTACCTGGGATCCTTGGACGAATCCAGCTTTCCAGGTTGAGGTCGCTTTCTACCTCGTCTTCCATGTTATTGACAGCATCTGGGGTTAGCATCCCCCACTTACAAACTTGGGCTCCTTAGCAGCCTCTGCTTGATCTTGTCGGAATGGTTTGTAACCCAAACCGAATATGTCCTCCTTCTTCTCCACCGGTAGCAACTTGCCCCAGCCTTGGGCACTTCCATCTTCAACTACCTTCCGGGCTTGTTGATAGGAGACAATTGAAGTACCCATCCTATCTTCCTGGGATGCAGCAAATACTTCAGTTGTTGCCTCATTGACGCTCAGTTCTTCGAACCCTTGGCTCATGTTTTCGTGGATTTCACCATCCATCTCAATGTATTTATAGGTGGCCAGATGGCTAACAAAAATATCCTCTTCACCACATATTGTGATAATCTGCCCTTCCCCCTCATATTTCAATTTCTGGTGAAGGGTCGACATAACTGCGCCAGCGGCGTGAATCCATGGTCGACCCAACAAACAGCTGTAGGCCGACTGAATGTCCATCACATAGAAAGTAGTTTGAAAGACCTGCGGGCCAATTATCACAGGGAGATCCACCTCTCCAATAACAGACCTCTTGGAACCATCAAAAGCTCTAACCACCAGATTGCTTGGTCGGAGAGCTATACCATCATATTCAAGCTTGACAAGGGCTTTCTTTGGCAAGACATTGAGTGAAGACCCAATGTCAACAAGAACATGTGAAAGCACAACCCCTTTACATTCCAGAGTGATGTGTAAAGCTTTGTTGTGGTAACGACCTTCCATTGTCAAATTAGCATTGGTGAAGCCTAGCCCATGACTAGTATTAACATTAGACACCACTGTCTCAAGCTGATTTACCATGATCTCCTCTGGCACATAGGCTGCGTGCAGGACTTTAATTAATGCATCCCGATGAGCTTCAGAACACAACAACAAGGTTAAGATGGAGATCTTGGAAGGGGTCTGGTTGAGCTGATCCACAACCTTGTAGTCACTTCTTTTGATTATCCTCATAAATTCATCCACATCTTGATCAAAGGATGTTTTATGGGCTTCTTTCGGTACAGGTTCTTCTGACATCACATTTTTACCTTTGGATTTGGCAGCAGCCTCTGCCTCAGTATTAGCTCTTGGAACTTGTGACGCGAAGAGGCGTCCGCTTCGGGTGAAGCCTCCGCCTCCCCCGGCATTATCCACTGAAGAATCAAGAATGACTCTCTCTCTCCGTTGCAGTAAAGGTTTGAACCATAATGCCATGGTACATCATTATCTTTTTTGTATTGAATGGGCCCCGACACCATGATGGTGACTGGACTGACTGCAGCTGAGGTAGGTACTGTTATTGTTTGTGGATCATAAAATATGGTAACAGGACTTCTGATTGATGGTGGTGGTGATTGACTGAAGCTGGATTGTTGCTGAAAATTGTTGGAATCATGGACTGTTGCAGGGTCGTAATATATATTGACTTTGGAGACCTCGTTGTTAATGGTTGTTGTAGTTGTAGAAGCGGATGCAATTAAACTAGTGTTTGTTGAAGTGATGGAAGAGGTGGTTGTTGATTTTGTAGACAAGTCTGTTGGAACAATTGTCTTTGAAGTTATAGGAGAAGTATTTGTTGTTGCTGAAATAAGGAGTTGTTGATGTTGTAGAAACCGTTGTTGTTATTCGCAGGATACCTTCTCTGATTAGACCATTGATGCCACTTCTCAAGCTTGCACACCCATTTACGGAAACATTGCAAGATTCAAAGCAGACCTCACAATCTGGGAACACCTGGAATTTTAAAAGTTGAGCTTTAACCTCTGCCAGAGGTGTTTGAATGCTTGCAGTATCTTCAATTAAGTTCATGGCTTGGTCCTCCTCAATTGAATTTATCTTGGGCCCCCCATGGCTGGGCATAGGATTCTTTGTGACATTAGGAGGTGGTGCAAAATTTAGGGCCTTTGAATCAACCAGATCCTGGACCTTCATGTGCAAAGCCCTGCACTTTTATGTGGTGTGACCAGATGCATTAGAATGAAAAGCACATCTAGCATTGACGTCGTAATTTCTCGGAAGGTTCTGAGGATCTGGCGGAGCCAAAGTCCTTAACTCGACAAGATTAAGCTTCAGTAGTTGTGGCAACAAGGTGGCATATGGCATGGGTATAGGGTCAATTACCATGTTAACATGAGATGGCCTTTGCTGGAAAGGGCGTTGTTGTTGGTTGTTGTTGTTGTTGTTGTTGTAGGACCTTTGTTGAGGAAACTGTTGTTGTTGCGGAAAATGTTGTGGTTGTTGAGTGTACTGAGGAGGTGGAGTAGGAATAGTGACATCGGCAATTGATCATGGTAGATACTGGGGTCTTCCTCTACCCATGTGTACAGAATTTGTTTCACCGGATCTGCGAGGCCCTGCAAATGGTTTCCTTGTACTGCTTGAACTGGCACCGTTATCAGAAATCTTTCCCATTTTCAATAAACTCTCAATTCTTTCCCCAGCTATGACCATGTCTGCAAAGCTAGTGGAAGAGAAAGCAGCCAACCTATCAATGTACGTCCCCTGGAGGGTGTTCATAAACATATTTTCCATTTCCCTTTCCGACATTAGAGGTTGAACGGCAACAACTAATTGCCTCCATCTCTGAGCATACTCTCTGAAGCTTTCCCTGGAGGATTGTGACATTCCCATTAGAAGAGTTCTGTTAGGAGCCATATCTGTAATACCTCAAAATTTGCCCTCATTATTTATTCCCTTTATTGGCTTTATGCTTTGTATTTCATCTACACATTCCCACCAGGTCATATCATTCAATCATGCACTGCATTGACTCCTAAGGTGTGAGATCAGTGCCTTCTGAAGAACCAGGTTATTCCATTGATCTGTGGTTTCTACTTCAATAAGGTTTGTTTCGTGGATTATGGAATTAGGGCTGCACAGACTATGATAAATTCAAATGCATCATCAAGAACTAATCTAATTCCAATGAAGGTTTTATAGGGTGCATTGAATCTCACTTCTCAAGTCATGCTCTCGTATTTCCAAGACAAGTTCAATATGAACATTCATGGCCCATCACGATTTAAGGAAGTCAAACGGGGTATTTATTCAAGATTGGAGGCTTGATTCATATTCAATTGGATTCAGGGTTTGATTATGTGGTTATCAATTAATTTCGCTTTGCGCATGGTTAATGGTTGACTGGTATTCCTCAATGGTGGACTCAAGGTGTTAATTCATCATAAATGAGAATGCAATATGATGAAGATTGCTTGATGAGATATTCGGATCAATAGAGGGAATTCTAAATGGTCATAATGGAGGTTATTGTGCAATGTCAAGTGGAAATTCGAACAAGGTGGAGGGCACAAGTCTCAAAATATGTTTTGTTACAAACTGCTAAGGCCCATTTAAGGAAGCCCATTCAATTAATCAAATTCATGCTTACTTTCAAGTGGGCCGTTAGCTAGATCGTAAATCTTCGAAACCGGATTCATTTCACACTCCAATAAAAGTTCAAAGAACTTGGTTTAACCATTGTTCTTCAATTACCAATATCTCTCCATTTGGATCATTCAATAAAAAGAATAAAATTTGGTTGTAATTTTGTAATATAATTAGTGGCAATTTCCAATAGAAATGTCTGAACGCATTGAGAAACTAAAAAAAAGGTTATAAAATTATAACCAAAATCAGGAGATTCTACCAGAATTAAATGAGAACATCAACAAAAATTCAGTTACAAAGGCTAGAAGAAAATTCAGAAAAAAAGAGGAGAAAACTCAAAACTCAGTGACAAACAAAAAGCAGAGGAAGCTCTTCTTCTGAACCGACTTCCAGATCCTCACCATCAATCCTCATGTTTCCTCTCCACTGAAAATCATCACTCCACAACAATACCCAACCAATTCTACAGCTTTTCATCACTCTCTCCATCATCTGGATTCTCTACCAAAGAACTCTGCAACCGCTCGTCAATCTTCCTCAACTTTGAATCGAACTCAATCTCTCTACATGACAATCCTCACCACTGCAAATTCAGCAAGAAGTGATATCAATGCACATAACCTGTCATATCAGTTCACAAAAGAAAAGAGAAAAAACTCCAAAAAAGGAAAAATAATTCTTCATCAATCTCTCTCTCAATGTTCATGACAGAAAAACTCCAACTGATATTAAAATCAGTTAAAAAAAGGTGATGCCAGAAGAAAAATCTTAACGGAAAAACAGTTGCAAAAACCAAAAAAAAAAACCTTTAACATCATCAACCTGCACAATTCAGGATTCAAACAAAAATTCAGGAATAAAAGATAGCCCGAATGCACGAAACCACGAAGTTCCAACAAGAGGATGGCCAATACTTCAAAGGACCTTGATTTCTGAAAGATAATGCAGTAGTACGGGTTCCACCTTAAGCTTTTGAAGCTGATCCGTTAGTTCATTCACAAGCATATCTGCAAAAACAGAGCATTGTTTCAAGAAGCTATCGATGTTGCCAGCTGAATTGTAAAATAGAATGAGCCTTGAGAGCGAAATATACATACCTCGTTGAGCCTAGATTGGAAACACTTCGTATGTGTCTGAATGTCAATTCAGAAAACATTTGTGGCAACCTTGAACCAGGGCAGATGAATACCGAAGGAGCACTTCCGGATTATCAAAATGAACTTCAAACATCCGTTTGTGAAACAAGATCCTTCATCATTTTTACACTCCCATTTCCATCTCCCGCAAAATCAACTACAACAATAATGCAAGTCAGTTTATAACAGAATGAGAAAAAACAAAATGATGCCAGTTAATCATAACTGAACTATAACAGATCCTAGCCAAAAATCAGTAACTGAAAAAGTTAACAAAAAATCCCTAACAGAATTCATAACTAACTGCTAATAGATTTCCAACAGAATATAACTGAGTCATAACAGAAATCCAATACCTGAGAACTTTCCAGAACGATCCTCAAATCAGTTTCTATAAATCAGAGACTTCACTACATCTTCATCTTCTTGACCATTTTTTCTTCTTCCACAACTTCCCAAACACTTCATTCATCTCTCGGCCTCTCCCCGATCTTCACTCACTCTTCTTCAAATTCTTTTCCAAACCCTTCTTCTTGAATCCTCTTCCATTTTCTTCCAAAACTCTTCAATCTCTCTTTCAACCTTCTGCTCAAAGTCTTCACCATTCTCTTCTTCAATTCTTCTTCACCATTTTTCTTCTTTCACAAATTCACAAATCCTTCATCCACTTCTGGTTTTTCCACCTTCAAACTTCAATTTTTCTCACCATTTCTTCACAATTTTCACGGTTTCTTCATCACTCTATGCTGCAGCTTCAATGAAACTCTCTTCAACACTTCAATAAGAATCCTCATCAATGTTGCACCTGCGAAAAATCAAAGAAAAAGGATGAATCGATCTGCATCAACGCCGAGTTCGTAGTATTCTATTCGATAACCTCTCTTTACGAGTATCAGCATGATTCAATACCTGTATTTCAAGCTTCGATCTTGTGTTGATCAAGCTCATCCTTAACGGAATCGAAGTCTTCCTCATTCTGCACTCACACTTGACGCAATGTGACTATCCTCAATCTTCATCTTCTCCTCCATTCTTTAGTCCGGATCAATATCTCCTTCGTCATTGCGAATCAAGAAGCTGTGAATCGCTATCTTCTTCGAAAGACGTCGTCATCAAGCTCTTAGTTGCTCATAGTCTTCGGCAAGCTCTCTCCGTTCCAGTTACGATTTGAATACGCTCCCGAACATATCTTCTGTTGCGTTAATGTTGTTTGTTCTAGCGTGACGGTTATGAGGCCGTGATTCATAGTGTTTGTTTTCGAATTATTGAGTTGTGGATTTCGGATTTGATTAAGAGAGTAGGTTTAGAAGACGGTGGTGATCAGAGGAGAGGATGAAGGAAGTTAGGGTTAGGTTGATGGTTGGTGTGAGACAAAAGGACGAAGGAAGACGAAGAGAGTGAGGAGAAGAGTTGTGACGGCGAAGAGATGAGGGTGGTGAAGGTTCGGACGAAGGAAGACGAGAGGAAGAAGAAGGGGAGAGGAAGCGGCAAAAAGGGGGGAGAGGTTTGATTTAGGGTTTAGAATTCTTTCCCAACCCTTTTTGTTTTGGTTTATTTTTCAAAATTCTTTATAATTATGAGGGCAGTTAGAGCATTTTAATAAGAATTAGGAAATAATCTTGGAAATTAAAAGTAATTAAGAGTTTTAATTTTCATTTCAATCCATTGAACCATCTTAATTGTACCATTGGAATTCAATCAAATGGGATAAGATTTTGTGGATTTCCCAACCACACCGGCGGTGACACGTGTCACCGTCTGGTTGGTTTCTCCTGCGGTCAATCCCATGTGTTGTGCCCACTGTAAGCCATCATGTGCATGCACCTGTGAACCGTATGATCTGAATCCTAAGGTAAACCCTAGATCAAGTGGCCCATATGAAATACAAAATAATTGACTGCAGTCCATAGGATGTTCCCTCTTCAGCCTGCGAATTGGGCCTGACATTTCTGCTTTCTACAGCTCCTCCTTCAAGCCCATTAATAAAACAATTATAAAAAAAATGTTGCCTGCACCCCTCCCCATTTCCAGTGCTGGTAGGCTTAGCTCTATACTTTCTGCACTCCCTTCTTAAGGCCCAATGAGAAAAAGAACTAAAAACAATCACTTAGCTCACCCCCCATCTTATTCATTTTAGAATTTATTTTTTAGTTAGCTATAGTTTAGAAACTAATCAATAAAAAAATAGTGAAAAGCATTATAAAATTCCCCAAAAAATCAAGTAGGTTGTTAATTCAATTTAGATAATTTTGGCATTTTATTTTTCTGAATTTTAATTGTTTTTTATTTAATTCTGATTTTTTCATGTAATTAGCTTTTATTGAATTTTGTTAACTGTACCTGATTTTGTTCATTTTATTTTTTAGCCTTCCAGTAGGATTTTTGATCCATTCTTTTTTCCATAGTTAGAAGACTCATAATAGGACCTAGGATAATTTTGGTAGATTTTTTAGGTCATTTTATCCCCTGTTTTAGTAGCTTAATCCTTAGAAAATAATGGTTAATCATTAGTTAGAATTAAGTGATTTTTAGGCATTGTTAACTTCTGATTTTTTAGGATATTGTTTAACACAATATTATAGGTAGTTTTAGGACCCTATAGAATTAATCCCATAATTTTTCCAGGACCTTTACTATTTTTAGTGCATTAGGCCTTTATACATGTAAATTCCCATTAGTTTAGGCTAGAATATATGGATTTCATTAAGAAATAGTTTGCTTAGATTTAATCTTAGGATTTAATGATGACTGAGCTTAGCTTAATTTCTGATTTTTAGAATGAAAATATTAGGTAATGCCCTTAGTTTTAGGACTTAGGCTTAGGATTCATAATAAATAGGCTTAGAATAAGTTTAGGCTTATTTTTTGGTTTTATACCTTTAAATGTTTTGTTTTGAAATTTATTTCTTGTTTCCAATTTTAATGCTTTTTTATATTGATTGAATATTTCACTTTTATAGGTTTCCCTCTTGCTTTAGGATCAACTTATCTTCCTTAGGAAGTAAGTTGAATTCTAGTAGTTTCTAGTTCCTTCTTCATTAGGTTTAGAATACCTCGTTAACCATAGGATCTCTTGTAAATAAATAAACAAAATTAGGGTTGTGTCTTAGTCCCTTAGATTTTGCATTTTGCAACTTGAGTCATTCTTCCTCATCTCATAAAGAAGTAATAAAACACTTAATAAAAACCAAACGTTCTTGTACGACACGAGACTTTGTTGCGGAGTGCTTATACGCGTCCTGTTTCGGGGCGAGGTGTAAGTACTCACCGCGATGGATAGGTCTTAGTATGAGAATGTTCACAAAAAAATTCAAAACATTTCTCATAAAAGACAAAAAAACAAATAATAAGTGACTATCCTACGGGAACTTCTTTTCTCATCTCATTCACTCACAACGCGAACTCGCGACGACTTGTCTCATTTGCAAGACGATAAACGCTCTCGTACCAGACGAGCCTGCAACACCTAAGCAAAGACATACACAGTTCCACCTATAAAAAAACACAAATAAATAGTTCCCTCCTTAGTTAGGCGAACAACTTCGACTCTGATCCTCATTATCCCGATGAGGTACGTAGGCAACGGGGTAGGGCCCGTTCGAGCACATTCTTTATTTTCCCTACATTTCCCTCTTTCTTTCCATTCTCTTTTCCAATTTTTTCTCATTGTAGTTCCAGTTTCCAATTAGAAACTCTTATTCACCAGCATCCTATTTCTTACCTTTTGAAACAAAGCAAACAAGCGTGGACCCGTCGGGTACGACGGACGGCCTGTGGTGCTAATATCTTCTCAGGTCGTAACCGACTCCCGAACCCAGATATTTTGTTCGCAGGACCTTGTACTTTCCTTCTTCCTTAGGTTTGTGCAACATTACATTTCCCATTCTTTCGGGATAAAAATGTCTGGCTGGCGAATCTACCTTTTCCGCGCCACTTTCGCGTTTGTACTAGGATTGAAAATCCCGGGAGCGACAGCTGGCGACTCTGCTGGGGATCGAATCCAGAATCTCTGGTTTCCCTTGTAGAGTCAATCCTAGCGCCTGTTTGGTTTTTTCTCTTTGGGTGTTTATTTGTTTGCTTCTATGTGCTTTAGTTTAGCTTTACTATTTTCATTTACAGTTTTTACTTTACAGCTTTACTTTACCGCATTTATTTGTTGCTTTCAGTATTTATTTTCCATGCATCATATTATACTAGATTGTCTGGCTATGCTGGTTTTCATTTTTGCTGTGGGATGGGAGTTACTGTGAGATAAGCCAAATACCCGACTTGAGTGCACTGTAGGATTAGCGTGGACAGACATTTTACTCCCATGGTATCTCACCATGATGAGTGACGGTGTGTTCCACACCCAGATTGCGATCGTCTTGGAACTATTTTATGTGGGGATTACCCCACTTCAGGGTACGACCTTGATAGTTATGTGCATCTGGTGACCGATCTTCGAGGACCTTAATGGAAACACCCCTCTCCAGTGATGACAGTGGCAGACCACATTTGTTGGCAAACCCACTCGCATCCAAGGGCCCATTGGGAACTCGCATAGGATGGCCTGGTTCTCTCAAAGGAAACCAGTTAAAGAAAATTGTTCGTATGACGGTAGTATTGTACCCTTTGGGATGAATGAACTATTGTTTCTCGATTCAGTGCTTGAAGCTGGAGACTTGTGAGGGATGCTTGTTTTTCCATACTCAACTGAGGCCTCCCTGATTAGTACATAATGCAAAACCGATTCCCTGATTTGGTCATGAGCCATTTCTCGGAAATGGTGAACGTATTATTGCTATTCGGCTTTGAGAGTTCGTGATGTTGACCCGAGTAGCATACCCGTGAGATTGGGAGGGGTTTATAGGTTTGCAGGAACCCTAAGACCTTCAGCATACCCGCTTTGCCATTGGTTCAGTTTTGTGATCTGGATTTCTGGTTTTGAGATATGGATCCCGGATTAGAGGGATTGTTATTGTGATATGTGGATATTGTGACCATGCACTGACACCTGATTATATGATTGGCACATCACAGACACTTCTCTGATCACATGTATTGCCTTGAATAAGCATCATTAATCATTTGTGTTTCTTTTATTCTCAGGGTTGGCACTACTCCCAGTTCCTGGTCGTATACTTGCTTCAGAATGGAAGATATCAGAAAGAAGAATATTTTCTACAAATTTTTTGATACCAAATTGGACTTGCTCAAGCAGATGGTGTCTCTCATTACCCCGGGTCATTTGGGATTTTTCAAACAGCGATATGGTGATATTCTGGACATGGTGTTCAATCTGGATAGTTTACAAAAGAGTGCCATCCATACCTTGTTACAGTATTATGACCCTAGACTCCGATGTTTCACATTCCCTGATTTCCAGCTAGGTCCATTACTTGAGGAGTATGTTGAGATTTTGGGACTGCCTATCAAAGACCAGATTCCTTTCAATTCAAAAATGACAAGACCGACTCATGTTGACATCGCTAAAGCTCTTTTATTTGAGCCTGTCAGTGATATCTTCTAATCTGGTTGCCACCAAGGAATGAGTACTTGGTTTTCCTTTAGAGTTTCTGGTCAGAAGAGCTGAAGAATGTGCCGAGGAAAAGCAGTGGGATTCAGTTTGCGCCATCTTGGCATTATCTGTGTATGGGATAGTTTTGTTTACTGACATGGAGAAGTTCGTGGATATGAATGCAATTCATTTGTTCGTGATTAAGAATCCTATACCCACTCTCTTGGGAGATTTGTATTATTCAGTACACTATAAGAATGAGAAGAGACGAGGTGGCTTGGTTAGATGTTGTGCCCCGTTATTCTACACATGGTTTATGAGGCACATCCCTGTTACTAGAGTATTCACGGATCCCAAAGTAATCTGGTCGCAAAAACTAAGCACGTTGACCGCTAAAGACATTAGATGGTTCACCTTAAGGATAAAAGGGTAAGAGCTCATCTCCAGCTGTTGAGGGTATCCTAATGTTCCCCTCTTAGGAGTAGCTGGGGGCATTAATTACAACCCCATACTTTTGAGAAGACAATTAGGATACGCTTTGAAGAATGTTCCCAAAGATTCAGAGTTGGATCAGACTTTTTATGTACCTGTGAAGGATAATCTCCCATTGGTACGAGAAGTTGCAAGTGCTTGGAAATTGATTAATAGAAAGGATATAGAATGCTTGGGCAGGAGTAATAACCAAATGTTTCCCGAATTTGAAGCTTGGGTAAGAGAAAAAGCTCAAGTGACTCTAATCCCTTTCTCCGCACCGTTACCACC
Organism: Lathyrus aphaca; assembly: GCA_963966055.1. Taxonomy (NCBI): domain Eukaryota; kingdom Viridiplantae; phylum Streptophyta; class Magnoliopsida; order Fabales; family Fabaceae; genus Lathyrus; species Lathyrus aphaca. Next base: position 281,426,631 of record OZ014523.1, read on the forward strand.
ACCTACCACAGTTCCTTTAGAAGATTATCAGAAATTGGAGGCTCTGGTCAAGTAGCTTAGGGTTGAGAATCAAGAGGCTTACAATTCTTGTCAGAAATTGATGATTCAGAACTGTCAGTTAGAGGATAGAGCTCTACGAGCTGAAGAAACAGTTTGTCTCAAGCAGAAGGACTTCGAGGAAAGGGAGCTACACTTCAGGAAGAGAGGATTGGCTGAGATCCATAAGGCGAGTCAGCGCCGGAAGGATAAGAAGGAACTTAATGAGGATAATGAAGCTATTACACTATGGCAGGAAAAGTGGAATGATAATCAGAAGAAGTAAAAGGAGGTAGAAGTTGAATTCAAGTTAAAGATCAAGAACCTCCAGGATGCTTTGGTTGAGAAAGAGAAGTTAGTTCGGAGACCACAAGAGAAACATAGAGAGTATCTTCGTCAGATGACAAAGAGTCAACAAATAGCTGAAGATGTCCAGAAAGAAGTTGAAGAGTTGAAGCTTCGTGCTGATGTGAAGAGGTTAAGGGCCAAGCCAGATCCAAGCAAAGAGAGTAAGATAACTTTCCTGCAGCAGATTGAAGAGTTACACGCTTCCTTTGATATGAGGGACCTTCTCATCCAGAGACTCATCCAGGAGCCTGATCATCCGGATATCATTCAGTTGTTCCAGAATGTCAAGCGTCTTAGCTGGAGGCTGCAAGACTTAGAGCTCCCTAGGGTTTAGTTTCATGCTATTGTACTTGGATTACCCGCAGGCTTGTTGTGGGATTCCTTTTATTTGATGTACTTTGTTTGTTCTTTTGATTGGCACCCTTCCGGGACTTTGTTGTTTCAAACTTCAGTTTATGTGATTGACTTGCTTTGAATCTTTTGTTTGTTATTTGTTACACCGACACGGGGTAATGAGCACCAATTTTCCACGACCGTTATTGTATTTGAACATTGCTTGGGTCTTATTCCCAATTATTATTCTCTTAATGCCAGGACCGGAAACAGGGAAAAACTTGGGAATAAAAGGAACACATTGCATTGCATACGCATCATTTGCATTTCTTCTTTGTTTTTGCAGGTTTTTCTACAAGATGTTTAATTTATCTATGTTCTCAGGCAAAGATTGCGAGAGCTGCCAAGACCCGACATCTCCGACAAGATATCCCGCATCGCTACACAATTCGCAACAAACAGAGGACAGTCATGGACGCTATGCAAACAGAGCTTAATAAGTTTCGCACCAGAATGGGAGAGTTCATGGTCATGATGCAAGGGATGGCTCAGGGATAGCAAGAGTTAAGGAATGCAATTCAAGGGCTCAACCCTCCTCGGACTAATACTCCTGGGACTACTCCTGACGTGCAAAGAGCTCCTCCTAACACCAGCAATGGCCCAGGTGGACCTCAGATTCCAGAACAAGGCACGCCAACTTTCATTCCAGTACAAGACAGGCAGGAGGATCAGTTCCCTTCTTTCAACAATGACATGGGGTTCGCTGGAGAAGGAAATCTTCATGATTTTTTTATGCTTGCTGAGAAAGTCAAAGCCCTCAAGTGTAGAGACACTTTGGGGATAGATGTGTCTGACATGGGCCTAGTCCCCGGGGTGGTTATTCCTCACAAATTCAGGTCGCCTACTTTTGACAAGTACAACAGTAATTCCTTCCCAAAGACTCACTTGCAGGCATTCTATCGAAAGATCGCTGCCCATACTCGGGATGAAAAACTCTGGATGTACTACTTCCAGGATAGTCTCTCCGGCTGGTCCTTGGAATGGTATATGAAGCTAGAGAGAAGTTCTGTAAGAAACTGGAAGGAATTGGGAGAAGCATTCCTCAAGCAGTATCAATATAATATTGACATGGCGCCCAGTCGCACCCAACTTCAGAGTTTGACCCAGAGGAGCTCAGAGAGTTTCAAAGATTACGCACAAAGGTGGCGTGAAGTGGCCGCTAGAGTGCAACCGCCTTTGTTGGTGAGAGAAATGGTAGACCTGTTCCTGGATACCCTCCCTGGGCATTTCATGGAAAGGCTAGCTGGATGTTCTTCAAGTGGATTCTCAGATATCATCTTGACTGGTGAGAGGATAGAAAGTTGGATCAAGCAAGGGAAGATTCAGAACGGAGGCGCTTCAAGTTTTGGTATTAAGAAACCCTTCGTGAAAAGAAGAGAAGGAGAGATCGGTGTAGTGTACGCGCAGAGGGGTGGAATCAAAAGAGGATTTTATCAGCAAGTGGCCCCTGTCACTATCTCAGCTCAACCTGTTCAACAGCAAGTCCAACCACCGCAGCCGCAACGCTCGCAAGGGTATCAACAAAGAGCTCCTCATCCATATTACCCCCAGAAGCCCAGAGAAAGACATTTCAAAGCTCCGCCGATGTCCTATTCACAGCTTTTGAAGAATCTTCTACAACTTCAGATGGTTCAAATCCGAACTCTACAACCCCCGAAGCCGGGCCAAATCCCCGAGGGTTATGATACAAATGCCAGATGTGAATTTCCTTCAGGAGCTCCCGGGCATACCACAAAGAACTGCAAAGCACTGAAGCATGTTGTTCAAGACCTGCTGGATTCTAAAGCAATCAACTTTGCTCCTACTCCTAATGTAATTCAGAACCCCATGCCTCCTCACGGAGGTACGGTTGGGGCAATTGATGAAGGGGAAAATCTGAACTTGGTGTGTGATGTCAACGACCTGCAGACTCCGCTGAATGTTGTTAAAGTCTGCTTGTCAAAAAAAGGCATCTTTTCTGGGTGTGAAGAAGATTGTCCAGAATGTGCTGAAGCTACAAATGGGTGTGAGCAGTTGAAAGCAAGGATCCAAAGTATGATTGATGAGGGAATGTTGCAGTTTGTCAAGATTGTAAAAGAGAGCGAAGTTTCCATAATAACTATCTTCTACGATCCATCTCAAGTTCCTTCACGGGCCAGAGCGGCGCCGATAACCATCACCACTGCAGGACCGGTAATGTATCAGAGCGATAGAGCTATTCCTTGGAATTATGGTGGTGAAGTATACTGTAACGGCCAGAAGCAAGAGTTGGCCATGTCTAGTACAACCCCGACTCAAGTAGAAAATGTCGGAGTAGGGGGCTTTACTAGAAGTGGAAGGTTGTTTGCGCCGGAAACACTAAGAAATAATGTGAGACCACCCAGAGAAACCGCCGAAGCCCAGGCTAGAGCGAGAGGGATGCAGCCAATGGTTGTCAATGATCCTGCACCATCAACTGATCCAGACCTTAACTTCGATAAAGAAGCTGAAGAATTTCTGAGGATTATCAAAAAGAGCGACTACAAGATTGTGGACCATCTGCAGCAGACTCCGTCGAAAATTTCCATCTTGTCCTTGCTCATGTGTTCTGATTCCCACAGGAAGGATCTCTTGAATATTTTGTACAAGGCATATGTTCCTCAGGATATTTCAGTAAATCAGTTGGAAGCGGTGATATCCATTGTCAATGCCAGTCATGGATTGGGTTTCACAGACTTGGATCTGACTTCTGAAGGGCGTGCTCATAATCGGGCATTGCATATCTCTTTAGAATATAAAGGTGCAGTACTCTCTCACGTGTTGGTAGATACTGGATCGTCGTTGAATGTCTTGCCCAAGAAATCACTGATGAAGTTGGATTATGATGGAGTAGTTCTAAAGCCCAGTGATAACGAGAAAAAGTATCGTTTTATTACTATGTTTCAATGCCGTTTTATCGCACATTTATCGTATTAACACCCGATTCTTCGAGTTTTCTATGTCATTTTGCAGGTATAACAATTATAGAGCTAAATCATAAGCCAAAAGTGAAATGAACAAAAACAAGCATGAAAAGAAGAAGAAGAAAGGAATTCTGCAAAATGCTGCATAATGGTAACAGTCACGATCGTCACCAAGCTGTCACGACCGTGACGCGCCTTAAATGAAGAAAATGCCCGTGACACCTTTGTCACGAACGTGACAAAGGGAAAATAGGTTTACTTGAATTGATTTGGTCATGGAACGTGCTACGTGAAGTCAAAACAGTTCCTATTCTTCCGCAGACTCAGTAACACATTTTCTCCTGGATTCTCTCTTCAACAACGAAGCCCACGCATGGATTTCAACTGCCAAGCCCAAATTATGTTTTCTATAAATATCTTGATTACAAAGTAGAACACACAATGTATTATTTTTAGCATTTTCGCGGAAGCTCTGCCGTATTTTTATTGCACCCTATTTCATTATTTTTTCAGCAATTGCTCTTGTTCTTGTTTTAATTTCTATATCCCAACCAAATCAAATAACAATTTCCAACATTAGGAAATTGTTATTATTTATTTTCTTTCAAGCCTTCAGAATTTCGTTTAAAATTTTATTTTCGATTCCGGTTCGCACTCCGAGCTTGCCAGACTGTGGAAGAAGGAGTTTTACAATTTTTATTATTCAGGTTTTTAATAATTTCGCATTTATATTAATTTAATTATTTATGTTAAGAATTTATTTTTATTATTTTATAATGCATATTTTAATTTATGTTCATCTGTTTCTGCATCTGTCTGGTACAACAAATATGAGTAGCTAATTAAATTGGGCGGTATGTAATTAAAATACACTAAATCGGTAAAATCGAATCTAGGCTTAAACAATTAAGAACTTAAAATTCTGGCTGTGACATTTTATTATAAAAATTAATCTTTTTGTTACGAGAGTAAGGAAAGTGTAATAGGTTAGGTCGAGACCACGAGACTGTGAGATTTTAACCAGATAGCTAAAGTTAGGCATTTAATTTAAATACAGCGAGAGCGCTTTAAAATGAATTAGACTTATTAAGTTTCCAAAAATTATCTTCTAAACACTTATGGGCTAGCGAGAGCAGGCATAGGGCTTTAGGAGTAAGATCTGAGATAAGACCACGAGAGTGTGAGTTAAAGATATTTAAACTGATAACCTCTACATAATATATTAAGTGAACCATCCTTATAAGCTTAGGTTAGATTGACCCGCCTAGGTTAACATAATTACATACCGACCGCCTTCTCATTATTTTATTAAACTAAATTTAATTCTCGTTCTAATTCTTAAAAACAAAATCGTGACAACCATCCACCTTAGCTAAACTAGTAAATCCTCTAGCACTAAGTGATCATAAAGTCCCTGTGGGATCGACTATCTTTTATATTACTTTGATAGGCTGTGCGCTTGCAGTTAAGATACCGCTAGACACATATTGCATCTTCGCCCCATCACCCAGCGACCTGGTAGTTCAAGCATTTGATGGGTCGAGGAGATCGGTGTTCGGGGAGGTGGAGTTACCCATTAAAGTAGGTCCACAGATCTTCAATACCACGTTCTACGTATTGGATATACAGCCTGCATACAGTTGTTTGCTCGGAAGACCTTGGATACATTCAGCGGGAGCAGTATCGTCGACACTCCATCAAAAGCTAAAGTTCATCTGGGAGGGTCAAATTGTAACTGTTAGTGAGGAAGAATATATTTTTGTTAGTCATATGGCTTCATTCAAGTATGTGGAGATGGATGGCGAAATAGTTGAGACTCCATGTCAGGATTTTGAGCCCTTGAAGACTGAACAAGCATCTGCAGTTGAAGCATCTCTAGAAGAACCGAAGAAGGGGGTTTCCGTGGCCTTTTATAAGCAAGCGCTTGAATTGGTAGAATCTGGGATACGAGAAGGATAAGGCAGTCCAGTAGAAGTTCCTGAAAAGAAAGATATGTTCGAAATTGGTTACCATCCTAGGAAGTCATCGTCGGGACCAAGTGTTAAAGGTTGTCAAAGCCCGATCACTTTCGCGAGTGCGGGAGTGGTTGATTATGGAAACATTAGTGCCGTGCAGGATGACGCAGTCGATAGTGACTGTGACCTAGATGAGTGGATCAAGCCTGCCGTTCCAGGGACTCAGCTTAGCAATTGGACATCATAAAGGCTTATTTCAGTCACCTCTTTCGAAGAGTAATAATTTTTGTTTCTGTTTTTCCTATATTAAAGCACTATGTCTTGCCCGGGGCATAGAGGCTCTTTGTAAGGGTTTGTTTGTTCTTAACACAATCATAAATAAAGCTGACGTTTCACATTCATTCATGTTGTTCTTTGTCTTTCCTTTTTGCTTTTATTTTTTCAAAAAGAAAGAAAGTTTTAAAATGGCAATGTTTCTCATTTTCTCAAGTTGTTGCTAAAGCCTTGCATGAATCACCATTCATGCAGGTGCTCGTCACCGGATCTTATCAATGACGACCCTGTTATGGCTGAGTATGACTTCGACAATCCAATTTATCAAGCCGATGAGGAAGGTGAAGAGGATTGTGAACTACCTGAAGAATTAGCCAGACTTCTTAAACAAGAGGAAAAGATGATTCATCCGCACGAAGAAGCTGTTGAAGTAATAAACCTGGGCACTGAAGAAGACAAGAAAGAAGTCAAGATCGGGGCTGCATTAGAAGAATCTGTCAAGACTCATTTGATTGCTATGCTTCGAGAGTATGTTGATGTATTCGCATGGTCCTACCAAGATACGCCTGGTTTAGACACTGACATTGTGGTACACAAGCTACCTCTCAGAGAAGATTGTCCTCCGGTAAAGCAGAAGTTGAGGCGCACATGTCCTGATATGGCAATTAAAATAAAAGAAGAAGTACAAAAACAATTTGATGCTGGCTTTTTGGCCGTGACCAGTTACCCTACGTGGGTCGCCAACATTGTGCCGGTTCCCAAGAAAGACGGTAAAGTCAGGATATGTGTAGACTACAGGGATTTGAATAGGGCTAGCCCCAAAGATGACTTCCCTCTACCTCACATAGATGTGCTTGTCGATAATACTGATCAGTTTTCCGTGTTCTCCTTCATGGACGGATTTTCCGGCTATAATCAGATTAAGATGTCTCCCGATGACATGGAAAAGACAACTTTCATCACTCATTGGGGCACCTTCTGTTACAAGGTCATGCCATTTGGTTTAAAGAATGCTGGAGCCACTTATCAACGGGCGATGGTGATGCTATTTCACGACATGATCCATCATGAAATTGAGGTTTATGTTGATGATATGATAGCAAAATCCCAAACAGAGGAAGAGAACTTAGTTAATCTAGCAAAGTTGTTTGACAGACTTCGGAAGTTCAGACTGAGGTTAAATCTGAATAAGTGTACCTTCGGGGTTCGTTCTGGCAAGCTACTCGGCTTCATTGTTAGTGAGCGAGGAATTGAGGTTGATCCAGCCAAAGTGAAGGCCATCCAAGAAATGCCTGAGCCGAAGACTGAAAAGCAAGTACGCGGTTTCTTAGGGAGACTAAACTACATTGCATAGTTTATATCTTATCTAACGGCCACGTGTGAGCCCATCTTTAAGCTTTTGAGGAAGAATCAGGCCATTAAATGGAATGAAGACTGCCAGCAAGCCTTTGACCGAATCAAAGAATACCTGCTAGAACCTCCAATTCTTATGCCTCCAGTGCCAGGGAGACCTTTGATTATGTATCTTACCGTGCTTGAAGGATCGATGGCATGTGTGATGGGTCAGTATGACGAGTCTGGTCGAAAAGAGCACGCCATTTAATACCTTAGCAAATAGTTTACCGATTGTGAGACGCGCTACTCACTTCTCGAGAAAACTTGCTGCGCTTTGGCATGGGCTGCTCGCCGACTAAGACAGTACATGGTGACTCACACTACTCTCTTAATTTCCAAGATGGATCCTGTGAAATACATCTTTGAAAAGCCAGCTCTGACAGGAAGAGTAGCCCGGTGGCAGATGATATTAACAGAGTATGATATACATTACACATCGCAAAAGGCAATCAAAGGAATTGTGTTATCAGAATAGTTGTCTCAGCATCCAATCGATGAGTATCAACCCATGAGGTTCGAGTTTCCGGATGAGGACATCATGTTCCTCAAGTTAAAAGACTACGAAGAACCACTTCCGGAGGAGGGGCCAGACCCTGAATCCAAATGGTAGTTGATGTTTGACGGGGATGTGAACATGTATGGAAGTGGAGTAGGTGTTGTTATCATCTCGCCAGAAGGGGTCCATACACCTTTAGCAGCTCGGTTGACTTTCGAATGCACTAACAATGAGGCAGAGTATGAAGCTTGTATCATGGGGATTGAAGAGGCAATCGACTTGAAGTCAAAAACCTCGAGATCTTCGGAGACTCTGCTTTGGTGGTGAATCAAGTCAATGGCAAATGGCTGGTTCATCAACCTCATTTGATTCCTTACAGAGATTATGTCAGGAGGCTATTAACTTTCTTCACCAAAGTCATATTGAGTTATATTCCTCGAGATGAAAACCAATTCGCCGATGATCTAGCAACATTGTCATCCATGATTAAAGTTTGTCAAGAGAATTTTGTGCCATGAATTACGGTCTCCCGTCTTGAAAGACCTGCTTATGTCTTTGCAGTCGACGATGGTGAAGATAACAAGCTTTGGTATCATGAAATCAAACAATTCCTGAAAGCTCAAGAATACCCGGCTGGGGCATCAAGTAAGGACAAGAAGACCCTTAGAAGATTGGCAGGATGTTTCTTCTTGAATCAAGATGGTGTGTTGTACAAGCAAAATTTCGACATGGTTCTGCTCAGATGCGTGGATAGACACGAAGCAGACCTGTTGATACAGGAGGTTCACGAAGGTTCCTTTGGTACCCATGCTAGAGGACATGCTATGGCCAAGAAATTATTGAGATCGGGATACTATTGGATCACCATGGAATCCGATGGCTGCAAGTACTCCGGTAAATGCCACAAGTCTCAGATTTATGCCGATAAGGTCCATGTGCCTCCGAATCCGTTGAGTGTCATGTCTTCACCATGGTCGTTCGCTATGTGGGGCATTGATATGATTGGAAAGATCGAGCCAACGACTTCTAATGGTAATCGCTTCATCCTGGTTGCTATAGATTACTTCACGAAGTGGGTCGAAGCGCCGTCTTACACAAATGTCACTAAACAAGTGGTAGCCTGGTTTATTAAAAGAGACATCATTTGCCGGTACGGAATTCCTGAAAGGATCATTACCGATAATGGTTTTAATCTCAACAACAAGATGATGGCTGACTTTTGTCGAGATTTCAAAATAGAACATCACAACTCTTCTCCATATCTCCCGAAGATGAATGGCGCCGTCGAGGCGGCCAATAAGAACATCGAGAAGATTGTGCAGAAAATGGTTGTGACATACAAATACTGGCACGAGATGCTACCATTTGCGTTGCATGGGTACAGAACGTCAGTACGTACTTCAACAGGGGCAACCTTGTTCTCACTGGTGTATGGTATGGAGGCAGTCCTACCAATTGAAGTGGAGATCCCCTCGTTGAGGTTGATGATGGACATTAAGCTAGACGAAGCTGAGTGGCTCCGATCCAGATATAATCAATTGAGCCTCATTGAATAGAAGCGTCTAGCAGCTGTATTCCATGGACAGTTGTATCAACGACGGATGAAGCAGGCTTTTGACAAGAAGGTGCAACCACAGAGGTACATGCCAGGTGACTTAGTGCTGAAAATGATTCTTCCTCCTCTCAACGATCACAGGGGAAAGTGGACACCCAACTATGAAGGACCGTTCGTGGTTAAAAAGGTTTTCTCAGGTGGAGCCTTGATGCTGACAACCATGGACGGAGAAGACTTCCAATCCCCTGGATAAAAAGGAAATAAAGACAAAATAAAGGCTCGGGCAAAAATGGGCATCCCGGCGAGCCAAAAAAACAATTAAAGGCTCGGGCAAAGGTTAGGGAAATCTTGAAAAAATGTACACCCACTGAGTTGAAAAGCCACATCGGACAACTCAGGCAAAAAAGGGTATCCCAGTGGATTGAAAACCTGAAAAGGTGATCCACGCAAAAGAGGGATTAACACGAACGACTGCGATATGCGAGATCCGTAACCTATATACAGTTGAGGCTATCCTAAGGGTTGAAGATCAATTCAATTATTTTTTCTCAAGAGGCAGAGCGAGCGGAGCGTCTTGAAGATATACGAGTCATAACCGGGTTGAGACTTGATGAGATCCACTTCTCACATTGCCAATAGGATAGTTTGTTTTCCTTTTTGTTTGTTTCCTCTTTCCAGGGAACTGCTTCCTTTGTATTGCCTACTCATGGCCATTTTTCCGAATCAATTAAAATTCCACTTCAGTCAATTTATGACTATTTTGCTTCTTGATTGCAAAAACGTCCAGTAAATTGTGATTTACATTGTGTTGTGAACATTTGAATGGTTTCTAACTCGTACAGGAGGACAAAAACATTTAATACAACTCTGAAAGGGTGTCGAGATACCCAGATAATGATTCATACTACCAGCCTGGGGCTGGCAGGTCCCAAACTAACTCTCCATGTAAGAGGTACTATCTATTGTGTTCATGCAGGTACAGGTACTGGTGTTGCTAACAGAGCTAAAATCAAATTCCTAGGAGGAGCATTTCTTTATGGTTGAACATGAGCAGGTGTCTCCCAGGGTGTCTCCAATCATCCCCAGTAAAGTGGAAGTTGAATCTTTTGTTTGTTATTTGTTGCACCGACACGGGGGTAATGAGCACCAATTCTCCACGGCCGTTATTGTATTTGAACATCGCTTGGGTCTTCTTCCTAATTATTATTCTCTTAATGCCAGGACCGGAAATAGGGAAAGACTTGGGAATAAAAGGAACAAATTGCATTGCATATGCATCATTTGCATTTCTTCTTTGTTTTTGCGGGTTTTTCTACAAGATGTTTAATTTATCTGTGTTCTCAGGCAAAGATTGCGAGAGCTGCCAAGACCCGGCATCTCCGACAAGATATCTCGCATCGCTACGCAACTCGCAGCAACCAGAGGACAATCGTGGACGCTATCCAAATAGAGCTTAATGAATTTCGCACCAGAATGGGAGAGTTCATGGTCATGATGCAAGGGATGGCTCAGGGACAGCAAGAGTTAAGGAATGCAATTCAAGGGCTCAACCCTCCTCAGACTAATACTCCTAGGACTACTTCTGACGTGCAAGGGGCTCCTCCCAACACCAGCAATGGCCCAGGTGGACCTCATATTCCAGAACAAGGCACGACAACTTTCATTCCAGTACAAGACAGGCGGGAGGATCAGTTCCTTTCTTTCAACAATGACATGGGGTTCGCTGGAGAAGGAAATCTTCATGATTTTTTTATGCTTGCTGAGAAAGTCAAAGCCCTCGAGTGTAGAGACACTTTGGGGATAGATGTGTCTGACATGGGCCTAGTCCCCGGGGTGGTTATTCCTCACAAATTCAGGCCGCCTACTTTTGACAAGTACAACGGTAATTCCTGCCCAAAGACTCACTTGCAGGCATTCTATCGGAAGATCGCTGCCCATACTCGGGATGAAAAACTCTGGATGTACTACTTCCAGGATATTCTCTCCAGAGGGTCCTTGGAATGGTATATGAAGCTAGAGAGAAGTTCTGTAAGAAACTGGAAGGAATTGGGAGAAGCATTCCTCAAGCAGTATCAGTATAATATTGACATGGCGTCCAGTCACACCCAACTTCAGAGTTTGACCCAGAGGAGCTCAGAGAGTTTCAAAGATTACGCACAAAGGTGGCGTGAAGTGGCCGCTAGAGTGCAACCGCCTTTGTTGGAGAGAGAAATGGTAGACCTGTTCCTGGATTCCCTCCCTGGGCATTTCATGGAAAGGCTAGCTGGATGTTCTTCAAGTGGATTCTCAGATATCATCTTGACTGGCGAGAGGATAGAAAGTTGGATCAAGCAAGGGAAGATTCAGAACGGAGGCGCTTTAAGTTTTTGTATTAAGAAACCCTTCGTGAAAAGAAGAGAAGGAGAGACCGGTGCAATGTACGCACAGAGGGGAGGAATCAACAGAGGATTTTATCAGCAAGTGGCCCCTGTCACTATCTCAGCTCAACCTGTTCAACAGCAAGTCCAACCACCGCATCCGCAACGCTTGCAAGGGTATCAACAAAGCGCTCCTCGTCCATATTACCCCCAGAAGCCCAGAGAAAGAAATTTCGAAGCTCCGCCGATGTCCTATTCACAGCTTTTGAAGAATCTTCTACAACTTCAGATGGTTCAACTCCGAACTCTACAACCCCCGAAGCCGGGCCAAATCCCCGAGGGTTATGATACAAATGCCAGATGTGAATTTCATTCCGGAGCTCCCGGGCATACCACAGAGAACTGCAAAGCACTGAAGCATGTTGTTCAAGAGCTGCTGGATTCTAAAGCAATCAACTTTGCTCCTACTCCTAATGTAATTCAGAACCTCATGCCTCCTCAAGGAGGTACGGTTGGGGCAGTTGATGAAGGGGAGAATCTGAACTTGGTGTGTGATGTCAACGACCTGCAGACTCCGCTGAATGTTGCTAAAGTATTCTTGTTGATGGGCGAAGACTAAATGTGTCTAACAATATCTAAACTGCAAGTGCACAGCCTATCGCAATAGTAATAAAAAGATGTCGAACCCACAGGGACTTTGTAATCATTCTAGTGCTAAAAGGTTTGCTAGTTTAGCTAAGGCGAAAATTTGTCACGGTTATGGTTTTAGGGATTAAAAACGGGAAACAAAACTTAATTAAAGAAATAATGATAAGGAGGCCGGTATGTAATAATATTACCTATGCGGATCAATCTGGTCTAAGCTTATAAAGATGTTTCACTTAAATAATTCTGTAGAGATTACTAGTTTAAAAATCCTTGACTCACACTCGTGGTCTTATCTCAGATCATACTCCTAAAGCCCTATGTCTGCTCTCGCTAGCCCATAAGTGTTTAGAAAATAATTTTTGAAAACTTAATAAGTCTAACTCGTTTTAAAGCGCTCTCGCTGTATTTAAATCGAATGCCTAACTTTAGCTATCCGGTTAAAATCTCACACTCTCGTGGTCTCGACCTAGCCTATTTTACTTCTCTTAATCTCGTAACAAAAAGCTTGATTTTAATTATAAAAATTCACAGCCAGAATATAAGTTCGTAAATGTTTTTAGCTTAGATTCGATTCATCCGTTTGGTTTCTTTATTACATACCGACTCAGATAATTTAGCTACTCATATTAATTAAAACAACAGACAAACACAGAATGTAATTAATAGATATTATAACATGCATTATATAATGACGACATGAACTTAACATAAATAAATAAAACTTAATATTAATTGCAAATTAAAACCTGAACAAATAAACTCTTCGGCTCCTTCTTCCACAATCTGGCAAGCTTGGAGCGTCCAAATTAAATAGAGTAACTAAATTCTGAGGCTAAAAGAAAAATAAATGCGACAACAATTTCCTGATGTTGGAAATTGTTATTAAGGTAAGGAAAATAAACTAAGCAGAGAAAAATAAATACTGCAACAATCGGTGTAGAAATCGGCAGAGCTTTCGCACAAAATTTTTAATCAAAAACTCTATCCCTTTTCTTCAACTACTCTTTGATATTTATAGAGGAGAAATTGACAGTTGAAGAATAATAATGTGGGCTTCGGTTCTTCAGTTGTTGAGAAAATCCAGGAGACTGGGCGTTGTTGAGGTTGATAGATTATAGGAGTCTCTGAAGACTCCTTCTATTCGTTGGCACGTCTTCATTTATATTCAAATAAATTAAATAAAGCTTGTAACGGTCGTAACATGTGTATAACAGGCAGATTTCTCATGTTTAGCGCGTCACGGTCGTAAGACTCTTGTGACGATCGTAATACCACAAAAAGGCGCGTCACGGTCGTAAGACCCTTGTGACGACCGTGACAACAACAAATTCTGCAGTTTTAGCAGAATTGAGTTCTTCTCTTCTCTTTTCATGCTAAATTTTGTTCCTTTGATCTTTTTCCATAATTTTGGCTCTAGACATATTGTACCTGCAATGTGGCATAAAAACTCGAAACAATCGGGAGTTAAAAGGACTAATGTATGATAAAAACAGACTAAAACATAGTAATAATACGATGTGATTTCTCGTTATCAAACTCCCCCATACTTAAACCTTTGCTTGTCCTCAAGCAAATAATCAATTGAAAAATGATCAGACAACTTTCATCAGACGCATACACATAACATACCATACGAGAAGTCATTAGTTAGATAGACCGATACTAGAGTAGAACACTAACGATACACTAATGACACAAGCAACAAGCTAAGTTGTCGACTTCCCTCTAAACGAAACATTCAGTAATTCTGTTATGATTCTACCTAGAGTCCTTCGTTCTTATTTCACCAGGTTTCATTCTAGCGCAATCACATTAAGCCCTTTGTCTTAGCACGCACGTAGTGGAGTAGCCGGTTAGTGACTTTGATTCTTTATTAGCACGGGGTCTGGTACACGAATGTCGCAACCCTTTACATGTTATCCAAATTTGAGTTTATGGGGGATCGAGCCGTAGCACGCCCTACCAACTTCAGAACCAGATACCTCTGAACTAACCAGCAATGGACTCCTTCTTATATTACTCATCTCTTATATGCGACCGTGTACTTTGGTGCAAATTCTCTTTTTATGGCGGCGAGATATGAAGGATTGTTTATAGATTAGGCATCAAACACTTATGTTCATCGGCTCCCCACGTGGTTTGTGTCTAGACGGTGCTGACTGCTAGTATAAACTACTAGGGGTTACTTTAGAACTAAGACTTAAGGTATAATCATAACAATTATCGAAATGGATTGCTTAAGTAGGAAGTCTAAGGTGTCAAGACTGTATTAATCTTGTTGGATCTTTTTCAACTTCTTAACTACAATTTCATAGGTATGTCGAGTTATGCGAAGATAAAGCAAAAAATTTTTATTATTATTATTATTTTTTTGGTATGGCTAAATAAAGCGGGGAAGAATTGAAACTTAAGAAATATCATAAATATTACTTGTTCAATTTAAAATGCAGAAAGGGAAAATACAAGGAATGGAAAACGGGAAAGGTACCTCTCCCACACTATATCAGACATTGTCCTCAATGTTGTGATATAATAGCGGGGAAATACGATACAAAAACAGAATGCAAAATTAAAAAGAAAAACTAATGCTACTAACGACCACGGCCTCGGCGTCTGGTGCGGGAACGTCTGGTAGGTGTGGCTTCGTCATCGGAAACATTAACAGTAAGAGCAGTGACGTCCCTCCTCAAAGCTTCTAATTCGCTTAAGACCTCATCTAACTTCTCATCCGTTGTTTCCTGGTTTTTGACAACAGTGGCAAGGAGTGCAGCATACTGCTCCTGCTGCTTCCGCTCAAGTGCGACATTCATCTGGTTTTTCTGGTGAATGGCACGGAGGATGTCTTCAAGGGTGATATCAACAGGAGGCGGCTGCCTGGTAGAAGTCTCAGGTATGTCCTGAACTGGCTCAGCACGATCCATCTCATCCTGCATCTCATCCACAGGTGCATCAGGCTGGTCTTCAACAATTAGAACATGGCCTGTGGGAGATGGTAAATCAAATAGCCAGTTGGCTCTGTTTGATGGATTTGTTCTGTTCCTACAAGGCAAAACGATGTTATGATAAATGGTGCCTTGTATCACAGGGTTAAACTTGCCATCCTCACGCTGAGAGATCATGTGTGCAGACTTGCAGTAGCTCATTGTAAGCAGCTCCGGTGCCATATAAGGCAGATTAGTGAGGTTGGCACCAAGATTCAACTGTAGAGCTAGGGAAGTGACAATCCCGCCAATATAGAAGGGTGTGGTGCCTCTTGTTGCTACGGATTGAATGTGGGCCAGTAAGAACGGAGCGGCGTTGATGTGCTCCTCATTCAGAGCACAATGCAAGAACAGGAGCTCCTTAGAATTGAGCTTATGGTTGCTCTCTCTTGCGAAGATGGTGTTGCAGATGATACGATGAAAGTACTGGATCGCTGGATTATGAATGTGAGTGGCGTTGAGACTTTGATAGGCTGAAGCACGACTATTGGTAATGTTGTACCACAAAGTAAAAGCTGTCTCATTGAAGTTGTTTGGAACACGAAGGTGGGCACCATCACCGTGACTGAAGCCTAGAAGTTCTGCGACTCTAGTTTGTGTGAGTTCAAACTCTCTGCCCAACATTCGGAATTTCGCTATACCTGTGAGTTGGTTTGTTGATCCAGAGGGTGTGATGTATTGGAAAGAACTCAGGAACTCCAGAGTGAGGTTTGCAAAAGTTGGTTGTGGTTGGCTGCATAAATCCCATAGGCCGACTTTTTCAAGAAGTTGCTTCATGCTGTCGAACAAGCCTAACTCTCTCAGACAGTCGAGGTCGACGTACCGAGTCGTTTGGGGCCCGCGGGTTTGAAACTTTTCAAACTTAGCTCTTTGTGCTATTCCTTGTTCTCCTTCTCTAAATGTGATGTTTGCCATTGCATGCAAAGAGATTTGAGCGTGAGATGTTGATTGGAGGATTTGTGATGAAAATGTGAAGAAAGTGGATTGATTTATAGTGGAGTGAAAAGGAATTTGTGGAGTTGGAATTAAATGGGGAAGTGGAATGGAGTGGAGGAATTTAATGGTGAATAATGGATGGTTACGGGAGAGAAATGGAGTAATGGGCGGTTTAGAGGATTTGGAAAAATAGAATTGGAGAAAAGAAGAAGAACGGCCTCTATAACTCAGAGGTCGTGCGTTCAGATCGTCATGGTCGTGAGGAGTTGGTTACGGTCGTAACGCGCGTAAGGAGTGGGTTACGATCGTGAAAGGGGGCTTATGACCGTTATGTTAACAAAGTTTGAAAGATAAACAGAATCATCACCTCATTTTAATCCATTTATAATTCATATCATATTAATTAATTAATTCCAATATAACAACATAACAATGGATCAATATATAACAGCATTAAATTTCATCACACAAAAATTCATCAAAATATCCAGCAATCAAAAGTATCAGTATATGTTATTACTGATAGTAACAAATTGCACACAGTACTAATCAAACATGCAATGGGAATTTTGGTAAATGCACTAAATTATGAAAACACGTAAATAGACTGAATGAAAAAAATTGCATTAATTGAAATACTTTGTTCATGACAGAAACTGAAAGAAATTGCAGAAACTTAAATGTGCAGTAATAAAAATGAATTTTGAAATGTTGCAGAAATTTAAAACTAACTAGAAACAAAGAAAAAAAAATTAAGCAAATCACTACAGCTCATCAAAGTCGTTTCTTCAGGTCTTCAAGTGCGGAATTCATATGGTAAAACTGTTCACATGTTAAATTAGTTAGGCCTATAATGTCCAATCTCATGCTCTTAACTTCATCCTTAACAACATTAATGTCAGCTTGGTATACTTCAAGAGTCGTCAAAATTTTTTTCAAGCTTTCAGCATATCCTACTTTGTTGATTTCAGGGGTCTCAATATCTTCATCAATGTGGTTGATGTCATGGTAACCAGGAGGGGTCTCAGGGTCACTCTCTTCATCAGTCATCATATCATCCCTTATTTGGTAGGATTGTGGTGTCTCAGGTGTTGTTGGATGGTCAGGAGGAGTAAGTTCATAAAGCGAATTATCTCTGTTGTGAACGCTGATTTTAGCATGGTTTGGCAAGGTGAACAAGGTTACGATTTCATTCCTAATCAGGTACTCGAATGGTGGTTGTCCTATGTTTCCTATTATTCGACGGTTAAAGCAGAAATTCAAATTCATAGGGCGAATGGTACCGAAACGGGTGCACTTGTGTAACTGATATCTAAGTCCGAGGGCGTTAGCAATCATGGTGACCAGGCCTCCTACCATTATTGGTAGATTAGGTTCCTCCTGAATGCGGGTAAAGGTCTGCATCATGAAGGGTACAACATTTACGGGTTTGCCTTCGGTCAAACAGTTCATTATGAATATCTCGTCCTTAGATACTTCAGTAAGGTTCTATTCCTTTCCAAACAAGGTGTGGGCAAGGAGTTTGTGAAAATAGCGGATAGTAGGGTTGTGTATTTCATTATTTTCCATGCTGTCTGGCTCAGGGTGGTAGTTTCCTGTTAAAGTTCCCTAGAAGAAATCTAGCTCAATATCCATCAGTTCTATCTGGGTGGTAGTAAAAGCAAAAGGTCCGCTAGTAAATCCTAGTAGGTCAGCTAGTTCCTTGTGGTTATAGACATATTCGATACCGAATAGTCGGAAACTAATAAATCCTTTCCGTTGTCCAAATCCGCACTCAGGTAGGTAAACTAGGGAACTTAAAAATTCAAGGGTGAGCTCGCGGTAAGTGACAAACTTATATTTTATGAGAGCTTTCTCCCATCCAAGCTGGTTAAACATGTATAGGATGCTATCATTGATACCTAAGGTTTCCATAGTTTGTTCATCATAATACAGAGTCAAGTCCATGTGTCTCTGTGATAATTCTTCAAATTTCCTCCTTTGGTTCCTTCCTCTAAATATCGTTTCCATGAAGTTTCTTGGTTGGTTAGCCATAGTTAGTGTTAAAGCGGGAGAAACAAATCAGGGGAGAAAGAGGTAAGGTAGAAAAGACTTTAGAAAATCTGTAGCATGGCAATTTAAAAATGATTTAGAAAACGAAAGTTAAAAATAAAGAAAATAAGGAAAGAAATAGATAAATAAAGTCAATAATAAAAATGAAATAAAACAATAAAATGGGTTGCCTCCCACTAAGCGCTGTTTTTATCATCATAAGCCTGACGTAGTGCTTAGTGCTAGATTAATCAGGAAAGTTAGTGGACAACTCTAAAAGTTTTAAATTATTTGCATAATCTATGTTTTCAATATTATGGTAATGTTTTAATCGTTGTCCGTTTACTGTGAACGATTCACTATTCCTACCCTTAATTTCAATTGCTCTGCTTGGGAACACTTTAGTTATTTCAAAGGGTCCTGACCATCTAGATTTTATTTTTCTAGGAAAGAGCCTAAGTCTTGAATTGAAGAGGAGCACAACGTCTCCCACACTAAATTCTTTCCTAGACAGACGCTTATCGTGCCAATGCTTGGTTCTTTCTTTGTATATCTTAGCATTCTCGTATGCGTCTAACCTTAATTCTTCCAATTCATTAATGTCGAGGATTCGCTTTTCTCCAGCGGCAGTGTATTTTATATTGAGTGTTTTAATCGCCCAATATGCTTTGTGCTCTAGTTCAACCGGGAGATGACAGGCCTTCCCATACACTAGTTTGAAGGGTGTAGTTCCTATGGGTGTCTTGTAGGTTGTCCTATAAGCCCATAAAGCTACATTAAGTTTAGATGACCATTCCTTCCTAGATATGGCGACAGTCTTCTCTAGAATTTGTTTTATTTCTCTGTTCGAGACTTTGACCTGTCCACTTGTTTGCGGATGATACGGTGTTGCTACACGATGTCTGACTCCATACTTAGATAGTAATTTGTCGAATATTTTCGAAATGAAATGCGAGCCACCGTCACTAATGATGAGTCTAGGCACACCAAATCTTGGAAAGATTATATTCTTGAAAAGCTTAATTACTACTCGTGTGTCATTTGTAGGAGAAGCTATAGCCTCGATCCATTTTGAAACATAATCAACAGCTACGAGTATGTACTTGTTACCGAAAGAAGATGGGAATGGTCCCATGAAATCGATTCCCCAGACATCAAAGACTTCTACTTCTAATATTCCTCTTTGAGGCATTTCATCTCGTCTTGAAATGTTACCGGTGCGTTGACACCGATCGCAATTTATAACAGCGATGTGGACATCTTTCCATAGATTAGGCCAAAATAGGCCGGCTTGTAAGATTTTAGCACAAGTCTTGGAAGTGCTTGCGTGTCCGCCATAAGGAGATGAATGACAATGAGCAATGACATCTTCTATTTCTTCTTCGGGTATGCACCGACGGAAGATTCCGTCAGGTCCTCTCTTAAACAATAATGGTTCGTCCCAATAGTAATACTTGAGATTATGGAAGAATTTCTTTTTCTGCTGATAGGTTAAGTCCGGTGGAAGTGCTCTTGCAGCTAAGTAGTTGACAATGTCAGCGTACCATGGCAGTCATATGGTTGTTTGGATTGCTTCCATGGCTTTTGGTTCATTTATGTCTAACCGAGCTGGGTCGCTTCTTATTTGTGCTATCAGCTGTTCATACGGAAAATCATCGTTAATCGGCACTTGTTCGGGTTTGATACCTTCTATTCTAGATAAATGGTCTGCTACGACGTTTTCAGTGCCTTTCTTATCTTTGATTTCGAGATCAAACTCTTGTAAGAGTAAGATCCATCTCAGGAGTCTTGGTTTGGCATCTTTCTTGGTTAGTAAATATCTGATAGCAGCGTGGTCTGTGTAGATGATTATTTTTGCTCCGACTAGGTAGGAACGGAATTTATCAAGCGCGAAGACAACTGCTAACAACTCTTTTTCAGTAGTGGCGTAGTTCAATTGAGTAGAATCTAAAGTTCTACTGGCATAGTAAATTGCGTGAAGTTTCTTGTCCTTCCTTTTTCCTAGAACTGCACCTATAGCATAGTCACTCGCATCGCACATGATTTCGAAAGGTAATCTCCAGTCAGGTGGTTGCATGATTGGTGCAGTAATGAGGGCTGTTTTTAGAGTTTCGAATGCTTTAAGACAATCTTTATCGAATATGAACTCAGCGTCTTTCATTAATAAACCGGTAAGAGGTTTAGTGATTTTCGAGAAATCTTTGATGAATCGTCGGTAGAAACCGGCGTGTCCTAAAAAGCTTCGTATTTCTCGAACGGTCTTAGGGGTTTGAAGATCTTTTATGACTTCTATCTTAGCTTTATCAACTTCAATTCCCTTGTCAGATATAACGTGTCCTAGTACGATTCCTTCTCTGACCATAAAATGGCATTTTTCCCAGTTAAGTACGAGGTTTACTTTTACACATCTTTCTAACACCATTTCTAAATTTGATAGACATCCTTCAAAACTTTGCCCGCATACAGAGAAGTCGTCCATGAACACTTCCATGATGTTATCTATGAAATCTGCGAAGATTGACATCATACATCTTTGAAAGGTTGCAGGAGCGTTACATAATCCAAAGGGCATTCGTCTATAAGCGAACGTTCCATAAGGAAATGTGAATGTAGTCTTCTCTTGATCATCTGGGTGAATAGGGATTTGGAAAAATCCTGAGTAACCATCTAGGTAACAGAAATACGAGTGTTTGGCTAATCGTTCTAGCATTTGATCTATAAAAGGTAGTGGGAAATGATCTTTTCGAGTGGCTTTGTTTAGTTTTTGATAATCTATGCACACTCTATGTCCGGTCACTACTCTTTGTGATATCGATTCGCCTTTAGCGTTTTTCACAACAGTGATACCTCATTTCTTTGGTACTACATGTACTGGACTAACCCATTGACTATCAGAGATTGGATATATTATTCCAGCGTCTAGTAGTTTTTTTAACTTCATCTTTTACTACAATGCTATGTATTGGGTTAATTCTTCTTTGAGACTCTCTATAGGTTTTGCAATCTTCTTCTAGCATAATACGATGCATACAGATTGAAGGACATATTCCTTTGAGATTAGATATGTTATATTCTAATGCAGTTGGGTATTTCTTTAAGACATATAAAAGTTTCTTCGTTTCGAGTGTTCCTAAACCGGAATTTATTATAACTGGTCGCGTACATTCAGTGTCTAGGAATTCGTATCTTAGGTTCTTAGGTAAGGTTTTTAACTCTAATTGAGGTTTCTTCTTACTTGGCATGGAGTTCGGTGTAAGTGCTAAACTTTTGCTTAGACTATCATCTTGATACGGTTCACGCCAATTGTCATCTTCGAAAATCGGAGGGATTTGAATTTTCATAATTTCAGAATAAGTAGTTTCTTTCATTCCCATCTCTCTTACACACTCGTCAATGACATCTAATAAATAGCATGTGTCCTCTATAGCTGGTGATTGTAAGAATTGTGTTAAAATAAATTCAACTTTCTCTTCACCTACTTCAAAGGTTAGCTTTCCTTTCTTTACATCTATAATAGCTTCAGCGGTAGCTAAGAATGGTCTTCCTAGTATGATAGGTGTAGTGGAGTCTTCAGTGATGTCCATGATTATAAAATCAGTAGGAATGTAGAATAGAGCGGTCGACTAATTGAACAGACATTTTAGTAGGTCTTAATTCTCCCATATCTAGCCTTTTGCAAATTGTTAAGGGCATAACACTGATAATGGCTCCTAAATCGCATAGAGCTTTGTCAATGACGAATTTTCCAATTACACAGGGTATAAAGAAACTACCTGGATCTTTTAGCTTAGGAGGCATATTGTTCTGAATGATTGCGCTACACTCAGCAGTAAGTGTAACGGTTCCGTTTTCCTCTATCTTCTTCTTATTGGATAAGATTTCCTTTAGAAATTTAGCATACGAGGGCATTTGAGTGATAGCTTCTGTAAACGGAATAGTAATATTTAACTGTTTCAGAAGTTCAACAAATTTCTTAAACTGGCCCATCGTCTTGGAATTGGTTAATCTCTGAGGGTACGGAATCGGTGGTTTATAAGGTGGTGGAGGCACATAAGACTTCTCTTTCTCCACTGCCTCTTGATTATTATCGTCCTTTTCTTCTGGTTCATTCTCCTTTTCAGTCGGCTTATCCTGCTTTTGGCACATGGCTGGATTGTCAACTCTTGGATCAGCAGGTCCGTCAAGTTCTTTGCCACTTCTTAGTATCACAACATTGGCCTATCCTTTTGGGTTAGGTTGGGGTTGTCCAGTAAATACTCCAGCTGGTGCAGCGGTAGGTGCTTGTTGTTGAGCTACTTGTGAAATCTGAGTTTCAAGCATTTTGTTATGTGTAGCTAACGCATCTACCTTGCTCACCAATTGCTTAATCTGCTCGCTAGTGTGTATGTTTTGGTTCAAGAATTCCTTGTTTGTTTGAGATTGGGTAGCTATGAAGCCTTCCATCATTAATTCAAGGTTTGATTTTCTAGGAACATTAGGAGCAATCTTTTGATATCCTGGTGGTGTAGCTGGCGCTTGTCCTGGTGCGTATAAAGCATTGTTGTTCTTATAAGAGAAGTTCGGATGATTCTTCCAACCTGGGTTGTATGTGTTCGAGTACGGGTTTCCTTGAGCATAATTCACTTGATCTGTGGGAATTCCTGCTAATAGTTGACAATCAGGGACAACATGTCCTGGAACTCCACATAACTCACAGTTAGGTGTTACAGCAGCCACGGTGGTTGTTGGTGGTATGGCCAAGTTGTCGATCTTTTGATTAAGTGCATCAAACTTTGCATTAACTTGGTCCATACTACTCACTTCGTACATACCTCCTTTTTTTGGTTTCTCAGATGCGACTCTCTCGACTCCCCATTGGTAATGATTCTGAGCCATACTCTCGATAAGTGCATAAGCATCATTATATTCTTTGTCCATTAGTGCGCCGCCTGCGGCAGCGTCAATCGTCATTCTTGTGTTGTACAAAAGTCCATTGTAGAAAGTATGGATGACCATCCATTCTACTAATCCGTGATGTGGACAAAGTCTCAGCATATCTTTGTAGCGTTCCCAAGCTTCGAAAAGTGACTCGCTTTCCTTTTGCTTAAATCCGTTGATTTGAGCTCTTAGCATAGCTGTCTTGCTAGGTGGGAAATATCTTGTCAAGAAGACTTTCTTTAACACCTCCCATGTAGTTACTGAATTTGAGGGTAGAGATTGAAGCCAGGCTCTTGCTCTATCTCTTAGCGAGAAAGGAAAAAGGTGTAATCTGATTGCTTCTTGGGTAACTCCATTAGCTTTCATTGTATCTGCGTACTGCACAAATATCGAAAGATGAAGGTTCGGATCCTCGGTAGGATTTCCAGCGAATTGGTTTTGTTGCACGGCTGATATCAGCGAAGGTTTCAACTCGAAATCGTTTCGGTTGATAGCTGGCGCGGCAATGCTGGAATGCGGTTCAGCTTATGAAGGACTAGCGTAATACTTGAGCGGATGATGTAGTTCTTCAGCCATTTCTGCGCCTTTCGATGTTCCAACTGGTTTAGGTGGATCAACTTGAAGATCTGGAATGTTGTATTTTCGTTGGTATTCGAATATTCGTCTTCTTAAATGTAAGAAGCATTCTAATTCAAGGACTGGAGGTTGCAAGTCTTCGCCTTGAGAGCGAGTACTTGGCATACACTCGGTAAATTAGATTAGGGAAAATAAATTGTTGCCTTAGTCTAGACAGTGCTACTCTAATAGTGCACTAGTGACTAAATCAAGGTCCCCGACAACGACGGCAAAAACTTGATGGGCGAAGACTAAATGTGTCTAACGGTATCTAAACTGCAAGTGCACAGCCTATCGCAATAGTAATAAAAAGATGTCGAACCCACAGGGACTTTGTAATCATTCTAGTGCTAGAAGGTTTGCTAGTTTAGCTAAGGCGGAAATTTGTCACGGTTATGGTTTTAGGGATTAAAAACGGGAAACTAAACTTAATTAAAGAAATAATGATAAGGCGGTCAGTATGTAATAATATTACCTATGCGGATCAATCTGGTCTAAGCTTATAAAGATGTTTCACTTAAATAATTCTGTAGAGATTACTAGTTTAAAAATCCTTGACTCACACTCGTGGTCTTATCTCAGATCATACTCCTAAAGCCCTATGTCTGCTCTCGCTAGCCCATAAGTGTTTAGAAAATAATTTTTGAAAACTTAATAAGTCTAACTCGTTTTAAAGCGCTCTCGCTGTATTTAAATCGAATGCCTAACTTTAGCTATCCGGTTAAAATCTCACACTCTCGTGGTCTCGACCTAGCCTATTTTACTTCTCTTACTCTCATAACAAAAAGCTTGATTTTAATTATAAAAAGTCACAGCCAGAATATAAGTTCGTAAATGTTTTTAGCTTAGATTCGATTCATCCGTTTGGTTTCTTTATTACATACCGACTCAGTTAATTTAGCTACTCATATTAATTAAAACAACAGACAAACACAGAATGTAATTAATAGATATTAAAACATGCATTATATAATGACGACAGGAACTTAACATAAATAAATAAAACTTAATATTAATTGCAAATTAAAACCTGAACAAATAAACTCTTCGGCTCCTTCTTCCACAATCTGGCAAGCTTGGAGCGTCCAAATTAAATAGAGTAACTAAATTCTGAGGCTAAAAGAAAAATAAATGCGACAACAATTTCCTGATGTTGGAAATTGTTATTAAGGTAAGGAAGATAAACTAAGCAGAGAAAAATAAATACTACAACAATGGGTGTAGAAATCGGCAGAGCTTTCGCACAAAATTGGCAATCAAAAACTCCGTCCCTTTTCTTCAACTACTCTTTGATATTTATAGAGGAGAAATTGACAGTTGAAGAATAAGAACGTGGGCTTCGGTTCTTCAGTTGTTGAGAAAATCCAGAAGACTGGGCGTTGTTGAGGTTGAGAGATTATAGGAGTCTCTGAAGACTCCTTCTATTCGTTGGCACGTCTTCATTTATATTCAAATAAATTAAATAAAGCTTGTAACGGTCGTAACATGTGTGTAACGGGCAGATTTCTCATGTTTAGCGCGTCACGGTCGTAAGACCCTTGTGACGATCGTAATACCACAAAAAGGCGCGTCACGGTCGTAAGACCCTTGTGACGACCGTGACAACAACAAATTCTGCAGTTTTAGCAGAATTGAGTTCTTCTCTTTTCTTTTCATGCTAAATTTTGTTCCTTTGATCTTTTTCCATAATTTTGGCTCTAGACATATTGTACCTGCAATGTGGCAGAAAAACTCGAAACTATCGGGAGTTAAAAGGACTAATGTATGATAAAAACGGACTAAAAACATAGTAATAATACGATGCGATTTCTCGTTATCACTTGTAAAAAAAAAGGCATCTTTCCTGGGTGTGAAGAAGATTGTCTAGAATGTGCTGAAGCTACAAATGGGTGTGAGCAGTTGAAAGCAGGGATCCAAAGTATGATTTATGAGGGAATGTTGCAGTTTGACAAGAGTGTAAAAGAGAGCGAAGTCTCCATAATAACTATCTTCTACGATCCATCTCAAGTTCCTTCACGGGCCAGAGCGGCGCAGATAACCATCACCACTGCAGGATCGGTAATGTATCAGAGCGATATAGTTATTCCTTGGAATTATGGTGGTGAAGTATACTGTAACGGCCAGAAGCAAGAGTTGGCCACGTCTAGTACAACCCCGGCTCAAGTAGAAAATGTTGGAGTAGGGGGCTTTACTAGAAGTGGAAGGTTGTTTGTGCCGGAAACACTAAGAAATAATGTGATACCACCCAGAGACATCGCCGAAGCCCAGGCTAGAGCGAGAGGGAAGCAGCCAGTGGTTGTCAATGATCCTGCAACAACAATTGATCCAGACCTTACCTTCGATAAAGAAGCTGAAGAATTTCTGAGGATTATCAAAAAGAGCGACTACAAGATTGTGGACCATCTGCAGCAGACTCCGTCGAAAATTTCCATCTTGTCTTTGCTCATGTGTTCTAATTCCCACAGGAAGGCTCTCTTGAATATTCTGAACAAGGCGTATGCTCCTCAGGATATTTCAGTAAATCAGTTGGAAGCGGTGGTATCCAGTGTCAATGCCAGTCACGGATTGGGTTTCACAGACTTGGATTTGACTTCTGAAGGGCGTGCTCATAATCGGGCACTGCATATCTCTTTAGAATGTAAAGGTGCAGTACTCTCTCACGTGTTGGTAGATACTGGATCTTCGTTGAATGTCTTGCCAAAGAAAGCACTGATGAAGTTGGATTATGATGGAGTAGTTCTAAAGCCCAGCGACCTGGTAGTTCGAGCATTTGATGGGTCGAGGAGATCGGTGTTCGGGGAGGTGGAGTTACCCATTAAAGTAGGTCCACAGATATTCAATACCACGTTCTATGTAATGGATATACATCCTGCATACAGTTGTTTGCTCGGAAGACCTTGGATACATTCAGTGGGAGCAGTATCGTCCACACTCCATCAAAAGCTAAAGTTTGTCTGAAGGGTCAAATTGTAACTGTTAGTGGGGAAGAAGATATTTTTGTTAGTCATCTGGCTTCATTCAAGTATGTGGAGATGGATGGCGAAATAGTTGAGACTCCATGTCAGGATTTTGAGCCCTTGAAGACTGAACAAGCATCTGCAGTGGCAGCTTCTCCTGAAGAACCGAAGAAGGGGGTTTTTGTGGCCTCTTATAAGCAAGCGCTTGAATTAGTAGAATCTGGGATACGAGAAGGCTGGGGCAGTCCAGTAGAAGTGCCTGAAAAGAAAGATATGTTCGGAATTGGTTACCATCCTGGGAAGTCATCGTCTGGACCAAGTGTTAAATGTTGTCAAAGCCCGATCACTTTCACGAGTGCGGGAGTGGTTGATTATGGAAACATCAGTGTCGTGCAGGATGACGCAGTCGATAGTGACTGTGACCTAGATGAGTGGATCAAGCCTGCCGTTCCAGGGACTCAGCTTAGCAATTGGACATCAGAAAGGCTTATTTCAGTCACCTCTTTCGAAGAGTAATAATTTTTGTTTCTGTTTTTCCTGTATTAAAGCACTATGTCTTGCCCGGGGCATAGAGGCTCTTTGTAAGGGTTCGTTTGTTCTTAACACAATCAAAAATAAAGCTGACGTTTCACATTCATTCGTGTTGTTCTTTGTCTTTCATTTTTGCTTTTATTTTTTCAAAAAGAAAGAAAAGTTTTAAAATGGCAATGTTTCTCATTTTCTCAAGTTGTTGCTAAAGCCTTGCATGAATCACCATTCATGCAAAAGCTCATCACCGGATCTTATCAATGACGACCCTATTATGGCTAAGTATGACTTCGACAATCCAATTTATCAAGCTGATGAGGAAGGTGAAGAGGATTGCGAACTACCTGAAGAATTGACCAGACTACTTAAACAGGAGGAGAAGATGATTCAACCGCACGAAGAAGCTATTAAAGTAATAAACCTGGGCACTGAAGAAGACAAGAAAGAAGTCAAGATCGGGCCTGCATTAGAAGTATCTGTCAAGACTCGTTTGATTGCTATGCTTCGAGAGTATGTTGATGTCTTCGCATGGTCCTACCAAGATATGCCTGGTTTAGACACTGACATTGTGGTACACAAGCTGGCTCTCAGAGAAGATTGTCCTCTGGTAAAGCAGAAGTTGAGGCGCACACGTCCTGATATGGAAATTAAAATAAAAGAAGAAGTACAAAAACAGTTTGATGCTGGCTTTTTGGCTGTGACCAGTTACCCTCCGTTGGTTGCCAACATTGTGCCGGTTCCCAAGAAAGATGGTAAAGTCATGATGTGTGTAGACTACAGGGATTTGAATAGGGCCAGCCCCAAATATGACTTCCCTCTACCTCACATAGATGTGCTTGTCGATAATACTGCTCATTTTTCCTTGTTCTCCTTCATGGACGGATTTTCCGACTATAATCAGATTAAGATGTCTCCCAATGACATGGAAAAGACAACTTTCATCACTCCTTGGGGCACCTTCTGTTACAAGGTCATGCCATTTGGTTTAAAGAATGTTGGAGTCACTTATCAACGGGCGATGGTGACGCTATTTCACGACATGATCCATCATGAAATTGAGGTTTATGTTGATGATATGATAGCAAAATCCCAAAGAGAGGAAGAGCACTTGGTTAATCTAGTAAAGTTGTTTGACAGACTTCGGAAGTTCAGACTTAGGTTGAATCCGAATAAGTGTACCTTCGGGGTCCGTTCTGGCAAGCTACTCGGCTTCATTGTTAGTGAGCGAGGAATTGAGGTTGATCCAGCCAAAGTGAAGGCCATCCAAGAAATGCCTGAGCCGAAGACTGAAAAGCAAGTACGCGGTTTCTTAGGGAGACTAAACTACATTGCACGGTTTATATCTCATCTAACGGCCACGTGTAAGCCCATCTTTAAGCTTCTGAGGAAGAATCAGGCCATTAAATGGAATGAAGACTGCCAGCAAGCCTTTGACCGAATCAAAGAATACCTGCTAGAACCTCCAATTTTTATGCCTCCAGGTCCAAGGAGACCTTTGATTATGTATCTTACCGTGCTTGAAAGATCGATGGGATGTGTGCTGGGTCAGCATGACGAGTCTAGTCGAAACGAGCACACCATATATTACCTTAGCAAAAAGTTTACAGATTGTGAGACGCGCTACTCATTACTCGAGAAAACTTGATGCACTTTGGCATGGGTTGCTCGCCGACTAAGACAGTACATGCTGACTCACACTACTCTCTTAATTTCTAAGATGGATCCTGTGAAATACATCTTTGAAAAGCCAGCTCTGACAGGAAGAGTAGCCCAGTGGCAGATGATATTAACAGAGTATGATATACATTACACTTCGCAAAAGGCAATCAAAGGAAATGTGTTATCAGAATACTTGGCTCAGCAGCCAATCGATGATTATCAACCCATGAGGTTCGAGTTTCCGGATGAGGACATCATGTTCCTCAAGTCAAAAGACTACGAAGAACCACTTCTGGAGGAGGGGCCAGACCCTGAATCCAAATGGAAGTTGATGTTTGATGGGGCTGTGAACATGAATGGAAGTGGAGTAGGTGTTGTTATCATCTCTCCAGAAGGGGTCCATACACCTTTAGTAGCTCGGTTGACATTCGAATGCACTAACAATGAGGCAGAGTATGAAGCTTGTATCATGGGGATTGAAGAGGAAATCGACTTGCGAGTCAAAAACCTCGAGATCTTTGGAAACTCTGCTTTGGTGGTGAATCATGTCAATGGAAAATGGCTGGTTCATCAACCTCATTTGATTCCTTACAGAGATTATTTCAGGAGGCTGTTAACTTTCTTCACCAAAGTCAAATTGAGTTATATTCCTCGAGATGAAAACCAATTCGCCGATGCTCTAGCAACTTTTTCGTCCATGATTAAAGTTTGTCAAGAGAATTTCGTGCCTCGAATTACGGTCTCCCGTCTTGAAAGACCTGCTTATGTATTTGTAGTCGACGATGGTGAAGATAACAAGCCTTGGTATCATGATATCAAACAATTCCTGAAAGCTCAAGAATACCTTGCTGGGGCATCAAGTATGGACAAGAAGACCCTTAGAAGACTGGCAGGAGGTTTCTTCTTGAATCAAGATGGCGTGTTGTACAAGCGAAATTTCGACATGGTTCTGCTCAGATGCGTGGATAGACACGAAGCAAACCTTATGATGCAGGAGGTTCACGAAGGTTCCTTTGGTACTCATGCTGGAGGACATTTTATGGCTAAGAAATTGTTGAGATCGGGATACTATTGGATCACCATGGAATCCGATTGCTGCAAGTACTCCTGTAAATGCCACAAGTGTCAGATTTATACCGATAAGGTCCATGTGCCGCCGAATCTGTTGAGTGTCATGTCTTCACCATGGCCATTCGCTTCATCCTGGTTGCTATAGATTACTTCACGAAGTGGGTCGAAGCGGCGTCTTACACCAATGTCACTAAACAAGTGGTAGCCCGGTTTATTAAAAGAGACATCATTTGCCGGTACGGAATTCCTGAAAGGATCATTACCGATAATGGTTCTAATCTCAACAACAAGATGATGGTTGACTTGTGTCGAGATTTCAAAATAGAACATCACAACTCTTGTCCATATCGCCCGAAGATGAATGGCGCTGTCGAGGAGGCCAATAAGAACATCAAGAAGATTGTGCAGAAGATGGTTGTGACATACAAATACTGGCACGAGATGCTACCATTTGCGTTGCATGGGTACAGAACGTCAGTATATACTTCAACAAGGGAAACCCTGTTCTCACTGGTGTATGGTATGGAGGCAGTCCTACCAATTGAAGTGGAGATCCCCTCGTTGAGGTTGATGATGGACATTAAGCTAGACGAAGTTGAGTGGCTCCGATCCAGATATAATCAATTGAGCCTCATTGAAGAGAAGCGTCTAGCAGCTGTATGCCATGGACAGTTGTATCAACGACGGATGTAGCAGGCTTTTGACAAGATGGTTCAACCACAGAGGTACATGCCAGGTGACTTAGTGCTGAAAAGGATTCTTCCTCCTCTCAACGATAACAGGGGCAAGTGGACACCCAACTATGAAGGACTGTTCTTGGTTAAAAAGGTTTTCTCAGGTGAAGCCTTGATGCTGACAACCACGGACGGAGAAGACTTCTAATACCCTATTAACGCAGACGCAGTAAGAAAATACTTCATGTAAAACAGGCCCGCTGGATAAAAGGCTCGGGCAAAAGTTAGGGAAATCTTGAAAAAATGTACACCCGCTGAGTTGAAAATCCACATCGGACAACTCAGGCAAAAAAGGGTATCCCGATGGATTGAAAATCTGAAAAGGAGATCCACGCAAAAGAGGGATTAACACGAACGACTGCGATCTGCGAGATTCGTAACCTATATACAGTTGAGGCTATCCTAAGGGTTGAAGATCAGTTCAATTACTTTTTCTCAAGAGGCAGAGCGAGCGGAGCGTCTTGAAGATATACGAGTCATAACCGGGTTGAGACTTGATGAGATCCACTTCTCACATTCCCAATATGATAGTTTGTTTTCCTTTTTGGTTGTTTCCTCTTTCCAGGGAACTGCTTCCTTTGTATTGCCTACTCATGGCCATTTTTCCGAATCAATAAAAATTCCACTTCAGTCAATTTATGACTATTTTGCTTCTTGTTTTTGCTTTTTCATCTAGCATTGATTGATTGCGAAAACGTCCAGCAAATTGTGATTTACATTGTGTTGTGAACATTTGAATGCTTTCTAACTCGTGCAGGAGGACAGAAACATTTAATACAACTCTGAAAGGGTGTCGAGATACCCAGATAATGATTCATACTATGAGCCTGGGGTAGGCAGGTCCCAAACTAACTCTCCATGTTGCAGGTATTATCGATTGTTTTCATGCAGGTATAGGTACTGGTATTGCTAACAGAGCTAAAATCAAATTACCAGGAGGAGCATTTCTTTATGGTTGAACATGAGCAGGTGTCTCCCAGGGTGTCTCCAATCATCCCCAGTAAAGTGGAAGTTGAAATTTCTCCCAACAAGGTAGCAGAAGGTGGGTGTCATCCCCAAGCAGAAGTTTCCCTTTAGACAGGGGCAATTCTCAGCAGTATAAGGGGTGTCTTTCCTCCCCAGCAATTGCTTCCTCAGCAGTATCATGCCTTTGGTTCCCAGCCAATTCAGGAAGTCCTCACTTCCCCACCAGAGTTCAAGAAGGGTCCATCTCCAGCAGGGTCTTGGCGCTCCAATCTCAAAGTCCAATTTATTTTTGGAAATGGCGGATGTTCAGAGCCGGTGTAACATTGACAACTTTCCCCGTAGAGTTGTCTCCTCCTCATCAGGATGGATCAGATAAGTGCAGTGATTATCAGTTCTCCCCAGTCGAGCCATCTGGGATACTTGCAGTCTCCTTTCCAGGAGATCCTTTGCATTTTCATTTGCATAATCATCATTACATTTGCATCCTCCAAAGCGTATCATTTCCATCATCATGGAGCATTACGCCATAAATTCAAACATATGCATGCCAACATGGGCCAGTTTGGAGGTATTACGTATGACCTATAATATCTTCTCAACCTGAAGTACTCCGCACAGAGGATACCAATATCATTTTTCAGACATCCTTGTCTTTTCAAGTCAATGTTCGTCACTTATTTCGCGTCTTGTTTGGTACAACATTCGCGTCGCAGGTTCTCGTTTTGTACAACAGTCATGTTTTCCTGGGCTCTCGTTTATGTACAACGATCACGTTCCATCTTATACTATTTCCATTGTTGTTTCTAGTTATTGCCTGAGGCCGGTATACCAGTGCATCTCCATTCGAGGATGGTTTCGTGTTAGATCCGAGGATCTTTTGAGAATTGTCATCCGAGGATGGCATTCTTTTCTTCAAGTCCTTCTGAGGTTGGTCTTGTTGTTGTGGCTATCATTTGAGGATGATAGACCATTTGGAGCCTATTGATTGAGGTCAGTTTGTCTCTTTTGCAAAGTCTGTCTGAGGTCAGTCTTTGTGTTTCTAGTTATCGCCTGAGGCCGGTATACCAGTGCGTCTCCATTCGAGGATGGTTTCGTGTTAGATCCGAGGATCTTTTGAGAATTGTCATTCGAGGATGGCATTCTTTTCTTCAAGTCCTTCCGAGGTTGGTCTTGTTTGTGTTTGTTGTGGTTATCATTCGATGATGATAGACCATTTGGAGCTTATTGATTGAGGTCATTTTGTCTCTTTTGCAAAGTCTGTATGAGGTCAGTCTTTGTCTTTCTGGTTATCGCCTGAGGCCGGTATACCAGTGCGTCTCCATTCGAGGATGGTTTCGTGTTAGATCCGAGGATCTTTTGAGAATTGTCATCCGAGGATGGCATTCTTTTCTTCAAGTCCTTCCGAGGTTGGTCTTGTTTGTGTTTGTTTTGGCTATCATTCGAGGATGATAGACCATTTTGAGCTTATTGATTGAGGTTAGTTTGTCTCTTTCGCAAAGTCTCTCTGAGGTCAGTCTTTGTGTTCCTGGTTATGGCCTGAGGCCGGTATACCATTGTGTTTCCATTCGAGTATGGTTTTAGTATTGGATCCGAGGATCTCGTATGAGTTGTCATTCGAGGATGGCATTCTTCCCAGCATATTTTATTACCCACAGTGTGCATGTTTTCAGGTTTTATTCGGGTATCCAATCACTCCATACCTTGAACGTTTAAAAGTTGTTGCAATTATTCGTTCAGGCTCGCAGATGATTGAATAGGGGCAGCTGTAATACCTCCATACCTTTATTGGCTTTATGCTTTGTTTTTCATCTACACATTCCCACCAGGTCATATTTGTCAATCATGCACTGCATTGACTCCTAAGGCGTGACATAGCGCCCTCTGAAGAACCAGGTTATTCCGTTGATCTGTGGGTTCTACTTCAATAAGGTTTGTTTCGTGGATTATGGAATTAGGGCTGCACAGACTATGATAAATTCAAATGCATCATCAAGAACTGGTCTAATTCCAATGAAGGTTTTATATGGTGCATTGAATCTCACTTCTCAAGCCATGCTCTCGTATTTCCAAGACAAGTTCAATATGAACATTCATGGCCCATCACGATTTAAGGAAGTCAAACGGGGTATTTATTCGAGATTGGAGGCTTGATTCATATTCAGTTGGATTCAGGGTTTGATTAAGTGGTTATCAATTAATTTTGCTTTGCGCATGGTTTATGGTTGACTGGTATTCCTCAATGGTGGACTCAAAGTGTTAATTCATTATAAATGAGAATGCAATATGATGAAGATTTCTTGATGAGATATTCGGATCAATAGAGGGACTTCTAAATGGTCATAATGGAGGTTATTGTGCAATGTCAAGTGGAAATTCGAACAAGGTGGAGGGCACAAGTCTCAAAATATGTTTGTTACAAACTGCCAAGGCCCATTTAAGGAAGCCCATTCAATTAATCATATTCATGTTTACTTTCAAGTGGGCCGTTAGCTAGATCGTAAATCTTCGAAACCAAATTCATTTCACACTCTAATAAAAGTTCAAAGAACTTAGTTTAACCATTGTTCTTCAATTACCAATATCTCTCCATTTGGATCATTCAATAAAAATAATAAAATTTGGTTGTAATTTTGTAATATAATTAGTGGCAATTTCCAACAGAAATGTCTGAACGCATTGAGAAACTAAAAAAAAGGTTACAAAATTATAACCAAAATCAGGAGATTCTACAAGAATTAAATGAGAACATCAACAAAAATTCAGTTACAAAGGCAAGAAGAAAATTCAGAAAAAAGGAGAAAACTCAAAACTCAGTGACAAACAAAAAGCAGAGGAAGCTCTTCTTCTAAACCGACTTCCAGATCCTCACCATCAATCCTCATGTTCCCTTTTCACTGAAAATCATCACTCCACAACAATACCCAACCAATTCTGCAGCTCTTCATCACTCTCTCCGTCATCTGAATTCTCCACCAAAGAACTCTGCAACCGCTATTCAATCTTCCTCAACTTCGAATCGAACTCAACCTCTCTACATGACAATCCTCACCACTGCAAATTCAGAAAGAAGTGATATCAATGCACATAACCTGTCATATCAGTTCACAAAAGAAAAGAGAAAAAACATCAAAAAAGGAAAAATAATTCTTCATCAATCTCTCTCTCAATGTTCATGACAGAAAAAATCGAACTGATATTAAAATCAGTTAAAAAAAAGGTGATGGCAGAAGAAAAATCTTAACGGAAAAGCAGTTGCAAAAACCAAAAAAATAACCTTTAACATCATCAACCTGCACAATTCAGGTTTCAAACAAAAATTCAGGAATAAAAGATAGCCCGAATGCACGAAACCACGAAGTTCCAACAAGAGGATGGCCAATACTTCAAAGGACCTTGATTTCTGAAAGATAATGCAGTAGTGCGGGTTCCACCTTAAGCTTTTGAAGCTGATCCGTGAGTTCATTCGCAAGCATATCTGCAAAAATAGAGCATTGTTTCAAGAAGCTATCGATGTTGCCAGCTGAATTGTAAAATAGAATGAGCCTTGAGAGCGAAATATACATACCTCGTTGAGCCTGGAGAGGAATTTTATTCAATCTACTGTGGTGTAATGCAACGTCATCCAAGAGGTAACGGAATATATTGGAAACACTTTGTATCTGTCTGAATGTCAATTCAGAAAACATTTGTGGCAACCTTGAACCAGGGCAGATGAATACCGAAGGAGCACTTCCGGATTATCAAAATGAACTTCAAACATCCGTTTGTGAAACAAGATCCTTCATCATTTTTACACTCCCATTTCCATCTCCCGCAAAATCAACTGCAACAATAATGCAAGTCAGTTTATAACAGAATGAGAAAAAACAAAATGATGCCAGTTAATCATAATTGAACTGTAACAGATCCTAGCCAAAAATCAGTAACTAAAAAAGTTAACAAAAAATCCCTAACAGAATTCATAACTAACTTCTAATAGGTTTCCAACAGAATATAACTGAGTCATAACAGAAATCCAAAACCTGAGAACTTTCCAGAACGATCCTCAAATCAGTTTCTATAAATCAGAAACTTCACTACATCTTCATCTTCTTGACCATTTTTTCTTCTTCCACAACTTCCCAAGCACTTCATTCATCTCTCGGCCTCTCCCCAATCTTCACTCACTCTTCTTCAACTTCTTTTCCAAACCCTTCTTCTTGAATCCTCTTCCATTTTCTTCCATAACTCTTCATTCTCTCTTTCAACCTTCTGCTCAAAGTCTTCACCATTCTCTTCTTCAATTCTTCTTCACCATTTTTATTCTTTCACAAATTCACAAATCCTTCATCCACTTCTGCTTTTCCCACCTTCAATCTTCAATTTTTCTCACCATTTCTTCACAATTTTCACGGTTTCTTCATCATTCTATGCTGCAGCTTCAATG
Organism: Lathyrus aphaca; assembly: GCA_963966055.1. Classification (NCBI taxonomy): domain Eukaryota; kingdom Viridiplantae; phylum Streptophyta; class Magnoliopsida; order Fabales; family Fabaceae; genus Lathyrus; species Lathyrus aphaca. The sequence goes on from OZ014523.1 coordinate 281,462,829, forward strand.
AAACTCTCTTCAACACTTCAATAAGAATCCTCATCAATGTTGCACCTGCGAAAAATCAAAGAAAAAGGATGAATCGATCAGCATCAACGCAGAGTTCGTAGTATTCTATTCAATATCCTCTCTTTACGAGTATCAGCATGATTAAATACCTGTGGTTCAAGCTTCGATCTTGTGTTGATCAAGCTCATCCTTAACGGAATCAAATTCTTCGTCATTCTGCACTCACACTTGACGCGCTGTGACTATCCTCCAACTTCATCTTCTCCTCCATTCTTTAGTCCGGATCGTTATCTCCTTCGTCATTGCGAATCAGGAAGCTGTGAATCGCTATCTTCTTCAAAAGACGTCGTCATCAAGCTCTTAGTTGCTCATAGTCTTTGGCAAGCTCTCTCCGTTCTAGGTACAATTTGAATACGCTCCCGAACGTATCTTCTGTTGTGTTAATGTTGTTTGTTCTAGCGTGACGGTTATGAGGTCGTGATTCATAGTGTTTGTTTTTGAATTATTGAGTTGTGGATTTCGGATTTGATTAAGAGAGTAGGTTTAGAAGGTGATAGAGGTGGTGAAAGTTAGAAGACGGTGGTGATCAGAAGAGAGGATGAAGGAGGTTAGGGTTAGGTTGATGGTTGGTGTGAGACGAAAGGACGAAGGAAGACGAAGAGAGTGAGGAGAAGAGTGGTGACAGTGAAGAGATGAGGGTGGTGGTGGTTCAGACGAAGAAAGATGAGAGGAAGAAGAAGGGGAAAGGAAGCGGCGAAAAGGGGGGAGAGTGTTGATTTAGGGATTAGAATTCTTTCCCAACCCTTTTTGTTTTGGTTTATTTTTAAAAATTCTTTATAATTATGAGGGCAGTTAGAGCATTTTAATAAGAATTAGGAAATAATCTTGGAAATTAAAAGTAATTAAGAGTTTTAATTTTTATTTCAATCCATTGAACCATCTTAATTGTACCGCTGGAATTCAATCAAATGGGATAAGAATTTGTGGATTTCCCAACCACACCGGCAGTGACACGTGTCACTGTCCGGTTGGTTTCTCCTGCGGCCAATCCCATGTGTTGTGCCCACCGTAAGCCATCATGTGCGTGCACCTGTGAACCGTATGATCTGAATCCTAAGGTAAACCCTAGATCAAGTGGCCCATATGAAAGTCAAAATAATTGATTGCAGTCCATAGGATGTTCCCTCTTCAGCCTGCGAGGATTCAAGCCCATTAATAAAACAATTATAAAACAAATGTTTCCTACAACCCTCCCCATTTCCAGTGCTGGTGGGCTTAGCTCTATGCTTTTTGCACTCCCTTCTTAAGGCCCATTGAGAAAAAGAACTAAAAACAATCACTTAGCTCACCCCTTATCTTATTCATTTGACTTTATTTTTTAGTTAGCTATAGTTTAGAAAATAATCAATAAAAAATAGTGAAAAGCATTATAAAATTCCCCAAAAAATCAAGTATGTTTTTAATTCAATTTAGAAAATTTTAGCATTTTATTTTTCTGAATTTTAATTGTTTATTATTTAATTCTGATTTTTTCATGTAATTAGCTTTTATTGAATTTTGTTAACTGTACCTGATTTTGTTCATTTTATTTTTTAGCCTTCCATTAGGATTTTTGATCCATTCTTTTTTCCATAGTTAGAAGACTCATAATAGGACCTAGGATAATTTTGGTAGATATTTTAGGTCATTTTATCCCCTGTTTTAGTAGCTTAATCCTTAGAAAATATTGGTTAATCATTAGGTAGAATTAAGTGATTTTTAAGCATAGTTAACTTCTGATTTTTTAGGATATTTTTTAACACAATATTATAGGTAGTTTTAGGACCCTATAGAATTAATCCCATAATTTTTCCAGGACCTTTACTATTTTTAGTGCATTAGGCCTTTATACATGTAAATTCTCATTAGTTTAGGCTAGAATATATGGATTTCATTAAGAAATAGTTTGCTTAGATTTAATCTTAGGATTTAATGATGACTTAGCTTAGCTTAATTTCTGATTTTTAGAATGACAATATTAGGTAATGCCCTTAGTTTTAGGACTTAGGCTTAGGATTCATAATAAATAGACTTAGAATAAGTTTAGGCTTATTTTTTTGTTTTATACCTTTAAATGTTTTGTTTTGAAATTTATTTCTTGTTTCTAATTTTAATGTTTTGTTATATTGATTGAATATTTCACTTGTATAGGTTTCCCTCTTATCTACCTTAGGAAGTAAGTTGAATTCTAGTAGTTTCTAGTTCCTTCTTCATTAGGTTTAGAATACCTCATTAACCATAGGATATCTTGTAAATAAATAAACAAAATTAGGGTTGTGTATTAGTCCCTTAGATTTTTCCTTTTACAACTTGAGTCATTCTTCCTCATCTCATAAAGAAGTAATAAAACACTTAATAAAAACCGAACGTTCTTGTACGACACGAGACTTTGTTGTGGAGTGCTTATACGCGTCATGTTTCGGGGCGAGGTGTAAGTACTCACCGCGATGGATAGGTCTTAGTATGAGAATGTTCACAAACAAATTCAAAACATTTCTCATAAAAGACAAAAAACAAATAATAAGCGACTATCCCGCGGGAACTTCTTTTCTCATCTTATTCACTCACAACACGAACTCGCGACGACTTGTCTCATTTGCAAGACGGTAAACGCTCTCGTACCAGACGAGCCTGCAACACCTGAGCAAATACATACGCAGTTCTAGCTATAAAAAAACACAAATAAATAGTTCCCGCCTTAGTTAGGCGAACTACGTCAACTCTGATCCTCATTATCCCGATGAGGTACGTAGGCAGCGGGGTAGGGCCCGTTCGAGCACATTCTTTATTTTCCCTACATTTCCCTCTTTCTTTCCATTCTCTTTTCCAATTTTTTCTCATTGCAGTTCCAGTTTCCAATTAGCAGTTCTTATTCACCAGCATCCTATTTCTTACCCTTTGACAAGTGTGGATCCTGTCGGGTACAGCGGACGGCCTGGGGTGCTAATACCTTCCCAGGTCGTAACCGACTCCCGAACCCAGATCTTTGGTTCGCAAGACCTTGTCCTTTCCTTCTTCCTTAGGTTTGTGCAACATTACCTTTCCCATTCTTTCGGGATAAAAATGTATGGCTGGCAACTCTACCTTTTTCGCGCCACTTTCGCGTTTGTACTAGGATTGAAAATCCCGGGAGCGACAATATCTAAATTGTATTGAAATTGGCGAATGAAAGCCTTGGCCAAATCTTTCCAATTTCTTACTGTGGCCCTGGTCAAATGAGAGTACCACTCATGGGAATCTTCCCAGGAAATATTGGAGATGGGTGCGAGGGCAGGATGTACCATTGTATCTTTCAAAGCAGGGAGGTTTGAACTTATGAGGAATTCTAACCCCTTCTACTAGTCCCATATCCATGACATCAAAACCTAAGGAGTTTTGAAACTCTAGAGACCTCGGCTTTTCTGCTATCTCGTCCAGTTGACGATCATAGACTTCATCTCCTGCCCCAACTACAGTAAATTGTTCTTCCTGAGGGTCCTCCTACAAGGCACGCCCTCTAGTGTTACCCTGGGTATTCCTTATAGCATTAATGTCTAGGTTAAGAAGAGGTCCAAACTCTGGGGGATCAGTACAAGGCTGTACATGATCATTGTTGCTGGTACCCCCTGTACCTGGGTGGTTTTCTTTAGGAGTTTGCCGCTCGACCAACTCTCTCAGTCTTTCTTGGCTTTGGGCCAATCCAGTCATCACTGCCATGAATTGGTTCATTTGGGCCCTCATCTCAGTCCTCTCATTGGCCATCTGGGTTCTCACGTCAGTCAGATCTTGCTAAACCTGGTCCATTCTTAAGCCCGGAAGGTTGTTTCTTGTCGAGTACCGGTGAACTCTGTTGATGGGGAAGACTCTTCTACGAGCAATGTTTCCTGAAACCACAACAAAGTGAGAAACAACAAAATCAATATACCTACAAAACAAGGAAATGAGGTTAGTATGCAATGCAAGATGCATATCTTTCTTCCAAGGGTATCCGGTTTGGTTCTTTGGTTTTGACCTTCCAGACCTCGGGGAATGATGATGTTGAAGAGAGATGAAGCCCACAAAATAACACAAACCATATATTACAAAGTGTAAAGATACATAGTTTGATTACAACAAAGTTCCCTTGGTGGGTCAAAAATACAACAACAAAAGTACAATCAAAATGAAGTACAAGTACAAAGAAATCAAACATCCAATCCATAATCATCCTCTATGACTTCCTTTAGGAGAGCCTCACTCACTGAGCCAACTGGATGCTCTGTGATGGTCCTGATAAGAAGGTTTCTGGTGGATATGGGATTTGTCAACTTCTTATGCTTGTCGTGGTCCTTTGATCTCTTCAACCCCGCCCGGAGCTTCAACTCAGAGATTTCTTTCTGTGCTGCTAACAAGGCCTCCTGATTCTTTTTCTCATTGGCTTCCAACTACTCTATCCTAGCCCGGGTCCTCTGATCTTCTTGTGAATGAGCCTCAGTGATCCTGATCCACCTAGCCTGACTCTCCTCCAAGTAATGCTCAGATATGGCCTTCTGAATCTTGGCTTCCTTGCAAGCATTCTTCAACACCAACTCCCCTGCTCTAGCTCTTCTGATGTAATCATCTGTCTTCTCAATCTTGGTCATATACTCGATCCGGAGCTTCTCTAACCTTTCATTGTTCATACAACTATCATTCCTCTCCCAGAGGGTCTTCTTCAGAGCTCTAGAAAGTTGAGTATTCCTTTCCTTCAATTTCTCAAACTCCTCTAAACTGACTGTAGTTGCAGGCTCTACTGCTGATGGTCCAGGCACATCCTCTAGGGTGAATGGCATGCGGGTGATCTATCCCCTGATACGTGACCAATCAAGATACTAAGCTGAAGCAATGTTGTTGAACTTGCCAAGAATAGCAGTCCCTTTTGTCTGAATATTATCCCAAGCCCAAGCTGCTTGTCTGGTAATGGCAAGGTTGTGCTGAATGTCATAGTAAAGGGTTTCTAACAAGTCTTGCTCTCTTGGTGGATGTACCAAGGCATACCCTAATTGCCTTTTTAACAACAAAGGATTGTAGTTGATGCAACCCTTCACTCCAATCAGGGGTACATTGGGATACTGCCCACAGCTGGTGATGATATCTCTGCCCTTGGTGCTCTGAGTGCACCATCTGATGTCTTCTGAAGTAAGGGCAATCATTCTCTTAGCCCAGTTTCTTGACTGATGAGGATTCAAGAAAGCTTCTGACTTTGGCAAGTGCCTCAATGTCGCTCCCGATAAATGGGAATGGCCCAGATAAAGGTACAGACGCGAACGGTCGGCGAGAGGGACAATGAGAACACACAGCCGTGAACTCACTGGAGATGAATAGAGTCGCCAGCTAGGCATTTTTATCCCGGAGGAAAGGCAATGCTGCATAAGCCTAGAAAAAGATGGATAAGGCGGTTGCGAACCAGAGAGACTGAGAAAGGGGGTTGGTTACAACCTGGGAAGGTATTAGCACCCAGATTGTCCGCCGTACTCGACGGGATCCACGCTTAAAAGATTTGTGTTTTTTAAAGGGGTAGTGTCAGTGCAATTTGTGTATAAAATAGCTGGAAGAAAATGTACAGGTGTCAGTGTAAGAACAAGAATAAGATGCTCAAGATCATGAGGCTTAAAGAATAATGCTGGAAGGAGGGGGAATATACAGAGACTTTTGTTCGATAACTGTTAAGTTATGCCTACGTATCCTCTCGTGCAATGAGGAAGTCAGAACACCGTAGTTCGACCCAAAGAGACTGAAAGATGAGTTGACTTGTGAACTGCTTACTTGTCTATGCTCAAGTGTATGACCTGTCTGGCTCAGGTGCAAACTGTCTTGCATTAGACGGAAGAAGCGAGCTCTCGTTTGTGAGTGGATGAGATGAGAAGAGAATCCCGGAGGAGACGATTATTGTTTGTTTTTGTGTTTTCAGTCTTTTATTGCTTTTGAAAGTTTGTCATAAGTTAATGAGCTTAAGTCTAAACCAATGGATTTAGTAAACTCATCACATCTTCCCTCTGATTAGGGGTAATGAGAATACCTTAAATGTGAAGTCAGATTCTCACACTTAATTACCCTGATGTAGGATTAAGATCATTAACCTACTTGTGATTATTTAGATGTTTTTGTTGTTTTTGTTGTTTTTGTTTAGTGTTGAGAAATGAGGTTAAGCCATAATCAGGGATTTAACAGACTCATTACACCATCCTAATAGAAGGATAATAGATGAGAATGTTTAAGCTGAGGAAAGCTCCTCAACTTAATCCATGATTAGGGATTAAACTCATGACAAAACAAACCTTTATTAGATGGATTTTACTTAATGATATGATGATGAAGTGATTTTTAGGGTTTGTAAGACAACTTGAGGGGGACTTGTCCATTAACACTAGGGTTAGTCCTTCTTAACCAATTAAGGAAGAATTAGAACCCTAATGCAAGGCCCAAGTTACAAGTGTGATATCTTGATACTTATTAAGTGAATTGATTAAGAGAGTTAAACACATTAAGGGTTTAACACTTAGGATTAAAGTTATACACTCCATCCTAAGAGAAGGATGCAGGCATAAGCTTAATCACAAAGCCTTAAAGCCTTTAGGGTTTAGTCCCTGATTATGAGGTGAGAAGAGATGACTCAAAAGAGACACAAAGGTAAAAACTAAAAGGGGAGACTAATCAAGACCCTAATCATTGTCATGCTTGGTTGTTCCTAAGGTTTGTGAGGTTTGCAAGAGCCATCTTCAATGGAACCACCAGGAAGCAGATGAAAGGAGCAAGAGAAGCAAAGTGACTTGCTTCATTCAAGAAGTCAAGTCACTTGGAGAAAGAAAGTGGGAAGAGGAAGAATGAGCAAGCTCAAACTCAAACACAAACAAAAATGCAGCAATGGATGCAAGAGAGAGATGAGAAGAAAAGTTATGAGAAGTGAAGGCAAATTCACTTCTCAAAGTCACTTACCACCTGAAAGGTTAGAAAAGAAATGCAATGCAATGCAAAATGGGATGAGATGACATGATGAGAAACAAAACCAGAAGCATTTACATGGTGCTAATGATTCTATGAGATGTTACAAACATGAGGCAGCACATGGAAATGATCATACAAGTTCATGAATGCAAATGAAGCAAGTTAAGAAGCATGAACATACATGAAAAGTTATGAAGTGCACATGACATACAACATGGAAAATACATGATGCAATGATCAAACATGCTTTCAATATGTCTTATGGTGTCAAATGAATCAAATGTGTAGATGTTTAAGAATTGGCAGGATTTTTGACCAAACAAGAAATGTTAAATTCAGTTCAGAATGTCCTATCAGATGTTGGGACATTATCAAACAGAGTATGTGAACTTAGTTCAGGATGTCTCATCAGATGTTGGGACATTATGTAAATAACTTATGTTCAGTTTTTCAGGATGTCCCAACAGATGTTGAGACATCTCAGACCTGCTACCAGAATTAATTATTGATTAACAGATCAGAGATATTTAAGGAGAGTTATCTGGAATTAATTAATGATGGATAAAAACAGAACAAGGCGCATCTGTAGGGAGATTTATATTGAAGATTTAGATTAAAACAGAAGACCTAATGCACCTAGAATCTAGGAGGTAACAAACCCTAAATTCAAGGTGGAAGCTGCTGCGCATTAGGGCTGGACCATTCTACAGAAAGCCCAAAATTCAGATACCTATTTAATCAACAGAAACTCATAGAATTGAGTACTAATTCCAGAAGACCAAATAGGGTGTCTAGTGTTTTTAATAGCAGGTTGTTTTATGTACCACTTTATGAGCTTTTAAGCAAAAGTGCATTTGTGACTTGATTGAAACTGTGAAGTAAGATCAAGTTGTATTGTTTGAAGGATGTCTTCAATTTCTGTAAACTTGTAAACTTGATCACTGTGTGATTGAGGGGGAGTGAGTAGGGTACTCATATCTAAGGTGTGTCTTAGGTAGAAATTGCATTGGGTAGTTATTAAGTGATAGATTAAACAGGGTGGTTTAAGTCTAGAATTAATATTACTAATAGTGGATTTCCTCCTGGCTTGGTAGCCTCCAGATGTAGGTGTGGTTATACACTGAACTGGGTTAACAAACTTCTGTGTTGTTTACTTTTCTTGCTATTTAAGTTTTGGTTAAATTTGTCAAGTGTCCTATCAAGTGTTGGGACATCTCTTAGGACATCTCATACCTGATCACAGAATTTCAATTGGCATCAGAGCAGGCACCCTGCCTGTTTATACTGGGTGAGATCTAGGGAAAACAAATTATGTAACATGGACAGAGATATAGGGTCAGTAAATAGACCACCTATACTGGATGGATCTAATTATGACTACTGGAAGCCAAGAATGATTGCATTCTTAAGATCACTTGACAACAGGGCATGGAGAGCAGTAAATGTTGGATGGGATCATCCTATCCAAGACACCAAAGATGGATCAAAAGTGCTGAAACCTGAAGAAGAATGGAGTAAGGAGGAAGAAGATTCAGCACTAGGCAACTCAAAAGCCTTAAATGCCCTATTCAATGGCATTGATAGGAACATTTTCAGACTTGTGCATCATTGTGAGCTGGCCAAAGATGTTTGGGACACTCTCAAAACAACTCATGAAGGAACATCAAAAGTGAAAATGTCAAGACTTCAACTTCTCACCACCAAGTTTGAAAACTTGAGGATGAAGGAAGATGAATCAATTCATGAGTTCTACATGAACATCTTGGATATAGCCAATACTTCTGGAGCTTTGGGAGAAAAGATGTCTGATGAAAAGATGGTAAGAAAGATTCTCATATCTTTGCCAAAAAGATTTGACATGAAAGTCACAGCAATAGAAGAAGCTCAAGACATATGTTCCATGAAAGTTGAAGAACTCATTGGTTCCCTTCAAACTTTTGAGATGGGAATGAATGACACAAATGTTAAAAAGAACAAAAGCATAGCATTGGTGTCAAATACTGATGAAGAAGAAGATGATGAATCAGAAAATGGTAAAAGCTTATCAGAAAACCTAGCTATGCTTGGAAGACAATTCAAACAGATTCTCAGAGGAATGGATGGCAAATCCAAATCCAGTGGAAAATACACAAACTCTTCTGAGAACAGGAGACCTTATGATGCTAATAAAAAGTCAAATTATGCTGAAAAGACCAGTCAAGAAGGAATCAAGTGCCATGGATGTGAAGGATATGGACACATCAAGAAGGAATGTCCTACCTTCTTAAAAAGACAAAAGAAGGGACTATCTGTAACCTGGTCTGATGAAGACTCAGGAGGAGATTCAGAAGAAGAATCAGCTAAGCATATTACTGCTTTAGCTGGACTGTGTGAATATGATAGTGATTCCAGTTGTGGAGAGCTTACTTATGAAGAACTTGAGCAAGCATTCAAAGATCTATACAAAAGAAGCTCTGAAATATGCAGTGAGGTTATAAAGCTAAAGAAGCAGAATGAGACATTAGAAGATGAAAAAGAAAATGATCAAGAAATCATTGACACCTTGAAAAGTGAAGTAAGTCTTCTCAACTCCAAGTTGGAACATATGTCCAAATCTGTTAGAATGTTGAACAGCAGCTCAAATACACTGGATGTGATTCTCAACAACAATAAGCACTCAGGGGATAAAAGTGGACTGGGATTTAACAGAGCAAATAAAGATGAAGCTAGCTCTAGCAAAACAGCTTCAAAATCCATACAGTCTAACAAGATGTCCCAACAGATGCTTCAACATCATGAAAGAAACACAAAGTCAAACATAATGTTCCAACAGATGTCTCAACATTCTGAAAAGAACAAAATGAAGAAGAAGTATCAAAGATGGAGATGTCATCACTGTGGAAGATTTGGACATATCAAACCTCATTGTTATAAGCTTCATGGATATCCAAATCAGATGTATCAGCAAACTTCCAAGCAGAAAGTAGAAGGTACCAAGAAAGTGCTGCATAGACATCAAATAAATCAGCAATCTCCTAAGCAAAAGACAGAGATCATCAAGAAAGAGTGGAGACCAAAAACCAGCATTCAAACTGATCAAAGTCACATACTCAAGAACAAGATCAACAATCAATCTTGGAGATCAGCTGATAAACAACACACAGGGCAGAGGCATCAAAAGAAATCTCAACTCATCTGGTCAAAGACAAATACTGCATACATAGCACATACATCACTGAGAGTATCAGCTAAAGAAGACTGGTACTTTGATAGTGGATGTTCAAGACACATGACTGGATTGAAGAATTTGCTAGTAAACTTAAAATCACATTCATCCAGGTATGTGACCTTTGGAGATGGAGCTAAAGGAGAAATCAAGGGAGTTGGAACCTTGGACTGTCAAGATGTTCCAAGACTAGATGATGTGCTGCTTGTTAAAGGTTTAACTGCTAACCTGATCAGTATAAGTCAGTTATGTGATCAAGGGTACAGTGTAAACTTTACCAAAACTGAATGCATAGTGACTAACAATGAACAAGAGGTTGTAATGAAAGGAGCCAGATCTAAAGACAACTGTTACATGTGGGAACCACAAGACTTCAGTCTCACTTCAACCTGCTCTCTAGCTAAAGAAGAAGAAGTGAAACTGTGGCACCAAAGACTAGGTCATCTTCATTTCAGAGGCATAAAGAAGATCATATCTATGGATGCTGTAAGAGGTATTCCTAAACTGAAGATTGATGATGGCAAAATATGTGGTGAATGTCAAATAGGCAAGCAAACCAAGATGTCCCATTCAAAGCTCCAACATCTGACAACTTCCAAAGTTTTGGAACTTTTACATATGGATCTCATGGGACCTATGCAAGTTGAAAGCCTTGGTGGTAAGAGGTATGCCTATGTGGTGGTTGATGACTTTTCAAGATATACATGGATAAATTTCATCAAAGAAAAGTCAGATGTATTTGAGGTATTCAAAGAATTATGTCAAAGATTGCAAAGGGAAAAATCCAGCTGTGTGATCAGAATTAGAAGTGATCATGGAAAGGAATTTGAGAATCAAAAGTTCTTAGATTTCTGCTCTTCAGAAGGAATCAATCATGAATATTCTTCTCCTATCACTCCTCAACAGAATGGGATTGTTGAAAGAAAGAATAGAACTATTCAAGAATCAGCAAGAGCTATGATCCATGCTAAAAAATTACCTCTGTATTTCTGGGCTGAAGCTATGAACACTGCCTGCTACATCCATAACAGAGTTACCTTGAGAAAAGGAACTTTGTCCACAATATATGAAGTCTGGAAGGGCAGAAAACCCACTGTGAAGTACTTTCATGTGTTTGGAAGTAACTGCTATATTCTGGCAGATAGGGAGCAAAGGAGAAAAATGGATCCTAAAAGTGATGAAGGGATTTTTCTTGGATACTCTATAAACAGCAGAGCATATAGAGTATTTAATTCTAGAACCAAGGTTATCATGGAGTCTATAAATGTGATAATTGATGATGCTCCTACAGATGTCCCAGAAGATGTTGGAACATCTGCTGATATCAAGATTGAAGCTGAAGAAAAGAATGATCAATATAACTTCAATCAAACTAATACAAGGACAGAAGAATCAAGCAAACCTCCCTCCATCAGAATACAGAAGGATCATCCCAAAGATTTAATAATTGGTGATCCCAACAGAGGTGTGAGCACTAGATCAAGAGATGTGATTTCAAGTTCTTGTTTTGTTTCCAAAATAGAACCTAAAAACATCAAGGAAGCTCTCACTGATGAATACTGGATTTGTGCTATGCAAGATGAATTAGGTCAATTCACAAGGAATGAAGTGTGGAATCTTGTTCCTAGACCTGATGACATAAATGTGATTGGAACAAAATGGGTGTATAAGAACAAGTCAAATGAACAAGGAGTTGTTACAAAGAACAAAGCCAGACTTGTAGCTCAAGGATACACTCAAATTGAAGGGGTAGACTTTGATGAAACATTTGCACCAGTAGCAAGGCTTGAATTAATAAGACTACTGTTGGGAATTGCTTGTATCTTAAAGTTCAAGCTATTTCAAATGGATGTGAAAAGTGCCTTTTTAAATGGCTATCTTAATGAAGAAGTATATGTAGAACAGCCTAAAGGATTTGTTGATCCAAGCTGTCCAAATCATGTATACAAACTAAAGAAAGCACTTTATGGTTTGAAGCAAGCTCCAAGGGCATGGTATGAGAGACTAACCACATTTCTTATCAAGCAAGGATACAGAAAAGGTGGGATTGATAAAACCCTGTTTGTTAAAGATGAAGAAGGAAATGTCATGATTGCTCAAATATATGTTGATGACATTGTCTTTGGTGGGATGTCTGATAAGATGGTCAAACATTTTGTCAAGCAGATGGAATCTGAATTTGAAATGAGTCTAGTAGGTGAGTTAACCTACTTTCTTGGTCTACAAATAAAGCAAATGGAAGACTCAATGTTCATCTCACAAAGCAAGTATTCCAAGAACATAGTCAAGAAATTTGGAATGGAAAATGCTGCTCACAAAAGAACTCCTGCCCCCACACATTTAAAGCTGACTAAAGATGAAAAGGGAGAGAATGTAGATCAAAGTTTATACAGAAGCATGATTGGAAGCTTGTTATACTTGACTGCTAGCAGACCAGACATTGCATTTGCTGTAGGAGTTTGTGCAAGATACCAAGCTGATCCAAAAGTCAGTCATCTCAATCAAGTCAAGAGAATCCTTAAATATGTTAATGGTACTTGTGACTATGGCATAATGTATTTTCATGGTTGCAAACCAATTCTCACTGGCTTCTGTGATGCTGATTGGGCAGGAAGTGCTGATGACAGAAAAAGCACTTCAGGAGGATGTTTCTTTCTAGGAAACAATCTGATTTCTTGGTTCAGTAAGAAACAGAATTGTGTATCCTTATCTACAGCTGAAGCTGAGTATATAGCAGCAGGTAACAGTTGTTCTCAGTTGGTTTGGATGAAGCAAATGCTCTCTGAGTACAATGTCCCACAGGATGTCATGACATTGTACTGTGACAACTTAAGTGCAATCAACTTATCAAAGAATCCTATCCAACATAGCAGGACAAAGCATATTGATATCAGACATCATTTCATCAGAGATCTTGTAGAAGAAAAAGGTGATTTCATTGGAGCATGTAGCTACAGATCTGCAGTTAGCTGATATCTTTACCAAAGCATTGGATGCTACACAATTTGAGAATTTAAGGGGCAAACTTGGAATCTGTTTATGTGATATTTAGCAGTTAATGAGATGTGCCAACATGTCATATGACATTGCATGGCATAAGTTCCAGATGGCAAAGCCAGTCTGGACAAGATCCTTGGGAATTCCATTCCTAATCATTTGGACTGTAACGGATACTTATTTAGTAACTACTTATAAGCAGCTATCAAGATTCTCATCATACTATCACAAGCGAATCACTTTAACCAGCAATCCTTCAGAAATCATAAACCCTAAAGTTGTTCATCTACCTTCCTCTACAATGTCTCAAAACCCTAAAACAACTGAGGAAGTTCTCAACCAGGAAGACGTAGTTCATGCCACTCCCATCTCTGTGGTACCAATGCAATCAACACCATTGGACGAACTCAGGGGAAGCGCTTCTCACACTAAAAAGGCAAGAACTCCAAAGAGAGGTAAAGATCAAGTCAGAAGCAAAGCTAAAGGCATTCCCTCTCCTGCTAACATGCCCCCAAAATCTTCAAAATATGTTGATGATTCCATCAAGGAGATTGTCAACCAAATTCTCTTTGAACAAAGAGTGGTGAGTGGGATCTCAGTTCCTTTGAACACCATGCCTGCACCTCAAGAAGAACCAGCTCAAACTGCAGAGGACACTCCTGCAGAACAAGATGTCCCAAGAGATGTTGGAACATCTGCAGAAGAGAAAGAAAATTCATCTGAAGCTGATACTGAACAGACTGAGGACCAGAAAAAGGCCTCAAGTGAAAGTGATAAAGAAACCTCTGAGGATCAGATCAAAGCATCAAATGAAGATCAAATCCCTGCTGATCAAAGAACTGAAGAAGAGACTGCTCAATCTCCTCTAGTGGTTAATCTGGAGCAGGACTCTGATGCAGAAATCATAGCATCTGTTAAACCAAGCATAGCCAAAAGGCTAAGGTCCAGGAAAGGCAAGATGCAAGCTGAAGCAGCAATTCCTGAGCAGAAGAAAGCCTCTCCAAAGAAAGGCAAAGCTAAAGTCACCTTTGGGCCATCAAAACAATGGAGTAAAGTCCAAACTCAGAAAAGGAAAGCTGCCACACCATCAGATTCAGATGTTGAATCAGATGTCCCAACATCTCCTCCCAAGAAGAGACCAGCACCTTCCAGAGCTTCAACTGCTGTTCCAGAAGCTCCCTTGGACAACATATCATTCCATCATGTCTCCAGTGTCAACAGGTGGAAATATGTGTACCAAAGAAGGGTTGCCCTGGAAAGAGAACTGAGCAGCAATGCACTTGAGTGCACAGAACTGATTGACCTCATCTCTGCTGCAGGACTGTTCAAGACAGTCTCAGACCTCTCTCCCTGCTATGAACTTCTTGTCAAAGAGTTCATTGTTAATCTCCAGGAGGATTGTTCAAATGGTAAGTCCTCTGAGTTTCAAAAAGTTTTTGTTAGAGGTAAATGTGTAGAGTTTTCCCCCCAAATCATAAATGAGTACCTAGGAAGAGAAACAGATGGACCAAATGAGCTAGGTAAAACAGATAATCAAGTCTGTAAAGTGATCACAGCAAACCAGGTCAAGGCATGGCCTGTGAAGGGAAAGCTCTCAGTGAGCATGCTTACCAGAAAGTATGCCATGTTGAACAGGATTGGTACAGCTAACTGGGTGCCTACCAACCACACCTCTTCAATCTCAACTGGTCTGGCCAGATTCATCTATGTTGTGGGTACTCAAACCAAGATGGACTATGGAGCTTTTATCTTTGATCAAACCATGAAGCATGCCAGCTCCTCTGCAACAAAACTACCAATAGCTTTTCCTTCATTGCTATGTGGTATAATATTAAGCCAATATCCTGGGATTTTAACTGAGAAGGACACAGCCTGCAAAAGAGAAAGCCCCTTGGCTTTTCACTACAAGTTATTTCTCAGTCATCATGCTACAGATGTTGAAGCCCCTTCTGGGACATCTGCAGGATCCTCCACTGCTAAGACTCCAATCTCCAAGAAGGCTTTAATTACTGAACTCAAAAGCACCTGCAAAGAGCTTGAAGCTAGAAAGCAGAAGCTTGAAGAAATCATTCAAAGGTTGGAGAGTGAAGAAGACCAGAAAGCTGCCTCTAATGAACATAATGCCTCTGATGAAGACAGTGAATCTGATGAAGCAAGTGAAGCTGAAACAGAAGATGAGGAAGCAATTGAGAGTGATGAATCTGAGTGATCTTTGTAGGTGAGGAAATTGTAATGACAGCACTGCTTTGTATTTCTGGATAATAGTGTCTTTGGCCCCAAATTTTGTGACTAACAAGGGGGAGAACAACAACAACAAATTGTACTGCTGTTTAATTATAAATGAAAAATCTGTTTGTTTCTGCCTGAACTGAATAAGTGTGTATTGATGAATATTTCTGTTGAAACAAGACTGGATACATATATGTTTGAGGGGGAGTAATCTCAAATAAGAATCAACAGAAAAGTAATGATATACTCTGATAAAAAGAACTTCTGCTGCACTCTGAAAACCAGAAAAGATGTTAGCCAAAAATTAGCCAAAGGGGGAGTTTGTAGATGTTTAAGAATTGGCAGAATTTTTGACCAAACAAGAAATGTTAAATTCAGTTCAGAATGTCCTATCAGATGTTGGGACATTATCAAACAGAGTATGTGAACTTAGTTCAGGATGTCTCATCAGATGTTGGGACATTGTGTAAATAACTTAAGTTCAGTTTTTCAGGATGTCCCAACAGATGTTGAGACATCTCAGACCTGCTACCAGAATTAATTATTGATTAACAGATCAGAGATATTTAAGGAGAGTTATCTGGAATTAATTAATGATGGATAAAAACAGAACAAGGCGCATCTGTAGGGAGATTTATATTGAAGATTCAGATTAAAACAGAAGACCTAATGCACCTAGAATCTAGGAGGTAACAAACCCTAAATTCAAGGTGGAAGCTGCTGCGCATTAGGGCTGGACCATTCTACAGAAAGCCCAAAATTCAGATACCTATTTAATCAACAGAAACTCATAGAATTGAGTACTAATTCCAGAAGACCAAATAGGGTGTCTAGTGTTTTTAATAGCAGGTTGTTTTATGTACCACTTTATGAGCTTTTAAGCAAAAGTGCATTTGTGACTTGATTGAAACTGTGAAGTAAGATCAAGCTGTATTGTTTGAAGGATGTCTTCAATTTCTGTAAACTTGTAAACTTGATCACTGTGTGATTGAGGGGGAGTGAGTAGGGTACTCATATCTAAGGTGTGTCTTAGGTAGAAATTGCATTGGGTAGTTATTAAGTGATAGATTAAACAGGGTGGTTTAAGTCTAGAATTAATATTACTAATAGTGGATTTCCTCCTGGCTTGGTAGCCTCCAGATGTAGGTGTGGTTATACACTGAACTGGGTTAACAAACTTCTGTGTTGTTTACTTTTCTTGCTATTTAAGTTTTGGTTAAATTTGTCAAGTGTCCTATCAAGTGTTGGGACATCTCTTAGGACATCTCATACCTGATCACAGAATTTCAAAATGGAAGCATGGAATGTCATGGCAAGTCATGTTATGCAAGAGAATGCAAGATGGATGCATATGAAAGCCCAAATTAGGGTTTATGATCAATGCAACAAACAAAAACCAAAACCAGAAGCAAACAACATTATAAAAAATTGAAAATGCCACTCAAAGGACCCCTAATCCTATACTAAACCAATGCCCAAAGGAGAGGTCTCAACTCCTAACCACTTTCAAGTTATGATTTTTCTAAGATTCCTAGGGATTTAGGGTTTCCAAACAAAAGAAATGTCAAACAAATTGAAAATGAAAGATCAAAACATGGCCATTTAATCTCACAAACTACATGCTAAACACAATGCAATGCAAAAAAAATCAATGTCCAACTCTTCATGGATAGGCAGAAATGATTTTTTGGAACTTTGGATCAAAATAATACACAAAAATGATTTTAATTCAATGAGAAATTCTTAAAATGCATCAAGATCAAAAAATAAATTTGGTTTGAAGGTTGGACAATGTTTCTAAATGTCTTAGAACATTTCATGAATTTTTTGGTGATTTTTAAATACCTAAAAGTATTTTTAATAAATTAATTTCCATTAATCAATTAAAAATAAACTTTTAAATATTTAAAAATACTTTTTTAATGCTAAAAATGAAAATAAAAATATTTTTGTGTTTTAAAAATTAATGAAACTCAGGGTAAAAAATTTCATAATTTTTAAAGCATTTTTGCTATTTTTAATAAATTATGTAAAACAAATGAAATAAATAAGAAAATAAATGAATTTAAAACTGAAAAAGTAAAAGTAATCAGATCCAACGTGTGAGATTCAAACTGGCCAGGGCGGGAGTTGACTGCGCACGGAAACGAACGGACCACATTCAAACTGGCTAATTAATGATTAAAACCCTAATCTCACCGTTAAACACCCTCAGGTGACCGGAACAGTGTTCCGGTCATCTTCCCCGTTCACCCCAAAAATCAATCTCTCTCTCCAAGCCATTTTTGGAGCTCTAACTCTCCAGAAACCATCTACCAACTATCCTAAACACGAATCCAGCATCAAATCATGTTAAAACTCAAACACAAACAAGAATCGAAGCAAAGAAATTTCTAGGTCAAACTTTCAGAACACCATAACATACTCATTTCTTGTTCATTTTCAAAAGTAAATAGATCCCAATGATCAGTGCAACATACAAAACAAGATTTTAACAAGAAAATGGAGTTCTGGAAAAAAAGTTCATGGAGTCACCTGAGGTTGAGCTTTTGATTCAGGAGCTTTCTGGATGGTTCTTTGGCTCAAACAGGTCCCAATGATCCCCCTTTGAAGCTTTGGACACTTGGTTGGAGTTTAAACAGCCTCTTGAGTGAGTTTGCAGAAGCTCAGGCCAAGGGAATGTGAAAATCGTATTTTGGCTTCAAGGTGTTTCAGGCCAAGATGAAGGGTGGTTTCTGGTCAGTGAAGTGAGCAGAGATGATTTGTGAAGTTTGTCTTTGTGTTTGAGGTTTGTGGAGATAAATTCGAAGGTTTTTGCTCAAGGGAGTGAGTTTGTGAATGCTGACTTGTGTTGAGCTTCAGCCTTGCTTCATGTATGAAATGGCTAGCATTTTGTCCACATAAACCTCTCTCATTGGTCAGATGATGTGACCTGCCCTTTATTGATTGGTATGGCCACTTTTGCAAATTGTCAACTTTTGTGTAAGAGAGGTATGGGTTGTGTTCTAGGCTGGTACAATGGCTATGGGCTGCGCAGCATGGTGTGTGTGGAGTGCTAGGAAGGTTCAATGGCCAATGCAGCAAGTGGATGGAAGTGATCATGAGCTTTTGCAACTTGGTTCCTCTTTGGTTCACATGTGACTATCTTGTTACACAAGCCATGAAACATGAGAAGTTTTGGTTCAAATCTGATTTTTAGAAGTTGTGTGATCATGTTGAGTGAATTATAAGCCCATATGATGACTGAATTGGCCTTGAAAGGAGAATTTGCAACTTTGCCTCTTTGGTGCATGACTTGAAATTTAGTGATTTTTAACTTTGACAAGCCATAACTTTTGATCCAAAATGAATTAGGTCATGTTCTTGTACTTTTTTAAAAGGGAAAAATGTATTCTACAACTTTCATGACCAAAGTTTTTCCATTTGAAGCATTTTTGGATCAAAAAGCAAGGCTTGAAAAATGGCATAAAATGACATATTCTTGAAAAGTCAATCATGCCCTAAAAAGTCAACTTTGCAAAAACTTGTAATTCTTGAATTTTGTGAACTTCAACCTTCTTCTATGATCAAATAAAGATCATATACACTCAAAATGATGAAGATCACCCCTTGGTTGGGTCATTGGGGGCCTCAGATGCCCTGATTTTGCACTGACTTGTCTGAAAAGTCAACTCTTGATCAGATGACTTCCCCATGGAATTTCTTCATGAAAATTGATATGCATACTCCCTACACCATATAGAGACCAATGGAAACAAGAATGACCAAAAAAATTGGAGTTATGGCCTCTGAAACCAAAACCCTAATTTTAGGTCAACTGTGCAGTCAAACTTGGCTCTGCATCCACACCAATCCCAGTTCTTGTGATTCTTTGACATTTTTTGACTTTGAGAGGATGTAATAAGATATAAGAACACACATGGACCCCTTTGAAGTGATTGATTCCCTTTGGAGTGGCTCAGGAGGCTCTTGGATTGCTCAGATCACAAACCCTAGGTGCAGATGACTTAGAAACTATGCAGTGAATCAAAAATGAGATATGAGATGATATGATTGTGTTTATGCATATGAGATGATCACAAGCCATGGTGTGAATGGGTGAGGGAAAATTTGGGGTGTTTACAGCTGCCCCTATTCAAACATGAGTTAGCTGTGCAGGATGTAAGCGACGGCTTAGCAGGCAAACAAGATAACTTGTGGTTGAATACCAAAGACAGTCCAAAATTTGCACTCACAGAATGAAGAAGAAAAGGGATATAGATTGTAAAAGAAAATAAA
The DNA here is from genome assembly GCA_963966055.1 of Lathyrus aphaca. NCBI lineage: Eukaryota > Viridiplantae > Streptophyta > Magnoliopsida > Fabales > Fabaceae > Lathyrus > Lathyrus aphaca. Next base: position 281,482,519 of record OZ014523.1, read on the forward strand.
GTATATTGTAAAGTGTGGGCGACGGAGGACGACCGTCGAGCAGAGGACGACTGCTGGGTAAAGAGCAATGACGGGGACGGCCGACATGCTGGGGATAAAAGGTAAAGCAAAGACGGGGACGGCCGACTAGCTGGGAAAAATAAGATAATTATGATGGGGACGGCCACCAAGGTAAAGTTGCAAGATTTTCTGGGAGTTAATGAAACATGACGGGGACGGCCATCAAGTTCATAAAGCAAGGTAACCGACGATGGGGACGGCCATCGGGCTAAAAGAAAAGGAAAAGGGACCACGACGGGGACGGCCATCGGGTTAAAGAATAAATGAAATACACAAATGATGGGGTACGGCCATCAAAGGTGAAGGACGATCACCTAGCAGGGGACGGCTGCTCTGTTGGGGAATTATGATGGGGACGGCCATCAAAGGTGGAGGACGACCACCTGGAAGGGTACGGCTGCCGAAAATATCAACGATGGGGACGACCATCGGATAAGCATGATGGAGGACGACCATCAAGAGGTGGAGGACGACCACATAGCAGGGGACGACTGCTCTCAGGGTTTATCATGACATAGGACGAATGCCAGATAACCAAAATCAACAATGGGGACGGCCATTGGATAAAATTGATGAAGGACGATCATCAAGAGGTGGAGGACGACCACCTAGCAGGGGACGGCTGCTAAATATCAACGATGGGGACGGCCATCGGATGAGCATGATGGAGGACGACCATCAAGAGGTGGAGGACGACCACCTAGTAGGGTACGGCTGCTCTCAAGGTTTATCATAACACAGGACGAGTGTCAGATAAAAAAGAAATATTGCTTTGTTGGCGATCTACTGGGGAGCAGTAAACACGGACGAGTGTTTATATCCAAGAAACAAAAGGTATGAGTGTTTGGTATTGTGTATAGATTAAAGATGCGGACGAGCATCCCTAAGACTACGATACGGACGATTATCGGGTAGAAACAAATACTGACGCGTGTTCAAAGATGATGATACGGACGAGTATCAACTGGTTAACAGAGAACACGGACGAGTGTTGAATCTGAGGGGACTTTTCTGGGGAATAGTAGGCACAGACGAGTGTCTATATTCAAGAGGACATAAGTGTTTGACACGGTGTATGGATTAAAGATGCGGACGAGCATCCTTAAGGCTATGATACGGACGAGTATCATGTAGAAACAAACGCTTGACGCATGTTCTGAGATGATGATACGGACGAGTACCAACTGGTTAACAAAGAACAAGGACTAGTGTTGAATCTGAGGGGATATATAAGTGGTATATAAGATACGGACGAGTATCTGTATAAGTATGAGTATTTAACTGCTGGGGAGAGTGACACGGACGGGTGTCAAAAGTGAAAAGTATAATATGAACAAATATCTGGTATACAAAGTGTAGATGACTGCGCTGGGGATATGACACGGACTGGTGTTAAGAAAGTGTATATAGGTATATGTGAGTGCAAAGAGGATGTCTTTGGCTTTCTGCTGGGGGTATGACACGGACGGGTGTCAAAAAGTATCTGTAATACGTGTGATCTTGTTTGTAAAGATCGTTCGGGTGACTTTACTGGGGAAAAATGGCACGGACGGGTGTCAAAATGAGTATATACTGGTGTTTGTGATTTGTGAGGCAGCTGCTTTTGCTGGGGAACCTGGTGGGGATTTTTCTGTACGTCGATGAACTGTTGTTATTCGCAAGTGCTGATTTAAAACATGGCTTATGATTATGCTATGCGTTGGATTTTTGTCGTAATGCTCCGTGTTAAAACGGAATGCTACGCTTTGTGGGTGAATATGATGCAAATGCTATGATTATGCACAGATACCAAACCGGGCTCCGGGTCCCGTTGCTGCGAAGATCTCTGGCCGATCTGCTTGAAGTAGACATCCCAGCAGGGGATGAGATCATTGGTAGATCTGATGAGATGTATCTACTTGGGGATTCGGGTCACTGATAGACCTATCCTAATAAATGAGTGACCCAGCTGGGGTTTGTAGAAGCTTTCTTCACTCTGTTGTGATCCTTCATGCGTTGCTCTTCTGGATAGAGGCTGGAACTCTGTGGGGAGATAGCTCCCTGACTTCTGTACTCGGCTGAGGGCGAGATGGCAACTCGGCTGGGGAGGAAAAGAGATCATTGAGAGACCTCCCTAGGGATTCTGTTGAAGAGGATCCTTGACTCAGCCGGGGATATGGGCGCCTTCTGTGATACCTGCCCATTTTGATGGGGACAAGCAACAAGTGGCAACTCAGCTGGGGGAAGTCATGGGAGGCAACTCAGTTGGGGAGAGAGCACTTCGGGTGCTAAAATTGAGTGTTGATTTGCCAGCTTGCTGGGATAAAGTTTTCATGCCCCAAGTTGCGTTCTGGATACCTGCAATCCTGAAAAAGATAGAAAAACGTACAAGATAATCCCGAGGTATCCCTTACTGGATTCCGTCATAGGAGTTAGGATACTTTTGAGAGTAAGCATGTTTCCTGCAAGCATGTTTTTATTTGAAGATAAGCATCTGTATTCTTATGCAATTAGTTTTTTTCTTTTAAGACATCAGACATTTTTTGCAAATAAAATGTACAAAACGAGACATGACTAAAAATCTGATTTTATTAATTCATATGCCCTGAATTGGCGAGATACAGTCAAAGGAACATATCCCCTGAAATGAGGAGATTGTTACAAATTGAGAAACAAAATGTTGGCAGTGTTGATGACGCTTCGAGGAGCTTCCTCTTCACTATGACCCGTATGACTTTTGACGTTCTTCTCATCTTGCTTTTTGAAGAATGTTGATTCTGATTGAAGCTTGATCCTTTCGAAGCTTACCAAGTTGTAGATGATACAGACGAATTCAGAATGCAGTTGTTCGCTTATTCCCTTATTTTGCATGGATCGCCCTTTCGGGTTTTCAATCCATCGGGATACCCATTTTTGCCTGAGCTGTCCAATGCGGCTTTTCAACTCAGCGGGTGTACATTTTTTTGTTTATTTTCCCTTATTTTTGCCCGAGTCTTTTATTCTGTTTTTGACTCGCCGGGATGCCCTATTTTTGCCTGGACTTACATTCTGTTTTCATGTCCAGCGGGTCATTTTTACGCGAAGTATTTTTTAACTGCATCTGAATTCACAGGGGATGGGAAATCTTCACCATCCATGGTGCTGAGCATCAGTGCTCCACCTGAGAAAACTTTCTTTACCACAAATGGTCCTTCATAGTTTGGAGTCCACTTGCCCCTGTGGTCTGTATGAGGAGGGAGGATTCTTTTCAGCACAAGATCTCCCACTTGGTACTCTCGGTGCCTGACTTTCTGATCAAAGGCTCTCTTCATTCTTTTCTGATACAGCTGCCCATGACAGATTGCAGCCAATCTTTTCTCTTCAATCAGACTCAGTTGCTCGTATCGGGATCGGACCCATTCTGCTTCGTTCAGCTTAACATCCATTAGTACCCGTAGGGAGGGTAATTCAACTTCAACAGGTAGGACTGCTTCCATACCATACACAAGCTGATACGGTGTTGCCCCAGTGGATGTTCTGATTGACGTGCGGTACCCATGCAAGGCAAACGGTAGCATTTCATGCAAGTCTTTGTAGGTGACTACTATCTTCTGCACAATCTTCTTAATATTCTTGTTAGCCGCCTCAACAGCGCCATTCATCTTTGGCCTGTAAGGAGAAGAATTGTGATGTTGAATCTTGAAGTCCCGACACAGCTCTGCCATCATTTTGTTATTTAGATTGGAACCATTATCAGTAATGATTCGCTCGGGCACTCCGTATCGACAGATGATATCTCTTTTCAGAAATCTAGCTACCACTTGTCTTGTGACGTTTGCATATGAGGCTGCTTCAACCCACTTGGTGAAATAGTCAATGGCGACCAGGATGAATCTGTGGCCGTTTGAAGCAGTCGGTTCAATCTTGCCGATCATGTCAATGCCCCACATAGCAAAGGGCCATGGTGAAGACATGATGTTCAAAGGATTGGGAGGCACATGCACCTTATCTGCATAAATCTGGCATTTATGGCATTTTCTGGCGTAGGCACAACAGTCGGCATCCATTGTGATCCAGTAATAACCTGATCTTAGCAATTTCTTGGCCATTGCATGCCCTCCTGCGTGGGTACCAAAGGATCCTTCGTGCACTTCATGCATCAACGAGTCTGCTTCCGTTTTATCAACGCATCGGAGGAGTACCATATCAAAGTTCCTTTTGTATAAAGACCCATCAGTGTTCAGAAAGAAACTACCAGCAAACCTTCTCAAAGTCTTCTTATCATTGGAAGATGCCCCAGGTGGGTATGTTTGATCCTCCAAGAAGCATTTAATGTCATGGAACCAAGGCTTATCGTCTTTAACAACATCTGCTGCGAACACATATGCTGGTCTGTCAAGTCTGGACACTGAGATCTGAGGTACAAAGTTGGCAGCTTGAACTTTGATCATGGATGAAATGGTAGCCAGAGCATCTGCAAACTGATTCTCATCCCGAGGGATATACTCAAGCTTGACTGTTGTAAAGAAAGTCAATAACCTCCTTGTATAATCCCTATAAGGTATCAGATGATCCTTGTGTGTATACCATTTGCCGTTGGTTTGATTGATTACCAGAGCTGAATCTCCGAATACGGTCAATGTCTTGATCCTGAGGTCAATGGCTTCCTCAAGACCCATAATGCAAGCTTCGTATTCAGCTTCGTTGTTAGTGCAGTTGAAGGTGAGTTTTGCCGAGAAAGGCATGTGAACTCCCTTAGGTGTAATGAGCACTGCACCAACACCACGACCATTCATATTAACAGCCCCATCAAACATCATAGTCCATTCTTCTTCCGGGTCAGGCCCTTCAGTGTGAACAGGCTCTTCATGATCTTTTGCTTTTATGAACATGATGTCTTCATCAGGGAAGTCAAATCTCATAGGCTGGTAGTCATCAATAGGTTGCTCAGCAAGATATTCAGATAGTACACTGCCCTTGATGGCTTTCTGAGATGTGTACTGGATGTCATATTCTGTGAGAATCATTAGCCATCTTGCAACCTGTCCGGTAAGAGCTGGCTTCTCAAATATGTACTTAACTGGGTCCATTTTAGAGATCAACAAAGTAGTGTGGGTCAACATATACTGCCTCAGTCGGCGAGCAGCCCACGCTAAAGCACAGCAAGTTTTCTCGAGCAGTGAATAACGTTGTTCACAGTCGGTAAACTTTTTGCTTAGGTAGTATACTGCATACTCTTTTCGACCAGACTCGTCATGATGGCCCAGCACACACCCCATTGACTCTTCTAATACTGTCAAGTACATGATCAGAGGTCTTCCTTCAACTGGAGGCATAAGGATTGGAGGTTCTTGTAAGTATTCCTTGATCTTGTCAAAAGCCTTCTGGCAGTCTTCGTTCCACCTGACCGTCTGTTCTTTTCTCAACAATTTGAACAAGGGCTCACAAGTTGCTGTAAGGTGAGATATGAACCGCGAAATGTAGTTCAATCGACCTAAGAACCCTCGCACTTCTTTCTCAGTTTTCGGTGCAGGCATCTCTTGAATAGCTTTGACTTTATCTGGGTCGACTTCAATCCCTTTCTCGCTTACGATAAAACCCAGCAGCTTACCAGATCTCACCCCGAATGTGCATTTGTTGGGGTTCAACTTCAATTGGTACTTCCTCAGACGCTTGAACAACTTGAGCAGATTTACCAGGTGATCTTCTTTAGTAAGGGACTTGGCAATCATGTCATCCACATAACATTCGATTTCCTTATGTATCATATCGTGGAATAATGTCACCATAGCCCGTTGATATGTTGCACCGGCATTCTTCAGCCCGAAAGGCATCACTTTATAACAGAACGTGCCCCAGGGTGTGATGAAGGTTGTCTTCTCCATGTCTTCAGGTGACATCTTGATCTGATTGTATCCTGAAAATCCATCCATGAAGGAGAATACCGAGAACTGAGCCGTATTATCCACCAATACATCGATGTGAGGTAAAGGGAAGTCATCTTTCGGGCTGGCCCTGTTCAGATCCCGGTAGTCAACACACATTCTTACTTTGCCGTCTTTCTTAGGCACAGGCACAATATTAGCAACCCACGGTGGATAGTTAGTCACAGCAAGGAACCCGGCGTCCCACTGCTTCTGTACCTCTTCTTTGATTTTCATTGCCATGTCTGGGCGAGTACGGCGCAGTTTCTGTTTGACCGGTGGGCATTCTTCCCTCAAAGGCAGCTTGTGCACAACAATGTCGGTGTCCAACCCTGGCATATCTTGATAAGACCAAGCAAACACGTCCACATACTCTTGAAGCAGGTCAATCAATTGTCTCTTCACTGAGTCTTGCAGGCAGGCCCCGATTTTAACCTCTTTCACATCTTCCTCTGTACCAAGATTAATCACTTCAACCTCCTCCTGGTGAGGAGTAATAACCTTTTCCTCTTGTCTCAACAACCTGGCTAGCTCTTCAGGAAGCTCATACTCTTCTTCAACCCTTTCATCGGCTTGATTGATTGGATTGTCAAAGTCATACGAAGTCATAGCCGTGCTGTTGTCGGTGCTGTCGGGAAGGCACTCTCTGCAAGGGTTCAGTTTGTTCATTTTAGTGATTTGATTTTAATCTTGATTTAGAAAAGTGAAATAAAGTTGTCATTTTGAAAACACTGCCATTTATTTTTTGTACAAAAAGAAAAATGGAAAAACAGTGAGCGGAAAAGAAAAAAGACTCGTTTGCAAAAAGATGTCTGATATTTCATTGATTAATCTTGTTTGCACAAAAAGTACAGATGGCCCGATTACAAAATGAGTCTTGTCATCTTGGGCAAGATGCAAGACTTTGATGCATGCTATAAAATACAGGAAATAATAATTACTCTGCATGAGTAACTCTTATAATTTCCTGGGAAGACCAGTTTGAGATACTGCTCCCCGGGATCTTTGGACGAATCCAGCTTTCCAGGTTGCGTTCTTCTTCCAGCTCGTCTTCCAGACAGTTGATAGCATCAGGGGTGAGCATCCCCCCACTCACAAAGTTGGGCTCTTTTGCAGCCTCTGTTTGATCTTGTTGAGTTGGTTTGTAACCCAACCCAAATCTATCCTCTTTCTTCTCCACCGATAGCAGTTTGCCCCAGCCTTGGGCGTTTCCTCCCTCAACAACCTTCCGGGCTTGTTGGTATGATGATATTGAAGTACTAGGCACAGCAGATGTTTCATTGACATTCAAAGCTTCAAAACCCTGGCTCATTGTTTCATGGATCTCCCAATCCATCTCAATATACTTATAGGTAGCCAGGTGGCTGACAAAAATATCCTCCTCTCCACAGATAGTAACGATCTGACCCTCCCACTCATATTTTAACTTCTGGTGAAGGGTAGAGGTCACGGCGCCAGCGGCGTGAATCCATGGCCTACCCAATAGACAGCTGTAGGCGGGCTGTATATCCATCACGTAGAAGGTCGTTTTGAAAGTTTGCGGGCCAATCGTTATGGGCAACTCAATCTCTCCCAGAACCAATCTCTTTGAACCATCAAAGGCTCTCACCACCAGGTTGCTGGGTCTTAACGCCAATCCATCATATTCTAGCTTCACCAGGGCCTTCTTAGGCAAGACATTGAGGGATGACCCCGTGTCTACCAGCACATGGGAAAGGACAGCACCTTTACATTCCATGGTTATGTGCAAGGCTTTGTTATGGTTGCGGCCTTCCGTTGTCAAATCAGTATTGGTGAACCCTAGTCCGTGACTAGCATTAACATTTCCAACTACAGCTTCCAACTAATTGACAGTGATCTCTTCAGGCACGTAAGCTGCGTGCAAGACTTTGAGTAGTGCATTCCGATGGGCTTCGGAGCACATAAGCAATGATAGGATTGAGATCTTGGAAGGCGTCTGATGAAGCTGATCCACTACTTTATAATCACTCTTTTTGATGATTCGCATGAACTCATCAACCTCTTGATTGAAGGGTGTTTTCAAAGCTTCTTTAACAGTCTGTTCTTCCTGTAACAAGCTTTTTCCTTTTGCCTTGGCAGCAGCTTCTGCTTCGGCAGTGGGTTTCTGAGTTTGTGGAGCGAAAAGACGTCCGCTTCGAGTGAAGCCTCCGCCTCCTCCCACATTGTCAATTTGTGGTGCAGGGGTTGATGATTCAAAAGTGATTCTTTGTCCTTCGCAGTACAGGTCAGAGCCGTAATGCCAGGGGATGGCATTACTACTTTCATAAGGTACCGGTCCAGGCACCGTGATAGTGACTGGACTGACTGCAGCTGCGGAAGGAATTGTGATAGTTTGTGGATCGTAATAAATTGTGACTGGTGCTCTGATGGGAGCAGCACCTTCTGAGTTGTAGGCAGAGTTGTTTTCAGGATCATAAAATATTGTGACAGTTGAGACATCTTCATGATTTGTTGCTGGTGTTGTAAGAGACATTGGTGGAAGGGTAGATGTTGTTGTTGTAGGAGTTTCAAAATGGAGTGGTGCTGGAGTTGTAGAAGGGACATTTGTTGATGCCTGGTCAGTTGAAATGACAGATGAAGTACTTGTTGATGAAGCCGAAGAATGGTCGGGAACAATGGTTGTTGCAGTTGTAGGAGGTTCTGTAGTTGTTGCTGGTGAGATTGCTGGGTTTGTAGGAAATGATGTGGTGATCTGAAGTTGGCCACTCTGAATGAGACCGTCTATGCCATTCCTCAAGTTATCGCACCCATTTACTGAGATATTGCAGTAAGCACACCCCAACTCACACCCCGGGAACATTTGACATTCGAGGAGCTGAGCCTTAATTTCCACCAACGGTGTCCGGATCTGACCCACACTGGTTATTAAATAAGACGGCTTGTCTTCTTCAATAGCGTTAATTCTGGGACCACCGTGGTTTGGCATGGGGTTCTTATTGACATTAGGTGGTGGTGCGAAATTCAGAGCTTTTGAGTCTACCAGGTCTTGTACCTTCATGTGCAAGGCTCTGCACTTTTCTGTACTGTGGCCAGGTGCATTTGAATGAAAAGCACATCTGGCGTTGGAGTCATAATTCCTGGGTAGACTGTTGGGATCTGGAGGTGCCAGCGTCCTTAGCTCAACTAGGTTGAGTTTCAGGAGTTGTGGCAGCAATGTAGCATATGGCATGGGGATCGGATCGATCACCCTATTAGCTTGAGATGGCCTCTGTTGGAATGGCCTTTGCTGGTTGTTGTTGTTGGTGTTACTGTTGTTGTAATTTCTCGGAGGATACTGATTCTGTTGATGGTACTGAGGTTGTTGATGATAATTTTGCTGCGGAGGTTGATAAACTGGTTGAGGATGAGCTGGAGCGGGAATGGTGACTGCTGCCACTGATCTGTGAACATATTGGGGCCTGCCCCTGTTGGTGTGGACGGCATTAGTCTCGCCAGTTCTTCTTGGGCCCGCAAAAGGCTTTCTTGTACTACTGGACGAGCTTGCACCATTGTCTGAGATCTTACCCATCTTCAATAGGCTTTCAATTCTCTCCCCGGCTATGACAACATCTGCAAAGCTAGTGGAAGAGAAAGCAGCCAGCCTGTCAATATATGTTCCCTGGAGGGTGTTCATAAACATATCTGCCATTTCCCTCTCAGACATAGGTGGCTGAACAGCAGCAGCCAATTGCCTCCATCTCTGGGCATATTCTCGGAAACCTTCTCTTGACGATTGTGACATTCCCATTAGGAGGGTCCTGTTGGGCGCCATATCTAAGTTGTACTGATACTGTCTGATAAAGGCCTCTGCCAGGTCCTTCCAACACCTGATAGTTGCTCTCATCAGATGAGAGTACCATTCTCTTGAAGCTCCTGTCAAGCTGTCTTCGAAATAGAACATCCAGAGCTTCTCATCCATAGTGTAGGCCTTCAGCCTCCCCAAAAATGATTGTAAATGAGTGCGGGGGCATGAAGTCCCGTTGTATTTTTCAAAACAAGGAGGCTTGAACTTATGGGGGATCCTGACCCCGTATACCAAGCCCATGTCCATGACATCGAAACCCAGAGAATTTTGAGATTCTAAGGACCTCAATTTTTCAGCTATCTCATCCAGCCTTCTATCATAAGCTTCTTCCCCAGCACCCATTACTGTGAATTGATCCTCTTGGGGGTCTTCTTGCAGTACCCTGGCTGCAGTGGCAGTCCCTTGAACATTTGCAGGGATGTTGACCTCAGGGTGGAGGTGTGGGCCAAATACAGGGGGGTTAACATGGGGTTGGACCCTTTCATTATTGCTTGTGCCAGCAGTTCCTATATGTGGATCTTCTTGATTTTGCCTTTCCACCATGGCTCTCAATCTTTCCTGGCTCTGAGCCATGTTGTTCATTACTTCCATAAACTGCGTCATTTGATTCCTCATTTCTAGCCTTTCATTGGCCATTTGGTTTCTGACCTCAGTAAGGTCCTGCTGCATCTGATCCATTTGGATGCCCGGAAGATTGTTACGGGTTGGATAACGGTGCGGACGATTTAGGGGAAATACCCGGCGCCAAGCAATAATTCCTGAATATCACAACAGAGTTAGTAGCAATAAAACAAAAACCTGCAAAACAAACAAAAGGGTTAGCATGCAATGCAGTATGCTTATTTGTTTTCAAGGTATCCGGCTTGGCATTCAGTTTTGACCCTTCCAGACCCTTGAAGATGCTGTTGATGTTGCTTTCGAAGTAAACTTGGACAGAACAAACTAATACATATATTACAAAAAGCAAAATGGTACATAGTTTGTTTACAAATACAAGCCCTCTGAGGGGTCAAGATACATTACAGGAAAATAAAAGTACATGGAATGAAAGCAACAACAAACAAATGGTCAAACGCCAAGACCAAACTCATCCTCACGAACTTCCTTGAGAAGTGCTTCGGTCACAGGATCAGCCGGACGCTCCGTGAGATTCCTGATGAGGAGATTCCGGGTCGTAACAGCTGCTGTTAGCTTCTTGTGCTGACTTTGGTCCTTTGACCTCTTCACTCCTGCTTTGATCTTCAGCTCTGATATCTCCCTCCGGGCTGCTGCCAGGGCTTCCTGCTGTTCTTTGGCACTAGCTTCCAGTTGCTCCATCTTGTCTTGAACTCTCTTGTCCTCCAGAGTACGAGCCTCGGTGATCCTGACCCACCGGGCCTGACTCTCCTTCAGGTACAAGTCTGTCCTTGCTCTCTGGAATTGGGCTTCTTTGCAAGCATTCTTCAGAATTTGTTCTCCAGCTTTAGACTTTTTGATATAATCCCCAGACTTCTCAATCTTAACCAGATGCTCCACTCTCAGCTTCTCTAGTCTCTCAATCTCCATCCTGCCATCATTCCTTTCCCGGAGAGTCTTCTGCAAAGCCTGAGTTAACTTCTCATTTCTTTCTTTCAAGCTCTCAAACTCCTCCAAACTGACAGTGGCAGGGGGTGGTGCTGAAGATGATTCAGGCATATCTTCTATGGTAAAGGGCATCCCAGAGAATTGAGCCCTGGCTCGGGACCATTCATAATATTGTGCTGATGCCACATTGCTGCACTTCCCCAAAATGGTTATTCCCTTGGTTTGAACATTATCCCAGGCCCAAGCAGCCTGCCTAACAATAGCCAGATTAGGCTTGTTCTCGCAATAAAGAGTCTCAACCAAGTCTTGTTCCTTAGGAGCGTGGACCAGTGCATAGCCCAGTTGTCTTCTAAACAGCAGAGGGTTGTAATTAATACTACCCTTAACTCCTATTAGGGGCACATTGGGAAAATGCCCACAGCTGGTGATGATACCCCTGCCTTTGGCACTTTGAGTGCACCATCTGATATCAGCTGAAGTTAGTGCAGTGAGTCTCTTAGCCCAGTTTTTCTGCTGATGAGGATTCAAAAATGCATCTGTCCTGGGTAGATGCCTGAGAAGCCAAGTATGGAACAATGGAGCACAACACCTCACTAATTTTCCCCTCTACTTTTCATTCCTCTGATGCACTGAATAATAGAGATCCCCCAATAAAGTGGGCACTGGGTTCTGCAAGATGAAAAGATGGATTGCATTCTTGCTAATGAATCGAGGCTCATCTGCAAACAACACAATTCCATATATGCTCAGGGCCAGCAAAGCACAAACTGCTTTCCAATCTCCCACAGAAGCCTTCAGGGTAGCTTGAGAAATCAAGAAATCCAGATGGAAGCCAGGGATTCCAGCCTTGGAAGTCATATGCTGCTTAATCAGAACAGGTTCCAGATGCAAAGCCTTTGCTACTTCTCCATTACCAGGAAAGACCATCTCAGGGGGAACCCCTGATAGGTATACCAACCAATGATGAGTATTCTTCCAATAGAGGGCCCAACTGAAAGTCTTGGAAAGTAAAACACCTCAATGGGGGATCATAAAATTGAAGGCAAGTGTGGATCAGGCTTCTCTGTGAAGGGTCCAGATCCATAACCATATCAAGTATATCTCCATAATGTTCCCTGAACAATGGTATGTGATCTGGAGTGATCAGGGTCTGAATCCTCCTGATGTCAGATAGCTCTGGCTGGAAAAAGTGATAGGTGATGTTGCTCTTTTTAGGAGCCATGATGCTGAAGATGAGTAGAGACAGGTGCTGATGATAACACTGAAGAAAGGGCCACTGATTGGCTGAAGTAGATAGCTGAAGCAGGTGCAAATGAAGATAGGTCAATACTGAAGATGGGGTCAAAACCAGAACCAAATGAAGATGGATACCCTGAAACACAAATAAGCAAATGTCAATATGATGCAATGATTATGTATACAAATGATATGCAAGGGTTTGTGACTGAGCTGAATCTGATCAAGTGCCCTGATATAGGTCCAAGTATGTCCAAGAAATCCAGATGGAGGTCTATAAATCCAGTAACCGGGGTAGGGGGCTCAAATAAAGAGCCACATGTCCAGGGTTTAGAATCACAAGAACTGTTCCAACATGGAGTATTCTTAATCAAGTCAAAGTAACAGGGTATTCTGAGGTCAAGGTACCTACAAACCTGTAAACAGCCCAACCCCCTCACAGGTGGTGTTCTAAAACAAGGATCCTCAGACTTGGATCAGTTATGAGAAGTGTAAACACTTCTAACCCGGAGGTACAGTGTTTACAATAACCATAAAAGTTCCTCCTCTAATTCACCTCAGTTTCTGAAGGTCAAAACTAAAGGTCATCCAGACTTAGCAGGCTTCCCAGATAGCCCTAACATTGCAGGAAATCTGCAACACATAGTTCTCAAGAAGAAACCCATATCTGAATCGTGTTTCATATTCCCGCACCAGACCGAGATGGAATGGGAAAGAATATGATTCACTCTAGCCTAGGTGTCACTCAGGTCCCAGGTATAGGACCTCAACTCTCAACGGAACACCCACCCACCAAAGAAAAACCAGATCCAGCCAGACAGCATGACAGTATGATATATGTAAAGCAGTAAAGAAAGTCACAAAACAAACTATACATAAAGCAAAAATAAAACATATACAAATACAAATAAACACATAACACCCCAGTAAACACAAATCAATCAAGCGCTAGGAGGAACCCACAAAAAGAACCAGAAGCCCTGGTTGCAGTATAAGGGTCCCCAGCAGAGTCGCCAAGTTGTCGCTCCCGATAAATGGGAATGGCCCAGATAAAGGTACAAACGCGAACGGTCGGCGAGAGGGACAATGAGAACACACAGCCGTGAACTCACTAGAGATGAATAGAGTCGCCAGCTAGGCATTTTTATCCCGGAGGAAAGGCAATGCTGCATAAGCCTAGAAAAAGATGGATAAGACGGTTGCGAACCAGAGAGACTGAGAAAGGGGGTTGGTTACAACCTGGGAAGGTATTAGCACCCAGATTGTCCGTCGTACTCGACGGGATCCACGCTTAAAAGATTTGTGTTTTTTAAAGGGGTAGTGTCAGTGCAATTTGTGTATAAAATAGCTGGAAGAGAATGTACAGGTGTCAGTGTAAGAACAAGAATAAGATGCTCAAGATCATGAGGCTTAAAGAATAATGCTGGAAGGAGGGGGAATATACAGAGACTTTTGTTCGATAACTGTTAAGTTATGCCTACGTATCCTCTCGTGCAATGAGGAAGTCAGAACACCGTAGTTCGACCCAAAGAGACTGAAAGATGAGTTGACTTGTGAACTGCTTACTTGTCTATGCTCAAGTGTATGACCTGTCTGGCTCAGGTGCAAACTGTCTTGCATTAGACGGAAGAAGCGAGCTCTCGTTTGTGAGTGGATGAGATGAGAAGAGAATCCCGGAGGAGACGATTATTGTTTGTTTTTGTGTTTTCAGTCTTTTATTGCTTTTGAAAGTTTGTCATAAGTTAATGAGCTTAAGTCTAAACCAATGGATTTAGTAAACTCATCACATCTTCCCTCTGATTAGGGGTAATGAGAATACCTTAAATGTGAAGTCAGATTCTCACACTTAATTACCCTGATGTAGGATTAAGATCATTAACCTACTTGTGATTATTTAGATGTTTTTGTTGTTTTTGTTTAGTGTTGAGAAATGAGGTTAAGCCATAATCAGGGATTTAACAGACTCATTACACCATCCTAATAGAAGGATAATAGATGAGAATGTTTAAGCTGAGGAAAGCTCCTCAACTTAATCCATGATTAGGGATTAAACTCATGACAAAACAAACCTTTATTAGATGGATTTTACTTAATGATATGATGATGAAGTGATTTTTAGGGTTTGTAAGACAACTTGAGGGGGACTTGTCCATTAACACTAGGGTTAGTCCTTCTTAACCAATTAAACCCTAATGCAAGGCCCAAGTTACAAGTGTGATGTCTTGATACTTATTAAGTGAATTGATTAAGAGAGTTAAACACATTAAGGGTTTAACACTTAGGATTAAAGTTATACACTCCATCCTAAGAGAAGGATGCAGGCATAAGCTTAATCACAAAGCCTTAAAGCCTTTAGGGTTTAGTCCCTGATTATGAGGTGAGAAGAGATGACTCAAAAGAGACACAAAGGTAAAAACTAAAAGGGGAGACTAATCAAGACCCTAATCATTGTCATGCTTGGTTGTTCCTAAGGTTTGTGAGGTTTGCAAGAGCCATCTTCAATGGAACCACCAGGAAGCAGATGAAAGGAGCAAGAGAAGCAAAGTGACTTGCTTCATTCAAGAAGTCAAGTCACTTGGAGAAAGAAAGTGGGAAGAGGAAGAATGAGCAAGCTCAAACTCAAACACAAACAAAAATGCAGCAATGGATGCAAGAGAGAGATGAGAAGAAAAGTTATGAGAAGTGAAGGCAAATTCACTTCTCAAAGTCACTTACCACCTGAAAGGTTAGAAAAGAAATGCAATGCAATGCAAAATGGGATGAGATGACATGATGAGAAACAAAACCAGAAGCATTTACATGGTGCTAATGATGCTATGAGATGTTACAAACATGAGGCAGCACATGGAAATGATCATACAAGTTCATGAATGCAAATGAAGCAAAGTTAAGAAGCATGAACATACATGAAAAGTTATGAAGTGCACATGACATACAACATGGCAAATACATGATGCAATGATCAAACATGCTTTCAATATGTCTTATGGTGTCAAATGAATCAAATGGAAGCATGGAATGTCATGGCAAGTCATGTCATGCAAGAGAATGCAAGATGGATGCATATGAAAGCCCAAATTAGGGTTTATGATCAATGCAACAAACAAAAACCAAAACCAGAAGCAAACAACATTATAAAAAATTGAAAATGCCACTCAAAGGACCCCTAATCCTATACTAAACCAATGCCCAAAGGTGAGGTCTCAACTCCTAACCACTTTCAAGTTATGATTTTTCTAAGATTCCTAGGGTTTTAGGGTTTCCAAACAAAAGAAATGTCAAACAAATTGAAAATGAAAGATCAAAACATGGCCATTTAATCTCACAAACTACATGCTAAACACAATGCAATGCAAAAAGAATCAATGTCCAACTCTTCATGGATAGGCAGAAATGATTTTTTGGAACTTTGGATCAAAATAATACACAAAAATGATTTTAATTCAATGAGAAATTCTTAAAATGCATCAAGATCAAAAAATAAATTTGGTTTGAAGGTTGGACAATGTTTCTAAATGTCTTAGAACATTTCATGAATTTTTTGGTGATTTTTAAATACCTAAAAGTATTTTTAATAAATTAATTTCCATTAATCAATTAAAAATAAACTTTTAAATATTTAAAAATACTTTTTTAATGCTAAAAATGAAAATAAAAATATTTTTGTGTTTTAAAAATTAATGAAACTCAGGATAAAAAATTTCATAATTTTTAAAGCATTTTTGCTATTTTTAATAAATTATGTAAAACAAATGAAATAAATAAGAAAATAAATGAATTTAAAACTGAAAAAGTAAAAGTAATCAGATCCAACGTGTGAGATTCAAACTGGCCAGGGCGGGAGTTGACTGCGCGCGGAAACGAACGGACCACATTCAAACTGGCTAATTAATGATTAAAACCCTAATCTCACCGTTAAACACCCTCAGGTGACCGGAACAGTGTTCCGGTCATCTTCCCCGTTCACCCCAAAAATCAATCTCTCTCTCCAAGCCATTTTTGGAGCTCTAACTCTCCAGAAACCATCTACCAACTATCCTAAACACGAATCCAGCATCAAATCATGTTAAAACTCAAACACAAACAAGAATCGAAGCAAAGAAATTTCTAGGTCAAACTTTCAGAACACCATAACATACTCATTTCTTGTTCATTTTCAAAAGTAAATAGATCCCAATGATCAGTGCAACATACAAAACAAGATTTTAACAAGAAAATGGAGTTCTAGAAAAAAAGTTCATGGAGTCACCTGAGGTTGAGCTTTTGATTCAGGAGCTTTCTGGATGGTTCTTTGGCTCAAACAGGTCCCAATGATCCCCCTTTGAAGCTTTGGACACTTGGTTGGAGTTTAAACAGCCTCTTGAGTGAGTTTGCAGAAGCTCAGGCCAAGGGAATGTGAAAATCGTATTTTGGCTTCAAGGTGTTTCAGGCCAGGATGAAGGGTGGTTTCTGGTCAGTGAAGTGAGCAGAGATGATTTGTGAAGTTTGTCTTTGTGTTTGAGGTTTGTGGAGAGAAATTCGAAGGTTTTTGCTCAAGGGAGTGAGTTTGTGAATGCTGACTTGTGTTGAGCTTCAGCCTTGCTTCATGTATGAAATGGCTAGCATTTTGTCCACATAAACCTCTCTCATTGGCCAGATGATGTGACCTGCCCTTTATTGATTGGTATGGCCACTTTTGCAAATTGTCAACTTTTGTGTAAGAGAGGTATGGGTTGTGTTCTAGGCTGGTACAATGGCTATGGGCTGCGCAGCATGGTGTGTGTGGAGTGCTAGGAAGGTTCAATGGCCAATGCAGCAAGTGGATGGAAGTGATCATGAGCTTTTGCAACTTGGTTCCTCTTTGGTTCACATGTGACTATCTTGTTACACAAGCCATGAAACATGAGAAGTTTTGGTTCAAATCTGATTTTTAGAAGTTGTGTGATCATGTTGAGTGAATTATAAGCCCATATGATGACTGAATTGGCCTTGAAAGGAGAATTTGCAACTTTGCCTCTTTGGTGCATGACTTGAAATTTAGTGATTTTTAACTTTGACAAGCCATAACTTTTGATCCAAAATGAATTAGGTCATGTTCTTGTACTTTTTGAAAAGGGAAAAATGTATTCTACAACTTTCATGACCAAAGTTTTTCCATTTGAAGCATTTTTGGATCAAAAAGCAAGGCTTGAAAAATGGCATAAAATGACATATTCTTGAAAAGTCAATCATGCCCTAAAAAGTCAACTTTGCAAAAACTTGTAATTCTTGAATTTTGTGAACTTCAACCTTCTTCTATGATCAAATAAAGATCATATACACTCAAAATGATGAAGATCACCCCTTGGTTGGGTCATTGGGGGCCTCAGATGCCCTGATTTTGCACTGACTTGTCTGAAAAGTCAACTCTTGATCAGATGACTTCCCCATGGAATTTCTTCATAAAAATTGATATGCATACTCCCTACACCATATAGAGACCAATGGAAACAAGAATGACCAAAAAAATTGGAGTTATGGCCTCTGAAACCAAAACCCTAATTTTAGGTCAACTGTGCAGTCAAACTTGGCTCTGCATCCACACCAATCCCAGTTCTTGTGATTCTTTGACATTTTTTGACTTTGAGAGGATGTAATAAGATATAAGAACACACATGGACCCCTTTGAAGTGATTGATGCCCTTTGGAGTGGCTCAGGAGGCTCTTGGATTGCTCAGATCACAAACCCTAGGTGCAGATGACTTAGAAACTATGCAGTGAATCAAAAATGAGATATGAGATGATATGATTGTGTTTATGCATATGAGATGATCACAAGCCATGGTGTGAATGGGTGAGGGCAAATTTGGGGTGTTTACACTCAATAACCAACAATAGAAGAGAGGTGCATAACATCTAACTAATCTTCCCCTCGGCTTCTCATTCCTTTGATGCACTGAGTAGTAAAAATCTCCAAGCAAAGTATGGACTGGATTCTTCAACAAGAAAAGATGGATAGCACTCTTGCTTAAAAACTTAGGCTCGTTTGCAAACAAGATGATACCATATATGCTAAGGGCCAGAAGAGCACAAACAGTGTCCCACTTTCCTATTGCAGCATGAATGGTGGCCTGAGTAACCAAGAAGTCCAAATGGAGGCCTGGGATTCCAGCCTTGGTGGTCATATTCTGGTCAATGGGGGTGGACTTCAAGTGCAAAGCCTTAGCTACATCTTCATTCTTGGGAGCAGTCATCTCAGGGTTGAAAGGAATCCCTCTCCTGATGGGGACACCCAACAACAGGAGAACTCTTCTAGCAAAGGGCCCAACTAGAAGTCTGGAAAGGTAAAGCATTTGAGTGGAGGGTCATAGAACTGAAGGCAAGTGTGGATCATGCTCCTCTGTGATGCATCCAAGTCCATGATCATGTCCATAATGCCACCATAATGTTCCCTGAATAGAGGAACATGATCAGGAGTGATGAGTGTCTGAATCTGTCTGATGCCTGCCAGGGTGGGCTCAAAGAAGTGATAAGTAATGTTGCTCTTCCTGGATGGGTCCATGCTGACAATGGATGCTGATGAAGAAGACTGGGGAGAAATACTGATGAAGGAAACTGGTGAAAACTGCTGAAGATAACTGGAGAAGATACTGAAGAAGATCTCTGATGAAGATAACTGATGAAGATGGCTTGATGCAGATAATTTAAGGAATCTGAGCAGTAGAACAGGTCAAAACCAAACCAAAGATAAGATATGGATACCCTGTAAAACAAATAGACCGATGTTAAAATGATGTAAAATGATGTATGCAGAATGATATGCAAGGGTTTGTGATCAAATGCTGGATCCGTTATCTGCCTTGATAGGGTCCATGTGTGTTCATAAGTCCAGATGAAGGTCTAGAGAACTAGTAACCAGGTGGGGCACTCAAATAAATAGTCACAAGTCCAAAGTTTCACAAGCACAGTCCAAAATGATGTGACCTTAACAATATCAGTAACAAGGGTATGATGAGGCCAAGGGTTCCTAGAAACCTGTAAACATCCCAACCCTTTCACATGTATTGTTCTAGAAAAAGGATCCTCAGACTTGGATCAATTATGAGAAGTGTAAACACTTCTAACCCGGAGGTAAAGTGTTTACAATAATCATAAAGGATCCTCCTCTAATTCACCTCAGATGCTGAAGGTCATAAAAAGGTCATCTAGACTTAGCAGGCTTCCCAGATAGCCCTAGTACTGTAGGAGATCCATAGCACAGAGTTCTCAAGAAGAAACCCATGTCTGAATCATGTTTCATATTCTCGCACCAGACCAAAATGGAATGGGAAAGAATATGAAGCCACTCTATCCTATGTGTCACTCAGGTCATCGGTATGGAACCTTACTCACTCAAAATCCCTCCCACCAAGACAAACAGAAGATTCAACACCATGATATGATGATAATATGAAATGCATAAAAAACAGTAAAATAAAGCAATAAATAAAGTTGTACAGAAAGCAATAAATAAAGCAATAAACAAAAAGCACAAGTAGCACATCACACCCCCATAAACACAAATCAAACAAGCGATAGGAGAAACCTACAAAAAGAACAAGAAGCCCTGGTTGCAAGATAAGATCGCCAGCAGAGTCGCCAAGTTGTTGCTCCCGGAGATTTGCATCCCGGTGCAGACGTGAACAGTCGGCGAAAGGAGAGAATGAAGGTGAAATGAATAGAGTTGCCAACTAGGCATTTTTATCCCGAAGGAAAGGTAATGCTGCATAAACCTAGAAAGAGATGGATAAGATAGTTGAGAACCAGAGAAACTAAGAAAGGGGGTTGGTTACAATCTGGGAAGGTATTAGCACCCAGATTGTCCGTCGTACTCAACGGGATCCACGCTTACAAGATTGTGTTTAAAGGGGTAGGTGTATGTGTTATCTGTGTGCAAAAGCTAAAGAATGAATGAACAGGTGTTAGCGCAAAAAGGTGAATGCTCAGGAACTGAGGCTGAAGAAAAATGATGCTAAAAGAGGGGGAGGACAAAGAGACTTTTGTTCAATAACAGTTAAGTTATGCCTACGTATCCTCTCGTGCAATGAGGAAGTCAGAACACCGTAGTTCGACCCAAAGAGACTGAAAGATAAATTGACTGTAAACTGCTTACTTGTCTATGCTCAAGTGTATGACTCGTCTGGCTCGAGTGCTAACTCTCTTGCATTAGACGGAAGAAACAAGTTCTCGTTTGTGAATGAGTGTGATGAGAAAAGAATCCCGAAGGAGACGATTATTGTTTGTTTTTGTGTTTTCAATTTTGTTATTGTTTTTGGTGTTTTGCATAAGTTAATGAGCTTAAGCCTAAATCAAGGACTTGCAAACTCATTATATCCTCCCTGATTAGGGATAATGAGCCTACTTAAGTATGAGATAAGCATCTCAACTTAATTGCCATGATGGTGCAGGATTAAGATCATTAACCTACTTGTGATTAATTAGATATTTTTTTGGGTTTTTATTTAGTGTTAAGTAATGAGTTTAATCTCTAATCACAGATTAGTGAACTTATTACACCATCCTAATAGAAGGATAATAGATGAGAACACTTAAGTTGAGGAAGATACCTCAACTTAATCAATGGTTAGGGATTGAATTCATTAGATAACAAGCCTTTATTAAGTGGATTTTAATTAAGGGATGGGATCAAGAAGTGGATTTTAAGTTTGTAAGACAACTTTAGGAGGACTTGTCCATTAAACACTAGTGTTAGTCCCTCTTAACCATAAGGAAGAGATAGAACCCTAATGTAAGGCCCAAGTTACAAGATAAAGTCTTGGTGATTATTAGTGTGATTTGATTAGGAGGTTTAAACAAATTAAAGGTTTAACACTTATGATTAAAGTTATACACTTCATCCTAAGAGAAGAATGCAGGCATAACCCTAATTCCAAAGTCCTAAAACTTTAAGAGTTTAGTCTCTGATTATTGAGATGAGAAGAGAGACTCAAGGAGACTCAAAGGTAAAAATCTAAGGGGGAATAATCACAACCCTAATTATTGTCATGCTTGGATATCCTATGGTTTGTTAGGCTTAAGAGAAAAGATCTTCAAGGAAGCCACCAATGGAAGAAGCAGATGGAAGGAGGAGGAAGCAGAAGAATAAGTTACTTACTTCCTAAGAAGATAAGTAACTTAAAGGGAGAAAGTGAGAGATATAGAACATAAGTGAATCAAATTCACTTCAAAGAAAAGAAATATTTATATGAATGAGATAAGAAGAAGTGAGAGGTGAAGGCAAATCCACCTCCCAAAATAACTTACCAAAAGTTCCTGAAATTGTTAGTATGGATGCATAAGGTATAAAGCAAAAGGAAATGAAGTGAAATGAGATGCAATGATCAAAGTCAGAAGTGTTTATGCAATGCAAATGACATGTGAGATGATGCAATGTCATACAAGATACACATGAATGATCATACAAGAATGAGATATTATGAAAGCATGCTTTGAAGTTTGAAAACATATGGATGCTTATGAAATGAAATGAATGCAAAACATGGCAAGTGAATGAAGAAATGATCAAGAAAGGTTCTAACATATATTAAGATGTCTAAGATGACATATGAATGCATGAAATGTCATGGCAAGTTCATGTAATAATGAATATGCAAGGTGAATGCAAATGAACATGAAAAATTAGGGTTACATGGACATATGAGATGCAAATGACTAAAACAGAAGCAAACAACATGATAAAAATTTGAAATCAAACTCAAACAAACCCTAATCCCATATTAGGTCACACCCAAAAGGAGAAGGTCATAAGCTTAACCTATCAAAAGTTATGATTTTCCTAAGTTTTCTAGGGTTTTTGGGTGATTCAAAAGGAAAAATGCAAATCAAATTGAAAATGCAAGATAAATTCATGGGGAAAATGACCTATAAACTACATGCAATATGTAACACAATACAAAACCAATAAATTCCAAACTCTTCTTGGTTAGGTAGAAATGATTTTTCAAAGTTAGGGTTTAAAAATGTGATTTTAATGACCCTTAATTCAAAGAAAATTGGCAAACTATGATCAAACCTAAAAAGAAATTTGTATGAAGAGTTTAAAAATGTTTCTAAATCCATTGGAATGGTTCATGATTTTTTTTTGTGATTTTTAGAAACCTAAATGCATTTTTAATTAATTAAAATACTTTAATTAATTAAAAATAACATTTAAATATTTTTAAAAATACTTTTTTAATGCAAAAAATAAACAAAAATAATTATTTTTGGATTGAGAAAAATATTTAAAGTCAGAATGCAAAAGAAAATATTTTTGTGGTGATTTTTGGTATTTTAAATTAATTATGCAAAAGAAATGAAAATAAAATGAATAAAAATGATAAGTCAGCTGATCCAGTGGCCCAGGTTCAAAGGCAGGTTGACTACGCGCGCATTTCAAGGGTCCAGATCAAATCTGGCTAAATTGAATTTAATTATATTAATTAATCAGAATTAACTTAAGTGAACTAATCCTGGCCATTCACTCGTTAAACTAATCAAGATTCAAAGGTCCAAAATCAATCTGGGCAACTAAACCCTAATTAGGGCTAATGACATTCAGGTGGCCGGAGAAGACCTCCGGTCATCTTCTCCGGTCAGCTCCTCACCCTAACTTCCTCCCTAGGCCACCCCAGACCCTCTAACTCTCCAGAATCACTCAACTAACAACCCTAAACACGAATCCAAAAACAAAATCCATTTATGTTTCATCAAAAGCAAGATTTGAAGCAAAACGGAAAATTACACAAAACTTTCAGAAGTTCAATACATGCTTGATTCTTAACCATTTTCAAAAATAAACATATCAGGATGATCAACTGAACATGTAGAAGCATTTAAGAACTTAAAATAAGAGTTTTGGAAAACAAGTTTATCATGGCTACCTGAGTTGAAGCTTTGCAAACTGGAGCTTTCTGACCTCTTCCTTTGTGCAAAATGCCTCCAATGATCCCTCTGATGCTTCTGGAAAGCTTGAATGGGGTTTAAATGGCCTCCTTTGTGAGTTTCAGTTCTGAGGAGTGAGAAATCGTGTTTGTTGTGTGATGTGTCTCAGGCCATTCTAATGGTTGGGATTTGTTCCTTAGGTGATGCTGAGTTGAATGATGAAGAAAATTTGAAGTTTGAGTGGTTGTGCTATGAAATTCAAAGAGGTGAAGGTTTCTTGAGGTTTTTGTGATTGCTGACTTATGGGAGGTTCTGAGCTTGTGTGTGTTGTGCTTTGGAATGCTTGAGGCTAGTATAAACAAATGTGATTGGTTCAGAGAGTTGTTGTGGCTCAGCTTGATTGGTATGGGAGGTTTTGCAAAAAAATCAATTTTGTGTACTTGAGGTATGGGCATGGTGCATAGCTGTTTCAAGGGGTGTCTTGGCCTCAACAGAGTTTGTGGATGGCCCTTGGATCAAAAGATTGCAGCTGGAAGGCTTGGATGAAGAGATGTCATGCTTTATGCAATTTTCCAACTTTGGTGTTTCTTGTGAATCAAGCCATGAAATGCTTCAATCCTTGGGCCAATTCTGATCTTTTGAAGTTGCATTGGCATGTTATGAAGTGTTTGTGCACATTAGAGTTCATTAGAATGCTTGGAAAGTGAAATTGCAAAATTCCCTCTTTGACATGAACATGAAAATTATGTGATTTTTGCCAACTTTGAAAGGCCATATCTTGAGTTCTAGGATGAATCAAGACATTTTTTTGTACTTTTTGAAAAGGGAAATACCTAATATACAACTTTTATGCCCAAGAATTTTTCATTTGAAGCATTTTTGGTCATGAAAGAAGAGGTTGAAAATCTTTCCCAAAATGGAAAGTTTGCATTTCAAGTCATTTCCAAAAATGGCAAGTTTGCAATTGGCTCAAAATTCTTCAATCTTGTGAACGTCCAACGACTTATAAGATCAAATAAAGATCATTGAACTTCAATTTGATGAAAATACCCCTTTGGTTCCATTGTTGGGGGCCTCAGATGCCCTGATTTTGACTTAACTTGTTTAGGAAGTTACCCAGTAAACAGATGACTTCCACAATGAGTTTCTTAATCAAACTTGGTACACATGATCCTTGTAACATATTGAGGACATTAGAAACAAGAATGACCAAAAAATTTGGAGTTAAGGCCTCTGAAACCAAAACCCTAATTTTGGTCATCTGTGCAGTGAAACCCCTAGCTCTTCTTCCATGCCTTTGCCAGTTCTTGTGATCTCTTGACTTCCATGAACTTTGGGGAGCATAATATGATCATAGAACACACATGGACCCTCTTGGAACACTTCAAGACCTTTGGGATGGCTCAGATGGATTCTTGGATTGCTCAGATCTCAAACCCTAGATGCAGATGAATTTGAACTATGCAGTGAAACAAAAATGCAATGTGAGATGTAATGCTTATGTTAAAAAAAATGAAAGATCACAATCCATGGTTTGATAAAGAGTGAGGGTAAATTTGGGGTGTTTACAAATACTTTCCAAGGTCTCCCCCAATGGTACGTTTGTAAAGTATTCTAGAAGAGTGGAGGATACCTCCACTAATCATTTCCCACATGGCTTAAGGCTCGTGGTGTAACGCCTCAATTTTTATAAATTATTTTAATAAAATAATATGGAGAGTTGGAGTATATTTGAGATAATAATTAAAGAATTATTTTATTTTAAATAATAATATGATAATGAGAGATGGTATATTATTATAATATTGTAATTTAAATAATAAAATAATTAGTTGAAGGTCCAAGGGGCAAGGTTTGAATTTAGTGGTTTTGTAAAAAGTGAAAACACAATACAATTTTCATAATCGTGCATTTTGACGAAGAACAGAGAGCTCTGGACAAAAGGGAGAAGAAGGGAAAAATCAAGAATTGTAGAGTTCAAGGTCAAGATTTCGAGAAAGCTTCTCTCAATTTCGAGGTAAGGGGGAGAAAGGGTTTTATATTGGTGATCTAACATAGAAGGGTAATTGGGAGGTCCTTACTCCCTTAGGGTTTATGATTGATGATTGGAATGGAAGAAATATGATATGTTTGTGAATAATTGATGATTTCTTGTATATTTTTGGGGTGTGACGTTGAATTTCTTGTGTATGTATGGTTTTATGAGAATTGGAATATGTCTGTTATGAAGAATATGGCAATTGGAGAAGATGAAGAAAACTTATAATTTTCCCTATTTGATACGTAAAAGTTAGACTAGATGATTAATTGATGTTATAGGTATAAATTGATAGTAAATGAGTTAATTGGTCTATTTAGGATGCTAAAATTGAAATAAAAAGAACTGGATTCGTACTGGTGTAGAAGAGGAAGAAAATTGGACATTTTGTGAAAAACTGAATTTTCAGGTACAGGGTCCCTGACATGGACCATGTCACAGGACATGGGTGGCCATGTCAGGCTATGGGAAGGTGGATTCTAGAGGATTTTGGGGAAATGGGCTTCAGGCCACCTGACACGGGCCGTGTCAGGGGACCCGAGGCCGTGTCAGGGGACACTGGGAGCCGTGTCAGACCTCTATATTTTATAATTTTGTCATATTTTAAGTCGGATTTAACCCGTTCTTTTCGTTAAGGTTCGTACCATTAGTCTAAGACTGTGAGAATAAAGTTTGATAGTGGAAATAGGACTTGACGACCAACCTTAGTGAAGGAGTCTTAGGTGATTATGTGAACTATATGAACTTGCTAATGATGAATTGAATCGTATTGATTATGATAAGGTATAATATATGCTTTATACAAATTGTGTGATGAAATGCGTGATGTTTGATGAAGATCGTGAGGATCGTATTGATATGGTTATATTCATATGTGATTTGAAAATGTATGTTGTAATCGAGTTTTTGCATACACATACATGTTGGGGGAATAATCACGTCTCAGATGGAGCGTAACCGATTATTCGGATTCATTGGGAATCAATGGATGGGGGATGATCGTGTCTTAGGTAGGAGCGTAAGCGATGCTTCTGGTCTGAATCGATGGACATTTGATGAAATCGGTACCACATTTATATTGTGTATTGAGTCACATTGCATTGATATGAATGATTGATTGATGTTGTATGTTATGATGAGTGTGTGTGAATTACTTCTGCATATATGTTATTCGCACCGTTATAATATGAAATTGTTTCTCACCCTTTTGTTTGTTTTGTGGCGTCTGTACTTCTTCGGAAGTACAGATAACCCAGGTACATGAGAAGTGTTGGGTATTGCTTGTTCGAGTCCTAGGCACTCTGATATGTAACGAGAATGGAGATTTTACCATTTTGTTTTTATTTCAGACATTTGTTTGGTTACGTATCCGCCTAAGGAACTAAAAGAATCATTTTATGTTATTGAATAGTTATGCTTTGAGCACACATATGATGAACTACTTATTTCCGATGCTTATGAATAAATGGAACCTTTGTTTGGTTTTGAAATGTAGCCACTCACTTTATTGATTAAACTCTGATTTATTTGAAAATTTGCGTTATTTTTGAAAACGGGAAAAATGGGTGTTACAATTGGTATCAGAGAAGGTCGGTCCAACCAGCCAGGTGTAATATTGAGTCGGTCCTTAGAATAGGAGTAGTTTTGTGTCCTAACCTGAGATGTTTGTAGTATCAGTATGGCAGGAAGGAATGATGTTGCTCTTGCTGCGGCTATGCAAGCCATGGCGCAGACGGTCGAGAACATCGTTCAGGTAGCTCAAGTTGGAGGTAATGCTCAATCCCGTGCATTGGATCAATTCAGGAGTAACAAGCCGCCTAAGTATGAAGGTGGAATTCTGGATCCAGAGGCTGCACAGAAGTGGTTGAAAGCTATTGAGAAGATCTTCAGAACTATGGGATGCACTGACAATCAGAAAGTGAGGTTTGGCCCTAACATGTTAGAAGGTGAAGCTGAAGTCTGGTGGGACAATAGTCGCCAAAGGTTGGAAGCTGCGGGGACTGCAATCACTTGGGCAGTGTTTCGCAGAGAGTTCTTGGAGAATTATTTCTCGGAAGATGTTCGCAGTGCTAAGGAGATAGAGTTCCTGGAACTCAAGCAAGGTAATATGACGGTAGTGGAGTATGCTGCCAAGTTTGGGGAGTTGATGCAGTATTGTGCACACTACAACACCGAGGAAGCTATGACCTCAAAGTGCTTGAAGTATGAGAATGGTTTACGTCCTGAGATCAAGCAGGGCATTGCTTTCCAGAAGATCAGGAATTATCCAGAACCGGTGAGTAGAAGCCGAATTTTTGACAATGATAATCGAGCTCGGATTGCACACTACAAGGCTGTGAATGACAAGAGGGGAAAGCCAAGATTCGGTGGTACTCCTTATAGTTCTCCAGCTGATAAGGGGAAGCAGAAGGCTAGTGTTTAGAAGAAGCCAAGTGGGGGAGGAGGTACTCCCGGTAATCTCAAGTGATACAGATGTCATGGTACATGACATCATGCCAATGAATGTCCTAATGAGGTGAAGAAGTGCTTCAAGTGTGGGAAGCCAGGAAATGTGATGACTGATTGCAGGGCTAATGTGCCTACTTGCTATAATTGTGGAGAGCAGGGTCATATCAGCACCATTTTCCAGAAACCGAAGAAGCAACAGTCGGGTGGAAAAGTCTTTGCATCAGTGGGAGCTCAGCCTTCTAGTGAGGACCGATTGGTCAAAGGTACTTACTTTATCAATAATATTCCTTTATTTGTGATTATTGATACGGGTGCAACACACTCATTTATTTATTTGGAATGCGTGAAGAAGCTAGGATTGGAACCTTCTCAATTAAGTCGAGGAATGGTTATTGATACTCCATCCATAGTTTCTCTGATTACCACTTTGGTGTGTCGTAATTGTACTCTAACTATCTCTGGTAAAGAGTTTGGAGTGGATTTTATTTATCTACCACTCATTAATCTTGATGTGATCTTGGGTATGAACTGGTTGGAATCCAACCAGGTTTATATTGACTGCTTTAGGAAGAGGTTATTGTTTTTGACTTCGGAGGAGGAAGCCTTGACTAGTTAGATTTCTATGAAGGAACTAAGGGCTTTGTTGGAAGATGAAGTGAAGATGTTTGTAGTGTTCGCTTCATTATCTGTTGAAGAGACAATTACTATTGAAGAGTTGTCAGTGGTGAATGAATTCCTAGAAGTGTTTCCTAGTGATATTACAGAGTTGCCTCCGACGCGTGAAGTGGAGTTCTCTACCGATTTGATTCCTGGTACTAGGCCTATTTCTATGGCGCCGTACAGGATGTCTGCGACAGATTTAACTGAGTTGAAATCTCAGATTGGTGATTTTCTTGATAAGAAATTTATTAGACCCAGTGTATCATCGTGGGGAGCACCAGTGTTGTTAGTGAAGAAGAAGGATGGTAGTATGTGTTTATGCATTGATTACCGACAGCTGAATAAAGTGACCATTAAAAACAAATATCCACTTCCTAGGATTGACGATTTAATGGACCAATTGTTGGAGCTTGTGTTTTTAGTAAAATTGATTTGAGGTTGGGATATCATCAAATTAGAGTGAAGGAAGAAGATATTCAGAAGACGACATTTAGGACTCGATATGGTTATTATGAATATGCAGTGATGCCTTTCGGAGCGTCTAATGCGCCAGGAGTGTTTATGGAATATATGAACCTTATATTTCTCTCTTACTTACATCAGTTCACTGTAGTGTTCATTGATGACATATTTATTTATTCGAAGTCCGAGGAGGATCATGCGGGACATTTGAGAATTGCTCTGCAGGTGTTGAAAGATAACAAATTATTCGCTAAATTCTCCAAATGAGAATTCTGGTTGAAGATGGTGAGCTTTTTGGGGCGTGTGATATCTGGTGAAGGTATAGCAGTAGATCATTCAAAGGTCGGTGTTGTACTTTAATGGGAACCTCCGAAGACGGTAACGGAAATTAGAAGTTTCCTTGGTCTAGCTGGCTATTACCGAAGATTCATAGAAGAAATTTCTAATTTAGGGTTGCCATTGACTCAATTAACCCGGAAGAGTCAAGCTTTTATCTGGGATACAGCCTGTGAGAAACGTTTTTAAGAATTTAAGAAGAAATTGACTTCGGCACCGATACTAATTTTATCGAATCCCAGTGAAGCTTTTGTAGTTTATTGTGATGCATCTAAAATGGGTTAAGGTGGGATGTTAATGCAAATTGGTAAGGTAGTGGCTTATGCTTCAAGACAATAAAGGGTTCACGAGTGGAATTATCCTACCCATGATCTAGAATTGGCTACGGTGGTATTTGTATTGAAAATTTGGAGGCATTACCTCTATGGTTCACGGTTTGAGGTCTTTAGTGACCATAAAAGCTTAAAGTACTTATTTGATCAGAAGGAGCTTAATATGAGGCAAAGGAGGTGGCTAGTGTTTCTGAAGGATTATGACTTTAATTTGAGTTACCACCCAGGCAACGCGAATGTGGTAGCAAATGCGTTAAGCCAGAATACAATTCATATGTCAACCATGATGATGAAAGAAATGGAATTAATTGAGCAATTTAGAGACTTAAGTATGGTTTATGAGAGAGCACCAGAAAGTGTTACGCTGGGTTTGTTGTGGGTAACCAATGAATTTTTGGAGGTGATAAGAGAAAGCCAAAAGCAAGATGTGAAATTGGTGGACTTAATATCTACCGAAAGAAATGAGCAAGGTGGTGATTTTAGTTTGGGTAATGAATGTATTTTGAGATTTCGAGGAAGGATCTGTGTGCCTGACAGTGTTGAGTTAAAGAAAGGAATTTTGGAAGAAAGTCATCAAAGTAGCTTGAGTATTCGCCCAGGAGCTACGAAGATGTACCATGACTTGAGAAAATTATTTTGGTGGCACGGTATGAAGAGAGATATCGCGCAGTTTGTGTATGCTTGTTTGATATGCCAGAATTCTAAAGTGGAACATCAGAAGCCTTTGGGGCTGATGCAACCATTAGAAATTCCGAAGTGGAAATGGGATAGTATTGATATGGACTTCGTGACAGGATTACCGAATATGGCGAGAGGCTTTGATGCTATTTGGGTAGTTGTAGACCGGTTGACTAAGTTTTCACATTCTATTCCAATCAACCTTAGTTTTCCTTTAACTAAGTTGGCAGAAATCTATATTCGGGTTGTTGTGAAATTACATGGTGCACCGACTAGTATAGTATCAGATAGAATTCCGCGATTTACTTCTGAATTCTGGAAGAGTTTGCATGAAGCTTTAGGTTCTAAGTTGAAATTGAGTTCGGCTTACAAACCACAGACGGATGGACAATCCGAAAGGACTATTCAGTCGTTAGAAGACTTTTTGAGAACCTGTGTGTTAAAAAAAGGTGGTGCTTGGGATACTCATTTGTCACTAATTGAGTTTACTTATAATAACAGTTACCATTCGAGTATTTGAATGGCACCTTTTAAGGCTTTATATGGTAGAAGATGTAGAACCCCTCTGTGTTGGTATGAGACAGGTGAGAATGTTATGCTCGGACCTGAGATTATTCAACAAACTACCGAGATAACTCGAATGATCAGAGAGACGATGAGAGCGTCTCAGAGTCGACAAAAAAGCTACCATGATAATAGAAGGAAAGACTTAGAGTTCATTGAAGGTGACCATGTATTCTTAAGAGTCAACCCGATGACGGGTGTGGGACGTGCTTTGAAATCTAAGAAGTTGGATCTTAAGTTTATTGGATCGTATCAGATTATGCAGAGAGTGGGCAAAGTTGCTTACATAGTGGAGTTACCGCCGGAACTTTAGAATCTGCACGAAGTGTTTCATGTGTTGTAGCTTAGGAAGTATGAACCTGATCCGTCACATGTTATCTAGAGGGATGAATTGAAAATTTGTGACTACCTTACGGTGGAAACTTTACCTTTGAGGATTGAAGATCGTAAGATGAAACTACTATGAGGCAAGGAGATACCTCTTGTGAGAGTAGCTTGGGGAGGAGCTGCTGGTGGAAGTGTTACTTGGGAACTGGAGAGAAAGATGCGAGAATCATATCCAGAGTTATTTCATTCAGGTACATTTTCGAGGACGAAAATAACATAAGTGGGGGAGAGTTGTAACGCCTCAATTTTTATAAATTATTTTTTTAAAAAAATATGGAGAGTTGGAGTATATTTGAGATAATAATTAAAGAATTATTTTGTTTTTAAATAATAATATGATAATCAGAGGTGGTATATTATTATAATATTTTTATTTAAATAATAAAATAATTAGTTGAAGGTCCAAGAGGCAAGGTTGTAATTTAGTTGTATTGTAAAAAGGAAAGACACGATACAATTTTCATAATCGTGCATTTTGACGAAGAACAAAGAGCTCTGGAGAAAAGGGAGAAGAAGGGAAAAATCAAGAATCATAGATTTCAAGGTCAAGAGTTCGAGAAAGCTTCGTTCGATTTCGAGGTAAGGGGAAGAAAGGGTTTTATATTGGTGATCTAACATAGAAGGGTAATTGGGAGGTCCTTACTCCCTTAGGGTTTATGATTGACGATTGGAATAGATGAAGTTATGATATGTTTGTGAATAATTGATGATTTCTTGTATATGTTTGGGGTGTGACGTTGAATTTCTTGTGTATGTATGGTTTTATGAGAATTGTAATATGTCTGTTATGAAGAATAAGGGCAATTGGAGAAGATGAAGAAAACTTATAATTTTCCCTATTTGATATGTAAAAGTTAGGCTAGATGATTAATTGATGTTATAGATATAAATTGGTAGTAAGTGAGTTAATTGCACTATTTAGGATGCTAAAATTGAAATAAAAAGAACTGGATTCGTGCTGGTGTAGAAGAGGATGAAAATTGGACATTTTGTGAAAAACTGATTTTTCTGGTACAGGGCCCATGACACGGGCCGTGTCACAGCACATGGGTGGCCGTGTCAGGATATGGGAAGGTGGATTCTAGAGGATTTTGGGGAAAGGGGCTTCAGGCCACTTGACATGGGCCATGTCAGGGGACACGGGGGGCGTGTTAGGCCTCTATATTTTAGAATTTTGTCATATTTTAAGTTGGATTTAACCTGTTCTTTCCGTTAAGGTATATGTGTGTAGAAGACGTGCCAAAGAATTCCAAGAATATGAAGACCAGGGTGTGTTGCAAATGTGTCAGATGTGTCAGTGATCACAAAGCGAGAGCACACAAAATGATAGTAAAAAGGATTTTTTAATGATCACCACTTGTTGATATAGTCAAAACATACGAAACATGGACCTTAAACAAAAGTGCAATGATAGAGAGATTTCATCAACAATCTTGATGGTAATCCCACAACATACAAGCAAACAGAAGGATGTCTCTGTCAATGTGATCCTCTATCTAAGTCTGGGTCAATGATCGGTCCTGCCTTTGGAACTTCTACCAATTCCTTCGTCTGCACCTGGTTGTCCTCAACCCTCTTCAGCTTTTTCTGATAGTAGATCATTATCCGCTTGTAATAAGTAGCTTCCTCTCAGGCCTTACCAAGTTCTGCATCCTTTTCTTCCAACTTATCATCCATTTCTCCATCTTTCTCCTTTAGCCTACTGGTGATCTCTTCAGCTTGAACTTTATCTTCTTCCTCTCTTTTGATCCTGTAAGTAGCATGCCTCTTCTTCATGCTCTCAAACATCGAGGTCTATTGATCCAGTTGCCTTCTAGTGTCAATATGTTCCTTGATTATGATAAGGTATAAATATGCTTTGTACAAATTGTGTGATGAAATGCTTGATGTTTGATGAAGATCGTGAGGATCATTTTGATATCGCTATGTTCATATGTGATTTGAAAAAGTATGTTGTAATCGAGTTTTTGGATACGCATACATGTTGGGGAAATAATCACGTCTCGGATAGAGCGTAAGTGATTATTCTGATTCATTGGGAATCAATGGGTGGGGGATGATCGTGTCTCAGTAGGAGCGTAAGCGATGCATCCGGTCCGAATCGATGGACATTTGATGAAGTCGGTACCACATTTGCATTGTGTATTGAGTCACATTGCATTGATATGAATGATTGATTGATGTTGTATTTTGTGATGAGTTTGTGTGAATTACTTCTTCATATATGTTATTTGCACCATTATAATATGAAATTATTTCTCTCCCTTTTGTTTATTTTGTGGCGTCTGTGCTTCTTCAGAAGTATAGATAACCCAGGTACATGAGAAGTGTTGGGTGTTGCTTGTTCGAGTCCTAGGCACTCTGATACGTAACGGGAATGGAGATTTTATCATTTTGTTTTTATTTCATAATTTCAGATTGAATAATTATGCTTTGAGTACACATGTGATGAACAACTTATTTCTACTGCTTATGAATAAATGGAACCTTTGTTTAGTTTTTAAATGTAGCCACTCACTTTATTGATTAAACTCTGATTTATTTGAAAACTTGCGTTATTTTTGAAAACGGGAAAAAGGGGTGTTACACGTGGCATATTGTACACACTTTCCTTGTTAAAATGTTTTAATTTTTCATGGAAGGTGAGAAGTGAGACTCAAGTTGCAAAGGGAAAATTCTAAGGGAACTAGACTTACCCTAAATGATTATGTTCAATGGTGAATCTTATGTTTAGTGAAGTTTGAACGGAACACTACCTAAGCGGATACTAAACCTAAAAAGGAGAGTATGCGAAAAGTAATGGTGAATATGGCCCTCCTATGTCATGGTGGGTAAGAACGTATGATAAGTCGTGAAAGGAAATGGAATGATGGATCGGGTGGGTCGATTGCGCGGTGCTGAGACACGCGACTTATGGTTTGTGACATACAAGGTTATGCTTTGGTTTATTGGAGTCGATCGATGGTATAATCGAGGGAGACCGTAAAATCACATGAAATTCATTTAATATTTTATGAAATTCTTCAACTTTGGATCGAATAACTCCTTTTCTTTATTTTTGAAATTTGGTTATCTAAACGCTTCATTTTATCTTTTTCTATCCTAATTATAGGTATCACACATAAAATTCCAACTATTACATCACAAAGCATAAACCACAAAAATACAATCAAGGCATAATGAAAAATATTCTGATTCCGTAAGCATAGTCCTCGAAAAATACCTTGCACAACAAAAAAATGTTAGTAAATGAAATGAAGATGAGTATGCAAAAATATGGCTGAATGAACTAATGTGTAAAATCACAAGTATTAAAAGCACATAAAACATAAATTTGGAATAAAATGCCAAAATAATCGAAAAAGGAATCAAAAAAATACAATCTATTTTTATTACTTCAAAAAATGTTATTTTTAATTTTCTAGAATTTTATTAAAGAAATAAAACTATTTTTTTATATTGATTTTCTAAAGAAATTTAAAAGTAAAATAAGAAAAAGAAAAGAAATTTAGCGTAGGTGCATGAGAAGTAATTTTGAGGTTAAAAATAGAATGGCCTGAGAAAAAAGGGTGTAAATAGTGATTGGAGTTAAGCCCAATCCGCAGGGGAGCTAGTGGTCTATGGTGAGGCTTTAGTCAAAAAACGTTGACCAATTCTGAGGCGTTGGATCAAAGTCTTTTCAAGGTATTTCCATTAGATGGTTTTCATTAAGAGGTGCATGACGGTTATGATAGATAGGGGCGCGTGTGATGCATGGGAAGTTATACAAAAATGGTCCAACCGGACGGTGACAAGTTTCATCGCCAGATTGGATCCCAAAGCCAAGATTCCAACATAGAAGACAAAAGGGGCGGTGGAGTTAATGAATTTTTATGGCTTTAATCCTTTCAATCGGTGCAAATTAATAGGTTTTAAGAGTTTTTATTTCCCAAATAAAGACTTTAACGATTCATTTCACTATTTTTTTATGATGTTTAATTTTCTTAATCAAAATTAAAATCACTTAATAACCAACCATGAATTAAGACACAAACAAAACTCAGATCTTATGTCCCCCTATCTCCTCCTCATACATTCTTTCTTACCTCTCACACTCATAAACACTTCACCTCCCTTATGAACCCTAGCCGCCGGATGTCCTCTAACTCCTCTTCCGCGCCACCATAGCCCAACTACTCTTCCCTGATCACAACTAAAACTTTGTCCCGGTTACGAATCTAAACCCAGTTTCATCAACAATTTAAATATTCGACGGGACCGGACGAACAAGTATCAAACGTGTTAGACGTGAATTAAGCAATAATAGAGGCAGATTTGAACCTGTAACTTGAAGAGTGATTTCAAGAGGTATGAATTTCACTTTCTATGGACTTGATTTATTCTTCTTCTTTGTTTACGATCTCAGAACCTTTGTTATGGTTATTCGATTTCTTGAGCATCTATGACCGTCCTTCTTTCTTCATTATAGCGTTTTTGATTATGCACACTTGAGGATGTTATTGAATCGACGTTGATGAAGCCAATCATTACGAGGTCGTTGTCGTGATATTGACGAGGATAATGATGGTAGATTGAAGCAGATGGAGATGCTAGGTGAAAGATCAATGAAGAGTGATGATGAATCACGATGGTGAATTGATGATGTTAGGTATATGTTCTTCGACTCACTCTTCTTTCAAATCACTTCGGCTTCTGCTTACATTCGTTGTTTTCATGCTGAATTTGTGCGTGTTTTGTGTGTTCTTGAGATTGATGAAAATGGCTGAATGTTGAAGGTTTGATTTAAGAAGGGGATTGAAGATGATCGAGATTCAAGGCTCTGCCATGAAAAGTGATGAAGTTTTGTGATCCAGAAGTGAAAACCGAAAATCACAGGTTAATGGGAGATGAAGATGGTGAATATTGAATTTGAAGAATATTCTGAAGTGAAGGAGATGGAGGAATCAGGAGAAAAGATGGTCCAACCAGTTCAATCTGCAACAACTGACTTTTATAGGTGATGAACAATGAGGGTATTTCGGTATTTTCAATAGGACTCGGTTAGGGATTTTTCTAGGGAGGTGAGAACAATTAGGACTGATTTTCTCATATCTATTGTGAGAGTTATGGGATTTATGAAAACTGATTTTTGTATTGGCTTCATCTTATTAATTTTTCCTGGTGTAAAAACTCTCACTGATTTTTTCCTTATGACCTCTTTGTAAGCTTCATGTAACTGATTATTGTAAATCATTTTTTGTTATATATATTCTGATCCTTTGGTATATTGATGAGTTTTGAATTGTAAATCATATCGTTTTCTATAGTGAATTGCAAACCAATTTCTTTATGTGAGGATTTCGTTAATTTTTCTTTCTGAATTTTCATATGCCCACCACCCATTTTTCCAACACTTCATGACTTTGTTTTTTTTATTTGACAATTGCTGCAAGAAAAGAAAATAGACAATGGGCCTAAAATGGATATGATAGAAATATGTAATGGGCTTGAGTTAATAAAATGGTATGGTTTAATGAATCTTTATGACTGAATGGATCTAGTTTATGAGTGAATACAAAATGAATTTAATATAGAATTTGGTAAACAAAAATGTGGGTTATGGTTAATGAAGAAGGTTTATGGTTTAGAAAAGATGTGGGCTTAAAAATTGGATGTGACAGTTGAAATATGAAATTGTATATTAAATGAGAACGGAGTAAATCGCCTTTATCATGTGAATTGGTGACGAAATTGGCTTTGGACAATGATGTAGGTTCAATAAATTTTGGTGGATTTAGGTGTTGAAAATGGTAGAGGTTTAAAAGAAAGTCATCAATAATAATTAATTTTATTGTTAAAAGAAAGTAAATTCAATTAATAACAAACTAAGAAATTTAACCAAATGGAATGCGACAATCCATTAACCAATTCAAAGTCATTGAAAACGATTATAAATTGAAAATACGCTTCACATAGAAATGATGAATCTCTTGACCCAATCACCAATGAGTTAACCCTGCACGACTGGATCCCCAATCTTCAGACCCATCCTTGAAAATCATATGAATTAGGGAAATAAACCCCATTCATGTGATAGTGAACACCATAGGGTAATGTCCTTGATTATTGTATTTGTCATACCCTGAGAATCCATCTAATAAATGTATGCTCATAAAACAAACCCTATTTCTTAAGTTTTTTTTGTATTTTCCATAGAAACATTCCTGCAAAAGAGTGAAGTCACACAGTATTTCCAAACCTTTGATTCTCGAAGCCTTTGATCCAAATAACAAACCTGTGACAATGAATGTCAGGCATGTTATAGGTGACCTAATGGAAGATGCATGTGAATGTGAGGCATAAAGCTAGTTAGATGGT
Source organism: Lathyrus aphaca (assembly GCA_963966055.1). Lineage (NCBI taxonomy): Eukaryota > Viridiplantae > Streptophyta > Magnoliopsida > Fabales > Fabaceae > Lathyrus > Lathyrus aphaca. The sequence goes on from OZ014523.1 coordinate 281,520,208, forward strand.
TATAAATAAGAGGGAAAATTTTAGGGTGCTACAGCTGCCCCTATTCAGTCACTGTAGACCTGAATGGATGATAGTAGTTGCTTTCAGACGTTTGAGGTATGCAGGGATTAATACCAGAAACAACAAGAAAATTTACACTATGTGGAAGAAGAACAAGGAAATAAACCCAATCATATGAACTTTGCTTGGATGTAATTCTGATGGAAAGAATGGTAAACGGGGAATGCCTTTTGAATGATGTCAGAAGACTACTGACTTTCCACGCTGCAGGTGGACTTTGAAACTCTGTCTTTTGAACCACGCCATACGACTACTGGCTTGCCACACGGCGGGTGGACTTGTGATATGTTGCCACCCTGAGGATGGACTTTCGCCAATCTGCAGTTGGACTTCAATTACTTATCCACCTTGCGGGTGGTCTTTGGATAATTTTCCACTCTACGGGTGGACTTTTGATATTCTTTCACACTGCAAGTGGACCTTTACTCACAGCGGGAGACTTTTGTCCACTATGGGGGACTTTTTCCAATATGCGGTTGGAGTTTAGATGTTTTCCACCCAGGGGATGGACTTTGGCCAGTATGCGGCTGGACTTTTGCTCACTGCAGGAGACTTTTGCCATGATACGAGGGACTTCTGCTCGTTACGGGAGGCTTTTGCCACACTACGGGGGACTTTTGCTCACTGTGGGAGACTTTTGCAACACTACGAGGGACTTTTGCTCACTACAGGAGTCGTTTTCCACACTATGGGGGACTTCTGCTCACTACGGGAGACTTTTGCCACACTACAAGGGACTTCTGCTCACTACGGTAGACTTTTGCCACACTACGGGGGACTTTTGCTCTCTACGGGAGACTTTTGCCACACTACGGGGGACTTCTTCTCACTACGGGAGACTTCTTCTCACTACGGGAGATTTTTGCCACACTACGGGGGACTTTTGCCACACTACGGGAGACTTTTGCCACACTACGGGGGACTTTTGCCACACTACGGGGGACTTCTTCTTACTATGGGAGACTTTTTCCACACTACGGGAGACTTCTGCTCACTACGGGAGATTTTTGCCACACTACGGGGGACTTCTGCTCACTACGGGAGACTTTTGCCACACTACGGGAGACTTTTGCCACACTACGGAGGAATTCTTCTTACTATGGGAAACTTTTTCCACACTACGGGAGACTTCTGCTCACTACGGGAGATTTTTGCCACACTACGGGGGACTTCTGCTCACTACGGGAGACTTTTGCCACACTAAGGGGGACTTCTTCTCACTACGGGAGACTTTTGCCACACTATGGGGGACTTCTGCTCACTACGGGAGACTTTTTCCCACTGCGGGGAACTTTTGCTCACTACAGAAGACTTTTGCCACACTACGGGGGACTTCTGCTCGCTACGGGAGACTTTTGTCACATTACGGGAGACATTTGCCCACTACGGGGGACTTTTGCCCACTTTCGGGGACTTTTAAAATTTGCCACCCTGAGGATGGACTTTTGCCAATCTGCGGTTGGACTTTAGAAATTTTCCACCCATTGGATTGAATTTCGCCAGTCTGTGGCTGGTCTTTAAGAATTTGCCACCCGGAGGATGGAATTTGACCAATATGCGGCTGGAATTTGCAAGACATCAAACTCGGATTATAATGGGTATGCATATGTTGAATTGCATGCATGATGCCCCATGACACTGGGGATACTAGGTTTAGAACATGTCTATGAAATAACGCAAGTGCAAAGGAATTTACTAATGCGAAATTAATATGTCCCTGCTGATTCTGTTGAGAATGCAATGATCGAAAATTCGATATCGAGAAGCCCTACAAGGATAACATCTCTGCTGGAGAAGAGCGTGAATAATTCATCTGCCTCGAATTATCACCTTTGCCAAAAATTAATTGGACTTTAGATTTGAGGAACATGCTAGGGGATACCACAACTACCGGGGATTGAATCCCACCCAAAAGACTGTTTGGGATCTGCAAATTTTCGTCTTACCTTGGGAAAGGTCTTGTCAATGCTCTACTGAGGAGAACTTTCTGTCTACCTTTATTTTCCAAACCTCTGGGGGAAGGGAACCATTCAGCTTGTTTCTGGGAATACATGAACTCTTGTAAGAAATACTTCACTGTGGGAAGACGACTCTCTATTTGGGGATTAACAATCCTTATTGCTCTGCTAGAGCAAGGAAATCTACTGAGATCTATTGGGGAAGAGAAAGATTTGTCTGAGATCTATTGGAGGAATAAGAGTTACCTTATATCTGTTGAGGAAACAAGATCTAGGAAACATGCTGAAGAAAAAGCTTGGCAACATTACTGGGGATAACTTCCATCCGTCTGTTGGGGATAACAAAACCGACACGTCTTACTAAAAAGGAAATATTTCAAGTAGTCTCGTGTCGGGGATCATTTTCTTTTTCCTGGACTTTACCTTAAAAGGATTTTACAAAAGACTTGGTGTCTTTAAGCTCTTAGGTATCACAGTGATTGCCTGAATTGGTGTAATAACCTTCCCGAGGAGGTAACCATTGTCAACGCATATGAGTTTGTAGCTATCAGGAGTGCTGAATGAGAGAATTGGCTTGACGAGAGACCGCTAGATGGGTAATGGACTCAATCAGTAAGAGTTATGATACGAGGGTGACATAGAAACCCTTCTGGAGTATAAGTGTCTTGGTAATTTGAACTCTAGATAGGTGCTTCCGATAGCTTGTCTTTGGAAAATAATGAATTCTCGTGCTATTGGGGTGGCATGCCCCAGTACGAGTATTTGAATAGTTTTGCACTCGACTGACTAATATTTTCTCTTGGAGAGATTTGAATCTCGAAGTGATTGTCGCAGTTTGGCTGAATTTTAAAGAGATTACTCGGTGTAATTTCCCCGGATTGGCTAGCTATTACCATGATTGGTTGGGAAAGTCCTTACTTAATGGAGCTTTCTCAGAAAAGTGCACCTCGACGTGACTGTCTTTCAGAAGTTTTAGACTTCTCAACTTGGCAAGCTTAAGCTTCAGGACTGAATTTCTGCATGTGAACTTTGTATGATGCCAAACAAATGTATGCAAGCAGAAAATGTTTATTCTTAGAATGAAACTTCTAATGCAACACACATGTTAATCTTGAAGTCCTTATTGAAAAGGTGTCACAAACCTTTGTGAGCGAATCACTGGTTAAGATACGACATTATTTTTTGAACGAAAGTATGTACATGCAATACCAACAAGGATCTTTTAGCACAACTCATAGGAGTCAGGAACACGGTCTCGTGGTAGTACGCTCTCAAAATAACCCTGTTTCATTTAGGACTTTTGAGGGTTGTATCATGGCCTGGTTCACAGTTATAGAAATAAAGGATATAGGCTCGAAGTTTATTTGTGCCCACCTATTCTTTGTGATGTTCTCCATTCCTATGTTCAGCTAATTTTCATAAACGCTCACCTTTCATAAGGGTTTCATGTCGGTTGAGGAACCATTGCTGCTATCGGTTCAAGCACCAATCAGGTTGTCATTTGGAGTCAGTCACCCCTTTGTCTTTCGTGTTTGTATCACACGACTTTGTTCTTGCTTAAGGATCTTTCTTATGTAATCCTCCTTGCATTTTTCTCCTTTCATTCTTTTGCTTATCCCTAACTTTTTCCTGGACTGATTCTTGTAAATCTTTGATTGTGAAGTCCAGCGGGATGCCCTAACTTTTGCCTAAGTCGCTTGTTTTCAAGTTTCGACTTAGCGGGCTTTTTCATTTTTTTGAAAAAATTATGTGACACTGTTTGTCTTGATTGCTTCGCAAGGGTTGTGACTACCTCATTTTTTGGTTGATGAAGGATATCCATTGTGGTTCCGATCTTCGAACCTCTTGATTTGGATAACCATTGTGGTTTATGGTCTTTGGACCTCTTGATTAGCATAATGGAATGTAATGAATCCTCAAATGCACTCCTTTATGAAAGTCTGAATGCATTGTCCAACTACCCGAGGGTTTTTTCTTGTGAAAAGAAACTCCTACTCCAGGGCTCAAAGGGGTTAGCGAGGGTCTATCTCCCTTATTTCTCCGGTGTTTAGGGAAGTGAAACAAAGTCTGTACATCATCAAAAGGGTCTTATTCGAGAGCACACAATTAGAGATTCTTGCGTTTTTGTTTCATCATTCTCCTTCATAGAGTTTAAGCATGACGATTGGTATTGTGATGTACACATGCAAAATTATAAGTGAATGCAAATGAACTACTTCAAGAAAAACATGTGAGTTTTATTATTGCTAACATTCAAAAGAAAACAAATTTCATACATGTAGACAAATGTTTAGCAACTAAAAGAAACTGAATATTGCCATTGTTGAGGAGCCTCGACTCCGTCTGGACCTATCAGTCTTGGATACCTTCAACGATCATTATCTTTTTCATGGACTTGTAATCTTCAAGTAAATGGTTGCATGCTTAACATGGCAATCATACCTCTCTATTTAGTTATTCCGACATTAAGGCTCTGACACGAGACATCTAGTGAGTAAAGTTGGGGAGTAAAGTTGCCCAATAAGTTTGCTCGGAAATACCTGACGATCTTCTGCCTACGTATCTCCATTGACCCATGACCAATGAAGAATCAGAGCGACGTAGTTCCCCTCAATAGGGATGAAAATGTATTGAAGAAAGACAAACACACAAATGCCATCACTAAGAGTATTTGAATACTACTGGCTTTATTTGCTTCATGAATACCCTTGTAACCTAGGTGATTAACTCAAAGATTTTGGCTTAACGCGGACCATCTGGTAAAACAACCGTGACACCCTCATTCATTCTGGCTCCACCGTGATTAGGCATTGGATTTTGGAGTACATTTGGGCGAGGAGTGAAATTGATCATCTTGGAGTCAATTAGGTCTTGTACCTTGTTCTGAAAAGCCCAACATTTCTTAATACTATGCCCCTGGGCACCCGAATGGAATTCGCACGTGGCGTTTGCATCAAAGTTTGGAGGTATATTGTCAGGAGAAGGAGATCTTATGGTATGAAGCTCGACCATATGCAATTTAAGCAGCTTTGGAAGAAATACAACATACGGACATGAGATAGGGTCAATTCTGCGGTCCTTCGCTCTTGTTCTTTGCTGAAATGGCCTTTGTGTCTGTTGTTGCTAACCCTGAGGTTGTTATTGAACCTGTGGCATAATATTCACTGAAACTGCTTGGTAGTACTCTTGAGAACAACCTCTGTCTTGGCCCCTATACACAGTGTTGGTCTCACCTTCTCTTCTTCTCTGGCCATTGCCAAAAGGCTTTTCCACACCAGAAGAACTAGCACCACTTGCATCCTGGATCTTTCCTAATTTCAAGAAGTTTTCTATCCTTTCTCCAGCGACGATGATATCAGCAAAATTGATGGACAGGCAGGCGGTCAGACGATCCAAGTATGCACCTTGCAAGGTGCCCATAAACATGTTGGCCATTTCCCGATCTAGCAACGGGGGTTGAACCTGTGCAGCTAGCTCACGCCACCTCTGGGCATACTGCTTAAAAATTTCCTTAGGTCCTTGAGACAAGTATTGAAACTGAGTGCGGTTCGGAGCCATATCAATATTATATTGATACTGTTTGAGAAAAGCTTAAGCTAAATCTTTCCAGCTTCAGATGGAGACCCTGCTTAGCTTCATGTACCAACTTAATGAAGCTCCAGATAGACTATCTTGGAAGAAATGCATCCAAAGTTTCTCGTCATCAGTGTGAGCCGAGATTCTTCCAAAGTATGCGTGAATGTGAGTTCTAGGCGCACGTGCTGCCGTTGTACTTGTCAAATGATGGCACCTTGAACTTTGGAGGGATCCTGACTCCTGGCACTTACCCAAGACTAGTTACATCGATGCCTAGGGAATTCTGACATTCCATGGCCTTAATCTTCTCTTCCAGCTCTTCATACCTTCGATCATTGATCTCATTCATATTACTTATATCAACATCCAGTAGAGTGAACTAGTCCTCTTGTGTGTCTTCTAAAACCACATTATAGGCCGCAGTCCTATTTGGATTTGGCCCTCCGTTACAGACAGCGTTCAGATCCACATTCTCAGCCGATGTTCCAGTATTAGCATTTACTTGAGGTTGCTCAACCATCAACTTGAGACGCTCCTAGTTCTGGGTTATGCCAGTCATCATTTCCATGAACTGATCCATCCTCTGTCGGAGTTCGTTGATATCATTCTGCATTCGCTCAACCATTCTCACTCGGTTCCCGCGAGTTGGATATCGATGAATGTGTTAACCAGCTATACTGCCTGCAGTTGAATAAGTTAGAAACTTCGGACAACCTGTCAAAATGCAAGTATGAAATGGATGTAATAAATGTACAATGACATGTCTATTCATTTTTTAGGGCATTCCATCCCCTGATTCCAGTTTTGTGGGTTTGACGAAGACAAAAGCTCCTTTTGCTGCAAATAACAAGCAATGTTGATAATATAAGGTGTATGTGTGTAGTAGACGTGCCAAAGAATTCCAGAAATATGAAGACCATGGTGTGTTGCAAATGTGCCAGATGTGTCGGTGATCACAAAGCGAGAGCACACAGAATGATAGTAAAAAAGAGTTTTCAATGATAAGCACTTGTTGATATAGTCAAAACATACGAAACATGGACCTTAAACAGAAGTGCAATCATAGAGAGATTTCATCAACAATCCTGATGGTAATCCCACAACACACAAGCAAACAGAAGGATGTCTCCATTAATGTGATCCTCTATCTAAGTTTGGGTCAACGATCGGTCCTGCCTTTGGAACGTCTACCAATTCCTTCGTCTGCACCTAGTTTTCCTCAACCCTCTTCAGCTTTTTATGATAGTAGATCATCATCCGCTTGTAATAATCAGCTTCCTCTCAGGCCTTAGCAAGTTCTGCATCCTTTTCTTCCAACTTATCGGCCATTTCTTCATCTTTCTCCTTTAGCTTACTCGCGATCTCTTCAGCTTGAACTTTATCTTGTTCCTCTCTTTTGATCTTGTAAGTAGCATGCCTCTTCTTCATGTTCTCAAACATCGAGGTCTTTTGATCCAGTTGCCTTCTAGTGTCAATATGTTCCCTCGAAGAACTCCTAGTAGCAAACTCAAATCTTACATACCGAGCTAACTTAACTTCACACTGCTTCCTTGTGATAGCATGCTCTTGACTCAATTGTGCATTCTCCTTTAACAACTTGTCTCTTTCCGTCTTCACTTTGTTGAACTCTTCAATGCTAACTGTGATAAGTTTTCAATGACCATGGGATAGAGAAGAGGCGCATGCTCAAATGGAAACAGTAACACATCGACTCTTTTCTTCAACCATTCTGCAAATGGTGGGTACACCCGACAATCACCCACTCCCAAAGTCATTTTTCCCCTCACCTGCCGACTATTCCAAGCGTTAGAAGCTTTCTGAGCAATCTTGAATTCGTTTGTTGATTGAAAGTATAAGGACTCTTTGACATCCTTGGCTGTTGGTGGTTCCTTCAAGGCGTACCCGAACTATCTAACCGCGAGGGAAGGGTTATAATTAATTCCCTCTCTCCTCCCGATCAATGGAATATTAGGGAATCATCTACAACTCTGAAGAATGTCAATGCACCACAATCCCGGATTAACCCAGACAATGTCCTTTGCTTGCAAGCCCATCAGTCTTTCCGACCATTCGAGTGAGTTCTTGGTCCTCTCAAAAGCCCCTGATTGTGGAACAAAGCGTGTGAACCACTTATAGAATACAATCACGCAACAGTTCAACATTACACCCATTTGTTTCTCATTCTTGTAATGCATATAATGGTAGAGATCTCCTAAGAGAGTAGGAATAAGATTCTTTGCTATGAAAATGCGAATAGTATTGACATCCTCGAAGTTCGGCATGTTTGGGAACAAAGTGATTCCATAGATACACAAACTCATATGATATACAACGTCTTTCTTCAGCAGCTTTAGTAGCCTCACCTAACAAGAAACTAATATGATATCCTTGGAAGCCCCTTTTGCTATCAATCCAGTCTTCCAGCAATGACTTGCTCAAATAAAGGGCAGTTGTTACATCTTTAAAATCAGGGTCAATCGTGGATCCAAAAAATGGTAAACAGTCCTTCACGGAAACTCAAAGGATGCTCGAGTACTCCTATAATGTAGGTGCTAATACGAAGTCAGAAAGTACAAAGCATCTAAGTTGTGGATCATAGAACTGTAGCAAGGTGTGCAACCCACTTAAAGCATAATCACGGATGGGCTCTATGAAATACCAAATCCACCTGTAATCCTGCTTGAAGACATTGAGAACTTATGGAGGAGCTAAGGCTTTCACTTTGAGGATTTCCTTCACAATGGCCTGATGAACCTTATAGGAAATAATACACTTGGTCTTTTTCTTGGACTCTATGCTCATAGAACAATACCCACAACTGGAATCAAGGATGTGATATGCAACCCTGTAAATGAATAAACATGTGTTAGGAATGCAAGTATGCAGATGATGTTATGCAATGCAATGGCATGTGCTCACTGTTACTGAGCATTGTTGTTCTGCCTTTTGATTTTCCTGAATATCGACTGTCAAGAGTACCAAATCATAAGTATGTGTCAAAAGAAAAACCAAGTATCAGGAATAAGGTAGGTTGAAGGTCAGTTTTCCTGCAAACCTGTAAATAGTCCCCCCACCTCACTGGTATGCTTTGGGTCGACATCACTGACTCTCAAAGCCGAGCAGCAATAATACGTTCACCATTTTCGAGAAATGGCTCATGACCAAATCAGGGAATCAGTTTAGCATTATGTACTATTCAGGGAGGTCTCAGCTGAGTCCGGGAAAACAAGCATCCCTCATAAGTTCCCGGCTTCCAACACTAAAGTCGAGAAACAATAGTACATTCATCCCGAAGGGTACAATACTACCATCATACAATCAATTTCTTTAACTGTGTTCCTATGAGAGAACAAGGTCATCCTATGCGACTTCCTAGTGAGCCCTCGGGTGCGAATGGGTTTGCCACAAAATGTGGTCTGCCACTGTCACCACTGGAGAGGGTTGTTTCCACTAAGGTCCTCAATGATCATTTCCCAGTGTTAGCAGCTCAGGTGGGAACATTCTATGGGACTCGGAAAACTAGACGTGCTCAAGACCACACAAGCCACACGATTGCCCACTCTAAATCCTATATGTATACTCAAGTCGGGTAGTTGGCTTATCTCACAATAATCCCATCCCGCAAAGGAAAAAACGAACAACCAGTAAAATATATGCCAGTATATGCAACAGTAAAGTAAAGTGCAGAAAGCTGTAAATAAAGCTGTAAAGTAAAGCGATGAACTGTAAATAAAATAGTAAAGCTAAAGCATACAACAACAAAGAGATAAACACCCAAAGAAAACAGAAACAGACAAGCGCTATGATTAACTCTCAAAGAGGAAACCAGAGATTCTGGGTTCGATCCCCAGCAGAGTCGCCAGTTGTTGCTCCAAGGATTTTCATCCTAGTACAAACACGAAAGTGGCTTGGAAAAGGTAGAGTCGCCAGCCAGGCATTTTTATCACGAATGAATGGGAAAGGTAATGCTGCACAAACCAAAGAGATAAGGAAAGGACAAGGTCCTGCGAACCAAAGATCTGGGTCCGGAAGTCAGTTACGAACTAGGAAGGTATTAGCACCCCAGACCGTCTGCCGTACCCGATGGGATCCACGCTTATTTGTCTGTTTCAAAGGGGGGAGAAATAAGATGTTGTTGAACGAAAGAAATGCTAATTGGAACTGAGTGAGAAAGGGAATTGGAAAAGAGAATGGAAAGAAATGGGGAAAATGTAGGGAAAATAAAGAATGTGCTCGAACGAGCCCTACCACGCTGCCTATGTACCTCATCGGGAAAATGAGGATCAGAGTCGACGTAGTTCGCCTAACTAAGGAGGAAACTTTGTTTGTGTTTTTTAGGATGACGTTGCCATAGCTCTAGCTCAGGTGTTACCAGCTCTGACTCGAGGGTGTTTACCATATCGCTGTTTGAACTGTCGAGGAAAGTCGTGATCGTCCGCAAAGAATGGGAGATGAGAAGAGAAGACATGGTGTCTTTGTTTATTATTGTCTTTTAAAAGAAGGGTTTTGATTTTGATGTTTACTGTATGTACAACACTAAAGACTATGATATATGATCGAATACTTTCCAAGGTCACCCCCAATGGGACATTTGTAAAGTATTCTAGAAGAGTGGATGAGACCTCCACTAATCATTTCTCACATGGCTTAAGGATCGTGGCATATTGTACAAACTTTCCTTATTAAAATGTTTTATTTTTATTTGAAGGTGAGAAGTGAGACTCAAGTTGAAAAAGGAAAAATTTAAGGGAACTAGACTTACCCTAAATGATTATGTTCAATGGTGAATCCTATGGTTAGTGAAGTTTGAACGAAACACTACCTAAGCGGATACTAAACCTAAAAAGGAGATTATGCGAAACGTAATGGTGAATATGGATCTCCTATGTCACGGTGGGTAAGAACGTATGATAAGTCGTGAAAGGAAATGGAATGATGGATCGGGTGGGTCGATTGCGCGGTACTAGGACACGCGACTTATGGTTCGTGACATACAAGGTTATGCTTTGGTTTATTGGAGTGGAGAGATGGTATAATCGAGGGAGACCCTAAAATCACATGAAATTCAATTAATATTTTTTGAAATTATTCGACTTTGGATCGAATAACTCCTTTTCTTTATTTTTGAAATTTGGTTATCTAAACGCTTCATTTTATCTTTTTCTACAATGAAGGCATAATGAAAATAGTCTGATTCCGTAAGAATAGTCCTCGAAAAATACCTTGCACAACAAAAAAAATTGTTAGTGAATGAAATGAAGATGAGTATGCAAAAATATGGCAGGATGAATAAATGGGTAAAATCACAAGAATTATTAAAAACACATAAAGCATAAAATTGGAATAAAATTCCAAAATAATCGAAAAAGAAATTAAAAAAATATAATCTATTTTTATTACGTCAAAAAAATGTTATTTTTAATTTTATAGAATTTTATAAAAGAAACAAAACTATTTTTTATATTGATTTTATAAAGAAATTTAAAAGAAAAATAAGAAAAAGAAAAGAAATTTAGGGTAGGTGCATGAGAAGTAATTTTGAGGTTAAAAATAGAATGCGCTAAGAAAAAAGGGTGCAAATAGTGATTGGAGTTAAGCCCAATCCGCATGGGAGCTAATGGTCTATGGTGAGGCTTCAGTCAAAAAAATGTTGACCAATTCTGAGACGTTGGATCAAAGTCTTTTTCAGGTATTTCCATCGGATTGTTGTCATTAAGAGTTGCATGACGCTTATGGTAGATAGGGGCGCGTGTGATTCTTGGGAAGTTATAAAAAATGGTCCAACCGGACGGTGACAAGTGTCACAGCCGGATTGGACCCCAAAGCCAAGATTCCAACCGAGAATACAAAAGGGGCAGTGGAGTTAATGGATTTTTTATGGATTTATTCCTTTCAATCGGTGCAAATTAATAGGTTTTAAGAGTTTTTATTTCCCAAATCAAGACTTTAACGATTCATTTCACTAATTTTTATATGATGTTTAATTTTCTGAATCAAAATTAAAATCACTTAATAACCAACCATGAATTAAGACACAAACAAAACTCAGATCTCACGTCCCCTATCTCCTCCTCATACATTCTTTCTTCCCTCTCACACTCATAAACACTTCACCTCCCTTATGAACCCTAGCCACCGCCGGATGTCCTCTAACTCCTCCGCTGCGCCACCATAACCCTAACCACTCTTCACCAATCACAACTAAAACTCTGTCCCGGTTATGAATCTAAACCCAGTTTCATCAACAATTCGAAGATTCGAAGGGACCAGACAAACAAGTATCAAATGTATTATACATGAATCAAGCAATAATAGAGGCAGATTTGAACCTGTACGTGAAGAGTGACTTCCATAGGTACGAATTTCACTTTCTATGGACTTGATTTATTCTTCTTCTTTGTTTACAACCTTTAAACCTTTGTTATGGTTATTCGATTTCTTGAGAGTCTTTGACCGTCCTTCTTTTTTCTTTACAAAGTTTTTGATTCTGCACACTTGAGGATGCTATTGAATCGATGTTAATGAAGCGAATCGTTACGAGGTCGTTGCCGCGATATTGACGATGATAATGATGGAGGATTGATGCAGATGGAGATGCAAGGTGAAAGATCGATGAAGAGTGATGACGAATCTCGATGGTGAATTGATTATGTTAGGTAAGCATTCTTTAACTCACTCTTCTTTCAAATCACTTCGGCTTCTGCTTACATTCGTTGTTTTCATGCTGAATTTGTGCGTGTTTTGTGTATTCTCGAGATTGATGAAGATGGCTGAATGTTGAAGCTTTGATTTGAGAATAGGGATCGAAGATGATCGATATTCAAGGCTCTGCCATGAAAAGTGATGAAGTTTTGTGATCCAAAAGTGAAAACCGAAAATCATAGGAAAATAAGAGATGAAGATGGTGAATATTGAATTTGAATAATATGATGAGGCGAAGGAGATGGAGGAATCAGGAGAAAAGATGGTCATGCCAGTTCAATCTGAAGCAACTGACTTTTATAGGTGATGAACAATAAGGGTATTTCAGTATTTTCAATAGGATTTGATTATGGATTCTGTTAGGGAGGTAAGAATTAGGACTGATTTTCTCTTATCTATTGTGAGAGTTATGGGATTTATGAAAAATGATTTTTGTATTGGCTTCTTCTTCTGAATTTTTCCTGGTATAAAACTCTCACTGATTTTTTCCTTATGACCTCTTTGTAAGCTTCATGTAACTGATTATTGTTAATCATTTTTTGTTATATATATTCTGATCCTTTGGTATATTGATGAGTTTCGAATTGTAAATCATATCTTTTCTGTTGTGGATTGAAAACCAATTTCTTTATGTGAGGATTCTGTTAATTTTTCTTTCTGAATTTTCATATGCCCACTACCCATTTTTCCAGCACTTCATGACTTAGTTTTTTTTTATTTGACAATTGCTGCAAGCATAGAAAATAGAAAATGGGCCTAAAATGGATATAATAGAAATATATAATGGGCTTGAGTTAATAAAATGGTATGGTTTAATGAATCTTTATGACTGAATGGATCTAGATTTATGAGTGAATACAAAATGATTTTAATATGGAATTTGGTAAACAGAAATGTGGGTTATGGTTAATGAAGAAGGTATTACGTTTAGAAAAGATGTGGGCTTAAACATTGGATGTAACTGTTGAAATATGAAATTGTATATTAAATGAGAACGGAGGAAATCACCTTTATCATGTGAATAGATAACGAAATTGGCTTTGGACAAAGATGTAGGTTCAATAGAGTTTTGTGGATTTAGGTGTTGAAAATGGTAAAGGTTTAAAAGAAAGGCATCAATAATAACTAATTTTATTGTTAAAAGAAAGTAAATTCAATTAACTACAAACTTAGAAATTTAACCAAATGTAATGCGACAATCCATTAACCAATTCAAAGTCATTGAAAATGGTTATGAATTGAAAATACACTTCACATAGAAATGAAGAATCTCTTGACCCAATCACCAATGAGTTAACCATGCACGACTGGATCCCCAATCTTCAGACCCATCCTTGAAAGTCATATAATTTAGGGAAATAAACCCCATTCATGTGATAGTGAACATCAGAGGGTAATGTCCTTGATTATTGTAGTTTTTAGACCTTGAGAATTCATCTGATAAATGTATGCTCATAAAACAAACCCTATTTCTTAATTTTTTTTGTAATTTCCATTGAAACACACCCACAAAAGAGTGAAGTCGCACAGTACTACCAAACCCTTGATTCTCAAAGCCTCTGATCCAAATAACAAACCTGTGACAATGAATGTCAGGCATGTTATAGGTGACCTAATGGAAGATGCATGTGAATGCGAGGCATGAAGCCGGTTAGATGGTTATAAATAAGAGGGCAAATTTTGGGGTGCTACAAAATGCATGACATGTAAAATGAATATGGATGAATATAGGTCAGTAACATACCCCTTATGATAAGCCAATCAAATGAATGAATGATCATATTTGATGTAAACACAAATCATGTGAAGCACAAGAAAGAATGAGATGTGAAATTAGGTCAAAAGTTCAAGTTATGATGCACAAACACAAACCAAATGCAAACATGTATCAAAAGGACCTATGAATGTAAAGAGAGGACTTATAATGTCAAGATAGGACCTATAATCTCATAAAAAGATCCTCAAACAATGGGACAAGTGCCTTTTAAGAATTAGGTCTAAAGGAGGGGCAAAAGGTCACATGATGTTCACACAATTAGAAGGCATCAAATAAATATCAATCATCAATCCAAAAATTGTGAAAATAGGTCACAAATGACCTATGTCAGAAACTAAACATGTGACAAAATCTCAATGCAAAACTCAAAAGGATATTAGGTTAGAAGCTATCACAAAGCCTCATTATACCACGCAATGAAAGTGTACAAAGGAAACCATCAAAATGCATGATAAAATGACTTTAAAAATGAAGTAAGACAATTTTTTGATGCTTTGATATGTCATTTGAATTTGGTAAAAATAATGAATGAAAAAATATTTAACAACTATTCAAAATAAATGTGGAAAATCCAAGTATCAAAATGAATTTCACTTTGGAAAGAAATTAAAAGAAAAATGAAAAATAATATGCTAAAATTGATATTACCAGAAAATAAAATAATAGAAAATTATTTTAATGCCTTAGTATGTCATATGATGTTTTATGGAATTTTTGTGCACGAGTTAGCATTTTTAATAAAATAAAATCAAAGTTATGTGAACAATAAAATGAAAATGTGAAGACATGAGGGAGGGGGTTCAAACATAGCAAAATATTAATTTAAAATGACCATGGGCCCTAAACCCGGGGGTGCGAATATCAAAAAATGACCCAGTCCATAAAGGCGCTGAGGTCTCTAAGTTACGGTGGACACTCAGTCAAATGTTGACTCACTAAGAGCCACAAGATCCAGTCAAACACATATAATCCATCAAGTATGCACATCCAACGAGTATCAAGAAATGATCATGATAACAACCATATATGCATGCATACATGAGCGAGTCAAAGTTATAAAGTCTGAGAGAGTCACGTGAGAGGGAGGCCTCTCATTTATGCGCTGACATGTTGAGGGGCGTTGGATGAAAATGAATAGAACGGACATGACATAAAGTTGTCCTAAAACCCTTATTGAATCTCATCGGCCGGAGAAGGACCTTCGGTCATCTTCTCCGGCCATCTCAGGTCACTATAAGTAACAAAAACTCCATAATCACATGAATCTTATTCAAAAATGATCAGCAAAGCAAGGAGAACATGGATCTAGTCTTAGAATTCATATAGAAAGCATGTACAGGATATATCGAACAGAACAAGTTTGCCCTAAATATTTCATCTAAGCTTTTAAGAAGCCTATCATCTAGCCAGATTCAATGTAGCTTCTAGTAAGCTCAATAAGCAACCAAAACAAGCTTAAAACAATGCATCAAAGCAATAAAATTTGAAGGACATGGAACCTGAACTTTGAATATCTTTGAGCTTGCAAGAAAACCAGAGACTTCCTTGAGATATTGATCTTATTAATGATAAAAGTAAATGCTACTAGAGACTTGATTCTTGAAGAAAACTCAGTGATGAGGTTAAATATGATGAATGCTCCACCTCTGCTTCAATGTCTCAAGCCTCAGTGTTGATTGAATGATGAAGAGTGAAGTAGAAGATGTGATTTCAAAATCTTCGAGGATCAATATTTCAGAGAGAGAAATGTGAGAGATCTTGGGAGTGTTTTTTTAAAAGTGAACAAATGATCAAGCTCGGTTGAAAGTTCTGTTATGGGAGCTTAAATACCATTGGTTAACTATTAACCACCATAGTTAGCAATTAGAATCAAAGTTAGATGTGGTGTGCAATTAGAAATGAGGGTTGGAGTGAGAAAAGTTGAACAATCAGAGGGAGAGGAATCGTGTGATGTTCATGTTGTGTTATGGATGATGAGAAGTGAATGATGATGATGATGATGTTATGTATTATGAAGGCTGCAACAAGGCTTAATGGAAAAGATTCTCATATTTTGAAATTTCTCTTCTTTTTGCATGGTGTCATGCATGCTCATGGGCTTGTAAGAGTGATGTTCAGCCAAATGAGGTAAGAAGTGTATGTCATGAGAATGTATGTGTGCATGGTATGCTGAATCAAGATAGGGACAACACAAAACATCTCTATTTTTTACTTCCCAAATGCAGTGAAAACCATGAACTTTAATGGATGATTTCTGTAGGTTCAATTCATGGAAACAAATGATTTTTGATGCAATGAAAAGAGAACAATGAATAGAGCAACTTTGAAGTATAAAAAGAATTAAAAAAAATGCCTCTAAGATACTTGAAAATGATGACAAACATAGTTACATGAAGTTGGTCCTTGGTGTGGAAATATGCATTCGTGCCTGGAAGATTGCCTCAGGCAAACTTAGTTTTATGGTCATCTCTTTGAAGTCTCATATCTTTTCATACATTGATCCTATGAAAAAATTCAAACATGAAAGTTGTAGAGGAAATCAAGATGAATAATTTTGATGTTCAACAAATTTTCCTTTGAAACTTCTTGATGGATAAAAATGGCTTGACATTTGGCACACCACCAGATTGATGAAATGAAAAGCTTCTGGCTCGCCCATGACTTAGTTGCCAAACCAAGTTTCCTTAATTTTTTTCCACTTTGATTGATCATATCTCTTTCTCTCTCTCTCTCTCTGTCTCTCAATTTTGATCCAATGTAGGTGTTCTTGTTATGGACTTGAAGCTTAATAAAAGATCTTTTGTTGTGGCCCGTGTTGCTCCCGGTATTTTCATCATATTACAAACGTGAAAGTGGCGCGGAAAAAGGTAGAGTCGCCAGCCATGCATTTTTATCCCGAATGAATGGGATAGGTAATGCTGCACAAACCGAAGAGAAAAGGAAAAGACAGGGTCCTGCGAACCAAAGAACTGGGTTCAGAAGTCGGTTACGACTTGGGAAGATATTAACACCCAAGACCGCCCGTCGTACCCGACGGGATCCACACTTGTTAGTCTGTTTCAAAGGGTGAGAAATAAGATGTTGCTGGATAAAAGAACTGCTAACAAGAACTGGAATGAGAACTGGAAATGGAAAAGAGATCGAAGAGGTATGGGAAAAATCTAGGGAAAATAAAGAATATGCTCGAGCGGGCCCTACCCCGCTGCCTATGTATCTCGGGTGTGTTACTGTCTTGTTATTGAACTGTTGAGATAAGTCATAATTGTCCTCAAATAATGGAAGATGATAAGAGAATACGTGGTGTCTTATTGGTTTATTGTCTTTTAGAAGAAGTGTTTTGATCTTGGTGTATTGTAGAAGAGTGGAGGAGACCTCCACTAATCATTTCCCATATGGCTTAAGGCTCGTGGCGTATTGTACACATTTTCATTATTAATTTTTTTTTTCATTTTTCTTTAAGGATGAGAAGTGAGACTCAAATTGCAAAAGGAAAAGTCTAAGAGAGCTAAACTTACCAGAGTTATTATGTTCAAATGGGAAGCTTATGGTTAGTGAAGCTTAAAAGGGGAAGGCCTACCTAATTGGATACTAAACCTAAAATGCGAGCATTAAAATGGAATAATGAACATGGTCCTCCTATGCCATGGTTGGTGAAATGTATGATGAATCGCGAAAGGAATGGAATGATGGATCAGGTGGGTCGATTGTACGGTGCTGAGACTCGCGACATATGGTTCGTAACATACAAGGGTGTGGTTTGGTTTATTGGAGTGGAGCTAAGGTGTAATCGTGGAAACCCTAATATCATATGTAACCTATTAATTTTTTTTTGTTTTTTTGAAATTATTCAACGTTGGATCGAATATCTCTTTTTCTTCATTTTTTGAACTTTAGTTTTCTAACTCTTCATTTTATCTTTTCTACCCTAATTACAAGCATCATACAAGCATAAAAATGCTCTAAACTATTACATCATGAAAGCATAATATCCATCAAAATAATCAAAGCATAACAGAAAAATAATTCAAATCTGTAAGCATAGTCCTCGAATAAAACCTCGCACAACAATAAAATTGTTCGTAAGTGAAATTAATATGAGTATGCAAAAATATGAATTAATGAATTAATGTGTAAAATTGCAAAAGTATTATAAGAAATATAAAGCATAAAATCGAAATAAATGCGAAAAAAGTCGAAAAAAGAATTTAAAAAGTAAAAACTATTTTTTATTATGTCAAAATGTTATTTTTTAATTTATAGAATTTTTTTTAATTATGGAAAACTATTTCTTAAAATGGATTTTTGAAAAGAATTATAAATCAAATAAGGAAAATTAAAGAAAATGCCAGGGGGTGTTACATTAGTAAAAAAAACAGTTAAAAGGACCTTAGGCTTAGAAATGAGGATGCGGATAGTACTTGGCATTAGGCCCAAAATGCAGGTGGCCTGGGGTGTATTTTATGGTCCTTAGTCAAATGTTTTTGACTTACCCTAGTCCACTAGATTGAGGCTTAGCGCATGATGAGTTGATGGACGCCCATGATGAGGAGTGCACAATTGCTACGTTGGGGGACGCGCAGGTAATGGAAATCTGGTGGTCCTATCAGACGGTGACAAGTGTCACCGCCAGAATGAACCACCGAAACAACAAATCCTATCCACTTATCCGAATGAGTCCAAAACCGGCGGGCAATAACTAAGATTTTTATGAGTTGTTTATGATTTTAACGGTACGATTAAATAGGTTTTCTGAACTTTTAATTTTTCAATTCAAATTAATTCATAAAAAACAAACATCATCTCTTTTTCCTTCATCATTTTGAATCCACAAACAATTTGTCTGGAATCTCTCCTAAATCCCTAGATCAAACCACTTCAGAAACAAAATAGAAGAGGAATCAACGAACACACCTTCAATCGAATGGATGAGGTTCAGAAGTTGGCGTTGTTCATCTTCTTCTCAAGGAGCTCTCCGCCGTCGGTATCATCATCACACCGTGTTCAAGCCTTGCTGATCTTTGCAAACTCAAGCTTAAAACGAAACACATCTAATTGGAGTCGCTATTGATACTTCAAGCTTGATGAAGATGAATCTAAATTCTACAGCTCAGGCAGTGAAGCAATGAAGTTCCGGGACTTCTTGTTGATATCTTCATAGTTAAATTGGTGACGGTGATTCTTGCGCAGATCTTGAATTTCTTTCTTCTTATGCTGATGTGATTATTGTTGATGAATCGTAGCGGAGATGCGGAATCATTGTTATTGTTGAATCTTTGTTGCAGGCCGCAGATGAAGGTTTGGAGCTTAATTGAATAGTTGAAGATGATAAAGTGTGTTGAAGAATGAAATTGAAGATGTTTATGTGGATAGATTGAATTTTTGGTTAAAATGAAGTTGTTGAAGGTTTGCTTTGGTGATGATGAAGGATGTTTGAGATTGATGAAGAAAATTGCAGAGAAAATGAGGAATAGTGATGAAGAAGTTGCAGAATGAGATTGAGAGAGAGAAATTGTTTCTGCAAAACGAGAAAATGGGAGAATGAAGGAGAAGATGAAGATGAAGGTGAGTTTTTGGATTTATAGAGGATGAACTCAAGGGAGATTTAGGAATTTCTCGGGTAAACGTTAGTTGAAGTTTGTTATTGAGTTAGTTAGAGATTCTGCAACTGATTTTTTTTGTATTGTGATCTTCTATTTTTTTTTCATTTTACTATTATTATAGGGGGTATGAAGATTTGAAAGTGACGAATGGTGTAGATTGAAGGAGGAGTTTTCAATTGAAGTTATTTGAATATTGAGATTGAGAGTGAAGATTCTGAGAGAGATTCCGTTAAATTCTCTTTTTATATGATGGATAATGAACTCTTCTCTCTTTTCTGAATTTCTGTTTATCTGTTGTAACCGATTTTTTTCTGGTTTTGTATTTCATATATAATCACTTTTGGTAGTCGATTTTTTTTGTGAGAAAAATGTTAGTTTTCTGCTATGAAGTTTTTGAATCTTGGAAAACCGAGTTGAGAATTTTACTTTGTAAATCTCTTTTTTCCTTGCCTGCGTTTCAAATTGGTACCATGTATTTTTTCATGTTATAATTTGGTAATTGACTTCTTTTCTGCCTTTTGTTTCTGCTACTTCATGATGATAATTACTTGGACCCACCATTTATCCTTATCATTTTTGTGGCCATTGCTTTGGAGACATAAACCTTATAATTGATATGGTTAAATGAATATTGACCTTCATAATATATATTTGGATATAATATAACTGGATTGTGGTTGAAGATGAGTGTGACTTATATTTGGACATAAAACTTATTGTATTTGAAAAAAGTTGTCGAATTTGGCTAAAAGTGGACAAGAATTTAGACAATTGAACCAACGAAGCAAATTATGTTGAAACGGGATACCTATATGAGAATGGTCAGTGGTTAGAAGAAGAAAAACTTATATCTCAAATTCCAAGTAATGAAACATGACTAGATACTTCGATCTATATCACTTGAATGAATAATTCGTCAGTGAATCCAAATCACCTCGCACCTTTAATAACATCTCAAATGCAAATAAATCTTTTAAATTGGACATGATGAAGATCCTGAATTTTTAACAGTGATAATTGGATCGAACCCACAGAAAAGTCGTATTTGAGACCGAATTAGATCAATCCTTGAGAAATAATAAAAATCATTAATCAATCTTGAATTGAATCCGCAGATCATACCAAAACCGAATTCCCACAAATCTATAAACTAATCCTCGAAACCAAATTACCATGATTTAATCTATAAACCGCAATACCTTATACAAAACACTAAATGAAAGGTGAACTAGATCCTGATGATTATCGTTTGTCACTGAATAAGGAATAATCCCTAACGAGTATTGGCAAAGGAAAACCTTGTAGCTGGATGGGATTTCATAGAAAGATGCACACGATGTCGTTAGCTAAAACCTTTGTCTTAATTCGAGTGCAATAGCCAGATAAATCACCTCTAAATAGAAAATTCAAAATGTGAGAACATGCTTTGACCATATGTCTTAGGAGCTATGAAATGCATCATTATGAATGTTATGACCTAATGAGAAATGCAAATGAATGTGAACGATAAGCCAGTCAAGGTCATAAATTAAGAGGGAAAATTTTAGGGTGTTATAGCTACCCCTATTCAATCAAATGCAGGCCTGAATGGATGATACCAATGGCTTTTAGATGTTCAAGGTATGGAGGGATTGAATACTCTAATAAATTGGAAAATTTGTACTCTGTGGGGGATGACATAACCCTACTTTCAAAGGGAGCAATGATATGAGACGAAGCCGAAGGTGGACTCGAAAAGCAAGACTATGCCGAAGGTAGACTTACGATAAGATTCAAGGACAAGACAAAGGTGAACTCGAAAAAAGTAAGACCAAGCCGAAGGTATATTACAAAGGATGAGACTAAGCCAATGGTAGACTCAAACAACAATACGAAACCAAGCCAAAGGTGGAATCATAAACGTAAGACTAAGCCGAAGGTAGACTTACGATAAGTTTCAAGGACAAGCCGAAGGTGAACTCAAAAACGTAAGACCAAGCCGAATATGGATTTACAAAAGATGAGACTAAGCAGAAGGTAGACTTACACAACAAAATGAAACTAAGCCAAAGGTGGAATCATAAACGTAATACTAAGCCGAAGGTAGACTTATGATAAGCTTTGAGGACAAGCCGATGGTGAAATCGAAAAAGTAAGTCCAAGCCAAAGGTTAACTTACAAAGGATGAGACTAATCTGAAGGTAGACTCAAACAAGGATACGAAACCATCGTACTTAGATAGAATCGAAAAGGATTTACCACACTTGAGTGATAAAGCGAACAAGACACATCGTGAGTGAGCTTGTAAAGATATCATCATATTTAGATGAAAACTCAATTGGGGATAACCAATATTGTAGAATGACAATCATTCGACTTTCCACTCAAATGAGGAAGAGAGGTAACATAGATCGATTTACAACTCAAGTAAGATCAATCGTTCTAACATGGACATGGTATCAACCGATCCATAACAATGGAGCGAGAACATAACATCATCCGATTTACGACTCGAAGAGAGAATAATATCAACCGATTTACAACTCAAATAAGATCAACCGATCTAACATGGAAATGGTATCAACCAATCCATAACTAGGAAAGCGAGAATGTAATATCATCCAATTTACGACTCGAAGAGATGTAATATCAACCGATTAACAACTCAAATAAGATCAACCAATCTAACATAGAAATGGTATCAACCGATCAATAACCAGGAAAGCGAGAACGTAATATCATCCGACCTACGACTCAAAGAGAAGTAATATCAACCGATTTACAACTCAAATAAGATCAATCGATATACCATGGAAATGGTATCCACCAATCCATAACCAAGAAAGCGAGAACGTAATATCATCTGATTTACAGCTCGAAGAGAAGTAATATCAACCGGTTTACAACTCAAATAAGATCAACCGATCTAACATGGAAATGGTATCAACCGATCCATAACCAGGAAAGAGAGAATGTAATATCATTCGATTTACGATTCAAAAATACCAAATGACAAACAAAAGGAATGACTCTGCAGGGATAAATATTGACCTCGACCACTAAGCTCAAAATGGTCTATCATCCTCAAATGATAGCCGCAACAAACAAGACCAACCTCGATAGGATTTGAAGAAAAGAGTGCCATCCTCAAATGACAACTTAAAATACGCAACCGATCTCGGATAGAATCAAAATGAATGATCTCATCGTACTTAAATGATAACTCAAAGGACACGAACCCATTGTACTGAAACGGGATCGAAGGAAATGAAACCATCGTACTGAGACGGAATCAACAAGAATGAAATCATCGTACTTAGATGAAACTCAAATGATACGAAACCATTTTACTTAAAAGGAATCGAAGGAAATGAGAACATCATACTGAGACGAAATCAACAAGGGTGAGATCATCGTATTAAGATGAAAACTCAATAATACGAAACCATTTCACTTAAACAGAATCGAAGGAAATGAGACCATCATACCGAGATGGAATCAACAAGGGCGAGATCATCGTACTTAGATGAAAACTCACGACATGGGACCGTCATACTTAGACGGAATCAGAAGAAATCAAACCATCATACTTAGATGATAACTCGACAGGAGGCAACAAGTACTGACTGGTAATAGCAATAGTCCTGAGGAATGAACTGAGCATTCTTTGTGGGGATACTTTTGGTTTGATCAAAGAACAATGTTTCGGGATTTTGTGCAAGGTACCCAAAACTAGCTTATGCTTCGTATGAATTTGTTTGAATTTTTCCATGGCGTAATGCTCCATAATGATGGAAATGCTACACTTTAGAGGATGCAAATGTAGTGATGATTACTAAATGAAAATGAAAAGGGATATCCTAATGAGGAGATGACATGGCTACCCATCCATTTACTGGGGAAGAAATAATCACTTCATTGTTTTAATGAATCCTTGTAGGGAAAAGCCACTTTGCGGGGAATAGTATTGATGACACACTAGCTCTGAACTGCCACCTTTGCCAAAAATAAATTGGACTTTAAGATTGTAGAACGATTATTCGGATGGGGATGAACTTGACTGGGAGGTACGCCACCCGTAGAACTCTGTTGGAGAAGTAATAAACTTTTGACCTGGCTGAGGAAAGGGTTTGTTGATACATTGCTGAGGAAACAATCTGCTAGGAAATCACTCAGATACAAAGTCCTCTACTTAGGGGAGATGCCAATGAGGATTGTACTTTATTTGGCGACTTCACTGGGGAAAATTGCGAACAATGTTATGCAAGAAGGAAAATCATCTGGGAAAAATTAAGAATAATGTTTTGAAAGAGTATAGTTAAGAAATAAGGTTGCCCCATAAGGTTTCTAAAAAAGACGTGACAATATTTTTCCTATGTATCTCCATTGATCCATGACATACGAAGAAATAGAGCAGCGTAGTTCCCATGAATAGGGAAGAAATGCAATGAAGGAAACAACTAATTGCCATTACTGAGAGTATTGGGATACTTTTGGCTTTATTTCTTAAGTTCCTTTTGACAAACTTCAAAGCATACTTTTGGCCTTATCTGTTTGGTGCAAAGTTGACAACTTTTGAGTCGATTAAATCCTGGACCTTGTGGTGAAAAGCTTTACACCCATCAATATGATGTCTTGGTTCCACATAGTGAAAATCACAACGGGCGTTGGCATCCCATCCATCCGGTAGTGGAAAAGGAGGTGAGGACAACTTGTGAGGCTCAATCAACTTCAACTAAAGCAAATGCTAAAGAAGATCAGTGTGAGACATTAGCAAAGGGTAAAAAACTATTTCTTTCCTTTGATGTTGTAGACGACCTTGTTGAGGGTTATATTGGCGATGATTTGATGTTGTGAATATGTTATACCTGGGATAATCATGGTTTCCGCCTGGTAACATGAACCTTGATTTCTCCTCTTTCGCTGAATATAAACTGTCCATGTTTCTCCATATTGTCTCTTTTGCCTGTTTGAAAACGACTTCATGGTTCTAGAAGTAGAGGCACCATTGTTCTGGATCTTTCATCACTTCATCCAATTTTCGATCCTTTCACCAGTCAGTATAACATCGGAAAAGAAACTGGACAAATAACCTGCTAGACATTCCATGAAATGTCTCGGGAGGGTATCCATGAATAAATCCATCATTTCTCTTTCGAGCAAAGGTGGTTGAACCTTCGCAACCAACTCGTGCCACCTCTACGCGTACTCTTTGAATCTCTAAAAGTTCTTTTGGGATAGGCTCTGTAGATGAGTCCTGCTTGGAGCCATGTCGATGTTGTACTAATACTGTTTGAGGAACGCTTCTACGAGTTCCTTCTATTTGCGCACAACAGTCCGCTCTAACTTCATGTACCATTCAAGAGAACCTCCAGACAGGTTGTCCTGCAAGAAGTGCATCCAAAGTTTTTCGTCTTTAGTATAGGCAGCTATCTTGCGATAGTAAGCCTGAAGATGAGTCTTGGGACATGAATTCCCGTTGAATTCATCAAATCCCGGGGCCTTGAACTTTGAAGGAAAGATCAATCCTAGCACTAATACTATATCGGATACACCAATACCCAGGGTATCTCTGTTATTAAGATCTCTGAGCTTTTATACTAGCATCTGCAAGTCCTGATGATTACCTCCCACACCGAATCCCAGGTCCTTGTTCAGCAAAGAGTATTGGTCAGCCTGACGATCCTCCACATTATGAATCAGAATAAGAATACCCTCAGGAGTAGGAGGCCTGTTACCCCTAACAGTGGAATTAATTGGGTTGTCTTGCGCATCCAAAGTAACTCCAATGACTGGAGGCTCTACCTGCGGCGGATCAGGCCTTTGAACAGCCACCCTCAACTCTTGTTTCCCTTGGGCCATTCCCTGCATCATATTCATGAATTCCCCCATCCACGTACGAAGCTCAGTCAACTCAACTTGGACGGTGTCCATGAAGTTTTTTTGATTGCGATGGGTAGCGTACCGGTGCAGACGACAATTTTCAATCCTTCCTATGATAATTAAATAAGTTAAGAAACCCAGATAACTTGTTAGTATGCAAAAAATGATATGCATGAATGCATGAAAATGACATTTTACTCATTTGGGGTATTTTATCCCCTGATCCCAACTTCATTCAGATGGAGGGACAGATACACCTAAAAGGTGCCACACCATAAGATAAAATGTTGAGTGAGTGTTTGCAGAGAAAGTGTTGAGCGTCGAGAGTTGATTATTGAAATAATATTTCCAGAATGGAAAAGTTGAGATAATGGAACCTAAAATAAACTGTCACAGAGCAATAACGAGAAAACAAGCCATACAACGAATGTCAATAATACCGAAGTACGAGAAAAAACCATAACCAAAGATACAAAACAGGAGATTCCATCAACAACCCTGAAGGTAATCTCAAAACATAACAAAGTAATTCATTTACATCAAATAATTCTACATCTCCTGGTTCATTAATTATTTGCATGATCAACATCCTACTTAAACCTCTACAGATGCATGTGCAACTTGCATGATCAACATCTCTGCACTCATCAATTGTATGCCTAAACGTTCCTGAGTGGAATTCACATATAAAAGCCAAATTGTAATATGGAGGATTGGAGTACGGCACTCGCAAGGAATTCCTTGGCCGAATCAAAGAGTTCTTGACCAAACGAGCAAATACTTGATTGTGAGGGCTAAAATTTGGAGTAAACACTCTCTCGGGCTTCTTGAGTTTGAGTCTCCACTATTTTTGATAGCTCTATTATTGAGATGAATTCAAACGTCCAAGTTCCTCTTGCACTTTATTTTCCATGTTTGATCGGTGAATGGGCAGAGATTGATAGCATGATGACTTTATGACCCAAAGCAGGGGGACACGCCCCTGATCTGAAGCGGCCCTTGTGAAAGGTGAAGGCGGACTCCTTTCTTTTGCAACCACTGATATGAGATCACTTGACACATTCTCGTTGATCGGTGCAAACTCAATCGTTTTTGAGTCAATGAGCTCTTGGACCCGATATTTGAACCTCTAACAGTTCTCCATATTGTGACCAGGTGCACCAGAATGGAAATCACACCTAACATTGGTGTCACAATCTGGAGGAAGTTTTGTAGGCAAGGTTACCAAAGTGACGACTTCGACCAGTTTGAGTTCGAGCAAGCAAGGAAGCAACTGCGCATATGATACTGGAATCAAATCAAACTTAACCTCAGGCTTCTTCGGCCTTTGTTCATAGTTTTTTCCCTTAAACTTCTTTTGAGGAATTGGAAGCAACTGTAGATCGAGAGGCTTATGAGTCCAAAGTTATGGAGAATGTCCACGAAGCATTTCCTGGTCTCGGGAACAACCCACTAAATGGGGAGAAGAAACAACTCTGGTAGCAGCAATGGGAACATAATAGCCTTCATCCTTTAATACTGCCTCTGGGAACTCCATGGTATAGTTATCGTTATTCTTCAATTGGTAAACATTTTATCTCAATAGATCATGATCATGAGACAACGCCTGCATGTCCACCATGAATTGTCCCATTCGGATCTTCATTTCAGCCACTTCCACTAGGAGTTGCTCCATGTCCATACCTTGATGATTGTGATTCAAATTGGCCATTCTGATGAGAAACCAAATCAGGATAATAATTTTTCCCCGAACATCTGTCATAAATGAATGGATGTATGCAAATGTCATGTTCGGTTATCTCCAAGGAAGTAAGATTCAGGTGTGAGATCCTCGGAAATAACTGAACATGAATGCTAAAATGCCATGATATCATGTATGCATCTGGCATGAGATCACTGTTGCATATACTGAGCATTGTTGTATTGTCTCCTGAGTTTATTGAATATGAATTGTCAAGAATACCAGATCACAAATTGATGCCGACGGAAAACACAAGTATCAAAAACAAGGTAGGTTGAAGGTCAATTTTCCTACAGACCTATAAACAGTTCCTCCAACTCACTAGTATTCTTCAGGTCGACATCACAGACTCTCAAAGCCAGGTAACAATAATACGTTTACCATCTCAGAGAAATGGCTCATGACCAAATTAGGGAATCGGTTAGGCATTATTTACTACTCAGGGAGGTTTCAGTTGAGTCCGGGAAAAACAAGCATCCCACATAAGTTCCCAACTTTGACCACTGAAGTCGAGAAACAATAGTAAATTCATCCCGAAGGATACACTACTACTTTCATATGACCAATTGCTTTAACTGAGTTCCTATGAGAGAACAAGGTCATCCTATGCAATTTCCCAGTGGGCCCTCTGGTGCAAATGGGTTTTCCATAAAATGTGGCCTGCCACTGTCACCACTAGAGAGGGTTGTTTCCACTAAGGTCATCGATGATCAGTTCCCAGTGTTAGCAGCTTAGGTCGGAACATTCTATGGTCTGCCTAGGCAGTACATAAAATCTTCCAAGAGAGCCTGATCTGGGTGTAGGACTCGTGAAAACTACACATGCTCAAGACCACGCAAGCCACATGACTGTGCACTCTAAATCCTATGTGTATACTCAAGCCGGGTAGTTGGCTTATCTCACAGTAACCTCATCCCGCCAAAATACCCGTCCAGACAGTCTACTATATGCAACAATAAGAAAAGTGTAGAAAACTGTAAATAAAGCTCTAAAGTAAAGCGATAAAATGTAAATAAAACAACAAAGCTAAACTAAAGCATACAACGAAAAATGAATAAACACCCAAAGAAACAGAGAATGACAAGCATTAGGATTGACTCTCAAAGGGGAAACCAGAGATTTCGGGTTCGATCCCCAGTAGAGTCGCCAGCTGTCGCTCCCGGGATTTTCATCTTATTACAAACACGAAAGTGGCGTAGAAAAAGGTAGAGTAGCCAGCCATGCGTTTGTATCCCGAATGAATGGGAAAGGTAATGCTGCAAAAACCTAAGAGAAAAGGAAAGGACAAGTTCCTGCGAACCAAAGAACTGGGTTTGGAAGTCGGTTACGACTTGGAAATGTATTAGCACCCCAGACCGTCTGCCGTACCCGACGGGATCCATGCTTGTTAGTCTGTTTCAAAGGGTGAGAAATAAGATGTTGCTGAATAAAATAATTGCTAACTGGAACTGAATGGGAAAGGGAACTGGAAAAGAGATCGAAGAGGTACGGGAAGAATGTAGGGAAAATAAAGAATGTACTCGAACGGGCCCTACCCCGCTACCTACATATCTCATGGGAAATGAGAATCAGAGTCGACGTAGTTCGCCTAACTAAGGCTGAATTTTTTGAGTTTTTTAGGATGACGTTGTCATAGCTCTAACTCAAGTGTTATAGGCTCGTTTAATCAAGTGCGTTACCGTCTTGTTTTCGAACTGTAGAGACAAGTCATAATCATCCGCAAAGAATGAGAGATAAGAAGAGAAGACGTGGTGTCTTATTGGTTTATTGTCTTTTAGAAGAAGTGTTTTGATCTTGGTTTTTATCGTATGTACAACACTAAAGACTATGATATAGGAGCGAATACTTTCCAAGGTCGCCCCTAATGGAACGTTTGTAAAGTATTCTAGAAGAGTGGAAGAGACCTCCATTAATCATTTCCCATATGGCTCAAGGCTCGTGGCGTATTGTACACACTTTCATTATTAAATGTTTTTTTAATTTTTCCTTAAGGATGAGGAGTGAGACTCAACTTGCAAAAGGAAAACTCTAAGGGAGCTAAACTTACCCTAGTTATTATTTTCAAATGGGAATCCTAAGGCTAGTGAAGCTTGAAAGGGGAAAGCCTACCTAATCGGATACAAAATCTAAAATGCGAGCAATAAAATGGAATAATGAACATGGTCCTCCTATGTCATGGTTTGTGAAATGTATGATGAATCGCGAAAGGAACGGAATGTTGGATCGGGTGGATCGATTGCGCGGTGGTGAGACCCGCGACTTATAGCTTGTAATATACAAGGGTGTGCTTTGGTTTATTGAAGTGGAGCGAAGGTGTAATCGTGGAAAC
This sequence comes from Lathyrus aphaca, assembly GCA_963966055.1. Classification (NCBI taxonomy): domain Eukaryota; kingdom Viridiplantae; phylum Streptophyta; class Magnoliopsida; order Fabales; family Fabaceae; genus Lathyrus; species Lathyrus aphaca. The sequence continues at coordinate 281,549,813 of OZ014523.1, forward strand.
CCTAATATCATATGCAACCTGTTCAGTTATTTTTGTTTTTTTGAAATTATTCGACGTTGGATCGAATATCTCTTTTTCTTCATTTTTTGAACTTTGGTTTTCTAACGCTTCATTTTATCTTTTCTACCCTAATTACAAGTATAATACTAGCATAAAAATACCCAAAACTATTACATCATGAAAGCATAATATCCCTAAAAAAATCAAAGCATAATAGAAAAATAATCCAAATCCGTAAGCATAGTCCTCGAATAATACCTTGCACAACAAAAAAATTATTAGTAAGTGAAATTAATATGAGTATGCAAAAATACGAATCAATGAATTAATGTGTAAAATTGCAAAAATATTAAAAGGCATATAAAGCATAAAATCGAAATAAATGCGAAAAAAGTCGAAAAAAGAATTAAAAAAATACAAACTATTTTTTATCACGTCAAAATGTTATTTTTTAATTTCTAGAAATTTTTTCATTATGGGAAACTATTTTTTAAAATGGATTTTTGAAAAGAATTATAAAAGAAATAAGGAAAATTAAAGAAAATGCCAGAGGGTGTTAAATTAGTAAAAAAAACAGTTAAAAGGACCTTGGGCTTAGAAATGAGGGTGCGGATAGTACTTGGCATTAGGCCCAAAATGAAGGTGGCCTGAGGTGTATGTTATGGTCCTTAGTCATATTTTGTTGACTTAGCCTGGTCCACTGGATTGAGGCTTAGCGCATGATGACTTGATGGATGCCCATGATGAAGAGTGCACAATTGCTACGGTGGGGGACGCGCAGGTAATGCTAATATGGTGGCCCTACCGGACGGTGACAAGTGTCACCGCCAGAATGGACCACCGAAACAACAAATCCTATCCACTTATCCGAATGAGTCCAAAAACGGTGGGCATTAACTATGATTTTCATGAGTTGTTTATGATTTTAACGGTGAAATTAAATAGGTTTTTTGAAATTTTAATTTTTCAATTCAAATTAATTCATAAAAAACAAATCTCCCACACAGATACTCTATAACTTATAAAAAATCAAAACGCCAAAAGCTGACTAAAAGCGTCTCTCTCTCATACTTGTTTCTTTCTTCCTCTTCTCACAAACACTTCCCCTAAACAAAAACCCTAGTGATGTAGTGTAACACACCAAATTTTCCCTCTTCCTTTTATCTTCATGATCACATCATAATCATCATAAGCATATCATATCCTTAGCATCTAGAATAGAAAAATGAAGCATAACATCCTCATGTTCTAGCATAGGGCATATGATCAATCATTTGGGGATTTGAAGCTTTGCAAGCCAAAACAAGATGCCAAGTTACATTTCAAGAGTTCCAAAGGTGTCCTCATATCATATGCAAGCTTAAGATCATTTACAAAAGTCAAGAAGGGTAGAAGATCATCAGAGGATCAAAGATGCAACAATCTCCTACACAGATGAATCTTGAATTAGGGTTTTCCTTTTGAGCAGGGATTTCTTGTACCTTTGACCAATTCTTGTGGTAAAAGTATTTTATATGTCATTTAAAGTCTATGGATGGAATTTGGTGAGAAAGTTCATTAAGGAAGTCAGTCAATTCACCAGTTACCTGTAAAGGAAAAAATTGGTCAAACTGAGTATCTGAAAAGTCAACTGTGGAAATTCAAGGGGTCCAATCCCATTTTTCAAGCTAAGGGATGTTATTAAGGTCAAATAAGAGGTTTGATGGTCTCAAAGTTCAAGAATCAAGATGTTTTTTAAGGCTTTCCATTTTTGGCATATGGCATGTAATGGAAATGTCCAAATTTAGTAAGTTTTGCCCTAATTTTCAAGGCTTTCTTTCACAACCAAAATGACTCCAATTGGATTTTCTTTGAACATGAAAGTTGTTGGGTATGCTCTCCGATTTTCAAAAAGTACAATAACATGTCCATAGAATTTATATTTGACAAGTTATGATCAAGTGAAGTTTGGATATTTTTAGGGCTTACATGAATTATCACATTACCCCAAAGTTGCAAAAAGCCTTATAATTCAATTCTAAGTTGGTCAATGGGCAAAGTAAGGTTATAATATCATATTGCATTGTATGAAAGTGAAATGGCTCAAGGAAAATCACCAAAATCGTGCATGGGATGCATGATATTTCACTTAATTCAAAAATGTAAAAGCATGAGAATTGTGTGAACCAAGTATCTAAAGGCCATGATTGTTTCACTTATGGATCAAGGGCAGGATGAAAGCTGGGCATGTGCAAAGAAATAATGCATCGCACGAGTAAAGTACTCCATCACACAACTTTTTCATTTTTGCAAAATCATTTGAATCACACTCTTCCCACGTGCATTGCTTTCCAAACCCTAATCAGTGATCATTTGCATTCTATATAAGAGAACTAGAGCTTCATTTGCTCATATTTCATCACATTTTCATCACTCTTAAGTTTTTGCATCTCAAGCTTTTTCCTTCAAATCACCTCACACACTCACTCATTGCTAAAACAAATTACATATTCTGAATCCTTGAAGCATAAGGAGCACAAATCCACCATCAATTGAAGTTGAATCTTCAGATTTCTCAAGGTGCAAGTATGGTGTAGTTGCTTTCGAATTGCTAGATTCAGGAGGTTTCAAGATCTTACTTTCATTTATTTTGCAAGGAGATATCCTAAGGCTTGAATATGCACCATTTGGAAGCTTATCTTGACCTAATTCGTGCTCTGCAAATCTCAGGTGAGCTTCAAATTGACTGATCTAAAACTTTGATTTCTTGTGTGATAATTGAAGTTTGAAGTATGATTTTGTTTTTGTTCGATCTGCTTAGTTCTTTGATCTTTTGTGAAATCCAATGGCATATTCGTACTCAGCATGTTTGAATTGTATGATCTGGAAAGTTTGAACAATTTATGTGTTGTTTTGTTCTTGATGTTGAGTTTTCCGGCGCCAGAGCTAGGGCTCCGGTCACTGGTTTCTGGAAATTTATTTTAATTTGAAAATGAAGAAGATGATCTCATGGCCTTTGGATGTGTTGATCTGGACAGTTGTTGTGACAACACATTAAATTAGTACACTCCCTCTCACGTGTTTTTTTAATTTCTGAATAATGCTTCATGTGGTGCACCCTATGGTACTTATCAAACACACACGCGCAGATTGTGTATTTGTGTTGACTTGAGATTTTAGTTTACTTGATCTTATACGTTGGTTTGATCCATTGGCTGATGTTATTTCCTGATTTATTTGAATTTCCATGGTAATACTTGTGAACCTGTGCTGAATCCATGGGACTCAGATGCTATTTGCACCCCCTTTCTTGTGAGCCCAATCATTTTAACTAAATTAACTTGCTTCTTGCACCTCCTTTCCATTTTGTTTATTTTTATTTTCTTTTGTTAATTGTTTGCTTTTTAATTATTTAAAATAGCTAGAAGTTCTTAAAAATTCACCAAAAATTCATGAACATCAATTTTAATTTTCTTTATTTTTGTATGTTTTTATTTTACATTTAGTTTTATTTTTTGTATTAGAATTAATGTGTGGTTTATATTTTTCTTTTCATTTCTTTTAATTCACATGTTGTCTTGTTTATTTTCTATTTTGATCATGGATTTGAATTTTGAATTGTTTCTTTTTGCTATGGATTAATAACATGATGTAGTTTGTTGATGATTTATCTCATGATTTTTAGGATTTTGTATATGGATTTTTGCCAAGTTGCATAGGAATGAAGTTTCAAAACCCTAATTCTTGCTTATGAAGTTCTTTGACCTAGTTTGCCTTTGATCTTGATCCTGTTCCTTTTGGTATGATGTTATCACATGATTAAGGAACCCTTGTACTTAATTGTAGAATTTTTTAATACACTTTTGATTTAATATGAGTTTTCTTTTTTGGTTTCCCTATTTTGCATTCTTGTTGGTCATATGCTTGTTTCTTAGGCTAGAAGGGCACTTGTGCCGACTCCTATAGGATATTTAGAACCTTTCCTATATGAGGATAGGTCCCTGGTCTTTGTATTTTACTTGTTCCTTGAGTTGGTTTGTGTTACTTGTCTTTGAAGTTTATACACTTATGTACATGTTCACTTCACCACATTTCAATTCTTCATCTCCTCTTGTGATAAACTTCTTCTTTTCCCCCTTTAGAAACAACTTATCTCCTTTAGAGGAGTAAGTTGTACTCTAACTCTTTCTTTCTCTTCCCCTTTTCTTCTTTCTTTCTTTTCTTTCCTCCTTCTTCATTAGGATAGGGCTCAGACCACATTAACTTAGGACTCCCATGCATGATAACATTTAGGGTTGTTAGTCCCCCTTTAGTTTTTACCTTTGAATTCCTTTTGGTGCTCTCTCTTTCTCATCTTCAAACAAAAAACCTAAAAAACATCTAATAATAGTTGAGGTGACCTCTCCCTTTTGTCATCCTCTCAAAGAAAATCATAAAAAACACTTCTTCGCTTTAATCCACCAAAACACTTAATAATACAAACAAGTTAGTGAATCTAAATCCTAATCTTAGGAAAAAAGTTTGAGGATCTTCTTCATTCTTAATGGACTTGTTACTCATTCTATTTTGGGATGTGGTAATGAGGACATGTTCCTTAGAAAGGGATTTGCCTTCACTTCCTTGTGCCACACTCATAAAAAACTCATAAAAAACATTGGACAAACAATAAGCGTCTCTCCTTCGGGAATTCTATTTTCATCACCTTCACTCCTTACATATGAACTTGCTACCTACTCGTCACTTTGCAAGATGGTTACGCACTCGTCGTCCGAGCCTGTAACACCTGAGCATTGACATAGGCAGTTCAAGCCTTAATTCACAAGCAATCTTTTCCACCCCTAGTTAGGGGAACTACGGCGACTCTGATCCTCATGTCCAGATGAGGTACGTAGGCAGCGGGGTAGGGCACGTTCGAGCACTCTTTTATTTTCCCTATATTTTCCCCATTTCTTTTCTTTTATCCAGTTCCAGCCTTTCTTTTTGCAGCAGCTTTCTTTTCTTCACCCTTTGAAACAGTTTCTTTGCAAGCGTGGATCCCGTCGGGTATAGCGGACGATCTAGAGTGCTAATACCTTCCCAGGTCATAACCGACTCCCGAACCCAGTTTCTTCGGTTCGCAGGACCTGTGTCCTTCCTTTTCTTTTCTTCTAGTTTGTGCAGCATTACCATTCCCGTTCCTTCGGGATAAAAATGCCTGGCTGGCGACTCTACCTCTTTCCGTGCCACTTTTGCGTTTGTACCAGGATGGAAATCCAGGGAGCGATAGCTGGTGACGCTTCTGGGGAACGAACATAGAATCTCTGGTTCCCTTGAGAGTCTCTCCTAGCGCTTGCGTGTTTCTGTTTCGTTGGGTGGTGATTGTTTGTTGTTGTCTATGTATTTTACTGTTGTTTATTTACAGTTTTATTTAGAGCTTTATTTACAGTTTTCAGTATTTATTTTCATGCATCATATATTATACTGGACTGTCTGGACTGGTTTTCTTTTTGGCGGGACTTGGGTGTTACTTATGTGTGGTGAGATGAGACTAGCCAAATACCCGACTTAAGTGCACCATAGGACTTAGCATGGACAATCACTTTGGCCACATGGTATCTTATCATGGGGGTATTAGTGCGTTCACACCTAGATTCGCGACCGTCTTGGAAATGTCTTGATATAGGGATCTTCCCTACTTTATTACATAACCTTGATAGTTATGTGCGGCTGGGGACCGATCATTGAGAACCTTTTGGAAACATCCCTCTCCAGTGTTGACAATGGAAGACCACATTTTGTGGAAAACCCATTCACACTCGAGGGCCCACATGGAACTCGCATAGGATGGCCTGTTTTTCCCATACTCAGCTGAGACCTCCCTGAGTAGTACATAATGCCAAACCGATTCCCTGATCTGGTCATGAGCCATTTCTTGGAAATGGTGAAAGTATTATTGCTATTCGGATTTGAGAGTCCGTGATGTTTGACCCGGAGCACACCTGTGAGATTGGGAGGGGTTTATAAGTTTGCAGGAACCATTTAACCTCATCATACCCACTGCCAGTACATTCTTATATGTTGATCTGTTTGCTTTGACCTTTGGAGTTCTTGATTTAGTTGGTTTGGAAGTCTGATCTGAAGTTATATGTGACTCACCTGAATGTATATGCGTTGTTATTCATAGGACCTAGAGTTTTTGTTCACTTGGCTCTTGTCTCCAGTACCCAGACAATTCCAGATTGATCATATTTGCCTTGCATTTGCATTTGCATCATATAATAGCATTCTTAACATCTTAGTGTTTTCATTTTTCAGGTTACATTTTTCACACCCTGTTCTGGTATCTATTATCTTTTCATATCCAGATGGCAAGCATCACCACAACTTTCCAAAAGAACAATGCACACTACACCTTTCCACAACCAGAGGTGAGGAAATTGCACCAATTGAAGGGTCTGATGAATGATAAGGTTCTGGGAGATTTCAGGGCCAACTTTGGACAGATTCTAAAGTATATGGACAAGCCATCAAAAGAGCAGAGGGACAACATTCATACTTTTCTCCAGTTCTATGATGCTCCATTACATTGTTTTGTATTCCCAGATTATGTTTTGGCACCTACATTGGAAGAAATTTCCAGCTTGTTGCATATCCCTCTCAAAGGAAAGCAACCTTATTACAACTCAGGAAGAGTGCTCCAAGCAGAAGAGATTGCTCAGAGATGTCATTTTCTTTTAAGTAGGGTGGAGCAGGGATTAAGTAGTAGCAAAGGGAAAGGATTGCCTTGCAATGTACTAATTCAGGAGTCTCTGGCATATGCTCAGGATAATCAATGAGAACAGTTCAGTGTACTTCTAGCTTTGATGGTCTATGGGATTAGCTTATTCCCAGGAGATCAAGGAATTGTTAGCTTGGAGGTTATTTCCATTTTTTTCAGAAGGAATCCCACACCTACTCTGTTAGGTGATTTATATTATGGAGTTCGTTAGAGGAATGAAAAGAGGGGAGGTCATGTGAGTTGTTGTGTGCCTATGTTTGTTGACTGGTTTGCTAGACTGTTGCCCAAAGTGGGGCCATTCAAAGATTTAAGGGGAGACTGGAAATGGTCTCGTAGATTGATGGGGCTAAATGCAAGTGATATAAGCTAGGGATACGACAAAGATGTGTTAGGGAAAGAGATGATTGTGAAGTGTAACTGGTTTCCCAATGTTCCTTTGATTGGAAGGAAATTAATGATCAATTATAATCCAGTTCTGGCTAGAAGGCAGTTTGGATACCCTTTGAGAGAACCCCCTTCTGATTAGGATGCGAGAGAATCATTATACCTTCCTATTGAGGGGAATAGAGACATGGTTGTTCAAGTATTCCAAGCTTGGGATATCAGGAATCAAAAGGGAAAGAAAGAGTTTGGAAGAGTGGATCCAAACATGTATGAACCCTTTGCTGCGTGGTTGAAGAATCGTGTCAAGATTTCTTTGTTGCCTTTCTCATTAGAGCTTCCTCTCTACCCAAAAGAAGTAGTTCCACAGGTCCCTGCTTCACAAAGCACTTTTCCTTTAGAAGATTATCGAAATCTTGAAGCTCAGTTGAAGGGACTACAGGTGGAGCATGCATAAATGATTAGCTTACACCATCATTTGGCTCTCTTCAAGTTGATTTTAAAAGAGAAGTTGCACAAAGTGCAAGTAGACCAAGAAGTTAAGGATAAGGAGTTGGTAGAAAGGGAGGCTTACTTCCAAAGAAGGGGATTGATGGACATCAAGAGGGAAGAACAGTTCAAGAAGAATAAGAAGGCTCTCAGGGATGCTAGAAAATTCCTCACTTGGATACAAGGACAGAGAGATCAGGACCAAGCAGAATACAGGAAGAAAGAAGAAATGTTTGAGTTACAAATTGTTTCTCAAAGAGAAGAGTTGGAGCAGGCTTACAGAAGACAACAATAGGTGTCTCAGCAACTGAATAAGGCTCTTTTAGAGATAATAGACCTCAGGAGAAGAGCAGGTGTGAAGAGCGCTAGAGTAGAGCTGGAGCTTGCAGATGAAGGGCCAGAGTCATCCTACAACTTGGAGTTTTAGTTTGCTTTTCTTGTATTTCTGATTACCTACAGGATTGTTGTAGGAATCTAATTTGTTTGTTGTACTTTATGTTTTGTAAAACTTGCAAACCTATGGGGATGGTATTTGTGCCTTAGGGCTTTTGATTTATGCACTTTATTTTGTCAGACTCTTTAAGCTTTGTGTTTTTCTCACTGGTTGTGGATATGGTGTGGAAACATTGAAAGAGATATTCGTAGAAGATTATTTCAAAGGTCATTTGGATTCTTCAATAAGATACCAGAATTGGGGCAAAATACCCTGATATTTAAAGCATAAAGATTGCATTGCATGTAATAGTGTTGTTGTTTTGCAGGTACAGTTTTCGGGTTTCTAACATCTCTTCTGATTTCAGGAACTATAGCTCCAAAGAAAGGTCCCAAGAAGATCCATAGATATCCAACAAAGGAGAACAGAGAAAAAGTGATGGATCAGATGCAGGCAGACTTGGCAGACTTACTTACAAGAATGGATAATTTCATGACCCTTATGGCTGGGATGGGTCAAACTCCGGAGCTCTTGCGCGAGCTGGTAGAGAATAATCAAGCTAGGAACAATGGTCCAGTAGATGGAGGCAATCGCAATGGGGCTGGCGCCCGTCATGTTGAAATCTTTGTGGTACAACATGGAGTTACCATTATCAATGATGGAGTGAACAACCTTCAGATGGATGGACATGATGAGCAGTTCACATTGTTAGATGAAGCTGAAGGACAAGGGGTTGAGATGAATCGTCACTTCGAAGAGATGGCTGAGCAAATTCGTTCTATCCAATCCCAGAAATCCTTGGGATTTGATATTACTGATTTGGGGCTAGTACCAGGGGTGATGATTCCTTACAAGTTTAAGGCTCCAACGTTTGATAAGTACAATGGCACTGCATGCCCAAAATCCCACCTTCAATCTTTTGTTGGAACAATTACTGCCCACACAGATGATGAGAAGCTATGGATGTACTATTTCCAAGACAGCCTTGTTGGGGCGTCCTTGGAATGGTATATGAAGTTAAGCAGGGTTACTGTCAGAATTTAGAAAGATTTGGCGGAAGCATTTGTTAAGCAATACCAATATAATCAGGACATGGCTCCCAATCGCACGCAGCTGCAGAGCATGTCACAGAGTGCAAAAGAGAGTTTCAAAGAGTATGCTCAAAGGTGGCGCCAGCTTGATGCCAAAGTACAGCCCCCACTGCTAGAGAACGAAATGGATGACATCTTCATGGGAAATTTGCAAGGAGTGTTCATTGAGCCATTTAGCGTCATGTTCGGAGACAAAATTCAATGATATTATTACAGTTGGAGAGAGGGTTGAAACCCTATTGAAAATGGGAAAAATCCAAGATAATGGAGCTAGAAGTTCTGCTGGAACGAGAAAGCCTTTAGTTGGCCCTCAAAGAAGAAGGGAGGGGGAGACTAATGTTGTCTATGGAAGAGGAAGGGGTCGTGGCTACAGAAACTCACATGACCAAGTGGCAGCTGTCACTATTCCTACCAATCTTACTCCTCAACCACAACAACAACGCAACAATTATCAACAAAGGCCTTACCAACAACGTCAGCCTCGTCCTGCTGATCGTGTTTTCGAAGCTATTCCCATGACATATACAGCATTGCTGCAGAGGTTGATTGACTTGAATATGATCAACTAAGGACGTTGGCTCCACCACCACCAGGAGATATTCCACCAGGATACGATGTTAATGTAAGACGTGCCTTTCATTCAGGAGCTCCATGACATTCAACAGAGAAATGCAGGGTGTTACACAACAAAGTTCAGGATCTGATAGATTCAAAGGCCATCAACTTCGCGCCACCCCCAAATGTTAATTCTAATCATATCCCTAATCATGGAGGGGCTAGAAATAATGATATTGAAGGTGGGGAACACTTGAATTTGATCATGGATATAAAGGAGGTGCAGACCCCTCTCTTATTTGTGAAAGAATGGATGTTAAGAGGATATGAGTTTCCAGGATGTGACTTTGAGTGTGAGGAATGTGATATGTCTGTGAATGGATGTGAAAAGTTGAAAGCGGGGTTGCAGAATTTGATGACTGAAGGGACATTGCAGTTTGACAGAGTTAACAAACAAAGTGATTGTGTTTCTAATGTGACTATCTTCTATGATCCAGTTGATGTACCAACCCGAGTCCAGAGAGAGCCTGTTACAATCTATGTGCCACAGGAGGTCAATCTTGTTACAATTACTACTCCTGGTCCTGTACCTTATGATGATGACAAAGTTGTGCCATGGCATTACGGGTCAGATGTGTATGTTTAAGGAAGAAAGGTGGAGGATAAGCCCGTGACTGTAAATCCTGTTGTTGCTAGTGTTGGGGGCTTGGGTGGTTTCACTAGATGTGGGTGATTGTTTGCTCCACAGACTCTTTGAAATAACAATGAAGTTGAAGTTGCTGCTAGAGCTAAGGGCAACCAAGTAGCTAATGAGGAGGTGGTACCCCCGAATGCTGATCAGAATGTCTTTGAAAAGGAAGTTGAGGAGTTCATGAGGATAATAAAGAAGAGTGACTATAAGATAGTGGAGAAACTAAACCAAACGCCGTCCAAGATTTCCATATTATCACTGCTGATGTGCTCGCAAGCACATAGAGAAGCTTTGTTAAAGGTGTTATAGTCTGCTTATTGTCGCTCCCACCAAATGACACATGGCCAAGAGGGGTACATACGCGAACGGTCAGCGAAGGGGAGAACACAAGGGTGAAATGAAAAGAGTCGCCAGCTAGGCATTTTTATCTCGAAGGAAAGGTAATGCTGCATAGACCTAAGAAAAGATGGATAAGACGGTTGCGAACCAGAGAAACTGAGAAAGGGGGTTGGTTACAACCTGGGAAGGTATTAGCACCCAGATTGTCCGTCGTACTCGACGGGATCCACGCTTGAAAGATTTGTGTTTAAAGGGGTAGTGTCAGTGCTATTTTGTATGCAAAAGTTGGAAAAGAATGCAAGTGTCAGTGCTGGAAAGATGTGTGAAGTGAATAAAAGAAGTGTCAGTACAAAGAAAGAATGCAAAGCTCAAGACTATGAGGCTTAAAGAATAATGCTGGAAGGAGGGGGAATATACAGATACTTTTGTTCGATAACTGTTAAGTTATGCCTACGTATCCTCTCGTGTAATGAGGAAGTCAGAACACCGTAGTTCGACTCAAAGAGACTGAAAGATAAATTGGCTTGTGAACTGCTTACTTGTCTATGCTCAAGTGTATGACCTGTCTGGCTCAGGTGCAAACTGTCTTGCATTAGACGGAAGAAGCAAGTTCTCGTTTGTGAGTGAAGATGATGAGAAAAGAATCCCGGAGGAGACGATTATTGCTTGTTTTTGTGTTTTCAATCTTTTATTGCTTTTGGTGTTTTGCATAAGAAAATGAGCTTAAGCCAAAACCAAGAGTTAGTAAATTCATCACATCCTCCCTCTGATTAGGGGTAATGAGAATACCTTAAGTATGAAGTAAACACCTCACACTTAACCACCATGATGTAGGATTAAGATCATTAACCTACTTGTATTTATTTAGATGTTTTTGGAGTTTTTGTTTAGTGTTAAGTAATGAGTTTAAGCCATAATAAAGGATTTAATGGACCCATTACACCATCCTAATAGAAGGATAATAGATGAGAACATTTAAGCTGAGGAAGGCTCCTCAACTTAATCCATGATTAGGGATTAACCTCATGACAAAAAAAAAGCCTTTATTAAATGGATTTTAGTTAATGGTAATATTATGAAGTGAATTTTATGGTTTATAAGACAACTTGAGGGGGACTTGTCCATTAACAGTAGGGTTAGTCCTTCTTAACCAATTAAGGAAGAATTAGAACCCTAATATAAGGCCCAAGTTACAAGCTTGATGTCTTAATGATTATTAGATGGATTGATTAAAGGATTTAAACACATTAAGGGTTCAACACTTAGGATTAAAGTTATACACTCCATCCTAATAGAAGGATACAGGCATAACCTTAATCACAAAGCCTTAAAACCTTTAAGGTTTAGTCCTTGACTAAGAGATGAGAAGAGAAGACACAAATATGACACAAAGGTAAAACTAATGGGGGGACTAATCAAACCCTAATTGTGATCATGCTTGGGTGTTCCTAGGGTTTATGAAGCTTGCAAGAAGATCTTCAAGAGAGCCACCAAGGAAGAAGCAGGATGGAAGGAAAAGAAGCAGCAAGAAGCAAGACAACTTACTTCACTCTAATTCATAAGTAAAAATGCATCAATGATGCATAAAAGGGATGAGAAGAGATCATGAGAAGTGAAGGCAAATTCACTTCTCAAACACTTACCACCTAAAAAGTTAGCAACCAGAAATGAAATGGAATGAAAATGGGATGAAATGAAAAGATGGAAACCAAAGTCAGAAGCATAATCATGATGCAAATGATTCTATGAGATGGTATGAAAACATGTCAAGAGATGAGGATGATCATGAAAGCAAGCATGGAAGTTCATGGAAACATATGACATCAAATGAAAGAAAAAGCATGGCAAATTAATGATGCAATGATCAAACATCATTTCACTATGTCCTAGGATGTCTTATATGTCATGTGGATGCAAAAAATGTCATGGCAAGTTTATGTATGCAAGCTTATGAAGGATGAATGCAAATGAAGGCAAAGATTAGGGTTTATGTACAAGATGCAATGCAAAATTCAAAATCAAAAGCAAATGATAAGATAAAAAAATGAAAATGAAACCAAAGGAACCCTAATCCCACATGATATCACACCCCAAAGGAGGAGACCTAACTCTTAACCTAATGGAAGTTCTGAATTTTCTAAGTTGCTAGGGTTTTAAGGGTGATCCTAAAGGAAAAATGCCAAAAAAATTGAAAATGCAAGATAAAAATGAAACAAAAATGTTTTTAGAAGCTTGAAAGTATGTAGAACACAATGCAAAAAGAACCATTCACAAACTCAACTTGGATCAAAAGTTATGAATATTTGAAGTTAGGGTTAAAAATATTCAAATTAAAGAACCCTAATTCAAATGAAAATTGTCAAAGTATGATCAAAACCAAAAAGAAATTTTCTTTGTGAGTTTTTAAATGTTTTTAAATGTTTTAAAATGCTCTCTGAATTTTTTTGGAATTTTTAAATACCTAAATGTATTTTTAATTAATTAATTCCTCATTAACTAATTAAAAATAATCATTTAAATGATTTAAAAATAATTTTTAATACAAAAAATAAAAATAAAAATATTATTGGGTTGAGAAAATTATTTGGATGCAAAATGCAGAAGAAAAGATTTTTTTGAATTTTCTAGCTATTTTAAATAAATTATGTAAAACAAATAAGAAAATATGAATTAAAAACTGAATTAAATGGAAGTAATCTAATCTGAGGGCTTAGATTCAAAACTGAGGGATTTGGTTTGACCTGGCACGCAAATTAATGGACAGGATTCACTCTAGATTAATTTTTATTAATTAATTAATTAAATTTAATTAACTCAGAATTAGGGTTAATGAAAAGATCTCAGCCCTCTAAAACACGCGCTAAACACAAATCCAACGGGTGACATTTAAACTACCCTAATTAATGAGGTTTTGCCCTAATCACTTTCAGGCCACCGGAGAAGAGCTCCGGTCGTCTTCTCCGGCAGCCTCCTCACCCTATCTCTCTCAATACGCAATGAAAACTCACCAAATTCTCCAGAAACACTCCTCTAACAATTCTAAACAAGATTCAGCCCTCAAAATCCATTTGTTTTCACTTAAAATCAAGAATCAAAAGAAAACGGAAAATATCACAGAAATTTCAGACATTCAATACATGCTCAATACTTGATCATTTTCGAAACCAAACATATCAGGATCATCATTGAATCATGGAGAATCAATTAGAAACTTAAAAAGAGATTTCTGGAAAAAAAATTAAAGAGGTTACCTGAGCTTTGAACCTAGCAACTTTGGGCTTTCTGGACCTTTTCTTTATGCAAAATCACTCCCTTTGGCCTCCTGATGAAGCTTCAATGCTTGAAATTCTTTGAGAGTGGATGGTTTGAGAGCTTGCAACCTTGCTGCACCAGAATCGTGTTTTTGCTATGGGTGCTTTTAGGCTTGTTTGAAGAGGGAAAAAGGGTCCTTTAGTGATGCTGAGTTGATTGGTGAAGGTAGTTTTGAGTTTGAGTCAGTGAGCTATGAGCTTCGAAAGTTTTTGCAAGTTGGATGATTTTTGTGGAATGCTCAATTCTTGGAGCTCTTGGCTTGTGTATCTCATGAAAAATGATCTTTGAGGCATGCTTGTAGTATCTGGATTGGGCAGAGAGTGGGTGGTGGACTGTTGTGATTGGTATGGGCAAGTTGCCAAAATGTCAACATGACTTGTACTTGAGGTATGGGCATTCTTGAAGCTGGCCTTTTGGCTTGCCTTGGTGCAGCTGAGATCAAGGAGGTCCATAGAATTGAAATTGAGGCAAATCAACAAGTTTGTGAGAAGTTATGTGTCTTTTTGCAAATTCTATGAAGTTTGGCCCCTTTTGAAATACTTGATGATCAAGGCATGAAACTTGAGATTTCTTTGGTCAATTCTGAATTATAGGTCATGTATGATGTTTGTGTAATGGTTAGAAGTCACTTTGAGGTCACAAATTGGTTTGACATGAGTTTTTGCAAGTTTCCCTCTTTGGTACATAAGTGAAATTTTTGTGATTTTCCCCAAATTTGCAAGGCCATAACTTGAGTTCTATGATGAATTAGATCAAGTTCTTGTACTTTTTGAAAAGGGAATGATCCAATCTATAACTTTCATGACCAAGAATTTTTCATTTGAAGCATTTTTTAATCAAAAAGAGGAGGTTGAAAAACTTTCCCAAAATGGCAAGTTTGCATTACAAGTCACTTTCCCAAAATGGCAACTTTGCAAATGGCTTGAAATTCATCAATTTTGTGAACTTCTAACTTCTTCTAAGATCAAATAAAGATCATATACACCCAAAATGATGGAGAAGACCCTTTGGTTGGATGATTGGGGGCCTCAGATGCCCTGATTTTACACTGACTTGTTCAAGAAGTCATCTATTGATCAGATATCTTCCCCATTGAATTTCTTCATGAAAATTGGTGTTTAGGATCCTTATATCATATAGAGACCAATAGAAACAAGAATGACCAAAAAATTTGGAGTTATGGCCTCTGAAACCAAAACCCTAATTTTAGGTCATCTGTGCAGTTAAGCTTGGCTCTGCTTCAATGCCTTTCTCAGTTCTTGTGATTTTCTGACTTTCTTGATCTTGGGAGGATACAATATGATATTTGAACATACATGGAACCTCTTGAGATGATTGAATCCCTTCAGATCAAAAACCCTAGATGCAGATGACTTTGAACCAATGCAGTGAAGCAAAAATGTAATATGAAATGATATGATTGAACTTATGCAAATGAAAAGAATCACAAGCCATGGTGAAATGAGTGAGGGAAAATTTGGGGTGTTTACAGCTGCGCCTATTCAAGCATGAGTTAGCTGTGTAGGATGTAAGCGCCTGGCTTAACAGACAAACAAGATAACTTGTGGTTGAATACCAAAGACAGTCCAAAATTTGCGCTCACTGGATGAAGAAGAAAAAGGATATAGATTGTAAAAGGAAGTAAAGTATGATTATAAAGTGCGGGCGACGGAGGACGACCGTCGAGCAGGGGACGACTGCTGGAGATGAAGCAATGACGGGGACGACCGACATGCTGGGGAAATGAAGAGATCATGATGGGGACGGCCATCAGGTTCTATAAAGTAAAAGGGTAACCAAAAATGGGGTACGACCACCGGGTTAATGAAATCAAAGGTGAAGGACGATCACCTAGCAGGGTACGGCTGCTCTGTTGGGGATAAGATGAGGGACGGTCATCTGAAGGACGATCACCTGGCGACTTCACTGGGGAAATGATGAGGCACGGTCATCAAAAGGTGAAGGACGATCACCCGGCAGGGTGCGACTGCCGAAAGTATCATGACATAGGACGAATGTCAGATAGAAAGAGTCGACGATGGGGACGACCATCAGATAAGCATGATGAAGGACGATCATCAAGAGGTGAAGGACGATCACCTAGCAGGGTACGGCTGCTCTCGGGGTTTATCGTGACACAGGACGAATGTCAGATAACAAGATCAACAATGGGGACGGCCATCGGATAAAACGATGAAGGACGATCATCAAGGGGTGAAGGACGATCACCTAGCAGGGTACGGCTGCTAAAATATCACGACATAGGACGAACGTCGGATAAGAAAGGGTTCCAATAATGGAGATTCCGCTGGGGGATGATGAAGGACGATCATCAAAAGGTGAAGGACAATCACCTGGCAGGGTACGACTGCCGGAAGTATCATAACATAGGATGAATGTCAGATAGAAAGGAAATAATTTATTGGGATTTGCTGGAGACTCTTCTGGGGAAGGGTAGACACAGACGAGTGTCTAAATTTAAGAAAGAAAAGGTATAAGTGTTTGACGTTGTGTATAGATTAAAGATGCGGACGAGCATCCTTAAGTCTATGATACGGACGAGTATCGGTAGAAACAAACGCTGACGCATGTTCAAAGATGAATGTACGGACGAGTACCAACTGGTTAACAAAGAACACGGACGAGTGTTGAATCTGAGGAGAGATACGTGGTGTATACAAGATACGGACGAGTATCTGTATAAGTAAAGTAAGCATGAGTAAGACACAGACGAGTGTTCGATATGCTGGGGAGAGTATGATACAGACGAGTATCATAAGAGAAAGTGTATAAGTTATGAGTGTAAAAGATATTCTGACGATCTGTGGGGATGAGATGACACGGACGGGTGTCAGAAGAAGTGTATTATAAACAAGTGTTTGGTTTACAATAAGTGTTTAGGCAACCATGCTGGGGAATGGTGACACGAACGAGTGTCCAGAGAGTGTATAAATATCTGTTTGTGATTTATATCTGCAGGGGAGTGATACGACACGGACGAGTATCGGAAAAAGTATGTATGTGTATTAGTGAGTGCAAAGGGGAGGCTTTGGCTTTCTGTTGTGACTGTGGGTCTTTGTATATATATTGCTGATGGAATGTTGGTATAGACAGGTGCTTGATTCAAAACATGGCTTATGATCATGCAATATGTTTGATTTTTGCCGTAATGCTCCGTATTAGACGGAATGCTACGCTCTGGGGGGATAATATGATGCGAATGCTATGGTTATGCAAAGATACCAATATGGGATTCGGATCCCGTTGCGGTGAAGATTTTTGGCTGATATGCTTTGAAAGAATGTCCCAGGTGGGGGGAAAAGATCATTGGTAGATCTGATATATATGACTCTGCTTGGGGAAATAGGTCACTGATAGACCTATCTTGGTGATGAGGAGCCCAGCTGGGGTCTGCGGAAGCTTTCGTCACTTTGTTGTGAGATCTTCAGACATTTCTCTTCTAGATAGAGGTTGAAACTCTGCGGGGAGATGATTCCCTGTCTAATACTTGGGTGGGGAGGAATGATCACTGAACGATCTTCCTAGAGGTTTCTGTGGGGATCCTGCTGAGGATGATGAAATTAGCTGGGGAAATGAGCCCCTTCTGATGCTGTTTGGAAGACATGCTGAGGAAATAATGATTTGGCAGCTTGCTGAGGAGAAGTTCCCATGCCTCATGTTGCACTTTGAATATCTGCAGTCTTGTTATGACAAAGAAACGTACAAGTGCCACGAGGTGTCCCTTACCGGATTCCATCATAGGAATTTAGACACTCCCGAGAGTAAGTAGTATATTTCCTGCAAGAATGTGTTTAGAAAAACGCATCTGTATTTATGCAACCATTATATCCAGGGTATCAGACATTTTCGCAAATAAAGTGTTCGAGACAGATTGTGATTGAAAATCTGATTTTATTAATTTGTGTGCCCTGAATTGGCAAGTACAGTCAAAGAAACAGATCCCCTGAAATGAGGAGATTGTTACAAAATTGAGAAACAAAAAGATGTTGGCAATGTTGATTGACGCTTCAGTGTGCTTCCCTTTTGCTATGACTTGTATGACATTGACGTTCTTCTCATCTTGCTTTTTGAAGAAGGTTGATTCTGACCGATGCTCGAACCCTTCGAAGCTTGCCATGTTGTAAGTGATACAGACGAATTCAGAATGCAGTTGTTCGCTTATTCCCTTATTTTGCGTGGATCGCCCTTTCGGGTTTTCAATCCACCGGGATACCCATTTTTGCCTGAGTTGTCCAATGTGGCTCTTCAACTCAGCGGGTGTACATCTTTTATTTATTTTCCCTTATTTTTTCCCGAGTCTTTTATTTTGTTTTTGACTCGCCGGGATGCCCTATTTTTGCCTGGACTTACATTCTGTTTTTAGGTCCAGCGGGTCATTTTATGCGAAGTATTTTTTAACTGCATCGTAATTCATAGGGGACAGGAAGTCTTCACCATCCATAGTACTGAGCATCAGTGCTCCACCAGAGAAAACTTTCTTTACTATGAATGGAACATCGTAATTCGGAGTCCACTTGCCCATGTGGTCTGTATGAGGAGGAAGGAGTCTTTTCAGCACAAGATCCCCTACTTGGTATTCCCGAAGCCTGACTTTCTGATCGAAGGCTTTCTTCATTCTCTTCTGATATAACTGCCCATGACAGATTGCAGCTAATCTCTTTTCTTCAATCAGATTCAGTTTTTCGTATCGGGATCGGACCCATTCTGCTTCATTCAGTTTAACATCCATCAGTACCCGTAGAAAGGGTAGTTCAACTTCAACAGGCAGGACTGCCTCCATACCATTCACAAGTTGATACGGCGTTGCCCCAGTGGATGTTCTGATTGACGTACGGTACCCATGCAAGGCAAATGGTAGCATTTCATGCCAGTCTTTGTAGGTGACCACCATCTTCTGCACAATCTTCTTGATATTCTTGTTAGCTGCCTCTACATCGCCATTCATTTTTGGTCTGTAAGGAGAAGAATTATGGTGTTGGATCTTGAAGTCCCGACACAATTCTGCCATCATTTTGTTGTTCAGGTTGGAACCATTATCAGTAATGACTCGCTCGGGCACTCCATACCGACAGATGATGTCTCTCTTCAGGAATTGGGCTACCACTTTCCTGGTGACGTTCGCATAGGAAGCTGCTTCAACCCACTTGGTAAAATAGTCAATGGCTACCAGGATGAATTTGTGGCCATTTGAAGCAGTCAGTTCAATCTTCCCAATCATATCAATGCCTCACATGGCAAAAGGCCAAGGTGAAGAGATCACATTCAGAGGATTCGGATGCACATGCACTTTATCTGCATAAATCTGGCATTTATGACACTTCCAAGCATAAGCACAACAGTCTGCATCCATTGTGATCCAGTAATAGCCTGATCTTAACAACTTTTTAGCCATAACATGCCCTCCAGCATGGGTACCAAAATATACCTCGTGCACCTCGTGCATCAGCAAGTCTGCTTCTGCCTTATCAACACATCTGAGAAGTACCATATCAAAGTTTCTCTTGTACAAGGAACCATCAGCATTCCGGAAGAAACTACCAGCTAGCCTTCTTAATGTATTCTTATCATTGGAAGATGCCCCAAGTGGGTATGGTTGATCCTCTAAGAAGCATTTGATGTCATAGAACCAAGGCTTATCATCTTTAGCAAGGTCTGCTGAGAATACATATGCTGGTCTATCAAGTCTGGACACTGAAATCCGAGGCACGAAGTTGG
This sequence comes from Lathyrus aphaca, assembly GCA_963966055.1. NCBI lineage: Eukaryota > Viridiplantae > Streptophyta > Magnoliopsida > Fabales > Fabaceae > Lathyrus > Lathyrus aphaca. The sequence continues at coordinate 281,569,576 of OZ014523.1, forward strand.
CAGCTTGAACTTTGATCATGGATGAAATGGTAGCTAGAGCATCTGCAAACTGATTTTCGTCTCGAGGGATATACTCAAGCTTGACTGTAATGAAGAAAGTCACTAATCTCCTTGTATAATCCCGGTAAGGTATCAAATGCTCCTGGTGAGTGTACCATTTGCCGTTGGATTGATTGATTACCAGAGCTGAATCTCCGAATACAGTTAAAGTCTTGATCCTGAGGTCAATGGCTTCCTCAAGACCCATGATACAAGCTTCGTATTCAACTTCGTTGTTAGTGCAGTTAAAGGTGAGTTTTGCCGAGAAAGGCATGTGAACTCCCTTAGGTGTAATGAGTACTGTACCAACACCACGACCATTCATATTAACAGCCCCATCAAACATCATAGTCCATTCTTCTTCTGGGTCAGGCCCTTTAGTGTGAATAGGCTCTTCATGATCTTTTGCTTTTATGAACATGATGTCCTCATCAGGGAAGTCAAATCTCATTGGCTGGTAATCATCAATTGGTTGCTCAGCAAGATAATCAGACAATACACTGCCTTTGATGGCTTTCTGCGATGTGTACTGAATATCATATTCTGTGAGAATCATTTTCCATCTTGCAACCCGTCCGGTAAGTGCTGGCTTCTCAAATATATACTTGACGGGGTCCATCTTGGAGATTAACAAGGTAGTGTGGGTCAACATATACTGCCTTAGTCGGCGAGCAGCCCACGCTAAAGCACATCAAGTTTTCTCGAGCAGTGAATAACGTTGTTCACAGTCGGTAAACTTTTTGCTTAGGTAGTATATTGCATACTCTTTTCGACCAGACTCGTCATGTTGGCCCAGCACACACCTCATTGACTCTTCTAATACTGTCAAGTACATTATTAGAGGTTTTCCTTCAACTAGAGGCATAAGGATCAGAAGCTCTTGTGAGTATTCCTTGATTATGTCAAAAGCCCTCTAGCAGTCTTCATTCCACCTGACCGTTTGCTCTTTCCTTAACAACTTGAACAAGGGCTCACAGGTTGCAGTAAGGTGAGATATGAACCTTGAAATGTAGTTCAATCTACCTAGAAACCCCCGAACTTCTTTTTCAGTCTTTGGTGCAGGCATCTCCTGAATGGCTTTGACTTTGTCAAGGTCAACTTCAATCCCTTTCTCACTTACAATAAATCCCAGCAACTTACCAGATCGCACCCCGAATGTGCATTTCTTGGGGTTTAACTTCAATTGGTACTTCCTCAGACGCTTGAATAACTTCAACGGATTCACCAGGTGATCTTCTTCTGTGAGGGACTTGGCAATCATGTCATCCACATAACATTCAATTTCTTTATGGATCATGTCGTGGAATAATGTCACCATAGCCCGTTGATAAGTGGCACCAGCATTCTTCATTCCAAATGGCATTACCTTATAACAGAATGTGCCCTAGGGTGTGATGAAAGTTGTCTTATCCATGTCTTCAGGTGACATTTTGATCTGATTATATCCTGAAAATCCATCCATGAAGGAGAATACCGAGAACTGAGCCGTATTGTCGACCAATACATCAATGTGAGGTAATGGGAAGTCATCTTTTGGGCTGGCTCTGTTCAGTTCCCGGTAATCCACACACATCCTTACTTTTCCATCCTTCTTAGGCACATGTACAATGTTAGCAACCCACGGAGGATAGCTAGTTACAGCAAGAAAACCGGCGTCCCACTGTTTTTGTACTTCTTATTTTATCTTCATAGCCATATCCGGACGAGTACCGCGCAACTTCTGTTTTACTGGCGGACAGTCTTCTTTCAGAGGCAGCTTGTGCATAACAATGTCGGTGTCCAACCCTGGCATATTCGTATAAGACCAGGCAAAAACATCCACATATTCCCGAAGCATGTCAATAAGTTGCCCTTTTACTAAATCCTGCAGGCAGGCCCCGATTTTCACTTCTTTCAAGTCTTCTTCTGTACCAAGATTAACCGTCTCAACTTCCTCCTGATGAGGAGTGATAACCTTCTTCTCTTGTCTCAACAACCTGGCTAGTTCTTCAGGTAGCTCATAATCTTCTTCAACCCCTTCATCGGCTTGATTAATCGGATTGTCAAAGTCATACGAAGTCATAGCAGTGTTGTTGTCGGTGCAGTCTAGAGGGCACTCTCTGCAAGGGTATAGATTTGTTCATTTTAGTGATCAGTTTTATCTTGTTTAGAAAAAGTGAAAATGAAGTTGTTATTTTGAAAAACATTGCCAAATTATTTTTGTACAAAAAATGAAAAATGAAAAACAGTGAGCGGAAAAGAAAAGACTCATTTGCAAAAGATGTCCTAATATTCATTAATTGATCGTTTGCACAAAAAACAAGATGGCCCGATTACAAAATGAGCCCTGACATCTTGGGCAAGATGCAGGACTTGATGCATGCTTAAAGACAGGAAATAATAATTACTCTGCAGGAGTAACTCTTATAATTTCCTGGGAAGACCAGTTTGAGACATGGTTCACTGGGATCCTTGGACGTATCCAGCTTTCCAGGTTGCGCTCGTCTTCTGACTCCTCTTCCAAACTATTCACAGCATCCGGGGTGAGCATCCCTCTGCTGACAAACTTGGGCTCCATTGCAGCCTCTGGTTGATCTTGTCGAGTTGGTTTGTAACCCAACCCGAATCAGTCTTCTTTCTTCTCAACTGGAAGCAGCTTGCCCCAGCCTTGAGCGGTACCTTCCTCAACAACCTTCCGGGCTTGTTGGTATGATACGATGGAAGTCCCAGACACAACAGATGCTTCATTGATGTTCAGGGCTTCAAACCCTTGACTCATGGTCTCATGGATCTCCCCATCCATTTCAATGTATTTGAAAGTAGCCAGCTGGCTAACGAAGATATCCTCTTCCCCACAAATGGTAATGACTTGGCCCTCCCACTCAAATTTTAACTTCTGTTGAAGGGTTGACGTCACGGCGCCAACGGCGTGTATCCATGGTCTACCCAATAGACAGCTGTAGGCAGGCTGTATATCCATCACAAAGAAGGTCGTTTTGAAAACCTGTGGGCCAATCATTATTGGCAACTCTATCTCTCCCAGAACTGATCTTTTAGAACCGTCAAAGGCTCTCACTACTGTCGCTCCCGATAAATGAAACAGGGTCAGATAAGGGTACAGACGCGAACGATCGGCGAGAGGGACAATGAGAACACACAGCCGTGAACTCACTGGAGATGAATAGAGTCGCCAGCTAGGCATTTTTATCCCGGCGGAAAGGCAATGCTGCATAAGCCTAGAAAAAGATGGATAAGACGGTTGCGAACCAGAGAGACTGAGAAAGGGGGTTGGTTACAACCTGGGAAGGTATTAGCACCCAGATTGTCCGTCGTACTCGACGGGGTCCACGTTTGAAAGATTTGTGTTTTAAAGGGGTAGTGTCAGTGCAATTTGTGTATACAATAGCTGGAAAGGATGTACAGGTGTCAGTGTATGATGTATAAGTGATATGAAGTATGAAAGTGTCAGTGTGAGAACAAGAATAAGATGCTCATGATAATGAGGCTCAAAGAATGAGGCTAGAAAGAGGGGGAATATACAGAGACTTTTGTTCGATAACTGTTAAGTTATGCCTACGTATCCTCTCGTGCAATGAGGAAGTCAGAACACCGTAGTTCGACCCAAAGAGACTGATAGATGAATTGACTCGTGAACTGCTTACTTGCCTATGCTCAAGTGTATGATCTGTCTGGCACAGATGCAAACTGTCTTGCATTAGACGGAAGAAGCAAGTTCTCGTTTGTGAGTGAAAGAGATGAGAAAAGAATCCCTGAGGAGACGATTATTGTTTGTTTTTGAGTTTTCAGTCTTTTATTGCTTTTGAAAGTTTGTCATAAGTTAATGAGCTTAAGTCTAAACCAATGGATTTAGTAAACTCATCACATCATCCCTCTGATTAGGGGTAATGAGAATACCTTAAGTGTGAAGTCAGATTCTCACACTTAATCACCTTTGGTGTAGGATTAAGATCATTAACCTACTTGTGATTATTTAGGTGTTTTTGATGTTTTGTTTAGTGTTAAGTAACGAGGTTAAGCCATAATCAGGGATTAAACAGACTCATTACACCATCCTAATAGAAGGATAATAGATGAGAATGTTTAAGCTGAGGAAAGCTCCTCAACTTAATCCATGATTAGGGATTAAACTCATGACAAAACAAGCCTTTATTAGATGGATTTTAGTTGATGGTATGATGATGAAGTGTTTTTTAGGGTTTGTAAGACAACTTGAGGGGGACTTGTCCATTAACACTAGGGTTAGTCCTTCTTAACCAGTTAAGGAAGAAATAGAACCCTAATGCAAGGCCCAAGTTACAAGCTTGATGTCTTGATGATTATTAAGTGAATTGATTAAAGGATTTAAACACATTAAGGGTTTAACACTTAGGATTAAAGTTATACACTCCATCCTAAGAGAAGGATGCAGGCATAAACTTAATCACAAAGCCTTAAAGCCTTTAGGGTTTAGTCCCTGATTATGAGATGAGAAGAGAAGACTCAAAGAGAGACACAAAGGTAAAACTATGAGGGGGGACTAATCAAAACCCTAATTCATTGTCATGCTTGGTTGTTCCTAAGGTTTGTGAGGTTTTCAAGAACAGTCTTCAAAGAGAACCACCAGGAAGCAGATGAACAGGATCAAGAGAAGCAAAGTGACTTGCTTCATTCAAGAAGTCAAGTCACTTGAAGGAAGAAAGTGGGAGGAACAAGAATGAGCAAGCTCAATCTCAAACACATACATAAATGCAGCAATGGATGCAAGAGAGATGAAAAGAAAAGTTATGAGAAGTGAAGGCAAATTCACTTCTCAAGTTTACTTACCACCTGAAATGTTAGAAAGAAATGCAATGCAATGCCAAATGAAATGAAATGGTATGATGCTAAACAAAACCAGAAGCATGTTGATGATGAAAATGATGTTATGAGATGCTGCAAACATGAGGCAAGGCATGAAGATGTTCATACAAGATCATGGATGCAAATGAGGCAAGCTAAGAAGCATGGACATACATGAAAAGTTATGAGGCATACATGGCATACAACATGGCATATGCATGGTGCAATGATCAAACATGCTTTCTATATGTCTTATGATGTCAAATGAATCACATGGATGCATGGAATGGCATGGCAAGTCATGTTGTGCAAGAGAATGCAAGAAAGATGCAAATGGAAGCCCAAATTAGGGTTTATGCATCAAACAACAAACAAAAACCAAAAACAGAAGCAAACCCTAAGATAAAAAATGGAAAATGCCACCCAAAGAAACCCTAAACCTATACTAAACCAAGGTCCAAAGGGGAGGTCTCAACTCTCAACCAAACTCAAGTTATGAATTTTACAAGTTATTAGGGTTTTTAGGGTTCCTAAACAAAAGAAATGCCAAACAAATTGAAAATGAAGAATCAAATCATGGCCATTTAATCCTAGAAACTACATGCTAAACACAATGCAATACAAAAAGAATCAATGTCCAACTCTTCTTAGATAGGCAGAAATGAATTTTTGAATTTTGGATCAAATTAATGCATAAAAATGATTTTTATTCAATGAGAAATTCTTAAAATGCATCAAGATCAAAAAAGAAATTTGGTTTGAAGGTTGGACAATGTTTCTAAATGTCTTAGAACATTTCATGAATTTTTTGGTGATTTTTAAATACCTAAAGGTATTTTTAATAAATTAATTTCCATTAATCTATTAAAAATAATCCTTTAAATATTTAAAAATACTTTTTTAATGATAAAAAATAAAATGAAAATATTTTTGTGTCCTAAAAATTAATAAAACTTCCAAGAAAAAGTTTCATAATTTTTAGGAATTTTTTACTATTTTTAATGAATTATGCAAATTAATTGAAAAGAAAATGAAAATAAAACAAATAAAAGGGGAAGTCAAATGAGTGGAGGGCCAGGATGAAGTCTGGGATTCAAATGCGTTGACTGGCGCGCTAGTGGAGGGCCAGGATTGCCTCTGAGTTAATTATCTTAATTAAAATTAAATAAAACTAATGAAAGAGATTAGGGCTAAGCAGATTGATCTGGGCCATCTATTCGCGCGGCAAGTCAAACAAGTCTACTGATCCTACGCTCAATATTCAAACCTCATTAATGACCTGAGATTAGGGATAATCACTTTCAGGCTGCCGGAGAAGACTTCCGGTCGTCTTCTCCGGCGAGCCAAAACCCTAGATTCTTCTGTAGGTCACCAAACAACAAATTTCTTCCATCAAAACGACTCTCTCATCAATCTAAACCTAAACCCTCAACCTAAATTCATTTATTTTCATCCATGAGCCTGAATCGAAACAAAAATGTAAAATACGGGCAAATGTTCAAAAGCTTCATACATGCTGGTTTCTACACTATTTTCAAAAGCAAGCATACATTCATGATCAGGGGAACACAAGGCATCATAAAAGAACTAAAAAACTAGTTTCTGGGAAAAATGTTCATGAAGCTCACCTGAGATGAAGCTTCTCTGTTTATGAGCTCTCTGGACTTTTCCTTTGCACAGGCTTGCTTCCTTGAACCTCCTGAGGACAAAATGAGGCTCAAAAAGCTTGGAGAGTGGCTGGCTTGAAAGATCCAACTCTGGTGTAGCAGAAATGGGGATCTGTGTACAGGCAACTTCAGATCAATGTGAGGGGTGGTTTTGACTCCTTGTGAGGTGCTTGACTTGTTGGTGAAGAAAAATGGAGTGTTTGATGGCTGGATGAAGGGATTCGAAGAGTTCTGGTTTTAGGGGTGAGAAATGGTGCAGTTCAATTCAGGCTGGTTCCAGGCTTGAGTCTTACTGGTTTCTACTCAATGAAACATAGTGAAAAGGTTGATGAAACTTGTTGGCATGTTTGTGAAGTGTGGAGTCAGATTCGAAGCAATTTGCAAAATGAGGTGTGTTTGTGCATATGTTGGTGTGTTGTGTTTTCAGCCTTGCTAGATGTATCAAATGTCTTGCTCTTTGTCCACATAACCCTCTCTCATTGGTCAGATGACAAGACATGTGCTTTTTTGATTGGTAAGTCTACTTTTGCAAAAAGTCAAATTTTGTGTAAGGAAAGTATGGCTCATGATCTAGGCAAGTACAAGCATGGGGTTGCGCAGCAAGGGTGAGGGGAAAGGCTAGCCAAAGTCAGCAGCCAATGTCACAAGTTGTAGGAAGTGATCATGATGATTTTGCAAGTTGCTTGCCTTTTGTTCACATGTGATTTCTTTGGCCAACCAAACATAAACCATGGGCATTCTTGGTCCAATTCTGACTTTTAAGGCCTAAGGAATGTTTGTGTCATGGTTTGAAATGAATTAAAGGTTGCAATTTGCCTTGGTACATGATTTTGCAAAATTCTCATTTGAAGCATGCCTTGAAAATCAATGATTTTAGCCAACTTTGCCACACCATAACTTTTGATCCAAGAAGAGTTTGATCATGTTCTTGTACTTTTTGAAAAGGGAAAGATGAGATCTACAACTTTCATGACCAAAGTTTTTCCATTTGAAGCATTTTTGGATCAAGAATCAAGGCTTGAAAAATGACCTAAAATGAAGCATTCTTGAAAAGTCAACTATGCCCAAAAAGTCAACATTTGCAAAAACTCCAAATTCTTGATTTTTGTGAACTTCATCCTTCTTCCATGATCAAATAAAGATCATATACACTCAAAATGATGAAGATCACCCATTGGTTGGGTCATTGGGGGCCTCAGATGCCCTGATTTTACACTGACTTGTCTGAAAAGTCAACCCTTGATCAGATGACTTCCCCATGGAATTTCTTCATGAAAATTGATGTGCATACTCCCTATACCATATAGAGACCAATAGAAACAAGAATGACCAAAAAATTGGAGTTATGGCCTCTGAAACCAAAACCCTAATTTTAGGTCAACTGTGCAGTCAAACTTGGCTCTGCATCCATTCAAACCCTAGTTCTTGTAATTCCCTTGCATTCTTGACTTTTAGAAGATGTAATATGATGCTTGAACACACATGGATCCCTTTGAAGTGATTGATGGCCTTTGGAGTGGCTCAAGAAACTCTTGGATTGCTCAGATCACAAACCCTAGGTGCAGATGACTTTGAATCTATGCAGTGAATCAAAAATGAGACATGAGGTGATATGATTGTGCTTATGCATATGAGAATGATCACAAGACATGGTGAAATGAGTGAGGGCAAATTTGGGGTGTTTACAGCTGCCCCTATTCAAACATGAGTTAGCTGTGCAGGATGTAAGCGACGGCTTAACAGGCAAACAAGATAACTTGTGGTTGAATACCAAAGACAGTCCAAAATTTGCACTCACAGAATGAAGGAGAAAAGGGATATAGATTGTAAAAGGAAAATAAAGTTATTGTAAAGCGGGAAACAACGCAATGACGGGGACGGCCGACATGCTGGGGATAAAAGGTAAAGCCAAGACGGGGACGGCCGACTAGCTGGGGAAAATCAAATTATGATGGGGACGGCCATCAGGATAAAGCTGTAAAGTTCTCTGGGAGTTAATGAAACATGACGGGGACGGCCATCAAGTTCATAAAGCAAGGTAACCGACGATGGGGACGGCCATCGGGCTAAAAGGAAAAGGGACCACGACGGGGACGGCCATCGGGTTAAAGAATAAATGAAATAAACAGATGATGGGGTACGGCCATCAAAGGTGAAGGACGATCACCTAGCAGGGGACGGCTGCTCTGTTGGGAATAAAAGAAATATGATGGGGACGACCATCAAAGGTGGAGGACGACCACCTGGCAGGGTACGGCTGCCGAAAATATCGACGATGGGGACGACCATCGGATAAAAGGTCAACGATGGGGACGGCCATCGGACGAGCATGATGGAGGACAACCATCAAGAAGTGGAGGACGACCACTCAGTAGGGTACGGCTGCTCCCGAGGTTCATCATGGCATAGGACGAATGCCAGATAACCAAAATCAACAATGGGGACGGCCATTGGATAAAATGATGAAGGACGATCATCAAAAGGTGGAGGACGACCACCTAGCAGGGGACGGCTGCTAAAATCAACAATGGGGACGGCCATCGGACGAGCATGATGGAGGACGACCATCAAGAAATGGAGGACGACCACTCAGCAGGGTACGGCTGCTCTCGAGGTTATCATAACACAGGACGAGTGTTAGATAAAAAGGGAAAATTTGTTTGCGATCTACTGGGGATATAGTAAACACGGACGAGTATTTACAACCAAGAAGAGAAAGTATAAGTGTATAGATGTTTGCGTATAGATTAAAGATGCGGACGAGCATCCTTAAGACTACGATACGGACGAGTATCGGGTAGAAACAAACGCTTGACGCATGTTCTAAGATGATGATACGGATGAGTATCAACTGGTTAACAGAGAACACGGACGAGTGTTGTATCTGAAAAGACTTTCCTGGGGAATAGTAGACACAGACAAGTATCTATATTCAAGAAGACAAAAGTGTTTGACACAGTGTATGGATTAAAGATGCGGACGAGCATCCTTAAGACTAAGATACGGACGAGTATCTTGTAGAAACAAACATTAGACGCAATGTTCTGAGATGATGATACGGACGAGTATCAACTGGTTAACAAAGAGCACGGACTACTGTCGAATCTGTGGGGATATAGATGGTGTATATTAGATACGGACGAGTATCTGTATGAGTATTGTACAGATGGATACTTTAACTGCTGGGGAGAGTGACACGGACGAGTGTCAAAAGGAGAAAAGTGTAATATGAACAAGTATCTGATATACAGAGTCTAGGCGACTGCGCTGGGGATATGACACGGACGAGTGTCAAGAAAGTGTGTATATATGCATATGTAAGTGCAAAGAGGATGTCTTTGGCTTTCTGCTGGTGATTTGACACGGACGGGTGTCAGGAAGTATCTGTAGTACGGGTGATCTTGTTTGTAAATAGTGTTCAGGCGACTTTACTGGGGAGTGTTGATACGGACGGGTATCAAAAGGAAATATATACTGGTGTTTGTGATTTGTGAGGCAACTGCTTTGCTGGGACCCTGGTGGGGATTTCTGTACAATGATGATGAACGGTTATTATTCACAAATGTTAATTCAGAACATGGCTTATGATTATGCTATGCGTTTGATTTTTGCCGTAATGCTCCGTGTTAGACGGAATGCTACGCTTTGAGGGGATAATATGATGCAAATGCCATGATTATGCAAAGATATCAAATCGGGATTCGGATCCCGTTGCTGCGAAGATCTCTGGCTGATCTGTTTGAAATGGACCTCCCAGCTGGGGACGAGACCATTGGTAGATCTAATAAGATGATATTTGTTTGGGGATATAGGTCACCGATTGACATATCCTTTGGAATGAGAGACCCAGCTGGGGTTTGTAGAAGCTTTCTTCACTCTGTTGTGATCTTCTACGCGCTGCTCTTCTGGATAGAGGCTGGAACTCTGTGGGGAGATGATTCCCTGACTCCTGTATCTTACTGAGGAAGAATGATTGGTACTATGGCTGGGGAGAATTGTTGGTAACTCAGCTGGGGAGAGCTGTGAGAGGCAAACTCAGCTGGGGACAGAGCATTTCGGATGCTGAGATCTTTTGTTGATTCGCCAGCTTGCTGAGATGTAGCTTGCATGCCCCGAGTTGCGTTCCGGATACCTGCAATCCTGCAAAGATAAGGAAACGCACAAAAGGTCCCGAGGTATCCTTTGCTGGATTCCGCCATAGAAGCTTAAATACTTCTGAAAGTAAGCAAAATTTCCTGCAAGCATGTTTTTATTTGAAGATAAACATCTGTATTCTTATGCAATCAATGTTCTTTCAAGATATCAGACATTTTTGCAAAAATAAAAATGTACAAAACGAGACATGACTAAAAAATCTGATTTTATTAATTCATGTGCCCTGAATTGGCAAGATACAGTCAAAGAAACATATCTCCTGAAATGGGGAGATTGTTACAAATTGAGAAACAAAATGCTGGCGGTGTTGACGACGCTTTGAGGAGCTTCCTCTTCTGCTATGACTCGTATGGCAATGACATTCTTCTCGTCTTGCTTCCTGAAGAAGGCTGATTCTGATTGAAGCTTGATCCTTTCGAAGCTTACCAAGTTGTGAATGATACAGACGAATTCAGAATGCAGTTGTTTGCTTATTCCCTTATTTTTCATGGATCGCCCTTTCGGGTTTTCAATCCATCGGGATACCCATTTTTGCCTGAGCTGTCCAATGCGGCTTTTCAACTCAGCGGGTGTACGTTTTTATTTATTTATTTATTTCCCTTATTTTTGCCCGAGTCTTTTATTCTGTTTTTGACTCGCCAGGATGCCCTATTTTTGCCTGGACTTACATTCTGTTTTTATGTCCAGCGGGTCATTTTATGCGAAGTATTTTTTAACTGCATCTGAATTCACAGGGGACGGGAAATCTTCACCATCCATGGTGCTGAGCATCAGTGCTCCACCAGAGAAAACTTTCTTTACCACGAATGGTCCTTCATAATTTGGAGTCCATTTGCCCCTGTGGTCTGTATGAGGAGGGAGAATTCTTTTCAGCACAAGATCTCCTACTTGGTACTCTCGGTGCCTGACTTTCTGATCGAAAGCTCTCTTCATTCTCTTCTGATATAGCTGCCCATGACAAATTGCAGCCAATCTTTTCTCTTCGATCAGAATCAGTTGTTCGTATCGGACCCTGACCCATTCTGCTTCGTTCAGCTTAACATCCATCAGTACCCGCAGAGAGGGTAGTTCAACTTCAACCGGTAGGACTGCCTCCATACCATACACAAGTTGATACGGTGTTGCCCCAGTGGATGTCCTGATTGACGTGCGATACCCATGCAAGGCAAATGGTAGAATCTCATGCCAGTCTTTGTAGGTGACTACCATCTTCTGCACAATCTTCTTGATATTTTTATTTGCTGCCTCAACAGCGCCATTCATCTTTGGCCTGTAAGGAGAAGAATTGTGATGTTGGATCTTGAAGTCCCGGCATAATTCAGCCATCATCTTGTTGTTCAAGTTGGAACCATTATCAGTAATGATTCGCTCGGGAACTCCGTACCGACAGATGATATCTCTCTTTAGGAATCGGGCTACCACTTGCCTTGTAACATTTGCATATGAGGCTGCTTCAACCCACTTGGTGAAATAGTCAATGGCGACCAGGATGAATCTGTGACCATTTGAAGCAGTTGGCTCGATCTTGCCAATCATGTCAATACCCCACATAGCAAAGGGCCAGGGTGAAGACATTATGTTCAAAGGATTGGGAGGCACATGCACTTTGTCTGCGTAGATCTGGCATTTGTGGCATTTTCTGGCGTAGGCACAACAGTCTACATCCATTGTGATCCAGTAATAGCCTGATCTTAACAACTTCTTAGCCATTGCATGTCCTCCAGCATGGGTACCAAAAGAGCCTTCGTGCACTTCATGCATCAGTAAATCCGCTTCCGTCTTGTCAACACATCTGAGGAGTACCATATCAAAGTTCCTCTGGTATAAAGACCCATCAGTGTTCAGAAAGAAACTACCAGCAAGCCTTCTCAAAGTCTTCTTATCATTGGAAGATGCCCCAGGTGGGTATGTCTGATCCTCCAAGAAGCATTTAATGTCGTGGAACCAAGGCTTATCATCTTTAACAGCATCTGCTGCGAACACGTATGCTGGTCTGTCCAGTCTGGATACTGAAATTTGAGGTATAAAGTTAGCAACTTGAACTTTGATCATGGACGAAATGGTAGCCAAGGCATCTGCAAACTGATTCTCGTCCCGAGGGATATACTCAAGTTTGACCGTTGTGAAGAAAGTCAATAACCTCCTTGTATAATCCCTGTAAGGTATCAGATGATCCTGGTGGGTGTACCATTTGCCGTTGGTTTGATTGACTACCAGAGCTGAATCTCCGAATACGGTCAATGTCTTGATCCTGAGGTCAATGGCTTCCTCAAGACCCATAATGCAAGCTTCGTATTCAGCTTCGTTGTTAGTGCAGTTGAAGGTGAGTTTTGCCGAGAATGGCATGTGAACTCCTTTAGGTGTAATGAGTACTGCACCAACACCGCGACCATTCAGGTTAACAGCCCCGTCAAACATCATAGTCCATTCTTCTTCCGGGTCAGGCCCTTCAGTGTGAATAGGCTCTTCATGATCTTTTGATTTAATGAACATGATGTCTTCATCAGGGAAGTCAAACCTCATAGGCCGGTAGTCATCAATGGGTTGCTCAGCAAGATATTCGGACAATACACTGCCCTTGATGGCTTTCTGAGATGTGTACTGTATGTCGTATTCCGTGAGAATCATCTGCCATCTTGCAACCCGTCCGGTAAGAGTCGGCTTCTCGAAAATGTACTTGACTGGATCAATTTTTGAGATTAACAAGGTAGTGTGGGTCAACATATACTGCCTTAGTCGGCGAGTAGCCCACGCTAAAGCACAGCATGTTTTCTCGAGTAGTGAATAACGTTGTTCACAGTCGGTAAACTTTTTGCTTAGGTAGTATATTGCATACTCTTTTCGACCAGACTCGTCATGCTGGCCTAGCACACACCCCATTGACTCTTCTAATACTGTCAAGTACATAATCAGAGGTCTTCCTTCAACTGGCGGCATGAGGATTGGAGGTTCTTGCAGATACTCCTTGATCTTGTCAAAATCCCTCTGGCAGTCTTCATTCCACCTGACCGTTTGTTCTTTTCTTAACAGCTTGAACAAGGGTTCACAGGTTGCTGTAAGGTGGGATATGAACCTTGAAATGTAGTTCAATCGACCTAGAAACCCTCGAACTTCTTTTTCAGTTTTCGGTGCAGGCATCTCTTGGATGGCTTTGACTTTATCAGGGTCTACTTCAATCCCTTTCTCGCTTACAATAAAGCCCAGCAGCTTACCGGATCGCACCCCAAATGTGCATTTGTTGGGGTTCAACTTCAGTTGGTACTTCCTCAGACGCTTGAACAACTTCAGCAGATTCACCAGGTGATCTTCCTCTGTAAGGGACTTGGCAATCATATCATCCACATAACACTCGATTTCTTTGTGGATCATATCGTGGAATAATGTTACCATAGCCCGTTGATATGTTGCACCAGCGTTCTTGAGCCCAAATGGCATTACCTTGTAGCAGAATGTGCCCCAAGGTGTGATGAATGTTGTCTTCTCCATGTCTTCAGGTGACATTTTGATCTGATTGTATCCTGAAAATCCGTCCATGAAGGAGAATACCGAGAACTGAGCCGTATTATCTACCAATACGTCAATGTGAGGTAATGGAAAGTCATCTTTCGGGCTGGCTCTGTTCAGATCCCGGTAATCAACACACATCCTTACCTTACCGTCCTTCTTAGGCACAGGTACTATGTTAGCAACCCACGGCGGATAACTAGTCACAGCAAGGAACCCGGCGTCCCATTGCTTTTGTACCTCCTCCTTGATTTTCATAGCCATGTCTGGACGAGTACGACGCAGTTTCTGTTTAACCGGTGGGCACTCTTCTCTCAAAGGCAGCTTGTGCACGACAATATCGGTATCCAACCCTGGCATATCTTGGTAAGACCAAGCAAACACGTCCACATACTCTTGAAGCAGGTCAATCAGTTGTCTCTTTACCGAGTCTTGCAGGCAGGCCCCGATCCTAACTTCTTTCACGTCTTCCTCTGTACCAAGATTAATCACTTCAACCTCCTCCTGGTGAGGGGTAATAACCTTTTCTTCCTGTCTTAACAACCTGGCTAGCTCTTCAGGAAGCTCATATTCTTCATCAACCCCTTCATCAGCTTGATTGATCGGATTGTCAAAGTCATACGATGTCATAGCCGTGCTGTTGTCGGTGCTGTCTGGAAGGCACACTCTGCAAGGGTTAAGTTGGTTCATTTTAGTGATCTGATTTTAGTCTTATTTAGAAAAGTGAAATGAAGTTATCATTTTGAAAACATCGCCATTTATTTTTTGTACAAAAAGAAAAATGGAAAAACAGTGAACGAAAAGAAAAAGACTCGTTTGCAAAAAGATGTCTGATATTTCATTAATTGATCTTGTTTGCACAAAAAGTACAGATGGCCCGATTACAAAATGGGTCTTGTCATCTTGGGCAAGATGCAAGACTTTGATGCATGCTTATAAAAATACAGGAAATAATAATTACTCTGCATGAGTAACTCTTATAATTTCCTGGGAAGACCAGTTCGAGATACTGCTCCCCGGGATCTTTGGACGAATCCAGCTTTCCAGGTTGCGCTCCTCTTCTAGCTCGTCTTCCAGACAGTTGATAGCATCAGGGGTAAGCATCCCCCCACTCACAAAGTTGGGCTCTTTCGCAGCCGCTGTTTGATCCTGTTGAGTTGGTTTGTAACCCAACCCAAATCTGTCTTCTTTCTTCTCCACCGATAACAATTTGCCCCAGCCTTGGGCATTTCCTCCCTCAACAACCTTCCGGGCTTGTTGGTATGATGACATTGGAGTACCAGATACAGCAGATGCCTCATTTACATTCAAAGCTTCAAATCCTTGGCTCATTGTTTCATGGATCTCCCCATCCATTTCAATATACTTATAAGTAGCCAGATGGCTAACAAATATATCCTCCTCCCCACAGATTGTAACAACTTGGCCTTCCCACTCAAATTTTAACTTTTGGTGAAGGGTAGACGTTATTGCGCCGGCGGCGTGAATCCAGGGTCTACCCAACAAACAGCTGTAGGCGGGCTGGATGTCCATCACATAAAAGATAGTTTTAAAGGTCTGTGGGCCAATTGTCACAGGCAGCTCGATCTCTCCCAGAACCGATCTCTTAGAACCATCGAAGGCCCTTACTACCAGGTTGCTGGGTCTCAATGCCAATCCATCATATTCTAACTTCACCAGTGCCTTCTTTGGTAAGACATTCAGGGATGAACCTGTGTCTACCAGTACATGAGAAAGGACTGCTCCTTTGCATTCCATGGTGATGTGCAAGGCTTTGTTGTGGTTGCGGCCATCCACTGTCAGGTCAGTATTGGTGAACCCTAGCCCGTTGCTAGCAGTAACATTTCCAACCACGGTTTCCAACTGGTTGACAGTAATCTCTTCAGGCACGTAAGCTGCGTGCAAGACTTTGAGTAGTGCATTCCGATGGGCTTCGGAGCACATAAGCAGTGAGAGGATAGAGATTTTGGATGGCGTTTGGTGAAGCTGATCCACAATTTTGTAATCACTCTTTTTGATGATTCTCATAAACTCATCAACTTCTTGATCGAACGGTGTCTTCAAGGCTTCTTTCACAGCTTGATCTTCCTGTACAGGGCTCTTCCCTTTTGCCTTAGCAGCAGCTTCTGCTTCGGCGGTAGGTCTTTGAATTGGTGGAGCAAAGAGACGTCCGCTTCGAGTGAAGCCTCCACCTCCCCCCACATTGTCAATTTGTGGTGCAGGTGTTGATGTTTCAAGAGTGATTCTTTTTCCTTCGCAGTACACGTCTGAGCCATAGTGCCAAGGGATGGCCCTATTGCTTTCATATGGTACTGGTCCAGGCACCGTGACAGTGACTGGACTAATTGCTGCTGCTGAAGGGACTGTAATTGTTTGTGGATCATAAAAGATTGTAACTGGTGCTCTGGTGGGAGCAGCACCTTCTGAATGGTAGGCAGAGTTGTTTTTAGGATCATAAAATATGGTGACAGTAGAGACATCTTCATGATTTGTTGCTGGAGTTGTAGGAGATATTGGCGGAAGAATGGATGTTGTCGTTGTAGGAGTCTCGAAGTGGAGTGAAGCTGAAGTTGTAGCAGAAAAATTTGTTGAAAACTGATCAGTTGAGATGATAGATGAAGTACTTGTTGATGAAGCCGAAGAATTGTCAGGAACAATGGTTGTTGCAGTCGTAGGAGGTTCTGAAACTGCTGCTGATGAGATTGCTGGATTTGTTGGAAATGATGTGGTGATCTGAAGTTGGCCACTCTGAATAAGGCCATCTATGCCATTCCTCA
Organism: Lathyrus aphaca; assembly: GCA_963966055.1. NCBI lineage: Eukaryota > Viridiplantae > Streptophyta > Magnoliopsida > Fabales > Fabaceae > Lathyrus > Lathyrus aphaca. Next base: position 281,586,536 of record OZ014523.1, read on the forward strand.
AATTATCGCACCCATTTACCGAGATATTACAGTAAGCACAACCCAACTCACACCCCGGGAACATCTGACATTCCAAGAGCTGAGCTTTGATTTCCACCAATGGTGTCCTGATCTGTCCCACACTGGTTATTAAATAAGACGGCTTGTCTTCTTCAATAGCATTTATCCGGGGACCACCATGGTTTGGCATGGGGTTTTTATTGACATTGGGTGGTGGTGCGAAATTCAGAGCCTTGGAGTCCACCAGGTCTTGTACCTTCATATGCAGAGCCCTGCATTTTTCTGTACTGTGGCCAGGTGCGTTTGAATGAAAAGCACACCTAGCATTGGAGTCATAGTTCCTTGGTAGACTGTTGGGATCCGGAGGTGCCAATGTTCTTAGCTCAACCAGGTTGAGTTTCAGAAGTTGTGGCAGCAAGGTAGCATATGGCATCGGGATCGGATCGATCACTCGGTTAGCTTGAGATGGCCTCTGTTGGAATGGCCTTTGCTGGTTATTGTTGTTGCTGTTGCTGTTGTTGTAATTTCTTGGAGGATACTGATTTTGCTGATGGTACTGAGGTTGTGGTTGATAGTTTTGCTGAGGAGGTTGATAGACTGGTAGAGGATGAGCTGGAGCAGGAATGGTGACTGCTGCTATTGACCTTTGAGCATATTGGGGCCTGCCCCTGTTGGTGTGGATGGCATTGGTCTCACCAGTTCTTCTTGGGCCTGCAAAAGGCTTTCTTGTACTACTGGACGAGCTTGCACCGTTGTCTGAGATCTTTCCCATTTTTAACAAGCTTTCAATTCTCTCCCCGGCTATGACAACATCTGCAAAGCTAGTGGAAGAGAAAGCAGCCAACCTGTCAATATATGTTCCCTGAAGGGTGTTCATGAACATATCTGCCATTTCCCGTTCAGACATAGGTGGTTGAACAGCAGCAGCCAGCTGCCTCCATCTCTGTGCATATTCTCGGAAACTTTCCCTTGACGACTGTGACATTCCCATTAGGAGGGTCCTGTTGGGTGCCATGTCCAGATTATACTGATACTGTCTGATGAAGGCTTCTTCCAGGTCCTTCCAGCATTTAATTGTTGCTCTTGTCAGATGGGAATACCACTCCCTCGAAGCTCCAGTCAAGCTATCTTCAAAATAGAACATCCACAATTTCTCGTCCATGGTATAAGCTTTTAATCTCCCGAGAAAAGATTGTAGATGGGTTCGAGGACAAGAAGTCCCATTATACTTTTCAAAACATGGAGGCTTGAACTTGTGGGGAATCCTAACCCCGTCTACCAAGCCCATGTCCATGACGTCGAAGCCCAAAGAGTTTTGAGATTCTAAGGACCTCAACTTCTCAGCTATTTCATCCAATCTTCTATCATATGCTTCTTCACCAGCGCCCATTACTGTGAATTGGTCCTCCTGAGGATCCTCTTGAAGTACCCTAGCTGCGGTGGCAGTCCCTTGAACATTTGCTGGAATATTGACCTCAGGATGGAGGTGTGGTCCAAATACCGGAGGGTTGACGTGAGGTTGGACTCTTTCATTGTTACTGGTACCGGCAGTCCCTATATGTGGATCTTCTTGATTCTGCCTTTCCACCATGGCCCTCAATCTTTCCTGGCTCTGAGCCATGTTATTCATAACTTCCATAAACTGAGTCATTTGGTTCCTCATTTCTAGCCTTTCATTTGCCATTTGATTTTTGACCTCAGTAAGGTCCTGCTGCATCTGATCCATTTGAATTCCCGGAAGGTTGTTTCGGGTTGGATAACGGTGCGGACGGTTGAGGGGAAATACCCGGCGCCTAGCAATAGTTCCTGAGGTATCACAAGAGAGGTTAGCAACAATAAAACAAAAACCTACAAAACAAACAAAGGGTTAGCATGCAATGCAGTTATGCTTATTTGTTCTCAAGGTATCCGGTTTGGTCTTCAGTTTTGACCCTTCCAGACCCTTGAAGATGCTGTTGATGTTGCTTCCGAAGTAAACTTGGATGAAACAAAACTAACACAAATATATTACAGAAAGTGAAATAATACAACTTGTTCATTTTACAACACAAGCCCCCTAAGGGGTCAAAATACATCACAAAAAAGTAAAAGTACATAGAAAAGAAACAACAACAAGCAAATGGTCAAACACCAAGACCAAACTCATCCTCACGAACTTCCTTGAGAAGTGCTTCGGTCACAGGATCAGCCGGACGCTCCGTGAGATTCCTGATGAGGAGGTTCCGGGTCGCAACAGCTGCTGCTAGCTTCTCGTGCTGAGTTTGTTCTTTTGACCTCTTCACCCCTGCTTTGATCTTCAGTTCTGATATCTCCCTCTGGGCTGCTGCCAGGGCTTCTTGCTGTTCTTTTGTATTGGCTTCAAGTTGCTCCATCTTGTCTTGAACTCTTTTGTCCTCTAGAGTACGAGCCTCGGTGATCCTGACCCACCGGGCTTGGCTCTCCTTCAGATACAAGTCTGTCCTGGCTCTCTGGAACTGGGCTTCTTTACAAGCATTCTTCAGGATTTGCTCACCAGCCTTGGACTTTTTGATATAATCCCCAGACTTCTCAATCTTAGTCAGATGCTCTACTCTCATCTTCTCCAACCTCTCAATCTCCCTCATACCTTCACTCCTTTCCCGAAGGGTCTTCTGCAAAGCCTGGGTTAGCTTCTCATTCCTTTCCTTCAAGCTCTCAAACTCTTCCAAACTGATAGTGGCAGGGGGTGGTGCTGAAGATGACTCAGGCATGTCTTCTATGGTAAAGGGCATCCCAGAGAATTGGGCCCTGGCACGGGACCACTCATAATATTGTGCTGATGCCACATTATTGCACTTCCCCAGAATGGTGACTCCCTTGGTTTGAACATGATCCCAGGCCCAGGCAGCCTGCCTAACAACAGCCAGACTAATCTTGTTCTCACAATAGAGGGTCTCCACCAAGTCCTGTGCCCTAGGAGTGTGGACCAGTGCATAGCCCAGTTGCCTTCTGAACAGCAGAGGATTGTAATTAATACTACCCTTAACTCCTATCAAAGGCACATTGGGAAAATGCCCACAGTTGGTGATGATATCCCTGCCCTTGGTGCTCTGAGTGCACCATCTGATGTCTGCTGAAGTTAGAACAGTGAGTCTCTTAGCCCAGTTGCTTTGTTGATGAGGGTTTAAAAATGCATCTGTCCTGGGTAGATGCCTGAGAAGCCAAGTATGGAATAATGGAGCACAACACCTCACTAACCTTCCCCTCTGCTTTTCATTCCTCTGATGCACTGAATAGTAAAGATCCCCCAATAAAGTTGGCACTGGGTTCTTCAGGATGAACAGATGGATGGCATTCTTGCTAATGAATCGAGGCTCATCTGCAAACAACACAATTCCATATATACTTAAGGCCAACAAAGCACAAACAGCTTTCCACTCCCCCATGGAAGCCTTCAGGCTAGCTTGAGAAATTAAGAAGTCCAGATGAAAGCCAGGGATCCCAGCTTTAGAGGTCATATGTTGTTCAATCAGGACAGGCTCCAGATGCAAAGCCTTTGCTACCTCTCCATTGCTGGGAAAGACCATCTCAGGGTTGAAAGGGATTCCAGCCCTGATAGGTATGCCAACCAAAGATGAGTATTCTTCCAATAAGGGTCCCAACTGGAAGTCTTGAAAGGTGAAACATCTCAGTGGGGGATCATAAAACTGAATGCAGGTGTGGATCAGGCTTCTCTGTGATGGGTCCAGATCCATAACCATGTCCAGTATGTCTCCATAATGCTCCCTGAACAAAGGTATGTGATCTGGAGTGATCAGGGTCTGAATCCTCCTGATGTCTGATAACTCTGGTTGGAAGAAGTGATAGGTGATGTTGCTCTTTTTAGGAGCCATGATGCTGAGACTGAGTAGAGACAGGTACTGTTGATAATGCTGAAGAAGTGGGCCACTGATTGGCTGGTGCTGGTGATAACTGAAGTAGATGCTGGTGAGGATAGATCAATACAGAAGATGGGGTCAAAACCAAAACCAGATGAAGATGGATACCCTGAAACAAATAAGCAAATGTCAATATGATGCAATGATTATGTATGCAAATGATATGCAAGGGTTTGTGACTGAGCTGGATCTGATCAAACTGCTCTGATATAGGTCCAAGTGTGTTCAAGAATTCCAGATGGAGGTCTATAAATCCAGTAACCAAGGTGGGGGGCTCAAATAAAGAGCCACATGTCCAGGGTTTAGAATCACAAGAACTGTCCAACATGGAGTACTCTTAACAAATCAAAGTAACAGGGTATTCTGAGGTCAAGGTACCTGCAAACCTGTAAACAACCCATCCCCCTCACAGGTGGTGTTCTAGAACAAGGATCCTCAGACTTGGATCAGTTATGAGAAGTGTAAACACTTCCAACCCGGAGGTACAGTGTTTACAATAACCATAACAATTCCTCCTCTAATTAACCTCAGTTTCTGAAGGTCAATACTAAAGGTCATCCAGACTTAGCAGGCTTCCCAGATAGCCCTAGCATTGCAGGAAATCTGCAACACAGAGTTCTCAAGAAGAAACCCACATCTGAACCGTGTTTCATATTCCCGCACCAGACCGAGATGGAATGGGAAAGAATATGATTCACTCTAGCCTAGGTGTCACTCAGGTCCCAGGTATAGGACCTTAACTCTCAATGAAATACCCACCCATCAAAGCAAACAACAGATCCAGCCAGCAGCATGACAGTATGATATATACAAATGCAATAAAGAAAGTAGTAAAGCAAACTGTACATAAAGCAAAATAAATACAAGCACAAATAAGCACATAACACCCCAGTAAACACAAATCAATCAAGCGCTAGGAGGAACCCACAAAAAGAACCAGAAGCCCTGGTTGCAATATAAGGGTCCCCAGCAGAGTCGCCAAGCTGTCGCTCCCGATAAATGAAACAGGGTCCGATAAGGGTACAGACGCGAACGGTCGGCGAGAGGGACAATGAGAACACACAACCGTGAACTCACTGGAGATGAATAGAGTCGCCAGCTAGGCATTTTTATCCCGGCGGAAAGGCAATGCTGCATAAGCCTAGAAAAAGATGGATAAGACGGTTGCGAACCAGAGAGACTGAGAAAGGGGGTTGGTTACAACCTGGGAAGGTATTAGCACCCAGATTGTCCGTCGTACTCGACGGGGTCCACGTTTGAAAGATTTGTGTTTTAAAGGGGTAGTGTCAGTGCAATTTGTGTATACAATAGCTGGAAAGGATGTACAGGTGTCAGTGTATGATGTATAAGTGATATGAAGTATGAAAGTGTCAGTGTGAGAACAAGAATAAGATGCTCATGATAATGAGGCTCAAAGAATGAGGCTAGAAAGAGGGGGAATATACAGAGACTTTTGTTCGATAACTGTTAAGTTATGCCTACGTATCCTCTCGTGCAATGAGGAAGTCAGAACACCGTAGTTCGACCCAAAGAGACTGATAGATGAATTGACTCGTGAACTGCTTACTTGCCTATGCTCAAGTGTATGATCTGTCTGGCACAGATGCAAACTGTCTTGCATTAGACGGAAGAAGCAAGTTCTCGTTTGTGAGTGAAAGAGATGAGAAAAGAATCCCTGAGGAGACGATTATTGTTTGTTTTTGAGTTTTCAGTCTTTTATTGCTTTTGAAAGTTTGTCATAAGTTAATGAGCTTAAGTCTAAACCAATGGATTTAGTAAACTCATCACATCATCCCTCTGATTAGGGGTAATGAGAATACCTTAAGTGTGAAGTCAGATTCTCACACTTAATCACCTTTGGTGTAGGATTAAGATCATTAACCTACTTGTGATTATTTAGGTGTTTTTGATGTTTTGTTTAGTGTTAAGTAACGAGGTTAAGCCATAATCAGGGATTAAACAGACTCATTACACCATCCTAATAGAAGGATAATAGATGAGAATGTTTAAGCTGAGGAAAGCTCCTCAACTTAATCCATGATTAGGGATTAAACTCATGACAAAACAAGCCTTTATTAGATGGATTTTAGTTGATGGTATGATGATGAAGTGTTTTTTAGGGTTTGTAAGACAACTTGAGGGGGACTTGTCCATTAACACTAGGGTTAGTCCTTCTTAACCAGTTAAGGAAGAAATAGAACCCTAATGCAAGGCCCAAGTTACAAGCTTGATGTCTTGATGATTATTAAGTGAATTGATTAAAGGATTTAAACACATTAAGGGTTTAACACTTAGGATTAAAGTTATACACTCCATCCTAAGAGAAGGATGCAGGCATAAACTTAATCACAAAGCCTTAAAGCCTTTAGGGTTTAGTCCCTGATTATGAGATGAGAAGAGAAGACTCAAAGAGAGACACAAAGGTAAAACTATGAGGGGGGACTAATCAAAACCCTAATTCATTGTCATGCTTGGTTGTTCCTAAGGTTTGTGAGGTTTTCAAGAACAGTCTTCAAAGAGAACCACCAGGAAGCAGATGAACAGGATCAAGAGAAGCAAAGTGACTTGCTTCATTCAAGAAGTCAAGTCACTTGAAGGAAGAAAGTGGGAGGAACAAGAATGAGCAAGCTCAATCTCAAACACATACATAAATGCAGCAATGGATGCAAGAGAGATGAAAAGAAAAGTTATGAGAAGTGAAGGCAAATTCACTTCTCAAGTTTACTTACCACCTGAAATGTTAGAAAGAAATGCAATGCAATGCCAAATGAAATGAAATGGTATGATGCTAAACAAAACCAGAAGCATGTTGATGATGAAAATGATGTTATGAGATGCTGCAAACATGAGGCAAGGCATGAAGATGTTCATACAAGATCATGGATGCAAATGAGGCAAGCTAAGAAGCATGGACATACATGAAAAGTTATGAGGCATACATGGCATACAACATGGCATATGCATGGTGCAATGATCAAACATGCTTTCTATATGTCTTATGATGTCAAATGAATCACATGGATGCATGGAATGGCATGGCAAGTCATGTTGTGCAAGAGAATGCAAGAAAGATGCAAATGGAAGCCCAAATTAGGGTTTATGCATCAAACAACAAACAAAAACCAAAAACAGAAGCAAACCCTAAGATAAAAAATGGAAAATGCCACCCAAAGAAACCCTAAACCTATACTAAACCAAGGTCCAAAGGGGAGGTCTCAACTCTCAACCAAACTCAAGTTATGAATTTTACAAGTTATTAGGGTTTTTAGGGTTCCTAAACAAAAGAAATGCCAAACAAATTGAAAATGAAGAATCAAATCATGGCCATTTAATCCTAGAAACTACATGCTAAACACAATGCAATACAAAAAGAATCAATGTCCAACTCTTCTTAGATAGGCAGAAATGAATTTTTGAATTTTGGATCAAATTAATGCATAAAAATGATTTTTATTCAATGAGAAATTCTTAAAATGCATCAAGATCAAAAAAGAAATTTGGTTTGAAGGTTGGACAATGTTTCTAAATGTCTTAGAACATTTCATGAATTTTTTGGTGATTTTTAAATACCTAAAGGTATTTTTAATAAATTAATTTCCATTAATCTATTAAAAATAATCCTTTAAATATTTAAAAATACTTTTTTAATGATAAAAAATAAAATGAAAATATTTTTGTGTCCTAAAAATTAATAAAACTTCCAAGAAAAAGTTTCATAATTTTTAGGAATTTTTTACTTTTTTTAATGAATTATGCAAATTAATTGAAAAGAAAATGAAAATAAAACAAATAAAAGGGGAAGTCAAATGAGTGGAGGGCCAGGATGAAGTCTGGGATTCAAATGCGTTGACTGGCGCGCTAGTGGAGGGCCAGGATTGCCTCTGAGTTAATTATCTTAATTAAAATTAAATAAAACTAATGAAAGAGATTAGGGCTAAGCAGATTGATCTGGGCCATCTATTCGCGCGGCAAGTCAAACAAGTCTACTGATCCTACGCTCAATATTCAAACCTCATTAATGACCTGAGATTAGGGCTAATCACTTTCAGGCTGCCGGAGAAGACTTCCGGTCGTCTTCTCCGGCGAGCCAAAACCCTAGATTCTTCTGTAGGTCACCAAACAACAAATTTCTTCCATCAAAACGACTCTCTCATCAATCTAAACCTAAACCCTCAACCTAAATTCATTTATTTTCATCCATGAGCCTGAATCGAAACAAAAATGTAAAATACGGGCAAATGTTCAAAAGCTTCATACATGCTGGTTTCTACACTATTTTCAAAAGCAAGCATACATTCATGATCAGGGGAACACAAGGCATCATAAAAGAACTAAAAAACTAGTTTCTGGGAAAAATGTTCATGAAGCTCACCTGAGATGAAGCTTCTCTGTTTATGAGCTCTCTGGACTTTTCCTTTGCACAGGCTTGCTTCCTTGAACCTCCTGAGGACAAAATGAGGCTCAAAAAGCTTGGAGAGTGGCTGGCTTGAAAGATCCAACTCTGGTGTAGCAGAAATGGGGATCTGTGTACAGGCAACTTCAGATCAATGTGAGGGGTGGTTTTGACTCCTTGTGAGGTGCTTGACTTGTTGGTGAAGAAAAATGGAGTGTTTGATGGCTGGATGAAGGGATTCGAAGAGTTCTGGTTTTAGGGGTGAGAAATGGTGCAGTTCAATTCAGGCTGGTTCCAGGCTTGAGTCTTACTGGTTTCTACTCAATGAAACATAGTGAAAAGGTTGATGAAACTTGTTGGCATGTTTGTGAAGTGTGGAGTCAGATTCGAAGCAATTTGCAAAATGAGGTGTGTTTGTGCATATGTTGGTGTGTTGTGTTTTCAGCCTTGCTAGATGTATCAAATGTCTTGCTCTTTGTCCACATAACCCTCTCTCATTGGTCAGATGACAAGACATGTGCTTTTTTGATTGGTAAGTCTACTTTTGCAAAAAGTCAAATTTTGTGTAAGGAAAGTATGGCTCATGATCTAGGCAAGTACAAGCATGGGGTTGCGCAGCAAGGGTGAGGGGAAAGGCTAGCCAAAGTCAGCAGCCAATGTCACAAGTTGTAGGAAGTGATCATGATGATTTTGCAAGTTGCTTGCCTTTTGTTCACATGTGATTTCTTTGGCCAACCAAACATAAACCATGGGCATTCTTGGTCCAATTCTGACTTTTAAGGCCTAAGGAATGTTTGTGTCATGGTTTGAAATGAATTAAAGGTTGCAATTTGCCTTGGTACATGATTTTGCAAAATTCTCATTTGAAGCATGCCTTGAAAATCAATGATTTTAGCCAACTTTGCCACACCATAACTTTTGATCCAAGAAGAGTTTGATCATGTTCTTGTACTTTTTGAAAAGGGAAAGATGAGATCTACAACTTTCATGACCAAAGTTTTTCCATTTGAAGCATTTTTGGATCAAGAATCAAGGCTTGAAAAATGACCTAAAATGAAGCATTCTTGAAAAGTCAACTATGCCCAAAAAGTCAACATTTGCAAAAACTCCAAATTCTTGATTTTTGTGAACTTCATCCTTCTTCCATGATCAAATAAAGATCATATACACTCAAAATGATGAAGATCACCCATTGGTTGGGTCATTGGGGGCCTCAGATGCCCTGATTTTACACTGACTTGTCTGAAAAGTCAACCCTTGATCAGATGACTTCCCCATGGAATTTCTTCATGAAAATTGATGTGCATACTCCCTATACCATATAGAGACCAATAGAAACAAGAATGACCAAAAAATTGGAGTTATGGCCTCTGAAACCAAAACCCTAATTTTAGGTCAACTGTGCAGTCAAACTTGGCTCTGCATCCATTCAAACCCTAGTTCTTGTAATTCCCTTGCATTCTTGACTTTTAGAAGATGTAATATGATGCTTGAACACACATGGATCCCTTTGAAGTGATTGATGGCCTTTGGAGTGGCTCAAGAAACTCTTGGATTGCTCAAATCACAAACCCTAGGTGCAGATGACTTTGAATCTATGCAGTGAATCAAAAATGAGACATGAGGTGATATGATTGTGCTTATGCATATGAGAATGATCACAAGCCATGGTGAAATGAGTGAGGGCAAATTTGGGGTGTTTACAACTACCAAGTTGCTTGGGCGTAGTGCCAATCCATCATGTTCCAGCTTCACAAGGTCTTTCTTGGGTAGGACATTGAGTGATGACCCTGTGTCCACCAATACGTGAGAAAGAACTGCACCCTTACACTCCAAGGTAATGTGCAAAGCCTTGTTGTGATTGTGACCTTCCGTTGTCAGATCAGTGTTGGTAAATCCTAGTCCATGACTAGCGTTGACATTTCCAACCACAGCCTCTAACTGATTGACAGTAATCTCCTCCGGCACATAAGCTGCGTGCAGGACTTTTAATAGTGCGTTCCGATGAGCCTCGGAGCACATTAGCAATGATAGTATGGAGATTTTGGAAGGTGTTTGGTGAAGCTGGTCCACCACCTTATAATCGCTCTTCTTGATTATCCGCATGAATTCATCAACCTCTTGATCAAAAGGAGTCCTCAAAGTTTCTTTAGCAATTGTTTCCTCTTGCACCACGCTCTTCCCTTTTGCCTTAGCAGCAGCTTCTGCTTCAGCAATGGGTCTTGGTATTTGCGAGGCAAAGAGACGTCCGCTTCTAGTGAAGCCTCCGCCTCCCCCCACATTGTCTATCTGAGGTGAAGAAGTTGATGACTCTAAGGTGATTTTCCGCCCCTCGCAGTATAGATCTGAGCCATAATGCCAAGGGATGGCATTATTGCTTTCATAAGGAACTGGCTCAGGCAATGTGATAGTGACCGGACTGATAGCAGCTGCAGAGGGGACCACAATGGTGTCTGGATCATAATATATGGTAACTGGAGCTCTGACAGGAGTAGCATTTTGTTGTGAGTTGTTGGAAGTAACATTTGCGGGATCCTAATATATCGTAACCGTTGAGACGCTTTCATTAACTGTTGCTGATGTTGTAGACGGTACTGTTGACTGGACGGGGGTTGAAGTTGTAGCAGGAACTGATGGAGTAATGGGTGTTGTCGTTGTAGAAGGAATTGTGACTGAACTTGTATCCATTGAAGTGATTGAGTGAATATTTGTTGGAGTTGTAGCAGAATCTGTTGGAACAATGGTTGCTGACGTTGTAGGAGTATCTGTGGTTGTTGATGAAGGAATTGTTGGAGTTGTAGTCGCTGTTGTCGTAATCTGAAGAATGCCATCTCTAATGAGGCCATCTATGCCGTTTCTCAGTCTCTCACATCCATTAACGGCAATGTTGCAATATCCACAGCCGACCTCACATCCGGGGAACACTTGGCATTCTAACAGCTGAGCTTTGATTTCAACCAAGGGTGTTCGGATTTGTGCAACACTGTTAATTAATGTGGATGGTTTGCCCTCCTCAATAGCATTGATCCTAGGCCCGTTGTGACTAGGCATTAGATTTCTTGTAACGTTCGGAGGAGGTGCAAAATTGAGAGCTTTTGAGTCCACCAGATCCTGGACTTTCATCTGTAGGGCCCTGCATTTTTCAGTATTATGCCCCGGTGCGTTTGAGTGGAATGCACACCTGGCATTTGCATCATAGTTCTTTGGCATATGGAGAGGATCTGGAGGTGCCAACATTCTTAACTCAACTAGGTTGAGCTTTAGAAGTTGTGGCAAGAGTGCAGCATACGGCATCGGGATTGGGTCGATTACCCTGTTTGCTTGTGATGACCTCTGTTGGAAGGGACGCTGTTGTTGGTTGCTATCGCTGTTGTTGTACGACCTTTGTTGCGGATAAAGAGCTTGTTGTTGATACTGTGGTTGTTGTTGTTGAGGATATGATGATTGTTGTGGAATTGGAGCTGGGATGGTAACAGCTGCTACTAACCGGTGAGCATATTGAGGCCTGCCCCTGCTTGTATGAATGGAATTTGTTTCACCTGCCCTTCGGGGTCCCGCAAAAGGTTTTCTGGGATTGCTGGAGGAACTTGCACCACTATTGGATATTTTTCCCATTTTCAAGAGACTTTCAATCCTCTCACCAGCTATGACCACATCAGCAAAACTGGTAGAGGAGAAAGCAGCCAGTCTATCAATGTAAGTCCCTTGCAATGTGTTCATGAACATGTCAGCCATTTCCCTTTCTGACATGGGTGGTTGGACAGCAGCAGCAAGCTATCTCCACCTTTGAGCATAATCCCGAAAGCTCTCTATGGAAGACTGAGACATGCCCATTAGAAGAGTTCTATTGGGAGCCATGTTCAGGTTGTACTGATACTGCCGGATGAAAGCCTCGGCCAGATCCTTCCAACATCTTATGGTGGCCCTAGACAAGTGTGAATACCATTCTCTCGAAAAAAGACTGCAGATGAGTGCGAGGACAGGAGGTACCATTGTACTTTTCAAAGCATGGGGGTTTGAATTTGTGGGGAATTCTCACCCCATCCACTAGTCCGATATCCATCACATCAAAGCCCAAAGAATTCTGAGATTCCAAAGATCTTAGCTTTTCAGCAATCTCGTCCAATCTTCTGTCATATATTTCATCTCCAGCCCCAATAACAGTAAATTGTTCTCCCTGGGGATCCTCCTGCAGGATTTGGCCCCCAGTAGCATTTCCTTGGCCATTCCTCAGGATGTTAACTTCTGGATTTAGATGAGGTCCATACTCCGGTGGGTCAATACGAGGTTGGCCTCGTTCATTGTTGCTAGTTCCTCCTGTTCCAAGATGAGGCTCTTCAGGAGTTTGTCTTTCCACCAGCTCTCTTAACCTTTCTTGACTCTGGGCTAAGCCAGTCATCACTGCCATAAACTGAGACATCTGATTTCTCATCTCTACTCTCTCATTGGCCATCTGATTTCTGACCTCAGTCAGATCCTGCTGTACTTGTTCCATTTGAATGCCGGGAAGATTGTTACGAGTCGGGTACCGGTGCATGCGGTTGACAGGGAACACTCGGCGACTAGCAATGTTTCCTGAGATCACAACAAAGTTAGAAACAAAAATAATAACAAAACCTACAAAACAAAGACAAAGTTAGTATGCAATGCAGTATGCTTATTTGTTTTCCAAGGTATCCGGTTTGGTTCTTGGTTTTGACCTTTCCAGACCTCGAGGAAGATGTGTGATGTTGTTGAGAGAAAAGCCCAAATGAAAACAAACTAAAATATATTACAAGTGATGAACAATACATAGTTTGTTTTTACAATACATGCCCATGAAGGGTCAAAATACAACAAGAGGAAAAGTACATCAAATGGAAACAAACAACAAGCAAAGAATCAGACATCCAGTCCAAACTCATCTTCTCTGACCTCCTTCAGGAGTACCTCAGTCACTGGACCAGCTGGGTGTTCTGTAATGGTCCTAATGAGGAGGTTCCTGGTAGCAATGGCAGTGGTTAGCTTCTTATGCCTGTCCTGGTCTTTTGATCTCTTCAACCCGACTCTGAGCTTCAACTCTGATATCTCTTTCTGAGCTGCCAACAAAGCTTCCTGTTGTTTCTTTTCATTGGCCTCTAGCTGTTCAATCTTGGCTTGAGTCTTCTGGTCTTCTTGTGTACAGGCTTCAGTGATCCTGACCCACCTAGCCTGACTCTCTTGCAGATAGTGCTCAGCCCTAGCTTTCTGAATCTTGGCCTCTTTACAGGAATTCTTCAATATCTGTTCCCCGACCCTTGCTTTCCTTATGTAGTCTTATGTCCTCTCAATTTTGGCAAGATGCTCCACCCTGAGCTTTTCCAACCTCTCAATGTCCAGACGACCATCACTTCTTTCCAAAAGAGTCTTCTTCAAGGCTTGAGATAGTTGCTCATTCCTTTCCTTCAACTTTTCAAATTCCTCCAGGCTAACTGTTGTTGCATGTTGTACTGTGGATGGCCCAGGTATGTCTTCCAAGGTGAAAGGCATTCTGGTAATCTGAGCTCTAGTACGGGACCAGTCTGTGTACTGAGCTGAAGCAACATTGTTGCATCTTCCAAGAATAGCTACCCCTTTTGTCTGGATGTTGTCCCAAGCCCAGGATGCTTGTCTGACAGCAGCTGAATTAGGTTGTACTTCACAATATAGGATTTCAGCTAAATCCTGCCCTCTGGGAGGGTGAACCAAGGCATAACCCAGTTGTCTCTTAAACAGTAAAGGATTGTAGTTGATGCAACCCTTCACTCCTATCAGAGGTACATTTGGGTATTGTCCACAGCTGGTGATAATGTCCTTGCCTTTGGTGCTCTGGGTGCACCATCTGATATCATCTGAATTCAAGGCAATGAACCTCTTGGCCCAATTCTTCTGCTGATGTGGGTTCAAGAAGGCATCTGATTTAGGCAGGTGTCTGAGCAGCCATGTGTAAAACAAAGGGGCACAACATCTTACCAACTTCCCCCTTTGTTTCTCATTCCTCTGATGAATGGAGTAGTAAAAATCTCCTAGCAGTGTGGGTACTGGGTTCTTCAGGAGAAACAGATGAATGACATTCTTGCTGACAAATTTGGGCTCATCTGCAAACAGTATAGCCCCATATATACTGAGGGCTAACAGTGCACAGACTCCTCTCCACTCTCCCAATGAAGCTTTCAGGATGGCTTGAGAGATCAAGAAGTCCAAATGCAAACCAGGAATCCTAGCTTTTGATGTCATACTTTGCTCAATAAGGGCAGGCTCCAAGTACAGTGCCCTTGCTATCTCTTCATTTCTGGGAGCAGTCATCTCTAGGTTGAAAGGGATTCCACCTCTGATAGGTACTCCAATCAATGAAGAAAACTCTTCCAGTAGAGGCCCTAGCTGAAAGTCTGGAAAGGTGAAACATCTCAAAGGAGGGTCATAAAACTGCAAGCATGTGTGGATCATGCTCCTCTGAGAAGGGTCAAGGTCCATAACCATATCTAGGATACCTCCATAGTGCTCTCTAAATAGTGGGATGTAGTCTGGTGTGATAAGTGACATGACCTGCCTGATACCAGTCAACACAGGCTCAAAGAAATGGTAGGATATGTTGCTCTTCCTGGGAGTAGTCATGAATGTTGCTGAAGAAGCTGAAGATAAGTCTCTGGCAGACTGATGCAGGTGGTGATGAAGATAACTGAAGCAGATAACTGGTGAAGACAGCTGAAGTAGAGGTTTATGCAGAAGAAAGGGTCAAAACCAAAACCAAGATACAATGAAGTGGATACCCTGAAAAGCAAATAAACAAATGTTAAATGATGCAATGATGATACATGCAAATGATATGCAAGGGTTTGTGATCAAGCTGGATCTGATTATCTGTCTTGATATAAGGCCCATGTATGTTCAAAAAGTCTAGATGGAGGTTCCGAAATCCAGTAACTAGGGTGGGGGACTCAAATAAAGAGTCACATGTCCGGGGTTAATCACAAGAACAATCCAAAGTGAAGTATTCTTAAACAAAATAGTAACAGGGTATGATGTGGCCAAGGGTTCCCGCAAACCTGTAAACAGCCCAACCCCCTCACAGGTAATGTTCTAGAACAAAGATCCTCAGACTTGGATCAGTTATGAGAAGTGTAAACACTTCTAACCCGGAGGTACAGTGTTTACAATAACCATAAATGATCCTCCTCTAATTCACCTCAGCTTCTGAAGGTCATAATAAAGGTCATCCAGACTTAGCAGGCTTCCCAGATAGCCCTAGTACTACAGGAAATCTGTAGCACAGAGTTCTCAAGAAGAAACCCACATCTGAACCGTGTTTCATATTCCCGCACCAGACCGAAATGGAATGGGAAAGAACATGAACCACTCTAGCCTAGGTGTCACTCAGGTCCCAGGTATAGGACCTCAATCACTCAGTGGAACCCCACCCACCAAAACAGCAAACCAGATCCAGCATAGTGACAATGACAGTATGAAATATGCATAAGATTGTAAAAGAAAGCAATAAATAAAGTTGTACATAAATCAATAAATAAAGCAAAATAAATAAACACATATAGAACATAACACCCCAGTAAACACAAATCAAACAAGCGCTAGGAGGAACCCACAAAAAGAACCAGAAGCCCTGGTTACAGTATTTAAATCGCCAGCAGAGTCGCCAAGCTGTCGCTCCCACCAAATGACACAGGGCCAAGAGGGGTACAAAAGCGAACGATCGGAGAAGGGGAGAACATAAGGGTGAACTGAAAAGAGTCGCCAGCTGGGCATTTTTATCCCGAAGGAAAGGTAATGCTGCATAGACCTAAGAAAAGATGGATAAGACGGTTGCGAACCAGAGAAACTGATAAAGGCGGTTGGTTACAACCTGGGAAGGTATTAAAAGAAGTGTCAGTGCTGGAAAGAAGTGTGAAGTGAATAAAAGAAGTGTCAATACAAAGAAAGAATGCAAAGCTCAAGACTATGAGGCTTAAAGAATAATACTGGAAGGAGGGGGAATATACAGAGACTTTTGTTCGATAACTGTTAAGTTATGCCTACGTATCCTCTCGTGTGTAAACACCCCAAATTTGCCCTCACCCATTCACACATGACTTGTGATCATCTCATATGCATAAACACAATCACATCATCTCATGTCTCATTTGGTTTCACTGGATAGTTTCTAAGGCATCTGCACCTAGGGTTTGTGATCTGAGCAACCTCAGGGCATCTTGAGCCATTCCAAAGGCCACTAATCAACTCAAAGGGGTCCATGTGTGTTCTTATATCATGTTACATCCTCACAAAGTCAAAATTGCAGAGGGATCACAAGAACTAGGGTTTGAGTGGCTGCAGAGCCAGGATGAACTGCACAGTTGACTGAAAATTAGGGTTTTGGTTTCAGAGGCCATAACTCCAAATTTTTTGGTCATTCTTATTTCCATTGGTCTCTATATGGTATAGGGAGTATGCATATCAATTTTCATGAAGAAATTCCATGGGGAAGTCATCTGATCAAGAGTTGACTTTTCAGACAAGTCAGTGCAAAATCAGGGCATCTGAGGCCCCCAATGACCCAACCAATGGGTGATCTTCATCATTTTGAGTGTATATGATCTTTATTTGATCATGGAGGAAGGTTGAAGTTCATAAAAATCAAGAATTTAGGGTTTTTGCAAATGTTGACTTTTTGGGCATAGTTGACTTTTCAAGAATGCATCATTTTAGGTCAATTTTCAAGCCTTGATTCATGATCCAAAAAGGCTTCAAATGGAAAAACTTTGGTCATGAAAGTTGTAGATCTCATCTTTCCCTTTTCAAAAAGTACAAGAACATGACCAAATTCTTCTTGGATCAAAAGTTATGGCCATGCAAAGTTGCAAAAAATCATTGTTTTTCAAGTTATGCACTAAATGGAAATTTTGCTAAGTCTTGAACCAATGCATTATGCAGCCTCAAATTCATGTCAAACCAGCATGTGAACTTCCTCTAAGTCCTAAAAATCAGTTTTGGACCAAGAATGTCATGGTTTCATGTTTGGTTAGGCTAAGAAGTCACATGTGAACCATAGGCCAACCAAGTTGCAAAACACTCATGACCTTTTCACCAACTTGCTGCATTGAGCTTTGGGTCAAGCCAGCCTCTCACACTCACCATGCTGCACCAGAACCCAACTTGTACTTGCCTAAACTTGAGCCATGCCCTATCTTACACAAAAGTGGACTTTGAGCAAAAGTAGCCACACCTATCTCTGCAGGCCAGGTCACATCCATCAGCCACTTGCATTTGTTTATTGAATCAGTTTGCTGGCCATAACACATAAGAGCTAAGGCTGAAACCACACCATTCCCAACATTCACAAAAACCTTCCATCTTGCAAGTTCATTCGAATTTCTCTCCACAGTCTTCAAACACTTAAACTCTCATCATCACTCAACTCACCACACCTCATAGACAAGAAACACCCCAAGCATAAGCCTGAAACAAGCCTGAAGACTCCGCTGCCATTGCTCACCTTCATTCTGCAGATTCTATCG
The DNA here is from genome assembly GCA_963966055.1 of Lathyrus aphaca. Lineage (NCBI taxonomy): Eukaryota > Viridiplantae > Streptophyta > Magnoliopsida > Fabales > Fabaceae > Lathyrus > Lathyrus aphaca. The sequence continues at coordinate 281,604,331 of OZ014523.1, forward strand.
AATCTCTCATCCTAGCTCATAAACACACAAACCAACACCACAGATCATCTCTACACATCCTCTGGTCCTCAAACACCCCATCACCATGACCTGAAAGTGCCAGAATTTCATCTGCCATTTTTGACTGAACTGAAGCTGAAGCATTCGAATCTCGTTATCCAGCAAATCTAAACTCCATTTGAGCATTCAAGCACCTTTGGGGGATCAAGTGGAGCAGCTTGCATCAAAGGAAGTGGCCTGAAAGTTCCTGAATCAAGAGCTGCAAATCTCAGGTAACTCAAAAATAATTTTTCCAGAAATCTCTTTTTATGTTACAAACTTGATCTTCATGCTTGTCTGATCATTCTGGTACCTTTAGTTTTTGAAATGGTTGCGTTTTAAGGATTTAATTTCTCTGTGAAGCTTACGAACCCTAAAACTAGTTCCTTTCAATTCATCTTGTTTAGGTTAGATAAATTTGTTTTGAGAGAGGGGTTTGGTTCGTGAGAGTGTTAGGATCATTTCTCTGGCTTTGGATTTCATTTATGTTACATTTTGAGGAAGTTGGGTGATTCTCAGGTGAGAGCTGGCCGGAGAAGACGACCGGAAGTCTTCTCCGGCCACCTGAATGTGATTAGGGCATAATCCCAGTGATTAATGCTAGTTTGAATTCTGGCCGTAGATACGCGTTGACTGGTTGACTTCCCACCCTTTTTGATGGCCAGGATCTGTCCCATTAGCCCTAATCCACGTGTTAGGGTTAATTAATCCATATTTTATTTAATTTAATCTGAAGCAATCTTGGCCTCTCATTCTGGCGCGCAGTCAATGCCTTTGAATCCAGAGCGCATCCTGGCCATTCATCCTGCTTACTTTCATTTTCTTTTAATTTTTATTCATATTTATTTCATTTAAATTGCACAATTTATTTAAAATAGTTAAAAAATCATAAAAATTATGAAACTTTTTCTTTAAGGTTTTATTAATTTTTATGACACAAAAACATTTTTATTTTGTTTTTTATCATTAAAAAAGTATTTTTAAATATTTAAAAGATTATTTTTAATTGATTAATGAGAATTAATTAATTAAAAATACTTTTAGGTATTTAAAAATTACAAAAAAATTCATGAAATGTTCTAAGACATTTAGAAACATTGTCCAACCTTCAAACCAAATTTCTTTTTTGATCTTGATGCATTTTAAGAATTTTTCATTGAATTAAATCATTTTTGATGCATTATTTTGTTCATAAGTTTGAAAATTCATTTCTGCCTATTGGTGAAGGTTGAGACATTGATTCTTCTTGCATTGTTTTCCATTTAGCATGAACTTTCAAGGATAAAAAGGCCATGATTTGATCTTGCATTTTCTAATTGTTTGGCATTTGTTTTGATAAGAACCCTAAAAAGCCCTAATAACTTGCAAAATTCATAACTTGAGTTTGGTTGAGAGTTGAGAGCTCCCCTTTGGGCAGTGTTTCATTATAGGCCTAGGGTTTCTTTGGGTACCATTTTCCATTTTTTAGGTTAAGGTTTGCTTCTGTTTTTGGTTTGTGTTTGATGTTTGATCCATGAACCCTAATTTGGGCTTTCATTTGCATCCCTCTTGCATTCTCTTGCATAACATGACTTGCCATTACATTTTGTGCATTCTCATGATTCATTTAACATCTTAAGACATGTATGAATCATGTTTGATCATTGCATTGCATATTTGCCATGTCATTTGACTTGTATGTTTCATAACATTTCATGTTTGTCTATGCTCCTCAACTTGCATCATTTACATCCATGACCTTGTATGAACATCTCATTGTCTTGTCTCATGTTCATAGCACTCCATAGCATCATCATCATCATCAACATGTTTCTGGTTCTTGCTTATCATATCATTTCATCTCATTTAGCATTGTATTGCATTTGTTTCTAACATTGCAGGTGGTAAGTAACTTGAGAAGTGAATTTGCCTTCACTTCTCATAACCTCTATTCTCATCTCTCTTGCATACCTTGCTGCATGCTTATGTGTGTTTGAGTTTGAGCTTGCTCATTCTTCCTCCTCCCACTTTCTTTCTTCAAGTGACTTGACTTCTTGAATGAAGCAAGTCACTTTGCTTCTCTTGATCTTGTTCATCTGCTTCCTGGTGGTTCATCTGAAGATTGTTCTTGAAAACCTCACAAACCTTAGGATCATCCAAGCATGATAATGAATTAGGGTTTTGATTAGTCTCCCCCGTAGTTTTTACCTTTGTGTCTCTCCTTGAGTCATCTCCCCTCACCTCATAATCAGGGACTAAACCCTCAAGGCTTTAAGACTTTGTGATTAAGATCATGCCTGCATCCTTCTTTTAGGATGGAGTGTATAACTTTAATCCTAAGTCTTGGACCCTTAAGGTGTTGAACTCTCTTAATTAATCCATCTAATAATCATCAAGACATTACACTTGTAACTTGGGCCTTGCATTAGGGTTCTAATTCTTCCTTAATTGGTTAAGAAGGACTAACCCTAAAGTTAATGGACAAGTCCCCCTCAAGTTGTCTTACAAATCATAAAAAACACTTCATCATCATATCATTAATAAAATCCACTTAATCAAAGGTTTGTTCTGTCATGGGTTTAATCCCTAATCATGGATTAAGTTGAGGATCCTTCCTCAGCTTAAACACCCTCATCTATTATCCTTCTTTTAGGATAGTGTAATGAGCCTGTTAAATCCCTGATTATGGCTTAACCTCATTACTTAACACTAAACAAAAATCACAAAAATATCTAATTAATCACAAGTAGGTTAATGATCTTAACCCTATATCAAAGGTGATTAAGTGTGAGAATCTGACTTCACACTTAAGGTAATTCTCATTACCCCTAATCAGAGGGATGATGTGATGAGTTTACCAAATCCATTGATTTAGGTTTAAGCTCATCATCTTATGACAAACTCCAAAAAGCAATAAAAGACTGAAAACACAAGAACAAACAATAATCGTCTCCTTCGGGATTCTTTTCTCATCATCTTCACTCACAACCGAGAACTTGCTTCTTCCGTCTAATGCAAGACAGTTTGCATCTGTGCCAGACAGATCATACACTTGAGCATAGGCAAGCAAGCAGTTCACAAGTCAATTCATCCTTTCAGTCTCTTTGGGTCGAACTACGGTGTTCTGACTTCCTCATTGCACGAGAGGATACGTAGGCATAACTTAACAGTTATCGAACAAAAGTCTCTGTATATTCCCCCTCCTTTCAGTATTATTCTTTAAGCCTCATTGTCATGAGCATTTCACTCTTGTCCTTACACTGACACTGTATATATTACACTTCACTTCCTTTACACTGACACCTGTACATCCTTTTCCAGTCCTTTTTACACACAGATTGCACTGACACTACCCATTTAAAACACAAATCTTTCAAGCGTGGATCCCGTCGAGTACGGCGGACAATCTGGGTGCTAATACCTTCCCAGGTTGTAACCAACCCCCTTTCTCAGTCTCTCTGGTTCGCAAACCGTCTTATCCATCTTTTTCTAGGCCTATGCAGCATTGCCTTTCCTCCGGGATAAAAATGCCTAGCTGGCGACTCTATTCATTCTCCAGTGAGTTCACGGCTGTGTGTTCTCACTGTTCCCTTCGCCGACCGTTCGCGTCTGTACCCTTATCTGACCCTGGCGTCACTTATCGGGAGCGACAGCTTGGCGACTCTGCTGGGGACCCTTATACTGCAACCAGGGCTTCTGGTTCTTTTTGTGGGTTCCTCCTAGCGCTTGTTTGATTTGTGTTTATTGGGGGTGTTATGTGCTTATTTGTGTTTGTATATTTGTACTTAGTTTACTTTATGTACAGTTGCTTTACTGCTTTCTTTATTGCATTTGTATATATCATACTGTCTTGTTGCTGGCTGGATCTGTTGTTTGCTTTGGTGGGTGGGTGATTTATTGAGAGCCAAGGTCCTATACCTGGGACCTGAGTGACACCTAGGCTAGAGTGAATCATATTCTTTCCCATTCCATTTCGGTCTGGTGCGGGAATATGAAACACGGTTCAGATATGGGTTTCTTCTTGAGAACTCTGTGCTACGGATTTCCTGTAGTGCTAGGGGGATCTGGGAAGCCTGCTAAGTCTGGATGACCTTTTAGTATTGACCTTCAGAAATTGAGGTGAATTAGAGGAGGAATTGTTATGGTTATTGTAAACACTGTACCTCCGGGTTAGAAGTGTTTACACTTCTCATAACTGATCCAAGTCTGAGGATCCTTGTTCTAGATCACTACCTGTAAGGGGGTTGGGCTGTTTACAGGTTTGCAGGTACCTTGACCTCAGAATACCCTGTTACTTTGACTTTGTTAAGAATGCTCCATGTTGGATAGTTCTTGTGATTCTAAAACCCTGGACATGTGGCTCTTTATTTGAGTCCCCCACCTTGGTTACTGGATTTATAGACCTCCATCCGGAATTCTTGAACACACATGGATCTATACCAAGGCAGTTTATCCAGATTCAGCTCAGTCACAAACCCTTTGCATATCATTTGCATACATCCTCATTGCATCATATTAACATGTGCTTATTTGTTTTTCAGGGTATCCATTTTCATCAGGTTTTGGTTTTGACCCCATCTGCAGCTTTGACCCATCTTCACCAGCATCTGCTTCAGTTTAGCTGTCTGCTTCAGCACCAGCCAGTCAGTGGTTTTCTCTACTGCAGCATTGTCATCAGCACTCTACCCAGTCTTCAGCATCATGGCTCCAAAGAAAAGCAATATCACCTATCATTTCTTCCAACCAGACTTGTCAGACATCAGGAGGGTCCAAACCCTGATGACCCCAGATCACATACCTCTGTTCAGGGAGCATTATGGGGATATACTTGACTTGGTTATAGACATGGACCCATCTCAGAGGAGCCTGATCCATACCTGCATCCAGTTCTATGATCCCCCATTGAGATGTTTCACCTTTCAAGACTTTCAGTTGGGACCTCTCTTAGAAGAATATGCATCTTTGGTTGGTTTGCCTATCAAGAGAGAAATTCCTTTTAACCCTGAAATGGTCTTTCCCAGCAATGGAGAGATAGCAAGAGCTTTGCACCTGGAACCTGCTTTGATTGAGCAGCATATGACCTCTAAAGTTGGGATCCCTGGTTTTCATCTGGACTTCCTGATTTCTCAAGCTAGTTTGAAGGCCTCCCTGGGGGATTGGAAAGCTGTTTGTGCATTGTTGGCCTTGAGTGTATATGGAATTGTGTTGTTTGCAGATGAGCCCAGATTCATCAGCAAGAATGCCATCCACCTGTTCATCCTGAAGAACCCAGTGCCAACCTTGTTGGGTGACCTCTATTACTCAGTACATCAGAGGAATGAGAAACAGAGGGGTAAGCTAGTGAGGTGTTGTGCTCCACTATTCCATGCTTGGCTTCTCAAGCATCTACCCAGGACAGATGCATTCCTGAATCCTCATCAGCAAAGCAACTGGGCTAAGAGGCTCACTACTCTCACTGCAGCAGACATCAGATGGTGCACCCAAGGCACCAAGGGCAGAGATATGATCACAAGCTGTGGGCACTTTCCCAATGTACCTTTGGTAGGAGTTAAGGGAAGTATCAACTACAACCCCCTGCTGTTCAAGAGGCAATTAGGCTATGCACTGGTTCATGCTCCTAGGGAACAAGACCTGGTTGAGACCCTCTACTGTGAGAACAAAATCAGTTTGACTGTTGTCAGGCAGGCTGCCTGGGCCTGGGATCATGTTCAAACCAAGGGAATCACCATTCTGGGGAAGTGCAATAATGTGGCATCAGCCCAATATCATGAGTGGTCCTATGCTAGGGCCCAAATCTCAGGATTGCCCTTCACCATCAAAGACATGCCTGAGTCATCATCAGCACCACCCCCTGCTACTGTCAGTTTGGAAGAGTTTGAAGGCTTGAAAGAAAGAAATGAGAAGCTATCCCAAGCCTTGCAGAAGACCCTCAGGGAGAGGAGTGAAGGTGTAAGGGAGATTGAAAGATTGGAGAAGCTGAGAGTGGAACACTTGACTAAGATTAAGAAGTCTGGAGACTATATCAACAAGTCTAAAGCTGGTGAGCAGATTCTGAAAAATGCTTGTAAAGAAGCCCAGTTCCAAAGAGCAAGGACAGACTTGTACTTGAAAGAGAGTCAGGCCAGGTGGGTCCGGATCACTGAAGCCCGTACTCTAGAAGACAAGAGAGTTCAAGATAAGATGGAGCAGATGGAAAAAGCCCTGGCAGCAGCCCAGGAGGAAATTTCAGAGTTAAAAATCAAAGCTGGAGTGAAGAAATCCAAAGACCAAAGCCAGAACAAGAAGTTGACTACAGCTGTTGCAACAAGAAACCTTCTCATCAGGAATCTTACGGAGCATCCGGCTGATCCTGTGACTGAAGCACTTCTTAAGGAAGTTCGCGAGGATGAGTTTGGCCTTGGAGTCTGATTATTTGCTTGTTGTTGTTCCTTTTCCATGTACTTTTGCTTTTTGGTGATGTATTTTTGACCCCTTAGAGGGCTAGTGTTGTAAAAAATGAACAATTTTTATTATTTTACCTTTGTAATATATTTGTGTTTGTTTCCATCTGGGTTCACTTCAAAAGCAACTTCAACAGCATCATCTTCGAGGGTCTGGACGGGTCAAAACTGAAGACCAAGCCGGATACCTTGAGAGCAAATAAGCATACTGCATTGCATACTAACCCTTTTGTTTGTTTTGTAGGTTTTGTTTTATTGTTTCTAACCTCTGTTGTGACATTCAGGAATTATTGCTCGCCGCAGGCTATTCCCTCTCAACAGGCCACACAGGTACCCTACAAGAAACAACCTTCCGGGCATCCAGATGGACCAGTTGCAGCAAGACCTCAATGAGGCCAGAACCCAGATGGCTAATGAAAGGGTGGAGATGAGAACCCAAATAACTCAGTTCATGGAAGTGATGAATAATTTAGCTCAAAGCCAGGAGAGGCTTAGAGTTCTGGTAGAGGGGAGAACTCAAGATGACCCCCATGTGGGAACTGCTGGCACCAGTAACAATGAAAGGGTGCAACCACATGTTAACCCCCCTATATTTGGTCCACACCTACATCCTGAGATTCATATTCCTGCAAACGTTCAAGGAACAGCCACTGCAGCCAGAGTACTTCAAGAGGATCCTCAGGAGGATCAGTTTACAGTCATGGGTGCTGGAGAGGAAACCTATGATAGGAGATTGGATGAGTTGGCTGAGAAGTTGAGGTCTTTGGAATCCCAAAATTCTTTGGGGTTCGATGTCATGGACATGGGTTTAGTAGAGGGGGTCAGGATCCCTCATAAGTTCAAGCCTCCTTGTTTCGAAAGATATAATGGGACTTCATGCCCCCGGACTCATTTGCAATCGTTTCTGGGAAGGCTGAAGGCCTATACAATGGATGAGAAACTTTGGATGTTCTACTTCGAAGATAGCTTGACTGGAGCATCAAGGGAATGGTATTCCCACTTGACAAGGGCAACTGTAAGATGCTGGAAGGACCTGGCAGAGGCCTTCATCCGACAGTATCAATACAACTTAGACATGGCACCCAACAGGACTCTCCTAATGGGAATGTCACAGTCGTCAAGGGAAAGTTTCCGAGAATATGCCCAGAGATGGAGGCAATTGGCTGCTGCTGTTCAACCACCAATGTCTGAGAGAGAAATGGCAGACATGTTTATGAACACTCTCCAGGGAACGTATATTGACAGGTTGGCTGCTTTCTCATCCACTAGCTTCGCAGATGTTGTTATAGCTGGGGAGAGAATTGAAAGCCTGTTAAAAATGGGTAAGATCTCTGATAACGGTGCAAGCTCGTCCAGTAGTACAAGAAAGCCTTTTGCAGGCCCGAGAAGAACTGGCGAGACCAATGCCATTCACACCAACAGGGGTAGGCCCCAATATGCTCAGAGATCAATAGCGGCAGTCACTATCCCTGCTCCAGCTCATCCACAGCCAGTCTATCAATCTCCTCAACAAAACTTCCAACAACAACCCCAGTATCATCAGAATCAGTATCCTCCAAGGAACTACAACAACAACAACTCCAACAACAACAATCAACAGAGGCCATTCCAACAAAGGCCCTCTCAAGCTAATCGAGTGATCGACCCGATTCCAATGCCGTATGCTGCTTTGCTGCCACAGCTTCTGAAACTCAACCTGGTTGAGCTAAGAACGTTGGCACCTCCGGATCCAAACAGTCTACCAAGAAACTATGACTCTAATGCTAGGTGTGCTTTTCACTCAAACGCGCCTGGTCACAGTACAGAAAAATGCAGGGCACTGCATATGAAGGTACAAGACTTAGTAGACTCCAAGGCTTTGAACTTTGCACCTCCGCCCAACGTCAACAAAAACCCAATGCCACACCATGGTGGTCCCCGAATTAATGCTATCGAAGAAGACCAACCGTCTTATTTGATAACCAGTGTGGATCAGATCAGGACACCATTGGTGGAAATCAAGGCTCAACTCCGTGAAAGCAATATATTTCCGGGGTGTGAACTAGGGTGCCCATACTGCAATATTTCTTGGAATGGGTGTGAAGACTTGAGGAATGGCATTGACAGCCTTATTCAGAGTGGCTTACTGCAGATCACTACATCATTCCCGGCAAACCCGACGACTTCATCAGCAATGGTTTCAGATCCTCCTACAAATACAGCAACAATTGTTCCCAACAATTCATCAGCAACATCAGCAAGTACTTCATCTGTTCTACCCAATGATCAGTTTTCAACAGTTTCTCCTGTTACAACTTCAGCTTCAGTCCACTTCGACTCCCCATCAACAACAACAACAGTTCTTCCAACAGAACCTTCTACAACACCAGCAAACAATTACGAAGATGTCTCCACTGTTACCATATTCTACGATCCAGAAAACAATTCCGTTTATCATTCAGAAGGTGCTGCTCCCACTAGAGCACCAGTTACAATCTTTTATGATCCACAGACAATAACAGTCCCCTCAGCAGCAGCAATCAGTCCAGTCACCGTCACGGTACCTGGACCTGTACCATATGAAAGCAATAGGGCCATCCCTTGGCACTATGGCTCTGACTTGTACTGTGAAGGGAAAAGAATCACTCTGGAAACATCATCACCTGCACCACAAGTTGATAATGTGGGGGGAGGCGGAGGCTTCACCCGAAGCGGACGTCTCTTCGCTTCACAAGTCCAAAGACCCACTGCCGAAGCAGAAGCTGCTGCCAAAGCAAAGGGTAAAGGACCGGTGCAGGAAGATCCAGCTGCCAAAGAAGCCCTGAAGACTCCATTTGATCAGGAAGTTGATGAGTTTATGCGGATCATCAAGAAGAGTGATTACAAAATTGTGGATCAACTTCACCAAACTCCATCCAAAATCTCCATCCTCTCACTGCTCATGTGCTCCGAAGCCCATCGGAATGCACTACTGAAAGTCCTGCACGCAGCTTACGTGCCAGAGGAGATTACTGTCAACCAGTTGGAAACGGTGGTTGGGAATGTTACTGCTAGCAACGGGCTAGGGTTTACCAATTCTGATTGGACAGTGGATGGTCGTAACCACAACAAAGCCTTGCACATAACTATAGAATGCAAAGGAGCTGTCCTTTCTCATGTGCTGGTGGACACAGGTTCCTCCCTGAATGTCTTACCAAAGAAGGCTCTGGTGAAGTTAGAATATGATGGATTGGCATTGAGACCCAGCAACCTGGTGGTTAGAGCTTTTGATGGCTCAAAGAGATCGGTTCTGGGAGAGATTGAGCTGCCCGTGACAATTGGCCCGCAGACTTTTAAAACTATCTTTTATGTGATGGACATTCAGCCCGCCTACAGCTGTTTGTTGGGTAGACCCTGGATTCACGCCGCTGGCGCTATAACGTCTACCCTTCACCAAAAGTTAAAATTTGAGTGGGAGGGTCAAGTTGTCACAATCTGTGGAGAAGAGGACATCTTTGTTAGCCACCTGGCTACCTACAAGTACATTGAGATGGATGGAGAAATCCATGAAACGATGAGCCAAGGTTTTGAAGCCTTGAATGTCAATGAAGCATCTGCTGTTTCAGGAATCTCCATGTCGTCATATCAACAAGCCCGGAAGGTTGTTGAGGAAGGAACTGCCCTAGGCTGGGGCAAGGTCTTAGCTGTGGAGGAGAAGAAGGACAAATTTGGGTTGGGTTACAGACCAACTCAACAACAGGCAAAGGCTGCTGCAGAGCCAGAATTTGTCAGTGGGGGAATGCTAACCCCCGATGCTATCAACTGTCTGGAAGACGAGCTGGAAGAAGAACGCAACCTGGAGAATTGGATTCGTCCAAAGGTCCCGGGGAGCAGTGTCTCGAACTGGTCTTCCCAGGGAATTATAAGTGTTACTCGAGCAGAGTAATTATTATTTCCTGTATCTTTTATAGCATGCATCAAAGTCTTGCATCTTGCCCAAGATGACAAGACTCATTTTGTAACCAGGGCCATCTGTACTTTTGTGCAAACAAGATTAAATTAATGAAATATCAGACATCTTTTTGCAAACGAGTCTTTTTCTTTTATGCTCACTGTTTTTCCATTTTTCTTTTTGTACAAAAATAAATGGCGGTGTTTTCAAAATGATAACTTCATTTCACTTTTTTTTCTGAAAGCAAGATTAAAATCAATCACTAAAATGAACCAACTTAACCCTTGCAGAGAGTGCCTTCCAGACAGCACCGACAACAGCACAGCTATGACATCGTATGACTTTGACAATCCGATCAATCAAGCTGATGAAGGGGTTGATGAAGAATATGAGCTTCCTGAAGAGCTAGCCAGGTTGTTGAGACAGGAGGAAAAGGTCATTACTCCTCACCAGGAGGAGGTTGAAGTGATTAATCTTGGTACAGAGGAAAATGTGAAAGAAGTCAAGATCGAGGCCTGCCTGCAAGACTCAGTGAAGAGACAGCTGATAGATCTGCTTCAAGAGTATGTTGATGTGTTTGCTTGGTCCTACCAAGATATGCCAGGGTTGGATACTGATATTGTTGTGCATAAGCTGCCTTTGAGGGAAGAATGCCCACCAGTCAAACAGAAGTTGCGCCGAACTCGCCCAGACATGGCTATGAAAATCAAGGAAGAGGTACAAAAGCAATGGGACGCCGGGTTCCTTGCTGTGACTAGCTATCCTCCGTGGGTTGCTAACATAGTACCTGTGCCTAAGAAGGACGGAAAAGTAAGAATGTGTGTTGATTACCGGGATCTGAACAGAGCCAGCCCGAAAGATGACTTCCCATTACCTCACATTGATGTATTGGTGGATAACACGGCTCAGTTCTCGGTATTCTCCTTCATGGATGGATTTTCGGGATACAATCAGATCAAGATGTCACCTGAAGACATGGAGAAGACAACATTCATCACACCTTGGGGCACGTTCTGTTATAAAGTGATGCCATTCGGACTGAAGAATGCTGGTGCAACGTATCAACGGGCTATGGTAACATTGTTTCATGACATGATCCATAAAGAAATCGAATGTTATGTGGATGACATGATTGCCAAGTCCCTCACCGAAGAAGACCACCTGGTAAATCTGCTAAAGTTATTCAAGCGTCTAAGGAAATACCAACTAAAGTTGAACCCCAACAAATGCACATTCGGGGTGAGATCTGGTAAGCTGCTGGGCTTTATTGTAAGTGAGAAAGGGATTGAAGTTGACCCTGATAAAGTCAAAGCTATTCAAGAAATGCCTGCACCGAAAACTGAGAAAGAAGTTCGAGGGTTCTTAGGTCGATTGAACTACATTTCAAGGTTCATATCTCACCTCACAGCAACCTGTGAACCCTTGTTCAAGCTGTTAAGAAAAGAACAAACGGTCAGGTGGAACGAAGACTGCCAGAAAGCTTTTGACAAGATCAAGGAGTATTTGCAAGAACCTCCAATCCTTATGCCTCCAGTTGAAGGAAGACCTCTGATTATGTACTTGACAGTATTAGAAGAATCGATGGGGTGTGTACTAGGTCAGCATGACGAGTCTGGTCGAAAAGAGTATGCGATATACTACCTAAGCAAAAAGTTTACCGACTGTGAACAGCGTTATTCACTGCTCGAGAAAACTTGCTGTGCTTTAGCGTGGGCTGCTCGCCGACTGAGACAGTATATGTTGACCCATACTACTCTATTGATCTCAAAAATGGATCCAGTTAAGTACATTTTCGAGAAGCCAGCTCTTACCGGACGGGTTGCAAGATGGCAGATGATTCTCACAGAATACGACATACAGTACACATCTCAGAAAGCCATCAAGGGCAGTGTACTATCTGAATATCTTGCTGAGCAACCCATTGATGACTACCAGCCTATGAGGTTCGACTTCCCCGATGAAGACATCATGTTCATTAAAGCAAAAGATCATGAAGAGCCTATTCACACTGAAGGGCCTGACCCAGAAGAAGAATGGACTATGATGTTTGATGGGGCTGTCAACATGAATGGCCGTGGTGTTGGTGCAGTACTCATTACACCTAAAGGAGTTCACATGCCTTTCTCGGCAAAACTCACTTTCAACTGCACTAACAACGAAGCTGAATACGAAGCTTGCATTATGGGTCTTGAGGAAGCCATTGACCTCAGGATCAAGACATTGACCGTATTCGGAGATTCAGCTTTGGTAGTCAATCAGACCAACGGAAAATGGTACACCCACCAAGATCATCTGATACCTTACAGGGATTACACGAGAAGGTTATTGACTTTCTTCACAACAGTCAAGCTTGAGTATATCCCTCGGGACGAGAATCAGTTTGCGGATGCTCTTGCTACCATTTCATCCATGATCAAAGTTCAAGCTGCTAACTTTGTACCTCAGATTTCAGTATCGAGACTTGATAGACCAGCATATGTATTTGCAGCAGATATTGCTAAAGATGATAAGCCTTGGTTCCATGACATCAAGTGCTTCTTGGAGGATCAAACGTACCCACCTGGGGCATCTTCCAATGATAAAAAGACTTTGAGAAGGCTTGCTGGTAGTTTCTTCCTGAATGCTGATGGGTCTTTATACAAGAGGAACTTTGACATGGTACTCCTCAGATGTGTTGACAAGACGGAAGCAGATCTACTGATGCATGAAGTGCATGAAGGCTCTTTCGGTACCCATGCGGGAGGGCATGCAATGGCTAAGAAGTTGTTAAGATCAGGCTATTACTGGATCACAATGGATGCAGACTGTTGTGCTTACGCCAGAAAATGCCATAAATGCCAGATTTATGCAGACAAGGTGCATGTGCCTCCCAATCCCCTGAACATAATGTCTTCACCATGGCCCTTTGCTATGTGGGGCATTGATATGATTGGCAAGATTGAGCCAACTGCTTCGAACGGCCACAGATACATCCTGGTCGCCATTGACTATTTTACAAAGTGGGTTGAAGCAGCCTCATATGCAAACGTTACAAGGCAAGTGGTAGCCAGATTTCTGAAGAGAGATATCATCTGTCGGTATGGAGTTCCCGAGCGAATCATTACTGATAATGGCTCCAACCTCAACAACAAAATGATGGCAGAATTATGCCGGGACTTCAAGATCCAACATCACAACTCTTCTCCTTACAGGCCAAAGATGAACGGCGCTGTTGAGGCAGCAAATAAGAATATCAAGAAGATTGTGCAGAAGATGGTAGTCACTTACAAAGATTGGCATGAAATGCTACCGTTTGCCTTGCATGGGTACCGCACATCAATCAGGACATCCACTGGGGCAACACCGTATCAACTTGTGTATGGTATGGAAGCAGTCCTACCTGTTGAAGTTGAACTACCCTCCCTACGGGTACTGATGGATGTTAAGCTAAACGAAGCAGAATGGGTTCGGGCCCGATACGAACAACTGAGTCTGATCGAAGAGAAGAGATTGGCTGCAATCTGCCACGGGCAGTTATATCAGAAAAGGATGAAGAAAGCCTTCGATCAGAAAGTCAGGCATCGAGAGTACCAAGTGGGAGATCTTGTGTTGAAGAGAATCCTCCCTCCTCATACAGACCACAGGGGCAAATGGACTCCAAACTATGAAGGACCATTCGTTGTGAAGAAAGTTTTCTCTGGCGGAGCACTGATGCTCAGCACCATGGATGGTGAAGATTTCCCGTCCCCTGTGAATTCAGATGCAGTTAAAAAATACTTCGCATAAATGACCCGCTGGACATAAAAACAGAATGTAAGTCCAGGCAAAAATAGGGCATCCTGGCGAGTCAAAAAACAGAATAAAAGACTCGGGCAAAAATAAGGGAAAATAAACAAAAAATGTACACCCGCTGAGTTGAAAAGCCGCATTGGACAGCTCAGGCAAAAATGGGTATCCCGATGGATTGAAAACCCGAAAGGGCGATCCATGCAAAATAAGGGAATAAGCGAACAACTGCATTCTGAATTCGTCTGTATCACTTGCAACTTGGTAAGCTCTAAAGGATCGAGCTTCAATTAGACTCAACTCTCTCCAGAAAGCAAGACGAGAAGAACGTCATTGTCATACGAGTCATAGCAGAAGAGGAAGCTCCTCAAAGCGTCATCAACACCGCCAGCACTTTATTTCTCAATTTGTAACAATCTCCTCATTTCAGGAGATATGTTTCTCTGACTGTATCTTGCCAATTCAGGGCACACGAATTAATATAATCAGATTTTCAGTCATGTCTCATTTTTTACATTTATGTTTTGCAAAGAGTTGTCTGATGTCTCTAAAAACACAATTGCATAAGTACAGATGCCTCTCTCTAAAAATAAAACACATGCTTGCAGGGAATATACTTACTCTCGAAAGTACTTGTCTCCTATGACGGAATCCAGTAAGGGGTACCTCGGGACCTTTTCGTGCGTTTCCTTATCTTTGCAGGATTGCAGGTATCCAGAATGCAACTTGGGGCATGCAAGTTACGTCTCAGCAACTGGCAAATCATTATCAACTCACCTGGCACTGGGAGGTGCCCACTTCCCCAGCAAGTTGCCAAATCAACATACAGCATCGGGAATGCTCTATCCCCAGCTGAGTTGCCTCTCACAATTCCCCAGCTGAGTTGGCCGCTTATTACTTATCCCCATCAGAATGGGCAGGTGTCACAGAAGATGCCCTTATCCCCGGCGGAGTCAAGAAGTCACCGTAACAGATTTTCTAGGGAGATCTTTCAGTGATGCCTCTCTCTCTCCCCAGCCGAGTTGTCATCTCGCCCTCAGCTGAGTACAAATCAGGGAATCATCCCCACAGAGCTTCAGGCCTCTATTCAGAAGAGCAGCGCACGAAGAAGTCACAACAGAGAGAGAGAAAGCTTCTACAAACCCCAGCTGGGTCCCGTATTATAAGAATATGTCAGTCGATGACGTATATCCCCAAGCAGATACAACTACAGATCTATCAATGATCTCATCCCCAGCTGGGATGTTCACTTCAAGCAGATCGATCAGAGATCTTTGCAGCAACGGGATCCGAATCCCGGATCGGTGCCTCTTTGCATAATCATAGCATTCGCATCATATTCACCCCCAGAGCGTAGCATTCCGTCTAATACGGAGCATTACGGCAAAAAATCAAATGCATAGCATAATCATAAGTCATGTTGTGATTTGAACACTTGTAAATATTGACAATCTGTCGGCATACAGAATACATCCCCATCAGAGTCCCAGCAAAAGCAGTTGCCCCATATCACAAACACCAGTGCATATCTCCTTTTTGATACCCGTCCGTATCATCATTTCCCAGCAGGTTGCCTGAATACACTTTACAAACCAAGATCACCAGTATTGCAGATACATCCTGACACTCGTCCGTGTCGTGTCACCAGCAGAAAGCCAAAGACACCCTCTTTGCACTTACATATACCTATACACTTTCTTGACACCCGTCCGTGTCATATCCCCAGCGTGGTCGCCTATACTTGTATATACACTTTCCTGACACCCGTCCGTGTCATATCCCCAGCAGATAAACACTCACCTATACATTATATACTCACTACTCATTGGTACACCTACTCAGATACTCGTCCGTATCTTATATACACCATGTATATCCCCGCAGATTCGACAGTAGTCCTTGTCCTTTGTTAACCAGTTGGTACTCGTCCGTACCATCATCTCAGAACATTGCGTCTAATGTTTGTTTCTACATGATACTCGTCCGTATCATAGTCTTAAGGATGCTCGTCCGCATCTTTAATCCATACACCGTGTCAAACACTTATGTCTTCGTAAATATAGATGCTCGTCTGTGTCTACTATTCCCCAGAAGGATACTTTCAGATGCAACACTCGTCCGTGTTCCTTGTTGACCAGTTGATACTCGTCCGTATCATCAGCTCTGAGCACGTGTCAGTTTGTTTCTACATGATACTCGTCCGTATCATAGTCTTAAGGATGCTCGTCCGCATCTTTAATATATACACAATACCAAACACTTATACCTTTTGTTTCTTGGATGTAAACGCTCGTCCGTATTTACCATTTCCCCAGTAGATCGCAGTCAAATTTCCTTTTTATCTAACACTCGTCCTGTGTTATGATACCTTTGAGAGCAGCCGTCCCCTGCTGAGTGGTCGTCCTCCACTTCTTGATGGTCGTCCTCCATCATGCTCATCCGATGGCCGTCCCCATCGTTGATTTTAGCAGCCGTCCCCTGCTAGGTGGTCGTCCTCCACCTTTTGATGATCGTCCTTCATCACTTTATCCAATGGCCGTCCCCATTGTTTGATTTTAGTTGTCTAACACTCATCCTGTGTTATGATAAACTTTGAGAGCAGCCGTCCCCTGCTGAGTGGTCGTCCTCCACTTCTTGATGGTCGTCCTCCATCATGCTCGTCCGATGGCCGTCCCCATCGTTGACCTTTTCTATCCGATGGCCGTCCCCATCGTTGATATTTTGGCAGCCGTACCCTGCCAGGTGGTCGTCCTCCACCTTTGATGGTCGTCCCCATCATATTTCTTTTATACCCAACAGAGCAGCCGTCCCCTGCTAGGTGATCGTCCTTCACCTTTGATGGCCGTACCCCATCATCTGTTTATTTCATTTATTCTTTAACCCGATGGCCGTCCCCGTCGTGGTCCCTTTTCTTTTTTAACCCGATGGCCGTCCCCATCGTTGGTTACTTTACCTTTGTGAACTTGATGGCTGTCCCCGTCATGTTTCACCAATCCCCAGAGAATGTTACTACTTTATCTTGATGGCCGTCCCCATCATATTATCTTAGTTTTCCCAGCTAGCCGGCCGTCCCCGTCTTAGCTTTATCTTTTATCCCCAGCATGTCGGTCGTCCCCGTCATCGCTTTATTTTACACACTTTCCCCAGCATGTCGGCCGTCCCCGTTTACCCAGCAGTCGTCCTCTGCTCGACGGTCGTCCTCCGTCGCCCACACTTTACAATATACTTTATTTGCTTTTACAATCTATATCCCTTTTCTTCTTCATTTCTGTGAGTGCAAATTTTGGACTGTCTTTGGTATTCAACCACAAGTTATCTTGTTTGCCTATTAAGCCGCCGCTTACAACCTGCACAGCTAACTCATGCTTGAATAGGGGCAGCTGTAAACACCCCAAATTTGCCCTCACCCATTCACACATGACTTGTGATCATCTCATATGCATAAACACAATCACATCATCTCATGTCTCATTTGGTTTCACTGGATAGTTTCTAAGGCATCTGCACCTAGGGTTTGTGATCTGAGCAACCTCAGGGCATCTTGAGCCATTCCAAAGGCCACTAATCAACTCAAAGGGGTCCATGTGTGTTCTTATATCATGTTACATCCTCACAAAGTCAAAATTGCAGAGGGATCACAAGAACTAGGGTTTGAGTGGCTGCAGAGCCAGGATGAACTGCACAGTTGACTGAAAATTAGGGTTTTGGTTTCAGAGGCCATAACTCCAAATTTTTTGGTCATTCTTATTTCCATTGGTCTCTATATGGTATAGGGAGTATGCATATCAATTTTCATGAAGAAATTCCATGGGGAAGTCATCTGATCAAGAGTTGACTTTTCAGACAAGTCAGTGCAAAATCAGGGCATCTGAGGCCCCCAATGACCCAACCAATGGGTGATCTTCATCATTTTGAGTGTATATGATCTTTATTTGATCATGGAGGAAGGTTGAAGTTCATAAAAATCAAGAATTTAGGGTTTTTGCAAATGTTGACTTTTTGGGCATAGTTGACTTTTCAAGAATGCATCATTTTAGGTCAATTTTCAAGCCTTGATTCATGATCCAAAAAGGCTTCAAATGGAAAAACTTTGGTCATGAAAGTTGTAGATCTCATCTTTCCCTTTTCAAAAAGTACAAGAACATGACCAAATTCTTCTTGGATCAAAAGTTATGGCCATGCAAAGTTGCAAAAAATCATTGTTTTTCAAGTTATGCACTAAATGGAAATTTTGCTAAGTCTTGAACCAATGCATTATGCAGCCTCAAATTCATGTCAAACCAGCATGTGAACTTCCTCTAAGTCCTAAAAATCAGTTTTGGACCAAGAATGTCATGGTTTCATGTTTGGTTAGGCTAAGAAGTCACATGTGAACCATAGGCCAACCAAGTTGCAAAACACTCATGACCTTTTCACCAACTTGCTGCATTGAGCTTTGGGTCAAGCCAGCCTCTCACACTCACCATGCTGCACCAGAACCCAACTTGTACTTGCCTAAACTTGAGCCATGCCCTATCTTACACAAAAGTGGACTTTGAGCAAAAGTAGCCACACCTATCTCTGCAGGCCAGGTCACATCCATCAGCCACTTGCATTTGTTTATTGAATCAGTTTGCTGGCCATAACACATAAGAGCTAAGGCTGAAACCACACCATTCCCAACATTCACAAAAACCTTCCATCTTGCAAGTTCATTCGAATTTCTCTCCACAGTCTTCAAACACTTAAACTCTCATCATCACTCAACTCACCACACCTCATAGACAAGAAACACCCCAAGCATAAGCCTGAAACAAGCCTGAAGACTCCGCTGCCATTGCTCACCTTCATTCTGCAGATTCTATCGAATCTCTCATCCTAGCTCATAAACACACAAACCAACACCACAGATCATCTCTACACATCCTCTGGTCCTCAAACACCCCATCACCATGACCTGAAAGTGCCAGAATTTCATCTGCCATTTTTGACTGAACTGAAGCTGAAGCATTCGAATCTCGTTATCCAGCAAATCTAAACTCCATTTGAGCATTCAAGCACCTTTGGGGGATCAAGTGGAGCAGCTTGCATCAAAGGAAGTGGCCTGAAAGTTCCTGAATCAAGAGCTGCAAATCTCAGGTAACTCAAAAATAATTTTTCCAGAAATCTCTTTTTATGTTACAAACTTGATCTTCATGCTTGTCTGATCATTCTGGTACCTTTAGTTTTTGAAATGGTTGCGTTTTAAGGATTTAATTTCTCTGTGAAGCTTACGAACCCTAAAACTAGTTCCTTTCAATTCATCTTGTTTAGGTTAGATAAATTTGTTTTGAGAGAGGGGTTTGGTTCGTGAGAGTGTTAGGATCATTTCTCTGGCTTTGGATTTCATTTATGTTACATTTTGAGGAAGTTGGGTGATTCTCAGGTGAGAGCTGGCCGGAGAAGACGACCGGAAGTCTTCTCCGGCCACCTGAATGTGATTAGGGCATAATCCCAGTGATTAATGCTAGTTTGAATTCTGGCCGTAGATACGCGTTGACTGGTTGACTTCCCACCCTTTTTGATGGCCAGGATCTGTCCCATTAGCCCTAATCCACGTGTTAGGGTTAATTAATCCATATTTTATTTAATTTAATCTGAAGCAATCTTGGCCTCTCATTCTGGCGCGCAGTCAATGCCTTTGAATCCAGAGCGCATCCTGGCCATTCATCCTGCTTACTTTCATTTTCTTTTAATTTTTATTCATATTTATTTCATTTAAATTGCACAATTTATTTAAAATAGTTAAAAAATCATAAAAATTATGAAACTTTTTCTTTAAGGTTTTATTAATTTTTATGACACAAAAACATTTTTATTTTGTTTTTTATCATTAAAAAAGTATTTTTAAATATTTAAAAGATTATTTTTAATTGATTAATGAGAATTAATTAATTAAAAATACTTTTAGGTATTTAAAAATTACAAAAAAATTCATGAAATGTTCTAAGACATTTAGAAACATTGTCCAACCTTCAAACCAAATTTCTTTTTTGATCTTGATGCATTTTAAGAATTTTTCATTGAATTAAATCATTTTTGATGCATTATTTTGTTCATAAGTTTGAAAATTCATTTCTGCCTATTGGTGAAGGTTGAGACATTGATTCTTCTTGCATTGTTTTCCATTTAGCATGAACTTTCAAGGATAAAAAGGCCATGATTTGATCTTGCATTTTCTAATTGTTTGGCATTTGTTTTGATAAGAACCCTAAAAAGCCCTAATAACTTGCAAAATTCATAACTTGAGTTTGGTTGAGAGTTGAGAGCTCCCCTTTGGGCAGTGTTTCATTATAGGCCTAGGGTTTCTTTGGGTACCATTTTCCATTTTTTAGGTTAAGGTTTGCTTCTGTTTTTGGTTTGTGTTTGATGTTTGATCCATGAACCCTAATTTGGGCTTTCATTTGCATCCCTCTTGCATTCTCTTGCATAACATGACTTGCCATTACATTTTGTGCATTCTCATGATTCATTTAACATCTTAAGACATGTATGAATCATGTTTGATCATTGCATTGCATATTTGCCATGTCATTTGACTTGTATGTTTCATAACATTTCATGTTTGTCTATGCTCCTCAACTTGCATCATTTACATCCATGACCTTGTATGAACATCTCATTGTCTTGTCTCATGTTCATAGCACTCCATAGCATCATCATCATCATCAACATGTTTCTGGTTCTTGCTTATCATATCATTTCATCTCATTTAGCATTGTATTGCATTTGTTTCTAACATTGCAGGTGGTAAGTAACTTGAGAAGTGAATTTGCCTTCACTTCTCATAACCTCTATTCTCATCTCTCTTGCATACCTTGCTGCATGCTTATGTGTGTTTGAGTTTGAGCTTGCTCATTCTTCCTCCTCCCACTTTCTTTCTTCAAGTGACTTGACTTCTTGAATGAAGCAAGTCACTTTGCTTCTCTTGATCTTGTTCATCTGCTTCCTGGTGGTTCATCTGAAGATTGTTCTTGAAAACCTCACAAACCTTAGGATCATCCAAGCATGATAATGAATTAGGGTTTTGATTAGTCTCCCCCGTAGTTTTTACCTTTGTGTCTCTCCTTGAGTCATCTCCCCTCACCTCATAATCAGGGACTAAACCCTCAAGGCTTTAAGACTTTGTGATTAAGATCATGCCTGCATCCTTCTTTTAGGATGGAGTGTATAACTTTAATCCTAAGTCTTGGACCCTTAAGGTGTTGAACTCTCTTAATTAATCCATCTAATAATCATCAAGACATTACACTTGTAACTTGGGCCTTGCATTAGGGTTCTAATTCTTCCTTAATTGGTTAAGAAGGACTAACCCTAAAGTTAATGGACAAGTCCCCCTCAAGTTGTCTTACAAATCATAAAAAACACTTCATCATCATATCATTAATAAAATCCACTTAATCAAAGGTTTGTTCTGTCATGGGTTTAATCCCTAATCATGGATTAAGTTGAGGATCCTTCCTCAGCTTAAACACCCTCATCTATTATCCTTCTTTTAGGATAGTGTAATGAGCCTGTTAAATCCCTGATTATGGCTTAACCTCATTACTTAACACTAAACAAAAATCACAAAAATATCTAATTAATCACAAGTAGGTTAATGATCTTAACCCTATATCAAAGGTGATTAAGTGTGAGAATCTGACTTCACACTTAAGGTAATTCTCATTACCCCTAATCAGAGGGATGATGTGATGAGTTTACCAAATCCATTGATTTAGGTTTAAGCTCATCATCTTATGACAAACTCCAAAAAGCAATAAAAGACTGAAAACACAAGAACAAACAATAATCGTCTCCTTCGGGATTCTTTTCTCATCATCTTCACTCACAACCGAGAACTTGCTTCTTCCGTCTAATGCAAGACAGTTTGCATCTGTGCCAGACAGATCATACACTTGAGCATAGGCAAGCAAGCAGTTCACAAGTCAATTCATCCTTTCAGTCTCTTTGGGTCGAACTACGGTGTTCTGACTTCCTCATTGCACGAGAGGATACGTAGGCATAACTTAACAGTTATCGAACAAAAGTCTCTGTATATTCCCCCTCCTTTCAGTATTATTCTTTAAGCCTCATTGTCATGAGCATTTCACTCTTGTCCTTACACTGACACTGTATATATTACACTTCACTTCCTTTACACTGACACCTGTACATCCTTTTCCAGTCCTTTTTACACACAGATTGCACTGACACTACCCATTTAAAACACAAATCTTTCAAGCGTGGATCCCGTCGAGTACGGCGGACAATCTGGGTGCTAATACCTTCCCAGGTTGTAACCAACCCCCTTTCTCAGTCTCTCTGGTTCGCAAACCGTCTTATCCATCTTTTTCTAGGCCTATGCAGCATTGCCTTTCCTCCGGGATAAAAATGCCTAGCTGGCGACTCTATTCATTCTCCAGTGAGTTCACGGCTGTGTGTTCTCACTGTTCCCTTCGCCGACCGTTCGCGTCTGTACCCTTATCTGACCCTGGCGTCACTTATCGGGAGCGACATCGTGCAATGAGGAAGTCAGAACACCGTAGTTCGACTCAAAGAGACTGAAAGATAAATTGACTTGTGAACTGCATACTTGTCTATGCTCAAGTGTATGACCTGTCTGGCTCAGGTGCAAACTGTCTTGCATTAGACGAAAAAAGCAAGTTCTCTTTTGTGAGTGAAGATGATGAGAAAAGAATCCCGGAGGAGACGATTATTGCTTGTTTTTGTGTTTTCAATCTTTTATTGCTTTTGGTGTTTTGCATAAGAAAATGAGCTTAAGCCTAAGCCAAGGGTTAGTAAATTCATCACATCCTCCCTCTGATTAGGGGTAATGAGAATACCTTAAGTATGAAGTAAACACCTCACACTTAACCACCATGATGTAGGATTAAGATCATTAACCTACTTGTATTTATTTAGATTTTTTTGGAGTTTTTGTTTAGTGTTAAGTAATGAGTTTTAGCCATAATCAAGGATTTAATGGACCCATTACACCGTCCTAATAGAAGGATAATAGATGAGAACATTTAAGCTGAGGAAGGCTCCTCAACTTAATCCATGATTAGGGATTAACCTCATGACAAAACAAAGCCTTTATTAAATGGATTTTAGTTAATGGTAAGATTATGAAGTGAATTTTATGGTTTATAAGACAACTTGAGGGGGACTTGTCCATTAACACTAGGGTTAGTCCTTCTTAACCAATTAAGGAAGAATTAGAACCCTAATGTAAGGCCCAAGTTACAAGCTTGATGTCTTGGTGATTATTAGATGGATTGATTAAAGGATTTAATCACATTAAGGGTTAAACACTTAGGATTAAAGTTATACACTCCATCCTAATAGAAGGATACAGGCATAACCTTAATCACAAAGCCTTAAAACCTTTAAGGTTTAGTCCTTGACTAAGAGATGAGAAGAGAAGACACAAAGATGACACAAAGGTAAAACTAATGGGGGGAGTAATCAAACCCTAATTGTGATCATGCTTGGGTGTTCCTAGGGTTTATGAAGCTTGCAAGAAGATCTTCAAGAGAGCCACCAAGGAAGAAGCAGGATGGAAGGAAAAGAAGCAGCAAGAAGCAAGACAACTTACTTCACTTAAGAAGATAAGTTGCTTGAAGAAAGAAAGAGGAGAAGGAGCATGAATGAGCAATCTCACTCTAATTCATAAGTAAAAATGCAGCAATGATGCATAAAAGGGATGAGAAGAGATCATGAGAAGTGAAGGCAAATTCATTTGTCAAACACTTA
This sequence comes from Lathyrus aphaca, assembly GCA_963966055.1. NCBI lineage: Eukaryota > Viridiplantae > Streptophyta > Magnoliopsida > Fabales > Fabaceae > Lathyrus > Lathyrus aphaca. The sequence goes on from OZ014523.1 coordinate 281,628,220, forward strand.
CCACCTGAAAAGTTAGCAACTAGAAATGAAATGGAATGAAAATGGGATGAAATGCAAAGATGGAAACCAAAGTCAGAAGCATAATCATGATGCAAATGATGATATGAGATGGTATGAAAGCATGTCAAGATATGAGGATGATCATGAAAGCAAGCATGGAAGTTCATGGAAACATATGACATCAAATGAAAGCAAAAGCATGGCAAATGAATGATGCAATGATCAAATATGATTTCAATATGTCCTAAGATGTCTTATATGTCATGTGGATGCACAAAATGTCATGGCAAGTTTATGTATGCAAGCTTATGAAGGATGAATGCAAATGAAGGCAAAGATTAGGGTTTATGTACAAGATGCAATGCAAAATTCAAAATCAGAAGAAAATGACAAGATAAAAAAATGAAAATGGGACCAAAGGAACCCTAATCCCACCTGATATCACACCCAAAAGGAGGAGACCTAACTCTTAACCTAATGGAAGTTATGAATTTTCTAAGTTGCTAGGGTTTTAAGGGTGATCCTAAAGGAAAAATGCCAAACAAATTGAAAGTGCAAGATAAAAATAAAACAAAAATGTTTTTAGAAGCTTGAAAGTATGTAGAACACAATGCAAAAAGAACAATTCACAAAATCAACTTGGATCAAAAGTTATGAATTTTTGAAGTTAGGGTTAAAAATATTCAAATTAAAGAACCCTAATTCAAATGAAAATTTTCAAAGTATGATCAAAACCAAAAAGAAATTTGCTTTGTGAGTTTGTAAATGTTTTAAAATGCTCTCTGGATTTTTTTGGAATTTTTAAATACCTAAATGTATTTTTAATTAATTAATTCTCATTAACTAAATAAAAATAATCATTTAAATGATTTAAAAATAATTTTTAATGCAAAAAATAAAAATAAAAATATTTTTGGGTTGAGAAAAATATTTGGATGCAAAATGCAGAAGAAAAGATTTTTTTGAATTTTCTAGCTATTTTAAATAAATTATGTAAAACAAATAAGAAAATATGAATTAAAAACTGAATTAAATGGAAGTAATCTAATCTGAGGGCTTAGATTCATAACTGAGGGATTTGGTTTGACCTGGCGCGCAAATTAATGGACAGGATTCACTCTGGATTAATTTTTATTAATTAATTAATTAAATTTAATTAACTCAGAATTAGGGTTAATGAAAAGATCTCAGCCCTCTAAAACACGCGTTAAACACAAATCCAACGGGTGACATTTAAACTACCCTAATTAATGAGGTTTTGCCCTAATCACTTTCAGGCCACCGGAGAAGAGCTCTGGTCATCTTCTCCGGCAGCCTCCTCACCCTATCTCTCTCAATACGCAATGAAAACTCACCAAATTCTCCAGAAACACTCCTCTAACAATTCTAAACAAGATTCAGCCCTCAAAATCCATTTATTTTCACTTAAAATCAAGAATCGAAAGCAAACGGAAAATATCACAGAAATTTCAGACATTCAATACATGCTCAATACTTGATCATTTTCGAAACCAAACATATCAGGATCATCAGTGAATCATGGAGAATCAATTAAACTTAAAAAGAGATTTCTGGAAAAAAATTTGAAGAGGTTACCTGAGCTTTGAACCTTGCAACTTTGGGCTTTCTGGACCTTTTCTTTATGCAAAATCACTCCCTTTGGCCTCCTGATGAAGCTTCAATGCTTGAAAAGCTTTGAGAGTGGCTGGTTTGAGAGCTTGCAACCTTGCTGCACCAGAATCGTGTTTTGGCTATGGGTGCTTTTAGGCTTGTTTGAAGGGGGGAAAAGGGTCCTTTAGTGATGCTGAGTTGATTGGTGAAGGTAGTTTTGAGTTTGAGTCAGTGAGCTATGAGCTTCGAAAGTTTTTGCAAGTTGGATGATTTTTATGGAATGCTCGGTTCTTGGAGCTCTTGGCTTGTGTATCTTATGAAAAATGATCTTTGAGGCATGCTTGTAGTATCTGGATTGGGCAGAGAGTGGGTGGTGGACTGTTGTGATTGGTATGGGCAAGTTGCCAAAATGTCAACATGACTTGTACTTGAGGTATGGGTATTCTTGCAGCTGGCCTTTTGGCTTGTCTTGGTGCAGTTGAGATCAAGGAGGTCCCTAGAATTGAAATTGAGGCAAATCAGCAAGTTTGTGAGAAGTTATGTGTCTTTTTGCAAATTCTATGAAGTTTGGCCCCTTTTGCAATACTTGATGATCAAGGCATGAAACTTGAGATTTCTTTGGGCAATTCTGAATTATAGGTCATGTATGATGTTTGTGTAATGGTTAGAAGTCACTTTGAGGTCACAAAATTGCTTGACATGAGTTTTTGCAAGTTTCCCTCTTTGGTACATAAGTGAAATTTTTGTGATTTTCCCCAACTTTGCAAGGCCATAACTTGAGTTCTATGATGAATTAGATCAAGTTCTTGTACTTTTTGAAAAGGTAATGATCCAATCTATAACTTTCATGACCAAGAATTTTTCATTTGAAGCATTTTTTAATCAAAAAGAGGAGGTTGAAAAACATTCCCAAAATGGCAAGTTTGCATTACAAGTCACTTTCCCAAAATGGCAACTTTGCAAATGGCTTGAAATTCTTCAATTTTGTGAACTTATAACTTCTTCTAAGATCAAATAAAGATCATATACACCCAAAATGATGGAGAAGACCCTTTGGTTGGATGATTGGGGGCCTCAGATGCCCTGATTTTACACTGACTTGTTCAAGAAGTCATCTATTGATCAGATGCCTTCCCCATTGAATTTCTTCATGAAAATTGGTGTGTAGGATCCTTATATCATATAGAGACCAATAGAAACAAGAATGACCAAAAAATTTGGAGTTATGGCCTCTGAAACCAAAACCCTAATTTTAGGTCATCTGTGCAGTTAAGCTTGGCTCTGCTTCAATGCCTTCGTTAGTTCTTGTGATTTTCTGACTTTTTTGATCTTGGGAGGATACAATATGATGTTTGAACATACATGGACCCTCTTGAGATGATTGAAGCCCTTTGGAGTTGCTTAGATAGCCCAGGGATGGCTCAGATCACAAACCCTAGATGCAGATGACTTTGAACCAATGCAGTGAAGCAAAAATGTAATATGAAATGATATGATTGAACTTATGCAAATGAAAAGAATCACAAGCCATGGTGAAATGAGTGAGGGAAAATTTGGGGTGTTTACACTTATGTGCCTCATGAGATTACTGTTAACCAGTTGGAAGTTGTAGTGGCCAACGTAAACGCTAGCCATGGGATAGGGTTACTGACAGAGACCTTAAAATGGAGGGAAGGAACCATAATAAAGCTTTTCACATCACCATGGAGGTCAAAGGTGATGTTCTGTCACATGTTTTGGTTGACACAGGTTCTTCCTTAAACGTACTGCCGAAGAAGGCTCTGATGAAGTTAGAGGTTGATGGTCTTACTCTCTGTCCTAGTGACTTGGTGGTAAAGGATTTTGATGGTTCTAGAAGGTATGTTTTCGTGGAGGTAGAGTTACCAGTGAAAATTGGATCCCAGGTGTTTAAGTGTATCTTCTATGTGATGGACATCAGCTGGCTTATAGTTGTTTGTTGGGACGTCCCTGGATTCATGCTGCTGGAGCTATAACGTCTACTCTTCACCAGAAGCTATAGTACGTGGTGGACGGACAGGTGGTGACTGTTTGTGGTGAAGAGGATTTTTTTGTCATTCACCTGTCTACATTTAAATATGTTGAGATGGACTGCGAAATTCATGAAACCTTGTGCCAGGCATTTGAAGCGGTAAATGTTAGTTCAGTGTCTCCCACTACCATGTTTCAGGGAAATGAGAAAGAAGGGACTTCCATCTCTTTGTATAATCAGGCTAAGGAAGTGGTTCAGTCAGGCCAGGCCCAAGGGTGGGGCAGGTTGCTAGAGGTTGAGAATAAGAATGATAAGTTTGGCATTGGATACCAACCAGGACAATCTGGATGGTCTCAGAATAGCAAGGTTGTAAGCTTCAAGAGTGCTAGGACGATTGACCCCAATCATGTGTGTGCCATGGACAAGGATGCTGACAGTGACTATGATTTGGACAACTAGGTAGGCCCATGTGCTCCCAGGGAAGAATTACAGAACTGGTTTCTTGAAGAGATCATTCAAGTCACTGGTCCAACAGAGTAATTTTCTATGTTTTTCTTTTATTCATATGCATCAAGTCCTACACTCTACTCAAGGTGTATGGACCCATTGTAGGGCCATCATTGCATGATATGCAATTAATTTTACCATGAATAAAGGACATTTTTATACAAATTGTGTTCCTTGTCTTTCTTTTTAAGTTTTTCACAAAAAATATAAAAATGGCAATGTGTTGTTAGTTTTTTATTTTGTTCATTTTTCAAAAAGGTAGTAGAATCTGAAATAATCACATCCTTGTACAGAGTCAATCATTCGGATTTCTCTGATAACTCTTCTGCTATGACCAAGTATGACTTTGATAATCCGATCTACCATGCTGATGAAGGGGTTGAAGAAGATTGTGAACTCCCTGAGGAATTAGCCAGGTTGTTGATACAAAAGGAAAGGGTTATTCAGCCTCATCAAGAAGAGCTTGAAGTTATCAACATTGGGTCTGAAGACTTAAAGAGGGAGATTAAGATTGGGGCTATTCTGCAGGCCAAGGTAAAGGAAGAACTGATTGACATGCTTCGAGAGTATGTGAACATCTTTACTTGGCCATATCAAGATATGCCAGGTTTAAATACTGACATCGTTATGCATAAGCTTCCATTGAGGCAAGACTGCCCTCTTGTCAAGAAAAAACATAGAAGAACTCGTCCTGACATGGCGTTAAAAATCAAAGAAGAAGTTCAAAAGCAATGGGATCCCGATTTCCTTGTTGTGACTAGTAATTCACCTTGGGTAGCTAATATTGTACCTGTACCAAAGAAGGACGGTAAGGTCCGGATGTGCGTTGATTACCGAGATTTGAATAGAGAAAGCCCAAAAGATGATTTCCCATTACCTCACATTGATGTATGGTGGATAATACGGCTCAATTCTCGATATTCTCCTTCATGGATGGCTTTTCTGGTTATAACCAGATCAAAATGGCGCCTGAAGACACGGAGAAGACAACGTTCATTACCCCTTGGGGAACATTCTGCTATAAGGTCATGCCCTTTAGTTTCAAGAACGTCGGGGCAACATATCAACGGGCAATGGTGACTCTGTTTCATGATATGATCCATAAGGAAAATGAGTGTTATGTGGATGACATGATAGCCAAGTCCCGCGATGAAGAAGAGCATTTTGTTAGCCTCAAGAAGTTGTTTGAAAGATTAAGAAAGTATCGTTTGAGGTTAAATCCAAACAGGTGCACCTTCGAGGTGTGTTCTGGTAAGCCGCTCGGTTTCATTGTTAGTCAAAGAGGAATTGAGGTAGATCCTGCAAAAGTTAAAGCAATACAAGATATGCCTTCACCACGAATTGAAAAAGAAGTGTGTGGTTTCTTAGGGAGATTGAACTACATCGTTCGGTTCATATCTCACCTAACAGCCACATGTGAACCAATATTCAAGCTATTGAGAAAAGAATAAACGGTCAGGTGGAATGAAGATTGTCAAAGAGCATTCTAAAAGATAAAAGAATACTTGTAGGAACCTCCAATTCTAATGCCTCCAGTTCCCGGAAGGCCATTAATCATGTATTTAACTGTGCTAGAAGGATTAATGGGGTGTGTTCTAGGCCAGCATGAAGATTCTGGATGAAAAAAGCATGCAATATACTACCCTAACAAAATGTTTACCGACTGTGAATCCCGTTATTCACTGCTCGAGAAAACTTGATGCGCTTTGGCATGGGCTGCTCGCCAACTGAGACAGTACATGTTGACTCACACGACCTTGTTAATTTCAAAGATGGATCCTGTTAAATACATTTTTGAGAAACCAGCATTAACTGGTAGGGTTCCTAGGTGGCAGATGGTGCTTACAGAGTATGATATCCAATACACTTCTCAGAAATCCATCAAGGGAAGTATACTATCATACTATCTTGCGCAACAACCCCTTGAAGACGATTATCATCCAATGAGATTTGATTTCCCTGATGAGGACATCATGCACCTCAAAGAAAAAGATTGCAAGGAACCACTTCCGGAGGAGGGGCCTGACCCTAAATCCAAATGGAAGTTGATGTTTGATGGGGCAGTCAATATCAATGGACGTGGAGTTGGTGTCGTTCTTATTACTCCCGAAGGTGTTCACTTTCCCTTTGCTGCCAAAATTACTTTTGGTTGCACCAACAATGAAGCGGAATACGAGGCGTGCATTATAGGAATAGAGGAGGCTATTAATCTCAAGATTAAGACCCTCGACATATTCGGAGACTCCGCCCTCGTGATAAACCAGATTACCGGCAAATGGTATACACATCAAGAACACTTATCATCCGAGCCTGCAATACCTGGGTATTGACATAGGCAGTTCAAGCCTTAATTCACAAGCAATCTTTTCCACCCCTAGTTAGGCGAACTACGACGAATATGATCCTCATGTCCAGATGAGGTACGTAGGCAGCGGGGTAGGGCCCGTTCAAGCATTCTTTTATTTTCCCTACATTTTCCCTATTTCTTTTCTTTTATCCAGTTTCAGCCTTTCTTTTTGCAACAACTTTTTTTTCACCCTTTAAAACAGTTTCTTTGCAATCGTGAATCCCGTCGGGTACGGAGGACAATCTGGGGTGCTAATACCTTCCCAGGTCGTAACCGACTCCCGAACCCAGTCTCTTTGGTTCGCAGGACCTGTGTCCTTCCTTTTCTTTTCTTCAGGTTTGTGCTACATTACCATTCCCATTCCTTCGGGATAAAAATTCCTGGCTGGAGACTCTACCTCTTTTTGAGCCACTTTGGCGTTTGGACCAGGATGAAAATCCAGGGAGCGACAATTCGCGACGGAGGATTCCCTCTGGTGCCTCTCTAAAACTGCCAACCCTTAACACAAACATCATCTTCTTTTCCTTCATCATTTTAAATCCACAAACAATTTGTCCTGAATCTCTCCTAAATCCCTAGATCGAACCATTTTAGAAACAAAATAGAAGAGGAATCAATGAACGTACCTTCAACCAAATGGATGAGGTTCAGAAGTCGGTGTTGTTCATCTTCTTCTCAAGGAGCCCGCCGTCGTCGGTATCATCATCACAACGCGTTCAAGCCTCGCTGATCTTCACAAACTCGAGCTTAAAACAAAACAAATCTAATCGGAGTCGATATTGACGCTTCAAGCTTGACGAAGATGAATCTAAATTCTACAGCTCAGGTAAGTGCGACTCTTCTTTATCGTGTTTTGCTCGATTTCGGTTTTTCTTCCTTCTTGCGCAATCTTGATCTTGTTTTTTTGAATGCAGTGAAGCAATGAAGTTCTGGGACTTGTTGTTGATATCGTCATAGTTGAATTGGTGACAATGATTCTTGCGTGGATCTTGAATTTCTTTCTTCTTCTGCTGACGCGATTATTGTTGATGAATCGTAGCGGAGCTGCGGAATCGTCTTTATTGTTGAATCTTTGTTGCAGACCGCGGATGAAGGTTTGGAGGTTAAATGAATAGTTGAAGATGATGAAGTGTATTGAAGAATGATATTGAAGATGATTATGTGGATAGATTGAATTTTTGGATCAAATGAAGTTGTTGAAGGTTTGCTTTGGTGATGATGAAGGATGTTTGAGATTGATGAAGAAAAATGCAGAGAGTTAAGGAATGGTGATGAAGAAGTTGCAGAATGAGATTGAGAGAGAGAAATTGTTTCTGCTAAACGAGAAAATGGAAGAATGAAGGAGAATATGAAGATGAAGGTGAGTTTATGGATTTATAGAGGATGAAGTCAAGGGTGATTTGGAAATTTCTTAGATAAAAGTTAGTTGCAGTTTGTTGTTGAGTTAGTTAGAGATTCTACAACTGATTTTTTATGTGTTGTGATCTTATGTTCTTTTTCTTTATTTTACTGTTATTGTAGGGAGTATGAAGATTTGAAAGTGATGAATGGTGTAGATTGGAGGAGGAGTTTGCAATTGATGTTGTTTGAATATTGAGATTGAAAGTGAAGATTTTGAGAGAGATTCCGTTAAATTCTCTTTTTATGTGATGGATAATGAACTCTTCTCTCTTTTTTGAATTTCTGTTTATCTGTTGTAACCGAATTTTTCTGGTTTTGTATTTCCTATAATATGACTTTTGGTAGTCGATTTATTTTTGTGTGAAAAATGTTAGTTTTCTGCTATGAAGTTTTTGAATCTTAGAAAAACGAGTTGAGAATTTTACTTTGTAAATCTCATTTTCCCTTGCCCGCATTTCAACCTGCTACAATTTCTTTTTTCATGTTATGATTTTGTAATTGACTTCTTTTCTGCCTTTTGCTGTTGCTACTTCATGATGATAAGTACTTGGACACACCCTCCATCCTTATCATTTTTGTGGCTATTGCTTTGGAGACATAAAACTTATAATTGATATGGTTAAATGAATATGGACCTTCATAATATATATTTGGATATAATATAACTGGATTGTGGTTGAAGATGAGTGGGACTTATATTTGGACATAAAACTTATTGTATTTGAATTTTTTTGTTGAAATTGGTTAAAAGTGGGCAAGAATTTAGACAATTGGACTAACGAAGCAAATTATGTTGAAACGGGATACCTATATGAGAATGGTCATTGGTTAGAAGAAGAAAAACATATATCTCGAATTCCAAGTAATGAAACATGACTAGATACTTCGATCTATATGCTTGAAACTTAAGAAAACTTTGATCCATTTGATTAACTTGCATATCCTAAACTTGTGGCATTAAGTAACCGCTTGAATGAATAATTCCTCACTAAATCAAAATCACCTTGCACCTTGAATAACATCACAAATGCAAATAAATCGTTGAAATCGGACATGATGAAGATCCTGACTTTCGAACGGTTATAATTAGATCGAACCCACAGAAAAGTCGTATTTGAGCCCAAATTAGATCAATCCTTGAGAAATAAGGCAAATCATTAATCAATCTTGAATTGAATCCGCAAATCATACCAAAACCGAATTCCCACAAATCTGTGAACTAATCCTTGAAACCAGATTACAATGATTTAATCTATAAACCGCAATACCTTACACAAAACACTAAATGAAAGGTGAACTTGCTCCTGATGATTATCGTTTGTCACTGAATAAGGAATAATCCCTAACGAGTATTGGCAAAGGGAAAACCTTGTAGCTGGAAGGGCTTTGATAGAAAGATGATCATGATGTCGTTAACTCAAACCTTTGTCTTAATTCGAGTGCAATAGCCAGATAAATCACCTCTGAATAGAAAATTCAAAATGTGAGAACTTGATTTGACCCTATGTCTTAGGAGCTATGAAATGCATGATTATGAGTGTTATGACCTAATGAGAAATGCAGATGCTTCAAATAGAGGTGTTAAAATGGCCAAAAGTTTCCATTTTTGGAAACCCTAATCTTCCATTTTTAGAAACTTTTCACATTTCTTGATTTTTTATGAATCTCTTGGTACTTTTATATCAAACTTTCACCATTGCACATATTTGACTTGTTGACCATGAATTTTACCTCAAAAAGTCAGGAGTTGACTTTTCCTATGCACAAATGACTTTTCTTCAATTTCTTGATTTTCAAGTAACTGATCAATTAGTAACCTTATGAAATGATCCAATGGACAATCTTCTACCCATAGATACTTGATAGCATATAGAAACCCTTGAGATCAAGTTTGCACCAAAATTTCATTAGGAGACCTCTTGAATCAAAAACCCTAATTCTGGACCATTTTTGTTAGGAGGTGATACACGACTTCAACTTCTTGACCAATTTGCATCTTCAAATGGCTTGAGGGATCAAATGAGGTAATATAGGGTGTAAGAGAACCTCGAGTCTTGTTGGGAGACACTTGGCTCTTGTTCCTTGACTTTGGATGATCAAAACATTGGAAATCACCTTATCACATACCCTATGCTTCAACCAATGATATATACTTTATTTTTCTATGACTTGAATGCAATGCAATGCATGACAATATATGTTAAATGATATGACAATGAGAAGGAAAATTTTGGGGTATTACAGCTGCCCATATTCAATCACTATAGACATGAATGGATGATAGCGGTTGCTTTTAGACGTTCAAGGTATAAGGGATTAAATACCAAAAATAACCAGAAAATTTGCACTCTGTGGAGAAGAAGAAAAAGGATATAAACCCAACCAAATGGAATTCTTCTTGGATATAAATTTGATGCGGTGCCTAGTAACCATGGGATGAATAATAAATGGGGGTTGTCTTTTGAATGATGCCAGATGACTACTGGCTTGTCAATCTACGGTTGGACTTCAAAACTTGTCTTTTTGAATGACGCCAGGTGACTAATGTCTTGCCAATCTAAGGTTTGACTTCAAAACCTATATTTTTGAACAACGTCGGGTGACTACTGGCTTGCCACACTGCGGGTGGATTTTTTGGACTTTCGTTAAGATATATTAGGGACTTAATGATATATTTTGGATGGAGTCATAAGATTACTGACTTGCCACACTACGAGTGGACTTTCGCCAAGCTACAATTAGACTTTAAGAATGTCGTTTAGATTCACACCAGACGATTACTAACTTGCCACACTGCGGGTGGACTTTCTCCAAGCTACAATTGGACTTGTGCCATGTTGCGACTAGGCCTGAAGAATGTCTTTTAGATCGAGTCATATGACTACTGAATTGCCACACTGCGGATGGTTTTTTTCAAGCTACGGTTGGACTTTAAGAATGTCTTTTGGATTGACATCAGACGACTACTAGCTTGCCACACTGCGGGTGGATTTTTTTTTCCAAACTGCAGTTTCACTTTGCATTATCTTTTGTATGGCAAGGTGACTACTGGCATGCCACCTTGAGGATGGGCTTTCTCCAATATGCGTTTGGACTTTGTAAGATATCAAACCTGGATTATGCTTGGTATGCATATGTTGAATTGCACGATATGATTCCCCGTGATAATGGGAGTGCTATGTTCTGAGTATGTAAATGAAATGATGCAAATGCAAAGGGGGATCTCCTGATGAGGAGGTAACAATTCCCTGCCGGCTCTGCTGAGAAAACAAATAATTGATTATTCGATCTCGGAAGTCCCTGTGGGGATAACGTCTGTAACACCCCATTTTTACAAAAGATTTATATAAAAATCAGTTATAAAATTTTCAACATAAAACGGGATATCACATTTTCAACTTAAAAACCAATAACTTAATAACCAATCAAGAAATATACATAACACGTTCAAGGAGAACTTCAACAATCATATAGTCTTCAAAATAATTCAACTTCATTAAATACTACGCAACGAATTCAATTCTCAAATCATAGCATCTTTAACCAACAAAGTTCAACCATAAATAAAGCAACAAAGTAGACTTCGGAACGCAACGAATTCAATTCTCAAATCAAAGCATCCCCTTCGAGTGTTATGTATTAGAGCGAAAACCACGGACACGACTAAAGGTATCCAGCTGCTACTCTTGATTACCTGCACGTTGCTAATATAGGGACAACATTCAAACAAAAGGAGTGTGATATCGAAAGTTATAAATGAAGTATGATAAATAAAACAAAGATAGAAATCATACAAATATCACCACTTCACATAAAAAACAACGCATCAATCAACAACAACTTGAAAAATGCAACTTTAATGCGACTTGACAATGTTATGCATGTGGTACCATTCGTAGTAAAACTCCCAACTTAGGAATGCCAATTTACCAAGGCATCAAAGCATAAGCCTTCAATTTTAAACTTAGTGCCAATCCAGGCCAACATGGTGTGAGCAACAACCCCAACATACATAATGATATGATATGCGACTCAACATGGTTATCAACAGCAACAACTAATACAACGTATCAACATAGCAACATTCAACTTATCAACGTTGGCCAAAGGCCTTCAACATAACAACAACAAAAAATCAACGTTGTCTATATGCCTTAAATTCACAACAACAACTTATCAACTAGCCTATTCCTAAGTCTCTGTTAAGCATATGGCAGTAACCAACTCACCAAACCTGCTATGAATTTTATGGTAATATTACATAATTAACTTCTGGTAATTCATCTCAGTATTACTTCTTAACTCCTTACTGCATCCTAATTCAATTAATTAGTTTATGTAGTTAGTTACTTATTTTAAATCAAGGTTTTGTAATAACATATAAGCATCTCAGCAAGTCAAACTACTTAGTTTAACAAACACGAAACAAAACGTCAAAACTAAGCATCCTCATCAGTGTGACTATCGTCACACCTATATGACTATTGTTACATTGTGACGGACGCCACAGGGAAGTGACGAGCGTCACCTCTCCCTGACGGTAGTCAGGCTCAAGGGACGAACATCCCATCCTCAAAATCTCTAGTTTCCTCTCTGTTTCCTTCGTATTCTCTATATTCTCCGCACTATTTCCAAATACCTCTCAGTACCAATTGTCTAATTAACTCCATACAACAACACAACAAATTCACCCTCAACATTACTAAATAATTTTTTACGGTTTATGCAACATTCCCAACCAACTCATTTATTCAACCTAAACAACTTATCAACTAAACAACTTAACAACATTGATCAATCACAACCGTAAGAAATCACAATTATCACAACAACATCACATTCAAAACCACACACAAATTACCCAACTCTACGTACCAATTATCATACCCGATTATAAAAGTTGAACCTACCCTTACCGTTGATTAAAGGCAGCTCTAACTTGATCAGATTTTCGGGGAATCACACCGATTGCAGTTTCTATCACGCAACGTTTTCTCTCACGATCGTGCTCTGTTTTACTTATACTCCCACTTACTGATAAAAAAAAATTATTTTCTTTCTAATTCTTTTTATCATACATTAGTAATCTATTAATATTACTAATGGGCCTAAACAATGCACCCCTCTAATTACTAATTCAGACACGAATCCTAGCCCACTAAACCAACACACTCCAATAATAATAATGTTGCTTATAATATTATTCCACGACTTTTCGACTTAATATTCCGATTTAATATTCCGACTTAACAACTTAATTTACCGCAACACAAAATCGACCGAATAAACACAAATAAATAATTAAATATTTGATTAAATAATTAAATATTTGGGCATTACAACTCTCCCCCACTTAGAATATTTCCGTCCTCGAAAATTTACCTGATTCAAACAACTCGGAATAGGAGTCTCATATATTGCTCTCCAATTTCCTGTTCATGCTTTCTCCAGTAGCTCATAACCAGAAAACTTTCACCAATACGATCTTTTTCCCTCGAATAGTCTTTGTTTCACGATACTCAACTCGTATAGGCTTCGTCTCCACCGTGAGATTATCTTGTACTTGCACATCGTCCATATTAACCACATGAGAAAGATCTGAAATGTACTTATGAAGTTGAGACACATGAAATACATCATGCAAATTCGAAAGATTTGGCGGTAACGCCATCAAATAAGCAACTTTCCCAACTTTGTCCAAAATTTGATACGGACCGATAAAGCGAGGAGTGAGTTTCTCAGACTTCAAAGCTCTCACAACACCAGTCACCAGCGTGATTCTCAAAAACACATGATCACCAGCTTGGAATTCTAAATCCTTCTTTTGCTTGTCATGGTAACTCTTCTGCCTACTATGAGAAGCCTTCATCTTCTCTCGGATTAACTTTACTTTCTCGGTAGTCTCTCGAACTAATTCTGGTCCAAGTATTACACTTTCACAAAATTCATCCCAGCACAACAAAGTTCTACACATCCAACCATACAATGCTTCAAAAGGTGCCATTCCGATACTAGAATTGTGACTATTGTTATAAGTGAACTCAATCAACGAAATATAAGTATCCCACGAACCTCCTTGCTCAAGAACACAAGCTCTCAACAAGTCCTCCAACAACTAAATAGTTCTCTCAGTTTTACCATCTGTATGAGGATGATATGCCAAACTCAACCTCAACTTAGAACCCAACGCCTCTTACAGACTCTTTCAAAACTCCAATGTAAACCTCAGATCTCTATCCGACACAATACATAAGGAACACCATGCAGCTTCACAATCACTCGAATATAAACCTCAGATCTCTATTCGAATTTGTAATCCTATCAAGAATCACCCAAATTGAATCATTCCCTCTTAGAGTAACAGGAAACCCTGTCACAAAATTCATAGAAATGCTATCCCATTTCAACTCTGGAACTTCCAACGGTTGCATCAACCCTATAAGATTCTGATGCTCGAGTTTTGAGTTCTGACAAGTCAAACACGCATACACAAATTGTGCCACATCTTCTTTCATTCAGGACCACCAAAATATTTTCTTCAAGTCTTGATACATTTTAGTACCTCCAAGATAAATACTCAGATTACTCCTATGACCCTCTTTAAGAATCCTCTTTCTCAAATTTGCATCCTCAGGAATACTAATCCGATTATGCAGTCTCAACACACGTCGTAAATCGATCCTAAAATCACTCTTTTCCGACTGACCACAACTACTCATGAGGTCCACGAGTTTCACATCCAGCTTCTAATCCTCTCTAATACTATCCAGAAAATCATTATTAATCTTTAACATGCCCAACATAACACTCTACGGTGTCACTTTGCAAACAAAACTCATATCTCGAAACTGCTTAATTAAGTACAATTCCTTAATCATCATTGATGACATATGCAAGGTCTTTCGGCTTAAAGCATCGACCACAACATTATCTTTTCCTAGATGATAATTCAAACCGAAATCATAATCTTTCAGCAATTCTAACCACCTTCGTTGTCTCATATTCAACTCCTTATGATCAAACAAATACTTTAGGCTCTTGTGATCACTAAAAACTTTCGAATCCGAAACCATAAAGATAGTGCCTCCAAATCTTTATCACAAAAACAACTACAGCAAGTTCCAAATCATGTGTAGGATAGTTCTTTTCATGAGTTCTCGACTGTCGCGACGCGTAAGCAATTACCTTATTATTCTGCATAAGCAAACCTCCTAACCCCAACAATGAAGCATCAAAATAAACCACAAACGGTTCTTCTAGATTCGGTAATGTCAAGACCGGAGCCAACGTCAATATCTTCTTCAATTCCATAAAACTTCCATCGCACTTAACATCCCACACAAGGGCTTTACTTTTATATGTTAACTTCGTTAACGGAAGTGCCAACTTAGAAAATCCTTCGATAAACCTTCTATAATAACCAACTAGTCCCAAAAAGCTTTTAATCTTAGTAGCCGACCTTGGAGTTTCTCATTGAAACACATCATCTACCTTTGAAGGATCCATGACAATACCACTACGCGAAATGACATGGCCAAGAAAACTGATTTCTTTCAACCAAAACTCGCACTTGGACAACTTCACATATAACTTCTTGTCTTTTAAAACTTCTAATACTATTCTCAAATGTTCCTTATGCTCTTCTTCTGACATAGAATAGATCAGAATGTCATTAATGAATACAACTACAAAACGATCTAGATAAGTGTGAAAAATATGGTTCATGTATTCCATGAATACTCTCGGCGCATTAGTCACACCAAAAGGCATCCCCAAATACTCGTAATGTACATACCGTGTTCTAAACTCCGTCTTTTGAATATCCTCATCTTTCACTTTGATCTGATTATAACCCGATCTCAAATCGATCTTTCTAAATACACGAGCACCCACCAACTGAACCATCAAATCATCTATTCTCGGAAGTGGATACTTGTTCTTGATTCTCACTTTATTCACCTGTCTATAATCAACTCAATGTCTCATACTTCCATCTTTCTTCTTCACTAGCAACACTGGAGCTCCATACGGTGATACACTTGGTCTCACAAACTTCTTCTCAAGTAATTCTTCCAACAGCTTCTTTAGTTCAGACAACCCGGATGCTGACATTCTGTATGGTGATATCGAAACAGGTCTAGTACCAAGTACAAGATCAATCGTAAATTCAACCTCTCTCTCCAGCGATACATCAGGAATTTCATCAGGGAAAACTTCAGGAAATTCATTCACCACTAACAATTCCTCAATCTTAGTTTTTCTCCCAATAGACAACGTTTCCATCAACAAAAACATCTGAGCTTCTTCTTTCATCAATTTCCGTAGTTCTCTAAAATATAACAATCCAATTCCTTCCTCTTCACGAGTAGAAAACTTACCGACTTGTTATAACAGTTTATATGAACATAGTTATACTCTAACCAGTTCATACCAAGAATTACATCCATTTCGGTCAACGGAACACACACCAAATCAACATAAAAGTCTTTATCGAAGATAGACAAAGGACACTTTAAGCACACCAGAGAAGTAGTTATCGATCCCTTAGCCAGAATCTCGACGATCAGTTCACCATTCATAGTAGATAATTCAAGACCTAATCTTATAACACAATTAATAGCAATAAAACAGTGCGTAACACCAGTATCAATAATAGTAATTAAAGGAGTATTATTAATGAAGCATGTACCACTAATAAGCCTGTCCTCGTTAGCTGTCTGAGTTCCCGTCAACGCAAACACTTTTCCGTCCGAGCTTTCTTTGGCTTCTGACACTAACTACCAATATGTCCTTCTTCACCATAATTAAAACAAATCATTTCCTTGTGCTTGCAATCGACTATTGCTTGCCCAGTCTTACCACAACAAAAACACCTTTTTACCTTAGTAGTGCATACATTACTCTTATGACCAACATGTCCATACTTGAAGCAAATTATACTAGTAGGAGCACCTCCCCCACTAGTTCTCTGAGCTGGAGCAACTTCTTGTTTACCCTTTCCAGCTGGAGCATCATAAGGCTTGCCATGGTTCTTGATCGTACCTGGAGATCAGGATCTGATGTGGCCGACATCGAGCGTGGTTGAAGCACGGTTGATGGAGAGAGTAGGGGGTGTACATGCAAGGCACTCTGATGCTAATGTCGGAGAGCGAGCAACAAGTGAGAAAGTACGAGATTTAGAGTGAGAAATTGAATACCTGGCCCTCTCATATGAGAGGGCTTATATAATACCCCCAGCGCATGGCTATTGGTCCCTTTCATTGGACCTGGATTGTGGATCCCCTAATAACAGGTAACTTCCAGAAACTATCCGTTGGAGTGATGCTTGAATTTTTTGGACAAGACCCTAGTCGGATGATATTATTTATGAGCAGAGGGCTTGTCGGGAAAGCGTTCCTCGGCTGATCCTGTGGGATTCGACCCTTGCTGGGTGCGAATCATGGTCGGCGGCGCTGGTGGCTGGTTGGAAGGAACTTCCGAGCAGACTGAGGATGTATCAGGTGCCAAGAGTTATTGGGCCTTCATGGACTAGAAGATGGATTGGACCCAAGTCTGAATATTGGGCCAGTCCGAAATAGTTCTGTTATTGCTTGCCTCTTCTGTCACTAATATTCTTGTAATGAGCATTATTATCCTCTTTATACATCCTACAACCATAAACCAATTCAGTAAAGGCACGAATCTTATGATACCCAACAACTTTCTTGATTTCAAAGCGCAACCCATTTTCAAACTTGATGCACTTTGAAAATTCAGCACCAACTCCATTATAATAAGGATAGAACTTAGACAATTCCATAAACTTCGCAGAATAATCAGTAACAAACATGTTTCCCTACTTCAGCTCAAGGAATTCAATATCCTTCTTGCCACACATATCCTCTAGATAATACTTCCTCATAAATTCCCTATAGAACATATCTCAAGTGATTACTTTACCTGCAGTACCTAGACTCTCACGAGTTTCTAGCCACCAGTCATAAGCCTCGACTGCCAACATGTGAGTACCATACCGAACCTTCTGCGCTGGAGTACAGTCCATAACACATAAGATTCAATCAATCTCTTTCAACCATACCAACGCTGCATCTGGATCATGCTTTCCCTTAAAGACATGCAAATTCTCTCTCTGAAAAGTCGCTAAGTTACGTGGTCCAGCATCTTCACTAGCGTTCGGCAAATTCTACACAACCTGAGTCATTGCTTGCATTGCAACAGCCATTGCAGTGTCATTTCTTCCATCCATCTCAACTTATCCCTACAACACCAACAAAAGTTAGAACTAATTAACAATACTCGATTGTTAGACAACTACGACTCAACACTTGTCCACACAGACCGACTTGCTCAAATACCACTAATGTAACACCCCATTTTCTACCCGAGATTTATATAAAAATCAGAAGTATACAATTTTCAACATAAAACAGGATATCACATTTACAACTTAAAAACCAATAACTTAATAACCCATCAAGAAAGATGCATAACACGTTCAAGCAGAACTTTAACAATCATATAGTCTTCAAAATAATTCAACTTCATTAAATACTACACAACAGATTCAATTCTCAAATCATAGCATCTTTACCCAACAAAGTTCAACTTTAAAATAAAGCAACAAAGTAGTCTTCGGCAAATCAACTTAAAAATTCAGCATTTAAAAACAACTAAGCAAAACAAGACACGCGTCAACCCCCCCCCCCCCGACTGCTATGTATCAGAGCGATAACCACTGACTCGACTAAAGGTAATCGGCTACTCCTCTTTATTACCTGTATGTTGCCAACATAGGGATGACATTCAAACAGAAGGGGTGATATATCAAAAGTTATAAACGAAGTATGATAAATAATACATAGATAAGAATCATACAAATGTCACCACTTCATATCAACAACAACGCAACAATCAACAACTACTTAAAAAATGCAACTTTAATACGACTCCAAAATGTTATGCATGTGGTACCATTCAGAGTAAAACTCCCAACTTAGAATTGCCAATTTACTGAGGCATCAAGGCATAAGCCTTCAACTTTCAACTTAGTGACATTTCAGGTCAACATAGTGTGAGCAACTTCCCCAACATACACAATGATATGATATGCGACTCAACATGGTTATAAAAAACAACAACAACTAATATAACGTAACAACATAGTAACATTCTACTTATCAACGTTGGACAAAGACCTTCAACATAACAACAACGACAAATTAATGTTGGCTTTATGCCTTAAATTCACAACAACAACTTATCAACTAGCCTATTCCTAAGTCCTTGTCAAGACGATGGCAGTAACCAACTCACCAAACCTACTATCAATTTTATTGTTATATTACATATTAACTTCTGGTAATTCATCTCAGTATTATTTCTTAACTCCTTAATGCATCCTAAATCAATTAGTTAGTTTATGTACTTAGTTACTTATTTTAAATCATGGTTCTGTAATAACATCTAAGCATCTCAACAAGCAAAACTAATCAGTCTAAAAAACACAAAACAAAATGTCAAAACTAAGCATCCGCATCAGTGTGACTATCGTCACACCTATGTGACTATCGTCACGTTGTGATGGATGGAACAGGGAAGTGACGAGTGTCACCTCTCCCTAACGGTCGTCATGCTCAAGGAACAAACGTCCCAGCTTCAAAATCTCCAGTTTCCTATATGTTTCCTTTGTATTCTCTGTATTCTCTACACTATTTCCAAATACCTCTCAGTACCAACTATCTAATTAACTCCATACAACAACACAACAGATTCACCCTCAAAATTACTAATAATTATTTACGGTTTATGCAACATTCCCAGCCAATTCATTTATTCAACCAAAACAAATTATCAACTAAATTACTTAACAACATCGATCAATCACAACCGTAAGAAATCACAATTATCATAGAAACATCCAAAATTCACAACCACACATAAATTACCCAACCCTAATTACCAAATATCATACCCGATTATAAAATTCGAACCCACCCTTACCTTGGATTAAAGGCAGCTCTAACTTGATCGTTTTTCTGGTGAATCGCACCGATTGCATGTTCTCTCACGTAACTTCTTCTCTCACGATCGTGCTCTGTTTTTCTTGTACTTCCACTAACTGATAAAAACCTAACTTGTTTTCTTTCCATTTCTTTTTATCATATATTATTAATATATTAATATTACTAATGGGCCTAGAAAATTCACCCCTCTAATTGCTAATTAGACACGAATCCTAACCCACTAAACCAACACTCCAACAACAATAATGTTACTTCTAATATTATTCTACGACTCTTCGACTTAATATTCCGACTTAACGACTTAATTTACTGCAACACAAAATCTACTGAATAAACACAAATAATTAATTAAATATTCGATTAAATAAATAATTAAATATTTGGGTGTTACAACCTCTCTGCTGGAAAAGAGTATGAACAATTCATCTACTTCAGATTATCACACTAGCCGAAAATAAATTGTACTTTAGACATGAGGACCCTGCTTTGGGATACTTCCACAGTTCAGCGATGGATCCTGAACATGAAACTCTGTTGGGGATTGATAGCTTTCTGACGTAGCTGGGGAAATATCTTGTCAAGGCATTGCTGAGGTGTTAACTCTGTCAATCTGAATTTTCCTAATCTTTGTGGGGAAGGAAAGCATTCTGCTAGCTACTCGGAATACTTGGATTCTTGTAAGCAATAACTCACCGTGGGAAGTAACTCTCTTCTTGGGGAATTATTAATATCCCTCGCTCTCTCGGAGCCAATAAATCCACCGAAATCTACTAGAGAAAGATGAGCCATCTTAGATCTGCTGAGAAATAGGATCAATGACAATCTGTTGGGGGGAGGCAAAATTAAGTAAACCTACTGAAGAACAAGGGTTCAAGATGTCCTATGCTGGAAATAACTTCCACCCGACCCTGCCATGGATAACGAAATTGAAACAAACCCTATTGGGTGGGAAAGGTCTCAAGGTATCTCATTTTGAGAATCACTTGCTTTTTGCCCCGGACCATACCTCAAGAGGATTTTACAAAAGACATGGTTTCTTTAAACTTTTGGAGATATTCACTGGGTATCATAGCAATGGTATGAATTAGCATAATGAATTGTTTGGGGGAAATAATTGTTTTCAACACAAAAAAGCTTGTAGATGTCGGAAGTGTTGAACGGTAAAATCGATTTGATGAGAGACCGCTGGCTGGGTGGTAAATGCATTCAGTAAAAGTTGTGACAAAAGGGTGACATAGAAACCCTTCCCTAGGTACAATTGCCCCAAATATTCCGAGCCTTGGATAGTATGATGAATCATCGAAAGGGATTAACACCTCATGCTCTTGAATAGGCTTCGATCTTTCTTTTGAGCCTTCTATGAGATTGCTACCTGTGATCAAAAGGATATGCACATATGTCCCGAGGTATGGCATGGTTTGAGTACACCACCTGAATTACCTAACATTCAAATAAATTTTAAATTTTTTTCTTGTGCATGTTGTTGTAGAGCTATCATGTTTTCAAATGAAATGTTTATCAAAAATTCAGACGTTTTTACAAACAAAACCACAAAAACAAAAATAAGAAGATTTTGACTGAAATTCAATTTTATTGAATGGAAAACCATAAATTGGAAAATACATCAGGAAGCAAACCCTAGATAGAGGTGATTGCTGCAAATTGAGAAAAGAAACTATTCTATTGGCAATGTGAAAACGACGTTTCCCCGAGTTTCGATTCTGCTATAACTAGTATTTCTTCAAGACTCCCCGATATTGCCTTCTGAGGAATGGTGGAACTGATTCCTACCCTTCAAGATGTTAGTTTGATGAAATGGTGATAAAGTACAGATAAATCATATCGTAGTCGTTCGCTTTAATCTCTCTTTTGCCTGGATTTCCCTTTCAGGTTTTCAATCCACCGGGATACCCTTTTTTTGCCTAAGTTGCCCTTTCGTGTTTTCAACTTACCGGGTGTACATTTCTTTTGATTTATATCCCTAATTTTTGCCTGAACCTTTTTATTATTTTTTATGGTTCGCTGGGATGCCCCTTTTTGTCTGGACTTTCTTTTGTTTTTGTCCAACAGGTCTCTTTATGCGAAGTATTTTTTGAATACGTTTGAGTTGATAGGGGATGGGAAGTCTTCATTGTCCATGGTTGTACGCAATAAGGCTCTTTCCGAGAAGACCTCTTAAACCATGAATGGACCTTCATAGTTGGGAGCCATTTTCCCCTGTAATATGTGTTAGGAGGAAGGATCCTTTTGAGCACCATATCTCCAACCTGGTAAACCCGAGGACACACTTTCTGATCGAATTCCTTTTTATTCCCCGTTGATACAATTGTCCATGACATTTAGTTGCTAATCGTTTCACTTAAATAAGGATTGACTGATTAAACTTGGCACAAACCCATTCGGTTTTGTGAAGTTTGACATCCATCATTACCTTCAAAGAAGGAAGTTCAACTTCGACTGGTAGGACTTCCTTCATACCATATACAAGTGAGAACGGTGTTGCCCCAGTAGATGTGCATATTGATGCTCGGTACCCATCCAAAGTGAAAGGTAGCATCTCATGCTAATCTTTATATAAGATAACCATTTTCTGCATAATCTTCTTGATATTCTTATTGGTCGCCTCGACGACGCCATTCATCTTTGGGCGATAAGGAGAATAATTGTGATGTTCAATCTTGAAGTCCCGACACAATTCATCCATCATCTTGTTATTCAAATTAGAACCATTATCAGTAATGATTCTCCCGGGCACTCTGTAGTGACAAATGATGTTTCTCCTTATATATAGGACAACCACTTGTTTGGTGACGTTGGCATAAGATGCTGCTTCAACTCATTTAGTGAAGTAATTAATGGCGACCAAGATGAAACGATGGCCGTTAGAAGCAGTAGGTTCGATCTTTCCTATCATATCAATGTCGCACATTGCAAAGGGCCAAGGAGAAGACATGATACTCAATAGGTTCGAAGGCACATGCACTTTATATGCGTAGACTTACATTTGTAGCACTTGCGGGCGTACTTACAATAATCTGACTCCAAAATTATCCAGTAATACCCCGACCTTAACAATTTCTTTGCCATACCATATCCTCCGGCATGGGTACCAAAAGATCCTTCGTTAACTTCTTGCATTAACATGTCTGCTTCGTGTCTATCCACGCATATGAGGAAAACCATGTCAAAGTTCCTTTTATACATCACATCATCTTGATTCAGGAAGAAACTACTAGCCAATCTTCTCAAAGTATTCTTCTCTTTGGTAGATGCCCTAGCTGGGTACACTTTCCTTTTCAAGAAACATTAGATATCGTGAAACCATGGCTTATCATCGTCCACCACATCGATTGCAAACACAAAAGTTGGCTTGTCGAGACGAGACACAAAATCTTAGGCACATAGTTCCATTACAACACTTTGATCATAGAAAATAAAATATCCAAAACATCGGCAAACTTGTTTTCATCACGAGGTATATGGTACATCTTCATTATTATGAAGAATGTCAATAGTCTTCTCGTGTAGTCTCTATATGGGATCAAAGTAGGATGATGGGTGTACTAGTTCCCATTGATTTGGTTGATTACCAAGGCTGAATCTCCAAATATATCGAGGGTATTGACCCGCAAGTTAATAGCCTCCTCTATTCCTATGATACAAGCCTCATATTTTGCTTCATTATTGGTGCATCTAAAAGTCACTCGGGTAACAAAGGGCATGTGAACTCCCTGTGGATTGACAAGATCTATTCCAACTCTATTACCCTTCATATTGAAGGTCCTATCAAACATCAAACTCCATTTGGATTCAGGGTCTGGCCCCTCCTCCGGGAGTGGTTCCTCGCAGTCTTTAACTTTGACGAACATGATGTCCTCATCAAGGAAATAAAATCTCATTGGTTGGCAATCATCAATTGGTTGTTGTTCAAGATAGTATGATAAGATACTTCTTTTAATGGATTTTTGTGATGTATAATGGATGTCATATTCAGTCAGAACCAGCTACAACCGCACAACCCTTCTTATGAGTGTTGGCTTCTCAAATATATACTTGACAGGGTCCATTTTAGAGATTAACAAAGTTATGTGCGTGAGCATATACTACCTCAATCGCTTAGTAGCCCATGCGAGTGTGCAACATGTCATTTCTTGCTCAGGTAGTAGATAGCATGCTCTTTTCTACCTATCTCGTCATGTTGACCGAGAACACAATCTATATAACCCCCAAGTACTGTCAAATACATTATCAATGTCCTCCATGGAACCAGAGTCATGAGAATTTGAGGTTCCTGCAAGTATTCTTTTATTCTGTCGAATGCCACTTGGAAATCATTGTTCCACCTTACCATTTGGTCATTTTTAGCAATTTTAATATTGGTTCACACATGGCTATCAGGTGAGATATGAACCTTTCAATGTAGTTAAATCTACCCAAGAAACCACATACCTCTTTTCTGTTCTCAGCTCAAGTATTTCTTGTAACGCTTTTAACTTTGCAGGATCGACCTCAATTCCTTTTTCACTTCCAATGAAGCCCAACAGCTTTCCTGAATGCACTACGAAAGTGCACTTGTTCGAATTCAGCCTCAATCGAAACTTTCTCAATCTTTTAAATAACTTCTTTAAGTTGATCAAGTTTTCTTTTTCTGTTCATGATTTGGAAATCATATCATCCACATAACACTCAATCTCTATGTGCATCAAATCATGGAATAATGTCACCATTGCCCGTTGATATGTTACCTCGGTGTTCTTCAACCCAAAAGGCATCACCTTGTAACAAAAAGTACCCCATAGGGTAATGAAAATGATCTTCTCCAAATCTTTAGGTACCATCTTGATCTGATTATACTAGGAGAAACCGTCCATGAATGAAAACACTAAAAACTGAGGTGTATTGTCAACCAGCACATTGATGTGAGGCAACTAAAAATCATCTTTCAGACTTGCCCTGTTGAGATCTCGATAATTAACATACATACAAACCTTCCCATATTTCTTCGGTACATGAACTATGTTGGCAACCCACAAAGGATAACTTGTCACAGCGAGAAAACATGCGTCCCACTACTTCTGAACCTCTTCTTGATTTTCATAGCCATATCTGGACGGGTCTGACGAAGTTTCTGCTTGACTGGTGGACATTCTTCTCTCAAAGGTAACTTGTACACAACAATTTTCGTATCTAAACCTGTCATATCTTGATAAAACCAAGTGAAGATATCGACATATTCACATAACATTTCATTCAACGCCTTCTTCACATCTTCCTGCAGACTAGCCCCAATCTTGATATCTTTCTTGGCGTTCTCAGTGCCAATGCTGATGACCTCTAATGCCTCATATGAGGTCAAATGACCCATTCCTCCTGTTTCAACAACTTGGCCAATTCTTCAGGAAGTTCACAGTCTTCTGTCGCTCCCACCAAATGACACCTGGTCAGAAGAGGTACAGACGCGAACGGTCGGCGAAAAGAGGAAGAGAACACACAGGGGTGAACTCAGGAGAAAAGAAAAGAGTCGCCAGCTAGGCATTTTTATCCCGAAGGAAAGGTAATGCTGCATAAACCTAGAAAGATATGGATAAGACGGTTGCGAACCAGAGAGACTGAGAAAGGGGGTTGGTTACAACCTGGGAAGGTATTAGCACCCAGATTGTCCGTCGTACTCGACGGGATCCACGCTTAAAAGATTTGTGTTTTAAAGGGGTAGTGTCACTGCAATCTGTGTATAAAAGAGCTGGAAAAGGATGTACAGGTGTCAGTGTAAAAGAAGTGAAGTGTATAAGTGAAGTGTCAGTGTAAGAACAAGAATGAAATGCTCATGACCATGAGGCTTAAAGAATAAGGCTGGGAAGAAGGGGAATATACAGAGACTTTTGTTCAATAACTGTGAAGTTATGCCTACGTATCCTCTCGTGCAATGAGGAAGTCAGAACACCGTAGTTCGACCCAAAGAGACTGAAAGATAAATTGACTTGTAAACTGCTTGCTTGTCTATGCTCAAGCGTATGACCTGTCTGGCTCAGGTGCTAACTGTCTTGCATTAGACGGAAGAAGCAAGTTCTCGCTTGTGAGTGAATGAGATGAGAAAAGAATCCCGAAGGAGACGATTATTGTTTGTTTTTGTATTTTCAATCTTTTATTGCTTTTTGAAAGTTTGTCATAAGTTAATGAGCTTAAGCCTAAACCAATGGGTTAGTAAACTCATCACATCCTCCCTCTGATTAGGGGTAATGAGAATACCTTAAGTGTGAAGTCAGCATCTCACACTTAACCTCCCTGATGCAGGATTAAGATCATTAACCTACTTGTGATTATTTAGATGTTTTTGTTGTTTTTGTTTAGTGTTAAGTAATGAGATAAAGCCATAATCAGGGATTAAACAGACTCATTACACCATCCTAATAGAAGGATAATATATGAGAATGTTTAAGCTGAGAAAGACTCCTCAACTTAATCCTTGATTAGGGATTAACCTCATGACAAAACAAAGCCTTTATTAGATGGATTTTAGTTAATGATGAGATGAAGAGGTGAGTTTTATGGTTTGTAAGACAACTTGAGGGGGACTTGTCCGTTAACACTAGGGTTAGTCCTTCTTAACCAATTAAGGAAGAATTAGAACCCTAATGCAAGGCCCAAGTTACAAGCTTGATGTCTTGATGATTATTAAGTGAATTCATAAAAGGATTTAAACACATTAAGGGTTTAACACTTAGGATTAAAGTTATACACTCCATCCTAATTGATGGATGCAGGCATAAGCTTAATCACAAAGCCTTAAAACCTTTAGGGTTTAGTCCTTGATTATGAGATGAGAAGAGAAGACTCAAAAGAGACACAAAGGAAAAACTAAATGGGGGACTAATCAAACCCTAATTGTTATCATGCTTGGTCATTCCTAGGGTTTGTGAGGTTTAAGAAGGAAATCTTCAATGAACCACCAAGGAGGAATCAGATGAAAGGAGAAGAAGAAAGGAGAAGCAAAACAACTTGCTTCATTCAAGAAGTCAAGTTGCTTGAAGAAAGAAGGTAAGATGAACAAGAATGAGCAAGCTCAATCCAAAGCACAAGATAAAATGCAGCAATGATGTATAAGAGAAATGAAAGGAGATTGTGAGAAGTGAAGGCAAATTCACTTCTCAAACAACTTACCACCTGAAAAGTTAGCAAAAGAAATGAAATGCAATGCAAAATGAGATGAAATGTGAAGATGCAAACCAAAACCAGAAGCATGGGTATGATGTTAATGATGCTAAGAGATGATGCAAACGTGAGGCAAGGCATTAGAATGATCATACAAACATATGGATGCAAGGGAAGCATGCTTCGAACCATGAACATACATGAAAAGTTATGGAATGCAAAAGACATATAACATGGCAAATGAAATATGAAATGATCAAAAATTATTCTAATATGTCCTAAGATGTGTTATGAATCAAATGGATGCACAAAATGTCATGGCAAGTCATGGTATGCAAGCAAATGGAAGATGAATGCAAAGGAAGGCATGAATTAGGGTTCTATGCAACATACAAAGCAAAAATCCAAAACCAGAAGCAAATGACATGATAAAAATTTGAAAATGCAATCAAAGGAACTTTAGACCTATACAAAATCACTGCCCAAAGGAGGGGATCTAACTCTTAACCTAGTGAGAGTTATGAATTTTCTAAGATTGCAAGGGTTTTAAGGTACCTTGTCAAGAAAAATGCAAAACAAATTGAAAATGCAAGATCAATTCAAGCCAATTTAATCCTATAAACTAAATGCTATACAAGATGCAATGCAAAAAGAATCATCATCCAACTCTCAATGGTTAGGCAGAAATGAATTTTTGATGTTTGAAACAAAATATTGCCTTGAAATGAAATTAATTCCAAAGAAAATTATCAAAAGGCATCAAGAACAAAAACGAAATTTGGTTTGAGAGTTGGACAATGTTTCTAAATGTTTTTAAATGTTACATGAATTTTTTTGTGATTTTTAAATACTTAAAAGTATTTTTAATTAATTAATTTCCATTAACTAATTAAAAATAAACTTTTAAATGATTTAAAAATAATTTTTAATGCAAAAAATAAAATAAAAATCATTTTCTGGTTGGGAAAAATATTTGAAACAAAAATGCAAAAGGAAATATTTTTGGGATTTTTCTAACTATTTTAAAATAAATATGAAAGAAAATGCAAGAAAAATGAAATTAAAATTGATTTAATGGGAAGTCAACAGATCCAGTGGCTGGTATTCAAACTGAACGCGCGGGAGTTGACTGCGCGCGTGATCTAGTGGTTGAAATTCAAACTGACTAATCTTAATTAATTAATTTAAATAAATGAGATTAGAGTTTAATGATGGATCCAGGCCATTGAAACGCGCGGGGGATTGACTTAGTCAGCCTGATCTACGCTCCACATTCAAACCTGGCTAACCCTAATTAATTAGCCCTAATTATTTTCAGGTCACCGGAGACGAGCTCCGGTCGTCTTCTCCGGTGACCTCCCTCCCTGAAAATCTCAAAAACACTCCCTAGGTCAAATCAAACCCCCCAAATCTCCAGAAATGATCCCCAAGTCCCCTAGAACAAGAATCCAGCCTCAAATTTCATTTATTCATCATCAACAACAAGATTCGAACAAAAACTTAAAACTGAACAAAATTTCAGAACATTCATACAACCTCAAAACTCAATCATTTTCAAAAATAAAAGGTTCAGTGTGATCATGAGAGCATGCTTTATCATTTAGAAACAAGAAATAAGAGTTCTGGAAAAATGAATTTCCATGGCTACCTGAATCGAAGCTTTCAACCCAAGAGCTTCTGGACCAGTTTCTTGCTTCCAATCAACTCCACTGACCTCCCTCAAGTGTTTGCAAAGCTTATCTGGAGTTTATCTGGGCTAGTTTGAGAGATTGCTTGAGTTCTGTTCAAAGAGGGGCAGAAATCGTATTTGGTTTATGTGAGGTTTCAGGCTGTTTCAATGGTTGGTTTGTGGTCAGTGGAACATTTTGAGATCAATGGTGGAGTTTGTTTTTGTGTTTGAAGGTTGTGCTGTGTGTTTCGAATGGTTTTGCAAGTTGGAGGATTTTTGGTAACTATGGCTTGGAGTGTGTTTCAGCATGAATTGTTATGTGTTATGGCTTGCCTTTGGTCCACTTATCACTCATGGATAGGTCTGTGGAGTTGGTGTGCCCTATTGTGATTGGTATGGGTCTTTTGCCAAAAAGTCAAGCTTTGTGTAAGAGAGGTATGGGCTCATGGCTAGCCAAGGACAAGAGGGGTGTCCTGCGCAGCAAGAAGTGAGGAGAACCATAGGATCAATTTTGAAATCAGCCAGCACATGGATTAGGGTTTGAGTGATGTTTTGCAACTTTGTTCATCTTTGGCCCTTTTGATGTTTCTTGATCCACAAGTCATAGAAATGAGAAAACTCTTGATGCAATCTGACTTTTAGACATTGGTTCATGTTTGTGTGAAGATTAGAAGTCCATTTGATAGCACAATTTGTCTTGGCAAGGGATTTTGCAACTTTGCCTCTTTGGTGCCTAACTTGAAATTATGTGATCTTGGCCAACTTTGACAAGCCATAACTTTTGATCCAAAATGAATTAGGACAATTTCTTGTACTTTTTGAAAAGGGAATGATCCATTCTACAACTTTCATGACCAAAGTTTTCCCATTTGAAGCATTTTTGAATCAAAAAGCAAGGGTTGAAAAAGTTTCCCAAAATGGCAAGTTTCCATTACAAGTCATTTTCCCAAAAAGTCAACTTTGCAAATGGCTTGAAATTCTTCAATTTTGTGAACTTATAACATCTTATATGATCAAATAAAGATCATACATAATCAAAATGATGAAGAACACCCTTTGGTTGGGTCATTGGGGGCCTCAGATGCCCTGATTTTACACTGACTTGCTCAAAAAGTCAACTCTTGATCAGATGCCTTCCCCATGGAATTTCTTCATGAAAATTGATATGCATGATCCCTATACCATATAGAGACCAATAGAAACAAGAATGACCAAAAAAATTGGAGTTATGGCCTTTGAAACCAAAACCCTAATTCTAGGTCATCTGTGCAGTTAAGCCTGGCTCTGCTTCCATGCCTTTCCCAGTTCTTGTGATTTTTTGATTTTATTGACTTTGAGAGGATATAACATGATGCTTGAACATACATGGACCCCTTTGAAGTGATTGAAGACCTTTGGAATGGCTCAAATGGCTCAGGGATTGCTCAGATCACAAACCCTAGATGCAGATGACTTAGAATCAATGCAGTGAATCAAAAATGTGGTATGAGATGCTATGGTTGAGTTCATGCATATGAGAAGATCACAAGCCATGGTGTGAATGGGTGACGGAAAATTTGGGGTGTTTACAGCTGCCCCTATTCAAACATGAGTTAGCTGTGCAGAATGTAAGTAACGGCTTAACAGGCGAACAGGATAACTCGTGGTTGAATACCAAAGACAGTCCAAAATTTACACTCACAGAATGAAGAAGAAAAGGGATATAGATTGTAAAGGAAAATAAAATATATTATAAAGTGCGGGCGACGGAGGACGACCGTCGAGCAGAGGACGACTGCTGGGGAAAGGGTAATGACGGGGACGACCGACATGCTGGGGATGATGTGGGAAATAAAGCAAAGACGGGGACGGCCGACTAGCTGGGGATATGAGAGGTTATGATGGGGACGGCCATCAAGTAAAGCTATAAGATTCTCTGGGGGTTACAGGTGAATGAAATAAATGATGAGGTACGGTCATCAAAGGTGGAGGACGATCACCTAGCAGGGGACGGCTGCTCTGATGGGGATAAGATGAGGGGCGGTCATCTAAGGTGAAGGACGATCACCGGGCAAGGTACGGTTGCCAAAAGCATCACGACATAGGACGAATGTCGGATAAAAAGGTCGACGATGGTGGCGGCCATCGAATAAGCATGATGAAGGACGATCATCAGGAGGTGAAGGACGATCACCTAGCAGGGTACGGCTGCTCTGAAGGTATCTTGACATAGGACGAATGTTAGATAACAAGATCAACGATGGGGACGGCCATCAGATAAAATGATGAAGGACGATCATCAAAAGGTGAAGGACGATCACCTAGCAGGGTACGGCTGCTAAATATCACGACATAGGACGAATGCCGGATAACAAGATCAACGATGGGGACGGCCATCGGATAAAATGATGAAGGACGATCACCTAGCAGGGTACGGCTGCGAAAAATCATGACATAGGACGAATGCCGGATAACAAGATCAACGATGGGGACGGCTATCGAATAAAATGATGAAGGACGATCATCAAAAGGTGAAGGACGATGACCTAGCAGGGTACGGCTGCTAAAAATCACGACATAGGACGAATGCCGGGTAGAAAAGGGTTCCAATAATGGAGACTCCGCTGAGGAAAGGATGAGGGATGGTCATCCGAAGGTGAAAGACGATCACCTGGCAGGGTACGGCTGCCGAAAAGGTATCATAACGTAGGACGAATGTCAGATAGAAAAGAAATCTTGCTGGGACTTTGCTGGGGAAAATTAGACACGGACGAGTGTCTAATCTCATGAAAACACAAGTGTTTGACACGGTGTATAGATTAAATATGCGGACGAGCATCCTCAAGACTTATGATACGGACGAGTGTCAGGTAGAAACAAACGCTTGACGCATGTTCAGAGATGATGATACGGACGAGTACCAACTGGTTAACAACGAACACGGACGAGTGTTGAATCCGAGGGGACTCTTCTGGGGAATAATAGACACAGACGAGTGTCTAAATTCATGAAGACATAAGCGTTTGACACGGTGTATATATTAAAGATGTGGACGAGCATCCTTAAGACTGTGATACGGACGAGTATCGGGTAGAAACAAACGCTTGACGCGTGCTCTGAGATGATGATACGGACGAGTATCAACTGGTTGACAAAGAACACAGACGAGTGTCGAATCTGAGGGGATTTGAGTGGTATATACAAGATACGGACGAGTATCTGTATGAGTAAAAGTGATGAGTGAGATATAGACGAGTGTCCAGTCTGCTGGGGGGAGTGCGACACAAACGAGTGTCGGAAAAAAAGTGTATTATAAACAAGTGTATGGTTTACATAATGTTTTAGGTTTCCATGCTGGGGAAGGTGACACGGACGGGTGTCAGGGAATTTGTATAGATATATGTATCTGTGAGTGCAAAAGGGACGCTTTGGCTTTCTACCAGGGGTATGACACAGACGGGTGTCAAGAAGTATCTGTAATATATGAGTATCTGTTTGTAAAGAAAGCTCGGGCGACTTTACTAGGGAATGATGACATGGACGAGTGCCAAAGGGAATGTGTATCTGTATTTACATGTGTGAGGCCAATGTCTTGGCTTTCTGCCGGGGAATCTGGGGAACTTTTCTGTATCTTGTTGATGGATTGTCAGTATTCACAAGTGTTTGATTCAGAACATGGCTTATGATTATGCAATATGTTTGATTTTTGCCGTAATGCTCCATTTTAGACGGAATGCTACGCTCTGTGGGGAGAATATGATGCTAATGCTATGATTATGCAAAGGTACTGATCCGGGATTCGGATCCCGTTGTTATGAAGATCTCTGGCTGATCTGCTCGAAGTGGACATCCCAGCTGGGGATAAGATCATTGGTAGATCTGACATATGGAACTCTGCTTGGAGTATGGGTCACTGATAGACCTATCTTTGGTAATGATGGACCCAACTGGGAGTTTGTAGAGGCTTTCGTCACTCTGTTGTGAGATCTTCAGGCATTGCTCTTCTGGATAGAGGCCGAAACTCTGTGGGGAAATGGTTCCCTGGCTTTTGTACTTGGCTGAGGAGGAAGTAACAAATGGCAACTCAGCTGGGGAGAAAGCACCTTCGGTGCTAAGACTGAGTAGATAATGATTTGCCAGCTTGCCGGGGTGAAGCTTTTATGCCCCATGCTGTGTTTTGAATGTCTGCAATCCTGAAAAGACAGAGAAACGCACAAGTAATCCCGAGGTATCCCTTACCGGATTCCATCGTAAGAGTTTAGGCACTCCTGGGAGTAAGTATATTTACTGCAAGCGCGTATTTTAAGAAGAAAAGCATCTGTATTTATGCAAACAGTATCTTAAAGACATCGGACATTCTTGCAAATGAAAATAAAATGTGCGGGACGAAACATGACTGAAAAATCTGATTTAATTAATTCGTGTGCCCTGAATCGGCGAGATACAGTCAAAGAAACAAATCCCCTAAAATAAGGAGATTGTTATAAATTGAGAAACAAAAGATGTTGGCAATGTTGATGACGCTTCGGGGAGCTTCCCTTTGCTATAACTCGTATGACATTTGACGCTCTTCTCGTCTTGCTTTCTGAAGAAGGCTGATTCTGAAAGAAGCTTGATCCTTTCGAGGCTTACCAAGTTGTAAATGATACAGACGAATTCAGAATGCAATTGTTCGCTTATTCCCTTATTTTGCATGGATCGCCCTTTCGGGTTTTCAATCCATCGGGATACCCTTTTTTGCCTGAGTTGTCCAATGTGGCTTTTCAACTCAGCGGGTGTACATTTTTTTGTCTATTTTCCCTTATTTTTGCCCGAGTCTTTTATTCTGTTTTTGACTCGCCGGGATGCCATGTTTTTTCCTGGACTTACATTCTGTTTTTATGTCCAGCGGGTCTTTTTTATGCGAAGTATTTTTTAACTGCATCTGGATTCACAGGGGACGGGAAGTCTTCACCATCCATAGTACTGAGCATGAGTGCTCCACCAGAGAAAACATTCTTTACTACGAATGGCCCTTCATAGTTCGGAGTCCATTTGCCCCTGTGGTCTGTATGAGGAGGGAGGAGTCTTTTCAGCACAAGATCTCCAACTTGGTACTCTCGGAGCCTGACTTTCTGATCGAAGGCTTTCTTCATTCTTTTCTGATATAGCTGCCCATGACAGATTGCAGCTAGCCTCTTTTCTTCAATTAGACTCAGCTGTTCGTATCGGGATCGGACCCATTCTGCTTCGTTTAGCTTAACATCCATCAGTACCCGCAGGTAGGGTAATTCAACTTCAACAGGTAGGACTGCCTCCATACCATAAACAAGCTGATACGGTGTTGCCCCAGTTGATGTTCTGATTGACGTACGGTACCCATGCAAAGCAAACGGTAGCATTTCATGCCAGTCTTTGTAAGTGACTACCATCTTTTGCACAATCTTCTTGATATTCTTGTTAGCTGCCTCAACAGCGCCATTCATCTTTGGCCTTTAAGGAGAAGAATTATGGTGTTGGATCTTGAAGTCCCGACACAGTTCTGCCATCATTTTGTTATTCAAGTTGGAACCATTATCAGTAATGATTTGCTCGGGTACTCCATACCGACAGATGATGTCTCTCTTCAGAAATCTGGCTACCACTTGCCTTGTAACATTTGCATAAGAAGCTGCTTCGACCCACTTGGTGAAATAGTCAATAGCAACCAAGATGAATCTGTGGCCGTTTGAAGCAGTCGGTTCAATCTTGCCGATCATGTCAATGCCCCACATGGTAAAGGGCCAGGGTAAAGACATCACATTTAGAGGATTCGGAGGTACATGCACTTTATCCGCGTAAATCTGGCATTTATGGCATTTTCTGGCATAGGCACAACAATCTGCATCCATTGTGATCCAGTAATAGCCTGATCTTAGCAACTTTTTAGCCATAGCATTCCCTCCAGCATGGGTACCAAAGGATCCTTCGTGCACCTCGTGCATTAACAAGTCTGCTTCTGTTCTATCAACGCATCTGAGAAGTACCATATCAAAGTTTCTCTTGTACAGGGAACCATCAGTATTCAGGAAGAAACTACCAGCTAGCCTTCTTAAAGTCTTCTTATCATTGGAAGATGCCCCAGGTGGGTGTGTTTGGTCCTCCAAGAAGCATTTAATATCATGGAACCAAGGCTTATCATCTTTAACAACATCTGCTGAGAACACGTATGCTGGTCTGTCAAGTCTGGATACCGATATCCGAGGCACAAAGTTGGCAGCTTGAACTTTGATCATGGATGAAATGGCGGCCAGAGCATCTGCAAACTGATTTTCATCTCGGGGAATATACTCAAGCTTGACCGTTATGAAGAAAGTCAATAACCTCCTTGTATAATCCCTGTAAGGTATCAGATGATCTTGGTGTGTATACCATTTGCCGTTGGTCTGATTGATTACCAAAGCTGAATCTCCGAACACAGTCAAAGTCTTGATCCTGAGGTCAATGGCAAGCTTAGTATTCAGCTTCGTTGTTAGTGCAGTTGAAGGTGAGCTTTGCCGAGAAAGGCATGTGAACTCCTTTGGGTGTAATGAGTACTGCACCAACACCACGGCCATTCATGTTAACAGCCCCATCAAACATCATAGTCCACTCTTCCTCCGGGTCAGGCCCTTCAGTGTGAATAGGCTCTTCATGATATTTTGCTTTTATGAACATGATGTCTTCATCAGGGAAGTCAAATCTCATAGGCTGGTAATCATCAATGGGTTGCTCAGCAAGAAAATCAGACAATACACTGCCCTTGATGGCTTTTTGAGATGTGTATTGGATGTCATATTCCGTGAGGATCATTTGCCATCTTGCAACCCGTCCGGTAAGTGATGGCTTCTCAAAAATGTACTTAACTGGATCCATCTTTGAGATCAACAAGGTAGTGTGGGTCAACATATACTGCCTTAGTCGGCGAGCAGCCCACGCTAAAGCACAACAAGTTTTCTCGAGCAGTGAATAACGTTGTTCACAGTCGGTAAACTTTTTGCTTAGGTAGTATATTGCATACTCGTTTCGACCAGACTCGTCATGCTGGCCCAGCACACACCCTATTGACTCTTCCAATACTGTCAAGTACATGATCAGAGGTCTTCCTTCAACTGGAGGCATAAGGATTGGAGGCTCTTGTAAGTATTCCTTGATCTTGTCAAAAGCCCTCTGTCAGTCTTCATTCCACCTGACCGTTTGTTCTTTTCTTAACAACTTGAATAAAGGTTCACAGGTTGCTGTAAGGTGAGATATGAACCTTGAAATGTAGTTCAATCTACCTAGGAACCCCCGAACTTCTTTTTCTGTCTTCGGTGCAGGCATCTCTTGAATGGCTTTGACTTTGTCAGGGTCAACTTCAATCCCTTTTTCACTTACAATAAATCCCAGCAACTTACCGGATCGCACCCTGAATGTGCATTTGTTGGGGTTCAACTTCAGTTGGTACTTCCTCAGACGCTTGAATAACTTCAACAGATTTACCAGGTGATCTTCTTCTGTGAGAGACTTGGCAATCATGTCATCCACATAACATTCAATTTCTTTATGGATCATGTCATGGAATAATGTTACCATAGCCCGTTGATAAGTTGCACCAGCATTCTTCAGTCCGAATGGCATTACCTTATAACAGAAAGTTCCCCAGGGTGTGATGAAAGTTGTCTTCTCCATGTCTTCAGGTGACATCTTGATCTGATTGTATCCTGAAAATCCGTCCATGAAGGAAAACACCGAGAACTGAGCCGTATTATCAACCAATACATCAATGTGAGGTAAAGGGAAATCATCTTTCGGACTGGCTCTGTTCAGATCCCGATAGTCCACACACATCCTTACTTTGCCGTCCTTCTTAGGCACAGGTACAATATTAGCAACCCACGGCGGATAGCTAGTCACAGCAAGGAACCCGGCGTCCCACTGTTTTTGTACCTCTTCTTTAATCTTCATTGCCATATCTGGGCGAGTACGACGCAGTTTCTGTTTCACTGGTGGGCAGTCTTCTTTTAAAGGTAGCTTGTGCATAACAATATCGGTGTCCAACCCTGGCATATCCTGATAAGACCAAGCAAAGACATCCACATATTCCCGAAGCATATCAATCAGTCGTTCCTTCACTGAGTCTTGTAAGCAGGCCCCGATCTTAACCTCTTTCACATCTTCTTCCGTACCAAGATTAACCGTTTCAACCTCCTCCTGATGAGGAGTGATAACCTTCTCCTCCTGCCTTAACAACCTGGCTAGCTCTTCAGGAAGCTCATAATCTTCTTCAACCCCTTCATCAGCTTGATTGATTGGATTGTCAAAGTCATACGAAGCCATAGCTGTGTTGTTGTCGGTGCAGTCTGAAAGGCACTCTCTGCAAGGGTTTAGATTGTTCATTTTAGTGATTGATTTTAATCTTGTTTTGAAAAGTGAAATAAAGTTGTCATTTTGGAAAACATTGCCATTTTATTTTTGTACAAAAATAAAAATGGAAAACAGTGAGCGGAAAAAAGAAAAGACTCATTTGCAAAAGATGTTCGATATTCATTGATTGATCTGTTTGCACAAAATTACAAGATGGCCCAATTACAAAATGAGTCTTGCCATCTTGGGCAAGATGCAAGACTTGATGCATGCTTAAAATATACAGGAAATAATAATTACTCTGCAGGAGTAACCCTTATAATTTCCTGGGAAGACCAGTTTGAGATACGGCTCCCCAGGATCCTTGGACGTATCCAGCTCTCCAGGTTGCGCTCATCTTCCGACTCATCTTCCAAGTTGTTCACGGCATCTGGGGTGAGCATCCCCCCGCTGACAAAATTGGGCTTCTTGGCAGCCTCTGATTGATCTTGTTGAGTTGGTTTGTAACCCAACCCAAATCTGTCCTCCTTCTTCTCCACAGGTAGCAGCTTGCCCCAGCCTTGGGCAGTCCCCTTTTCAACAACCTTCCCGGCTTGCTGATAAGACGTCATGGAGGTTCCCAGTACAGCAAATGCTTCATTTATGTTCAGGGCCTCAAACCCCTGGCTCATAGTTTCATGGATCTCTCCATCCATTTCAATGTATTTGTACGTAGCCAGATGGCTAACAAAGATACTTTCTTCACCACAGATGGTGATGATCTGGCCTTCCCACTCAAATTTCAGCTTCTGGTGAAGGGTAGACGTAACTGCGCCAGCAGCATGGATCCAAGGTCTACCCAACAAACAGCTGTAGGCCGGCTGAATGTCCATCACATAGAAGGTAATTTTAAAAGTCTGTGGGCCAATCATCACAGGCAGATCAATCTTCCCAAGCACTGATCTTTTAGAGCCATCAAATGCTCTCACCACTAAATTACTTGGACGCAGTGCCAAGCCATCATACTCCAGCTTCACTAAGGCTTTCTTTGGTAGAACATTGAGTGAAGACCCAGTGTCCACCAGTACATGGGATAGAACAGCACCCTTGCATTCTAGAGTGATGTTTAAAGCCTTGTTGTGATTACATCCCTCAGTTGTTAAGTCAGCATTGTTAAAGCCCAGCCCATGACTGGTGTTGACATTAGCTACCACAGTTTCTAGCTGATTAACTGTGATCTCCTCTGGCACGTAAGCTGCATGCAGGACTTTCAGTAATGCATTCCTGTGAGCTTCAGAACACATCAACAGGGATAATATGCAGATCTTTGAGGGAGTTTGGTGAAGCTGATCCACCACCTTGTAATCACTTCTCTTTATGATTCTCATAAACTCGTCTACATCTTGTTCAAAAGATGTCTTCTGAGTTTCTTTGATGATCGGTTCTTCAGGTGCCACACTCTTCCCCTTAGCTTTTGCAGCAGTTTCTGCTTCGGCATTAGGTCTTTGCAATTGTGAGGCAAAAAGGCGTCCGCTTCTGGTGAAGCCTCCGCCTCCCCCAACATTATCAATCTGTGGAGAAGAAGTTGAAGAGTCCAAGGTGATTTTCTCCCCGTTGCAGTAGAAGTCAGAGCCATAATGCCAAGGTATGGCATTACTACTTTCATATGGAACTGGTTCAGGCACCATGATAGTAACTGGACTGACTGCTGCAGAGGAAGGTACTGAAATGGTGTGCGGATCGTAGTAAATGGTGACTGGTGATCTGGCAGGAGATGCCACTGTTTGTTGTTGAAAGTTGTTGTTTGGAGGAACATTTGACGGATCATAGTAAATGGTGACTGCTGAGATATTTTCGTTAATTTCTGTTGGCGTTGTAGAAGATTCTGCTGAATAAATGGGTGCTGATGTTATAGAAGAGATGGTTGTTGACATCTGATTTGTTGAAGTGATGGATGGAGCCATGGTTGATGATATTGATGAATTGGTCGTAATGATTGTTGTTGCAGTTGTAGAAGAGTCAGGAATTGTTGTCAGAGGGATTGCTGGATTTGTAGGAGTCGTTGTTGTGATCTGAAGTATACCACTTTTGATAAGACTATCTATGCCGCTTCTCAAATTATCACACCCGTTGACCGAAATGTTACAGTAACCACAACCGAGCTCACACTTGGGGAACATCTGGCATTCTAGGAGCTGAGCTTTAATTTCTACCAGAGGTATCCGAATTTGCCCAACACTGGTGATTAAGAAAGATGGCTTGTCTTCCTCAATGGCATTAATTCTTGGTCCTCCATGATTGGGCATGGGATTCTTGTTGACATTTGGAGGGGGTGCAAAGTTGAGGGCTTTAGAATCCACCAAATCTTGTACCTTCATTTGTAAAGCCCTGCATTTCTCAGTATTGTGGCCAGGTGCATTGGAGTGAAAAGCACATCTGGCGTTGACATTATAGTTTCTTGGCAGATTAGAGGGATCTGGTGGTGCCAATGTCCTTAATTCAACCAAGTTGAGTTTCAGGAGTTGTGGCAATAAAGAGGCATAAGGCATAGGGATAGGGTCAATCACCCTATTTGCCTGTGGTGGTCTTTGCTGAAAGGGTCTTTGCTGTTGATTGTTGTTGTTGTTGTTGTTGTAGGTCCTTGTCGCTCCCACTAAATGAAGCCAAGTCAGATAGGGTACAGACGCGAACGGTCGGCGAGAGGGACAATGAGAACACATAGCCGTGAACTCACTGGAGATGAATAGAGTCGCCAGCTAGGCATTTTTATCC
The DNA here is from genome assembly GCA_963966055.1 of Lathyrus aphaca. Lineage (NCBI taxonomy): Eukaryota > Viridiplantae > Streptophyta > Magnoliopsida > Fabales > Fabaceae > Lathyrus > Lathyrus aphaca. Next base: position 281,667,990 of record OZ014523.1, read on the forward strand.
CGGAGGAAAGGCAATGCTGCATAGACCTAGAAAAAGATGGATAAGACGGTTGCGAACCAGAGAGACTGAGAAAGGGGGTTGGTTACAACCTGGGAAGGTATTAGCACCCAGATTGTCCGTCGTACTCGACGGGATCCACGCTTAAAAGATTTGTGTTTTAAAGGGGTAGTGTCAGTGCAATTTGTGTATAAAAGAGCTGGAAAAAGATGTACAGGTGTCTGTGTAAAAGAAGTGTAAAGTGTAATATATACAGTGTCAGTGTAAGAACAAGAGTGAGATGCTCAAGATCATGAGGCTTAAGAAAATAAAGCTGGGAGGAGGGGAATATACAGAGACTTTTGTTTGATAACTGTTAAGTTATGCCTACGTATCCTCTCGTGCAATGAGGAAGTCAGAACACCGTAGTTCGACCCAAAGAGACTGAGAGATGAATTGACTTGTGAACTGCTTGCTTGTCTATGCTCAAGTGTATGACCTGTCTGGCTCAGGTGCAAACTGTCTTGCATTAGACGGAAGAAGCAAGTTCTCGTTTGTGAGTGAATGAGATTAGAAAAGAATCCCGGAGGAGACGATTATTGTTTGTTTTTTTGAGTTTTCAGTCTTTTATTGCTTTTTGAAGTTTGTCATAAGTTAATGAGCTTAAGTCTAAACCAATGGATTTAGTAAACTCATCACATCTTCCCTCTGATTAGGGGTAATGAGAATACCTTAAGTGTGAAGTCAGCTTCTCACACTTAATCACCTTTGGTGTAGGATTAAGATTATTAACCTACTTGTGATTAATTAGATGTTTTTGTGTTTTTTTGTTTAGTGTTAAGTAATGAGGTTAAGCCATAATCAAGGATTAAACAGACTCATTACACCATCCTAATAGAAGGATAATAGATGAGAATGTTTAAGCTGAGGAAAGCTCCTCAACTTAATCCATGATTAGGGATTAAACTCATGACAAAACAAGCCTTTGATTAAGTGGATTTTACTTAATGATATGATGATGAAGTGTTTTTTAGGGTTTGTAAGACAACTTGAGGGGGACTTGTCCATTAACACTAGGGTTAGTCCTTCTTAACCAGTTAAGGAAGAATTAGAACCCTAATGCAAGGCCCAAGTTACAAGTGTGGTGTCTTGATGATTATTAAGTGAATTGATTAAGAGATTTAAACACATTAAGGGTTTAACACTTAGGATTAAAGTTATACACTCCATCCTAAGAGAAGGATGCAGGCATAAGCTTAATCACAAAGCCTTAAAACCTTTAGGGTTTAGTCCCTGATTATGAGGTGAGAAGAGAAGACTCAAAGAGACACAAAGGTAAAACTAAGAGGGGGGACTAATCAAAACCCTAATCATTGTCATGCTTGGTTATTCCTAAGGTTTGTGAGGTTTGCAAAAGAAGATCTTCAAAGGAACCACCAGGAAGCAGATGAAAGGAGCCAAGAGAAGCAAAGTAACTTGCTTCATTCAAGAAGTCAAGTCACTTGAAGAAAGAAAGTAAGAAGAACAAGAATGAGCAAGCTCAATCTCAAACACAAACAAAAATGCAGCAATGGATGCAAGAGAGATGAAAGAAAAGTTATGAGAAGTGAAGGCAAATTCACTTCTCAAAGCCACTTACCACCTGAAAGGTTAGAAAAGAGATGCAGTGCAATGCAAAATGGGATGCGATGACATGATGAGACAAAACCAGAAGCATATACATGATGCTAATGATGCTATGAGATGCTACAAACAAGAGGCAGCACATGGAGATGATCATACAAGCTCATGGATGCAGATGAAGCAAGTTGGGAAGCATGGACATACATGAAAAATTATGAAGTGCACATGGCATACAACATGGCAAATACATGATGCAATGATCAAACATGCTTTCAATATGTCTTATGATGCCAAATGAATCACATGGATGCTTGAGATGTCATGGCAAGTCATGTTATGCAAGAAAATGCAAGATGGATGCATATGAAAGCCCAAATTAGGGTTTATGAACCAAACATCAAACAAAAACCAAAAACAGAAGCAAACCCTAAGATAAAAAATGGAAAATGCCACACAAAGGACCCCTCATCCTATACTAAACCAATGTCCAAAGGGGAGGTTTCAACTCTTAACCAATTTCAAGTTATGATTTTTACAAGTTATTAGGGTTTTTAGGGTTCCTAAACAAGAAAAATGCCAAACAAATTGAAAATGAGGAATCAAATCATGGAAATTTAATCTCAAAAACTACATGCTAAACACAATACAATGCAAGAAGAAGCAATGTCCAACTCTTCATGAATAGGCAGAAATGATTTTTTGAACTTAGGATCAAAATAATGCACAAAAATGATTTTAATTCAATGAAAAATTCTCAAAATGCATCAAGATCAAAAAAGAAATTTGGTTTGAAGGTTGGACAATGTTTCTAAATGTCTTAGAACATTTCATGAATTTTTTTGGTGATTTTTAGACACTTAAAAGTATTTTTAATAAATTAATTTCCATTAATCAATTAAAAATAATCTTTTAAATATTTAAAAATACTTTTTTAACGCTAAAAATAAAAACAAAAATATTTTTGTGTCATAAAAATTATTAAAACTCATGAGAAAAAGTTTCATAATTTTTAGACATTTTTTACTATTTTTAATAAATTGTGCAAGTTAAATGAAAAAGAAAATGAAAATAAATTAAATAAAAGGAAAGTAATCAGAATGGAGGGTTGAGATTGCTTCTGGGTTTGAAAGCATTGACCAGCGCGCATCTGGACGGCTGTGGTTCATTCTGATTTAATTAACCTAATTGTGAATTAATTAATCTAATTAATTGAATTAGGGCTAATCAAAGTGATCTGGGCCCTTCACCTGCGCGCGAAGTCAACCGGTCAACCTAATCTAACGCCCAAGATTCAAACGCCCTTAATGACCTGAGATTAGGGCAAATCACTTTCAGGTGACCGGAGGGGAGCTCCGGTCATCTTCTCCGGCACCTCAAAAACCCTAAAACATGATTCAGGCACCTATTTCACAAATTAAACACACCTAAGTGATCCTCTAACAACCTAGGTCACGAATCCATGCTCAAACAACATTTAAACACCATGAATCAAACGAATAGAAGGAAATAAAATCCACGGGCAAAATTTCAGAGGGATCATACAAACTCATTTCTCACTTATTTTTGATTCTGAAACCATCCCCATGACCAGCAAGACATGAGCAATCATATTATAACTTAAAATGCAAGCTTTGAGAGAAAATGTTCATGTTCATACCTGAGCTGGAAAGCTTCAAAACTGAGCTTCCAGAGCTTCCTTTGCGTGCAAATGGACTCCCTTGACTCTCCTGGTGCTAATGGAAGGCTTGAAATGAGCTTAGACAAGTTGCCTTGAGCAATCCATTTCTGGTGTAGCAGAAGATGCAGTTTGTGTATAGGCTGTTTCAGGTCAATGTGAAGGGTGGTTTTGACTCCTTGTGATGTGCTTGACTTGTTGGTGAAGGAAAATGATGTGTTTGATGGTTGGATAAAGGGATTCGAAGAGTTCTGGTTTTGAGGATGAGAAATGGTGAAGCTCAATTCATGAGGGTTTCAGGCTTGAATCTTGTTGGTTTCTACTCAATGAAACATGGTGAGATGATTGGTGAAAATGGTTTGGATGTTTGAAGTTTGTGGAGGCAGATTCGAAGAGTTTTGCAAAATGAGGTGTTTTTGTGTATGTGATGTTGTGGTCTCTTCAGCCTTGCCTCTTGAGTGTTATGGCCAGCATTTTCCTTGCATAAAGAACTCCCATTGGTCAGGTGATGTGACCTGGCCTGCTGTGATTGGGATGTCCACTTTTGCAAAATGTCAACTTGTTTGTAAGAGAGGCATGGGCTTGGTTCTAGCTTGGTACAAGGGCTAGGGCTGGCGCAACATGGTGTGGTGAGAAACTATGGCTGGTTCAAAGGCCAATGCAGCAAGTGGTGAGAAGCATAATGATGGTTTTGCAAGTTGGCACACTTTTGAAACTTCATGGAAAAGTCTTGTTACACAAACCATAACCATGTGAAACCTTGGTCCAATTATGATTTTTAAGGCTCATAGAATGTTTGGGTAATGGTTTGAAGTGAACTAGAAGTTACAAATGGCATTGGTTCATGATTTTGCAAAATTCACATTTGAAGCATGCTTTAAAAATCAATGATTTTAGCCAACTTTGTCACACCATAACTTTTGATCCAAGAAGAATTTGATCATGTTCTTGTACTTTTTGAAAAGGAAAAAATGTGTTCTACAACTTTCATGACCAAAGTTTTTCCATTTGAAGCTTTTTTGGATCAAGAATCAAGGCTTGAAAAGTGACCTAAAATGACACATTCTTGAAAAGTCAACTATACCCAAAAAGTCAACATTTGCAAAAACTCCAAATTCTTGATTTTTGTGAACTTCCACCTTCCTCCATGATCAAATAAAGATCATATACACTCAAAATGATGAAGATCATCCATTGGTTGGGTCATTGGGGGCCTCAGATGCCCTGATTTTGCACTGACTTGTCTGAAAAGTCAACTCTTGATCAGATGACTTCCCCATGGAATTTCTTCATGAAAATTGATATGCATACTCCCTATACCATATAGAGACCAATGGAGACAAGAATGACCAAAAAATTTGGAGTTATGGCCTCTGAAACCAAAACCCTAATTTTAGGTCAACTGTGCAGTCTAGCCTGGCTCTGCTTCCATGCAAACCCTAGTTCTTGTGACCCTTTTGCATTATTGACTTTGAGAGGATATAATATGATATAAGAACACACATGGACCCCTTTGAAGTGATTGGTGGCCTTTGGAGTGGCTCAAGAGGCTCTTGGATTGTTCAGATCACAAACCCTAGATGCAGATGACTTTGAATCTATGCAGTGGATCAAAAAAATGAGATATGAGATGATATGATTGTGATTATGCATATGAGAAAGATCACAAGCCATGGTGTGAATGGGTGAGGGCAAATTTGGGGTGTTTACAGCTGCCCCTATTCAAACATGAGTTAGCTGTGCGGGATGTAAGCTACGGCTTAACAGGCAAACAAGATAACTTGTGGTTGAATACCAAAGACAGTCCAAAATTTGCACTCACAGAATGAAGAAGAAAAGGGATATAGATTGTAAAGGAAAATAAAGTATATTGTAAAGTGTGGGCGACGGAGGACGACCGTCGAGCAGAGGACGACTGCTGGGTAAAGAGCAATGACGGGGACGGCCGACATGTTGGGAAAAGTGCTGAAAATAAAGCAATGACGGGGACGGCCGACATGCTGGGGATAAAAGGTAAAGCCAAAACGGGGACGGCCGACTAGCTGGGAAAAAAAAAAGAAATTATGATGGGGACGGCCATCAAGATAAAGTTGTAAAATTCTCTGGGGAAAACATGAAACATGACGGGGACGGCCATCAAGTTCATAAAGCAAGGTAACCGACGATGGGGACGGCCATCGGGCTAAAAAAGAAAAGGGACCACGACGGGGACGGCCATCGGGCTAAAGAATAAATGAAATAAACAGATGATGGGGTACGGCCATCAAAGGTGAAGAACGATCACCTAGCAGGGTACGGCTGCTCTGTTGGGGAATAAAAGAAATATGATGGGGACGGCCATCAAAGGTGGAGGACGACCACCTGGCAGGGTACGGCTGCCGAAAATATCAACGATGGGGACGACCATCGGATAAAAGGTCAACGATGGGGACGGCCATCGGACGAGCATGATGGAGGACGACCATCAAGAGGTGGAGGACGACCACCTAGCAGGGGACGGCTGCTCTCAGGGTTTATCATGACATAGGACGAATGTCAGATAACCAAAATCAACAATGGGGACGGCCATTGGATAAAATGATGAAGGACGATCATCAAGAGGTGGAGGACGACCACCTAGCAGGGGACGGCTGCTAAGATCAACGATGGGGACGGCCATCGGATGAGCATGATGGAGGACGACCATCAAGAGGTGGAGGACGACCACCTAGCAGGGTACGGCTGCTCTCAAAATTTATCACAACACAGGACGAGTGTTAGATAAAAAGAAATTTGCTTGGCGATTTACTGGGGAGTAGTAAACACGGACGAGTGTTTATATCCAAGAAACAAAAGGTATAAGTGTTTGGTATTTGTGTATAGAATAAAGATGCGGACGAGCATCCTTAAGACTACGATACAGACGAGTATCGGGTAGAAACAAGCTGACACGTGTTCAAAGATGATGATACGGACGAGTATCAACTGGTTAACAGAGAACACGTACGAGTGTTGAATCTGAAGGGACTCTCCTGGGGAATGATAGACACAGGCGAGTATCCATATTCAAGAGGACATAAGTGTTTGACACGGTGTATGGATTAAAGATGCGGACGAGCATCCTTAAGACTATGATACGGACGAGTATCATGTAGAAACAAACGCTTGACGCATGTTCTGAGATGATGGTACGGACGAGTACCACCTGGTTAACAAAGAACAAGGACTAGTGTTGAATCTGCGGGGACTTAAGTGGTATATACAAGATACGGACGAGTATCTGTATGAGTGTAACATGAGTAGTGAGTATGAGTATTGCATAAGTGAGTGTTTACCTGCTGGGGAGAGTGACACGGACGAGTGTCGAGAGAGAAAAGTATAATAATATCAACAAGTATCTGATATGCAAAGTGTAGGTGACTGCGCTGGGGAAATGACACGGACGGGTGTCGAAGGATTGTGTATATAGGTATATGTGAGTGCAAAGGGGATGTCTTTGGCTTTCTGCTGGGAGATATGACACGGACGGGTGTCAAAATGAGTATATACTGGTGTTCGGGAATGTAAGGCAACTGCTTTTGCTGGGACTCTGGTGGGGACTCTGGGGGAAAGTATTCTGCATTATGATGAACGGTTACTAGTCACAAGTGTTCGATTCACAATATAGCTTATGATTATGCCATGCGTTTGATTTTTGCCGCAATGCTCTGTATTAGACGGAATGCTACGCTTTGTGGGTGAATATGATGCAAATGTCATGATTTATGCAAAGAGGTACAGATCCTGAATTCGGATTCCGTTGCTGCGAAGATCTTTGGCCGATCCGTTTGAAAAGGACATCCCAGCTGGGGATGAGATCATTGATAGACCTGGAGAGATGTATCTGCTTGGGGATATAGGTCACTGATTGACATATCCTTGTAATATGGGACCCAGCTGGGGTTTGTAGAAGCCTTCTGTACTCTGTTGTGACTCCTTCATGCGCTGCTCTTCTGTATAGAGGCTGGAACTCTGTGGGGAGATAGCCCTCTGACTTTTGTGCTCGGCCGAGGGCGAGATGGCAACTCGGCTGGGGAGAAAGAGAGGAATCACTGAAAGACCTCCCTAGAAATTCTGTTACAGTAGCATCTTGACTCCGCCAGAGATATAGGTGCCTTCTGTAATGCCTGGCAACTCTGATGGGGATAAGTGGCCAACTCAGCTGGGGGAAGTCATGGAAGGCAACTCAGCTGGGGAGAGAGCACTCCGGGTGCTAAAATTGAGTGTGGACTTGCCAGCTTGTTGGGACGAAGCTTACATGCCCCAAGTTGCGTCCTGTATACCTGCAATCCTGCAAAGATAAGGAAACGCACAAATGGTCCCGAGGTATCCTTTACTGGATTCCGTCATAGGAGTTTAGATACTCCTGAGAGTAGGCATATTTCCTGCAAGCATGTGTTTTTATTTTCTTAGAGAAAAGCATCTGTGCTTATGCAATTAGTTTTTTAAAGAGACATCAGACATTTTTGCAAATAAAAAATGCACAAAACGAAACATGACTGAAGAATCTGATTTTATTAATTCATGTGCCCTGAATTGGCAAGATACAGTCAAAGAAACATATCTCCTGAAATGAAGAGACTGTTACAAATTGAGAAACAAAGTGCTAGCAATGTTGACGACGCTTTCAAGGAGCTTCCTCTTTTGCTATGACTCGTATGACTTTTAACGTTCTTCTCGTCTTGCTTTCTGGAGAAGGTTGATTCTGTTTGAAGCTTGACCCTTTTGAGCTTACCAAGTTGTAGATGATACAGACGAATTCAGAATGCAGTCGTTCGCTTATTCCCTTATTTTGCATGGATCGCCCTCTCGGGTTTTCAATCCATCGGGATACCCATTTTTGCCTGAGTTGTCCAATGCGGCTTTTCAACTCAGAGGGTGCACATTTTTTGTTTATTTTCCCTTACTTTTGCCCGAGTCTTTTATTCTGTTTTTGACTCGCCGGGATGCCCTATTTTTGCCTGGACTTACATTCTGTTTTTGTGTCCAGCGGGTCATTTTTATGCGAAGTATTTTTTAACTGCATCTGAATTCACAGGGGATGGGAAATCTTCACCATCCATGGTGCTGAGCATCAGTGCTCCACCGGAAAAAACTTTCTTTACCACAAGTGGTCCTTCGTAATTGGGGGTCCATTTGCCCCTGTGGTCTGTATGAGTCGGGAGGATTCTCTTCAGCACAAGATCTCCTACTTGGTACTCTCGGTGCCTGACTTTCTGATCGAAGGCTTTCTTCATTCTCTTCTGATATAACTGCCCATGACAGATTGCAGCCAATCTTTTCTCTTCGATCAGACTCAGTTGTTCGTGTCGGGCCCGAACCCATTCTGCTTCGTTCAGCTTAACATCCATTAGTACCCGTAGAGAGGTTAATTCAACTTCGACAGGTAGGACTGCTTCCATACCGTACACAAGCTGATACGGTGTTGCCCCAGTGGATGTCCTGATCGACGTGCGGTACCCATGCAAGGCAAACGGTAGCATTTCATGCCAGTCTTTGTAGGTGATTACCATCTTCTGCACAATCTTCTTGATATTCTTATTTGCAGCCTCAACAACGCCATTCATCTTTGGCCTGTAAGGAGAAGAATTGTGACGTTGGATCTTGAAGTCCCGGCATAACTCTGCCATCATTTTGTTATTTAGATTGGAACCATTATCAGTAATGATTCGCTCGGGCACCCCATATCGACAGATGATATCTCTCTTCAGAAATCTGGCTACCACTTGTCTTGTGACGTTTGCATATGAGGCTGCTTCGACCCACTTAGTGAAATAGTCAATGGCGACCAGGATGAATCTGTGGCCATTTGAAGCAGTTGGCTCAATCTTGCCGATCATATCAATGCCCCACATGGCAAAGGGCCATGGTGAAGACATGATGTTCAAAGGATTGGGAGGTACATGCACTTTATCTGCATAGATCTGGAATTTGTGGCATTTTCTGGCATAGGCACAACAGTCGGCATCCATTGTGATCCAATAATAGCCTGATCTTAATAACTTCTTAGCCATTGCATGCCCTCCTGCATGGGTACCAAAAGATCCTTCGTGCACTTCATGCATCAACAAATCTACTTCCGTCTTGTCAACACATCTGAGGAGTACCATATCAAAGTTCCTTTTGTATAAAGACCCATCAGTGTTCAGAAAGAAACTACCAGCAAGCCTTCTCAAAGTCTTCTTATCATTGGAAGATGCCCCGGGTGGGTATGTCTGATCCTCCAAGAAGCATTTAATGTCATGAAACCAAGGCTTATCGTCTTTGACAACATCTGCTGCGAACACATATGCTGGTCTATCAAGTCTAGACACTGAAATCTGAGGTACAAAGTTAGCGGCTTGAACTTTGATCATGGATGAAATGGTAGCAAGAGCATCTGCGAACTGATTCTCGTCCCGAGGGATATACTCAAGCTTGACCGTTGTGAAGAAAGTCAATAACCTCCTTGTATAATCCCTGTAAGGTATCAGATGATCCTGGTGGGTGTACCATTTGCCGTTGGTTTGATTGACTACCAAAGCTGAATCTCCGAATACGGTCAATGTCTTGATCCTGAGGTCAATGGCTTCCTCAAGACCCATAATGCAAGCTTCGTATTCAGCTTCGTTGTTAGTGCAGTTGAAAGTGAGTTTGGCCGAGAAAGGCATGTGAACCCCTTTAGGTGTAATGAGTACTGCACCAACACCACGACCGTTCATGTTAACAGCCCCGTCAAACATCATAGTCCATTCTTCTTCCGGGTCAGGCCCTTCAGTGTGAATAGGCTCTTCATGATCTTTTGATTTTATGAACATGATGTCTTCATCAGGGAAGTCAAACCTCATAGGCTGGTAATCATCAATGGGTTGCTCAGCAAGATATTTAGACAATACACTGCCCTTGATGGCTTTCTGAGAAGTGTACTGGATGTCATACTCTGTGAGAATCATCTTCCATCTTGCAACCCGTCCGGTAAGAGCTGGCTTCTCAAATATGTACTTAACCGAGTCCATTTTCGAGATCAGTAAGGTAGTGTGGGTCAACATATACTGCCTCAGTCGGCGAGCAGCCCACACTAAAGCACAGCAAGTTTTCTCGAGCAGTGAATAACGTTGTTCACAGTCGGTAAACTTTTTGCTTAGGTAGTATATTGCATACTCTTTTCGACCAGACTCGTCATGTTGGCCCAGCACACACCCCATTGACTCTTCTAATACTGTTAAGTACATTATCAGAGGTCTTCCTTCAACTGGAGGCATAAGGATTGGAGGTTCTTGTAAGTATTCTTTGATCTTGTCAAAAGCCTTCTGACAGTCTTCGTTCCACCTGACCGTTTGTTCTTTCCTTAGCAGTTTGAACAAGGGCTCACAGGTTGCTGTGAGGTGAGATATGAACCTTGAGATGTAGTTCAATCTACCTAAGAACCCTCGAACTTCTTTCTCTGTCTTTGGTGCAGGCATCTCTTGGATGGCTTTGACTTTATCAGGGTCAACTTCAATCCCTTTCTCGCTTACAATAAAGCCCAGCAGCTTACCAGATCTCACCCCGAATGTGCATTTGTTGGGGTTCAACTTCAGTTGGTACTTCCTCAGACGCTTGAACAACTTGAGCAGATTTACCAGATGGTCTTCTTCAGTGAGGGACTTGGCAATCATGTCATCCACATAACATTCTATCTCTTTATGAATCATATCGTGGAATAATGTTACCATAGCCCGTTGATATGTCGCACCGGCATTCTTGAGCCCAAATGGCATTACTTTGTAGCAGAACGTGCCCCAGGGTGTGATGAATGTTGTCTTCTCCATGTCTTCAGGTGACATTTTAATCTGATTGTATCCTGAAAATCCGTCCATGAAGGAGAATACCGAGAACTGAGCCGTGTTATCGACCAATACATCAATGTGAGGTAATGGGAAGTCATCTTTTGGGCTGGCTCTGTTCAGATCCCGGTAGTCAACACACATCCTTACTTTTCCGTCTTTCTTAGGCACAGGTACTATGTTAGCAACCCACGGCGGATAACTAGTTACAGCAAGGAACCCGGCGTCCCATTGCTTTTGTACCTCTTCCTTGATTTTCATGGCCATGTCCGGACGAGTACGACGCAGTTTCTGTTTAACTGGCGGGCATTCTTCTCTCAAAGGCAGCTTGTGCACCACAATGTCGGTGTCCAACCCTGGCATGACTTGATAAGACCAAGTAAACACATCCACATACTCTCGAAGCAGGTCAATTAGTTGTCTTTTCACTGAGTCTTGCAGGCAGGCCCCGATTTTAACCTCTTTCACGTCTTTATCTGTACCAAGATTGATCACTTCAACCTCCTCCTGGTGAGGAGTAATAACCTTTTCCTCTTGTCTTAACAACCTGGCTAGCTCTTCAGGAAGCTCATATTCTTCTTCAACCCCTTCATCAACTTGATTGATCGGATTGTCAAAGTCATACGATGTCATAGCCGTGCCGTTGTCGGTGCTGTCTGGAAGGCATTCTCTGCAAGGGTTCAGTTGGTTCATTTTAGTGATTTGATTTTAATCTTGTTTTAGAAAAGTGAAATAAAGTTGTCATTTTGAAAACACTGCCATTTATTTTTTTGTACAAAAAGAAAAATGGAAAAACAGTGAACGGAAAGAAAAAGACTCATTTGCAAAAAGATGTCTGATATTTCATTGATTAATCTTGTTTGCACAAAAAGTACAGATGGCCCGATTACAAAATGAGTCTTGTCATCTTGGGCAAGATGCAAGACTTTGATGCATGCTATAAAAATGCAGGAAATAATAATTACTCTGCATGAGTAACTCTTATAATTTCCTGGGAAGACCAGTTTGAGATACTGCTCCCCGGGATCTTTGGACGAATCCAGCTTTCCAGGTTGCGTTCTTCCTCCAGCTCGTCTTCCAGACAGTTGATAGCGTCAGGGGTAAGCATCCCCCCACTCACAAAATTGGGCTCTTTCGCAGCCGCTGCTTGATCTTGTTGAGTTGGTTTGTAACCCAACCCAAATCTGTCTTCTTTCTTTTCCACCGGTAGTAGCTTGCAACAGCCTTGGGCAGTTCCTTCCTCAATAACCTTCCGGGCTTGTTGGTATGACGATATTGAAGTACCAGGTACAGCAGATGTTTCATTGACATTCAGAGCTTCGAACCCCTGACTCATCGTTTCATGGATCTCCCCATCCATCTCAATATACTTATAGGTAGCCAGGTGGCTGACAAAAATATCCTCCTCTCCGCAGATTGTAACGATTTGACCCTCCCACTCATATTTTAACTTCTGGTGAAGGGTAGAGGTCACGGAGCCAGTAGCGTGAATCCATGGCCTACCCAATAAACAGCTGTAGGCGGGCTGTATATCCATCACGTAGAAGATAGTTTTGAAGGTCTGCGGGCCAATCGTCACGGGTAACTCAATCTCTCCCAGAACCGATCTCTTTGAACCATCAAAGGCTCTCACCACCAGGTTGCTGGGTCTCAACGCCAATCCGTCATATTCTAGCTTCACCAGGGCCTTCTTAGGTAAGACATTGAGGGATGACCCCGTGTCTACCAGCACATGGGAAAGGACAGCACCTTTGCATTCCATGGTTATGTGCAAGGCTTTGTTATGGTTGCGGCCTTCCGTTGTCAAATCAGTATTGGTGAACCCTAGTCCGTGACTAGCATTAACATTCCCCACTACAGCTTCCAGCTGATTGACAGTGATCTCTTCAGGCACGTAAGCTGCGTGCAAGACTTTGAGTAGTGCATTCCGATGGGCCTCGGAGCACATAAGCAATGATAGGATTGAGATCTTAGAAGGCGTCTGATGAAGCTGATCCACTATTTTATAATCACTCTTTTTGATGATTCGCATGAACTCATCAACCTCTTGATCGAATGGTGTCTTCAAAGCTTCCTTAACAGCTTGATCTTCCTGCACAGGGCTCTTCCCTTTTTCCTTGGCAGCAGCTTCTGCTTCGGCTGTGGGTCTCTGAATTTGTGGAGCGAAAAGACGTCCGCTTCGAGTGAAGCCTCCGCCTCCGCCCACACTGTCTATCTGTGGTGCAGGGGTTGATGATTCAAAAGTGATTCTTTGTCCCTCACAGTACAAGTCAGAGCCGTAATGCCAGGGGATGGCATTACTGCTTTCATAAGGTACCGATCCAGGCACCGTGATGGTGACTGGACTGATTGCAGCTGTTGAAGGAACTGTGATAGTCTGCGGATCATAATAAATTGTAACTGGTGCTCTGATGGGAGCAACACTTTCTGATTTGTAGGCGGAGTTGTTTTCAGGATCATAAAATATTGTGACAGTTGAGACATCTTCATGATTGGTTGCTGGTGTTGTAGGAGACATTGCCGGAAGAATGGATGTTGTTGTTGTAGGAGGTTCAAAATGGAGTGAAGCTGAAGTTGTAGCAGGAAAATTTGTTGAAAACTGATCAGTTGAGACGATAGATGGAGTACTTGTTGATGAAACCAAAGAATTGTCAGGAACAATGGTTACTGCAGTTGTAGGAGGTTCTGAAACCGTTGCTGATGAGATTGCTGGATTTGTTGGAAACGATGTGGTGATCTGAAGTTGGCCACTCTGAATGAGACCGTCTATGCCATTCCTCAGGTTATCGCACCCATTGACTGAAATATTGCAGTAAGCACACCCCAACTCACACCCCGGGAACATTTGACATTCGAGGAGTTGAGCCTTGATTTCTACCAACGGTGTCCTGATCTGACCCACACTGGTTATTAAATAAGACGGTTTGTCTTCTTTAATAGCGTTAATCCTGGGACCACCGTGATTTGGCATGGGGTTCTTATTGACATTGGGTGGTGGTGCGAAATTCAGAGCTTTCGAGTCTACCGGGTCTTGTACCTTCATGTGCAGAGCTCTGCACTTTTCTGTACTGTGGCCAGGTGCATTTGAATGAAAAGCACACCTAGCGTTGGAGTCATAATTCCTGGGTAGACTGTTGGGATCCGGAGGTGCCAACGTCCTTAGCTCAACTAGGTTGAGTTTCAGGAGTTGTGGCAGCAAAGTAGCATATGGCATAGGGATCGGATCGATTACCCTATTAGCTTGAGATGGCCTCTGTTGGAATGGCCTTTGTTGACTGTTGTTGCTGTTATTGTTGTTGTAATTTCTTGGAGGATACTGATTCTGTTGATGGTACAGAGGTTGTGGCTGATAGTTTTGCTGAGGAGGTTGATAAACTGGTTGAGGATGAGCTGGAGCAGGAATGGTGACTGCTGCCACTGATCTATGAACATATTGGGGCCTGCCCCTGTTGGTGTGGATGGCATTGGTCTCGCCAGTTCTTCTTGGGCCTGCAAAAGGTTTTCTTGTACCACTGGACGAGCTTGCACCGTTGTCTGAGATCTTACCCATCTTCAATAGGCTTTCAATTCTCTCCCCAGCTATGACAACATCTGCAAAGCTAGTGGAAGAGAAAGCAGCCAGCCTGTCAATGTAAGTCCCCTGAAGGGTGTTCATGAACATATCTGCCATTTCCCTTTCAGACATAGGGGGCTGAACAGTAGCAGCCAGTTGCCTCCATCTCTGGGCATATTCTCGGAAACTTTCCCTTGACGACTGTGACATTCCCATTAGGAGGGTCCTGTTGGGTGCCATGTCTAAGTTATACTGATACTGTCTGATGAAGGCCTCTGCCAGGTCCTTCCAGCATCTAATAGTTGCCCTTGTCAAGTGAGAGTACCATTCTCTTGAAGCCCCTGTCAAGCTGTCTTCGAAATAGAACATCCAGAGCTTCTCATCCATAGTATAGGCCTTCAGCCTCCCCAGAAATGATTGTAAATAAGCCCGGGGGCATGAAGTCCCGTTGTATTTCTCAAAACAAGGAGGCTTGAACTTATGGGGAATCTTGACCCCGTCTACCAAGCCCATATCCATGACGTCAAATCCCAAAGAGTTTTGAGACTCTAAGGACCTCAATTTCTCAGCTATCTCATCCAGCCTTCTATCATAAGCTTCTTCCCCAGCACCCATTACTGTGAATTGGTCCTCCTGGGGGTCTTCTTGAAGTACCCTGGCCGCAGTGGCAGTTCCTTGAACATTTGCAGGAATATTGACCTCAGGATGGAGATGTGGTCCAAATACAGGGGGGTTTACATGAGGTTGGACCCTTTCATTGTTGCTGGTGCCGGCAGTCCCTATATGTGGATCTTCTTGATTCTGCCTTTCCACCATGGCCCTTAATCTTTCCTGGCTCTGAGCCATGTTGTTCATTACTTCCATAAACTGCGTCATTTGATTCCTCATTTCTAGCCTTTCGTTTGCCATTTGATTTCTAACCTCTGTAAGGTCCTGCTGTACCTGATACATTTGAATGCCCGGAAGGTTGTTACGGGTCGGATAACGGTGCGGACGGTTGAGGGGAAATACCCGGCGCCTAGCAATAGTTCCTGAACATCACAACAGAGTTAGTGGCAATAAAACAAAAACCTACAAAACAAACAAAAGGTTAGCATGCAATGCAATTATGCTTATTTGCTCTCAAGGTATCCGGCTTGGCATTCAGTTTTGACCCTTCCAGACCCTTGAAGATGCTGTTGTTGTTGCTTGAAGAAAACTCAGATGAAGCACACTAACACAAATATATTACAGAAGGTGAAATAATACAACTTGTTCATTTTACAACACAAGCCCTCTAAGGGGTCAAAATACATTACACGAAAATAAAAGTACATGGAAAGAAAGCAACAACAAACAAATGGTCAAACACCAAGACCAAACTCATCCTCACGAACTTCCTTGAGAAGTGCTTCGGTCACAGGATCAGCCGGACGCTCCGTGAGATTCCTGATGAGGAGATTCCGGGTCGTAACAGCTGCTGCTAGCTTCTTGTGCTGACTTTGGTCTTTTGACCTCTTCACCCCAGCTTTGATCTTCAGCTCTGATATCTCCCTCTGGGCTGCTGCCAGGGCTTCTTGCTGATCTTTTGCACTAGCTTCCAGTTGCTCCATCTTGTCTTGAACTCTCTTGTCCTCCAGGGTACGAGCCTCGGTGATCCTGACCCACCGGGCTTGACTCTCCTTCAGATACAAGTCTGTTCTTGCTCTCTGGAACTGGGCTTCTTTGCAAGCATTCTTCAGAATTTGTTCTCCAGCTTTAGACTTTTTGATATAATCCCCAGACTTCTCAATCTTAGTCAGATGCTCTACTCTCAACTTCTCCAACCTCTCAATCTCCCTCATACCCTCACTCCTCTCCCGGAGGGTCTTCTGCAAAGCCTGGGTTAACTTCTCATTTCTTTCCTTCAAACTCTCAAACTCCTCCAAACTGATAGTGGCAGGGGGTGGTGCTGAAGATGACTCAGGCATATCTTCTATGGTAAAGGGCATCCCAGAGAATTGGGCCCTGGCACGGGACCACTCATAATATTGTGCTGATGCCACATTATTGCACTTCCCCAGAATGGTCACTCCCTTGGTTTGAACATTATCCCAGGCCCAAGCAGCCTGCCTAACAACAATCAAATTAATCTTGTTCTCACAATAAAGAGTCTCCACCAAGTCCTGTGCCTTAGGAGTATGGACCAGTGCATAGCCCAGTTGTCTTCTGAACAACAGAGGGTTGTAATTAATACTACCCTTAACTCCTATCAAAGGCACATTGGGAAAATGCCCACAGCTGGTGATGATATCCCTGCCCTTGGTGCTTTGAGTGCACCACCTGATATCGGCTGAAGTTAGAGCAGTGAGTCTCTTAGCCCAGTTACTCTGCTGATGAGGATTTAGAAATGCATCTGTCCTGGGTAGATGCTTGAGAAGCCAAGTGTGGAACAATGGAGCACAACACCTCACTAACCTTCCCCTCTGCTTCTCATTCCTCTGATGCACTGAATAATAGAGATCCCCCAATAAAGTGGGCACTGGGTTCTGCAGGATGAAAAGATGGATTGCATTCTTGCTAATGAATCGAGGCTCATCTGCAAACAATACAATTCCATATATACTCAAGGCCAATAATGCACAAACAGCTTTCCACTCTCCATAAGAAGCTTTCAGGGTAGCTTGAGAGATCAAGAAATCCAGATGGAAACCAGGGATTCCAGCTTTAGAAGTCATATGCTGCTCAATCAGGACAGGTTCCAAATGCAAAGCCTTTGCTACTTCCCCATTACCAGGAAAGACCATCTCAGGGTTGAAAGGAATTCCACCCCTGATAGGCATACCAACCAATGAGGAGTACTCTTCCAATAGAGGGCCCAGCTGAAAGTCTTGAAAAGTGAAACATCTCAGTGGGGGATCATAGAACTGAATGCAAGTGTGGATCAGGCTTCTTTGTGAAGGGTCCAGATCCATAACCATATCAAGTATATCTCCATAGCTCTCCCTGAACAATGGTATGTGATCTGGAGTGATCAGGGTTTGAATCCTCCTGATGTCTGATAACTCTGGCTGGAAGAAGTGATAGGTGATATTGCTCTTTTTAGGAGCCATGATGCTGGAGACTGAGTAGAGATAGGTACTGATGATAATACTGAAGAAAGGGCCACTGATTGGCTGGTGCAGGTGATAGCTGAAGCAGATAGCTAAACTGAAGCAGGTGCTGGTGAAGATAGGTCAATACTGAAGATGGGGTCAAAACTAGCCAAAAGTGAAGATGGATACCCTGAAACACAAATAAGCAAATGTCAATATGATGCAATGATTATGTATGCAAATGAAATGCAGGGGTCTGTGACTGAGCTGGATCTGATAAAAATGCCCTGATATAGGTCCAGGTGTATTCAAGAATTCCAGATGGAGGTCTATAAATCCAGTAACCAAGGTAGGGGACTCAAATAAAGAGCCACATGTCCAGGGTTTTAGAATCAAAAGAACTGTCCCAAAATGGAGTACTCTTAACAAACAAAGTAACAGGGTATTCTGAAGTCAAGGTACCTGCAAACCTGTAAACAGCCCAACCCCCTCACAGGTGGTGTTCTAAAACAAGGATCCTCAGACTTGGATCAGTTATGAGAAGTGTAAACACTTCTATCCCGGAGGTACAGTGTTTACAATAACCATAAAAGTTCCTCCTCTAATTCACCTCAGTTTCTGAAGGTCAAAACTAAAGGTCATCCAGACTTAGCAGGCTTCCCAGATAGCCCTAGCATTGCAGGAAATCTGCAACGCAGAGTTCTCAAGAAGAAACCCATATCTGAACCGTGTTTCATATTCCCGCACCAGACCGAAATGGAATGGGAAAGAATATGATTCACTCTAGCCTAGGTGTCACTCAGGTCCCAGGTATAGTACCTTAACTCTCAATGGAACACCCACCCACCAAAGCAAACAACAGATCCAGCCAGCAGCACAGTATGACAATATGATATAATGCAAAAGTAATAAAGAAAGCAGTAAAGCAACTGTACATAAAGCAAAATAAGTACAAATATACAAGCACAAATAAGCACATAACACCCCAGTAAACACAAATCAATCAAGCGCTAGGAGGAACCCACAAAAAGAACCAGAAGCCCTGGTTGCAATATAAGGGTCCCCAGCAGAGTCGCCAAGCTGTCGCTCCTACTAAATGAAGCCAAGTCAGATAGGGTACAGACGCGAACGGTCGGCGAGAGGGACAATGAGAACACACAGTAGTGAACTCACTGGAGATGAATAGAGTCGCCAGCTAGGCATTTTTATCCCGGAGGAAAGGCAATGCTGCATAGACCTAGAAAAAGATGGATAAGACGGTTGCGAACCAGAGAGACTGAGAAAGGGGGTTGGTTACAACCTGAGAAGGTATTAGCACCCAGATTGTCCGTCGTACTCGACGGGATCCACGCTTAAAAGATTTGTGTTTTAAAGGGGTAGTGTCAGTGCAATTTGTGTATAAAAGAGCTGGAAAAAGATGTATAGGTGTCTGTGTAAAAGAAGTGTAAAGTGTAATATATACAGTGTCAGTGTAAGAACAAGAGTGAGATGCTCAAGATCATGAGGCTTAAGAAAATAAAGCTGGGAGGAGGGGAATATACAGAGACTTTTGTTCGATAACTGTTAAGTTATGCCTACGTATCCTCTCGTGCAATGAGGAAGTCAGAACACCGTAGTTCGACCCAAAGAGACTGAGAGATGAATTGACTTGTGAACTACTTGCTTGTCTATGCTCAAGTGTATGACCTGTCTGGCTCAGGTGCAAACTGTCTTGCATTAGACGGAAGAAGCAAGTTCTCGTTTGTGAGTGAATGAGATGAGAAAAGAATCCCGGAGGAGACGATTATTGTTTGTTTTTTTGATTTTTCAGTCTTTTATTGCTTTTTGAAGTTTGTCATAAGTTAATGAGCTTAAGTCTAAACCAATGGATTTAGTAAACTCATCACATCTTCCCTCTGATTAGGGGTAATGAGAATACCTTAAGTGTGAAGTCAGCTTCTCACACTTAATCACCTTTGGTGTAGGATTAAGATTATTAACCTACTTGTGATTAATTAGATGTTTTTGTGTTTTTTTGTTTAGTGTTAAGTAATGAGGTTAAGCCATAATCAAGGATTAAACAGACTCATTACACCATCCTAATAGAAGGATAATAGATGAGAATGTTTAAGCTGAGGAAAGCTCCTCAACTTAATCCATGATTAGGGATTAAACTCATGACAAAACAAGCCTTTGATTAAGTGGATTTTACTTAATGATATGATGATGAAGTGTTTTTTAGGGTTTGTAAGACAACTTGAGGGGGACTTGTCCATTAACACTAGGGTTAGTCCTTCTTAACCAGTTAAGGAAGAATTAGAACCCTAATGCAAGGCCCAAGTTACAAGTGTGGTGTCTTGATGATTATTAAGTGAATTGATTAAGAGATTTAAACACATTAAGGGTTTAACACTTAGGATTAAAGTTATACACTCCATCCTAAGAGAAGGATGCAGGCATAAGCTTAATCACAAAGCCTTAAAACCTTTAGGGTTTAGTCCCTGATTATGAGGTGAGAAGAGAAGACTCAAAGAGACACAAAGGTAAAACTAAGAGGGGAGACTAATCAAAACCCTAATCATTGTCATGCTTGGTTATTCCTAAGGTTTGTGAGGTTTGCAAAAGAAGATCTTCAAAGGAACCACCAGGAAGCAGATGAAAGGAGCCAAGAGAAGCAAAGTAACTTGCTTCATTCAAGAAGTCAAGTCACTTGAAGAAAGAAAGTAAGAAGAACAAGAATGAGCAAGCTCAATCTCAAATACAAACAAAAATGCAGCAATGGATGCAAGAGAGATGAAAGAAAAGTTATGAGAAGTGAAGGCAAATTCACTTCTCAAAGCCACTTACCACCTGAAAGGTTAGAAAAGAGATGCAGTGCAATGCAAAATGGGATGAGATGACATGATGAGACAAAACCAGAAGCATATACATGATGCTAATGATGCTATGAGATGCTACAAACAAGAGGCAGCACATGGAGATGATCATACAAGCTCATGGATGCAGATGAAGCAAGTTGGGAAGCATGGACAAACATGAAAAATTATGAAGTGCACATGGCATACAACATGGCAAATACATGATGCAATGATCAAACATGCTTTCAATATGTCTTATGATGCCAAATGAATCACATGGATGCTTGAGATGTCATGGCAAGTCATGTTATGCAAGAAAATGCAAGATGGATGCATATGAAAGCCCAAATTAGGGTTTATGAACCAAAAATCAAAGAAAAACCAAAAACAGAAGCAAACCCTAAGATAAAAAATGGAAAATGCCAAACAAGTTATGATTTTTACAAGTTATGATTTTTACAAGTTATTAGGGTTTTTAGGGTTCCTAAACAAGAAAAATGCCAAACAAATTGAAAATGAGGAATCAAATCATGGCAATTTAATCTCAAAAACTACATGCTAAACACAATACAATGCAAGAAGAAGCAATGTCCAACTCTTCATGAATAGGCAGAAATGATTTTTTGAACTTAGGATCAAAATAATGCACAAAAATGATTTTAATTCAATGAAAAATTCTCAAAATGCATCAAGATCAAAAAAGAAATTTGGTTTGAAGGTTGGACAATGTTTCTAAATGTCTTAGAACATTTCATGAATTTTTTTGGTGATTTTTAGATACTTAAAAGTATTTTTAATAAATTAATTTCCATTAATCAATTAAAAATAATCTTTTAAATATTTAAAAATACTTTTTTAATGCTAAAAATAAAAACAAAAATATTTTTGTGTCATAAAAATTATTAAAACTCATGAGAAAAAGTTTCATAATTTTTAGACATTTTTTACTATTTTTAATAAATTGTGCAAGTTAAATGAAAAAGAAAATGAAAATAAATTAAATAAAAGGAAAGTAATCAGAATGGAGGGTTGAGATTGCTTCTGGGTTTGAAAGTATTGACCAGCGCGCATCTGGACGGCTGTGGTTCATTCTGAGTTAATTAACCTAATTGTGAATTAATTAATCTAATTAATTGAATTAGGGCTAATCAAAGTGATCTGGGCCCTTCACCTGCGCGAGAAGTCAACCGGTCAACCTAATCTAACGCCCAAGATTCAAACGCCCTTAATGACCTGAGATTAGGGCAAATCACTTTCAGGTGACCGGAGGGGAGCTCTGGTCATCTTCTCCGGCACCTCAAAAACCCTAAAACATGATTCAGGCACCTATTTCACAAATTAAACACACCTAAGTGATCCTCTAACAACCTAGGTCACGAATCCATGCTCAAACAACATTTAAACACCATGAATCAAACGAATCGAAGGAAATAAAATCCACGGGCAAAATTTCAGAGGGATCATACAAACTCATTTCTCACTTATTTTTGATTCTGAAACCATCCCCATGACCAGCAAGACATGAGCAATCATATTATAACTTAAAATGCAAGCTTTGGGAGAAAATGTTCATGTTCATACCTGAGCTGGAAAGCTTCAAAACTGAGCTTCCAGAGCTTCCTTTGCGTGCAAATGGACTCCCTTGACTCTCCTGGTGCTAATGGAAGGCTTGAAATGAGCTTAGACAAGTTGCCTTGAGCAATCCATTTCTGGTGTAGCAGGAGATGCAGTTTGTGTATAGGCTGTTTCAGGTCAATGTGAAGGGTGGTTTTGACTCCTTGTGATGTGCTTGACTTGTTGGTGAAGGAAAATGATGTGTTTGATAGCTGGATAAAGGGATTCGAAGAGTTCTGGTTTTGAGGATGAGAAATGGTGAAGCTCAATTCATGAGGGTTTCAGGCTTGAATCTTGTTGGTTTCTACTCAATGAAACATGGTGAGATGATTGGTGAAAATGGTTTGGATGTTTGAAGTTTGTGGAGGCAGATTCGAAGAGTTTTGCAAAATGAGGTGTTTTTGTGTATGTGATGTTGTGGTCTCTTCATCCTTGCCTCTTGAGTGTTATGGCCAGCATTTTCCTTGCATAAAGAACTCCCATTGGTCAGGTGATGTGACCTGGCCTGCTGTGATTGGGATGTCCACTTTTGCAAAATGTCAACTTGTTTGTAAGAGAGGCATGGGCTTGGTTCTAGCTTGGTACAAGGGCTAGGGCTGGCGCAACATGGTGTGGTGAGATACTATGGCTGGTTCAAAGGCCAATGCAGCAAGTGGTGAGAAGCATAATGATGGTTTTGCAAGTTGGCACACTTTTGAAACTTCATGGAAAAGTCTTGTTACACAAACCATAACCATGTGAAACCTTGGTCCAATTCTGATTTTTAAGGCTCATAGAATGTTTGTGTAATGGTTTGAATTGAACTAGAAGTTACAAATGGCATTGGTTCATGATTTTGCAAAATTCACATTTGAAGCATGCCTTGAAAATCAATGATTTTAGCCAACTTTGTCACACCATAACTTTTGATCCAAGAAGAATTTGATCATGTTCTTGTACTTTTTGAAAAGGGAAAAATGTGTTCTACAACTTTCATGACCAAAGTTTTTCCATTTGAAGCTTTTTTGGATCAAGAATCAAGGCTTGAAAAGTGACCTAAAATGACACATTCTTGAAAAGTCAACTATACCCAAAAAGTCAACATTTGCAAAAACTCCAAATTCTTGATTTTTGTGAACTTCCACCTTCCTCCATGATCAAATAAAGATCATATACACTCAAAATGATGAAGATCATCCATTGGTTGGGTCATTGGGGGCCTCAGATGCCCTGATTTTGCACTGACTTGTCTGAAAAGTCAACTCTTGATCAGATGACTTCCCCATGGAATTTCTTCATGAAAATTGATATGCATACTCCCTATACCATATAGAGACCAATGGAGACAAGAATGACCAAAAAATTTGGAGTTATGGCCTCTGAAACCAAAACCCTAATTTTAGGTCAACTGTGCAGTCTAGCCTGGCTCTACTTCCATGCAAACCCTAGTTCTTGTGACCCTTTTGCATTCTTGACTTTGAGAGGATATAATATGATATAAGAACACACATGGACCCCTTTGAAGTGATTGGTGGCCTTTGGAGTGGCTCAAGAGGCTCTTGGATTGTTCAGATCACAAACCCTAGATGCAGATGACTTTGAATCTATGCAGTGGATCAAAAAAATGAGATATGAGATGATATGATTGTGATTATGCATATGAGAAAGATCACAAGCCATGGTGTGAATGGGTGAGGGAAAATTTGGGGTGTTTACAGTCCTCTGCGGCAGATACTGAACTTGTTGTTGATAATGTGGTTGTTGTTGTGGGTGATATGCTGGTTGCTGAGGAATTGGAGCTGGAATTGTGACAGCTGCCACTGACCTATGGACATGCTGAGGTCTGCCCCTGTTGGCATAAATGGCACTTGCCTCACCGGTTCTTCTAGGTCCCACAAAAGGCTTCCTGGGATTACCTGACGAACTTGCACCATTATCAGAAATCTTGCCCATCTTCAGGAGGCTCTCAATTCTTTCTCCAGCTATGACTATGTCAGCGAAGCTGGTGGAAGAAAAGGCAGCTAGCCTGTCAATATATGTTCCTTGTAGGGTATTCATAAACATGTCGGCCATTTCTCTTTCCAACATGGGTGGCTGGACAGCAGCAGCAAGCTGTCTCCACCTCTGGGCATATTCCCGGAAGCATTCTCTAGAGGATTGAGACATTCCCATCAGAAGGGTTCTGTTAGGAGCCATATCCAGATTGTATTGGTACTGTCTGATGAAAGCTTCAGCTAGGTCCTTCCAGCATCTGATAGTAGCTCTGGTCAAGTGAGAGTACCACTCCCTTGAAGCCCCAGTCAAACTATCTTCAAAATAGAACATCCACAGTTTCTCATCCATGGTGTATGCTTTAAGTCTTCCCAGAAAAGACTGCAATTGCGTTCGTGGACAGGAAGTTCCATTGTACTTCTCGAAGCACGGGGGTTTAAACTTATGGGGAATTCTTACCCCATCCACTAACCCCATATCCATGACATCAAACTCTAAAGAGTTTTGAGACTCCAGAGATCTCAATTTCTCAGCAATTTCATCAAACCTCCTATCATAGACTTCATCCCCAGCTCCCATCACAGTGAACTGTTCTTCCTGGGGGTCTTCTTGTAAGATCCTTCCTCCAGTAGTATTTCCTTGCACATTGCCCAGGATGTTGACTTCCGGATGTAGATGAGGCCCATATACCAGTGGGTTAACATGAGGCTGACCTCTTTCATTGTTACTTGTTCCTCCAGTTCCCAGAGGAGGTTCTTCCGGGGTTTGTCTTTCTACCAATGCCCTCAATCTTTCTTGACTTTGAGCCAAGCCATTCATTACTTCCATGAACTGGGTCATTTGGTTTCTCATCTCCAGCCTTTCATTAACCATCTGGGTTCTGACCTCTGTCAGCTCTTGCTGTACTTGGTCCATCTGGATACCAGGAAGGTTGTTGCGAGTAGGATATCTGTGCGGACGATTGAGAGGGAACACCCGACGGCGAGCAATAATTCCTGAATCACAACAGAGTTAGTAACAAACAAAACAAAAAACCTACAAAACAAAACAAAAGTTAGTATGCAATGCAGTATGCTTATTTGTTTCCAAGGTATCCGGCTTGGTACTTGGTTTTGACCTTTCCAGACCCTGAGGAAGATGCTTTGATGTTGCTTGAGGGAAAGAGAACTTAATAAAACAAACTAACAGATATATTACAAATGGTGAATAATACATAGTCTGTTTTTACAACACATGCCCCTGGGGGTCAAAATACAACATAAAAGAAAAGTACATCAAAAGGAAATAACAACAAGCAGAGAAGTCAAACCTCTAAGCCAAACTCATCCTCCTTAACCTCCTTCAAAAGCGCTTCAGTTACAGGACCAACTGGATGCTCTGTGATGTTTCTGATAAGGAGGTTCCTGGTGGCAATAGCAGTGGTTAGCTTCTTGTGTCTGTCTTGGTCCTTTATCCTCTTTACACCAGCCTTGAGCTTTAATTCTGAGATCTCCTTCTGGGCTGCCAATAAAGCCTCCTGTTGCTTCTTCTCATTAGCCTCCAACTGCTCAATCCTGGCTTGAGTTCTCTTATCTTCTTGAGTGCGAGCTTCAGTGATCCTGACCCACCTATCTTGACTTTCTTTCAGATAGAGATCAGTCCTAGCCTTCTGAAACTGGGCCTCTTTACAGGCATTCTTCAATATTTGCTCTCCAGCTCTTGATTTCTTGATGTAGTCTTCCGCTTTCTCAATCTTGGCTAGATGTTCCACTCTAAGGTTCTCCAACCTCTCAATGTATATACGACCATCACTCCTCTCCCAGAGGGTCTTCTTCAGAGCTTGTGACAGGTTCTCATTCCTTTCCTTCAGCTTCTCAAATTCTTCCAGGCTGACAGTGGCTGGAGGTGGTACTGTGGAGGGTCCAGGTGCATCCTCAATGGTAAAAGGCATCCCAGAAATCTGAGCTCTAGCATGAGACCACTCATAATACTGAGCTGAAGCCACATTGTTGCATCTCCCAAGAATGGCCATCCCTTTGGTCTGGATGTTGTCCCAAGCCCAGGATGCTTGCTTGACAACAGCTAAATTAGGCTTTATCTCACAATACAGGGTTTCAGCCAAGTCTTGCACTCTAGGAGTGTGAACCAAAGCATAGCCCAATTGTCTCTTAAACAGCAAAGGATTGTAGTTGATGCAACCCTTCACTCCCACTAGAGGTACATTGGGGTACTGTCCACAGCTTGTAATTATGTCCCTGCCTTTGGTGCTCTGGGTGCACCATCTGATGTCATCTGAGGTCAAAGCAACAAGTCTCCTGGCCCAATTCTTCTGTTGGTGAGGGTTCAGGAAGGCATCAGTTTTGGGTAAGTGTTTGAGCAGCCAAGTGTAAAATAGAGGAGCACAGCATCTCACCAATCTCCCTCTCTGCTTCTCATTCCTCTGATGAACAGAATAATAGAAATCCCCCAGCAATGTGGGTACTGGGTTTCTCAAAAGGAAGAGATGAATAGAATTCTTGCTGATAAACTTGGGCTCATCTGCAAAAAGTATAACCCCATATATACTGAGGGCTAACAATGCACAAACTGCCCTCCACTCTCCCAAGGAGGCCTTCAGGATGGCCTGAGAAGTCAGAAAGTCCAAGTGCAGACCAGGGATTCCAGCCTTTGTTGTCATGTTCTGCTCAATCAATACAGGCTCTAAATACAGTGCTTTTGCCACTTTTCCATTGCTGGGAGAAGTCATCTCAGGGTTGAAGGGGACACCGCCCCTGAAAGGTACTCCAATTAATGATGAGAACTCCTCCAACAGAGGTCCCAACTGAAAATTCTGGAAATTGAAGCATCTCAAAGGAGGATCATAGAACTGTAGGCAAGTGTGAATCAAACTCCTCTAAGAAGGGTCCAAGTCCATAACCATATCAAGGATGCCTCCATAATGTTCTCTGAATTATGGGATATGGCCTGGAGTGATAAGTTCCTGGACCTGTCTGATGCCAGCCAGCACAGGCTCAAAGAAATGATATGAAATGTTGCTCTTCTTGGGTGACATGACTGCTGATGAAGAGCTGAGAACAAATGCTGATGATGAAGACTGATACTGGAGATGAGCCACTGATAGGCTGAGGATGATGAAGAGAGCTGAAGCAGATAACTGGTGAACAGGGGTCTATGCAGATGAAGGGGTCAAAACAAAGCCAGATATAATGTGGATACCCTGAAAAACAAATAAACAAATGTTAAATGATGCAAATGATGAGTATGCAAATGATATGCAAGGGTTTGTGATCAAGCTGGATCTGACTACTGCCTTGGTATAAAGGTCTTATGTATGTTCAGGAAGTCCAGGTGGAGGTTCAGAAGTCCAGTAACCAAGGTGGGGGACTCAAATAAAGAGTCACATGTCCTTGGTTAAATCACAAGAACTGTCCAAAACATTCTTAAACAAAACAAGTAACAGGGTATGATGTGGCCAAGGGTTCCTGCAAACCTGTAAACAGCCCACCCCCTCACAGGTGATGTTCTAAAACAAGGATCCTCAGACTTGGATCAGTTATGAGAAGTGTAAACACTTCTAACCCGGAGTTACAGTGTTTACAATAACCATAAAAGATCCTCCTCTAATTCACCCCAGTTTCTGAAGGTCATAATAAAGGTCATCCAGACTTAGCAGGCTTCCCAGATAGCCCTAGCACTACAGGAAATCCGTAGAACAGAGTTCTCAAGGAGAAACCCACATCTGAACCATGTTTCATATTCCCGCACCAGACTGAAATGGAATGGGAAAGAACATGAACCACTCTAGCCTAGGTGTCTCTCAGGTCCCAGGTATAGGACCTTAAACTCTTAGTAAAACCCCACCCACCAAGACAAAAACCAGATCCAGCCAGATAACAGTATGACAGTATGATGTATATAAAGCTGTAAAGAAAGCAATAAAATAACTGTACATAAAGCAGTAAATAAAGCAAATATACAAACACAATTAGCACATAACACCCCAATAAACACAAATCAAACAAGCGCTAGGAGGAACCCACAAAAAGAACTAGAAGCCCTGGTTACAGTATAAGGGTCCCCAGCAGAGTCGCCAAGCTGTCGCTCCCACCAAATGACACCTGGTCAGAAGGGGTACAGACGCGAACGGTCGGCGAAAAGAGGAAGAGAACACACAGGGGAGAACTCAGGAGAAAAGAAAAGAGTCGCCAGCTAGGCATTTTTATCCCGGAGGAAAGGTAATGCTGCATAAACCTAGAAAGATATGGATAAGACGGTTGCGAACCAGAGAGACTGAGAAAGGGGGTTGGTTACAAACTGGGAAGGTATTAGCACCCAGATTGTCCGTCGTACTCGACGGGATCCATGCTTAAAAGATTTGTGTTTTAAAGGGGTAGTGTCAGTGCAATCTGTGTATAAAAGAGCTGGAAAAGGATGTACAGGTGTCAGTGTAAGAGAAGTGAAGTGTCAGTGTAAGAACAAGAATGAAATGCTCATGACCATGAGGCTTAAAGAATAAGGCTGGGAAGAGGGGGAATATACAGAGACTTTTGTTCGATAACTGTGAAGTTATGCCTACGTATCCTCGCGTGCAATGAGGATGTCAGAACACCGTAGTTCGACCCAAAGAGACTGAAAGATAAATTGATTTGTGAACTGCTTGCTTGTCTATGCTCAAGCATATGACCTGTCTGGCTCAGATGCTAACTGTCTTGCATTAGACGGAAGAAGCAAGTTCTCGCTTGTGAGTGAATGAGATGAGAAAAGAATCCCGAAGGAGACGATTATTGTTTGTTTTTGTATTTTCAATCTTTTATTGCTTTTTGAAAGTTTGTCATAAGTTAATGAGCTTAAGCATAAACCAATGGGTTAGTAAACTCATCACATCCTCCCTCTGATTAGGGGTAATGAGAATACCTTAAGTGTGAAGTCAGCATCTCACACTTAACCTCCCTGATGCAGGATTAAGATCATTAACCTACTTGTGATTATTTAGATGTTTTTGTTGTTTTTGTTTAATGTTAAGTAATGAGATTAAGCCATAATCAGGGATTAAACAGACTCATTACACCATCCTAATAGAAGGATAATAGATGAGAATGTTTAAGCTGAGAAAGACTCCTCAACTTAATCCTTAATTAGGGATTAACCTCATGACAAAACAAAGCCTTTATTAGATGGATTTTAGTTAATGATGAGATGAAGAGGTGAGTTTTATGGTTTGTAAGACAACTTGAGGGGGACTTGTCCATTAACACTAGGGTTAGTCCTTCTTAACCAATTAAGGAAGAATTAGAACCCTAATGCAAGGCCCAAGTTACAAGCTTGATGTCTTGATGATTATTAAGTGAATTGATAAAAGGATTTAAACACATTAAGGGTTTAACACTTAGGATTAAAGTTATACACTCTATCCTAATAGAAGGATGCAGGCATAAGCTTAATCACAAAGCCTTAAAACCTTTAGGGTTTAGTCCTTGATTATGAGATGAGAAGAGAAGACTCAAAAGAGACACAAAGGCAAAACTAAATGGGGGACTAATCAAACCCTAATTGTTATCATGCTTGGTCATTCCTAGGGTTTGTGAGGTTTAAGAAGGAAATCTTCAAGGAACCACCAAGGAGGAATCAGATGAAAGGAGAAGAAGAAAGGAGAAGCAAAACAACTTGCTTCATTCAAGAAGTCAAGTTGCTTGAAGAAAGAAGGTAAGATGAACAAGAATGAGCAAGCTCAATCCAAAGCACAAGATAAATTGCAGCAATGATGTATAATAGAAATGAAAGGAGATTGTGAGAAGTGAAGGCAAATTCACTTCTCAAACAACTTACCACCTGAAAAGTTAGCAAAAGAAATGAAATGCAATGCAAAATGAGATGAAATGTGAAGATGAAAACCAAAACCAGAAGCATGGGTATGATGTTAATGATGCTAAGAGATGATGCAAACATGAGGCAAGGCATTAGAATGATCATACAAACATATGGATGCAAGGGAAGCATGCTTCGAACCATGAACATACATGAAAAGTTATGGAATGCAAAAGACATATAACATGGCAAATGAAAGATGAAATGATCAAACATGATTCTAATATGTCCTAAGATGTGTTATGAATCAAATGGATGCACAAAATGTCATGGCAAGTCATGGTATGCAAGCAAATGGAAGATGAATGCAAAGGAAGGCATGAATTAGGGTTGTATGCAACATACAAAGCAAAAATCCAAAACCAGAAGCAAATGACATGATAATAATTTGAAAATGCAATCAAAGGAACCTTAGACCTATACAAACTCACTGCCCAAAGGAGGGGATCTAACTCTTAACCTAGTGAGAGTTATGAATTTTCTAAGATTGCTAGGGTTTTAAGGTACCTTGTCAAGAAAAATGCAAAACAAATTGAAAATGAAAGATCAATTCAAGCCAATTTAATCCTATAAACTACATGCTATACAAGATGCAATGCAAAAAGAATCATCATCCAACTCTCAATGGTTAGGCAGAAATGAATTTTTGAAGTTTGAAACAAAATATTGCCTTGAAATGAAATTTGGTTTGAGAGTTGGACAATGTTTATAAATGTTTTTAAATGTTACATGAATTTTTTTGTGATTTTTAAATACTTAAAAGTATTTTTAATTAATTAATTTCCATTAACTAATTAAAATTAAACTTTTAAATGATTTAAAAATAATTTTTAATGCAAAAAATAAAATAAAAATCATTTTCTGGTTGGGAAAAATATTTGAAACAAAAATGCAAAAGGAAATATTTTTGGGATTTTTCTAACTATTTTAAAATAAATATGAAAGAAAATGCAAGAAAAATGAAATTAAAATTGATTTAATGGGAAGTCAACAGATCCAGTTGCTGGTATTCAAACTGAACGCGCGGGAGTTGACTGCGCACGTGATCTAGTGGTTGAAATTCAAACTGACTAATCTTAATTAATTAATTTAAATAAATGAGATTAGGGTTTAATGATGGATCCAGGCCATTGAAACGCGCGGGGGATTGACTTAGTCAGCCTGATCTACGCTGCACATTCAAACCTGGCTAACCCTAATTAATTAGCCCTAATTATTTTTAGGTCACCGGAGACGAGCTCCGGTCGTCTTCTCCGGTGACCTCCCTCCCTGAAAATCTCAAAAACACTCCCTAGGTCAAATCAAACCCCCCAAATCTCCAGAAATGATCCCCAAGTCCCCTAGAACAAGAATCCAGCCTCAAATTTCATTTATTCATCATCAACAACAAGATTCGAACAAAAACTTAAAACTGAACAAAATTTCAGAACATTCATACAACCTCAAAACTCAATCATTTTCAAAAATAAAAGGTTCAGTGTGATCAGGAGAGCATGCTTTATCATTTAGAAACAAGAAATAAGAGTTCTGGAAAAATGAATTTCCATGGCTACCTGAATCGAAGCTTTCAACCCAAGAGCTTCTGGACCAGTTTCTTGCTTCCAATCAACTCCACTGACCTCCCTCAAGTGTTTGCAAAGCTTATCTGGAGTTTATCTGGGCTAGTTTGAGAGATTGCTTGAGTTCTGTTCAAAGAGGGGCAGAAATCGTATTTGGTTTATGTGAGGTTTCAGGCTGTTTCAATGGTTGGTTTGTGGTCAGTGGAACATTTTGAGATCAATGGTGGAGTTTGTTTTTGTGTTTGAAGGCTGTGCTGTGTGTTTCGAATGGTTTTGCAAGTTGGAGGATTTTTGGTAACTATGGCTTGGAGTTTGTTTCAACATGAATTGTTATGTGTTATGGCTTGCCTTTGGTTCACTTATCACTCATGGATAAGTCTTTGGAGTTGGTGTGCCCTATTGTGATTGGTATGGGTCTTTTGCCAAAAAGTCAAGCTTTGTGTAAGAGAGGTATGGGCTCATGGCTAGACAAGGACAAGAGGGGTGTACTGCGCAGCAAGAAGTGAGGAGAACCATAGGATCAATTTTGAAATCAGCCAGCACATGGATTAAGGTTTGAGTGATGTTTTGCAACTTTGTTCATCTTTGGCCCTTTTGATGTTTCTTGATCCACAAGTCATAGAAATGAGCAAACTCTTGATGCAATCTGACTTTTAGACATTGGTTCATGTTTGTGTGAAGATTATAAGTCCATTTGATAGCACAATTTGTCTTGGCAAGGGATTTTGCAACTTTGCCTCTTTGGTGCCTAACTTGAAATTATGTGATCTTGGCCAACTTTGACAAGCCATAACTTTTGATCCAAAATGAATTAGGACAAGTTCTTGTACTTTTTGAAAAGGGAATGATACATTCTCCAACTTTCATGACCAAAGTTTTCCCATTTGAAGCATTTTTGAATCAAAAAGCAAGGGTTGAAAAAGTTTCCCAAAATGGCAAGTTTCCATTACAAGTCATTTTCCCAAAAAGTCAACTTTGCAAATGGCTTGAAATTCTTCAATTTTGTGAACTTCTAACATCTTCTATGATCAAATAAAGATCATACATAATCAAAATGATGAAGAACACCCTTTGGTTGGGTAATTGGGGGCCTCAGATGCCCTGATTTTGCACTGACTTACTCAAAAAGTCAACTCTTGATCAGATGCCTTCCCCATGGAATTTCTTCATGAAAATTGATATGCATGATCCCTATACCATATAGAGACCAATAGAAACAAGAATGACCAAAAAATTTGGAGTTATGGCCTTTGAAACCAAAACCCTAATTCTAGGTCATCTGTGCAGTTAAGCCTGGCTCTGCTTCCATGCCTTTCCCAGTTCTTGTGATTTTTTGACTTTCTTGACTTTGAGAGGATATAACATGATGCTTGAACATACATGTACCCCTTTGAAGTGATTGAAGACCTTTGGAATGGCTCAAATGGCTCAGGGATTGCTCAGATCACAAACCCTAGATGCAGATGACTTAGAATCAATGCAGTGAATCAAAAATGTGGTATGAGATGCTATGGTTGAGTTCATGCATATGAGAAGATCATAAGCCATGGTGTGAATGGGTGACGGCAAATTTGGGGTGTTTACATCTTCCTCATATGAAATTCTGGTATGACAGACTCAAATGTCAAATACGATGTTGAGACATCTGATATGTTACTGATAGACATGGCAAGGTACAAACAACAACATTAAAAATTCTAATATACCAGATACTAACAATCCTACTGGATGTTTAAACATCTAGTTTGACATCCAGCAAGAACACTGCATTAAGGATAAAACATAAAAGCTGTAAAGAACACATTCGAATTGTTAACCCATTTCGATGCAAACTCATCTACTCTGGGGGATACCAAGTCAGGAAGGAAATAAACTATGTACTATCAATTCAAATACTCTCAACAAACACCTACCATTTACAGTCTTCTCAATTAATCACTACAAATGCAACTTCTACTTAGGAACACCTAAATATGAGAAACCCATCTCACTCCCTAACAATCACAATAGTGATAAACTTAATAATTCAAAGTCAGAAGACACACTTCCATGACAACACCTTAACCTTTCTTCAAGGCTTCAGTCAAGTATACAATACCTCTTGCTTAAAAGCTTCAAGGATTACAAATAAAAATAGCCACAAAGAATGAAACTTGTTTCGCACGGCTGCTCCAAGAACTCAACCCTAATGATATGACTTTTACATCTTTGGTTGGTTACTAAACCTAGGTTCTAAGGTTTCTTTTTATAACCTAATCCCAATTGGATTTTGGGCCTAAATAATGAAGCATAACAGCTGCTACAATCATGCAGAAAAATATGCTACAAATAAGATCTTCAAAAATAACAACTGCCTAAAATATCTCTAAATATAGAAAGTCTATATTTATTCAATATTTGTCTTCAGTTTAAATTTGAATCTTCAAGATCTTTAAATTAGTACCACATTGGGTTTCTTCATATCCTCTGAATATTTTGTTTCTGTTTAATCATAATAGAATCTTCAATCCTCTTTTATTAGTTCATGATGTCAAATGAACTGTCTTGACATCCTCTTCGACATGTTGTTCCAGATGTTGAAACACTTCAACTCAACATGTTTAGGCGCACAATATGACTTCTTTTTCTTAACATGTTCTTTATATTGCAAGATCATGTTCATATTTATTGCTGCTATATTTGTTTTACAAAATTAATGCCAATCCTATAAATACAGAACTTACAAAATTAGATCCTGTTCAAATACTACAAAACAAATTTCAAGAGCAAAAAAAAGCAACATTTTCTTCATCATTCTAGGACATGTTGCTTGACATCTTCCTTAACAGCCTTCCATAAGAAGAAATACCTCATGAACTCTAAGCTCTTGGCCGAACTAATCCAGAGACCTTCCTCACAAGCTGAAGAACATTATCCATCTATGAGACCAATGGTGACATACGAGAACAAGAACCTCACTCCCTTATGTAACTCAGAACACAAGTCGCAATTGTGTTCATAACTCAGGACACAATTCAGAAATACTAAACTCCAACATCCATCTTGACATCCCAGCCACCATGCCTGGAACACGTCTGTCTGACACAACCATTGGAACAACAAGACCAAACACCCCATCTTTTAACCTCAATTAAAAATGTAGATACAGACTTTATCCAGATAAATCCATACAGCCCATACTTAGTAGACCATGCTACAACATGATGTGTGACATCACATTCACTTATCAAAGGTAGTCATTCTGAATAAGAACAAACAAGTGCACTCGGTATAATTCCTTTCAACCAAGACATATATTTTCATAAACACAAACACAACACTACTCCCCATTAACCTCACAAATCCAGCTGCACAAAAATGTAACATTCTCCCCTATCAAGGATAACACATGTTTCTTTGTACTTTGATGAATGGAAAACATAAGACGCATCTTCATGTCTTCAAGAGCTCACTCTTTGTTCAATACACAATTGAACACAATCACCCCTTGTACCAAAACACATGATCCCTTCTTAGTTTGTTGTTACCTCAAGCTACAATTGCTGGTCATCTTCTTGCTGGTAGGACTTGACACTAGGCCTACATTACCTTTACATTCTTTTGGCCATACACTCAAAACAATACTCATCCAAACTAATTTTGACATTAATTTGTGAGTATCCACATTCAGACTTTA
This sequence comes from Lathyrus aphaca, assembly GCA_963966055.1. Classification (NCBI taxonomy): domain Eukaryota; kingdom Viridiplantae; phylum Streptophyta; class Magnoliopsida; order Fabales; family Fabaceae; genus Lathyrus; species Lathyrus aphaca. The sequence goes on from OZ014523.1 coordinate 281,703,194, forward strand.
AAGTAGTAAATACCTAATCTACTTCAGTCAATCTTCTTCCAAGACAGATCATTTACTTCATCATTCTCCCATATGATAAGGTAGATTTGAATTAGACACAAAGAAGATAATCACCCAAGATAATGTCCTAACACCAGTTAAAACATCTTCCATACACCAAGAAATCATCACCATGATTCTTGATATGTTCCACCAACTAGACTTACTAAAACATAGTAATCCAAGAACTAAATACCTTCAACAATGTTGTGCCATCAGCTTGAATCAGAAATCTAGAAAGAGAGATAAACTCTCATCCACCTTCAAGAAGAACAAATAACCTTGATGTCTCTCCCACCAAATGACACCTGGTCAGAAGGGGTACAGACGCGAACGGTCGGTGAAATAGAAAGGATGAAAAGAGTCGCCAGCTAGGCATTTTTATCCCGAAGGAAAGGTAATGCTGCATAAACCTAAGAAAAGAAGGATAAGACGGTTGCAAACCAGAGAAACTGAGAAAGGGAGTTGGTTACAACCTGGGAAGGTATTAGCACCCAAATTGTCCGCCGTACTCGACGGGATCCACGCTTGAAAGATTTGTGTTTTAAAGGGGTAGTGTCTGTGCTATTCTGTGTAGAAAAACTGGGGAAGGAAATGCAAGTGTCAGTGTAGAATGAAATGAAGTGAAATATGAGAGTTTCAGTGTAAGAAAGAATGGGAAGCTCAAGACTATGAGGCTTAAAGAATAATGCTGGAAGGAGGGGGAATATACAAAGACTTTTGTTCGATAACTGTTAAGTTATGCCTACGTATCCTCTCGTGCAATGAGGAAGTCAGAACACCGTAGTTCGACTCAAAGAGACTGAAAGATAAATTGACTTGTGAACTACTTACTTGCCTATGCTCAACTGTATGACCTGTCTGGCTCAGGTGCAAACTGTCTTGCATTAGACGGAAGAAGCGAGTTCTCGTTTGTGAGTGAATAAGATGAAAAAAGAATCCCGGAGGAGACGATTATTGTTTGTTTTTGGTGCTTTCAATCTTTTATTGCTTTTTGTGTTTGTCATAAGAAAATGAGCTTAAGCCTAAACCAAAGGTTAGTAAACTCATCACATCCTCCCTCTGATCAGGGGTAATGAGAATACCTTAAGCATGAAGTAAACACCTCACACTTAGTCATCATGATGTAGGATTAAGATCATTAACCTACTTATAATTACATAGATGTTTTTCGAATTTTTGTTTAGTGTTGAGTAATGAGTTTAAGCCATAATCAAGGATTTAATGGACCCATTACACCATCCTAATAGAAGGATAATAAATGAGAGCATTTAAGCTAAGGAAGGCTCCTCAACTTAATCCATGATTAGGGATTAACCTCATGACAAAACAAAATCTTTATTAAAGTGGATTTTAGTTAATGGTAAGGTTAAGAATTGAATTTTATGGTTTGTAAGACAACTTGAGGGGGACTTGTCCATTAACACTAGGGTTAGTCCTTCTTAACCAATTAAGGAAGAATTAGAACCCTAATGCAAGGCCCAAGTTACAAGCTTGATGTCTTGGTGATTATTAGATGGATTGATTAAAGGATTTAAACACATTAAGGGTTTAACACTTAGGATTAAAGTTATACACTTCATCCTAATAGAAGGATACAGGCATAACCTTAATCACAAAGCCTTAAAACCTTTAAGGTTTAGTCCTTGATTATGAGGTGAGAAGAGAAGACTCAAAGATGACACAAAGGTAAAACTAATGGGGGACTAATCAAACCCTAATTTTTATCATGCTAGGGTATTCCTAGGGTTTATAAGGCTTGCAAAAGATCTTCAAGAGGAAAGCCACCAGGAAAGAAGCAGATGAAAGGAGGAAGAAGCAGAAGAAGCAAGTCAACTTACTTCACTTAAGAAGATAAGTTGCTTGAAGAAAGAAAGTGAGAAGGAGACATGAATGAGCAAGCCCACTCTAATTCAAAAATAAAAATGCAGCAATGATGCATAAGGGGGATAAGAAGAGGTTATGAGAAGTGAAGGCAAATTCACTTCTCAATGACTTACCACCTGAAAAGTTAGTAACAAGAAAATGAAATGGAAAGAAAATGAGAAAGATGCAATGATGCAAACCAAAACCAGAAGCATAAACATGATGTTAATGATGCTAAGAGGTAAAGCAAACACAATTCAAGATTTGTGGATGATCATACAAGGATAAGGATGCAAATAAAGCATGTTTTGAACCATGAGAGTTCATGAAAGTTTATGAAATGGAATGAATGCATAACATGGCAAATTAATGAGGCAATGATCAAACATGATTCTAATGTGTCCTAAGATGTATCATATGTCATGTGTATGCACAAAATGTCATGGCAATCTCATGTATGCAAGAAAATGAGAGATGAATGCAAATGAGAGCAAAAATTAGGGTTTATGCACAAGACACAAAGCAAAATCCAAAATCAGAAGCAAATGACAAGATAAAAAATTGAAAATGGGATCAAAGGAACCCTATCCCTACATAAGTTCACTTCCCAAAGGAGGGGACCTAACTCTTAACCTAATGGGGGTTATGATTTTCTCAAGTTGGCAAGGGTTTTAAGGCTCTTCAAAAGGAAAAATGCACATCAAATTGAAAATGAAAGATAAATTCAAACCAATTTTACCCTAGAAACTACATGATATGAAGAATGCAATGCAAAAAGAACCAACATCAAACTCTTCACGGTTAGGCAGAATGAATTTTTCTAAGTTAAGACAAAAATATTGACTTTTAAGAACTTTAATTCCAAAGAAAAATATCAAAAATGTCAAGAACCAAAAATAAATTTGTTTGAATAGTTTGATAATGTTTCTAAATGTATCAAAATGCAATGTGAATTTTTTTGGAATTTTTAAATACCTAAATGTATTTTTAATTAATTAATTCTCATTAACTAATTAAAAATAATCATTTAAATGATTTAAAAATAATTTTTGATGCAAAAAATAAAAATAAAAATATTTTTGGGTTCTGAAAATTATTAAAGGATTTAATAAAAAATTTCAGAATTTTTTGATGTATTTTACTATTTTTTAAAATTCGTTGAAATTAAATATAAAACAAATGAAATAAAAATGAATTTAATGAGAAAATGAGAAAGTCAGCCAATCCAAGGGCCCAGGTTCAAACTCATGATGGAGGGAATTGACTTCGCGCGTCATCCAAGGGCCAGAATTCAAACTACGCTAATTATGATTAAACCCTAATCTGATGCCCTAATTACTTTCAGGTGACCGGAACAGTGTTCTGGGCATCTTCTCCGGCCATCCATTTCTTCAATCTCACTCAATACGCAACCCTAAGCTCTCTAACTCTCCAGAAATGATCCCCACCCCATTCTAAACAAGAATCAATCATCAAACAGGATTTATTTCACATGAACATCAAGATACGAAGCAAAACGGAAAAAATCACAGAAATTTCAGAAGCTTCATACATGCTTAATATTCAATCATTTTCAAAACCAAAAGGTATAGTGTGATCAGTGCAGCATGGAGAACAATCTAAGAACTTAAAATCAAGTTTCTGGAAAAAAAGTTCTTGATGATACCTGAACTGAAGCTTTCGAAAATGGTGCTTTCTGGCCAGTTCCTTGCTTCAAACCAACTCCAATGACCCTCCTCAAGTGTTTGGGATGCTTAGTTGGAGTTTATATGGCCTCAAAATGAAAATGGTAGTAGTTCAGTTTGTGAAATGTGAAAATCGTGTTTTTGATTCTGGGCTTTTTAGGGCAAAGTGATAGTTGGGAAATGGTCAGTGAGGTTCATGGAGTTGAATGGTGAAAGAAATTTGAAGGTTTGATGGTTGAATCAAGAGATTCGAAGGTTTTTGCAAAGTTGGGGATTTTTGAGTGTGCTGAGTTCTTGGAGTTTCAGGCTTGCTTGTTGTGTGTTATGGCTTGCTTGAGGTCCACATATGAGGTTCTGATTGGGCAGAGAGTTGTTGTGGAGCAGTGTGATTGGTATGGCTCATGTTGCAAAAAGTCAAGAAAGTTGTACTTGGAGGTATGGGCAAGTGGCAGGCTGGTTTAGGGGCATGGCTCAAGTCAGCTGGCTTTAGGCAGGTCCATGGAAACTGATTTAGTGAGCTGGCTCAAGTGGATGAAGAGTTATGGAGCATTTTGATATTTTGTCCAACTTTGGCCCCTTTTGAAATTCTTGGAGTTTAAGGCATGGAACTTGAGAAATTTTTGGGCCAATCTGAAGTTTAAGTCATGTATGATGTTTGTGTAAAGCTTAGACATCAATTAGAAGTCACAAATTGCCTTGGTACAAGAATTTGCAAGTTTCCCTCTTTGGCACAAAAGTGAAAATTAAGTGATTTTTCCCAACTTTGCAAAGCCATAACTTTAGTTCTAGAATGAATTAGGTCAAGTTCTTGTACTTTTTGAAAATGGGAGGATCCAATCTACAACTTTCATGACCAAGAATTTTTCATTTGAAGCATTTTTGAATCAAAAAGAGGAGGTTGAAAAACTTTCCCAAAACGGCAAGTTTGCATTACAAGTCACTTTCCCCAAATGGCAACTTTGCAAATGGCTTGAAATTCTTCAATTTTGTGAACTTCTAACTTCTTCAAAGATCAAATAAAGATTATACACATCCAAAATGATGGAGAAAACCCTTTGGTTGGGTGATTGGGGGCCTCAGATGCCCTGATTTTGCACTGACTTGTTCAAGAAGTAATTTATTTATCAGATGCCTTCCCCATTGAATTTCTTCATGACAATTGGTATGTATGATCCTTATAACATATAGAGACCAATAGAAACAAGAATGACCAAAAAATTGGAGTTATGGCCTCTGAAACCAAAACCTTAATTTTAGGTCATCTGTGCAGTTAAGCTTGGCTCTGCTTCCACACCTTCCTCAGTTCTTGTGATTCCTTGACTTCTTTGATCTTGGGAGGATATAATATGATGTTTGAATATACATGGACCCTCTTGAGATGATTGAAGACCTTTGGAATTGCTCAAATAGCTCAGGGATGGCTCAAATCACAAACCCTAGATGCAAATGACTTTGAAACCATGCAGTGGAGCAAAAATGCACTATGAGATGATATGATTGAACTTATGCAATATGAAAAGAATCACAAGCCATGGTGAAATGAGTGAGGGCAAATTCGAGGTGTTTACACTTGAGTCTTTAACTCATCACCCTTTTGCCCAAGAGTAACTTGTTCTAATACAATCCTCAAGACAAACCAGCTTCCACACTCTGATTATCTTGATTCTTTGAATCCACTAAGGAGATCATCCAATAGCCATAGTTTGATCACCTCATTTAGGAACCCTCATATGAAAAAGCCAACTGCCACACTTTGTCTTCTTCACATTTGTCAGAATTCTCAAAAGAATATTCTGATCTACTTATTTTGTAAATCATCCTATCTTTAATTGATGTGCCACTTCACCAATTAAGATTCTAATGTTGAACTAGATATTTGAACATTATCATTACACATCCAGCTGTTGAACTCAGCCCCTTTTTCTGCCACTTGAAAGAACCTCCTCCCTTAATAGAACAAGAGTTCCATGCTCTCATATACTTGATTCACCAACCAAGTTTGAGTAGACAACCTCTATTCTATTGATTCTGCAGTAGTCCCTACCAATATCACACATTTATAAGAACCTGCCAATTTTTCTCCAAAGACATCAAACATGCCACTGTCTGAAACTTCAGAAGGAATAGTTAAGAACTACACCTCACAACAATACCAAGGATGACATCTTTCTTTGAGTTAAGGACTATTCATAAAGTTCATATAATGTTTTATATTATAACCTTATGATGATTATTCTGGTCTACACCTGAACCAGAAATAGACCATACCAAGTAGTCATTAAAATCATGATGTCTACACAATCTATCATCTCCATCTCTGAGATGATCAAGACCCCTTTATAATTCTGCACAATAGTTATTATGATCAACCTCATCAACAAATTGTACCCTTTCATCAAACGAACATAGATAACACTCTTAACTCACTCTTACAAGAATAATCAAATATCTTTATGAATATGAGCACAAGATTCTTAGCACACTTTCTGAAACATAATGTTCAGACTGCAGATATGCATTACTTCAAGATAAATACTAAGTCTCCCATCAAAGTATCCATCTTCAATCATATGCATCACAACAATAATAGAAAAATACCAAGTCTCCCGTCAAGGTATTTACTATTAGTCAGATAAGATTACCTTCTCACACAAGGTAGGACAATTAGTATGAATGATTCTTCTTCTTCTGCAGGCGTCTGACACTTACTGACATGATATTCTAACATCTTTTCAGACATTAGTTTTAGTCATAAAGAGCTTCACACATTACTATCTCTTTGGAAGCACCCTTCATAGTAATGAATACACAGGGGAACACAAGGGAATCATCCATCAGTAGAAAATCAAGCTTTTAGGCCAACAGATTAACATATGCAGTAGCAGCACCATCTCAACAAACTTCTCCTTTAGATTCAGTATTCAGATTGTCTGACTTGAGATGTCTTCATACCCAATATAGAAACTGACCAACTATATCCATATCAATCAACTATATCCATATCTGCAACTTGACTTTTATGTACAAGGAGTCTCTTATGGGTATTACTCCTTGAAGCTCAGGTACTTCATTCCTGCAGCAAGGACCAAAAATAAATTGTCCTCAGGAAAACATAACATGAGTATCACTCCTTGACCAACAAACATATCTAAGGTAAGTTCCAGGGCTAGAAACTTCTCAGATACACCACACAAATGCCTCATCTTCCAAATCAGGAGTAGGTTCCAAACCCATATGAAATAATCACATTCGTTTAGCCCCCAAAACATCTTTTCACACCATTTTCACTTAACAATGCCTTTATGAGTGGACTTGAACAATAATCTTCAAGTATCATTGGTAAAGTTATCTAAAGAAAACATGCATATATCCTATCAACATAGGACATATCACAAGAGAAGGACATCCTTCAAAACATCAGGAGTTATTAGATAGCTATGCAATGAATTAACACATAAACTCCTCAAACACTCTAGGTATCACATATCAGCCCTAACAACATACTCCAGGTGACACAAAACTACAAAAGGTTTGAAAATAAATCAAACCTACTACAACATCAGCTTACCATCAGGATGCAACAATAGAATAGTCCATCCTCCACTTCTAGGGACCATTCACGCAACAAACAGCTTTTCAGAAAGGATCTTCCACCTTGAACATGAACTAGAAAGTATCCCCCCTGGATCTCATCCAGACAGTCTAGGATCCTTGCTCTGATACCAATTGAAATTCTGGTATTACAGACTCAGGCTTCAAATACGATGTTGAGACATCTGATTTGTTTCTAATAGACATGGAAAGGTACAAACAACAACATTAAAAATTCCGATATACTAGATATTAACAATCCTACATGATGTTTAAACATCTAGTTTGACATCCATAAAGAACACTGCATAAAGTATAAAACATAAAAGCTTTAAAGAACACATTCAAATTCTTAACTCAGTTCGATGCAAACTCAGCTAATCTGGGGGCTACCAAGCCAGGAAGGAAATCCACTATGTAGTATCAATTCAAAGACTCTTAGTAAACACCTATAGTTCACAGTCTTCTCACTTAATCACTACCAATGCAACTTCTACTTAGGAAATCCTAAATATGAGAAACCGATCTCACTCCTTAATAATCACAACAGTGATAAACTTAACAATTCAAAGTCAGAAGACACACTTCAATGACTACACCTTAACCTTGCTTCAAAGCTTCAGTCAAGTATACAATACCTCTTTCTTAAAAGCTTTGAGGATTACAAATAAAAACATCCACAAAGAATGAAACTTATTTTGCACGACTGCTCCAAGAACTCAACCCTAATGATATGACTTTTACATCTTTGGTTGGTTACTAAACCTATGTTACAAGGTTTATTTTTATAACCTAATCCCAACTGGATTTTGGGGCTAAAAAACACAGCATAGCAGCTGCTACAATGTTGCAGAAAATTTTTCTACAAATAAGTTCTTCAAAACTAACAACTTCCTAAAATATCTCTAAATATAGAATGTCTATATTTATTCAATATTTGTCTTCTATTTAAATTTGAATCTTCAAGAACTTTAAATCAGAGCCACATTGGATTGCTTTATATCCTCTGAATATTCTGTTTATGTTAAATCATAACATAATCTTCAATCCTCTTTTTATTATTTCATGATGTTGAATGAATTATCTTGACATCCTCTTCGACATGTTGTTCCAGATTTTGAAACACTTCAACTCAAAATGTTTAGGTTCACAATAGGACTTCCTTGCTTAACCTGTTATTTATATTGCAAGATCCTGCACATTTTTATTGCTGCTATATTTGTTTTACAAAATTAATGCCAATCCTATAAATACAAAACTTACATCATCCTCTTCTTCGGCATGATGAATCAGATTGTCAATGTCATACATGGCCATAGAACAATCGTGATCAATGAAATTCAGAGGATCAAATCTGCATGAGTGATGGTTCATGCTTTATTTTAGAATTTATTTTTTGAAAGAAAAATAAAAGAAAACAACATTTCCATTTTTATGTTTTTAGTGAAAAAATAAAAATGAAAGACAAGGAACACAATTTGAATGCCAAAACGTCCTTTTATTTATGATAAATTTGCAAGTAAAACATGCACCCTACAATGGATCATTGCGTCTTGGACAGGACACACGATTTTGACATTCAAAGATATAAAGAAAAACTACTCTGTCTGCAAAGTAATCGTGATAATTTCTTCAACAGACTAGTTTTGCACTTCTTGCCCCGACACAGATGGGCATACACAATTGTCGACGTAGGAGTCGCTATGAATGCCATCATCAATAATAGCACATTCCTGCTATAGATTGATTATCCATCCACTATTGAAAGCGAGGGGTTATTTATTTGCTGCTGAAAATTCCTGAGAAGGCCGATACCCAATGTCGAACATATTCCCCTTTAAGAAAACATCAATGGGTTTTCCCCAACCCTGGGCATTACATACTTTTACCACTTCAATTGCCTATCTGTAGGACGAGATAGAAGTATCCTTTCGAACTGCTGCTGGAAGGGTGTTGGTTGAGGCGACCCTTCAATGTTCACAGCCTTAAATGCTTGACACAACATCTCGTGGATCTCTCCATCCATCTCTATGTACTTGAATGTTTACAAATGGATGACGAAAATATCCTCTTCACCACATAGTATTACCACCTTTCTTTCACTACGTACTTTAGCTTTTGATGCAATCTTGATGTAATGGCCCCGACATCATGGATCCATAGCCGACCCAACAAACAGTTGTAAGAAGTTTGGATGTCTATCACATAGAAACTATACTTAAAAATCTGGGGACCTATCTTCACTGGAAATTCCACCTTACCAAACACTAATCTTTTAGATCCTTAGAAAGCTCTAAAAATCAAATCACTAGGTCTTAACACCAAGACATCCACTTCTAATTTCATCAACACCTTTTTTGGTAACACATTCAGCGATGAACCTGTGTCAACCAAAATATGCGACAAGATAGCTCCTTTGGATTCCATAGTGATATGTAAGGCTTTATTGTGGTTTCGCCCTTCGGAAGTTAAATCATAATCAGTGAAGCCCACTCCAGGATTGTCATTTACATTGGCTACCATGCTCTCAAGTTGATTGACTATAATTTCCTGAGGAACATACGCCAGTTTCAAAACTTTTAGCAACGCCTCTTGGTGTGCGTCTGAACATATTAGGCAAGATAAGATGAAGATCTTAGATGGTGTATGATTCAATTGTTCCACAACCTTATAATTGCTCTTCTTTATTATCTGCATGAACTCTTCTACATCATTCTCAAAAGTGCCTTTAGGACCATCTTCGGGTATAGGGACTTCCTCAACCACCTGATTTCCTTTATCTCTTGTTGCAGCTTTAGCTTCTTTGTTATTATGTAATGTCTGGGGTGAAAACAGTCTACCACTTCGAGTGAAACATCAAAGGCCACCCACATTCTTGATATTTGAATTGCTGGACACAAGGGTCTTTGTCTCTTGTTTATTTCCCTGATAATACACATCAGGCCCTTAATGCCATGGAATGACTTTCTCATAATTGAATGGGATCGGTCCTGGTACCGTGATGGTAACAGGACTGGGCCTATCCGGCACAATGATAGTAACAAAAACTGCCATGGCAGGCACTTGAATTTCAGCTAGATTATAATAAATGGTAACGGTAGACACTTCATCACTTTCCTTTATAACATTGTCGAATTGCAAACAACCTTCATCTATCAAACACAGCAAACCAACCTTTAAATTCTTACAATCGTTCTCTTGATTCAAACAATCCATACAATTCTCATCACAACTCGAGAACACATGTCCCTTCAACAAACACTCTTTCACTTTCAGCAATGGGGTTTTCACCTGATTGATGTCAGCTATCAAATTTAGTGCCCTGCCATCCTCAACAGCATGTACACTCGCTCCTCCATGATTAGGCATGGGGTTCTGAAGGACATTGGAAGTAGGATAAAAGTTGATCGCTTTGGAGTCAATCAAGTCTTGTACCTGGTTATGAAAAGCCTAACACTTCTAAATGGTGTGCCCCTGAGCACTTGAATGAAACTCACATCTAGCGTTTCCATCAAAACATGGTGGCAACTTATCAGCAGAAGGAGTTCTCATTGTGCGAAGTTCGGCCATGTTCAATTTAAATAGTTGTGGTAGTAGTGCAGAATACACCATGGGGATAGGATCTATCTTGCGATCCCTCATTCTTGTTTTTTGCTAGTATGACATATGTTCCCATTGTTGGGGGTGGTTGTTGTTGAACCTATGGTATGGGAATGGTTATTACAACTTCTTGGTGATAACCTTGAGAACAATATCTACCCTGGCCCCTGTATACATCATTTGTCTCTCCTTCCCTTCTTCTTTAGCCAATTACAAATGGCTTCCTCACGCCAGAAGAACTAGCACCACTGACGTCCTGAATCCTTCCCAATTTCAGCAAGTTTTCTATCATTTCCCCTGCAACAACAATGTCAGAAAAACCAATAGACGGGAAGGCGGCCAGACAATCCAATAATGTACCTCGCAAGGAGCCCATAAATATATCTACCATTTCTTGGTCTAGCAAAGATGGTTGAACTTGGGTATCCAGTCCGCGTCACCTTTGGGCATACTCCTTGAAACTTTCTTTAGATCCTTGATATAGGTTTTACAAGTGAGTGAGGTTTGGAACCATATCAATATTATATTGATACTGCTTGAGGAAAGCCTCCGCTAATTCTTTCCAGCTTCTGATAGAGACCTTGTTTAGCTTCATGTACCAACTCAACGAAACTCCTGATAAGTTGTCTTGAAAGAAGTGCATCCACAGCTTCTCGTCATCAGTATGAGCAGAGATCCTACCAAAATAGGCATGAATGTGATTTCTCGGGCAGGTATTGCCGTTGTACTTGTCAAATGAGGGTGCCTTGAACTTAGGAGGGATTCTGACACAAAGCAAAAGCCCCAGATTGGTCACATCAATGCCCATGGAATTCTGACATTCCATGGCCTTAATCTTTTCTATAAGCTCTTCGTAACTTCGATCATTAACCTTATTCATATTACTCGTATTAGCATCAAGAAGAGTGAACTGGTCCTATTGTGTATCTTCCAAGGTCATGTTACGGGCAGCAGCCCCATTTGGAATCAGTACTCCATTACGGGCAGCATTCATGTTCACATTTCCAGTAGGAGTCCCATCATTACCATTTCCTTGGTTCCCATCAACCTGGTCGCTCGACCATTAACCTGAGATGTGTTGGGATTTAAGAGGGGTTTTACAAAAAATTTGCCTCTTAACGGAATAATCCCGATGAATGAATCCTGATTAAATTGTTAATCACAAATCAAATATCAAATAAGATTCAAGAATTACCTCTTGAATTATGCTTTAACTTTGATCACGAACGAGGAAAATAACATCGTCTCTACAAAGCACACTCGAGCACAAAGTGGAACGCGGTGCTAGCCATCTCTTGTTCTAAGAAAATTGACAATTAGGATTGGTAGGGAAAATAGCTCATCTATTTATAGAGAGTTTCTAAAACCCTAATGCTCTTATTTTGGGCTTTTCCAAAATAAGCCCAATCTTATTTAATTAAACTATTTTAATTAAATAAATTATTATTATATTTAACTAAACACTTTTAATTAAATAAAATAAATATCAATTAAATTAAATCATATCTAACTTAATTAACTGTCAATTTTTATTTATTTAATTAAATCATATTTAATCAAATAAATTATATATGTGTTAATGTATTAAACAATTTAAATACTATTTACACATAATTAAATTATATCATATTTAATATAATATTTCATTCCACTATTAGTACTCTATGTATGTGACCCTATAGGTTCTCGTAATGTTGACAATGATATTAAGTTACTTATTTAATATTATAAATAGTGAGCGGTATCTAGCAACACATCACTGCTACCCAAGTGACGAGAATGTCGTGTGATCTGACATAACATGTTTGCGATAATGATCATGTATACAATTACCCTTTTGTCCTTATATTTATATTGAACACAAGGCATAGAATATGTCACCCTTGTATAGTCCAATATTTAATTCCTTGATCCCCAAGTATACTTGATAATAACAAATAAGCTCAATATCTCATATTGATTTATTTGAGCACGACCATGCATTTTATAATCATAATCTATCAAGGGGCCTATAGATATTACTCACGTATATGTAGGAGGGGAAAATCCCATCTAGGTCACTCATGTCCCTCGACATGATTTGTGAAGTACCATCAACCATCTTTATGGTCGTCCTGTTACGGACAATGTTTGATTGGAAAAAAAGTACTCGACTCCACATCTAGAGTCCATAGTGGTTTCAGGTCGAAGGGTGGTATACATCATTATCACTTTGAGAATAACTTATGAAACTTACATACAAATTATGTAGTATTCTCATGGTGGGTCAATCTATTATAAATATTACTCCTAGTATTTATACCTATGTGGAGACTTGATATCCCATATCCATGACTTGTGAGATACAGTCATCAGTCTACTCACATAATAGTCTCTATGCATTATTGTTGTCCTACTTGACGGTAAAACTTAACTACAAATACTTTAAGAATAACATCCTTATATGTAGATCATCCTATTGATGTGCCACTTCACCAACTGAGATTCTGAAGTTGAACTAGATGTTAGAAAATTATGAGTCAACATCCAGCTGTTGAATTTAGCTCCTTCTTCTGCCACTTGAAAGAACTTCCTCCCTTAACAGAACACGAGTCCCATGCTCTCATAGACTTGATTCAACAACCAAGTTTGAGTAGATAACCTCCATTCTGTTGATTTTGCAGTAATTCTAACTAATCTCACACATTGATGAAAATCTACCAATGCTTCTCCAAAGTCCTCAAACCTGCCACTTTCTGAAACTTCAGAAGGAATAGTTAAGAACTACACCTCATAGCCATACCAAGGAAGACACCTTTCCTTGAGTAAAACAGTCTTCATAAGGTTCTGATATTGCTATCTATTTTAACTTCATGATGGTCATTTTGATCTGAACCAGAACAAGAAATATACCATTCCAAGTGGTCATCAAAGCTATGATGTCTCCATCTTCATCATCAACAATACCGAAACCAACTACTAACCAGGAACCTCTCCAGAAAAATACAACTCCTATAACAGAACCCCTCCCATGATTTTGCACAAACTCTAAAAAGTTCCAAATATCTTGTTGAACATCACCAGTCTTGAATCACAAGGATAATCAATCAAATATTTGTGAACTCCACAAACAGGAATTGATCTTAAATCCTTGTATAATAACCTTACTTGATAGTTCTACTGTGGTCTAATTTTGAAAGATTTTCATATTAGCTCCAGATAAGATTAACAAACTCTCTCATTTCATGGACAAACAATACTCTAGCTGAGCATAAATTCCACTGATTCTCAGCTTCACCCACCTGATGAACATACTCTCAAACTGAGAGACCAATCATGACCTTTACAAGTTCAAATACACTAGCTCTTTGAGAATACCACCAAGAGCACAACTAGTAAATGTCCATACACACTTGATTTTGAATTTCTCACAAATTCCAAAATAAATGCTCTTAGATTGCTTGATACATAGGTTCTAGACTACCACTATCCATGATTAGTAGCAAAAGAAACTACCAGTTCAACAACCATTCTGGCCAGACCTCAGCAACATGCAAGCTTCATAGAAATATTATTCACCGTTGCAGCAATAGACCACAAATAACAACCTTAACTACCAGAGCTCCTACTTGGCACCAAATGAAAGCACATTGAGAATGCCAGATTCTCAACATGAGGAATTTCCACTTTTTGCACTTGTTGAGCCTAATCTAACCATGTTTATTTCAGATACATGATATGCCAAGTCCAATACAAAGAATAATCACATAATATACAACCCTTCTGATCATATCACACCATCTGATATCAAGTTTCTTTCCTTACACCAAAAGAAGTCTTCACCATGAAAGCAGTTATGTATTGCCAGAATATACCACTTACACCAAGATTAGAATCTGCCCATTCTAATCCATATTATGTCAAAACTGCCACTCTTGACAATAATGTTGCTCTTCCAACTTCACACACATAGTCCTAGATTACCTTCCAGAAAATAAAAACCACAATGATGTTGCAAAATCATGTGGGAAATCAGCTTCATATTACAAACAAAAGAACACCCCTTCTGAATTGCATCCACACATCAGATAAATATCTAGCTCCTGTCAAGCTCTTAGCACATCTTCATCATATTAGACTCATACCCAGCTCTAAACAAGGTATTGTTTATGAAAGAAGAATTCTCAAACAGGCAGCAGATGATGTTATCTTCTTTTTGCACACACTGATATAGTCAGCTGAATAGGGCCACCTCAAGTTGTCATCTTCTTATCACAACCACTTTAATCATATACATCACATCAACAATAGACAAATACTAAGTCTCCCATCAAAGTATTTACTATTAGTCAGACAAGATTACCTTCTCATACAAGGTAGGACAAGTAGTCTGACTTCTTCTTCTTCTACAGGAGCCTGACACCTTCTGATGATAATCATTCATGACATCCAAATAGATTAGTGGCTTAATCTTGAACTCCATCCTGAGCAAATCAACTTTGGCTGAATAATCATGCACACTTGAGATGTTGTTCCAAAATCTTCTCAAACATCAGTCTCAGCCACAAAAGACTTCACAAATTAATATGGCTCTGAAGACAACATCCATAGTAATCTACACATACACATGCAGGGGAACACAATGGGATCAACCATCAGTAGCAGATCAGTATTTCAGGCCAACACATAAGCATATGCAGCAGTAGACATATCTCAACAAACTTCTCCTTAAGACTTAGTTATTCAAATTGTCTGAATTGAGATGTCATCATACCCCATATAGAAACTGATCCCTAACAATCTTGGATGCAACTACATTCATATTAATCAACTAAACAAGTTGATATATCTCCACAACTTCAATAGTAGCTCAGACTATGGTAGTGTTATGTCCTCCTACAACAGACACGGTCAAAATCTTCTGGCTCCACACGATCACATACATCTGAACAGAAGCACCTTCAAGATGACACAAAAATCTTAACAGCTTAATCTTCATATACACGGAGTCTCTTAGAGGTAATACTTCTTGAAGCTTAGGTTCTTCACTCCTCTAGTATGGACCGAAAATAAATTGTCCTCATATTTGAGATAAGTTCCAGTTCTAGAACCTTCTCAGACACATCACCTAGAGGCCTCATCTTCCAGATCAGGAGTAGATCCCAAACACATGTGATTCAACCACACTAGTTTAGCTCCCAAATCATATATTAAACTATTCCTTTAGACAACTGAATTATTCATTATTCTGATGTGATGTTCTATCTTGAGATATGACATCATTCCAAGGAACACACTAAAAGATCTACAGACTGGAGATAGGTCTGCAAAAAAAATTCTTCTTCTTTCTTCAGATCAACTTTCCTTAACCATGCTTTTATACGTGGACTTGAACAATAATCTTCAAGTATCATTGGCAAAGTCAACTGAAACATATATATATATATATATATATATATATTTATATATATATATATATATATCCTCATCACCATAGGATATATCTCAAAAGAAGGACAAAATTCTCAATATAAGAAGTTATCAGATAGATATGCATCAGATTAACACAAACTCCTCAAGAACTTCAGGTGTCACATATCAGACCTAGAAACCTACTCTATGTGACGCCAAAATACAATAGATTTGAAAATAAATAAAACCTGCCATAACTGCAGCACACCACCATGTTATATCAACAGAATAGTCCATCCTCCACTTTTAGGGACCATTAACACAATAATATTAATATTTCATATACAAACAACTTTTCAGTAGAAATGTTCTACCTTGACCATGAACCAGAAAGTATCCCCCTTGTATCTCATCCATAAACAAACTAGGATGCTTGCTCTGATACCAATTGAATTCTGGTATGATAGAACCAGATGTCGAATACGATGTTGAGACATCTGATCTGTTATTGTTAACATGGAAAGGTACATAATAATAATAATATTATATTCTATTATAACATATTCTAAATATCCTGCAGGATGTCTAGACATCTGGTCTGACATCCAGTAAAACACAACATAATACCATAAGAAAAGCATAAACAAAATAATCAAATTGTTAACCCATTTCAATGCAAACACATCTACTATGGGGGCTACAAATCCAAGAAGGAAATCTACAATGTAGTATCAATTCAAAGACCCTTAGCAAACATCCCAGTTTATGATCTTCTAACTTAATCACTACCAATGTAACTTCTATATAAAAAACACTTAGATATGAGAAACCTATCTCACTCTCTCTCAATCACAACAGTGATAACAAACTAACAATTCATAATTAAAAGACACACTTCCATGACAACATCTTAACCTTGCTTCAACGCTTCAGTCAAGTACAAAGTACCTCTTGCTTAACAACTTTGAGGTTTACAAAGAAAACAACCCTAAAGATTAACTTGTTTAGCATACGACTGTGACTAGAACTCAACCCTAATGATACAACATTTACATCATTGGTTGGTTTCTAAACCTAGGTTACAAGTCTTCTTTTTATAACCTAATTGTAGATGTTTAGAATTGGCAGAATTTTTGACCAACAAGAAATGTTGAATTCAGTTCAGAATGTCCTATCAGATGTTGGGACATTATCAAACAGAGTATAAGAACTTAATTCAGGATGTCACACCAGATGTTGGGACATTGTGTTAATGATTTAAGTTCAGTTTTTCAGGATGTCCCAACAGATGTTGTGACATCTCAAACCTGCTACCAGAATTAATTAATGACTAACTGATCTGAGTAATTTAAGGAAAGTTATCTGGAATTAATTGTGGATGGACAAAAACAGAATAAGGCGCATCTGTATGGAGTATTGTTATGAAACTTCAGCATAATCAGAAGAACTAAATCACCTAGAACCTAGGAAGTAACAAACCCTAATTCAAGGTGGAAGCTGCATGCGTTTTAGGACTGGATTAACCTACAGAAAGCCCAAAATCCATACACCTATTTAATCAACAGAAACTCACAGAATTGAGTACGAATTTCAGAAGACAAAATAGGGTGTTGTGTGTTTTAATAGCAGGTTGTTTTATTGTACCACTTTATGAGCTTTTAAGCAAAAGTGTATTTGTGACTTGATTGAAACTGTGAAGTAAGATCAAGCTGTTTTGTTTGAAGTATGACTTCAATTTTATTAAACTTGTAAACAAGATCACTGTGTGATTGGGGGGGAGTGAGTTGGTACTCATATCTAAGTTGTGTCTTAGGTAGAAATTGCATTGGGTAGATATTAAGTGAAAGATTAAACTGGGTGGTTTAAGTCTAGAATTAATATTACTTATAGTGGATTTCCTCCTGGCTTGGTAGCCTCCAGATGTAAGTGTGTTTATACACTGAACTAGGTTAACAAACTACTGTGTTGTTTAATTTTCTTGCATTTTAAGTTTTTGTTAAATCTGTCAAGTGTTGGGACATCTCATTCGACATCTCATACCTGATCACAGAATTTCAATTGGCATCAGAGCAGGCACCCTGCCTGTTTATACTGGGTGAGATCTAGGGAATACAAATTCTGGAAACATGGACAGAGATATAGGGTCAGTAAATAGACCACCTATACTGGATGGATCTAATTATGACTACTGGAAGCCAAGAATGATTGCATTCTTAAGATCACTTGACAACAGGGCCTGGAGAGCAGTCAACATTGGATGGGAACATCCTGTCCAAGACACCAAAGATGGAGCAAAAGTGTTGAAACCTGAAGAAGAATGGAGTAAGGAGGAAGAAGATTCAGCACTAGGCAACTCCAAGCCCTTAAATGCTTTATTCAATGGCATTGATAGGAATATCTTTAGACTTGTGCATCACTGTGAGCTGGCCAAAGATGTTTGGGACACTCTCAAAACAACTCATGAAGGAACATCAAAGGTAAAGATGTCGAGACTTCAACTTCTCACCACCAAGTTTGAAAACTTGAGAATGAAGGAAGATGAGACAATTCATGAATTCCACATGAACATCTTAGAAATAGCCAATACTTCTGGAGCCTTGGGAGAAAAGATGACTGATGAAAAGCTTGTAAGAAAGATTCTCAGATCTTTGCCAAAAAGATTTGACATGAAAGTCACAGCAATAGAAGAAGCTCAAGACATATGCACAATGAAAGTTGAAGAGCTCATTGGTTCCCTTCAAACATTTGAGATGGGAATGAATGACACAAATGTAAAGAAGAACAAAAGCATAGCCTTGGTGACAAATACTGATGAAGAAGAAGAAATTGATGAATCAGAAACTGGTGAAAGCTTATCAGACAACATTGCTATGCTTGGAAGACAGTTCAAAAAGATTCTCAGAAAGATGGAAGACAAATCCAAACCCAGTGGAAGATACACAAACTCTTCTGAGAACAAAAGACCTTATGATGCTAATAGAAGGTCAAATTATGATGAAAAGACCAGTCAAGAAAAAGGAATTAAATGCCATGGATGTGAATGATATGGACACATTAGGAATGAATGTCCTACCTACTATAAAAGGCAAAAGAAAGGACTTTCTGTAACCTGGTCTGATGAAGACTCAGGAGGTGATTCAGAAGAAGAATCAGCTAAGCATATCACTGCTCTAACTGGATTATGTGAATCTGAAAGTGAATCCAGTGATGGGGAGCTTACTTTTGAAGAACTTGAGCAAGCATACAAAGAACTATTCAAAAGAAGCACTGAAATATGCAGTGAGATTATAAAGCTAAAGAAGCAGAATGAGGCACTAAAGGATGAAAAAGCAAGTGATCTAGAGATCATTGACACCTTGAAAAGTGAAGTAAGTCTTCTCAACTCTAAGTTGGAACATATGTCCAAATCTGTTAGAATGCTGAACAGTAGCTCAAGCACACTGGATGTTATTCTCAACAATAATAAGCATTCAGGGGATAAAAGTGGACTGGGATTTAACAAAGTTCATAAGGATGAAGCTAGCTCTAGCAAAACTACTTCAAAGTCCATACAGTCAAACAAGATGTCTCAAAAGATGCTTCAACTTCATGAAAAGAACACAAAGTCAAACATAATGTTCCAACAGATGTCTCAACATTCTGAAAAGAACAGAATGAAGAAGAAGTATCAAAGATGGAGATGTCATCATTGTGGAAGATTTGGACATATCAAACCTCATTGCTATAAGCTGCATGGATATCCAAATCAGATGTATCAGCAACCTCCTAAGCAGAAGATAGAAGTCATCAAGAAAGTGCTGCATAGACATCAAAGAGATCAGCAACCCCCTAAGCAGAAGACAGAGGTCATCAAGAAGGTATGGAGACCAAAAGCTAGTCTTCATACTAATCAAAGCTACATGCCCAAGAACAAGATCAACAAACAACCTTGGAGCTCTACTGATGAACAATACACAGGGCAGAGGTATCAAAAGAAATCTCAACTCAAATGGTCAAAGAAAGGTGTTGCATATATAGCTCATACATCACTAAGAGTATCAGCTAAAGAAGACTGGTACTTTGATAGTGGATGTTCAAGACACATGACTGGATTGAAGAATCTGCTAGTAGACTTAAAGTCATATTCATCCAGATATGTAACCTTTGGAGATGGAGCTAAAGGAGAAATCAAGGGAGTTGGGACCTTGGACTGTCCAGATGTACCAAGACTAGATGATGTGCTGCTGGTTAAAGGTTTAACTGCTAACCTGATAAGCATAAGTCAATTATGTGATCAAGGGTACAGTGTAAACTTTACCAAAACTGAATGCATAGTGTCTGACAAAGAACAAAAGGTTGTCATGAAAGGAGCCAAATCTAAAGACAACTGTTACATGTGGGAACCTCAAGACTTCAGTCATACTTCAACTTGCTCTTTAGCTAAAGAAGAAGAAGTGAAACTATGGCACCAAAGACTAGGTCATCTTCATTTCAGAGGCATAAAGAAAATCATATCTATGGATGCTGTGAGAGGTATTCCTAAACTGAAGATTGATGATGGCAAAATATGTGGTGAATGTCAAATAGGCAAGAAAACCAAGATGTCCCATCCAAAGCTCCAACATCTGACAACTTCCAAAGTTTTGGAACTTTTACATATGGATCTTATGGGACCTATGCTGGTTGAGAGCCTTGGTGGTAAGAGGTATGCCTATGTGGTGGTTGATGACTTTTCAAGGTATACATGGATAAATTTCATCAAAGAAAAGTCTGATGTATTTGATGTATTCAAAGACTTATGCCAAAGAATACAAAGGGAAAAAGCCAGCTGTGTGATCAGAATAAGAAGTGATCATGGAAAAGAATTTGAGAATAAAAAATTCTTAGATTTCTGTTCTTCAGAAGGAATCAATCATGAATATTCTTCACCAATCACTCCTCAACAGAATGGGATTGTTGAGAGGAAGAATAGAACTATTCAAGAATCAGCAAGAGCTATAATCCATGCAAAAAAATTGCCTTTGTACTTCTGGGCTGAAGCTATGAACACAGCTTGTTACATCCATAACAGAGTTACTCTGAGGAAAGGAACTTTGTCCACAATCTATGAAGTCTGGAAGGGAAGAAAACCCACAGTTAAGTACTTCCATGTGTTTGGAAGTAACTGTTATATTCTGGCAGATAGGGAGCAAAGAAGAAAAATGGATCCTAAAAGTGATGAAGGGATTTTTCTTGGATACTCTATAAATAGCAGAGCATATAGAGTATTTAATTCTAGAACCAAGGTTATCATGGAGTCCATAAATGTGATAATTGATGATGCTCCTACAGATGTCCCAGAAGATGTTGGAACATCTGCTGATATCAAGACTGAAGCTGAAGAAAAGAGTGATCATTCTGACTTCACTCAAACTGATGCAAGGACAGAACAATCCAGCAAAACTCCCTCCATCAGAATCCAAAAGGATCATCCCAAAGATTTGATAATTGGTGATCCCAACAGAGGTGTAAGCACTAGATCAAGAGAAGTGATTTTAGGTTCCTGTTTTGTTTCTAAAATAGAACCTAAAAACATCAAGGAAGCTCTTATTGATGAATACTGGATTTGTGCTATGCAAGAGGAATTAGGTCAATTCACAAGGAATGAAGTGTGGAACCTTGTTCCTAGACCTGATGACATAAATGTTATTGGAACTAAATGGGTGTATAAGAACAAGTCGAATGAGCAAGGAGTTGTTACAAAGAACAAAGCTAGACTTGTAGCTCAAGGATACACACAAATTGAAGGAGTAGACTTTGATGAAACCTTTGCACCAGTAGCAAGGCTTGAATCAATCAGACTACTTTTGGGAATTGCTTGTATCTTAAAGTTCAAGCTATTTCAAATGGATGTGAAAAGTGCCTTTTTAAATGGTTATCTTAATGAAGAGGTATATGTAGAACAACCTAAAGGATTTGTTGATCCAAGCTGTCCAAATCATGTATACAAACTAAAGAAGGCTCTCTATGGTCTGAAACAAGCTCCAAGAGCATGGTATGAAAGGCTGACTACTTTTCTTATCAAGCAAGGGTACAGGAAAGGTGGAATTGACAAAACCTTGTTTGTTAAAGATGAAGAAGGAAATGTCATGATTGCTCAAATATATGTTGATGACATTGTCTTTGGTGGGATGTCAGACAGGATGGTCAAACATTTTGTTAACCAAATGGAATCTGAATTTGAAATGAGCCTACTAGGAGAATTAACCTACTTTCTTGGACTGCAAATAAAGCAAATGGAGGACTCCATGTTCATTTCCCAAAGCAAGTATGCTAAGAACATAGTCAAGAAATTTGGGATGGACAGTGCTACTCATAAGAGAACTCCTGCCCCCACACATTTAAAGTTGACTAAAGATGACAAGGGTGAGAATGTAGATCAAAGCCTATACAGAAGTATGATTGGAAGCTTGTTATATCTAACTGCTAGCAGACCAGACATAGCATTTGCAGTAGGTGTATGTGCAAGATATCAAGCTGATCCAAAAGTTAGTCATCTTAATCAAGTCAAAAGAATTCTGAAATATGTTAATGGTACTTGTGACTATGGCATAATGTACTTTCATGGATGCAAACCAATTCTCACTGGCTTCTGTGATGCTGATTGGGCCGGAAGTGCTGATGACAGAAAAAGCACTTCAGGAGGATGCTTCTTTCTAGGAAACAATTTAATTTCTTGGTTCAGTAAGAAACAAAATTGTGTATCCTTATCTACTGCTGAAGCTGAATATATTGCAGCTGGAAGCAGTTGTTCACAGTTGGTTTGGATGAAGCAAATGCTCACTGAGTACAATGTCCCACAAGATGTCATGACATTGTACTGTGACAACTTAAGTGCTATTAACATATCAAAGAATCCTATCCAACATAGCAGGACCAAGCATATTGATATCAGACATCATTTCATCAGAGATCTTGTAGAAGAGAAAGTGATTTCACTAGAACATGTAGCTACAAATCTGCAGTTGGCTGATATATTTACCAAAGCCTTAGATGCTACTCAATTTGAAAACCTAAGGGGCAAATTGGGAATCTGCTTATGTGAAATTTAGCAGTTATGGAGAAGTGCCAACATGTCATATGACATTGTGTGGCATAAGCACCAGATGGCAACACCAGTCTGGTCAAGGACCTTGAGTATTCCTCTCCTAAAAAGTCTCAAAGTAACGACTACTTATAAAATATCAGCTTGCTTTCAGCTATCCATCTTCTCATCATATTCTCAAAAACGAATTGCATTCTCTAAATGTTTTTCAGAAATCATCAAACCTAAAACTCTTCATCCACCTTCTTCGAAAATGTCTCAAAACCCTAACATTTCTGAAGAAATCCTCAATAAGGAAGATGTGGTGCATGCAACCCCCATTTCTGTGGTACCCATGGATTCAACTCCAATGGACGAAATCAGAGGAAGTGTTCCTCTTGCTAAAAAGCCAAGAACTCCAAAAAGAACAAAAGATCAAGTTTGCAGCAAATCCAAAGGCATACCTTTACCAGCAAACATCACTCCAAAATCTTCTGAATATGTGGATGATTCCATAAAGGAGTTGGTAAACAGGATTCTTTCTGAGCAAAGAGTGGTAAGTGGCATTTCTATCCCTCTGAGCACCATGCCAACTCCACAAGAAGATCAACAAACTCAGGCTGCAAAGGACACTCCTGCTCAACAGGATGTCCCAATAGATGTTGAAGCATCTGAAGACCAGCAAAAGGTATCATCTGATACTGCTGATGATATATCTGAGGACCAAAAAAAGGCCTCCACTGATAGTGATGAAGAAGCATCTGAGGACCAGCACAAGGCCTCCACTGAAGAGCACATCTCTGTTGATCAACCAGCTGAAGAGGAGACTGCTCAACCTCCTCCTGTTGTAAACCTAGAGCATGATTCTGATACAGAAATCATTGCTTCAGTAAATCCTAGCATAGCCAAAAGGCTTAGGACTAGGAAAGAAAAGATGCATGCAGGACATACAATTCCTGAGAAGAAGTAAGCTACACCAAAGAAGGACAAAGCTAAAGTTGTCTTTGGTCCTACAAAATAGTGGAGCAAGGTGCAAACACAAAAGAGGAAAGCTGTCACTCCTTCAGATTCAGATGTTGAAGAAGATGTCCCAACATCTCCTCCAAAGAAGAAATCAGCACCCTCAAGGTCATCAACTGTTGTTCCAGAAGCCCCCTTGGACAACATCTCCTTTCATCATGTTACAAGTGTGAATAGATGGAAGTTTGTTTATCAAAGAAGGGTAGCACTTGAAAGAGAGCTGAGCAGTAATGCACTTGAGTGCACAGAGTTAATTGATCTCATATCTTCTGCTGGCCTCTTAAAAACTGTCTCAAACTTCTCTCCTTGCTATGAGCTGCTGGTCAAGGAATTCATAGTCAACCTCTAAGAAGATTGTGCTAATGGTAAGTCTACTGACTTTAGAAAAGTTTATGTAAGAGGTAGGTGTGTTGAATTCTCTCCTAGGATTATCAACCAATACCTTGAAAGAGAATCTGAAGGTCCAAATGAGTTAGGGAAGACTGATAACCAGGTTTGCAAGGTTATCACTGCTAACCAGGTCAAGGCTTGGCCAGTTAATGGGAAGCTCTCAGTTAGCATGCTGACAAGGAAATATGCCATGCTGAATAGGATTGGTACAACAAACTGGGTACCTACCAACCATACATCCTTAATATCAATTGGGTTGGGCAGGTTCATATATGCTGTGGGCACTCAAACAAAGCTGGATTATGGAGCTTATATCTTTGATCAGACTTTGAAGCATGCTGGATCCTCTGCAACAAAGCTGCCAATTGCCTTCCCTTCCTTGCTGTGTGGAATAATGTTGAGTCAATATCCTGGAATCCTCACTGAGAAGGACACAATCTGCAAAAGAGAAAGCCCTCTGGCCTTCCACTACAAGTTGTTCCTGAGTCATCATGCAGCTGATGTTGAAGCACCCTCTGGGACATCTGCTGGTCCTTCAAAGGAAAAGTCTCCAATCTCCAAAGCTGCATTGATAGTTGAACTGAAGAGCACTTGCAAAGAACTGGATGCAAGGAAGCAGAAGCTTGAGGAGATTATCCAAAGGCTGGAGATTGAAGAAAGTGCTCAGAAAGCTGCTACTTCTGATGAGGAGACTGAGGAAGATGAAGAAACTGAATATGAGGAGTCTGAGTGAAAAACTGTATGTGAGGAAAAATGTAATAACTGCTGCATTGTTATTTTGAATTAGTATCTTTGGCCCCAATTTTATGTCTAACAAGGGGGAGAACAACAACAACAATGTATGATGCTATTTAGCTATTAATGAAAAAAAAACTGTTGTTTGCTTCTGAACTGAATCAATGTGTTTTAAATGAAAATTTTTGTTGCAACAAATCTGAATACATGTATGTTTGAGGGGGAGTGAACTCACACATGACTCAACAGAAAAGGAAAGCTATACTCTGATAAAAGAACTTCTGCTGCACTCTGATAACCAGAAAATATGTTAGCCGAAAATTAGCCAAAGGGGGAGTTTGTAGATGTTTAGAATTGGCAGAATTTTTGACCAACAAGAAATGTTGAATTCAGTTCAGAATGTCCTATCAGATGTTGGGACATTATCAAACAGAGTATAAGAACTTAATTCAGGATGTCACACCAGATGTTGGGACATTGTGTTAATGATTTAAGTTCAGTTTTTCAGGATGTCCCAACAGATGTTGTGACATCTCAAACCTGCTACCAGAATTAATTAATGACTAACTGATCTGAGTAATTTAAGGAAAGTTATCTGGAATTAATTGTGGATGGACAAAAACAAAATAAGGCGCATCTGTAGGGATTATTGTTATGAAACTTCAGCATAATCAGAAGAACTAAATCACCTAGAACCTAGGAAGTAACAAACCCTAATTCAAGGTGGAAGCTGCATGCGTTTTAGGACTGGATTAACCTACAGAAAGCTCAAAATCCATACACCTATTTAATCAACAGAAACTCACAGAATTGAGTACGAATTTTAGAATACAAAATAGGGTGTTGTGTGTTTTAATAGCAGGTTGTTTTATTGTACCACTTTATGAGCTTTTAAGCAAAAGTGTATTTGTGACTTGATTGAAACTGTGAAGTAAGATCAAGCTGTTTTGTTTGAAGTATGACTTCAATTTTATTAAACTTGTAAACAAGATCACTGTGTGATTGAGGGGGAGTGAGTTGGTACTCATATCTAAGTTGTGTCTTAGGTAGAAATTGCATTGGGTAGATATTAAGTGAAAGATTAAACTGGGTGGTTTAAGTCTAGAATTAATATTACTTATAGTGGATTTCCTCCTGGCTAGGTAGCCTCCAGATGTAAGTGTGGTTATACACTGAACTGGGTTAACAAACTACTGTGTTGTTTAATTTTCTTGCATTTTAAGTTTTGGTTAAATCTGTCAAGTGTTGGGACATCTCATTCGACATCTCATACCTGATCACAGAATTTCAATAATCCCAACTGGATTTTGGGCCTTCAAAAACGCAACATAACAACTGTTACAACTATGCAGAAAAAAATATGCTACAAAAAGATCTTTAAAACAATAACTTCCTAAAATATCTCTATCTTTAGGAAGTCTATATTTATTCAATATTTGTCTCTAATACAGTTTTGAATCTTCAAGAACTTTAAATCAGTGCCAAATTGGACATCTTTAAACTCTCAGAATATTCTACTTCTATTAAGTTATAACAGAATCTTCAAACCACCTGTATTAGTTCATGATGTCAAATGAACTACTTAGGACAACTTCTTCAACATGTTGCTCTAGATGTTGAAACACTTCAACTCAACATATTCAGGAACACAATAGGACTTCTTTGCTTAACATGTTCTTATTTAGAAAGATCCTATACAATATATTGCTGCTATATTTGTTTTACAAAATTAATGCCA
Organism: Lathyrus aphaca; assembly: GCA_963966055.1. NCBI lineage: Eukaryota > Viridiplantae > Streptophyta > Magnoliopsida > Fabales > Fabaceae > Lathyrus > Lathyrus aphaca. Next base: position 281,730,291 of record OZ014523.1, read on the forward strand.
ATCCTAGAAATACAACACTAACAAAGGAGATCCCTCTGGTCGAAGGATGCGTGCAAATTACTGATGTACTTGTGAAAGATTTTTTCATCCACCTTGTTCGGATCTAGTTCAGACCTAAGCTTCTTTGTTTTAGCAAGAATCTTGATATCAATAATTTTTTATGGGCTTCTTCTAGAAGCTTCTGATTCAACTCCCACCTTTCACGATATTCACAAAATTTAGAATGAGCAACCCGAAGTTCATCCTCCAAGGTCTTCAACTTGGTATTCCACTTTTAAACTTTGGCCTCAAACCCAGCTTCCACATCCTTCTGCAATTTTTGATTATCGGCCCACCTTTGTTGCCATGAGGTGATAGCCTGATTCGCTTCCTTCAAAGACTTGTTGATCTCTCTAGGCTTTGCAGCTAGATTCTTCTCAACTAATCCTTTCTTGTAGAAGTAATTGTCTTTGTTTTCAAATTCTTTCTATTTTTCCTTCACCATCTTCTCAGATTTTTGAGCTCTTTCTTCCAACCCCCTGTTGAGGTGAACCATCCTCTGGTACAAACTACTGACCTCAGAATTCTCTACCCTAAGTTCATGAACTAGGGCTTCCAGCTTTTGATGATCTTCCAGAGGTATAGTGGTCCTGGGTTTGGCCACTGAAGGAGGAGATTTAGCAGAAAAAAGTAATAGGGTAATTTAGGCTCTTCACTTCAACCACGCATCTTACTCAGGAAACATTTGATTATTGCTCTTGCCAAAAAAATAAAATCCCTTTCTTCTGAATGTTCTTCCAGGAACCAGCAACTTTCCTTACTAATGGGAGATTGTCTTTCACAGTAAAGTAAGAAGTTCTCGTTAGCTCAAATTCCTCAGGAACGTCCTTTAGAGCATACCCTAATTGTCTTCTTAGCAGAATTGGGTTATAGTTGATACCCCCAATTACTCCGATGAGTGGCACATTTGGGTAGCTCACACAACTAGTGATGAAATCTTTTCCCTTCAACCTTATAGGAATCCAATCAATGTCTTTAGAAGATAGTCCACTCAATCTCTGAGACCAACTAAAACTGGAATTTGTGAAAGCATCAGTACTCGACAAGTGTCTAATAAACCACCGGTGAAACAAAGAAGCATAGCAACATAATAACCCTCCCTGTATCTTTTCATTCTTGTACTGTACCGAGTAGTACAAGTCTTCTAGAAGAGCGGGTACCGGATTTTTCAGCATAAAGCTCCTCAACTTTATTTACCATAAAATCCAAAGAAAAACTAGATACACCTCCCTTTATGGTAGTCAGATTGGCAGTCACCACAGTCGGGCTAAAATAAAGAGCTTTGGCAATCTCAGCATGAGTAGGCCTATACATCACGAAGTTTAATGGAACCTGTTCCAGAAGAGGAACCCCCAAAACAACAACATATTCTTCTAATAACAAACCTAGCTGGAAATCATGAAACGAGAAGCACCGAGGCTAATGGTCATAAAACTGTAACAGGGTATGTATAACACTCTTCTGGGACTCATCCAGATCCACTACCATGGTCAGGATACCCCCATGAACTTTTCGGAAATCCTTGACATGATTAGAAGTAATCAGAGAAACCATATTCTTTAGCATGTGATAACTCAAATTCATATCAATTTTTTAATGTGGTTTTCGATTGTTTAACATGTTAATTTACGTATTTTGGATGATTTTACGCGAGGATTGTGTTTGTTTTGTAGATATTTGATCAAACATGACTTTTGAAGGCAAAAGTATAAAAGGAAGCTTATTGGACAAGAAACGAGGGAAAACAGAAGGAAAAGAGCAAGAAAAACCCATTTTGCATAATCCATCTGTGTGACGCCCGTCTCACATCCATGTTTCCCGTCTCAAATTCAAGTTGGCCATCTCAACCTCCAAGTTGCTCGTCTCACTTTTAAAACGCTTGTCTCAAGTCTAAAATTCTAGAAACCTAATTACAAAACAGAATTCAAACAGAGAGAGACGTTAAAAGAATCATTCGCTTCAACCAGATAATTTTCCTCCACCCTAATCAGCTCAGTCTAGGAAACTTAGTTCAAAGCCCAATCGAAGTCCATGCCTACAATTGCTCAACAAACCTAAACTGCTTCCTATATATAGAAGCCGCTGCAATTTGCAAAGAGAGCTTCGTTCAAGTCCAAATTTATGTTGTTTTCTTTCGTTCGATGTTCACAATTCTATTTTTCAGCACTCGTTTTTTTTCCTTTATCGACCGCTAGTGATAGTTTCCATCATTAGAAAACTATCTCCATTTTAATTGTTTCCAGCCACTGAATTATTGTTTGCTTTTCAAGTTTTCGGAAGTTTGGTTGATCAAGAACATTGCAACCAGGTTTCTAAATTTTAATGATTTATTGTTTATTTATCGTTGCATTTATTTATATTATGAATTCTTTTCCTTTTACCTTTCTTTGTTCTCATTTAATATGTCTGACTAAACCGTTAATGGGTATGTAGTTGTCTAACCAGAACGAATTCGGTAGAATTAGGCTATTGCTTTAAATTAATTAATTTTCCGGTTTTGATTTCTTGTTTTAAATAACTTTCGTTACGAGAGTAAGGGAGTATAAAATATTAGGATTAAGACCATGGGAGTGTGAGATCAAAATCGAATAGCTGAAATCGGGCATTTGTTTTAAATACAGCGGAAGCACTTTAAAACCATTTAGATGTTAGACGCTGTGGCTAGTGATCTAGAGGGGGGTGAATGGATCACATCCTTGTTTACAAGGAATTAAAAGATTTTTCAGAGTTTTCGAAAGTTAATGGAAACAACGGTCCCAAATATACAAGCGTCTATTCTGGACCAGCCACTAGAAGACCGGACATGTGATAACGTGCTGGATTTACGATTGAGATGATAAAGGATTAAACACACAATATGTAAAACAGTTGAATGCACCTATCACAAAATCTATTCCCAATGAATAAAAAACAATTGAAAATGTAAATAGAGATAGAGAAGAGATACAATACGCAAAGATTTGGTAAGGAAGTTCCCCACGTTCGTCCTCGCGTGTGGGTACGTCTCCCTCTCAATTTCAAACCGAAATTGAGAACTTTTATATAAATATTGCTGAATTCGTCGATTACAAGGTTGCTGTACAAATACCAGAAATCTATATACCTAGATCTTCCTATTGTATCAACCTTCACTTGATCTGAGCCCAATCAAGATTCCCTGTAAGTAATACAAGCAATTCACTGGTTCCACGACCTATTTGTTTAAACCCCCCGATTTCCAAATCTTACGCTGCGGCTGAATCTGTCTTGTAAACGTGACTAACAAACCCTCAAGAACACGCCCGTTCTTGAAGGAAAACCCAGCTGGTTTTTCCTTGAAACCTTCTATCAAACTTCAACTCAGCTGGATCTCCGATCGTACCACTGAACGTTATCTCGAAAGCCTTCAATTCATAGAACAGCACACACTTCCTTGTTGATGTTCTTGAATTAAGGTCTTTGAGAAGATGATGAAGATGAATTGATTCTAGGTTTCAATCCTGCTCAACATTGAATTGTCCACACTCCAAAATCCTTTTCTTGATGTGTTCTTCAATGATCTATCACTGTAAAATTCGTCTGCAATTTTCTGTGATTTGTTATTTCACTAAATGAAACACTCCACATATATATGCAGATTCTGTTAGAAGTAAAACAGACAAATGAATCGATTCAAGACATGATGAATCGATACATACTGAACATATTAATAAAAATAGAGAATAGAACAAGCAATGAATCGATGCATGTTTGTATGTGTCGATTCGTAGAAGAAAATCCAGAACCATTCAAACAGCATGAATCGATACAAGATAAGATGAATCGATTCATATTGCGAATTTTCAGAATCCTTCAAACAACATGAATCGATACATATTGGAATGAATCGATTCATTTTGCGTATTTTTCAGAAACACAACATTGATAGAAAATGAAACAAAAGATCTAAAGGCAAGCATTTTTCTTAATATGAAGAAAACACAAACACTTAAAAATTATAATCAATCAAAACTAGAGTTGCTCACAAACTCTCCCTTTTTGATGATGACAAAATTTTTGAAGTGTGAGAATTACTCCCCCTGAGTTTGTGCCTGTCATTGTCTTTTCACACTTGCCTTTTCTCCCCCTTTGTCAACATCAAGAAAGAATGCATAGATGAAGAAACAGAAACAACAATACTAAGATATATAAGCATAGTTCACTCACAAAGAATGAAACATAAAGTGCAAACAATTTAGACAAAAGCAAATAATCACAGGCAGTGAAATTGTCAAATAGAGTTGCGAATTACATAACCAAACCAAACCATAAAATGTTTAAACAAGAAAAACAAAGAAACTTAAGCAAGAAACAATGATGATATGCAAAATGAAATGCAGCTTCAATGAGGGAAATGGCCACCACACGACTCCGCATCATCGCGATCAGGGTCACGGAAACTTGGAGGAGGAGGTGGATGAGGCATTTCATCTGGATTTTTCCCCATGAAGGCGTAACGCCTGAAACATCTCTGAACCTCTGTGCTTTGAAACCTTTCCATAATCCCCGGGTGCGAACGACAATCATCCATAAATCCAGACATCTCATTATAGAAAACTTGATGCCACTTAACCAATTCAGTATGCCATGAATGTTGATTATGATACATTCGAGTATGCTCATCATGCCATTCACGATGCTCTTTATGCCATTCCGTTTGCTGGACATGCCACGCACGAGCTTCTTCATGCCGGGCATTGTTTGCCATTTCCAACTGCGCAAACATTTGAGTAAGATAGGCCGGAGCAGCAGTAGATGAAGTCGGTGGAGCCGATGAAGGAGCTGGTTCATAGTTTGTAGGCGACCATCTTTGTGGTACCCACTCACCCCAACCAGTGTTGGCATTAGCATCAGGAGGATTTTCTGCATCTTCCATATCTTCATCCCTTTGTTCTTTAACATAAATGTGTTCAGACGGAATGTCAAAGTTGTAGATGCGGGTTCGAGTGTTGCGTTCAAAGAAGTAGTAGCAGCGACGCTCGATGTCCCATCGATAACCCATATGAGAGAGTGTGGCATTGTTGAATTCTTGCACACTAGAGGATGATAAGAGAGGCACAGGAGGGAAAACCACTTTCCAAAACTTTAGAATCCGTATGATCTGGGCAGCATATGCAAGAGTGATGTTTTTGGAGCTGTTCCGCGTAAGAAAGATACGCTTGACAAAGTAATTGGCCCAGTTTAATGGTATCTTTTTCTGTAGAATATACAATAAATGGATATCCAGCTTGTCCAATCGAGAATGCCCACCCGACCTTGGACGCAAGATATGTGAAAGTATCCAGTGCATAATTCTTGGAACACTTTTAATCATACCAGAAGTCAGAGGCTCATCATCAGCAAGAGGTCTTTCCAATTTAGAAATGGATGCACAAAATTCCTTCAACTTAAACTGTTTTTCAAAGTTCTGGTCATGCCACATTTGCAAATCAGGCAACAGAGATGGCAGATTGAACACTTTGGACCAGTCATCAGCCTCAAAACGGTAAGTTCTGGTTCCAATCAAACACTTGAACATGTAGCCTTTTCCAGTTTTCACACCAGCATAGAAAGCAGGAATAAAATCTTCATGATACTCATCTTTAACAGTTAAAAAGGATCCAAGATTTTGTGCATCGATTAAATCCGCAAATTCTTCTAAACAGAGAGTACGTACATCACTAGTATCGAAAACATGTGGTTTCATAACTAACCTTTTTTTAAAAGAAGCTTCAAATTCTTCAACAATGGCAGGATGAAGAATTGCAGCCCTAGATGGAGGAATTTCAGGAACAGAAGGAGCCTGATGAGAAGACCCAACGGGTTCCTTGCCTTTACGTTTTCCTTTTTCTCTTGGAAGCAAGACTCTTGGAGGCATGGTGATGAGATTAAGGTTTTGAGAGAAGAGGGGTTTTTGTTTTGTGACAGTTAGGGTTTGATGCAAATGATGCAAATGAGATGATGAGAAAGACATAATGGAGTTTTATAACTGATAGACATGTCATGGCAGTTGCTGATGTGTCGATTCATTAAAATATAAACTGAATTTACAACAGGATGCGTCGATTCATGACTGTATGTATCGATTCATTTCACGAAAAATTTTAAAAATCAGAATGCTATGTATCGATACAAGCCATTATGTATCAATACATACTGTAACCATTTAGACAGAAATTAAAAGAAAATCAACATGAATTGATTCAAGATTGTTGTGATCGATTCATAATGCGAATTTTTGAAATACAAATGACAATGTATCGATACAAGTCACTATGAATCAATACATACTGTAACTATTTTGATAGAAATTAAAAGAAAATCAACATGAATCGATTCAAGCTTGTTGTGATCGATTCATAATACGAAAATTTGGAAATTCTAGTGGATATGCAAGAATTGACACAACAATGAATATGCAAAACAAACATTATGCTGCAGAATGAATCACAACATTGTATAAATGCTTAAGAATACTTTACAAATAAAAACATCAATGTTCAAACATTCATATGAAAAGAAGTTCATGTAAACAAGAAATCATTGCTCAAACATACATTGATCATACAATATCAACAAAGTGAAGAGAGGAACAATATTACCTCCGTCGTAGTATTCTCATGAGGTACGAGTGAAGACTACAATCAGAACTTAGCAAATACGATGAGATAAATAGAAACTACATCAATCAAACTTAAGACACCAATGCGGAGAGATCAAGAATCCCCAATTCGCAACGAATGTTGAAGAATGGTTCAGTTGCCAAAGGTTTAATGAAAATGTCAGCAAGTTGATTTTTAGTATCAACATGCTCAAAAACAACATCTCCTTTTTCAATATGATCGTGAAGGAAGTGATGTCTAATCTCAATATGTTAGGTGCGTGAGTGTAAAATAGGATTCTTAGTGAGATTAATGGCACTAGTGTTGTCACATTTAATTGGAATGCGTTTAAGTTCAATGTCAAAATCTTGTAGTTATTGTCTTAGCCACAAAATTTGAGCACAACAGCTACCGGCTGCAACATACTCAGCCTCTGCAGTAGACAAAGCTACGGATACTTGCTTTTTACTATGCCAACTTATTAAAGAATTTGAAAACAGATGACATGTGCCACTAGTGCTTTTCCTATCTGATTTGCAGCTAGCAAAATTAGAATCAGAGTAACCTACTAAGCTGCAATCGCTTCCTTTGGAATACCAAAGCCCATATTTAGGTGTTCCATTAAGATACCTAAATATACGCTTGACTGATTTTAAGTGAGATTCCTTAGGATTTGATTGATATCTTGCACACATACACACACTAAACATGATGTCCGGTCTAGAAGTAGTAAGATACAAGAGAGACCCAATCATACCTCTATACCTTTTGACATCAACACACTTACCATGTTCATCTTTGTCCAAGTTTCCGTTGGTAGGCATAGGAGTGTCAATTGATTTAGAATTATTCATTCCAAAACGCTTGAGCAGCTTTCTGCAGTATTTTGTTTGACATACTGTTGTACCTTCATCAAGTTGCTTTATTTGGAGGCCTAAGAAGTAGTTCAACTCTCCCATGAGACTCATCTCAAACTCACCCTGCATAACATTAGAAAATTCTTCGACCAAGTGTATGTTAGTAGAACCAAAAATTATATCGTCTACATAAACTTGAACTAAAAGAATGTGCTTTCCTTTGTGTTTAATGAAGAGTGTATTATCCACTTTACCTCTAGAATATCCATGATCAAGTAGAAATTTGCTAAGTCTTTCATACCACACACGGGGTGCTTGCTTAAGACCATATAAAGCACGTTTTAATTTGTAAACATGATCTAGATATTCAGAATTTTCAAAACCAGGAGGTTGTGAAACATATACTTCTTCATTTATAACACCATTTAAAAACGCACTCTTTACGTCCATTTGGTAAAGCTTGAAATTCATAGAACACGCATAGGCAAGCAAAAGGCGTATAGCTTCAAGGCGAGCCACCGGAGCATAAGTCTCCTCATAATCTATGCCCTCCTCTTGGTTATACCCTTGTGCTACCAAGCGTGCCTTGTTTCTAGTTATCACTCCGCTTTCATCAAGTTTATTCCTAAAAATCCATTTAGTACCTATGATGTGATGATCTCGCGGACGAGGGACAAGTTCCCAAACGTCATTTCTTTTAAATTGATTAAGCTCTTCTTGCATGGCCATTAGCCAAAATTCATCAACCAAGGCCTCTTTAGCATTTTTAGGTTCCACTTGTGATACAAAAGCGAAGTGAGAACAAAATTTACTTATCTTTGAACGAGTCAACACTCCCTTTGAAATATCTCCCAATATATTGTCTATAGGGTGGTCTTTAGAGGATTTCCAAGCTGGTGGAAGATCCTTCACTTCAGATGTTCCTTCCTCTTTATCTTTTTCATGACAAGTATCTTCCTCCTTCTCAATAGCAACCGCTTCAGATTGATCAATTTCCGAAACAGCTTCTTTGAGTATGTCTTCTGTAGATACACCTGCGTCATCAAAAGAGATACCTTTTCCGACAATTTTTGGGTAAGACTCATCAAAAGAAACATGGACAGATTCTTCAACAGAAAGTAAACGCCTATTATACACTCAATATGCTTTGCTTGATTGAGAGTATCCAAGAAAAATACCTTCATCAGCTTTTGCGTCAAACTTCCCAAGATTTTCTTTACCGTTATTCAAAACAAAACATTTACAACCGAACACATGAAGATGAGACAAGTTTGGCTTTCTACCTTTTAAAATTTCATAAGGGGTTTTATTCAAAATAGGACGAATTAAAATCCTATTTAGAACATAACAAGCTGTGCTAATTGCATCAGCCCAAAAATATTTTGGTAATCCACCCTCATTGAGCATTGTTCTTGCCAATTCCTCTAAAACTCGATTTTTGCGTTCCACAACACCGTTTTGTTGTGGAGTTTGAGGAGCTGAAAAGTTATGCTCAATGCCATACTTGTCATAAAACTTATCAAAGAGATGGTTTTGAAATTCACCTCCATGATCGCTTCGGATTGTAACTATTTTAGAATTCATTTTATTTTGGGACAGCTTTGCAAAACTTTTAAAAGCATAAAAAGTTTCATCTTTGCTATGAAGGAATATAGTCCAAGTGAATCTAGAGTAGTCATCTACTATTACGAATCCATAATAGTTTCCACCTAAGCTCTTTGTCCTAGATGGTCCAAAGGGGTCCATATGGAGAAGCTCAAGGGGTCTTGAAGTTGAAATTATGTTTTTAGATTTAAAAGAGACCATTGTTTGTTTCCCCATTTGGAAAGCATAACATAGGTGGTCTTTTGAAAATTTTATTTTTGGAAGACCTACTACTAGAGCCTTGGATACAACCTTATTAAGTGAATCGAAATTAACATGCGCTAAGCGTCTATGCCATAGCCATGAATCATCATTTAGTGCTACTAGACATTTAGTGCTTGTTAAGGATACACTCAAAATATCAAGCATATATATGTTGTTTACTCTTACACCCTTAAACACAACATTTTGTTCGGTATGTTCAATTTTGCAACAAGTTTTTGTGAAAGAAACTTTATAACCTTTGTCACATAATTGACTTATACTTAACAAATTGTGTTTAAGTCCCTCTACAAGATGGACATCAGAAATAGTAGTGGTAGAGGGATTACCTACACTACCTTTACCAAGTATAGCTCCTTTGTTATTGTCTCCATAAGTAACATACCCCTTCTTCTTTGCTTTGAAGTCAATAAAAAGCGATATGTCACCCGTCATGCGCCTTGAACACCCGCTGTCCAGAAACCATCTTCTTTCCATGGATGCAAGACACTCATCCTACAATATCAAAAGAGAGAGGTAGGTACCCAATTTTTATTGGGTCCAAGTGGGTAAGTGGTAACATGGTTGTCTTTAGGCATCCATTGATAAATGCCTTTAGGCACTAGAAATCTACTAAATTTGCATTTCTCAATGGTATGACCAGCATGACAACAATAATTACAAACACTACGATAATGATGTTGTTTATGATTGCTCCTTAAATCCTTTGGAACAAAAGAATATTTTGCATATGGAGGATTTAATGACTTTTTGAACAACCTAGTATCAATGGCATAAGTAATCTTAGGTTGCAAGGCTTTTTCCAATTTGACTTTAAGAGAAATGACCTCTTGTTGCCAAATGTGACACCTTTCACAATGCCTTATTTTACTACAACCATCAATATCAATAGCTTTTGAATTTTCTGCAATACCAGCTTTCAAGTATTCTAAATCTTTTTCAGCATGTTGTACTTTACCTTCCAAGTATGAAAAAAAAAATTTATCGGAAGATAATCTTTTGAATGCTTCTATAGCTTCATTATGCAGTTTTTCAAAAGCTACTTTCAATTCAGAAAAGGACATAGAAGAGAAATTTTTATAATAAGCTTGTTTTACCTTTTTATCATCACTTTTCTTCTTGTGGTGGGACTGATTTTTGGTGTGAGCCATAAGACACAAATTTGCGGTTTCATCGCTATCACTTGAGCATTGTGTACTTGATGACTCACTATCACTTTCCCAAGCAATGTAAGCTCTTCTTTGCTTATTATACCTTTTTGGTGGAGCTTTTCCTTTATCCTTTTTCTTTAAAGGACAATCCGTTTTATAATGTCCGGAATTGCCACAATTAAAGCAAGACCCTCTTTCTCTATTCTTCTTAATCTCTTCCTGTTTTGAATCCATAGATTGTCTTCTAAACTTTATGAGATTTTTGTCGGAATGCTTGATTCCATTCTTTCGAATGAATCTATTATATCTCCTAACAAAAAGTCCCATTTCTTCGTCACCGGAGTCTTCGTCACTACTAGACTCATTATTGCTTAGCTCCTTTTGTGAGAACTTTGAGTTTGAAAACAGGTTTTCCAATTGCATTCAAACGATTAATGAGATGAACAAATCTCTTTTGCATGTCGGGAATAGATTCTCCTTGTTTCATGCGAAATAGTTCGAACTCTTGATTAAGTGTGTTAATGTGGGACTATTTTACTTCAGTTGTACCTTCATGTGCAATTTCTAAAGCATCCCACATTTCTTTAGCTGTCGAGCAATGGGAAACTCGATAATACTCATCTGCACTAAGTGCTGAAATTAGCATATTTCGAGCTCTCCAATCACTTGACCACTTTTTCTCATCTTTTTCATCCCAATCATCTTCTGGTTTAGGTACTATGGCACCTGCCTCATTCATCATGGTAATTTGAAAAGGACCATTTTGAATGGCAGCCCATACGCTCCTATCAACAGAATTTATGTGAACTCGCATGCGGTCTTTCCAGTAGCCATAATTTTCACCATTGAAAATAAGAGCTCTATTGTACGCCCCCTTTGGTTCAGAATCCATAACGTTACAGGTAGCCACAAAGCACCAGCGAACCGGTGCTCTGATACCCCTTGTTTGACGCTGTGGCTAGTGATCTAGAGGGGGGTGAATGGATCACCTCCTTGTTTACAAGGATTTAAAAGATTTTTCAGAGTTTTCGAAAGTTAACGGAAACAACGGTCCCAAATATACAAGCGTCTATTCTGGACCAGCCACTAGAAGACCAGACATGTGATAACGTGCTGGATTTACGATTGAGATGATAAAGGATTAAACACACAATATGTAAAACAGTTGAATGCACCTATCACAAAAGCTATTTCCAATGAATCAAAAACAATTGAAAACGTAAATAGAGATAGAAAAGAGATACAATACGTAGAGATTTGGTAAGGAAGTTCCCCACGTTCGTCCTCGCGTGTGGGTACGTCTCCCTCTCAATTTCAAACCGAAATTGAAAACTTTTATATCAATATTGTTGAATTCGTCGATTACAGGGTTGCTGTACAAATACCAGAAATCTATATACCTAGATCTTCCTATTGTATCAACCTTCACTTGATTTGAGCCCAATCAAGATTCCCTGCAAGTAATACAAGCAATTCACCGGTTCCACGACCTATTTGCGAAATCCCCCGATTTCCAAATCTTACGCTGCGGCTGAATCTGTCTTGTAAACGTGACTAACAAACCCTCAAGAACACGCCCGTTCTTGAAGGAAAACCCAACTGGTTTTTCCTTGAAACCTTCTATCAAACTTCAACTCAGCTGGATCTCCGATCGTACCACTGAACGTTATCTCGAAAGCCTTCAATTCACAGAACAACACACACTTCCTTGTTGATGTTCTTGAATTAAGGTCTTTGAGAAGATGATGAAGATGAATTGATTCTAGGTTTCAATCCTGCTCAACATTGAATTGTCCACACTCCAAAATCCTTTTCTTGATGTGTTCTTCAATGATCTATCACTGTAAAATTCGTCTGCAATTTTCTGTGATCTGTTATTTCACTAAATGAAACACTCCACATATATATGCAGATTCTGTTAGAATTAAAACAGACAAATGAATTGATTCAAGACATGATGAATCGATACATACTGAACATATTAATAAAAACAGAGAATAGAACAAGCAATGAATCGATGCATGTTTGTATGTGTCGATTCATAGAAGAAAATCCAGAACCGTTCAAACAGCATGAATCGATACATGATAAGATGAATCGATTCATTTTGAGAATTTTCAGAATCCTTCAAACAGCATGAATCGATACATATTGGAATGAATCGATTCATTTTGTGTATTTTTCAGAAACACAAAACATTGATAGAAAATGAAACAAAAGATCTAAAGGCAAGCATTTTTCTTAATATGAAGAAAACACAAACACTTAAAAATTATAATCAATCAAAACTAGAGTTGCTCATATTACAACCTTTAGATTTCCAAAAAATATTTCTAACTTGAATTGACATAGCGAGAGCGCTCAATTGAACTTAGGAGTATAGTAATAGGCAAGAACACAAGAGTGTGAGTCAACGACTTTTAAATCTAGAGTTTCTACGGAGAAATAACTTAATAAACGTTAATAAGCCGAACCTCTATTGAATTCGCGAAGGCGAATCAATTACGTACCGATATCTTTACCATTAATTTAAATTAATTAATTATTCACCTTTTAAAACTAAAAACATCGCTCTCCTTAGATAAACATAGTAACACCCGATAGCACTAGGTTGATTATCGAGTCTCTATGGGATCAATATCTTTTATTACTACGTGATAGACTGTGCACTTGCAGTTAGTAACCATTAGACTCAGAAAGTCATCACCAAGTTTTTAGCGCCGTTGTCGGGGACTTAGATTTAGTCAATAGTGCATTTCCTTGTTGCGTCGTCTAGACGAAGGCAACAATTTTACTTTTCCTTTGTCGATTGTATGCCCAGTACTCGCTCCCGGGGCGAAGATTTAGAACTCCTGATCGACGAAGTAAAACGTTTCATAAGTTTGAGACACCGAACCGAACCCAATGAAACCCTTATTCCTGAAATTATTATATCAGAACCAGTTGAAGAACCAAACATGGCTGAAAATGGAGCACTACGTTCACTCAAGTCTAATGCGACTCCAAACCAACAAGAACCACACAACAGTATTGTCTCACCATCCATAACCCAAAATAATTTTGAAATCAAACCTTCACTACTGCAAGCTTTACAACAGAACCAGTTTTATGGAAACCCAACGGATAATCCAAATGAACATCTGACGAGATTTGTACAATACGCATATACCGTGAAAGCAAATGGTGTAACCCAAGAAGCAATTAGACTAAGACTCTTTTCGTTCTCTTTAAGAGATAGAGCTTGGGCTTGGGTACAATCATTACCAACCAACTCTCTCACGACATGGGGAGAACTGAAGAAAGTTTTCTTATCTCGTTATTTCTAGCTAAACAAGACAACTATACTGAGAGCTCAAATTAACGGATTTCGATAGAAAGATGCCGAATCACATTATGAAGCGTGGGAAAGGTACAAGGACCTATTAAGATTATGTCACAACCATGGGTTTGAAAATTGGGTAACCATCATAACCTTCTATAATGGACTTCTATATAACACTAGGATGACATTACGAAGAAGCCTATAACCTTATCGAGAACATGGCTCAAAACCATTTCCAATAGGGAGGATAAAGAACACATATAGATAAGAACCATACTAAAGGAGGAATGTATGAAGTGAGCAGTTTTGATCACGTAAATGCCAAGATGGATGCCATAGTTCAGAAAATCGATAACTTGACCATAAAACCACAAGCCACCATGGCTGCCCTAACTCCAAATTGCAAAATTTGTGGAATCCTAGGACACACATCGCCTGAATGTCAACTACTTGCAAGATTAACCACAAATCAGGTGAACTATGCTCAAGGAAACCCTTATTCTAACACTTACAACCTAGGATGGAAAAATCACAAAAAAATTATCTTACAAGAATAACAACACCTTGTATGCGCCTAATCAAGCACCAGTTGCACCACCAGGATATCAGAAAGCTTCTGCATCCAATCCAAATGTTCCTAGGAAAGCAAACCTCGAACTGATGATGGAAAACTTCATTGCTGCTCAAACTCAAACAAACAAGGATTTCCTAAATCAGAACATCCATACTAGTGAACAATTAAAGCAATTGTGACAAAGGTATATGCTTTAGATACTCATAATAAGATTTTGGAAACCCAAATTTCTCAAGTATCCCAATAACAAGCATCCACTGCTGCCCTAGCCAGAATGTTTCCTGGACAACCACAACCAAATCCTAAGGGTCATGCAAATGGAGTCATACTTAGGAGCGGAAAAGAGTTGGACGGACCTACCGATCTTAGAACCGAAAACCCAGCCATGTACCAACAGCCTGAGAAATCAACTGAGAAAAATGATAAACCACCGGAAAAGGAAATCAACGAACAAGAGACTGAGGAAAAAAAAACCTTATGTACCTCCGCCACCATATAAACCATCGATTACGTACCCCCAACAGTTAACAAATTCTAAAACCATGGGACAATTCAAGAAATGCGTAGAGCTTCTGAAATAGTTAAACATTACCATACCTTTCACAGAAGTTATTACTTAGATGCCCTTATACGCTAAATTCCTAAAAGAAATCTTATCTAACAAAAAGAAAATCGAGGGGAACGAAACAATTACACTCACTGCTAAGTGTAGCGCAATCATTCAAAATAACATGCCTCGTAAACTGAAGGACCCTGGAAGTTTCTCTATTCCTTGTGAGATAGGAAAGTTTTTCATAGGAAAAGCCTTATGTGATTTAGGAGCAAGTATAAGTGTTATGCCGCTATCAATTTGCAAGAAAATGGATATGGGACAACAAAGGCCAACAAAGATGTCAGTTCAACTAGTCGATCATTTAGTTAAATTCCTAGTATGCATTCTAGAAAATGTTCTTGTACGAATAGTTCAGTTCTACATCCAAACTGATTTCATAATCATGGACATCAAGGAAGATGCTACAACTCCTATTATACTAGTAAGACCGTTCTTAGATACTGCAGGAGCTATCATTGATGTAAAGAAAGGCAGACTAACATTCGAAGTAGGAGAAGAGAAAGTTGAATTTATTCTAACCCAATTTCTCCAAGCTCCAACCATAGATGATACCTGTTATTTCATTGACGTCATTAACGAATGAAAATGAGAAATAGAAAAATAAGAAATTACCTACTTCGATATAATGAAAATCCCATCTCCTAAGATCTTCCAAGAAGATACCTCAAAAGAACCCTATCAGAACAAAAACCAAATTGAAGGATTAACTCTTACACCTAATCAAATTCCATGCCCGAAAAAACCCGATATTGAATTTAAAACATTACCTAACAACCTTAGATACGAATTTGTCGGTTCAGAACTTAGAAGTCCAATTATAGTAAATGAGGATTTAGGACAGCTGGAAACCGAAAAACTTTAGACATCCTAAGAAAGTACCCAACCGCGTTAGGTTATAACATATCCGAACTAAAAGGAATAAGTCCTTCAATATTCATGCATCGCATTATGCTAGAGGAATATTGTAAGACCTCTAGAGAGCATCAGAGAAGGATTAATCTTGCCCAATACATGCCGTACAAAAGAAGGGAGGAATTACAGTCACTAAGAACGCTAAAGGCGAGTCTATAACATAAAGAGTAGTAACCGGGAGAAGAGTGTGTATCGATTACCTAAACTGAACAAAGCTACCCAGAAAGATCATTTTCCTTTGACCTTCATCAATCAAATGTTATAAATATTACCCAAACATTCTTACTTTTCTTACCTGGATGGTTACTCAGGATTTTTCCAAATTACTATCCACACTAATGACCAAGAAAAGACAACATTAACATGCCCCTACGGAACATTTGCTTATCGTCGTATGCCATTCGGTTTATGTAACGCTCCAACAAATTTAAAAGATGTATGATGGCGATCTTTGTTGATTTCATAGATGACATCATGGAAGTGTTTATGGATGATTTTTCCATATGCGGCCTATGCTTTTTGAAGGATATCTATCTAACCTAGAAATGGTACTTGAGAGATGCGTAAAAGTGAATCTTGTTCTAAACTGGGAGAAGTGACACTTTTTGGTCAGACAAGGGATTGTTTTTGGACATGTGATATCTAACAGAGGCATCGAGGTAGATAAAGCAACGATTGAAGTGATAAAAGACCTTCAACCGCCTAAAACCGTGAAAGATATAAGAAGCTTCCTAGGTCACACTAGTTTTTACCGACGATTCATTAAGGACTTATCCAAAATCACTAAGCCGTGGACAAGTTTATTAATGAAAGATGTTGAGTTTATTTTTGAGGAAGACTGTTTAAAAGCATTTGAAACCCTCAAAACATCTCTTATCACTGCACTCATCATGTAACCACCCGATTGGACACTACCATTCGAGATTATGTGCGATGCGAGTGATTACGCTGTTGGCGCAGTCTTAGGCCAAAGAAATGATAAGAAACTCCATGCTATATATTATGAAAGTAGGACCTTAGACCCTTCTCATATGAATTACGCCACAATAGAGAAAGAACTCTTAGACGTCGTGTTCGCACTTGATAAATTTTGTTCTTACCTTGTAGGTACTAAAATCATCATCTATACCGATCATGCAGCCATCATATACATTCTACGTAAAAAGGATGCAAAGCCTGGGTTACTAAGGTGGATCTTATTGCTACAAGAGTTTGATTTAGAAATTAAGGATAAGTAAGGGACTGACAATGTAGTAGCAGACCACTTATCACGTATGGAAGGAATTAAATCTGACCCAATACCAATTAATGATGATTTCCCTGATACACGACTTATAGCCCAATTAGAACATGAGATATCTTCTTTAGACGAACAAATTCAAGAAGAAACAGTGGAAGCAATTTGTGCACAAACCACTATTCCATGTTATGCGGACATAGTTAACTATTTAGTTATCGGGGTACTTCTGCCAGATCTCACTTATCAACAAAAGAAGAAATTCTTCCATGATTTAAAACAGTATTACTGGGACGAACCGCTGATTTTCAAGCGAGGATCCAATAGTATTTACCGTCGATGTGTCGCAGATGAAGAAATGGAAAACATAATTTCCCATTTCCACTTCGCTCCTTATGGTGGACATGCAAGCACTTCGAAGACTTGGGCAAAGATCCTTCAATCAGGCCTATTTTGGCCCACTCTATGGAAAGATGTTCACCTCGCCATTCTAAATTGCGACAGATGCCAATGCACTAGTAACATCTCGAGGTGCAATGAGATGCCCCAAAAAGACATTCTTGAACTAAAATTTTACGATGTGTGGGGAATTTATTTTATGGGACCATTCCCATCTTCTTTTGGAAATAAATTTATACTCGTAGCTGTCGATTATGTTTCAAAATGGATAGAAGTTATAGCTTCTCTAACAAACCAAACTCGAGTAGTCATAAATATTTTTAAGAAAATTATCTTCCCAAGATTCTGTGTACCAAGACTCATCATAAGTTACGGAGGCTCTCATTTCATATCTAGAATATTTTATAAACTCTTACTAAAATATGGAGTAAGACACCGAGTAGCTACACCTTACCATACGCAAAGTAGTGGACAAGTAGAAGTTTCGAATAGAGAATTAAAACAAATTCTAGAAATAATTGTAGCTACATCAAGGAAAGATTGGTCTATTAAATTACCTGAAGCTTTATGGGCCTACAGAACAGCTTTTAAGACACCCATCGGAACCGCACCTTTCAAATTAGTCTACATGAATTAGAGCATAAGGCCACTTACTAGTAGAATTAGAGCATAAGGCCTATTGGGCAATTAAAACTCTCAACTTTAACTACTCTAATGCAGGTGAGAAACGTATTCTAGACTTACATGAATTGGAAGAACTAAGATTAGACACTTACGAGAATGCATGCATATATATGGAGAGAACCAAGATATGGCATGACAAGCGAATTTCTAGGAAAGAATTCAATGTGGGAGATGTCGTTCTTTTATTCAATTCTAGACTTAGGTTGTTCCCGGGAAAATTACGATCTAGACGGTCCAGTCCTTTCGAAATAACTAAAGTTTTAAAAATTGGCGCTATCGAAATTAAGGGTAGGTCTAGTGCACCGTTTATAGTAAATGGGCAACACCTTAAACATTATAATTGCGTTGAAGAAAAAGAATTTTCAATGGGTTAGAAATTGGCAGAATTTCCATCAGAAACCTTAGATAAGTTTCCCTTAAGTTGTGTCAAGCCCCGACATTAAATGAAGCGCTTAGTGGGAGGAAACCCGCGATTTAATTTTTGCTTTAAATTTTCATTTTATATGTGTTTTTAAATTTTTGACTTTTAAATGCTTTAAACTCACTTATTTTTGTGTTGATTTGTTTTATTGTGTGATTCCAGGATTTTTAAAGTTTTTCTACCCTCTACCTCTCTCTCTCTCTCTCTCTGTGTTTTTCATAACTCTGATCATGACTACCAATATGAGTGTAGAATTTAGAGATGGCGTCCAGAGGCTCTGTTATGAAGCTTTAGCCTTACGACCTATGTCCTTTACCAAATTTACTGATGTACCTACCATTAAAGCTTTAGGCATAGGTGTCAGCATTGACTACCTGTTTAGCCAGCTAGGCTGGGAGGGATTTGCACTTAGGAAACATAGAACCTACTATGAGTTGACCTTAGAATTCCCAAGTTCATTGGTTTACAACCCAAACTGTGGAAAAGGCTTAACCAAAGGAAAGATAACGTTTAGACTCTTTGGATACCCCTGTGAGTTTAACATTCATGAGATGACTAACCTTCTAGAGTTTCCAGATGTCCCTTCTGTTTTCTCGGAGCCACAAGTGGATTTGCTTGCACATGGTGAGTTAGACCGTTTTTGGAGTAGTATCTCAAGACGACCTGATCATGATTTATACCCTATGTTGTCCACTGAGATTCATAACCTAGCTATTAGATACTTCCACATGATCCTGGCATATTCATTGTTCGGAAAAGCTGAGAATATCTTTTGTGCTTTCACCTCCAGAGAAGTTAATATGGTGACTTTCATGTTTGCAAACTTCTGCAAAATTATTCAGAATGAACACCGTCAAATCATGATAGTTGGACTAGTTACCAAGATTTCTGATGCAATGGAATTTAGAACCTGCCTTACTAATATTAAACCACTTGGAGAATTTAGGCCTATGAATATCATGTTCTGTTTTGAGAGGGAAATGCTTTATGACCGAGGTCCTGACCATTTTAAGCTTCTGATCAATGGTGTAGTTGTGCCGCATTTAATGCTACCTAACCATGAGTGCACGAGTGTGCATAGTAAATGCAATTGGCTTTATGATCTAGATGAGTCTATTTATGAACTTGGGGATGCTTGGTCCGAAGTTGAAATAGATCCAAAGACCCCCCTCAAATTACTATGATTCAGATGATATGATAGAAGTCGAGAAGCCCGAAAAAGAGAAACTTAAACCTACTGAGAAACCTACACCTACTACAAATAATCCTGAACTTACTTTATGAAGTCTCCGAGTTGAGATGCAAACAATGCAGCATGACATCCGTGACCTGCGTATAGATATCATCACTCTAAGAGATATATGGAAACGAATCGATTTGTGTATTTGAGAGATGCGATAGACTCAATCCACAAAAATCATGGTTAAATTTCAATATCAACACTCATTAGAATTTTCTTGCATTTTTATAAAATTTCAGCATTTTAAATTTAGTTAAATTTGATTTTTAGTCGATTTTAAATTTGCAGCTTATTTTGAATTATGACTCTTGCAATTTTCTAAGCTTTAATAAAGTACTTTGGTCTTGTTCTTAATTTGTGTGTCCCTTAAATTATGATTGCTCATATTTGTTAAGAGTGCTCTAACCAAATATTAAAATTCATGTGTTATTGGTCTTTAAATATATCAGTTTGATGAAATTATAATGCACTTCTAGTTTGATACAAATATTGCAATGTTATTTATCTACTGCAAGAAATAATTTTTAGTGTTGATATAAGAAGTATAACTTGCTATACTATTTATTTTGTTACCTGCTACACACACTAGATGCATAAAAGTAGTGAACAAATGAATTACGTGTATAATAAACTAAGAAGAAGCAGAATTTGGAGTTATTTAGAATTTTTAGGTGTGACGACTGGTCCACTTTTGAGACGATCGTCTTATGTTTGTGACGACTTTCACAAAACCCAGACGGGCGTCTCAAGTTCTCAGCCCTATAACGTTAACCTTGCAATGGTCATCACGACCTTTGCATCCCCACTACCAATTTTTTCCAACGGTCATGACCCTCACCTCCTATAAAAAGCCACTACCAACCCCCACTTTCACACAACCCTTCAAAGTATTCTTTTCGTAGCATTTTCTCAAACACCCCACTCACCCACTCTCTGTTTCTATATTTATAAACTTGCAGCATTATTTTCGTTCCATCACAGTCCAAAAGCTTCACAAAATTATATTCTCTTTGCTTTCCATTTAATCTTTTATTTTACAAACCCTTCAAAAATGGCAGAGCAAACACCCACAAACCTCATTTCAAGAGAAGTCGATGCCAGAGTTCTCCAAAGGATGCATTTTACAGAGTTCCGTGAGAGATCCATCAACGTCACTAGTTATGTTGATGAGGACTGCCTGACTTGTCTGGGGCTCCTCGACAACGTGAACTATATGATCGAGAGAACTAATCTCACGACACTTTGCAAAAGCAACAGGACCACCTACGCTACACTTACCTTGGAATTTCCGAGTTCCTATGAGTACCACATGCCCAATGATGAAACAAAATTATTGGTGGGGAATATTATTTTCCGCCTCTTTGGAAAGGAATTTTCCATCACTCATCAGCAATTCAGTGAGTGGTTCGGATTTTCACAAGCCAAAGGTGTACACTTAACCCTTCCAAGAGATGGAGACTGGCAGATTAACGCCTTTAATCTGTACGAAGAGTTAAGAGGAGAAAGACAACAGGTGTGGGATGAGTTGTATGTAACTTATATCCATAACCCCCACCATCCGCTATTTTTAGAGGGTTGTATCTAGCATAGTCTTCGGGAGGTTCAACAATCACAAAGTAAATCAGAGGGAGCTCTTCTTAATATATTGCGCCTTATTCAACATCCGTGTGAACCCCGTGGCCTTCATCTTTCACAACATTGAGTACATTTGCAATAGAAGGAAAGAAACCTTTTGTTATGGCGGCATGATTACCGACATCGCACTTATGATGGGTCTAGAGGAAAACCTGAACCAGCTGTATGCAGCACCCGTCATGTACCTTTATATGGAGTACTGTAGAGCCAGTCACCTGATCAGGAAAAGGAAGGATGGAAGGCACAACCTGGTTTTCAAGAACAAGGTCATCCGAAGCATCATCTTACCCTGTCACACCAGGACAAATGTGAGGGTCCGAGCCAACTAGAGCTACGACCTCAATGCTCCTTCACCAGGTACGGCTGTATAGGAAGAGCAGCAAGCTGTCGGGATTGATGAGGTACAACAGGCTATGGATGAAGCTGAGAAGGTTGATACAAGAGCCGCTGATTTTTCCAGCACCAGCATTTCCACTAGATGTTGATGAAGGAATCAACAACCCGCGTCTATGGACGATATTATGGCGGCCTCATTCAGAGCTAGGAGGGGAAGCAGAAGCATCACGAGGAGATGTCAAAGAGAATGGGAAGGATGGAGCTCGCACAGACAGAGCATGGAAGATTTATAGCCGCCAACACTGAAGCTTTGGGTGGCCTCACAAGTCAAGTTCAGGCGCTTTATGACTATATCCATCTTGAGCGTATACCAGACTATGTAGCGATATATGGACAGAGAGCCCTTCGAGGCAGAGCTAGAGGACGAGGCCAGAGACCACCACCACCGCATGAGTAGTTTAGTAGTTTTTAGTTTTTGGTTTTAATTTTTTTATTGTTTTCTTTAGAAGTGTACCTATATCTCACAACATTGAGGACAATGTCTGAGATAGTGTGGGAAAAGGTATTAGATTTCCCCTTTCATTGTACGAAACAAAATTAAATTAATCAAAGTATTTTTGTTTCTAATTTCTCTCTTAGTATTTTAGCATAACCAAAAAAAAATTATTCCTTTAGAATGCTTTCACTTAACACCCCCTTCAAGTATATAGGTTAATAGGATTTGTTAGAAACTAAGAAAAAACTTAACAAAATTTATACAGTCTTGACACCTTAGACCCTTAGAAGCGATATCAATTTGGATACCTATTATACTGAAATATGAAGCTTTAGTTCTAAATTATCCCCGAGTAGTTTATATTAGCTGTCAGCATCGCCTGAAGTACAAGCTACGTGGAAATCCGATGCAAATAAGTGATTGACCGAAAAATTGCCAAGAAAAAGAAAAACAAAAAAATTCTTAAGAATATGCAAGCCATTGGCAAAACAATTAAGCTGCACAAAAGGCAAAGCAAAAAGACTAATGTCGGTTTATTCAGAGGAATCTGGTTCTGAACTCGATAGGGCGAATTACTATTCGATCCCCCATGACTTACACTCAGTATGATAAAGGGTTACCACACTTGTCTACCATACCCCGTATGAAAAGAAGGATCAAATTCACTAACAGACTATTCCAGTATGCACATGCAAAGGTAAAGGGCTTAATGTGATTGCGTCAGAATGAAACCAGGTGAAACAGATACAGGAGCATTAGGTTGAGTTATAATAGCATGATCTGAATTGGTTTGTACGAGGGGTTTAGGAACGTTATTCATTTTAGTGTCATTATTGTATTTTTGGTGTTCGAGTTAATATTGGTTATTTTAACATAAAGCCGCAAAACCACGTACGGATAGGTGATATGTTTTATGTCTGTATATGAATGTATTTTTTAAAAATATATTTGATTGTTTTCTTGAGGACAAGCAAAGATTCAAGTCTGGGGGAATTTGATAACTTGAATTCGTATCGATTATTTAATGCGGTTTGTGATTGTTTAACATGTTAATTTACGTATTTTGGATGATTTTATGCGAGGATTGTGTTTGTTTTGTAGATATTCGATCAAACGTGACTTTTGGAGGAAAAACTATAAAAGGAAGCTTATTGGACAAGAAACGAGGGAAAAATAGAAGGAAAAGAGCAAGAAAAAGCCATTTTGCAATATCCATCTGTGGGATGCCCATCTCACATCCAAGTTCCCATCTCAAATTCAAGTTGGCCGTCTAAACCTCCAAGTTGCTTGTCTCACTTTTAAAACGCTCGTCTCAAGTATAAAATTCAAGAAACCTAATTACGGAACAAAATTCAAACAGAGAGAGACGTTATGAGAATCGTTCGCTTCAACTAGAGAATTTTCCTCAACCCTAATCAGCTCAGTCCATGCAACTCAGTTCAAAGCCCAATCGTAGTCTATGACTACAATTGCTCAAAAAACCTAAAATGCTGCCTATAAATAGAAGTCACTACAATTTGCAAAGAGAGCTTTGTTCAAGTCCAAATTTCTGCCATTTTCTTTCGTTCGAAGTTCGTAATTTTATTTTTCAGCATTCGTTTTTATTTTCCTTTACCGACCCCTAGTGATAGTTTCCATCATTAGGAAACTATCTCCATTTTAATTGTTTCTAGCCCCTGAATTATTGTTTGCTTTTCAAGTTTTCGGAAGTTTGGTTGATCAAGAACATTGCAACCAGGTTTCTAATTTTTAATGCTTTATTGTTAATTTATCATTGCATTTATTTATATTATAAGTTCCTTTTCCTTTTACCTTTCTTTGTTCTCATTTAATATGTCTGTCTAAACCGTTAATCGGTATGTAGTTGTCTAACCGGAATGAATTCGGTAGAATTAGGCTATTGCTTTAAATTAAGTTATTTTCTGGTTTTGATTTCTTGTTTTAAATAACTTTCGTTATGAGAGTAAGGGAGTATAAAATATTAGGATGAAGACCACGAGAGTGTGAGATCATAATCAGATAGCTGAAATCGGGCATTTGTTTTAAATAAAGCAGAAGCGCTTTAAAACCAATTAGAACCTTTAAGTTTCCAAAAAATATTTCTAACTTGAATTGACACAGCGAGAGTGCTCAATTGAACTTAGGAGTATAGTAATTGGCAAGACCAAGAGAGTGTGAGTCAATGACTTTTAAACTGAGAGTTTCTACGGAGAAATAACTTGACAAACGTTACTAAGTAGAACCTCTATTGAATTCACGAAGGCGAATCAATTATGTACCGATATCTTTACCATTAATTTAAATTAATTAATTATTCACTTTTTAAAACTAAAAGCATCACTCGCCTTTTCTAAACATAGTAACACCCGATAGCACTAGGTTGATTATCGAGTCTCTACGGGATCGATACCTTTTATTACTACGCGATAGACCGTGCACTTGTAGTTAGTAATCGTTAGATTCAGAAAGTCGTCACCAGTAATTCAACCTTGGTATCAAAGAATTTGTAGTGAATATTTCTTCTTTTGAGTTTCTCCCATCTCTATACAAGAACTCGGACCGAAATCTGAGAAAATATTTGAACCCTGAGAATGAAAAACATAAATGGTTAATGACGATATGATGCAATTCAAGGCATTTGATTAGTGATATGTGTCTGTGGTGTAGATGTTGGGCAGTGAGCCAAGTGTCTGAGTGTGAATACATCAAGGATCTGATATCAATAACAATAGTATCATGAGTACATGACCAAAGTAATAGTATCACTCATAGGAGAATCATACAGACAAGGTATGTTGAAGGTAAAGGTTACCTGCAAACATGTAAACAATCCATCCCAATCTCACATGTGTGGTCCTGGAAAAGTAGGATCCTCATACTCGAATCTCGGAATGAGAAGCAATAGCACATTCAGTCCGTAGGATATAATGCTATTTCCATACAAAGATATCGTCATCCAATTTACCAAAAATAAACGCCATCCTATGTAAGTTGCCCGCTCCCGGAATTTTCATCCTGATACAAACGCGAAAGTGGCATAGAAAAAGAAGAAATCCCAAGGAAAGGGAAAGGTAATGTTGCATAAACCCAGGGGAAAAGAAAGAACGAGGTCTTGTAAACTAGAGAGAATGGGTAAGGGAGTCGATTACGTGAAGGGAAGGTATTAACTCCCATTCACGTCCATCGTAATGATGGGATCCTAGCTTGTTTGCACTGTTCAAAGGGTATTGATATATGCTTCATCTACTGCTGAATTCGGAAAAAAGAACGGGAAAAATGTAGAGAAAAGAAATAATTATGCTCGAATGGGCTCTACCCCACTGCCTACGTATCTCATCGGGAATGAGAATCAGAGTCAACGTAGTTCCCCTAACTAGGGATGAAATTTGTTTGTTTGTTTTTTTATCATTGAACTGCTTATGCCTATGCTCATGTGTTGTAGGCTCGTCTGGAATGAGTGTGTTTACCATCTTGCAAAAGACAAGTCAAAGCGAGTTCTTTCGTTTAGAGTGAGGGGGATAAGAAGAGAATTCTCACAGGAAAGACGCTTATTATTGGTTTGGAGCTTTTTAGAAGCTTTTTATTTGAGTTTGCATAGGAGAGTGTATTCAAGTCTAATTCAATGGAGTGTGTACTTCTTAAATCACTCCAAGATTGAATGAATAATAAGCAAACCTAAGTAAGGAGAAGATCTCTAATACTTATTTCGAAGGATTGAGGCTCAAGCACATTAGCCTACTTTTGCTTATTAAGTGTTTTGTTTTTTCTGATGAAGAAGTAATTTTTAGGTTTTCTTTGTGAAAATGACTTCATGTTAAGGCTTGTATATCATGCTAGAAAAATTTACATTTCCCCAAGATGGGATAGATGCAAACCCCCCATGGAATAAGTCTATGACAAAAGAAGTCACTTCAACCTTTATTAGGTATTTATGAGTTGCTTTGAGATGAGAGAGAAAAAACTCAAATGGAGAGAAAAGGTTAAACATCTAAGGGAGACTAAGACCAACCCTATGTTATCATGTTAGGATGTCCTATGGTTAGTGAGGTATGAAGGACTCTAATCCTAGAAGAAGAGATAGGAAGAAGCACAAGTTCTAACTCACTTCAAAGATTGAAGATGAGATGAGAACTTGAAGGGATGAAGAGAAAGTGAATTGTCAAAGAAGCATTCTTATGCTTATCACAAACACAAAAGAGAAAGCTTTTAAAAGAGAAAGGAGAAGAGGTATGAGCATGAATAAGCATCTACATACTAAATGACTTACCATAGCCCCTACATAAAAGGTTAGTGTCAAAATAATTTGCATATTGAAGTACAACTACAAGAAGTAATCAAAACAAGTGGTAAAACCTCTTAAGAAACGATTCTAAATAACCAACAAAGTTTAAACCTCAAGGGAAGAGTCCTAATGTCCTACTAAGGTTAAAGTACCATAAAAGATCAAACTAGGTTATGTAACACCCAAAATATTCCCACGAATTTTAAATTAAAAATCAGAGTAATTAAAAACACACCAATCATTCTGAGTGTCAAATTCACTAAAACACACGACTCAAGATGATACGTCTTACAAAATAGTTTTAGTTGCAGCGGATAAATCAAAAGAAACATAAAGTAAGATTCAATTACACACTTTTTTTCTATAATAGATAAACAAAGAATAATTGTCGTCCCGGCACCCTAAAGCACGTATTAGAGCCGACTCTTCTAATTGTGAAGTATACTGATTTCACTGACCACCGCTCTATTTATCCTGATCATATGCATGTTACCAACATAGGGGTAAAATTCAAATAAAAGGGGTGAGATACTTACACCAACAAAAGGGAAAAATAATAAGAACAAAAGCAAGTATCGTTAAATAGTTCATCGCTTCTCATCAACAACAATTAAACAAACACAACAAAACACATATCAACATCATGAACACCAACAACAACTTATGTAATGAGACTCTACCAACTCTATGCATGTGGTACCATATATCGATCTCTATTTCAAGATCCAATTCCCGTTAGAACTCTCGACCCCTCTTTCATGGTCCGGTATGATCCCTATTTCATGATCACACCATCGACCCATGTTTCATGGTCATGTATGATCCCTATTTCATGACTGCACCGACATCACACCGATCCCCTTAGGATTTGAATGGAAATACCCTACCTTGGTATACCATTCCAAACCGTGCACATGTCATGCACCATCAATGAAAATTATGCATGTCTACAACAACTACAGCATGCAATCAACATAAAAAACTAACATACAACAACAACTTACTACAACACTGAACACCATCAACCTCATGGATCTTCGAATACAATAACATATATCAACAACACGAGAACACATAACAACACAACATACATCAACATTTACATCAACATATGATATCATCAATGTCATGTAAAAACAACAACAACCACACATAGCCACAACAACAACAAATGTACATATTGATTTATGTTCATTTTCAAGTTATGCTTATTATTCCTCTAATTAAGCTCATAACCCATCTCTACTTATCTCTAACAGTACTACATCGACCCCCATCCCTTAATTTATTAATTAAAGAATTTTAGAGAATTTTTCAGAATAAAAATGTTTTAGTTTTCACTCCAGGTCTCGCTGAGAGGGGGGCTTGCTTGATGAGAAAGCAACTATTTGTAAAGCACGCTCAAAAATTCCAACTTGCTCGCGAAGTGAGGACTTCCATTAACTCGGTTTTTCTTCTACAACACAACCAACCATACTATGAATATTCACTCAAAGACCAGTCTTACAGCCAGCAAATGTAGTATTTTCATATCCAACCATCTAATTCATACAACTATCATATAATTAATGATTTTCTAATAATTTCACACGCTTTTCATTCAAAATTACCCAACCCCAATTCTTTAACTCAACACCACTTTGCCTAAAATTCAGATTATTAAACCCTTAGGAGATGAAGAAATCTCACCCTTACCTTAGTTTTATGAGCAATTCCTTCTCCTCTCTCGAATTCTCCTTCAAGCTTTGCCCTTTCTCCTTCCTTCTTCCTTTTTTCACGATTGTTCTTCACATTCATAAAAACACGACTGAATTCCTTCTTTTCCTAATTTCCAAACTTATCCCTTAGACCCCAATTATGGTTTTCCTTAATTGCCCTCACTATCCTTCATCAATTTACCATTCTACCCTTTTCACTTTATTTTCCAATAATTTAATTATTCAATATAATATAATTCATTTAAATTAATATCATATTAAATAATATAATACTTTCTCCCACACACCAAAATACAACAATTCAAGTTAAATAAATAAATAAAAATCGGGGTATTACAAGTTAAACTAGGTACCAAAAGTTCACATAAGTTCATATAAATGCAAGTTAGGGTTCATAGATGAAGTATGAATGCATATGGAATTTAAAGATGAATGAGGGCATTAAATGAATACTAAAGTGTGTAGTGAATGCTTATGCATGTAGATGAATAACATACCCTCATGGGTGCAATGGTTTAAGAAGATAAAGTAAGAAGAAGAAGTTGAACAAGTATCACATAAGATCATCAATGATGCAAGTTAAAGATAAATGACATGTGAATATGAATGAGATGATCATGGGTCAGTAGCATACAAAGGATGAGAAGCTATTAGAATGCATGAATAGGAATTTTTTATTAATACACAAGTCATGTCAACATATAGGAGAGAAGAGAACAAGTTTCAAGTCAAACTAGTTCAAAATTAGGAGGCACTTTGAAACACAAAAACAAACCAAAAACTTGTTATATCCCTTTCCCCCTTATGTTATCACTTGTTCGAAGGAATTAAACTAAATGAGAATCAATCCAAATATGATTGAGAACGCCCAAGAAGTTATTGTTTTTCTGTTAGGTTTTTTTTTCTTGTGTGTAAACGAATTCTGTTGTGAAGTTGTTAGCATTCTATTATGTCATTCTTCTGAGTTTTGTGTATCCCACCCCTTCTCAAATTGAATTATGTTTTTAGAACTTATGTTATAAGTTTCTCCTAATAAAAAAATTCTACTATCAATTTTACCTTCTTCATTTTTCTGCCACATTTCATGTAAAAGTGATATTAGCAAGTGGTTTAGTGATTTTAAAATGAAATGGGTACAAAACTAATTAAAACAGTTTGGTGATTGGATTTAAAAAATGTTAATGGGCTTTTTATGAATGGTTAAAAGAAAGGATATTAAAAAATTGATTTTGGAATAAGAGAATGTACAATTGGATATTAGCATGAAAAAGTTTATTGGTTGGAAATTTTGATCAGTATTATCAGCGGATCCTCAATATTCAGTTGATCTTTTATAACCTTAACACCTAGATACCTTTGCCATGAAATTCTAACCAAAATATTCAATTGATGATTATCAAAAAACCCACACAAGAGATAAATAACCCTGAGTCGCTTGATTTATATGCACAATGATGAGGAAAACCTTTAATAACTATGAATCAAAACACTAGCTCTGCACTTCATTGCAGTAAACAACGGCTTAAGAATTCCTGAAGAACATGACAATATAACCTGATAAACTCTTATAATAATATACTCATGACATTGGGAACTCAACCTTTGTCTCAATTTCGAGCGTAATATCCAGATGAATCACCCTTGAATAGGAAAATTCAAATCACAAGAAATGGCTTTGATCTCATGTCCTAGGAGCTCAATGCAAATGAATGACCATGGATGTTAATGACCTAATGAATATGCATATGAATATGAAGCATAAGCCAGTTGAAGGTTATAAATAAGAGGGAAAATTTTGAGGTGTTACACAAGTTCCTAGTGGGCCCTCGGG